>OX352773.1:162750913-165490237 GCA_947095535.1 Poecilobothrus nobilitatus
TACTTATAATCATTATGCATTAACATTATTATTATATTTAAGTAGTTTAAGAGTTAAGGAATTTTCTCAATCCAATTTAAAAGAAATTTTACGAAAACAATTAAAATTAATGGAAAATAATCAGAACGAAAATTGGTATTACGATTTACAATTAACTTTAATTCAATTTTTTTCCAAAAATTCTAATTGCATTCTAAATGATATTGAAATAGAAAATTTAAAAATTTTTATTGAAATACTATATAAAATAATAAAAAACTTTTTTAAAATTACATATACAAAGATAAATTGCTCTAATTGTAAGAATTATCAAGTTCACGATATTGTAAACCTCTTCATAATCTTGGTTGATATATATGAACAAATTGTTAAAAATGATTGTGTAGATGAAAAAACGAAATATCTTTTGGAACATATATTAGAATACATTAAAAAAACATTTTCCAATATAACACAATGCAAATATATGAAAACATTATTTATAAATAAATTGTCATTCTTAAAGAAAATAATTTCAAAAATAAAAAGTATAAAAATGGCAAATTTAGCAGTTGATATTATCGATTCATTGAATTCAAAAGATTTAATTCAAGATTCACAAGATAAATTAATTTGTAATAAAATATATTTACATTTGTATACATTACTAGACGATAAAAAGTTAATATTACAATCATATGCTACAATATTAAATTTATTATTAAAAAGTGATGAAAGTAATATGAATTCATATATGTTTTCTTTTATAAAACAATTAATAGATTTAGATTTGAGCAATGTTACTATTAAAGAAGTTTTACAAAAATCTGATAGTAAATTTTTCTACGAAAAGTATAGAAATAATGCTGAAAATATTAATTTTTTAACTAAAAAACAACTTGAGATCATAATAAGTTTTAAATTATTACCTAGTGATGAAATAGAATATTTAATTGAAAAGATAATTGCTGAAAATTCTTTAACAGTATTGGAATTTGTTATGATTACAAGAAGTTTAGAACAGTTTATCAAATCAAAAAAAATTCAAAAGGCATTAGAAGATGCAAAAATTTCAAATGAAAATCATAATGATAATTTTGAAAAATATTTAATTTTAAGTCATTTGTATAAATATGAAGCAGTCAAACAATTTGAAAAATCTAAAAATTCTATTGATCTTAAAATTACAACTGAAGAACTTTTAACTGACATAAATATTTCAGATTTTAAAAATATTAATTTAGAAAAAGAATGTGAAATAATTAAACCAGCAATAAATAGCTTAAATTATTTTAAAAAAATTTATGACGATTATGAATTGAAGTATGATAACCAGATAAATATTAATGCTATATTGGATGATTTATCATATTTAGCAAGAAATTTCCACTTACGTGGTTATTTGGATTATGCTGCTAACGCATGGTTCTTGGTTTATAAATTTGCCGATAAAAATTCTGAAAACGAATTACAAAAAATAAGAGCAGTATCATTCTTTTGTAAAAATGTACATTACAATTTAATAGAAAAATATAATATAAATTTAGAAATGGAATTAACTATTTTATCTGAAATACTTTTGGAACAATATAAAAACATTAATAGTTTATCACCACGTAGACAAAATTATATACTTCTATGCTTATTAAATATTGCTTATTATTATAATTATAAAGATGATATTGAATCATTTCAAGCTTTAGTGAATATGGTTCAAGAAAAAATTAATAATATGGAACATAGAAAAAATAAATTCGAACTTGTACGAGCACATTTATTTGCAATGGAATTAAATTTTAGAACAAAGAATTTTGCAGAATTAACAATTTCTCCATACCTATTTATTAGTCAAATTTTAAAAGAATTAAAAGAAATCGTATATATTACTTCTGAAGATTCTCTAAATATGTCTTGTTTTTTAATAGAATTTCTTGAGGATATTGCCTCATATTTATTAACAATGTTAGATACAAAAATGGTTATACCATATATTACTTATGTTTTGACATTCTCTTTAAAATATGGAATAACTTTAAGAATAACTAAATTATTTACAATTTGGATTAAAATTAACTTGCAAAATGGAGATTTATTTAATACACAAGTATATAAAATTATTATCTTATTTTTCTTATATAAATGTTTTGTTTTTTTTTTCAATTGCAGTTAAAACTGTTGATCTTAGAAAAATTACTTTTTGAAAATATAAATAGCAAATCAGTTGATAAATATTATAATGAAGCTATTAAATCAAAAAAAGTGGAAAATAATTTACCAATTAATTTATCAGCGTCAGTAGAAGGTGCAAGAAAAGCTATTCAAAGTATTTCAATAACAGATGATTTTGAGGTAATTTTATAAAAATATATAAAAAGTTTATATCTAAATTATTGTTATAATATAAATTTTAGCTTTATACGAAAAATTTTGAACACTGTGATTTTCTTAAATATTTGATTCAACATGATAAAAAATGTATTTGCAATATTTGTGAATTTCCTATTTATAAATTTATTATTTTTGAAATCGGTTGCTGTTATTCAGAAATGTGTTTTTTAAAAAATGGTTGTAATAATGTAAGAAAAAGATTTATTGAAGAAGCATTAAAATGGTGGTCAAAAATTGATAACTCAGAAATCAAAATTTTATTTGAAGAAACTCTGTGCTATTTGTATTTGGATTATATTAAATGTTTACGTATTAATGAAAAGTATTCGGAAGCAATCGATTTTTGTAATACAGCATCAAAACTAATAGAAAATAATAAGAATTTTCATAATAATTTGATTTGGAAAATTATGGAGCATTATTTTGCAATTCAATCAAATTCAAAAAGTAATGAAGTTATTATTATAGAAAGTCCGACAGTAAAAACAAAACAACGCGGTCGTCCTAGGAAAGTTGTTAAAATTTGAATTTAAATAAAAGCTGATGAGATTATAAAAAGAAGACTGCTTAAATAGAAAAAATAATTATGTTAAAATTAATTAGCTAAAAAATAATTTATAAAGTAATTTGAAAAATCATCAATAAATATTCTATGTATTTCTAAGATTTTTTTTTTATATTTGCCGTTTTTGTACTTAGATTCCGATACTGTATTGATATAAATAATAAATATTTTTTGTTTTAAATAACATTTTATATTAAGAGTATTTCATTCTTTTTAAAAGTTTTGTTTGTTATCTTTTACGATGCAATAAATAAAAATTACTGCTTTTTTTTATTTTAGTAAGTTTTTATTTCAATTTTATGACAACTTCATGTTTCGATTCTGTATAATTTTCTTTTATCACATTTAACCAAAATATAAGCAGTCTTAATTTGGTCTTTTTTTTTTTTTATAAACAAATTTTTTTTTTTTTTTATTTAAACTTGCTGAATAAAAATTGACGTCATAAATTTATGTAAATATTAACAATGGTTTTAACTGTTATTCAAGGAAGACGTTTAAATTTTTATTTAATTTAAAAAAAAAATATTGTATTTTTGTATTATGAGGTATTATAACTCAAATTTGTAATATTTCTTTTTAACATCGTAAGTTAAAAAATATATATATATATAAAATGTTTATAACGTACATTAATAAGTACAGTGTAAATTCATTATAACTCTTATTTATATAAAACTAATGAATTTGATAATAATAATTATTATAATAATATTAAACTATTTCTGTATTTGAACCATAATTCATTCCATTATTTCTATGCTGATGTGTATGATCTTGTTCCATTTGTTCTTTAAGCATTTCTAATTCTTGAAATTGTGATTTTGTCACTTCATATTTATGTGTTACTAATGATCTATAGAAATGTATTGCAAATGCTAAAAATATAATTAAAACTGGAATAAGTACAATACAAGCTGACCATGCTGCAACTTGACTTAAATCATAAAATTTAACCCAACAAAGAATTGCTATTTCTAATAAAAATAATATAAGTCCAAGTAATGTTGAAAAAGCCCATGCTGTTTCAATATACCAATGTAATCTTTCATGTGGTGATTCATATACTAAAGATATACTATGTAAATTGCATACAGTTTCAATATTTGGTAAAATGCATGTTGATATCATTAAAGCCAACATATGTACAGCAACTAACAATGTTGTACAAACAGCAAATGCAACTAACATTCCAATTGGCACTTGTGTATCGTTATTTAATTGAACTTCAACCATTGCAACCTAAAATCAGTAAAGCATTTATTAATATTTAAAAATAACAATTAATTAATTAAATTTAAGTGACTAAAAAAATTTTTTTATTTTTGTTACAAAATAAATAAATCTATATGTATTGATTGATACATGAGTAGTTAGATAATATATATTTTTTTTTGAATGAAGGAAGCATTAAAGCATAAAATTGATCAAATTTCTTGAGAAGTTTTATATTTATGAATTGTAAAGTTTTTTCTTTATTGTTAAGAGATTTAATTATTTGATTAATTTTATATTGTATTATAAAATAATGTTTTTCCTGAGAATAAAGAAAAAACATTTTGTTAGCGTTAAACTTTTTGAAAAAGAAAATTATACAAAATGTTTGTGCTACTTAGTAGATTTTTTAATCATTATTTATGCCGATGTAAAAACTAATATCCGTATCAATACCTATACATATTTTAATATCTATGAATATAAATATAAAAAAAGATAAAAATAAATTTTAAAGGTTACCGAAACATTTCTAAATTATGCTATTTAAAGCAAAATAATTAAAAAAAAAAATATTTAATTTGTTTTAATTTAATTTTATTAATAGGAATTAATTACCATAGCAAAACCAGAAAGTAAAGCTGATGTTTTACTTGATGCTTTTAATTTAGCTCTACTAAGTTGTAATTTACGCCAAGATAAATAACTTGGTGAATGTAAATCTTCTCCCGATTGTGACATACTGCTATTAGGTCTTTTCCACTGTAAACGAAAATTAAAAGGATAATAAATTTTTTGTTTATTTAATAATGTTGAATTTTTAAATAAAGTTGATTTTGTTGTTCCAGTTGTTGTTAATATAGTAGTTGGTGCTGATGTTATTAAATTATGGTTTTGTTCAAAAGATAATGTTTTATTATTTAAATTAAAATTTAATGGTCGACAATAATCACAATATTTATGATCTTTTTGTGAACTTATATTGTTTTTACACAAATTTGTATCCACTGAATGTACATTATGACCTAAATTTATACTACTTAAACTTGAATACATATTCACAATTTAATTTAGAAGCAAAAAAATATAGTTAAATATTATATATTTTTATATATATTTTTTTTTTTATGAATTATTTATAAAGTTTTAATGTTTTTCTCTCCGTTAATTAATTTTAGGAGAATAATAATTAATTCACAATAATTGCTCATTATTAAATCTACAGACAATACAAAAAATATAATTAATTATATTAAAATTTTTATTTTACGTTTTATTACAAAAAAAATTTAAAGAAAATAAATTGAAACCAAAAGAAAATTATTTTGTATTGGTAATTTAATTAAATAAAATTTCGATTTTTCCTTCGGTCGTTTTCTGTTTTATTTATTTTACGAGTACACTTGAAATGTTCGTTTTATTTGTTATAATTGTGAGTAATAAATTCTATATAATTAATTTTCGTGCTTTTTATTGAAAAAAAAAGAAGAGAATATCATTTTAAATCACTTCAATTAATTCTATGTAATAAATAAAATTTTTAATATTGAGTATTGTTGACTCTTTTTATTTGTTTATAATTAACTATATGAGAAATTTGGATACACATTCTAATAAAAGCAAATAAACTGAATAAGAATGTGAAGTTTTTTTTTTATTTAATAAAAAAAATAAAAGTAAAAATAAAAGGAAAAGAAAATTCTTACAATAAAATATATTTAAACATTCACCAATAATAGAAAACTAATACTACCACTGCTCTGATTCTTTTTTCCAATGCGCTGTCGTGAACTAAAATTGAAAGCTTTTCATCTTAAAATTTAAATTTAAAAGAAAATTAAACAATATACAATTACAAAAAGCTTGTGAAATATTTAATATACTCAGGTATAATGCCGATGAAAATTAATTTTTTATTTATTCTCATTTTTGTACATAATTTATTAAAAGATAAGATAATAGCATAAACAAGTTAATATTATATCAAACGAAAATCCTTTTTATTAACATGTTGTTTATTTTAGATTAATGATATTTTTTAATATTAATAAATTAAAATAAACATGAGTTAGTAAGGCGGTTAACATACTAATGTAAAGTACTTAGACAAATTTTTATTTTTAAGAAGACATTATAAAATAAGTAAGACATCATTTTAATGAGAAAATTATAAATTAAATTAAATAACACTGATATTATGAAATTTAATTTTGAACAAAATTTAAATTTTAATGAATAAATTAAATTGTAATAAATTGAAGACACGCAGAACAATAAAAATATATTAAGAGCTTAATTTTAATTTCATACTTCGCAATAAATGGAAATGTATATAAAATCAAAATATTTCTAAATATAAATTGAATCAAACCATTACTAAAATTATAAAATTATTAATTTAGAAATTCAGTTTCCTTTTTTTTTTAATTAAATATATGTATTTCTTTCTTACCTTTTTATTTCCTCCACCCGGATTACTACAAAAATTTAATAAACTTTGATTACTTTGTGACCCACTGTGATTTTTAAAATCTTTTAGATTTGGTTGATGATTAAAATCAGCTGTGTATGAATTTAATGAGCAAAATGCAGGATTATCATTTAAATTCAAGCTCTGATGAGATTGTTGATTTATAGGAATATTAGATTTGGATATTGTCCAAACAGACATAATGTACAAAATCTATTCCAATTCCGTCCATTTTTTTTTTTGTTTTAATAATTTAATTATGAGAATTGAAAAAAAAAGTAAAATATTTTATTAATAAGAACGAAAAATTATAAACATTAATGTTAAAAGCAAAAGCAAATGAAAAACAAATAAAAACAAAACAAAATAAGAGATTGAAGAGAGCAAACTAAAAATTGACAGCTTTTTCAGTGAAGGCAACATAAAAAAGTTGGCAAAATAAATAAGTGTTGTCGAGATATTAAAATTGTTTTATAAAACTAATCTTTTCACTGAAGTGATGAATGACACTTTATGAATTGTTTGAGTTAAGTTAGTTTATTTTAATAAAAAATGAAATTATACCTATATTATATTTTATTTGTTTACAAAACATATATTCTTTTCTACTTTTTAATGTGATAAAATTTAAAACCAATTTTTAAAAAATCATTATTACTAAAAAGTATGAAAGCTGGTGCAAGTTGAAAACTGACATCAGTCAAAAAAATAAACAATATTATAAAATTGGTCAAAAATATATAAAATTTTAATAATTATACATATATTCGTAACAAAATATAAATAAAAATTAAAAATATAAATAAAAATATTACCAAAATTATGAATAATAACTTTAACTTGTGACAAGTGATAACAATGACAAGTACTTTTGTTTCTATTTTTTTTTTTGGTTTATAAATTATTTCATTTAACTCTTTTTAAACATTTTATCTCTTCTTATCTTAATAATAACAAAGTGTATTTTTTAATATTACATTTTGAAAATAAAATCATAAAGTGTTTAAATTAAACGAACTTTTTTGTGTTATATAAAAAAAAATTGTTGAAAAAACCATAGTGCTCTATTTTGCATTAATCACTATTGTGCCACCATTAGTGCCCTATTGCATAGTAAGTGTTTTGAAAATATTTTCTTTTCGAAGTGCAAGTGGGTGGTAAATGATTATTTATTTATTAAGTTTTTCTACAACTTGAAGATATTTAAAATTATATAATTTTATAACGATTTTAATTTGTTTTTTACATTGCCTTTTAATGTTTGTTAAAAAAAAACATTAAAGATTATGAAAGTAAAATTTCTTGTTAGAAATGACATTCACGGGTTTTATATGAAATATTTATATTTTTTTATATTCAGCCATATTTCAGTACGTTTTTGCCATAAATTATAGCATTTCAGTTAAAAAAATGGTTCGACCCATTTTAGAAAAATCATGGAAATTACATATAATGGTATTTTTAAGGCTCAAAAATTGACTGTTATAGCTTATCTTTTTTAGTCGAAAATAAAAATAGATAAAAAAAATTTTTTTTTTGGTTTTTCAATTAGTTTGAAATAGTTTGAATTTTTCAACAAAATGTATAGGTATATAAGTATTTTTTAGAAAGAAAATCTTAAAATTTTTCAGATCATATCATGATCCGATATGATTATATGATTATATGATAATAATATTACAAACATTTATGTCTAATAAAATATTGACAAAAGATCTATTATATTATTTCAAGATACATATGTACATATATTATAAAAATACAAAGGATAAAATTAATCCTTGAACGAATATTTTAAACCCCTTTAATGCTATCAGTCACCAGGAGTCTTTGGCGCTGAAAAAATATGTTTATGTAAAATTAGAAATCAGGCGTGGATGCTAAGTTAAAATATGTATGTGTTTACTTTAGAGTCACAAAAAAAAAAATTAAATATTCTAACAATTTTTTACAGCAAGTAATTTTAACATTATTACTTAACAGATTACTAATTTAATTTACTGATCAGAATTAATCAAAAAAAAAAAAATTTTCATTGTTTTTCGATAAATTATCTATATTTAATTAGGCTATTATAGCCGTCATTTGGGTCAACATTTTGGCAGTTTTATTTGGTTTTAGATTTTAATTTTTTTATTTTATTAAATAGAAAAAAAAGACGACGCTATTAGCACTTTTTAAATTAAAAAATATAATAATTATCTCACGAATTTTGAAATTTGATGAGATGAAAAATTATTCTAATCAAAATTAACATTTATTTAATTTTGTTATTGTAAAATATTTTTTTTAGAATGAATTTCATGATTTTATAAATTTTAAATTATAATTAATAAAATTTTTATTATATACGTACCAAATTATTAAAAAAAAAAAGGAAAAAAAAAAAAATCTTTTAAATAATTCTTGTAAATCACGATTTCATATCACAAATTATTAAGTATATGTATATGTATGTATGTATAATTACTTATTTTATATTTTAATTTTCTTTTTTATTAATACTGATATTAGAAAAGGTTTAAATCGCGGTTATAATAACAAAAATAATAACAATCAAAATAGATAATTTAAGTATAAAAAAAATAATATACACTCATATATTTATGATATATATATATGTATGTATAGGTATATATACATATATATTATAAATATTATATAATTGTTAAGTATCTATTTTATAATACAAATTTATTGTATAAACAAAGAATTTCCACCTTCTTAAATTTGTTACTTTAAGCATCTGTATTAATTAATGATTGTCAATTATTATTTTTTTTTTTTTATTATTATTGTTTTATTTTAATTTTTATTTAATAAAAAATAACAAACAGTTTATTTATAATATATTATTACATTATAATATATGTATGTAGAAGATAATATAATAATATATGTACATAATTATTATAAAGTTTCAATTATTTTATTAACACTTTGTCGTGTCTTTATTGTAAAAACAAATAAAATAAAATAAATAAATTAAACAAAATTTTAATTAATTTGAAAGAACGTAAAAACAAAAAAAAAAAAAATTATTTTTATTTTATTATGTTTTATTATTATTAGTATTATTATGTATTCTTTTTACGTGATATCTTTAGTTATTCAAAGTTCTTTTACAACTAAAAAGCTTCTTAAAAAGATTTAAAAATCTAACCGTTTAAAATTTATACATACATATGTATATATATACGTATATATATTTTTTTTTTAATAGTAATTAAACTTGTTCTACACTGTTTCAATTATTTTAAAAATTCTGTTTCTTATTATGAAAAATTATAAAAATCTGAATTTATATTATAAAATTAGATTTTAGTTTTTAATACAATTATAATATTTTTTTTTTTTTTATAAAGAAAAGCATCTATTTTTAATTGATATGATATTTATAAATTCCTACAGAAAGATTTTTTTTATAAATATAAAAGTACAGTAAAATCCGTTTAAGTACTTTCCGGATAAGTACCTTTTTCGTTTTAAAAACCAGAAATATTGACATTGTAAAATTTTCTGTGAATTGTATACAAACTTTACTCTTAAGTACTCGCTTAAGTGCTTCTCGTTTAAGTACTTAAACCTCTTAAGTACTCTGTTTTTTAAAGTACAATATTAAATTTTTGATTAAAATTTTACTTTTAAGTGCCTCAACAAAAATCTACTTTTGATACCGAAAAATTATTAAATTATTGATGAAAATTTTACTTTTAAGTGTCTCAAGAAACATTTACTTTCTGTAAGAAAATGTCATTAGTTATGGATAAGTACCTACACCATGAAGTAGTTAAACGGATTTTAAATAAGTACTTTACTTGAAGCACTTATCCGAGTTCGGTTAAGTGATTTAGTTCGGATAAGTGCTCAAAAATTGCTAACATTTATAAGAGCATTTAAGCGGGTTTTACTGTATATGCATTTAACGCTGTGTTGTTTAATTTTTGGATTAAACTGTATATAAAAAGGATCAATTTTTTGAAATGCGTTTAAGAAAAAAAACACCTAAATTTTAATCCAATTTTATTGTGAAAAAAAATTTCTGCAGTGATGATGAGTGATGATGATGATTTTTGTATAAAAAAAAAAAAAAAGATTGTCGTAAACAAAAAAAATATTTTTCTTTTGATAAACATAAATTGTGTACTTAAACAAGCTTCGAAGCGTTACTAACTACTAAGAAAATAATTACATATATTTAGAAAAATTAATGTCACTATACTTAGGTAAAAAGTCGCACAAAAAGGAAATGCCGAATATCGAAAATAATATGAAGAATTTATTTATTGTTGTTTCGAAGAGGAGAAGGTGGATTCTAACTACTTTTACACTTAGACCCTTTACACGTTCTCTTGCTCGGTGGTCAACTCGTCATTTACAGCGTTTCATTGAATTAATCAATGTACATATACTCTTTATGAAACATATAATCTTTCCTTCGTTGAATAATCTCACTTCGGAAAAGTTCTCTGCAGTGTTCTTCACCGAAGGTTCTCCCTCTCTGAATATGCAGAATTAATAAAAAGAAATTAAATTATTGAATCTTTAGAACAAAAAGAATTACAGTTAACCCTTGTCTCATATGAAAATAAAAAATTATATTAACATAAAAAAAATTTTCATGGAACATAGACGTACTGTCACAATTATTAGGTAAGAACAGGTGAAAATATTATAGAATATGTTATTTACATTCAGGTTCAATGTATTGTATAATAATGTAATTGTATAATTGTATAATATTGTATATAACTGTATAATTTAGGGTACAATATTAATATTATAATGAACTGCCAGAAAAACTGAAAAATATTGAAAATTTATTACAATTTAAAAGTAAACTAAATCAATATTTTATCAATTTTGTTTGATATATTAAAGATTTTTTTTACATCGTAGCACATATTTGCACCAACTCGTGAACAACCCTAGCATGAATTTTTATTGAACTATCAAATATCGTTGATGTGCTTGTTTTGTTTACATAAAAATTTAATATGCTTACCAAAAATTTCAGATATATATTTGTATATCTTCATATGCTTGACTTAATAAATAATCAGAAATAATTTTTTTTGCACTTTTTTAGGCATTTTTTAAATTTTTATCTAATATAGCGCTTACAAAAAATATATAAACAAATTTTGCAATGGTCTTGCAACAAATATGCAATAGGGTTTAGGTCTTGCATAGTCTTGCAAAATTTTGCACTTTTTTATACATGAAAACAACAACAAATTATGCATTTTTACTATCAAAAAATTGAAATATGCTACGGTGCAAAATTTTGCAATTGTGCAAGATCACTTTGCACCAACTCCTGAATACCCTTATTCATTATGTTAATGTAAAGTTAAAGCATTTAGTTAATGTAAAACTAAATTAAGTATTAATAATTTTTGAAAATTGAATATTCATTTAAATGAATTATTTTTTTATTTTATTATAGGGTAGTTAGGTGAATTGTTGACTGAACTATATTAAATCTTTTAAATTTATTTTATGAATAACAAATATATAGTTTAGCATTCGTTAGTTTGATTTTATTATTAAATTTTTTGTTTTTTATTATTATCAATTTGTTTTTTTATTATTATTATTATTATTTTTTTATTATTAAGGATTTTTTTTAAGATCAAGAAATGAAAGGAAATAAATTTAAATAACATTTTTTATTTTGTTTTTAATTAAAAATAATTTGATGTAATTTTAAAATATATAATTATACTTTTCCTTGTCATATTCCTTTTTTTTTTAAACTTTTCCATTTTATTTTTCGTTTGTTCAAAAAATTTCGGCAATTACTATAATAATTATATAGGACAGTTATTAATATTAATATTACAGTTATTTTTATATACATTATGATAGAATGACTAAAATTTGAAACTGAAACCAGAATTATATTAATAGACTTGATTTAAAATTTTCTTTTTTTCTTTTTTTTTTTTTCAATTTTAGCTTGAACCTCATAATTAATTTATTATTATTTAATTATTATATTATTATTATTCATTTAAATTTGTAATAATATATATTTATTGAAAGTTATTGTTATTCAAAAAACATTAATAAAAAAAAAACAAAAATTAATAAACGTTTTATTTGCTTTAAGTATTATAGTGTGTATGTAATTAGCTTACACACATATTTCGATTTTGTATGAAGTTATAGCTAAGGTGTTATAAACTGTATTATCTAATATTTGTAAGACATTAAGTATTTTCTAAATTTATTTATTTGTTTAATTCTGAAAATTAAATAGGTGCATATAAAAGTTTTTTTTTTTTAATAATTCGACATCGCCATTATTTGTTATGAGATATATCATTGAAATTTTACCAAATTAACGATTTTTAAAACTGTAAAATACCTTACGTTTCATACGTTTATTGCGCCATCTGTTTTTTATTAAAACAAATATGTTATTTATTTTTAATTGTAGAATCTTTGGATAAAATTCGAAGAAAATAATTAGTAGGTACATAATATACAATATATAAGTACATACATAATATGTATATATATTTTCTTTTAATAAATAAATAGTAAATAATAGAAGGTAAAAATAAATATCACAACTCATAAAAAACAATAATAATATAATAAAAAATTACTAATAAATAGGTATAGCTAAATTAAATATTATTATATAATTAAATTTTATATAAAAATGAGAAATTTGATTTAAACAACAAAATTATTGTATAAACTTTGAGGCATTTGTTTGAGCTAAATTAAAAAAATATTAAGTATGTAAATATAACAAGAAGTACATAATATATAATATTAATTTATAAAATTTAGATAGATTTTCTAATTATTGATATCCCATAGTTCGTAGTAATACAAAGTGTATACATATATATATGTATATAATATATTATTTCCCCGTAATTTTTGTTTTCTTTATTTTTGTATTTTGTTTTCTTTAATGTAAATATTTACATTTTTTTTTTTTTTCTATATTTGTGTTTAGCTTAAAAAATATAAAATAAAATTAATACATATCTATATATGTATAAGTATAGTACATATTATTTTCCTTTTAATAAGAAGAGTTAATAGCTTTAATACCTTGAATTTACTGTCATTTTGTTTTCATTTATAAGTTTTGTACAAAAATTATTATTATTATTTTTTTTTTTTTTTAGTGATAAAAATTCTATTTTATCTTTGATATGAAGATGGATCACATTTTTTTTTTTATTAACGGTATTTATATTTAGCACACAAATTATATTTAATGTAATAAAAATTATTTTCAAAAAATTATGAATTTGATAATTAAAATTAAAAATTGAGGTTGTTGATTAAAATCTTTAAAAATAATATATGGAGGTAGGTATAAGATATATTTTTGTTTTTGTATAATAATATTTCAACAATAAATTTTAATCTATGTATATTATATTTTTTGTTTAGTCTTACCTTATGTCGTTATATTATAACTAAGTAAAAATTTGGATGACTGACTGTTATAGATAGTTCAAGTCAAAATCTATGGTTTGTTCATTAGAAGAGTTTTTTCTAGTCAGTTTTTTTTCTTTAAAGTTTTTTGTTACTTTACTTATAAACTTTAAAAGTGATATTAAAGTATTTGCGGTTTAAATTGCCACTAATTATTAATTTAATTACTTATTTATGTATCTAATAAAATCAATTTTAAAAAAAAACTAAGAAAATAAAATATGTATTATGAGCTAACAATTGCCAATGTATTTTGCTAACAGCAAATATAATATATGTAGATATGTATTTGCATTTTCTAGGGTTTGTTGGTTTTTTTTTATCTGATTCTTTGTAAATCTATTAATATGTAAAATTATTAATATAAAATTAAAACATAATTTACTTTACAGTTTATTATAGGAATTATTTTTTTTTTTTTTTATAATTTTCTTAAATTTATTCATATTTACGTATAATATGGTAACACTATTTATAATATAATTAAAAAAATGAAAAGAATTTAAAAAGAATTTACTGAATTTTAAAAATTAATCTGGTCAAATAAATCATTTATTTTTTAATCACACATTTTTTTTTTTTTTTTGTAATTGATTTGATGCTAAAAATCAAATAAATTTTTAAGTTTATTTTTAATAGTAAAAAAAAAAAAAATAATTATCGTATTATAAATATATTTATTTAGGTATACGTATAAATATAATCCATATAGATACATACATATACATATTTAAATTTATAAAACTTTTAAGTCGTGTGCCATTTAAAGAAAGTTATAAATTAAATTTAACTATAATCCTATAATTTAAAAAAAAGTAGAAAAAAAATATTAAAATCATATTTTAGAATTAAAAATACAGGTTGTACAATCAAAAAAAAAAAAGAAGATATATATGAAAAATTAATAATATAAATTAATTAATATAAAATCTTTAGAAAGACAAGTTAATATAATATCATTAAAAACGATAACGGTTAGAGCAATTTGTTTTTTAATGTTCAATAAATTAAATATTTTTTTTAAGAATGATGGTAATGCTTAAAGCGTATTGAAATTTTTAAATTCCCTTATTATTATGTAAGATTTCTACTCATCAAATCTAATTTTCCATGTTAATGTATAGACAGTGTAGACACATTATAATTATAAATTACAATGGATTTGTGTTTTGTGGATCCCCTCTAAAAATAAATTATTTATTTGCATATTATATATTTTGACATTCAAGCAATTAACAAAATAGTTGGTCCGGGCCGCCATTGGAATTCTAATTTTGCAGACAACTTATAAAGTTATTTCTAATTATGTACAAATATATTTTAACATTCAAGCGTTTTAAACCGTCGGGATAGCTACGGCAGTATAATAATATCCAATTTTTTGGAAAACAAATTAGAAATTTTTTAGGGAAAAATAATATTTCCGAAAATTTGGTATTCAAAATATATGTATAAGGTATTGAAATAAAGAGAATTAAAAAAATTAGAGTTTCGGTAACGTTTCTTTTTTTTTTTTTTACAAAGGTAATCATATTTTTTAAAATGAAGTAGAAGTACAAAGATGTGTGAACAATTTAAATATAAAGTATCTAAAAAATATTATGATATATTTTCATACGGATATTTTCAAAATCATCATAAAATTATAATTATTTTTTTGTTGGTGCACCTTGTAAAATTAGATTTAAAGTAGGTAAATACAATATTATAATATGTATACATATTTGAAAATGAGGCAATACAAATAAATTTTGAAAACATATATATAATATTATATTATATACTATTATTTTATAACAACTTCATTAAATTAATTTGAACAAATAACTACATATTCTATAAATGTGCATTGGCATGGTTAAATTGATTAAGATTTAGCTTGAAATTTTGAATATCAGGAGATCGATTCGCATTGGTGCATAATAAATTTCAAATAAAAAAAAAAATGTTTTGTACATGTTTGTATACAAATAATAAACAAAATGTACATACATAAATATATAAAATATAATAAAAAATAAACGAATATTTAAAATATGAACATATTATTGTTTTAATTGGTACTGATAATAAGTGATAGCTCACAATTAAAAAAATTAAATGATTGTGT
Source organism: Poecilobothrus nobilitatus (assembly GCA_947095535.1). Taxonomy (NCBI): domain Eukaryota; kingdom Metazoa; phylum Arthropoda; class Insecta; order Diptera; family Dolichopodidae; genus Poecilobothrus; species Poecilobothrus nobilitatus. Next base: position 162,767,111 of record OX352773.1, read on the forward strand.
TGATAAAAATTAAAGTTTGTGGCATTGGTTAGGTGTAAAAATTGATAGAAATTTTATAATATAAATTATATAAAAAAATATATGTTTACTTCGAGTTGTGAATTAAAACCATATAAATTAAGGCCATAATAGCTTTAATTCGCGTTCAATAACGAAATAAAGCCATATCGCCATTTTTTTTTGCATATGCCTTTATTGCTTATTCAAATATGAAATAAATCCATATCGTATTCTACAATTTTACGAATTAATGCCATTTATTAAAATATTTGAAAAATATATATTTAAAAAAAATTTTTTTTTAAAACGGTTTTATGTAAGAAATAATAAGGAAACATTTTAGCGTTTGTTACAAAATCACGGTTTTAATAATTTGTTTATTGGGGGTTTGGGGGAGGCAACTTCCACTATTTTAAATAACCTGCTGCTATAAATATGTTATGCTAATGTAGGAAAGAATTATGATGAAAAAAAATGTATTAAAAAAAATTTGGTTTTGTATTTTTTGTTAATTAAATCATTTTGTTAGAAATAGTTAGGACCGGTTTTAGAAAAGGTTATACAAAACCGGGGTTATCACTTTGCCGCCCCCAGAACATGTATATAACGTATATGCGAAATTTTCAATTAAAATGGGTTTTATACTTGGTTACACAATCAGGGTTTTAATAATTTTTTAATGAGAGTTTGGGGCGGCAATCTCCAACATTTGGCTTGCTGTTAAAATATGAATATAAGAAAGAATAATTAGGAGAGCCTTTATAGTTTGTTGCAAAATTAGGGTTGTAAGTTTTTTTCTAGAATATATATTTATATATACCTATATGTATTTGCAAGATTCCAAATTTGAAGAGATTTTATAGTTGGTTACAACATCAGTGTTGCCTTCTTTTCCAAAATATTTATATTTATGTATAGCCGATACCGAATTTAGAGGGATTTTGTATTTAGTTAGAAAATTAGGGTAACGTATTTTGCTAGAATATGTAATTTTGGTGGCCAGGATTGGATTCGGATTGCCAGGATTGATATTGGATTATACGTTTATTATTGGATTCACAAATAATACAGGTATATGAATGTACTCGTATATTCTGCACAAAATAAGGGTAAGTTCACAGGGAATGCATGCATTCGGATGCAAACATTTGATTGGTTAAAGAAATATATCGTATTCATGACATGCTCTGCCTTTCGCTCATTTTAGATGCAAAATTTTTTGCAAAACTATAAGAAGCATACAAATGCAAATTTGTTTTAACGTCAAATACAGACGTAAAATCAAACGTCAAAAATTTTAAACGTTAAATATTTTGAAATATTTTGAAGATGGATATAGTAAAAAGGAAAAAAGAATTGCAATTTTATATGTGTATTAATAAATTATATTTAGTTTATATTAATTAAAATAACAATTTTCTCTAGTTTAACCATTTTGTAAATAAAAAATTTTTTTTATAAAATGTCAAAACAATACACACGTACTAGAACTAGCCTAGGTACTTTCAAATAAAACTTTCAAAATAAAAATGTCGCCGTTTTGCATCTCGTGAACGAGTGGATGCATTATGGATGCAAAATATTCGTTAATATTACCAAAGAGTACACGAAATGTAACCGAAATAATTTTTGCATCTGGATGCATACATGCCATGTGAACTTACCCTAAGGGTTACGTTTTTCTCACAATATTTGAGGGATTTTCTAGTTGGATTCAAAATTAGATTATTCCCTTTTTCTATAATATTTCCAATTAAATTTAAATTAATTATCGCAACATTTTGTTCGGCCGTCGACTTTATATCCTGGAATCGTACGTAATGTGTATATGTACGTAAATCGTACGTAAAATTTTTTAACACTCCCTCGGTGTTTACAATGTATTTCATACACTCTTACTAACTAGGCCACCGAGGCCCCTAACAAAAATTGAAGAAAAAAATTTATAATTATTATTGTTTTAAAAATTTAAATTATTTCTATTTAGTTTTAAAAAGAAAATAAAGCCATATGGTTTTTTTTTTCGCAATTGTATACAAAATAAAGCCATATACGCGAAATAAAGTCATTATGTTTTTAATTCGAATGGTATTAATTCACAGCGCTCTTTATTTGATTATTATCCGAATATTTAAATGTGGTTATAGATTTGCTTATAAAGCTGAAATCATTCGAAGAAGTAAAATAAAATAAGATTGAACAAGATAATAACATAAAAAAACAATATAATGCAATATATGGAAATCCAAAGATGCAATAAAATACATAATTTAATACATTTTGCTTAAATTTCTGTCAGATGAAAATATCATTAGCATATTATATGTATTATGTACGTACATATTTAATATTATGTATGTACATATATTTAAAAGTATAAACAAAGACAATTAATATATTAATAGTGCATAATATATGAGTACATACATAATACATATGTATATACCTACATATATTATTTGTGGTATAAAATTTTAGATGAATGACCTTCAATTAATTTTTAAAGTTTTGAATTAACAAAAATTTTTTTATGTACATACTTATGTATGTATATACATTTGATAATTAATTAAATAAAATGTTGTCAGTTGTTTAAATAATTTCTATATGAATTTTTATATATATATTTTTTTTTAAAAATAATCCAAAAATTTTTTTAAAACCTACCAAGAAGAAGGGGTTTCCCATTGTATGTATACATTGTATGAATAAAATGTATCTATGTCATAATATTTGTTTTTTTCATAAGTTCAAAATTTTTTTTTCATATTATTATAGACAGAATTAGGTAAATAATCAATAATTATTTTTATGAGTCGTTTATTTACTGACAATTAGTATTTTTTAACAATATTTGTATAAAATAAAAAAAAAAAATTTAAAGTTTTAAATTCAGGCAACAAAAAATGTAATAAAGAAAAGAAATGATTATCGATGATGATGACGTATTTTCATAAAATTAATTATAATAATTAACAATTAAGTAACTATTGAATTTTTGATATTTTTATACCCGTACGATAGGATCGGGTATAATAAAATTACTCCTCCGTTTGTAACACCTCGAAATAAGCGAGCTAGATATACCTTCAAAGGTATGGATCGGATCAGAAAAAAATTCTAAGACTTTTGAGCCATGTCCGTCCGTCCGTCTGTCCGTCCGTCAGCACGCTAACTCAAAAACTAAGAAAGCTAGAATCTTGAAATTTACACAAATATTTTGGGAGTAATTTGTAGGTTCCCTATTTTTTTTGGTTGAGTTTGGACCAAGCCTTAGGGTAGCTCTCGAACACCTCACTTTTAGATCCCCACATGTTTTTTGCAATAGAGCTATGAAATTTTAACTACTGATAGATCTCACAAAAATATTAATTTTATTTTTAATAACTTTTTTTTGTAGCCCCACCCGTTACGGAGCTACAGCTCCCCAAAGGTTCAAAAAAGCTCTATATTTAAATTGTTATAGCACAAGTTGTATAAGGTATATCTTCATTTTGAAAACGCCAAACGATTACTACTTTCATTAGCTTTAAAAGTATATATACAATAAATATATATTTGTGGCATACGGTGTCTTAATTTACCGTTATGCGAAACTCAAATTTTGCAAAATTCTTTAACCCTTCCATCTTCTAAACGGTTAAAGAAAACTTGAAATTTTTACAGAAGTTAGATCTTTGAAAATTAGTATGAGTCATTTCAGAAAATTTTTTTGTATCACCCCCCGTTTAGGAGCTGTAAGGGGTCAAAAACTGAAAATTTCCTATTTTTAAACACCTGTAACTTGAACACCTGTTAACATTTTTTTGAAGTAATACACAAAAATTAAAGCTTCAACATTATACTCTTATTTCTGTTAACAACTTTTTTTAATAATATAGGGTTACTTTATAATTGACGAAAGTGTTACTTGATTTTTTCAAATTTTCTAACAAATTTCTTTAACGAATTTTTTCCATTTTGTTTTACTCGATAATTTGAAATTGTTGAGGATATAATGCGTAGTACAAAAAAATGTAATTAAATAAACAACATAACGGTTGCTTGAAGAATTTTTATTTATATGATATTGATATACATACATACTTATATAATATCATGTTTATTTACATATCGTATATGTCACTAGTGAATGAATGATAAGAGTATAGATGTATATTATATAGCGCCGTATTTACATACATATATGTATTTTATTGTACTTATAAGAAATTATTCTATCAATGGAATATTTAAATATAATATAATATAATATTTAAAATTATATTTACTGTTTTATACTTAGTAAATTTAATATACATTTACCGCTTAGTATTAAATGGTACTATAGAATATTTGAAAAAGTTTTGGATTGATAATCGTTATGTGGAAGGTTAGAATCTGCTTTTGAAGAATGTACATATAAACATATAGTTTGAATATATGTACAACCCATAGTTCTAGAAATTATAAAATTCACCCAAATTATTTTAAAATACTAAAATATTAAAAAAATAATATTGTAAGCAGAGTGACAGGCTGTGAACATACTAACGGTTCGTACGGGTATCTAAGAGTTGACAAAGTCAACTGTATTCTTCCTCGTTTTATTTTGTTTTTTATAATGTTTAAGTTTAAGAATACCGATATATGTACTTTGAATATTTACATAATATTAGTTTAGGTTTAAAATGATGTTTTTAATTATATGAATTTTATTGAGTTAGATAATAAAACAGCTCTGAAGTGGATTATAAGATGACATTGTTATTAAATTGTATATAATTGGTTGTATATTGCTCCTAATCACTGATAGCAGCGTTTTGTATCATCACGGATAACAGTGTTTTATCGTTTAAGCCGAACTTCTTCAAAACCGTCTATTATTAATTTCAACAAAAAAAACAATTAAAAAAATTTTAATTTTATTTTCCGATTATTATACAATAAATAATTTAATTATTTAAGGGCATCCTAAGGTATCTATCGAAATGTAAAAATGGGAATTCGAAATGGTATCGAAAAATGTTTTTATTAAGTCATTACAATACAATAAACCTTAGGGATGGCACTTTCAATGTATATTTATGATAGGCCCGCTAACTTTTCTTATCTCATTGATGATATAAATAAATATTAATTATTTTGTATTTTAATTTTAAAATATTGCTAAAGGTTATAATTTTTTGATTAATTATTTACCGCATGCATTTTAATATAGGACAGATTAAGAATATAATATACTGTTCGACGCTAATATTTTTGTTAACATATAGGCTAAAATTTTAATATGCTAAAAGATTTCTCCAACAGTCATTTAAAATAGGTATCAATATTTTTTCAAGTTATTAAATCCAAATTTTTCAATTTTGTGGAAAAAGGCGCCTTCTCTGCAGTATGATTTTTGCTCGTCTCCATAGATCGGGGCCTTCTTCTAAGTTATTTTATATTTATAAAGTAGGTACAGGTTTAGTTGACGGCGCACTATTTTTAACAAGGAAAATGCTCTAAAAAAGTGGACAAAATAGAACATATACATACTTATGTTTTATATTAGAGCGTAAATACTAATCCAACATTATTTTTATTAAAAACGGTATTGGAAAACTTTAAATTTTCTTTTTTAATTTTTTTTTAATTCATGCATATAGTATTATCTCTGTTTAAAAAATATTAGTTTGAATTGTGCTTATAAACTAAAATGATTAAAATAATATTTAAAAAAATAAAATAATAATTAAAAATAAATTGTATACAGGTACAAAAACAAAATATGTAATTATACCTATAGCAGTAATAAATAATTTTTTTTTTTTATCATTTATTGTATTTATGTATTTTATATTGCAAAACAATTACAGATGTGCATAAATCTTTTATATAATTGAGTATATACAGAATTTTCTGCTAGCCCCATACTTCTAAAGTATATTGACACATATATATGTATGTATATCTAATATACTTTGTTGATTTTAATATATGGATTCTACGGGAGTATTAAGATAACAGAATTATTTAGATAAAGATGTTAATTGATAAGGTTTTAGATATAATGATAGGAAATTTTTCAAAACAAAAAAAAAAAATATTTTTACAGTATATATTAAAAAAGTTAATATACTTCATTAATTTAAATTTTAGTTTAGAATTTGTCAAAAATTAATTACCTATAAAAAAAAGAATCAGCTATGTTCATCACAGAACCGATAGTAGGGAAATTTAATATTTGTTTTTTTAATTGGGTTATTTTAAATTATATAAAAGTTATATTATATAAATATGTATATGCATATGAAACGTAAACTGTAAACCTATACTATCTGTATATTTATACATTTTATATATTATTTATGTATATACATATATGTATATCTATATGTACATTTCAATTTGTAAAATTGAAAATAACAATTTTAAAATAAAATAAATTTCGTATTAGTAAAAATGTCTTGAAAAATCGTGTGAATATAAGAACAAACTTTAAAGTTTATCGGATCATAAAGTGTTCTATGAAAAAGATGTTACTCTTTACTATAGAGTAAAAATTTTACCTTAATAACATTTTTCATAATATTTTTCTCTTTTAAAATATGTACATCTTTGTAAAAAATGTAAAAATAGCCCTATAGTAAAGTGGCACTTGGGCCTGACGGATTTCTAGCAAAAGTTTTTCAATTTGAGATATTTACGTCAAAATCACTTAATTCAGATTTTTATATACCGGAGAAATACATTATATGCAAAAATCTGAGGTACAAAATTTTGGTGTCATCACAATACCTTCGTTATACATTACATATGCATGAGATCATATGTAGTTAATACCGTTTCCTTATTACATTGTATGTGGTAAGGGAATTCGAAAATAAATAAATAAATAAAATATAGTTAATATGTAATTATATGTATATTTTTTTTTAAATACATTTCTGTTCAGGCTTGGCTGTAAATGTCGTAAGGGGGAATATATTGACTTATTAATTAACTAAAATGTTTTTATTTTAAAAAGCTTTAAACAATATATACAATTTTTTTTTTTGTGGTTGCCAAGTTTCAATTACATTCTACAACTACATATATAGAAAAAATTTAAAACAAATCTTATACTATTTTTTAATTAAATCACATTTAAAAATAAACGATTATTATTTAAATTTAATATTCTATTAAAACAAAGATAGGTATATCAAATAATTAACGAAAAACATTTGAACATATTGCATTTAGTTTTGATTCAAAATCTTTGCAATTAATACTTAATATTATAATTTTTTTTTTTTAAATTTAAATTTTTTTAATAGTAATAAATTTTGCTCTTATTCATAATAAAAATTAATTTTTTAATTTAAAACTATATATGCTACCTATATATTTTGTAATTTTTGATAAATTTCAGTTATTAACATTTGCAATCAAATACTGTATACTAATATAATATTGGAAAAAAATATTTAAATGATTTTTTTCTTTTTTTACCTTTGTGTATGGTAGTGTAAAAGCTTAAAACAGTGACATAAAAATCAACAAGAGAATTAAAAAAAATTATTTTATTAAAGTCATCCACTATAATCTATATGACTTTAACCAGATTTTTTAGTTTCGTTGGTTTAATTAATTTATTTAATAAAATAGCTGATTAATGACATTGAACATATCTTTAGGACACAACAGTTTTATTTTTGCTTATAAATGAAAAATTCTATATATAAATTTTTAAATTTGTACGTGCAGTGATTCTAAATAAAATCTTCTGAGATTAATTGAATATAATTATAGTTTTGCAAAGATTAAGAATGTATAGAGGTCTAGAGGTCGGTGGCTTAGTGAATAAGAGAATGTGAACAGTGTTATAAACAACTATTTGGAGTGTGGATTCGAATTTCCACACATGTCATAAGAATGTTCCTCTCTTACGTCATTTACAGCCACAGCTGGAAAGGCTTTGTACAAAACTAAAAAAAAAAAAAAAAATGTATAAAAAAATAAAATTAAAAATGAAATATACAGGAAAAAATTTAACAGCAAAAATTTTGAACATTTACCTGTTTATTATACCGGTTTCCTTTAGTGTTTGGCTGGATTTAACCGGAACCTTTTTAAATATATTTATTTCCGTTTCCACTCTTATAAAGAGAATATATTCCATCTAATAAGTCATATTGTATTATTATTTTCATTAAATCGTTGATTATTCCCACTCATCAGTCATCACTCTGTTGTAACTATTATAAAAAATTTATATAAAACACAATTAATTTTATATTTGTGCGTCATCTATTATCTTATGCGTGTATTACGATCGGTTATACTTAACCGCTATATGATATCGGTCATTGGTTACATATTAAACCACTTTTAATTCATTTTTTAAGCTTAGGAAACTAAAAAATAAAAAAAAAAATTTCAATTATAATCCGAAAATCTTTTTAGGTATATTATTTAATTATAATTTGTTAAAATGCATGACACACACAATTTTTCTCATCACAATTTTTTAATTTTTTTTTTTTATTTTTTTATGACTATATTTATAATTTAACTGGAATTAACTTTAATATTTAGATAATAGTTGTAGATTTTTCATAATAAATATACTTAAGTACAATTTATTTATTTTCATTGTTGATTTTAATTTATTATATAGACTATTATAATATTAGATAGAATGCAGACAATTTAAAAACAAAATAGATATATATGTATGTATGTATACTCGATGTAGACTTTGTTTTTCAAATTAAATGTTTTTTGCTTTTTTTTTGTTTTATTTTTTTGTTCGCTAATCCTATAGTTAATTTTTTTAATTTTTGCAAATATTTTTGGTTACTGTTATATGAACTTTATTGAACTTGAATTAACTAATCTTGTTAGCATATATGATCTAGTCATAAATTGGTTGTTTAATATTTTTAAATAATTAAAAAAAAAAATAATTAATTAATTAATTTTGAACTGATTTGTATAATTTATATTTAAAAATATTTTTATATATATTGCACCAATAGAAAAAAATTGATAATCAGACAATTCTAGGTTTTAATTATTTAAATTTAATGGATCAAGGAAAATTTCTAATTCAAATTTTGACAATACGTATCAATAGTTATTTAAAAATTTTTTTTTTTTTTAGTGCATTTCTCTGCCACATAAATGTGAACAGGAAATTACACAGCCTTTCCTTTACAGTCGTGGCTGTAAATGTCGTAAGGGGGAATAACTCATCGATTCGAACCCAAACTCCCTCGGTGTTTACATCGTATTTTATACGCTCTTACGCACTAGGCAACCGAGGCCCCTTATTTTAAAATTTGAAGTAACATTTGGTTGTACTTGTATACCAATTGCTAAAGTATAGTAAAAGTTTTAGTTACTACTAATCACATATTAATTTTTTCCCCCTTTTCTTTAAATTATTAAGTGGTGCGGGCTGATATGAAACCTTTCGTAATAAAATTTGAAAGAATTTTTTTCCAATGATAAATAGCGTTTTATTCGCGAAAAGACGAAAATGATTGTGAAATAAAACTTTATTATTTTTTTAAAATTCGACTTTTTGTTATCGAATACTAAATTCTAAATTTTAATAAATAAATATAATGGAGGCTAATGTATGTAAAAAAAAACTAATTCGGATGGATTTTAAAGTTGGTTGAAAAATCAGGGTTTCAATAATTTGTTTAGCAGACGTTTCTTGGAATATGTATTTAAAAAAATAATTAGTATGAATTTAGAGTTAGTTACAAAATAAGGGTTTGAATAATTTATTTAGCAGGTATTTGCGCACGCTCGCTTATTTTAAATTCTTTTATGTTGAAATATGTTCCTAAAAAAAATAATTAGAAAGAACTTTGGAGTTGGTTGGAAATTCAAGGTTATACGCTTTTTTTCCAGAATTCAACTCTAAAATTCCTAATTTTATTTAAATGTGAAATAAAGTCTGAAAGGCTTTATTACAAAATACTTTAAAGCCCTCTTATTAAGATATTAATAATTATAATAATTATTTGTTTGATCGTTCTTAAAATGTGAACCCTTGCTCTTTTATAATAAATTTTATTTAAAGAATGTCCATTAAATGTTTTTCAAATGTTAATTACATACATAATTATTATATTGATAATTTTAAATATGTTATATATATATATAGTTAAATTTTACTTTTAAAAAATATTTTTATTTTATTAAAAAAATATATCTATATACTTATTTAATTTCTTCCCAAAAATAATATTATACAATATAATTAATAAAAAGTTAATTTATTATTTCATATATTTTTATAATTTAATTTTGCTTAATCATCATTTCTACAGAATATTATTTTTAGCATATTTTTAAAAATTATTTTTACAAAATTTCCTAATTAATTTTTCACTGTCCGTTCCATTCATTCATTTGTTTAGAAAATTTCTACACCGTTTAAGATAGAACAATGAAATTTTAATTCTTAACTTTAACTTAATATTTAGGAACAACTTTCGTTTTATTTAGCCTTCTCTTTGCCTATTCCATAGGTATAGATTCTAAAAGTTTGTGAAATTTGGGATTCTGCATAACATTTTTTTAATCTAAAAACGCCAAACGGTAAGACAATTTTTTAGATTCATTTAAAAATTCATATTAAAATTATATTCTTTTGCCATTTATCATATTTTGCTATTCAGTATTTAAATTTACCGTTATGTGAAAACAAAATTTGCAAGATTTTGCTTCTTTCATATACCTGTACGTTTTTAATTAGAACCTTAAATTTTTTTTAACTGATAAAAGATTACAATAACCTCAGAAATTGTTTTTGTAGCTCCGCCTGTTTTAGAACTGTCAGATGTTAAAAATTGAAGATTTGCTATTATATATGAGACACCTGTGCCTTTTTTTATTTTAAAAATAAAATGCTAAAATTTATACAGATTTTCTTAATTGAAGAAATAAATTGAAGAAAGTTCACTATTAATTTATCATAATTTTTTCTTATATAAAATAAAATTCTTAGATAAAAAAACAAATTTTAGTGCAAGTCAAAAATTCTTGACATAGTTTTTATTATCTTTTATAAAAAATGGGTGTCTTTAAAAACCTTTGATTTTACATTCAGCCTTCTTTTTACATGAATTTTATTATGATTAAATTTTGCATGTTTTAAGGTTGCGTGTTTTAATAAGTATTTAAAATAATAATAAAAAAAAAAAAAAAAAAATTTGTATAGATATTAGTATCTATACTGTAAAAATATAGTGTTTATATTTTAATAATTTATATTTAAAATCAATTGTTTGTAATAATAAAAATAAAAATTTTTAATTTTTCATTGGCACATTAATTAAAATTAAAAATAAAACAATATTTAATTATATTTTCAGTTTTATATTATTTAAAGAATATTTCTCAAATTATACATTATTAATAATGTATTCATGTACATATTTAATATTGTATAATATTAAATGCTGTTATTTATATTTAACAAAGATTAATTTTGTATACTGTTAGATTCATTGTTATTCCATCTTAAAATACAGCTCGTTGAAATACACTTAAATGTTAAAATATTTATGTTTAAAGTTTAACTTTCTAATGCAATTCATAATTATTTACTTTTTGTTCTGTTGTTGTTTTTTATTTTTTATTTTTTTTTTGTATTAGTAAAATAAATATTAACAACACTTCATAAATCTTAAAATAAATTATTAAATCAGTTTTTATGATAAATCTAAATTGTATAATATAGTAATAATAATATTTACAGATATTATTTTATTTTGTTTTAGAATGTGTTTTATTATGTATTAGTAGAACTAACAGATTTTTAAGTCATCTGTGATAGTAAATAGGTTTAAATTGCATTATTACATGCCCATTAAATTGAAAATTTTCAATTAACACATACACACTTCTGCATGCATCCAATTCAATATTTTGATGTGATGCGTACGGTGGGGTGTCATAAAGTCGTATGTTCTAAAGCGATATTTTAAAAATGTGGCTTTACGACCCATTCAAATGAAGTATAAAGCCCTATTTTTTTAATATCCCATTAAAATGGCTCATAATGCCTTATGGTGTTATGTTTCATTCGATTAAATTTACTTTTTTAAAAAAAAAACTATTAAACTCTAGAATTCAACTCTAAAATTTCTCCTAATTCTGAATTTCTCATATACGTACACATATGTAAATACTTTGAAAAAGGGAAAATATCCTGATTTTGTAAACAACTCTAAAATCCCTCCTAATTCGCAATCTCTTTTACATACATAATATAAGTAAATATTCAGGAAAAAGAAAAATACCCAGATTTTTTAACCAACTCTAAAATCCCTTTAAGTCAAATTCCTCCCTCCTCAATATCACGTAAATTATTCAATAGGGGCCTCAGTGGCCTAGTGGGTAAGAGCGTATAAAATACGCTGTAAACACCGAGGAAGTGTGGGTTCGAATCCCACACACTTCGTAAGAGTTATTCCCCCTTACGACATTTACAGCCACGACTGAACAGGAAAGGCTGTGTAATTTACTGTTCACATTTATGTGGCAGAGAAATATATTAATAAAAAAAAAAAATTTAATGAATAAGTAATAACTGATATAATCATAGTTGGATACGTTCTAAATAACTATAATATATAATTTTTCAATAAATTAATTTTAAAGCTTATAGTTGTCTTTATAAACTATATACGAGTATATAATTCCTATGTTTATTAAAACTTAAAAAAATTTTTTTACATACATATTATATAATTAATAATCGAATTCTCTGTACATATTAATCGAATTTTCTGTAATAAAAACGTTTTTTGTGAAAGATGTTAAATGTGAGCTATATAATATGTATGTAATAATGTTAGTATATGATTAATTTTTACTTAGTATGTATACGATATTTGAATGTTGTTCTTGAATTATTATTACCGTCTACCGGTCGATTTTTAAAATGAAATATTTTATAATTGTTTTTTTTTTTGTTCAAAAGTATTAATTATAAATTAAATTGTAAATGTATATTTAAATAATTGATTAATAATATTTATATTAACATATTTATAATATTTGTTTATAAACTGTTGTCGATATAAATTTTCTGAATTGGAAAAATATAACAAAAATTTTAAGTTTTTCTGATTTTATTATCTCATTTTTTAATCTCTATTAACGTATGTATGTAGTATGTACATATATAAGAGTAGTGGAAAGATTACTAGACTCAAAAAAAAAAAAAAGAAGAAAAATAATATAAAATGTATTATAATGTTTAAGTCCAACTTATACATGTTAAGTAATTTGTATATAATGTACCGGTACAAACATATTATATTTCTAAGGGTATAAGAAATTTTGTTATTACATTTGTCACATTGTAAAGGAAATAAAATAGATCTAGAAATGTAAATATATTCTTTTTCTGGAATGAATTCTGAGTCGAGTTATAGCTATATGTGCGTCCATCCATTTATCCGTTCGCATGATAATTCCAAAAATAATAAAGCTAGGATTCTGAAATGTATACCATCTAATTTTTTTTATATATAAAAAAAATCTGTTTTGCTATTGAATATATTTATATTTTATATATTTATATATTTTACTCTAACTCAGTTTCTAATTAAACTTAGGTATTTTAAAAATTATATATTAAGTTTCTTTGAAATTCAGTTGGTTCAGAATCACGGATTCGAGTATAGCTGTCATTTACGAAATTTACATAAATATAACTTAATTATGGCTTAATTAAATTTGATATATAAAATTTTGTAGAAGGGGATTAAATTTTATACAAATAGCATATATTATGTTTATGAGGATATCCTACAGTTAAAATGACCAACTACACATTCTTCCTCGATATTTTTTTATAGTATATTTGTCTGTTTGATTGCCTGCTATAGAGTTGTTTTAACTACATCCAATGATTATTTTATTTGATTGTTAATAACATTTTTTGCAACACTATAAATACCTATTCAAAGAATTTCGATTTAAAACTGTTTGATTATATTCTATACTGTTGGGAGCTGATCTTTTGCTCAAAAAAAATGTCGAAAAAAAAATTTCGGATAGTTCGGAAAAAAAATGTCGAATTTCAATTTTGTAAAAGAAATTTTTTCGACATTTTTGTTAAAAGTAGTATATTTTAGAGCTAATTACATAGATCAGTTTTTATCATTTACGTAATATGTATATGTAAAAAATATAATGACGGGGGATTTTATAGAATTGGGTATATAAAATCATGATTTCAATAATTTGAATCTTTAAATCTTTTCAACATCTTTTTTTCGACATTTTTTTTCAACATTTTTACTCTCATCTTTTTTTTGTAATCAAAATATTTTTTTTCGACATTTTGTTTTTCAACATTTCTAATTAAATTTTTTTTTTTCAACAGATGGACCTACACCCACTGCTGTTATGTTAAAATTTATAATTTAAATTTTAGAAATTTAATATGGAGTTAAGTTAAAATAAAAGTAATTAATAACTAAAGTTGAAAATTTTTATATATATAAACTATTTTTATGTGGTATATAATAGACTAAAGATTAGCCTATATATTTCTTAAAAATTAATTTAAATAAGAAAATATATATGGTTGGGTTAAATAAAATACAGCGCTTAAAATAAAATGTTATTTAATAAAAGGGAATGATAGAGATTAATATAGATTTTATGAATGATGGCGTTATATAAATAAAGAGTTTGAGTTCAGAAAATTGAATTAATTTTAATTAAAAAAAAAAAAATTTTAAATTAATTTTAAAATAATAGATGGATATTTTATATAATAATTAATGAAAAACATTTTTTTGATTTTCTATTTACAAAATATGACATTAAAAAAAAATTATTCATTTTTATTTGATGCATTATTTAGTCTTTTTCATAAATATTAATTTTTATTTTGTACCATCTAAATTTAATTTAAAAGTATTGTAATGCAACTTTCATTTTTTACTTGTTCGATTTTAAATATAAGTAAATCAAAAGTGTCCACCCGTTGACTTTTATGTTTTATTTAACTCTCAAATAAATGCGATAAATATGTAAGCCGATAAATTTGATGTTAAAAATTAATACATCCGGTTATCAAAAGTACTATTTAAGATTTTTTTTTATCGATATCAAAATTCTTTAAGTAAAATGGATTTTATTTATTTATTATTATTTATTTAATTATTAATTTTTTATTTACCATAACATTTTATATTTAATAAAAAATAGTACAAAATACCATTTAAACTTATCAAAAGAACATAATCCAATGTATTTAAATTTCTATGTGGGGTGAATAATTTAAAACTATTTAACAGTTTGAAAAAACAAAAATTAACGACATTTGAAAGAGGGAAAAAAAAAGAAATCAAAAATTCAATATTAAATTTATATATCAATAAATAGTAAGGTGCACATAGTGTATTTAAACCACTACTATAGTAAAAAGAAAAATAAAAAATTTGACACGAATATATCAAATTATAATATAATAAGCAAATCTTTAACTTGCCCAATATCCTTATCTAGAAGCCATTGTTTCAATTTTTAAGTAAACGTGATTGTAATTCTTAGCTTTCTGATACACATAGTTAATTTGTTGAACAAGCAGCATGCAACAACACTATAAAAACTACGAAAAAAAGTGGTACGACAAATAGGTACAGACACAAAGTCCATATTATTTGTTCGTAATCGGTAAATATCAGAGATTCTACTATTTAAATATGCTGACCTAATATAAACATTTTTTAGTACTTTATAGATGACGTACCGATAAAATATTCGTTACCTTAAATAACGGAAAAGTATGATGTAAGCAACGTTTATTACATATTATCCTTACGAATTTTTTTTGCAGAACAAGTAATGGTTGCAGTTTATTCCAATAAGTCCCTCCCCAGCAAATGATCCCATATTGCTGTTTTAATTGGAAAATGTCAAAATAGAAAATACTTAAAATATTCGAAAAACATACAATTTTCAGATAATAAAACCTACGCAGGCTAGCTCAAAAATATTGTCTCAATGATTCTGTATGTAAAAACCAATTCAATTTATTATCGATAATTACGCCTAAGTACTACTTGAATTGGTCTATTACTTCTAGGTCAAAACAATTTTTACTACATGCTACATGACTATTAAACAAACAATTATCATTACACATACAATACATTTGTTTCAATTTAAACCTTTTACACTCTGAGGCATGAAACCTAACTTGAACAGATTATGACAGCTGACAGATTATAGAACATATAATTTTAGTTTTATCACTAATTATTATGTGAAGCACGCACCAGGATTTTAACTATAGTCACTTTTGTTGATATATTTCTTATTTTGAAGTATTTCCATCATGTTTTGTATTCTCTCATTAAAATTTAAAAGAAACGTATAAGTTTTTAGCATAAAAAGTGTTGTCAAATTATAATGCATACATCCCATTCTAGAGCATAGTAAACCATCTAAATCTGTCTTAAACTATGAAAAAATAATAAATGATGAATTCTGAAATAGACTTGATTTAATCCCAGACTTTGATAGTTTAGTTTCAGAACTAAGTAGTTTAATTAAAAAATATTCGGAGACGACTCTCACGAGAGCAAATGAGAATACATTTAAACATGAATGGATGAACAGTGACATTATAAGTGCAATCAAAATTAGAGACTCTTTTTATAAGTACAAAAAAATGTATCCAGACGATTCAATTTTTTTTTTCTGATTCATCTACGATTGTCAAATTTGACCAAAATTTAAAGAACAAAAATTTTTTTTTGGCGCGATTATAATCCATTTCCAATATATCACATTTGCAATAAAGTTAAAATTCTTAGAACAAGTTTGAAAATATATTAGTTTTTTTTTACTACATAGTATATAATAATCGGTTAACATTTACATAAGCAATTATTTAATATTATAGTAAATTCAAACTATGTACATACTTTTTAATTAATAACATTTTATTGTCGGTTATACAAAATACCGGTTTACAATGTATAAGTGTTAATTTTAAAGAAATTCTATTTTTATAAAAGATTTACTTATAATTAATTGATATTTAATATTACAAATTAATTTATTTATTCTATTGTTATATTTTAACTCTAATATAAATGTAATAAAAGAATAAAAACAAAATATTAAATAAATGAAACCAATGCAAGTGCAATAAAAAATGTATTAAAAAAAATTTGAATTAAATATGTACTTTCAGAGATTAACCGGAAAAAGAAGCTAAAAGAGAAAGTGAAAAAAATTAAAGATTTTCTTTATAATGATACTATTTTAAAAAGAATTTCAGATATTTGGGAATTTTAAATTATAATAAACCTCATATAAACAAGATGAAATTAATTAATTTAGTTGTACTTAACAAACATTATTAAGTATTATTCGTTTTATTAAAATATTCAAATACATAATTTCTTTCAGACAGGTAAAAACTTTCAATATTCAATGTACAAGGAAAGAAAAAATTTGAGTAAAAAAATAAAAAATGTAACAATATTCTTTTATCGTTTTTTTTTTAAATGTATAGTACGTACATTAGTTCAAATATATGAATTGAAAGAAGAATTGGACCAATCACCTTATGACCTTGCAATAAACCATTGTCAGGGGAAAAGATTTTATTATATGTTTTTTTTTTGATTTTGTACAAAGATGTTGTTTTTGTATAGATTATATCTGAAATAATTGTAATCAAATTTCATGGTAAATTAAGCTTTAAAAGCTTGTAAATTAAACTAATCATTCCGTGTTATACTTCTTTTCCATATCAATCAGACAAACTTTTGTAATGCTAAAATTTTGTTGGTTAATATCAGAGTTTAATTGTATTATGGTATATGTAATGCTCCATGTTTATGTCTGAAGTTGAACTAATTATCAGGGATTAGCTGTTTGATATTTAAAAATTTTGTTAATTTGTCGTTAATAAGTGTTTCAAACACTGCTTTTGTTTGGCATTAAACTGATGTGTCTATAATTGGCTTTGGATTAGTTCGATTTTTTTCAGATTTTTTTAGCAATGTAATTTTTGATGTTTTTCATATTTGTGGAAAATACAAGTTGTTAACTGTGTAATTATTACATATGCTAATTATAAAAGTACTTAGATTTTTAAATGTTTTTAGCACATTTCCAAAAAAATTTTGAAAAAATTTACTTATTAGTTTCACTGTGTCCGTCCGTCTGTTTACAACACTTCTACACCGTTAAAGAGAGAGAAAAACAATTTTAACCATGGGTAGGTCTCGTAAAAATAATAATGTTGTAGAACAACTTTTTCATGTAGCCCTCTCCATTCCTGAGCCCCGCAAACTTTGAAAAAGCCCTATTTTTAAATGCTTATATCTTATGTTCTGCTTAAGATTTTTTCAATCTGAAAACGTCATTCGACAGGTATTTTTTTTTAACTTTGTAAATTAATATCAAAATTATACAATTTTTTTAAATTTGGTATTTAAATTTACCGTTATGTAAAAACCAAATTGTGCATTATTTTTCTACCTTCATAACTCCGGAACGCTTTTAAATAGGGACTTGCAATTTTGAGAGCAGAAACTACTTTTAGAATTAGTGTAAACTTGCTCAGAAATGTTTTTTGGACCACCCCCTATTTATGAGCTATTAGGGCTCAAAAATTGAAAATTTGCTATTTTTAAACACCTGTAATTTAGGCACAGATTTTACTTCGGCAAGATATAAAAATTAAAGCTACAGTAATATATTTTTACATGTGAAAAAGCCCAATTTTCAGATGTATATATCTCAGGCTCTGAGTAATAGTTTTGCAATCTAAAATCGCCAGAAGACCGACATTTTTTTTTGCACCACCCCCTGTTTATGAGTTATTTATTAGGGCTCAAAAATTGAAAATTTATTATTTTTAAACACCTGTAACTTAAGTACCTGTACAAAATTTTCTTCGGCAAGATATATAAATTAAAGCTCCAGTAATATATTTTTAAGTGTGCTAACAGTTTTTCTTAGTTATATAGGGTTCCGGACTTACAACCCCTCAAAATTCCAGAAAAGTCTTATTTTCAAATATTCTCTTATTACAAAAAAATTTTTATTTCTTAATTTCTGTACTAAAATTTATTAATGTGTACATATATCAGGATCTGAGACTATTTTATTTTTTAAATTTTCATATTTTTGTGCAAGTCACAATTCTAAACAGTTTGTATTGTGTTTTGGAAATGTGCGCTTTTAAAAACCGTTGGTTTACATTCTACTTTGTTAAATCTTACTTTGAATACAATTTTTTTGTGGTATTCTAATAATATATGGTAAAGTATGAAGATTTTCCAATCTATATTGAATCCAACTGTTGTTCAACTATATCAAATCCAATCAACTTTTTAAAAATATGTTTAAATCTTACTTTGAAAATCATTTTGTTTTTTTGGTGATATTATTATAATTAATGATAGAGCCTGAAGATTTTTTACAAGTTTAATCTATATTAATTACAAGACAATTTTTATATAACTTACTTTTATCAATAGAGATTAAATTTTAAATCTTATATTATAAATAAAATAATATAAATTTTATAATTAATTTTTTTTTTTAATTTTACTGTCAAATTATATTTTTATATTCATTTTTTTAAAGTCTTAAAAAACTATACCAAATTATTTAATATTAAAACAAAAAAAAAAAAACCAAAAGAAATCATTGTTTTTACTGTCCAAATGGGATTTGAATTCATAATTCTTAGTATAGTATTGAAACTGTTCAAATATGTTTACCACAGTTAGCAACTCCAAGGTCTAAATACAATTTTTCATTATTTTTTTTTTTTTTTTTGTTATATTCATGCTTTTTAATTAAAGATGTTAATTAAAATAATCAAAATCTTAAAGCTTTCTTGTTACATTTAGAATCAAAAAGAAAAACAAAAACAAAAACAAAATTAAAAATATTAAAAAAAAAAATAAATAAAATTGTTGAATAAAATATGCTCAGCTCTTATTACCAACAACAACATTTTTCATTATTTTACCCAGAAATGAAAAGCTTATTTCTTTTAAAAAAATTATTTCAATATTTTTCCTTAAAAATAAAAATAAAAAAAAAAAAAAACATTTTAAATTAAATATTAAAAGAAAAATGAAAAAAAAAAATAAAAATAAATAAAATTGTATAAATTAAAAAGCTTTTCTATATCTACTGAAAAAAAAATAAATGAAATCAAGTTCAAAAGTTAAATGTTTTGTATAAAAAGTAGATATTAATAAGAAAAAAAATATTTCTTTATAAACAAAATAAAACTTAAGAGTACGGCACATATGATTTTGTCCGTATTTACATTAAAATGTATATATGTACTGTATAATGTTTTTTTTTTATATTATATTTTTTATATTTTACAGTTAAGTTTAGAATAATATAAGTACATACTCTTTTAAAGTTAATTTTTTATTTTGGTTACAAAAACTGAATTTTTGTATTCTTAAGTTGATCAAAGCTCAAAGGATTTTCTATAGAATTTGATTGAAGTCAAAAAATTTTACCGATTATTTCCAAAATTTGTGAATAACGATATTAATATGGTAGTAAACTGATTAAGGGTATTTTTTTTTGTACAATTGCACCTTTTTTTCGTACGACACATAATTTTAGGCGTTTTTGAAATGTTTGAAGTAGAAAATTGTTATTTTAAGAAAATAATCCAACTTTTAGGTATAATTATTTTAATAATTCATTAAAATTAAAGTTTTTAGTTATAAAAATTATGCTTAAAGGTTGATTCTCACATATCAGTTCAATTTTAGTTCAATCTCAGTTTTAACGTTTAGTCTCAGATCCTCATATATGTACACATTAATAAATTTTAGTACAGAAATTAAGAAAAATACAAGTGAAAATTTATCCTTTATATTATATGACAGCTATACTTGACCCATTTAATATTACAGAAGCCTTTTGTAATTATTTTATTTCAATTTTAAGATCAGTTTTGTTGCACTATTCTACTTAGATCTTTCTTTATACATATTAAGCAAACTAAAATAAGTATTTTATAATAAAATGAAAAGATAAATTAAAAACTTACGTAGTCTTTTCACTTTTTGGGTGAATTTTTCCCATACGGCCATATTTCATCTTTATAATTACTGTACAAAAAATTTTTTATTTGACAAATCATATAAAACTAAATTTTCCAGCACCAATTCAATTAATTTTTCGTTACTAGCCATTTCGAATATGTATAAACAATGTATTAATTATGACTATACAAACAACAAAATAAAAAAAAAAAATAATAAAATATCGGATCAGTTATTTTAAAATAGAATCGGATAGCAGTATATAAAAAATTGAGGCTCAAGAAAACAGAAATTGACTGAGACTGAACTAAAATATAAGTGAATTGGTACTTTAAAATTCTATATACAATCATTACTAAAAAATCGGAACTATGATTAACTTTTCAAATTAATTAAAAATTTTTATGGATTTTTCCACTAAATATAAATACATATAACGTATTATAACGGGCTATTTAACATTTGTTTATTTTTATATTATTTGTACGCGATCGAAGGTAATTGAACCCTATTCTTTTAATCACAAATAGATTAGATATTAAAGTTTTAAACTACTTATATTGTCAAGTATAAGTACATCAGTCAAGTACATTAGTTATACAATTTTTGAGAAATCTACTTCTAGAATTAAAAGAATAAAATGTAAGGAGTCGCTCTTATTATTTCATACATAACTGTACATATCTACAAATAAAAATATCTATAAATATAATGTATGAGCATGTGTTTAATATAATAAATTTAGTATTTTCAAAACTATATTTCTGTACCTATACATGTGTGTGTTATTTTTTTTTTCTAAAAAAAAAATTTGTAAAGTAATATAAAACTTAAAATATAATAACCATATTGGATAATCCAAGATGGTTATTTTGAAATGCGGCTTCATTAAATCCCCTTTAACACCGAAAAAAAAAGAAAACAAAAAAAAAATAAACAAATAAAAAAATAAATTTAACTTTTATTATGTTTATTTTTATGTACATGTTAATGATATAAATAAAATAATTACAATATAAAAAAAAATTAGCATCCTTAACTTAAAGAAAGAAAATATGATATCTTAAAATACATATCAAAATAAAAATCAAATAAAAAAAAACACATGCATTTCTTCCTTCTTTTAAGTTTTTCATTCCTATTATGATTTTCAATTTTTATAAAAGTTTAAATTTTTTTTTTTTATTATTATATGAACGTACTTACAATCTGTATCATCAGATTATAACGAAACGAAAAACAACAGTATGTACACAAATAAAATATTGTGAAAAATATATTGTGTATATTTTTGCAAAAAAAAAAAGAAGAATTTAATAAAATCTTTTTTGCTTAATATATCAGCTATATATATACATATATATTTATGTAATTAGGTTTATAAAAATATTTAATATATATACTATCTATGTTAAAAACCCACATGACCAAAATATGGTGTACCTATATCTAAAATAAAATAGGGTGTCTTTTAACATTAATTTTTTTAAGTTAATCTTCATTAAAAATCCTGTATCATTTACATTTTTTAAATCTATTATAAATTTCCAATCTGGTGTTTTATTTTCATCTAAGGTTTACTGAATCAACAGATACATGTCGAATTGATATTATCATCCATATTTGTAGATTTTATTTTAGAAATTTACTATAAGTTTCTGTACAGCCATTCAGATCGTTTCAAATTGGGATATTTTTCTTTGTCACATATTTCAAAATATAAAATGTAAAATAAACATACCGATAATTAGAAATCTAATAGAAAGTTTAAAGTCGCTAAAGTACTTGTTTCAATACTTGTTATCAATTTTTTCAAGCTCAATTCATTTTTAATTTAATAATTTTCCAAAAAGAAAAATATTTTCCGTTATTATTGTAAAAAGTTTAAGTTTTTCCATAAATTTTTATATATTAAAACTTGACTATGGTATATTCACAAAATTTGAATCTTTATAGTATTCAGTATAGATCGAAATAAAAAAGAAAAAAAATCGAAACCATCTTATAATATTATTGCAAGACATTAAAAAAATGTAAGCATAAATATCTTAATCTGTAAATTTAAAAAATTTAAAGAAATCCAAAAAGAAACCCGAAAATTAAGGCTGTTCTGTGGAATACAAAGGATACTTATATATAATAAGTAAATGGAAATAAAACTCGAAAGGTGAATTACTATATACATATACCTTAATGGTCTCTGATCGTCACTTCAATAATCAAATCATTAGTGTCACAAATATATTTTGAATTAAATAAATTATCGTTTTATACATAATAAGGACTAAACGTTATATGAATAATTCTACAAAACAAAAAAAAAAAAATTCTCAACTAAAAGTTATTTAGTTTCTATACAAGTTTTTAATTATAATAATTATTTCTTGAACATCCTGTATTTTCTGCATTTAAGTACATTTAACTTGATTTTTCCTTTTATTTTGTTTTTATGTTTAATTTATATGTATTTTGTCGGTTGTCAGTCTTCAAATAAAGTCCAGCAATAACAAAAATGTATTTTAGGTGTAAATATAGTAAAATATAATATTATAAATGATATCAGTACAAGCAGCAACAGTAAACTGTAACATCGATAGCAGCAGCATCATCAGCAGAAGTAGCATCAGGAGCATAATATTAAGTATCAGCAATAGCAAACATCAGAGTAATAATAAATGAAAAAAAAAAATCATGAAAAAAATAATAAAAATACAAAAAATCAAAAGGAAAAAAATACACAAAGAAAACAAAATAAACATTACTTTTGGCCGTAGTGGGAAATTATTTTTTTTTTTTGTTTTGTGTGTTCACACAAAGTTTATATTTTTTGTACAATTTTTCTTTTTATGTCTATATAAAAGCTTACACAACATAAGAGCTTTATTTTTAATATTATGTTTTTCTTTTTTTTTTGTTGTAATTATTTTGATAAATGTTTTCTAATTTTGTTAAGGATTCAACACGGTTCATCCAAAAATGAAATAACGATAAGTTCTAGATATATTTTGTTTTCATTTATTATTTTATTTTTTTTTCCATTTTTGTGATAGTAGTAGAAAATTTTATGTGTGCATTTTGTAGTCATCTACATACACACAAATTTTTGTTTTTTTCACGCAGTGCTGATTTTAATATTTTAAAATATAGTTGTCGAAATAACATACAAACAAACAAAAACAAAAGAAAACAAAAAAAAAAAAAATAATAATCAGCTTAATAATGAAAAAAAAGCTTTTTTTTTATTCTCTTCTTGAATAAAAAAAAAACCAAAAAAAAAACAAAATAAGGATGATACCGATGATGATGATAATGATGATGATGAGAAACAATGAGGACGATTTCATCTCTAATATGTGAAAATGAAAACAAAACAAAAAAAAAAAGCAATGAAACTTTGGTTTAAAAGTTTTTCTTTTTTTTTTTTGTATTTTCTGTCTTAATTTTTTTTTTTTTTTTTACTTTTTGTGTATAAGTTTTTGTCTTCGTTATAATGGAAATCTAGTTGAATCTCTGAGATTGATTTGTTAAGGTGTTACACTATAATGTTATAAAAAGTTCGCTCAGTTTTGTTTTCTTTCTGGATTTTTTTATTTTTTTATTTATATTTTTATTGAAAGTGCTTTGCAACATTTACTTAAATAATAAAAATATTAAAAAAATATAAGAAATTCGGTTTTATTTTCTTATATTTTTTTAATTGTTTATTTAATTATATTTATATTTTTATATATATATATATATAAATATATACATAAATACATATTTAAATTAATATAAATAAAAAAATTTATTATTCATAACAAATATAATAAAATACCTAATATACCACAAAATAATAATAATAATATCAATATTACTTATATTAATATAAAAAAATTTTAATTATATGTAAAGTTTTTTAATAAATAAATAATTTATTTGTCCGTTTTATAAAGAATAAAACTATTCAAAATTTAAATTAAAAATACATTTTATATTTAACAAAAATTTAAATAAATATAGTACAATATAAAACTTCAATAAAAATAAAGAAAAAAAAATAGAAATCAAAAAAAAAAAAAAAAAAACATAGAAAATTGTTCATAAAATATTAAAACAAATTATTTTTTTATTTATTTAAATTACATCCTTTTTACATATTCTCTGTTCTGATCTGAAACAATGAATCTGCAGAACATTGTATTATCGCGTTTTTAAAAAAAAAGTAAAAAACAAAATAGAAGAAAAAAGAGGAATATATACAAAAAAATAAAAGCTTTTTAAAAATTGCAATTCGCATTTTCCACTACAGTCAATTTATTGAAACACACAATATATTGTAAAAATTTAAAAAAAGTTAAAATAAAGCCAATATTAACAAAAAACAAAAAAATTACGAAAGAAAACAAATTTAATTCATTTTGTATTTATGAAAAAAAAAGTACAAAGAACTACTATTATAATACACACTCACACATCCATACAAATACTTAAGCTATATAGTAAAAACTATTTATTCTTAAATTTTATTAAAAAATAAAAGTAAAAGTTTTTAATATTACATTTCTTTATTGTTTTTAAACAATTTATTTTATTATGTTATTTCAAATAATAGCTAAATTATTAAAATATATTTATATATAGCTATACTTAATATTACAAAAAAATACCAAAAAATAAATTTAACAAAATTTCACAATGAAAACATTAAAATATATATAAAAAAAAACTAATATATTTTACATATTACATACATTTTTATGTATTAAATATTTGAATTAATTTAAAAAAAGTTTGTAAAATAATTAAAAACAAAAAAAAAAAAAGTAAATTAAATTGCATATTTTTAGGCAATTTCCTTTTTTATACCTACTTATAAAAAACTTTTCATAAAAAAACACATTTAACATTTAAGAATATTAAATACAGTATATACAGTATCTATATTAAATATATAACTACATAATATGTATGTATATTATTTATGAATGTCAATATATATGTATATACAAATAATATATGTATATATAATAATAAAAAAAAAGAAAGATAGTAATATACCTATACATATTATATGAAAGAAAAATAATGAATTTAAATTTATATTAATTTTTATAATTTCTTTTTATTATTATCATCATATTTTTTTTTTTTTTTTTTATTATTCCTTATAATTGGTATTATTATATTTCTAAAATTTTTCAAAAAATATATTGTAATAATATATCAGATCAGAATGGTGCTGAAATTAATAAGGACCTTGAAAAAAAAAAACAAAATTTCAATAAAATAAAAAAAAGGGTGTTTTAACATATGTATATTATATATTATATATATAAATGTATATAAAAGTGAATATTTGAATATAATGAGTGAACATTAGATTAACAAAAAAAAAAAATTAAATAAATATATTAAAATAACAAATATTTATAATTAAAAAAAAAATAAGGGAAAAGAAAAAAGAAAAAAGAAAAAAGTAAATACAACAAAACAAAATTTTAATTAATTTGCTTTGAAACAAAAAGAAAAAAAAAAATTTATCAGTGCTAATTAAAATACATTGTAAATAATTTTTAAAAATATTTTTTCAATGAATAAAATAATAACGAAATGTAAAAGTTCCACATTATATTATTATAATATTTCGTATAAATATGAATGAAATTTTAATTAATATGTACATATTTTTGTTATATTTAAAATTTAGTTAGTTACTCGTATATTTAATTTATTTTATTTTTTTTTTTTGGTATTTATTGAATTTTGAAAATTTTAATTTTTTTTTCAATTTTAAAATCATAAATATTAAATACAGAAAATCTAAATCATTTTTAGTGTTATAAACGTTTTGTCTATATTTGATTTTAATTAGATTGGGAATAATTTTAAAAGGACTTTTTTTAATTTTTATTTTTTTATTCAAAAAAATACATTGTACATATATTAATAGTAATGTGGTATATAAAGAATTAATAAATTACTGTTACTTTTTTTTTAAAACATATATTTTTTTTTATTTTATTTACAACCTGTGCACATTTTATTTAATTAAAAAAAAAAATTTTTTTTTTTTTTGTGTAAGATAAAAAATGGTTAAATTAATAATAATTAAAAAAAAAAACATAAATTAAATAAATAATATTATCGAAAAGAAAAAGTAAATAGTACTAAAGATATAATTATACATAATATATATATATATATGTATAATAAATGTATATGTATATATACATATTATACAAATTAATAAAAATAAATACATAGGATTTACATGTGTATAATATTCTCTATATATATATATAAAAATATATATATATATATATATATATTATATACAGGATACAATACGTCAATAGAATTTTTTATTTTTTTGTTTTTTATAACTAACTTTCTATAAAGGTATGTATACATGAATGCAAATATTCTGGTTTAAATTTGATTTCAATAAAATAATATGTATGTACAAAAATGAATATAATATTCATATACATATACATATATATAAATATGTATATATATTACAGAAAATTATTATGCGTAAATTATTAGCGGTTCAATTATATTTTTTTTATCTTTCTGCTTTGAAAATCATATATTTATAAATGTATATAGAAATATCTTCTAAATGAATCCAAAATTTTAATCTACTTAATCTATACATTAATTTGTAATCAAAGGATTTTCTAGACATTACAGAAAAAATTTTATTTATTTTTCATTACAATGATTTTATCGTAATTATAAACAAATATAAATTGACTGTAACATAAGACAAAATAAAAAAAAATCTTAAGATTATTTTGAAAATTTAATACTGTAAAATTAAAACTTTTAACACGATTAAATACTGTTATACTATAGTGTTAAAATAATCAATTAATTTTTTTATTAAATTATATATCATATATATATATATATAAATGTGTTTTGATTATTAAAATTATCTTTATATAAATTTTAAATCAAATTGAATTGAATCAATTTTTCGTTTTCAAAGTGAATTGGATCTTGTAATTTTGGTTTAAAAGTGTTTCGGTCACTTATTAATTCAATGGTTCAATAAGAAAAAAAAAACTTTTCTCAAAGTTGTCTACATAAATGTATGGTATATATTTGGGAAACCTGCTGAATGGTATAGAGTTAATATACGTATTTTACTTCAAATATAAATAAATTTAGTTTAAGCTGACTTTTTTTTGTATTAAAATAAGATAAATTTATGCATAAAGTAATTTCTTCATTAAATATTTTTAATGATATGATACATAATCTTTTGTAAGCAATCAATTGCTAGATAAGTTCTTTCAAATTGTGCAATATTTATTATTTAGCCATTTTCAATACTTTATTTCTAAGAGAATGATTGCTTACATACATTAATAGATGAATGCATTTCTTTCTCTCTGCTTTCATTATTCAATTATTGGATGTAAAGCGATCACATATTTAATTTCGTTCGGTTAAAGTCTTGCAACTTGCTGAATTGATCTCGATTACTTGCTATAAGTGGATTAACTCCTCAATCGAGCTAATATTTGGCCAATCCTAATATTTCTTGCCCATGATAGTTGCTTCCTGCCTACTCCTCTTTTTCCTTTTATTTTTCCCTGAACTATGAACTGTAGGAATTCATACTTGTTATTACGCATCAGATGTCTAAAATGCATAATGAATATAATATTGACAATTAAATTTAAGTACAAAATAAAATATTTTTTGAAAATGTACAATATTATGACAATTTCATTTCAATACTCTTGTGTTATAATCACTGGCTGGGTAATATATATATTAATAAAAATAATATAGATTTTTTTAATATAATATAATTAAATAAAATGTACGTATTTATATCGTATAATTAATTTCATATCGTAATATATAAATATAATGAAATAAGAAATAAAATATTTTTTGTATTAGATAATAGATGGCGCAGAAATAAAAATATTTTCGTTTCATAGTCTTGGACTACAGCAAAATAATCAATGGCTTAGTAAAACTACTGATTTCAAAAACTGAAATTTTGATAATTTCAAATAATAATTATTCAAATATGAATAATAAATTTAAATGAATTAATAAATTACTTAGTGGATGTCCTATATATGTTCTTTTTAGTTAAGTAATGGAAAAAAGAAAAAACAATATATTAAAAAATGCTGAGCTTGGTGAGACGATTATTCCGGCTAACTATTCCTTTATAGTCCCTTAACATAATTTAATTATGAACAAAAAATAACGAATTCATTTCTTTCCACATAAGTGTATATGTATATATGTTTCATTAAATATATATAATAGTTAATATAATAAGTATAAGAATATATAGCCATTACAAACATGTATATGTAATAGATATATCTGTTTAATATCCATGTACAAGCTATATACCTAACCAATATATATGTATATATATATAAAGATATATATAGAGATATATATATATATACATATATATTGATGTATGATGTATACGAAATTGTATAAAAAAATATTATTTCAAAGTAGATTTGTAGCAAAAGTAAAAAAAACAAAAAAAGGCAAAATTATTAATATATTTAATCCGGTTTATATTTCAATATAGTTTGTGGTTGTATTCTACTGAAAAACAACTCATATATATATACATACCTATTTTAGTTACCATGTAAGATATGTATGTTAAATTTTTTTTTAACTTAACTTTGAAGTAAATCTGTATATGTATACCTAAGCTGATGGATACCTATTAAAATTTAAAATTTTTAAGGTTTTTAAAAGAGAAGAATTAAATTTTTTCATTTTTCTTTCTCATTTTTTCATTTCTTTTCATCCAAAATTTAATATTTTAATTTCGATAATTAAATGATTAAGGTATAAGATATAGTATTATATAATTGTTATGATTTTGTTTTAGCTAATTAAATGTAAATGTATTGTCAATTATTAAATCAATAAATTTTGACAATATTATTAACAGATTATGCCCAAACGTCAAAATAAAATCTACTTTTTTTTAAATAAAAATACATATTTTATTGCATACAAAATCCTGCATGTACAGAGTTGAAAGTTAGGCGTCAAGACTCAATGATTCCAAAATTAAAAAAATGTTATTTTAATGGTAATTATAATGAGAGTTATAATGATTTATGAAATTTATCAAAAACTTTATGCGTAAATTAGACTATTACTGTTATTATATAATTTATTATTATGATCCTAAATTCATTCTCCTCAGAAAGTAAAACATGTACATTGGTTTTATTTCATTTATCATTGGTTTTTGTATCATTTATTTAATATTATGATATTAATTATTAAAAAATAAACTGTACCGGAACAGCTTAAAGTCATTTAAATATTCAGTAACGGAATAGTGACTTATTACATACTTAATGAAGGGACGTGACGGAATGAATTATTGAAACGCATAACAAAAGTTTCCCACGTATATCTACTTTGCAGTTGATACCGAATACAATGCTACTTCAAAATTAATAAAAAATAGATAATTTTTTTAAATTGATGACTTTAAAGAGTAATGGAAATTTGTCAGCATTCTTCTTTGAACTGGGAAACGATGTTGGCAATCATTTGTATTGAGAAGTTAAAAGATGAAAACTTTTGAATGGCAAAATATAATCACAATAAAATAACAAAATAAAATTAATATGAACTAGAGCTACAAGTTACAGGGAACTCTTTTCAAATTTTTTTTTGTATTTACGCGGTTCGTAAGGTAATCGTAAACAAATCAATATAAAATAGATAAACCTTCACCTTATTTATTTATTTTTTTTTTTTTAATGCATTTCTTTGACACATAAATGTGGACACGAAATTACACAGCCTTTCCTGTTCAGGCGTGGCTGTAAATGTCGTAAGGGGGAATAGATCTTACAACGTGTGTTCGAACCCACACTCCCTCGGTGTTTACAGCGTATTTTATACGCTCTTACCCACTAAATTTTACAGAAACTAAAAAACTAAATTTTTAAACTAAATTCTACAGAAGTTGTTGCCATAAAACTTGATCATCATTTATAAGATTTTAGACGCCTAGCTTCATTAAATTCCAAGAGGTGCAAGAAGCCTGAACCGGCTGCTTTAGACCAATCAAATTTTAGAAAAGTTTTTAGCATATAACTCGACATCTCTTCACTAAATTTCAGATACCTAGCTTCAATAGACACTGAGTTATTCTCATTTAAATATAGAAGTTGTGTGGCAGCTCGAACCGGTCGTACCACCACAACCAAATTTTACAGAAGTTGTTGCCATAAAACTTGATCGTCATTTGCAATATTTCAGACGCCTAGCTTCATTAAGTTGCAAGAAGCCTGAACTGGTTGCTCTAGACCAACCAAATTTTACAAAAGTTGTTGGCATGTAACTCGACACCTCTTTACTAAATTGCAGATTCCTAGCTTCAGTAGACACTAAGTTATTTTCATTTAAAAAGAGAAGTTGTATGGCAGCTACCCGAACTTGTTGTACCATCACAACCAAATTTTACAGGAGTTGTTGCCATAAAACTTGATCATTATTTCCAAAATTTCAGATACCTAGCTTGAATAGATACTGACTTATTTCGATATAAAGAAAGAAGTTGTATGGCAGCTACTCGAACCCGGTGGCCGAAAATGCTGGATTTAAATAGCAAAACTAACAATTTTGCAAAAGTGACGTAAAAAAAATTTCAGTCTCCTAGCTCCTTTATTTTTTGAGTTATCGTGCGGACGGACGGACTGACGTACATGGCTTTTAATCGACTCAGAATTCGATTCTGAGCCGATCCATACCTTTGACACTATATCTAGCTCGACTCCTTTAAGGTGTCACAAACGTAATGGCAAATTTATTATACTGTTCAAGGGTATAATGTAGTTAGTAGTTCATTCAATTTTCTGTTAGTATATAATAAGTTGTTTTTGTTTTTTTAGTCATATTCTATAAACAAATTATTTTTTTATGTTTTTTTTGTATCATATATTTGGCTGAATACAAATCAATTATATTAGATATTGTTTGTTCATTAAACAACGAATAATTGTGTCATCATATAAAGCTTATAGTTGTTAGTAAGTGGTACTAAATGTTTCATGACTTGTAACGTTAATCACATAAACATCACTGTCAACATACAGATTTTTTATAAAGTCTGGTTGATTTTTTTTTTTTTAAACATATCATATTCTTAAAATTAGTTAATATAGAATATCGGTTAATATTGGTAGACTATGTAGACTATAGACCATAGAGTATTATGGAATATTTAAAGGATTAAAGGAATTTTAATTATTCAGATTTATTTTAAATCTTATCTGCTATCAAATCAAAATTGTTGCTATAGAAAATCTCTAAAATCTATTTAAAACATATCTACTAATAAATGATGAAACATACATGTAGCATCTTTTCAATGTCTGATAACAAACAAATAAATCAAAATATTGTCATCTATTAAAACAAAAAAAAAAAAAAAAAACAAAATCTTTAACATGTTTTATGTAATTTGTACAAATAATTCTACTCTCTGTTGATTTTCTACCATATATAAATAGGAATATGCGTATAAATTTATATTAAGTACATATACGTATATATAAAATGTATATTTTAAAGATCATAAATTATAAACAAGTTAAACAAGCTAGAAAAATATGTACAAAATAAAATTTAACTTTATTAATTCGACACATGTGGTCGAAAAGTTAATTTAATTCTTTTGTTGTTGTTTCTGCTGTTGTTGTTTTTATATTTAATAGTTATTTTTGTATTATTATTTTTTATAGTAGGAGTAATACGAATTTGTATATTTATTAGATATTTTCCTTTTTTTAAAATCCAAAAAAAAAAAAAAGAAAAAGAAATATAGAAATATTTATGAAATTCTTTTCATTATTCTAATCTTATGCATCCTTTGCCTTTGATAAACTTTTAAGTAGACATATAAAGGAACAAAAAAAAAAAAACACACACACACACATAAGATACTTGTAATATATACTATGCATAAAATATAATATATACATTTCTAAAAATACATATATCTTTTCCTTCAAAAGACAACAAAAGATTTTATCTTTGAAAACC
Source organism: Poecilobothrus nobilitatus (assembly GCA_947095535.1). NCBI lineage: Eukaryota > Metazoa > Arthropoda > Insecta > Diptera > Dolichopodidae > Poecilobothrus > Poecilobothrus nobilitatus. The sequence goes on from OX352773.1 coordinate 162,800,221, forward strand.
TGTGACGACAAAGGAATTTAGACCAAATACTGGAATTTAGAAGAAAAATTCAAATATTTGTTGTCTCAAATCACAAAAATGAACATACATTGATATGCTTGTTTAAAAAAAAAAATGAAACAAAAAAAACAAACCAAAAATAAAATAAAAGGAAAATTACAAAGAGAAAAAGAAACTGGATAAAAAAATAAAAGGATAAAAAAAAGCATAGAAAATAAATTCAATTTTTTTTTTGTCCAAAAAAATTTTAATAAAATTATTTATGTTCATTTTTCTTGAAATTTTCTTTTCTTTCAAAAAAACAGCCATAGAATATTTTCTATGTGTATATGTGTGTATATGTATGTAAGAATATATTGTGTTGTACGACTATTTAAAATGACATTTTTTTCTTTTGTCTTTTATTTTTTCTTCCTCTTTAGATCCTTTGTTATTTTTTGTTTTTGTTTTTTTATAGAAATCATATTTCTTATCAACATTTTAAAATCTATATGTTTCATACAAATACATATATATACATATTACATATATATCATATTGAATATATATACATATATTTTTATAGATATATTATAATAACATATTGTACAATGTTTTTTTTAAAGTATTATTTTATTTTATAACAAGAAAAATAAAAACTAAATGGATATTATACATATTAAGAGAGGCTCAAAAATAAGATAACTGATCATACAATGTCATGGTAATGGAGTAAACTATCCTTAAATATTCTAATAAAGAATAATATACTAATGCTATTATATACGCCAGATTACATTTTAAATACACACTTGTATATAAGTATGTGTAAGTATAAATGCTGATTGTGGTAGAATTGTGTTTTTTTTTCTTTAAAACAATTTTTTATTTTATTCTTCTGTTTTTTTACTTTTTTGTTTACCTAAGATAAATATTTTGAAAGGATTGAAATCGTGAGGAAATTGATCTAAAAATTATAAATTTCAATATCTTGGACTTATTTGTATTTGAAAATATAACTTTTAGAAATTTGTCCTCGTATAATTTATGTGGTACCCATAATAACTAGAAAATGCTTTAATTTAATCCAGGAAAGTTAAACGTGTTTTTGGAATAAAATCGTAAGTTTTAGGTATATTTGTTTTATTGCTTAAAAAAGTAGATACGAGTATACAAATTTTAGGTTAAATAAGAAACAATTATCAATTTTACATTCCGTTTTTTTCTTTCAACTCCTATGAGGGGCATATGTTATATTATTATTAATTATTATTCATATTTAACTAAGTTTCAATTTCTTTTTAATCATTATTTATTTCTTGAAGGAGTTGATTACTCGACTGGAGTATATTGTAAAAGATATGTATTATTTTAGTGCGCCATCTATTATATAATACAAATATTATTTCTTTTGATTTATTTTATATTACGATATAAACTTATGGTATAAAATACTAATATTGTAGAGTACCGCTGACTTAACCACAACACTATTTTTATGATTCAGCTCATTAAGCAGCTTGTTGTTGTTGTTTAGAAGGGAGATAGTGAACTATCCTTACACCTAGTCCTTGCGACCCATTATGCACCCCAACTTCGTGAGGGCCTTGTTTATCACAGCGGTTGATCGAGCTAGTCAATACATTTATAAAATCGAACAATGCTGACCGTAGTTTCTGAAGAGTCTCTCACTTCGGAGAAATCTTCCTAATAGCCCTCTCCAAAAGATCTTCTATTTTAAGATTCTACATCGGAAATTGATAAAGTACGTGCAGTACAGCTTCTGCATCCCACCCAGAACCTCTACACTTTTACAGATAAACTCTACAGATTTCGATGTGGATTCTTAGGTTTGTCCTGTTTAGTTTTAAAACATTTTGTCGTTTTTGCATCTGGCTCGCCCAATAATAGCTCAGTGTGTAAGGAGCCTGGAGTCTGCAACCAAATCTTTTGCCTTAGATTTAGCCCACTGCTTATAGATGCTTCACTAGGTCTGACTAGTGCAGATGTGGTCAATTTGTCTGCGCTCTCTTTTGCTAAGGAAGTGTGCATGAATCCATTGCAGTTTGAAAGCGTTGGCTTCTTCTAATTAATGAGCTTACTAATCAATAATTTCATTGACTTTAAAAACGAATTTGATTTAATACTTTAAAAACTTAAGAATATTTAAGAATTAGTTAAACATTAATTTATATATTATACGTAAGTATACGAAAAAATCAAAGGTACGACAATCTTGATTTATATAAAAAAAAGGAAAAAGTATTGTATATTAAAGTATGTAACTGATGTATTTTATTTGAGGTTATGTATTTGAAAAATTTCAAATATGTTGATAAAATTCACTTGTGGGAATTTTATTGAATTCAACTTTTTTTTTTCGTTTTTTTTTTTATTTTATTTTTCTTGAATATACTCTAGAGAGCGTAATGACTAAACAGAAAAATTTAATGTAAAATCAGAAAAATTTAATTTAAAAGTTAATTTAAGAAAAGGAAAAAAATTAAAAGTCTAATTTAGTTTTTCTTTAATGCAGAAGTGAATCAAAATTTTAAAGAAAATAATAAAAAGAGGTATTTAGAAATTTGGTAGGAAATATTTAGAATTTGACAATTTTTTTTTTACGTTTAGAATTTGTTGAAATAAGATTAAAATATCAAAAGTATCCAATAAAATAATGAATAAATATTATTTTAATTATTTAATAGTTTTTATTTATATCAAAATTTTAATTTCCTTAAATTATAGGCTTATATTAGTTTTACAGAGTTTAATTATGATTTAATTTTAATTTTTCACCTGTGAATTTATTTGTTATACTACATTGCTATTTTATTTACGATAACATATGCAGGGGCGAATTAACCATTTATGGGACCTGAAACTAAGTATTTTTGTGCGCCCAAAAATTTACCAAACCAAAATATAAGTAAAATGTAAAGAAAAGTACGTCAAATTTCTCTCGTATATTTATTTCAACATAGTGTAACATTTTGTTCGATCTTCTTTTCCAGTTATAATTTTAAGATATTCTCTAAACTGTATACATTCATTAATTAGTTCTGCATTTATATCAGTATGATAAAAAGAAAGGACGAACTTAACGCTTTCCCTGTCCATTTCGGAATTATTGTTTTTTCCCATATTTAAAAGAAATTTTAATTTGCTATTTATTTGTTTGTATACCTTACTTTTTTTCGATAACTATCGAATAATACATTGAATACGTCTACCCTAAACTTGTTTTTGCCATTAAGTAATCAGTACTCCTTTCACTATTCGAAAATTTTTTTCTTCTTACCTGTTTGTTTAAATAGTTATAATTTTCCATAATTTCTTGATGCAAATTTTTATTTTTTACTTCGTATTCAGTCAGTTTTTGTCCTGAATTTTCCAAAGTTGTTTTACAAAAAATTCTAATTATAAAAGACACTTATTTTTTTTAAATATTTATTATTCATGACATTTTAATAATGACTTATTAGTTAATTATTACATTAGGAAAACATTATATGTTATATATTATATTATTATATGTAATATACATATGTAAAGTAAAACTTCTAAGCCTACTAAGCTAGAACCATATTAAACAACTGCATAGCAAAAACAAAACGACAGCTATTTAAAAGAAAGTCTATACAAACATAGATGTATATAAAGTTATATGAATAAAAAAATACATTACAAATAGGCTTCTGTCTGAATACACACTAATAATGTGTATGTGTGCATTATGGAATACTAGACAAAAGAACACTATATTTTTATTTCTTCAATATAGAAGAGTGTATAAATTTTACTATATAAAAAGCTGTTTATAAGTATTCATGTTCTTATCATTTAATATAATATTACTAGAGACCCATGTTAATGTGTTGTCAAATTCTATGTTGAATTCCAATTCATATAATCGACAGTTACAGTTTAAAAAAATTGAATTTATGGAAAAAGTACAATCGGTAAAAAATTTGAAGACAAAATCAAATTCGTCAAAACAATAACTGAAATTATTTTTAAAATAGCGCCAAATTAAAATGTATAACAAGCCTGTATTTGGTGTATTTAGGTTATTTGGTATTGTAAGTGACGACTATGTCTATTTATCTATCGAGCTCGAAATAAATGTTTTAAAGGTACGTGCAGAAAACGGAATAGGTATCCGTAAAACATTCGTAAAATCCACAAACAAAGTTTGGAGCAAAATTCTGTTGAAAATTTCTTTATATGCCACGTTGTCTGTAATAATGTTGCCGTTGTTCGTTTTACCTTGCCTTTTAATATCTGAAAAAGACCGTATATTTGGCGTGTAATCCTTGTTCGCGATTGTACATTGTACAAAGGGCGAGAAAACCGTACACAATTTTAAAGAGAGTAAGTGAAAATATGTTGTGTTTTTTTTTTGTTATTCTGTTGTGTACGTTTTGTACTACTTGTCTACTACTGACTATCTTATCGTAGTACCATCATACTATTGTAATGTAAATATGAAATGTGCTGTTTATGTTTTATTATTAAGTAATATTATGTATAGGTTTTATAATCGAAAAATCGTAAATAAAATGTAGTTACTGATGTTCAAAACTTGAAATGGAATTCATAATAATTAGTGTGTGGCTGAAAACTACTAAATTCTAATTATAGATATCGTAAAATTGAATATGTATTGCATATTTACATTTTTAAATTTGTTTATACAACAAAAATTATAATATGTACAAGAATTTAACATTTTTTTTTCTTATTATAATTTTTTTTTATTTTATTAGTTTTTTACAATACAAATTAGATATAAAACTGAAAGCGCTCGGGCCCATTTTATGTTGGGGCTCTGAAGCTGTAGCTTCATCATTGGCATATAAGTAAATCCGCGCCTGATAATATGTATATTCAAATAGAAAAGTGAAAAAAACGTGGAAGAATACAGTTGCCTTTATCAACTCTTAGATACCCGTACGAACTGTTAGTATGTTCACAGCCTGTCACTCTGCTCACAATATTATTTTTTTAATATTTTAGTATTTTAAAATAATTTGGGTGAATTTTATAATTTCTAGAACTATGGGTTGTACATATATTCAAACTATATGTTTATATGTACATTCTTCAAAAGCAGATTCTAACCTTTCACATAACGATTATCAATCCAAAACTTTTTCAAATATTCTATAGTACCATTTAATACTAAGCGGTAAATGTATATTAAATTTACTTAGTACAAAATAGTAAATATAATTTTAAATATTATATTATATTATATTTAAATATTCCATTGACAGAATAATTTCTTATAAGTACAATAAAATACATATATATGTATGTAAATACGGCGCTATATAATGTACATCTATACTCTTATCATTCATTCATCAGTGACATATAAGATATGTAAATAAACATGATATTATATAAGTATGTATATATATTAATATCATATAAATAAAAATTCTTCAAGCAACCGTTATGTTGTTTATTTAATTACATTTTTTTTGTACTACGCATTATATTCTCAACAATTTCAAATTATCGAGTAAAACAAAATGGAAAAAAATTCGTTAAAGAAATTTGTTAGAAAATTTGAAAATATCAAGTTACACTTTCGTCAATTATAAAGTAACCATATATTATTAAAAAAAGTTGTTAGCAGAAATAAGAGTATAATGTTGAAGGTTTAATTTTTGTGTATTACTTCAAAAAAATTTTAACAGGTGTTCAAGTTACAGGTGTTTAAAAATAGAAAATTTTCAGTTTTTGACCCCTTACAGCTCCTAAACGGGGGGTGATACAAAAAAAATTTCTGAAATAACTCATACTTATTTTCAAAGATCTAACTTCTGTCAAAATTTCAAGTTTCCAAATTAAACCGTTTAGAAGATAGAAGGGTTAAAGGATTTTGCAAAATTTTAGTTTCGCATAACGGTAAATTAAGACACCGTATGCCACAAATATATATTTATTGTATATATATTTTTAAAGCTAATAAAAGTAGTAATCGTTTGGCGTTTTCAAAATGAAGATATACCTTATACAACTTGTGCTATAACAATTTAAATATAGTGCTTTTTTGAACCTTTGGGGAGCTGTAGCTCCATAACGGGTGGGGCTACAAAAAAAAATTATTAAAAATAAAATTAATATTTTTATGAGATCTATCAGTAGTTAAAATTTCATAGCTCTATTGCAAAAAAAAAGTGGGGATCTAAAAGTTAGGTGTTCGAGAGCTACCCTAAGGCTTGGTCCAAACTCAACCAAAAAAATAGGGAACCTACAAATTACTCCCAGAATATTTTGTGTAAATTTCAAGATTCTAGCTTTCTTAGTTTTTGAGTTAGCGTGCGGACGGACGGACGGACGGACGGACATGACTCAAAAGTCTTAGAATTTTTTTCTGATCCGATCCATACCTTTGAAGGTATATCTAGCTCGCTTATTTCGAGGTGTTACAAACGGAGGAGTAATTTTATTATATCCGATCCTATCGTACGGGTATAAAAACTTATATATAATTATAATATAAATCACTCATGATAAGTTAATAATATAATCACTCTTCCCAATAAGCTAACTTTATTGGGAACGTGAACTACAAATGAATTCCATTAGTCTACAAATGGAAAATAATTCTTGTGTAATTTATTAAAATTTTTGGAATGCAAAAGTTTAGTTATATTAAAATTTTCGGTTCTTGTATCAATTTTTTCTTTAATGCTACAATATTTAATTTTAAATGAAGGGTTTTAGTTGGTTAGTAAAACGACAAAAAATGTATCAATTTCAATTATTTGATTCATTTATATTTTGATTTACTTACAGTTTTTGGGATTTTAGAATACAATAAATATTATAATTTTTAAAAAACCAACGGAACCTCTGTCTTTTATGATATACCATATTATTAATTTTCTAAAAAATTCTGCAATTGATTGTATTTTAGGATCTCTGAAATGTCAAAAAATACACTTGACAGTTATTGTATTTTAATTAAAATTTGTACATCTAAAACAATAAAAGGTTCGTTAACTTATAAAGAAAATTTATTTTTTTTTTTTTTTTAAATTAAATTTTTATTTTTACCCATTGTACAATCTTAAACTACTTAACCTTAAAAAAATTTACAAAAACGGTTTTAACTTATAAAAGTATTTAACATTTAAATTACAATTTTAATTTTTATATGCTAATTTTATGCTATATGATATAAAACTTAAAGCTGAAAAAGTGAGTGTTTAGACTATAATAAAGTGACTATTGGAAAAGCCGGGCAAACAAAAAACCGATATTATTTCAAAAATTTTTTATAAAATAAAACTTAACCTACCTAACCTACTTAACCTACTTAACCTAGATAAAATAAACTGTATTATTAATACTCTACTCTAATTCATAAGCATTTTCCAACCACCAAAATTTTTAAAGAAAATTTATTAATCTATAAAATTGTTCAGAATGAATTTTACCTTTTTCATTGCAGAATAGAATTTTTTAAAACATGTTTTTATTATTCTATTAGATACTTCTGACAGTCAAAATATTTTATTTAATCAGTATTGTTCTTTTATATTTTTCACATAATACACATTTAGATATCATTCCGTAGTACGAGTAGTCATAAATATTAACTTTTTAATGTCAAGTTATTCTAGTTTAATTTTACAGATACACTATATATCTATTATCAATTATCAGATACATTATTATTAATTCAACGTAAGAAGAACATTACTAAAAGTTCTAAACAATATAATAATACATGCAAAGTTCTTAATCAATATTTCATACTGAATTCAGTTGTTGTAAGTTTTAAATTCTGACTTTTTCATTAGAAGCATTTTAAGTTTTAAGTATTACTGAAATTTCAATAGCGCAGTGAAAGCTTTCATTATTGCTGGAAACTTTAGTCAACAATATATTATTAATACAGTTTGATTCAGATATATTTTATATTTTTTATTATTTTTTTATAATTACAATTTGAAGAAAATGAAGGTTTTTTTCTTTAAATCGATATTTCGATATTCTGATGCAGTTATGACAAAAATTTTAATAATATTTTGTATATGTATATATATGTAATATTGATATATGTACTATGTGTATGTAATTCTATATAAGAATTGGTTTTGCAGTCGTAATATTCACATTATTGTTACATAAAAAGCGAGTAATTGTTATTGGACCAAAAAAAAAAAAAACAAATTAAATTAGTATTCAAAAAATTTATATCTAGGTATGTATCGAATAGTTCGTATTATTTAATGTCACAGAAGATAAAAAAAATATTTTTTTTTTTTTGGAAAAAGTATGAGAGATACGTGACATGAATATTTCGAATATTTTCATAATGAAAACAAGAAAAGATAAAAATATTTCACAAAAAATTTCTTAAACATTTTTAATTCATAAAAATTCAATTACAAGTAGTCTTTCCTTTTTTATACCCTACACATTAAGTATAGGGTATATTAACTTTAGTATGGTGTTTGTAACCACCAAAAGGAAGCGAGTTAGGTATAGACATATATATATATTCTGAATCAGGATCACCGCCTGAGTCGATTTAGCGATGTCCGTCCGTCCGTCTGTACGCACGATAACTCAAAAAATAATAATGCTATCTTGATGAAATTTATACTGTAGGTTAACAATGACTAAGGTAAGGCGGGGATTGTAAATGGGCGAAATCGGACCATGCGTTCGGGTACCTCCCATACAACTCCCAAAACCGAACAAGCATATATTCGAAATTAATAAAGATAGAAACTTTAAATTTGGTACTAGGGTGTTGTTTCCTGAATCCCTGATTTGTCCAAAATTTGAGATGAATTGGAGGAGCTATTCGAGTACCTCCCATACAACTCCCAAAACCGAACAAGCATATCTTCGAAATTAATAAAGATAGAAACTTCAAATTTGGTACTAGGGTGTTGTTTCCTGAATCCCTGATTTGTCCAAAATTTAAGATGAATTAGAATGGTTGTTCGAGTATCTGCCACACAACTCCTAAGACCAAACAAGCATATCTTCGAAATTAATAAATATATAAACTTAAAATTTGATATAAGAATGTTCTACCCTGTTGATGTCTTTAAAATTTGAGATGAATTGGGGTGGTGGTCCACGTGCCTTCACACACTTCCCAAGACCTAACAAGCATATTTTTAAAAATTTTTAAGAATTTAATAAAGATAGAAATCTGACATTTTGTACAAAGGTTGTAAAAGCATTTATTTTTTTAGCTTAGTTATATTAAATACCTAACTAAAATAACTTATGGATTTTTAATTTAATTTGAATTTTTTAGGTGTAGGGTATAAATAAGTCGGTTGCATCGACTTACTGTTATTTTTACTTGTTTTATTTTTATTTTTCCCAATTTTGATTTTTAGTACATTTTTCAAAAATTAATATTATTAATTTCACTCTCTCCCTTCGTCCATCTGTTTGTGCGACTGTCTATTTACAAAACGTCTACAATCTACACCGTTAAAAATAGAGCAATGAAATCAAGAGCAATTGACCATGAGTAGGTTTCAATTATGTCAAGACAAGATTTTGCTTCCTTCGAAACTCCGGCACTTTAAAATTGTAGAAAGTGTCTCTTTATTTTTCCCATTTTATCTTATATGTATATAAATTTCTAAAAAAATGTACAAATTTTGATGCAAGTCATAATGTTTTAAACTGTTTTTAATGTCTTTTGGAAAATGTGCAAAAAAATCTCCTTTTATGTTAATTGAAAAGGCACTAAACTTCAGTTTAACAAGTATACATTTTCGGTTATTATAATTTATAAAATTAACTATAAGGAATTAATACAAAAGTAAAAACTATTTATAACCTATTCTTGGTTACAAATTAATCTATAGCTGTTACTAATAATATTGTATTATTCTATATATGATTATATACTGGTTTTGATTTTTCCTTCATACTACAAAACCTTATACTCATGAAACACTCTGTCAATTAAATGTGATTTATTGAAAGTTTAAAACTAATATCCTTAAAAAATACTTTATAAACTTTTTTTATACGTGACAAAAATATACGTCACTTTTATAATACAATCAAAATGAATATCCTGTCATATTATGATTTGTTGTTTTTGTATATAGATTTTATTTTTCTTGAATATTAGGTCATTGAAAATCATTGTTACCGTTATTTTTTTTTTTTTTTAATTTTTAACATTTAGTTTTATAATCGAAACATTTTCAAGACTTTATCACACTTTTGTTTTAATAATAAGCAAGAACCTTTCATTTTCCTATTTAATTCCTACTAAATCCATTTTGGCTTCTTTAGTATATTTTATTTTCTCATATACGTAGTATATGTAAAGTATTAGCATCACAATAAAATTCAATCTCAAGATTTAGTGAATTTGGACGTTTTGAAGTTCCCAGAGAATCAAGTCTGTACGCCGTATCTCTGGCAGTTTTTAAAATTGTAAATATGTACAATTAAGAACACTTGAACTTAGGCGCATGCAATTCTGCAGATTAATTTTGTGTCCTTTTTCATTTTATGTTAAATTTTCAGATAAGCTCGACAATAGGAATTACAGTTTACATATAAAGTGAAATAAAGTACGTGATATCGTAAAAATGTTTTTGACTTAATATGTAATCATAAGTTCTTTTTGTCTAAAATTTAGGTTGCTACTAAAATATAGAGAAATTAGAAAATCAAAAGTATTTTTTCCAACAACAAGGAGTAGTTTTCAAGTTTATTTTTCCAATTATTTAACATGTATATTATAAAAAAAATTATAAAATATCGTCAAGTAAAATAGTGTTTAAATTTTAGTGTTTTCGAAAAATTCTTATTTCAAACATAGGAAATCTATTCAATGCTATATTTTAAATTTACATATGTAAATAATTTAATATATATATATTTTAGATAGTTCTTGTATATATAAATTTTAACATAGGTTTTATAATGTTATTCTCTATAATACTCACTTATTCTTCTATAAAAATATGAAAAAGTCAAGAGAAGAACACTTTATACAATTTATACAAGTATATGTATATGTATTTTTTTGAATAATGGGTGACTAAAATGAAAATATCTAACCTTATTTTTATTATTTACATTATGTGAATAAAAGATAATTAAAGGTGACCATTTTTAGAAATAATGAAAATTGTATTTTATATGTTGGATCATACATAATATTGTATTAATATGAAGTACATTTTAAGTATTTAGTTTGTTCTAAAACGTAAAAAGTTACGTTACATTATGTAATTAATACCTTGTTACGTTATATATTAATACCTTAATATTAGCCCCTATAGATTTTGTTCAATATTGATAATATTTTGTTCAAAGTGAATGCCAATTTATTTAAAAATATAATTAATTTTTTTTTTAAATATAATTTTAATATAATGTACCTATATTTAAAAAGCAGTAAATTAATGTTGCCATATTATAAAGATGCACAAAATATGTACTGTACAATAATGTAATCATATATTTGGTCACCTGAAGTATACTGTAATATATTTTTTATAATTTTTCCCTTTCTTTCTTTTTTACCTTTTATTTTTTTATTTGAGACTTTTTGTTTTCATTAAATATCTTTCGCTTAAATAAGGTTAAAGAGCTTTTAAAAGAGAGAATGAAAAAAAAAAAAAATAGAAATTAAGAAAGCAAAAATTAAGAATCTCTAAAAAGGATTATAATAAATGAGGATTTTATTCCTTGTATGTATAAACGACTAAGTCCTGTTAAGTATCTCTGATTTTTTTTTATTTTTATTTTTTTTGTTTTTTGCTTTTTAGTTACTTAGTTGATTGGGAAAAAATGTATAGTAATAGTTTTAAATGGAATATATGTATAACAGTATTTATGTATATATAAATGCTATATATATTATATGTATAACATTTTAATAAAAATGTTTTATGTAAAATAAGTATTCGTAAATTTAGTAAACGTTTGATGTTATTTTGCTAATTACAAGTTAAATTGATCATTTTAAAAGTTAATTATTATTAAAAAGAACATTACGAAAAATCTAATCTAATGTTTGAATTTTTGGAAAATTATATAAATAAATATGTATGTATGTATATCTAAATTTGAACTTTAATATGCTTTTATTTAATTTTTGTTATGAAAATTATGGGTTGGCCATGAAAGCCTAAATACAAAATCCTAAATATAAAATTCTAAACGACAAAATCCCATATACCAAAATCCTAAAATTCCAAAATCCCAAATACAAAAATTCCAAACCACTTTCGTTATCATAATTCGTTTTGAATTATTTTATTTCAGATGTCGATTTAATTATTGAAACCCTGATTTTGAAACTAACTATAAAATCTCACCAAATTATTTTTTCTTACATGTATGTTTCAACAATAAAATTCTAAACAAATTATTAAAACCTGGTTTTGAATCCAACTCTATAAAATCTCTCCTAATTTGAATCTGACACATACTTATATATAAATATTCTGGAAAAAGCGGCAATCCTGATTTTGAATCCAACTCTAAAATCCCTCCTAATTCAGAATCTGGTATATATATATACATATTCTGGAAAAAGCGGCAATCCTGGTTTTGAATCCAACTCTAAATTCAAAACGAACTATAATATCAAAACTACTTTGGGTATTTTGGGATTCTGGAATTTGGGATTTTGGTATTTTGGGATTCTGGAATTTGGGATTTTAGTATTTTGGGATTTTGGAATTTTAGGGTTTTGGAATTTGGGATTTTTTTTTTGGGATTTCGTGCTCACGAAAATTATACATCATAACGATATATATACGTATTTATAATAATTGATTGAAAAATATTGGCTTATAAATAATTGTAAGCCTCATTTATAAATCTCTATTTTATATACCTAACCTACATACATACATAAAAAAAAACAACAAATTAAAGTAATTAATATCCCTAAAAGTATGCAAAAATTAAGAAAATTGATAAAACGTCAGAACAACCTCTCAGGGCCATTTTTTTTAATTTTTTTGATTTTATTTTATTACATTTATAAATTTTTAATAAAAACATTTTATCTTTTTTATTATTTGAAATTTTCAAAAAAATTAAAACAATTTTATTTATACTTGTATATAAAAAAAACCTAACTTAAACAATTCTAAATTAGTTTAATCTAACTTAAACTTATAATTAAACTTAAAACTAAAATACTAATACTAATTTGTTGCTATCTATTAGATATTATAATTTAACAATACAAGCTTGTTCTATTTATATAGCACCCTATTTTTTTTTTTTTTTTATTATATTCCCCTACCATTTTACATGTGGCTCGTACGGCTCGTAGCCGATGGTTTCCTTATATTGCATTATCTTATGTGATTTGTAATAAATAAATAAATAAAAAAAAATATCAATATTGTCTATATCTGACAGCTTTAAATTTTAAACGTTTATAAAATATATGGTTTGAATATAAAGTATTATAGCTTAAAATTAAATGAAATTTATATTTTCAATATCCCATACTCAAAAAAAAAAAGACATAATCCCAATGACTAAAATAGTGATGAAAATAAAAGTCATATTCATGTCCTTTAAAATAATAATAAAATAATAATTAAAAATAATATTTACATATATTAAACTAATCTGATTCTTTCATTAGAAAATCCAAAAATGATACTTAAAAAGAAAAAAATCGATTAAAATTCAAATTAATATTCTAATAAATATTTTTTATTTATATCCTTATCTTTGTATTTTTCTGTGTTTATACTATAGTATCAAATTAAATAAATTGAAAATAATAAAATAAAAAAAAAATATAAACGTATATTGAAGTTAATGCATATTTATGTATCTATATGTTTAATATTATATTAGTTTTAAATATTTCTTATAGTAAGGTAGGATTATTCTATTATAAAATTCATCTGTCCATTATATAATATATATATGTATGTATATATAAATTGTTTTATTTTAATTTTTTGCTACTTTTATGGAAATTTAATTCAAAATGCAACTCGTGAAAGTATCATTCAAATACAAAAAATAAAAAAAAACCGAACAAGAAACAAACAAATAATTAATACTGTATTTCAATAGAAATTCATTTTAGTACAATTGTTATTCATATATACATAGTTCTTTGTCATCATATAATCAAAAAATCTTTATAATAAATGCAAAGGATACAGATAACTGTAAATTTTACAAATTTTTAACGTTTTTTAGATTTTCTTCTTTTCTTTTTTTTTTTTTGTCTTTTCTATTTTTACTTTCTGTATTTCATTTCCTGTATTTCGGTTCATTTACAATTCATAAAATTTATAGAGAAAATAGAAAACAAATATTAACAGAGGGAAAATAAAATGAAAACAATGGATAAAAATGAAAAAAAAAAAAAACAAAAAGTGAAAAAATGTGAAAAAAATACAAAAAAAAAAAATAAAAACAGTAAATAAGAACTCTCTTAGAAAACACGATCAATAGATTAATAATGACACTTTTGCATATACATTATAAAATATAAAGTATCTAATATATGTACATAAATTTAAGGGTGGGGCAAAAAAAAAAAAACAATCACACACAGTATTATGCAAAATAATAATATATTTTTAATTTTTTTTAACAGTAATGCTACAACAAATGTACTTTGTAACCTTTTTTCTTCCATATGTGGGCAATCTAAATACTTTTTTTTTAATTTATATAATATGGTATCTCATATTATTTATTTTATTTAATTATATATTACATATTTTATATTTTAAATGGTTGACAAGGGGATTATGCAATTGAAAATTACTATTTATGTAAAGTAATTCATAAAAAACAGTAAAGTTCCATAATCTTTAAAAACTCTTATAACTTGCGCAGAATTTAAAACCGTACTTCATCGGTGTTTACAGCATATTTGATATGCTCTTACCCACTAGATCACCGAGGCTCCATTATGTAATTGAAAATTACTTTTTCCGTAAAGTTAATCCATAAAAAAGTAAAGTAAAGTTCCATAATCCTTAAAAACTTTTACCACTTATGCAGGATTTGTAACCGTACTCCATCGGTTAATAAGTAATGCTCTTAATCAATCGACTATAAAGGCTCCAAAACTTTAAATTTAATTTCTTCAAAAAATTTAAAAGATTATCAATTATTTTAATAGTTATTACATAGATCGATATCGTTGATTCTTTAATCGAATTGAAGACCTTTTCTCAACAAATCTCACCATATAAAATTTTAAAATTGGAAGTTTTGGAGCTACCCTCTTCCTATGTAACTGTATGATTTTAAAATCATATTTCTGTTGGATAGTAATTTTTATTATTTACATTAGATCAGAGACTTTACTTATAATAAGATTATTATTTGTTTCAATTTATTTTAAAAAGATTTAACTTTCAGTATATAAGTAATACTTTTATATTATTCTGATATTGGTAATTGATTTAGTCCTTATCCTACAAATTCCGTAATGTTATATTCTAGTTTTCAGTTTTAACATTCCTATAATTAAAATTGAACAATAAAATAGAAAAATTTTTTAAGTAATTTTTGTTTCTATTGTTTTGTTTGGTACTGTTTATAATATATGTATGTATATACTTAAATTGAAAGTACACAGAAAAATATATGTAATAAACCTAAAAACAAAAAAAAAAGTTTTAAAAAAAAAAAATATTTTTAAGTTTTAAAGAATTTTTAAGAACTATAAGTATTTAGTGTATTATGACTTTGGTTATATTTTAAGAATAAGAGGATTTATTGTGTTTTTTTATAACTTATTTAACATATATATACCATGTTATAAATGTTGTATGCATCTTTTATTATAGATACATACATGATATATTTAATGCAATAATATATTTATATTATTTTTCTTCTTTTTATAGACATATTTAAGTGCACTTTATAACATAGAATTGTGTGTGCAGTATATACCTGTATATGCTCTAATCATTAAAAAGAGACCTTTCCGTCAGTAATAATACTTTTTCTATTTATAAGTGCTTTACTTATAAACATATACTTATATATTAATTATATATGTATAATATAATATCTTATGATTTTCCACTATATGAATTTAAAGTATTGTGATTTGCTAAAGTAAAAAATTAAAAAAAAAAAGAAAAGAATGAAGGAAATAATAAAATAAATTAATGGAAGGTCAAGTTATTCATTTTTCTTTGACGTTTTAAATACATATGCATATTGTGTTATATTTATGTATATATGTATACAGATGTATTTATAATATGTATAGAGTTATTATAATAAAGTACTTATTTGTTAAAACAATATAGATAAGTACATAATAGTCAAAAGTCTTAGAATGAGGTAATATTTAATGCAGTAACACGTTATTTTTCAATTAAAATCTTAATAAATAATAATAAGGCAATGAATAATTTATAACTTTTATATATATATATATATATATATATATATATATATATATTATTTCATATATATTTCAAAATAATAGAGGAAGTTAAAAAAAAAATAATTGGTTTTCTTTAGCTGCAGTTTTCATTTTATTAGTTATTCTTAATTTTAAACTGTAGAAAAAGAATATTGAAAATCCTTGAATATCGTTTGGATAAAATTAATTTTATAAATTTCAATGTTTTTGTCTATATTTTGAACGATAAAGGATTCTTTTTTTAATGTTACGTTATCTTTGAAAATCGCACTTTCTTTAATCAAAAATTTCTTTAATTCAAAACGTTTAATAACAAAAACTAAAAAAGAATGAGATTTAAATGAAAATTACACTTAAAAAAGCAATTATATGTAATGTTTTAATCTAGTCAAAACAGAAGTTATTAAGTGTATTTCAATCAGCAAACAAAAAAAAATATCATCAAATTTTCTTTAAAACCTCACAACTCACGATCAATAATCGTGACCCCATACAAAAGTTTTGTTTACTCACAATTTCCTAGACGGCGTTATATGCGAGGTATTTATTAATGAATCTATCTATCTAACTTTTGTTTAAATTTCTTTAATAGAGAGGTTTGAAAAATTTCTTATACGACACAGGAATAATCATAAGTTAAATAAATTTTACCGAGAATAATCGAGAACTCTTTAGCAAAGGGAAATTCGTTATTATTATTGTTTGTTAAAAGCATATCTTAAATTTTGCAAAAAAAAAAATATAACAACCAGAAACAATGCGACAATACGCCTTCTTATAAAATTAATTTTAGGCAAAGTAGTCTGCAAATCCAAATGTTTTTAAAGACGCACATTTTTAAAAAGACATTAAAAAAGTATTCGGCAATTGTGATAACTTTTGTATAAAAATTTTAAGAATTATTTAATCTAAGAAAATATTGTGAAAAATCTAGAGAAAATCTCTCCAGTTTTAAGGTAATGCCATGCAATTAAGGAAAGCCATTAACATATGTAAAAATATTATATTACAGCTTTAATTATTATGTTTTACTTACCATAAATTTATGAAGGTGTCCAAGGTACAGGTATCTACAGGTATATCTAAAAATAGAGATTTTTGAACCTTAATAGCTCTTTGAACTTAAAAGAAGTTGTAGTTTTTCCACAATATTAATTTTTTTTAAAAGACCTACCCATAGTTAAAATTACATTAATTCATTTAAATGGTATAGAAATTTTGTAAACAGATAGAGTGAACAGAAAGATTTTAACTAATGAACAAAAATTTCAATTTTTTTTTTTTGTTTGTTTAATGTGCTAAAAAGTGATAATTTAAAATTCTTTTGAATTATGCTAATGGAATTATTTTATGTTTAAAACTATAGCAATGTACAAATTATTAGAAATCAATAAAAATCCACATATTTCAATATAATTATATTGTATGTGTATTAAATTAATACTTAATAACATTATAAAATTTAGCATTGAAACATTTCAAAAAAGTCAAAAATCGGAATCGATTTTAATTTTAAAAATCGGAAGTCAACATTTATCGTTGTTAAAAATTGTTTTTTTTAATATTCTTTCACATGAAAAATGTTTTAAAGATTTTACCATTAAAATCAATTTAAGAATCGATATGTAGGACACCACTATTTGAACATTGTAATATATTGTTTTTGAAAATATATTTTCTTAATGAATCACTTTTTTTAACTACAGCCTATCGTTGTTCTAAATTTATTTGTATTTATACTTAAATTTTTCATAATATTGATAAAATCCTTTTCCTTAAGTTTTTCCTTAGAAATTTTTCAATTAGAAAATAAATTTTAATCTGTAAATGAAAGTCTTTCTTTAAAAATATATTTAATATTAATTTAGGTCAATTAAAATTTCCGCAATATAATGTAAAAAAAAAAAAAAAAACACATGTAAAATTTATATTAAAAAATATTTTTAAATATACAGACACATCAAATTTTTATGGTTGTATTTATATTATGTGTACATACATACCTATATATTTAAAAAATGAATTTTAAGAATGATTTTCAATATGTTTTTTTTTTTTTTGGAATACTCGTATAAATTTAAGTTATTTAAAAAAAAAAAGAAAGAAATATCTATATATTACGTATACAGAATAGCTAATGAGTCAAACAGAAAAAAAAAAATAAAATAAAATTTAAATAAAATAAAAATAAAAGGATATATTGTAGAAGAGAAAAAGGATAAGGTTAACCGACCATTATCACTACATAACCAAAGGTTAAACTCATTTAAATTCTCTGTTGATGACACGGGAAAATGTCAATTATCGTTCTTTTAGATGATGAGATTTTTTATGTTCACATAATATAAAAAAAAACTTCCAAAAAAATAAAATTTCAATGACCTGCTAAATTTAATTTTACGTTTATAAGTAGTACTTTTCATAAATTTAAATAATTATTTTAAATTTAAAACTTTGTTATATTTTCAAGGATTTTCGAATACTTTTAAAATTATTATTTAAAAAATTTATTTAAAATTATTATTAAAATTTTCCAGTTAAAGTTCAAATCTTTTTATGGATAGTTTATTTACTTATAAACTATAAAATTATTTTAATTAAATATTAATATTGTTATAATAAAAATAATTTCATAAATAAATTTAAAAATTTCAAAAACAAATTCAAAAATTTCAAAGAATATATTTTTGATCATATTATGGATATCTTATAGTAGGTATATTTGAATAGTTTTTCGAGAACATTATTTTTTCAGTTTAATTTATCTGAGGTTTGCCTATCTAAACCTTAGTGTTTATTCAAATATACATGAATAATGAATAATCATATATGGTTTTGGTTATAAATCTTTAGAATATTTTCAATGTTTGATAAAAATTATATTGGGAGTCAAAATAGATCCCATATAATTATTTTTTAACAAATTTGTTTTTACTATAATAACTATCCTTGAATTTTTTTTTTTTTTTGCACGAATAAAAGGATATCCTAAAGCTATAAAAAGTAATTCTATTTATTTCTATCTGATGTTTTTTTAATTTTTTTTTTTTATAATTTTTTTCCAATTTTTTGGTTTTTTTCTATTTCTATTTTTCTCGATTTTTTATAATATAATAGAAAAATAAAAAAAAATATAATATAAATAATATTATAAATATAAATAGAAATAAAAAGGAGATACATATATACTGATTAGATGGGGTTGAATTTTTTATTTAAACTTTTTGTGTTTTAGATAAAAAAAAAAGAAAATTTATAACCGGAACAATTCATACATATTATACTCGTAACTTGTTAATATTATGATTGAATATGGTTTTTAAATATTCTGAATATATTGAATTTATATAATGAACATACATACATATACGAATCATTTACATGAATTTTATTTCTTTTATAACAATTTAATTTTATAATTCTTTTAAATCAATTTAATAATAATTTTATTTCATTTATTTAAAAATGGTTCATTCATTTGTAAAATTTTTCAAAGCTTATTTTTTAACTTTTGCGGCACCTTAATAAATTATAAGTCATTTATTTACATGAATGAGTTTCTTAAAATGTCAAATGCAATCCTAATTTAAGATATTTCGGGGAACTAAGTTTTAGATATAAACGGAAAATCAATCTTTGCCTGAGAGCTAAATGGACTCTATAAAGTTAAAATGTTTTTAATTAAAAATTTTGTAGTATTGTACAACAACTTCTTACAATAACTTTCGTCACAAGATTTTGATGAAAAACGAGAAAGAATACGGTTGCCTTTGTCAACTCTTAGATACCCGTACGAACAGTTAGTATATTCACAGCCTGTCACTCTGCTTACAATATTATTTTTTTAATATTGTAGTATTTTAAAATAATTTTGGTGAGTTTTATAATTTCTAGAACTATGGGTTGTACATATATTCAAATTATATGTTTATACATTCTTCAAAAACAGATTCTAACCTTCCATATAACGATTATCAATCCAAAACTTTTTCAAATATTCTATACCTAGTACCATTTAATACTAAGCGGTAAATGTATATTAAATTACAAAATAGTAAATATAATTTTAACGAGGAAGAGTGCAGTAGAGTAGACTGTGTCAACTCTGGGATACCCGTATGAACGTAATATATCCTGTTTCTATAAAACTTGATCATCTTTTAAAAACATTCACAGAGCTATAAAAACAACTACAGAGATATATTTATGTAAATTGTGGAGTTGTATGACAGCTACCTGAATCTATTGCGCCTAGCTTCATTAAGTTCCAAGAGGTGCAAGAAGCCTGAACCGGCTGCTCTAGACCAACCAAATTTTACAAAAGTTGTTGGCCTATAACTCGACACCTCTTTACTAAATTTCAGGTTCCTAGCTTCAATAGACACTGAGTTATTCTCATTTTAACGGATAAGTTGTATGGCAGCTACCCGAACCCGTCGCACCACCACAACCAAATTTTGCAAAAGTTGTTGCCATAAAACTTGATCATCATTTGCAAGATTTCAGACGCCTAGCTTCATTAAGTTCCAAGAGGTGCAAGAAGCCTGAATCGGCTGCTCTAGACCAACCAAATTTTACAAAAGTTGTTGGCCTATAACTCGACACCTCTTTACTAAATTTCAGGTTCCTAGCTTCAATAGACACTGAGTTATTCTCATTTAAACGGATAAGTTGTATGGCAGCTACCCGAACCCGTCGCACCACCACAACCAAATTTTGCAAAAGTGGTTGCCATAAAATTTGATCATCATTTGCAAGATTTCAGACGCCTAGCTTTATTAAGTTCGAAAAGGTGCAAGAAGTCTGAACCGGCTGCTCTAGACCAACCAAATTTTACAAAAGTTGTTGGCCTGTAACTCGACACCTTGTTACTAAATATCAGGTTGCTAGCTTCAATAGACACTGAGTTATTCTCATTTAAACGGAGAGTTGTATGGCAGCTACCCGAACCCGCCGCACCACCATAACCAAATTTTACAGAAGTTGTTGCCATAAAACTTGATCATCATTTGCAAAATTTCAGAAACCTAGCTTGAATAGATACTGAGTTATTTTTATATAAAAATAGAAGTTGTATGGCAGCTACTCGAACCCGCCGACCGAAAATGTTGCATTTAAATAACAAAACTAACAATTTTGCAAAAGTGCCGTAAAAAAAATTTCAGCCTCCTAGCTCCTTTATTTTTTGAGTTATCGTGCGGACGGACGGACGTACATGGCTTAATCGACTCAGAATTCGATTCTGAGCCGATCCATACCTTTGACACTATATCTAGCTCGACTCCTTTAAGGTGTCACAAACGTAATGGCAAATTTATTATACCTTTGAACATAGTTCATACGGGTATAAAAATAGGGAACCTACAAATTACTCCCAGAATATGTTGTGTAAATTTCAAGATTCTAGCTTTCTTAGTTTTTGAGTTAGCGTGCTGACGGGCGGGCGGACATGGCTTAATCGACTCAGAATTTGATTCTGATCCGATCCAAACCTTTGAAGGTATATCTAGCTCGCTTATTTCGAGACGTTACAAACGGAGGAGTAATTTTACCTGATACTTATAGTACGGGTATAAAAAGTGCAATTTACTTGAAATAATACCGTCGTTTAAGTTTCAATATTTCACTGCAATAGGTATATAAGTATTTAAGTACTGCTTCCTTATGTAACGTCGCATCAGACTATATGTAATTTACATCTGAGACGCTGCGAATTCAATGAAGTATTAATTTTTAGAAACACTAGAAAGATCATTATAGGTCATTATTAAAAATAATTTTTGACATGTCAGAAGACATTATCAATGTAAAGTTTATTTTAGCACCGGTTCTAATTTTATCTGACATTTAATATGTATTTGTCATATATATTGCGTATAAAGTCGAAGTGTTTGGTTAAAGATAATTTCATAATTATCAAAGAGGAAGCGAAAATTATTTTTCCGTTAAATTTGACAAAACTAAAATAATTTTTTTTGTTTGTAAAATTTATTTAAAACTACTGTCAAAATTGTCAAATATGTCAATATGTGTGGTGAATACAGAAAATAAAAAAACGATATGGAAAAATTTTTGTTTAATTAACTGTTTTTTCTCAGCTATGTCAGATGTAAAATATATAAGCATAAAATAAATTTTAAATTTTACTATAAAAATACATAAATATAAGTACTTTTAAGTGTTATGCATAGCAATTCGATAATGGCTGCACAAAATAACCCCTAATTAAATAAAGTTTAACATTTATAATGAATATCTTCTAACATTTTTTCATGGCAATTATTTCTAAATTGTTAAGAGGTAGAAGAAGACAGTTATTTCATTTTAATTATTAAAGATTTATTTAAATAAAAAGTTTTGGAGTTACATTTTTTTATTTTTCATTAGGAATTATTTTATTTTTAAAATAAATATTGATTAAAAAAAAAACTTTTTGCTAATATAATTAAAAATGTTAATGGCTATTCTTTTAAACAATTCTGTTGAAGATAACAAGAAAAGGCATACGGTAAAGTTCAAATTGAAATACAGTAAAACAAAAATACAGTAGAAAGCTTTTAAATAATCCAACATTTTGTTCATTATTAATAAACAAAACAAACAATATTTCGTCATTACATTTTTTTTGTTTTTCAACCTGCGCATAATTCTGATTTATTTATTTCAAAAAATTTTTTGGTTTAAATCTTACACCCACAGTAAAGTCTGGCACAAATTTAATGAAAATAATGTGATTTCGAATGATAGTTTTTTCCTGATTTTATACGCATCTCGAATGTAGAGTTTAGATTCAAAGCTAGTTTTCAATATTTTGTGTAGTAACTTTTGGGGGCTATACTTCTCACTATTTTAAATTCTTTGTTATTGAAATATAAATGTACAAAAATAATTAAGAGAAATTTTAGAGTTGGTTATAAAATCAGGGTTATACACTTTTTTCAGAATGTATATGCATACGTACATGATAGTCTAAGTTACGAAGGATTTTATATGCAGTAAATTTTAGTTCGTCTCAGTTTAAATTTTTAAATTTTAGATTTAGGTTAATTTATCATTTATTTGCCTAACAAGACAAAACACATATTTTTAAAGATAAATTTTATTTAGGACTAATTTAATTTTTATATATTAAATTTTGAAATAATCTCTAAAATATTCGGTATTATTTTAATTTTTCAATTAAGAAGAGTAATATTTTGTTATGGGTTCTTTTATTTTCTAATGTTAGAATTTATTTCATTTTGTGTTAGGTGTCATTTTACTAAAAGGGGTTATTTTACAAATCCTGGAAAATAATAATTCAATAAAAATATGTATAGATATTTTAAAATATGTATATATGTATATGTGTTTATAAATATTTATTGCGGCATAAAAATCCATCTGGTTGGTAAAAATGATTTTATTTTCAACCGCTAGGATTAGTAAAATTTTATAATTGATATTTAATAATTTTTATAATAAGTTTTTAATATTTTAAAATTTTCATGTTCTCAGATTAAAATCATTTTAATTTATTTATAAAATTTATAATTTTTGGTTTTTCTATTTATTTGCAATAAAAAAGCAATAAATTACAGACAGTATATGGAACTTGTTGCTCTTTTGATATTTATTTATTTAATATTCTGTTATAACTTGTAAGAAGATTTATGTGATTATGATTATGATCTTAAGATTTATGTGATTATGAAAATGAAGCATCATTATGTATGTTTAACTACGAAAAATAAGACTTAAGTGAAATGTGTATATTACAATGTTTTATAAATGATTCAGTTGTGATAAATACTCATTTTTTCTTGATAGATCTTGAAGCAACTTAGAAATACAAAACTTTTTTTTTCTTAAATTTTCAGATTTTTTTTTTGGATTCCATAATATGAATTGTATAGAAAAACTGAATCTTTTGAGCGATTAGACTGCGAAACTGTTTTGAACTATATGTCATTTTTTTAAAGTGTTTTAAGATTTAATATAAATTTGTTTATGTGAATTTCAAGTTAATTTATTTAGAAACTAAAATAATTATTTTTCAGCATAAATAAATGAATTATAAATTTTAAAATTTTTATTATAATAAGAGTTATTTGCCGATATGCATTTAAATGGTTTTTTTCTGCATAAGGGTGATAAGAATCTTTCAAAAATACCAAGAACACATTCTTGACAGTGTCAAATTTTTAATGACTAAACTGACCTTTGTCTTTAGACAATATAGTTGGATGAAAGACTTATTGCCTCTCCAGTATATTGGTTACGGAATGGATATAGGAATTAATAAGATAGGGATGCGAAAACTTTGAATAGGACAGTGAAACTATATGAGAACAATGAAACAACCTATTATTATTATTATTATTTTGCTTAACAACCGAACTTTTTGCCGAATCTCTCATTCGAATACAAAATGCAGTATTATATAACACCTGCTTGTATGAGGTAAAAACTGACGGCCGCCCCATTACAACAGTTTTTATTATTATAGCATAAATATTTTTGTTATTATTATTTGCAGCAGAGACAAAGCTATTAGTCAGTTACAACAAACTGTAGTACATAACAACTTTTTGCGTGGTTATTGACCAGAGGGTCCATGCAGCTTATAGGGAATTAGTATTGATATTACAATTATTATTATTTTACGATATACATTAATTATATTAAATAATTACTACATTTTTTATATGAACTGATCAGAGTTTGAACCTAAGATCCTATGATTGAATGGTTGATGACTAAAACCACTATGTTATGAGTTAGATATTACAAATTTCATTAAAATCTTATATATATATAATTTTATTATTTTGGACATTAATTTTACTCGCTCTTATATAATTCTATTTGTTTTCTTTCTATAAAATGTATTTATATTTTTTAAAATATAATTCCTTTTGAATGGTAAACCTCTGAAAGGATAAAACAGGTCTAATATAAGTTAATTTTGTTTTTTTAAGTCCAAGTTATATATCTCTTTGTTAAATCATTTATTTAGAACAGTATTGATTGAATAAACATTACGTACGTGTTATTATTTTGGTCTTGTTTATTAGTGAGTAATCAAAACACTGGAAATATATTAAGAGTACATACACTTCATTCAATTAATAATGTAAATTAATCATGTAAACTATGTATGATTATTGTTTTGCTATTCATGCTCATTACTGATGTTGTTTATGCCTTAATAACCCTTTATCTTTTCATTTACCTATTATAAAGTTAATCTATTGAATGTTTCTCAAAAATCGTTTGTAATCTGAAGAGTGGTGTGAATTATTTTAGGACAATGCTTATACTTTTAAAAACGAACACCGTAAACGGAAATGAATAAATAATAATTTTATAAGATTTAAAATGTTAAAAAATTACTATACTGTTTGATAAAATTTTATTTTTTTCATTTTATTTTACATTCGTTCCTCAATTTATACCTTTCATGAAAAATACATAATTAAAATTGAAATAATGTTGAATGAGACGTGGCAATTATTTAACAAAGCAAGATAAGGCTCCATGAAAAAACTCAGAACTGGAAAATTAAATAATTTCGCAAATTATCTTATTTCTTTTTTGCGAAGTTATTAAAATTTGTTCTGAGTCCTTTCATTTTTTCATTGGGAAATAATTTCGTAAATCAAAAAATCAAATAAATCTACAAAATGACTTCTTGTTATTTAATTTAATTTAAATTTTTCTTATTTTTGTATAAAATAATACACAAAGAAATAATAATCAAAAAAGCGTCCTTGAATGTGCTCCCTACTCTTTTATATTTAGACAACTTGATATATCTAACTTTTAATGTAATAATATTTTTCCAATTTTCTTTATTCAAATGAATAGAATATTGAATTTCAATTTTTCGAACATCATTTTTAAAATTGAAAACATATTTAATTTTTGAATAATTTGTCAAAAATTTGAATAAAAAAAAATGAGAATTTATTTCAATTTTATTTTGCGAACTTATTTCGTTTTGCCAGAAGTTATTTCAAAAGAATTGCGGAGATGTTTTGTTATAAAATAATAATAATTAAAGTGAAGTTATTTTATTCTTTATTAGAAGGAATTAATTCATGAAGCTTTTTAGATTAAAAAAAATTGTTTTTAAATACTATATGAAAACGAAAAAGTGCGTTAATCATATTACTGTGTTAATGCTAAGAATGAATGTTTATAGAAAACGAGAAAGAATACAGTTGCCTTTGTCAACTCTTAGATACCCGTACAAACCCATTAATATATCGCGGTACATTGCATTATTTCTTTAAAAATATTTAATTCATAGAATAATTTCTTATAAATACAACAAAATACGTATATAAGGCGCTATGTACTCGTATATACGAGTATATATCAATATTCTTATTATACATCATTCTTTCATTAATGATATTTACGATATGTAAATAAATATGATATATAAGTATGTATGATTATTATAAGTATGTATGTATATCAATATCATATAAATATAAATTCTTTAAGCAACCGTTATATTTTTTGTTTATTTAAATTTTTTTTGTACTACGCATCAACATCCTCAACAATTTCAAATTATCGAGTAAAAAAAAATACAAAAAAATTGTTAGAAAAATTTAAAAAAATTGAAGTCACACTTTCGTCAATTTTAAGTTAACCGTATATTATTAAGAAAAGTTGTTAACAGAAATAAAAATATAATGTTGAATATCCAGGACCAACAGACGGACAGAATGAAACTAATAAGCACATTTTTTCAAAAGTTTTTGAAAATGTGTTAAAAAATGCATTTCGGCTTTATTTCAGAGAATCTTTAATTCTTTGAAATTTCAAATATGAAAAACAATAAAGAAATTATGATTTTCTTTTATTATTTCATTATCCCCGTACGTTAAGTATCGGGTATTTTAAAATTACTCTTTCGTTTGTAACACCTCGAAAAAAGCAAGCTAGGTATTATCTTCAAAGGTATGGGTCGGATCAGAATCCATATTTTAGGCCTACTCCTTAAAAAACTCTTAGCACCGAGGTCTTAGTACCTAGATGAGACCTATCCATGGCTAAAATGTCATTGTTCTATCTTTAATGACGTAGAAGTTTTGTAAACAGACGGACAGACTAAAACTAACACGCAGATTGTTTCAAAATTTTTTTGGAAATGTACTAAGAAGAAACCCAATTGGTTTTTTTTTCATTCGGCTTTATTTCAGGGAACCGAATCAAAGAGAAAACATTTAATTTTCAATTCATTTTTATTTAGTTTAAGGCGCAAAGTTTCAAAAAAATAATAATACTGTAGAGAGGTACATTCTACAATTTAAGGAGACCCCATAATTTATTAAAATACAGTTATTAATTTAAATATAATATCTGCTTTTATTTTTTATATTTTACCTTTAAGGTAGGTGTTCATAGTGTTCATAGTATTTGCATAGGTGTTCATATTACAAATGTCTAAACTCATAACTTAAGGTATTTTATTTTATTTAAAGGGAAGCGTTTTGAAGTTAGAGAAAAGAGAAGAGAAATCTTAAAATTAAACAAAATAGTGTTGTCTTTTGGCGTTTTCAAATTAAAAACATTCCTTGTAGAACTTAATTTATAAACCCTTTAAATATAGAGTTTTCTTAAACTTTCGAAGACTATAATTCCTAATTAATTGGATTTCATTTTAAGTTGTCCTACGACATTATTTAAAATTCAATAAGGTTTATCTAACGTTCAAATTTTTCATTGTTTTTTACCATTTCATGACGACTGGTACACATGTGTATGTACCACAAAAATTCAAAAAAAGACTAGAAGATTGAAATTACACTAAAATTGGTTCTAATATGCGCCAGTTCGTTTTTTTACAGAAATTTTAATGTTTACAAAACAATGTTTATAAACATCTTTTAATTCATAATAAAAGAGAATTTCCCATTTAGAATAATTTGTTTGGTACATTTACGTGCATTTGGTCATTTTAGTAAGAGTGTCAATAAAACAAGTGCATAATTTAAATTTTTGTTATAAAAATTTGTGCACCCAAAGTTATTACAATATTTTATAATAATTTTGTATATTTCTAATACAGTAAGTATAAAAAATATATATATATGAGAAAATTTCGGTAGCGGTACATATATGTACCAGCCGTCTTTTACATTGGTACAAATACGTACCAACAGTTTTTTATGCACTAATTATTTAATTTTCAACTTTAGGAAAAATGTTCAGACAATTCAAGTGAAGATAGTGAATCAAGTGATGATGTTTTTCTGAATGAATAACTTTGAGTTTAAAATTTGTTTTTATTTCATAAAAGACTGCTGGTACACATGCTGTACTTCATAAAAAGACGAATGGTACAATGTTGTACCACCATCCTCAGTTAAGACCGTTGGGAAGGCTCTTGATCTATAGCTGTATTTAAGATTAAATACACAAACGAAACTAGTTCAAAATTGAAATTTAACATGTCCATTCGAAAGCCGTCGCGAAAGGGTTAAATGGGGAATAGCAGTATTGTAATACGGATGGGCGGAAAGACTAAAGTTAATAAGTAAGTTAAATTTTTTTTTTTTTGAAAAATCACTAGAAACAGTAAAAACCATTTTTAATCATATAAAAAGAATTGTTTTTTTTTTAACATAATTTCCTAATTGAGATTTTAACATAGTGTTAATTAATTCAATAGATCATTTTATTTAAAAATTAAATTTTTATTGAATACCAATTAAATTTTATTAAGGAATTCATATTTTATTTTATTTTGCAAAATAAAAAATGAGAAAATTTTTAAAATTTTATTTTTATTGTAATTTATTACAAGAATTTCTTAAACTCTGTTTCATTTTATAAAAATGATAATAGAAATAAAAGAAATAAATTTATTCAGACAATTTTTTTTATTGACAAAAAATCTGTACATATCTGGTTTACTAGCGGTATACTATCGCCATATCAGGCTTAAATATAATTTATTGTATTTTTTAAACTTTATGACATAACATATAAATTAAATTAATACAGTGTAGGTATTTACAAACAAAGAAGTTTATACCTATAAATTTTATTTCAGTTCATTTTTCTTTTATAATATTCTGAAAATATTTAAAATATTTTATTTTCTTTTATACCTATAACATTTTATAATTTATGTATGTAAAAATATAATTTTGTAGTATAATAAAAAAAAAAAGGAGAAAAACAAAAACCATTCTAAGATAATGGATGGAAAAATAAAATAAGATAATATAAAGATGACAAAGAAAATATGGAGGTGCAAAACAAAAAAAAAAAAAACTAGAATCTAGAAAAGAGAAGAAACCGCAACAACAACAAAATGTTTTTTATCATTTTTAAGGGAATTTTATGACATTTTTTTGGCAACAGAAAATATTTAAAAAAATATTTTTTTTTTCTTTATTTAGGACTATTAAGAACTCATTCCTTTGCTATTATAATTTTTTTTTTTTTTGTTTTCCAAATTATTTGATTTATCACTGTCTATGCAATTTAACAAAAAGATTTAACTTTTTTTCTGGGTTTTCTCACTTTTTGATTTTTTGGTTGATTTTTTTTTTAATATCTTTATTAGGTCTCCTTTTTAACTTTAAAAGTATTATAGATAATAATGTTAAAGAATGTTTTTATAATAATACTTTGATATTTAAATTTATTTTTTTTTTATAAAAATTTTTATTTACAGTTTTAAAATTTTAAGGCTCTTAATAACTATTCATCTTATATTATTTTCTATTAGATAATTAATTGATTTATTCTTATTGTTCTTTAAGTGATATTTTCGTCATCGAACGTTGGTTATTATGACTATAATGATATAAAAATCTGGAAATTAATAGGTAGTGGCTTCCGGTTGCTTTCTATTTTTTGTTCAAATGCCCATTATTGTTGTTAATTGTGATTATCAATGCCCTATTTGATTTAGAAAGATAATATACAATCTTCTGATTATCGTTTGAATATGTTCACAGCTGGTTATTCAGTTGCCGTTGCTTATACTATTGTTACTTCGTGATTAGATGCAGAACAAGAAGCAGCCCATTTTGGGTTACACGCTATACTGATTTCTTCATGGTAAATCTATTGATGATATTATAATAGTTGCTAGTGAGTACTACCAGAAGATTAAAAAACTTTAATTGTCTGTTTTAAATTATTTTTACTATCAATTTTACTTCCATTACAACTAACTAAGAAAGTAAAATTGATAATACGAAATAATTTAAAACGGATAATCAAGGTTTTTTTAATCTTCTGGCCAATCAAGGTTTAATAACATTTTCTTTTAGCTTAGTTATGTTTGTACGTTTTTTATATTCCTACTAAATTATGTTCCCTTTAATAAAATTTTTAGATGATTCATTTTTTAACAGGAAAATATTTCTTACCCAAGTATTTGTTTTTAATCAATGCCTATTATAGTATTGTTTTAATTTTACCCACAAAACTAGGCTGTATCAACAGATTTTTGGATTCAACTAATATAAGTCCAATATTATTGTTCGGATATGTCTATATTATATGCTTTTATATTAACTTGCCAGTGTCGGTTTTCATATTTATTTGTCATCAACATGAATAGTTGAATAGTTTAGT
The DNA here is from genome assembly GCA_947095535.1 of Poecilobothrus nobilitatus. Lineage (NCBI taxonomy): Eukaryota > Metazoa > Arthropoda > Insecta > Diptera > Dolichopodidae > Poecilobothrus > Poecilobothrus nobilitatus. Next base: position 162,831,209 of record OX352773.1, read on the forward strand.
TGAATAAAATTTTATGTATAATGGATTTAAAATTTTTTTATTCTTATCCATGCATACAATATACACATATATTTGATCTTTCCTCCTCCATAATAATGTATAGTTTAGTCTACTGATGTCTATTGCACATTTGCTTTGTATTAGAATATTTTAGCAAAACACAATACATATAATATTTTTATGTTGATTTAATTTATGTTGGTTAATCAAAACCGAATTCGATAGAACTTGAGCATCCTGGACTGTTATAATATAAAACTAAATTGCTGGAATAAAAAATTTCCCAGATTTCTGGTAACTTCTTCCAGCAAAATTTACTTTTATATTATAACAGTCCAAAATGCTCAAGTTCTACAACCAATTTTATTTTCTACTTTTTAGAGGGCGAATTCGGTTTTGATAAAAGCATATTTTAAAAAATGTTGTTTTTTATATATTATTTTTTTATATCATAAATTTAGTTGAGTTTTCTTGACCTTAGTTTTAAACTGCTAAATTTTTTTTTACTTTATCTGTTATTAAAGCTTACCTAAAGCAAACATATTTTAGTTATTAAAAGAAAATATTTATGTATTTTACTTTGTTTTTATTCTGAATAATTAATTTTAAATTTTAAAAGAGATTTTTTTTTTATATTTTTATAATACATATTTAAAAAAAAATTTTATTTTGTGTTTAATATAATGTATGTAAAAATAAATGCCTTTGTTCACGGTATGTTAAATCAAATTTTAAAAATTAAACAAAATATTTTTTATTATTTGTACTTTATAGTCTGGTTGTAGTTTTATCTTTTTTAAATTAATCCGGCTTAGATATATCAACCATTAACAGTGTGGTTTTGAATTTTAAAATTTCTGTTGAATTATTTGTATGATTATTTGAAGAATATGTTACTAGAATATTTAATATTATTTGCGTTGTTCCAGAATACCTTAAATACAGTATACCTTTTTTTGATTAATACATTTTTTGAATAACATTTTTATTTTCTTTAAGATTTTTAAATACTAAATTAATATTTAATTAATTTATCTAAAAATAAATTTCTTAACAAAATACTATTCGCCTAGATATATGCAATCACTTTTATCTTTGAAGTAACTATTTAGGGATCTTTTATTTAATAAATAAAAAATAAATAAATCGAAGCAGAATGTAAACCAAGAGTTTTTAAAAGCGCACATTTCCAAAAGATAAACAAACTGTTTAGATTGTGACTTGAATCAAAATTTTAAAATTTCATGTAATAACAAAATATGTAAAAATAGGGGTTTTTTGAAATTTTGAGGGGCTGTAAGTCCGGAACCCTATCTAAACAAAAAAATTTAAATACTAAATTTAAAAGAGTTCTACAATTTTGATGTTGACTTAAAAAGATAAAAAAAATTTCTGTCGAATGGCGTTTTCAGATTGAAAAAATATTAAACAGAACATTAGAAATACGTATTTAAAAAAAGGGCTTTTTCAAAGTTTGAGGGGCTGTAGCTCTGTAATGGAGCAGGCTACATGAAAAAGTTTTTTTTTAATTGAAAACAAATCCCCCTTACAACCAAATATTGCGTTAATATACAAAAATATGTCGAATAAGGTTAGGGTATAAAATCGCCACAAAAAAAATTTATTCGAAAAAATAAGTCTGCCACTATGTTCTCACTGTCATCAAACACTCACAATAAAATATATAATGTTTGACTGTCCTATCTGTCACAGTCAACATATTAGATTTCATCTCGATCTCTACAATAGAGTTACTAAATCATATGTTGGAAAACGCACAAATTATCCGAACAATAGCTAAAAAATTTAATATTTGGGAATGAATGTTGCTCTCTCATTATTCTTTTACTTTTGATTATCAAAACTAAGGAAACTACAAAAATTAATCCTTAATAAAATAATGTAAAGAACGCTAAGGTAAGCTAAATATCAACACTAATAATAAACAATACTAATAACAATAATACAAGAATGTACTAATTAAATTTACACAACCCGTAATCGCCTAAGCATCAGAGGGCTAAACTATTAATATCAAAGTGTTTCGTAATATTTTTTTTTTCCTTGTCACTCCTACGAGAAGTATATCATCCACTAAGTCATTTATTATTCATATTTGACTAAGCTTAGTTTCGTGAATAATTAATTTCACTAAGCCGTTGATTACTTTGCTGTAGCTTTGTACAAGACTAAGACGTTTTTTTTTATTTCTACGTCATCTATTATCTTATACAAGAATTATGGTTTATTATTATTTTACTATATACATAGCTATATACCTATTTAATTTAATTGTATTTTACTATTTATTATAGATATATTTCGTAATATTAATCTAAATAAATAAATATTTTATGAGGCCTCAGTGGCCTAGTGGGTAAGAGCTTATAAAATACGCTGTAAACACCGAGGGAGTGTGGGTTCGAAACCCACACACGTCGTAACAGTTATTTCCCCTTGCAATACTTACAGCCACGCCTGAACAGGAAAGGCTGTGTAATTTCCTTTATGTGACAGAGAAATACATTAAAAAAAAAAAATAATTAAATAAATATTTTATTGAAATCAATTTTTTAAATTTATTTTAAATTAAAAAAAAAAAATTTTGAATATTTTCATTTTTATAATTTCAGATTCAACAAATCCAAATGGCCAATTTTCAAAATTTAAGACTACAATTTCAATCATCGTAACTTCAATTATACTATAGTAAAATACAAATAAAATATTCAATTTAAAAATTTTTAACTTTTATTAAAAGTAAGATACTAGGAAAAAAGTGAAATTCTAAAAAAAAATACACATATTATATATATATATTTTTAAAATATAAGTTAGGAAAAGATAAAAATAATAACTAGAAATCACTATATTTACAAAAAAAAAAATAAATAAACACACAAGCAAAATAAATCCTTTAGCTCTTCCTTTTTTAAACTATGATGGTAGATAAAGCTGTTTCTACAAATGATAATAACTTTAATGAATTTAGTAGGGCATATAAATATGATGCTGTTATTTCAACTCTAATTGAAAATAAAATTTTATCAATAAAAAAAGAATGCAAAGAAAATTCTACATCAAAACGGAAACGAAGAAAATCATCACGGAAAATATCATTTTCCAGAAAGTTTTTTGTAAGTTGCCGATCCAAGAGATCATCAATAGGTAGTGGTATTAGTAATAATAATGATGTGTCAATAACTAAACCGGAAAGTTCTCTATCAATACCGGTTATTGATAATGATGGTGTTGTTGATGCACATAAAACGGATATACATTTGTATGATTTTGATGATGGTACCGTTAGTGCAACCATTGATAATTTAAGTAAAACAACTGTAAGTCAAGTACTTTCAAAAACATCATCAAGTGCTATTGCAGCTGATGTTACTGTTGAAAGTATCGGTGGTTATAGTGGTGGGGGTGGTACTGGTGCAGGAAATGCAGTTACACAACAAAATATTTTACGAAGTGTAAGCAGTAGTCATGATGATACAGATTTTAATATATCATCACAAAATGAGCAATCAACATCAAAATTATTACTATTAAAAGACATATCGACATCATCATCAGCTGCACTTCAACATCACCATCATCATCATCATCCTCAAAAACATCATCATCATCATAATGAACCATCATTATCATCATCAACATCATCATCTGTGGCATTAGCTTGTGGACGATTTGATGAAAATATCCATATTCGAGTTATTGATAAAAAACAAATAAAAAATGGTGATGGTGATGATGGTAGTGGAGGCATTATAGGTGATATTAGTTCAAATGAAAGTGTAGATATTAGTGGTGCTATTGTTGGTCCAACAAGCAGTAGTAGTATCAAAGAAAATGATAAAAATAAATATCATGTGAAGCATACAAAAAAAAGTCTAATACCTGATGGTCTAGTTGCTTCAATTAAGCATAGTTTTCATAGTTTAGCACTATATAATCAATATAATAATAAAACGGCTCCAGATGTTGAAAATAATTTTTTATATGAAGCTAAATCAATAAGTGCCCCGACAAGTCCAACAATGTTATTTTCACAAAATATCATTAAATCACAGACTATGATGATAAGTAGTGAAAATGTTAAAAGTCAAGTGTCTTACATACGTAAAAGCATCCGTTGTCCTAATTATAATAATAATAATAAAATTACAATAAATAATACTAATAATACAAATATAAATAATAGTAATAATATTAATAAAAATAATAAAAAAACGTTTAAAAATTCTCTTAGTGAAATATTTTCAAGACAAAATACATCAGAAGATAGTGCCAATCTAACAATAAGTACACTATTAAATGAGGATGAAATTGTAAATACAACAATAGCAACAAAAACAACTGCAATAGCAACTACAACTACAACCACAACCAAAACAACAGCAACAAATAATAATAGTAATAATTTAATAAATAATAATATATTTCATAGTAGTAATAGTCATTTAAATAGTAATAAAATAATGGATTCAAATTCAACTGTTATTGAATTTAATGATGAACTAAGCAGTTCAAATCAATTTGTAGAAAATCGATTAGATAGTACTGATGTTGTTAGTGCAATAACTGCAACAACAACAATTAATAAAAAATCACAAAATTTAAATGATAGTAGTTTATTTATTAAACAAAACGAATCTAGTAATCAATCTAAATTAAATAGTGAAACTGTGATCATTAATAATAAACATTCCGATATAATGTCTGCAATATCTACAACATCTAAAATAAATATAACAAATACAGTAACTGATAATATCGAATTACAAAATGATAAAAGTAATATTATGTTATCAACATTAACAGCAACAAATAAAGAATTAACAAATCCTTCAACAATAACAAAAACAACAACTACAGCTGCAGAATATATTGGAAAATTAAAAAAATCTGATGAATTATTTCAAAATTTATTAGTAAATCGTAATCTATCAAATGTTAGTTCAATATTACCATCATCAATGACTGGATCTAATTTGATGTCAATTAATAGTAGTTATACAAGCCAAATAACAAAAACTCAATCAACAGCAACAGCAGCAACGAAATCATTTGATCGTAATGCATTAATATCATCAAGAATTATAAATGGAAGATATTTGCATAGTGGTAGTGATGATGAATATAGACGGAATAAAAGAAGATATAGTAAGTAAAAAGAAGAAAATTTATTATTAGATTGATTTTAGTTTTAAAATTCACATTATCATTTTCAATTTTAAATTAATTATCTTTAGCAGTTCCGATTAAATGAAACTAAATATTTATATTTTTTAGGTTTTGAATAAGTGAATCTAATTAATCTGATATCAGATGTAGTTTTAACTTAAGATACTTTTTCATGAACTTTAAACTGATTAAAATTGTAGTATGTTTAATAGAGTGGTAAACACTAAAATTTGAAAGCTTTCCTCAGTTTTAAGTCATATGTAAATTTTCTTTGTCATGCTGTAAAGTGTTCGAAAAACTTAAATTTTTAAAAAGGCTCAAATATGAGAAAAAAAAAATTTACTTTCTATTTGCAGAAACTTAGAGGGTCTAACATATGTTTAAAAGTTATTTCTTCAGTTTTTGGATTTTTGTAAATTCCGATTTATAGTTTTAACATATAGTCGTTACATTATTAACTAAATTAAGTTTATATTTATCTTTATCTTGGTTTCGAAATTAAAATTAAAACTTTATAGATATAGAAGATTAGCAAAATTTTCAATTATTTAAACATTAAAATTATATTTATAAATAATAATCATTTAAAACTGAAAGAAAAAAGATAATTTCCGATTTGTCTCCATAAAATAAACTTTTTAATTCAAATAATAGAATATTATGTAAATGAAGATATATCTATACACTTTAAGATTTTACGATATTAATCTATGTAATAAACATTTTTCATAATAAATAATAATAGTCTTTTGCTTCTCATAAAAAAAAAAAAAAACAAAATAGAGTTGAAGGTTAAAAAATTTTTTTAACTGAAATGAAAAATTGAATGGAACACCTTCTGTGGCACATTTTCATAATTATTTTCTTTGTAAACGTATAAAAATACAGTGTTATATCAGATTACATATATTTATATATAATATAATACTCTTAATTTATTATAAATGTATATGTATTTATATATATTATTTTATTATTTAGAAAAAAAAAAAAAACAAAATATTAAATAAAATAACAACAAAATCTGCAAATGATTGGTTTTAACCTTAATGACGTAAAAAACAATATAGAAATTTCTGGTTTTATATTGTTTATTGCATAACTGAAGGCGCTTCTTTTCTATTGTTCTCAAAAAAAACAATAGGTACATTTTTTTAAGCTTAAAAAAAAAATATTTGTGCTAAATAAAATTTATTTTGAATTTTATTAAATTTGGTTAAGAGTGAAATTGTTTTTTGAATTGTTTTCGATTTATAAATAGATTCTATTTAATAAAAATAAGATGTAAAAAACTTTCAAATTTTAATGTAAAAAATCAATGCACAATTTTTTGATTTTGAATTGTTTTTTTTTTTTTTTTATGGTATTTTGTTTTTCAAAAGTATATTATATAATAACTATATTTTTTTCATTATATATTCATATAAAACCATTTCTAATGTACAAATTTTTAATTTCAATTATAAATTTTTCAAATTCTAATTTAATTTACTTTCTATTTGACTATGATTAAAAAATAAAATTTCATAAATAAGACATTTAAATTATACAAATAAATTTCTTTCGAGTTTTGACAGTCACATGGATTATATTTCCATATAATTTTTCATAACGCAGAAATATTCCCAAATTTTAAAGAATGCTCTGTTAAACATTCCATCTATTAAAAAGTTCCATCATTTTTGGCTATTAAGTATTTTCAATTGGTTCCATAACGACAGGCTAACTAAAAGAAGTTCTAATATTTTGGCTGTTTTTTTGCTTTACAATTCAAATAAATGGCTTAAACCTTTTGACAAGTCATTTCATACACAAATATATTTTCTTTATATAAGAGTTATAATTCGTTCATGTTTAATTATTTTTTATTTATTTAAATCGAGTTTATCATCTCTCGTTAAACATCATCATAATATGTTATTTGTATGGCTTTTCAAAGTTTCCCTTGATCTTAGAATATGAATTAAATTATACATTTTTATTAAACTTTCGAAGAAATTACTTAATGGATATTCCTAACAGCCTGTTATGATTGTCTATAAGATAGAGTATTGATCTAAAGGTATAATTGGTAGGAAAATTTTATGGCGTATTGGGATGTATCTAGACCAATCCAGTTTTGCCCCAGTAAAATAATTTTTGTTTTAAATTACACTTTATTAATATTATGTTTTAAATGTTTTAAATATACGGACAAAATTCAATTATAAACTCTAATAATAGAAAAATTGGTATAATATCATAGATATCAATATGCAGTTTCTAAATACATATTACCAAACGTTTATTACTATTTTCCTATAAAAATAAGATTTTCTTAATAAATTATAGATTTTTATTTCAATTTTTTCATCATAAAAATTTTGTCTTCATAAATTATAATAATTTTTCCTTTATTATCTTAACATCTTATTTTTTATATGCTTTTTTTATATATACATATTACATTAAATATTCGTATGTGTTCTGGATTTGAATTTTTTATGGACTTTATTTTTCCTATATATTCTATATATATTCTACATAACCATACTTTTGGAAGGTAATTTATCAGGCTCAAAAATTACAAACTAATCCTTGAAAAACATTTATGAATATGACATTGAATCATGATGATTTTTCCTCCTTAAATTAGAAAACTTGCAAAAAACATAACAAAAAAAGTGAAAATTAAGTGGGAATAGAAAAGTTGTTTTTTTCTTTCATGGTTTTTGTTTTTTTTTTCTACTTTAATCAAAATAAAATAGCAGAAAAAATCTTTACAAATTTATTTTAATATACAAGTAAATTGATACACATTTAAAACATCATCAAAAAAAAAAATTTATGGTGACTTATAATCATATATTGTATAATATATTTTTTACGTTAAATTTTTTTGTATGGTATTGTGATGTATACGATACGTATATGGTATAATAAGGAATAAATGACAGATGATTATATTATTTACGATATTAATAACATTCCAATTAATTATAATGAAATTTTGATGTTGCACAACAAATCTAGAAAAATAGTTTTAATTTTGATGGATATTAAATTTAACAGACTAAGATATATCTATTAGTATATATGTTTCGTACGTACATGTTAAATGTATGCATACTTACAGTGAAATTTGGTGGGGTCATAAAATATGTAGAATATTTTTTTAAAAATATATTATAGTATTACTTAATGGTTTACAAAATAAATATTAAGTGGGCATTTTAAATAGATATTAGAAGATCAAGATAATGGGTCGAATGCATAAAATTGAGGTTATATTCAAATCTCATTATTTTTAAACAAAATTTTACACTTGGACCCTAATGTACCAACCACTTTTCACTAATCAAATCATCAAATAATCATTTTTTTTTTTTTAATAAGTGAGTTTTTTTTATTAATCAAAACTTTATTATGTTATTACCAAATATAATTTTGGTGGAACAAAAACTTAAGAAAAAAAAAAATGATTATTTGATTAGTCAGAAGTGGTTGGTGTAATTAGGAGCCCGAACTTATAGTTTTTGTTTCAAAAGTTTAGATTTGGGTTCAATCTCTACTTTATGTATTCGGTACATTTTTTTAGGTTCACATGAATTGATGATAAAGAAGATAGCTTTTTAAAAAGAACGTTATTAATTAGAGATCGAATACCCTAATTTGCGCCATTTCTAAACGAATTGTAAATCAGGCTTACATTTATAATAAATTGTACAATTGGAATAGAAAATCAATTTATCTCAATGTTTTGTCTTTTTCGAATTAATTTATTTTTGTTTTATTTTTTTTAACATTGTTTTATTATTAACCATACAATCTCTTGCTACGTTACGATTCATTAATTTTGTTTTTTTGTAAATTACTTTTTTAATGTCACTTTTGCTAGTCACTGTATAATTTAAAATAAAAAAATAATAAATCTAAATACTGAAATAATTACATATCGGAAATTAAAATATTCTGTTTTTAATAGTATTTGACTTTTTGATGAGCAGAAAATTGAATTTGATAGGAATAGATAATGAATATAAACAAAAGAAGATGCTAAAACGCCAAAAATTTCTTAGAATGTTTTTAAGAAATTTTTGGTTTTTTTGACTTATTGCGTGCCAATAGAATTTTTGTCTGTTTTTATATTGATTTTTTTTTTGTTTTCTCTAGGGACAGAAAATAGAAAAAAAATATTATTTTTAAAGGTTAAGTTTTTTAAATCCCGAAAGTTTCAAGAGAAAAACAAAAGAAAAAACCAGTTTTTTTTAGGAATGGTGGAATTTTAGGAATTCTTGGAAATACTTCTTTTTCCCCTTTTTTTTGCGTTATAATCCAATTTTAGGAGGAGGAATTAATAATAGTTCTTTGAAAATAAATAAGAATTTTTCATTTGTGTATTGGTATTGGTATGACGACTTATAAGTAAATTTTTAAATGTTTAATAAAAGATCCATGAAAATTTATAAAAACTAGAAAATTTTTCAAATTGATTTCGAAAGCTATAAATAATCTACAAGTTATGTAAAAAGTTAAAAGTGTTTTAAGAAAGTGCGAGTTTAAAATGTTTACATAATTTGTCGGGTATTATATTATATATAATATTTATAGGCGAGTTTTTTTTATGCAACAATGAAAAACTAATGTAAGTTTTGTCTTATGGTCTATATAATAATTTTTTTAATTCTTGTATAATACTTGTTCAACATCTTTTCTCCAAATAAATATGGTGTTTAACTGTTGATTAAAAAAAAATCTTTTAAAAATCTAAAATATTTAATATTAATCATAAAATTAAGTAATTAGAAAATATAATTGGAAAAGATAACATAAAGTTAAAAAGTCTTAAGTTGTTTAAAAAATCTTAAGTACAATATAAATTAATAAGAATTTAACACATCAATAAAAAAAAATTTAATAACTTTTCATTATTAAAATTTTTATTTTTTTTTTTGATTGTAATTTAAATTGTTAAATAAAATTATTGTTACATTTAATTTATTATAAAATTTTAATATTATGTTCATAAAATATATTTTTATGACATTGTATAAAAATTATAGCTACTCAAAAATGTAATAATAATTATTTTACGTGAATTTTGTTGAAATTTTTTTATTTTATTTTCAATGCGAATATTTCAGAAAAGGTTGCATTATTTTTTTTTTTTTTTAGTTCATTCCCCTGCCACATAAATGTGGCAAGAAAATTACACAGTCTGCCTTTTTCAGGCGGTGGCGCCTTTTAATTTTTTTACAATTTTTTTCTTATATATAATCTAAAAAAAATTACAAAATTTTGGTCCAAGTTACAATGTTCTAAACTGTTCTAATTTTTTTTTTATCCCTTTAAACAACTTTGGTTTCATAATCTGCCTTATTTTATTTTGGCTTTGGAATCTAAAAAAGTATTTTAGATACCCTTCACTAAACTTCACATTGTGCTAGAGATATGAAATTTTGAACATTGTTCGGTAACCGGTGACAATACTTGATTTTAATATAATTATACCAAAAAACAGAAAAAGTTAAAGATTTAATTAAAAGTTTTTGTTATCACATTACTGAATTAATTACTGAAATATTTATACAGAAAAGAATAAAGTTATACGGAAATATAATACAAAATTATGGAATCAAAAGAGTTTAACTATAAAAAATTTATAACTTAAAAACTACTGATCCGATTTATCTTGTTAGATTACTAATAATAAAAAATCTTAAAAAATAATATTTTAATACATGCGGATGTTTTTATGGAAAAGTTTATAAAACTAAAACAAAAGCTAGACGCAAATACGTATAACAAAATTGACATTTTTAAAATATTACCTATAACTTGTTTTTATCGATGTCACAGACGTTACGATACAAATATTGTCTATATTGAAATACTTTTTTTTTAAGAAAACCTTCATTTTGACAATTATGTAATTTTAAACATTCATTATTTTAAAATTTATTTTCCACTTTTTAGTTCAGATTTATAAAAAAAAATATAAATCATGTAAATTATATATTCAGTTCATTTACTCATATTATATAAGAAATACTTATATTATATTGTTGTACTATATGGATCCTCAATTATATTCAAATATGTACTTTAAAACTTATTATATAAAATAGGATATTCTTTATTTGCACCATTTTTTTACCACAAATTAAACTTTTTTCAATTTTCAATTTAATATTTTTATACAAAATCAATTATATGAATAACAAAAACTGGATTCTTTTAAAAACTTTATATGACAATTAGTTCCAATTATATGCTTTTTATTGAATGTTATTACATAATTTTAGGGGCAAAGTGCATAAACCATATAACTGACCGTATAAATGTTTTTGTTGTTTTTTTTATTATTACAAAAAAAAAGTTTTTGAATAAAAAAAGTAACAAAAACAAAAACACTTACAAAAATTCGATCTTCTTCCCATTAACAGTCAATGAGAATATAAAAACATTTTGTTATTTTATTTTTGTTATTTTGTTGCTGTTTTGATTACATCAGTGATTTTCCAAAATAAAAAACAAAAAAATACACGACAAAAATTATTTTCAAAAACCCTAAAATTACACAAAACTCACAAAGAACCAAAAACATGAAAAAAAAAAAAACAGAAAAAAAAGTAAAAAAAAAAGAAAAATAAAGGACCTGGGACATTAGAAAAAATCGGTAATAATAAAATAAGAACAAAAATTAATAAATTGTTATTTACGATATATATATATATATATATCGTATATATAAGGACATATATATATATATATGTATATATAAATTGTATTTATAGGTTTATTTATTGTAATATCGTAAATATACATAAATAACCAAATCATTCAAATCAATATAATATTAATATATGTATAGTATTTATATTACGTTTAGGTAGACCGAAAATTGGTCTGCAATACTTTTCAAATATATAAATGTTATTCTATAAAGGAATATATATATATATGTATATATATATAAGATTTGGTTTTTCTGATTATAAAATAATAGAATTAATAAAGGACACGATACTCGAACAGATGGGACAACTAATTTGACCCTTTTTTTTTTCTCTCTGTGTTCATATTTTCTCTATATTTTTTATCTTTTTCTTGTTGGTTCTTATTTTTTGTTTTGATTTTTATTTGTTATTTTATTTATCATTTTTTATTTCTTGTTTTTTAGATTTGTATGGTTTTAGCATTGAGATATCAATTACTTCAGATAGATATGTTATAAGGAGACAAAAAAACAAAAAAAAAAAAAAAAATGTTCTTTAGAAATGTTCTTTCATTAAGATATCGTTTTTTTTTTTGTGTTTTTTACTTTTTTGTTTCTTTGGAAATAATAAAGACATCCCTTTCTCTGTTCATACATTTCTATTTTTATAAATAATTTTATGTGTGCATATATATAATATTATTTATCGTATTAAATATATGTGCATATGTATATAATATTATAAATGGTAGTTAAATCAAAGAAAAACTAGAAAGGAGTTAAAGAAAAAAAAATACTTAAAAGATTTTGATGCCTTTTATATGAGTGTAAAAAAGATCTTGTTTTATATTATTATCAATAGGTGAGGTGTATGTATGTATATAACTAAAAAATCAAAAAAAAAAAAAAAATTTTTTATTAAAAAAATTCAAAAACCCGTAAATTTAATATCTTGTATTTTTGGTCATAGTTATGGTGTATTAATAGTCAGATAATTATACCTTATGTCAAATAATAAATTTAGACTACATTTAAAATGATGTTAAATTATGTATACGTATATATACTCTAATATTTTTCTATGCATGTTTTTGGTTTAAAAGAATATTTAGTAGAAAACAAAAAAAAAAAAAAAAAAAAACAAAAGAAAGATAAGCAACTTAATAAGAACGCTGACTAATCAACTATATTGTATTGTATATTGTATATTGTATTGAATTTTTGATTTTATTTTTATATCTTATAAAGATTATACTATAGTCTATTGTATCCTGAATTAAATTAATAAAATTATTTATATGATTTTATCTAGGAGAAAAAATATGATAGCTATAAATAGAAATGTTTTCGATACAAAGGAAAAAACAAAACAAAACAAAAAAAAAAAATAAATAAATTATTTATTCGATTGTGTATAAATAAGTAAAATTTTATTGCGTAGGGCTAATTGTAGTTTTCCTTTTTATATTATTATTCAAATTTATTTTTAATTTATTCTTTTTTTTTTATATGTACATATATTTTCATCAGAATAACAAAAATTAAATGAAATTGAATATGAAAAATAAAATTAATGAATATATTATAACAAAATATATTTTGATGAATATATTTTTCTTCAGAATTAAGTTGGTTGGATACGATTGCTAGTTAAATTTTTTTTTTGAAAGAAATCAGAAGTAAAAAATAAATAAATGGAAAATAGTTTTAAAATTTTGAGTTATAATATTTTTGTTTAATTTAGAAATCCTATCATATTCTTAAATTTATTTTCCCATTATTTTGCGTCGCCATCTTAGTAAAGTTTAGCATGTCACAGTTATCTGGTGATTAAAATCTATGTTCCGGGGTATTTCTATAGATTTTCACGGAGGTTTTGTTTTTTTTTTTTTTGCTTTTTCCTCCAACTTCTATATATGATGTACGGTTTTGTTGTGAGAATTTGTAAATCGTTTTCCATAACTTAAATTGGAAATTTTCGGATTATTAAATTGGTAATTCATATTTACTTTGAAATTTTATGACTATTTGTAGAGATTATTATTCACTTAATTGCTACACCTACTTAAATTAATCTGTCACTTTCAATTTATTTTTACATCTAAAAGCAGCCTTTGAACCTTGAATTACGTATTTACTTTATAGACTTATTTTGGTCCATCATTAATTGCTTTTATTAGGAAATAAAATATCTTTAATAATTTTAGTTTTAAATGATTCAAATACAAGTGCAAGGTATAAAATATCACTGGTCTAATTTCTTTCATACATAATTTCCGAAGACGAAAATTTTTAGACAATAATTGATTTACAATTTTTTTTTTTTTTTTGTAGCTAAAAGATTATAAATTAAAGTTTATTTTCCGGAAAAGCAAAAAAAAAATTCCGGAAATCTTATACAATATTTTTTGTATTTTATATTAAAGCAGCTGTTCTTAATTTTATTGAATTTATTAAAAATAGTTGATTTTTTAAGGTTAATTTTATTCTTGATGTCTGTTTATTCAATTTATAAAATATATAGTGTCTATAGATAGAAATGTTGTACAAAATTCAAATTTTATAAATAATTTTATTCAGTTGATCTATTCTTCTATCGTGAATTTTGTATCAGTTATATACATTAGTTATATATATATATATATATATATATATATATATATATATATATATATATATATATTCTATTATATTATATTCTTTATAAAATAAAATAAAAATATTCAAATTGATTTAACAATAAGGATAAAACTCTGTTACAAAAATAAAAAATTATTGTTGATTGATGAAATTATTTCCTCTTGAACAGTTTTAATGATATGGAAATGATAAACTATAATACTATAATATTATTAAATAAATTAATTTTATATTATTATTTTAATATTATCAATTTCTAAATTGTTTTATTGTATATTTTAAACGGAAATCTTTTAACAAAAATATTAGTAGAAATGATGAAAGATAAATTTAATAAAATATATTGTATATGTTATAGATGAATATACAATTATATAAAATATATACGAGAGTGTCACGAAATCCCAAATTACAAAATTCCAAATTTCAAAATCCCAAAATATCAATAAATAAAGGAATTTTTTTTTGTAGGAGTTTCCGGATGGCATCCATCAGGATTATAAAAAAATTGATTTGGTTCGTTGTTTCATATCGTTTGTATATTTTTATATACATATATATATAGTTATATATGCGTAAATGCGAGATACTGAATTTGAAGGAATTTTTAGTTGATTATTAAATCAATGTTATAAACTTTTGCTACAATATTTATATATATGAATGTGCGAGATTCTTAATTGGAGAGTATTTTAGAATTAAATTCAAAGTTATAGGTCTTTTCCAAAATATTTATATGCGAGATTCTGAATTAGGGCAGACTTTAGAGGTGGATTCAAAATCAGAGTTTCAATAAATTCTTTACCTCCCTAAATAATAATTTTAATCAGTTAGTAATTGCGCATATGTTTAAATATATGTAAAATAAATAATTAGAAGATACTTCATAATTTGTTTCAAAAAAAGAGCTTTATCTCTTTTACAGAATATATACCTATATTTATATGCGATATTTTGAATTTGGAATGATTTTTAGTTAGTTAAGAAATCAAAGTTATATGCTTTTTCCAGAATATTTGGAAAAAGAAATATAAATATGTAGGCATATATTCCTTTTTAAATTTTTTTTTTCAAAACGTTTTTGCAATTAATATTTTTTGTTCAATAAATCGACTCATATCTAAATTAAAAAAATTCAAAACGAATTATGATAAAAAAAAGTGCTTTGGAATTTTAGGATTTTAGAATTTGTGATTTTGGAATTTTGAACCTTGAATTTTAAAATTTTGAATTTTGGGATTTTGAATTTTAGGATTTTGTTATTGGAATTTCGTAGCCAACCCGATATATAGACATTATAATATACTTATTTCACTTATCTTTAATGATTATAATAAGATTATTAATAATTAAAGGTATTAATTAAAAAGATATTAGTTTCCTTTTCGTCCTTTTCAAAATTTATAATTGAAATAAAAAGGAGAAATATTTCACTATAATTCATTCATTTTAAGCATGATAGGATGTGTAAAATTTTTAGTTTAAATGAAAAATATGTATAAAAATTTTCATAATAAATAACATTATCTGTATATAGTGTTAAAATTAGTGTTGATTTGAATATTTTTATTTTTTGGGATTCAGAATAATAAGTTTTTGAATACCAATGAATTTTAATTGTTTCAAACAGTAAGGATTATTCATTTTTTTATTTTTTTTTTAAGACAAAAAATTAAGAAAGAGGTATTTTATTATTAGGTATTAATTTTATTACAAATTAAATGTTATACCATCCTTATGATTATGTAAGGGTCACTTTATTTATTTCGTTGAAAACTTATAAAATTTCAATATGTTTTTTAAGAAAGGTAAAGTAAAATAATTATTTAAAAAAAAATTATTTTCTTTTAATTTAAGAATTGGAAAATATAGCTTCTAATTAATTAAACGAGTTTTGTTTTTCGTTTTAATCAAATGTAAGTTCTTTAAGTTTTAGATTTTATTAGTAACCAAGTAAAAAATTACTTAAAAAGTTTAAGTAAAATTATTCAGTCAATGGTGTATTTAAATCCGAAAGGTTTCGGATTTAAAGCGCGGCTGGATCATATATAGATTAGTAAAAAATAATAATATAGATTTTTCTTATTATAATTATAGTATACCACGTAATTAATATCATATTGTAATAAATAAAATAACAAAAATAAATAATTGTTGTATAAATTAATAGATGGCGCAGAAATTAACATGATTGCATTTTAGTCTTGTACAATTAGTTATAATAGAATAATCAACGGTTTAGTGAAATTAATGATTCTAGAAATTTAAGCTTACGTAAAATATGAATAATAACTGACTTAGTGGAAGTCTTATGCTCCATAAAGGAGTAAAAAGGACAAAACAAGAAATAAAATTTTTTTGTTGAAAAAAGTTTTTAAAAAGTATTAAAATTTACCTTATACCTAAAGTAAATATGGTAATAAATGTTGAATGAAGAGTTATTTATGTTTAGTAATAAAGTTTGTAATAGCGCAGACTATATGTTAATATTTCTTTTTTTCTTCTTATACAACATCTAGAAAGCCGCTTATTATTCATAATGTATAAGTTTCAGTTTCTTCAATCATTAGCTTTTTTTAATCCATTGATTTCGTGGCTGTCTATTGTATATAAGATTATAAAAAAAAAATATTCGTGCTATCTATTACCTTATACAAAATTCTATATTTTATATATTGATCTGATCTGGTTTTGACCTTTCGATTATTGAGAATAAATTAAGTATGATAATCAGGATTTTAAAAAGTAAAAAGTTCAATTTGAATTTATGAAAAGGTTATAACATACAATATTACGCGTAAATATGATATTGTTTGATATTTTTTATGTATATGTATATTTACATAAAATCCGGGCTCACAAATCAAATGTATTGCTATACATTCTAGTAAATTGAAAATATTTTTCAAACAAGTGATTTTAATAATCTTGATCTGAGGAATTGTGTGTTTAAGAAAATATTTTGTTCAACCAATTGATAATTAGTTTAATTTTGAACAAAATTTGTAGTTATTGAAAATAGTCAGTCACTCAGAAATAATACGCATATAAAAGGACTATTATTAGAATACCTTAAATAAAATGAAATTTAAAGTGCTTAGAACGTTTTGTCTGTGTTAAAATTCTCATAATTTTCAGTTATAACATAATATATTTTATTTTTTGTATTTATTAATTTATTATTCTCAAAAGAACTATAATTAAGATCGTTCCGAGTGTATAACCAAACAAGGAAATTCATAATAATAACTTTAGTGTAAATTAGTGCTAATTTAATATTTTCGCATCTGTTAATTATGATTTTTTCTTCTTTTTTAATGTATAGTCGTCCTCTTTTATCTCTATCTTTAGTTATGTTTTATTAAAATATTCGGTATATAATGGAAAATTTTTGAAATATGTGGAGTTGGCGACTATCAAGAGAATTTCCAAAAAAAAAAATCCAAAGCTCGGATTATTGAAAGAATTTGAAATTAATTTAAACTTGAAAACAAATAAATATTAATATGTATATATTATTAGGTCTGTTCGTTTGTTAAAATTTGCGTTCATTTAAAATTTTATTTTATTTGTTTTTTACGACATTGAGCGAGCGAACAATTAAATTTTTATAAAATTTTTACCAGTAATATTTTGCGGGATATAAATTATATATATAGGGGCTTCGGTGACCTAGTGAGTAAGGGCGTTTAAAATATGCTGTAAACACCGAGAGAGTGTGGGTTCTAATCCCACACATGTCGTAAGTGTTATTCCCCCTTACGATATTTACAGCCAAGTCTGAACAGGAAAGGCTGTGTAATTTCCTGTCCACATTTACGTGGCAGAGAAATGCATTAAAACAAAAAAAAAATTTATATATTATGACATTTAAATGTAAATTGAGTTTTTTGTTGTTGTAAAACTTGTAAACAATAATAAAATTAATATAATATATAAAATAAAATAAAATTTTATACAATATTCTGTTCATTAAATTGAGAGAATTTTTTCTATATTATTTTTAGTTGTCAAGAGTTGTAATGAGCGAATAAAATAAAATAAAAATATAATTTTATTTAGAACGAAGAGACGTATTCTATATTTAAATATTTTTTTTTTTACACTCTAACTAAACATTAGGAACAGATACTTTTAGACTAATGTAGGTTTATATAATTCTCCTGTTTACAAACAGGAAAACTGAAGGTAAATAGGTTAGGGTATATATAGGATATCAAAAAACATTCTTTACCCCATTGTTGTCAAATTTTAAAAGAGAAAAACTATTGACAGAGGGAAACACATAAAATGAAAACATTTTTCACATCTTGAAATGTAGCTTTTATAACGAATGAGTTTCTTTTCATAACCAATTTTTAAATCTCTTGTACGAATTATTATATTCTGTAAAAATTAGCACTTGCTGCCTCTCTCGTGATAAATTTTAAATATTTGAGGAGAAGCATAATTAATTTTAGTTCAATATAGAAATAATACAATGTAAACCAGAGGCCCTGTGGCTGTAGCTGGTATGCTAGTATATTTTACCGTGACATCTAAATTACAAATAATTCGTATGGGATACAAAATTTCTTGATTCCAAAGGAAAACAAAAAATTCAATTTATGTTTAATTGATATTAAACATACATACATACATATGTATGTTATATGTTAATGTAGGTTTTGTAATAAAAAATCGTATCCAAATATATGCACTTGTATTCAAAACTTGTTATATGTTAATGTAGGTTTTGTAATAAAAAATCGTATCCAAATATATGCACTTGTATTCAAAACTTGGCGGAATGTCCTAATACGTAGTGTGTGGCTGAAAACTACTAAATTATAATTATAGATATTATACAAATTTAGTGGTTTACTTTAAGTTTAAAAATTGTGACAAATGTGTTCTGTAAGAACAAAAAAAAACAAAAATTTTAAATTGTCTATTTATAAAACTGCCATCTATCATCGGTCAACAAAACATCCGGCAACTGTCAATTTATTAAAATTAATTTTTTATTTATTTTTAAATTAATTTGAGATTATTTTTTTGCTCAAACCGAGATTTAATTAAATTTATTATTGAATGTATTATTAAATATGACAAAAAAAAAAAAAAACCATTCAATAATTTTCTTGTTTTAAATCTAATTACACATATTTAATAATATATAAAAAAAAAAAAATATATATATAAAATTATATGTATTTATATTCAATAAATGTTCATATTCAAACGAATAATTACAAAAGAAGAAAATTTTTTTTTTTTTTTTTATTTTCATTTATTTTTTCAATAAATTAAAATATTTTCTGCTCATTAAATAAAAATTTTATATTTTAATACACTTTTATAATACATAATTTTTTTTTTAAATATTTAAGAACTTTTTTTAAAACTATATTTACAAAAATTATTTAAAAATTTTTTTGCATGATTAAAAATAATTTCCAATCAATATAATCTGAATAGGTGAATAGAAGGACATTTTATTCACTTTGAAAATCAAAAATGAAAATCAACTGAGTTACTCTTCAAAAAAAAAAAAAAAGAGGAAGAAAATAAAAAAAAAACTTTTATACCGCACTTAAAAACTTAGTTGAAAATCTCTTAAATGTGGTTCCAATATTTAAAATGGTATAAGATTTGGTAATTTAATGGTAGACAATTTTTGCATATATATAGGACATGTTAATTGCATACATAATAGTTTTACAAGTGTTGTTTTAAATAACCTTTTCTTTTTTTTGTCTTCTTGCCATATTTTGTATATACATAAATAGGTTTTCATGATGTATAATGTGTGTAAAGATAATAATATATATATTTATATTTTCAGAACAGTATTGTTTAAAATTATTGCAATATATATTTTATTTTGGTATTTAAAAAAAAACTTTCAAATTATAGGAAATGTTTTCAATTGTATTTTGCCTTATATCCTTATAGAAAATGCCTTATATCCTTAAAATATTTAAAATTTAAACAATAAATTAAAGAAAAATGTATTAGAAAATAAAGAAAAAAATCAAATACTCTTTGTTGATGTATATTTAATTTTTTTGACACGTTATGCATGATTTTTTTTTGTATTCATGACAACCTTACAAAGTAAAATTCGATTACATTTTATTCAATTTATTCGTCCACCATTGCCGGATTGAAATATTAATTGATTGTGTAAATAAGCTCATAAATATATCAATTTATTATTTAACAATCTCATGAAATTAATTTTTCCTAAAGAAATTGAGAATCTTCTAAAGAGGACATCTCCTTGATCGTGTCAGATTCTTACTGACTAAAACCCACCTTTATCTTTAGCCAATGATGAAATGCTTAATTGCTAACACAGTATATTGGCTGTGAAGTATGGATAGAAGAAGATAGGACAACGATACGGAAATATTGAATTGGAAAGTACGATTGAAACGGAACAATAAATCCGTTTATTTACGTAATAATAATACTAGTTTTCTACAACATGCAGTAGTATAATAACACCTATACCTCTGAGCTAAAAATTGAAAGCCACTCCACTTTAGCAGCTTTATTCTTAGTATTTTTTACAGAGTCAAGGGCATCAAGTAGGTTATACAACATGTAGTAGTATATAGGGCTATTCTGCATGACGTAATAAAAGGTAGCTCCATTAGGGCAGCTTTTATTATTATTATTGTTATTATAATTTGATATACATTATTTTATATGACGTGAACGAAGTTTGAATCCAAAACTCTGGGTAAAACCCCAAACCATTACACCTGAGTCAGATTAATTAATTTTAATACCGTTGTTGAAAAATGACTTTTTAAATCGGATTAAAAAGTTTTCGATTAATTTTAATGTCAATAAAGACATTAAATAAAAAAATTAATCTCTAACATCACTCAATAATTTTAATTCTTTTCATTTTTGTGTCATAAATCAGTTATTTCGACAGCATTATTAAATATTATGGTATAATGTATTATGGTATTAAATATAAAAGTGTATATGGGGGCCTCAGTGGCGTAGTGGGTAAGACCGTATAAAATAAGCTGCAAACACCGAGGGAGTGTGGGTTTGAATCCCACACACGTCGTAAAAGTTATTTCTCCTCACGACATTTACAGCCACGCCTGAACAGGAAAGGCTGTGTAATTTCCTGTCCACAGTTATTGTTAAATCCATTAAAAAAAAAACAAAAAAAAATAAAATTGTATGGCAAAATAAAAACTATTTGAAAATTTGTAAATTTTTTGCACAATACTGTTACCATATTATAAATTTTGTGATAAAATGATACGATTACTTTTTAAGTATATACTTGATAAAGAATAGATTGACTAAAGTTGTTTACTTGAAAATATTTTTTCCATTTACATATTTAAAGAAATATTCAATTTATATATATATATTATATATACCTAACTGTATAAAATGAAATAAAACGAAGAAGTAAAATATAAGTGGGATATAACTATATAAGTCAAATTCTATATGGTATATTTACATTAATATGTTTATATTATAAGAATGTTATTTTAATTACACTTATATATATAATCATATCCTTTTAATATCCTTTCATTAAATGAAAATCACTAATATTTTGATTTTGGGATTTGTTTCGGGTTAAAATATATAAGATTATAGATTCACTTATATATTGGGGTAAGATTATAAAGGAGTTTTATGGGCCAATATTTGATAATTATATTAATTGATTCTCATTTTGAAAATGACTTTAAGATTATTTTGAGAAAAGTTAAAATAAATTTGGTTTTTACAAATATTTTAAGTTATTTTTTCAATTTGTTATTATTGCATATACACTATACACATACAACAAAGTTATAAAGCTTTCACAAATTTATCTTATTATAGTTTAATCTGATATTTTAAATAATTAGAGTAATTTTATCTAATCTTAGTATGATCAAATTTAAGAAAAAGACATAACATGCTTTTTATACCCGTATGAACTATGTTCAAAGGTATAATAAATTTGCCATTACGTTTGTGACACCTTAAAGGAGTCGAGCTAAATATAGTGTCAAAGGTATGGATCGGCTCAGAATCGAATTCTGAGTCGATTAAGCCATGTACGTCCGTCCGTCCGCACGATAACTCAAAAAATAAAGGAGCTAGGAAGCTGAAATTTTTTTTACGTCTTTTTTGCAAAATTGTTAGTTTTGCTATTTAAATCCAACATTTTCGGTCAGCGGGTTCGAGTAGCTGCCATACAACTTCTATCTTTATATAGAAATAACTCAGTATCTATTCAAGCTAGGTTTCTGAAATTTTGCAAATGATGATCAAGTTTTATGGCAACAACTTCCGTAAAATTTGGTTGTGGTGGTGCGACGGGTTCGGGTAGCTGCCATACAACTTATCCGTTTAAATGAGAATAACTCAGTGTCTATTCAAGCTAGGAACCTGAAATTTAGTAAAGAGGTGTCGAGTTACATGCCAACAATTTTTGTAAAATTTGGTTGGTCTAGAGCAGCCGGTTCAGGCTTCTTGCACCTCTTGCAACTTAATGAAGCTAAGCGTCTGAAATCTTGCAAATTATAATCAAGTTTTATGGCAACAACTTTTGCAAAATTTGGTTGTGCTGGTGCAACAGGTTCGGGTAGGTACCATACAACTTCTCTTTTTAAATGAAAATAACTCAGTGTCCGTCCGCAAGATAACTCAAAAAATAAAGGAGCTAGGAGGCTGAAATTTTTTTTACGTCACTTTATAAAATTCTTAGTTTTGCTATTTAACTCCAGCATTTTCGTCCGCCGGGTTCGAGTAGCTGCCATACAACTTCTTTCTTTAAATGGAAATAACCCAGTGTCTATTCAATTTAGGTATCTGAAATTTTGCAAATGATGATCCAGTTTTATGGCAACAACTTCTGTAAAATTTGGTTGTGATGATATGACAGGTTCGGATAGTTGCCATACAACTTCTGTTTCTAAGTGAAAATAACTCAGTATCTATTGAAGCTAGCTAACTGAAATTTAGTGCAAAAGTGTCGAGTTGCATGCCAAAAACTTTTGTAAAATTTGATTGGTTTAAAGCAGCCGGTTCAGGCTTCTTGCATTTCTTGGAATTTAATGAAGCTACGCGCAATAGATTCGGGTAGCTGTCATACAACTCCACAATTTACATAAATATATCTCTGTAGTTCGGTACTACAACATCTGAATGTTTTTAAAAGATGATCAAGTTTTATAGAAACAGGATATATTACGTTCATACGGGTATCCCAGAGTTGACACAGTCTACTCTACTGCACTCTTCCTCGTTTTTTTTTTTTTTTGTTTTCCTTGCCACTCCAGGGAGGAGTATAGGGCATTCACTAAGTCATTTATTATTCATATTTGACTAAGCTTCAGTTTCGTGAATCATTAATTTCACTAAGTCGTTGATTACTCGGCTGTAGCTATTGTACAAGAAAGACGTTTCTTTTAATCCACGCCATCTATTATCTTATACTAGAATTATGGTTTTATTATTATTTTATTATATAGCTATTACAATATGATATTAATTATAATTTATAAGATATATTATATTTTATTTTTAATTTAATTATATTCTACTAATTATATATTATAAGAAAAATCTATATTATTTTTATTAATTTATATGACCCAGCTGGGGTTTGAACCCGAGACCTTCCGTATGAAAGGCCTGTGTCTTTACCACTACACCATTAGCTGCAACATGCTTATATCCAGTTAATTTTTAGTTAATTTTTTTTAATTCTTTCCTAACATTTATAAATTTTGTTCAATTATTCAATTTAATGTTTTATTGAAAACGTCTAACAATACAAAGTCTAACTTAGTTGTTGAGGTCTAATCAAACAAAAAAAAAAAAAAAATCTAGATAAAAACTTAACCTTTTATAGACTTATTTGATAAAGTTTACTTATGCAAAGCCTAACTTAGTTGTTGAGGTCTAATCATTAAGAAAAAAAATCCAGTTAACCCCTTATAGTCTAATTGGATAAAGTCTAATTTAGTTGTTGAGGTCTGATCAACAGGGAAAAAAACATCCAAATAAAGACTAACCCCTTATGGTTTTATTGGATAAACACTAACTATCCAAAATTTTACTTAGTTGTTGAAGCCTAGCCTAACTATAACTAAACACCTATTAAAAATAAAAGCTCATAAAACATTAAAATTGGAAAAGGATAAAATATGTAAACTGGAAAAACTTAAAATGAAATAGTGATGACAATTAAAATTATTCAAGAGAAGTGAAAACCAAAAACCAAAAAGAATACTTAAATCATTACTTTTAAATATAATTTTAAAAGAAATATTATTTTTATAACACATTTTGAATGTTATTCGGAAACAACAAAAAAAAAAAAAACAAAAAAATTACGATTACTACCACCAATATTATCATTTATCATGGCCCAGAAATCTTTTTCTACAATAAATATTATTTGTTCAAAAATTCTTTTTTTTTTTGTTTTTATTTTTTTTTTTTTTAAATCAATTTGTTATTATAAGGACTAGAATACAAGAGTTAGAAATGTTAGAGTCAATAAAATTTTAAGTGATTTGAGGAACGATAAAGAAATGTATACAAAAAAAAAAAAAAACAAAAAAAAAAAGAAAAATAAGGGATGTTTTTCTATATCTTAACAGTTTAAAATAAAAAGAGGAAAAGAAAATTTTGGAAAATTTTAGAGAAAAATGAAATCTTTTATTTTATTTTTTATTTCTTTTTGTTTTTATTTTCTTTTTAATATTCTAATATTGTGTTATTTGGTTCAAGTGTTAATGCGAAAGAAAACATTTTTGTTTTTTGTTTTTTTGTTGGTTGGTTGTGTTTTAATTTAGAATTTTATTGAGAAAACAGAGATTTGAAATTTCGTATTGTTTTGAAAAAGTTGTTTTTATTTTATATTTATATTTTTATTTTATTTATTTATTTTTTTTTGATAAAGAACGGAAACAAAGGAAAGAAAGGATTTTTTTTTTTATCGAGACACATGTCTATACGTCTAGTCTAATAAGTTTATTGTAAACAAATATTAAGATAAAGCTAAAATCTGTTATTGGTTGAAGGGAAAAAAAATTTTTATCTTCTTTTTCTATCAATAATATCAAATATTAGAAATTTGTTAAATAAATTATTGAAAAAAAATATAAATTTTGAGAAAAAAAAAAAAAAAAGAAGAAGTAAACATATAATAGGAAAAAATACAATTGATTTTATTTGAGTCAATCAGCAGTTAAGAAATTTCTACAATTTAATAATTTGTGACTGATATAATAAGAATAAAAAATATATATATTACATTGATTGAAAAATAATTTAAAAAGTTTATTGTGACATTTTGGATATATATTTACGACAATAATAAATTAAATTTATATTGAAATAAAAAATATATTTGATTATTGTCGAAAAAGAATAACGAATGGAACTCAGGTGGTATGGGTAATGGAATAACAACTGGTATGAATTTACAAAACTTGAATATTTGGGATTTTATTGACAATGAAATTAAAAATATAGAAACAGTAAAAGTTTGTTCTAAAATGCAGGATTGAATCTCTTAACTTAAGTCTAAGTAATTAGATTAGATAAAGTAGTAGTCCTAGGTGTGACACCAAGAATATCCCCTTGGTGGTGTCAGATTCTTACTGATTAAAGTAACCTACCTATTTAGTCAATATAATGAGATGAAACTTTTACCTGTTAATCCAGTATATTGGATATGGAGGTGATAGAAAAGGATAGGACAATAGGATGAGGAAACATTGAGTTGGGAATGGGACTTTAAGGAAACAATGAATCAGCCTATTATTACACTATTTTGCTAATAGTGACAAGTTTGGGTCTAATCCTTTTCTCATTGATTAAATTAAAAATACGAAACTTTAAATTAAACAAGTTCTTTGATTTTTTTTTTGATTCCGATGTTGTAGAATGATTTGATTTGACGAATTTAAATGAACTAACGAATTTTTTTTATCTTCGGGGTCATTTTAATACTACGTACCAATTTGTTAATCAATATTTTGAAAATATATAGTTAAAGTAAAATATATAGTAAAGTTCAATTAATCATGTCTATTCCACTGTTCCTGCAGAACATATCCGCCACATAGTTGTGGAGAAATATTTATATTCAGCTAAACGTAAAATTTTTCGTTCCTCGCTAATTTAATAAACTAATTGTTTGACAGTTTATGAAATAGTTTATTGTTTATTTACAATAATTTTTCACACAATTTTGTATACACAAGGATTACCAGAATACTTTTGAATAAACAATAAATGAGAGCCTCAGTGATCAAATGGGTAATTGCGTATAAAATACGCTATAAACACCGAGGGACTGCCCCATAAGACATATACAGTCACACCTGAAAAAAAAGGCGGTGTAATTTCTTTATTACATTGATGTGGCAGCCGGCAAAAACAATAAATTAATCTTTTAATAAAAAGTTTTAAAAGAAATATAAAAATGTTTAAACTTTATATTTAACTTGCATTGTATTTAATTCGCGACTCAACTGTTTCTGAGAAATATGTATAAGAAAAACTTGACGTGACGTTTACTAGAATACCAAAAAAAAAACATTTTCAGTAAAATGGTAAAGATATCATCACGCCGCGTTTAGCAGAATACGAATTTTGACACACAATATAATTTAGTTAATAATATTAATAACCATTTAATAAATTGCACAATATTTTTGTATTACGTTATATTTAGTTTATCATGATATATTTTAATGTTTTCAAGATATTTTCTTCATATTAAATTTTTAAACATAAAATTAAACTTTTATTAAAAATTTTTAATTTTTCTTTTAATATATCATTTTAGAACGATATCACCGTTGTTCAGATCCTGTTTTGGTTTATCCATCGACAAGCGGTTTACAGCATTGTATATTGAGTATGCCACCAAATCAAATTCAGTAAGTTTTGTTTGGTTAATGATTTCTTAATAAAGAACACTTATCCTTCTATTAAATTGTTTAATTTCCGATACAATTATTAAATTAGATACTAATTTTGTTTAATCATTTCTTCTTTGATAGAAAATATATAACTTCTATTTATCTTAATTTAAACGGTTTTTATTTATATATACTATGTATTTTGCATGGAACATAATATCTTCCATATACAAATCGAGGGATAAAGTGTTCATTTATTTTAAAACAATTTTGTAAAAAAAAAAAAAGTAAATATATAATAATTATTTGTATTATTTCATTTATTTTTAGTCAAATTAATTGCAATGAAGATTTCGTATACGATTTGACTTATCAAGCGGACCAAAACATAAATGATGATAAAGAGTCTATAGTGCCAGAGCCAGTAAAAAAATCAAGGTATTAAAATATAAGTTTGAATGAATTAAAAATAAAAAAATAAAAAAAAATGCTGTATAATAGAAATTTTAATAATTTAAAGTTAAATCTATAAATGTAGTTTAAATATAAAGAACTTTCTAAAAGAAAAAATCTCTTTTAATATATTAAAATCAGTATAGTTGTATTTCTTTATTTAAGTCGAATGTATATAATTTTTAGAATATTATTTCACTAATAAAAATCTTCTAAATCATCATATTGTATAAGTTTTCTGTCATTATCAAAAACCTTTGCTAATTTAAAATTTTTAAAACTTTTAATAAATTACTTTCAATCTTTAATATACTGATAAGATACTTTTTAGTATCTTTTAATATTATTCCTTTTTTTTTTCTTTTAAGATAAATGGTAATATTATTAATAGATTCACAAAAATAATATTATTTATGAATTAAAGTGTTTGAAATACATGTTTTAATTTTAATAAGTTTAAACTTGATTTTATTATATGTATGTATATAACGGTAAAGAAATTACTGTAACCAAAACCTTATATACCATCAACATATATCAATAAAATGATTGAAAACAAAAAAAAAAAGTATCTTTTGAATTACTTTATATTCAATTCATTTTAAATTTAATCCTATTGGAATTATTAACCTGTAACAGGTGTAAAATTATAAAAAAAAAAAAAATAAATAAATAAATTCTGAATAATTCGAAGCACAAATATTTATTTATTTTTTTTTTGTTTTTTTTTTTTTAATTTATTTTTCAACGGATTATTTTCGTTCAATATAATTGTTATTGATTAAATAATAAAAAATTTGATCTTCTTTTTTTTACTATTTTCTTTTTTTTTTATTATTTAAAAACAAATTATTATTCGAACATTTACTTATAGTGTATCTATAGATAAAAATAGTGTATTTATATAGATAAAATTAAAAAATACAAATTTATATATACAAATATTGTATATTTATATTTGATCATTAAATTTATCGGATATTGATACCAAAAATTGTTTTTTTTTTTTTATACATATAGAAAAACTTTGGTTTTGGTTATTTACTTTTTATTTTAAATTAACTTTTCAATTATTGGTCAACATGTAAATAGCGTTGTTCTGTAAGTTTTATAGATACTTTTTTATTTGTCTTAAATTGTTAAATAGAATATTAGGTGTATTATGTTCCTTTCTGGCTATAATAGTTCAGAATTCAAAAATGAGTTTTGAACCAACTAAGTAATTTCTTTAGAATCTATAGTCAGGATGTAATTTTTAGTTCTTTTGGCTCACGTTTTGTATTTGTTTTCAAAATTTTTATTTTCCTCATAAAATTTTGTTATTTTGAGTTTAAGGACGTTAATGGAATTTGTCGATTATCGATATGACAATTCAATTTATTTTTTAAATTAAAAGTTTTCAATCTTTAAAAGAGATGCAGTCTTTGGCTGCAAGTGCATTAATAGTTTTTAGAACTTTTACCATTAACATTTTTCAATTTTTGTTTTTATATTTAGGCAAATTATTTAAATTCAGTTAATATATTGATTTTAATTTAATAATGACTAAAGGAATAATGAATAGTTTAATTTTTTTTTTTAGGTTATTCCCCTGCCACATAAATGTGACAAGAAAATTATACACAACCTTTCCTTTCCAGGTTTGGCTCTAAATTCCGTAAGGGAGAATCATTCTTACAACATACATATGTGGGATTCAAACCCACATTGCCTCGGTGTTTACAGATTATTTTATTTGTGAGTAAAAGCACTATACCATCGAAATTCTGAATAATTTATTAATGAATCTTAATCTTAGATTTAAAGATTTTTTAAGGTTTATTAAAATTTTAAAAGTTATCTTATTCAAATTTATAAAGACTATACTGATAAATTGTATTTTTTGAATTCAACAAAAATCATTTAATCTATTATTATTTTTTTTAATTTTGCAATTCAAATTTGCAATTCTTTCTAACTAAAGTCCTTTTCTTAATTTATTACCGATCTCATATATTGTTTGGTCACATTACATATCATATTATTGTGGTCACAAATCACAATAAATAGTGTAACATTTTTGTTTAAGAAAAAAGTAAAGTGATTCAGAATCTATATATGGTATTCGTATTGACATAAAATTGCGAAAGTTATATAGCTAAATTTTATTTATATTCCTACATCTGATTGTGTGAAGATCATTAAAATTTGATCTCAATATATCGTAAATTATTCATTATATGTTCAAAAATTTTATATAATTGTATGAATCGTTTTTAGATTTTAGAAACATTTGTAGGTATTTAGTCTACTAATTAATTTTTTTTCTGATAACAGAGTGTAGTTTATCTGAGAAAAATATTGAGAAAAATTAAAGGATTTTTCTTAAATCGATTTAATATTAGTCTTTGTAAAGTACTAACTCAACTCAACTCAACAAGTTAGAAAATAATAGTTTAAGACTGAACAGTTAGGATAAACCAATAACAAAAACTGTATCTTGGGTTCAGAATATTTAAATATTAAAAAATTTTAAGTATATAAAATTATGTGAATTCTAAACGTTTTTAGAAATAAATAATAACCATATTGAAAAAAAAAAGGAAAAATTCTTAAACTAAATAAAGTTTAAACACTTGCCTAAATAAAATTAAAAAGAATTTTTTATAATTTATTTTTAACAAAATTTAAAACTTTTGTTCTTACCTATATATAAAGCCAGTTATCTGAAATTTAGATACATTATAAGCAAATGATCGTTTAAAATAAAATTTAATTTTATATGAATTACATTTTTTTAAATTGTTTTATTATAATTCTAAATATTTATTAAAAGTTTTTTTTCTTTTTTTTTTAAATAATGGGATTTCTATATCTTGCATTTTATAAATATATTTTAAACAGACATCATAAACATAAGAAAAAGCATCGTCATAGACAAAAACCAAAAATTCTTGTTCATGATTTAGATACTCAATGTGTGAAGGTAATTTTAATTTATTTTAAATAATATAACGTTATTATCTTGTTGTTTATTAATTTTTGTCTTTTTTTTGATTTTGTGTTTTTCTTTTAAAAACAAAAAAAAAAAAGGTAATTGATCCAGATGATCTTCCACAGCGAGCTAGATGGACAATAATAGCAACTGCATGTTTACTCTTATTGATGTGTTTAATGTTGGTTGGTATCACTTTGAGAATGGCTCCTATAATTGATGATATAGGTAATTGGATTTTTTTTTTTCTGTTTATATATATAATTAATAAATTATATTTTTATATAAATATTATATTAAATTATATAAAGATACTTTAGATATAAGCATATATACATAACAGATTTAGATAACTTGAAAGAATTATAATACATAATACATGTCAAAGAAGTACTATGGAACTGGAAGTACTTTATATCGTTTATTAGAATCAAAATTTTTTTTATTATGGATTTAAAATAATTTCATTAAAAATTTTTCTTTTTGTAAAGTGATATTTTTAAATAATATTTATTATAAATAATTAAAAAAATTAAAATTTTTTCATTATAATATTAAAGAGTCTTAAGGAATTAATACTATACATATACAGATTGTTTTCTAATTAACTACACTGGTATGTACCGTTACATATACATACCCTTAATGAGTATTTAATTTTTTTGTATATAATTGAAATATGTATAAAAGAAAATCTTTGAAAAGATATGGAATTCACCATAAATTAAGCATCAAAAAGTCTTAAATCTTGTATGGATATCCCTGTCTTTAAATATTTGGCATTAAATTTATAAAAATAATGTATACATACATAGTTGTTTGAACTAAACTTTATAATGTTAGTTAAAATTAAAAGTTAAGTAATGAAACATATTTTTTTTATATTAAAGTTTGATAGGGTAATATCAGCTAATTTTAAAAAATATCAGTTTTCCATAATCAAAATGCTACAA
Organism: Poecilobothrus nobilitatus; assembly: GCA_947095535.1. Taxonomy (NCBI): domain Eukaryota; kingdom Metazoa; phylum Arthropoda; class Insecta; order Diptera; family Dolichopodidae; genus Poecilobothrus; species Poecilobothrus nobilitatus. The sequence continues at coordinate 162,863,021 of OX352773.1, forward strand.
AATCCCTAATTCTTTGTTCTGTCTAATTAAAAAAAAATTCTAATAACATAAATTCTAAACTTTTATAGGCCAAATAAGACAAAATTTAAAACAAAACAAGTAAAGGTATTACACCTGAATAATTCAAATTAAATTAAAAATCCATAAGTTTTTGGCACCTGCTTGAACTTCTTCCCTTTTCTGTCTTATTCAACTCGAATTTCAGGAAAGTAAAAGAGGCATCCTCTTCAAGTTTCTATCTTTATTAATTGCGAAGTTATTCTTCTTAGTCATTGGGAGGCGCGTGTCAGGTATCCGAATAGCCACGCCAATTCATCAATTCCATCTCAGGGACATAAAGAAAACATGCCAGAACACTCTTGTACTAAACAAAAGGTTCTATCTTTGTTGGTTGTGGAGATATACTCGTTCGGAAGCTTCTAAGATCCGAACCCATGAACCAAATCCTCCCAAATTTCAGAAACATAAATAAAACATGAAAGAACACCATTGTACCAAATTCAAAGATTCTATCATTGTTGGTTTTGGAGATAATCTCGTTTGCTCTGGGGCTCATTCGGAAGCTTCCAAAATCCAAACCCATGGACCAAATCCTCTTAAATTTCAGAGACATAAATCAAACGGGAAGGAACATCATTATAAAAAATTTAAAGGTTCCATTTTTGATGGTTTTGGAGATAATCTCGTTTGCTCCGGAATCATTCGGTAGCTTCCAGAATCCGAACCCATGGACCGATTTTATCCAGATTCTAACTTAGCCTTCCTTTCGTAATTAGTAACCTACTATATAAATTTCATCAAGATAGCTTTACTAGTTTTTGAGTTATCGTGCGAACGGACGGACGGACATCGTTAAATCGACTCAGGAGGTGAACCTGATTCAGAATATATATACGTGTCCATATCTAACTCGTTTTCTTTTGGTGGTTACAAACTCCATACCAAAGTTAATATATCCTATACTTTAGGTGCAAAAAAAAATTTTTTTTAAAAATCCAAACTAAGCAAAATTAAGGTGGTGGAATATTTTGTAATTATTTATTTTCAATTTGTAATTAATTTTTGGTTTGAAATGGCAGCACTTGTACGAATGTCAAAGAAATTACTAAGATAAATAGTATACTAGATTAACTACTTGGTTAATAGTAAAGATTTCTTATTTGAATTTTGCTTATTTGGATTTTGAATTAGGAATTTTGGTAATTGGTAATAAAGATTTAATGACGAAATAGTTTGATAGACCTTATAAGTGGTCAATGCGTGGTTGAAACTTCAAATATAAAACGATTTCTAATTATTATATTTCTCGTCTAATACATTAAATTTTATTAATATTTAGCAGCCTCTATTACTCGTTTTCTTTTTTGAAACAGCTAAAGACAATTAAAAAAGAAAAAAATATTTAAGTAAAATATCATTCTGGTAGACCTAATTAATTATCTTAAAAACATCTTGATGATAATTACTTAGTTTAATTCCAATTTCCTAAAAAAAACTTATTAAAATAATATCAAATTAATAAATTTAGATTATACTTTTACAAATATAGAACATGTATATACAGAGTGCTTCGCATAAAAGTGCAATAATTTCAGTGGATGATTCCTAATGCTAAAACAAGAAAAAAATAGTATAGGAGTTTACAGTTTTGTTTGGAAGTTCTATTTTTTAAGCTTTCATTTGCGAAAAAATTTCTTAACCTGGAACAATTACTTTTTAAAGTGGAGCTAAAAATTATAATATATAATATACTAGATGAACTCTGCGTAGGATACGCCAGTCTGGTAATCTAAAAATAATATTGATTTTTTGTCACTTAACTTTTAAATGAAATAAATATCTTTCTGTTCTAATATATAGTTTTTATTTATCTTATCCTACATCAGTAAAAGTACTTAACTTTTTGCAATAAGAATAAGAATAAATTTAAATAAATGTAAAAACGCAGATAACAATACTAAGAAAATTAAAGAAAAATTTTATAGTGAGAATTTTCAAAAATAATTTTCAATAAAAATTCGTATAAAATTCACTATTTTTTAAGTGGAATGTTAAAATTGAATACTTTTGCATGGAAATCTGAATGCGTGGATATCCTTTAGTATTGTTTTTAGAGTTGGATTCAAAATCAGGATTTTAATAATTTTGTAGCGGGGTTGCAAAATTAATTATTTTTCATATGGAAATGTAAAAATTTTATTTTTTTTTGAATGAAATTATTATAAATGTGTGGGCATACTGTAAGTATTAATAGTTGGATTTAAATTCAGATTATTCCCCTTTTCCGAAATATTTATATCCGTATGTCTATGCGAGATTTTGAAATTTCGGGATTTTAATTTTCGGGATTTAAATTTTCGGATTTAAATTTTTCGGGATTTTGTTTTGGGGATTTTGAATTCGAGATTTTTATTTTTGCCATTTTTTTTTTCCTATATAAATTTAATATTTTTTTTTAGTTTTTTTTCCTGTTAGGTACAGCATTAGTTTTTGCTATATAAAAAATATTGTTGCCAACGTTTACGACTTTTATATAATAGATTTTATTATATGACAATTATACATATGTTAATTTATCTTATTTATGAATAAATTAATGGAAAATCTCTTTTGACTACTTAATTTATAGGACATTTTTTTATGAAAGAAAATGATTTATTTAAAAAAAATATAAAATTTTCGTATGTTTATACCCGTACGATAGGATCGGGTATAATAAAATTACTCCTCCGTTTGTAACACCTCGAAATAAGCGAGCCTTCAAAGGTATGGATCGGATCAGAAAAAAATTCTAAGACTTTTGAGCCATGTCCGTCCGTCCGTCCGTCAGCACGCTAACTCAAAAACTAAGAAAGCTAGAATCTTGAAATTTACACAAAATATTTTGGGAGTAATTTGTAGTTTCCCTATTTTTTTTGGTTGAGTTTGGACCAAGCCTTAGGGTAGCTCTCGAACACCTAACTTTTAGATCCCCACATTTTTTTTGCAATAGAGCTATGAAATTTTAACTACTGATAGATCTCACAAAAATATTAATTTTATTTTTAATAACTTTTTTTTGTAGCCCCACCCGTTACGGAGCTACAGCTCGCCAAAGGTTCAAAAAAGCTCTATATTTAAATTGTTATAGCACAAGTTGTATAAGGTATATCTTCATTCTGGAAACGCCAAACGATTACTACTTTTATTAGCTTTAAAAGTATATATACAATAAATATATACTTGTGGCATACGGTGTCTTAATTTACCGTTATGCGAAACTAAAATTTTGCAAAATCCTTTAACCCTTCTATCTTCTAAACGGTTTAATTTGAAAACTTGAAATTTTGACAAAAGTTAGATCTTTGAAAATAAGTATGAGTCATTTCAAAAATTTTTTTTGTATCACCCCCCGTTTAGGAGCTGTAAGGGGTCAAAAACTGAAAATTTCCTATTTTTAAACACCTGTAACTTGAACACCTGTTAAAATTTTTTTGAAATAATACACAAAAATTAAAGCTTCAACATTATACTCTTATTTCTGTTAACAATTTTTTTTAATAATATAGGGTTACTTTATAATTGACGAAAGTGTTACTTGATTTTTTCAAATTTTCTAACAAATTTCTTCAACGAATTTTTTCCATTTTGTTTTACTCGATAATTTGAAATTGTTGAGGATATAATGCGTAGTACAAAAAAATGTAAATAAATAAACAACATAACGGTTGCTTGAAGAATTTTTATTTATATGATATTGATATATTTACATACATATATATACATATCGTATATGTCACTAGTGAATGAATGATAAGAGTATAGATGTATATTATATAGCGCCGTATTTACATACATATATGTATTTTATTGTACTTATAAGAAATTATTCTGTCAATGGAATATTTAAATATAATATAATATAATATTTAAAATTATATTTACTATTTTGTACTAAGTAAATTTAATCATTTACCGCTTAGTATTAAATGGTACTATAGAATAATTGAAAAAGTTTTGGATTGATAATCGTTATGTGGAAGGTTAGAATCTGCTTTTGAAGAATGTACAAATAAACATATAGTTTGAATATATGTACAACCCATAGTTCTAGAAATTATAAAATTCACCCAAAATATTTTAAAATACTAAAATATTAAAAAAATAATATTGTGAGCAGAGTGACAGGCTGTGAACATACTAACGGTTCGTACGGGTATCTAAGAGTTGACAAAGGCAACTGTATTCTTCCTCGTTTTAGTTCTAATTTAATAGCTTTTAAATAAAACTAAGTTAACTTCTATACAGCATGTGGAAGCAAAAGTTATGCGTCAATTAATATAATTTAAAACAAAGTTTAATATCACAAAAATAACTAAGAATAAAGTGTAAGTGTATCTATACAAATTTATATCTAATAAGTTCTTCACTTCAATACGATTCTTTTATAGTTTCAGTCTAAAGAACCACTCCCTTAAATATTTGTATTATTATCCGAAACATCCTGTATATTGAAAATTTAAAATACCTATAAATTAAAATATCAGCTTTAAAATTAATTTTTATATATTTTATATTATTTTAAGATAATTCATATAAAAAAACTTTTCATATTAAAGATATTCCTTTAATCAAATCATTAGGTAATAACATTTATACTACTTTTCAATTTAATTTCTATTAAAATCTATTAGCATTAAACTTCCTATGTCTTCTTTTCTTTAATATTTATATATTTATTGTACATCATATAATGCTATTTAAGAAAATTATATCACATTAAAGTTTTCAAATTAAATAAAACTTTTAATAAGTAAAAAAAAAAAAAAAAAAAAGCAAAAGAAAACACGAAAAACCACAAAATCAGTTGAATGAAACAATTTTCTTGTAGAACTTTTCTAATAATATATTTTTATATATAAATGGTATATAAACATAACATATAAATAAAACAGGCAACAAGATGGAAATTTGTTGCATAATTTCTAATTTATAATGTCAATAAATTATCACTATAACAAAATGTTTTTGTTACGAAAGTATATATATATATATATATGTATAACGTATAAATTTTAAATTATATTAAATAACTGTATATGATGATCCAGAAAATGATGTTGTATATGGCATGGTATAAATCGACAGGATTATATATATTTTGACTAAAAAGTTTTAATTTTAAATAGGTTTAATTTCACTTTAACATGTGATACCAAATAATGATTTTGATTTTAGTGAATAAAAGTGGATTCAGTAAATTAATTTTAATATTATATGTATATACATGTATATAATATGTATATAATATGGTAATTTGTAGAATAATTCTTAAACTTGCCCAAGAAAATTTTTCATATTCCTTTTATATTTTAGTTTAAAAATTTAAAAATTTTGAAGGGTTTATGTGATTAAACGGGGGAGTGGTACAATTGACCCTTGTTTTAAAATCCCCTATGGACAAAAATTCTTGCATCAAAAAATCCATCTAAGAGATTTAAAAAGGTCTATGTTTGATTTTTAAGTTTCTAGAGTTGGATTCAAAATTAGAATATTCTCTTTTTTCACAATGTATATATATATACATATTATATATATGTATATGTGAAATTCTGAATTAGGAGAGATTTTAGATTTGGAATTAAAATTATGATTTTTCCTTTTTCCAGAATTTTGATGTATATTATGAGTACATGAGTTTCTGAATTAGGAGTGATTTTACAGTTGGTTTCAAAAACAGGGTTTCAATAATTTGTTTAGCGGGAGGTTTGAATTATATGTTAAAATATTATGTAAAATAAATAATTAGGAGGAAATTTATGGTTGGTTCCAAAATCAGAGTATTATGCCTTTTATAGAATATTTACATACATGTATATGTGGTGTTCTGAATTCGTCTTCAAATTTAATTTTTATTTTTTATACCAAAATTTTTAAAAAAGCTTGTAACTTTTTTTTTAAAACGGTTTTGTCGTATAGTCTTTTATCTTAGTGGATTTTATATAGGGTCTTTTGATGTACGATCTTTTGTCGCACTGTATTTTGTCTTAGGGTTTTTTTGTAAAAGAGTCATATATTTTCGGGTCTTTAGAATCCAATCCATTAAACGGTTTAAACATGAAAATAAAATGTGTCAAAATGAATTGATTGAATATAAGGTAAGTTAATGTTGTTCTTTCCTTTAATGAAAATAAATATCTGTACCATACTCAGTTATATATAGCTTAGATCTCAGTCGATATAAATATGAAAATAAATAATTGGTTCCATTTAATTATAGCCATTATTATTAAAGTTCTTGTCACAATCGCTACTAAATCGATATTATTTTAGATTCAACTAAATTTTTATTTTCAATTTAATACCCCTTTATTAAACATTTCATATCGTCAAGGTTCATATATACTATTTTATAATAAAGTTAAGTTAAAACTATTGAGACACTAAAGAAGCATTTAATACATATATGATTTATGTTTTTTTTTTTCAGAGGAAAATTAAATTTACAAAGTCAAAAAGAAACCAACTGATGCTAAATTTTATTGATAAAATTGAAAATTATCTCATTTTAATTTTCTTCTCTTTAATATCCATTTCTATATATGAATTTATATATTGATTGGGAATATGGTTGTTATAATATATGTTACCATAATGAGGAAATAATAAATTACTATATAAAACGAAACAGAAGAAAAAAAAGATTCTTATTAAAATACTCTGGAGGAAGTTTAATTTAATTTTTTTTTAGTTGTTTTTTTTTTTTTTTTTTTTTGTTATTTCAATGTTCATTAGAAGCAATTATTAATAGATAATTATAGAATTCTATCAGGACATTGGTAATTATTGAAACTATTGGAGTAATCAATGAGAACGATGTAATGATATTATTAGAAATACATGTAAAAAAAGGAATTAAATATTATAAGGTTCATATAAGGAAATATTTTGATAAGTGAAATTAATTTTTAATGGAATAATATTTAATTCTTTTCAAAACAAAAAATTTTTAAGAGAAATATTCAATATTGTTGTAGAAGGATAATTTAAAAAAAAAAAAAATTAAAGATTTTTTTTTTCTGTATCAGTTACTTAAAAAAAGTTGTATTGATATTTTTAGGAAAACTTTCACTTACATTAAATTGTATTTGTGAATTAAGATAAACTGAGAAATAATATTATGATTGCATGTCTTTCCATACTTATAAATGAGTTTTTCTTTCCAATTATTTAGTAGAGTTTGAAAACTTTCTTTGATGATGAATTAATTTACTTGATAATTTTGTGGTTTCCAAAATTTATTTGTTACTGATATTTTCTAGCAATTTTTTTTATGAAAATCGTTATAATAAACTTTTTTTCTAATATTCTATAGTACCATTTAATACTAAGCGGTAAATGTATGTTAAATTTACTTAGTACAAAATAATAAATATAATTTTAAATATTATATTATATTATATTTAAATATTCCATTGACAGAATAATTTCTTATAAGTACAATAAAATACATATATGTATGTAAATACGGCGCTATATAATATACATCTATACTCTTGTCATTCATTCATCAGTGACATATACGATATGTAAATAAACATGATATTATATAAGTATGTATATATATCAATATCATATAAAATATCATATAAATAAAAATTCTTCAAGCAACCGTTATGTTGTTTATTTATTTACATTTTTTTGTACTACGCATTATATCCTCAACAGTTTCAAATTATCGAGTAAAACAAATGCAAAAAATTTGTTGAAGAAATTTGTTAGAAAATTTGAAAAAATCAAGTAACTCTTTCGTCAATTATAAAGTAACCATATATTATTAAAAAAAGTTGTTAACAGAAATAAGAGTATAATGTTGAAGCTTTAATTTTTGTGTATTACTTCAAAAAAATTTTAACAGGTTACATTTTTAAACACCTGTTCAAGTTAAACACCTGTTCAAGTTACAGGTGTTTAAAAATAGGAAATTTTCAGTTTTTGACCCCTTACAGCTCCTAAACGGGGAGTGATACAAAATCTGAAATGACTCATAGTTATTTTTAAAGATCTAACTTCTGTCAAAATTTCAAGTTTCCAACTTAAACCGTTTAGAAGATAGAAGGGTTAAAGGATTTTGCAAAATTTGAGTTTCGCATAACGGTAAATTAAGACACCGTATGCCATAAATATATATTTATTGTATATACACTTTTAAAGCTAATAAAAGTAGTAATCGTTTGGCGTTTCCAGAATGAAGATATACCTTATACAACTTGTGCTATAACAATTTAAATATAGAGCTTTTTTGAACCTTTGGGGAGCTCCGTAACGGGTGGGGCTACCAAAAAAAGTTATTAAAAATAAAATTAATAGTTTTGTGAGATCTATCAGCAGTTAAAATTTCATAGCTCTATTTCAAAAAAATGTGGGGATCTAAAAGTTAGGTGTTCGAGAGCTACCCTAAGTTTTGGTCCAAACTCAACTAAAAAAAATAGGGAACCTACAAATTACTTCCAGAATATTTTGTGTAAATTTCAAGATTCTAGCTTTCTTAGTTTTTGAGTTAGCGTGCTGACGGACGGACGGACATGGCTCAAACGTCTTAGAATTTTTTTCTGATCCGATCCATACCTTTGAAGGTATATCTAGCTCGCTTATTTCGAGGTGTTACAAACGGAGGAGTAATTTTATTATACCCGATCCTATCGTACGGGTATAAAAAAAAAACTTATAGACAAATTTTAGTTGCAAATAAAATTTGAAGTGCTTAATAAAACAAATATTAATGATAAAAATTTATTTAATTCGCGTTTAAATCGGAAAAACAACCAAGGCAGAATGTAAAACTAAAATTTTTAAAGATGCAGATTTTTCAAAAGAGAATAAAAACAGCTTAAAATTGTAACTCGCACCAATATAAGTTTTCTTAAAACATTTTATATAAAAAAAATTGTGAAAAATCAAATAATACTTTTTTTTAGTTTTAAGAAAACTTTTCTATATAATTAAGAAATGTTATTAGCACATATAAAAAGATAATGTTGGAGTTTTAATTAATAACATTTAACTTTGAAAAAAATTTGTACAGGCAGGTATCTAAAAATAGTAAATTTTCAATTTTTTATCTTTAATAATTTTTAAACAGAGGAAAATACTTAAATTTTTCTGAGATAACTTATTCTAATTTTAGAAAAAGAAATTTTAAAGTTTTAACTAAAAGAGTTTCGAAGATATGAAGAAAGCAAAATCTTACAAAAATTTTTTTTTGAAATAACGGTAAATGTAAATTTAAATACTAAATTTAAACAAAAATGTTAAGTTTTAATTTAATATATTTATTATATATTTATAAAGTTGAAAAAAAATGTCTATCCATTATAGATTGAAACAATGTGCAGATTGTAAATCGACGGTTTTTATAGGCGCACCTTTCCAAAAAACAATACAAACTGTTTAGAATTGTCACTGTACCAAAATTAGAAATAAGAATATAAAATAATATAATAAAAAATATTAAAATAGGACTTTTTTTTGCAATTTTGAGGGGCTGTAACTCTGTAATCCTATACAATTGAGAGAAACCGTTAACACACGTGAAAATATATTACTAGAGCTTAAATTAATTTATTAATCTCTTGTTGCTGAAGAGAAATTTTTTACAGATGCCGAAGTTACAGGTGTTTAAAAATAGTAAATTTTCAATTTTTGGGCCATAATAGCTTTTAAACAGGAAGTCTTTCTTCGAAATTTCAAGGCCCTATCTAAAAGCGTGCCTGAGTTAAGAAGATAGAAAATTCATGCAAAATATGTTTTTCACATAACGGTAAATTTAAATGTGTACTAAATTTAAAAAACCTATATAATTTTTAATGTTGATTTATAAAGGTAAAAAAAGTCCAGTCGAATGGTGTTTTTAGATTGAAAATTTGTGTTTTCAGATTGATACATTTAAAAATAGCTTTTTCAAAATTTTTCAAAATTTGAGGGGCTGTAGCTCCGTAATGGATGGGGCTACATGAAAAATTTATTCTACAACATTAATTTAATGATTTAACTATGCTTCAAATTTCATTGCTCTATCTTTAATGGTGTAAGAAGTTTTGTAAATAAATAGACGGACAAATTGGAACTAATAATCAAAGTATGCAACTTTTTTCTTTTGTATGATAAAAAAATATGATAAAAATTGGCTTGGATCAGCTTCATTATGATTATTATTTTGACAAACTTCATTACAGTATTCAAGAAGTAAAGGTGGATAGCCTTACTTCATTAATTTATTTAGACATACGGATAGAATGAATAAACTCGAAAACCGAAAATAACTTTAGTTAGAGAGCACGGTGGCTTAATAGGTATGAGCGTATCAAATTCGTTGTAAACCACGAGGGAGTGTGGGCTCGAATACCACACACGTCGTAAGAATAATTCCCCCTTACGACATTTACAGTCACGCCTGAAAAGAAAAGGCTGTGTAATTTATAAAGGCTGAGAAATAAACTAAAAATGCAGGGGAATAAACTAAAATGAGTAAAAAAAATCTTTAATTTCAAGAAAAATTAAAATCATTGTACATAAAATAAATGTCTTTTCTAATGTATCTTATATAATTTTATTTAGCAAAATCGTATAATTTTAGTGTTTAATTAAAAAAAAAATGTTTATATAAATAAACTTTCATTCTTAAACTAACTATGAACAAAAGTAATTTAAATATGAAAATATCGGGTCAAGTATTAATTTTTCAACCGAATTCAATTGGTATTCATTTTATTATTTTACAGTCGAGACATTTCATAATATTTCATTTTACACATGAATTAAATTTATAAATTTTATTTTTGTTTTTAATTATTTTTTTTTAAGAGTAAATTGCAATTTAATATCACCCTATTTTGGATTACCTTTCCTGAAAAACTTTTCTATTTTTAGGTCAAACTTATATTTATTATTAAAGGTGGAAATTTTTTTGGGTAATTTATTTTTTAGTTACAGTAAATGTGTGCGTCCGGCTGTCTGTTTAAAAAATGTCTATCCCTTTTTAATAACATTTTTACATCATTTTTATGGATATTTTATATAGTCATCCTTCATCAAATTTTTGGACAAAATTAAGAGAATTTTTTTATTTTATCCGAAATTTTTAAAATTTTATATATACTAGTAATTGGTCCCCTGTTATAGAAAACTAATGGATTAAAAATGGAATTTTTAGTTTTACATAATGTCTTATTTATATTCATGTAACTACAATGACATAATCAGAAGTACTGTATTTATATTGTAGTTGATATTAACTTAAAATTAAAAAATCTTTAATAAATTTATATTCTTAATAACTTATTTTTCCTATTTAGATACTATATAGTAACATACGCTAACATAAAAGGGGGGAAAGGAAAAATTTCTTTAAAACTATAAATAAATAATATCTTTTACCATTACTTTCGACTATTGGCAGTAGGTGCTTTAACTATATATTTTAGAGTTAAAAAAAAATTAATAAGTGTTTTTAAAGCTTATAAAAACTCAATTTTCTAACATAATACGAATATAAAATGTGAAAAAATAAATAATTCTAAGTTTAAGAAAATTAAATGATCAACGAATTTAAACGTCAAATTTTTCCTTATTATAGTTTCATTCTGACCTTTCGTTATTGTTTGTTAACAAAACTTCTATATTCTATAAGTAGAAGAATGATATTTTTCCCATGCTTGTAAGTCACATAAAAAAATAAATGTTGTGGAACATCTTTTTCATGTAACGCCATCCATCAAAGTTTAAAAATGTTCTATTTTTCAGGTTCTATATCTCAGGTTCTGATTGAAATTTTTACAATTTAACAATTTGGCGTTAGTATTTTGCATTTGTATTTACTGTTATATGAAAACAAAATTATGCTGGATTTTATTTCCTGGCACGCTTTTACGTACATTCTTAAGATTTTGAGAGAAGAAAGATCTTACAAAATTAATTATTGAAGAATATTTTTTTATATTTTAGTCCTGTTTAAAAGTTATTATAGGTCAAAAATTTAAAATTCTCTTTATTTAGACATCTGTTATTTGGACGTGTGTGCAAATTTATCGTTTCTAAGAAATATAAATTAAAACTGCAATATTATGTTTTTACATGTTTTAATAGCATTACTTAGTTGTATAGGGTTACCTTACTACAGCGGCTCAAAGTTAGGAAAAAGCGCTATTTCCAAAGACTTATATCTCAAATTCTGCCTAATATTTTTTCAACATAGAGACGTTAAACAATAGAATATATTTTTAGCTTATGAAAATTTATCATTTTATAAAAAACAAATTTTAGAAAATTTTGCTTCCTTCATATATCCGGTATATTGAGTAAAGGCCTTTCAGAAGAAAATTATTTTGTGCCGTGTCCTGTAACTTCGGCTATAACTATACATTACTATTCCTGTAACTATACAAAGTTTTCCAAAATGCAACGCAAAAATTAAAGCTTGATTGAGACAGCAAAAATGGATGCTAAACATTATAATTTTACATGTATTAATAGCTTTTCTTAATTATGGTCTTACTTGAAATGGGTGATCGGGCATGTCGAGACGAACAACAAATTGAATTGGAGGGGAAAGGGAGGGGAGAGGGAGACCTTTTTCGAGGGGTTAAAGTTTTTTTTAAAACTTAACTTTTTAAATTAAAAAATCTATAACAAAAATAATGCGTTTTGTAGAGTAAGTTGTCAGCTTTAATTATTTTGTACTAATGATTCCCATATCATAACAGTTACAAAGTTATGAAGGTTCAAAATGATTTAAAATGAAAAAATTATGTTTCAAACTCAATTTTCTTTTGAAACACTCTATATTTGGATTACTTTTTATAGCATATTTCAAAACAGTTTTTCAAGCCCTATAATTAGTACATAATAACTTTTTATCTACTTCTAACCGTTTTTGAGATATAAAGAATATAGAAAAGTTTTTTTTTATTGATAAAAATTTTAGTGCAAGTCTCCATTCCAAAGTTTTTATTTTGGAAAATGTACGCCTCTATAAACCTTTCGTTTTACATTCTGTTAAGTTTTATTCTGATTTTACACAATTCTAATTTTTCAAGCCAGTATATATATAAAAGTCTGTGTTATAAAATTCTGTGTAATAAAATTCTAAATTATAAAATTGAAATGAAATCAGGTATAAAAAGTTTTTGCGGAATATTTGCATATATTCTGGATCAAAATTTTTTATTTCGAAATTTTGTTAAACAGATAACATTATAACATAACATTATAACAGATAACATTATAATAAAAGCTTTCTTTAAAGCTAAATTAAAACTTTATCTTTAGCAAATTCATTTGAAGAAAATATTTTTTAAACAATTGTGAAAATATGAATTATTTCCTTAGATTGATTTAAAAATATTTATTTATTTATTTAAGAAAATTTCCCTGCCCCATGCAATGTAATAGGAAAATAATTGCTGCCTTTCCCTTTCGGTTATGGCAGGAGCAGGGATAAAGAGTATTTAAATATACATTTTATATATAAAAATTTTAGTTTATTTTTTGCAAAGTTTAGAACTCTATATAATATGAGTCTAAAATTCAGGTCAGTTTACCTAATTATTATAAATTTAATTATACATGATTTAAATCTGTTATGACTAGTTATTAATATAAAAAATATAAGAATTGTAACCGGTTTACAATCAAAGTATATATCACTTCGTATCTCAATTAGTCTAGTCCTTTAATAGGCGGTGGTACTGTAACAAAAAAAAAATACTATAAGAGTTCTAAAATGGCTTATAGGTATATATTTTTTTCTATATAAGCATTTTCTTAAAATAACTGGTTTCTTAACTTAACTGCCTTAGTTCTGTACATTATTGTATATATATATTTACATTATTTACAATTTGTTACCTTAAATAAAAAAATAATAACGTTTTTTTTTTTTTCTTTGAAATATTTCAACAACTGTTTTTTAAAAGTATTGCTAAAAACTTGTTGTATAACGAACCAACCATTTTAAATAACAAGAATCTATAAAATATTCTGGTACAAATGTATTTATACATTTGTAATGTGGTCTTTCTCTTGCTGATTATTTTTTTTTTTTTCTATTATAAATAAATAAAAAAAAAAAAACAATTTAAACAAAATCAGTACCAGAACAAAAAAAAAAAAAATAATTCTGTTTCATTTAAAATTTGTATGTTGTCATTTTTGCTTTACTATTTTTTATTTATGCTGTCGTTTTTTTATTTGTATATCTTTTATTTATTGCCTTGGCAAAAATCCAGCAAAATCTATGAGATGAATGAATGAATTTTTTTTTTTTTTTTATAATAAAGGCAAAAGTTAAATATCCGGTATATCCATAATGTATAATCTAACAACACGCTATTGATATAATTCATTTTAAATATAAGTCAACTCAAGGTTTAGCACTTTTATTTAATTTATGTATATGTATATACATAGTATTTATATATATCTATATTCATTTAACAAGAGCGTCATTATAAAATTTTATATAAAATGTGCAACAATTTTTCTTCTTTTAAGTGTAGGTGAAATTTTATGGTGATTTTATTTTATTTTTTTTTGTATCAAAAGTTTCTGCTTTTTTTTGTTTTTTTTTTTTTATGTAGTTCAGTCATTGTCCTTTGAGTGGTTAATTTTTTTGCGAAATATTTTTAATAAGACTATGAAATTTAGAGTGGTTATAGTTTCTTTTTTTTTTGAATTTTATAAGGAAAAACAAAAAAAAAATTGTTTTAAAAAAAAAATTTTAGGAAAAAAAAAAGAAAAGTTTATTATATAAGAAATCATTTAGTTAAATAATATATAATTTGTTAAAATTTATCAAAATTTCTATTGTAGTAGTCATTTTGGGTGTGAATGATAAATTTAAAGGTTAATTTAATTTTTGTTTCTCTTCAAAGTTTTTATAATTTTGATATTAAAGGTTAGCTACCTATGTATTTTGTTAATGTATATATATAAAGTTTAAAAAATGATAAAACCAGATGTTTTAAATAATTATTATAAATTTAGTAAATAGATATGTAATTCAAGCGATGGTATAGTGGTTAAGATACTGGCCTTTCATTCGAAAGATCTGTGCTTCAAATCCCGATTTTATCATATAGATTAATAAAAAATTATGTATAGATCTTAGGTATATAATTAGTAAAATATTAAAAATAAAATATTAAAAAAATATAATATATACTCGTATATCTTATAATATTAATATCATATCATATCATAGTAACATATAATAAAATAATAATAAAAAACGAGGAAGAATACAGTTGACTTTGTCAACTCTTAGATACCCGTACGAACCGTTAGTATGTTCACAGTCTGTCACTCTGCTTACAATATTATTTTTTTAATATTTTAGTATTTTAAAATAATTTGGGTGAATTTTATAATTTCTAGTACTATGGGTTGTACATATATTCAAACTATATGTTTATATGTACATTCTTCAAAAGTAGATTCTAACTTTCCACATAACGATTATCAATCCAAAACTTTTTCAAATATTCTATAGTACCATTTAATACTAAGCGGTAAATGTATATTAAATTTACTTAGTACAAAATAGTAAATATAATTTTAAATATTATATTATATTATATTTAAATATTCCATTGACAGAATAATTTCTTATAAGTACAATAAAATACATATTATATGTATGTAAATACGGCGCTATATAATATACATATATACTCTTATCATTCATTCAATAGTGACATATACGATATGTAAATATAAACATGATATTATATAAGTATGTATATATATCAATATCATATAAATAAAAATTCTTCAAGCAACCGTTATGTTGTTTATTTATTTACATTTTTTTGTACTACGCATTATATTCTCAACAATTTCAAATTATCGAGTAAAACAAAATGGAAAAAATTCGTTAAAGAAATTTGTTAGAAAATTTGAAAAAATCAAGTAACACTTTCGTCAATTATAAAGTAACCCTATATTATTAAAAAAAGTTATTAACAGAATTAAGAGTATAATGTTGAAGCTTTAATTTTTGTGTATTACTTCAAAAAAATTTTAACAGGTGTTCAAGTTACAGGTGTTTAAAAATAGGAAATTTTCAGTTTTTGACCCCTTACAGCTCCTAAACGGAGGGTGATACAAAAAAAATTTCTGAAATGACTCATACTTATTTTCAAAGGTCTAACTTCTGTCAAAATTTCAAGTTTCCAAACCGTTTAGAAGATAGAAGGGTTAAAGAATTTTGCAAAATTTGAGTTTCGCATAACGGTAAATTAAGACACCGTATGTCACAAATATATATTTACTGTATGTATACTTTTAAAGCTAATAAAAGTAGTAATCGTTTGGCGTTTTCAAAATGAAGATATACCTTATACAACTTGTGCTATAACAATTTAAATTTAGAGCTTTTTTGAACCTTTGGGGAGCTGTAGCTCCGTAAAAGGTGGGGCTAGAAAAAAAAGTTATTAAAAATAAAATTAATAGTTTTGTGAGATCTATCAGCAGTTAAAATTTCATAGCTCTATTTCAAAAAAATGTGGGGATCTTAAAGTTAGGTGTTCGAGAGCTACCCTAAGTTTTGGTCCAAACTCAACCAAAAAAAATAGGGAACCTACAAATTACTCCCAGAATATTTTGTGTAAATTTCAAGATTCTAGCTTTCTTAGTTTTTGAGTTAGCGTGCTGACGGACGGACGGACATGGCCCAAAAGTCTAAGAATTTTTTTCTGATCCGATCCATACCTTTGAAGGTATATCTAGCTCGCTTATTTCGAGGTGTTACAAACGGAAGAGTAATTTTATTATACCCGATCCTATCGTACGGGTATAATAATTCTCGTATAAGATAATAAATGGCGTAAAAATAAAAGGAATATTTACATTTCATAGTCTTATGCGACAGCTACAACCAAGTAATCAAAGGTTTAATTAAATTAATAATTCCAGAAGCTGAAGCTTAGTCAAGTATGAATAATAAATGACTTATTGAATGCTCTATGGCTTATGCTACTTAAAGTTGTGGCAAACAAAATATATATATATATTATGCATGTATCCGAATATATGTATGTATGTATATGGATATTCTTGACTTGAGTTTTATCTATTGATTTGTGGTGTTGAGTTTGATCTATTGATTTATTTCTATAAAATTAGGTAACAATTTTATTGAATAACTTGTGAATACATTTTTTTAGATGTTTTTTCTTAGTTTATTATTTATGGTTAATTTAATTATTTAAGGTATTTTTGTATACATATGTATATCATTTTTAATATTAAAGCAAGCAAATAATAAACTATATACAGATGTCTCATTCCCATATAAAAAAATCAGCTGTATCCACCACAGAACCGACCGCCACCACACGAACAGTACAATGCCAAAATTTATAGATTTTTTACATAATAATTTACATATATCAAAGCAAAATAACTTCTAATAATTTAACAACATTTTGTTTTATTCAATAACAATAATAAGCAATGAAATCGTAAAAATATATATGTATATATGCATTGATTCATACATACATTATTATGTAATGTACCTACATGATTTTTTTTTTATTGAAAAATATTAGAAGTAAAAAATAATAAAAACTGTAAACAAATACAAAAGAAACAAGATTAATATTGAATCTGCCAACAAAAATTTTACCGTTTTCATTTTATGTCATCAACAAAAGAATAAAATGCATAGATATAAGTACATATGTATGTATGTATATAAAATTTTAGAAATAGAAAAAAAAACAAAAAAAAATTGTTCATATAAATTCATATATGGAGTGTTATGCATGAAATTTGGACTATTTACATCAAAACCTTAAATATGAAATTGCAAAAAATTCCGCTCAGTCGTTTAAGCTGTATACGTGAGCACAGATATAACCACACACCACGCACACACACAGACAGACATCAGGCTAAAAAAAATTTTACAGCCTTCTCCACACCGGAGTAGTGAATATTTGCCAAAATTTCGGGTACAAATTTTTAGTATGAAAACAATACCTATCTTATACATAGATACATAACTGTAAAAATGTAAAAAAAAAATTATTTTAAAAAATCAGAAAACAAAAATTATTTTTTACAATAATATACATATGTACGTATGTATATTATTGTACATTTTTTATGTACATATTTTTAAAAAATGTTTTATTTATTTTTTTTTTTGAGTAGGTATTGAAAGTTTCAATTTGAAACACGTTTAGAAGGGAATTGAATAATTGTTTGCCATTGTATACAAAGGAAAACTTCTCTATATATATTTCATTTTAAAAACAAAACATTAAAATATAAAATTACATATTTTGTTTCTCTTTTTATTATGCTTTCTCTTGTTTTATTTTTCATTTATTCACCTTATTTACGAGACATAACTCTGATGTTCAAAATACTATTCATATACGAAATGGTTTCTTTATCCTATACAAGGTAGGAACACAATAAAGAATATAATTGAAAATATTGACTTTAGGAAAATATTTCTAAAAATTTTAATTTTTTAAAATTATTAGCTATTTATTGAAAATATGAAAAAAAAAAATCTAAAAATAGATGTACATAAAGTTTTAAGTACCTCCCTATACAATTATGTATATTTTTCAAAATAGATAATAAAATTCAAAAACAAAATCTCATCATATTTTTTATTTAATTTCCAATACACTGAAATTTTTCTAATATTATTTTAACTATACAAACAAAAAACAAAAGCTTGCTTTTAATTTTTATTTTGGTAAGGTTTTTGTCAGTTTAGAAATAGAACATAATTTTTTTATATGGTGATGATGAGACATCTGTATATAGTTTATTATCTGTGATTAAAGGTTGAAAAAATAAGTAATTTTGGTTGGGAGCATATCATACCTGTATTTCATTTGTCTGTTGTGTCATTTGACTGTATTTTTTTGGAAGTTGTTTGTATTAACATTTGACCTCATGTAGTAAAACATATAATTAAGAAGGATTTTAAAGATAGTTACAGGGTTTAAAATATTTGTTTAGCAAGGGTTTTGGGGTGGTAGCACCCATTTGTTGTTGAAATATGTGTGTAAAACATAAAATTAAAAAGGATTTTAAAGTTTGTTATACAAAATCAGGATTTTAATAATTCGTTTAGCAGAGGTTCCCCCTATTTTTAAAGGTTTTGTTGTTGAAATATGTATGTAAAACATATAATTAGGAAGGATTTGAAGTTATAAAGTTTTTTTTTTTTTTTGAAATACAGTCAAATGAAACAACTTGCCTGTATAAGTGACGTAATCTTAATTAAATAAAATACAGTCTTGTGATAATAATAACCCTTATAGTATTGTAATACGTTTTAGTTACCGTATACTATTCACACGTTTTTTTCTTTTTAATAAAAGAAAATTAAAACTATTGGTTTTTAACCCTTTGATTACTATGAAAATAAATTTGACATAGAAAATTTAAAACTAAATTTTTTCTTTTTTTTTCTGTTGTAAAATTTTTGTTTTTTCTTTTTATAATTCTTTAAGAATACTTTCGATATAAAGAACACTTTCACTATAATTTTTAATATAATATTATTCTTATACAATTTTCTATTAAATATAGTTTTAATTTTTTTTTTTTTGTATTTTATTTTTTCTCATATTAAATTATATCATATATTATAAGAAAATAATTGAAAGAAAACCTGAAAAATTCAAAAAGCACAAAATTTTTTAAACAAACATATAAAGTTTTCCCTTTTTATGAAAAATTAATCTTGGGAAAATTTTATATTGCAAACATATAATTTATAATTGAATATAAGGTAAAAAAATATATATTAATAATAATATATAAATATATTTATAAAAATTATATATGCAAATATATACTTTTATATTATTATATATATATACGAGTATATGAATATTAAAACACTATATTTTCCACATATTTAAATTTGTATGAATATAAATATATATATATATTATATACATATGTAAATTTTTATATTATATAAAGTAAATTTTAACAACTCTATTGAAAAATAAAAAGAAAAAAAATCAATATTGTATTAAGCCTATATACGTATATAAAAACAAAAAAAAAAAAAAAAAAATAAGAAAATAAAAAATAAAAACTTAAAGGAAAATTAACATGAAATTAAAAAGATATTTACAACACTAAAGGCAATTTAAATTTTTTACTATACCATATGATATAAATATTTATATTATAATAATATATATGTACATGCATACAAATTTATAACAATAAATATATTAAAATTTATTAATAAATGTAAAAATTTATTTTAACTCTTTTACTGTGTACAAATAAAAAAAGGAAAAAATAAATATTTTTATATATCAGTTAAATAAATTAAATTTCTTGGAACTACAACAATTTAATATGAAACAAACAGAAAAGGAAAATTGCATATTAATTTTTATAAGTATACAAATGTATATAATATATACCTATATATAATACGAATTATATTGTTGAGTGAAAATTATTTTATCGAATGCAATCATTTAATATTTGGTTCAATAATTTTAAGAAGAAAATTTAATTTATGTTCTGTAATATTTAAAAAAAAAAAAGAAAGGACAATGACTACAATAATGATTTTAAATATTGGAAAACTGAATATAAATTGCTGCTTAATGTTAATTTCTATAGAAAAATAGTATATAATTTTATTTTTCTATATATAAAACTGTAGTAACTTGGTATATAATATATACATATTTTTTTGCAACGATATGTGGCAACCTCGAAGGACACCAATGAGATCAACGTTTCAGATTAGAACCTATCTTTGGTTTGAGGATTGGTAAAAGAAGAATAAAGGAATAAGAAAAAAGGAAATTGGGAAATATTGAAAGTTAATGGTTGTTGGGAGGATTGTTTAGAACAATTATGTTAATGTTCTTCTTAAATTTTATGATATCATACACATTATGGTTGCTAAATTTTTGAAATACTTCTGATGGCGGCTGCATTACAAATGAATTTCCATGAATATTGTATTTTGTTCAATATAATCATGATTATTATTTATTAATAAATATTTATATAATATGTGTCTCATAAACTCATAAAATATTAATCTATTTATTTTAATAATTATATTTTGTTTAATGATTTTGTCAAAAAAAAAAAAAAAACAAAAAATTAATCCTTTGACTTTGCAATTTTCGATAAAATATTAATTAAAATTTACAATTAATATTATTTTGTTTTGTTTAGAAGTATATCAAAAATTTGTAATAGAAAAGTCTTAAAAATATTGATAAATATTTATATAGACAATCAATTTTATAAAATAAATAAAAACAAGGCATAATGTAAACCACTAGTTTTTAAAGGCGCACATTTTCTGTACTTTTTCGAATTGTGACTTAAGTTACAGATGTTTAAAAATACAAAAATTTCAATTTTTAAGCTCTTTTAGCCCTTAAACAGAGTGTGATACAAAAAAAGTTTTCTAAGCCGACTCATACTAATTCTTTTTAACTTGAGACACCTGTAACTCATACAAATTTCTTTCTTCTCTAAAAATTTTAAACCTTTAGCTATAAATAAGCATGCCTGTGTTATAAAAGAAGAAAAATTTTGCAAAATTTTGTTTATTCCGGCAAATTTAAATATTAAATTTAAAAATTGTATAATTTTGATTGATTGATTTATAAAGATAAAAGAGAATCGTGTAATTTGACGTTTTTCGAATTAAAAAGAGTAGCATTAGAAAATTTGAATGATAAAGAGTAAAACAGAATCTAAGATATACACATTTAAAAATAGGGTCCTTTCAAAATTGGAGTATGTGCAGCTCCGTAACCGGTGAGATCTACGCATGGTTAAAATTTCATTAGTCAATCTTTAACGGTTTGGGTTAGAATTTTGTAGAAGTTTTGGAAACAGATGGACAAAGTAAACTATAATAGGCAAATTTTACAAAAATTTTTGAAAAATGTGCTAAAAACGGAAAGAAAAATGTATTATTTTACAGTTTTATACTAATTAATTTTCTAAGAAATAACATATACATAAAAACAAATTAATTTTTATTGTTTTTGCATTGTTCCGATTTAAAATTGATTTCAATATCAAATAAAATATATTAATCCATTTTTTATCCTTACAATTACATTTTTTAAGTTTTGACATTCTGACATGAAAATTTGTGCAATATCCTTAGCAATAGGATTATTTGCAATATGTTATATTATTTTATATAAATTATCTTTGATTAAATTAATTTACTAACTTACTTACCAAAGATTTATATTAATCATATTATTTTAAATCTAAGAGGAAAATTTTGTAAGTTTTGAGTTTGAAACATTATAAAACATTTTGATATATGTATATTTTTTTAAGTTGCATATCTATAAGTAATATAGTATTCAATTATTTAAAGGTCAAAATACTTCGACAAAATATATTTAGAACCTATTAGTACTTATTGAAAATGGCGGCTGGACTAAAGAATTTTTGCATATTATAAACGAAAACAAAGAATTTTTTTTTTTCCTAAGGGAGGTGGGAATCTTCCAAAGACACCAAGAATTTCCCCCTTGGTAGTGTCAGATTCTTACTGAATAAACCCACCTCCCCCTTTTAGCCAATATAATGGGATGAAACCCTTACCTGCGAACTCAGTATATTGGCTAGGTAGTAGGGATATGAAAGGATAGGAAATGGATACGGAAACATTGAATTGGGAGTGGGACTGTAAAGAAACAATGAATCCGCCTATTATTATTACTATTTTGCTAACAGTGACTAAAGCCGTCACAACATTTACAACATGTAGTTATAGTATATAGTACTACATGAGGTAATTATTGAAGGCAACCCCCACTGTCACTGTTGCGGTTACTATTATTAGTATTAGTATTCTTATTAATATTATTATTATTTTACTACAGAGTCAGCGCCATCAGTGGATTACAACGTGCAGCAGTATATAACACCTTACTCGCATGATATAACCAAAGATAGCTCCACTGTAGTAGCTATTATTATTATTACTTATTATTATTATTATTACTATTATTACTATTTTTATTATTATTATAAATTATTGTTATTATTACTATTACTATTATTATTATAATTATTATTATTATTGTTATTACTACTATTATTATTATTATTATTAATATTATTATTGTTATTATTAATACTATTAATTATACGATATACATTATTACGATATAAAAGTACTTCATATTTTTATTTATAACCTGACCGGGGTTTAAACCCAAGACCCTTCGATTGAAAGGTTGGCGACTTAACCACTGCACCATAAGTCAGATAAAGTTATGTATTTAATTTTTTCTAGCTTTTTGATAATTTTATAAAAAGATATTTTTCTTTTAAGGTAATAATTAAAATTTTAAAATTAAATCAGTTTTTACATAGCGTTTGATGGAAAAACGAGAAAGAATACAGTTGCCTTTGTCAACTCTTTATCACAATATGTATTGAAATTTTAAATAATGATGAATGATATTGAATGATATTGATCTGATAATCAATATGTATCTAAGTATTTACTTATGTATGATCAGCGAGCAGAGTTTTTTTAAAATTCAAATATATAATTGTTTTGGTTTTGTACTTTTCTAATAAATTGTTGCATTTACGTGTGAATGTTTGTATATTATTTGAAGCGATTATAGAAAACTTTTCTAATTGTATTCTTTTTTGCATTCAATTTCTTCTCACATAAGTACTTAAATTTTAGTATACAGCAGTTCTTACAACCAAAATTATATTTGAATAATTTTTTACTTTTAAATATTTTGTACCTATGTCAGTTTTATGCAGGGTTGCCGTTTGCACAATTGTGGTAATATTTGTACGATCTTCTCGCCCTCTGTACCATGTACAATCTTAATCAAGGATTGTACGCCAAATATACGGTCTTTTCAGATTTTAATTTTTTTACATTAGAGCAAGGTAAAACGAACAACGGCAATATTTTTACAGACAACGTGGTCTATAAAAAAAATTAACTGAATTTTGCTCCAAACTGTGTTTGTGCATTTTACGAATGTTTTACGGATACCTATTCTGTTTTCGCCACGTACCTTTAAAACATTTATTTCGAACTCGATAAATAAATAGACATAATACTCCTCACTCACAATACAAAGTATTTTAAATATACGTACACCAACTAAAGGCTCTTTATACAATTTAATTCTGTTTTGGCGTTATTTTAAAAATAATTTCAGTTAGTGTTTTGACGAATTTAGTTTTGCTTTCTGATTTTTTACGGATTGTACTTTTTCCAAAAATTCTATTTTTCTAAACTGCAACTTTCTATTATATGAATTGGGATTGAAAATAGAATTTGATTACATATTAACAGGGGCCCCTAGTAAGAGTATAATGTTGAAGCTTTAATTTTTTTATATTACTTCAAAAAAATTTTAACAGGTGTTCAAGTTACAGGTATTTAAAAATAGGAAATTTTCAGTTTTTGACCCCTTACAGCTCCTAAATATACAGGGGAGTGATACAAAGAAAATTTCTGAAATGCCTCATACTAATTTTCAAAGATCTAACTTCTGTCAAAATTTCAAGTTCCCAGCTTTAAACCGTTTAGAAGATAGAAGGGTTAAAGGATTTTTCAAAATTTGAGTTTCGCATAACGGTAAATTAAGACACCGTATGCCACAAATATATATTTATTGTATATATACTTTTAAAGCTAATAAAAGTAGTAATCGCTTAGCGTTTTCAAAATGAAGATATACCTTATACAATTTGTGCTATAACAATTTAAATATAGAGCTTTTTGAACCTTTGGGGAGCTGTTCCTCCGTAACGGGTGGGGCTACAAAAAAACCTTCACTTAAAGTAAACCTTCCTGAAAAGTTTACTTTCACTTAAAGTAAAAATGTCTTCACTTAAAGTAAAAAAGAAATATATTTTATTTGAAAAGTATATTTTGTAGAATTAGTGTAAAATTTAAATATTTTTCTAAAGAAACAGACAGGGTTTTCCAAATTTTTTAATGCTAGTTTGATTAGTATTATATAAAAAGTTAAATAAAAATTATAGGTATAGGTAGGTACTAAAAATCAACAAATTTTTCTTTATCTTTATATTCAGTCATAAAAATTTTCCATTTTTAAAATTTGTGTACTTTTTACAAAATCAAAACAAAAAAAAGAATCTTAAAAAAAAAAAATGAATCTTATTCCATTATTTTAAATTCTCTTTTCATATTATTTGTTAAACTTTATTTTCTTTTTCTATTAAAAAAAAAGTCGCGAAGTCATCTCTTCAATATGATTATTGTTTTCAATAAATCATCTTTAACAACAATTTAACAAAACACAAAAAAAAAAAAAACAAAAAATTATATTTTGTATATTATAACCCTGATGTATATTATATTCTTCTGTAAATGTAATCAAGCTATAAGATGAAAACTACTCTAAAATAGCCTTATCATTATATTTTAGCTAAGAAAGAAAAATGCTAGTTAAGCATATTGGTTTTTCTTTATTATTTTTGTTTTTTATTTTGGTTTTTTATGTTTTTTTTCTGCCAGTCTTGTGGTATTCATTGTAAATATAGAATAAACAATATAAAAAACTGAATAAGGAAAGAATGAAAAAAAAGAAAGAGAAAGAAGATGGAAAAAAGGATAATTGCCTTTTGACTGTAAAAGATATAAGTAATATATAAATATGTACCTACACAAGTGAACAATTTTAAAAAAGAAAAAAAAAATTTTTTTTTTCTTGTTGCTTTCATGCCCTATCATTATATTTAAGAGTCAACATATATATACAAGTATATAACAACTAATATGTATATTAAGACGAAAAGACGCACTGGAATCATTACATAATAAGTAAAAGTATATCAATTCAATTCTCTAATGAAGAGCAAAAAGGATCATTAGTATTAATTTTACTTAAAGTTATTATTATGTTGTTTTTTGTTCTTTTTTTTTTTTAGTTTTTAAATTGTTTGAAATGAAAATGTATTATAGTTAGTATTTAGTATCTTTATAATAGCATATATTATTGTTTAAATCTATTTTTATAATTTTATTTTATTATTATGTGTATTATGCATTGCAATTATAAAAAATCCATATATATATATATATATATTGAAACAATATTATAATTTAAATATATCAATACAAGATAAATTTTAAAATTATTTGAATTTTTTTCTTATTTAAAACGAGTTACATGTGTTATTGTTATTCTTGTTGTTTGCTAAGGGATCTGATAAGATACCCTTAAATCTAAACTCTTCGATCTGTTGTACGCCCTCAGATGTATACATATAATGCAGTGATATGAAAAAAAAAATTGAAAACTGAATGTTAAGCAGTTTTTAAACACACTTAAAAATTATGAAAACAAAATTTAAAAAAAATTTTTTAAATGAATGTTTGTATGTATGTAAATTATGGTAAAAATTTATACAGTGACTCATATTCTAAAAAAAAAAAAAAAAACGGTTTAATTTAAACACCAATTTTTAATTGAAAAGTTTGGAAATAATAATGGGTAGTTTTTTTTTTTTTTTGTTGAGTTTTTACAAAAACAAGTATTTATTAAAAGATTGTCTTAGTATAAGAAGTATTAGACTTAAATTTAATTTTTAATACACAAATATACATCATCTTAGATAGAATGTGATAACTTTTATTTGTTGTTTAACTTAAATTGATTATTTACTTGACTTTAGTTCTGAATTCGACCCCGATCTTTTTGAAATACAAAAATATTTTTAAAAACTAATGATCTTCTGATCTAAGAGTTCGGATTGGTGCCGGAACCAATAAGATAAGTTAATGTCGACTTTTGAAAATATTGATAGAAAATTCAGATTCCTGTAAATATCTTTTGTCACACTAAAATGAAAATAATAGTTAAAGGGGACTCGGTGGCCTAGTAGGTAAGAACGTATAAAATACGCTGTAAATACCGAGGGAGTGTGGGTTCGAATCGTATCGTGCGTTCGAGCATATAAAATACGCTGCAAACACCGAGGGAATGTGGGTTCGAATCCTACACACGTCGTAAGAGTTATTCCCTCTTACGACATGTACAGCCACGCCTGAACAGGAAAGACTGTGTAATTTCCTGTCCACATTTTATGTGGCAGAGAAATGCATAAAAAAAAAACAAATAATAGTTAAGAAACAGAAGTGATGTTGACCCATTTTAGAAAGAATTTAGAAAAGCAAAACAGTTAAAGTACAATAAAAAGTTACATAACATAAAACAGTTACATTTACATAAAAATATTGTGTAAGAAATTAATATGAAATTTTCCCCTTAAAATCACTATGTTTACTTTTCGTCCAGTAATCTAAATTTTCTATTAATATTTTCTAAAATCGATATTAACCTCTTAATGACTCTACTGTCAATCGAGATTATACCAGTAGTTCATTATTATAACTATATTTATGATTTATTTCTAAATTTATATGGAACTAAAGTCAAATACTCTTTTGGCGTAAGAAAATTAATTATTAATTCTCCAAAATATATTTGCGCAACAAAATGAAAAAATTATAGATTAAGCAAATCAAAAA
The DNA here is from genome assembly GCA_947095535.1 of Poecilobothrus nobilitatus. NCBI lineage: Eukaryota > Metazoa > Arthropoda > Insecta > Diptera > Dolichopodidae > Poecilobothrus > Poecilobothrus nobilitatus. The sequence continues at coordinate 162,890,595 of OX352773.1, forward strand.
AAGCAGAAATGGTGTTTTTTTTTTATAGGCAATTAAAGGAGATAAAGTCTTGTTGATTTAATTAATATTTTCAGAAATTATTAATTAATATTTTTAAAATTTTACTTTTTTCTCCTTCAATATCCTAATTTGAAAAATTGTATTTCAACTATTTTTCCACTGAAATATTTTTACTAAAAAAAACTATTTCTTTTTATAATTTTTTGAGTGACAAAATGTTTGCGATATCAAATGCAATTGATCCAAAATCCGTTGTAGGTCATGAGGAAAGGGTGGAAAACTATAGATTTTGCATTTGGTTTCAGTTTATGACTTCAAGAGGCTAATTACGAAACCTTGCTAAATTCGAAGAACAGATGAATATAACATCTTGGTATTAAATAAAACTACTTTATATTTTTTATTTATTTCCTTCACTGATATATGAATGCCCCAAGAAGCAAGAAAGAACCACTTCATATGAATGCATAAAAAATTAATAAATGGATTTATAGATTTAATACAAAAGATATTATATTTTTCTTTCCTGATTTGAATATTTTCTGTTATCAAATTAGTTTTGAAAGATTTGGTAAGTCTAATAGTATAGAATTATATATTACTTGTGTAAATTATGTATCACTTTATCATATCATATCGCTTTTCCTTGTAAAAAGTTTAGATTGGTTTTTTTAACATCACACAATATTGAACTCCTATTTATACTGTATAGTGTATATACTGGTTTGAATGGTTTGAAATATATTTTTAAAACATAATTTTTTTTTTTTTTGATTCCTGTTTATAAGAGAATCTGATTTCCTGTTTATGAGAATGTAAAGAAATTCGATAAATATATTTCATTTTTTGATAATAATATTGATGTGCGAATTGAATTTGAATTTTTTTCTTTTATTGAGATTTATTTTTATAAAATATACTTTATATTTTGTCTGACGAACATTTGATTAGGATGTTGCCTATTATTTTAATTCTATATTTGGAATAAATTTTAAACTAATTCGGATACATGAAGCAGCATGCTCCATTTATATGTTATGATTTTTATACCCGTTCATACGGGTATAACGTTTGTGACACCTTAAAGGAGTCGAGCTAGATATAGTGTCAAAGGTGTGGATCGGTTCAGAATTGAATTTTGAGTTGATTAAGCCTTGTACATCTGTCCGTCCGCACGATAACTCAAAACATAAAGAAGCTATGAGGCTGAAAAAATTTTTCACGTCACTTTTGCAAAATTGTTAGTTTCGCTATTTAAATCCAGCATTTTAGGCCAGGTTCGAGTAGCTGCTATACAACTTTTCGCTTTATATTGAAGCTAGGTATCTGTAATTTTTTAAAATGGTGTCGAGTTACTGGCCAATAACATCTGTACAATTTTGTTGTGCTGCTGCGACATGTTCGGGTACCTGCCATACAACTTCTCTTTTAAAAAAAAATAACTCAGTATCTATTGAAGTTAGATATCTGAAATTTAGTGAAAATATGACGAGTTACACGCCAAAAGCTTTTGAAAAATTAGGTTGGTCTAGAGCAACCGGTTCAGACTTCTTGCACCTCATGGAACTTAATGAAGCTAAGCGTCTGCAGTTTTACAAGAGATTATCGAGTTTTAAGGCAATAACTTCTGTAAAATTTGGTTGTGCTAGTGCAATAGATTCGGCTAGCTGTCATACAACTCCACAATTTACATTAATATGTCTCGGTTATAACTTATAGTTAACGTCGGCACTAAAACATCTGAAATTTTTTAAAATATGATCAAGTTTTATAGAAATAGGATATATTACATTCATACGGGTATCCCAGAATTGACACAGCCTAGTCTACTGCACTCTTCCTCGTTAAATATGTTAATATGATTTTTGAAACAAGAAAACAGAGAAATAATAATTTACATATTTATTTGTAATAATTCAAAAAAAAATTTTGAGTCTCTGTATAATAATGTAAATAATATTAAAATAAAAAAATGATATATACTTAACTACATGTGTATAACATCCTAACTAACATAATATAACATCCTTTAAAATATTTGAATATTATTATTATTATTATAATTATTATAATTATGTCGTCTTACGACCTTAATTAAAACAAGTGTGAAGGAGTACAAAGAGGTATTTTGAAATTCTTAAAAAGAAAAAAAAAAACCAAAATAAAAGAGTTTCTGTTTTTGTTTTTTTTTTTGGGGTTTTGACTTTTGACTCTTTTTGACTTTTTTTTATTATTTTTGTTATTTTGTTGTTGTGTTTTTCGGTGTATATTTTAAATAATTAAATATTCTTTTCACCTAATGAGTAAAATTTTTAAATTAATTCTTTTTTTTTTTTTGTTTTTGTTATGCATAAATAAAAAAAAAAAAAAAACTTTGAGTAAATTTTTTTCAAAATAAAAAATGTAAAACAAAAATGAATAAAATTGTAGGTAGTATTAAAGTATAGTTAACTTTTCAAACTGTTGCTTCAAAATCATTAAATAATTAAATATTAAAATAAATATTAAAGTGTCCATTGTTTATTTTTGTTTTTTTTTTTTTTTTTGTAAACTTAAAGTTTATTAAAAATAAAAAATTCAATATGGGGTTTTTGTTTGGTTTTAATTGACTGGATAATTAAAAGTTTACAAATCATTTAACTGACAGAAAAATAAAATTATGTTTAAATTTAAAGAGTCTTAATAATTTAACTTAATGAGTTTTTATATTAAGTATTTAAAAAAAAAAATTAATTAGATTACGTATAGAAAATAAAATAGAAGAATATACCTTATTTAAATATTGTTAAAACTTTTTAAATTTTTGCGTTTCTTTTACATAGTATACTACTTTTTCTACTCCCAATCCAACTATACTAGTCTTTGAGAAAGAATGGGTAGGATTAAATGCGGTTATGTTAAATTACTGTTACCAACTATACTGTCTACTATTGTCAACTACTTTCAATTACTATTTTTGTGTAAAAGAAATGCAAATAGGGGCCTCGGTGGCCTAGTAGATAGTAGATAAGAGCGTATAAAATACGCTGTAAACACCGAGGGAGTGTGGGTTCGAATACCACACACGTCATAAGAGTCATTCCCCCTTACGACATTTACAGCCACCCCTGAACAGGAATTTCTGTGTAATTTTTTATGTGCATTGAAAAAAAAAAAAAAGAAGAAATGCAAATAATGAAATGAAATTTATTTAATGTAATAATTCATAAAATCGATTTGTAATCAAAGTATCGATTAAATAAATAAGTAAACTGCAGTACAAATTCCAAGTTTAAATATATTTAATTTTAAAACGCTAAATAGAAGAATATAATACTCGTATACCAAAATCGATAATTTAAAATAAGAATTTAAGGTATACTTTAACTAAGCTAAAAGTTTAGAATAATTAAAAGAAATTTTTAAGTAAATTTTACAAATATAATACTATTTTATAATTTTTTAGACAAATCCATTAAATTAATTTTTTTGACAGCGAAATAAATCTAAAAAATCGATTTTTTCAAAAATTCAAGAGTTACTGAAATAATGCCGAAATCTGAAAGTAAATAACTTTAAAAAAAAAATTTTTTTTTTAAATTATTGAAAGCCTGATTTTGTAACCAATCTATAAAATTCATTGTAAATCTGAATTTCTTATAAAGATATAATATAGATATTCTGGAAAAAGCTGATTTTTAACATAATTATAAAATCTTTTCTAATTATTTTCCTTATATATTTTAAGAACAAAGCTTTTATAATCATCCTAACTAATTATTTAAAGGTTTTTTTAGATAACAAAATATATCCTTTTTTTCCAGAAAGTTTACCATAAAATGTTTTGCCTTTGCTACAATTTATTTTATTTAACTGTTCTGAAAAAGAGTAATAAATCATCACTGTATATAGATACATTCATAGCCTTCTGTCATTGATTTCTGCCTGTCATTGAAAAAAATTATGATGAAATTTAACAATAATTTTAAGTGTCAAATCAAAATAAATTACTTTTATTTTGATTTGACACCTAATTTTACTGAAACATTTTCCTAATTGCTATAATCGCCATTATAATAATAAAATATTAGTTTCTAATAAAACAAATTTCAATGATAAATTTCAATAATAACTATAATTACTGTTAGCCTTAAGAAAAATATATATAACAGTTTTTTAGATGTTTTATTATAAATAGACATAATATATAAACAGTGTCAATATTTAATTTTTGTTGTATAAATTCCTATTTTATTATATTATTAGTTTCTGTGTAGATTTTTCACAGACAACATTTCCATTTTTATTTGTAATTTATTTATTTATTTTTAAAATAGTTAATTTTTAATGTTTTTTTAATTTTTTATTTTTCTTTTTTAATTGTAAATAAATAAACATCTATATTAAGGTCCAAATTATTAATTTTAGGTCACCCTTGATATCTTCATAAAAAGAACATTTAGAAAAAAAAAATTTGTTGAAAGTCAAAATCTTTTTGGAACAGAATCTTGAAAAAAAATTTTTGAAAAAAAAAATCTTTTAGGGATAAAATCTTGAGAAAAGAATTGTTGAACAAAATCTTGAAAAAACAATATTTTTATACTCGTATGAACTATGTTCAAGGGTATAATAAATTTGCCATTACGTTTGTGACACCTTAAAGGAGTCGAGCTAGATATAGTGTCAAAGGTATGGATCGGCTCAGAATCGAATTCTGAGTCGATTAAGCCATGTACGTCCGTCCGTCCGTCCGTCCGCACGATAACTCAAAAAATAAAGGAGCTAGGAGGCTGAAATTTTTTTTACGTCACTTTTACAAAATTGTTTTGCTATTTAAATCCAACATTTTCGGTCGGCGGGTTCGACTAGCTGCCATACAACTTCTATCTTTATATAGAAATAACTCAGTATATATTCAAGCTAAGTTTCTGAAATTTTGCAAATGATGATCAAGTTTTATGGCAACAACTTCCGTAAAATTTGGTTGTGGTGGTGCGACGGGTTCGGGTAGCTGCCATACAACTTATCCGTTTAAATGAGAATAACTCAGTGTCTATTGAAGCTAGGAACCTGAAATTTAGTAAAGAGGTGTCGAGTTACAGGCCAACAACTTTTGTAAAATTTGGTTGGCCCAGAGCAGCCGGTTCAGGCTTCTTGCACCTCTTGGAACTTAATGAAGCTAAGCGTCTGAAATCTTGCAAATTATAATCAAGTTTTATGGCAACAACTTTTGCAAAATTTGGTTGTGCTGGTGCAACAGGTTCGGGTAGCTACCATACAACTTCTCGTTTTAAATGAAAATAACTCAGTGTCCGTCCGCACGATAACTCAAAAAATAAAGGAGCTAGGAGGCTGAAATTTTTTTTACGTCACTTTTACAAAATTGTTAGTTTTGCTATTTAAATCCAGCATTTGCGGCCACCGGGTTCGAGTAGCTGCCATACAACTTCTTTCTTTAAATGGAAATAACCCAGTGTCTATTCAATTTAGATATCTGAAATTTTGCAAATGATGATCCAGTTTTATGGCAACAACTTCTATGAAATTTGGTTGTGATGATATGACAGGTTCAGATAGTAGCCATACAACTTCTGTTTTTAAATGAAAATAACTCAGTGTCTATTGAAGCTAGCTAACTGAAATTTAGTGCAAAAGTGTCGAGTTGCATGCCAAAAACTTTTGTAAAATTTGATTGGTCTAAAGCAGCCGGTTCAGGCTTCTTGCATTTCTTGGAACTTAATGAAGCTACGCGCAATAGATTCGGGTAGCTGTCATACAACTCCACAATTTACATAAATATATCTCTATAGTTCGGTACTACAACATCTGAATGTTTTGTGAATGTTTTTAAAAAGATGTTTTTAAACATGTGAATGTTTTTAAAAGATGATTCAAGTTTTATAGAAACAGGATATATTACGTTCATACGGGTATCCCAGAGTTGACACAGTCTACTCTACTGCACTCTTCCTCGTTTTTAATATTTTGTAGTTTTCAAAATGTCTTATTAAAGGTGTTTTATTATTAAATACATAATTTAAAAATTTTTAATTTGATATTTTTTTTCGATAAAAATTTAATAACAAACAATACTAACATTTCACTTCATGGAGGTGAATAAATTCAAAACAAAAATTTTTATAAAAAACGAACAAATGTACTTATTCTATAGAAAAAGCGTGAAGCATTCTTTTAACAACACAATTCGTTCTAATTCAAAATCTCTCACATGCATATATATAAATATTCTAGAAAAAATGTATAACCCTGATTTTCAATCCAATTCTAAAATTCCTCCTAATTCTTGAATTTGTCATATATACATATACATTGGTCATATTCATATACATATATAAATATTCAGTAAAAGGCAACTACAAACTGTAACCAACTACAAAATTCTTCTTTTTACATTCGTATATGTTCTTTAACAAAAAAGCATTTAAAAAATAGGGGCTGCCGTCTCCAAAAGCCCACTAAACTATTTATTAAAATCGACTCTAAAATCTAACTCTTCCTAAGTATTTTTCAACATAAACATTTCAACAACAAAACATGTAAAATATTCTTTGAAACAAAAAAGTCTTGAGAGCAATATTTGATTTTAGGATAAAATTCTAGATATTTTCATTTAAGATTTTCTTTTTTTAAGATTTTGTTCCAAAAAGATTTTTCAAAAAAAAAAAAAATTCAACATTTTGTCAATTCAAGATTTTTTTTTCAAGATAAGGTCATAATCCCATTAAATTTATGTAATAATTATCTTATCTGTTATATATATGTACTAATTAGTATAAATGTACCAGGGAATATATTAGAATAGACATATGTAAGGTTATATAAAGCTTTGTATACGTACAATTATATATGTAAAAATTAAAAATAATTTATTCATTAGATTAAATTTTGTTAAAACAAAAAAAACAAAAATTAAAATAATATTTTAAAGAATTTCATATCTTTTTTTTTTTATATACTTTTAATTTCCATATTTAGGATAATAAAAATTATTGCGGAAGAATGTATATGTATAGGTATATATATAGAAATAAAATTCAAAATGTTTTTTTTTTATATTATTTAATTTTTGTGTATTTAAAAAATTATTTTGTAGTTGCATTTGTTTTGTATTCTGTCCTTTTTATTTTTAATAATACGAAGCTAGAAAAAATAGGCAAAAGATAAAAATAAAATTACAAGTAGACCCATTTAATATGAATAGAGATAGAAGATAATTATTAAAAAAAGGGGTTTTTTCCTTTTGTCATATCCTTTAGCATATGTGTATGAAATTATAACATATTTTTTGTATTGTACATAAATTGTTGATTATTTCTACAGTAATATTTAAAAATTATGTATTCTTTTCAGTATATGCAGTTATTAAGTTGTTTAGAATTTGTTTATCTTTTTTTTTTGTTTTTAGAAATAAAGAAATTTACTTATAATTTGTATTTTAAAAATTTTCATATTATATTTTTTATTTAAAGTATATAATAAGAACATAATGTGTATAATAAAACATAAAGAATGTAATTAGGATGCGGTAATTTGAAAAATAATAATAGAAAAAAAAAAAAACAAAAACATTTTGTAATCTATAATAAAATATGGTGATGGAAAAAATTTTATCGATGCTTATTTAGTTTTTCAGGAAAAACAGTAACGTCTTTCTTGAAAAACTAAATAAGCATCGAAAAGAAATAACTAAGTCCTTTTTGGGATTCATTTCTTTACCAACAAGAAAAAGGGAGCAATAGATTACAATAGCAACATTTTACAATAGATTTAAAAGTTTTAAAATGTATCTTGTCGGTTTACTTACACTTGATTAAATGATGTTTACTTGATGGACTTGATTAAATTTTGAAATGTATTTCAGGTTAATACCACAAAGTGTTCAGTGATAGTAAATGTAGGGAGTTAAAATGGGCTCTAACTTAGATGGAATATTTTATTACTCTAAAGAATTTCTCTAGTGTAACTGATTAAATTCACACACTCTTAAATTTTGTTGTATAACAAGATTATTTTTTATATTTATTGATTTCTGAAACTTAAAGAAAAAAATCTAAAGTTTTTCAGTACATCCAAAAAAAAAAAAAAAAACGGCTTAGGATAAAAGCAATTCACGAATTCAAAAGATTGAAAATTAAATTCAATCTTAATTCGATTTTCATATTATTACACAAAACAAAAAAAAAAAAAAAAATGTTTTTCATGCGAAGAGAATGATAAAAGAAAATCGCCTTAGGTTTTGAACATGTTTTAGGTATGCGTATTTGAACAAAAACGTTTTCCTTTTAAGGTTTAATACCAATTTTAACTTAATCAAAGGTTCTTTTTTTTTTTGTTATAAAATTAAATTTAAGTCTTATTTTTGGTTATGTTTTAAAAATAAAATTTTTGTTCAATGACAAGGAATGAAAAAAAAAAAAAAAAAAAAATCAAAAAGCAAAGAATGAATGTATTTCCTCATTCATTTTTATGGTAAATGGTACAAAAGGATCAGCTTTCACTTTTCTATTGTAAAGTTTAAAGCATTAGAAAATAGAATGTTGAGAAAACAAAAATAAATTGCTTTAAGTGATTTTTGTTTTTGTTTTGAACTTAAAACAATTCAAATTGAAAGCAATTGAATTTTCAATTTCATTCTGTTAGAACCTATGCAGATTTTTTTTTATTCATTTTTATATCAATTTTTTTTTTTTTTTTTTAAGAAAAAATAAATTACAATTTTCTATTTTTATGAAAACTTTTTTATTCACCTTTTTAAATATTACGAATATTGTTATAGATTTTGCCTTTACGATGACGGCATTTTTTAACACAAGAATTTCAAAAAAAAATTTTTATATATTAGACATTCGAAACATGTCCTTTTATTGAGAATTTCAATACATTTAGAAGAATTTATGAACATTCACTTTATGAAAAAAAAGTGTTATTACATATTAAGAGAATATTTTTTGTTTTAAAAAGTCTCTATTTTCTCCTTAAGGATGAAGTTATGCAAAATATAAAAAAATTTAATAAAAAAAAAAAGAAGAATCAATATTAAATACATAAAATATTTTAAAATACATATTGTAATCTATATTGTAAAAAAAATAAAGGAATGGGAAAAAATTCTTTTTTTTTTTTCCAATAATTTTCTTTTTATAAAAAAAAAAACAACCAAAAAAAAAATCCAAGTACCAATATATAAAATAAAATGTTATCCTTGATGTAATATGCTGATTTTAAAAATGAATTTCAGTGTTAATGTTAAATAAATTTCTATGAACGTATTTTTAAAATATTTTTCTTTGAAAAATGGAATGTAATATGTCTCTTTTTCCATGCAATAATATTAAAAAAAAAAAAATCAAATATGTTTAAGAAAATCAAATTTATATTTTGCCTTTTTTATTTATATTTTATATTTTTTTTGTATTTATTTTTTATTTATATTTTGCCTTTAAAAAATTATTTAGAGTTGAAAAATTGCAAATAAAAGTTTGATCCACTTTTTCTAATTTTAAAATACAAAAAAAAATTAACATTTATATCTAAAAACGTCCCAGAAAGAAAATTAAAAATAGTTATAAGTTATAAGTCAAGTTAATAAAGAACTGAAATTGGTCTTTTTGTTAAACTCCCAAAAATAAACATAATATGAGAAAATTTATTATAGGTTTTGTCTTGTCCTATAATATATTTGGCCATAAGGAGGATTCGTTAATTACAATTTTAGTAATTTTCCGTCCAATTAAAAATGTTTACGACATGTATAGGATTTGAATCCGCGCTTTTTACGAATTATTTATTTATTTATTTATATTAATATTACATACATACAATGTAACGCAATATTATTGAACCATCGGCTACTAAGGCCATTATAGATTTTTATACTATTATTAAATTATATACTAATATTATTTATTTTGTTTATATTATATACTGTATATTTACATTATATTTGGTCGTAAGGGGGGTATGAAAAGAAAAAAAACACTTACGACCTGTGCAGGGATCGAACCCACACTCCTTCGGTTATTACGCCACACGCCTACCCACTAGGCTACCGAAGCCCCTTTACGAATTAAAAAAAAAATTTTATCATCATATATTCAGAATATTGCATATTTATAGGCGATACGAAATTAAATATGTGATTTAAATTATAAGTTACATAATATACACTTATGTACATATTATATACTTATGTACAAATTATGTGAAAAAATATTAAATATTTTTTGTTTCCATTACAATTTTATATAACAATCAATTTTATATTGAAAGACTGAATTACTTTTTCTCATGTATAGAATTGTAGTTAAACTTTTTGTTTTATTTTTTTCTTGTCTAAAGAGTTCTATTTTTAAGTTTTTTTTTTTGTATTCCTTTGCATTATTTTCTGTTTTCTATGAGCTTTAAATAAAATGATTTGTTTGGTTTGTTAAAGGCAATCGAGAAATTTTCTTTCAGATGTACAATATAAAAATTATTATGTTTTATAATTAGTATATTTATAAAAAATTTAGTATATTAGTAAAAGTTTTAACTCTTTTTTTTTATTTTTGATTAAATAACAAAAAAAATATTCTAATGGTCAAACTAGCTAATATTTTGATGTTCGTGTATCACTGTAGGCCGATATTAATGAAACTTAATATTATGAAACTTATTTACTTAAAATGATTTCTAGTATTTGTAGTTTACTTTGATGGAAGAACTATAATGATAAAAATATCTTTCTTTTTATTTTTTTAAAGAATTTTCTAAAATTGAATAAATTTAATAATTTTCAGTTTGCTTTAAATTAAACATATTTTATAAAAGTTGTTTTATAAATTCCAATTGAACAACACTCAATTATGTACACAGTAATTAAATTTGATAAATAAAGCAAGATAAATGAAATTATATACAAGTTTTTCTTTTTTTGTAACTTATTATTTTATATTTATATATATGTATATGGTAAATGGTTTAGAATTGGAAAAATAACATTTTAAATAAAATTCCAGTATTTTTCTTTCAATAAAAACCAAAATAGAAAAAATCAGGTAGAATGTAACCCAACGGTTTTTAAAGATGCTAATTTTCTAAAATACTGTATATAGCATACTGTAACTTCCACCAAAATTTGTAATTTTTTCCTTATAATATATATTCCTTTCCTTTCCTTATATATATATATATATATATATTATAAGGAATATTATTTATTACAGGGGAATATATTTTCCCCTGTTACTCCACTTGGGAGCATAGGACATCAACTTAAAGTCCTATTCTCTCAAGTGGAGTAACAGGGAAAGAATACTGTAACTTCCAGCAAAATTTCTAATTTTTTCCTTATAATATATATATATATATTTTTTTTTCTTTACATATATATACTGTTACTCCACTTGGGAGCATAGGACATCAACTTAAAGTCCTATTCTCCCAAGTGGAGTAACAGGGAAAGAATACTGTAACTTCCAGCAAAATTTCTAATTTTTTCCTTATAATATATATATATATATTTTTTTTTCTTTACATATATATATATATATATAAATTTTTTTGCTCCACTTGGGAGCATAGGAGTTCAACTTGAAGTCTCCATTCTTCTCTATTATTTGCTAATACTTCTATTTCATCCCATGTTTAGCTCTTAACATCTGCTTAGCTTTTCCAACACTGTTCTTCTCCATGTTGTTCTGGATCTACCTATTGACCTGGACGCACCTAGGGAATTCCAGGTCAGCGCCATTCTTGATATATAATTTGCTTTCCTTAGTGTATGGCCAGTTCACTTCTATTTTCTCCTGGTAATTTGCTTTACTATAGATCCCTCATTAGTTAATTGCCACAAATCTGAGTTTCTTATTCTGTTTGGCCAGAATATTCGACATATTATTCTCAAATGTTTGTTTATGAAGACTTGTATTTTGTTCTTAATGGAATTCATCAGTAGCCATGATTCGCAGCCATATGTTAATGTAAATTTTACACATGAATTGAATATACTTATCTTGGTTCGTCTTGATATTTGCGAACTGTTCATATGGGGCCGAAGTCTAGTTCTGACTTTATCAATTCTATTTTGAAGATCTTCATTAGTGCCGCCTGTGGCATGATGATATATAGCAGATAGTTGTGTATTCAATATGGGTCCATTGTCTAGCAAGATAGGGTAGTCATTTGTAAGGTGTACATATATTAATTTGGTTTTGCTGATGTTGATTGCGAGACCAATTTTCCAGGATGTTAGTTGCAGGTGATTTAGCTTGGATTGTGCATCTTCTTGATTATTAGACAGAAGGCATATACCATCTGCGAAGTTCAGGTCTTCTAACACTCTGTCATACGACCAATAGATGTATCTTTCAATGTTGCTGGTTTCTCTCATGATATCGTCTAATACGATGGTGAATAGTAGCTGCGAAAGGAGACATCCTTGTTTAACCATCCTTGTTATGAATGATTCACTAATGTTTCCACTATGCAATACCAATAGTTTCACATTGTCATAATTATTATATATAATCATATATATATACATAATTAAGAAAAACTATTAACGAACAATACATAATTAAGAAAAACCATTAACAGATGTAAACTTATAATTTTGAAGCATTATTTTTTGTGTTTTATTTTGAAAAAATTGTACAGATGCCTCAGTGACAGGTGTTTCAAAATAGCAAAATTACAATGTTAAGCCGTAATAGCTCTAAAATAGCGAATAGTAGAAAAAAATTCTTCTGACGAAACTTATACTAATTCTTAAACTTCTTTCTTTTCTCAAAACGTCAACTCTCTGTTTAAAAGCGTACCGGAGTTATGAAGGAAGAAAAATCTTGCAAAATTTTCTTTTCACTAAATTTAAATTCTAGTGTATAATTTTGATATTGATTTATAAAGATAAAAAAAATTCCAGCCGTATGGCGTTTTTAAATTGAAAAAAGGTTAAGCAGAATTTGGGATATACACATTTAAAAAAGGCCTTTTTGAAAGTATTGTCAGATGTATTTCCGTAATGGGTGAGGCTACATAAAAAATTTGTTCTACAACATTAATATTTTGATGAGACCTATCCATGGTTAAAATTTCATTGCTCTAACTTTAACTTTGTAGAAGTTTTAAGAACATATGGAGAGACGGACGTACAAAGTGAAATTAATAAGTAAATTAAAAAAAAAATTTATGAAAAATGTACTAAAAAATATAAAATCAAATTCAATTAATCCCTTCAAGAGAAATATTTCGATTAATTGACATTTAAAAATTTAAAAATTCAAAAAAGGAACATATTTCGATTGAGGTTCAGAAAAAGTTTAATATTTTAGAAAGAATTTTAAAATTCTATTAATATATTATTATAAGCTATTGTATACATGTACAATTTTCTTTAAATTTTAATTTATTTAAAAATTTAAAAAATATAATAATGTATATATATAGATACATCTATATATGATTACTTATTATGTGTTTGTGCGAATTAATTTCTTTTATTTTATTTAATTTTATTTTATCAAATATCATATAATTCTAACTAAATTTGTATTAAAATGTAAAATACTTGTTAAAATTTTCATTTATTTACTTCATTTTCATTCACACTTAAAATAATGTAAAAATAAGTAAAAGAGAAATGAAAAATTGTCATCCATATTGTAAGCATCAAAACTGTATCTATAAAATAGAAATTGTTATATAAACGATTAAGAATGTTCAGAACAAAAAAATAAAAAGTGTTTTTTTTTTTGTTAAATAAATTTTTATACAGAGATAAATTAAAAACATTTTTATTTAATTTTCGGCACAGCATAAAGATTTATTATTTGTAAATTTTAACATCAAAAAAGAAATGAAAAAAAAAACATGTTTAACATTTTTTTTTTTTCTTTTGCGATTTTTAATTGAAAAAGTTTTCACAGAATATTCATTTTAATACCCTTACATAGAGATTATTATGTAGTATTAAAAAAAGTATATAAATTTGTTGTATCGTTTGTAAGATTAAACAAAGTAAAAAATATTAAATTTAAAAGGGAATATAAATTCATATTTTAAAAATATTCAATAAATTTTTTTTTTTTTTTTTTCATATTTTTAGTCAGTATACATACATACATACGTATGAAATTATAATAAGTAACCTAGGATTACTTTAGAAAAATTCCATAAAATATATTTTAAAAATAAATCAACGCATTTTTTATAATTTTAAAATTTACTGAACATAGAATTTATAGCTGAATAATACACCATCAAATAAAGCCCCTAACATTATGCAATATTAAAATAGTAATAGAAGGTAAATAATTGTGCCTACAGGAGGGTCTCGGTGCCCTAGTGGTTAAGCACGTGGCTTATTAGCCGAAAGAGTGCGGTTTCAAATCCTGCACAATATTAAATTAATAATAGTATTCGACCTATAATGGGCTTAGTAGCCGATCGTTTTGTAATATTGGAATATCCTATGTGATTTCTAATATTCATATAAATAAATAAATAAATTTTTCTATTGGGACTGTTTTTAAGCAAAGAGAGCGGAACACTTTACATGCACGTGTTGTTTTTATTGAAAAAAGTAATTTTAAATAACAATCTGCTTTATACCCAGATGTATATAATTGAATAATACCATGTATATAATTGAATAATGGTATTTAACGCTGGTTGAAATGGTCTTAGCAATTAGAAGTATAGGTTAAGAATAGAAGTATAGGTTATATGTAAACGTAATATGATATTAAAAGAAGGTTTGTTAAAATTATTTTTCTATTAAAAATCCCTACCAACAAAATGCCCAACTATATAACTAAATGGTTTTACTAGTGGAAGTTTTAGTAATATTGTTTGGCAATATACCTGTGTATGTAATATTCAAGTATATGTTATTTAAAATTTAATTTTGGTATAAATTCACTTTAATAGAATAGAATAGAATTTTTTTCGCACACTTTTTTAATTCAAAGTTATTTAAAACATATCGTCATATTTTTAAAAATGTTAAAATGTTAAAAATTGTTTTGATAAAACATTCTCTATTAAAGTTATAGTCATAGTTTCGTTTTTAATATAATAGAAATCAGTTTTTATTTATTAAATTAAAATAATAATAAATTTCTTATGAATTTTTGATAAATTTATTTTGTATAAAAACAATATTTTTTTTTTTTGTAAATCAAAAAAAAACAAACATTTTACTGTTGACGTTAAAGTTATGATCAACACAAAAAAAAATTCATTATTATGTATATTTTTTTTAACATAAATATGTATTAATATATATATAAATATATATTATAAAATATATATAAATATTATTTCATCAATCTTTTCAAAGCAAGGCTCTTTTGAGCCTTTCGATTAAAAATAAAAAAAAAAAAAAAACAACCGAAAAAAAAATCATAACAAAAATATCATTGTTAAGTAAAAAATTTGTCGCCTTCAATGTTTAACGACAAAAAATTAATAAATATTTTCTTTTTTTTCTTTTTTCTTTTCTTTCTTTTTTCAAATTTAATTATCAAACATTATATTCCATATTATCCCTTTTGTAAACCTTCATTAGATTTCTTTTTTTTTTTTTTTTTTTTTGTTTTTTATAATTTTCTCCTTCTTTCGTTTTTTATTTATTTCTTTGTGCCTTTCATTTATGGCACTCTTGAATCTGTGTTAAAAAAATCCAAAACTAATTAACAAGTTAATTACGACAATTATAGACAAATTCAAATAAATATATTAATTTATATGTACATATGTATTATATAAAATTATTTAGATTGTATATATATAATTTTAATCAAAAACATAAGAATACAAAAAGAACGTATGAAATAAAAAGAAAAACACAAAAAATTACACGAAGAATCGTTTAGAATCGTATTATTATGTACGATACGGTTAAATATAATAACAGAGAATCCCGAAAATTTAGAAAAAGAAAAAAAGAAAATCCTTCATACTGTGAAAAAAAAAGTATACCACTTAAAAATTATTTGTTGTTGTCATCGTTGTCACTGATTTCAAGTTAAGTTCGAAGAAAATTCTAGCCTAAATAACAAAAACAAAAATGTTGTATGTATCCAATTCATACAAAATTTAAAATGAATTGAACAGTTACTCTCTACTTAAAATGTAACAATACTGTTCAAGATAAAAAAATATATATATATTTAAAATATATTATAACAATAAAATAAAAATAGTACAAATACTAATATAAATTTTTTGAAATAAAAAAAAATAAAATAAAATAAAAGCGCAACAAACAAAATATACATTTAAGAAATTTTCTATGCAAAATATTTTATACTGCTACTGTTTTTTAGTACGCAGCACTTATTTTAGAAAATATATTATATTTATATATTATATGTATGTGTATAAAGACATGTGCTATCTCTTTCAAGCTGAGAAGCTTTTTCATTGTTCCCAAAATAAAGCTTTTGTGTTTTGTGTTTTGTTTTTTTTTTTTTTTATTTTTTGTATTATTTTCTTTAAATGTTAAGAAATTTCATTTTTTATTATTATTTTTGTTGTTTTTAATTTTTAGAACAATTATTAAAGAAATTTCTATTGTTACTACTGTTTAACTTTTTCAATACATATGTACATTTATAACATGACATTTTGTATAACAGTAATTTACATACGATACGAGTATATATGGTAGGTTATTTATTTAAAATTTAGTATAATTTTATTTTGGGTTACATATTTTTTATAAATACAAACACACAGATAATATATTGTATAAATGTTTGGTACACCGCATGGTAAGTAATAAAAAAATTTTTACAGAATTCTGAAAAGAACAGTTTTTTTTTTTTTTTTCCTTTTTTTTTATCATCATTTATGTATTATATTGTTCGCAACTTTTTATCATTTATTTATTACTCGTTTTTTGTTTCGTTACAACTATTATACAAAAATGTAAAACAAAATAAAAGCTTAACATTTTATAACTGTATATGTCTTACTAAAAAAAAAAACATCGAAAAAAGAAAATAACAATGTAAAATAAAAAAAATATGTAGAACAAAAAGTATATTTATTGTAATTTATATATATATATATATTTTTTTTGATTTGGTATGTTTTTCGGATTTATTACAATATATATGTATATGTAAATATAAATAGGTATATTAATATAAATATGTATGTATACACATGTTTTAAGTTTCGTTTTTTTTTTTTTTTTTTATTGAAGCTGTGTGCACATTTAGCAGCATAAAAATTTATTCAACATGTTGCTTCTCTCGTGTTGTTTTCCTTTATAGTTAGTTGAATTTTTCCCACGCCTTGATAATGTGGTGTAGGAGATGTTCTACAATAGAATTTATTACCTACTATTTTTTTTAATAAAATCCTAAATAAGGAAAATTTCCTTTTTTTTTTTTTAGTTATATATTTATTAAATTTTAATTACTAATTTATTTTCAATTTATTGTTTTCATAATATAAAAAAAAAAAAAAATAAACTTTTTTTAAATGAAAAAAATATTTCACAAAATAAAAAAAAAAAAACAAATTTCATAAATTTTTTTTTTTTAAATAAAAATATAATATAAAAGTTATAAATTAAAAAAAAATTAATAAAAAAAAAAATTAAATTTTTTAATGTAAAATAAATAATACAATAAAATTATAAAAAAAAAAAAAATTAAAATAAAATGAAACGAATACAAAAATAGAAAAATCAATCCTAAAACCGTTAATCAAAAAAAGAAAAAATTTCCAAATTTTTAATGAAATGAAAATTTATGTTTTTTATGAAAATTTGTTTTTATGTAAATAAAATAAAAAAAAAAAAAAATGAAAATTTTAAATAAAATGTTTTTAAATAATATAAATGTAATAATATTAAAAAAAAATGAAAATTAATTAAAATAAAAAAAAAAAAAATTAAATATTTTGATAATAATTTAAAATTAAAATTTTAAGAAGAAATCGAATTTAATAATATTACAAAAGCAAAAATAAAAAAATAAAAAATACCTACATAATTAATTTAAAAAAAAAAAAAAGGAATGGAAAGAATTAATATATAAATTATATAAAATAATTATATAAAATTATTTAGTAAAAAGTTAAAAAAAAAATGTTTGTTGTTTTTGAAAATAAAAAAAAAAAAAATTAAAAATTATATAAAAAAAAAACTTAAAATAATAATTTGTGCATTCCTTGTTGTTTCATACATATATATATACATATATATATTATTATATACACACATAAATAAAATAAAAACCTTGTATCTGTATCTAGAAAAATATACACTTTTTTTTTTTCTTTAATTCAAAATTTTTTTTTGGAATCTATGAAAAATGAATTTTTTATTTTCTATTTTTTTTTTTTTTTTTTTTTTCTTATAATGTGCGATAATTTTCGGTGTTCTTTTAACAAAAATGCATTTATACATATACCATTTTTTAAATATATATATTTATAAATATTTTTATAACAATATTAACTAACTAACTAACTATAACTGGTTGTTGAATTGAATCGTTTTTTCTGTGGTTGGTTTTTTTTCGGTTGGTTTTTTTTTTTCCTATATATTATGTAAAGAAAAAAATTCAAATTAAAAAAATATAATTCTTATTACAAAATGTGAAAATTTTTCTACAAAAAAAAAAAAAACAAAAAAAAACAAAAAGAAACAAAAAACCCAAAAAACTACACTAAAATAGGAATTTCTTTGTTACTTTATTACTTGTTGTTATTTTTACTACTCACTCTGTGAATTGTTGGTATTAAAAAAAAAAAAAAAAAAAAAAATATATAAAAAAATCTTAAAAAGTAATTTTTTTAATCATTGATTTTTTTGGTTTTTTTATTTTTTATTTTTTTTTATCTATGTACACTTATTACAATAAAAGTACTTTTTATCTACATATACCCTATATATGTATTATGTATATATAAATATAAACATTTATACATGTTAATTTTTTGTTTTTTTTTTTTAAAATGCATTATATGTAAACTTTTTATATATATTACATACTAAATACAAAAGTGATGTTTAAAAAAATGATTGTTGTTTTTTCTGTTTTTTTTTTTATATAAAATAAATATTATAAATTAGAAAAAAAAAAAAAAAATTTTTGAAAAAAATTTGAAAAAAAAAATATATAAGAAAAAAATCAAAAAAAAAAAGTTGTTGTTAATTCTGTCGTTGTTAAATATTTATATTTTACAAAAAAAAAAAAAAAAAAAAGAAGGAAAAAAAATTTTAAAGTTTAAAAAAAAAACATATATATATATATATATATTATAACTTTAACGGTTTCTTTATTAAACAAAAAAAAAAATCATACACTAAACTTATATCAATTATAACTGTTTATTACTATTATTATTATTAATTTTAAGTGTTGAATAATTGTTAGTAATTACAAAAAAAAAAAAAAAATTAAATAAAATAACTACCAAAATTAAATTTAATAAAAAATAAAATAATATTCAAAAAAAGAAAAAAATAATAAATCATAATAATAAAATATAATTAAAAATATATATAACATAAAAATATTTTTAAATAAATTTAAACTAATACAAAAAAATAAAAAGAAAAAATTAATAATATATGTAAAAACTAAAATTTTAATACATATTATATACAACATATATATGTATATATATAATAAATAAAAAAAAAAAAAATTTTTATTATAATAAAATAATAACTATGAAATATAAATTTAATAAAACTAATCCAAATATCTAAATTTAATCAAAACAAAAAAGAAAAAAAAAACAAATAAATATAGATATATATATGTATATATATATATATTTGTGTATATATATATATTAATAATTAAAATAAAGCAAAATTAAAATAAAATTAAAAAATAAAAAAAAAAATAATAAAAATAAATAAATAAATTCATGCAATTCTAATACAGGTGTCATATTTTTTTAAAGTAATATTTTGCTATATTATTACATATAAGTATATATATGTATATGTATATATATATATGTGTGTAACTAAATAAAATATATATGTATATATACATATATATCACAGTTATATTATTATTTAACTATATTTTAAGTTAACAATTTAAGGTAATATAAAAATATTGTTTTTTTTTTGGGTTTTATATTTTTTTTTTTTTAAATTTTTCAAATTTAAAACAAAAATTATAGTTAGTTATAATAATAATTATTGTTTAAAAAAAAAAATTAATATCCTTGAAAAAGTTTTAAAAAGTATGCCACAATTTTCTTTTTGACAGGTTGAAAATACAGAAAACAAACAACGTAATATTATTTATGAAGTTTTTCTCTCTCTGTTTTATATTTGTTTCGTTTTAAGTGTTTTTTTTTTTTGTTTTTTTAAATTTAAAACAATTTAAAAAAAAAATTTTTTTTTTTTTTTGTGTTTAAATTTACGTAACACTAATTAAAAACCAAAAAAAAAAAAAAAAATTCATTTTACTTTAAATGAATGAAAAATAAAACAAAATAAAAATGATTTCTGTTTCTGCTTACTTTTTTTTTTTTGTTTTTTTTTTTTTCTTTTAGTGAATTTCCAATGGAATAAAATTGATATGGCCACACCCTCTTAAATATGTGGGATAATTTTTTTTGTTTTTGTTTCTGCTAAAATTTTAAGTAGTGAATTGAGAATAAAAACCAAACAAAATAACCGTCATATTTGTTTTGTTTTGTCTTTTGTTCCTTTCTCTGTTTTATTTAAAACAATTTTTTTTTTGTTTTTGTATTATTTTCAATTTAAAAAAAAATATATATATATATATATTAAAATCCTTTATATAAAAATGAAAAATCTTTACAAAAAAAAAACTTGTGTTATGGTTGTTCTTAAGTTAATAAATAATATTATTATATAACTTATTCTTTATACGCATAAAAAATACAAAAACTTTTATTTATTATATTTATAGATATATATATATATATATATATATATATATAAATGGAAATAATTACATATAAAAAGAAAAAAAAAAAAATAATATAAAATAAAATAAATATAAATATAAAATAAATAAATAAAATAATAATAATTAGAATAATAATATAAGTATACAAAATATTATGTAAATTTTTCTTTCATTTTTTCTTCTATCTCATTCTTTCGTTTATAATTTTCTGTTTTGTTTTCTTTCTATGTTTTTTTTTTGTTGTTTTGTATTGTTGTTGTTAGGTTTTTTTCCTCTTATTTATTTGATCCGTTTACAAATCAAATTGAATAACTCCAATTTTGAAATTTACATTTTTTTATTTTTATATTTAAAATGTATGAAAAAGAAAAAGTTTTTAATTTTTTAATTCAAATAAATTTCAATAAATTTTTTAAATTAAATCGTAAATAATAATTTAAAAAAAAAAAAACAAAGTTTTTAAAATCTTAAAAAGAGAATATCTTATATAATTTTAAATTTGCTTCAGTGAACCTTCGAAACTTTGATTTTCTCTCTTCAATCAACTGAATTAAAACAGTGAAAATAATTTACAACACTTTATTTTTTAAATATCAATTTTTTTTTGCTGTAATAAAATATTTTTTTTTTCTTTTGTGAGTACATATTAATCAAATGGACTGAAAATTGTGACATTTCATTAATTAATCAAATAACTTTCAAGACAATATTGGAGAAAATATCATAAATAAAATTTCAGGTGAAAATAAATATATAATCCATATTCTTGAAGACTCATCTCACTGAGGCGATGAAAAAATGTATCAAGTCACGTTACTTCTAAACTTGTGATAATTTAACTTGTGATAATTTTACTTATGTTAGCAAATAGCATTACATTTTACTCATGTTAACAACAACTATTACTTGTTGCTGCCAAAAAATTTTTTTTCCTTTTGAAAACTATATTTAAAATTGTTTTTTTTTTCAAAACAAGTAGTGTTTTGTAGTCAAAGAATTGAGTTGGGTTTTTTTTTTTGGTAAAAACATAAATAAATAAAATAATGAGTTCGTTGGTGTTATATATTCAGAAGATAAAGGTGAACAATTAAATATGAAAATAATGAGGCAGAATATAAAAGATAATTCTAATCCATTAACGTTAGTAATTTTTTTAAGCTAAAATTAAGTACATGTAGATAGGTTCAAAAAAAAAACCAAAACATATTTGTAAAATTTGTATAAATACTACAATAAAAATTTATTTGAATATAC
Source organism: Poecilobothrus nobilitatus (assembly GCA_947095535.1). NCBI lineage: Eukaryota > Metazoa > Arthropoda > Insecta > Diptera > Dolichopodidae > Poecilobothrus > Poecilobothrus nobilitatus. The sequence continues at coordinate 162,912,752 of OX352773.1, forward strand.
ACTTATTTTTTTAACTTAATTCGATAAATTAACTTTAAAAAAAACAACCTAAACAACTTTAAATTATTTACAAATGATACGTATCATACAACATTTTTGAAGTGATAGAAAATGGCTATAGCTTCATAAGAAAAATCTTTCAGTAATGCCACATACGTCACTTATGCCACATACGTCACTTTTGACTATTGACATCGCGTCAAATTAAAAACTATCACTTTTGAGTTTTGCAAAATTACAAAGCGTTACGTCAGTGATATTCTTCGTATGCTAAGCCTTCAAAGAATATGGGTGATAATGATTACTGATAGTGATTACTGTGAATGTAATTAGTGAATAGTACTGATAGTGAATACTATTTAAACAATAAATTAACCATTTTTATGCAGTAAATTATCTTTGTTTTATTGCGTTCACTGGAAAAAACTTTGATAGTATTAAACTACTAAAAGAAAACTAAGAGTATAGTAAAGAAAATTATTTTCTAATTTTTTAGATGTTTTTTTTTTTTTTTTAAATGGAGTTAAACGATTTAAAATTTATATGATTTATTATTTTTTTGTATAATATCCTTGTTTTTTTTTTTTGTTTTTTTTTTGAATTCAACAGATCTTTTCAAAGAAAGTTCAAGTTTTGTTTTTGTATTTTTTCTTGTTGTTGTTTTTTTTTTTGTGTTCGACATCGTATAACAATTACAACTCTTTTGAGAATTTGACAATACTTAGGCAAAAAAAAAAAAAAAAAAACCTGGAAAAAAAAAAAAAATAAATAAAAATAATAAATTAAAATTCGTAAGAAAGAAATTCATTTAGTTTATTTTATTATATTATTATTATTTTTGTTTTTTTTTTTGTTTGTTTTCAAAAAGTAAAGATTATAATGTTTATGTATATTAAATATCAAATATTAAATTATAAGGTTATTCAAATAAAAAAATTTCAGTTCTGGGTTCATCTTTGCATTTTCTATTAAATTCGAAAAATTGTTCTATATACTTATGCATCATTTTTAAGTCTATAACTTATGTTATATTTTTATATGTATTTGATTAGTTTTTACTGGTTGATATGATAAGTATCAGCAAAGTCTTAAATAAATCTTATTAGTGCCTTAAAATCCGTACAAAAAATTAAATTTACATTTTTTTTTATTCGTTTTTGATGTTTAGGTTTTTTTTGTTAGATTTTTATAAATTGTTGTTGTTTAATATAAAATGTAAAAATTTTTTTTTAATTTTTTTTTATTCGTTCCATGTTGATTCGTTAAGTGATAAATGGTTTATATTTAGAATCAATCATTATTGTAATAATCATTATCATTATCAATAAGATTATATCATAAATTTTTTTTCTTTCGTTTCTATATCTGGTGAAAATACATTGATTGGTATATCATCCTTCGTCAAAATTTTTAAATTTCATTATTTTTTGTTCTTTCTGTGTTTTTCATTTTTTTTTTTTTTTTTGTGTTTAGATCTCCTCAAGAGCATATTTTTGAATATTTTTGTTGTTAAATTTTTCACTTTTTCTATTCATCAAAAAAAACTAAACCTTTGCAATATTAAACGGATTTTTTTTTTTTTTTTACTTTTTATATACAATAGGTATATATATATATATATTTATAAAGGTATATACTACAAAAGTATTAAAAAAATATTATAAAATTGAACAATGTACAACTACTTACTATACCCATATTGATGATGCTGATAATAATAATACTGACGATAAAACTATAATATATACACTATTAATGGTTAAAAATATTCCATGAAATCATGCTTTATCTACATCTATAATCAATCGTTGCAAAAAAAAACAAAAAAAAAAAAAGTGTACCTGTTGCAAAAACAAAAAAAAAAAGTTTTGTTTTGCTTTTTTTTCTTTTACTGTTATGTTTAAAAAATTCAACAAAAAATAAAAGAAAAAAAAACGAAAAAAGAATAAAACAACAACATTTTTTTCGTATGTCCTTGTGCTCACGAATTTTATGAAAAAAAAAAAAAATGTTAAAAGGGAAAAATGAAATATTTTTCTATATAAACCTAAGTACATATTATAATGTATCTCTTCTTATATGTGAATATGTATATGTGTGTAGGTTTAAAATTTATAGATATTTTCACCAGAGAATTCTTTTCTTTCGTGTTTTTTTTTTTTTTTTGTATCTCTGTTCTCTGTTTTTACGGTTGACGAAATGAACGAAAAGTAAAATTAAAATTATTTTTCCATGTTGTTTTCGCAGTAAAATTAAAAGGACTTTTGTCCTTTTATATTATATAATTATGTATATTTTATACAATATATATATATATGTATATATATATAATTTTCTTTTCATTTTCTTTCTTTCTATCATTCTGTTTTAAATTAGCATTATCGAATAAATACACATGTAATTGCTTTAGGAAATATCCTAATAGATATTGATGTTATACTCAAAATATTTGTATAATATATTCCTATATAAGTACATTAGATAAATATATATTTATATTTAAATACCTTTTATATTAATATAAAGATATACATACACAAAATTATATCTTATATAAAAAAAAAAAAAAGAAAATAAAACAAAAAAAAAAAAGATGTAAAATGTTTGTGGAATCTTTTTTTTTTTTGTATTTAATTCTGAAATTACATTAAATTTATATTACACAGAGTTAACAAGTATAAACATAATATGTATATATATAGATTCTATAAATATATAACATATATATAAATATATGAAGAGAAAAAACAAAGTTTTGTCGAAAAAACAAATTTTATATTCTCTGAGTCCTTTTTTAAATTTTTCCCTTTTTGCATTTCAATTTTTTTTTTTTTCGTGAATTTTTTTTTTTTTTGTTTTTGTTGCTTTGTTGTCATTTATATTTTTTTGCTTTTATATCTTTTTGTATTTGTATAGTTGTTCATTTGAAGTTTATTATTTTATTTTTTATTTTTTTTGTATTATGTTTGAGGTTACCACCATTTTATGAAACAAAAACAAAAAAATATTGGACAATATTTAATGTTTAAAGTGTGTTTAAAAATATTACATAAATAATTTTTAAGAATAAATTTAATTTAAAATTAGTTATACTGCTTTTAAAATTAAATGTGAACTTTTAATTAGTAAATTTTGTTTTTATACTATAAAAATGCACAAAGTTACTTTAAAGATTTCTTTGATCTATTTTTTGATCTTTCCAACTTATTAATTAATTTATTTAATACATGTTATTCTCGTAAAGTCTAATATGTTCTTGTAATATGATATAACACGTTGTGTCTGTTTTCCTTGTATAAAACTTTCCTACCCAAGTGTAATGAGAGATAATTTGGTTAAGATTTTAATTATCAAATTTAGAAATGAAAATTTGCAAAAATATTCAGTGATAACAATGGTCGCGTTCAGTAGTATCTAGCGCTACAAAAAAAATGCAGCGCTCGATAAAATTTTCTACTGAACGATTTTTTTATCTAGCGCTACATAAATTTTGCAGCAAGAAAATTTTACGCTAAATTATGTAGTAACTTTTTATTGACGTTTATGTCTTCACATTTATTGTCAAAAATGTTTGTTTACAAAATTTTGTGAAAATTTTTGGATTTCAAGTTTTTTTTTAAAAATTTATAAATTGAGAGATAAAAAAAATAAGACTTAAAAAACAAAAATACGATTTAAATAAAATAAATATATACGAAATGTCACACAAAATTAAATGTTATCTAATATGGTTCAGTACAAACATGCAGCGCTAAATGCTAGAGATTTTAAATGTCTTCAGTTTTTATTTTAAGAGAGGGGTTGATTTTTACCTATAGGGTACCTATATAAGCAAATCTATGCAATTTTTTAATGAATATAATAAAAATTCTTGACTGTATTTGTCAAAAATTAATACAATATTTTAGTACATAACTCTATATTTTATTATAAATATAAAGTTTATATCATTTTGATGCAATACGAAGGTTACTCATAAAGTTTTTTTCTTTCTTTAAGAACGTGTTATTTTATTTTCTTGCTTACAGTTAAAATATATTACAGATTTCTTATATTCAGTTATCCTGAATTTAGTATTTCGGTTAAATTATTTTATTTTTATTTTTATTAAAATATAAATTCGTTTTTATTAAAATTTTTTTTTCACAATAGTGGTATTTTAATTAAAATTTTGTTCAAACAAATGATTAATTTAATTATTTTATTATTTTATATAGTATTATTTTTTTATATAAATATCTGTCGATATTTTTAGGATCCTTTTGCGTTTAGCATGTGAGCTATCTCGGTACAAGTATTCAAATATATATGACCTGACCTGAGTTTGAACCCGAGACATTTCACCTGAAAGACCGGTGACTTCCGCACTGCACCATTGGTCAGATATTATTTATTTATTTAAGAAAATTTTCCCGTCACATACAATAACAGCCTTTCTCTTTCGAGTATTATTATCATTGCATGATTGAAATTTTATAAGCTAGTTTTTTTGGCTATCATTGGTTGGTTCATTATAAATAGGTGCTAGTCAATCTTTTCGGTATAAATTCAGTTGGGTAGTTTTATACAAACTATTAAAAATAAATAATTAAGAAATCACTTTTTATACCAAAATCTCGTTTTTGACTCTGTATTTATAACAGAATTATCATGAATTTATGGATTTATACGGGAAAAAAATAATTGTCAAATTTTTAATAAATGATCAGTTGTTTTTTTAAACTATTTTTAATAAATATCATGAAGATAATATAAAGAATGTTGGATGTTATCCAACACCATCATTCAAAAAGTACAGATTTTCACTAACCGCTGTCTACGCATAATCTGCACAATATTCTGGCCGCTCAGAATAAGCAACGAAAATCTATGGAGATTTACAGGAGAGGAACCCATACTGAGACAATTAAGAAGGAAAAAATTCAGGTGGATAGGCCATACGCTAAGGAAACAACAGTACAACATAAGTCACATGGCCCTGGAATGGAACTCCCAAGGAAGCAGAAGATGCGGGCATCCAAGTAACACCTGGAGACGCACCGTAATAAACGAACTCAGCCAGTGTAACCTCACATGGGACAATGCAAAAACTTCAGCAGGAAACCGTGTGAGATGGAGATGCCAAAGGGAAACCCTATGCTCCCTCGCGGAGTGAAATGGACAAAAAAATATAAAGAATCTAAATGATTATAGTAGTACAGTAGTACATGTTCCAAGTAAATGTTCCAATTAATAAATTTTCATATTTTATTCAAAATGTATATAATAAAAAAATTACAATAATTTTAATATTAAAAAAAAAAAAAAAATAAATACTATAAAATAATACAAAAAATATCAAAATTAAGAACTTTAGAAATTTTTATTATTGACAATTGACACTTTAATTAACATTTATATTAAGCAACTATCTGCCAGGACAATCAGGTTACATACATAAATTTCGAATCTTTTTAATTTATTATAAAATAATTTAATGATTATAATTTAGGAATTTCGAGAGTAACAAAAGAATCTTTTAAAAAAAAAAATACTATAGAAAGTTAAGGTCACTTTACAGACTGTACGTATTGTCATAAGCCTTGGAATGTGTATTATACAAATTCCATAATACAAAAGTAGTCATATAATGTCAATGTAAAAAATGTTTCATATGACATATCTTTATGTTATGTAATATAGTCAAATGACAAATATCAATTAACCGTTACCGGATCGTTTCAAAAATCCATTTATATTGTCAAATGACAAAATCAAAGTGAAAAGGAAAATATATTATGATTCAATTTTATTATATAATTTTTAATATAAAATATTTAAAATAATTCCACTTTACACCTTTAACTAGAGAGATAAAATTACTCTTTGATAATTCAATAATAAAATACAAATCACAATAAAAAACAATGAACACAAAATCAATTTGTCAATCAAATCAATCAATATAAATACAATATAATCTGAAGTGTTCTTTAAAGAATATACTGAAATAAAAATTTTCTTTTAGTTCTGTAATATATATAGCAAATTCAGGTATTTACTAAATATTCTCAGGTATTTACTAAAATATTCAGGTTTTTGCTAAATATATTCAGGTATTTACTAAAAAATTCATTTTTTTTTTTGTAAATCAGAGTTTTACTAAATGAATTCAGATTTTTACTAAATAATTTTAGGTTTTTTTTTGGAATTCCGATTTTTACTAAATAAATTTAGATATTTTTTTTTAATTCGAAAATTGTAAAAATTAAAACCTTTCTATTGATGAAACATGTGAAAATTCTCAAAAATATTTATATTTAAATCCATATAAAGTTTTTGTCTGTTTTTGAAAAAAAAGTGTTAGATCAAAAACGAATAATAAAAGATTCAATGAATTTTTATTTTATAATTTTTACTTTTAATGATAAAGACGGCTTAGTGAAATTAATGATTCTCGAAACTGAAGCTTAGTGAAATATGAATAATAAATGACTTAGTCAATGCCCTATGCTCTTCATAGGAGTGGCAAAGAACAAAGAAAAAACTTTTAAAGAATAATGGAGTATAGATTTTTTTACTATGAATTTTTTCCTCTCCGAGACCTTTATGTCAACAACATTTTAGAATTAAAACAACTTGAGTTGATCAATGTAATTCAAATATGACGGAGCATTATATACAAGCACTAAAAATTACTTTTAACATAATTTATACTAAAAACTCTATGAACATATAAGATTCGAACAAACTAAATATTTTATAGCATTTTCTGGTCAAATTCAGGTATTTATTAAATATTCTCAGGTATTTACTAAATATATTCAGGTTTTTGCTAAATATATTCATGTATTTACTAAATAAGTTCAGATTTTTGTTTTTGGAATTCAGAGTTTTACTAAATAAATGCAGATTTTTACTAAATAATTTCAGATTTTTTTTTTTGGAATTGTGATTTTTACTAAATAAATTCAGATAATTTTTTTGATTCAAAAATTGTAAAAATTAAAACTTTTCTATTGATAAACATGTAAAAATTCTTTAAAATATTTATCGTCGACTTGTCTAACTTTGACCAGGTAACCTAACATTGACATTGATCAATAAAATAAAATTGTTTTCTCATATTGATTAAAACCACAAACTTTCATTGGGGTTATTCAAACTTTGGCCACCTGTTTTCTCATAGTTGATTAAAACCATTAACGTTGACTTAATTTTGCAAACATTTCTATTTTCTACCTAAAATAGGTACTTTAATTTTTATTACACTTTTAGTCTTAAAAAGTGGTCAAAGTTAGATTAGTCGACGGTAAATGTTTTTCAGAATGTTTGCATGTTTATCAATAAATAGTTTTTAATTTTTACTTATTTTTGAATTAAAAATATTATCTGAATTTATTTAGTAAAAATCGGAATTCCAAAAACAAATATCTGAACTTATTTAGTACATACCTGAATATATTTAGCAAAAACCTGAATATAATTAGTAAATACCTATGAATAATTAGTAAATACCTGAATTTGGCCAGAAAATGCTATATATTCACCTATTTAAATTTTATTTTTTATTTAGCTTTTAATGGTGATTTTTAACTTTTTGAATTTAAATATTTTCGAACTAAAAAGAACTAAGAAATGGATAACGATTGAACTTATAATTTTATAAAAAGATTAAAATTACAAAAAAACTGCAGGAAAAATTAAAATGTTTTAAATTCTGTTGTTTTGAAAATTTCAATTGGTCTTAAATTTATAATTAGGTTATTTTTCTACATAAAATTTTCATTTTTCTAATAGTTTGGTAACCTTGATTTATGATTGTGCTTTTTCTGTTAAATATGCGAAATATGAAAAAAAAAAAAACAAAACAAAACAAAACAAAAACTATAAAATATATATATACAACAATAATATCAACAGCATCATAGGTGTGGTCAGAGAGAGAGAGAGAATTTAAGTAAAATATAAAAAAAAAAAAAAAAACAAAAATCATAAGAATAAAATAATGATAAAAATAAAACAAACAAATATAAAAAACAAGAAAAAAAAAAAATGGAAAAAAATTTTTTTTCTTAAATAACGCACATTTCTAAATTGAAAAAAAAAATATTTTTTTTTGTTTTATTTTATCTTCGTTTTTGAACTTTATAATTGTTTGTAAAGTTCCTTTGGGTTTATTGGTTTAGGTGTATATTGTATGTTTATATATTATATATATGTATATAAAAACAACATATACATCTAAACGTGTTTATAAATACATAAAATTGAAATATGACAAAACTATATTACAATTGTATATAAAAAAAAAAAAAAACAAAAACACAAAAAAAAAAAAAAAACAAAAACACAAAAAAAAAAAAAAAACAAGTTCAGAATTTGATTTTTAAGTACCTATTGAAAAGTGTAAAGATTAATGCCAGGATATTTGTTCAAGTAATTAATACCAGATTTATACCTTTTATTTTACTAATAAATATATCAATATATATATATATATGTATATATTTTAAACAGATTTATATGTATATAAGACATATTGAAAATTAGTGGTTTGTTTTTTTTTTATTTTATTTTATATTATAGTTGTTTTTAAATTCATTCATTTATTTATTCATTCATTATATTTAGAATAAATGATTTTTTTTTTTTTTTAATTTATTTCTATAATCCGATTATTAAGAATTTAATTTTTCCATTCAGATTTTTGTGGTTTAAATAGAATAAAATTTCAATTAAAAATCTTTTCAATAAAAGTAACTTAGTTTTTTTTTTTTTTTTGTGCAAAAATAACCAAAATAAATCAAAATTGATTTTATGTTTGAATTTAACGGATAAATATAAATTTTAATTTGAGAGGGTGTCATATACCAGTATTTTATTTTACAGGAGTTTCATTTGACTGAAATTCTTGACTGTTTGACTGAATTATTATTTGGTTGAAATTCATTTGAATTTATTCTTCGTCGTTGAAATGTATATGTAAAAAAAAACTAATTGAGAAGGATTATATAGCTGGATACATGATCAGGATTATACACTTTTTCCAGAATTTCTATAAATATGTATATATGCGAGTTTTGGAATTAGGAAAGATTTCATAGTTGGGTACAAAATGTGCGGTTTCAATAATTTGTATGGCATATTGATTTCGAAATGGTAGTTTAAACTATTTTAAAGACTTTGGAGTTAAAATAAATATTTATATATTTTGATTCCTCCACTATTTAAGTATTTTATTATACAGTCCTCCAATGAAATACAGTAAAACGTTTAATTTTACAGTGTATGGTTCACAAATTTAGTTCAAAGGAAGTGTATATACTCCATTTAAAAAAAATACTGCTGTACGAAAAAAAAATACATTTAAACTTACTGAACTTAATTTTAATTAAAGATTCTAATTAACATTAACACATTTAAATTTAGTCAAAATCTAATTATTATAGAGAAAAATAATTTTAATAGGTAATTTTATAATTTGTTTAATATGTCAATATAAGAAGAATAATTTGTAACAAGTAATTTGTAATATAAAATCTTTTAATTTGTCATCTATGGCATAAAAATGTATATAGAATATATAAAGAAATATATGTTTCTAATATCTTTTGTTGGCCAATATGAAAACCATATACCTAACTATATCATTCATATGGTTTAACCTAACTATATCAACCATATACCTAACTATATCATATCATTCCTATAGCAAAATTTTTCTAATAAAAAAATAACTTTAAATCTAAATAACAGTGGCATAAGAAATTGTAGGGAAATATTTAAAATAAAATAAATTTTTTTTTTTTTTTTATTTTTACTTTTTATTTATTCCTCCTGTTTCTGTTTACATCCTTAAAAAGTTTACAAAATTAGATTAACTTAATTTTTAAATTGATTTACATGTAAAAATAATAATTTTTTATTTTGTAAATTTTAGTTTTCTTTTCTTAATTTACTCTTTCTTCTGTATTTAACAAATAATAATTTTATATGTATTTTTATTTCTTTTATGTACTAATTGTAAAAAACCAATCCATTTCTTTTTATGTGTTAAAAATAAAAGCTTAAAAACTAACTTAACCTTCTTGACTAAAACTATGAAAAAAAAAAAAATAAATAAAACTTTAATATAAAACTATTACAGAGTCAATTTAACTTTTTAACAACCAGTAATCTTTATAGACACACATATCCCTATTTGGAATATGGGTGTCGTATTTTAAACTGCCAATGTCAACACCATTTGGATTAAACTCTATTTTAGTACATGTAGCCCTACTACCATAATGAAAAAGTAGAGGAACATGGTTTTAATTTTGTATAAAACCTACTTTATTTAGGTAGATGAAATGTTCGGGTGCTATGAAGCCCGATTTTAATGTTTTTTTTTAATATACTCATCATTATGGTAGAATAAATGGGATATTAAATCATTTTTGGAAGTGTTAATTGCTCTATCAAAATGATGGCGAATCAATTTAATTATGAAATTATCGATTCGTGTTAATTTTGATTTTCTATATATGTATTTGTTTGAAAGATAATGAGTAAAATTTTTTTCAGGTTTTCTACTTTCATTTAAACACACTCTTATGCACTTTCTCTCAAATTTCCTTAATTTTTCCATCAAGCTGGCACTTATGTTGTATCAGATTGGTGCTGCGTAGGATAATGTGGATCTGATAAAAGCTTGATAATTATGAATTTTAACTCTTGTACTGATGTTTTATTGAAAAATAGTTTCTTCCATGCCATAAATGCCTTATTTACTTTCGAGATAGTTTCTTTGATACGGTGAGAGTAGTTAGTGTTATAATTAAGGTTAACTCCGAAATATTTAACAGACTTAAATAAATAAAATTAAATTATATTTAAAAATAAAATTTCATAATTTAAAAAAAAATTAGACTTAGGTTAAACTAGTTTTTGATTTTCCTTCTAATTAAAAAAACAAGCTTCTGCCACAACCTTTGAATTGGATTTCAGGTTTTGAATAACTTCTAATTCCTTGGTTAATAAGCCACATATTTAACAACTAGGCCACCAAGGCCCCTCTTTTAACTAATTAATAAATTTTACAAAATATTGTTGAGCGTATTGCATACTTTTAGGTAGCTTATATTTTTGATTTGAAAAATTTGCTATAAATTATTTTGTTTTTGTCTTTTAAATTAAATGTTTCAAAATTCAATAAACTATAGTTATATAATTTTTATATTAAATATTTTATATAACGTATATCCTTTATAAAATGAAATTAAATGAGGCAATCTATAAATAAAGTTTTAAATTATGATATTGTCTTGATTTAATTTCTTTAAATTTTTTTTTTTGTTAAGATAAGTTAATACATTGTTTAAAAACATTCAATATATTCCGCAGCATAATAAACTATATCCTTCATTTATTAAAATAAAATTAGTTGAACTAACCATTAATTGTTTGCTAAGAGAATTTGTACTGTACGCTATAATCTAAAAATCTTTTTCTATTGAGATTTTCTGTAAAATCCTATTTTTTATAAGTAGAACAATGTGTGAAATTATTACAAAAACAATCTTCAATTTAACTTTCAACTATTTTTTAAGAAAAATCTACTGGCATGTTCTACCGGAAAATTTTTGTTAAATTTTTATATAAAATTGATTTTTCCTGAGAAATTCCTGCCTGTTTCCTGTTGTTGATTCCTGTCAAATTCGAATATTTTTAAAAAATTTTGTACTGTTGACATGTAAGTTACATTTGTTTCCTGTATCATTGTTTTTTTTTTTTATTTTTGTAAGTTAATTTTTAAAGTTAGCAATTATTGATTATAAATTACAATTTAAATCCATTGAAAAAAATTACTTTTTTTTTTTGACTGAGAACTAGTGTAAGATTTTTTTTTTTTTTTTTATTAGTTTTTAGAAAGTGCAGAGACAATAACTATATTAAAAATATATTTTGAAAATTTAAAAACTTAATTTCATAACTAATTATTCTAATTTGTTGTGTTTCTATTCCCTTAGTAGCAAATTCACTATCGTACTTTGGAAATAATATTTTAAATTTTAATCTCATTATATACACTGATCAGTGCAAAGATTATTTCGAAATGTTTAATATTAAAAATAATTTCTTTTGTGCCTCTTCTTAATTCCAGAATTCGGATTCTCTAAAACACTTTTTGGTTTTAGACATTAAAAATTTGCTTTTTTTTTTTTTTTTAACACACATAGGAAACCTTTTCAGTGCTAATCTTTTAAATGCAAGATGCAAAAATTAATTTTAAATATTATATTTTCAAAAGTAATCAAATAGTATTTCTATAAAATTTAAAAATGTACCCTTTAATTTTTCATAATATTCCTCTTATAAGAAAAATCATCGTAAGAAAATTTATAAGATTTTGATCCTTTTATTACCACTTAAAAAAAAAATCCAAGTCTTTAGAAATTCTGAAATGAGGATTACATATTGTCATATTTAATCTAAAATATTGTTTTGCATTAATTTAAAGATTTTCGAAAATTTTTACAATTTTAAAAAGAAAATATTTTAAACTTACAAAAAAGAAAAAAAAAAAAAAAACAAATGTGATTATCTAAACCCTTTTCCATGTATATGACTACCTACGTTAAACAGAATATTTTTGTTTTTGTTATTTTAAACAATCTTTAAATTAATCATAAATATTTACTGTATATCAGATTAAAATAACTATTATTCTTTTTTTTTTTTTTTTTGGTTTGGACCAATATATGAAAATAACAATTTTATATATAATATATAGGTATGTAAAATAAAATATAAATAAATAAAAAAAAAAAAAAAAATTTGGAAAATCTTTTACAGACCACAATACTTAAAATATTTTAAAGTTATTTTGTATTTTATAAATATGGATTATATAGAAAAAAATTTAAAATTCCATACATGAGACTTAAACTATTTTTCAATATATTAAATTTCCTATATAAGTATAATACATATACATTTGAATATAGATACATAATAATATAATTGATATAATGTATTTATATGAATATATTTATTTAAGTAGGTATGTATAATATGAAAAGTAAATTTATATTAAATTTCCGACTAAACGATATTAAAAATATCTTTAAATGAAAAAAAAAAAAAAAAATTAAAAATAAAAAAAATAGAAGAAAATTTATAGCTTAAAGAAGTCTTTTTATACCCATGAAGATGAAAAACTACCGATTAAGGAAAAATTTTTTTTTTTTTTTTGGTTTCATTCATTGTGTGGTTGTTCGTTAAGATTACTCTGAAATATTTCGGTTATTTTGTTTTTTTTTTTGTTTTTTCTTTTTTTGTTTTGGCGAAAATTATATATTCAGAACAAGTTGAAAAATAATTTATCAAATATTGTTTGGAATAAATTTTCTAAATTTATTTTTTGTTGTTTGATTTTTATTTTTTTTTTTTTTAAATTTTTTTGGAATTTTTTATATAGGTGGTAGATATTTTCTTTTTTTATTTTGTATATTAAAATTTTAGATAGAATTTCTTTTAAAAAAAATAATAAAAGTAAAAAAGAAGTGAAAATTGTAATAATAATGTAAAAAAAAAGAAAAGTTTTTTCCTTTTTTTTTTGTTTTGTTAAAAAGTCAGTGAGGTATAAATTTAATTTTTAATTTTTGTTTTTGTTTTTTGTTTTTATTTTCTTTTAATTTTCACCTCAAAATTTCTTAAAGCAAATGTAAAGTTAGTATACTAAATATAACAATAAAGTTTTTTAATGGTATTTCTGTTTTGTTTTTTTTTTTTTCATATTTTCTTTTTCAAATTCGTTATTAAATTAAAATAAAATAAGAGAAAATTCTTAAAAAAATCGTTTTCAGTTATAATATTATTAAACTTTTTCATTTTTTTTTTTTTTATTAGGTACATTTTAAAATGTTAAATAAAAAAAAAAAAAACAAAAATAAACATTTCTTTTTTTTTTTTTTTGTAAAAGTTTTTTGATTAATTTTTAACTTTTAGAAATTTTTTCTAAGTTTAATATATGCATGTATGAATGTATGTATGTATGTTATCATAATAAATTGTTGGCATGACAGTTTAGTATAAACGATAGCCTCCATTATAGTCACTTCAAAACAGTTAATATTTAGTATTATTAAGTTGTATTAAATTTTTTAGCTGGTCTAACCATGCTTTTATTTTTAAGCGACTTTTCTCTATATAGTACATTTCACAATTTTATATTTCAGGATTTGTGACATTTGTGACATGACATAAAAAAAATTTTTCTCTTACTATAAATTCACCGATATATTGAGTAAATCTTTTTCTCTTCTACCTTTTTAAGAGAAATCTTTACAGAACTAAAAATTTTACACTCAAAGATTAATATATTATATCTTTTGTCCGCAGTCCCAGTTTCTAAGAAGTAAATTACCATTGGTTTTATAAGCACTTATTATAATTTAACTTTTAATGTATATAATATCGTTGCAATAAAAAAAAAAAAAGAAAAATTTTATTCTACATACATCTATCTAGATTTTATTAATAACAAATTTAACAAAGTAATTAAAAGTTTTTATTTAAAAACTTAATAAAAAAACTTTGGTAAAATTTTACATAATATTAAAAATACTTTTAAAAATATGTTTTTTTTTGATAATAAAGTTGTTATTACCTTTAAATCGTATTTTTAAATATATATTTTTTTTATTTTTAATTGAAAAAGTTATCTTCTCTGTTATAAAAATGGAGAAATTTATCTAGACTTTAAAATAATATTGTTAGGAAATAAAAACAATTTTAAAATTTTCAGAATTTTATTTATTTTTTTTTTTTTTGAATCTTTAAAATTAAATAATAATTTATTAAAATTTTTTTTGCGTTTTTCTTAAATAAAATGATCTCATCATCTGACCTAAATTAAAAGAAATGAAAAAAACAATTATAGGTCGTATAATAATATATTTTTAATGGAAGCTGGTTGGTAATTGAGTTTTAGGTTAAAACTAAGATTAAATGATTTTAGTTTTGTTTTCAAATCATTCATTCAAACATTCACCGGATCGAATTAAAAATATTTTATATAGGAATATCGTTTTTACTTTAATTAAAGACATTTTTACTTTAAGTGAAGAAATTTTTAATTTAAGTGAAGAGTGCCTTAAATTATCTCATATACTCGTACATATATATATGCATTATGAAATTACCTAAATTACTGAAGTAAAAGTATTCATTTAAAATAAAAATATTTTCACTTAAAGTACAAAATTTTCACTTAAGCTGCAGTTAAGTAATGATAGGCTATTCATTAAAATTCAAAATTGAAATTCATTTCATTGGAAATTTAGATTTTTTACGTAAGGGTGATCATCTGTTTTTCATATAAAACGCAGAAATGTGGCAAGGAATGCCAAACATTTATCATTTGAACAATTTTGTTGCATATGCAAAATTACTGATCATCTATTCAGAAAAATAATTACCAATTTGAAAACTGATAAGAACTGAGTTTATTATTTAGAAAATATTTAATAATTAAATTAACCTTTTTGTTAAATTTTATATGTCTACGTTGTAAAAAATTTGAAAATAATTTAATGAAGCATTTCAATGATAAACTGGAGCCTTAAAGTAAAAATTTATTCACTTAAAGTAAAAAAGTATTAAAAGAAAATAATTTCGATTTTAAATAAAAGATTTCCTCTTGTATAAGTATTTTATTTTTAAGTGTAAAATATTCAATTAAAATTTTCACTTTAAGTGCAAGTTCATTTTAAGTGCAAGTTTTCCTTTTTAAATTTAAGTGTATGCATTTCTTTTACAAATGCAAGGTTTTGTATTTACGTCATTTATTAGTAAGTTATTAATTACTATATATATATATATATATATATATTTGTCATTAAAAAATTTTCAGACAGACTACAAGACTTGATGAAATTTGAAAGACTAAACTTTCAATCAGACAAAACTTTTATTAAAATAAAGTTCATTTAACAATCATACCTTGAACTTAAAAAGGAAAAAAATGCTGTAAATTAAAAAATACTTGCAATTAAAAAGGAAACCATAAAATTGCATTTAAAAATAAAATGATTGCAATTAAGTTTCTTTTCAAACTTGTACTGATGCTTTGTTGAATATAACACGTGTTTTTGTTAAAATTTTATATTTATTAAATTAAAATTATTTTTGTACTACCAATTATGATGGATTTTTATCTATGATGGAAAAAAAATTATTTTATACGTTTGAGTGGAAATGCACTTCCAAATAAACTTTTAAAGATTTTTAATTGTATTTTTATTTCAAATTTTTTAGTTTTAATTTAAAATAAATCTGATTATAGAAATACGGATAGTTAATTTTGTTATTTTCATTAAATTTATGCACACGTAAAGTTTAAACTTGGTAGAATGGTGAGAACTAAAAAATGATTTAAATTTAAATTTAATTAAATGGAACCAGGCAGTTAAATAAAAGTATTAACATTTTTCATTGCAATATAATAGAATATAAATGTCTATTCTATTAAATCCCATTTCTTGCAATAAGATTTAAATTGGAATGTTTATAAAAATGTATTTAAAACTACTCTGAATTCAGGTTATCTTTTTTAAAAGTGATCATCAACGAAAAGTAAGTTTTAAATTAAAGTACTTTAATTTTTTGCCAAAAGTTAACTTTTAAGAGAACTCAAAGTCTTTTGATATCATATATTTTTTCTCTTACTCCTCTTGGGATCATAAGGCATCCATTTAACATTTCCATCTCACGCAATTTTGCATTGATATTTTGATCCTATTGGAGTAGATGTTACATTTAGCAAATTTTTGATGGATTGTTCTGGTGATGTATTGTTGGGGCGACCGTTTCTTCTTGTTTCTTGACGATCCCAGTATATACTTTTCTAAGTGTATGATCTATATTCATTGTCTGCGCGTAATCTGATTGGATATGGGTTCTTTACCGGTTAGTATCCAAAGATCTTCATTCGATATTATAGATAGAAATATATTCGATATTAGATAGATAGAAATAGTAGTAGATGAGCATGAAGAGAAATAAATTAAATTTGAGCTCAGAAATTCCTTTAGTCTTTTAGCAGTAGGCGAGGTCAATAAAAACATTAAAAAAAAAAACAGTTTGCTTGTATAAATAAAAGAACTATTAAAAAAGTAAAATAACATTTTTTAGAACATTTTTCAAAAAATCTAATAGATAAATGAAAAAAGACTAAGAAATATTTTACTTCCATCATTTATGAAATTTTAATTCTACGAATCCATTATGCTTTTCGACAAATATTACTTTTATATAACATTTTACCTTATAAACCCATTTTTTTTTAATTTAGTTTGAATCTGTATTTGTAATAAAATTTATTGTAATAAACAAAAAATTAAAAATAATAAGTAATTTACTTGTTGTTAGCCATAGTCATTTCTAAATTTTTGTACCTACATCATTAAATAATTTTGTATAATATTTTCCCTTATTTTAAAAGGATTTAATTTATTTACATTTTACTCTGATTTTTATATATGTATTTTAAACTTTATCTAGAGTATAATTGAACAGATTGTTTTTTACGACTTTTGTCCTCGTCTTTATTTTTGTTTAGGGAATAAACATTAAGTATCATCCATTTTCAACATAATATGTGTATACATACATTATCATACAATTTAAAAAAATGGTTAATTCTTTAGGTATATTTGGACATATACATACATGCATATATTTACTTATGCATATATAGTATATTTATATTTGTTTTCGGACTTTATTTAAGTTGCTTTTTAATTGATTTTTTTGTATTTTTAGAATAAAATTTCATTTATATTTTATTTAACTTTAAATTCATACTAAGCATTTATTTTTTTTTTATTCTTTATATTGCTAGAATGATAAAACCTCAAATACATATCATGTATAAATATTGTTTTAATAATAATATTGTCTAACTTTAATACATTTTAGAAAACAGTAGATTTAATTTATTATGAAATGTTTTTTTCTTTTCCATTCTTTTATGTGGAGTATAGGGGATCTACTAAACGTTTATTATTCATTTTTGACTAAGCTTCAGTTTCTTTTTAGCACATTTCCAAAAAAATTTTGAAAAAATGTGCTTATTAGTTTCACTCTGTCCGTCCGTCCGTCCGTCCGTCCGTCCGTCCGTCCGTCCGTCCGTCTGTTTACAAAACTTCTACACCGTTAAAGATAGAGAAAAAAAATTTTAACCATAGGTAGGTCTTATAAAAAAAATAATTTTGTGGAACAACTTTTTCATGTAGCCCCCCCCATTACGGAGCTACAGCCCCTCAAACTTTGAAAAAGCCCTATTTTTAAATGCATATATCTCATGTTCTGCTTAAGATTTTTTCAATCTGAAAACGTCATTCGACAGGTATTTCTTTTATCTTTGTAAATTAATATCAAAATTATACAATTTTTTTAAATTTAGTATTTAAATTTACCGTTATGTGAAAACCAAATTTTGCATGATTTTTCTACTTTCATAACTCCGGCACGCTTCTAGATACAAGCTTGAAATTTTGAGGCAAGAAAGAACTTTTAGAATTAGTATAAGTTTCCTCAGAAAATTTTTTCGGACCACCCCCTGTTTATGAGCTATTAGGGCTTAAAAATTGAAAATTTGCTATTTTTAAACACCTGTAACTTAGGAACCTGCACACATTTTACTTCTGCAAGATGTAAAAATTAAAGCTACAATAATATATTTTTACGTGTGTGAAAGGTTTATTTTAATTGTAAAGGGTTCCAAAGTTGCAGCTCTTCAAAATTGTAAAAAAGCCCCATTTTCAGATGTATATATCTCGGGCTCTCCGTAATAGTTTTGCAATCTAAAACCGGCAGAAGATCGAAAATTTTATTATCTATATAAAACAATATCAAAATTATGTAATATTATGTAATTTACGATTTAAATTTACCGTTATGTGAAAACCACATTTTGCATGAAATTTCTTTTTTCATAACTCCGGCACCCCTTTAGATAGGAACCTGAAATTTTGAGACAAGAAAGAACGTTTAGAATTAGTATAAGTTTCCTCAGAAAATTTTTTGGTAACGCCCCCTCTTTAAGAGTTATTACGCCTCAAAAATTGAAAATTTGCTATTTTTAGACACCTGTAACTTAGGCACCTGTAAAAATTTTTCTTCGGCAAGACATGAAAATGAAAGCTACAATAATAAATTTTTACGTGTGTGAAAGGTTTATTTTAGTTATAAAGGGTTCCAAAGCTGCAGCTCTTCAAAATTGTAAAAAAGCTCCATTTTCAGATGTATATATCTCGGGCTTTGCGTAATAGTTTTGCAATCTAAAACCGGTAGAAGATCGAAAATTTTATTATCTATATAAAACAATATCAAAATTATGTAATATTTTGTAATTTACGATTTAAATTTACCGTTATGTGAAAACCACATTTTGCATGAAATTTCTTTTTTCATAACTCCGGCACCCCTTTAGATAGGAACCTGAAATTTTGATACAAGAAAGAACGTTTAGAATTAGTATAAGTTTTCTCAGAAAATTTTTTGGTAACGCCCCCTCTTTAAGAGTTATTACGCCTCAAAAATTGAAAATTTGCTATTTTTAGACACCTGTAACTTAGGCACCTGTAAAAACTTTTCTTCGGCAAGACATAAAAATTAAAGCTTCAATAATATATTTTTACGTGTGTTAACAGCTTTTCTTAGTTATATAGGATTCCGGACTTACGGCCCCTCAAAATCTCAAAAATGTCTTATTTTCAAGTTTTTTCTTATTACATGAAATTTTCAAATTTTTGTGCAAATCACAATTCTAAACAATTTGTATTGAGTTTTGGAAATGTGCGCTTTTAAAAACCGTTGGTTTACATTCTACCTTGTTAATCATTATTTTCAGTAAATTGTTGATTGTATGCTCGGTTGTAGCTATTGTGGAGGTCAGTCGAAAGATCTCCAGTTTAAACAACGATTAAATCATATTGAAATAAATATAAATTATAATATGAATATGTAAAATTAATAACTGTAGAAAATAAAGTTAACATAAGTTATTAAAGCAATTATAGTTTGAATACTATTATTAAAATATATATTGTTAAATTATGTTTTTGTTTTTTATTTATTATTTATTTATTTATATTAATATTACATACATTAATGTAGTGCAATATTATTGAACCATCGGCTACTAAGGCCATTATAGGTTTTTATACTATTATTAAATTATATACTAATATTATGTATTTTGTTTATATTATATACTATATATTTACATTATATTAGGTCGTAAGGGGGGTATGTAAAGAAAAAAACTTACGACCTGTGCAGGGATCGAACCCACACTCCTTCGGTTAATACGCCACACGCCTACCCACTAGGCTACCGAAGCCCCCTTTTGTTTTTTTTTTTCGTATTATAATATATTTTATAGGTGCAAGTGGAATTAAGTAACAAAAATTAATTTTTCACTAATCCATTCATTTATTTATTTATTTCATCTGATACTGTATAATAAATTATACAGCATCAGAAGTTACCCTCGGCTACTAGGGACCATTTTGTGTCCTTTCATTTAAAATTTTTTTTTTTTGTTTTTTTATTAAACTTTTTTATTTTGTTATTTTTGTACACTCTTAAATTTATCTTAACCTACAAATAAAGTTATCAAAAAAGGTTTGGCTTATTTTAAGTTTAACATGTAAAAACATTAAAATTTTTTTATGTTAAATTCATATCTTAATGTGTACAGGGTTTTCTATGCATTATTATTATTACAATGTTACTGTTTATTTTGCATAAATGTATTTGTTGTAAAAAGTAAACAAAAAAACAACGTTAAGTCTATTATTTTATTATAAAATCTTACCCTAACTTAACTATATTAATCTAATCTTAAAACTAACTACACTAATCTTAAAACTACAAAATTTACAAAAATGCTTCATTCTTTACATTCATTTACTCTTCAGTCTCATTCATGGAGCTTAGCGACCAATAATTAACTTTAATATTTTTGTCTTTATCTGGTATATGGACATGTCATATTTCATATTATCTCCATTAATATTGCCTGGGTTATATTCGAGTTTTTTACATGTAGCCCGTCTACTATAATGAAATAGTATAGGACATGATTTTGGTTTTGAATATAACCGTTTTTGTCAAAAAAGATGAAATGCTCAGGAGCTATAAAGCCCGTGAGCAAGGTCTTTTTAATGTACCCCTCATTGTGGTAAAATATATGTGATATTAAACCATTTTCAGAAGTTTTTAATGCTCTATCATAATGATTACGTATTAATTTTATAATAAAATTATCAATTCTTATGATTTTTGCTTCCTTGTACAAATATTTATTAGAGTAGAAATGTTTGTAGTCAGATTCAGGCTTACGATATTTATTGATACAAACTCTTATGCACTTTCTTTCAAACATGCGTAATTTTTCCATTAGGCTTGTACCATATAGGTACACCGTAAACAAGCGTTGGCCTTATTAGTGTCTGGTAGCATATTATTTTAACTCTATTGCTAATATTTTTATTTCATTTTAAAAAGGTTTAATCTCATACTTCTTCAATTAAGATTGCATATATTTAGGATTTATTTATAAATTGCCATTTTACAAATTATATACTCTTCTTCTTTTTAATCTTTTAGTTAATTGCCCAAAAAAAAATGTATATTTTTAATAAATATATTAAAAATTGTCATAATCTGTTTAATATTTTTTTATGATAAAATTTTTCGATAATATTAAGCAATTCAATTAGTTATTGAGCTTTAAAAAAAATACCTAACTGAAATTCGTTGAGTTTGTATGTTTATGATATGCTCAAAATCATTTGGTTTTATTTATGGACCTATTATTAGATTCAAATTTGACTTAGTACATTTATAATTATTAGATCTATATATAAGCAAATATTTAAATTCAGTCATTGGTGGTTATAAAATAGTGGTTAAAATACCGGCCATTCATTAGAAAAGCCTCCCGTTCAGGCCTTGGATGAATCGTATAGCTTTATAAAAAATAATATAGATTTTTTTTTTATAATATATAATTAGTATAATAAAATACACAATAAAAAAAAAATAAAATAATTCAACCGAATAATCATTGACTTAAGTAAAGTGATGATTCCAGAAACTGAAGTTTTGTCAAATATGAATAATAAAATAATAATGGATGGGAATGAAAAGGAGAAAAAAGAGCAATATTTTTATAATTTAAAATTAAATTTAAATAGAGCTTCCAATCTATATGGTTATTTGTTTCAATTCTGTAAAAATGAAAAATGTATCCAAAAAATTAATGCACTTTCGGTTACATTAAGTTTACATTAAGTAATTAAAAATATTGTTTTGATGAAATGATATTTTACAAAATATCATAATATTAAAATTTAATTATATTAGTATCTATTTAAAGGAAAAATCTATAAGTTTTTTTATTCTATTCTTCTTATTTTTCCACTCATTTCATTTTTTTATGTTATATATTTTATTATTCCATAAAATAAGAACATAATATTATGCAAATTACAAAAAAAAAAAAAGTTTTTATCTCTATTAAATTAATGTCAATGTTAATAAAATTCTGAAATGTTATTTCATTTAAAATTTTAAATTCTGTTTAGTTTTTCTAAAAGAAAAAAATAGTTACGAATATACTTAAGTTTTTATAGGTTTATATGGTATTATAATTTGATAATTATATTAAAATAAAATATTTAAAATTTTATAAGTAAATTTGTAAAATTATATTCAAAATGTATTTTAGAAGTTATAATTTTGTCAAAAAATTTTGTCTTTTTAAAGTAAATTTTGAAAATGAATTTAATTTAAAAATTTTAAATCAATACTTATTTTAAATCAATACAATACTTATTGATGATTGATAGGTACTGATGTTATAACAAAACGAGGAAAAATACAGTTGCTTTTGTCAACTCTTAGATACCCGTATGAACCGTTAGTATGTTCATAGCCTGTCACTCTGCTTATAATAATATTTTTTTTAATTTTTTAGTATTTTAAAATAATTTGGGTGAATTTTATAATTTCTAGAACTATGAGTTGTACATATATTCAAATTATATGTTTCTTCAAAAGCAGATTCTAACCTTCCACATAACGATTATCAATTCAAAAGTTTTACAAATATGCTATAGTATACCATTTAATACTAAGCGGTAAATGTATAATAATTTATACTATACATATGTATTATATGTCATTCATTCATCAGTGACATATACGATATGTAAATAAACATGAGTTATATAAGTATGTATACTAATATTATATAAATATCAATTCTTCAAGTAACCGTTATATTTTTTATTTATTTAATTTTTTTTGTACTACGTATCATACTCAACAATTTCAAATTATCGGGTAAAAAAAACGTTAATAAAATTTTTTAGAAAATTCAGAAAAATTACCCGAAGTTTTGATCGGATCTTAACCAAAAAAAAAATAGGGAACCTACAAATTGTTGTAAGAATACTTTGTGTTAATTTCAAAACTCTAGTTTTCTTAGTTTTTGAGTTATCTTGCTGACCGACGAACGGACAAAGCTTAATCGACTTAGAATTTGATTCTCATCCGATCCATACTTTTGAAGGTATATCTAGCTAGTTTATTTCGAGGTGTTACAAACGGAGGAGCAATTTTAATATACCCGATCCTTATCGTACGGATATAAAAAACACGAAAAAGCTATGAAATTATTTTTATCTGAACCTAAAAATTTAATATATGACTGTTATCTTTTATCTTATGACTTACAAATAAAATATGTATATTATCTTTCAAGTCATTAAAACATTTATAGCTTGATTTATATACTTGTATATGTAACTCTTTCGAAAGAAAATAGCACAGAATAAAATAAATATATATATACTTAACTTTATACATTAAGTGTTAAGATATTTTATATCCGAATAAAATTTATCTCTTTAATGTATATATTACATTTTATGTTTATCGATATCTTCAGTATATATATTTTGTATTTACATAAAAATTTTATTTAATATGTAAAATTTTAAATAGATAATAATTTATGCGATAACGTAAATTTCTAAAATATATCGATACGTATCTTAAGTATAATATAAATATAAATTTAAATACTTAGTAAAAAAAAAAATGGTTTCTCTAATTTGTTTACAAGTTAATTGATTTTTATTATTATTAAAAGTATTTAATAGCTATATCTTAATAATATACAAACGAATATTAAATAGAATAATTATATAATATACTTAAATTGATTTTACTATTTATTTCCATTTACCATTATATAGAAAAAAAAAAAAATGAATCCTTAGTAAAAAAAATTCAAGTTTTTTTTTTTTTGAATTCCGAAAAGTTTCGAATACCCAAAAAAAATTTTTTTATATTACTTAAGAAAACAATCAATTTTGCTCAAAACTTTTACAATAAAGTTTTGTTATTACTAAATATTTATATACGTATAAAATATTCTATATATACAATTTTTATATACATATTTATCTTCTTTTATGTACATACGAATATAAAAAAATGTGATAAAAATTAAGAAGAATAAAGGAAAAAAAAAACAAAAAGTTAAAGCTATGAGCAAAATAAAATAAATAAATTACAATCAAAGCTCAAAGAAGATAAAGAAGATTTAAAAAAAAAAAATAAAAAAAAAACAAAACTTTTTCTTTTTTAAAAGAACAGAACCAAAGTATGAAAAATAAAAACATTTGATGATTGTAAAGTTATGTGAATATTAGCTTTTATCAAGAAGCAATAGCAAATTCTATGCGTTACCATTAAATTAACGTTGTAAAAATGAAAAAATGAAAAAAAAAAAACACTTAAAACTTGTCATTCATTTACATAACACTTCTCTACTAAACAATACAATAAAAAACACAAACAAAAAAAAAAAAAACAAAAATAAAAAGTTTTTCTATATCTTTTAATATTCAATAGATTAAAATGAAAAAGTATATACAATAAATTAAACCAAATATAAATATATATGTACATGATTACTATATTAATATAGAATGTCCTTAAAAGCAGCTTAAATAAAATTTTAAAATAATTCTAAGACTAATAAATTCAAAATTTTCGAAGAAAAAAAACACAATAGAGTTTGAGTTTTTACTAAAATATAAAAATGTATGTATGTACTATGTATATGCATTGTATATATATTGAAATATAAATTTTCTCAATTAATTTAGGCATACAAGATCGGATCAATTAAATTTTAAAATTCAAAATATGATCGGATGATTTTGAATCAATATATATCTTGAATTTTATTGTAAAATTTCCACAAAAAATACTGACACTGATATTTTAATATAAGATAATAATAAGATAATGATATAAGATAATAATATATAGATGAATCTTATATCTTCAATCAGATGTATTCAGCTCATCAGCTAATTGATGTATTCAGCTAATTGATAAAACTGTATGTAACGAGAAAGAGTGTAAAGTAAACTGGGTAAAAGTCTAGGATACCCATATTAAGTTAATATAAGCTGTTACCATAACAATTAATTATCTTTCACAAAATTGAAAATATATGACTTAATTAATTACAGAGATATATTTATGTAAATTTTGTAGTCAATTTGAACCCATTGCTTCGAACCAAATTTCAAATGTCTATCATCAACAATTAGCTAAGATATAACAGCTTCATGAACTTGTTGCGTTAGAGCTGAACTAAACTTCAGAGAAGTTTTTACCATAAAATTTGATAATTTTTTACAAACATTTTTAAATATCTAAATTTATTAAATACTAAAATATGACGATATAAATTATACGAGTACTTATGTAAAAAAAAAGATATTGTATAGCAGCTATCCGTACGCATCGGTCGAATCTTACAAAAGTAACGTGGTAAAAATTTCAAAATCTCAGGTTCTTTATTTTTTTATTATCTTGCGAACAGAAAAACGAACGGACGAACGGGCATATGTGGCTAAATCGATTCATAACTCCATTCTGAGTAAGAATACATATACTTTGTTATATCTAACTTAGCTTTTATTACATATTGTCACAAATGTAATAGAAAATTTATTATAACGCATATAAAAATGTATGTTCTAGTAAAAGGTAGGATTATCTTATTGGTTATTTTACAATAAAATTTCCACAGAACAAAAACCATTGTCTATATAAAATAAATATATTTGTTTAAAATAATTTCACGTCTTATATAATATTATAAAATTTTTAAAAGTAAAAAAATATTATAATTCTTGTTAACTTTGTCCAAAAAAAAAAAAGAAAAGACATTTTTAATCATTTTGCATCATTATAACTATTAAATTTTTTTTTAAATTCATTTTCTATATTAGCTATGAAAAAGGACAATTTTTATAAGAGTTCAGTTTTTGAAATTAAATATGATTTTCTTTTTTATGTTTTCTTCATTTATTTAAGAAGTATTAAATTTAAAAATAAATTCATTTTCTGTTTTGTTCTTTTCATTCTCTTTATTTAAATCAAATTCTTTTATGTTTATGAAGTTTTTTTTATTAAAAAAAAAACGTATACGTACAGGATTTACTTTATATTATGTATATATATATATGTATATATTTTTCAGATTCTTAAAAAAGTCTCTTATATTTCAAAGCTAAATAAAAAATATTTAAAAAAAAAAAACCAAATAAATACATATAAAATTTTTTTTTTTAATATTAAAATTAAATTATATAAATATTTTAATAATTCATTGTTAGAAATTGTTGGTAATTAAAAGAAAAAATGATTAAATAATATTCAATTTTATACCATTATGCTGTAATTGAATAAATTTAATATTGAAAGCATTCATAACGTTAAAAATGCTTCCAAAAAAAATATATATATATATATAGTCTTTTATTAATCAAAATAATTGTTGTTGGTCTAGAGCAGTAGGTTCGGGTAGAACACGTACGATTTCTTTTGTTTTATATGGATAGGTATTTAAAATATTGCCGAAAGGAAATTTTTATGCCAATGACTTCTACAATTTTTTTTTTTCTTATTGGTGAAGGTTTAGAATACTAGTCAGTTTAGATCAGCAGATTCAAATACCTGTCATACCACTCAAAAATTTACATAAATATATATGTACATGATGAGGACATGATTAAAAATGAATATAATTTTTTTCTAAACAACGATTTCATAATGCATATTATATACATATGTACCTACTACTCAAAAACAATTAGTACCAATTTTTGGCTAAAAAATAATTTTCTAGGTTTCTTCAACAGAATATAATTCAAAAATTATGAAATTGCTAAAGTATTAAAAGTATTTGCGGAAGCATGTCAGTTTACCTAAATTCATTTCTTAAAAAGACTTTTTATCTAATACTATTTACAAAAAAAATCTTATATAGTACAAAATGTCACTTCAGAAAAAGACTTTTAACAAAATTGTATGTATTTAAAAAGTAAAACAAGCTTTAATGTTAAAATATGTATTTAAAAAAATTAATTGGGATGAATTACTGTTAGTTATTAAATTATAATTAGGTATACCTTTTTCTCCAAATATATATGTAATATAATATGCAAAGTACATATATATATGTTTGTCAAATATCTTTTTGCGAAATATCTCATTATGACAAATGGAAAGTTACAAGATACAGATCTTTTTTGCAAAAAGATATTAGACAAAATGGTGTTTTGGAATTCGGTCAAATTTTCATTTACCAAAATGTAGAGTTAAATATATAAGAATTTTTTTTTTTAAAGAATTTAAAAAGGACATAAATCTTAAACATATGTTAAATGATGAAAAAATTGAATTTGATCTTTGTCGCCTTCTATCAAATGTTTGATTGTGAAGTGAATTATCAATTATCAAATGTACACACACACACACACAAATAAACTATTTTGTATATAAAACAGTTATTTAAATGAAACAAATTAAATTTATAAATAAATAAATATACTATATCATCATATTTATGCTACCTTATAAGTTCCGGAATAGATTGAAAGTGCATATTATATGGTAACAAGTAGTAGGAAAAGTGAAAATAAAATAAAAAATAATTCGGTTGGAATGAGAGGGTGCTGAGTGGTTATTCACAAAATTTTTGAAATACTATGATAAAAATATTTTATCATGAGTGGATAAGAGTGCTATACAACCTTTTAATTATAATTAAATTCATAAATTCATTTAATTATATTCATTCGCTCAAAGATTGATATGGTATCTATTAACATATATGAAATATGTTCACATTTGAGTCTGTAAAGTGGTATGAGATATGGAAAAGTTTGATCGATTTTAATTTTTTTTTTTTTTTGGATGTTTCTTATAACTAATTTGATCGAAAATAAAAGTATAAATAATATCATTCGGAATAAGTTGTTGAACTAATATGATATCAATCACTAAAAGGTCTGACTGGAGGAAAAAACAAGTTAATCAAAGAAAGTCTAGCACTATAAGCCGGTAGAAGTAATTTAATTAATTTAAAATAACTGTCAAACAATATTATAAAATTTTTACAATTTTATTTTGATTAACGTTTTTGTTTTTTTAACACTCTTGAAGTACCAAACATTTTTATTATATTTTCCAATTGATTTTTGTTATATTTCTCTTATCATAATCATATATTGTTATAATGTTTAATAAAAGACCTTATAATATTCTGTAATGGAGATATTCTTAAATACAGTACAAGTATTCTTAAGTAGAAGGAATATTTGTTACAAATTAATATTTAACACGTTAACTGCCTCTATACAAATATTTTTTGAGGTCCCTGTGGTCCAAATTAGAATTTCTATATGGGAAGTTTTAAAGAATGCTGAACTAATTAAGATGATATTACTAAAAACCTAAAATTTTGAAAAGAATTGAACAATTTTCGCTCTGAAAACGCATGTAATGGGTCAGGCAAGCCAAGCAAAAAAAATTGCATATTAATAAACGGTGACATGAGACGTACACGCTAGTACTCGAAGCGTTTGTAGTAGTTTTTCTGAGTACCTTAAGGTGGTACTCGTGGCAGTTAACGTGTTAAATATTCTGGAAAAATTAAATTTCTCTATTTTTGCCACAAATTTGAAAATGAATCAATAATAAAACAAAAATAAATTCTAAAATGTTTTTTTATTTAATAAATTGCATTTTTATATGAAATATAAATTTTTTTCGTACAAGAGCTCACCATTTTTTTGCCATAACTCAGAGGACTAGGATAATATATAAGCGCTTTTCAGAAAGAAAGAAAATGCAAAAATAAAAAAGTTTTGAAAAAAGTACGGTTCTATATATTCAAAAAAGGAAAAACAAATATTTTTTATTTTTATTTTTATATACCCTGTACTCAAATGGAACATCCTGTACCAATATAATATATACTATTTTGAGAGCCTTTATCAGTCCTATCTTATGACACTAAGAATAGTTAGATATATGTTCTTGTTTTCGAGATATTTACAGTTATATGAGCATGTACCTCTTTTTTTCAAATGAGAATTTTTATTCCTTAATGCCGTACGCGCCGATTGGCACCCTCACAAAAGTTCATAAATTTCATTCTAGTTTAATCTATGAAAATTTCAAACGGAACTGTGGTGGTCAACTATTCCAAAGAACAGCTAATAATTTTTTTTTTTGAGTTGTATAATCCATTTTGAATTTTTTAAATACAATTATCAGAAAAACAGTTAAAAAATTTACCACCTCCCCTATCCTTCTTATCTTTAAACTTTTTGATTGTTTTAACCACCCCTATATTATTTGTTACTTGTACTATCAACCTATTTATATTGGTCCCGTTATTTATTTACATAAATATAAAAATATATTTATCACCCATTACCTGTTACTTGTACTTTATACTTCATGTTTTATGGTGGACTGTATACATATAAATATACAAAATATATATTTGTAAAAATTAAAAAAAAAAAAAAAATATTATATTGAGAAAAAAAAAAATTAAATTGAAAAGTTTTGTATTGATTTGAATTACTCATTACTTTATTTTTACTCTGAGAAAAAAATTTTTTTCTTTTTTTTAATTGAAATTCATATTTTTTCAATCTTAAGTTCACCCTCCATCTTATCTTTCTTTTACTTTGGCTAACTTTGTTTAGATTCAATTTGTGTTCATTTCTAGTTGATTGATTTGATAATCTGCCATTTTGAACTTTTTCCATTTATTTTTTCATTTCGATTTTGATTTTTTTTATCTTTATTTTTGCATTTTTTTTTTTTTTTGTTAATAATTCAAGGTGTTTTACATGTTCATTTAAAAATGTTTTTTTTTTTTATGAAAGTTATTAATGTTTACAATAACATCGGGAATTTAAATATATCTACATATATATATATAAATATATAGGTATATAGGAAAATAAATTTTATTTCGAATAATAAACAGAATTGATAAAACAATCAAAAAAAAAAACAACAAAAACAACAAAAACAAAACAAAAAATCGAAAAAAAAAAACAATGTTTATTTACATACAAATAAATAATAAACTCTCAAGGATTACAATTTACAATACCCAAAAGGATTATTGTAATGGAAATCTTAATCTTTTATCGTATTTATATAAAACTGAATGAATTTATGAATAAATTCATGTATATAAAAGAATATTAAGTTCAATTTTATGCTTTTATGAATATGTATATATATGTACCTGAATATGTATGTTAAATATTTTATTTACAGTACTAGGCGAAACATATGTTATAAAAAATTTCGTTATAAAAAATTTATATATTAATGCCCAATAGCTATAATAGTTAAAATCACATTGTGTTCAAAATTAATTTAACATATTTCTAATAATATTGTAAAGGGTTAACAATTAAACTTTACAATATGTTTTTTTAGAACAAAAAAAAAAAAACAGATTAATTTAAAAAAGATTACACTATCAATTTAAAATTATTCAAACTGTTTTTTCAGGTGCTCTTTTGTATCTTATTTATTTTTTAAGCGAAATACACCTGACACAATTATTGAGTTACTAAGCTCCATAGAAACTTTTATTCTATCCCAGAAAAAGTTATATTCTTATTTATATAACCATTAAAATATCTTTTATGTCTGTGTTACATTAAGCATATATATTTTTAGAAAAGCTATTCCATCACTTATATACACTTTTGCTTGAAGGTCACATTAATTTAATAATTTAGGTCATTTTAGGTCACATTAATTTAATAAAGAAATAATGAATCTTGTGATTTCTATTCTATTCAGATTGTCATATTTTTTATTTTAAGCTTGCTAGTATGTTTGATTGTTTAAAGCTGGAGGAAGGGAGGCAGACATTCCATTTCGATTATATTTATAAATTAAATTATATTTATTAATAAATCATTTAACTTTAAATGAGGATTACTCGGTCACAATAGTAATTAATATACCGTAAATTCTCACAATGAAAAAACGTAATCTGCCAAGTGAACAATTTAACAAATACTGTTAGAAAGTAAAAAAAATATATTCAATTTAAATAATCTGTGATAATTAAATATATTTTTTTATTGAATTATTTAAAATATTTTTTTTTTTTTTAATTTAACGACGAAACAAATAAAACTTAATGGTGTAGTAGTGGAAAAAAAAAAAGTTGATTGAATTTAAATTCATTTTATATGTAAATAATATTACATTCCAAAGATTAAAATAATTAAATGTAATTCAAATAAATATTTTTATATATCCTTTCAATAATTAAATAAAATAAAAGTGTTCATATCGAACTAAAAAATAGATTTATGTGGAAAAAATAATTTCATGTAAATTGATTTGTAAAAGAAATTATAAAAAAATTCCATTAAATTTAAAGAAAATAAATTTTATTTTCTTCTTTTTTTATGGCGCTGCAATGTGCTGTCGAACATTATCCTCCTTGTAGATTTCATAACAATCTTTTTTACAGGATGCGGCAGTTAACCCTAAGCCAAATCGCCATCTTTAAAGGGCCGTTGGGTTTGAATAGTTGTTTCAGAATTTCCAAGTTGTCATAATTATGCTACAAGTTTAACTGCATTATATACGAATTATCCTAATTCTCGAAAAGCTGATGTAGAGTGGCCATTCAGGTTAGAGCTATTCTTCCATCCTCTTTTCTCAATCAAACTTGGACCGGCTGCCGTGGAGTTAAATTTATTTTAAATAGTATTAAGTTAAGACTCTAAATTTAAAATAAATATGTTAGATAAAAATATAGAACGTTCAAATTTTAAAATTAAATAAATAGAATTTTTTGCCTCAGAACGATTTATTAAAAGATGTTCACTTCAATTTTATTTAATTGCAAAAAAAAGTTATCAAATTTAATAAAACTATTTTATAGTGATTTCTTTATGTATCCAGAATGTTTATAAAAGCATATTTAAGGATTACTTTCTTAAAGTGAAATTGTAGGAATGTTAAGTAAAATGTCGCAATTATACAAGAAAATGACTCTTTTTACCATATAAGATCTCAGCTATTCAGACATCGAACGAGCGATTTTTTTCCAAGGGTTTTATTTTTTTTTACCAACAAGTGGTCATATTAAGTTGCGATTTTTAGGCCAAGTTTTATGTTATAAAATAATGTCACTTGTAAATAATTTGTAAATAATTCATATTTTAGATACAAAATATTATTTCATAAAAATAAATGGAAATATGGTGTTAAATTCTGTATTTTACACTTTATAAAAATGTTACAATCATTGATTTTAATATAGAAATCAAAATGTAGTATCAATTTATTTAGGTTTTGTCACTCAAAATTCAACGTAATTTGAAATGCAAAAAATCTTTCGTTTGTTGAAAAAAAATTGCACATTTGGCGCTCTTTTGAACTACTTATTTGCTTGCTGTTTTGTACCACCTTTAAATGGCCACTTATGCAAAATTCAATATATGTTTTGAATTGTTTTGCTAAAAAATCGTTGGCTCGCTAACCACGTGACCAAGACCTAAAATACTACATTGTAAAAGATGCAAAATTACATTTATATAATGTTTTTAAAAGATTAAAAATTTAACGTGAGTCTTTTTAATAGCCGACAAAAAGCCATTTTGAAATGAAACGTAGCAAAGCTTTTAACTATTATCAGATTCTGAAAAATATTTCTATAGCATTTATTTTCATTCAAATTTGTAGTTTGGATATAATTCTTGAGCATAGAAATTGTTTTATATATATATTTTTTTTTTGTTGAAGGCTGAGCTAACGCGTCAGTAATAACTAGACTTTAGATCAGTAGTGTACCTTCAAAATCAAGGAGAACCTATTCGCCCGCAATGATACCACTATGACGGAAAAAACTTTCAAGGCATTTCCGATCTATGTCAGAAAATTTACCTAAATCTGGGAAAAAAAAATCTACCGAGATACTTCCGTTTTTTCCTTCAAATCAGTATAAAACAAATAAAGTGATTCGTGCTCTCTATCACGTCAATTCCTCTGCAAAACTTATAGTTAAAATCCACATGCATGCCTACCTATAACCCATAATTACACAAACCAATTGTCTCACAATTGTCTTTTTTTTTTTAAATAAATTTATTTCGAAAACGTGAAATTTATAAAACCAATTTAATAAATTTTATACTAGACTTCCCCTTTCTAAAGTTAAAATGGTATAAAATTGCTTACGATATATTTTTTTGAAAAATAAAAATATACCATATGATATATTCTTCATTTTCCAATACTCGATTCAGAGCGAAATGGACATTATATAAAATAATAAATGTACTTAACTTTAATTGAAATAAAAATGTTTAAAATTCATTTTCTTTAAAACAATTTAATTATCTTCTACTCTAACAATGGAACCTTAACAAAAAAAAAAAAAAGATTTCTTAAACAATGTCTTCTTTCTGTCACTATTTTAATGTCTAGGATCTTTTATATATTTAAGAATATATAAGAAATAAGAATTTTATTTTTTTAAAGTATTACATTTTCTACTTATAAGCATATTACAAATGTCTGAATCTTGTTTAATTCTTGAAATACTATTAAATAAATCCGGTGTTTTAATTAAAAATATATATACAAAATAAAATATATATATATAGTATAATCTAATAATATTTTGTCTGAGACTGTATACATGAAAATAAATATAAAAATTTTAATTATTTTTTTTTTGAATACTTTATTTCTTTTTCCTATAAAATTTTTGTTTTATATCTATACGAAAGGATCACACGCAGAATAATTGATCCAACAACAATTCAGTATATATTTATTAAACAATAATCAATAAAGTATTCAGGGTTATGTGGTTGAATTAAAAGATTTTAGTTATAAAACAAAAAAAAAAAAAAATAAGATATGTAATTAAAAATCTTAATTTTTAATAATCAAAAAAAAAACAAAAAAAAACAAAGAAAAAAATCAGGATCTTCTTCTGCTTTTTCGAATTTGATCGATGTATTCATAGAAATTTTCTCATTGTTAACAGATAACTTTTATTTATTAATATACATTATCTATTACCAAGAAATTAAATGAAAATAAAAAAAAAAGAAAAGTTTTTTTTATAAAGGACTTGGAAAATTTATCTGATTTGAAATGTGTATACATTTAAATTTTTTTTTGATTAATGAGTGCATAATATTTTTAAAATTAAAAATTATACTAATTACATGATATTCGAATAGATTTTACAAAAAAAATTTATTGATTTTAGTACCTTACTA
This sequence comes from Poecilobothrus nobilitatus, assembly GCA_947095535.1. Taxonomy (NCBI): domain Eukaryota; kingdom Metazoa; phylum Arthropoda; class Insecta; order Diptera; family Dolichopodidae; genus Poecilobothrus; species Poecilobothrus nobilitatus. The sequence continues at coordinate 162,947,464 of OX352773.1, forward strand.
TAATATATAATATTATTTTTCATATACTTACAAATCTAAAATTAATCTTTGTTTAATTGCTAATCCTTCTATAGATTATGATTGGTAATTTGATTGATTAAGTGCAACAGGATTAAAAGGACCTCGGCGGGCTAGTGAATAAGAGTGTATAAAATAGCCTGTAAATACTGAGCGAATCCCACACACGTCGTAAGAATATTTCACCCTTGCGACATTTACAGTCACGCCTGAAAAGGAAAGGCTGTGTAATTTCTTTGTCACATTTATGTAAAAAAAAACAAACAGGCTTGAGTAACTGTCATATGCTCGCAGAAATTTACATACATAATATATCACACTAATGATTAAATTTGAAGATGATTAAACTTTATTTGAGTTCGGGTATCTTAAGGTAAATACAGTAAACTCTACAGTTTTCCTCGTTTCAAGTTAAAAGAAAAGTCAAACCATAGGAAATTTTTTAAGCTTTATATATCAATAAACATTATATAATTTTTTTTTGTAATTTAGTATGCATACATACCGTTATCTTAAGACAATATTTTGTAATATTTTGATTCCTCCATATCTCCATAGCCAGCATTTCTTTTAATTATATTTTTGTTAATGTCCGCCTTTAAACATTTTTTATAGTTTTACCTACTATTTTTTTATTATATAACAATAAAAATTGAATCATTCAATTTTCAAATATTTCAATTTCGATAATTGTTTTGAATAGTTTACCTATTTTCTATTTTGTAATAAACTTTTGACTTTAGACCGAATTATTTTTTAAAAGAAATTTTATTTTACAGATTTACTGTACAGCCTGAATATAAATTTATACTGTAAATAAATTTTAATTAAATAAAAATAATGAGTACAGCACTGTTAACCTAAACTCACTCACAAATATCCACTATGGCTAAGATCATTTTTGATAAAAAAAAACTCTTTTATGTTAAATTTTTACTTTGCAAAACATTCGTTTGGCATATTTTCAAATAACATCAAATAGCATATGTATAGGTGAATATATATGGGGGGACATTAGGTGTAGATATTCTGAAAAATATATTAACTATTCAATTATATCTGTAAAATATTATTAACTATTCCGTCGCTCCTATAATTATTTTTGTTACAAGTGTTATTTGAACGTCAAAAAATTTAAAATCCCTACTAAACAAATTATTGAAACCCTGATTTTGTAACCGACCATAAAGTCCCTCTCGATTATTTTTTTTACATATATTTTAACATCAAAGAATTTAAAATAGTGAGGTTTGCCATCTCCAAATTACCGCTAAATAAATTATTGAAACTCTGATTATGTAACCAACTATAATGCTTTCAATTATTTTCTTACAAACATAATAACAACAATAAAGCAGTAACAATTTTGATTATTTTGTTAATTATAAGATTGGGGATTCTAAAATTTGGTATTTTGGTATGATTTGCGATTATGATTTTAAATTTTTGAAATTTTTGGAATTTTCAGAAATGGCATTTGGAAATGTTCTAAAGTATTAAAAATATCTAAGTATTAAAAAAATTAACCTAACATTTTCCTAATTTTTTACCATTCTCCAACAATTTTTTGTTTAGACAAGTTTATTTAAAAAAAAATTGGTGGGCTCTCCTTTATAAGAACCAAAACATCATTCAAGTTACATATCCTGTTATTTTTTTATCTACAATTTTGTTAAGGCGACATTTTTTTGTAATTTTTTGACAAATGTTTGTTAATAGAGAAATTTCCTAATTGGTTTTTTGTAGTTTTTTTTTTTTTTTTATTTATGTATTTCTCTGCCACGTAAATGTGCACAGGAAATTACACAGCCGTTAAATATCGTAAGAAGGAACAACTCTTACGACGTGTGTGGGATTTGAACCCACACTCCCTTGGTATTTACAGCGTGTTTATACGCTCTTACCCACTAGGCCACCGAGACCACTTTTTTTGTAGTTGAGTTTTGATAAATGAAATTAGGCGAAATAGATATTTTTAATCTGAGTGTTAAGTCCCCCCCCCCCCCCTCCCTATTACATATATGAAATTAAATGTAGACAAAATTAAATAACTGAAATATCATTGTTATCAAACTTAAAAAATAAATACTTTAACTTAAAAAAAAACTAAATACTGACTTGAAAAGTTTGAGTTCTTAATCTATATTCAAGGATTTTATTTTTTTCGAAAAAGTTTTCAAATAAACTTTAATATTGTTTTTATGCTAATAAAATCATTTTTTTTTTTTTTATAAAGTTATTGACTTCTTAGACAAATATGAAAGTATTTACATTAAAAAACAATAGCGTCTATTTTTATCTTTATAGAAATTTTTATTTTTCTAGTTTTTTTTTTTTTAATATTTTCCGCTTTAATGTTTACAGAAAAAACAAAACAAATATTTTTTATCATCAGATAAAAACAAAAAAAAAATTGTGCTGCGATTTAAATTATATTAGGTTTTCTTTTAAAAGTATAGTCTCGTTATTTTCACTTATAACTAATTTAATATATACATATAAAGAATTTGTTGTTCAATATTTGTTCAGCACTTTTTGTATGTTTAAAAAATGAATATAAAACAAAAAACAAAAAAATAAAAATAAATAAAGTTTTATTAAATTAAATATAACCGCTTAAAAGACATTTTTCCTTTGTAAATTAAATAAAAAACAAAAAGGACAAAAGAAAAAAATTTCACTATACATAAAAATAACAAAAATAAATAATAAAGAAATATTTTAAAATTTTCTAAAAAAGTTTAAAATTAAATACATTTTTCCTTTTCGTTTTTGTTTTTTATTACAAAATTTTATTTTAATTTTTTATTAATAAAAAATTATTTATTCTTTTCTTTTTATTTTAATCCTTTGTTTTGTATTCATTAGTTTTTTGTTCACAGTTTTATTTTTTTTTTTCTTTCAAATATTTAAAAATAGATTTTTTTTTTTTTTTTGTAATAAAGTTTTTCTAAAATAAATACACATGAATTGCATTAACAAAATTAAATAAAAGAAAATGTTTTATGCATACAACATACATATATACATTATGTGATATTTGTAAAATGAATAGAAAAATATATTCATATATTTATAATTATATATAATTGTAAAGAAAAGTTTATATTATATTTTTTATTAAAATATAAAATATTTCATAAAAATAAAATTTAATTTTTCTCTCATGCTGATACTCATTCATCTACGTAAGTAGTTCGAAATTTCTAAAAATGTCAACTTTAATTACGATTTTCGACTTTAATGTCGAAAAAAATTGACATCTAAAGACTGGTGACTGACTACATATCAATTTAATTTTAATATAATTTAAATTATTTATGGAGGTGCTAGATTGTGCTAGGTACTAGGTGCTAAGTGGAGGAATATTACATTTGCTAGATTTCGATAGGTTTTTAGCAACGCGGCTTACGATTGAAAACGCGCCGTTCGAAAAAGATTATTCACTTTCACTCTATGTTGGTATGATTGCAAACACAAGATTTTAATACGAAATTAAATGACAATTGTCAAAAACAATTTTTACTATTATATAAACGTCAAATTATAATGGTAGATAAACAAAAATAATTTTTTTAGAAAATTTAAAATTTTAGAATTAAAAATAAAAATAAAGTTTTATTTTTGATAAAAAATGATAATAAAAAATTTATATTTTGTTGATTTTATGGTAAAAAATTTATAATTAACAAGTTTTTTCAATTGCAATTGATTTTAATACGTGAATAATTCTTGCCATCCCAAAACGAAGTTTCATTTAAAGGGTTAGAAGTAAAATTTCCTATCAAATTATTTTTTTTTACCCTTCGTTCCAATTCAGCATATTTTTCCTGTTTTGTTATTTCTTTCCTGTGTGATTAGGACACAACAAAATACAAAACAATTACTTAGAAAAAATTGTTTTCCGTACGTTTTCCATCATACGATAATAGTTATTTTGACATTTCGGTATAGCATTTACGTTTTACATACATTTTCAATCATAAGGCACAATGTCTAATTTTTCAGGGGCTAAGGTAATGCAGAAATTGGTTATAAAATCCAAAATTTAATAAATAACTGTATTGTCTACGGTAATTTGACCAAGAATTACCATCTTCTCGTGATTGCTATTTTTTTTGAAAAAAAAAGACTTAGGTAGACTTGCAGCCCTTTCGTATGCAACAGAATATTAAGAAATTTAAGGCTTATTCGAAATATTCTATTAAAATAGAGCATTAAAATAATGAGGTTGCTAAACAAATTAGTGAACACCGTTGTTTGGTCAGAATTCTAAACTCTAATAAATTAGCTTTGTACTATTTTAAACGTCGTTAAAAAATAAATAATTCGGTCAGTTTCGGTTTTTATTGAACTGATTACATAATACTAAATTACAAAATTTTGTGTTACAAAATTCTGGATTACAAAATTCTGAGTTATTTATATTCGTTATAATATAAGGCCTTATCTTTCATTCGCAAATGTAATAAAATCTTATTAATTTTCTTAAAATTAGTGAAATACTGCAATACTGTTAGATAAATACTGTTTTTATAACCAATTATAAAATCCATTATAATTCAGAGTCTATAGTATATATAAATAGGTAGATATTTTGAAAAGAGTATAAAATCGTGATTTTATAACCAACATTAGATCAATTCATTTAACGATATTTCCATCAACATTAAACAGATGGCACGTAATGGTTAAAACAACATTTATTTTAAATTAATTCGATTTAAAATGTGAACAGATAATTTTTCTGGATTTCAATTCTCTAAATTTTCCATGTTTCGAATTTTTTATTTTCTGGATTTTGCAATTTCTAGATTTTGTATAGTTTCTGGATTATGTTTTTCTAAATTTCATGTTTTAATTTTTCTGGATTTTGAATTTCACTTTTATGAATCTGGATTTTGTTTTTCAGGAGAATATGATGATCCCTTTTCGCTGTCATAATATTAGTTAAAAACAATATATTTGAATAATAATCTGATATATTGGCGAAACAACCTGTATATTTATAAGAAGAAATAAAACTTTTAACTTCATTATGTATCACATCACTCAACTGCGGGTGATAAAACACTTGGTGATAAATCAAGCTTGGTTCATGTTTAGTCAAATCCTGAGATTTCCATAATGATTTTCTCTTGAAATTCAAAATTTAAAAATTATTTTTTTAACTAAAACCACATATTATCACGTTATCACATAAATCACATTATTTTTACTAAAATCACATACACAATACAAAATTGCAACATATAAGTTGAGACAGAAGAAGAACGCTTTAAAAAGCGTTCGACGACTAAAAATATGAAATGTCATATGAATTAAAATAAGAAAATTTAAAATGTCTAAATAAAAGATAAAAATTGGACACAGTAAAAGGACTAAATCGAACAGATGAAAATTTATTTAATTGTTTAAAATAATCCGAAGAAAGGAGTTTCGGTGACCTAGTGGGTAAAAGCATATAAAATTCGATGTAACACCGAGGGAGTGTGGGAATCCCACACCCATCGTAAGAATTATTCCCCCTTACGAAATTTACAGCCACGCCTGAAAAGGAAAGGCTGTGTAATTCCCTGTCCACATTTATGTGACAGAGAAATGCATTAAAAAAAAAACAAAATAAGCAGAAGAATCCTGGAGTAGATAACAACTTTTAAAAACAAAATACAAATATATAACAATTCTAATTTATATAATATAAAATAATTTGTTTGTTATATAAATTTTTTAACTCATATTAAGTTAAAACATTGTAATGGATGTTTTTTTTTTGTTTTTTAAACCACAACTGAGGCATATTTTTGATTAACAAAAATTAATTTCCAATTAAAATTTTATTAAATTTCTTTCTTTTTTTTATAAAATATAATTAAAGCAAAATTGTTTATAAAAATAACCGCATAATGAAAACATAAAAACAGATATTTCTTCCGAATAAAATTAAAATAAAATTAAAAAAAAAATTATTTTCAAAACTTCTACTAATTAACAAAAAAAAACAAAAAAAAAAAAAGGATATTTATGAATTCTACGAAATTTCTTTGTCGTATATTGTATTGTATTTCCTTCCATTTAAAATTTTTGTCTAATTTTAAGCTAGTTGTGAACACAAATTTATATTTTTACATATATGTATAATATATTTGTATAGTATTTACAATTAAAAATGCTAAATACAAAGTTGTACGATAAATTTAAGAGCATATATAATAATACATATCTATACCCTCTAAAAGTATGCAATTTTTTTTTTTTTTATTTTATTTGGGTTTCTATTACTTTATTATAATGTAAACAATTCTTTTGTTTTGTGTTGATTTTTTTGTTAAACTTTAATAAAAAAAAGTCTTGTATTACCAGATATAAGTAGTTAAGATTATTTCCATAATTTCTTTTGTAAATAAAAATTCTAATGAAAGGTTCTTTTTTATACAATAAGTATATAAAAGAAATAAAAAAAAAAAACAAAAAAATTGTAAACTTAAAGAAAAGTTTAAATTTCCGCTAGATGAATTAATTATTACTTTCCTCTATATTATGAGTGTTAATAATAACTTGTATTACACTTAGATATATATATATACATATATATATATATATATATTTGATTACAATATAAATGTTTATATATAAATTTATTATTTATTATAGAAGTGTGTACTTTTCAGATTTTTCGCTATATTTATATAAACTATGTATATATAAATGTATACATATATATTTTTATTAAAAACACAAAAAAAAAGAAAAAAAAAAGTTAATGAAGTAATTTGAATAATTCTTGACGAAGAAATAAAGGAGAAAATATTTATTATAAACTTTAGTTTTGGAAAAGGGTCAAAAATGTTCCTAACTCTTTTTTGTTTTTTTTTTTTTTGGTTCATAAAAGAACGGAAAATTTAAATTTTTACTTTTTAAATGAAAGAAATATACATATATATATATAAATATGTAAGTATATATATAAAATAAAGCAAACAACAATTATTTGTCAGCTTTTGTTAAAATTTTTGTGTTAGATATAAACAAAAAAGGTAAACATTTTCCTGTCTATGCTTATAAAGTGTACTTATATTCTATAGTTGGTATGTTGAAAAATATTTCAAATATTATTTTATTTTTCTTTTTTTTAAATAAATTGTTGTCATTATGTAAATTTTGTTGTAAATTAAAAAAAAAAAAAAAAATTGCCAAAAATTTTAAAAACCCATAAAATTTTTTTTTTTTAGATCTGAAAAGGTATAAATTTCACGTTTAATACTATTAATTTTTGTGCAAAACGTATAGTTCTCAGGATATAAAAAAATTGCCATTCGTTTGTGCCACTATACGAATGACACGAGCTATAGATATGTCAAAGTATATGGTTAAGATCAAAACTCTGAGTCGATTAAGCCATTCCACACGATAACCAAAAAAATAAAAGAACTAGGATTCTGAATTTTTTATCTTTATAAAGTTATTAGTTTCCTATACTGAAATTGATATATACTCAAATTATGATCCTATACTCAAATTTGACCGTTGGGTTCAAGTAGCTGCCATTTAAATTCCTTTTTAGATGCGGAAATAATTCAATGATTGATGGTATTCAAAATTTTGTGAAGAGTATTTAAGTTTTATACAACTTCTGCTAAATTTGGTTAGTCTAGAACACCAAATTTTAGTAGCTCTCATAAAATTCCAAAATTAACATAAATATATTTATTGTTAGTTAATTAAGTTAGATATCTGAAATTTTCTAAATGATTATTAAATTTTATGAAAAAATCATGACTTATTTACTTATATTGTAAAAAAAAATGTTCAATTCTTTTCTTTAAAATCGTGTCTTTTGAAATTTTCACAATCTTATACATTTAAATTCCATCTAGAGTTGACAGTGTTAACTAGAAACTCTTCTCGTTTTTTAAGTAGATGAGCAGCAGATATCAACAGAAATATTTTTAAAAGTATCTAGACATTAGTAATAATATTAAAATTTTGTCATTAAATGGAAAATAAATTATAATAGTTTTTTTTTTTTTGTGTTTAGTTTTACTTATAAATATTTAAAATTTAATTTTGTATAGTATCTACGGTAATTTTTATTATCCATATAATCTATATTCGGTTTTAGAAATGTGTAGTTAAAAGGACCACTTTACAAGAGTATTCAACAAGTGAAAATATGATATTTATTTTCTTTCTTTTTTTTTACTAGGTGGCTAATAAATCTTGTATTGTATCTATAGATATTTACTAGATGTAAAAAGTATTAATAATTTAATGTTTTTATTCAAGAAATTATGAAGGAATCTATGATATGTACTGTATTTTACATGTACTGTATATGTAGTTATTTTTAACTAGATGTATAGAGTACATGTAAATGTATTTAATAATAAATAATTTACAGTTATTTGAAAAAAAAACGAAATCCTTAATTTTATTTATTTATTTATTTCATTATCCTTAGCATATATACATTGTTTTTACTATATACAAACAAACATCAGATTATTTGGTATTTGCTGCTGAAATATAAACTTTTAATTTTATTCTTAATTTATTCAAATTTTTGATTCGGTTTTTAAAGAAAATTGGAGATTGAAAACCTGATATAATTTTTGGCTTTTTTTCAATAAAAAATAATTGAAAACAATTAATCCCAACTAATTCTACATAACAATGTACAACTAATAAGTAATATAATAACTATATAACATATTAGATTAGATTATATTATTGGGATTTAGATGACACTGCGACCTTTTGACGTAGGTCTACACAACACGTACTAGACCTGTTACTACGTGTTGTGTATTTTTCCTCCACTTATAACACTTCTGTCAGCTCAAGAAAGTTAAGATCTATATATAGGGTTTATTGTTGGCAATTCATCCTCGGCAAAGTTTGTTGGCAATTCATCCTCGGCATCCTTTGCTCGAATTAAAGCTCCACAGTTTTTAATTATGTGACCTGTAGTATCTTCTTCTTCTTGACGCATGTATCGCATGTATCATCATTTTCTATTTTAATTTTCTTTAAGTGTCGTTTTAGCCGAAAGTGTTTCGATAAGAATAACCACAAATATTTGTTATATAGATAAATATTTACAAATTACTTATAGGTATTTAAGTTATAATATTATTTTCTACTTCTGTTTTACTTTGTTGAAAAGAATTGCACTTAAATTAAAAGTATTAAAAATTATTTATTAAACCTCAATTCGATTTTACTCTTAAAAAAATGTTCTTAAAATTAACAAATTAATTATTAGAAAGTTTGATGGACTATAGTTTTTTTATGAAATACAGATACTACTGTTATTTATTTTCATTATTATTTTAATTTATTTTTTATAATATTTTTTTATTGTATAAATTATACAAATCTGACAAATTAAAATTTCTTTTAAAAATAAAATAAACAAGGCAGAATGTAAACCAAGGATTTGCAGAAATAGTGGATATTTAAAAAAAAAAAAACAATAAAATTAGTTTGGAATTGTGACTTGCACCAAAATTTCTAAGTTTTTTAGAATTCTATATGTATGAAAAATTGTATGAAAAATATGTGTGAAAAATTTCTTCAGTTTTAAGGAAACCCTTTATAAAAGAAAAGCTTTTAACACATGTAAAACATAATGTTCGATATTAACACTTTGAAAAAAATATTAGGTACAGGTGTCTAAAAGGTTTTCTTACAGGTATCTAAAAAAATGGAAATTTTAAATTTTTGGCCCCTAATAGCTTTAAAGAGCACGAGGTATAAGAAAAATAATATTACTTTATAAAGATATTAATTTATAAAGATAAAAAAATCCTTATCGTTGTTAGAATGAAAATATGTAAAGCAGAATCCCAGATATACATATAAATAAAACTTTTTTCCAAATCTGAGAGGTTATAGCTCGGTAACCGATGAGGCTATATACAAAAAAGTTGTTCTATTACAACATTCATTTTTGTAAGAGATTTATGTTAGATTAAAAATTTCATAAAATAAAAAATAAAATTTCGTTTCCCTATTTTAAACGATGTACAAATTTTATAAACAAGTGGACGGACGGTCAGAATGAAACTAAATGGAACTAAACTTTCAAATATTTTTTGAAAAATATGCTAAAAATATATTAGATGCAAATATTTTCCAAAATCAAAACTATAATATTATATTTTTGAATAGAATATTTTCACAAAAATATTAAAATATTTAACTATATTGTATAAAATTTATATTTTCATTGTGAAAAACGATTTATAATGAAATTCATTTATAAAAGAAAAACAAAAGAAAAAAATAAACAAATAATATTTTATTTAAAATTAAATAAGAACCAAAAATTCATAAATCGTTAGAACGTATTTTATAAATATAATTATACTCTACATATTTATATATACATCCATATATTTATATATATATATATATATGTATATTCCCATATTTAAATATAAAATTTTTTTTATCATCTTTAACAACAAAAAAAAGAAGATCATCACGCGGGAAATTTTTTTGTTACTTTTCCTTTTTTTGTTTTCTAAAACATGAAAACCATATAATATCAATTCTTTAATGTTCTTTTTTTTTTTTTTTCTTTGTTTTGTTTTATTTTTTTTTTTTTATATACATATTTATTTTATTTTTCTTTGTACTTTTACAAAATATTAAAATGCAATTTAATATAGTTATCATCGTATACAAGGCATTATTTAAATAATTCATGACTATGAATTTGAAGAAACTTCAATAAAATAAAATATACATTACATTGTTACATATATATAAGAAACGTTACATAAATATATAAATATAACAAAATTTATACATAAGAAGAAATATTTGCACATTTATTTGAAACGTTTTTCTCTTTCTTTTTATTCGTTATTATACAGTAGACTGCCATGATATACTTACTATCAATACTTTCAGTATTTAATCTGATAAATTTTATATGGGTAAAAATGACAATTTAGGTGATATTTTAAATTTTCATAGTTGGAGTTGGTATTATAAAAAAGTACACTTTATTTAAAGTAAAATTTATTTTTACACAAAAAGTATTTTGTGTAAAAATAAATTTTAAATTGTAAAATAAATTAAATTTTGTAATTAATATTTACGTTAATTTGCAAAGAATTATATTGAGAAAAAAAAAAACGGTTTAGATAACAAAGATAACATGGTTTCCTTTAAAATAAAACAAAACGTTTCCGGTACATTCGTATAGTAATAGTATCTATACTGTACATCAATTCTATAAAAGAAAATTTAATAAAACGAGGAAAAACGAAACTAACCTAGTCTATATGTATATGAAAAACTTTTTATATGGAAATAATCAAAAAAAAAAAAAAATAATAATAATTTAATTTATTTTGTGTACATAATAAAATTATATATTATAATAATGTTATTGAAGAAATTTAAATCTGAAACATACACTCTATTATAAAACTAATATATATATATATAGTATACAAATCTATAGAAAAATATTATTAATTTTGAAAAAAGAAAAATCATATTATAAATACGATCATCTTAAGTTTTATCTAATATAATATAGTTATATGTTTATGGAAAATTATCATAGTATATAAAATAAAAAAAACATAAGTAGCTATAAAATATATATATATATATATATTTTTTTTTGTTTTTTTTCTTTAACGAATATTTATTTTAATGTTACGAACTAGTTCGTTAATGTTTATATTTATTGTAAATTGATATCATTTGAGGCAATATTATATTATTGAAGAAAATTTTGTTTGAATTCGATCAGAATTTCAATTAACTTCCAAATAATATTATTGGTTTTTTTCTTTTTATTATTATATATAATACATATTCAATGTATATTGTTTTTTTCTTCTATTAATAATATTTGATTTTTATTGGGTCACATTATTAGTCAATATATTTTATATAGCCACAAGAATATTTTCTTTTTTGAATTTTTATTATAAAATTATGCATATATTAATATATATATATATATATATATATATGGGTAGAAACATTTATAAAAATTATTTTTTAATAACAATTATTTAGTTATCACATAATAACATATTCTTATATAGACATAAGTTGACATATAAGTTGAAAATAAAAATATTATATAGTATAATCGATTTTATAAGAAATATAAGAATTTTCAAAAGATTATTACTGTATGTTTTAGTAATATAATTCTTTTAAATTAAAACAAAATTAAAAACATGAAAATATTAATATTGAATAAATTTTACGTTTTAACATTTAATTAAAAATCGAGACATCATTATACTTATTATATTATATAAGGGTATAACGATATACGTTTCAAATTTTTAATTATTTATTTACTTAATTATTTTTATGGTGAACAATGTAAATCAATGGAAATAGTATTTATCTTACATTTTCATTTAATTTTATATAAAAAAAAAAACTCACATTTTTATTTTAAATTAAATTAAGCTAATAGTACGTTCACAAACACTTGATTTTGAGAAATCGAGATGATTTCGAAAATTAAGTTGATTTCGTTCTTGTTTTTCTTGATTTCTCATACATTTTTCAAAAATTTATCTGTCAAAGAAAATCAGCTCAAAATAACGTCAAATAACGTCAATATCTGTCAAATCACCTCAAAATAACGTTGTTCGTCCATGAATTTTCGATTTTAGATTATTTTAAAAAATTTTTCATAACCCTTGCTTTTTTGAATATGTTGTCAAAAATCAAAACAAAAATTTTATTGATAGCAGCAGATTCAAAAAGGAAATATTTTCTATTGTGTGGACGGAAAAATAAAAATGGAAAAAAGATATAAAAAAAAAAATTTAATTGGAATGAGAATTTTATTAAATTTTTAATTTCCAAATCTATTTTAAATTTTTTCAAATATTATTTTATTTATTTACTTTTAACAATAACTTAACTTTCACAATAACAATAACTTTTAATTTTTTATTTACTTGAAACAATAATATAAACAAAAATACGTCAAATTACATTCTTGATTTTCAAAAACGGTTTGTGAACGCTTGACAATTTACTTGATTTTGTACATGATAATCAACTCGATTTCGGAGTTTATGAATGTACTATAAGATAAATCATAATATTATAATTCTAAAAATATTCTCTTACATGTAAAATATCCCTACAATTATGCAATGTAAATGTGTCAATAGTTTGTGGAAAAAAATTAATAACAGAAAAAATGAATAGTGAAAATAAATGAAACGAAAAAAAGAAAAAAACAAAACAAAAGAAATAACTACATATAAAAATTGTTCCTACATATTTTATCTGTACCACTTAAAAATCATATCATTTTTCACTAGTTTTATACACAGTTTTTATAAAACAAAAAAAAAAACGAAAAAAGCCTTCAAACCTTCAAATTATAAACGCCTCCTCTCACATCTTTTCTCATCTGATCTCTTTTTATTAAATTGCACATGTAAAAAATATCGTATAATAATATTTTTTATCTCTTTTTTTTTCTTACTTTTATTTTAAGAAAAAAAAATTTTTTTATCTGTCTTTTCATTTATTTTTTCTCAAATATATTTTATTTTGACTGGAAATGATTTTTAGTATATACGATATTATTATGATTGTCACATAGACAACAGACATAATAATTTAGAAAAATACATTTATATATTAAATGAAACAAAAAATAAATAAAAAACAACAACAACAACAAAACAAAAACGAACTTTTTGAAAAAGAAAAGAACAAAAGGTTTTCTTTTTTTTTTTGGATTTTTGTTTTTATTCCCTTTTTTTTTTTTTGTTTATTGCGTCCGTTTTTCTTCAATATTTCAAGATTTAAACATAAGAAAATATCATGTTTACCACAAAAAATATATTAATATATGTACATATATCGCTTCAATATAATTTATTTTTTACTTTTATTATCATTGTTGTTGGTTTTTCTTCGTACTTTTTATAAACATACATTGTTATTTTCGTATAACATTAACATTTTTTTTGTTTTTGTTTTATGTATTTTTGTACTGTAAGTTTTTGTAACAATCATTTAAATACTCATCGTAACGGGTTCCTTTTACATAATGCTTTTTTTGGTTTTAGTTTTTTTTTTTTTTTGATTATGGTACTCGTACACCATTATGCAATAATATACAAAACAATACGTGATAACGTTACCGTATGTACGTCCATTAAAAAAAAAAAGAGAAGAGACATGATATTCATGCTAACCTACCTACGCAAAATAATGTATAGTGATTTTTTGTTTTTTTTTTTTTTTTTTTTAAATAACTGTTATTGATTTAAATATGAATAATTGAAAAAAAAAATTATTTTTTATTGTTCTGTTGTTCTTGTATGCAACATAAATCTTCTAACCTTCACCTAAATATATATTATTATATATAAATAATTTGTATATACCTTATGTATATGTGTATGTATAATGATAAAAAAAAGTAAACTATATTGTGATATATACAGTAAATTAATATGAAGTTTTGTACATTATTTTGAAAACTACTTCAGTTCTTCTTATAGCGTTACAGTCCTTTTAATTTTCTTCACTGTGATTTGATTAGTTAGTTATCTTTATCTTTCAAATTATTTATAAACAACAAACCGAATGGAAATGAAATTGACCCATAAATATTTTGTTACAAATAGTTTTTGTTAATTTCAAATTTACGATATCTTTTGTGAACAAAATTTTATTTTTGTATCAGTTCATATTCCATAAATTTTGTTTTTTTTTTTTTTTTTTGATAGAATTTAAAAAAACAAACCAAGGTGCTTTTTATTTTTTTGAATTTTATTTTTAAAAGATGTAAAAATTCCTTTTAAAAAAAAATAATTATACTTTAGAAATTTTTTAAAATAGAAAACATTGTATGAGGCCAGATATACATACATATGTAAGATGTATGTCTTACATATTATATTATGTTCGAAATGCTCAAGTACGAAAACAAACGATTAAAAATCTTTGAGTACAATGTGGTGAATTAAATTTTATGGTAAATCAATAGCTTAGTAAAAAAAAGATATTAGATAAGAACCATAATGATAAGTTGATAAAAGTCAATAATGAGTTTATAAAAACCAATGATGAGTTAAACAGCTCTTTAATAGAAAATGCAAACATTATCGTCAGATTCATAAGAGGATAGATATCAACACAATGAATGTGAAATACTAAAAAAATTTAGTACTAAGAATCAAAATATATGAATGAAAATTTTTAAGATACCTAAAAACAATGAGTCTGTTAAGTTATGTCGATTTTTAAAATACCGATTCACAAAATATTGATTCTAAAATGTCGACTTTCTAAAACTAAAGAAATTTCGAATAAATAAAAGATTGCAACTCGGATGTTGAAACCAACTCTTTAATATCTCCGAATTATATTTTGGTAGATGTTTCAACAGTAAACACCTTAGCGAGGTGTCCCGCCCTCAAACCCCCGCTAAACAAATTATTGAAACCAACTTTTAAAACCAATTCTAAAATCCATTCTGATTCATATATGCATATTCTGAAAAAAGCGTATAATCCTGATTTTGTAACCAACTATAAAATCCCTCCTAATTCAGAATCTCGACCCATACACATAAAATATATCTAAATATTCTGTAAAAGGAATATAACCCAACTTTGGATCCATAAACATTGCCTAAATATTCTGTAAAAAGCGTATAATCCTGATTTTGTAATTAACTATAAAATCAATTTTTATAGTACCTATGTCCATGGGTACCTATGGCTATTTCAGAAAAAAATATTAATTTTTCTCAATTTCATATGAAAAATAATTTATTTTGAAGAAAAGGAGGCTTCTGCCGCCAAACCTCCCCTATAAAATTATGGAAACTATAATTTTGAGTTCAAATCTTACCTTAATACTTATAATACATTCATGCTTAATGCGTGTATCTATTTCATGCAAAAGATATAATATATATATATATAATTCATTATATTTATGTGTTCGTAAAAATTTCTATATAAATATCGATATTGTAAGAGTGGATATTTTCTCAGTCAACATTTTGGAAAGTCGACATTTTTGGAAAAAAAAGTAGACATTATGTCAGTCGATATAACGGAAGTCTACATAAGGTAAGGATCCCAAAAATAATACCACACTATATGGCTAAATTGAAAAAATTAAAGCCTGAATAAAATTATATTACTTTCAACTAATTTTGGGAGGCATCAAATGAAATACATAGAGTCAAATGAAATACAGTCTTGTAATAGTAACCCGACTGATTGCATAAAACTGAATTTGAAAATTTTTCACTTTTTTATACAAAACCTACGAGTTCAAGAGACAGAAATTTTAAACCTCTAAAATACCCTCTAAACATTGAGGAAGTGTGAATTCCTCTTTCGATCTTCACCACCACACCTTGAAAGGAATGGCTGTGTTAATTAAAAAAAAAAAAAAAGTTCAAACTCAGTTTTATGCATTCCACCCATTGTTTTTTATCTCTTTTCATCTCTTTTGTTAATATTTGTTATAAATTTTTTTTTTCTTTTTTGAAAGAGTACCTAATGCATCATAGATATAAGAGAATCAGATTTTTCTTTTAATGAATTTTTCGTTAATGTAAAGTGTATTTTTTGTTTACACTTACATTTTTTCTTCTTTTTTTTTTCTATTTTTTAGAAAAAAAAAATTATTTTTATTCTTCTTTCTAAAAAAAAATTTCTTTGTATTAATTAATTAAAAATTTAATATGCGTTTTAAACAAAAGATCATTCATTATAAATTAATATGATCCTTTCCGTTTATTAAAATGAATTTACTGTTAAAATTGTTCGGAAAATTTATTTTAGAAAGAATATTTTTTCCATTTTTTTAAATAAAATATTAAAATTTCAAAAAAAAAAAAAAAAAAAAAAACCAAAATATCAATAATATAAAAATTTGAATAATTTCCATTATGTACGAGATAATATGACTTTTATATTTAGAACTTATATACTTGATAATTGATAGTATTTTACTGGATATCTAAAATTTAATTGAGTCATTGAGTGTTTTTTTTTTTATTACATTTTTTTTTTGGTTTGAAGTTAAAGAGTTAAACAAAAATTAACAAAAAAAAAAAGAAAACGTGATGAAATTTTAGTCATTCAATCAAAATTGATATTAAAAAGTATAAAATATAAATCCCAGTTCCTATTATGAATTTTCAGTACGTGAAAATATTACATTTTTAATAAAACAAAAAAAAAAAAAATAAAAGAAAATTCTTAAATTTGTGAAATGATGATGAAAAATAAGAATTTTCTATTTTTTTTCAATTTTTCTCTTGTTCAAAGTACGTGCTTAAAATAATATTTTACATTTTTTTTCTTGTTTTTTGGTTTTTTGTTTTTTTATTCTAAATGAAAACAATTGTGAAAATATTTCAGAAAATCGTTGAAATAAATTAGAGAATATTAAGATTTAGGTTTTCTTTTCAATTTACAAGATGTGAACAGGCAAAGTAAAAAAAACTTATGGTTTTCCTTTTTTTTTTTTTGTTAAGTTGTGAAAAAGATGTTTAAATAATTCAAATTTTTCTTAACATTTAACTTGAAAGGCAAAATTTATACTTTTTTTTTAATTTACGGTAGTTTTTTTTTTTTTTTTTTTAAATTTTCAACTTTCTTGCAATGCATTAAATATTTTGTTGAAAATATGAATTGATTTTTATACTTATATATCGGTTTTTCTTTTTTTTTCTTTTCTGGTATCTTTTACTTTATCACATGAAATATTATAAGACATAAATTTTTGGAAGCGATACCTACTGTTGGAAAAGAATTTATTGTCCACTAATATGTACTTTCATAGTATTTTTGGTATTTATTTAGATTAAAATATTAATGTTTTTTATTTTTTATTTTTAAAACTCACTTGTTTTAAAATATGAATATATTAGAAAATCAAAGGGAGACCACTCTTAATTTTTTTTTTTTTACAAAAATAAAAAAATAATTCTAAACATATAACTGGATAAGAAATTGACAGATGCTTGGGATATTGTTATTGCAATTTTCCTGGATCTAAAACGGGCATTCGAAACGATAAGTCATTATATCCTACTTATCAAATTGAAATCGTATAGGCGTTCAAAGGAAAGGAAATTGAATGCTTTCGAAGCCACTTATCAGGAAGAGGTCACAAGAAAAGTAAAGTTAATGGTGTAAGTTCAAACAGCAAAAGTGTTAACCTGGGTGTGCTTTAAGAATCGGTGTTAGGTGTAATGTTATTTTTGTAGTATGTAAATGATATCAGTCGTATTCTTCTTAAGTTCTGTGGAATTGCTAAGTTTGCGGATAATTATTTAAATTGCATTAGCAGAAAGGATATTGATCAATTGACTGAAAATATGAATGAAGATTTGTTAATTGCTAGTTGTTGGTTGCATACCAATAAGTTAAAGTTAAATGTTTCCAAAACTACATGTATGTGAATTAATGTTCGTTTAAACTCTCACAGTCCAGGTATTTTAATTGATAATGGAATGGCAAATCAAGCAGTGGAAACGATAAAATATTTAAGCGTAATAATAGAGTGCAAGTTAAATTTTAACGCGAACATTAAAATAAAGTATGAAACAAAATTTAAAAAAAAAAATAGTGTTCTTTGTAGAATTTTCTTAACTTCACGTGTTCTTCTAGTATAATGGCAAGAATACGGGTCTTTCAAAACAAGTATTGGCAATAAAAACAGTATGGGACAACTTTAGCACCAAAATTTGTAAATTTTTTTTTAGAATTTTCTTATATATGATATCAATTTTAATAAAGTCCTGTATTATTAATTAATCAATTAAGAATAACTGTTAACATGTCATGTAAAAATGTAATGTTGTGGCTTTCATTTTTTAAAAATTTGCAGTTGGTGCCTGGCGTTTAAAAAAAAATATATGCTTTTTCTCAAAAATATTTTATCTTGCAATTTCATAGTTCTGCCTAAACAGTAGCCAAAAATGCAAAGATTTAAAATTTTAAAAAATGTTAGTTTCATATAATGACGTAACGGTAAATTTAAATAGTAAATTACAAAAAAAATTTAAAATATATAAAAAAACTTCAAATATTTGGCATTTTTTGTTTAAAAAAATTCTTAATGAGAACTAGACTTGAAACATATGAAAATATGCCTTTTTCCAAATTTCAGGCGCCATAATTAACCTATGATAGACAGAGGGAAAATTATAATCAAATTTTTCAAAATTTTTGAAAAATCTATTAAAAATTATATAACTATATCATCATTATTGTAAGAAAAAAATTTGTTGGGAATGACGAATATTTATGTTAAAAAAGATATGTTAGATATGTAAGCAATGTTTCAATTTGTTATTAAACTTGAGGGTAAAACTTAGAGGTAAAAAATTTTCCTAATTTTATTTTTAATTTTTTTAAGCTTTCGGTTCTCGTTAAAAAAAAAAATACTCTTGTATCAAAAGATTATATAAGAAATATTTTATAATAAATGACATTTTCGGATCTGTCTGTAAATTTTGTAGGAATAGAATTTTCATTATAATTGCAACAATTTGCTGAATTTCCTTTTTTCTATTAAGAGTTTTACAAAAAAATGATTTGTGTATTTCAATATTCTCTATGCAACCATAATTTCTTTAAAACAAAATTGCAGAAAAATTATTATTAATATATAATATTTTTAGATTTTTTCAAATTAACGTTTATATTAATTGGATCTTTTTAAATTAATTAAAACGAATGAAAAATAAAATTAATAGCAATAATTGAATGATTATAAAAATTTAAAAATTATACAAATATTTTTAATTTAGAAACTGCTTTTCAACTTTAAGTTATTCAAGAGGAAAAAAAAATTAGAAATACTTTAAATATAGAAAAAAAAAAACAATATATTTTTTATATAAATCTGTTAAGTTAATGTATGCTTTTCTGGCGTCTAAAAAGTATTAAATTTTTTGAAAAAAAAAAGATTTTGATTAATCCTTAAATAAATCCTTCTGTTGAAAATTTTAATATCTTACAATAATCAATTCTCACAATCTTTTCTAATAATTTTTTTTTTTTTAATGACTGTTAACAAACATTTTTAGTATGTTAAAAAATATATTATATTCTAGTAAATGTATGTTAAATTAACCTTAATTTAAAATAAAAAAAAATTAAAAAAAAAAGAAAAAAAAGATATTTTAATTATCGTAAAAGCAATGTATTCATTGAATCATATAAAATAATTTGTTCCTTTTGCCAGAAATGATAAGCACAACATTAATGTATGCCATGGAAAAGTGCTAAAAAAAAAAAAAAATATTATAAATTATTCATAAAATATTTCTATATATATTTTCATGAATAATTTATCTTTTATTTTTCTATTTTTCTTCTTTTTTTTTTATCATCATCTCATAAAATACGTTAAATTTAATCACAAATTAAACAGACAACTAATGACAAATATAATAAGGATTTATTTCTCTTAAGAATTAAGTGGTGTCGACTAGAGAGATTTGAAAATTTATTTTAAAAATATTAAACATATATGGATTTACTATAATATTATTATGTTTATAAATTCAGTAAAGGTAAAAACCTTTTATATTTTTCTGAAATAATATTTCTTATTGAAATAATATAATTCATTTTTAGCTTTACATTAGTATCTGAAAATATATTAAATTATTTAAAAAAAAAAAAAAATTTGTAACCTTAAGTATAGCAACATATTTTATGAAATGAGAATGAACTGACTGCTCCAATTGTTTCAACAGTTATATTTAAAATAAATTTAATGGAATATCAATTTAATTAAAATTTATAAATTTAAACTTTAAATTACTTATAAGTATATATTTATGTATAATATTGTCACTTATATAGTTTTTACACTTTACACATAAATTAAATAATATTCATAAAAATTTGAAAAATAAATATTTTTTTTATTATAAAGTATAAAAATTTAATTATAGTACTTTTTTTTATTAGATAAATTCAATTAGGTAACAATTTAGTCTTTAATTATTTAAATTGTAACTAACTCGAATGTGCCCTAAAAGTATGCAATTTATTACAAATTCATACAAAATATTTGATATTACGAGGGGCATTACATAATCATTTATTCAAGAAGTAACAAAATAGAAAGAATTAATCAGAGTGCACAAAAAATGCTCAACGTCATAGTCGACTATTGCAAAGTCTGGCATTTAAAAATAAATTATAATAAGTGCGAAATCATTCTTTTTCGAAATACATACAAAAATCTCAACTACAACTTAAAAGGAGTATATCTAAAATATAATATGAACTACACACAACAGATAAAAGAAGCCATCTCTAAAGGAAACAAGGCCTTTATGGCTTGCAAAAAATTATTTTTTAATAGAATAATATCCTTGATCAGGCCAACAGTAACATATGCAGCACCAATCTGGTATAATACAAGTGCTAGCCTTATGGAAAAACTTAGAAAATTTGAGAGAAAGTGCATAAGAGTTTGTATTAACGAGAGTAGGAAACCAGAAACAAATTTTGTACACTATTTTTCAAACAAATATATATATAGAAAATCAAATATAAAACAAATTGATAACTTTATAATTCAATTGATTCGTAATCATTTTGATAGAGCAATGAATACTTCTGAAAATGGTTTAATATCCCATATATATTACCATAATGAGGAGTATATAAAAAAAACATTAAAATCGGGCTTTATAGCACCCGAACATTTCATTTATCTAGATAAAGAAGGTTTTATCCAAAACCAAAGCAATGTCCCGCTACTATTTCATTATAGTAGACGGGCTACATGCACTAAAATAGAGTACAATCCAAATAGTATTGACATTGGTAGTCTAAAGTTTGACACACATATTCCTACAAAAGATATGTTCATTAACAGAAATTATTGCTGGTTAGAAGAGTAAATTAGTGATTGTAATACTAACTTTAATATTAGGGTTTTATATAGGTTAAGCTAGTTTTAAGTTAGTTTTTTAAGTTTTATTCCAATTGAATAGAAAAAAAATTGAGTTTTTTATAAATTTTTTCCAATTAAATATATCAGATATTAAAACAGTTATAATTATTATTTTTACCATAGCCTTGTTAACTAAATTTAAAAAAAATTAACAAATTAAAAAATATTGTTTTTACATGTTAATCTAGTCATAAGAATTTAATCTAGTTTTGTAAACTTTTTACTAGATATTGTAAATAGAAATAAAGAAGGAAATAAAAAGATAAAAAAAAAAAAAAAAAAAAAGGGGCATTACATTTTATGTATGTAATATTAATATAAATAAATAAATACGAGGGGCTTCGGTAGCCTAGTGGGTAGGCGTGTGACATATTAACCTAAGGAGTGTGGGTTCCATCCCTAAACAGGTCGTAAGTGTTTTTTTCTTTACATACCCCCCTTACGACCAAATATAATGTAAATATAAAGTATATAATATAAACAAAATAAATAATATTAGTATAAAATTTAATAAACCTATAATTTAAACCTATAATGGCCTTAGTAGCCGATGGTTCGATAATATTGCATTACATTACATTGCATGTATGTAATATTAATATAAATAAATAAATAAATAAAATTGATATTACAGATTCATAGGGGCCTCGGTAGTCCATTTGGTCAAGCACGTGGCGTATTAACCGAGAGAGTGCGAGTTCAAATCTTGCACAGGTAGCAAGTTTTATTAATTGAAAACAAATCCCCCTTTCTACCAAATATAGTGTAAATATATAATATATAACATAAACAAAATAAATAATATTAGTGTATAATTTAATAACAGTATTCGACCTATAATGAGCTTAGTAATCGATGTTTTAATAATAATGCATTATCATAATTAATTAAATTATCATAAATCAATAATTTTAATATATTCAAAAATCGTTAAATACAGGTTCATCGCACCGGAACATTTTATATTCTTAAAAATGAAAGGTTATATACAGAACCAGCAATACGTCCCAATATTATTTCACAATAAGAGAAGGGCTACGTGTAAAAAAATTAGTTATGATCCTAATGACATGAGTTCTATCAACATAAAATATGACGTATATATACCGGATAGGGATAAAACATTAAACAGAAGTTATTGGTGGTTAGAAGATACGTCTTATTAGTATACATAAATATCAAAAAAAAAAAATGTTTCGTTTTTTTTTTTTAATTTTAATTTTAGAAATAATTTTTTCTTTGTTGGTTTTTCCCGAATATTTAACAGTTCGAAAAAAACCCATAAAGGAAAACGGGGTGGGAATTAGGTTAAGTTTGTTTTATTAGGATTAAGTTTTAATTATACTTTTAAAATTTTTGGAATAACCTTGGTTTTTTATATAACTTTCCAAGGAAAAAAAAAAAACTTCTATTGTTAAATAAGTATTCAAAAAGACTACTTTTAAATAAATTCATTTAAGACTAGATTAAGATTAGATAAAAAAACATTTTTGTTATTTTGAAAGCTAATAATTTTAATTTGTGAAATATAACCATTTTTTTTGTAATTTTTTTAGGTTTAGTATTAATTGAATAAATAAATAATTAAAAAAAAAAAAACAAAAAAAAAAATTAATATACGTAAATGAATAAATAAGATCATATTAGTGTCAGGCACACTAATATCTTATACTACGTCCGTACCTAAATAAATAGGTAGTAACACGATGGAATATTAGAATTACAAAGAAAAAGCGGATGTTAGAGTTTGATGTGATAATGAATTCAAGAAAAAAATATTTTAAGAATATTTGTCTAAAAAATGAGATTTACTATTGTCCAATTAATATTTATAAAGAAACGAATATAATAAGATTTAATAATTTTTTAATAAAATTAATTCATAATTATAATAGTAAGTAACTGAAAGTAATAAGTGCTAATGAAAAGAAAAGAAAAATTTCTTTTGAGAAGAAAAAACTGACCTGATAAAGAATTTGAATCCAATATTTCTTATATAAAAAATATTTAAAAAGAAGAATTATGTAGAAATTTTGTATTATTAGTCTGTTAAGTATTTTCAAATTCTTAACAAATCATGAATAAAAGGATAAAATAATTAAATAAAAAATTATATTTTTCGTAATTTTTTTATTTATTTATATACAGTTACCGTGATACATAAATGTGTCAGGTAGCTATAATCCCTGTTTCCTGGTAGAAATGTGGGGTGTACGAGATATTATGTGATATATTAAGTACATATTTATATATCGCGAGATATTAATTTTTTTTTTTTATATTATAATTATTGTAGCCAGCCGGGAATCGAACCCGAGACCTCATATTCCCTTATAATGAGAAGAGCAGTACGTCAACAATGGCTGAATGTATTTTTCGTAATGTTTTGTTTTTTTTTTGTAATCTATAATTCTACTCCCCTTAATTTCCTCGAAAATATATTTTAAAGATATATAAGAATTATAAACAATGTCATTTTTTTATATGTTAATATTCAGAAATAAGAAAAGTTTAAAATATAAATACTAAATTTTTCAATAAAGTCAATAAATTTTGTTTTATTTTAAATATTTTACGACAGTTTTCCAGTGTGAGAAACAATTTAAAATAATTTCTTAAATTGGTAATCACTTTCAGTTCTCAGACAAATTTTAAAAACTATATAGGAAATAGTTACGAAACAAATTTTTTTTGTTTTGTTGAGTTTATTCCACTACCAGATAAATGGTGTGTGACACAGATTCTTTCCTTTCATTGTGTGGCTGTAAATGTCGTTAGGAAATATTATTCTCATGACGTGTGTGGGATTAGCAGCCACATTCCCTCCATTTTTATATCGTATTTTATACGCCTAATACCCCCTGGACAATCGAGGTCCAAACTAAATTTTTAATACATTACAGTTTTATATTATGTTCAAATTAATGATGGCAGATTAAACTGTTTTTCTGCTATATTATGTTTTTAATCTTTATTTTATATAGAAGCAAAACATTTCTGATTGTCGAATATTCGAATCTACTCCATATTGTTTTCAGTTTATTCGTCTTTATTAAAATTATTTAAATTATAAATGAAAACTAAGTTTTTAACATAAAATCGTGTTATTATGGGTGTTATGTTAAACTTAGGTAACGCCGGTTGAAAAATAGCATTTTTAGATTTTCATTTAAGTTTCGAAATGATTTTTTTTTGTGATTTTAATACTTTCTTTATACTAATACTTCTGATGTAGTTAAGACACAAAAAAAAATTAATAAAAACATATTTTAATTTTTATAAATAGAAAAAAATTTCCAATATTTTATGCTGAATTAACAAAAGTGTTTGTGAATTTTTTATAAAAGATTTTTTTTTTTTTATTAAAAAGTTATGCAAATTTTTTTATAATATTTTAAACTGAGAAAAGGAATTAAAAAAAAAAAAATTGATTTTCATTATTTTAATTAATATTTTTAATATATTTATAGATATATACCATTTTTGTTTTTGTTTGAATCTTTTTAAGTTGTAACTTTTTAATAAAAAATGTTCGTCAATAATTCATGTTAATTTTTTTTTTCAAATAATTTATATTTTTCAAAAAATCAGCAAAACTTTTTATCATAGAAATTAATTTAAATATTTGTTAGTTATTAATGCTGATTTTAATGAACTCCTCATAATCCCTCCTCATAAATATAAAATATGTTATACTTTACTATTTATTTATTGGAGTTTTTTCTAGGGTGAAAAATTTTATAAACTTATCAAAAAACTCACAATGCAAAAAATTATGTAGCAAATTTCCTATTTCACAAATTTGTAATTTGGAAACGTCCAGTTTTCAAAAAATTAAAAGAAATCTCTCTTTAGTAAAGACTTTGTATATAGTAAAACTAATATGTTAATATCTTTCATAAGATATATGTATTTGCGAGATTTTGAATTAGGACTGATTTTATAATATTTGGTTACAAAATCAGGATTTCAATAAATAGTTTAGTACAGGTTTGGAGACAGCTTCCAATTGTGATTAAAAAAGATTTCAAAATCAGGGTTTCAATAATTTGTTCAGCAGGAATTATAAAAATAATTAGAAGAGATTTTAGTTGGTTCAAAATCAGGGTTTCCCCTTTTTTCATCAGAATATAAATGTGTATATCCGAGATGTTGAATTATTAGGGATTTTAGAATTGGTTACAAAATCAGGGTTATACGCCTTTTACAGAATATTTATATAAAGTATATGTGAGATTCTGAATTATAGGAGAGGTTTTAGAGTTGATTACAAAATCAGAGTTTTACCCTTTTATAGAGTTTATATACTTATGTTATTTGAAAAATTTGTCAAACGGATGTTTTGCAAAGTAAAAATTTTTACATCTAGCCTTTTTGACAAAATGAGTTTTTGCGAAAGGAGTTTTTTTGCCAAGTGATTTTTTGCAATGTAATGCTTGCAATGTTAGTTTAGGTGAACTGTGCTATACCCCATAGAAATATGTTACGATTGACTTTTTAAGATTTGTTAACAAATGATATTCTATCTACAAATCTATTCTATCATATCTCGAATTTGAAAATATTAAAGATAATTTTTTTTATTAACTTGCATATGAAATATACTTTTTAGCACATTTCCAAAAAAATTTTGAAAAAATGTGCTTATTAGTTTCACTCTGTCCGTCCGTCCGTCCGTCCGTCTGTTTACAAAACTTCTACACCGTTAAAGATAGAGAAAAAAAATTTTAACCATGGGTAGGTCTCATAAAAAAAATAATTTTGTGGAACAACTTTTTCATGTAGTCCCATCCATTATGGAGCTACAGCCCCTCAAACTTTGAAAAAGCCCTATTTTCAAATGCATATATCTTATGTTCTGCTTAAGATTTTTTCAACTGAAAACGTCATTCGACAGGTATTTCTTTTATCTTTGTAAATTTATATCAAAATTATACAATTTTTTTAAATTTAGTATTTAAATTTACCGTTATTGTGAAATTTTGCATGATTTTTCTACTTTCATAACTCCGGCACGCTTTTAGATAGAAGCTTGAAATTTTGAGGCAAGAAAGAACTTTTAGAATTAGTATAAGTTTGCTCAGAAAATTTTTTTGGACCACCCCCTGTTTATGAGCTATTAGGGCTCAAAAATTGAAAATTTTCTATTTTTAAACACCTGTAACTTAGGAACCTGTACACATTTTACTTCGTCAAGATATAAAAATTAAATCTACAGTACTATATTTTAACGTGTGTTAAAGGTTTATTTTAGTTGTAAAGGGTTCCAAAGTTACAGCTCTTCAAAATTGCGAAAAAGCCCCATTTTCAGATATATATATCTCAGGCTCTGCTTAATAGTTTTGCAACCTAAAACCGCCAGAAGATCGAAAATTTTATTGTCTATATAAAACAATATCAAAATTATGTAATATTTTGTAATTTACTATATAAATTTACCGTTATGTGAAAACCACATTTTGCATGAAATTTCTTTTTCCATAACTCCGGCACGCCTTTAGGTAGGAACCTGAAATTTTGAGACAAGAAAGAACTTTTAGAATTAGTATAAGTTTCCTCAGAAAATTTTTTGGTACCACCCCCTCTTTAAGAGTTATTACGCCTCAAAAATTGAAAATTTGCTATTTTTAGACACCTGTAACTTAGGCACCTGTAAAAATTTTTCTTCGGCAAGGCATGAAAATTAAAGGTTCAGTAATATACTTTTACGTGTGTTAACGGCTTTTTTTAGTTATAAAGGATTCCGGACTTACGGCCTCTCAAAATTTCAAAAGAGTCCTATTTTCACATTTTTTCTTATTACATGAAATTTTCAAATTTTTGTGCAAGTCACAATTCTAAACAGTTTGTATTGAGTTTTGGAAATGTGCGCTTTTAAAAACCGTTGGTTTACATTCTACCTTGTTTCTAAATTCATACAAATTATCAGTTGTATCATATACGATTAATTTTAAGTAGGCAACAGAAAAAAACTGAAAAATTAATTTTTAAGTCATAGCGATATTTAACCAATAAACCAATAACAATAATACCAACAAAATGACGAACAACCAGATGTTTTATTTCTTTTGACTTTGAAGTTTATCCAATTTTATTTTAATTTTTGATGTGGTATATATAAATTTACCTACATATCTTAAATGAATATAAAAAGGAAAAAAAAAACATCTTTTGATTTAAATTTTAAAAGAGTTGTGGTATTTTTAAGAATTCGATTTTTTTTTTTTTTGTACTTAAAGAAATTCTCAATTTTTTTTTTTTAATAAACACGATAAGATATTTATATAAATTTGTAAAAATAGGCATAATCTAAGTTAAAACATTATTAAATCTATTTTAAAAGCATTATTTTATTTAAACATACTTATAATATATATGTACATAGATACTTAAATTCTTTTATACTTCTTTGAACATTTTCAATTCTTTTTTTCTTATTTTTGAATAAAAGCTTTTAGATATGTATAAAAAGTATGCCAATACCTTACGGCATTTTATACAATTCTATCATTATGTTACAAATGTCTTTTACCTATAATTTTTTTTTTTTTTTTTTAATTATACTTTTATAAATCTTTGCATTTTATATGTAAATTTTATACAGTTGTTAGCCAAAATAATTTTATTTAATATATGAAAAAGATTTAATTTAAAATGTTAGATTCTCTTGTGTATTTTCTGATAGTTTAAATTAAAAATTGTGTCTTTTTACTACATTTTACATTAAATATTTAGAAAATGGTATAATTAGAAAATGGTATATGACTTTATAGTTAATTTTGTTCATGTTTAGGTGGTGATTGTAATAAGAAGATCGTCAAAATGATTACTGTTACAGTCCATCATCACTTTTCATATTTAAAATTAATACTTTTACCACTCTTCTAAGTTCTTGCAATAAATTCATGATATCAATGTTTTTACAAAAATTATTGCATACTTTTAGGTTTACAATAAAAATTTGATACGTATTATGCATGCAACTGTATTTTACAATATATGTAATATTATTTTCATCTATAATTATTTAACAAAAAAAAACAAAAAAAAAACGAAAAACAAATCTTATGGTATATAAATTCTTTAAATTATTTTCTAAAATGAAAATTATTGTTCTCCGTCATATTTTCTTCTTCTTTAACACATATTTAAATTTCATGGGTACTTATATCATAATATATTGTATATATGAATAGTTATAAATAACAAAAAAAAAAATGAATATATGTACTTATATAAATTTTGTAATAAACACAACATATTGTAATATACATAGTGTTGGGATATGAATTATTAGATATAATTCTTAATAAAATTTATATAATACTTTTACAACCTTAATGTTTATTTTTGGAGCATTAACAATTCAATTATTTCATAAAAACCAAAAAAAAAAAAAATATAACAAAGAGAAAAGTAAAAAAAATGTTTATTTTTTTGTTTTTTGGTTTTACTTTTTAATAAATTCTTATTCAAAAGCTAAATTGACTAGAAACATAAAGCATTTATAAACAACATAATAGAAAGTAACATATACTATTTTTTTTCTTTATGCAAAATATAGATTTTTATGTATATTATATCAAATTAATATTAATATATTTTATATTAAATAGGTTGCAGTTAACATATGAAATAAATTTCGAAATAAGAATTTATTATTATTTATTAGTATTAATTACATGCATTCAATTACCATTATTAAAATATTATATTGAATATACTTAGTTCAAGGATCTTTGAAAGCTTTTGTAAAATTTTTTAATTTACCATTTTTGCCTTAGGGATTTTATTCTAACGGCTGACTAGCTATCAAATCTGAATTTTTTAATACATGTTGGATTCAAATGTACCTTTTAATCGTAATATCTTTTTTGATTGGTTCTTGTATTACTGATTTCTTATGATTGGTTTGTTAGTATAAGTGGCTGGTCCTGTCGATCGTAACAAAGACCCTAAGTAGCGCGTTAGTATGGTTTTACTACCACTTTCGTGACCACAAGCTTCATATTAAGGTTATATTGATTCAACATTTTATTTTATCAGAATATCTTTGATTTCGATCCAATATGAATGAATAAAACTGAGCTTGAACTCAAATTTAACTTTTTCGAACAAAAGTTCAAGTTCAAGAGTAGATGTTCTTTGAAAAAGTGAGATTTAAGTTCAAGTTTAGTTTTTATGCATTTGACCCATTATGTTATTAAAAAAAACATTTAATTGTATTATACTAGCAGTTTCGCATACTTTACCTTTCTACAGAAAGATTATAATCTTTATACCAATTCATATGGAAATTA
The DNA here is from genome assembly GCA_947095535.1 of Poecilobothrus nobilitatus. Taxonomy (NCBI): domain Eukaryota; kingdom Metazoa; phylum Arthropoda; class Insecta; order Diptera; family Dolichopodidae; genus Poecilobothrus; species Poecilobothrus nobilitatus. The sequence continues at coordinate 162,977,760 of OX352773.1, forward strand.
TTCAAAATTAAAAAACAATAGTGAAAAAATCATCACTTAATCATTTATAGATCAGGTTTCTTTACATCTTTAGTATAATATTATACAAAGTGAATAAGAAACCTCAATTAAATTTTATTCGACTTTATTTCTACTATAATAAATAAAATTGAAATTCAATAAGAAAAAATATAATAAGAGCAATTACTAATTAATTACAAATACAGAAAGTTGTGAAATTAAATTGGACAGATACTCCACACCAGAATCTGCACAGGCCAACTGACGCTAAGGACACAAACTGAAGGAATAGGCAGAGTCGACAGAGGAATGAGTAGAGAATGTGGGCAGGAGATAGAGATAATATATTATATGTACTTTGGCAATGCTTGGCGCTGGAATCCCAAAGCGTGATCCCCTTGATGGATAATGGTTGTTTATTTTGCCTATCCAACAAAAACACAACAACAGAATTGCTAATTAATTGGTTTTTTTTTCCTTTATTTTATTTACATAAAGTTATAAATACATAATATCATATAATAACTTAAAGTGTTAATACAATGACCCAAGCATATTGCGGTATGGTCTTTTAATTTACAATTTACTTCTTTTACACTTTTCAATTTAATAAATTTTAATTTAATTAAGTTTTCTTAATTTAAGTGAACTACAACAATATATAAAGTGTAATATTTAAACCTAATTAAATTTATAACTATATACATTTTGTATGTTATATAATATATTCTTTTTATTAATATAATTTCCAAAGAACGAATATATTTTATAACAATAATTTTTACATTGTTGTTGTATCCGTTTGTAATCAAAAGCATCAGTTAGTCTTTTCATGTGATAATGTCACTATAAAAATACATCAGATGAACTCTACCATAAATTAAAAACCATATGAGGAAAATAAAAGATTCTTTATGAAAAAAAAAAAAACAAAACAAAAAAAAACTTTTTTTTTTTTAAATATTTTATATATATGGAACATTTTAAAAAGCTTTTTATGCTGTTCAGTAAGGACATCATATTTAAAATACCGGAAATTTTAGTTTGAAATAATTATATTTGTATATATACATATATATATTATATATATATATATTCTTTTTTTCTAAAAATGCAAAAACTAATAAAAAGAGATCACAAAATTAGATCTTTAAAATTTTTAAAAGTTTTATACGTCCTTTGCGAATATTTTATATACGTAGGTTGGTATACAATTCATATTTATGCTATTTTCAATACAAGAGTTATACTTCTATCTACAATATTATATTAATTTATTTAAAATGTAAAATTTTTGTTTCCTTAAATATTTTTTTTTAAATAAAAATGTTTATAAAAATTCATATACTACTCGTATATTTTAGAAGACGTTTATTTTAATTTTTGTATAAAACCACCACACCGAGATATCAACTGTAATAAACTTTAAGTGATAAAAGATTTAATTTATTTTAGTATCTTTGTTTGAAAACTTTATTTATTTCAATATTCCCTTTATAATTATTTATTAGAGTAAACTTGTGAACATTTTTTAATGATTTTTTATAATATTTTGTAATACTGCATATACATAAAATGCAACTTAAATTTTCTGTTACTTTTATTATCTTAAGTTAATTTTAATTATTTTAAAGATTTATATGACTATTTATAACTTTTAAGATATTGATACTTTTAAGATTATTCGGGATAAGATATTGTAAATTATCAAAAAAAACCTTATAGATTATGAAGTTAATACTTGGATCAGTATGAAATTATTTCTTGTTATTCGAATTCGATTCTTAAATCTTAACTAATAAAAATACAAGAGAAAAAAAAAACCATATTAGCTTTGGATAATTGAAAAAAAAATATATTATCTAAGAGATTTATAGCTATATTAAACCTATCTAACTCTAAATTATTGAAAAATAATAAAATAAGATCACATTCGCTTAAATTCTTTTAAATTTTTTTTTTTTTTTTCTTAACAGAAAAATTAAAATTGTATATTCTTTTCAAAAGAAAACAAAATTTTTATATTGTAATTGACTATAAAAAAAAAAAAAAAAAAATACTTAAATAAATATTTCCACCATTTTTACAAAAAAAATTTACTGAATTCAAGAAAAATTTGAAAATTTAAAATTGAAAAGAAATGAAAGAAAACAAAATGAAACAATGAAATTTGTATATAAAAATATTAAAATTTTCATTAATTTCGAAATTCTATTGTAACATTAGAAGAATTAAACTCTATATACGAGCTATAGGCATAATTTATATTATCATGCTATTTTTATATATTATATTTTTATGTAAATTCATATATATATATAAAAGTATAGTATAGTGAATTCTAGTATATAGTAAAAACTCTATATATAATATAAATACATCCGAGTAATTTTCAATCAAAAGGATAATAATTTCTTTTATTTGTTTATTTTTGTTTTTTTTTTTTTTTTGTTTTTTTTTCTCATTATTTTACTTAATACCTTATACTCTGTTTGTAGTGTATATATACGCCACGGTACTTATAAATAACAGAGTTTTTACTTTTTATTTTTGTTATTCTTCTGAAAATACTTATTATATTATACATAATGTATATATAATAAGTATAATATCTATAGATATATATATATGTATGTTTGTAAGTATGTTGAATAAAAAAAAATTTAGATTAAAATGTGAAGATTTTGTTTTTGTAATAAATTTTTATAAAGTGAAAACATACGTATTCATATATTTATATGTAGGTAGTTATGTATGTTGGTATATATACATAATATGTATTTCTTATAGGTATAAGATGAGTATTAAAATCATCATCTCCGATGTTTTAAGGTGATTTTCCTCATTGTTTTTCTTTCTCTATATATCTTTCCTTAATTTTCTTTTTTTTTTTCTCTTAAATATTTTTAATTTTTTTTTTTTCTTTTCCCTTCAATGTTTAGAAAAATCTGTGTGACGTAAAACTCTTATACCATATTAAAAACAAAACAAAAAAAAAAAAAAAATCGCAAAAACAGAAGGAAAAAACCAAAACATCAAAAAAAATAAAATAAACACACACATTTTAGTCTGATAGAAATACAACAGAATCAGAAAGGATGTTTTTGTTTTTTTTATTTTATATTTTATATTTTGTTTTTTTTTTTTTTTGCTTCTTTCTTTTTTGTTAAAGATGAAGTAAAAGTAGAAAAAGGATCTTTAAAAAATATTTTCAAGTTTTTTGTGCCTTTTTTTTTTTTTTTGGTTGCTTTTGGTTGTTTCCCTTCTTTTTTATTTTTTTTTTTCCTCTTTTATTATTTTATTATTTAGAAATTTGTTAAAAATTTAAACAATATAGCTTATTTTATTATATTAAAGGTATATATTGGAATTTAATATGTTTATATATATATAATATATGTTTTATATAAAATACATGAATTATTTGTAATATATGTCTAATTTATATAAATATAAGATCATATATATAAACAAGAGTAAAGATTAATATTTGTGCAGTGATTTAAAAGAAACAAAAAGAAAAACAAAAAAAAAGGATATCGAATGATTTTTCGTTGTAAATTGTTTTTCTCTCCCTAATTATACGCTTTTGTTTTTCTTTTAATTTTTGTTAGTTTTTTTTTTGTTTTTTTTTTTGTTTTGTTTTGTTTTGTTTTATTTTCGTAAGATTTAGGTTGATATTTAATTAAATTTTAAAAGAAGGAAAATAAAAACCAATTTTTTTTTCTTTTTTTTTTAATTTATAAGAAAAATAACAAAATTTTCAATCAAATAGAATCAATTTAATTATAATTGAATATAGATGAATCAATATAATTTATATAAATTAATAGTATTATATTTAATTTTGAATTGAATTATTGGCAAACTATACTTAATGGTTATTTTTTTTTTTATTTTTATAAATAAAAAAGTTTTGTTTCATTTAATTACCTACATATTTTTATAGTTTTATTTTTTAAGGCATATAACATATTTGCTATATTAAGGAAAGGAATATTATTTAATATCCTTAAAAATTTTGTGTAAAAAATTATGTAAATATTAATTATTATTAAAATATTGTTAATTAATATAAATATATTGTTCAGTTTTTTTGTTTTTTTTTTTTTTGATAATTTAATGAAAATCATGCACAGTCTAGAAATGGGCCTGAGCTTAAATGAGGTTAAGTTAACTATAAGATACCAAAATAAAGTTATTCCAAATATTTTTTTTTTTTGTAATTATTGAAACAATATAAAAAATTAAAACAAATTTTAACTAAAAGAACATATTATAATCTGGCCAATGGTGCAGTGCATAAGCCGGCGTTCTTTCAGATGAAAGGTCTCGCGTTAAAACCCTGGTCAGGTCAAAATATTATATAAACTATGTATATATTTGAAATATATTAAATATAATAATAATTTATATGATATAAAACAAATAAATAATATAAATATAATTTAATACTTGTGATGCTGGACCACATGCCTTTAAGATAAAGAATCCTAAAAAGATATTGGCAGATTTTTATATCTGGATTCTTACACTCCAGTCTAAAATAAATAGAAAATATTATAAGGAAACTAAGATTGCTTAACCGCTAGATTATTAATATCGGTGAGTTGATGGCTACCTAGAGTTTCTCTTCTGGCTCTAGCCAGCGCTGGGCACTTACAGGTGAAGTGTATAATGGATTCTTTCTCATTCTGTTCACCACAGCTGCGACATGATGAATTGAATGGGATACCTAGTCTGGCAGCATGTTCAACAATTGGCCAGTGGTCCGTAAACACTGCACAACAATTAGCCACTGGTATCGGTTCTTTTTTTATCATACGATGGCCAGACTTTCTTGGCCGTACAATACTTGGCTAGTTCATTCCTCCTTCAATTTGCTAAGAACAAAAAGCGGAGGAAGATATCTCTCTTAACGCTCTTTAGCGGTATGTTTACCTGTTCCGCCAGTGAGGCATTTAGGCGGGAACCCCTTCTTGCTAACTTATCAGCATGTTTATTCCCTTCGATGTTCTTATGTCCCAGAACCGACAGTAATGTGACATTGTAATGATTACTTACATTTTTAAGCTTGTCAAAGCATTTTCTGACGAGCTTAGATGTTATTATTGCAGAGTTGAGAGCGGCAAATGCTGCTTGGCTGTTAGCAGTACCCATGTATATTATAATATTGCATATATTTTAAAACTAAACAGATGGATATTTAAAAAAAATTATATTTATAGAGTTTTAGGAATCACCTATAAGAATCACTTTAAGAATATATCAAAAAGTTTTGTCATAATTTGTACAACTTATAGTAATCGTTTTAGCATTATTTCTTTTTAAAAACAAAACTTTCTTAAAGTTTGGCTTTAGTTTTTTTTTTTTAACATCTTTTTTTATATTTACAACTATCTATTACAACAATGCACAAAAACATTTAGATACCCAGTAAATTATTTGAAATTAGAAATTAAGTTGTCATGTGAGGTAGATCTTCAGTAATTTCTTCCCCTTGCATTAATTTTCTGCCTGTTCAAACAGATGAAATATCGTGCTACCTGAACATAGTTTGAAGTTCAGCCGGAGTAGAACGCTTGAGCCTGTTTCGCTGATTTCTGTTTGAAACCAAGCCTCTTACCAGTATGTTTGGATGTACCTCCAATCTGTTGAAATACATTTTACTGGAAAAACCTATTTCTTCTTTAGTTTTTCATTTAATATTTTTTAAGTTTAGAACATTGAGTTAAAGAATTATTTAATTACATTTTAAAATTTTCCGAACGCTCTGTTGTTATATTTTTTTTTTTGATAAAATAAATTTCTAACGTTACAATTACCACAATTCACCGCATCAAGTATTTCAGTTTATTCTGTTTACGTAGAAAAGGTAATAATTTTTAACGCTAGAAAGTCATTTCGAAAATTTCCATATTAAATAAAAATGTATGTATTGAAGAAATTGTTATAATAGTATCTTTAATAATTTAAGATTGTAAAAATAAACAATATAATTTTCTTTTAAATTTAAAAATTAAATTAAAGAATTTCATCATACCGATGAATAATGGAAACATCAGATATGACGTAAATCGAAACGAAGTAAATTTAAAAATTATATCGGTACATTTAAAATAGAAAATATATTTCTTTTTGACCTATTTAACCTGCAGATGTATAGATAAATTATCTTATAGGATCATTAATAATATTTCTTTAGTCTTTTTGAAAAATGTCCTTTCAGTAAACAATTTTTTTCAATTTGGTTTTTTTACTTTTATTCTTTTTATCAAAATTTTCTTTTTTAAAATTTTTTATTTCTATTTCCTTTAATCTTGATAAGAATGTTCATGTTTTTTGTTTGCTTAAAAAGTATTTCAATTATAAATAAATCTTCCAAAAAGAAAATTGTTTTTTTTTTGATAACTGTACTTGTCATCATTGGTTTTAGAGATTACTATCACAACTTAAAAGATATGATTTATTGAAAATAAAAGTAAGTAGAAAATTGGTGTAAATTTAACACTATAACTACAACGCAATTTTTGTTTTTTCCTAATACAAAAAATCAGAATTTTTAACATATTTTTGCTTAAGGAACACTTTGTCCTTTGATTTTTTTAATTTTTTAGCTAGAATAAAGGATGAAAATTCATTGTATGAATTTTAAAGCAATACAAATATTTTATTTGAATAAAAAAAAGTTACAAAAGTATGTAATTAAAACATACGTCTTTATATTTTTCAATACTTTAAGCCTTATATAGTCGCTACTTATAGAGTACACGATGAAATACTATCATGATATATTCCTCTTTCTAAATTTGATATTTTATAAATTTCTTCTTACAAAAGCCATAAAAGCTATCTGATATTTCACTTTCCTTTAGAGACTTAGAAATTAGAAGGTATATAACTTTGCTTTTTTAAAAATTAAAATTTTTTATCTAATGAAAACTTTATCTTAAAATTTTCCGAAAATTTGGGAAAGAAAAACTTTCAAAAAAATACAAAATAAAAAGGAATAATATAATGAAGCATTATACTATATCTGAAGTAGATCAACTTGTTTACCATGCTTGTACCATTCAAAGTCTTGTTTAAAATAACTTAAAATATATTTTACTTTAATTCTTTTCAATAAAATATCTGTAGTAGTTTTTTTTTTTTGGTATAGATTATGTAGCACTGCGGCAATGAAATCAATGTCATATGTTTCTAATAGCATTCAATTGTTGGCTATGGCATTCATGTTTTGGATATATATATTTTGATTTTATTTAAATTTAAAAATATAGAAAAATAAAAATCAACATTCCTTTTGTTGCGATAAGAACACAAAACAAAAAAAAAAAAAAAGGAAAACTTCAATGTCAAATAAAAAAAATCGGTCACTTCTGTTTATAAAAATAACAAAAAGGAAAATTAAAGAACAAAAAGAAACCAATTGTTTTTCTATTACTATAAACATTCATAAAGATACTCTTGTACATTGTATCACTTTCAACATAATTTTATTTGGTTTTTTTTTTTTCTAATTTGGGTCCCTTGATCTTATAATAAAAGTAAATTTTATTTTTGTATTAGAAGGACAAAAAAAAATGTTCTCTATAGGCATTAAAATTTACACATTTTCTGTCAGATTTTGTGATTTTAAATGTAATATAGTAAATTTACAAATTAAGAAAAGAAATAGATACCTACTGAAATTTTTTTTTTCTGAAAAATCTTTAAATATAGGTAAGAATTTAATTTTTAATTAAAATATTAAAACAAATTATTTGTTTTTGTTTGGATATGGATTAGATTTTGGATTAGGTTGGAAAATCCTTTAACATAATCCATTTAGATATAGTGATTTCTTTGTTGCAATTCAATTTTCCATAAGCCGGGTGAGTCGATAGTGAAGAATAAAAATTTTCTTCTTCTTACGGCTTGACATTCTATTAAAGGACTAAAAAAAGGTTTTTTTCAAAAAATTTTTAAAAAAAATAAATTTCAATTTCTTTAAATTAAATGACAACTGCATTTAACTAGTCTACACTCGTTAAAATATAACGCAATGTAAAAAAATATAAGTATAATTTATTTCTTAATCTAAAATTTAAGATATATACATATAGACATATACACATATTTTTATAAATAATATAGAATTAAAGGAAAATGCACCTCACTCAATACTTTTATTGCAAGTGCCTTACAAACCAAAATTTTACATACTATTTAGAAATGAATTATAAATTATTTTTGAATTTGTTGTTATTTTTATAAAGTTGTTTCACATAAACTTTTAGAATGTAAAGATTTCCACAATCATACATATTATGCTAAAAGATTAAAACGTTTGAGTTCTGATGAGCTTATCAAACTTAGTGTTTGAACGATGTTTAGTACTACCACTTAGTATGAATAATACCTATACTGTTCAATATTCTTATAATTAAATTCAAGAGAACTAATTTATATGAATTTCAAGCAAAATAACATATTTGCGCTATATTAGACGCCGTTGCATTTGCATTTTCTTTCACTTTGTCTCTCATCCGGTTGTGGTTAAAAGAGAAATTTTCAACAAAAAATTATCTGCCTGAGCTGTTGCATTTTTACAAATACTTAAGCAAAATCTAAATTAAAAATCTAAATATAATCTAAATCTAAATAAATCTAAATAATGAGATTTACTCTAATACATAGTGATTTCAAATTCAGAAAAGTTATAACTGTTAAATGCAATACCGTCTAATAATCAAAATATGTTGTGTTGACGATGTTTGTTGACATCGTGTAATAAGTGTCATTGTCATGATTTTACATACTGTGACGCTTTGTTTTTCATTCTTAAGATTTTAAATTTACCTAAAATGTTAATTAGTAACCTATACTGATCAATTTCTAATTTGATTTATAATTTTACATTTCATTTATTTTTAATTGCTTATTTGTGTAGACATTTTTCGTTTAATATGAATTATTTATCAAAAAACATAAATTATTTATTTTAATCTTACTTTTAAAAAGAAATTTGTACAATCAACCATTTACATTTAATTTACTATCAAATTAAAAAGAATTCTATTCTAGATTTTACAATATAACAATTCTACATTACAGAAATTAACTATAGACACCCGGTATAATATCATTATTAGTAAACATTTTCACAACTTCCACGTAATATATAACTTTTCAATATCGAAAACGAATAAAAAATATTATGAAAAAAATTTTTTGAATTTATTTGTATTCTCTTTTTATGGAGCACACGTTCTCTCATTCTTTAATGTTGAACTTGATCCTCTAAATTCTATTACAAATTTTTTTTCCCAAATATTAAATAAATTTTTTTTTTTTTTTAATGCATTTCTCTGCCACATAAATACGAATAGGAAATTAGACAGCCTTTCCTTTTCAGGCCTGGATGTAAATGTTGTAAGGGAGCATAACTCTTATGACTTGTGTGGGATTCGAACCCACACTGTCTCGGTGTTTACAGGGGTTTTATACGCTCTTACCCACTAGGCCACCGAGGCCCCTTATAAAATAAATTACCAAATAATAAGTCCAAATTTAATACATTCTTAAAAACTTTTAGCAATAATGTCCTTTTTAAAACCCTTATTTTAATTTTTTAATAAAAATTTCATCAAGATTTGAAGTACCTATGAGTTTAAATTAAATATTTTCGAATAGAAATTTTTGAATTTCGAATACTCGAAACTAATTTTATCAGCTTTAATTATTAATAAAATTATCAAATTGAATCGGCCAATTTGTATTTGCAAAAATTTCAAAAGGAAAGTTAAAAAAATATATACATTACATAACATTTTTCCTGTTGGATTTTCTTAACTAATTGTATTTTCTATAACTAAAAACTCAAACCCTTAAAAAAAATGAAATAACTTTCTATTTTTATTAAAAAAAAAAAAATCATTAAAATTAAATCTATTATATTTTTTTCTACAACAACAAAAAAAAAAGCATATTATTTTGTTTTTCTCTATTCAAAATGTTCCATCACCTGATGAAATATTATTTTTCTACTGTTTCTTGTCTTAAATATAGACAAAAAGCGTATAGTAAGTTTAATATATTGGATTACTTTTACTTTTTTTTTTGTACCATCTGTTACTTGTCATTTAACTTAATTTTTTTTTTTTTTACCATTTTACCGTTACAACTTTTTGATCATTTTCAAAAATTAACTAAATTAATTTTTTGTTTTGTACAAATATTCGTTTTAAAAAATTAGACTTTTTTTTTTCGTTTTTTTTTTTTTTTTTTTTGTTTTCTAAAAATAGGAATAACAGAATTTTGCAATTTCGCCTACTTACAGATTAACAAAAAGAAAAAAAAGGAAAAAAATATATATATTTATAATATCGTATCAGATACTACTACACCCATACACATCATATATATACAATAAACACACCCATACTTATTTTGTTTCCTATATATACTCGTATGTACGGATATTTTGGTATATAGATACATCCTGATCTTTAATTTTTAAGATATTCATTCCACCGCTAATCATTTTATCTTTTCGTTATTGAAATTGAAAAACGAAAAGGAAAAATAAGAAAAAAAAAGAAAATAAATAAATAAAAATTATAAGTGACATTAGTACAACTACGTGATGTATGTTTCAGATGTTTTACGATGGAATTTAATAATTTGATAATATACAATACATATATAGAAAAGAAAACCAAAAAAAAAAAAAAAACGAAAAATGAAAACTGAAAATAAATCAAATTCCATTTTAATCTAAACATGCGTATGTCATGGTTTTTTAAGAGGTTTTTCTTTTTATTTTATTTTTTTTTTGTACTGTTCTGTTCTGCTTTTGTACCTATAGGAACATCAATTGAATAGTAAAAAAGAATGGTAAAAATTGACATTTGACAGTTAGTTTCGTCTGTTTATCTTAAACTAAGAATTTAAAATATTTTCGAAAATATTATTATCTTTTTTATTTAATCAATATTTTGTAATTTTTATTTTATAAATTTATTAAGATGTTTAGGAAAAAAATACTATAATGAAAGTGTTCTAACATACAAAAGTTTGCAAAAGTTAGGTTTTTTAATTAAAATAAAGAGAATGAAATTTTACCCAACTCTTAACTTGACAAAGAACTTTAGTTATCTGTTAAAAATTCAATAAGAATTTTTATATTTAAAATTTATATTAATAAATACTTATAAAACTGAAAATAACAGTATAAAAACAATTATAGGTTATATCATAGTATATAACATGTTCGCTTGACAATATATCATTTGATTTATACGTTCAGGTGTGAAACTGAAACTCTATGTTTAATATTTTTTGTTTTTTATTTTTTATTAATTAAAGAACAATACGATTTATTGAGTTTCAAAAAATTTTTATTTATTTATGCGAATTGCAATTTCAACAGCATCTAGCTGTCATCTTAAGCGCCGCTATATCATTCAATATATTATTCGTTTTTCTTTGTGTGGAATTTATTATTATTAAACCAAGGTGTATTATAGTTTTGGATTAAATGTTTAGATCAGTTAATGAACGGCCATAATGGCTTTTCAGGCAATTGTAGAGTTGATACGCTAGCTTAGGAGTGTTACAAATCTTTTAATTCTCAGAGGAAATGAGAATTGCGGGATTTCTATTACAACCTGTTAATATTGGTCTAATTCAATATACTAACAAATCGTACATGGTTTTCTATTATAACTTACAGTATCATCAAACAGACCTGGTTATTTCATAGGGGTTTTAACGTAACACTGTTCGACCAGCACAAATGTCAGAAGTTTTAAACTTCCAGGTTTTAAAATGAAAAAGAATCAATTCTTCACCTTTTGTGAATTTTTTCGACCTCTCAGATTTGGACTTATTCTATTTATAGCGCTTTCTAATAAACCCCAACTGTTTATTGAGGTTTTCCTCAATAAACAGTTGGGGTGATATCTTACTTGCAAGGGGCGCCTAAACGGGTCTTACTATAATTTAAATCTAAGCTTTTTGATTTAATTAAGAAACTATATTAACAAATGTAAAACAAGGAACAGTTTACATCTAAATTTAATTATAATATTGATACTGTTATCTCTACAAAGGATCAAATTTTTGTATTTATTTATTTATTATTTATAAAATAAAAAGATATAAGATACTTATTATATTATAAAAATATTTTTTTTTTTTTATTTTAATTATTTCAAATTTATCGTATGATATTTTTTTTTCTAAGAATAGCCTTCAAAATAAAAAAGAAAAATAAAACATAAAATAATAACATGTAGGGTTTGAAAGTACAATTTAATAGAGATAGAAAATAATATTCAATATTGAGTAAGAAAATTTCATGAATCAATGTTTTATTTAGATAAGCGTGACATTTTCAAAAATATTATAATTTGTTTTTTTTTAAATATATGTAATATAGACATTATATGAGTCTATATTTAGTTCAAAAATTAAATATTCACAAACTTTCTATATTGGGACATTTTAGATCATCGTCGTTGCTATATATCAATATTTTAAACCAATATTGGTTTCTACTAGAATTTATTTGTTTGTTTAGGTAAGTATATTTGGTTCTTCAAATTGTGGCATACTTTTTAAGAAAATAATTGTCATTTTTCATTCAATCAGTAAATAAAATCAGTATAATCGGTACTTTATATTTGAAAGCATAACAATTATTTTTAAAGCTAAACAAATAAAAAAAGAATTCTAAACATAAGATTACTATTTACTATTATAAGTATTACTAAAAATATTTAAAAAAAATTTTTTAGGAAATATTTCCAAAAAAAAAAAAACATAAATTAACTTTTGACAATAAAAAAAGACGTTTTAAAAACTGTTATTAAACTATATATTTAAAAAAAATATATATATTATCTATTTTTTGTTATAAAATTAAACTAAATTTATATAAAAAAAAAACATACTTTAAAATATACGAGAAAAAATGGATAACGAAAAGTATAGAAAGTATATAGAAATAATGAAAGAAAGGAGACCACCAAGACTTAAGTCAATTGATCGTTCAATTTCCATGGCAATTGATAATTATAATCCCCAAACACCGAAACAACAAATTGAGATACCATATCGAGAGCCAATGAATCATTTAGTTTTACCAGATGTCGAAATAATAAGCCCCGATGAGGCTGAAGATCCTAATCCTAAATATTCACCAAATGTTCATATGAAAATTACTTCATCACCATCAACTGAAATAAGAGCATCGACTTCCGGACATGTTAGAACACCATTAAGACGATCAGATACAATTAATATTGCATATAGACAACATCATCAACAACAACAACCGACTGTTTCAAGTATTGATACAATTAAAATTGATGATCGATATCATTCAAGACGTGGTAGTAGTATTCGTGTTGGTACATCATTATGTCCACCCGAAAGAATATCATTAAGTAGATCACCATCACCTAATCGTCGTAGATATAGAAATCATCGATCATTTAATGAACAAACAAAACAACATCATTCAGCAAAACCAACATTTTCTTTAGAAGATACAAAACATCATTCATTAAATGATGATTTATATCAAGTTAGTAATTTAAAATATCAAAATCAACCATATGTTTCAACAGAACGTTTTCATCAAAAAGAATCATCACCAATACCATTAGATAAAAGTAAAATGCATTTAAAATTACAAGATAGTGTACCATTAACTGTAACAGAAGGTGTTGTTAGATGGAAAAATTTAAAACGTCAAAATGCTTATTTAAGATCACGTGAAGATATACCAAATAATCATCAACATCAACATCAACTTCAATCACTTCAACAACAACAAGATATATTTTTATCACCAAATTCATTAAAAGATATGCAAATGCATGGTGGTGTTGGTTCATTACGTAGTCCTAGACATAGTTCTAGTATGAAACTTAAATCATATCGTGAAAATTTAATTGCAACAAAAAAATCAAAAAGTTTTATTATTGATCCAACATTAGATTATGAAATTCCAATTATACATCAACAACGTAATGATCATTCAAATTTACATCGTAATCCACAACATATATTTGTAAATGATGAAATAACAAAAAGTCCAAGACCATCATATGGTCATGTACATGATGATAGTATTAGTTCATATAAAAGTCAAACATCACCATATAATTCTGGTGAAATTGATTTTGCAGCAATAGCATTAAAACCATTTCAACATGCTCGTAGAAAAAGTTCTGTTGCATTAGCAAAAGGTTTAAAATCAGATACATTAAGTCGTGAAAATTCAATTGAAAATCAAAATGGTGATAGAAAAAGAAAAAAAATAACATGTATTGTAATGACAATTTTTTTATGTTTAGCATGTGCTAGTATATTTGTTGTATTAATAACATTAACACATTCAAGTTCATCATCATCACAAAGTCAAACAAAAAAAATATATACATATTCAAGAGAAATGCCTATTCATTATACTGGTATTTAATATTGTTTAGTTAATGATAAAAAATTTATTTATATTTTAATTAAAATATTAACTATCATAATAATAATTATAATACAATTATTATTATTATTATTATTATTATTATTATTATTATACAAAAAGTATAAAATTTTAAAAATGAAACAAAAAAAAGAAACGTAGTGATATATCATTATTTTATAAAAAAAAAAAGGAAAAAAAAAAAATTAAAACTAAAACCAAAAAATATTTAAATTTAATAAGTTTTTAACGAAAAATTAAATTATATAATAAAAATAATTTAAAAAAAATTTAAAAGTTTTATAAAAAAAAAAATTAAAAATATTAAAAAAAACATTTTGAACAAAAAAAAAAATAAAAATTTATAATATGAAATTAATTAAAAATTATAACTCCAAATAATTAAAAATATAACAAAAAAATAAAAAACACTAAAAAAAACCAAAGCGATTTTGAAATTAAATTTAAGATAATTAAAAAATTAATTAAATAAAAACAAGTAACAATTAGTAATTAATTTAATAAATTATTAATATTAACAAATTAATTAAAAAAAAAAATAATAATAATAAAAATTAACAGAAACAAAAAAAAAACCAACAATATGTTTCCATTTTTGAAAGTAGTTTTTTTAATATACAAAAAAGAAAAAAAAAAAACAAAAAAAAAAATTTTAAAAAAAATGTTTTAAGTAAATCAAAGGATGAAAAAAATATGGGTACTCAAATTGTTATTTGTTATATAAACTTACGATACATAAATATTGTGTTATGTATATAAATCTATACTACATATATATATATATATACTTTCATATATATATATATATGCATTTTTTATCTATAAATAATTAAAACGTAAGATTTTTTTTTGTTTGTTTAGATTTAATTAATTTTCATATTTATTAGTTTTATTATTACAGAAATGACGGAAAAAAAAAAAAATTATCCATAATTAAAAAATTAATAATAATATTTTAACATTAAAAACATTGATTGACATTAATGCCTCTGCTACAATCAAACACAATATTGCGCAGCCATAATGACACAAGTACTGTCAAAAAAAAAAGTTAAAATTTGGGCGTTTTTCTTTTTCTCATCAGATCAATGCTCAGAGCAAACTTTTATCTGCACTCTGACCGCTCTGAGTTAAAAAAGAAACGTTCGGAGCACGTTTCATCCAAATTATTTTCTAACGTCAGTATTTTTTTTATTTTATTTCATTATTTTAAATGTAACAATATAGTTTTAAAAGGAATTTATTTAAGAAATAAAATAAAACCAAGTTATTTTACGTAAAATTTCATTTAATAAAATTTAAAAAAAAACTTTAAAAAAAATGTTTATCTATGCACGAAATTTTATTTGATGACATTTTTATTATTTTGTTCTTAATTTGACGTTATATTTATTGAAAACTCTGTGAACTCTGTGAAATCTGAGAAATTTTTACGAGCTCACAGATCGCGCTCTGATCACACTCCGAGTTAAAAAAGAAACACAAAATGGATAATCTGGATAATCTGAGCATAAAAAGAAACACAATTTTTTTGTTTGACAGCTCTGACTCTGCTCTGATGAGAAAAAGAAAAACGCCCTTTATTGAGTTGTATGGGAAGTCATTACAATCAACCTACAGTCATGACGTATGACTTACGCAGCTAAGAAAAAAATTTGATCAACTTTTAACTTTTACGTATAGTTAGTACGCTTTCAAATGTCAAATGTGTTCTGTTGTCGTATTTCAAATTAATTATTATTACCATATATGTGAAATTGTGTTCGATATTATTTGTTTTTTTTTTTACTTTACTGAATAATTAATTGGGGAAAAAACAAAAATCCTGATTTATACGAAAATAATTGTCGTTTTTACGATTCTAAAACGTTTTCATTGTGACTGAAATTTTTGTAGACGAGGTAAATTTGCGCAAATCGGCGTAAAAAATTTTGGTTGTAGCTGGACGGTAATAATTAAATTTTAACATTAATCAATTTGAATTCTCTTCAGTCATACTGTTAAGTGTTTCATATCTATTCAGTATAAATTACTTGCTATGGTGATATTAATTTCCCTGATATACGCGAACGAATGAGGTATACTTATGTAGCGAAAAACCGAACCATTTGAGATCGGTTCTGGTTTTTAATGTGTCATACGATCACTCTAAAGACTAGTATGCGAAATTTTAGCCTAAATTTCGTATATGTTGTAATAGAGTTACTCAAGGTATGAGCTCTTTGATATACTATAACATTAATAAAGTAACACTGAAAGATGTAGACATATATATATATATAGACATATACATATACCGAAATTTCTAATGCTATAGTCATCGTGATATTTAACAAAATTTTGAAATTTTCTTTTATCAATTTAGACTAAGTATTATACACTCTATACAGCAAGATTTTATTCACATATATACTCTAATCTGTCAACAACAAATTTACACAAAGTATGTTACAATCTTTTTTTCAAAATAATGTTAATCATCGGGACGGTACAGTTTTATTAGTTTTTTCATATGTGAATAAAATGTAATTTTTCTCGAAATAATTTACATTAGAACGAAAATCGACTATCGCATTTACATTATGTTGAAGAGATAAATTGAATTTATTGAATCTATCCATAAAACATTCACTAAAATTTTATTATAGAATTTTTTATTAAAACTTTTTTAAATAACATAAAAAAAATTGAATGCGTTAGTTAGTCATCAAAACAAAATGTACCACCATATTTTAGTTATATAGAAAAGATATTTTTATGCATATAATATTTTATTTGAAATGTAATAAACCTTTGAGAAAAATTCTTATAGATCTTAGAGAAAAAATTATGAAAAACATTTTCAAATTTTCTGATTTTTGGCTCATTTTTCTCCATTTTGTAATTCACCATATATAAAATATGAGAAATATATATATATATTATACTTTTTTTTTTAATTAAATGTAAAAAATGTATCTTATTTTAATTATATATAAAAATAAGATACATTTGTATTTTTCGATTTTTATATTAAATCGCTTCGGTACATTTTAATCGTATACCACAAAAAATAACCTTGTAAATTATATAATACAAAAAGAAGAACAATGGGCTCAACAACAATCAATATAATATAAAAACTAAGAATAAGAAAAATTAAGTTAAAAAAGTATACATATAACGTACCTGTAGGATATAGATAAAAGTATGAATTGAGAGATGAGTGTAATATAATATAAATACTAAAATATTACCATTATTATTTTACATTAAATAAAATTAATTAATTTTATTTTAATTAAAAATACAAATTTCTGTTTTTTTTTTTTTTCAATATATACAACTATACTTTGTTTCGTTGTTTAATAAAAAAAAAAAAAAAAAAACAAAAAACACAAAACAAAATAGGGTGATAATCTTCAAAAGGTATCAAAAAATTCTAAATTCTCTACTTAATGTGTAAGATTACCCACTAATTCCACCTTTCAATATAATCACAAGAATGAGATAAACATCCCATAAATACTTGAAATGTATAATAATTGATGAAATTAAGAAGGTAAAAATTTATTGAAAAAGGATTTTTATATGCGAAAATTTGTTAAAAAAAAAAACACAATTTTGACTTCTATCATGAAAACATACATATTATATAAAAATATCAAATTTCAGAAATTTAATAAAAATTCAAAGTTCTGGTTTGAACAGGTTTGAACAGACTCAACTATTTGTTTATTAATTAATTTTAAATTTATAGATTAAATAAAAACTGAAAGTTCATTCTTTTTACCGTTTTATATAATTTAAAATCTGGGAATAATATCAATAGAAAAAAAATTTTTTTTTCAAAATATAAATAAAGTTTTTTCAACTTATTTTAAAATTTTTATACAAATAGAACGGTTTCTCTTTTTTCTTATTATTTTCAAATATTTTGGAATCATTGTAAAATTGTAGGTGGAAAATTCAAAAAAAAAAAAAAAATTAGAAAAAACAAGTGCAAATCAAGGTTACTTTTGAATTATTTCCTAGTCCTATTTATATAATGTATATACTTAGTATCTATATATATTATATACATATTATATTTTTTATTTAGCAAATTAAGAAGAGAATTTAAAAAGACAAAAAAAAAATAAAAGAACAAAGCGTTAATTTTCTTTGGTATTGTTGGTCTTTAATTCGGTTTTTTTTTTTTTTTTTTTCATAAACAATAGATTAGAAGCTTACGGATACTATATACGGATAGATATATATACTGTTAGATATAAAGAATTATAGTAAGTTGGTGTACGGTTTGCTTTAAGATTGATAAGGTTGAAAGAAAAGATTGAGATAGATATTACAAGTATTCTTTTGAATAAAAATGACAGAAATTTTATACAATATAATACTATAGTACTATAATAATATCGGGTATAGGATAGTAACCTAAAAGTTAAATTACAAATGACACTTTTCGTAAAATTTCTTTTGGGGTAAAATAAAACTACTGATTTAACAAAATTGGATTTTTCACAAAAAGATTTTTAACTAAAATGAGTTTTCTTTACTGATATTAAAGTTACTTTCTTTACTAAAATACAGTAAATGTATATTTAAGAAACAGGATGTTTTTGAAACGTATATTTTACAAACAGGATTTTAATAGCAAAACTACATTATTTTATGAGTAAAATATTTTGTTTTTTTTTTTTTGGCGTACGCACCTATATGCAGTATTTGAAGTAAATATATACATATTTATATATTTGCATTTTGTGTTAGGTAGGTAGCTCTAAATTTTCAGAGATTTTTTTTTTATATATAATATCTTGGAAAAAGCGTATACATATATTTATCTTTTTTGAAAGTTCGTCATATAAGAAAATAAAGATGTCTAAAAAAATTAAAAGAGTTTGTAAAGTTTCCTATTAATAAATATAAGTTTGTGAAAATTTGAATAATAATATTCGATAAAAGTGAAATTTCTAAAATAGAATTAGATAACTGGCCCACTCCCATAATATCGTATAAAAAGCCATATTAATATTTTCTTTAAAATTCTTTCAAAATCAGAAACTAATCTTTTATATATATAACATAGTTTTCTAATCGATTCCTTTATATCACCTTCAACTCATTATACCCTTTATAAACAAACTAAAGAGAAAAACAAAATATAAGATTTTAAAATTATATTTTATACTCAAGATATTTTTTGCAACTTTTCATCAAAATCCAATTAGTTATATGAATTTTTAATAACATTGATTTTTATATCGTATATCTTTTTTAAATACGAATTACAAAAGGGTGTTTTTTTTTTTGTTACCTACCTTTTATCTTTATCCACAAAAACAAACGAAAAACAAAAAAAAAAACAAAAAACAAAACTGATTCAGTCTCCCTTTCAACATCAAAATAAATTTTCCCGAGAGAATATAAAATTTATTATAAATTAAGTTTACGAAAAAAGGATAATTGATTAGGATAATTAATACTCCCAAATAAATAAATCAAAAAAAGAAAACAAAATGTATAAGTATTTAATGATAAATTTTATCAAAATAAAATTTTACTATATAAATTTTTAAAATAAAAGTTTTTTTTTTTTTGTTTCTAAAACCAAATATTTTATAATAAGAAATATGGTATGTAGGAATATATTATATATATATTATATAATATATCACAACCTTTTACCACATAATTTTTCATATACTGACAAGAAAATTATTTTGTAATATTTTATGAAACATAAAACTTTTAAGAGATTTTAATTTAATTCGATCAAAAAAAAAAATTATGTTTAACATAAAAATTTCAAAAATATTTTGTACTACGATCCAAATCATAGCATATAATTTTACATTTTTTGATTAACCCTTTTAATTTGAAACTAAAAAGGGACGAATTATATACCTATAATTATTTATTGCCAAAAAGAAAAACAAAAAACATAATCTTGAAAATTAGTTTATTTTAAAATATACCAAAAATAAAAGATGATGTAAATTAAATGGCGCTACGAACTAACTGCCAAGCCACTAACCCACAAGTACAAAAATGAATTTGTACTTGGGGGTTAGTGACTTGGCAAAATTTTAACTTAAGAATAAGTTAATTTTTTTTTAGATTTAGTTGATTTTTGGAATTTGGGCATTAATTCATGTGAACTAAAACTCAAAAATAGCGACTAGTTCATTTTACTTGGGTGTTAGTTCACTTATTTTGGGAATTAGTTCATTTCTTCTTTTCACGTTAGTGCATTTTCCTCAATTGAAATATTTAATATAGTGAATACAAAAATATATATAAGTATTCTGTAAAAGGCGAATAAACCTGATTTTGCATCCAACTCTAAAATCTCTAGATATCGTCGAGTTCCCGTTTTCTGCTTGATAGTCCTAGCGTGCGCGGTCGTAACTTGGCGCTCCATGGCATCACTGATTGTATATTATTGTAACCAATTCTAAAGACTCTCCTAATTATTTTGTTTCACGTGCATATGTAAACAACAAAATATATGCAAAAAAAACAATAAGAAAGCATTAAAGAATTCCATTCAAAAGCAGGGTTATACGCTTTTTCCAGAATATTTACAAGCCAATGTATGTGTGAGATTGTGAATTAGGAGGAATTTTAGGGTTGGATCCAAAATCAGGATTATATTCTTTTTATTAGAATATTTATATATATATGTATATGCGAGGTTCGGAGTTAAAAGGATTATATACATATTCTGAAACCAACTTTAAAATCTTTCCTAATACAGAATCTCGTATATAATCTCTATATATAAAAGACGAAATAAATAAAATCGAAAAGAGTAAAAAATACTTCATGAAGAAAAATAAATAAATAAAACAATAAATACAACAACATTTTTCTTTTTTTCCTTTCCTTCACTTCACTTTTCACCGTTTTTTATCCTTCTAATGACGAATGACGCTTTAATTAAATTTTTTGAAGGAATATAAGATATCATTAAGTTCATTTGGTATTTCATTATAAATAGCTTAAGACAATTGTATAAACCGTTGTTCTGTTGATTTCTTGTTTTAAAAAAGTGTAAGTAAAAATTGGTTTTATTTCTGGTATTGGAATTATGTATATCAATCATTCTATTGAGTAAAAAATTGTGTTTTATTTCATTGTTCATTATCTTAAACGCTTTCAAATACAGTTCTATTTTGCATATAATTGTAAAGTTAATATATTGATTATAATACAAATTACTTGTGGAGTGGAGTTATAGTATTGGGTAGTTGTGAATTCTTTTGATAGCTTTTTGTGAACAATGTCTATTTTTATTTAAAAGAGTCTTTTAAGCTTTATTCCATATTGGATTTAGATAATTAATATTTGATATAATATAAGAAGAGTATATTATTTTTAATACATTTTGAGTGAAGTATCTACTGAGTCACTTCATCATAAAATTATAAAAAGTAATTTTATTTAAGAGGTGTTCAATATGAGCATATCCCATTTCATTTTGCTATCCTTATAACAGACCTAGATAGTTTAATGTCTTAATAACTTCGATTGTACTTCCCTTTATATGAAAGTAATTATCCGAAAAGTTTCTATTATCAAATCATATAATTTTAGTTTTATTTTATTAATTATTAATTTTTGAGATTCAAAAACGTTGGCGAAAAAATTACTTAAAAAGAATTTTCTTTATCTTGGTTCTTTTGTTTTATGCTCATCTTTTCTTTTTGCCTTATTGTTCTCTTACCTTCTTATACGAGTATACTTATATCATGTGGTCCACTTGCACTCCTCTCCTTTTATTCGTTTTTTCTATATTGTCCTTTTGTTGTTTTGATATTTTGCCCTATTTTTCTGCAAATACTACGTCTTGCCACTTATTTTCAAAGATATTTTACTTCGAATTCATTACTTTGTGCCCAGTTTATGATTAATGTTTATGATTAAAAAACTTTGTTATCTTCAACTATATTCCTATAGTTTTGAAATCGAATTGATTCATTTCACTGATTTGTATAGTACACTAAGTCGTCCTTTTAAACCAATTTGGATATGAGATGTAACAAGATATATTTCATAGTTTTTAAATTTTCAATTTAAGGAATCGAATTCTGAATCGATCTAGCTTAGTATGACCATCTATTCGTGGCCACCTTTCTGAAATTGTTAATTTTTCTTTTCCCTAAATTGAACAAGTTCGACCCCCTTAAATTCGGGTTCGGATTCGATTTTTAATTCCGATTCCAATCATTCTGCAAAAATTTGTTGTTTAATTAACTCTGGCAACAGATTTGAGAAGCTGTCATAAAATTTTTTTTTTTTTTATATGAGCAAAACCAGTGTCTATATAAGTTGAATTTTTAAAATTTTGTCAAAAAAGCTCTCATTTTTATGCAAACGAAAAATTTATTTTTTTTTTTCCTTAAAAATGTGGTTAATTTAACGCAATAGGTTCGGGTAGCTGCGACATTTATATCCTCATATTTTATTTGGTTTGATAAATTTGGTTTGATTCGGATAAAAAGGTTCGAGTATAGCTATCAAACAACTTCAAAATATTCAAAAATATAGATCTGCGGATACTTAATTTAAGATATCTTAAATTTTATAAAAGATCTTTAAATTTTATGGCATATATTATGATGCTCCAGCTATCCTATAGAATTAACATTTCGGATAGTTCAAAATTTTGAAATATTTTTATTTTTTCTTATAAGCGCGAATGATCATAACCTTAAAAAAATTTTTTTTAAATTATCAGCAAAGAAATGAATACATTAGATATAATTAAATTCGATAATCAAAAATATTATACATTCAATAATCGTAAATTGTTATTGAATGCACCAGACTGAATTTTTAATATATGGTATATGTACTAAACATATTTTTAAAAAATTTTTCTATAGATTTATTAAAGAAATTTATTTTTAAATTAACTTATTTTTATATACATAAAATACATAATATAAGAAAAACTTGGAGTGAGAAAATTTTATTTTTTTCGTAAAATAATATAAAATTTATTTTCGAATTTTTATGCATTTTAAATAAATATCTTTTATTACTTCGATTTTTATATTGTTGTTTTTTCTTTGTTTAATGTGAAAAAAAAAAAAATAAACAAAAATATAAATATTTCATACAAAATTTATTTATTTATTTATTTATTTTGTTTTTCTCGCAGTTAATAAAAATTCTATTTTAATATATATACCTTATATATTTTTTATAAAAATTTTTTATACATAAATTTTATTTATTTATTTATTTTATTTAT
Source organism: Poecilobothrus nobilitatus (assembly GCA_947095535.1). Taxonomy (NCBI): domain Eukaryota; kingdom Metazoa; phylum Arthropoda; class Insecta; order Diptera; family Dolichopodidae; genus Poecilobothrus; species Poecilobothrus nobilitatus. Next base: position 163,001,498 of record OX352773.1, read on the forward strand.
TTTGTTTTCTTTTTTTTTTTTTTTTTTGTTTTTCAATTACAGTGCGACAAGAAAATGAAAGACTCATGCAAGAATCTATAAATAGAGCAATGCTAGCGAAAAATTATACAGAATCAAATTTCTAACAAAGGTTTTTTGATCATCAACGAGAAATTTTAACATCTAAGCATTTGAATATTTGGAATATTTTTTTTTTTATATTTATTATCTAATAAAATGTTATTATGATTTTTTTTTTTTAATTTAAAAAAAAACAAAAAAAAAACAAAAGAAAAAATTCTTATTTTATTCTTATAAATAACAAAGAATTTTAAAATTTATTTATATAACATTATTATGTATATATATAATATATAAAGAATTTTTCATTTACAAATTATAAATTTAAATTAAATTATATAATTATTAAAAATAGTTTATAAAATTCGTGTCATAATTTAAAGAAAAAAAAAAAAATTAAAAAACAAAAAAAAAATTTAAAGAAAAAACATTGAGATAAAAGTTATCCACAAGAAAAACTTTGTGAAAATTGATTGAAAAGACTTATAATAAACACAAAAAAAAAAAAAAAATGTTATTTAATATAGTTCTGAATAAAAATACGAAAAAAACAAAAAAAAAAAAAAAAAAAAAAAGAAATAAAATATATAAGATTAAAAATTGTTCTAAAATTAAAAATTTCAAAAGATTTAACAAAAAACAAAAATACATATACAATTAAGAATTTTACATTTGTGCATAGACCTTAGAAAACCAAAAAAAAAAAAAAAGACAAAATTAATAGTAATATTATAAGAAAACAAAAAAAAAAAAGAAAGTTTTATCTAAAATTTAAAAAAACAAATATATATATATATATATATATATTTAAATTATTCAATAGTACCTATATATATATATCAAAAATCAAATTCAATCAATTCGTTACACATTTTATTAGTTATTTTTGTAATCAGGAATTAAATTAAATAACAAAAAGAAAAAATAAAAAAATAAAACTGAAGAAGTTCCGAAAATATAAAACCTTTTAAATTTTCATTTTAATTCAATTTATATAATATTATTATGTACAATAAAAAAAAAAAAAAGATTTTAATCTTATAATATTATGAAAAAATATATATAATATATTTTAATCCTTTTAATCGTTTATTTTCCAAATGAAAAACACCCTCATCTATTAAAATTTTCCAAATTCAATTTAAATAGAATATATATTAATAAATTCATAACCCATTTTACCTTTATATCTAATATCGTTTTTTTTTTTCTTAATTTTTATCCCATTCCAATTTAACCAAAACTTACAATAATATGGTTTTTTAGTTTAGAATGGCTACAAAAAATAAATAAATAAATACAACAAAAAAAAAAAAAAATAAACGCAAAAAATTAAATAAAATTAATAAACAACTTTTGAAAAAATTTAGATTTAGATTACTGATATTTGGTTAAAACCTACTATCATCTACCTACCCTATTTTAAATCTAAATAAAATTTAGATTATTTTTTTTTTATATATTTTAAATATTTGGATAAAACTTTAACAACCTTTGATCTTTGATAGGGGGAAAAAACAAAAAAACAAAAAAAATTAACATTGGGAGTGGTTATAGTAAATTACAGTACTGACCTATCATTTTGGTGAGCGCAAGTCCAAATCACAATATTGTTGAAAATGAAACATTTTTTTTCTTGACTTTTAACCTAATCTAAATATCATTGCAGATTCAAAATTAAATGACAAAAAAATAAATTCATACTAATTATATTTAAAAAAAAATAATAGAAAATTCTAAAGGATATTATTGATATAATAACGGTATTAATATAAAATTAAAAATATGGTTGAATTGATGTTTACAGATCTTACGAAGTTCTACAAATGCAAAGCGTTTTTGAGGCAACACTACAAAAAGTTTGCCGTTTTTGTTTTAAGAACTTTAAAAGATCTGCTGTCATATTCGCAGAATGAAAATTTATGCTGTCGATAATCAAATAAAAAACATAACCTAAAAATACTTTTTAATTTTTTTTTTTTTTTTGAAAATTGTGTAACAGTATATTAATATAATATAAAATATTGCTTGTTTATAATTATTCATTTCAATATACAAAAATTTAAATGTCATATACAATCAAGTGCCGTAAACTGTTTTTAAAGGTAGGGCTGCTTTTTTTTTTTTTTTAATTTTCTGTTGCAGAGTGGCGCTGACTGAATAAAAATTATGTTTTAAGATATGCAAACATGAACTCAACCTATATTATTATTATAATATTAATATTATAATTTCAACTGGATATAATTATGTCTTTTCATATTGGATCGAATGCTAAAAATTTAATGAACATACAATTCAAGTTTCACATTTTGAAATAAATTACTACATTTGAACTCGTATAGATTTTGTTGAAAAAAGTTTGTGTTTAGTTCAGTTTTTTATTGTCAAAAACCAAACATTTTTGTCATAGTTTTAAATTTTTTTTGTTGTCATTGACGCTGACGTCGTTAATTTTTTATTACTAATAATTAGATTTTGTTGCAATCTCTCTCTACTACATCATTAAACTATTTAAAATGAACAATATCAAATTTTCTTTGTTTTTTTGTAATTCGTTTTGTATTTTTAAAGGAAAAAGACTGATAATGAGCGAAACTCTTACAAGACTACTAATTTTTTTTCTTTTAAATTTTAAATACTTCAATATATTAATATACAAATATACACGTCATTTTATATTGACGCTTTAAAATTCTTAATTGATGATGACAGAAAATCAATCTTTCACATCAATATCAATGACAGTTTTATCAACAATTTTGTTTCAGCAACATTCACGTTATCTCATATGACAATAAAGGAATTTACCCTCAGTTTTATGCATTCAAATCATGTCCTTATACGAAACATCATACTTATAAATTATAATAATAATTAGTTACTAAGTACATATATAATATTTTATTTAACTATTCTTGAATTTTTTTTTTTTAATTAAAAACAAAAATATTAAGTAATTTTCGAGCTTGGAACTAGGAATGAGCCTGAGATTTAGTAACGTTAATTTTCAAACAGTATTTTGCTAATTTCATTTTGATTTTTTCAATCCAACTTTTAATCTAAAACTAAATTTTTAATATTATTTAAAAATTAAATCTTTTAATTTTCAAATTGATCATCAAAATATTAAAATTCATATTTTATATCATTTTATATTTTTAAAAGCAACATTATCTAAAATCAATATTTTAATTCCATTTCATTATGGTTAAAAGTGCTGGAAATAATTTCTTTTTGCGTTGAATTTGAAACATTCGACAACATTTTCTTATTACTGTTTTATATATACCTACATACCTATATAATATATGTATTCTTAATATATTCTTAAAATATTAAAATGAAATTATCATCTAAGCATAGAACATAATATATATATATATACATATACATATAATAATCTTCTATAAGAGATGACCTTTAAAATATAATTTATTATTCATTTATTAAATTTTAATATTATGTTTTATAGATATATTAATGTTTAATGTAATATATAGCAGGTATATATATATATATACGTATATTCATAAGTATATATGATGACATATTATGAAGGCTATAATGGTTATTGGTTATAAAAATATATGTTTTATTTTAATTTATAAAAGTCTAGAAAAAATTCAAAAATTATACAAAAAAAAATATACTTTTATCTATATATATATATATGTATATATATTTGAACCGTAAAAACCATTTAATTTTAAATAAAATTATCCCTTTTCTAAAAATATTACTATATAAAAGTACTTATTTTAAATTTTATTTAACGGTTGATTAAAAAAACGCACAGGAAAAAGATAATTTTTTATTTTTTTTTTTTTGTATGTGACCCAAAAATTACAAAATACCGAAAAATAAAAATAAGAAAAAAAATTTAAAATCCCATTCTATTTAAGAAATTTTTGATCGACTTTTATTATATGGTTTTGGTTATTGTTTTTTTTTCTGCATTACAACTTTTCATTATAAAAATCGGTCCATCAATATGATATTTTTTTTTTTTTTGTAAATTCAAGGAATTGAATGATGCAATTCTGTGATGCAATTCAGACTTTCACGTTCCACGTATTAAAGGATCATTATATCAAGATCATTAGATCAATTTAGAATTAAAATAATTTCTTTCTTTTTATAAACTTTAAAATTTTTTTTTTTATAAATATGTATTTAATAATTTTTTATTTTAAAATTATTAACAGATCTGATAACCACGCACTAAAATAAGTTTTTTATTTAAATTTTTCAAAAATTGTTAATTTCATTTTTTAAAAGAAGAAAAAAAGGAATAGGTACGATATAATTACGTTGTCTTATTTTTTTGCATAAGAAAATTCAATTCACGAAATTAGAAATGTAATGGGTTTTGTATTAAGTTATATTGGACTCTATTAAAAAATATTTTTTATCATTTCTAACATAACATTTCTGCATTCGGCCCAATGCTCGAAAAAATTGAATTTGAAGTCAAATTTCACTTTTTTACAAAATCTACAAAACTCTACAAAAATCTACAAAATCTACACCGTTTTCAAAATCGACATAGTTTTTATTTGAAAATGTGAACTGTGAGTTTAAGATCAGTTTTATGCATTCGATCCATTGACTTGGTTAGCTTGGACACATTTATTTCTTCAATTTTTTTGTAATTCTCTGCCAATAAAGATTCTTATGTCTTTTGTCCAGGTATTTAAGTTAAGTCAAATACATATTAAATTTTTATTTTCTCTTTTAATTTTTAACTTATTTTTTTTTTTTGAAATATAAAGTATTTTTCGACCTAGATTCACATCACATTTTTTTTTTAATGACACTAATTACAATATGATAATTATAGAACCGTCTTTTCCCAAACAAATTTCAGTAACAACAAGTTGAGAGTTAAAATATGTAAAATTATTTATAAACTAAACCTAAAATTACCTTTTTTTTTAGATTTATCTATAACAAAATATTTTCCTTATTATTTTTTCTTATTAAGTTTAAAAAAGAAAAAATTAAAAAAAATTTATTTTAAATAATTATATAGTAAGTAGAAAATCTTAGTTAGGATGTATTTGGAAATTTTTTGAAATTATTAAAAATTTTTAATAATTTTTAACTTGTTCAAAGTGAATATTAAAACCTTTAAAATCTTTTTTATTTATAACTTATAATTTAATATGACTAAGACTTTAAAATGGTTTAAGGATAATGATTTTTTTTTTCATATAATGTAAATACAGTATGATGCATATATAATTAATATATTCAACGGAAAATAAAAAATTTAACCTTAAAAAAAATCACAACCTAAAAATTTTCATCCCCCTTTTTAATCTTTTAAAATTTAAATCAGAAATAGATAATAAAAATTACCAAAAAAAAAAAGAAAAATACACATATATTGATATATATTATATAAAATATACATATATTATTTAAATTTTTAAAATCAAATCTCTGTTTCAATAAAAAAAAAAATTGAATTAAAAATATTTTTAAACATGTGAATTTATAATGTATATACATACATTCTTTCAAATGCTTAAAAAAGGAAAAAAAAAGGACAACACAAAATTTCAATAAATTACAAAAGAAAAAAAAACAAAAAACAAAATATAACTCGTGTCAATTTGTGACAGAATTTAATTTAATTCAAAATAGTTAATAAGATGTTAACTGTAATGTTATGTAAAAAAAAAAAAAACAATTTTAACAGAACAAAAAAAAAAATTTTCATGTACAACATTAATATCAAAAAACAAAAAAAAAATTTATATTTAATTTTAGTTTTACAGCTGTGAAAATATTTGTAAATATCAAATAAAAAATAAAAAAAAAAAAATTTAAAAGTACGAATTATAAATTTTCTTAAAATTTTCTTTTACAATAATGTTATAATAAAAATTTAAATTAATTTTTTGATATGTTATCTTAATAATTTAATTTACAAAAAAAAAAAAATTTAAAAATCAAAGAAAATTTTGTCAATTAAAATGAAAATTTAATTTTTCAAAAAATTAAATAAGTACACACCTATTTTTTTCTCTAAATAATTTTTTTATATAACTTTAAAATTATTTTGAATAAATAAAATTAATTAAGAATTCGATTCGAATAGTGTTATTATGTTTTAATTAATATTGATGTCGGTCCAAATTAGGGTGAAGTTAAGTGCAATATTCCCTATATATACAAATTTGTTATAATCATTTCTGAAAACAATTATATAATCCTAAAACTAAGAATCATTTAAAGAATAAATTTTTTCTTAATATATAAATAGTACAATTATTTTTTTCAATTGCCCAATTATTCACTGTTTTTGGCACGTTTTAATTTTTCCCTCCTTTTTTTTTAGTTTATTCCGCTGCCACAAAAATTTTACAAGGACACAGTCTTTCCTATCCAGATGTGGCTGTAAATATCGTAAAGGCGAATTATTTTTACGAGATGTGTGTTTCCCTCGGTATTTGCAACGTATTTTATATGCTCTTACCCACTAGACCACCCAGACCTCTACGTTTTAATTAATATTTTATATTATAATTGATTCAAATATTTTTAATAAAATTTGCATAATAAATTTTAGCTTCCATTTTAGCTTCTATAAAACACTTCTTTAATTTCATATATTATAATATTTTGTTTTTTTAAGTAACTTCTCTCGAACTTTTACTACTAGTTCTTTATTAGTTCTCTACTTCTATAAAATTCAAAAGTACGCATTTTTGCCTGTACCTATAATGATTCTTCAATAAACAGTTGTGAAACTTTATCAGCAAATTATTAAAGTTATTTAGGGCCATATTACTACCCTAATAGATAAAGTTGAGCTTTAAAGCTTACACTTAAAAGAAAATTTATACACCGAATCTTTTTTTATACTTAATTTTCGATACCTGAAGAATTTCCAAGAAATCAAAGTTTGACATGTTTAAAGGCATTATATTTTTATTGCATTTATTTATTATTTATTTAAATCTATAGTTATTAATAACTCGACCAAAATTTTGAATCTTTTTGCTTAAAAAAGAACTGTTTGTTCTTTTTTACGGATGTGTACATAGAACTTTTGTTTTTTGTTGATTTTACGCTTCCTACATTGTATTTTAGAATTAATTATTGCAATTTGAGGAGATAAATTATCAAATTAGATATAATGAGTATGACAAAAGCATATGTTTTGAATAAAAAAAAAATTTTTCGCTATAACTTCAATGAAAAATAAGAAACAAAAAAAATAGAAAATTATTTTAAAATATTTTCGAGTTACTGCGACAACTTCTGACCATTCACAAACCTAACCCTAATAACGAGTGTTATATTGAAGCCAAACCTATACCATTACGACTTCATCAGTATATTAAAACTTTTAAATACTATAAAATATATACCGTATATTTAAATCAAACTTAAGCTACAAATTGGCAGTTGGACTTATCTAAGTTATTGTACAGATAATGTACAAAATAAACTCTATAAATTCTATTAACTATATTTAGAACAGGTTTCAAAAATTTTACAAACATTGGACCAAATCCATAAAACTGAACTTTATTTTTCAAACTTAGTTTTATGTATGGGAACCATTAATATTGTAATTAGTTTAAAAATAATTTATTTTTAAAAAATTAACCAAATTATTAGGATAACATTTCAAAAATAAAAATTAAATCTCAAATTTCATTAAAACTTTTCTTTTTATTTCAATTAACTGATTTGTTAAAGTTAAAAAAAAAATAAAAAATTGTAGACTATGTATTAAAAAAAAAATATTAAAAAAAAAAAAAGAAAAATTAAAAAACAAGTAAGCAAAAGACTTTTTTAAAATATACAACACATTTTTTCCATAAAAATTCATATATATATATATAATATATATATTAAATTTAATACATACTATAACCATATATGTAGTATATATATATATATTATTGCATCTTTAATAAAAGAAGAAACAATTAAAAAATAAAATCAAAACTCAAAAAAAAAAAAAAAAAAATATGAATATATTAATTACGAAAATATTTTAATAAGAAATTAATATTGATAAATCAAACAAAAAAATAAAATAGTAAAATTTCAATATTCTAAACAAAAAAACAAAAAAATAAAAAAAAAATAAAATAATTGACATAAATTTTTAAAATTTGTCCATATTTTGTGGCCAAAAAATACGCTTTACATAAAATGTAAAAAAAAAAAAATAATTAAAACAAAATTTAAACAAATTGTTCTGTCTTAAATAAATAAACTAAAAAAAACTAAAAAAAAAGTATTATTGTAGAAATAAAAACAATTTTCAAATTAAAAAAAAAAACAAAAAACACAAATTTAAGAAAAAGAAAATCTATATACAGAAATATTTTTTTTTTACGTAAAATTCACATTATGCTATCAAATGACAAAATTTTATTTGATTTTATGTTAAATGAACTTTAAAATTCACAATATGAAAAACACAATTAAATACACTACACGAAAAATGTACTTGAAATTGTAAAACGATGTAAAACTAGACGAAAGATAAGATTATAAGAATATACTTTTCGAATTTCAAAAGAAAAAAAAGATGTAAACCAGAAATAAATAAAAGAATCAAATTAAAATTAATTACTTAATTTAAAACGATAAAATTTAGCAAAATAAATTTTTCACTGATGTCTTCTCATTATCAACTTTTAATATTGTGACTTGTGAATTAAATCATAGCATATAAATTTTAATAAAATTACTTAATTGAAATTAGAAAATCTTAAATCTAAAGCATTCAAATTTCTAAAATTAAGGATCTGAAGTGTGTATTGGAAATTAATAAAGAAAATATTTACTGAAGAAGCATTCTCCATGAAAAATATGTCAGTTTAAAGCTCGAAAACCATACGATTCACATAGAATTTACTTATATATTAGTACACGGAAGTACAATACTTTTGCTGAGCACCCGAAATGTGTTTTTTTTTTAATTTTTACATAAAAGTAGTGCGAATTAACACAGAAAACCATAAGAATTCCATTCACCAATCTGTAACAAAATCATACACAATTCTGTGCGAATTAAGATGGAAAAGGCTATGACAAAACATCATTAAATTTTTTTTTTTTTTAATCTTCTAAATCCTATTCAAATAAAACTTAAAACATTTTTAATATTAAGCCATTAAAAAGATTTAATCTCTTATACATAAGCATATTTTTTATTTTTTACATTTATAAAATTTAAAATAATTTATTTACATATTTACGTATGTAGACACAGTCACGTAAACACAGTACTATATATTATACGTACTTTTCTGTTTTCTATATAAATATTATTTTAGTAGTAGCTTCGTTCGCTTTTGGTGAACGGAATTATGTTCCAAAAATATATTTTATTGCATTAAGCTGGAAATTCAATATACGCTTACTCGCTTTAACAGTTAATGTTTTTCTATCGGTTTCAGTGACATTGATATCAGAGTACATAAATGCTATTAGAAACAATGTTGCTAGTGGATATGATTGCATATCTTCAAAAGATTTGAAATGTCTTTCAAATAGTAAACTTAGTCTGCTATCTGAAATTTTTAATAATTGCATTCATAATTCAAAATTCCCAGATAATCTTAAAATTGCACGAGTTACACCACTGCATAAGGGTGAAAACTCGTGCATCAAAACTAGATCTAAATAACTATCGAATTATATCAGTAATTCTAGTAATTTCTAAAGTAGGTACTTGAGAAAATTATTTTTAGCCAAATATGAAGATATTTAACTAATTTTAGCATAACTGCATAATAAATAAAAGTCAATTTGGATTTCTTCCAAATTCAAGCACAACTTCGGGTTGTGTTGAAGTTGTGAATATGATTCAATCTTCGTTATTCAAAAATAATGTGACAGCTTTAATTAGTTTCGATCTTCAAAAAGCCTTTGACTCTTTAGATCAGATTAGAAATTTTATTTATAAAACTTAAAAAATCGTACTTTTCGAATGAAGTAATAAAGATGATCCATAGTTAATTATTTAAAACAAAAATAATATATACAGTTTGGATGTTATAAAAGCAGTAAAAGCGTTATAAAGAATGGTTTTCCGCAAGAATCCATTCTAGGTCCACTTTTATTTATTATGTACATTAATGATGTCTTGGATCTACCCTTAGATGGTACTTTAACTATGTATGCAGATAATGCAGTGTTATAATTTATAGTGAAATTTCAGTAGAGAACATTTTTGAGAACATGTATAGTCTGATTTAAATTTACTTAATGATTATTTTGATATCAATAGACTTTAAATAAATATTTCGAAAACAAAATATATAATATTTAAAAAAAAGTATTTCCGATACCTACCAACTAACAATAAACGATAGGAACTATTGAAAATGTTAATTCATTAAAATATCTTGGAATTTACATTGATAAAAATTTAAAATGGGGATCCCATATCAATTTCATAAAGCAAAAAATCATACCATTCATTGCAGCAATATACAGATTATGTAAACATCTACCTATAAATAAACTTTATGCAATATATACTTTGCCCACATTCATTCGCGTTTAACTTATTTAAACTTTGTTTGGTCTTCTGCGGCTGCCTATTAAATACATGAATTTCAGGTACTTCAAAATAAATTTACCGATGTTAACCCACTCAAATTTGCTTTACAGCAAAAAAATTTCTTTCATTATAAAAAGTAAAAAATTTCGAAATATGTAAGCTTTGTTATAAGTTAATACATAAAAACCATCAAATCAGGCTTAATTCTATCCACAATTTCTGAAATTCATTTTTATAATACAAGAAACCGAAACAATTTATCTGCTCAAAGTGTTCCAATGAATACGCTTGTATCCACAATGATTTTTCATTTAAATAATCTATCACTGCAAATAAAAAATTTAACTTCTATCGTCAATTTTAAACATCACCTCAAGAAGTGTCTTATTGCTAACTAATCTACATTTCTGTACTTAAACAAAATGTAATGTGTTTTGTAATGTAATGATTTTATTAAAATATATATTTTTAATTATATTTTATATAGCGAACTCATTTTGAAATTATATTGTATAACTTTTATCTTAGACTGTAAATACTAAATATTTCATACATACATATATGTGAAATTCTGTACAAGTGCATTGCACTTTTTTGAATTTACAAATAAATAAATAAATTTAAAAAAAAAAAAAAAAACCTTTGAAAAGGAATTTAATTCTACAAAAATTAAAAATTCATATAATGGTTATTTTGAAAAAAAAAATTTTGAACACTTAAAATATAAAAAACAAATTTAAAATAGCAAAATATTTATAAACAGCCAAAATAAAATTCTTTTTAATTGTATCAACTGTAAATCCAAATTTTAACATTAAATAGCAAAATTAATAAAAAGAGAACAAGTTCAGCACTTATTTAAAAATAAATTTAAAATTTAACGTCAAATTAATTTTTTCATTATTTTTATTTTTTCTAAATGTCAAAAGTATAAAAATCACAAAACAAAATTGACAGTTACCTACATAACTAAGTGCTTTATAATCGTTTTACATTTTTTCATTGAGTTATCTTCCATATGAACCACATACATACATATTATATTCAACTTAAATGAAAAAGTTTATCATCTGTTAAAATGAAACAAGGATACACTTATAGTAAAAATTTAAATTAAAATTGTAACGAATGAATGATTTTTTGTATTTTTTATTTAAATAAATACCTAATGCTATAAATTCTTGAAGTTCTTTTACCTTGACTTTTTTCTTAAATATTTGACATTTCCTTAAATTTTGACGTTTTTACAACAATCATCGTCTTTACAAAAAAAACACTATTTTTAACATTTTTTAGCAGAAAAAAAAATGTGCAAATTCGGTTACAAATTCGAAAATTGATATTAAAATTTTAATATAATATATGAAGGTAGGTTTAGTAAGTTCCGAAACGCTGATTTAAATACTTTTTTTTTTGCGTTATGTTCGAAATAGACTAAAATTTAAAATTGTTTTAAAATTGTACATTTAAATAATTCTGTAAACATTTGTCGTGGGAATTGTACATTTTATATTATAAAAAGTCGGATACACAAAACTTAATATAAATCAAATTAAATCAAATTCGACTTACCAAAGGTGACGTTTCAAAGGTCTTTCTGCTTTTTTTTTCAAAATGGACACTGCTTTTGTTTTCATGTGACGTTTCAGAAGCCTTTCTGCTTTTGTTTTTAAACGGACACTGCTCTTATTATCAAACTTTTGAAAACAAAAGCAGAAAGGCCTTTGAAACGTCACGTGGTAAGTCACGTGGTATTCAAAATGGACACTGCTTTTGTTTTCATGTGACGTTTCAGAAGCCTTTCTGCTTTTGTTTTCAAACGGACACTGCTCTTATTATCAAACTTTTGAAAACAAAAGCAGAAAGACCTTTGAAACGTCACGTGGTAAGTCGAATTTAATTTAATTTGATTTCTATAAATTTTTAATTGATGGTGTATTCGACTTTTTATTATAATATAAAATTGCACATTTACTTTTTTTTTATATAGCTAAGAATACCTAATTTTTAATGATTTTTTGTTACCAGAAATTATTCAACACTCTTGAAAAAAAGAAATAAAAATTCTGCAACGGTTTTATTTTGTTATGCAATTTTAGTTTAAATATTCAAAGTTAGATTTATGTTCTCAGCTCTCGTTTAAAGTATCGTTCTAATTAAAATAATACTAAATTTGTATCCTTTTAAAATTCACAAATATTCATTAATTTAATTATTTTTTTTAAATCATTTTTTAGCATAATGTTTATTTTACTGCTTTTTTCTTTTTATTGTTTGTTTATTTAAAAATTTAAATAGAAATATTATATATTTTATTTTTAAAAGTTCAATGTTCAAAACAATGTAAAAAGTGCCTAAAAATAAGTTTGGTTTTTATTTACATAAAAAAAAAAAAGGCAAAATTATATAGAAATCAAAAAAAAAAAAATAAAAAATATTTAGAAATGTTAAAATATGAGTTTTAGTAAACATTATTTTTATATATTATTAGGTTAAAAACAAACTATTTACGCATTGAAAATTGTTAATATAGTAGATAATATATATATATATATAAATATATGTATATATATAATATTCATATTGTTTCAAAATATAAAAAGCTTGAGTAGAAAAATAAATTTCATATAGTTTAAAATAAAAAAAAAAGTAAAACTAACAAAAAAAAAAAAATAATAACAAACCTGTTTTTAAAGAAATTTTAGTAACTCATTTTTATTTTTTCGTCAATTAACTAAATAAAAAAAAATATATATTTTTGAATATTGAACAATTCAATAAATAACCAAAAAAAAAAAAGAAAAATAAAATTTATATTTACAATCAAATATTTGTCATCAATTATTGGAGATTTTTTGGAATATTGTTTGTTAAAAACAAAAAAAAAAAACAAAACCAGGAACATTCTCAAAAAGTTTTTTATTTAATAATTATTTTTTTATTCTTTATTAAAAATAAAATTGTATTTTTATGGCCAGTTTTAGACTATGCATCAATAAATATATATATTATAGGTTAGCAGTATATATGTACATTATATAATCATATTTCTTTCGTAAAAATAAAAATTATTTTGAAAATTTTTCATAGGTAGGATGTCTTGGGCCTCGGTCACGTAGAAAGCGATTAGGCGAATCTTTTTGCAAACAAATGGCCATATTATTTTCCGATTTCTTATTTACTAAAAAATTTAATTTTTGAAAATAATCGAAGATATGGAGTTCACCATTAATATGGAACGAGCCAGTTTTGAGAAATTTCTATCTCTATAAGAAAATAAGAGAAGACCCAGAAAAATGTTTCGAGAATATAAGTATGAAATTGTCAACAATATTAAATGTGTATCAGTTTGTATACCTATATTTTTATGTAAAATTTTTATAAGGTATATATGAGTATAGTATACATTATAAGTATATAAGAATATAAAAACAAACTATATAATTAATATTATTTAAATTAACGTGTGATTTTTTTATATGATAATTTAATTCAATTAAAAATGATATAAACCGATAAACACGTTAATTTGAATTTTTTTCCATTTATCGCAGTTTTACCACGGTAAAATTCAAATAATTTTGATTTTAAAAAATCGCCCGCTTATCGCTCTTCTGTATGGCCACTTGTTTGAAAACCAATATATATGAATTATTTTTATAAAAACACCCGCCCGCTGTCTGCGTGTCCGAGGCCTTAGATAAGTAAATTGGAGCAATTGATTTCAGCGAGAATTTCAAGTATTTAACAACTATTTGTATTATACATACATGACTTACCTACAAAAAATTTTAATACTTACCTAGATTAGTATTCTAAAATCTTTTTTAATTTTTTTTAATAATTTTATCTCTCATTATCTGAATAACAGAGGTAACATGTGCCACGCACCATACATAGATATCAAATTATACATAGAGAAAACATTTTTATTGACAAAAAGAAAATATATATTTTAACGATTATTTTGTATTCGAATACCGAATAGTTTCCTTTTTCATTCTGAATTAAATACCACTAGAAAAGAAATCTCATATAAGTAAATTCTAACGTCCTTTTTGTAGTAAAAAAAAAAAAAATCCCCTATGAGAAAATTTATAAAAAATGAAATAAATATATAATTTGACACTTCTTTTCTTTAGGATATCATAACCAACTAGAATCTGTGTTATATATTAAGAACAATTTTATTTCTCTCACTTTTTTTTTTTAATATTTTATTTAAATATTTTATATGTATAGTTATTATTTAAATATTTATTTATATTTAATTTAAATAACTTTGATATTTTAAATACATAAATAAATATTTACAAAAAAAAAAAACAAACAATTTTCCAATATTTTCACCACCGGTTAATTAAAACTGATAATATTATATACATGTCAATATTTACCTACATACATACATACATACATACATATATTATTTTATAAAACACTCAATTATCAATTTTTGTTCAAATATTGAAATTGTAACAATTTCAATACAAAATAACAAAAATAAGATTTAAATATTTTCTAAAACTTTGAATGAGTTAATATTGTAATTAATAAATACAAAAAAACAAAAATATATAAAAGAAAAATGCTATTGAATTATTAAAAATAAAACTTTTATTTCAAAAACAAAAAAAAAAAACTTTCGCCTAAATATATGCAAAAACAAAAGAAAAGTTAATTCTGTTAAACAGTTATGCTTATAAAGAATAATAAATATGTTAAAATTGATAAGTTAAGGAAGAAAATAAAAACAAAAAAAAGATTATATAAAAATAAATTAAAAAAGCTAAGAAAAGGTTAATAAACAAAAAACTCTATACATATAAAATGATAGTATAAATATATATATATATATATATATGTAATTAAATATTATATTATATGTTGCATTTAACAAAAATAAAAGAAAAAAAAATATTTTTTTTTTTTTTAAACTTAAAAGAAAATTTTTGACTGATTATAAAACCAAAAGAATAATAAAGAAAAAAGAAAAAAAAATTAGTATTTATATACAGGGTTCATAATATTATAAATTTTAATTATTTTAATATTCAAAATTTTGCAATTACCAAAAGAAAAAAAAAAAAATATCAGTTTATACCGTCTCTTACTTCCAATATTAAGATAAGATTTTATCAACTGTTTTTATTTTATTTATATATATACATATTTTTTTTTTTTTTTTTTGATTAGAATAAACCTAAGATTTGTATATTATATAATTTGAACCCAATATTTAATATATACATATATAATTTTTAAGTAAAATTTTTCTTTTAAATTATTTAAATATGTCATATATACATATGTCATTAACGAAAATAAACTAATATTCCCTAGAAATGAAAATAAACAAAATTATATCCAAAATTAATATATATATATATTATAGAGATAGATAGATTATATTATATATATATATATATATATGTATATATATATTTAAAAAAATTGATCTGTTTATTTGATTTTATTAAGTTTAGTTTTTTTTTTACGTTCGTATACATAAACAGAATTATGTGTGAAATCTAAATGTTACAACTATATATATATATTATATTATAGTATAACAAAGGTATGCTATCTGAAATATTTTATATAACTGATCTAATTTTATATAACTGATCCAATTTTATATAACTGAATCCAAACAAATATTAAATTATAATAAAAAACATTTTAAATTTGTGATCAAAAAAAAAAAAAAACAGAGAGTATAAAGAATAAAGTTTTATCCTATACTTATTATTCTTTTATCGTTACTGTAAAGTTTTTATATACCTATACTAAATGCAATTAAAATTAACAAAAATTTACTTAAAAATTTGTTTATTATAATTTAGAATTGTTCTTTAAATTTTTTATCTTATGAATATATAGATCATTTTATTCTTATATTTATTCTTTAATTATATATTTCTTATGCCTTAATATTGTTATACAGAATTTAAAAATCTAAATATAATTTTTTAATTTACTTTGAAACAAAACACAAAATATAATATATACAGTAGATTTTAGATAAATTAATCTTAAATTAATAAAATCATCAAAAAAAAATTTCTATATATATATATATATATATATTTAAATAAAATCAAATACCATTTTTAAGGCTTCCATAAATGAATCAAACAAAAAAAAAATTAGCTGTTTTATAATTTAATTTATAGATACTCTATTTAAAAAAAAAAAAAAAAAAACATAGTATTTATAATATACCATCATACATACAATTTTACACAACTTTTAAATAACAAAAAAATAAATAAAAATAATTTTAAAAAGCTTTTCAATAGATTATATATAGAAAACTTAACTTTAACAGTTTATACAGAACAATTCTAGAATATTATTAAATGCAATTAATTACAAATGCCTTATATAAGAATTGTATAGAAATTATAAAGAAAACAAAAAAAAAAAAAGGTAAATGGATAACATAAAAAACATTTAAAAAATTCATATTAAATAAATTTAAAATATAAACAATATATAAAACAGCATTACGATTTAAACCTATATATTATTTAATCAAAATGTAAAAAAAAAAAAAAAATTAGTAGATTCAAAATTACTTTTTGTCTAAGGACACACAGGCACAATTCGATTTCACACCTAAGTATATAATAAAACGAATAATATAGAATATATGTATATATATATAATATGTAAAAATATTTTTTTGCTATAATTAACACAGACGAACACAGATTTACTGATTTCTTGCATTAGAGAGAAATCAAAAGAAAATTTTTTCGTATAATTTATTTTAAATTTTCTGAATATGAACAAATGTTTAGGTAGGTACAAAAACTTTTCACTAAGTTGATTAATTTTTTCAATATTATAAATTCAATTTTAGATTTATAATGTGTAACATATTTTTTTTAGAACAGGTAAATAAGATAAATCTTATAATATTAATTTTAATATTTTATTTTGTGCATTTTATAATATCTTTCTTTGTGGATTTGTGCACAAAGGAATGGTCTTTATGGTCTAATAATATACCTTTTTTAATTCAACTGAAAAAATTTAATTTTAAGTGAAGAAATTTTTACTTAAAGCGAAGAAAAATTAATTTTATGTGAAGAAATTTTAACTTTAAGTGAAAAAATTTCCAGTTTAAATAAAACGAAATTTTTATTTTAAATTTAAGAAGAAAGGAAGATGATAGAAAAGGTCGAAACAAGAAAACAATTGTTGCGGAGATATGCGGAGGGAAGGTCTATATTTAACGATTTACGAAATAACAACCTTTAAAGTATTTTATTTAAGTTTTTATAAAATATAATAATATATTCACCCCTATACAACCAAGAAAATTCGTTTAGGTATCGATACATAGCTGAAATTAAACACAGCCTTTCTTCACTTTAAATTACAATTTCTTTACTTAAAATTAAATTTTCTTCACTTTAAGTTAAAATTTCTTCACTTAAAATTAAATTTTCTTCCCTTTGAGTTAAAAATTCTTCACTTAAAGTAAAAAAAGGTTGTATATATGAATACTAGTTTAATAAATACAAATTAATAAAAAATGACAAAACAAAATATATACATGAACTTTAGTATTTATTTTCCTCCAGTTTTTGACTATAATTTGTTTTATCATTATTATTTAGCTAGATGTATTAATAACGTTTCTTCTTGTGACTCAAACTGTTTTAGGATTGAAAGGGTTGATTCTTTTAAATATTTAGATTTTAACTAAATAGCTTACACTTATTACATTTTTGTGTAAAAAAAAAAAAGCTCACATAATCTAAATGATTATTGCAATGCTGTAATAAGGACCATGTTGGTTTTTTTGATATATAGTTGGTGTAATTTTGCAACAATGGCATATTACGCTCTTCTTCACTCCAAACTTTAATATGGAATTGTTTATTGAGGAGGTTCTTACTTTAATAAATTACAATTGTAGTAAGACAAAAATATGCAATTAGGTTGATTTGCAAAAAAACCCTTACCAAAAAAAAACAAAACATCCAGATAAAAATTGAATCCCTTATAGTCTTATTGGATCTTAGTCTAACTATCAACTATTTAGTTGTTGAGGTGTAATTAACCAAAAACAATCATCCAGATGAAAACTTAACCACTTATAGTCTTGTCCAAACTTTAATTTGTTTAAGAAAAGACGGATACTTCCATTAAGAAGTCTCTATTTTTTAACGTTTTTAAACGTTTAAAAACGTTAAAAAAAATTTTATTAGATCTCTGAAATCTTAATATTAAATATTCAATGGCCTTTATAATTTGAGGGTCCTAGATGTAATAAATCTAATTTTGGTGATTTTTATAATGTGATAACACCAAGGATTTATATTCAATTACCTATGTATCTTGGGAACATTCAAATACTATCAGCTTTTCTAAAAATATTGAAATATTAAAATATTATATTATTTTTCTATATTAAAATCTGATTACAACAATTGGATTTCGAGGAAAACTAAAATTTGTTTAAAATAATTTCTTAATTATTGTTTTTTTTGTTAATAAGAGAGTTAATGTTAGTTTTTGTCTGTGCTAATTAAATCTATAGTAAAATATCAAATTTTTTGTATTTTATTTTATTTCTATTTTTGTCATTATTCTTTTATATTCAATAATTTGAAATTTTATTTTGATTTTAATACTTTATTACTTTATAATAAATTCATCTATTTCCTCCCAACACTATTATTTAGTATTTTTATCATAAATTCTAACTAATCGTTCGGCATTTGTTTCTTTGACAACATAACGTTTATAACTACATATTTTTTAATTGTATATAAATTCATTTAGTTGTTTATTAAATCGTTGTTAGCTTTAAGTTTGCATATATAAGAATAGAAATAAGGATTTAGATAAAAAAAAAAATTATTAATGAGTTGGTAAGCATGTGTGAGTCGACGTAAGATTACTTTCATTCATTATTATCATTTTCATTTCAATATTTAATATTTGGTAATTTTCTATTTATGAAAGGGGTGTAGTTTTATTTATTTTATCAGCATTTTTTCTAATGTACTTTAAAAGTTAATTTTTTATGAAAATGTATACCAAAATGTTTTATTGTGTCGATCCATTCAATATTTTTGTTTTATTCTTGAATTTAAGTTGTTAAAATTAAATAAAACAAATTTGTCTTTAATTTGTAAGTAAGTATATGGTTTTTATTTTTTCCTATAGAATTTCCATTTCAATGGATTGTTTTTGAAATAAATGAGATTTAATAGAGTTCTTTTCATTTGTGCAGGGTGACAACACAAAAGCAGAGTGAATATTGGGTTTGTTTTGATCGAAAACAGTTTGTTGCGGCGAAAAATCTTATTGAAATATTTTTATTTTATTAACTAATAACTTTCTTTATATAATTACTTTCTAAAATTTTTTAGCCCTGAAATTGAAATTTTTTTCAATCGACGAATTTTTTGAATAGTACTTTCCTAAGAAATCTGGTAATCTTGTTTTAATAGGCTTTTAAATAAATAAATAATTAATTACAAAATGTCTGCATTTCAAAATAATTCTTAAATTAAATAAAAAAAAAAAAGTTAAGTTTTTATCAAAAATAAAAATCGTACTACCGATTTCGGTCGTTCATATTTATAAAATCAAACAAACTATTAGTTACAAACTAGTCAGTGATCGCCTGTGTATGCTTTAAAAATAGGTTTGTTATAAATTACGTTATTTCAATAGAAAAAGAAAATTTAATTAAAATTAAAACATTTTTAAATTAAATTCTTTTTTGCTTAATAAAATATTTTTATATACTAACAACGCCTTTTTTAAATAAATTCTTTAAATAATATATACAATTTTTTTATCATAATTTAATCATTAATTAAATAAAATTTAGATTTAAATAATACTGTTTATTTCTCGTTGTAAAAAAAAAAAATATAGGTCATGATCAATTAAATTAAAAGATAACATCTCGGAAAGTATAGATATTAGAAATTGAATTCTTGTATAAAATAATATAAAATATATACAAAAATATCAAGTTTAGGACATTTTTTGTGCTTTAGAGTTTTTGAATAAAAAAAAAAAAAAAACTGGTTTCAACGAAATTTAGATTCTGCATTCTATTAAAAGAAAAAAAAAACACTTAAAAATTATTATAAACGTATTATTAATGGCCTGTAATTAATGCGTCATGGAATATGATATATTTATGTTTTTTTTTTTTTTTTTTATAAAACATTTGTATATATAAAAAAAAAAATTTTAAAATTGAAAAAGAAATTGATTCAACCTTTAACTAAATTTTAATGTTCTTAAATGTTTAGTATTATTTTACCACCGTTAATTATTGACTGCGTTTTATAATCGAATTAAATATAATAAATTTAAATTTTTGACATTTGACATTTAAAACAGTTTTTAAAGACTGTTATTTATTTTTCAAATCATATATTTAAAAAAAAAAAAATACAAATTTTAAATAATTGAAATTTATTATTTAATAATTTAACTTGAAATATTTTAAAATTGTTAACACAGAAACGTTTTTCTTTTATAACGAACATTGGGAACACAATTATTATAAGGTCGTAACAGAATGAGTGAACGCGTTTAAATGTCAAAAGAATAACTAGACGTATATTATGGTCATTTAAAAGTTACCAAAATTTGAAAGGTTGAATCTTTTTCTTAAAATGTTTACCAAATTTGAACTTAATCAAATTTGAGAATTAAAAAAAAAAAAAAACTTTTTTTTTTTAAATATTAATAAAATTTTAATATTAAAAATTATTTTCTTTATTATTTATGGAAATGTAATGGAAATTGTAAATAAAGACAAAAAAAAAAAAAAACAAATAAAAATCTTAACATTAGTTTGTATATCATTTTTTTTAAATAAATAAATAAATTTATTTTATATTAAGTATATTTTCATTTTTTATCAATAAGATGTTAGAAAAGTGTTTTGAAAACAAATGAATAAATAAAATGAATAAGAAGAAAAAAAAAATTAGCCTCGAAACAATAGGCAAAATAAAATTTTCATTTTGAAAATTTATCAATTTAAATACATATAATAATATTTGCATGTATAAAAAAAATAAATTTTGTTATAAAGAAAAAAAAAAAAAATTATTCAAAACTAAACGTATTTCAATCTATAAACTTTTTAATCGACCAAATAGAAATAAATAAAATTATAATAAAATTAGTTTTTAAATCTATATTAAAATATAAATTATTGATCCAAATTTAATATTTTATTTTTAATTATTGAATATATTAAAATTTTTTTTTTTATAAAATAATTTTTATTATTATCTACGATTTAAAAATTAAATCGAAAATTTTTCTTTTTGATTTTATTAAATTGCTAAAACAGAATGTCCAAAAATCTTTAGTGGATTTTATCCATTTTCAAGAAATTGAAACGTAAAAAGGAAAAACGCACACAGACTTCTAATGAATTTGTTTTTCTATTACATATTAGAATCTAATTAAATTTTTTTTTTTTTCAAAATTAGTTCTTACAGATAAAAATTTTAAAAAAAAAAGATTAAAAAGTTTTTGATTGGTAACGCAAAAAAAAAATATATATATAGGTATACAATATGTATATATATATATATATATTAGATATATGAATATATTATATAAAATAATAATGAAGAAAAAATACTTTGAAACTACTTTAATACACATTAGCAGATTAAAAAATTTGTCTGTAAAATTTTCAATAAATAAAAGTAAAATTTAAAAAAAAATATATTAAAACTAAAGAACTTAACTTCGAAAATTGCAAAAAAAAGAAATACGCATAATATGAAAAAATTAAAAACAAAATAAATAAAATAAAAACTGTATCCTATATTTTCTTTTTTAAGATTTTGTAAGCAGAAAAAAAAAATAAACATTTTTGTAATTAATTAATAATTCTATAATTATAAAAAATCTAAACTGAAAAACATAAAAATCATATTCTTAAAAGGTAAAATAAAAAAAAAAAAAAAAAACCACAAAAATTATTTATTTAAATACCAATAAAATGAAAAAAAAAAGAAAATCATAAGAAAAATGAAGAATAAAATAAAAATATATACATATATAATATCAAACGACAATCACAGAAATTACTGGATTCTTTTAAGTGTTGAAGAAAAAAAAAAATCCTCAAGATTTAAAATAGAAAAATAATAAAAAAAAAAAAATTGTAAAGCATTGAGTAATTCAAAAAATTGTTATGGTTATTGTACCAAGTTAATTCATATTAAATATAAAATTTGTTCAATTATAAAAACATGTTGTTTTAATATTTTTAAAATTCTCTGCATATTATTTTTCTGCAACTTTAAGCAAAAGGACTTTATAAAATATGACTTATAAATATGAAGTTTTAAGGAATAAGGGGAATAAGGAATGACAGTTAACATGTATTCATATATAAATAAAATGTTACCTAATAAAATCCTATTCAATTCTAAATATCTACATACATATACGCACTGATTTAATTCGCCGTAAACTATTTTCACTCCACAATTACAAATTAATGCAAGCGAAATTTTCTGCTGCTTAAATTTAGAAATTAAGTTGAAAAAGCTATTCTGTTGTTTTGTATAATATAATGATTTTAAATGGATGTTATTCCGTCAAAAATCATTTAGTACCTGACAAGGCGAATTTAACCATTACGCTTAATCACAATGAGCGCAGCAGATATCACACAGAACAGTAATGTTACTTCAAAAGTTTTTTTTTATTTCTATTCCCCTCCCACATAAATATGAGAAGGAAATTACACAGGACAGGGCGTTTTGCTTTTTCTCATCAGATCAATGCTCAGAGCAGATGTCAAGCATTAAGAGCGAATAATGCTCGGAGCAAACGTTTATCTGAACTCTGACC
This sequence comes from Poecilobothrus nobilitatus, assembly GCA_947095535.1. Classification (NCBI taxonomy): domain Eukaryota; kingdom Metazoa; phylum Arthropoda; class Insecta; order Diptera; family Dolichopodidae; genus Poecilobothrus; species Poecilobothrus nobilitatus. Next base: position 163,024,980 of record OX352773.1, read on the forward strand.
GATCTGAGTTAAAATGGAAACGCTCAGAGCACAAATTGTCAATTTTTATCCAAATTATTAAAAGTTACTATTTTTATTTCATTATTTAAAATATATAATAAAAAAGGAATATAAAAGGAACTTATTTAAGAAAATAAATAAAACAAAGTTAATTGAAAAATTTAATTTAATAAAATTTAAAAAAATAACTTAAAAAAAATTGCTTATCTATGCACGAGATTTTTTTTTGACGGTTTTGTTATTTTATTCTTAATTTGACGTTCTATTTTTTGACAACTCTATGAAATCTGAGAAATTTTTACGAGCTCACAGATAGCGCTCTGGGCACTCTCCGAGTTAAAAAAAAGAAACACGAAATGGATAATCTGATAAAAATAGCATAAAAAAAACACAATTTTTTTGTTTGACTGCTCTGATGAGAAAAAGAAAAACACTCGCAGCCTTTCCTTCTTCTTACAACGTGTGGGATTCGAATACACATTCCCTAAGTGTTTACAACGTATTTCCTCAGACGTCCCTCAGAAGTTGACCACTTATAAATTTAACCACTTTAACAAAGAATTTCTTCTTTGACTACTTTGTTGTTGGTCCTTAACTTATTACATTATATTTGAATCAAATCCATACATATACATGCACATGCCCATGCTTCGAAATTGATATTAATTAATGATTATTTTATTTTATTCTTTTATGTTTTTGTTATAAAAATAAAGCTCAATTTGCTTATTTTCATTCTGAAATATTATTTAAAATATATATCGAGTATATATTAAAATAAAATTATGAAACAACATATGAAAAATTCAGTTTTTAAGCTTGACAGCAGCTGTTTACAACAGTATACTGTATACATTACAATATACATATCCATAGAAAAATAATTGTTATTTGTTGTTATTCTACGTTTAATACGATTGTAATTAGGTATGTTTGAAGAAAATATACCTACGTTTTTGAGATTTTACAACTTTTACTGCAACCATAGCGTTTATTCTGTTTAAATGTTTTTGTTTGTCATCTGCATTTTGTATTCAGGCTTACAAAAATTCTTAATATTATGTACATTTTACAGAAATTATATTTTGATTGTTTTGTTTAACCTTTGACACTTGCTGTGAATTTATTCTGCAAAAAACGAAAAATTCGATTATTCCAAAAACTTATTTTAAATTTATTCAGTCAAAAGATTTTCTTATAATATTCTTTCTCGTTTATATTTAATTACACATTCAATTAATGACATAATAAAAATTTTTATATGTTGATAAAATTTAGAATGCATAAATAAATTAAGTTATAGGAAAATATTTTAATTAAATAAATTATTGCATTAATTTTCATTGCCCCAGTTTAAAAAAAAAAACGTCAACAATATTTTTAATAATATTTGGAAATGTAGTTTAAAAATATTAAATAATAAATAAAAACAATATTATTTGCAAAATATTCTTACGCAATATCATTTTTTTCCAGAATGTCAATATGTAGAAAGAAATTTCAAAACGGTAGCATAAATTATGGTAAAAGACAACGGCAACATTTTATTTTTGACAAAGATGTCATAATATAAAGATATTAAATATGTCAATTTAATGCTAAGTTCCCAAAACGATGCTCATGTAAAGAAATGAAAGTTAAAAGAAAAATCTGTCAGTAGTTTGACTTGCTTTGGTTTTTGCACAGTAGAGAAGAGTGTGTGTTAAGTCATATTTTATTATTTTCTTTTTTTTATATTTAGTTGAATTATTAAAGTCGAATTGGTGTGAACGGAAAATGGCTGAAAAAGGAGCTTTACTAGCGAAATCTATGCAAAAACATGCAGGACGTGCAAAAGAGAAGGTAAGTTAATAAAAATAGTTATAAATTGAATCAACAATTATACGTTGTCTTTGATCGGGGATGAGTAAAAAATCTCGATTAAGACTAGACATGTAAATTTGATTTCTCAAGTGGGCGGATAAAAATAGAACAGCAGCCGAGCCAGCTATGCTAATATAGCTTTCTCCAAAAGGTATTTTTTTTTTTGTTTGTGTATTGGATATAAATTCCATATGTTAATAATTTTTTTTTTATGAATATTGAAAGTATAAATTTTGATAGAAATAATTTCCGAAAATGGATTATAAAAAAAAAAAAAACTTTATTTAAATACAAGTTATAAAAAATATAAAAAATGAAAAAATTTTAATTCATAAAAGTTCAGAAAAAAAAAAAAAGTTATAAATATAAATTAGGTAGTTCAAAATTATTTTAAAAATATGTGTTGTGATTTTGTGATTCTGTGGAAAAATTTCGCTTTTCATGTTGTATGTAATTGTATTTGTAAAAATAAACTTGTTGCTGATCTCTTTAAGATGACAAAATATCATTTTTATATACCAGATTTTAAATAACAACATTTTTCCATTCCACAGATCATTACTTATCTTTTCTAATAAATTTATAAACGGGTATTTATTTTGGATCTTGTGACTGAATGAATTGAAAGTATAATAGAATTAAAAAAAAAAAAACAAAAAAAAAAAAATCTTTTTTTTCTATTTAATTATCTATATTTTATGATAAATTTTAAACTGAGATTTTTTTTTACTGATGGAGATATTCAAGAAGTAGGTAAATAGGTCCACACATATTTTTCATAAATTAGGGCTAAAAAAAAAAAAAACTTTTTTTTTTCCTTCTATAAATAACTTTCTATGTACATATATTGAATTTGGAATGCATAAATCTTAATATTATAAAATATCTTTTTTAGAAAATATTGTTCATAATTTTATTATTGGGGTTTATTATTTATGCACCTGTTGTAATGTTTTTGTTACATAAATAAAAATTAAATAAGCGGTAACCATTATTTGTAATTATAATGGCTAATTAGTTAAATCAAATAACGCAAGTTTGTATGTATAGTTTTAAAATTTTATTTAAAACTTTTATAATATTATGTTTATGTACTATATACTTAGATATTATATACATATTTGTTAAATACTTAAAAAAAAAAAAAAAAAAACTTGTTAATTTAATCAAGCTTATTTTGTGTTAAAAGTTATTATTATTATAATATTCTTATTTTCTTTTTTTTTTTTCAAATATAAGCAATGTATTATTTAGACGACGTTTATTTAAATTTTTTTGTTTTGATATCAACCTGTATAGAATAAACTTGATTCGGTAATTTCGGGAATTTACATAGACAGATAAAACATTTTAAGATTTTTATTATATTTTCTTGTGTAATTTATTTATTTATTTATTTATTTATTTATATTTTTATTTGTAATTTACTAAGATAGTTAAAATATTTTATAGAAGTAAAAAAAAAAAAAAAAAAGAAAAAAGCTTTTTCATACAGATAAATCTATAGATAAAATTGATGTTTAAAACTAGTACTAGTAAATGTATTTTTAGAATTTTTATTTAAGTGACGTGAAAAAAATTCATATGGTATTTTTTTATTTTATTTTAAAATAGCAAAATAAGCTTAAAATGTATGAATATTATTTTAGATTTTGATTTTTTGATTTATTTATAATCAAAAAAGAAATACATAAATAATTTATTCATTTCCGTTATTATAATAGGTAGATTTATTAGGAGATTCCACACCCTACAATTTTATTACTTACTACCAATTCTTTTGTAATAAAATAATGCATATTTTCTTCTTTTTTTTTTTTTTTTAATAATAAACATTTAATCCCGTGTAAATGAACATAACTTCAGATGACAGGTAATGTTTATTAATTAAATTCTCATAGCAATTTCTTTGTATTAGTTTTTACAATTACAATTACATATTTTTTTTTTTTATTTATAAAAACTGTAGTTTGTAAAATATTTGGTCTTATTGTATGTCATCCTTTATTTACTATGTTAAAAAAACAAAAACGAAAAAATAAAAATAAATAATAATTCTGCACCTTTAAGCTTATTTCAAGTTACTAACCAATAAAATTTATTTACCTCATTATTATTAGAAAAATCTACATTTTTTTTTTTTTTAAGTTAAAAGTAAATACAAAAAAAAATAAAAATAAAAACAAGAAAAAAACAAAGTGGGTGAAACTTATCTGTTCTTATATATACATACTTATATTATTTTCTAGTCTTCTTAAAAAAAAAAACAATAAAATTATAACCTTGTGAGTCAGGTTTAAAAGTAGATTTAAAATAATAAATAAATAATATCAATAGCTTAAACTAATTAACTTAGTAAATCATACAAAATATGTATTTTTTGTTGCAAGAAACTTGGCAGCAACTGAATATTGAAATTTAACTCTTGGGAGTGAACAACTTCTTAAAGTTATAAGCATTATAACAAAAAAAACAAAAAAAAATTCAATGTGATAATTATATTAAGATTTAACATTTTATTTATTTTCCATATTTATTAAGCGAATGTGTAAAAGAATTTCATTAAATTTAATAATTTTTCAATTTCAAAAGTTTTTTTTTTTTTTTTTTAATTTTATATTGGAAAAAAAAATATTGTTTTCCATTTGAAAATTTTTTTTTTTAATTTTTTGATTAATTTTTTAAATTTCGAAGATCAATTAAAAAATTATTTTTATGCTAATTTTGTTTTTTTTTTTTTTTTTTTTTTCAATAATTATTTTCATATACTTTTATATACATGTATAATTTGTAATTTTTAAGTAAACTTTTTGTGTATAAACGCATTGATTGAAAACAAAACAAAAATATTTTTTAAATACCATATTTCATTACTTCTTTTTTAATTTTGTTTATAATATTCAATGAAATGATATCTAATCAATAAATGATTAAGAAAATATAAAAAAAAAAAAATTTGTATCTACAAACATTAAAATTATAGTAAACATTAGAAGAGTTTAATTATATTTCATTCATTCATTTTATTGGAATATGTTTATATTTACGTTTTTTGGTTTTTTTTGTTTTTTTTTTTATTTATAGTAATGAAAGTAATTATTCTTATGTAAAAGAAATACTAAGTATATAAATTACCTTTTATACATTGTTTATAAAATAACCGAATTTTTATTTATTTTTATTGTTTTATGTTATTTTGTTTTTAAATATTTTTTTTTTTTTTTTTGATGAATTTCTTACAATTATTCTGGTTTACATATGTTAAAATTAGTTATGGTAGGAAGCGTTAAACTTTAAATGGTTGTTTTTCTTTTTTTTTTTTCTTTTTTTATATTCTATTTAGCAATAAAAATATTGTAGTAAAAAATTTTTTATTATCTATGATTTATTAAATATTAAAAATATATAAACATTTTATTGATAATTTAGATTAAATTTAAACCTTTTATAATATATAGATTATAAGGTAATATTATTTATATATTTCAAGCAAAAATTTCAACCTTTAGGAATATTTTGAATTATAATAATAAAAGATATTCATCAATTAAATCTTTGTTTAAGGACTAAATTTCGCTTACAATTTCATTTAGAAATTTAAATTTTTTTACCTCGTACGATTATTTTTTTTCTTTATTTTTAAAGATTTAGTGATCGATAATTACTTGTTAAACTTAATTGCTGTTTAATGCTGACAGGAAATGTTTTTATTCTAAATATATATGTATACCTATGTATATTAATATTTATCTAATACATAATATATAACTTAATACATCTTATATTGCCAAACTGTTCATCAGTTATTTATTTGAAATCAAATTTTTAATAATCAAAATAAAAAGGAAACAAGTTAATGTAATAGTAAGTCGATACAACCAATTTATTAATACCCTACACCTGACTAATTCCAATTAAATTAAACATTCATGTTTTTTGAACTTCTTCCCTTTTTTGAACTTCCTTCCACTTCTTTTTTCCAGCTGCTTGAACTTCTTCCCTTTTCTTCCTTATTCAAGTCAGGAACGTAAAAGAGGCATCCTTTAACACCCTTGTACAAAGGAAACATAACAGAACACAATTGTACCAAATTTAAAAGTTCTATACTTTTGTTGGTTTTGAAGATAATCTCGTTTGCTCTGGGGCTCGTTTGGAAGCTTCCAAAATCCGCACCCATGGACCAAATCCTTTCAAATTTCAGAGACATTAATCAAACATGAAGGAACACCATTGTGTCAAATTTAAAAGTTCTATCTTTTTTGGTTTTGGAGATAATCTCGTTACTCCGAAATCATTATCCGAACCCATGGATCGATTTTGTCCAGATTCGAACTTAGCCTTCCTTTCGAAATTAGTAACCTGCTATATAAATTTAATCGAGATAGCTTTACTAGTTTTTGAGTTATCGTGCATACGGATGGACGGACATCATTAAATTGACTGAAGGAGGTGATCCTGATTCAGAATATATATACATGTCCATATTTAACTCGCTTCTCTTGGTGGTTACAAACTCCATACCAAAGTTAATATACCCTATACTTTAGATGTAGGGTTATAAAAAATTAAAATGAATATAAATGCATGCATTGAACAAAAAAGAAAAAATTTTTTTTTAAATATTTAAATTTTTTTTTCTTTACATACAAAACAAAGTTAAAGCCTACTGGTATATAAAACAAGTAAATGTAACAGTAAGTCGATGCAACCGACTTATTAATACCCTACACCTGAATAATTCGAATTAAATTAACAATCCATAAGTGTTTTTGGCAGCTGCTTGAACTTCTTCCCTTTTCTGTCTTATTCAACTCGAATTTCAAGAACGTAAAAAAGGCATCCGCTTGGGATATGCTTGACACCCTTGTATAAAATTTTAAGTTTCTATCTTAATTATTTTCCGAGATTGGTAGTCCTTGGGATGTTTGTGTCAGCTACCCGAATTGCCACTCCAATTCATCGAATCCATCTCAGGAACATAAAGAAAACTTGCCAGAACACCATTCTATTAAATTTAAAGGTGCTACTTTTGTTGGTTTTGGAGATATGCTCGTTGCTCTTGTGCTCGTCCGGAAGTTTCCAAAATACGAACCCATGGTTCAAATTCTTTCAAATATCAGTTTCCAATTTTACAGAAAAGGAAACATAACAGAACACCTTTGTACTAAAAATAAAAGTTCTATCTTTGTTGGTTGTGGAGATATACTCGTTTGCTCTGGGGCTCGTCCGGAAGCTTCCAAGATTTGAACCCATGGACCAAATCCTCACAAATTTCAGAAACATAAATCAAACATGAAGGAACACCATTCTGCCTAATTTAAAGGTTATATCTTTGTTGCATTTGGAGATAATATCATTTGCTCTGAGGCTCGTTCGGAAGCTTTCAAAATCCGAACCCAAGGACCAAATCCTCTCAAATTTCAGAGGCCTAAATCATACATGAAAGAACACCATTATGCCAAAAGTAAAGGTTATATATTTGTTGTTTTTGGAGATAATCTCATTTGCTCTGGGGCTCGTTCGGAAGCTTCCAAAATCCAAACCCATGGACCACATCCTCTTAAATTTTAGAGACATAAATCAAACTGGAAGAAACATCATTATAAAAAATTTAAAGGTTCTATCTTTATTGGTTTTGGAGATAATCTCGTTTGCTCTGGGGCTCTTTCGGAAGTTTCCAAAACCCGAACCCATGGACCAAATCTTCTCATATTTCAGAGACTTAAATAAAACATGAAAGAACACCACCCTGCCAAATTTAAAGGTTATATCTTTGTCGGTTTTGGAGATAATCTCATTTACTCTGGTGCTCGTTCGGAAGCTTCCAAAACCAAACCCATGGACCAAGTCCTCTTAAATTTCAGAGACATAAATCAAACACGAAAGAACACCATTGTACCAAATTCAAAGGTTCTATCTTTGTTCGTATTGGATATAATCTCATTTGCTCTGCGGCTCGTTCGGAAGCTTCCAAAATTCGAATCCACGGTTCAAATTCTTTCAAATTTAAACCCATGGCCAAATCCTCTCAAATTTCAGAGACTTAAATCAAACATGAAAAAACACCATTCGGCCAAATTTAAAGGTTATATATATTTGTTGTTTTTGGAGATAATCTCATTTGCTCTGGGGCTCGTTGGGAAGCTTCCAAAATCCAAACCCATGGAGCACATCCTCTTAAGTTTTAGAGACATAAATAAAACTGGAAGAAACATCATTATAAAAAATTTAAAAGTTCTATCTTTATTGGTTTTGGAGATAATCTCGTTTGCTCTGGGGCTCGTTCGGAAGTTTCCAAAACCCGAACCCATGGACCAAATCTTCTCACATTTCAGAGACTTAAATAAAACATGAAAGAACACCACCCTGCCAAATTTAAAGGTTATATCTTTGTTGGTTTTGGAGATAATCTCATTTGCTCTGGGGCTCGTTCGGAAGCTTCCAAATCCAAAACCCATGGACCAAATCCTCTTAAATTTCAGAGACATAAATCGAACGGGAAGGAACATCATTGTACAAAATTTAAAGGTTCTATCTTTGTTGGTTTTGGAAATAATCTCATTTGCTCTGGTGCTCGTTCGGAAGCTTCCAAAACCCAAACCCATGGACCAAATCCTCTTAAATTTCAGAGACATAAATCGAACGGGAAGAAACATCATTGTACAAAATTTGAAGGTTCTATCTTTGTTGCTTTTGGAGATAATCTCGTTTGCGGAGATTATCTCCAAAAGCCGGAATCATTCGGAAGCTTCCAGAATCCGAACCCATGGACGGATTTTGTCCAGATTCGAACTTAGCCTTTCTTTCGTAATTAGTAACCTACTATATAAATTTCATCAAGATAGCATCATTATTTTTTGAGTTATCGTGCGTACGGACGGACGGACGGACGGACGGACGGACGGACGGACATCGCTAAATCGACTCCGGCGGTGATCCTGATTCAGAATATATATACATGTCTATACCTAACTCGCTTCCTTTTGGTGGTTACAAACACCATACCAAAGTTAATATACCCTATACTTTAAGTGTAGGGTATAAAAATACCAAACATGTAACGATATTATTATTGCAGTAATAATTATTTACTCCTCTGTTCATTACCTTTTCCATATTTGTTTTTCTTTTTTTTCTTTTAACACTTACATATTATATTGAAATTTCGAAATTAGGTGCTTGCACAACATTCTAACAGTTCAAAATGAATTAAATGATTATAAACAATGGTATAATTTGCATATCACATTTTCATTCAAAATTTCTAAAAAAAAAAAAAAAAAAAAAAAAAAGAGTATTTAAATTTGAATAAAATTTTTGTTAACATCTTGAATATCATCATATATGTATGTATATGTATTGAATTATTAAAAGGTGCTATTTTCGATTAATTAGTATTTAAGAAAGAATCACGTCATCTGACAAAAAATTAGAAAAAAAAAAATAAATAAAAAATTAAAATAAAATAGGGCATAAAATATGAAATCTGGCATATTGTAATAATAAATGAATAAATAAATAAATAAACAAATAAATAAATAAATAAATATAAAAGAAAAAAATATTTTAAAACAGATTCTACTTCAATTATTTATTTTGAAAGTTTTTTTTTTGTTTTTTTTTTTTTTTACTAAAATCGGATAGGAATTATTTGAAAAGTTCAATTGTTGTTCAAATAATTTTTGATTTATTAACAAAATTTTGAAAAAAAAAAAAAAAAAAATTTATTTTATTTGTTATCGTACTATGTTATAGCAAGGTAAATAGCAAAGTTTCGAGAGAAAATTCTCAGGTTGCTTACCTTTACACCATCTGTCAATATACATATATAATTATCGGTATATGTCGGTAATAATGTATTGACCCTATAATTAGTATAGAACACTGTAACACTAAACACTTGCTAAATTCGTTTTTTCGATTTTTCTTATTATCGGCTCAAGATAATTCGAAATGCTTTTTTTTTTTTGCTTTTTACAAACTTAAGTTATCGTGTCGATATTATGATCATTAAAAACTAGTTTTTAGTTTTTTTTTAACAGATAAAATAACATAATATTGTTGAAATTGATTTCTCTTGACCTTTCAAGATGCTAACTAAGTTTACCTTAATGTTATTTTATATGCATAATAACTTTTTCTGTATTTCAATATTAATGTTTTCATTCAATCGTACTTAGGATTACATTATATTGCAATTTTTCTTACATTTATCATAGTAGTATTTATATTATACTTATCGCCTATACATTTCGATTTTCGAATCAAAAGTTAAGCCTAAAATAGACGTGACGAGACTATAAGAAAACGAAAGAAATTTCGTATGGTTTTTTTCTCAAAAGTGTAAACGCTTAACTAACCAAAATGAAAACGTAATGATGATAAAAAAAATTATATGCTTTTATTTACAAGTTCTGTGTTAAATTTCTAAATAGGAATTTTATTATTTATCCAGATTTAATTTATTTTTAAAATGGAGAAACATGAAAGGCTAATAAAGATGTGCAAAATAACTTTGATTATACATTAAAATGTTTAAGATTATTAAGAAAAAAATAGTTTAAAAAAAAATTAAAAAAAAAAAAATCAATAAGACAAGAAATTAAGATGAATACTTTAAAGCATCATTTTTAAAAATTAAAGAAATAGACCCAAAAAATTTTTTTTATTTATACTCGAATGTCTAAAATTGCATTTGATATGTTCCTGTCGTTGTATTTAGGTAAATAGATACCTGGATATACCCGGATACCCCGTGAACTACACAAATTTTCTAAAAATTTTTATATAAAATTTGTAAAAGAAAAAAATTATTATTCAAAGTGACTGTAAACAAAACTTTTTACATAAATAAAACGTAATGGCATCTTTTTACGTAGACTTTATGTGACATTTCTTCCGTTTATATGACAACAAACGTAATTTTGTGCTGTATGTAATATAGGTATAATTTTTATAATTTTTTGTGCTGTTTTTTTTTTTGACATTTTTATTATCTATTTTGGCTATGTCTATTATATTGATATAAACATAATGGTAGATTTTTTACTCGTCTCGTTACGTCACGTCACGTTACTACTTAACTCCTTTTAAACAGTTGTCTATTATTTAGTTCAAAATTCATATTTATTTAAGTTTTTTCTGAAAATTTTTTACATTTTTTTAATTTTTTTTTTGTTATATGAACCTTAAATATCATATTTTCGTGCATATTATTATAAATCATAATATTAATTAAAAATTTTTCAAACTATGTATATATTATGATTTATGTATACATACGTATATCGTAAATTGCATTTTTTATATTTAAAATTTTATTTCAATTTCATAATCGGTTTATTGTGACATTTAAATTTTAAGTTCATGAACTTCATTTTTATAGATAAATAATATGGTTTAAATAAACTAAATGGGCACAATATAGGTACCTACTAAATAGTTCATTCATTATATATATATATATTACATATACATATTATAGTTTATTTATAGTTAAATTGTGTTTCTCAACTTTTGAAGGTTTTAATAGTCGTCTATTTTGGAATAAGTTTATAACAATAAACTATACAAAAAAAAAATAAAAAAATTGTTTGTTTCATTTCATTATTATTTTAATGTTTTTTTTTTTTTTTTCTTATTCTGTTAATATGTAACCTGTACACAACAGATGTGAACCTTGTAAGCCGGCTTTTTCATTTTTGTATATATATATATATTTTTTTTTTTTGTATAATTTCACTTTTTATGGTTACTGTGCTTAATTGTGTGTAATTTTTATTTTACCAAGTTTAGCAAGGTATTGAATATTTTTATTTTTTTTTATTTTTGTTTTAATGATTTTTACGAAAATCAAATCAATGATCCCACACGATTAAAAAAAAAAAAAAAAAATAAAGAAACACTGGTTTTATAAAATTATAAATAAAAATAGCAAATAATTGTCAAGTTAACTAATTTAACTTACTATATAAGCCCTTATATTATTGTTTATTTTTAATTCTTTTAAAGTAATTTAAAAAAAAAAAAATAAAATGTTTATATTTAAAAAATGTTTTACATTAAAAGGAAAAAAAAATTTTTTTTTTTTTTTTTTTTTTTAAGATAAAATTCAATTATAATACATATTATATTCAATGAATCGTTTGAATAAACGAACAAACTTATATGAACGTAATATTAAATAATTTTTTTTTTTTTTTTAATTTTTAAATAATAAATTTTCCGCATCAAACAATTTAAAATGATTGAAAATGATTTTTTTTTTTTCAATGTTAAAAATAATAAAAGGTTGTTGTGTGAAGTGTTTAAAAAATTTTTTTTTCCAAATTTTTTTTTTTTAGTGAATCTTGAAAAGCTTTTCAAATGTCTTAATACATAGTAAGTAGTATAAAATAACAGATCTACAGATCAAATGAAAAAGTACAAAATATATCTATACAAGATATCTATTTATGTATATGGCTATTTATATATATATGTATTTTGAAATAAAAAATTAAGTATAAATGAAAAAAAAAAAAAAAAATTTAGTGTGGGTTGCACGCATAAATTAAAACCTTCAAAAAGTTTTGAAATAAAATTCTATTAGCTTTTATTATAAAATTTTTCTTATTACTTTATTTTAATTTTATGATTTTTTTTTTTTTTTGTTTTTGTGTAATAATTTATTAATAAAATATTGACAAGTTACAAATAAAACGATCAATGAACAGATTTAGATATCTTTAAAGTGCAAATTTGCAACTTGTTTTTTTTTTTTTTTTTTTTTACTTTAAATGTAGGAAATTTCAAATTGGTATTTTTTATATTATTAAAAACGTGAGTCATTAAATAAATAAAAAAAAAAAAAAAATATATAGATATTATAGATATTAGGTATATTAAAATTAAAATAGCTAGGTAGTAGTTATAGGCAGTTGTTTTTTCTTTTTTGAAATAATATTCAAAAAAAGTAAAGTTGAATTGACATTTAGGGTAATTTTTAAGAAATTAAGTGGATTTTCATAATGAAATATCATGTTTTTATTTTTATTTTTTTTTTTATTATTATTTCCTTTATTACCATGATTATACTTTTTAAAAAGAGATAATATAAAAAAATACATTTACATACATATGTATATATATTCATATATAATATACCTAAATTTACATATTACACTAAAAAAAAAAAAAAAAGATAGACAAGTGCTATGCAATTGCATTTGAAAATTGTAAAATTTCCTAATTGTAAAATTTATAAATATGGGGAGATAAAAAGCTTTATGTAAAAATGAAATTAGAAAATTTCATTTAGCGATCATTAAAATATCAACTATAAAAGTTAATGTTGATTTCTATTCTATTGCAAATTATTCAAATTATAAAAAAGTGTTTTTTTTTTTTTTTTTTTTATTGGATTAACAAGAATTATTTATAAGAAGTAAAAATTCTTTTGATCATCCGGAAATATGAGATAATCTTATTTATTATTAATTTAATTTATAAATTATTATTATGTATATAAACAAGGTGATTCTGTTTCGTTTTTGAATATTTATAACAAAGGGTGTATTTTGGGGAGATCGAAACGAATAAAAGCAAAAATTGTTTTTTTTAAGGCGGGAGGAACTATTTCCCTCGATTCTTGAAATAATGAACAGTTATTTCAAATACCATAAGAAATAAAATAAAACTGTTTTACACAAAATTAAATAGTTTCATTTTTTTTTTTTTCAAATAAACGAAAAATGTCAAAATAATAACATCTCAATAACATATTGAGAATAATTGAAATAAAAGCTAATAAAAAAAAAAATCCTAAAAATTGTCACTTTTTCCATTGTCAATTTGTTTTTTCGGTTTAAATGCTCATCATAACCTATAATGAACGAAAAATATCTGAAATATGAAAAAATATTCATATCTATTCTGAACAACAATTAACAATGTGTTTTGTTAGATGTTAAAATTAACAATTTCATCTTTTTTATAATTTATTAACAACAATTATAAAAAGTAACAATTGACAACTGCGGCTAATTAAAGAAACAACTGTCAATTCAGAAATTTTTAAGATACCTTTATACCTACTCGATTTGATGTTTGTTTTTAAATATATTTTTCATAAATTCAATTATTGTTTTTTAAGTGTTTATTAATAAATAAAATTAAAAATTATTATTCAGTTCTTTACCTGTAGTCTTCCTAATTTTTATTCATTATATGCCTTACATACTCGTCTTGGTCACTAAGTAATTTTTTCCATCATTTCAATCATATTTTATTTATCTGCCTTCTATTTGTCATAATCTTTGTCCTGTAACAAATTATGTATTAAGTAAAATTTAACTTACATTTTAAATTTTAACTAAAATAAATAAATAAAATAAAAAACAAAGAACTTCAACAACTGAAATTTCTAGTTGTTTAAATTGACAGTCAAATAATAACTAAAAATTGTTTTTCGTAATATTTTTTTCATTTGTTTATTTTAAAAAAAATCACAATACTGTTTGTTGTTAAATTGTTTTTCATAATTTTCATAATTAAGATAATCTAGTTGTTGAGTAACAACTAACAATTGTTTTTATACCCGTATGAACTATGTTCAAGGGTATAATAAATTTGCCATTACGTTTGTGACACCTTAAAGGAGTCGAGCTAGATATAGTGTCAAAGGTATGGATCGGCTCAGAATCGAATTCTGAGTCGATTAAGCCATGTACGTCCGTCCGTCCGTCCGTCCGCACGATAACTCAAAAAATAAAGGAGCTAGGGGGCTGAAATTTTTTTTACGTCACTTTTGCAAAATTGTTAGTTTTGCTATTTAAATCCAACATTTTCGGTCGGCGGGTTCGAGTAGCTGCCATACAACTTCTATCTTTATATAGAAATAACTCAGTATCTATTCAAGCTAGGTTTCTGAAATTTTGCAAATGATGATCAAGTTTTATGGCAACAACTTCTGTAAAATTTGGTTGTGCTGGTGCAGCGGGTTCGGGTAGCTGCCATACAACTTCTCCGTTTAAATGAGAATAACTCAGTGTTTATTGAAGCTAGGAATCTGAAATTTAGTAAAGAGGTGTCGAGTTACATGCCAACAACTTTTGTAAAATTTGGTTGGTCTAGAGCAGCCGGTTCAGACTTCTTGCACCTCTTGGAACCTAATGAAGCTAGGCGTCTGAAATTTTGCAAATGATGATCAAGTTTTATGGCAACAACTTTTGTAAAATTTGGTTGTGGTGGTGCGGCGGGTTCGGGTAGCTGCCATACAACTTATCCGGTTAAATGAGAATAACTCAGTGTTTATTGAAGCTAGGAATCTGAAATTTAGTAAAGAAGTGTCGAGTTATATGCCAACAACTTTTGTAAAATGTGTTTGGCCTAGAACAGCCGGTTCAGGCTTCTTGCACCTCTTGGAAGTTAATAAAGCTAGGCGTCTGAAATCTTGCAAATGATGATCAAGTTTTATGGCAACAACTTCTACAAAATTTGGTTGTGCTGGTGCGACGGGTTCGGGTAGCTGCCATACAAAATCTCTTTTTAAATGAAAAGAACTCAGTGTCCGTCCGCACGATTACTCACAAAATAGAGGAGCTAGGAGGCGGAAAATTTTTTTACGTCACTTTTGTAAAATTTTTAGTTTTGCTATTTAACTCCAGCATTTTCTGTCCCCGGGTTCGGGTAGCTGCCATACAACGTCTTTCTTTAAATAGAAATAACCCAGTGTCTGTTCAATCTAGGTATCTGAAATTTTGCGAATGATGATCAAGTTTTATGGCAACAACTTCTGCAAAATTTGGTTGTGGTGGTGTGACGGGTTCGGGTAGCTGCCATACAAAATCTCTTTTTAAATGAAAGAACTCAGTGTCCGTCCGCACTATAACTCAAAAAATAGAGGAGCTAGGAGGCTGAAAATTTTCTTACGTTACTTTTGTAAAATTGTTAGTTTTGCTATTTAACTCCAGCATTTTCGGCCGCCGGGTTCGAGTAGCTGCCATACAACGTCTTTCTTTAAATGGAAATAACCCAGTGTCTGTTCAATGTAGGTATCTGCAATTTTGCGAATGATGATCAAGTTTTATGGCAACAACTTCTGCAAAATTTGGTTGTGGTGGTGCGACGGGTTCG
Organism: Poecilobothrus nobilitatus; assembly: GCA_947095535.1. NCBI lineage: Eukaryota > Metazoa > Arthropoda > Insecta > Diptera > Dolichopodidae > Poecilobothrus > Poecilobothrus nobilitatus. The sequence goes on from OX352773.1 coordinate 163,040,958, forward strand.
GGTAGCTGCCATACAAAATCTCTTTTTAAATGAAAAGAACTCAGTGTCCGTCCGCACGATAACTCAAAAAATAGAGGAGCTAGGAGGCGGAAAATTTTTTTACGTTACTTTTGTAAAATTGTTAGTTTTGCTATTTAACTCCAGCATTTTCTGTCCCCGGGTTCGGGTAGCTGCCATACAACTTCTTTCTTTAAATAGAAATAACCCAGTGTCTGTTCAATCTAGGTATCTGAAATTTTGCGAATGATGATCAAGTTTTATGGAAACAACTTCTGCAAAATTTGGTTGTGGTGGTGTGACGAGTTCGGGTAGCTGCCATACAAAATCTCTTTTTAAATGAAAAGAACTCAGTGTCCGTCCGCACGATAACTCAAAAAATAGAGGAGCTAGGAGGCGGAAAATTTTTTTACGTCACTTTTGTAAAATTGTTAGTTTTGCTATTTAACTCCAGCATTTTCGGCCGCCGGGTTCGAGTAGCTGCCATACAACGTCTTTCTTTAAATGGAAATAACCCAGTGTCTGTTCAATGTAGGTATCTACAATTTTGCGAATGATGATCAAGTTTTATGGCAACAACTTCTGCAAAATTTGGTTGTGGTGGTGCGACGGGTTCGGGTAGCTGCCATACAACTTCTCTTTTTAAATGAAAATAACTCAGTGTCCGTCCGCACGATAACTCAAAAAATAAAGGAGTTAGGAGGCTGCAATTTTTTTTACGTCACTTTTACAAAATTGTTAGTTTTGCTATTTAACTCCAGCATTTTCGGCTGCCGGGTTCGAGTAGCTGCCATACGACTTCTTTCTTTAAATGGAAATAACCCAGTGTCTATTCAATCTAGGTATCTGAAATTTTGCAAATGATGATCGAGTTTTATGGCAACAACTTCTGTAAAATTTTGTTGTGATGATATGACAGGTTCGGATAGTTGCCATACAACTTCTCTTTTTAAATGAAAATAACTCAGTGTCTATTGAAGCTAGCTATCTGAAATTTAATGAAAAAGTGTCGAGTTGCATGCCAAAAACTTTTGTAAAATTTGAATGGTCTAAAGCAGCCGGTTCAGGCTTTTTGCATTTCTTGGAACTTAATGAAGCTAGGCGCAATAGATTCGGGTAGCTATCATACAACTCCACAATTTACATAAATATATCTCTGTAGTTCGGTACTAAAACTCTGAAAGTTTTTAAAAGATGATCAAGTTTTATAGAAACAGGATATATTACGTTCATACGGGTATCCCAGAGTTGACACAGTCTACTCTACTGCACTCTTCCTCGTTTTTTTTTTAATTTTTTATTTATTAATCTCAATCTAGGAATATGTTCTCTTGTACTAAAACGTAGTTGAGAATAAATGAGATGGAATACGGCCGGAAAAAATGCGAATAAAGGGGAATGTAACGATAATTACATGATCAATCTGTTAAGATTCGTCTAGGTAAATTGTAAATTGTTGTTCATAATAATTGGAATGATTATTTGGAAAGTTGAAATGCAAAGATTTCTGATATTGAGATATATTTAAGCAAATTAAATTAAATTAAAAAAAAAAATTTTAGGTCCAATTGTCTTAAAAATTAAGGAAAATAGACAATCCCTTACAGAAAAATTTTTTGTTCGCGTTTTGGTCCCCCAAAAAAACACCCTATAAATATATTCAAGATCAAAAGAGAATCACTTTGTATACAAGATTATATCAGATCAGACTTAAATTTAAAGTTTATGCAATTAATTTATAACCTAAGTAATAACTAAATAAATAATAAGTAGTTTATGTAATAATAATAATAATAAGTTTATGTTTTTTATTTGCATAAAATTAATTCTTTTTACATTATATTGCATCTTTAAAGCGTAATAAATAAAATAAATTAATATTTTATATATTTTATAGAGATCAAAATTGTATCTATTGAAATATATACATATGTATGTACCTTATAAGTATAATATAAAAGTTATATATAATAGGTATATATATTATAATTTATAGTTAAAATTTATGTGACAGTCATTACTCGTTAACATTATTCATTTTACTACTAAAACAGTTATTAGTTATAATTTAACTAATTATTACACATGTGTCAGTTTAAGCACACATAAAATTGCACAAATTACCGTTATACATATTAACTATATGTATTCATATATTACGTAATATATTATAAATTTATATACATATGTATATAGTTATATAATGAGTTACCGAATTTTTTATATATATACTGTTTACTAAAACATATATAAATACATTATATATATACATACATATATATAAACTATTAATAATATGAATTATATCAGCGATTTTATTTTTTTTTTATTACATTTATTATTGCTATAGAAGTAATTACTTTGTTAATTTTTTTGGTTGTTAAGAAAATGTAAAGGCGGATTATTTTTATACCTATAGATGTGGTTATATTTATGTTGTCTGTTTGTGTTGTATCTTTACTGGTGCTAATAGAATGCTCGCGGCGTGGTAAGCGTCGCTTTGACATTTAATTAGAATACATGTATTTAAATGGAGTCTGTTACAATACAAAGCTGTCCGCGATGCGAGTTTTGTCCTATTTTATCGTGTTGACACTTCCTAAACTTCAAAAATGAATTGTCAAAATAAATGTTTTTTTATTTGTTTACAAGTAGATACAGCTAAGTACAGTACATTTAAATAAAAACAGAAATGGAAGAAATATTAATAGAAGAAATACAAAAAAAAGAAATAGTTTTTAAAAGAGAAAGTTAATACTATAAAATTCTGATAGATTTCATGTACATATAATCTGTATAAACAGAACGAAATTTAGCAAATCAATTAAATCGTCCGCCATTATGTTATCAATAAAATAATAATTCAGTCACTTATTTTATTTATTCTTTGTTTAATGTTTTTATTAATGTTAATTAATGTTTTATAATGTTATCTCAATGTTTTTTTTTTGCTTTATAACACTACTTTGAATATTTAATTATTTAAATAAATTTTTCATTCAAAATTTTAATTTTGAAAATTAAACAAACTTGTAATAGAAATATCTGTTTCATTTATTTAAACATTTCAATGTTTATCTAGATGTACACAACTGCAAATAACACAAATTGTTAAAAGAGAGGCGAGCATTGTAACAGCAATAATTTTTTTGATGGGAAGCTTAACGCGCCGGATCGTCGTCGCATCAAATGACGCGAGCATTATAATTAGGCCTTAAGAGCTTTGTTACAAAATACCAATATGATTACGTTATCTTCATTATTTGGAATTAATTGGGTAAAGTTTTCTAATCAGCTTATAGAAATGCATGGTCCATCTGTTTACAAAACTTCTACACCATTTTAAATGGAACAATGAAATATGAACCATGGATAGTTCTTTGTAAAAAAAAAATAATGTTATGAAATAACTTTTTTATTTAGTCAGTCCTACCCATTACAAAGCAACAGAGCCCCCTATGTTGAGAAACCCTCTATTTTGAAATTTTATATGTCAAGTTCTATTGTATGTAATATGTTTTCAATTCTAATTTTGATGCAAAAGTAGTCACAAAATACTTTATATTGTTTTTTTTTTTTTAATGCACATTTTAAAAACATTTAGTTTTACATACTGCCTTGTTTTATTTAAAGCTATATATACTGTAAATTTAATAATATGCAAAATCACGTATTAATATTATATTTTTTTTAAATATGTAATTATTTTTAATCAACAAACAAATTCGAAAAATATTAACTTAACGTCTGTATAGAGATAAAGCTAAATGTAGATAAATAAGATCTTAAACAGAGATGAAGAATCATAAATTGTTAAATAGCAGAAACTAATCGCTTTGTGAAGGCATATTTTTGAATAATTATTTTGGATATTAACACTAACAGATATAATCCTAATTAATAGGTCAAAGAACTTTTTTAATGCTTCATTCGGCGATATATATGTACATATTTAATACATATACATACATATATGATTAACTATGCGTGCTAAAAATGTGTAGATTTTACTAGTTTGGTTTATCGATTGACAATTAATTTAATTTGATCCTTTACTGCGCCCAATTAAATTTTTTTTACGTTCATTTACGCGGTTTTGCACCGTGTATAAAAATTGCAGCCACAATGAAAATGTTTAAATGGTATTTATTTTTGTGTTGAAATTTCTTTTATTTATGTATGTAGTTTGTATATTCTAAAAAATTTAAATAAATTTTTTTTTTCTTTATAATACTGGATTGTTTTTTTAATTTTTCAATTAATAGCTTTATGAAATTAATTTTCTCTGAAGAAAACAAAAAAGTAATTGAAGAAAAAAATTCCAATAAAGAATTTGAAATATGAATATTATGAATGTTAATGTAAATAACAAATATGACAATTCAACATATTTGAAATTTTAAAGCTTATTGAAAATATAAAAGTTAAAAGTTGATCAATTTTGTTCCTTAGTTGGCATAAGTAAAGTAAGCGTCATGACTACGTTAATTGTATAAAACATCCAATACATTTTAACTTTTATTGACAGCGCTTGCGTCATCGCTATTCAAAATAACGTTTGACTGTAGCCATTATATCTTTAAAGAAAATATTTGAAACATTTTATTTTGAATAAAGTTTTGGTTATTTAATTTTTATAATTATAATTAAACAAATTTATTTATATTTAATTAATTAATTATAAAGTGTTCTAGTTTTTTTTTATTTTTGTTAGAAAATGTCATCCACTAATTTTAATAATGGATAATTGTGTAATAATTTTTTTTGTGTTTTAAAAAATTTAAAATGTATATCTACTTAGGTATATGAATTTAATATTTTAAACTATAGATATAAGTTTTAAAAATTAGGTATAAAAAATGCAATTAGTTTTTTTTTTTATTATTTTACTATTTAAAAGTCTAATTTTATGGGTAAATGAAAGGTTAAATGTACCAAGGTAGAAAAATTTAATGCTTTGTTATTATACTCTCAAAGTAATGTACAAAATTTTTTTTTTTTTTTTTGCGACAATTAAATTTCGTTAGGTAAATTATTTTATTTTAAACAATATCATTATTTTATGCCATTTTAAATTCTTAATTTTAACCCCTTGACCGCCTAACCAAATTATAGTTTTTCTTTAAAAAACAAAAGTTTATATAAATTTTGTTCCTAGATTTGCTCTTAATAAGAAGTTTATAATTTTTTTGGTAAATAAACTGAGAATTCATATGTACCTATGTGCGAAACATCGATTATATACAGTCGATTTTGTGCAGAATATAACATAGTCTATATAAAGCCGCTACATATACAATGGTTTTATTTTTAACATGGTTAATGTGAGAGATCAATTTTAAATTTTTATCTGTGTATATATGTAGGTCAAGATATTTAATGCAATCAGTTTAATGAGGGCTGTCACCATTCACAACTATGTACACATAAATATTTGATACAGGTTTTACCAAACCATCATAGGAACCATATATGTACCTACTTAGTTTTATTAATATTAATTTTTAGTTTTTTTCTACTAATAGTTATAGTTACCAAGTATGTTTAAATCAGCTTGCATGCTTTCAAAAGCAGCTCTCATAGAATTTTCACTATATAAACTCAAGGTGTCACCAGCATACAAAATTAGAGTTCCAGCACAGGGAAGTTCAAAAATGTCGTTTATATATTATATAACAAATAAAAATAAAAAAGGTTCTGTAAATTCGAACATATTTTTGAGATCCCTTTGTAAATTAGAATTCCTTACAAGAACTTTTTAAAGCTTTTATTTATGCTTCACAACGATCGCAGTTACAGCTGACATATTAACCGTAACTTTATATTTAAACCGAATTTATTAAAACCTATACTAATAAGACGCGATTGAACTAAAATAATAACTGAGAAATTTTTTTAAAAATTTTAACATGTACCTATATAGGTACGAAAACCAGGTATACCTATTTATTATACATAGATATATTAAAATATTCTCGTTCTCATTTTTTTTTTTTCTAAAACTAATAGTAAATTAAATGGTAACGTTTCTATATAAACAAAACAGGTGTATTATGATTTATGCTGTTATATATTTATATACAATATTACAGTAAATGAAAACAATATTTTCACTTTACCTTTCGATTTCATATCGTATATAAAATGTAAATCGTGTTTAAAAAAAAAACAAAAAAAAATCATTCAAATAAAATAAAAAACAAAAATTTAATGTTGAAACTGTAAAGCGTGAATTTGCATACATTTATGTTAGCGGCAAAATTTTTTTTCTATTCATTTTTTATTTTTTTTTTTATTTTATTTTTTTTTTTTCATATTTCCAAAATGTTTACGGAAACGTTTATATAGAGTTGTTATACATAATGTATATATATATACATATTTATATTTAATTAAATTATTTTCTTGTCTGTTTTTTGTATTGGATAAAAAAAAAAAATTAAACATAAAAACAAGAGAAAATTATTTTGATTCTTTTTGACTTTTTCTTTTCGATTTGATTAATTTAATATTGATTAATTAGCACAAATTAATCAAGATTCATTTTTTTTTTGTAATGGATTTTAAAAAATAATTCTTGTGTCCATTAATTTTGTTGTTTAATTTGGATATATGTACACTTGAATTTATTATTTTATTTTTGTCAGTAATTGTATATACAGTAACCCCCTTAAAATATTTGAATTATGTATAATTATAATGCCCTCTATTCAAAAAATTAGTACACTAAAAACAGTACTTGTATTTTTCAAGTTTTTATGGTTAACTTATAGGTACAAAAAAAAAAAAATAAATAAATTCAGTCTGAAAAAACAATTGAGAAAACGTCTGCACACTGCAACAGTTGAATATCATTATGCTTCAGGCAAGCTCAACGCCGTAAAAAATTGTACGGCGAAAATTAATTTAGGTAGGCAAACTGGACTCCGTCAAATGATTTTTGTAAACGTCAAAATCATTTTTTTTTATTGCCAATCTAAGTTTTTTTTTTAAGTTTTTAAAAATTATCTCTGTGTTTTCAATTTTTGTTTTATTTATTGGCTTTTGTTTTCAAAAGAATTATATTTTATAAATATTTTCAAAAGAATTATTCAAATGTTTTTTAAAATAAATATTTAGACATAAATTTTTTAAAAAATAAAACTTTACTTTTCTTTCAAACCGTTTGAATTTTTTTTCAAACGCTTACTAAACAAACAAATGTAATTTAAAGCCTAAAAAGTTAAACTTGGATCAACTTTTCTTTTCGCCGAAGGAACGGTGTAGAACAAAGTCGAGTTTGTCTACTTTTATTATTTTCACATCTTTTAATTTGTTTTTGACAGTTCAAAAAAGAAACGCCGTTCATACGTCGTCAAGCTTGCCTACGGCATTAAAGAAAAAGGATTCTAACGGAATTGAGAATAGGGTATTATGAATTTTTGGAAGCCAGTGAAAATAGAACTTTTTACAGGGTTTCATCTTTCTATGATATTTCTTAACTATTGTCAGACATTGTTAAAAAAAAATTAATTTTAGAATTTCTTCGTTTCTGCTAAAAATACATTAATTACTAAACCAGTATATAAAAACAACCAGTAACTATGGCGGCTGACTATTTTGATTGTTTTCCAGAATTGAAATTAATTGCTGGCTAAATCCTGGAATAGCAATTTTTTTTTAAGGAGTTAATTTCTATTTTCAAGGCAAATGTTCTAAATATCAAAGTAAAAAACTTAAAGAAAATTAACTATTTTATGGCTTTTAAGTATGTTAATACATGCCAAGTTATTCTTACGATATGTGTGGGGATATGAACCCACACTTTATTGGTTAAACACCAAGTATGTTAATACATGCCAAGTTATTCTTACGATATGTGTGGGGATATGAACCCACACTTTATTGGTTAAACACCAGCAGGGCGCCATTTAGTTCTTTTTGTATATCTGCCGTTTAAAATTAGATTTTAGTGCAAAACATGAAACTTGAATAACTGAGTATATTTGCTATTTATTTGTTTCTTTAGATTTTTTTTTTCCAAAGATCAGAGTTTTTAGGCCAAGTTTTTCTAGATAATTACCCAAATTATGATAGACTTAAAAAATGATAAGTCTCACTTTTTTATAATTCGGTATAATTCGTTTTCATTGTAGACCCGTTTTTTGAGTACAGTCGCAATTTATGAAACTATAATTTTACTTACGAAACAATGATAAAGCTCTATAATGATACCGAATTGCAAAAAAAAAAAAGTGATATGTATCATTTGTTAAGTTTGTCATAATTTGAGTGAATATCAAATCACTTCATGATTTTTTTTTTAATTTATAGATATTTAGATTAAATTTATTAACATATTATGTATTTTCAAATTGTTAGAGTTCAGTTTAGAATTAAAATATAATTAGTTATATATAGTTAAGATAATAACCCAATTAATTTTATTTAAAAAAAAAAAATTATAATACTTTTGTAACATTTAACAACTGTTTGTTAAAAATTTTTTTTCTTTTATTAAAAACCGAATATTTATTATTGTTTTTTAAAAGTGAAAATTAAAATATAAAACATGAAAATGAAATTTGTATAATCATATTCAATTTATAATTTATTGCACTATATTATGGTATCTAATCACTTATTACCGAAACAGTAAACATTATAGCCGCGAATACAATTTGTAGGAGTATAGAAGCAATCTAAATTCCCTGAACCTTTTTTCATTTTGTTATTTAGTAAGTATAATATGTACAGCTGCGGAGTATTAAGACCAAAATATAATGCTGCGTTGCAACAACAACACGATGACGCGATGACGTTTAAAGTGTAATACATATAGGTTTAAATGGCTAAGTAATAATGATGTAGCAACGCATAAACTTTTTAAAAGTAGAAAATTATTCTAATTTTTCGGCCGTTGACAATCAAAAACAAAAAAAAAGTAAAAGGTAAACATCAGGATCAGACAATCTTGTTAGAATTAAATTAAAATAGAAAATTTTAAAGAGAATGAATGTTTATATGCACTATATAATATATAACAACCATGAATGTCGATAAAATCTTCAAAATCTCTATCCATTTTTTTTTTCTTTACATAACTTTTTGTTTATTTCTTGTTTGTATTTTTTGAATATATGTTTTTATTATACTTCAAGCGTGGAGTGCCGCGTAATTAAAATTTAAAAATAAATTTATGTAGCGCCGCCCGCGTACACCAATAAAACTAGCATAGAACGTCAATATATATTTTGGTGTTTAGTGATTTCAATTTTGTTTTTTAATTTTAAACAATTACCATTTAGCTATTTAGAAAAAGAAAATATCGATCTGTAAAAAATTAATAAAATTGATTTTCTATTAAAAAATTAAAGTTAAGTCACAAAATTTAATACCATCAAATTCTGACTTTAGTTAGTACAATTGTATTTCTTTGTTCACGCTAGACTGAAAAAATTAAAAAAAAAAAAAAAAACAGTAATTTACCTATTGTTAATTGTTATATAATTTTAACTAAAAAGTAAATTTTAATTATTTTTAAACTACATTATATGTATATATGTATGTATATGTATATGGTCCTTTTCCGGTCAAATTCAGGTATTTACTAAATATTCTCAGTTATTTACTAAATATTCTCAGTTATTTACTAAATATTCTCAGTTATTTACTAAATATATTCAGGTATTTACTAAATAAATTTAGATTTTTTTTTTTGAAATTCAGAGTTTTACTAATTGAATTCAGATTTTTACTAAATAATTTCAGGTTTTATTTTTAATTCCGATTTTTGCTAAATAAATTCAGATATTTTTTTGATTTTGATTTTATTATTATCCTGACATTTTTGTTTTGTTATACAATTTCAGTTTTCAGTTTCATTCAAAATTTAAAAATTCGGGTTAATAGAAGGATAACTGTTCTCTTATTATTTTAGAATATTATATTCAAAATAACTTTTTAAAATTAAAGCTTAAAATTTAAAAAGAGTTTTAATATATGTAAAAATATTTTATAAATATTTTATTCATATATGTATGTAATAATATTTTCAGCATTTTTTGAAGATTACATAATAAATGATATTATAAATTATTTTCAAGAATTTGTTTTTTTTTTGGTTTTTGAAGTTCCAGTTATGAATGGTAATTAATAAAATTATATATACATATGTATAGATTGATTATAGAATAGTTTTTAAAATTCCTATACTTTACCTAAGTAGATAATTATTAAAAAAAAAAATTAATAATCTGTATAAATATAAATAATGCAAGAACTGGTTCCATTTAGAAAAATTTACAATTGAAAATGAATAAATTATAAAAAAAAAACACAAAAAAAAAATTTGTATATATTGTATATATATGTAGGTAGGTTATATATGTAAAAAAAATTTAGTTTAAAATTCATGTTTTTGTTTGAAAGGTTACTTTATAAAATTACTCATTATTTATATTATATATATAATTTTTTTTTTAAATAAGTACCTACCTAATATAAAAAAAAAATATTTAAATCTTTAAAAATAAATAAAAAAAATTTTTTTTTTTGCTAAATTTACATACAATTACATATGCAAAAAGAATGCCTTTCCATTATGTCATAATATATATGTATATAATGTAATATATTATATGTGTATATTTTTTTAATTTAAAATTTTCTCATAAAAAAAAATAAATAAAAAAATAAAAATTTCCGGAAAATTTTTTTTTTTAAATTTTCTTTTTATTATAAATTGCTTTAATTAAACAACGAAAAGAAAAAAGACGGGAGAGGGGAAGAAAAATGGAAGAAATGGGAAAGAGAATGAAGTGTAATAATGTTCTTTTACATGTGTGCATTAATATTTTTTTTTATTGTTTTTTTTCTTTTTTAAAAATTGTCTATTTTAATTTTACAAAAAAAAAAAAAAAATCACAGAACATTACAAATTTCATCTTTTATTTTTTTTTATATACGTATGTATATTGTATATGTTTATATGTATATTTATATATATTAAATTTAATATTACAAAAAATATATGCAATCTACAATCTTATTATTTAAATTTGATCAGATTTAATTTACTTTAAATGGTTACTATTTTGCATAGCAATAGGTTATCTATCGAAATTGTACAAAAAATATGGTGTCAGATTGAGATCTAAAGATATATAGATTATATACATATATGTTATGTGTAGTAATTAATTTCTTTAAAAATTTTTTTCGGATTTATTTGTCAGCCCTGCGAAGAACCTTTACAAACAAAAATTGATTTTTCATTTGTAAAATGTTTCAACAAATCTTCGATATCATTGTTAAAGTATTAAATGCGTATTATCACAGACGAAATAAACTATACAGACGATCAGTTTCATATAAAAATTTAGAAGTCAGCGTGAACATTTTTTGGAGCCAGACTAAGCAGTTTATGGATCTAGTCTAAGTATTTTATTATATTTAAATTACAAGAATAGAAAGTACAAAAGAATATTCTAAAATTTTTTATTTTTGCTATTTATAAATATTCGAAAATACTTAGTCTGGCTCCAAAAAATGTTCACGCTGACTTCTAAAAAAGACTTAAAATTTTTATATGAAACTGTTCGTCTGTATAGTTTATTTAGTCTGTGGTATTAGGTAGGTAGATGGGTAGGTAGCGGCTTCAGAAGCACTCTTAGACCCCATTGTGATACCATAAATCAGTGTTTCTCCTAAATAAACCATTGGGATATTTTTACAAAACGATGTAAATTTGTTAAATCAATCTCTCCGACAGATCGAAAAGGTTGTTTAAAAAAAATTTTCCCAGAAACTTTCTTCTTTTTAGAACAAGAGCCGGACATTCAAATGTGTATTAAATTGTTCCATATCATTTTTAACTGACGAAATAATGATGATGTCTTGACTTAATTTAATAAAAAATTTTTAATTATAATGAAATAATTATGTAGTTAATTAAATAAAAATAATTATTGATTTATGAAATTAATTAATTTGCAATAAAAACTTATCGTCATCATAACGATAAGCGAATAAAAATATTGATAAAAAGTATAATAATACCATAAATAAATTATCAAAATTAATATAAGTATAAATGAAAAAAAAAAAATTTTTTTTTTTTTGGCAACTAAAAATAGAAAGGGTTAAAGAAAATAATCAGTTGGGTGTGAATATGATGCAAAACACATATTAATACATATTCAAAAATTGTTGAGCTTTACTCTGATCATAAATATGTGCACCAAAAATGAACGACCTGCAATAAACCCTCTACAGATCTTTAATTTCTTAGAGGGCAGTACAACTAAAGGAAGTTTTATATAAGTGGAGGCAAAATTCACAACCCGTATAGTAGTAGGAAAAGCACTATAGATTTACATCAAAAGATCGCGGTGTTACTTATACCTCTTAATAATAATAATCTTTATGAAAAGAGACCTAATGAGTCATCAGAATGATGGTTCGCTATATAGTCGATTCATTTCCCATAGTTTCCTTCGTATTGACAGCACTTTTATTTAAATATTTTTAAAAAGAAAAATAAACTTTTAATAAAAAAAAAAAAAAAAAAAACAAAAAAAAACATTTAAAAATTTTAAAAATAAATATGGAAGAAAAATAATTTATCAGCAAAAATTTAAAAATATATTTTGCAATATTGCAAATAATTTAATAATTTTGAAATAATTTTTAAAAAATTACAATAAAACCGCAGCTATTATTAGATCATTAATATTATATTGACGTGTAGCATAAGAAATGGTACAAAGCGAAGGTTGCATTTGATTAGTATATAATATCCTTTACTATAAAATTTGATTAATATTGATCATCTTTTATTTTAGTTTTAAAATTTTCTTTTTAAATAATTTACTATTTTATATTTATTAATATTTGAGAAAAATTTCATTCTCTATAGCTCAGTATATACGTATATACCGCATATATATACAATAAATTATATCTTTTAATTTACTCTTAGACTATTAGACTCAATTTTACTTAGATTTCCTAATACCTCATCATCTTATCAATCAGTTGGATTGCATGTATAAAGTATATGTATAATGAATGTATTTGTCAATTATTTAAGATTCAATGGTTTTCTGTCAATTATTAGCTAATAATATACTAATATAGAAGTGTCATATTTTTGCAGATTACTTATTAATAGTATATGTACATCTCCTATATAGGAAATAATGATATTAATCATAATATTTATATATTAAATTAATATGTATTCTTTATATAATATTATATACCTACATATAAATTTAAAATTTAATTAAATTTATAATATAAAGATTTTTTTTTTTTTTTTTTAATTTTTCAAAATCCATTTAATGCCTTTTAAAGCTTTTTAAAATTAAATACAGCATATAATATGTACATTTTATATATAACATCTTAATATTCTATAATTAACTAATAAAATAAATGGTTATATATATATTTAAAAAAGAATCAAATGATTTAATAATTCATAATATTACTTATAGATAATGACAAGATGTTGAACTTTTTTATTTTGTTTAATATATCCTAAAATTTGGTGAACATTTTTCATTTTTTATTTTATTTTTAAAGCTTTAAAATGGATGTTTTTTTTTTTTTTTTTTTATTTTTTGGTTTTTCAGAATGGAAATACATATCATATAAAATTTAAAAAAAAAAAAACAAAAAATAATAAAATAAGGAAAATGCTTTATAAAAATAGATTTGGTTTTTTGTTTTCTACATACATACATAAATATATAATTTTCTCTTGAAAAAGTAATTTCCGCGCGAAAAAGAGGTTGATGCTCTATATTTATTGTAGACAAACGACACTAAAATTTATATAAAAAAAAAAAAAAAAATCTTAACATACTTTAATAAGATAATAAATGAAAAAAAAAAAAAATACAAAATAATAATAAAAAATTTGAAATAAAATTAAAACAAAAAACAAATTTTTGAAACATTTGGTTTTTTTTTTTTTTTTTTACAAGTTCGATAAATTTAAATGAGCAAAAACCCCAAAAATCAAAAAATAAGCTTCAAGTTTTTAATGTTGCTGTTCTAATGATAAAGAATTTCAAATTTCAAATTTTTCTTTTTTTTTTTTAATTTTTTTTTGTTTTTTTTCAATAAGAACACGATTATATGAATGTATTATAGAGGGAAAAAAAGAATAAAAAAAAAAAAAAATAAAAAAATTCTACAAATTTAAATTATTGCAAATGAAAATTTTATTTAATATAATATATCATTATACATATTCAAGTATATTACATATTATTTTATTGTATTTTTGTATGTTGTATTTGTATTAGAATATAAAAAAAAAAAAAACAGTAAAAATTAGATTATTTTCATCATTTTAAATTTTAACAGCTTTGATCTTAATTTCGTTTTTTTGTTATTTCACATTCCATTGATTAAACATTGTTGAACATTGAACAATAAAATCGTGAGTGAAACTTAACTTTACGGTAGATAAGCGTCAATCGAATTCCATTCGGCCCATTGTGGAATTATGATTGGTAACTTTTGAACTAAACGGTCAGTCCATAACGTATCTTTTCAAGTTCTTACCGTTCTGAAAATTCACTCTTAAAACTGTTTTTTTTGACGTTAAATGCTACCTTAACTATAATATATTAATTTATCAATTTTGCTACATAGTACTATATCTAATCTGGCCGTAAGGATAGATCAAAATTCTTAAATAAAACTCATCTATAGATCTACTTTATCTGATTTTAATAGGAATTTTAAGTTATCAATTGAAGAACAGTGCATGATCTGTCAAAATGAGATGATTTGTGTTTTTTTATTTTTAAATCAGTATGAGATCTTTACATTGTCAGAAAAAGTTTATTGGGCGCATGAAAAATTGACAATTACAAATTTAATGAAAATTCGTTTCGTGACATGTAGATGGAAATTTATTTGTAATGCGTATAATAGCGCAAATATGGAATAGCTAGCGCATAGCTATAATAGCTATAATAGCGCAACAAATGGTAAACGTATAACGTGTAGGATATCGTTAAATTCAAGAAGAATATTAATATATTTGTTCTAAACAATCCTTCCAATATCCATAATAATTTCTTATATTTCTCAATTTCCTTTATTCCTATTTTGCCAATTTGCAAACCAAACAGTACATTGTACCATTATAGGTTTCAACTTTTATTAGTAGTAACTATGGCAAATAAAAATATGCTACAAAAATGGGTTTTAAGCGTCTAAAATATGCTAGACAAAATCTATTCTAAATCATTTAATCTAAAGCATTTATAATATGGTTTGTAAAACTATAAAAAATTATTACTTAGACAAGGACAAAAATACACTTCATTATTTTAAACCAAAATTTAAGCAACAAAAATGTTTGTATTACCCTTGCACCTTACATTATGTATGAACTATGATGCATCGTCTATTATAAAGAGCAAAATTAAATCTTTGTTTAATCTTTCATTCAAAATACCTATATTGAATCGTCAAAAAACAAGCAATTTTTGTATGATTTGGTTCTTCTGTGTATAATAGGTAACCCTTATTAACAATAAATGCTCAAACAAAAATTGCCAGAATATGCTTACAAGTAAAATATTGTAAATATTATGCTTTCAACAAGACCAAATACATAATTAATGTTAAAACGAATTACTAACAAGTCAATTTCTTAATAAGATAAAAATAAAAATTCTAATGCATATTTTTATTTGCGCTATTTATTAATAACTAATAAGTTGTACATTATAATATTTATTTTTTAAACAAAAAAAGTAAAAATGACAGTTATTCAAATTTTGCTTTTTGTTTTTCCTATTAAATTTGAGAGTATCCTTGTTATGATCCTGCTCAGAGCGTGATCATTTATTAATTAATACCTTGAGGTATTGTAAAGATATATAGGATCAATAGAACATATTTATAACAATATTTAAGTGTTTTTTTTTTTTAATTTCATAAATGTACAGCTGAAAAACACTGTAAAATTTTGTATAAATTATAAACTAAAATACAAACAACGCAAATGCCCAAATTTAATTCACAAATAATTTTGATGTTAATATAAATTTCAAATCCAGCCATTGGTGCAGTGGTTGACGCACCGCTTCTCATTCATAAGGGAATGAGAGGTCTCGGGTTCGATTCCCGGCTGGATACAATAATTATAATATAAAATAAAAAAAAATATTCATATATCGCAATATGTAAATACTTTATATATCATTATATCACGTACACCCCACATTCCTACCACGAAACAGGGGTTATAGCTACCTGGCACATTTATGTTGTTTTTTTTGTAATTTTAATAAATAAATCAGTTTTTTAAATAAAAAATCTTTGAGAATTAAATATTATTTATAATATAATAAAAAAAAGTATATTTAAATGAATATTATAATCAATTCCGATTTATGTAGTACCTGGTAGTGTACCTAATTCCAATAGCCAATTCCGCAATATAAAAATATTTGTATAGTTATATTTGTTTGTAAACAGAAATTTCTATAGAAAAATATGCTTTTATTAATATTGAAATTATGTATCAAACATTTTCAAAAATTTTTATTTTTAATTTAAATAATTAAAATTATTATAATTATTTATTTAATTTTAATAATTAAAAAAAGAAAATTGATGTAAAAGAAGGAGCATTAGTCAAAAATTTTCTCATTAGAATAGTCTATAGTCTATACAAATACATTTTACTCAAAAATGTTGCAAAATCATTTGAGAAAATAAATACTAAATTATATGCATATGTTAATTATTTTGTAAACAAATGTTTATAAACATTATACATATAAAATATCATATCATATCATATCATAATAATAATAAATAACAAGGAAAAGTTTAAAATTTTTTTTTTTTTTTTTATTATTATTTGTTAATATGTAAATATAATTTATATATCTTATAGCAGCATCTATAGTTGAATATCTAAATATATAGGTAGTCTTATCATTGACTTAGTGAATACTTAGTTTTCTTAAAAGAATTTATGAACGTTACTTATACTTAGTCCCCCTAATAAAATATCAAGCTATTAGAATTCAGATGAAAAACGATATATTGTTTGCGTTCCTTTTATACGAAAAGAATAGTTGGGAGTATAGTTGGTAAAAGGAACGCTAACTTAACATAATCGTATTTACTCCTATCTACTCTTTCTCAAGTGTAGATAGGAGTAAATTTTCAAGTGTAGTTGAGAGTAGAAAAGAGTAGTTTACTTTGTAAAAGGAACACAAACATTATGTATAATATTATCATTCATATTAATATTATGAATGATATTATTAGCAGTGGTTAATGAAAATTTTCAGAATCTATCGTAATAATGAAAATTTTCGAAATAAATTACGTATTGATTGATCATTTACTGAACATTTTGAAGGTTCATTATTTTATGATATTACTGTACATATAATATGTATATTATAATTGTGTACAGTGTATTAATAGATAAAAAAAAAAAAAAATTTTTGTTTTTTTAATGAACATATAATATACAATATATGTAGTTATATATATATACTATATGTATATATATTAATCTAAAAGGTATATTATTTGCTATTTTCTTTAACTTTATGCTAAATTGCTAAATAAGCAGTGAAGAAAAATAAGAAAATCTCAAATGAGCACACACGTTTTTATTTTATTTTTCATTTTGGTTTTTCTTTTTTTTTTTTTTTTGTCAATTTGATTTTTTTTTTTTTTTTGTCACTAAATTTTACAGATACAGATACGTACGTAGAGAGGGATCAAAATTTTTAAATTGAATTTGAAAGTTTTATTTTATTTTGTTTGTAAAAAAAAATTAACAAATATTAATAGGTATACACATATATTATGGATACGCATATTATAATATATGTTTTTATTTTCTACAATATATACCAGTAATATAAGTATGTATGTATTTAATTTTATATATTATATACATAAGTATTTTATCTTAAATAAGCATATTTTTATCTATGCATATTGTGCAAAAAAAAAAAAAAAAAGCAACATATTAATGATCATTTTCTTTTTTTTTTTCAAAATATGACGATCACACAAATAAATAAAAAAAAAAAAAAAAAAAAAATACAAATTCAATATAAATATTCTTCCCGGTTTTTTTTCTTTTTCTTTTTTTTTTTTTTATATACATAATATATTATTTATTATATTGTCCAAAAGATTGAACATTATTAAATTATAATGACATACAATTGTAAAATTTTTTTGAATTAATATATTCAAATAGTATAATCATTGTATAGTATGTATGTAGTACTTATAATAAAATTGATTGTTGTTATTGTTGTAATTTTTATTTTTTTTTTTACTCTCAAAAACTATAATATAACAAAAACTTATTAACTAAGATATTAAAAAGCAGCATAATTCATAATATAACTAATAGTATAAAAATGACCAGACTTTTTTTTGCTGAAATTTTATGTTTTTTTTTTGTTTTTTTTTGTTTGTTCTGTTTGTTGTCTTGTCTTCTAACTTTAAATTTCTTTTAGTTCAACAACTAATCGAATATAAAAATATATAAAGAATGTTTTTATTTTTAGATTTTTATATAAAATAAAATAATTTGTATATATGTAGGTATATATCTATATACACTTATAAAACAAAAAAAAAATACAATTTACTTAAAGAAATGTCAAGGAAACTATTTTTAACATAATAAAAAAAAAAAAAAAAAAAAAAACTGTTTAGTGATAAAAACAAAAAAAAAAAAAAATTCTTTTTAAAATACTATATAAATTGTATTTACTATGATTACATTTAAATGTTCCTGTTTTTAAAAAAGATCAATAATTGTAGATCAAGTTCTTTTCTATATTTTATTCTATTTTACATACCCATGAATTTGTTTTTATTTTTTACTTTTTTTCTTTTTTTTTTTTTCCTCAACTCTTAAATTTACAAAATTTTCTCTAATTTTAATATTGTTTTTATTTTTTTAATGTTTTGTTTTTTTTTTTCTCTTTTTTTTTTTTCAGATACTCCAAAATCTGGGAAAAGTTGATAGAACCGCTGATGAAATATTTGATGAGCATATAAATAATTTTAATCGTCAATATAATAATGCTAATAAATTACAAAAGGAATTTAATAATTATATCAGATGTGTGAGAGGTAAATATTAATATGTACTAATGAAAGTAATTTCGAAATTATTATTCGAAATTAGATAGTAAGTAAGCATAAAAGTTTAGAAGTTTTTTTTTTTGAAGTATGTATATATTTTGAAAATAAATTTTAAAAGTTAATCCAATAACCATTCTGGAAAAATATCTGTACCCACTATAATCTTTTATGTATAAGGAGATTCAAAAACAAAAAGATCAAACTAAAAAATCAAGATGAATATCAAGTTAAATCAATGCATTTTTATATCATGATACACAATAATATATTTTAAAATTTAGTATAAGAGAGAGAAAAATATTTATTTAACTTACTTACTTATACACAGATCATTACTCTTTTGTAACTTTTATTATCGTTATGTTTAATCAGTTGAATATTTTTTTTTTATATCTTGTCTTTCCAAATACGAGGGGGGTTTAAGGCTAATTTTCATGAAGAAAAATATCGGCGATATTTGTTAGAGCATAGGTAGAAAATACAAAAACATTATTTGTGTGACAGAGAAAAAACACAAAAATATCGAACAATAAAATTGTATAAGCGTTCAGAAAATATCGGATGAAATTTAGCTCGCTGAAGCTAAATTTTCTATAATTATCTCCGATATTTTTAACACATACGTAAAAAATGTGTATGGTCACAAAAAAAAAATGGGCACACTACTAACTTTCTTATGGATACATGACATTTGAGTTCATTATTTTTCTTCTTCTTTCCTATTGGTAGTATTAAGTATATTTTACTTTTTCTAAATATCCGATATCGGATGAAATTTTTTCAATGAAAATTAGCCTTTAGATGTTTAGTCATTTCTTTATTTTTATCTAAGAATTGTACATTCTAATAATAATTGTAATGATACTTCTAAGTTTGATAATTGTATAAATTACTTAATTCATAGATCTTCAATTATTCTTCGACTATTACCCCTAACTATATAATGATCATATGATGTCATATGAACATTTGATAAATATTCGATATGATTATATATGATATGCAAAATCACAACCCTAGTCCTAACTATAATATTCATAAGGAATCATTTGCAAACCTCAAACGTCAAAATTCAAAAAGTATTTTTGTTTCTTTACATTTAAATGTCTAATTCGTATCGCCTATGACTTGACGAATGTTTTCTAAATGACAACGAATAATTGTTATGACTATTATAGTTAGTTACATGAAAAGTCATACAATCGTACAAAATCATATGATATCATTATAGTTAGGGGAATTTGTTATTACAATATTTTAGTTTATTCTGTATACTGATAATGCATAATAACACAGTTATAAAAAATCAGAATTAATTCAGAATCAAAATAAACGAAACGAAACAAGAGGCAAAAGTTTATAAGTATGAAAACATATTTAATGAACCACACCACAATAGACGCTTGTTCTGTTCCTTAAGTTCCAACTAAGTTCGTTAAAGTTTTAATTGGTCATTTTTACGAAACGCTAAGTGCGAACTAAGATCGAACTTTACTTTAAGTATTAACAAATAAATAGATTTATATTTTTTTTTTAGTTTTTCTATTCTTTAATTTTTTAGGCTACACTTATTTTAAAATGTTCAAAAAAATATTAGTTCTAATGTTTTGCATTTTTAAATAATTGACAGAAAATTTCTGCGTTTGCTTAAGTGTTTATTATGGCAAAATTGTCACTTTGATATAACGCTAAACTTCCTTTCGTTAAAAGTAATCGTTTCGTTTCGATTATTTTTGTTATCAGTTACCACTTTAATCGACAGTTCATTCCATATTTATGTTACCATGTTAATGTAAACAAATTTTAAGGCACATATATCACATCAATCAAAAAAATTATGTATGTATGTGCATAGTTGTTAATAGATTACAATAAGCTGTATTCATCCTTTATCCTTTTATATTGCACTAAATTAGTATTAAATGAACCTAAATTAGTATTAAATGTACCTAAATTATTATTAAATGATCTCCAACATTTAATTTAAATTAAAATCGAATAAAATGAAAAAACAAAAACCAAAAAAGATCATTAATTCTGTTTTGTAAATGATCGTTTTTTTTGTTTTTTTTTTTTGTATACAAGCTGTACAATCAGCATCAAAATCACTTATGGATGCAGTATGTGAAATTTATGAACCACAATGGAGTGGTTATGATTCAGTTTTGTCTCAAGCGCAAGCAACAGATGCTCTATGGCAAGAATTTTCCCATAAACTTGGAGATCAAGTATTGGTTCCACTTAATACTTACACAGGACAATTTCCCGAAATGAAAGTAAGTATTAATTAGTTTTTTTTTTTTATTTTTTTATTAATTTATTTAAAAATTTTTTTAAGGCTTTCAACACTATAAAGGTTTTTTTTTTAAAGCCTATACTTTTATAAAGTTATATTTAATTGAATTACGATTTTTAATTAATTTTAGAAAAAAGTTGAGAAACGCAATCGTAAATTAATTGATTATGATAGTCAAAGACATTCTTTCCAAAATTTGCAAGCTAATGCCTCAAAACGTAAAGATGATGTTAAGGTAAATAAATGTGTTTTTTTTTTTTTTTTTTATTCTTTATTTTTTATTATTCCAAAAATAAATAAAATTTAAAATAAATGATAATCTATAAAATTTTTATAGATAACCAAAGGTAGAGAACAATTAGAAGAAGCACGCCGAATTTACGAAATTTTGAACACAGAATTACATGATGAATTGCCGGCTCTTTTTGATTCAAGAATTTTATTTTTGGTAACAAATTTACAGACTTTATTTGCTTCAGAACAAGTTTTTCACAGTGAAACATCAAAGGTAATTATTATTTTAATTGATTTTTTATTTAAAAAAAAAAAAAAATTATATTTAAGTTTAAAATTTAATTGAAAAACATATATTTAGATATATGCGGAATTAGAAGCTATTGTTGATAAACTGGCAACAGATTCTCAAAGAGGATCATACACATTAAAAAAATCAGAAAGTGAGTATTAAGTATAGAAATTAATATGAAAATAAAAAAAAAATTTTTTTTAAAGAAAATAATTATACTAAATATATATAAATCAGTACCATATTACAATAATTTTTCAGATAATGCCATGAAAATTATGCCAGACTCTGTAAAAAATTCACAAAATATTAATTATTCTAATCAAACAAACAAAACCAGTATCCGTAAGTATATTCAATTTAATTTTTTATTATTATAATATTAACAGCATTATGGATGTTTTGCATTATTTGAGTTTTTTACTTACTCTAACAAAATAAATTTTTTTTTTTTTTTTTTTCAAATTAAATTTTGAATTTTTATTAATATTTTTAACAAATTAAAAAAAAAAATAATGATAAGTAAATATTATAAAATTGTTAGTAACTTTTTAAAAGTAACCATTTCACCATTAAAAATATTATAAAAGTCCTAAAAGTTTTAATGTAGGTAAAAAAAATTTTTTTTCTAAAAATTTGCTTTAATAACTGGCGCTGAACAATGAATGAAATATGTATTTAAAAAAAAAATATTAATTTAATTTTTAACCATCGACATTATCTAATAAAAAAATTTAATATTATTTTTATTTTATTTTTATTTTTATTTTAATGCATGAGATTATTATTAATTTCTAATTATAATTTAATTTTCAAAACCATTTTTTTTATACTCATTTCAAAACAAATAATAAAAATTATAAATTGAATATTAAATTAATTAATCAATTTTTCAATGAAGTTTTCATAGATGAAAAAAAAGTTCTTGAATACCACAAATATAATTTAGGTTAGTAATGTCTAATGATGAACCTATAAAATATGAATTAACTTTAGGTTATTCAATACACAATTTTAACGTATACTCATTTTCTTAATGCCGTAGGCAAATTCGACGGCGTTATATACGTCGTTTGTTGTGTAAACTGTCAAAAGATATAAAAATAATAAAAGTAGTAAAGTCGACGCCGTCGATTCTACACCGTTCGTTCGACAAAAAAAAAAAAAAAATTTATTAAAGTTTAACTTTTTAGGTGTTAAATGTTTGCAAATAAAAGTTAAGTATTTTTTAAAATTTTTTTTCTAAAAAAAAGTAAAAAGTTGACAATAAAAAATATGATTTTGACGTTTACAAATCTCATTTGACGGCGTCCAGTTTGCTGCCTACCTAAATTAATTTTCTCCGTTCGTTTATAAGATACCATATAGGTATAAAGTACCAAATAAACGTAATCAAAAAAAAAAAATTTGTTTCAAAATTTAATTTGAAACATTTTAAAAATTTCTTTCTTTGATCATATTAAATTCTTTCGTTCAAAATTGTATAATAACGTGAAGTTAATGCTTTTTTTTATTATTATTATTATTATTTTCTTTTTTTTTTGATAATATATTATTTTGTTAATTTTTTTTTTTTGTTTTTTTTTTTTTTGCTATGTTTTTTGTATGTTTGTTTGTTTGTTTGTTTGTTTGTTTGTTGTACAATATAATATAATAAATTAACAGCAAGTCCAACTACATCTAATTCCCCTTCTAAAGTTGAAAGTCCTTCAACACCAAACAATAATGAATCAATAAAAAATACTGAATCAAACATTCATAATAAAATAGACCAACAAAATGATATTGATAATGAACCATCATATCAAAATACAACATCAGCAACATCACCATCAGGAAGTTCACCAATATTAACAAATCATTTATCAAATAATATTGTTAATTCAGATGGAGAAGCTATTATTGATGAAACACCTGTAAGTAATGGTGGAAAATCACAACCACAAATTCCAGTCTCGAATAATATTGATAATAATATAACAAATTCAAATAAACTTGATAATAATAAAACTGAACATCTTAATGGAAAAATGGATAAAAATGATGTTAAATCGAATTCAATAGGTAAATTTGTTAAAAATACCAAAAAAAAAAAAAAAAAAAAAAACCGAAAAAGAAAAAAAAATAATTAAATAATATCAAAATTAATAAAAAATTAATTATTATTTTATAAAAAAAAAAAAAAGAAAACCTAAAAATACAAAAAAAAAAAAATCCTTTCATGAAATTTTTTTTTTTTTTTCATTTTTAAATTTTATTTTTTTAAGTGTCAAGTGTGCGCTTTTTTGGTGCAAATTTTTGATTTTTTTTAATTTTTTGATATTATGATTAACCATTAACCGATTTCTTAAAAAAGTAAACTAAACTAAAAATAAAATTTGTTGAAAATTACAATCGCATACATAAATCTAATATTTTAATTCAAATTTAATATTATTTTAAATATTATATCATTATTACGTATATACATGTAAAATTTTAATTTAATTTATAATCAGGATTGATAAAGATCTAATAAAAAAAGTTAATTTCATCATACTTTTAATTTATAATTAATGTTATTTTATAAATTTTTATTTAAAAAAATTTTAAATTTCATTTTACATGTTTACGTAATACAATTTTTTTTTGTTTTTCATATTATGTAAAAAGTAAATTTAAATTAATAGGGATCTTCACGTAAAAGTGCAAATTAGTTTTGGATCGGCGGATCGGAGGATTTGACGAAATTTTTGACAGAAATTGTTATTGTTTCATGTATAAAAAATATACACTAGAGGATCGGTGAATATTTTTCCTAGACTAAAATATATTTTCCCTTAACCTTATTGCATATTTTATTTGCTCGAGGGAGGAAATTAAGTCGAGAATATTTTTTTGACGTTAATTTGACATTTTGTTAGAATTTATTTGGAGTTTAGAGTTTATTTGGTTTCGGCTTTGGAATTGCATCAAATAAAAATAGCGCATTCGACTAAATAATTATTATTTATTTTTCCAAAATCAATACTCAATCAATTGGTATTTTTTAAAAATACCAATCAATATTTCTGGATCAATCTTCAATCAATCAACATTTATGGAAATATACCAATAAACGTTTTTCTCAACCAATCAACATATCTGTCATCTGCAATTTTTTAGTTTGCAATTTATATTTTGCATTGGGTCGTTTACGTAAAGTAGGAAATTTTTCCTTCGATGTACTTTTACGTGAACACCCCATAATGTATGACGGAATCGAATAGAAATCGAACATAAAAATTTTAAGTCTGTGCGCTCCACTAGTCTTTTTAAAATTGAAAAACATCGTGCTTCACTAGAGCATAATTTCAAAGTGATAATGACATTTTTCTAGCAATAAGTATAATATATACCAAAACTCTTTTCTTTTAATTTTTTTGTATCGTTAAACAAAAAAGTTTTTAGTATAAGGTTAGATTTTATGATTAAAAATGTTCTAGTAAATAAAGTCGGTTATAAAATTTAATATTCAATAATTTAACGTCAATATTTAATACAAAATTAATTTTATTATTTTACTGACAGATCAAAATGCTTACGTTTCATAATAAAATTGAGTTTTTATTAAAAGTTGTACTATACCAAAATAAATTTTTCGTCACAACCACTTTTTGTTCAATTCAACGATTATTTTTCGGATACAACCACTTTTTTTCGGAAAAATGTCGTTCATCTGTCTCTATCGCTCGCATGCGTTTTTCGTAACTTTTATTACTTTTTCTAGAAAAAGTCATCAAAACTATTATGAAAAACTAGTGAACCAGAGCTTTTATTGAAATCCTCTGTGATGATTGATGAAATTGCATCCAAATCATCTGATCATTAATATGTTTTATTGCCATGTTGTTCGAGAATAATGTTTCATAAATTTCGGGTTTCCCCTTTTGCACTTATTTGCATAAAGGTCTGTATACCTATATTTAATCTTGAAAAAAAAATAATTTCGAGAAGTTTAAAGTTGAAATTTTTTAAATTCTTATCTGCATTTTACAATAGAATTGGTTTTGTATTAATTTTTTATTTACAAAAATTTTTTTTTCAAAAACTCAAATCTTATCTTTGTTATTTTTATTTTATTTATTTATATTAATGATAATAAAAAAATGAATAAATTTACTTTTTACATTTTCGTTATAAATAGAATAAAATAAAAAAATTAAATTACGCTTAAATTACATTTGAATATAAAAAAAAAAAATGTATGTGTATATTAATTATATTTAAAGGCGCTACAACAAATGATCTTCCACCTGGTGTATTGTATCGTGTTAAAGCAACTTATGGTTATCAAAAAGAAGATGCAGATGAACTTAGCTTTGAAGTTGGTGAAGTAATTCGAGTTATAGAATATGAAGATCCAGAAGATCAGGTTAGTTACATATTTATAATTTTATTTTGAATAAAACTGAATTTAATTTGAATTTTTTTTTTTTTTCTTGAAATATTTGAGAAGGAGGAAGGATGGTTAATGGGTGAAAAAGAATCAACAGGAGAAAAGGGTTTATTCCCAGCTAATTTTACCCGCCAAATATAATATAAAAGGAAAATAAAATTTAATTAATAATTTAACAAAAAAAAAAACAAAAACAAAACAAATAAAAAACAATTTGAAATTATATCAAAGCAAACAGTCCCATGTTATATTATATCGTTGATTATATTTGAATATATAAGATATTAAAAAAAAAAAAAAAAAAACAAAAAAAAAAAAACAAAAACAAAAAGCAAAACAAAATCAAAAATGTAAATTAGAAGCAGAAGTAATTTACGGAGAATAGAATATATTAACGTGGCCAAAAATTAAAAAAAAAATAAAATAAAACATTTTTTTTTTTTTGTTATATGTATAAACTTTTTTGTATATCTGTATAATACAATTTGTATAACACTAACAGTCTGCAAAATTTACAATTTTTGATATTTTTTACATAAGGAAAAAAACAAAGAACATGAAAAAATTTTTTTAATATTTAAATAACTTAATATATTATTAGTGTAACTTAATATATTATATATACATATTACATATATATATATATATATATGTTGTTGATTCTGGATCTAAAAAAAGGGTGACCGTTATTCAATCTTTTTTTTTTATTTTTTTTTATAATTTATACATAAAATTTTACAAAAAAAAAAAAATATAAAAGATTTTTTGAAACTATATTAAATTTCTATAAAAATAAAAAAAAAAATTTACAAAGGACAATCGAATTAATTCTTTTTAACCTTTTAATATTATTCTAAATTTTATATATTAAGAAATAATGTTTTTTTTTTTTTCAATATCATTTTAACTAAATTTAAAAAATATAGAAAAAAAGAAAATTAAATAAATTATTATTGTTATTTAAAAATGAATATCTAATTAAATTCTTCTATGTTTTTTCTTTGTTTTATTCAATTTTAATTTTAGATCAATTTTAAACTAATACCACCTTTTTTTTATTTTATTGTTTAGTTTTTTTTTTATTAGGAAAAGATTATATCCTTTTATTAACTATCAATACATTTTTATAATTGATAATAAAGGATTTATTTACCGAAATAGAACCGATTAATTAATATGATCCTGTATTTTTATAACATTTTGTTTTTTTTTTGTATATGTAATTAATTATTAATTAATTTATTTAATTTGTATATGTATATATATATTAATGATATTAAAATGACGTGTCATCTTTTTTTCTTTTTGTTTTTCTTTTCTTTTGAAACCAGAATATTCAACTTGGATTGATTGCTATTGCGCAAAATATTATTTTTGTATTTAAAATATTGTATTTATAAATATATTGTTTGTTTTTTTTTTTTTTTTTTTTTCGTTGACTAATTTTACTAAATGATTTTATAACGATTTTAATTAATTAAAGGAAAAAAAAAAAAGAAAAACAACTGTAAAAAAAAAAAATGCAAAAATAACTATTTATTATTATAATTTTAAGATATTTAAAGCAAAAAAAAAATTTAATAAAAAAAACAAATTAAAGTAAAAAAAATTCAATAATAAAATAAATTAACAAATTAAAAAAAAAAAATTATTTAGCATTTTGAAACTAAGAATAAAAGTTAAAAAAATACAAAACTTAAAGACTTGCTCAAAAAGTTAAAAAAAAAAAGAATATTTAAATATAAAAAAAAAAACCATGTAATTTAAAAATAAACTAAAAAAAAAATTTTAAAATAGTATAAAATTTATTCTAAAGTATAAGATTTAATGAATACAACATTGACTTCCGTTAATAATAAAATTTTTTTCCTTTAAAAATTAAAAAAAAAATTATAGTACATATTAGTAATTTTTTCAATCTCATTTGGGACTTTAGAAAAAGAACATTTTGGGACATAGAAGTCATAAAATTTTAAATAGAAAGAAAAACTTTATGAGGCAAAATATCTTATTGGTGTTCCTTTTAAATACATACTCGTAGAGTTTTGACAAAAATCTTTAAACAAAACAAAGAAGAGTACAATAATTAAAGAATATGATATAAAATCAACAAAAAAAAAAAAAAGCGAAATAGCACGAAATATATCTATCTATAATTTGTTAAAAAAAAAAAAAATTTTTATTACAGCTAGACTTCTGTAGGAAAGAAAATCCTTCGTATTGACAATTTAGAAATTTATTATACAATTATTAACCATATTTTATATTAAAAACTTGTTGTATTCATTTTATCGAAAATAAAAAAAAAAAAAAACAAAAAAAAAAATTTTAAATATTTAAAAATAAAAAAAAAAAATAAATCAATTAAAATTATAACAATTTTTTAAAATCTATTTAAAATTTTTTTTTTTATTTTTTTTTTTTTGTTTGTTTTTGTTTATAAAAAATAGACTGAAAAGAAAAGCCGTGAATAAAATGCATAAATAGTTTGTTGTGTGCTGGTGTAAATATAAAATTTGAAAAAAAAAAAAAAATCGAATAGAAAACAGGATAATCATATTGAAATTAGTTTGATTACGTTTTGCTCAAATTAATTTTTTTTTTTTTTTTATTTGTTAAGAATTAAAAATAAAAAAAAAAAAATTCAAATCACGGTTTTAGAACTTATTACATACACCAATTTTTATATAGACTTTCTTTACTGATAAAAAAAAAAAAATTAACTTATGTTTCAATTTGAATGTGTTTTGAAAAAAATGAATAGAAAATTTTCTATTTAATATAAAAATTTTTAAAGATAATATTTTTTATAATAATTCATCAAAATAGCTCTTGTTCAAAATAATAATAATAAAAAAAAAAAAAAAAACAATAAAAAAAAAAAATTAATATTGAAAATATAAATAAATAAATATTTTCTCAATTAATAAATAGTAAATTTTTTTTTTTCTAAAAAAACAGAAAACAAAATTAAAAATAATTAATATTTTAGTACACGAGAATTAATTAAACAGGGGTGCGTTAACAAATTTTAATCTAATATATATTTTATTTTATTTTTAGAAAAATAGTTAAATTTATATTTCAATACATTTTATATCTTTCAGAAAAGAATGTTTCAAAATTCGAATTTTTAAATAAGTAGAAAAATATTGGATTTTTAAAATTAAAAAAAAAAATTTTTTTTTGGACATTTTTTATATACCCGTGTACCTTTTGGATTTTAATAATTTGAACTTAAAAATCAAGTCAAATAAAAAGCCAACATACATTATTTATCTTTTTGTTTTTTTTTTTTTTTTTAAACATGTATATTGTTTGTTTCATATATTCTCACATATTATTTTTTTTTTTTACAAAAAAAAATATATTTTTTTTTGTTAAAAAAATATCACACATAAAACAAAATTATAAGCATAAAAAAAAAAAATTTTTTTATAATTTCAAAAAAAAAAAAAATCGTTATAATTTCAGTAGTTCTGTAAGTTTGTATTTTTTATTTATAGGAATAAAAAATATACATATTTATACATACATATAAATGTTAACTTTTTAATTTCAATTTCATAACTCAAAAAAAAAAAAAAAATACTTTAATTCTCAGATAAAAAAAAATATTTTTTATTATTACATATTATTACTTTTATTCTTTTTGTTGTTCTTTTATATAATTATTTTGTTTAAAAAAAAAAAAAATATCTAAAAATCTTTTTCACTAATATTTTATTATTTTATTTACATAGTTATTATTATATTAAAAGAATCTTCCATTGTTTTTACAAATATTGTTTTATATTGTTTTACAATGTTTCTTGCAAAAAAAAAAAAAAAAAAAAACAAAAAAAAATATCATATTATTTAGTTGAATTAATTAATTAGTGTTTTTGTTTTTAATTCAAAAAGTAGGGAAATTAAAAGAAAAAATAATAATGTAATTTTTACTTTTGGAGTTTCTTTTTTTTTTTTTTAATTTTAAATTTAAATTTATGAATTCTTACAAGATATTAAAAGATTTTTGAGATGAGATCTTTTGGTGGTTAAGACGACTGTAAATTATGAATTAATCAAATTTCAAAAGGTTTTTTGTTTTTAATTTTCTTTCTTTTATAATTCGATGCATTCAATGTATTTTTTAAATATGTATATGTTTGCGCTTTAAAAATTAACCGTCAGTTTGTCATTAGTTTAAATGGAAAGAAATTTGTTTTATATATTGATGCCATTTTAGTTGGGGATCGAATAAACGATTAATCGATTCGTTTCAAGTTCGTTTCATTCAATAATGGTGAATAGGTATTATTGAAAACGTTGGTTGCTCAAGTAATCGGTAAAATTTATCTCTTACCGTTTACATTTTAAAGAATAAAATCTGGTAAAATATTTAAAAAATGAATTCTATCGCTTTATATGAAGAAATTAGCAAAAATAATACAAGAAGAAATGTATAAAGGATCGTAAAGGATATTTTTGAGTTGAGTGAGCATTGACTGAAGATTAAATAAAAGTCTATGAACAAAATTTCTAAAAATATTCAATTTCATATTTATTTTGCCTTTTTTTCCTTTAACTCATTTTGTACGGCTCGCACATTTTTCTTGGGATTTTGATGAAACTTGCTGTAATGGGTTATTTTAGACTTATAAATCATCCCACAAAATTTTTTTTTTTATCTGTAATATTTCGTGAGATATCGAGTGGGTATTATAATACCCAACAGTATTTATTTGGTTATAATTTTACATGAAAGTTGTTTATAATGTTTTGACGAAATATATTAAGTGAATATATATTAAGTTGTGGCATTTATTTTTGATATAGAACTTTTAAATAAGCTGGTACAATACATAAATTAATATTCAGCGCAATCAAATGTACTTGAATTTAATACAAATGCTGGTGAAATACGAGCATTTATTTTAATTTTGTATGTGAGTGGGTACCATTCATTACCACAAATTTTTTCTTATTAAACCACAGATCCTTTAGAATGAGTATTCGTAAAAAAACTTATGAGCCGAGATCGATTTTTAAAAATTAAAAAAAGGTTTTCATATGTGTGATAATACCAAACTTGACGAGAAAGGCAATTTCCAAAGGTTCCGAACAAGTGATGAAAAGGCAGTGGTGCTATCACTGTGGCGAAAAAGCAAAATTTCAATGTAAAAATTGTGAAATTCATTTACATCCAAAAAACGTTTTGAAGAAAATCACATTGGAGAGCCACGAGATTTAAAAAAGAATAAGTAATGTACAATTAAATAACGCAGCTACATGCACCACATACATGCATTTTTACAATAAAAAATTAGTAATATTATAAAGTAAAATAAAACTTTTTAATTTTTCTATAAAGAAATATTTTTCATATATTATATGTATTTCATATATATTACTACTGTTGGGTATATAAATACCGAAAAGGTTTACAAAAGTACGGAAGCCCGATGAGTTTAGATATGCATTTATTTTTTTTGTTCCAGAAAAAGGGTTAATTTCTATATGCCATAAGAAAATGTTAACTAGTTTTTAACTTTTCTGCATTTTGTAACTGTAACTGTATATTTTGTACTTTTTTTTTTTTGATTTGATAACTGCTATAGCTCTAAGGATTTGATAACTGCTATAGCTCTAACGTTGCTGGAAAAGGAACCTGACTTTATTTCAGAATCAAAATAACGGTTTTAATATTTAAATATGTCTTCTATTTAACAAAAGAAGAACCAATTTTATAACGTAATTCACAGTAACACCTTTTCAAAGTTTCAGTTTTTTATGGGTATTTAAATACCCAATAGAGACTATGGGTTAAACTGAACAGATATTCGACATTTTTAAATAATTTTATTATAAAATAAAAATAAATACATAAACATTTAATTTAACTTACTTTTCTTTTATTATACATACTGAAGCGCGGTAAAATAATGGCGGATTGAAGCAAATTTAAGTATAATAATTTGTATGAAATACGTTTTTACTGCGTTTTCAATAGTACCAAAAAAAAAAATTCCCGTTTCATTTTTGAAACTCGAGTTTTCAATCAGTTTCACAAAATCAAATAAATATTCGATCCGCAACTGAAACGCCGTTTTCAATAATAGACACTATTATTATTATTATTATTGGGCCAAAATGTGTGGCTAGGTACAACCCCTGCGAAATAACAACCATGTATGAGAGTTTATAAGTATTACACACATCGAAATAGAGTATGTCATTTTATGGTTTTGTCTGCTCTGCCTGCAGTCTGCACTATAAAAATAGTAGAGACATCTGAACTAACACCAGTGTTAAAACAAATGTAAGTTTTATAGAGAAGACTCTGTACTCGTGGCTCACTCAAAGAAATATTTGTATGTACATAGTTTCTGCCATTTAACCCCAACAGTATAATTATTGATTAAAGAAAGGATTACAGAAAAACAATTTGACGAAATATTGCGGAATTTTGAAATATCTGATATTTTTTACTTATTTTTGAATTAGGCGCAAGTTATAGCTATCATTGAAATGCTTCCGGAAAAAACGTTTCATTGAAAACTTATACTTTTTTCCGTATAGGCGATTACAGCAATCAGAGAAAACTGTCAGTTAAATTATCTGTCAAATGGTAAATGACAATAATGAAGGCAAAATAAAAATAAATGAAATTTAAATTGTTGTTAGCGTTATTTCGATGTTGGTAAAATAACGTTTTATTATTTTAATTTATTTAATTATTATTGGTAGAAAATGGTACTAATAAAGAAAAAAAAAAGATTTTTTTATTTAATAATGAGATTGGCTGAATTGAGAAGAATATAAAAGTATAAATTTTCTAGAATTATTTTTTTTTGTTTCCTTTTTTTGAAATTTCCATTTTAAAATAAAAAAATTTAAAACTAAACTTAAACAAAATAATAAAAAAAAAATGTTAAGTCTAAACTCATTAAAATACAAAATCATAATGAAATATATCAAGACTATTTTTTAATGACAAACTGAAATGGGAAGAAATGAAATATATGTCATTGGAACAATTTTGTTTCATTACTAAAATTACTGATCAGTTGTTCAGGAAAATAATTACAAATCCGAAAAATCATAAAAGTGTTTTTTTTTTTTAAATATTTAACTTAAAATTTAAAAATTCGTAGCAGAATTTATTTTTTAGAAATTATTTAATCATTAAATCAACACTTATGTTAAATTTTATATGTCTTTGCTGCAAAAAATTGCAAATCAACATTTTCCGGAAGCATTTCAATGATAGCTATAACTGGCGCCTTATTCAAATTATGTTACTGTCAGACAGTGCTTGAAATCCATTTTTTGTTGCTGTCGGAATCTGATTCAATTATGTTGCAATTAATGAATAAGTGTTCAATTAAAATTTGATTTATTTTCAATCGATCCAATTATTTTTTTTAATTTTATAACGTATGTAAATCTAAAATAACGAGGGTTTACATATGTATGCATCAGTTTCAGTTTTGTAACAAATGATGCACATGCAGATTGCAGATATTTTATTATCTGTCAGTTTTTTATATCGATGAAAATTAGAAGCCATCAATTATTGATTAGTTTTTCAGATTATTCATCATATTTTTGATATGTCAATTTTAGATTTTAGTACAAAATTTTACAAATGTCATATTTATTATACCAGATTATTATACATATCTTTTTATGTAATGCTAGGTGATTCGTTTACACTACCATTTCAGCAGATTTATTTATTTATACTATAATTTGCATGTTGTTTATTCATTAGTAAAATAAAAAAAAATAAATGTTGGTACATGTGAACGATTTACGAACTTCTAACAACACTTGCTTCTTTGTTTTACGTATAACTTAGATACTTCTCAAAAGATATGCTGTTATGTTATGTTATAGTACGAGAAAGTAAATGAATTCTACTAGAAATTATATAATAATTAAGTATGTATGTATATATAATCAAGTTCTACTAGAGATTTTGTTTTTGCACTACGTTGTTTTGTGTACATTGTATGGTTGCATTACTCGTTACTTGTATTTTATCTGATTTCATTTATTTCGTTGCGTTACGTTCTGGTTTTATACTAAAGCAACATTTTATTATACCAATTAATATCTTTGATGTTTATACATTTTTAGCGAGTACAACAACCACAATACGCAAGTGCAAAAATAGAAAATGTCAAATATTAACTCAAACTTCAAAGATTAATTTGTAAAATTGCAATTATTAAACTTGAAGGTAAATGAACATCTTAAAATTTATATTTATATTAAAAATATTTTAACATAATGCCTGAAAATGAAGTTATTAATTTAGAAATTGGGTCCAAAAATAATGAAAATATTACAGTACAAGATCTTCAAGAAGATAAAAGTAAGTTTTACAATTAGAGTTAGATAAAAAACAATGAGTTAGAATTAAATTAAAAACAATAATTTACCCATGTTTGGTTTTATTAATTTAAAGTTTATGAAAATATTTCTTTATTAAAATTTCATTATCATTATTGTTTTTAAGAAAATTTAGAGATTCCGGATACAGATGTTCCAATAACAGAATCTACAACTGATGAACCAATATCATTTTCCAAAGTAGAAAAGTTACAAAGTAGTGAAGGTGATATAGACTTTGAGATTCTTAATACAGAAAATCCAATATCTGAATCAACATTAATTGAATCAGCATCTGGTTGCACGGAAACAGTGGAATTGCAAAGTAGTCAAAGTGATGTTGGCCAAAATTCCCAAGTTGAAGAACCAAGCAGTATTCAAGATTTTTTGAATGAAAGTTTTGTTGTTATATCGGAATATGGAGGTTAATTATTTTAATTTTATAAATATTTTTAAAAATTTAATTATGATTTTGCGTTTTTCAAATAAAAAGAAAGCCAAGAAAATGCTGATAACGCTGAAGATATTGAAGACTTGGGATTTGTTATAGATATAAATCCTATTGAAGAAAGAAAAATTTCGAGTCATGTTCCGTTGTTTAAAAGATCACGAAAAAATGTACTTAAAGAAGAAGAGCAAATAAAAGAAGTAAACAATGCTATTTTAAATAAAATAAGAAACACTTGTTTTAATTGTGATGGGGATCATGCTTTACGAGATTGCGAGCTACCACGTGATATGAAGAAGATTAATAAAGCTAGAAAGCTTAGAAATTGCAAATCAGAACGATATCATGTTGATGTGGAACAACGTTTTGCACATATTAAACCCGGTAAAATTAGTATTGATTTGGCTAATGCATTACATTTACGAAGCAGTGAAATACCACCAATGTTTTATAGAATGAGACTTTTGGGTTATCCACCAGCTTGGTTAGAAGCAACAAAAATTGCGCATTCTGGAATAACACTTTTTGGTTCAAAAGTAAGACTTGAAAAAAAGTTTATATATAAAATAGATTCAATTTTTTTTTGATTTATTAGGGATATTCCGTCCTTGGAAGTGATGATGACGAAGGTGAATTAGAAGAGTCCAAACTTAAATATGATATAACAAAAATAATTAGTTTCCCAGGCTTTAATACATATCCAGGCAAAGGATATTTTGATGTAATTTTAAAATGTATTTTTTATTTTAATATTTTAATTTATATCTTTTTAGGATTATGAACGTCAAGATGTTCCTCCATTTTCAACAAAAGATAGTAAAGATATGTATATAGAATTATTTCAATCTAATAAAGCTAAACTTGGCTATAAAAGGAGAAAATTAAAGATTGATGTAGAAGGGAATGATGAATCCATTTTAAATTATGAAGATAATGTTGCTGATATGGAAGTTGATGACGATGAAATAGGAAACTATAGACAAAATATTAAATTACCATTTTATTTACAAAATCAACCTCCTCCCCCTTCTGAAAATCCACCATTAACACCACCTCCACCACCTGAAGAGGGTGAAATTGAATGTGAAGATGAGAGTAAAATAACCGATGAAGGTTTTCAAGATTTATCCTTAGATGCTTTACAAAGTAAACAAGCTGAACTTTTAAAACTGTTAAATAATAGCGAAGAAAAATCAGAAAATTCAAATATAGTAACAGAAGAAATTAATATAAAATCGGAAAAAGAAGATGACATTAATTCTAAAGAAAATGACAATACTGATAAACAATTGAATGAAAATCTAAATTCTGGTCAAAATGAATTAAGTGATAATAGTAATACAATAACAGAAAGTAAAATTGAAATTGGTTTATTGAAAAGCTCTACTATTGGTACACCTTTATTAAAATTTACACCATTTGACAAATTGCCAGCTGGGGATTTATTTAAAGAAGGTGTAAGTGATGTAATTAATTTTGAAAATTTACCAGATTCAACGGGGAAATATGATCAAATGAGAAAACTATTGTTTAAAGTAAGGAAAAAAATTTTTGAAATAAATCAATCACCAGACGATTAAAATATAAATATGTATATTTATATTTTTTTTAATTATAAAAATTTAATTTAAATTTTTTTATATTTTAAATAAAAAAAAAAAAATTTTAAAAGAAATAGTTTTAGAAAAACAAAAAATAATACTCTTGTTATTTTTATTATTACCTTATTTATTTTTTTGTCTCAGTAAGTCTAATTCGTTATTGTTCGTTATATTATTTTGTCTCTAAGTCTAATAGTTATTACTAATATGTATTACAAATTTTACAATCTTAAAATTCCTTTATGTATACTAGTTTTTTTTAAAAAAAAAAAGAATTTCAGTTTATAATTATTCGAAAATAAAATCATTCAAATATAAGTTTTGCCTAATTTTATATAATATATTTATATTTTATTAAATTTAAGTTAAGAATTAAAAATAGTAAATACAACCCTTTGAAAATGATTGAAATCACAAAATCAGGCTTCATAATATTCTTCTAATTATTTTTCGTATATATGTGTATATTTTAATATCAGTTAAAATTGGAGAAGACTATCCCCAAATTCTTATTAATTTTCAGATTTTTAAAGTTTCGGAAAAATTGTCGTATCCTCTCCTATCCTTACTTTTACCAATATATACTGCGCCAGTAGTTATAGATTTTACACCATTAAATTGGCTAAAGGGAGCGATGGGTTCAGTCAGTAAGAATCTGATACAAACTAGAATGTGTTCTTGGTGAATTTAACAGATTTTCACCAACCTTAGGAAAAACAAAAATGTATATTACAAGAAAAATTACTTTTTCTGAAACATACAAACTATGCGTATTTATACCTACGTTTTTTGTTTTTAGAATATCTATAATTGTAATTTGAAATTCATCCTTTTCATTAATTGTATAGCCATTTACAATAATTGTTACACTTTGTTTTTTGTAAAACTCTAAAGTCTAAACATGTTGTTTGATTTTAATAAAAAGTGGCATTGTTTCACGCCTTACATGGTCGTACTACCTCTTAAAAAACAATAAATATATAATAAATCATTATTTCAATAACTGTTTTAGCATACTTTTAGGTTTATTCAGCAAATTCATTTGGTGGCGGGACTGGGGACTTAAATTAAATATCACCAATACTTTTTTTTAAGTTTATTTTAAAGAAAATTTATAAACAATAAAATAATTGAAATTCTTTATTTCACAATAATTTGTTATTTTAAATAATATTCTTAAAAACTATTTATATTTAGGACCTCGTATAACATTTTATTTTTCGTATGCGTGTATATAAGCGTATTTCATTTATTATATAATATAATAATATTTATACATTTAAAATGATTTATTTTAAAAATTAATTTTTTTTTTTTTTACATTCATTATATAAAAAAACAATCACATAAATATTTATATATAATATATTATATAGAATAATACATACGTACATACATACATATTTACATAATACAATTATTATATTATTGTTGTTTTGTTATTAATTTAATTTTTTTATTTTTTTTTTATTTTGTTTAAATGATCTTTTTATGTTATACGAGTATTAAAAAAAAATTTTTTTTTACTACCACATAACAATATCAAAAATTATATAATAGATATATTTTAAAATAAAAAAAGGATAAAACAAAAAACAAAATAAAATACAATAGGTTTACAAAAAAAAAAAATATCTAAGAGTTGCGCAATAAAATATTTTTAATTTAAAAAAAAAAAAAATTCAGATTTTAGAATATTTCAGTTGGGTATAAATTAAATGAATATTGTAAGAAAAATATTAGTTTTATTGTAACCGTTATTTTAATCATAATGAAATATTTTCCATATAATTTTCATTTATTTAAAAGAATTTTTATTACTTAAACATTTTTTTTTTTTTTTTATTTTAAAACATTACAAAGAAACAAAATATTAAAAACAAAAAAAAAAAATTAAAATAAAATAAAAATAAAAATTGAAATAAAATAAAATTAAAAAAAAATAAATATATATTTTTTTTTTTTACGAGTTGAAAAGTTATGTTAAAGTGTTTGGAGTAATGCAGTGATTTTTTTAGAAAAATTTCGGCTGGTTAGGTACCTATTCTTGTTTATTAATTATTTTATTTAAAATAATTTTTTTAATTTATTTTAATTATTTTTTTTTTAATGTCAAATCTGATGAATTCTTAAAACCTTAAAAGCAAAAAAATGTTTTTTTTTTTGTTTTTTATTATTTAAGAAAATGTAGCATATTTTTAGGAGGTTTTTTTTAAAAAATTAATTAGTGATTAAAATTAATAAAATTAATTTAATACACCATGTATATGTTATTATGGATTTTTAGTTTATTATTTTTATAAAAAGAAAAAACTATAATATATTATAGTTAATAATTAATTAATATATTAATAATAAAAAACAATTTTATATTTTATTTAAAATTAATATTATAATGTAAAAATTACTAGAGATTAAACTGGTCTGGCAGTGTTCTTATAGGTATAAATTTTTTTATATAATATTTGAAAAAAAAAATATATTTGAAGACCGTACAATATAATATCTAAGTAGATAATCAAAAATCTTATTAAACACGAATTTATTTTGAAACACGACTTATACAATTAATTCGTTTGATCAATCTATATATATTAATTATAAAAATTTTGAATCTGAAATAAACGAAAACTAGCAATTATTTTTTTATCGAATTGTGATCTGATAATATTAAGTGTGATGTTGAATTAAATTAAATTTACAAAATATTTAAATAAATGAAAAAAAATTGTTAATAAATTGAATGAAAAAAATTTTTTTTTCTCTAAGAAGTTTTTGTTTTTATTTTATAAAACTTAAAAATAAGTTTATTTTTGATTGATCGAAAGCAAAAACTTCGTTTAAATAAAAGTTTAAGCTGTGATAAAACTGTGATAAAATGATTATCACAAGGTTCTATTTTGAAATTAGATTTATCTTTACGATTTATATTAATGATATCTGTAAATTAAACTTAATATAGAGAGTTGAAGTTATATGTGGATGATACGGTATCAAAAAACGCTTTAACTAATTAAATAACTAATTAATGAAATTGTTAATTTATTTAAGCATTTGGGTTTATTATTTGAAAAAAAAAAATATTATAATGGGACTTCATTCTTAAATTAATGCCGAACTTTTTGACAAAAATAAAACACTTTATTTGTTATTTACTCCTTATATATTTTGTCGAATATAACATCTTTAAATTCACTAATGCTTAATAGTGTATAGTTCTTTGCCTATTCTACTTAAATACAGATATTGAACAAAAATGTAATAAAAAATAATACGCAAACCTCCAATTCCCTACTGCATCCATTTATAATATTAAATATTATTTAAGTTTTGAGAAAATATGTAAGAAAGAATTTTATCCTAATATAGCTTTCAAAATAATCAATAAGACAATCAAGGACAATTTCATTCTTAACCGAATCGTTGATATTAATAATCACAATATAAAAAATAATTTAAGAAATTTTTATTAGAAATTTATCAAAATTATTAGAAATTAATTGCTAAACTAAAAATATATTTAAAACTATTAGGTCAGATATAGAGAAAGCTATAAGGAAAGTCGAAAACATACTAAATTATTACATAATTTTCTAAAAATTACTATTGAACCTATATCATACCTATTTAAATCTATATAAATTTTATTTTTATTAATAAATACAAAAAAAAAAAAAATGTTTAGTCCTAGTTCAGTTTATTGGGCCTCAGTAGACTGAACTTTACCTAAATAACTTCTAAATTATTTCTCAATAAAATTTAATAAAATAGTTTCGTATTATTATTAAATTTTTATATAATATATTTAAATATTATTCATCAACATTATCATCATCTGGATAGCGTTACAGCTCTGGGTGATGTTGAACCTAGTGTTTAATAACTCGTCTCTAAATATCTCGATCTGAAGCCATTGTTCTTTGGCTTGTTTTTAATGTTTCATGTTTGTAGATCATTTTCAAAATAATCAAGCCATCTTAAATATAGTCTGCCTTAATGTCCCTTGAACAAGTGGACACGCAAGACAGTATTGTAGCAGGCGATTGTCTTCCATTCTTACTACACATCCAGACTATCTAAAGTGCTGTGATTTGATGAATCTTACAGTGTGTCTTGACCACTGATCAATTGGAGCAGGAGTTGTTCATTTTATTGTTGTATATATATGCTGGC
The DNA here is from genome assembly GCA_947095535.1 of Poecilobothrus nobilitatus. Taxonomy (NCBI): domain Eukaryota; kingdom Metazoa; phylum Arthropoda; class Insecta; order Diptera; family Dolichopodidae; genus Poecilobothrus; species Poecilobothrus nobilitatus. The sequence continues at coordinate 163,081,947 of OX352773.1, forward strand.
TTCTTTTATTTTAGGTCCAACAATTTTAAATATTATTAATAATATTAATTTAAATTTTAAAAAGTGAAACATTTCAACATAAAAATATTTAGTATACTATTTTTATATAAAAAAACATTTATAAATTTGTGTTAAATACTGATCGATACCATATATTTACATATACTATGTTATTACAAAACAATCTGAACTTAAGAAATAATGTACATATTTACAATTAGAACTGTATAGATATACTATTGAGTTGCAAATGGAGCTCTAATATATACCATAACTTTACTTATTTAATAATAACATTTATTTCAATTTTGGCATTAAATTTTTAATAAAACTATTTTGATATTTAATTTAACACATTATAGATTTCATAATTCAATAGCCCATTAGAAAGTTTAATCGCTTTAATATCAAATTAAATCAAACAATATCTATTTAATCCTAGATCACCATACCATAAGTAAAAGTTACACGATAGCTTTTCAAAATTTAATTCTTTAATTCAATTTAATTCTATTTATCATTATTCTCAATATATGTATCTTACATATACAAAACAAACCATAATTAATATTATTAATATATAATATTTTTCTAATTCAATTTAACATAAATCAAAAATTCATTTTTACTTTATTAATTTAAAATTTCAAAATTTTTTCTATAAAATCAGCTTAAAACATTAAATAAATTTTCAATATATCTTTGTTCACACTTTATCAACCAAGATTTTAATTTACTTACATCCCTATCTTCAAAACCAAAATGTACATTTGTATTAAAGGATCCATCCTAAAGTTTAGTTTTAAAAGGGGGGTGGTTTTGGTTGTTTAAAGTCCAACACTACCATGAGGAAGCACGTGCAGTTCCCCTTGGTGACTTTCAAGTTTTCCACCACCAACCTTCGTAAAAAAAAAAAACTCAGGAAAATCTTCAAATTTCTCAGTGCTCTGATATGAGTTGGTAACCTATTAAATAATCTATATGAAGTAATACTAAAAAAGTTTCGGTAACTAGCAGTACTAAATGGTGGAACAATTACAAAAAAATCTGAAAAACTTGGTTTACTATAAGTATAAGCACTTTTTACAAAAAATACTTTTAAAACTTTATACCTACTAGTATAAATTGCGCACAGCAAGAATATTTAAATTTTTACACAGGCCCATAGATGTATGTAAATAAATTTTATGCGTCCCCAACAAATAAATTGGTATTCCAACGTCTAATATTGGAAAATACCATAACACAATTATCTTAAGTACCTTTGTAGAACATATGTTACCCAATTTGTAAAAATCTCTTAAACTTGAACCCAAGTATTTCATTTAAAGAAGAGGTATATGGTCAGTCCAACTCATATTGTGATAAATTATTATACTCAAGTATTTAAATTAAACGATCAACAATTTTGATTGCAAAAAGAGTTAGCATGAAAAGTGTTAGTATTAAATTTATAGAGCAGCATGTACTACTCTTTAACGTAAATTGAAGACAGCTACTGGAATGAAAAGTAAAATTATCTAATATGTTTTATTTTTAAACTGAAGATCAATAATTTAGTTTTTTCGGTAACTATTAATTTATGCCGCGCAAACCATCTTCTTAATGTACTTAAATCATAATTAATATTTTGTTTTAAATCTACTAAATATATTTGAAAAAATATTAAGAAAAAATTTAACCTATATACAGAAGGAATTAACTATATGGTATTACTTCGATCGAAATTTGATTTAACATGTTTTTTTTTTTGGTACATTTCCCTTCCACATAAATGTAACAATGAAATTACACAGCCTTTCCTTTTCAGGCGTGGCTGTACATGTCATAATGGGGAATTACTCTTACGACATGTGTGGGATTCGATTACAGCATATTTTATACGCTCTTACCCACTAGGCCATCGAGGGCCCCGATTGAAAATTAAAAAAATAAATTCAGTTTTTAACATCTCACCAGATCAAACTGCAACAAATTGGATTATATCAACAAGCTAAATTTTATTTTTATGAAGGATTGCCTATTTTTTGTCTGAATGAGTTCATTTAGTTACATTCATGGTTTACATTGCATAATATTTAATAAAAACCCTTTAACTTCGATTTACATCAAACTTTTTTACTTTGATTAAAAAAAATTATATACTCATAAAGTGAAAAGAAAATTAAAATTACAAAATTAAAATTATTCGTAAAACTTGTATCAATAATTTGTAAAATTAAAATGCCTAATGAACAGAAGAGCAGATAAATTATATTTGAATATTTATTAGTTTAATTAACTAAAAAAGATTAATTATTTATTAGGCGTTTAGCACGGCGCTAAGATAAAAAATGTTTGACATCGATGAAATATAAAACAAATAATGGAAATTAATTTTCATTAGAAAAATAACAAAATACATAAATTATTAAAACACATTTAAAATTGGTTGTACAAAAATAATTAAACTACATATATTATACAGTTATATATCTCTAAAATAAAGATTTAACTATTCTTTGGGTATACAGTAAACTATGGCAACTTTCATTTGAACATTTCGCAAAAAGGACACTTAACAAAAAAACATTTAGCAAAATGGATACTTAACATTTGATAATTTGACAGCTCAGTGCTGACAGCTCAGTGCTGACAGCTCAGCGTTCACATAAATAAAAGTTAACAAAAGTCTAAATATTAAGGGAATTTAAAATAATATCAAGTTTTTATTATTTTCCCAAATTTATCCAGTTTTCCAAAAATGAAGTTTACTTTTCCGTTATTAATTTATTTTGATACAGATTCATGCAGCCAATAAAAGAGATAAAATTATAAGAGATGACATTATAAAATTAAAAATTAAATGATTGATTGTTTGAAAGGTGTTAAATGCCCCCTTGTTAAAGTTCTTAATAAGTGGGCATTTAGCACAAGTCCAAGTTGTTAAATGTCCTTTTGTTATACTTGTTCATTTTGCTAAATGTTTTTTTGTTAAGTGTCTTTTTTTACGAAATGTTCAAATATCCAGTTGTCAAGTAAAAGTTGCCAACTGGTCGGTTGTCATGTTTTTAAGTTAACTTTATTTAATATAAAGTTCATTGATTTTGTTTTTTATGTATTAATTTTTACTTCTTATTCTAAAAAAAAAAAAATTTTAACAAGCCTACATGCCCAGATGTTTGCCACAATACTAAATGAATTTAACTATAATTAAATATTAGATTCTTATGTTATGTATATATACATATATATATATATATATATAAATTATAATATCAAGGTTTTCTACTTCTTCCTTCCTCTATGACATTTAAATGGTATGCAATTAAAAGGAATTTAACTAAGAAAAAAAAAAAAAATTCTGAATTTATCTAAAGATTAAAAACCAGTTCTATATATTGAAATAATTTTTAAAATTTGTTTTACTAGCTGTTAAAGAAAATATTTTTTTTTTTTATAATAACTTTGTTTAAATTTTATCAGTTTTTTTTTTTTTTTAATAAAAAATATAATTTGAGAAGGGATTAAAATATGCATTTGGTATTTAATATTTGGTATACTCGTATATATTAACAATTTAACCAGTTTTTTGATATATTTTTGTTTTTTTTGAATGGTTGATCATTTATATATACATATATACTAAAAATAAAATATATATATATAGTAAATGTTAGTATATAGAATAATATAGATTATAGATATATATACAATTACTATTTAAATTTGCAATTAAGAGAACGTTTACCCTCGAGTTATTATGAATTTATTATTAAATAAAATTTTTATTTAAAAAAATATTGATTTATTTTGAATTTATTTAGAAATCAGCAAAAAAAAATTTTTTTAAATAAAAATTATTATTTAATTCTATGTGTTATACATAAATTATGTGTAGTTATGTTAATTATACTTATGTATATTATAATAGCTGGAATATCTATTTAATGACTTGTAAAGTATAAATAATAAGTCAGAAATATTTCATTAATCAATTAACATAACTTTTTATATACAGGGTGTCCGAATGTTGAAAGTCATGAAGAAAAGTGGTAATAAGAGAGGTCGAAACAAACAAAAAATTGTTGCGGAGAGATTGGGGCGGTTTATTTTTAACAGTTTCTGAGATAACTGAATTATTGTTATATATACGTTTCATATCGGAAAAATGTTTTTTTTTTTACAAAATTTCAATAAAGTACAAGATAATATTTTTTTTTTTCGATAAAGGTAAAAGATACAATAAACATAATCATAACATAATTAAATTAAAGCTTTGATTTTGATAAGTCAGAAAGTGAAATAACAATCATATGGTTGCGCGGTTATATACGGATTTTTATATGGAAATAACAGTTATTTAAAAAAAAAAACATTGAAAAATATCAATATTTTTCGATTTTAAAAGTTTATAACTACCTACTCAACTATAAAAATTAAGAAATTTGTATAAAATCTTATTGTTTCAGCTGTGTATCGATACCTAAACAAATCTCCTGTGTTATACAGGAATGAAGATATTACTATGTGTTTACAAACTAAACGAAAATACTTTAAACATAGTTATCTCCTAAACTCAGAATAATTTTAGCATGTTTTGACCTCCCACCTCATTTCTTTGTCATCTTGAACTTGTGGTCACTCTGTATAATATTTGAATTTTTTTTTTTTTTCGCATAAAATTTAAATATACGCGGCACCCTCTTGTACAATAATAAAAATACGGATTTTTTTTTAGAGGTTAAATTTCAAACTGTTTAACTTTTAATTTTAAAAGATTTCTACAATTCGAGATATTATTGTTGTTTTTAGCACTATATACAGTAAACTCTCTTACAATCTACACTACTACACTATTGTATTTTCGCTATACACAGCAGTTCATAGAATGTGAGATTTTTTCTTGCAACACGATCTATTTTTACTCGTTTTGTATGCATAATTATAAAAAAAATAATTATTTTAAAACAAGATAAAGAAGAACAGATTCAGATTTGGTACCGGTAAAACGTTCAAATCGTAACCGACTAATATATTATAGTTATAGTATACGGATTTGTCTAAAGTGTTAGATACATTAAGATTCTTAAAGTAAATTTCTGAATGAAATGTAAATTTTACTTGAAGAATAATTAAAATATTTTGCTAAGCCTATTCAAGCCTTTTCCAAGAATATAACTATCATATTGTGAGACAGTTGACTGTATATTAGTTTTTTAGTTAGTTTTAGATAATAAAAAACTTTATTTTTTTTTGTTGACTAACATTTCAACTTTGAAATATTAAATAATATTTTTTGAAGAATAAATTCAAGTAAATGTATAGTAGGAAATACATATTATAGTATAATGCCATTTAAAATTTAACTATAGCTTTACATTGAAATCATATTTGTGAAATAAATAATTACAAAATTAGCAACTCTACATTTTGAAAACTCAGTTTTTATCAAAAATTAAATTATCGTTATGGTAAAAAAAAAAAAAAAAACACTCTGCTTAACAAATCTCTAAATCTATTAGTGATGTTTTAATTTTTTTTAAATATTGAAAATATTTTTAAACGATATTCTGTTTATAGAAAAATAAAATCTCAATTCGTCTTTAAAATATCTGAACTTTTATGTGTAATTTATTTGATATTTATTTATTTGTTCAGTGAATTTTATATATTTATATATTTTATAATTTAATTTCAAGCGTTCAAATTTTGGTTTCAATCAAAACGAATAATATTTAGTTATTGCAACAACAAATTATATTAAAGAAAATAAAAAATTAAATTTAGAAAATAGCATTTATCTCCACTACATTTTGAAGAAAAAAATTGAAATATTTTAAGGATGTGTTACACATTTTGTAAAATATTATTTACTTCTATTTTTTAAATATCTGAAAATCGAATATAAATAATTCGTTTTTACAAAATTGTGTTCTTACTCTTTAATCCTCCTTATTTGTAAAAGATAAGATTTATTTTTAATTATTTAAAAGTATTGAAACAGTTTTTTACCATAATTAAAAATGGTATCTATGCCGAAGAATTTCATTATTATAATTAATATAGCAAATGGCTTAACTTTTCAAGTAAAAATTTAACCCTGACTAAAATTCTGTTCGAAAACAAAAATTCAATTATGAACAATTTTTTTATTTTTTAATTATCGTTTTATCAGTGTCACAAACCATATTAAACGTATAAGTTACATGCCCCTTACATCTGTATATCCCATTGTTTCATTAACCTTAACAAAATTTACAAGATGATCTTAATTATCAATCTAAAGACATCTTATTAAAAGATATTTAATTTTAGCTGCATTAAAAAAAAAATCTGAAAATGTTAGAATTTAGTATTTTTTTTTTTTTTTTTTAATACATAATGAGTTAACGCATCAGTATAAATCACAAGAGTAGATTTTAAGTCCGTATAGTATGAATCTTCAAAACGTAGGTGAATCTACTCGACAAGAGTTAGTGTTAAGTTTTTTTAGATATATACCACGATGATACAATTCTGACGAAAGAACCCCTAAAAGTTTCTTAAATTCATGTCTGAGAAAATTGGGATAAATTTTGGAGGGGGAGGGGGGGGGAAACAATTTAGAGTATAATCACTATAGACTTTAGATCCGAGGTGTACCTTCAAAACATAGGAGAATCTATTCGACCAGATTTGGTGAAAATTTCGTAGATTTATGCCATGATGATCCATGGATCCCTTGAAGAAATTTTGAAGACTATTCAGCTCTATGTCAGAATTTATTTTAGAATTTTGGAAAAAGAAAGAATTTTCCTTCACAGACTTGAACAGTTTAATAGAAAGTGCTCCTCCAACTTCTCTATAACGTCCATTCATCTGCTCTGATGTTAGAATTTTTACATTTTAATTAAAATTACAATTTATTTTTTTTTTTAGTGTTAATTATCATAAAATTTTAAAATGAAAATGAAAAAAAAGGAATAATAAATTTTATGCTGTCTAATGAATAAAAAAAAAAAAAAATATATATTTTTAACTATATGAAAGCATTTAATTAATTAGTTCTAATTCCCATACATTTAGTAAAGGGTTTAAATCGTATATTTATGATATTAAAATAAATGTAAATTAATTAAAATTACCAATAAATCATAGTATAAGAATTTCAAAATCACGACAAAATCATATCACGATGTAAAAAAAAAACTTGCATTTTGCATAATATAATCATTTTTTTTTTTTTTTAATTAATGAACTTGTTCAGATAATCGTATTTTCATTTAAATAAATAATTATTTTAATTTAAAAATTTTTTTTTTTTAATCATTATTTTTTTTTTAATCATTATATTTAAATTTAATTTTATAAAAAGGACGGTTTAAACCACAAAAAAAAAAAAAAAAAATAAGATTAAAATATTTATAGAATAATCATATTTTTATCTTATATGTATCTATATCTATATATGGATTCATTCATCTTTTAAATCACTTAAGATATCAGAAAATGCATATAGACAGAATGACAAAGTATCTTTTTGAAAATTCGAAAAATTAGAAGTACTTATAAACAAAGAAAATATTATTGTAATAATTATCATATAATGGAGCTTAACATTTAAAAATGAAATATGATATAGTTTTAACTGGGTTTGAGGAAAAGAAAAACACAAAAGAGGGTTAAAGAGGACTATTAGAAAAGAAATTTACTTGAATTAAGTATATAAAAAGGAAATTCAACAAATAATATAATATAGGAGCATGGTGCTATAGTACTACAAAACAAAGAAAACCAACAACGTTCTAGAGAAAATGTTATCGGGAGAAGAAAAAGAATATGGTCTGAGCTATATTTTTTTTATATATAAATTCAATATAAATAAAACTTCCAATTTACTTCCAAATTGTATACTTTCCAGTCAACTGGAAGGAAACTATAAAGTCAAAGCAATTTTAAAACCAGGAAAATCAATTGAATGTATTCAAAGCTATACAAAAATATAATTCCAGATGAACAATATAGTTTTAGGGCTGAACACTTTACTATTCATCCATTTAAAAGCCTTAAAAATTTTATCAATACTAGCTTAAAAAAATAATTGAAGCGGTATATAGGAATGATTATGCTAGACATTAATTCCCCTTTTGACACATTTTGATGCACAATATGGTTTACTTTTTAAACTTAAATCTATTCATTTGGGTAATTTTTTTTAATGATAATTCTTCTTTTTATATCTTTTAATATATAAAAGATATAAAATATTTATATCTTTTATATCTAAAGATATTTTAATATCTTTTAAAATAATACAAAGTTTTTTCTATATAAAAGAAACAAAATTCAAAGTATGTATATATTTAGGTGTGAGCATCTCTGAAAGTTTTAACTGGTATACTGGAGTTCAATAAAAATCAGTTTTGGACCCAATGTTATATAATATATACACTTATGACATATTCTAATTTCAATATACATATTTGTGATATTTTTTCAAATTTACAATAATCATTGAAAACATTATTCGACTATTTTGATAAGTGAATAGTGGATATCAATAAATGTACAGAAGACAAGTACTATATTTACATCACTTACAAAGGAAAATGATGTTTTGTTCCTTGTTGTAACTTAAAATTAAAAAAATACTGACATCTTATGAGTAAAAATAGTTAAGTATCTTTGGATGCATTTAGATATAATGCTTACTTTTTAAACATAATATTAGACAAAATAAACAGAGTAATTTTACCCATCCAACAGAGTAAATTTTTTAAATAGAAAATCAATGTTATCATTGAAAAACAAAATGAAAATTATGAAAGTAATATTTTTTACCAATTCTTTATTATGGATGTCCGTTGCTTTATATAATATTGCATATACTCATGTTAAAAAACTACAAATTTCCGAGAATAAAAATTAAATTATTAAGTTAATAAATAATTTTTCATGTTATATTATACTCTACAAGAAGGCTGAAACGAACATTTAGCTAGTACCCAGTACTGATTTAACCTATAAAAAAACTCAGCACTTGTTTAGAGCATCATAATAATTGAGGCACCGCAGATATCTTTAAAAAAATTTCATACAAATAAATTCTACTCAGTTTATTCCATCGTAAATTGGTTTTAGCCTATTGTAAGGTGCAACCCTATATAGTAATCTTATACTCTTGTACTTCGACTTCTGATTCCCAAGATACAGGGGCTTCTTAGGTTGTTTATGAAAATGCCTGTAATTATTTATATAAAATATTTTTTAGATGGCATTTTGACGATTAGTGTCAAAAATCTTAGTGTCAATAATTTTACATCGTTAAACTTCAAGAGTATGCGTTCACAATGGCTAATCTAAAATTTTGTTCATTTTTTTTTTTTTTTTGAACATGACACATTTTTATACCAATTGTCAATTCTCAAATATTATATTAATAAAAAATTTATAGTATGTTTATATAAACAATTAAAAATAAAAAATATTTTAAATTTTAGTTTTGTTTTAGGTTTTTTTTTTTCTTTATTCAAACTTAAATTATTAAAAATTATACAATTTTATACAAATAATAAAATATTATATAAATTATACAATATTATAATTTATTTAATAGCCTTAGCCGTAGCTGACTGGCTTTCTGTATTTTTATTTACTTTAAATTTTTATAAATTTTTTAAATTAAATTTTTTTTTATTTTTTTTTATTTTTAAATTAAAATTTTTTTTATTATTTTTATTTTCATTAAGTGTCAAAGTTCTCTTGTTCTTTAATTCATTTTGTTTAAAATTACAATTTATATTGCAATATGTGTTTGGCTTAACTTACTTTAAAACTATAACTAAAATATTTTGTTGGTATCTTTATCCCAAAATATATACTTTTTTATTTATTTTTTAAAATCTTTTATACTTGTGATCAGTGCTGTCACTTTCAAGAAAATTTTCAGTAGTAGTTTGACTAAAAAAAGGTAATAAATTGGTCTTTTACGTGCTAAAAATTAAAAACCTGAAAATCAAATATGTATTTACTTATTTTCAAATCATAACCAAAACAATTAATTTCAGTTTTCAACCATTCGATAAATTACATTTTTTTATTACATATAACAAAAGAAAAGAAAATATAACTCCAATGTCAAAATATAATTTCAATTAAAAACAAAACAAAAATTAAAAAATATCATTTTTCTTTGTAAGTGTGTAACTTAAATTAATTGAGGAACTATAAAAGACCTTCTGAATTTTTTTAATTCTGGGGTTCAAATTTTTCAATTAGTAGATATTTTTCTTGTGAAAACATTAAATTTTCTACAGTTTCTACAATAAGGCAGTTTCTTAGGTTAAAGAAAAAAAAGGTTTAAAAATTTAGTATTTTTTTTGTTAGTAGGTTCCTCTGAGTAGGTTAGGTTCCTCTGAGTAGTGTTGGATTTTAACCAACCAAAACCACCCCCTTTAAAACCAAACTATAGGATTGGTCCTTTAATACATAATAATATAATGTACAGCTTGGTTTTGGGGAAAAGGATGGGGGAAGGAATACTTGGGTGTTTGAATATAGGAAAATTGGGATTATGGAGGATGAAGGGAAAAATTTGGATAGTTATTTTGAAGAAAGATGTTAGTGTTCTTTTTGAATTTCGATATATCGTACACAAATGAATTACCAACTTTTGGGAACACATGTGCGGGCATAAGGTTCTATAAACGCGACGTGCGCATGACAAACGAATTCCCGAATGCTGTATTGCGCCATCTTGACAGTTCGACAGTGTATGGGTGGGCATCTGTTGCACTCTTCGTTTCACGTTGGAAAACTTTGAGTGAAGGCATTAATTGTTTTATTTCTTTAGAACAGGTGTTCACCCCTACAAGGTATCTATAAAAGAGGGTCAATGACCTCGTACGTGAGGGTCAATGAAAGTACGGCGATGGCAAAGTGGAGTGAACGTTGAGGTAACACTGGCGTCCCAATAAGGCGAATAGCTCTGTTTTGCACTTTGTCGAGAAAACCCAGCGCTGTTTGGCGCGCTCCAGCCCAAATATATGCATTATACTCCATTTTGGGCCTAATGTACATTTTATAGATGTTGAGAAGATCGGAAGGAGAGAAGTAAGCTTTACAGCGGTACAAGAAACCTAGACATTTAGCAGCATCTTTAGCTATACCAAAAATATGATTTGACCAGGTCAATTTCTGATTTAACTCGATGCCCAGAATGTTTAAATCTGTTGAGTGCTGCAAAGCCTCACCCTGAAAAGTCAGGTTGGGTGTAGTAGTAGCTACTTTACGCGAGATTAAACAGCATTGCGTTTTTTTGGTGTTGAAATCAACTCTATAATAATAAATAATAATAACTCTATAATAATAATAACTCTATTTAAAATAAAGTTATGTTTGATAAGATTGTTAATAATTTTAAATGCCGTCATATAAAGCTCATATTTCATTATATTATAAAGGCTCATAATATTTATCATTGTATAAAAAATTTGTTGGATATCGTATTGGATGGAAATGAATTACTTTTATTGCTTTTTTTTATGAATAATTTCAAGTTTTTTAATAGTGCATTGTTGCGCATTGATTCAAATTGGTTAATAAATGAATTAATTAAGTTAAATACAGTTAAGGTAAAGTAAGTGTTTTTTTTTTTTTTTTTTAATCTTTAAGCTTTAAAAAAATTAAAAAAGCTAGTAAGATTTTAATCATTTTTAGCTTCCTTACATAATTTAAAATTATATAAATATATCATAAATTTAGTTTAGTTTTTTAGTGGAAAATTTCAGTTGTATATAGACATTAATACATAAAGTCTGCTGAATTCTGGATTAGATATAAGATGAATTTTTCCTGATTGTAAATATTTAGTTAAAATACATGAATTGTATTAAATTGAAATATAAATAAAGTAAAAAGAACTTAAAAATTTTTTTTACTTCCAAAAATTATTTGAAGTCTTACAAAAGTTTAAAAAATATTCAAGTTTTTTGTCAGTAGTACATTTATATACTCGTAGTATATACATATGTACATATATAATGTATCTATTTTAATAATTTTATCTTAAAATTCACTATTTACCTAACATTTAAAACAAAATCATAATTTTTTATTATAAAAAAAATTATTTTTAATTCAATTTAATAATGAAATATATGTAGTCAAAAAAAAAACATTTTATTGATAAAAATTTTTTTTAAAAATATTCGGTTTTCGTTTATAATGTACATGCTGTTATGCTGTTTTTTTTTTTTTTTTGTAAAAGAATCCCTCCGTTCAAGTTTTGATATTTTTCGTAATTTTTTTATTTTTTTTATTTTAAGATCTTTTTAAAATTTATATTTCGTATCTATACAAACTACTATACAACTACTACAATATTCTTATATAGAGTTTTTATATATAAATATATAATATTAATACCGTTATATTCTACTGTTTTACAATTTAAAAAAAAAAAACAAAATGCTTTTAAAAAGTCTTGATTTTGGTTGGTGCGCATATGCAATTTACACAAATGGTTGGTTTTTTTTTTTTTTTTTTTTTTTTTAACCTAGAAGAATGTAACAAAATCTGTCCAAGTATAAATTGATTGAAATTTCAAAAAATTTATCAGTTTCAAATCTTGTGTCGTATTATTATGTTTCAAAAATAATAAAAAAAAAAAATTAAAAAAAAAAAAAAAAAAAAAGTAATGTCTATAAATTATAATTAAAAATTAATGGTAGATTATTTTATATATGTATATGTTGTAATTAAATTAAAAATTTATATATAAGTATAATTTTTTCTTTTTGTTTATTTATTTATTTTTTTTTTTATTTATTAAAAAGTGATATTTTAATGTAATTATTAATTTAACAATACATATTTAATAATAAAATGGTAAAAAAACAAAAAAAAATAAATTTTTGAAATTTTTGTGATCAAAAGGAATAAAAAATTTGAACATTTTTTGTTTTTGTAATAAAACATTAAACTTTAAATTTATTTTTAATATTTATTAAATATTTAAAAAAATTATTTAATAATACAAAATAAAAAATGAAAGTTAGGAATAATTTTTTAAATAAAATAAAATAATTATAATAATTAAAATTATTTTATTTAAACTTTTTTTTTTATTATTTTAACAAAAAAAAAAAATTGTCTGGTTAAATCTAATTAAATTGAAACAGTTCTAAATAAAACTATAAAATTAAAACAATCTATAGATTTTTTTTTTAATTTTAACATTTGATTCAAATAAAAAATATCTATTTTTATATGCACATTAATTATATTATATTAGTATTAAAAGTGAGTGTAAAAATTATTCTTATTTTGAAAAAAAAAAAAACACTTTTTTAATTTGTGAAAATATTGATTTGAAAGATTGAAATGTTATTCTGGATTAGAGTATAGTAAAAATTAAAAGATATATGTACTTGAAATTGTGGAAGTAACGCAAATATAAAATGTATAAAATGGATTAAGGCTAAGCATATATTTTCATAATCTATATAACAAATATCGTAATTTTAATTGCAGTGCAATAATATCGTAATTATATAAGCAAAAAATTTAAAATTTAAATAAACTAACATTTTTTTTTAGACGTTATGCACTATCGTGTTTCTTTTAAATCTACATAATATTATGTATACATATACCTTCATTTCTTTATTTAAATATATCCTATCTCACTCATATAAGGAGCATAGATCATCCGCTTAAATCATATTTAACTAAACTTCAGTTCCTGGAATCATTAATTTAACTAAACCGTTAATTATTCGACTGTAATATAAATATATACATATAGTAGTTTATTGTCTAACAATAAAATAAAGTATCTTTAAAAAATTTTTTTTCAAATACAATTTATATAATATTGGTTTAACAAAAGAAAAATTATTGTTTTCTGTATTTATTCTTAATGTTTAACGCTAATTGTAAAAATAAAAATTTAATATTAATATTAGATTAAAATTTTTGACGATATATTCATATAAATTAAATAAATATACAAGATAGTGTTTATTATCTTAAAGTAAATCTAAAGTTGATTAAAAAATAAAAATCTTTAGATATATAAGCAAAGGGTTCTTTACACCTTTTTGTTGATAATGCTGTTATAAAATATTCCTAAGGTAGCAAACAAGAGCTAAGTGATTCAATGGAGGAATGGCTGCTAATATTAAAAAAATTAAAAATTTTACTATTTGAAAATAAAATTATTAGTTTCCGAACTTTTATCTTAATCAAATTGATTTAGTTAAGAATTTTAATTATCTAGGAATCATTATTGATAGCAAACCTAGATGGCAAGAACCCATATATGTATATAGATCATATAATTAAAAAGGTTGTCCCATATGTTTTTTTTATTTTAAAAATATTGAGAAAGCAAAAGCACATTATACGAGTATATAATATATTCATCATATATTTATTCAAATATTATATATTTAAATCCTATATATGGAGTAACACTTCACAAATTTTCTTAAAAAACTTGAATGCACCTAATTCATAGAAGAGCAATAAAGGCTCTGATTTTGATAGTCATATTGCACTTTCATTTTTTATGAAAAAACAAAATTTTTCATTTCGATCATACACATTACATTTTTCATATGTAATCATAAAAAATGAAAACAAGCTGATTTTGATAGTAATTTTTTATGAATATGCCTCATTTAAAAGGTCAAATTTTCTGATTTTGAAATTGTTAAATGAGTGCTTGTAAAAATGGATTTAGAAAAAAATGATTAAGTATTTTATTTATATTTAAATGTGAATATAGGCACTTTTATAAGGAACCTATGACTATATACAATAACATAGATTGTAAGAAAGCTCATTATTTTGCAAATTAGATGTCGTACCGACATGATTTAAAAAAAGCTACACACCGATTTTGTTGTAAAATTCAAATATCGTAAAAAAAATAAAAAAAAAAAGTTCGATTTTTAAGCCCGCTCTAAAAAATGGAATCCAAAAACTAAGGAGCTTTTCGGAAATTATTTTAATTTCTTTTTTTTGGCTTCTATTACAGTATTGGGCTAGAAGCTGGACTACGTTTTGTAAATCACATCGGTTCGACTTCTTGCTCCCAAGATCGGTCCGAGTTCTTACTCCGGGAACTTCTCCAAAATTACAGCCAGTATTTATAAAAGTCAGTCTTTATTGTTCGCATTATACAGACAATATTATTTAATAATTTACGAGCACTTCATTTTGTACTTTTAGCTTTTCTTTTCTTTGTATAGTCAAAACCTTAAAATAAACAAGTATTGCCGGTTTAAAAAAAAAATATATATTTTTGTAAATCATTTTAATTACAAATTCTATTTCATTTTTTCCGACTATCGAAATCGCAAAATTTAGTGGAATTAAGACGCGTGGGCTTTAATTCTTTTTTGAAAAGTTTTGGAATTAAAGCCCGCGGGCTTTATTTTCTCGGATGTTCTGTCACTGCACCATCACTGCCACCATCATGGCGAACACAATTTAATACAAGTATTTAATACAAGTATTAAATTGTACTGATGATAGCAGTGATGCCTTTGTTTGTGAGGCTTTGTAATAAATAAATAAATAAATAAAATATAATATATAGATCAAAAATAACATAAATAAAATATTTTAACAATTATAAAATAAAATATGTACTAATAAAATTATTTTGTGGACAAAAAGTATAAATAAAAAACAATTTTTTACTCAATAAATCTAATAAATTCTTATAGCTTGTTTAAAAAGAGATTTAGAGATTTTTTTTTGTAGAAAGTGTAATAAATTAATGTAATTATCTGATAATTAATAACGGCATATAAAATACTTGGTTATTTAATACAACATTGTCAATGAATATTAATTACTATTGAAGTCTATATATTTTTTTTTAATATGTTTTAATATAATTACTTATACGACCATACAGCCATACAGCCATACAACCATACAGCCATACAACCATACAGCCAGCCATACAGGCTAGAGTCTTATGTATAAATTAAATTTTATAATAAAGGAAAAAAAAACAACAATAAAAAAGTTAACCATATATTTTTAAATTAATATAATTATTAATTATTTAAATTTTATAAATTAATTATTTAAAAAAATATTTTAATTAAATTTTTTGAAATAATATATTATAAAACTCCTCTGATTGGATAATAAAATAATATATAAATTAAAGATTTCTATAGTTACCTTAGTCCTTAAACATTTATATTATCATGAATTAATAAATTTTTTTTTTTTTATAAAATTCAAATATATAACTTTTAACTTTAATTAAATCTTTGTCTTAAGAACTGTCTTAAGAATAAAAAAAAAAGATACCTAGTTATGATGACCAAAAAAAAAAAATAAATTTCATTACTATTAATCAAAGTTTTCTACAAAAACTTCATTAATTTAATTATAGTTTACTGACTTACAGTTCTAATTAACTAAACCATAATAATTTGTGTCTTTTAAAATAAATAAAATAGTTAATTAAAACCGCTATGTCATATAGTATAAATTCACAATTTCTTTTGAAACACATATACATGTACATAATAAAATGAAAACAATATCAAATTTAATTTTAAAATAAGGTTATAAAAAATTCAAGTGGTTTTAGAAGTTCTATAAAAATAAACTACATAATAATCTTTTATAAAATAATGAAATAAAATGAAAAATCAAAAAAGAGAATGTATTTAATATTTGAAAAAATAAATAAATGAATAAGTTTCAATGTTTTATTATTTTTTCTTAATTTAAAATTTTTGTGCCAATTTTAATTATTAATTTTTAAAATTGATTTTTGCAATAAATTATTAAAATTAATTAAAATAAAATAAAATTTTATTTAAAATAAAAAATAATTATTAAAATTTTTATAATTATTAATTAAAAAAAAAAGCATAATAAATTTATACTAACTATTATTTCAATTATTATTTTCAAATTAAAAGAAATTTGTTTTTAATTTAAAATATTTTTATTTTTAATTAAATTTTATCTTTTGATCATGGAATTAATCATAGAATATTTGATTACAATATTTTTCTTTTTATATGATATTTTGCTGATTATAAAAAAAATTCCAGATGATTTTTTGTTTTTGATTGTAAAATTATATTACTTTAAAAATACTCTTGTATTACATTTCGATTTATTTATTTTTTAGCTTTATTTAAATAAAATTAAAAATTTAATGTTGTTGCTATAGTTGCAACGTTGGTTGGATACCTATAATGTAATTTTTATGCTCTTCCGTTAGATTATTAAGGTTTCTTAAAGCATATTTAATTCTATATCTTAAAACATCTTAAAATCACATTTCTTAACTCTAAACAATTGAAATAATCTAAAAAAAAATGATTGATGTATTGTATATATTTATAATTATAGGTCTAAATGATAATTTTTTATAAGTGTTAATACATATACTCCGTTCTAGGAAGATTGAAAATATTTACTTCCATGACGTAACTTTCGTTTTTCAATTTTATTATTTAATTGTTTTTCTTCATCTTAAGAAGAATAATCGCTTTCAAAAAAAAAATTTTTTTTTAACTAAAATACTTATATTATTATTATTTTTCTTTTATACACATTATATTATAATATAATACATTTTTACCTTAAACTTTTCTGTTATATACATATGTATTTGCTTAAAACCAATTATTTTATTAATAATAATTTTTCGCGATCATAATTTTTTTTTCATTTGATATGTCATTTGATACATCAAAAATTCAAGTATTTATTTTATAGCTTATAATCTATCAAACAATTTTGAATGATACAGCATCTACAATACATGTTGTCTCTATACGCATCGAAGTGTCAAAGTGTAGAGTTAAAACTATTCAATATTTGAAATGTGAATGCGTTTAGGAAGCGAAAAAGTTAAAAGTTGTTTAACCCTTTAAAATGGCTGTTAAGACTAAGAGAGGGTCTATTGTAAATACTTTCATACAATTCAGTGCATTTAACTTTAGTCTGACAGATAGTTACATGTAGAGAGCGTCAAGAGAGCGTTCATTGTAAATGGGGTTTAAAAATAAAAGAAACGAAACAAATATAAAATTGGTCAAAATTAAGTTACATGTTGCAAATTTTTCAAAAAGTCAAAATAATCTATACGAAATATGATAAGTGCTGCCACCCCTGCTTTAATTTTTAAATTAATTAAATTTTTTTTTTAAATATAAAATTGCACATTTTCAAAAATTTTCAGTTATAGGTACCTATATACATAATATTATGTAGTTGTAATTATTTATGTATATATCAATAAAAATATTCATTGATTTAAATATTTACTTTACTATTTTTACATACATATGTATTAGTAAAATCAATTAATTTATATTTTTAAAAATACCATGTTAAGGCTAGGTATAGTTAAGTATGACTTATGAGTTATAAAATTAATACAGACAGACGTCATTAACTTGAAATTTTTTTTTTTTTTAAATAACTAATAAAATTCAAATTAAAAACCACTTTGTAAAATAATATTGTTCAAAAAATTAATAACAATTTAAATATTTTTAATCGAAATCATAAAATAAATAATACATAAAGGGAATTCACAAAAATATTTAAAAATAATCAATTTTGAATCATATTCTTTTACCTCATTTTATCATATTTAAATATATCTGTATTTTGTGACGTAAGAATAATTTTTTTGGGGTTTTTTGTTTTTCGTTGATCTTGATTCTTGATTTGTTTTTTGAAGTTTTTTTTTTTATAAGATTCTTGTTAAACTGTCAAAACTTTATTATTATCATAAAATTAACATAATATTGTGATATTATATCTTAGCTTTTAATAAATTTATTAGTTTAATTTAGTTTCTTAAAAAAAAAAATCTAGTATAATTATAGACTTTCAATGGACTTTCAATATATGTATGTACATACATACATATGTATGTACATAATATTTTACCTTCACAAAAAAATACGATATTTGAATAGATCAATACGATATTTGAAAAACTTAATAATTTTATTCTTTAAAGCATTTTTCGAGTGTTATATAGACAAATTATTTAACTTTGAACATATTGTTTTATATGTACTTGTATGTTGTCACCAACATCAATATCTTAAATGAATTTATCATACGGAATTGCTATAATTATATAGTTAATAGTTTTTAGTTGAGTTTAAACCGGATATAAAGTAGGTTGAGTTAAAGCAAAAGGCACTGCGAAATAGTATCCAAAAAAGTAAGAACTAAAAATAAAAAATAAAATAATATCTAAAGTTTATCGTGAAAATAATAAGATGTAATTATGAATGAACTAACATATGTATAATATATATTGAAATGAAATTAAGTCTAAAAACTTAAAAAAAAACTAAATTCAAAGAAATGAAAAAATATCTAAAAAAAAAATTGCCGCAATAAATTGGGCGTTATTTCATTTTTTTTTCCAGTGTATTTCGTTCTCTTGCGGCGTTATTTCATTTCTTTGCGGTATTATTTCATTTTTTGCGGCGCTATTTCAATAAAATTTTTTTAGTTTGTAATATTGTTTTAGTTTTTAATTTAATGTTAGTACGAAATATTTTTGTGGCGTTATTTCATTTTTATTTGCGGCTTTATTTCATCAAAGTTCGGTTGGTAGTATTACAGTAGTTCGGTCTGCAAACAAATTATTATCCGCTTTGCTGTTAATCTCTCTATATAATTTTCTAATATATGTACATATTTTAACTACAAGACATTTGTTATAGTGCGGGGGTGGCAGCCCTCAAACCCTCACTAAAAAAATGTTAAAACCCTGATTTTGTAACCAACTTCAAAGTCCCTGCTAATTAGGTTTTTGCATATATAATATTCAACATCAAAGCATTTAAAATATTGAGGGCTACCGCATCTAAATCCGATTTTTAAAGCAGAAGTTTTTCTGCTTCATTTTGACACAGTTAGTTAATGGTTTCTTTTTGTTTCTTTGAGAAATAATATATGAACTTTAATTATTTTCTATATTGGATTTTATTACCCATAGGTATTAGAGTTCATTGATGCAATTATATTTTAATTGAACAAGTTTATCACAAATCATTATCAGATCAAAAGATCAGTAATTGTATTAAATTCTTCAATAAACAGTTATAAAAAATGATTCTTTTCTTTATTTTATAACACATTTTTAGAGAAATAAAAAAATATCTAAAATTTATTTTTATATTCTATTTCAATATTTACTTTTGTTCTTATTTCTGTACTAACTATTTCACTGTACTTTAGTAAAATTATTTGATTTATGAGCTACATTATACAAACTACGTACAAAAAATAACTATAGTAAGTTTTAACTTTTAATCTAATTTCAGTTTCGTAGTAACGGTATAAATATCAAGTCTTGTCAACATTCAATTTACTGTTGCTTGCAGATGCAGTAAAACAAGGCATTTTTAACAAGAGTAGCTTAGTTAATTAACCTCCTGAATAAACGCAACGAGTTTTATATACATTTTATATGTGAAATTTTGTAATAGAGAATATTTTTGATTAATAAACGCTTTTAAACGATCTTGAGGATATACAGTATACTTTGTAAAAAGGGCATATTGTAAAAAGAATCTTTCATCAAAAATTCATTTACAAAAATGACTATTTCGGAAATTTACTAATATTGACAAAAATGAACATACTCTTTCCAAAAAATTCGTTTAAAAAAAAGGATATTTTGTATATGTTTATAACTAATGACACAGAAATGAAAATACAAAACCGTTTTTCTTTTTGAAATTTATAAAATTTTTTGGAAAAATCGTTAATATCCGATTTTTTCATATATTTGAAATGTAATATGCGCGTTTTAGGAAAGGGATTTTTGTTCAAATGAACGTAAAGAGTAGTAAATATTTTCAAATTCGTACATAGATATAATAAATATAATAAATATAATATAATAAATGTATAATAAATATTTAAATTAGAAGTTTTAGTTTAGTTAGTTTTAGTTAATATAACAAAATTAATTTCAGGAAGTTTTTTGGTTCATAATTTAACATTTTTTTAATGTTTTTTTTTTTTGTTGAATTAATATTTAATAAGATAATTTATAACTCCTTAAATTTTTGAATCATATAAATTTACTACATGTAATTTTATCACAAATTCGTCTGGCATAAAATAATATAAAATAAATAATTACTTATACCTTAGACTCTGAGAGGTTTAAGTAGATTTATGTTCCCATTTTTTGCAAATAATATAACTATTACAAATACATTCTTAACACATTGCATAACATATGGCATCATTCATATTTGATTGAAACTTGAGTTTCATACGCGACCATGTCTATCATGTAGATACCTTTGATTTACCAATAATTTATAATCGAGCCAAGCTTTATAAGGCCCATCCACAACATCAAATCAAAAAATCTTTCAATTTGATCGGAATTGGTGGGAATATATTTAGTAGATCTTGAATGTTTCGTTTGTCGCTTGTTTAGTAGACAAGTTTGTGCTTGGTCAACATATCTATTGATTTCGGTTACAATAAAATTTATAACATCGTCATCTATCATCAATCCTAATATTCAAATATGAATGACATTAAAAAAAATAATAATATATATATACTAACATTTGTTGAAAATCATATTATGGAAGTGCTATACATAACAAACTTTTTAAAACAAAATCATTATATGAAATTTTAGGCCTTGGCGCCCACGATTATCACTATGTTCAACGATTTAAACATCGTTGCCAAATCCCTTCTAATTTTAAATATAAAAAATAAACTAGAAGAATTGCGGCTAATTAAAAAATAAGAGTTATTATAATACTGAAGGATCCCTTTTTTATAAGAATATGATAACCTTATATTATGATATATGATAATATACCAGTTGAAATATTATGCAAAAAGGAGGTCTCGGTGGCCTAGTGGGTAAGAGCGTATAAAATACGCTGTAAACACCGAGGGAGTGTGGGTTCGAATCCCACACACGTCATAAGAGTTATTCCCCCTTATGACATTTTCAGCCACGCCTGAACAGGAAAGGCTGTGTAATTTCCTGTCCTCATTTATGTGGCAGAGAAATGCATTAAAAAACAAAAAAAATTATGCAAAAAAAACATAATATCTATAAAATTATTTAAATTGTTATGCAATAACAATTTTATTTGTTATATATAAATTTTCTTTTTGTTTTCATTTTTGTTATTTTGATTCAGTTTCAGACTTAAATAAAAAATCGCATCTAGAAAAAAAAAAAACAAATTAATTTATTACCTTTTTAATAATTATCTTTTAAAGCATATACGTAAAACAAAAATTTAATATATTCCTATATAATATACAGCTTTCTACTGGTTATTTTAAATTCTTTGTTAGATAATAAAATATTATGCAAATTTTTTATTTTATATGTTTGTAATTAAGTTAAAAAAAAAAATAATAAAAAATATAATAACTTTATTTGATAAATGTAGGAGTTCCTGTGAATTGTTTAAGTGAAATAATAAACTGATTATAATATAAATTAATCAAATGAATTAAAAATCTATATAGACCTTATTTTTAATTCTATGAAAATATTATAATAAATATTATAATGTATTTAAGTCTATTTAATGTTAAAAGCAATAAGTAAAATTATATAATTCTATTTCATATCACTTAATCATTATTTGAAATAATAATAATCGATTAAAATCTATTTTGATCTAAATAAAACTTTTTATAATATTATGTTTTAATATGTTTATAATAATTTTACTATGGATTAATACTAAGAAAAATACTGTAGTCGATCGTAGCGCACTCAGGCTACTCAGGTAACGAAATTACAGATTCCACCATATAGTTTACACTAAACAGACGGCTGGTAGATATTGCAGATGTGGGCCTATCATAGTCCGCAGAAAAATACTCAACAAGAAACTGGGGAAGAATCAGTTCAAGATATAGTTGGTTTCGATCCCTGGGTTCGATACACACGAAAGAATTCTGATATGCAGAAAATTCTCAAATTTAACGGACCAGATTTCAGACTTTTTACGGGAATCAGCACAGGTCACCTGGTGTTAAGAGGGTTCGCGGAGAAAATTGGTTTAGCAGAGATTAACCTATGCAGGGGATGCAGGCATAAGGCAGAAACAGTACTTCACGTTCTTTGCCAATGCCCAGTCTTAGAAATTCAAAGGTAGAGAAACTTAGCGGAGAAACACTGGAAGTCCTTTTTTGAAGTGCAAGAACGCTTAATGAAGGAGATTTCTTACGATTTATAAAATGTTTAGGATGGCTCGATGAGATGCAGTAAATGAAGAGAGGATCATCAAGCAAGTTTTACTGTTTTGATTAATGACTCACTTAATTTTTATTTCAAAAATAAAAATATTCTGACTTCAAATTTTTTTTATTTTATTTTTATTTATATTAAAATATAAGTTCAATATGTCACTCCGACAATAAAAATAACGAAAAATCAGCAATAAAAACAATACAAAATTTAGTTTTGACTTTTGTTGTATGAAAAGAGTTTTTTACTGATCTTTCTTCAATAATTCAGTGTAAGCAGCCGAAGACTTACTCACTGTAGAGTATACTTAAGTTCGGTACATACATTTCTTTGTACTCAATTATTCTGTTGAATCTATAAGACTATCTAACTATCGATCACTGATTTAATACTAATTCACCAAACTCCATAAATCTGGTTTTTTAATGCGACAATATTATATACTTGTAAAACCATGTAAATTGTAGATTGCATAACGGTAAAAATTAAAACTATATCAAAGTAAGTTACCTATAATAGGCCACACGAGACAGTACTAGAAAGATAGTGCACAAATACATCAACATTTTTTACAATACTATTACATTTTTTCAACTATCTTCTCTACTGTCTTAACATTTTTCTAGCTAATAATTGAGATAGTAATTTGACACTTCAAACAATTAAAAATGACGACAAATGGAAAACAACATTCATGTCAAATAAATTTTTTACGGTTGTTTTATTTTTAATTTGATATTTTGTTTGTGTCTGTTTGTTTGTTTTGTTTGTGTTGTATGTTTAAAATACATGAAAAATTTTGATAAAATACAAAATAAACTTAAAAAATGTTGATAATAAATGAAATGTCTTGATAGTAAAAATGCCAAATACGTCACACAGACAGTAATGTGACATTTCGTATTACACACTCGCAAGATAGTAATACTGTCTCGTATGGCTGCTCGGTTAGAGTTTTAAAAATATATTAGCACAGTATTTTGTTCTAATGTATTAGTTTTGTTATTTATTATTATACTATCAGTACATCTTTCGAATACACTTTACATTTTTTTTTCTTCTAAGAATTTGTAACTAATTAAGTGTAAATGTAAATATGAATACCATAAGGTTAATGATACAAGTAAAAGTCTAATAATGAAATTATTTAAACTTTAACATAAAATACAATTTGTATATACATATATATGTATTTAGTTTTCTTCAAATAAAAATCTGTTCAATATTCTGTAAATAATAGGTATATTTCTCATATTGTTCACAACATAATTATTATAGTACATATTTAAATATGTATTTAATAGTATAAATGTATCTAATAGATGCAAATTATATATGTGCTCATTTATATGTTGTTATTTTATTGTTATTATAATTAACAATTTAATATAAATTTATTTTACTAATAATCAACAGATGTTAAAATATACATGCATACATCAATTTCTAACATATATAATTATATAATTTCCTTTTTAACTTGCTATAGTTATCGGTATGTAGTAGTACTAAATAGTAGACATCACATAATAGACCATGAAATTGAAATGAAAAAATAAATCAAAAAATAAAAAGAAAAAACAAAATAAGATTGCAATTGAAATAATAGAAATAAATTAGGAAAAAGAATAAGATGCAAATTATAAAAATCAAAATTAACATAACAATAGAAAAATAATATCACCTTTAAAAAATAATATTCACCTTGGTTTTCTTAAAGAAATAATTCAAGGTAATAATTAATAAAATACATTAACCAGTATAGGTACGAATATTTTCAAATTGAATGATTTGCATTTTCTTTTTACTTATTTTTTTTTTTCTTAATTTAAACTTTTAAAAGTTTTAAACAATTTTGGATATTAATTTGCAAAAAAAAATTTTTTTTTTTTTTTATACTTATATAGTTATAATTGTGTTCATTAAAAAATCTTTTAACTTTGGAATTTAACATTGAAATAGAAATATTTTTTGAGTAATTGTATAATATATAAAACAAAAAATGTAATTATTATTCGATTTGTAGTTCAATTAAAAAAAACAAAACAAGCAATAATGTATTAATTACTTAAGTGAAGTGTTAAAGTGTTATAACATAATCTATGTTAAATTTTGCAAACTAAGATAATTACATACATTATTTTATGTTATACTCTATTATAGGTCAATTTAATTGTTTATAAATTTCAGACACATAATCAACAATAATTTTAAATATAACAAATGTTTATATATACTGTCAAAATCTGCTATTTTCAAAGTACATATCAATATTCTTCTTCTTTAACTGTGTATTACATATCAACTTTTAAATTTTATTGTGCCACAGTGATGTTTCTCTCAATTATGTGTGATATTGGTCGCGTACAGTAGCATCTAGCGTTACAAAAAAACTGCAGCGCTCAATAAAATTTTCTACTGAACGATTTTTTTATCTAGCGCTACAGAGTAGCGCTACATGAATTTTGCAGCAAAAAAATTTTACGCTAAATTATGTAGCGACGTTTATGTCTTCACATTTAATGTCAAAAATTTTTGTTTACATAATTTTGTGAGAATTTTTGGATTTCCAGCATTTTTTTTAAAAATTGATAAATTGAGAGATCAAAAATATAAGATTTAAAAAACAAAAATACGATTTAAATAAAATAAAAATATACGAAATGTCACACAAAATTAAATGTCATTTAATTTTGCTGCAAATCGTTCAGTACAAACATGGAGCGCTAAATGCTACACCGCTGCAATTCAGTACAGCGCTAGATTCTCCTGAACACGACAATTGTTAACTATTTGATTGTGTACTCTTATTCTATTTGGTGTTATATGAATCAATTCTCCAATTCATACGTATTTTCACGCCTAATTTAAAATGTTACGCAGCCACTATATTTTTTTTCCTAACTCCTGCCTCGTCTGCTTTCTATTTTTTCTTCAGTTATTGGTTATTAATATTTTAAACCACGGCATAATATGATGAAAATAAGTAGCCTTTCTTGCTTTTATATTATTTGGAATGGAGCAGTTCTCAATTGATTTGCATTCTGTTAAAAACTTCAGCATATGTTATTCTTTCGGTTCAAAATTTTTTTGCTCATTGTACGATAAACCCACATTTCAAGACCCACAGTCTTAAATCTATTCATATGTGTTCTGTTTTTACCGATCATACTTCTGCACTATATAATAACATTGATTATACCTGATTATACCTTAAACCCATTTAAATAAAATTCAAATAAATATCTATATATTGGTAAGTAAATTTTTTTGTGTTTGATCAATCAAACTCTTGCTATTTCAATGCGTTGTTTTTTTATCTCTGTATTCATATTTTAATTTTGGTGTAGTCAGCATTCGAGGTGGATACGTATATTTCGATACTCTTTCGTTGGGCGTACTTTAAAATGCCAATGTTATCAATATTGATCACAATATAGAAAAATTCAAATAAATTAATCAATTATATAATTATTGAATTGTTCAAATCATATACCAACTTAAAATATTTTTCAGATTTTCCTTAGTTTAAGGTAAAATATCAAATAAAATTATCTATATAGGTTAAGGTATATGAGTGCATATATCAATTTTAAAAAAAATATTATAAAATTAATTGTTTTTAATTTATTTTATGCTGTTTTCAAATTTTTATTAACCATGGATAATTATTTTTATTCACTTACACTCTATATATACACATATATTATAGTGAGAGGTCTATTATACCATAAGATTATTTCATTATTACGTTTGTAAAAGAAAAAAAAAAAAAAATTTTACTCATAAAGTTTCTGAATTTTTGTTTATTTTTACCTTTTTATGAAAAAAAAATCTAAAAATTACATTTTTAAATCAAAATATTGAGTATAGGTGA
The DNA here is from genome assembly GCA_947095535.1 of Poecilobothrus nobilitatus. Classification (NCBI taxonomy): domain Eukaryota; kingdom Metazoa; phylum Arthropoda; class Insecta; order Diptera; family Dolichopodidae; genus Poecilobothrus; species Poecilobothrus nobilitatus. The sequence continues at coordinate 163,109,066 of OX352773.1, forward strand.
GAATTTCGAAAGAAACCAACGAGATCAACACTCGAATTATCTTTGGTAGTGTTGAAGTGGAGCTAACCAAACGCCGTCTTTCTTTTAAATGAAAAATATTTGGTTAGAATCTATGGTACAATCAAAATATAGAGTATAGGTGAGAATCTCAAAAGAAACCAACGAGATCAACGCTCGAATTCTCTTTGGTAGTATTGAAGTGGAGCTAACCAAACGCCATCTTTCTTTTAAATCAAATATTTGGTTAGAATCTATGGTATACAATATATTATTCTGTTTGGTTTGAAGATTGCGTAAAATAGGAGTAAAAGAAAAAAATAATACAGGAATTTGAGATTTATTGACATGGAGTGAGGATCAAACAACTACAATATTGCTTTTTAATATAATATAGAATATTTTAATAATATGTAATAGGTACCTTGAACTACCGCTGAACCATTTTATAAGTATTTATATTAAATAACCATTAAAAATTGTCCTCTAAAAGAATGTCGTTTGTGTTTACACACGAGTTTTTTTTTTTTTTTACCAAATTTTGTTTTACTTTTTAACATCTTAAACTTATAAAGAGTCCTCACACTCTTCATATTTTCTACTTTCAAATAAAAAAATATCAAAATCAAATATAAGGTTTTTTACTGGCATAATATTATGATATAAACTATTTTACTGGCATAATATTATGATATAAACTATGGTATAATAATGAATTACCATAAGAAATCTTTTCTGGAATCTAAAGTTTTCAATGATTTCAATCTTAGATTGTTTTTTTTTTTTTTTTTTTTAGTTTTTATTATTGTAAATTTTATTATTTTAATTAGTTAATAAATATAATATTTATAGTATATTAGTTAAGAAAATAAGTTACTAAGTTTAGTTTGAGTAGAACCGACGGACGTGCGTGCTACGCTACCATAACAACGCTACCTTTACATTTTGTATATGTTATTTTATATTGTTTTTTCTTTTCTTTAAAGAATTTTTTTTAATAAAGTTTTATTTTAAAATTAATTATTTTTATTATTGGTGTTTTTTTTTTTTTGTTTGTTGCTTATGGAAGTTTTTTTTTATTTTTTTGTTTGAAAGGAAATGAATGCATAATAATTACAATAAGTGTAGTTTTATTAAAAGAAAAAATAAAAAAAAAAAGATAAATAATTCAATAAAAAATTAATATTTTTTTTTACTTTTAATTTAATTTTAAATATTTGTCATTTGATTTTCAGGTAATTATGCATCATTCTAAATGTGTAATAATTTAAATATATAACCAGATATAACTAAATCAGTTGTGGTTTTTAAATAAACCGCAATTTATAAATAAATATTATATAAAATAAATATATAGTAAAAGTTTATAATTTTATTAATATATATATGTTTTTTCGAAATGATTAATTATATAAAACAATATATAAATACTGATCAGTTTTTTTTAAAAAAATATTTTTAAGTTGTAGTTCTAAAATATAATAATATAAGATTTATGATCAGTGATCACTTTTCTTATTTTTTCGTTATAGCGTGTTCTCACTTTCAGTTGATGGATTCGTTTGTAGTTCTTTTTATAATGACAATCTTCAAAATAATTCTTATACCAAATATTTATTTCTTCAATTTTATATCAATTAAGAGACAGCATGAAATTTTGTTCTTTTTCAATGTTTCATCAGGCTTCATCAGGCTTCATCAGGTTTTATCAGGCTTTTGTTCTTTTGCAACGGTCTTCATTTATATTTTTCATCTAACGATACAGTTTTGAAACTGATCTTGAGGATTTCTACTTATTGTTTATACCTAATGTTATCTTTTTTATATTCTTGTTGTGGTATAGATATTAATTTTAATTAATTAAAAATTAAATTATATGTATATTGTAAATAGAAAAATAATTAAACAAAATAAATACAAAATATATAAATAAAGTTAAAGACTGTACGAAAAAGGCCGCAATAAAAAAAACTCCCACCAAAATTTATTTTATAGTAGGTATAACCAATTCTAAAGTTCATCCTTTTACAAAGAAATAAGTAGAAGAAGATAACGGTTTGACTGTACCTTTATGTGTAGAAAAATAGAAAAAGTTCTTGAAAGTCAAACTGAAAAAAGTCATTTGTGTGTCATATACACTTTATTAATAATAAACAATCTGTATATTATTTCTATCCTGCGCTACCTTAAAATTTACAATGAATTTTTAATGCAACTGCAAGCTGAGTGCATATACAATAAAACCGTGAAACGTGTGAATTTCCATTTTACCATCAAGCGAACCATATTTACCTTTTTATTATGAACATGGTTCGTACAGAGTATATTGGGGATGTAAAATAATAAGTTAAGATATAAAATTTATTCAAAGATTAGAAATTCAAGATTAAGTATTTAAAATTAAAAATTCAAAGATTAAGAGTACATATATTACAACATTGATTAATGTTTTAAAATAACACTGATTAATGTTTAATTTCATGTATGGTTGGGAATTATTTTCATTATAAAATAATTGCTAGAACTGTTGGAAGTTATTTCTTTCGCTAAATGGAAATTATATCATATGCTGGTGGTATATATTTTATAATTTGTTGGTATTGGAGTTATTTGATTGTGGTATGGTATGTTATGTCATTGGGAGTTATTTTCTCCAGCCAAATTTAAATAATAAACTAATACACTAACAAATGAATTAATAATAAATAAACTAAAAACACTCAAAAAAAAAATTAATATAAAGTAATTCATAACGGAATTCTAATAAATGTAATATATCTCCATTATTCTTTGTTAAACAATGATTAATTAATATAATTGAATTTATAAGAATTTATAAAACCTTGCAGCATTACACTATGGTTTTTGATTTAAAAAAAAATTTTATCTATTAAATTTCCTATATTATAATATTTATTATAATAAAAAGCAATTATAGATATATCATATTCACATATTTATTCATACGCTTATCCATTATACACTCAAGAATTTATTTTAACCTCAGTTAACTTTCAATTTCAAGCTTAAACAAAAATTGACCTCAAAAAAAAAAAAAATCAAAGTCAAAATAAATTTAATTGTAAATAATAAATAAATAGTGATAAAGAATGAAATAATAATAATTATAGCTTTCGTTTTAACGTTCTAACCGGTAAGTTGACTATCATACTAAAATTAATTATTAAACTTTATTAGATGCTAATTTCACAAAACAAAACAAAAAAAAAAATTGTTACTTAATAGACACTAATAAAATATTAGTTCTTAATACCACTGGATTTTTGCTTTTGATCACATATTAATCAGAGCATCAAAACACATACATACATACATATATATATTATCAATAAATTATTCTATACAAATTTTATTTATTAACATTTTTACCATTATACGTTAACACCAATTTACGTTAATTTTAATTATTAAATATTGGTGTGTTAATTAGGTAACTGCCGGCTAATAATTTATACTGAAATAATACATTTTTTTTGTTTTACAATTATAAATTTTATTTTCCCAAGTTACTGGATAGAATTTTGAAAAATGTTCAGTCAGCCATGTGGTTATAATTTATTAATGTTATATTAGATATTTGTATTATTTATTTTGATATGACCTTACCGAAGTTTTCAACTCGAACTCTTTCGACTGAAACGTTCAGTGATTTATGAACAGAACCATTGCTGTCAAATGTAAAAAATCGTACATTTTTGACGTTTCTTTACAGGATGTTCTTAAAATGTAAAGTAATAATATTTGTTCGAAGGATAAAAGTTTCAAGTTTCATCATACTGACTACCGATGTTTTTATAATTATCTAAAATTATATCTAGTTTAAGATGTTAATAATATGTTTAAAATTTAAGCAATTGGTACTTTTACCAAGTACCTAAACTATTTACGTCACCTTCCGTTTACTATAAGTCAATTTAATTGAAATATTTATAGACCATTCAAAATTATTAATAATTAACAAGAAAATACAATAGAGGTTATTATTTTTCTAAACATTATTTTTATCTATTCTGATAAAAATATCTTTAAATCTATATCTTTAAACTGATTTTGAATAAGTAGACAAATAAAGTACTATTTATAATATTCTTATCTATTCCTGAAATTTAAAGCCATTCTGCTCCTAACACATCAACCATATGATACTGATTTAAAAAAAATTTAATATAAAAATTTAAAATAGAAAAAACTCCTTTTAAAGGGGTTAATTATTGCTTTCAATTTTTTAAAGAATTATCTTTGGAACCATCTTTCGTCGCCTTTGAGGCAAAAACCATACTTCATTAAAAGAATAAAAGAAAATAATAACAATTTCGTTCGAATTTTTTATTGTTTTTCTCAACAGCAATTCAAAACAATATATGTATAAGTTATCCAAATAGTTATCTACATATATACTACATACATATGTATAAACTTTTTTTAGTACATATTCTAATTTTTATTTAATCGTAATATTTGACGTCACAATCGTAACGTCAAACCTATTATTTAATTTGTTTAAAAATTAGGTCGAAACAAACTTGTCAAATATTAACAAAAAAAAAAAAATTTTAATGCTTGATTCAAAACAACTTACTAATATTTCAAAAAAAAAAATTTCGAAATTCAAAATAAACAAATAACAATAGACGTACATATGTATGTATTATGAAAATAAACAAATAAGAAGTTTGGGAGCCATAATATATTCATTTTACGTTTTAATTTTTACAACAGGTTGTCAACAAAAACAAATAGAATTTCGATATAATTTTTCATATAATTTTGTTACGATATATTTACGATAATACATATTATATAGTTACGATATATCGTATGGTCACCTGAAATAAAGTCAAAGTGCACTTTTCAATTTCATATTTGATATAAAACCAAAATCATGAAATTTTGGTTTTTGGCTTTATTTCATTTTTAAAAAACGAAATAAATTCAAAAATATTTTTTAACAGGTACACCTATACTTTAATAAAAATTTTAATTCTAAGTCTCTTTTAACTGTAAAATCCCTCCTAATCATTTACTTTTTACATATGTACAAGGTGTTTATTTAAAATAGTCGTCAATTAGGAGGTATTTTATATAATTCGTTGAAAAATCAGGGTTTCAATAATTTGTTTAACGGGGGTTTGAAGGCGGGAGCCTCCACTCCTTTAAATGCCTTGTTGTTGAAATATATATGTAAAAAAAAGAATTATAATTAGTTATAAAATCAGGGGTGCCCTTTTTCTGAAATATGTATACATATATACTAAACTAGAAATGTTTCTGTAACAAATTTACTTTTTATAAAATTTCTATAGAAAAGACTTTAAATTTTTTGCACATTTAAAAGAAAATTTAGGAAAATGATGTAAAGGCAATTTCTATTCAAAATGGATATAAAATCAAAATTAAAAAATTCGCGCTTATGACTTTTGAATTTACAATTCAAATTTGAAAGTGGAATAAATTGGCTTTATTTCATTTTGGCTTTATTTCAGTTAATCTATGATATTAATGAATTTTCAAAAGTCAAAAAGTTAAGCTGAAGATTTGCGTTTTTCTGTTTTATACTTTTGAAATGAATCATACGAGTATATTTTTTATGAATTTAGTACATTTTAACTTTTAACGCTTTTTTTTTTTTTTGCCCTTTTGCAAACTGGACAGATTTTATATCTCCTAATATGAATTTTAATTATAATTTTCAATTTTCATAAAATTCTCTAAATACATAAAAATACAATTATATTTAAATTTAGATTATAGTTTTGTTTTATTAATTTTCCAAATTTATAACTCTATACATACTCGTATTATATGCCATTAAAAATTAAAATATACTTTGAAAATAAATTTTTTCACGTGTGAAGGTCTTTAATAAATTATAATTTTTAAATCTTTTTTAACTAAAAATCAAAAAAAAAAAAAAAGAAAAACTTTTAATAAATTAAATAACTTTTTGTGTAACAATAATAAAATGCATTAAAATTTATAATACATATAGCGTTAATTTCATTTTTTTTTTTTTTTAAATTTTTATATTTTTCCGCTTTTTATACGCTTTTTAAACTAGAAAAACTATATTTAGCACAATAAAGAGTATGAATTTTTCAAGGTTATAATTATAAAAAGATTTCAAAATTTTGTTTTAAGTGTCTGACTCTAGCACAGTTCTGAGAAACTTTATGTTGAAACGGATAGAACTTTTGTAATGTCTTCAAAATTCTGATATAGTACATAAAAATAATAAATAGGTAATTAAAAAAAATTATGTACTAATACATAATATACATATATTTCAAATATATATATAGAAATACATATGTATGCATAATTGTTTTTCATTTATTAACAAAATATAAATATTTTTTATAAACACTCATTCAATATTAGAGTGTCATGTTAGAAATCTAAGTACTTATAGTGCCAAATATGGACATTTTTTTTTTTTTTTTTTTTGTATTGAGTAGTACTATTAAGTATTAATACCACCCGAGCATTTTTACCACTATTTGTCGAAGAACATAATATGTATGTAGGTACATATGTATTGATCAATTCAAAAATTATTTAAACTTTTATAATATTTTTTGTATATGAAAATTTGTATAGTATTTATCTTCACGGTTTCACACATTTAAAATCACAATTATTTGATGAAAGGTAGTCTTTTTTTAAATTTTAATAAAGAGGTGGTTAATAGGTCGAATATAGATCACTATAATCTAAATCTTAAATATGATATAAAGTATATAAATATTGAAAAAATTTAATTCGAAATTGAAGAGATCCATATAAACAAACACACCCACATTAAAACAGTGATTTAAACAGATTTTTAAAAATATTAAATTGTTCTCTTCCTGTAGAAAAAATATTCTTACAAAATAAATTAATTAAACATTGTATTTAAAAAGAAATCAATTTCAGATGGAAGCGCATTATGTGTTGTTATAAACATACCTATATATATATATAGATATACATATACCTATACCTATATATATATATACGTACATACATAGATACATACTGCAACTTTAAATTTTTATGGAAAAATCTTAATTAGGGCTTATCTTTTTGTTTTACTTATTTTTTCTACACTATATATTATCAGATGTTAACACTTTCAATTCCGTTCTGGCACCAATTTTTCACTTAAAATATAATAAATAATCATATTTCCAATACATTGAATTAAAGTGAGAAAAAAAAAATTTTTTTTTTAAACGATAGCTCATTAGGTAAACGCTTGTAATTAGAATTAATTATCGCACCTGTTTTTATACCTGTTTAAAAATTGTAATAAAAAAACAGCAACAAAATTTTAAATAACTAATAATTATACTGTTTTTTAAATATGTATTTATCAAAATAACTATTATTATTTTTATTTTATTGTGTTATTAATTTCAATTTAAAATTTTCATATTCTACGGTTATTAATTTTTTTTTTATTTTAATTTTTAATTTGTTTTTTTTTTTTTTTGTTTTTTTAACTAAATTAAAATATTACATATTATTATATTGGATTTAATTTAAATATTATGTTATATGATTGTATGTTTGTAGCTATATAATTAATAGTATACCATTATATTCTTAAATATTTTAAAAAATTAAAAGTGAAATTAAATAAATATAAAATTATTATAAATAATTTAAAGTTTCACACAAGTTATTTAATATAAAAAAGTTGACATTTCATCTAATAGTTAGACAGCATGCCACAGTCAGACAATATGTACATCTACAGTGAATCAATAAAATATTTGTCTTTTTAGTTTTTTTTTTAAATTAAATTTTTATATTGATTATTAAACGATATAATCGTTTAATACATAATCCTTTATTTTTGTATTTTCAAGAAAAGATTTTTTATTTAAAATATTTTTAATAGTTTTTAAGCTTCTTGTAATATGCCCAATGCCTGTATAATATTAAGGTTGTGATTTATTATTGGTAATTTGATAGAATAGGTCACCAGGAATCATTTTATAATAAAATAGTTTTGTTAAACGAAAAGAAAAATTAAAATTTTGTAAGCGTTGCCGGTTTAAGTTAATAATTTGTTAATGAAAGTGTTGCTGTTTTTAATCAAAAGTCAAAGATTCAAATGAAAATTCATTTTTTTCTAAATATATATTACTATTTTCTGAAATATGTATCACAATGTTTATTTTTGGAGGCACTACCAATGCTCGTACCTCAAAACCTCGTTTTCTCAAAATCTCCTTTTCTTAATATCTCATCCTAGTTAAAATCTAGTTTTTTTTTAAATTCCTGAAAATCTTTTTTTTTTTTTCAAAAAATACAGAAAAAAAATCTTGATTATCAAAGGCTAGCATTTGTATCCAACCCGAAATATATACAAAAACAATTAGGAGAGACTTTATTATTGGTTTTAAAACCAGAATTTTAATAATATTTTTAGTAGGAATTTGGCGGACTATTTTAAATGCTTTTTCTTAAAATTATTGAATTATAGCTTGAAATGTTTGTTGTTGAAAAATAATAAAAATAAAAAAATAGTAAATTATATAGGAAAATTTTATGTATGTAGTTGGTTTGGCGATTATTTATTTTTTTCCATAATAAATTTTGTATTATAATATATGCAAGATTTAATCAAATTTAATTTAAATAAAGTCCCAGTTTAATTTAAATTTTTTTTATAATTTCATATAAAAATAAAAGAAAATGAAAAACAAAACTTTAAATAACTTGATATTTTAGGAAAATTAAAATTTTGAGAAAAAGAGATTTTTAAAAACGAGATTTTCAAAATACAAGATTTTAAGATAAAAGAATGCGAAGCTAACCTTATTTTTTTTGATAATGTTCTTCAATCTTTCTTTGAGCTTCTAAAAAGAAAATATCCAAATTTTAAATGAATTTTTAAACTGATTTGATTTTTTTTAAATTACATATTCTGAAAAATTTTTTTATACTTATTTTTTAAGTTTTAACAAAATTTATTTGTCATATTTTCAACAGTTAATAATTTAAAAAATGCTATCGAAGTATTTTTTTTTTTATCCTAAATTTTGTTTCAAAAATAAAAACAAGTTATAAAAACAAATATTTTAAAAATTTCAGAATTAGAAAAATTTTATTAAAAATAAATTAAAAAAAAAAACAAAACAAAAAAAATTTCATACAAAATCAAATACTTTTTTTTTAAACTGTAGATACAATAATAATATTTGATTCACTAACAGTCACTAGTCACTACTATACAACATACGTCATACATATACATATATGTATATAGTGTAGATACTGTAGAATAAATAAATGAATAATAAGCTAAGTAAGCATTAGCTTGTTTTTTCTTTCTTTCTTAATATTTTATATTATACATACCTACATACCTACCTATACCTATATTCTGAATTGTTTTGCTTTGTGGTTTAATTGTAAATTCTAGCTTATTATTTTATTTATTTATTTGTTTTTTTTTTACTCTTCTTGATGCTGGTTTAAAAGCATGGTAAAACCAATGTATAAAAAACAACAAGAGAAAAAAAATAACAAAAAAAAAAATTTTTTTTTGTTATTAAGTTTGAGTTGCAAATCTAAAATTGTTTCATTAGTAAACGACGATTTAAATTAATAAGATCTTTTTTTTTTTTTTCCTGTTGATCGCGTTTTTTTTTTTTTTGTTGTTTGGTTTGTCGCTGACCGCTGTTATTGTTTTAGTTTTAATTATAGATATAGACGCGTAACGCGTATACTTTTTAAATCGGTGTTTTAAATTAAAAACTTTACTAAATATTAATATTTTTACCATATTATTTATTAATTGTGTTTTTTTTTAATTTTATTTTTTTTTTTGATTGCAACAAGGTGATAAAAAAAAAATTAAAAAAAAAAAATATAACAATAGTAATAATAATAATAATAAATAATTGTAATACAGCATTTAATAAAAACGTGTTAATTACATTGTTTTAAATAAGTAGTAGCTATTGCTAAATGCCACTAATATTACATACATATGTATTAAATTAACAACAAAATAATAATAATTGAAAAAAAACAAGAAAGAAAAAAATAAATAAATAAATTAATATATCAAAAAAACACATTTAAAGTATTTTTAAATGCTATTTATATTTATTTTAAATTTTTATAATGAAATATTTTAGTGATGATGATGATGGTAAGTTTTTATGTAAAATTATAAAAATTAAAAAAGAAAAATTAAAATCAAAATTAAATAAAAAATAATTAATATAATATGATTAAAAAAAATTAATAATGTATTTTATTATTATTGAATTTAATTTAATAAATTTAATTAAATAAATGAAAATAATAAAAAAAATAATTAAATATAATAAATTAATAATAATTTATCATATAAATTCAAAATAAATGAATAATTGTTATTTTTTTTTTTTTTAATTAAGACAGATTTCAATATTTTAGATCTTTTGAAAATTAAGTATATATATACATATATGTATGTATGTATGTAACTGTCCAATATATATTGGATTAAAAATTATAAATTATTTTGTTTGTTTGTTTGTTTGTTAATTAAATTGGCAAATAATTTTTTTTTTTTTGAAAAATATTACCACCATGGCTTGTTTTTATTTCAGTTTTAAATTTTTTTTTTTTTTTTTAATTTTTTAAATTATTTTAAAAAATTTTTTTTTTATTTAAAATAAAAGACATAATAAAAATATTATTTTTTTAAAATAAATTTAATAAAATGTTTAAATTTTAATCCTTTTATTTATTTATTTTTTTTTTTTTGTTGAAATTATAGAATGTGTACATTAAATTTACGTACATTACATTAAAATTAATTAAAATTAACGTAATATATAAATATTATATTTATATAAATTAATTTATATTAAAAAACTTAAATATATGCTTAAAAATATTAATAAGAAATAATTTTGTGAAAAATTTCGACAATGAATAAAAGCGTGTTAATAAAATTTTTTTTATTTTCTTATTATTTCTTAATGGTTTGTGATTTCATTTAATTATAATTAAAAGTCAAGTTAATTAGAAAATACAAATTTTATAAAAATAAAAAATAATAATAATAGAAAAAAAAAAAAAAGTTTCACTATAATGTAATATAATAATTTGTTTAATTTGCGAAATGATAATAAACTTTTGTTTTTTGGTGTGTCATCTTTAAATAGTGTTGATGCAATATGATGATGTTTATCTCAAATACAAGTATCTTTCATTTGCATTGCTCAATTTAAAAATTTCCATATATTTATATATATATATAAATATATATATTTACATATATATACATATATATATTTTTGTAATTAATTTTGATAAATATATATGTATATAATAAATATAATATGTATATAATAAATATATATACATATATATATTTTTGTAATTAATTTTGATATACTGTATAGAAATAAATATTATAATTATTAGGAGAAAATATTAAGAAAATATAAATATGAAAAAAAAATTAATATGTATTCATTCAATTAAATAAAAAAAAAAAAAAAAATTCCTATGAAGAAGTTTGAAAATTTACTGATTAAATGTGTTGAATGGTAGAAAAAAATATTAAATAATATTTTGTTCTATTTATCATAAAAAAAAAAAAAAAATCAAAAACACAAAATCGTTATTTAATAAAATAATAACGATCTTGACGTAAAAATGTAAACTGGTCTTGTATCGTAGAATCATATAGGATCAATGGAAATTTTTAACAAAAATTTTTGTTATTTCATGTATAAAAAAAATACATGCAACGATATTTTTATCCTAGACTAAAATATAAACCTAACTAATAACTATAGTAGACTAAATTGGAGCTCGACCCTATGTTGAGTATTTTAAATATTGCCTCTTGCTTATTCTTGAAATTTCTTGAGACCAATCAAACCAATTTCTGAAAAGATATTAATAAAATAATTTCTCTAAACTATCAATACAATATTTTGGTTATCTGAATTTTTTTTACTTTGTAATTAATATGGATTCGTTCAAGTAAGGTAGTATTTGTGGATTTTATTTTTCTTCCATGCATTTTTACGTGAGGACTCTTAAATATATCAAGTTAAAAAATATCTGATGGTGCTCACAATTATCTGGTGCATTATCGCGTACTGTTACTTTCGTTAAACGAAAATCGCATTCGAAATTTTGGAACTTTGAAAATTGAAAATCGCAGCGTTGCGAGTGCAAAATTAAATTTTTTATACTATATAATGCTTACATTGCAGTTAGACACTAGTATCAAAATTTTAATTTCTCATTCGCAACCTTACAATTTTCGATTTTCAAATTTCCAAATTTTCGAATGCGATTTTTGATTAGCGAAAGTAGCACTACGCCGTAAGGCATCAGAGAACTAATAAGTTCTAACTGAATGTAAATTTATTCTTATAATATGATGGCATATATAAATGTTTTTTTTTTTTTAGAATTCTAACTTATGATTCTAACCATAATATATAAATTGGTGTCTGATTGGTGTCTTTTATTAGACTTATGATCTAGTTCCAAACTAAGTTCAAAATTTATATAATAGGTACATATAATAAAATAGAACTATAAATTCGTTTGAATTTTAAACAGTGATTTGCAAAAATATATAATTTGGTTATTTTTTTTTAAAGGCTTGATAATCTTAACATTCTTAACAGATTATTTTTTTTTTATTTTTTCAATAATTAAAGTATAACATTATTATTTAAGATTTAATTTAATAATCAATATAAGTTTGTATGAACGTATATTAGATTGATTTAAGTAATATGAGAATAAGATAAACTAAAAAGAAACAAGAAAATATCTAAAAACTAGAAATAATTTCGATTGAAAGTTTATTCAAGGTTATCAAAAAGAATAAAAATTGTAATTTTATTAAATATAACCTTGAAAAATAAAGGTGTTTCAATGATTCAATCATTATATACTATATACTAGGTTATGTTAGGTTATAGCGTATAGATATTTTTTTTTTTTATTAAATTTGTAACGCATTGTATGAAAATTATGAAAGTAATAATTTTTTATGAAACGTTGACTAATTAATGAAAAAAATTGTTAATGTGAAAAATTTTATTTAAATACGGTCAAAATTTAAACTTATTTATACCATTTAATTTAATAATCGGTATCGGAAATACTTTCATTAAATAATTTGTCATTTTTGTTCTTTTAAAATAATTTTAAGATTATTTTATATTCATAAACCCCGAAATTTTTATTCTGAATAATCGAAATTTTTGTTTTTCATTTAATCAAAATTAATTTTTTTTTTTTTTTTTAAATTATAAAAACAGGATGGTTTTATAGCCATGATTGAGTTTGAAATACTTATTTTCATTTCACAAATATTCAAATTTTATGTCTACGGTTCTGATTTCTAAGCAATAATTATAAGAATTGTTTTCATTAAGTTTTAAGTGTTATTTTTAATGATATGTGAAAAAAAAAAATTTTAAAATGAATTTTACGGTTTTTAGTTAAAAACAGTTAAATGGTCAAATTTACATTTTATTTGCTAATTATATTTTTAGTTTTTTTTTTTTATTTTATTTTTAAATTTTATATTTATTAAAGGTTTATCAAAGTATACTGGAAATTTACAATTTATTTGCTAATTGTATTTTAATTTTTTTTTTATTTTTTTTTTTTAAATTAACTTTTACTTTAAAAGTCTTTTTGAATTTTCTAAATTATTTTTAACTATTCAATATAATTTTATTATATTGAAAAATTTGTTTTACTATAGTGTCACCTGGCATTAGAAATTCGAACGAATTTTAAATTTTTTGTTAGAAAACTCTTTCATTTAAAATAGTTGGATCTGAAAAGAATAGTTGGGTTGGGAAGGCTATGAACGTTAATCAAAGATTGCTTTGATTATTTTTGAATATTTTTTTTAATAAAAAAAAACTCTAAACATTTGTAATTTTTTAAATAAGAGATAAATAGATAGATAGGTGTATTACCATAGTATAATATATTACTATCTGATTTATCGTTAAAACAATATTAAATATTGAAGTAGAGTAAAGAAACGAAAATTAGAAATCAATTTTTATATTAAGATGTATTATATCTTTCGGTTATAACAAATACAAAAAATAATAGACTGAACAAAAATAAAAAATAATGGTATAAGAGACTAACGAGATTCCTTACATAATACTCCAACCTTTTATACGCCACCTTTCCCACCACATGTCATATATTAAATTCTTATTACAAAATCACAACATAAACAGAACAAAAATAAGTAGACAAAAAATATTTTGTTTTTATAGCCGGTGAAAAAAATTAAACTGCAATCGCAAATGAATTAAATTTCTAAAGATATTTATATCTCTAACCAGTTTTTCACGAGAATATAAAACATGAAAAAGTATTCGAAAGAAATTTTTTTTTAGGATGTTATTTCATTAAAATCAGTTTTCAATTATTTATTATATAATTAAAAGATAAACCATAAAAAAAAAATCATATGGGCATACGCCATTTTGGTAATCTAGAAATAATATTGGTTAATAATACTGGTACCTTAGTAATCTAGAAATAATATTGGTTTTTTTGTCACTTAACTTTGTCATGAAATAAAAAGAAATATCTTTCTGTTCTAATATAGTTTTAATTAATCTAAAAAACATTTTTTGAGAACTATATGTTCCCTTCATCAGTAATACCATGTTCACACTACGCAAAAAACCTTCTAAATAGCCTAATTTCAAAATCAACCGTTCGGACTATCGTTATTTGGGTGTGGTAATTGCAAGTAACCAAGGAAGATATTTTAGTAAATAACAAATAAAAAAATTTTTCATTTAAAAATTTAAATGAGAAAAGAAAACGGCAATTTGTTTATTTTCAAAAATAAACAACAATGACATTTTACAAAAAACTCACGTAGGGATGTAATAAATTCAAACAATAATCGAAAATATCAAAAAATTTTAATCAAAAACCTAGTTATAACCCCTAAAATTAACTAGGACTTTCTCAAAATCCTGGTTCATTTTGACAGCAATGTGAAATATGAAAAACCTAGCTGTAAACCATGCATGAACCTGGTTTCTTTGAAGAACCTGGTATTAGTTCATAGTGAGAACGTTGTATAAGAGTACATATTTAACTTTTTGTAATAAGAATAAGAATAAATTTAAATAAACGTAAAAACGTAGAATAACAACACTAAGAAAACTAAAGAAAAATTTTGTAATGGGGTTTAGGGGACAACAGCCCTCCATTCC
This sequence comes from Poecilobothrus nobilitatus, assembly GCA_947095535.1. Classification (NCBI taxonomy): domain Eukaryota; kingdom Metazoa; phylum Arthropoda; class Insecta; order Diptera; family Dolichopodidae; genus Poecilobothrus; species Poecilobothrus nobilitatus. The sequence continues at coordinate 163,124,317 of OX352773.1, forward strand.
TTCAACAATAATCTTTGTTTTATAAAAATGTCTAAATTCGTATAAAATTCACTATTTTTTAAATGAAATATCAAAATTAAATACTTTTGTATGCGGGGTTTTCAAAATTAATTATTTTTATTATGGAAATCTGAAAATTTAATTTTTTTTGAATGAAATTGGTATAATGTGGGGCATACTGTAAGTATTAATAGTTGGATTCAAAATCAGGGTATTCCCCTTTTCCGGAATATTTATATCCATATGCATATCGGGATTTTGAATTTGGAATTTAGATTTTCGGGATTACGTGGATTACCCAACCATATAAATTTTAAATTTTTTTACTCTTTTTTTCTGTTATGTGTAGTATTGTTCTGTTATATGTAGTTCTGTTAAATGGAGCTAGGCTTCTAAAATTTTTATCATTTAATTTTTATATAAATGCCAGTTTCGCTATTGAATTGATGTACTAAAATATGTACATATGTATTAAAATATGTACATCTTCAAATAAATGTTTTGTAAATTTATAATTAGAAAATTATTAAGTTGTCTTATTAATCTTAAATTTAAATAATCTAATAAAATATTACAAAAAAAAACCAGACTAAAAACGTTGTAATAATTAATCAATAAACTGAAAATAACAAAAATATTACATTAGCTACTAAAGTTTTCAAACTTGTTCTATCAATAACAATTTGAATTTAAATTTAAAACGTGGATTAGCATATAAGTAATTTAGTTGAATGTTTACTTATAAATAAAAAAATGCAAATTTTTTTAGATAAAAATTTAAATTATTTTTAAGAAAATTTTGCAAACACGTTTTCTTATTTTAAGTTTAATTAAAATGCGAAATCTTAGCTAATTTAATTTAAACAAGTTGGTATTTTGTTCCTTTATAAGTTTGCGTTTTTTTTTTTTTTTTTTCTTGCAAAAAAAATGAGTGGATTAATTTTATTATTTTAGTAGTAAATTTTTTTTTTAATAATAATCGTAGTTAGTAGATTTTAAGGGGTTGCATAATTTGCAATTTATTTGAAAATGATTTGAATTGTCACATTATATAACTCTTTTTTTTTTAAAAAACACCTTAAAAAATACAATATGTAAAATAAAAACAATGAAGAATGCAAGAGACCGTGTCAATTCTGGGATACCCCTATGAACATAACATATGTGGTTTCCATAAAACTTGATCATCTTTTACAAAAATCCAGATCTTTTACTTAATTAAGTATACCGAAATATATTTATGCAAGATTTAGAGTTTTATGACAGATAAGCGAATCTGTTGCACCAGCATAAACAAATTTTGCAGAATTTGTTGCCATGCAACCTGACATCTTTTCACAAAATTTCAGATACTTATAGACACTGCATTATCTAAATACATATAGATAATAGACACTGAGTTATTTTTATATAAAAAAAGAGTTGTATGGCAGTTAATGGAACTCGCCGGCCGAATTTGCTGGATTTAAATAGCGAAATTAATAATTTTACAAAAAGTAACGGAGTAAAAAGTTTAGAGTTCTAGCTCCTTTATTTTTTGAGTTATCATGCGGGCGGATATACATACTAGTAAATGACTTAATCGACTTAGAACTCGATTCTGAGTCGATCCATACATTTCGACCTCTATACCTAGCTCGGCTTCTTTAAGCTGTCACAAACATAATGCCAAATTTATTATACCCTTGAATATACGTTCATGTACGGGTATAATAACCCTTTAGTATAATAATAATATTTTTCATTTATTGAATTATAATATTGTTCATTTTATTTTAATACAATTAAAGTTGGCATGATTTTTGAAATTAAATAATAGATAGTTTGAATAAAAACATATTTTTAAATAATAGTTAATTATTATACCTTTTTTATGATATTGTATCTTTTGATATAAAAATTAAATCGGATTCTGAAGAAATAAAAAATTTAATCTCCTATTATAATTATTCGCCTCTTTGTAGATTCTTATTCAAATTTTGTAAGTTGAAACTAATTTTTTAATTCTTATTTAAATTTTGTTTTGAAACTAATTTCAATTTTTATATAATATTTGACAGACCTATAATAATTATATCTTACAATTTTCAGATAAAAAATATCCTCCTTCAGTAGAGTCGGTTTCCCTATTTTAAAACACCTTATAGTCTGGTGTTGTGATACTACAATTTATATGAAATATTTCACCACTATTTTGTGTGATGTATCCTTTCCTGGTTGTCCTTAATGTGTTATCTATTTTGTAATTCACATTCACTTTACATTAATCTTTCTCTATACAATGATGACCAGCTAAAATGTTTAAAATAATCATTAAGTGATGGAATTTGTAAATACAACATAAATATAACATTATATATTACTGGAATTTTATTTCAGAAATTTTCAACCATTCCAAAAATAACTGATCGTTGAGGTTTCTAATAAAATTCTATCAAGTAATAACAACTAGGCAGATCTTAACCTTATTTTAGAAAATTTTTTTTGCGAGGTTAGGTGGGAATCATGGGAAACCACTACATATAAAGGAGTGGAACGAGTACGAGTTCTTTATACGAATTTAATGCATCAAAAACCACCTCTTACCTGTTTGACACATAGCTGCATCTTTATTTACTGCAAACATGGTTGAACTAATTTAATTTAAATTCATTTATTCCTGGATATCCAACCATGACTAATAAAAGAATTATTACGTCATTGTTATAAAAGATAAATGTTAATAAAATAACAAGTGTCAAAAAAAAATTAATTTACCATATAATATTACTGTTTTCTAGATACATACACAGTTTAAAATATCTAATTTTAAAAAATTCTAAAACATTTAAATTAAAATTATACCTATACAGTATTACTCTTTTACTGTTTTTAGTACAATTTTAAATTTTTTTTGAAAAATTTGCTTCTTAATTTTACTTTGTGCGTCCGTCTGTTATACTTCTTCACTGTTATACTGTTTAAGATAGAATAATTGAAATTTTAACCTGGTTTGGTCTGTTAAAAAAATTATAGTTGTGAAGTAATTTTTTTATGTAACATCACTCATTACCGAGCTATACAGCTTCTCAAAGTTGAAAATAATCCCTATATTTAAATGTTTATATCTCTTTTTAGCACATTTCCAAAAAAATTTTGAAAAAATGTGCTTATTAGTTTCACTCCGTCCGTCCGTCCGTCCGTCTGTTTACAAAACTTCTACACCGTTAAAGATAGAGAAAAAACATTTTAACCATGGGTAGGTCTCATAAAAAAAATAATTTTGTGGAACAACTTTTTCATGTAGCCCCTCCCATTACGGAGCTACACCCTCTCAAACTTTGAAAAAGCCTTATTTTTAAATGCATATATCTTATGTTCTGCTTAAGATTTTTTCAATCTGAAAAGGTCATTCGAAAGGTATTTCTTTTATCTTTGTAAATTAATATCAAAATTATACAATTTTTTTAAATTTAGTATTTAAATTTACGGTTATGTGAAAACCAAATTTTGCATGATTTTTTTACTTTCATAACTCCGGTACGCTTCTAGATAGAGACTTGAAATTTTGAGGCAAGAAAGAACTTTTAGAATTAGTATAAGTTTGCTCAGAAAATTTTTTTGGACCACCCCCTGTTTATGAGCTACAAGGGCTTAAAAATTGAAAATTTGCTATTTTTAAACACCTGTAACTTAGGAAGCTGTACGCATTTTACTTCTGCAAGATATACAAATTAAAGCTACAATAATATATTTTTACGTGTGTTAAAGGTTTATTTTAGTTGTAAAGGGTTCCAAAGTTGCAGCTTTTCAAAATTGCGAAAAAGCCCCATTTTCAGATGTATATATCTCAGGCTCTGCGTAATAGTTTTGCAATCTAAAACCGCCAGAAGATCGAAAATTTTATTATCTATATAAAACAATATCAAAATTATGTAATATTTTGTAATTTACTATTTAAATTTACCGTTATGTGAAAACCACATTTTGCATGAAATTTCTTTTTTCATAACTCCGGCACACCTTTAGATAGGAACCTGAAATTTTGAGGCAAAAAAAAACTTTTAGAATTAGTATAAGTTTCCTCAGAAAATTTTTTGGTAACACCCCCTCAAGAGTTATTACGCCTCAAAAATTGAAAATTTGCTATTTTTAGGCACCTGTAACTTAGGCACCTGTATAAATTTTTCTTCGGCAAGACACGAAAATTAAAGGTTCAATAATATATTTTTACGTGTGTTAACGGCTTTTCTTAGTTATATAGGATTCCGGAATTACGGCCTTTCAAAATTTCAAAAATGTCCTATTTTCACATTTTTTCTTATTACATGAAATTTTCAAATTTTTGTGTAAGTCACACTTCTAAACAGTTCGAATTGAGTTTTGGAAATGTGCGCTTTTAAAAACCATTGGTTTACATTCTACCTTGTTTGGTTTTGCTTAACATTTTTTCAATCTAAAAACGTCGAACGACAGAAGAATTTTTTAGCTTTTTAAGAATTCTTTAGAATTTTTTTAGAAACGTTCGTTATGTAAAACAAAATTTCATCTTGTTTCCTTCATATAGATACGTATATATAACGCTTTTAGATAAAACTTTGAAATTTTGAGAGGAAAAAGATCTTTCAAAATTTTTTTCGTATCGCCCTCCTATTTAAAAGTTCTATAAAATTTCAAATTTTTAGACAGCTGTTAAAAGTAAAATGTAAAAAAATAAAAAAAAAACATTTCTTTTTTTTCTTATTTTTCTTAATTATATTATGTACATATAACAATTTTTCTCAAAATTGAAGAAACTGTTTCTTCATTTTTCATAATTTTTTCTTATCGTTCATAATAGTTCCTTCCCCTGCCATAAATGTGACAAGGAAATTATACAGTTTTTCCTTTTCAAACATGGCTGTAAATGTCGTAAGGGGGAATTATTCTTACGATGTTTGTGGAATTCGAACCCAAACTTCCACGGTGCTCTTATCCTCTAGGCTACCAAGACTTTTTTGTGTTTTTATTTTCTTATAAAAAAGTGCTTATTTTAAAACCTTTTATTTTATATACTCCCTTGTTTGCAATTAAAATCATTAAATATATTATAATAGAACAATTGCAACGTTTTTCATAATTATTTTCTACAAAAAAATAATACAACGCGTTTAATATTTTTTAATTGTTAGTTTAAAAGCGCATAGAACTCTTAAATAATTTTAATAATGAATGAAAAACAAAGGGAAACATTTTTTTTTATTTTTTTTTTTAAAAATATAGTAATTATAAAAGACCACGTTTTATAATGTAAACATTGTTATATTTATTATATGATTATATCTTCCGTTTGTTTTATTAATTGTGTCGTGAACATTAAAAAAAAAAAAAACTTTTATTACAATGGCTAATTTTAGAATACAAATCTTTTTTAATTGTTATTATTTTACAAAATTAAAATATTACAAATTCTTTCTTTAACACATGGTTAATTTTTTTATTTTTTTTTTTAAACTTTTTCAATTTTATTATAGTAAAAATTTTGAAGTAATGTTTAGTAATTTATTATAGTTAGTTTCAATAACGTGACTCAATTTACAACAGAACAAAGTTATTTTAATATTAAATTAAAATAAATTATGCAAACATTTTTATATTAAATTTTATAATTTTCATTAACAAAAATAAAATGTAATATAATATTTTTTTTTCATTAATAATTAATTCAATAATATCAAGTATTTTTTTTTTTTTTTTGCATTTTAATGAGCATAACTAAAAGATTCTTTGAAAATTTAAAAACGATAAAAAACAACAAGGCAAAATGTAAACCAACAGTTTTTAAAGGGGCACATTCTCCAAAACACAACACAATACAATTGTGACTTAAAAAAAATGTATAAATTTGATATTGATTTATAAAGATAAAAAAAACAGTCCTGTTGAATGAAGTTTTTAAATTAAAAAAATGTTAAGCAGAACTTGAAATATAGACATTTAAAAATAGGGCTTTTCAAAGTTTGAGAGGTTATAGCTCCGTAATGTATAGCTCTACATAAAAAAAAGTTGTTCTACAGCATTCATGTTTTTATGAGACCTATGAGATGATTAAAATTTCATTGCTCTATCTTTAATGGTGTCGAAGTTTTGTAAACAGACAGATGAACAGACAGAGTTTAACTAATAGGCAAATTTTTTCAAAATTCTTTTGGAAATGCGCTAAAGAGATATTTTACATTATGAAAATGCCACAAGTTAATTTAAATTCTGATAATTTTTATTTAATTAATTAGATAGTTTTTTTTTTTTTTCAATTATAATGCAATTTCTATTATAGTCAATAATATAGGTAATATTGGTAATATGTATATGTATATGTATAAAATTATTGACATGAATATAAATATAACTAATAAACATAGTGTATTTTCTGTTTTGGCATTTTTTATCACCATTCATATTAAATTATGTTGTATTTTTTTTTTGATACATTTTTGATATTTATGTAATATTTATTAGAAGCCTAATTAATTTCCATCTCATTTGACTATTCTTTAGTTACTATTTATCAGTATATTTAGTTACTATAATACCATATATATTCTGACGTCATACGTCATACGTGATAACTGATAATTTAATCACTATAATCATAGTTCGGAAATGAACGTAAATAAAAAGAGTTTGGAATATTCGATTTTAAAAGTTTTAGGTAACAAAATACACGTATAATTTAATAGGTATATTTAATATGAGATAACAGTTTTAAATCCCACCTCTTAACTGCTTATTGCCGCCATGAAAAAAGTGCTCAAGAAAAAAGTTATTATAAATTTGTATGAAACTTTAAACACATTTTTCGTTGGCGACTTTGGGGATTTTGGGGACTTTTAAAAAAATCTAAAATATTATTATGGAAAAAACTTCCCAATCAAAAGTATTTTCTGAAGTTTGGATACGAAATTTGTAAAAAAATAATTCCTTTTCACATATACTTAAATATATCGTATATTTTTTCATATATTTAAATATTTCGTAAAAGGGGAATCTAAAATCAATACTAATAGTATGTTAATGCTTACAGAGGCTTCTCTATGAATTTTATGTTATCATGTTTTAGTATAGGTTTAATGTACTTTACCTATGGAAATCTGTATTTTACGCTAAATTTAAAGTTATTTTTCTTTTAAGCCTTCCTGTTATTTATTAATTGAGCAGCTTCAACATTTATATTCTCTTCTAGAAGAGTTTTATGCTTTATGGCATATCTGTTCATTTCATCTATAACTTTGGGGATTCTTAAATCTCTATGAATGTCACTATTACGTACATACAAGGGAGCACTTACTATGTTTATGGGAGAACTTTGCTCTGAAAAGTTTTTATTTTTTTAATATGCGTTTGCTTGGCACAACTCCAAAGTTGAATGCCCTATAGCCATATAGGTTTAATTACTTGGTTGTAAATTAACACTTTATTATATATTGTTAGTTTAGACTTAGGATTTAGACTGATTATATATTGTAAGTTTAGACTCTGACATTTTTTACACTGTAAAATTGACTTACTACTTGTGGCAGCCTCAATTTTTACTCACATGTGCTGAAAATATTCTATTTATTTCTTTCGAATGATGAAAGGATAGCATAAAGAGTGGAAGCTTTGTTAAAATAGGTAAGTTTTTATTTTTCGTTTTTGTAATTTTATTTGTCACATCTAGACATTTAAAACCTTAAAAAGTTTTTTTTTAATATCTATTGTTTCACATGACGGATGAAGATTTCTACCATAACTTTAATTGGTCTAGTCAGTTTATTTTCATATGTGCGTCAAAATTTATTTTTAATTGGTCGTTATTCATCATGTTGACTTTAACATTTATATTTTCCTCCTTTATTATTTTTATAATCTGAGAATAGTTTTTTATATTGCTCAAAATTACCGTAGGAGGTTTATATTTTTTGGTGATATCCTTTTTCCTTTTACCTTTTCTATTGGTTTACTTGGATAAGTTAATATCTGGGGATTCACACGCTCTGCGTTTCTTAAGATTTCTTTTCGAATTCAGAATCCAGCCAGTTTCTTCTCAGGGTATTTCTTCTCCCCTTCCCACCATTGAGGTTATTTCTCCCCTTCCCATGAAAAATAATAAATTAAATGTAGAAAAATAGAAAGCTAAGCATTTTTATTGACTACCTATTTAAATTTGTATAAAATTTGGCACAAAATCAAAAGCGAAAAGGCCCATAAAAATTTGAAATTTATAAATTGAAGAGTTTTTTCGCTTATTTTGAAGACTTTTATAAAAATTATGTTTTGGAGACTTTTTGCATATGAAAATAAAATATAAGTCCCAAAATTGAGGTTTTGGCGACTTTTTCTGCAGATCCCAGCTAATAAGGTAATAACCCTTAATCTTGAAAAATTACTTTTATTATTATATTATTTTATTATATGGAATAGCCGGATTTTATAATTATTTATAAAAGCAATGTCTTTATGTATTTCGAAAATTTTTTTGGAAGTGCTTTATTATTAAAATAAATAACGGTTTTAATTTATCGCTTCTTTCAATGTCCATTATTTTTGTTATTCTCCCGTACACTTTGATCATAACTTAAAAATTAGAAAAGGGATAGTGAAAAAAACTTTTCTAAACAATATTATTATTTAAAAATTATCTTGATAAAATAAAATTAAAATTAATATTCAACTTTTATTCATTTTATTTCACTTTTCAAACAGATATATGTAATAATTAATTCCACTTTTTAAAAAATAGCTTAAATGTTTTTTTACGAGAGTTCAAAAATATGTAATCAGGATGAATTTTATTGTTGATTACAAATTGAGAATTATATACGTTTTGTCCACTTTGATTTTGATTGCAAGGCTTTTTAAAAGCCCTACATTATAAAATTAAGGTGATTAATTATGTAATTAATTTCTTTAGAATTGATTTTAAGTTTAAACAGCCATATTTCAAACTTTTTGATAGGTAATTTAATGCACTTTTTCTAAAATTGAAAGGGAAATAACTTCACTAAATTTTGTCCAGATGCGAATTAGATCCACTTCGATTTGATGATATTATTCCCCACAATGGTTGTGTTAATTGACATATGGAATTAATCTTATGTGGATTTATTGTTGAGATAATATATTTATTATTCAACTTGATGTTATATTGTTAAAATACATAAGCTGACTAAAATACTAAATTAATATTATATTTACAATGATATGATTAGATAATAAATGGTTATATGTTTATCCGTTACATTTTAACATGTGTATTTTAAACGTAATATATTAGGATGGAGTAAAAAAGTTTTTATTGGTTTTGTAATTATACATAAAAGTTATTTTCCTGCACCTTTATAAATACTTACATTACAGGATTCCATACAATCATACCATAACGATCATTGAACGGACACGTTTAGTTGATTCCTTAAGTTATAAGATAACTTATGCTGGATTCACTGCTTCAGAAATTTCTTCTGAACTCATCCGCGTGCTTTTTTTTATATTGGAATTTGAATTCTCTCAATTTTCAAAAATGTTCAGAATGTTTTTCTCTTTTTAAAAAAAAGTTTATTAAACTTTAACTTTTTAGTTCAGAACTATTGTTTTTTGCTCTTATTTTCGATTTTTTTTTTTTACATTTCTTACATTTATTATTAGAAGATTTTTACAAATTTAGAGTAATAGAGTTATGCTGGATTCACTGCTTCAGTACATTTGTTCAGAACTCATGCGTTTTATATGGAAATTTGAATTCTCTCAATTTTCAAAAGCGTTCAGAACTTTTTTTTTCTCTCTGGAACAAACGTTGATTTAACTTTAACTTTTTAGTTCAGAACTATTATTTTTTGCTGTCATTTTTAATTATTTTGACATTATTCTCACATTTAAATAAATTTTATTAGAATAGAGAAAGAGCAAATAATTTTTTCTCTCTAAATTTCTTTTTGTTAAGAACAAAATGTTCTGAAGCAATGAATTGTTAGAGTTAAAATTCTCTTTTAAAAAAATAGTTCGGAACTAAATGTTCGGAAGTAGTGAATGAAACATAAATGTTTATTTACTGATGCGAAGGTATATTAACCTATGTAACAATAAAATCTTTTTCTCTCTTAAATTAAGTCTTGATATTTGAAAAATTTATTATATGTAAAATCGTTTTGGATAAATTAAAACTTTTCTGAACTTAAAAATTTCCATATGTCACACATACTATTATATATAATACGTATATGCATTTTCAAGATTGATGAAGTAAATGTATATACGGCCAATAAAATATGTACCATCTTCCAGATAATAATGAAATTTCGTAAGTGATTGAAATTAGATATATTCATTTATTATTTTATATCATAGAAAAATATTTTTTTTTTAAATTTATTATCTTTAATTATTTCACAGAATTAAATTTTATAAAAAAAAATTTAAATGTTCAAAATAGTGTACCTACATATAATATTATGTTATAGTGTTTTTAAACAATGTAATTTTTAAAATTAACTTTTCATTAATTTTCAAAATCATATTAAAGGATGTGTGTTCATTTACCTGATAAAAATTACATTATTAAATTATTTACTTAATTTCATTAAAATATTAATGCAGGATTATAAAAGAAAAAAATTAAAATAAGAAAAAAAAAAATATGTAAACATGTGAATAATATTCATTTAATGGAATAACTTTATTAATTAAATTGAGAATTTTTGATTTTGTTTATTTTTAAATTTTTATTTTATTTTTTTTTTATAAAAGAATACAAATCAAATATAAGGGCAACATATATTATATTAAATTTCATTATTAACACTTTTATGCGTTTGTTATAAAATTAACTCGTCTGTTGAATTGGAATCAAGATGATAAATTTTTAAGATCAATTTTAGTAATAAAAAAACGAGGATGATAGCGTAAAGTAGATTGTGTCAACCCGGAAGGGTACCCGCACAAATACAATATATTCTGTTTCCATAAAAGTTATAAGATACCTGATTATTAATTATCAAGGTATATTTATATAAATTTTGGAGTAGTATGATTGCTACTCGATATTTTTGCCACGAATCAACCAAATTTAACAGAAGCTATGGCCATAAAACTTAATCATCTTTTACAAAATTTCACTTTTTTAGCTTTATTAATTACCAAAATATAAAGATATAAATTAAGCTTATATAAAATAAGAAGTTGTATGGCATCAGTTATCCGAATCTGTTGCACCTAGTATAATCAAATTTTACAGAAATTGTTTGCATGCAACTTGACTTCATTTGACACACTGAGTTATTTCCAGCTTTTTTACCTTTTTTAATTAATGGAATTTTTAGAAAATAGCTACTGGTATGGTAGCTACTCGAATGCGCCAGCCGAACTTGCTCAATTTTCATAACGAAACTATCAATTTTTAAAAAATTGATAAGATGAAAATTTAAGAGTTCTATATAGCTTCTTTATTTTTTTAATTATCGTGGGCGAATGGACGGACGGACATACACAGTTAAATCAATTCAGAATTTCATTCTAAACAAAAATATTATATACTCTTTGTCAAATACATATTCTAGTCCGTATCTTTTAAGGTATCACAAATGTAATGATAAATTTATTACATCCTTAGAACTATACGTCCGTACAGTTATATCCAAGTGTGTCCCAGATCTTAATCCTGGTTAAATAATTTAAAATTTTTTAATGATTTACAGCTCGTGTTTATATAAAACAGAAATTAAAGTTTTGTTAAAGTTTATATCAATCAGAAATTAAAAAAACATGCATTTTTGTATACTGTCATATTTATAAGAGTATGTATATATTATATTCGTATTGATCCTATCATATTATTTGAAAAGATTTAAACTGTAAATTAGGCATTACATTAAATCCCATTGTTTCTCCCATTGAAATTCTTAAAAAAAAAAAACTTGACCATTCCACTGGACGACTACACGGTTTTTTGCAATGCAATTGCAATATTACCAAAATAACATACAATTTTTTTTAGGGTTAATTAAAAATATTGAAATAATTTGTTTCCCTTGCATAGCTTTTACATATGATAACAAGACATAATGTACACTAACGGTTTTTAAAGGTGCACATTTCCAAAGACATTACAAACTGTTTAGAACTGTGACTTACACCAAATTTAAAATTTTTTTTAAAATTTCATATAATAAGGAAAAATGTTAAAAATAAAGAGACACTTTCATCAATTTCAAGTTCCTTAGTTCAGAAAAACCATTAACACTTAAAAAATTTAAAAATAGTGGAGCTTTGCCTTTTCCCTTTGCCTTTAATTTTGAAAAAAATTTACACAGGTGCCTAAATTACAGGTGTTATAAGTTCTGAGGAAACTTATACTAATTCTAAAAGTTCTTTCATGCCTTAAAATTAAGTCCCTATCTGGAAACGTGCCGGAGTATCAAGAAAAAGAAATTATTCAAAATTAGGTTTTTTTTTTAGGTTATAGATGTAAGAAAATTTCCGGTCTTCTAGCGTTTTTAGATTATAAAACTACTAGGCAAAGCCTGAGATATAGGGCTTATTTGCAATTTTAAGGAGCTGTAACTCCGAAACTCTATACAACAATGAAAAACCGTTAACACACGTGACAATATATTACTGCAGCTTTAATTTTTATATCTTTCCAAAGAAAAATTTGTGCAGGTTCCTAAAAATTAGGAAATTTTTAGTTTTTGACCAAAATTTGAATAAAAATCATGCAACAATTGGTTTTTACATAACGGTAAATTTAAATACTAAATTTAAAATAATTTTATAATTGATATAGGTTTATAAAGGTAAAAAAATTCCTGTTGAATGGCGTTTTTAAATGGAAAAAATTTTAAGCAAAACCTAATGTATAATGTTAATGTTAAAAATAGGGCTTTTTCAAAGTGTGAGGGGCTTCATGAAAAAATGTTTCTCTACAACATTAATTTTTTTATGGAAACTACCCAAGGTTAAAATTTAATTTCTCTATCTTTAACGATGTAGAAGTTTTCTAAACAGACGCAAGCACGGACGGACGGAAGAACGGACAAAGTGAAACTAATAAGCACAATTTTTCAAATTTTTTTTTTTTGAAATGTGATAAAAAGTATTTTTTATATTTCACTATTTCAAAGTACGTTTCTCTATGGTTTCTCAATAAAATTAATCAGAAAACTTGAAAAAGAACAAAAAGTCTTGATATGGAAACTCTATTATACATATATATAGACTATAGAGTATAGAGCGTTATTTTACATTGTATTTCAGCTTAAATTAATTTCAACTATAGATTCATACATATTCATAAGTAAACAATCTGATTATGCAATTATACTCTAAATTCTGTTTTATTCAAAAATCTAAATTGGGGATACAGTATTAATCTTTCAAAATATACCATACTGATCAAGAGCTGACACCGTGATGTAACATTTTTTTTTTTTTTTTCTTTGTTTGACATAATTTGACATAAACAAAAATAACCTTTAAATATTTTTGTTTATGTCAAATTTTTCTAATTAGGTTTTTATTTTGCCTGAGCGTTATTTTTGCGTCAAACTTCAAAAAAACTGTTCAAATCGTGGGATTACTGTATCCGATTAAATTATTGAGTTCTAAATTAAAATCGAATGAACTGATCTTTAGTAAAATTAAATAATTTTAATAAATAATTAGATTAATTAAAGAAAAAAAAAAAAATTAAATTAATTTTTAGTACATTAAAAAAAAAGTGTAATGAAATTATTTTGGAATTTGGATTTTTAAATAAAATATTTTCTATTTTTAAAATAAAATTATTACTTTTTTTTTTGTTTTTTTTTACTACGTTTATTCGAATAAATATAATATTTTAAAATGTGCTAAATTTAAATTTTCTATATTTAGTTGTTCGCATTATAGAAGGGCCATAATATTAAAAATATTACCATATAGAATTTATTGTTTATTATTTTTTTTTTTTTTACTAAAAGCAAACATTGACCAACAAAGAATGAAATGACAACGTGAAACAACAACAATAACAAAATATTTAAAAAAAAAGAAAAATATATTTTTTTTTTTTATTATTAAGTGTTTGTATATCCTGTTGTTATCCTTGTTACCTCTATTAAAAAGGTATTTGAAATCTTTTGGGTGGGTTGAAAGTATTTTCATAATATGTGTATGTAAATTATATGTTTCAGACATGAATGATACTTTAATATTTGATTTGTGAATTGTTGTTTTTTCAATTTTTCGTTTTTTGTTTTTTATTTTCATTTTAAATACACATACCTACCTATATATCTTTTATATAAATATTTTTCTGAATGTTGATGGTCTAACCAACTTTCATCATAACCAGAAATTCGAAAAGTATCAATTGAATATTTTCAATAAAGGATTGGATATATGGTTGTTTTTTTTTTTGTTTTTGTTCTTTTTTTTTTGATTTTTATGAATTTTAATCAATAATTTTGTAATATAATGTATTGTTTGTTTTAAAAAAATTATTTTGTGACATACTATATAAGAAAAGTTTTATTATTTATCTTTATAGATTTAAAAATAAATATACTGACGTCATAATTTGTTATCTTTGCAATTATGATGCAAAGGATTTTAATATGTATATATATATATATATATATATACAGTATTCTAATTTTAAAATTATTTTTATAACTTTAAAAAATTTATTTTAAAAATGTCTGAGTTTTTATTTTTTTTTTTTGTTGTTGTTTTTTTTTCGATTCTTTTAGAAGAAAAAATTTTTCTTATATTTTATTTTAAGACGTATGTATATATTATGTAATATATTTATGCAATTTTCTTAAGTTTATTTTCCATAAATATAAATTCTGCATTAATCTATTTATAATTTGTAAAAAATGCAATTCAAAATTTTTATATTGTTTCTTATCATTCAAAAAAATAGAACAATTTATAAGCATTGGCATTATATACATATGCGTTTTAAAACTAACAAGGATTTTTCCTCTAAAGGAAAGAAGGGAACCCTTTTAGTAACTTATCTTTGGAGATTATTGTATGAACAGGATGAACCGGAAATAACGAAGCACAGATGAGGGGATAATCGAAGAAGTCAAAACAAGCATAATATTGTATGACAGGGTGATGGATCTATCGCGTACCCCTTATGAGCTGCGGAATTTTAAATAGTTTTTAAATCTCAAAACCTTTTGTTTTGATTTTATATCGTATATCATATAATAAAAGTATAAGTATCGATTTGTGTTTGACATACTTACTTTTTTTTATCCTATATTATACGGTTTCTATTAATTCGTAAGAGATTTCATATAGACATATACCTACTACACAATATTTTGCTTGTTTTGATCTACCCAACCATCCGCTTTTGTCTGTGTTTCGTTATTCATGGTCCACTACTGTATGCGAAAAGTATAGTTTTGGCTAAATTGAAAGGAATAAAAGTTTAAAAAAATAAAAAGCTATAGAAGAAAAATAAATAAATTATACGATCCTAAAAAATGTTTTTTGTTATCTTTTAGTAGTTTTGTTAAAAATTGTAGTAGAATACGTTACCAATTTTAAACTTAAACCAGTTTTCGATCAGCATCAAATTTTCATTCTGAAGAAATTAGTAGCTATAATTGAAAAATTTTTGTTGTTACTATGGAATTTATTTAACAGAAACTATCTGCAAAATATGTATATCTAAAAAAGAATGAGGAATTTTGGCGAAAAATTAAAGCTTAATTAATAAACTATTTGTTAAATCTGATGTTAGATCAGTCAACTTGTAAATTCTAGCTTGAAGTAACTGATATACAAGCATTTTTTTTTATATATATGTATATCTACTTCTATCTATGTATATCTATCTATATATATGTATATCACTAATGCAAATATAAATTTGTTAACTAACATTCTGTTTTCTAAAAAAAAATTACTTTAAAAGACAACACATAATAAACAGCTCCTGGTATTTCGCAAGCGGATTTTTTAACCAGGTATAACAGTGGAAAACACTATGGTTAACATTTTTATTAACATGGTATGACATATTCAAATATGTAACAGAAAATGTATTTTAACAATAGTTCTATAGTACCTATGTATATAAAGAAAAGAAAACATACGACCCACACAATTAGAATTATATTTTTAAAGGTCATTTTATTTTTTGATATTTAATACAAAATATAAAAATTTTAACCCCTTTAAATTGAATTTCTTTTTTTTTTTTTATCTCTTTTCCATATCTTAAAAATAAAAATCGGGAATAATTCAATTTTTTTTTTTTTTTTTCTTTTGATTTTATTTTATTTTAAGTAAATTTATTGTATATTTACAATTTATTCTATTTTAAGATAATTTTAAATGTACCTTCTTGTTTTTAACCTGAGTCATAATCCTTGACGGAGTATACTTGAAAAATATAATAATATATAAAATACAATAATATACAAAAAAAAAATAAAATAAAAAACAAGAAAAACAACATAAAAAATAAAAATTTGGAATGAAAGGATTGTTATTCAATATTGTGGTTATTCTGGTAAAGATTTGGGCAAAGGTCATGATGAATTCGACATAAAGAGTTCTTCAAAATATTTAAATATATCCATACAAATGAATATAGAAATACATTTATATATATGTTTCATATATTATATATACATATATAATAAAATACTTCTAAAAAAAAAATTCTTATATTTAGTTTTTTTTAAATACCCCTTAATTTTAATATGAAAATTTATAAAATTTAAAATTTTACAAATATATATTTGCAAAAATTATATTTAAAATTTTTTTTTTTTTTATAGATACAGAGTGTGACGGCGCCTTGGCGATGTCACCAACAGCCGAAGTAACAAAAACTGCTAATTCAAGGGTGAGTGATAGTGAGCAACGTGAAACATGGTCTGGCAAAGTAGACTTTTTATTATCAGTTATTGGATTTGCAGTAGATTTGGCAAATGTTTGGAGATTTCCATATTTGTGTTACAAAAATGGAGGCGGTAAGTACAATTTAATATTATAATGTTAAAAGAATTAAAAAATAAAATGTTCAGAAGTTTATAAATTTTTTAAATAATCGGATGTAAGGGATTTGGAGATTATATCGATTTTCAAAATGTCGACTTTCAAAATGTCGACTTCTTAAATGTCGACTTCCAAAATGCCGACAAAAATTACGATTTTTTAATTTTACGTAGAAAGTTGTGTATTTTAATTTTTAAATAGATTTTTTAGGAACAAACCGTTTTCCTGAACAAAAAAATCTTGAACAAAAAATATACTGAAAAGTAAAATCTTGAAAAAAAAATCTAGAATATTATCTTGAAATCAAATACTTCTTTCAAGTTTTTTTTTCAAAGAATGTTTTGAATGTTTTACATAGTTTGCTGTTGAAATACTTAGGAAGAATTTTACGATTATTATTACGATTTTTACGATTATTAATTAGTGTTACTATTATTTAGCGTGTGTTTGGTGTGGTAGCTTTGTTTTAAAGTGCTTGTGTGTATAAAAAAAAATTTATTATTAATTGAAAAGAATTTCGGAGTTGATTACAAAATCACTATTATATACGCTTTTTATAGAATATTTATATACATATATGTATGTTTATGCTTGAGATTCTTAATTAGGAGGGATTTTATAGTAGGCTACAGAACCAGAACTTCAATAATTTATTTATTTGAAAATTTTTTAGATTTTGAAAGTCGACATTTGTTCTAAGTTCATTTTTTTAATCGATATTTTGCCCAAGCCGATATCTTGTGAGTCAACATTTTGGAAAGCGACATTTTCTGCAAGGCGACATTTTGAAATTGATATTTTGGGAGTCGATATTTTGAAAAACGACATAAATTCCCCGACCCGATCGATAATTCAAAAGTTTTTAGAAAAAATTAATAAGGGAATAAATAAAATATCGTAAAATAAAATACACTAAGAGCCTTAAGTTGTGTGGTTTCAATTCGCGTTGTTTCGACTTGCGTTTCTAAAAATATTAATACCGCATAATTTTGAATTGCGTCGTATTTTAGACACAACACGAAATTTATTCAAATTCAAATTTAATTGATTATTATGAAACATAAAAATATAAAAAAATGGATGAAATGGATGGATTATAAATATAATCAATATAAAGAATAAATTTAATAAACATGTATATGTCGTTTCCTTTTTGTAAATAGAACATATATTTAAAAAAAACTTTAAGTTACGTTGCATTTTTCTGGAATGCATTACCGACTCAACTCAATGCATGCTGTGTTATATTTAATTTTAGAACTATGTTTTCTTTTATTTTTTTTCTCTTATATTATTTTTCCACGGGAGCGGTATGAAATCTCGACATTTTTAATCTCGCTTTTTTAAAATCTCGCTTTTTAAAATGTCGCCTTTTTTAAAATCTCGGTTTTTAATAACAAAAAATATCGAAAAAAATTTTAATTTTTCAAATTGCAAAAATTTTTAAATTTTCTGTTTTTTTTAGACAAAATATTAAAATTTTATTACAAAAGTAATCCACATTTACAGTTTTATTTTAAATAAACAACAAAATAAATATTTTACATATTATAACAAAAATTAAATAAATTTTCTCAAGTACAAAATAAAATTTAATTTATTTTTATATTTTGTGCAATTCTTTTTAAAAAGTCGAATTTACTAATTTTTTTTCTCTTTTTAGCACATTTCCAAAAAAATTTTGAAAAAATGTGCTTATTAGTTTCACTCTGTCCATCCGTCCGTCCGTCTGTTTACAAAACTTCTACACCGTTAAAGATAGAGAAAAAAAATTGTAACCATAGGTAGGTCTCATAAAAAAAATAATTTTGTGGAACAACTTTTTCATGTAGCTCCCCCCATTAAGGAGCTACAGCCCCTCAAACTTTGAAAAAGCTCTATTTTTAAATGCATATATCTTATGTTCTGCTTAAGATTTTTTCAATCTGAAAACGTCATTCGACAGGTATTTCTTTTATCTTTGTAAATTAATATCAAAATTATAAAATTTTTTTAAATTTAGTATTTAAATTTACCGTTATGTGAAAACCAAATTTTGCATGATTTTTCTACTTTCATAACTCCGGCACGCTTCTAGATAGAAGCTTGAAATTTTGAGACAAGAAAGAACTTTTAGAATTAGTATAAGTTTGCTCAGAAAATTTTTTCGGACCACCCCCTGTTTATGAGGTATTAGGGCTTAAAAATTGAAAATTTGCTATTTTTAAACACCTGTAACTTAGGAACCTGTACACATTTTATTTCTGTAAGATGTAAAAATTAAAGCTACAATAATATATTTTTACGTGTGTGAAAGGTTTATTTTAGTTGTAAAGGGTTCCAAAGTTGCAGCTCTTCAAAATTACGAAAAAGCCCCATTTTCAGATGTATATATCTCGGGCTCTGCGAAATATTTTTGCAATCTAAAACCGGCAGAAGATCAAACATTTTATTTTCTATATAAAACAATATCAAAATTATGTAATATTTTGTAATTTACGATTTAAATTTACCGTTATGTGAAAACCACATTTTGCATGAAATTTCTTTTTTCATAACTCCGGCACCCCTTTAGATAGGAACCTGAAATTTTGAGACAAGAAAGAACTTTTGGAATTAGTATAAGTTTTCTCAGAAAATTTTTTGGTAACACCCCCTCTTTAAGAGTTATTACGCCTCAAAAATTGAAAATTTGCTATTTTTAGACACCTGTAACTTAGGCACCTGTAAAAATTTTTCTTCGGCGAGGCATAAAAATTAAAGGTTCAATAATATATTTTTACGCGTGTTAACGGCTTTTCTTAGTTATATAGGATTCCGGACTTACAGCCCCTCAAAATTCCAGAAAAGTCCTATTTTCACTTTTTTTCTTGAATGAAATTTTACATGAAATTTTCAAATTTTTGTGTAAGTCACACTTCTAAACAGTTTGTATTGAGTTTTGGAAATGTGCGCTTTTAAAAACCGTTGGTTTACATTCTACCTTGTTTATTATTCTTTCTATTTTGTCTTTTTTTTATAGCCAACATGGGATTTACCAACCACAACCTTTTATATTAATTTAAAATAATTATATCAACATCATTAGATTATTAATTATCTTTTTAAAAATATTTTATACGCACTTTTATTTATTTTATTTATATTAAAATTTAATCTAAAATATTAAATAATAATATTAAATAATTAAGTTCAATAATTAAGCAATATTATTGAACCATCAGCTACTAAGGCCATTATAGGTTTATACTATTATAATTATATACTAATATTATTTATTTTGCTTATATACTATATATTTACATTATATTTGGTGGTAAAGGGAGTATTTAAAGAAAAAAACACTTTCGACCGAAGCCCATGAACTTTTCTTTTACTTATTTATTTCTGAAATCTTGCTTTTTTAAATTGCTTTTAGTTTTTAAATTTATTTGGACGCCGCACCAATAAAATTTAAATTCACGCCGCACCAATTTGGACGAATAAATTCAAAAGTTAAAAGCAATTTAAAAAAGCGAGACTTTGAAAAGCGAGATTTTAAAAAAGCGAGATTTTAAAAAGCGAGATTGTAAAAATCGAGATTAAAAATGTCAAGATTTGGTACTAGACCCTTTTTCCACCTTTAACAAAATTAAAAGTAGAATATTTCTAGCTCATTTTAATCAAATAAGTGACATAAAGCACACATTATTGACAAATGAAATACAAAGAAAAAAAAAGAAAAAAATGCATTAAATTAGAGAAAATTTAATAAGAAAAGCCAATTAAAATAAAATTTCTGTATTACTTTATTAATGGATAATTGCTATTAATAGTCACATTTTATTATTTTTTCTTAAATAATTGCCTAATCTTTCAATTTCTTTAAAATAAATTTCATCATCTTTAGAAACCAAAAACTTTATGTAAGAAAACTTACGGAGGAATATTAACATTTTAAGATTTTAATTATTCATCGAATTCATTAAAATTCACTAAAAACATCAAACCACCATCTTAAAAGATTAAAACTAGTTTGAAAAAGTAATCAGTAATTTTTCGCTAACTTTTATAAATCTACTGAAGCTGTAGATCTGTGTGAGGTTAATTTGTATTTATTATGATAATTCTCGGAGGTTATAGGCTACCAACTGGCATCTTCAGAGGGTCAGGAAAACAGGAGTTTTTATTTTTTTACATTTATTTGCCCTTCTAAATGGATCTAATGTACATACATATATACATATTTATTTTTTTCGCTTACACTAGTAATGTCTATAGATCCCTATTTGTAAATCGCAATTTCAAACGTACCAAAAAGCACTTACTATGTTACGTAAGATTTTATTTTAAAAAAAATTTGAATACTCTTAATATGTATTCGTTTGGTACAATTTCGAAGCTGTAACTCGTAACCACCAAATATGTAACCTCATATTATAATTATTTGATTATATATAAAAATAAATTTTTATATTTTATTGGTAATTTAAACAATGAAATTTTTATGATTCGAAGGAGGGGAATATATAATATTATATTAATTGTAAAATGGTGATAAAATCATAATAAATTTTGTTTTTTTTTTTATATAGCTAAAGGTGGGATTTAATTTTTTTTTTATAAAAATTTTAAATAAGTAATTTTAAAATTTTAATAATAAATGTAAATCTTACGGATCAAAAATTTTTTATTTTTTTATTTTTTTTTTTTTGCTTCAAAAATAACAACCAAGTGAAACTATAGAATTTTTGATTAATTACTTTCGAATGATATATGACTTTAACTTAATTTTAATTTTTATATCATTGATTTAATTGTATATATATACGCAGTATATATACTTTATAATATTTTGTTGATTTTATTCGCACTTTATATATTCTATATATTATAGTTAAAGTGTTGTCATTTCCTTATATTTTATATGATATATTGTAATATATAATATAATAATAATCCGAATGCTTCCAAAAGAAGTAAAAAAAAAAAAAAATTACATACATACTTAAGAGAAAATCCCTGTACAATTTGCTTTCATAGTTAATAAATTTTTTAAAATGTTTCTATTATATACGATATAATACTAAAAATGTAGTATAAATGTTAAATTTATTGAAACGGTTATACTCTCATATTATATTTAGTTATATATAATATGACTTTTTATAACGTAGGAAAAAAAAGTAATATATAAATCACAATTGATTATAATTTTTTTTTTTATTATTATTTTATTGTTATAATTATTATATAGTCTTATTCTTAAGTTATTATTTCAATTTAATGTCATAATCCATTTTTTTTTTTTTTTTGTCTTTATTGTTTTATATAAATTTTCCTTTTATTTTCATTTATTATATAGTAGGAAGGTATGGCACCTCTTCAATTTCTTCTTTTATTTCTCTATTACTTTTTAGCACATTTCCAAAAAATTTTTGAAAAAAAGTGCTTATTAGTTTCACTCTGTTCGTCCGTCCGACTGTTTACAAAACTTCTATACCGGTCTCATAAAAAAAATAATTTTGTGGAACAACTTTTTCATGTAGCCCCATCCATTACGGATCTACAGCCTCTCAAACTTTGAAAAGGTCCTATTTTTAAACGCATATATCTTGTGTTCTGCTTAAGATTTTTTCAATCTGAAAACGTCATTCGACAGGTATTTTCTTTAACTTTGTAAATTTATATTAAAATTATACAATATTTTTAAATTTAGTATTTAAATTTACCGTTATGTGAAAACCAAATTTTGCATGATTTTTCAACTTTCATAACTCCGGTACGCTTCTAGATAGAGGCTTGAAATTTTGAGGCAAGAAAGAACTTTTAGAATTAGTATAGGTTTGCTTAGAAATTTTTTTTGGACCACCCCCTGTTTATGAGATATTAGGGCTTAAAAATTGAAAATTTGCTATTTTTAAACACCTGTAACTTAGGAACCTATACATATTTTACTTCTGCAAGATATAAAAATTAAAGCTACAATAATATATTTTTACGTGTGTTAAAGGTTTGTTTTAATTGTAAAGGGTTCTAAAATTGCGAAAAAGTCCCATTTTTAGATGTATATATCTCAGGCCCTGCGTAATAATTTTGCAATCTAAAACCGCCAGAAGATCGAAAATTTTATTATCTATATAAAACAATATCAAAATTATGTAATATTTTGTAATTTACTATTTAAATTTACCGTTATGTGAAAACCACATTTTGCATGAAATTTCTTTTTTCATAACTCCGGCACGCCTCAGAAAATTTTTTCGTAATACCCCTTCTTTAAGAGTTATTACGCCTCAAAAATTGAAAATTTGCTGTTTTTAGACACCTGTAACTTAGGCACCTGTAAAAATTTTTCTTCGGCGAGGCATGAAAATAACAGGTTCAATAATATATTTTTACGCGTATTAACGGCTTTTCTTAGTTATATAGGATTCCGGTCTTACGGCCCCTCAAAATTTCAAAAATGTCCTATTTTCACATTTTTTCTTATTACATGAAATTTTCAAATTTTTGTGCAAGTCACAATTCTAAACAGTTTGTATTGCGTTTGGAAATGTGCGCTTTTAAAAACCGTTGGTTTACATTCTAACTTGTATTTTTTTTTATTAAACTATCCCTAGTTATTTTCGCCTGGTTTTATTATTTGATTTTGTGGAAATTGTTTATGTTCCTTTACAGCATCTTAAGAAAAATCATAGTATTCATAATCGTACTACTTCTTTTTCTTCTTTCACTTCATGTTCCTCTATATGCGTTTTGCAATTGGCTCTCGAATCATACTTTTTACTACAAAATATCTATATAAATCTATATTGTGTTATATAACTAACTGTTGAACTAATAATAATGTTCTCTTTGTTTGGTGAGTGGGGAGAAAGAATAATAAAAACCAAATAGGAATTTACTAAAAAAAAAAAAAATGCGTCCATTAAATTTAAAGGTGTGAAACATAATATAAGAAGATATGCATACGTGTGGTTTATAATACCCGTGAGCATAGTTCTAAAAGTATAATAAATTTACTATTCCGTTCGTAGCACCGTAAAGAAGACCATACATATATTGAACACTTTATAAATTCTAGCTCAGTATTAAATTCTGAGGCGGTTATGTATGCGTTATAGTTCGTCCGCACAAAAATCCAAAAAAATAATGTAACTATTTAAATTGAACAAAATTCGTTTCGTGGGCTTGAGTATCTACCGTACAACTTTTTTCTTTATATAAAAATAATTCAGTGTTTAATTAAGTTGTCTGAAATTTTGTCAAAACACGATAAGTTTTATACCAACAACATATGCAAAATGTGGTTGGTTTCGGATATCTGTCATACAACAGTTTCGGACATCTGTCATACAACAGTGAAATTTATATCCTCATATCTTGGTACCTATAGAATTAAAATTGATTTTTTGTTATTTTATAAAAGATGATCAATTTTGATGGCAATAACTTTTATAAAATTTGGGAATTTCAGTATAGGGTATTCGTACAGCTGTCATATAACTACGAAATTTACATAAATATGTCTCGGTATATTTATATTTAAGTCAAATATCTGAAATTTTGTAAACCATTCTTAAATTTAATCGGAAGAGCATATTTTATATTTCTATAGGGGATATCTTAAAATTGACACAGTCAACTATATACACTTCTCTTCATTTTTTTTTTTTTTTTTCTGAAAATGTAAAAGAAACTTTAAGTTACTTTTGTTTCTAGTGCCATTTCTTTTTCCTATACAGTTTTATTATATAAAAATCAAAATCAAAATAATAATAATAATAATAATTTTAGTTATTGTAAGGATTTCATATTTTCACATTTTAATGTAAAATGCTCTTACTTAAATTACCAATTTTTTTTTTTTTTTTGATACCAACAACATTGTTACATACATTCATACTTTTACATATTATAATAAAGTAGATAATAGTACCTTTTCTTAGGAAAATATGAAATCATTGAAGCGATGAAAAATATCTTGACAACACTTTTTCTTCTTATACTCATACTCTCTTCACTACAGTCGTTTATTGTTCTTAAAAAAAAAAAAAAAAAAATTTTACTGTATCAAATGATGGTAGGTGATGGTTTTTTTTTTTCTGTGAGGTAAAGAAAAAATTATTTTAAAGGAACTCATAATAGTATCAACAAAAAAAAAAAAAAAACTGATAAAAAAAAAATATTGAAATAAAACGGAGAAATAGTAGAAATAGCGTAAAATAAAAAGAAAAAGAAGAAACTGTGTAAGTCCCTTATAAAAAAAAAGATTTACTTCTTAATGCCATTTTTCATCATTGGTACAATTTTTTTTTTTTTTTTATCGGCTTAAAAGCTTTTCTCGACAATTTAACCTGTTGAATTTTTTTTTTCTTTCTTTTGTTTTCATTTATTTCTACAGATATATATCTGTATAAATATACATATTATGCACATGAAAATATTTATATATATTTGTCGTATTTCATATTTCTTAATGGAAGGTTATCGTTTCAGTAGATATCATGATGATGAAAAGATTAAGAGAATTGCTTTAGAATATAATATATTATATATATATATAATGTTTTTTTTAATATGGGCAAAAAATTAAAATGAAGAAATATGTGAAATTTTCTTTTATTTTGAATACTTAAAGGATCTAAATGAAGATTTTACAGTATTTTACAAAATATATAATACATTTTGTATGAAATTTGATTTTTTAATAAATATCAAATTTCATACACTCTAAAAAAGTTTATCAAATATTTAACAAGAACTAAATGAATATATTATATACAAATACATGTATATAATTAAAATATAAAATAATAAATTAAAAAAATGTTTAATTGATTATTTCTTGTTCATCCGCTAATAATTCATCCACTTTAAGGTTGAAAATAGAGTACAATGCGCGTATTTGAGCTGGAGGTTCCAAACAGTGCTAGATTATGTCGATAATGTGCGGAACAAAGCTATTCGTCTTATTAACGATCACAATGTTATCTCAAAACTCATTCTACTCGACAATCACCGATAATCGACAATCATCGTAATTTAGCTTGTTTTATAGATATGTTGTTGGGATCTGCTCTAAAGAAACAATAATAAATACAAGAAGAAATAATGCCTCCATTCAAAATGTTTGTACGAGAAAGAAGGTGTGTGTCTGACCCTATACTGTAAAACTTTTAAGATGGCGTAACTCAGCTTATGGTTCGATTGAAATGCGTACGCCATGTTTGTGGAATCAGATGCCATCATATGTGTTCTCCAAAGTTTAAGAAGAACAATAACATCATCCTTCAAAACGTCGCCGCAAATTTTCTTACCCATCCTATATATAATCCTAAAAGTTCCTAAATCGTTTTTCCAAAGAATTCTTTCCGCATCCCATAAACCAAACTGTTGCACTTGTATTAAAGTTCCCAAACCAAAGTTTAATTTAAAATGGGCTGCTTTGGGTTGGTTAAAAAAACTAAGCGAGAGAATCATATGCAATTCTTCTGAGTTACTTTTGAAATTTTTCACTGACTCTTGTACAAAAAGCAAAAAGGAAAATTCTGTAATTCCGTTTGATTTGCAGATTTTAATAGTCCACCTACAAACTATATGTGGTCAATTCTGAATAATTTTTTTTTGTAATTCCCAAATTCAAAAGAAAACTTTAAGTACCCAATATTATGTAATAGTTGTTATTTACAATAAAGTAAACTAAATTCAGTGAGTCTTTTGTCTGATACTGTACATTATCCTTATAATAAAAAGTATCCTTTTTTACAATAAAAAACTATACTTAAATTTTTTTACAATTGTATCTTAAGAAATATATTATTAAATAATATAAATATATAAATATAATAAAGAAGAACAATGTTTCGGTGGTTGAGTATAACGTAAAAATTTACTTAACTTTTTAACATATGGGTCAAGTTTTTTTTTTTTTTTTTTGGTTGATTTTGTTGTGATTTCAGTTGCTCTTTTGGTAATAAGAATCTAATGAGAAAAAAAAAATTTTTTTTAAAGTAAGCGAAACAATATTTTTGCTATATAAATAAAAATATTCTTAATTTTATTGTTGGTATTCATAAGTTGTACTTAGAATTTCTTTAACAATCATTTAAATGGGTTTTTATTTTGGACACAATTGAAAGGTTGTTAGAAATTTTACACTTCAAATATAAAATAGAAAAGGGAGAATGAACAAAAAAAAACAAAAAAACAAAAATTTTCTGATCTTTTAAAAATTAAATAGTTGTAAAATTAATTCTTTTAATGGTTATTTAATTTATTTATTTTTTACATTTATTATGAAAAGAAATTTTAAAAGCAAATTTTTTAAATGTACATAGATATGTTTAAAATTTTACTTATTCTGATAAAAGTTATTCATTATATTATTTTAGAAATAAATTATGAAAAGTTAGAATTTTCAAAGCTTTAATGATGACTGAGAAATATAAAGAAGAAAAGAAAGCGAAAAAGAAGAGGAGATTTTGAATATAAATTGAGGGGGTGGGATTAAGTGGTAATTTTAGTAGATGTAAGTTAACTGATACCTTGAACTTCTGTATATAAGGGTCGAGGAACATCTGAAGTGGTAATGTGCTCTATAGTTTGATCGTATACGAGCTAAGAACGAGTTCCTTTATTTCGTTCTTCTATACTTCTAAAAGCTTTAATATGCAATTAGGCGAGAGCACTAATACTCTACATGTATTACGTTGCACTGATTGCAATTTGGGGATGATACTTTTAATGTATTACAATTCATTGAATGGCGTCGTATAGAGAAGATGTCAACGGTTTGTCAGAAAGTAATTTTTTCCACCAATTTTTTGTTATCTTATTACTCCTCTTGGGAACCTAAGATGTCTACTGTTTGAAGTAGTTGTTTTAATACTTCTCCCCAAGTTTTTAATTGAAATGAGTTCTTACAGAATCCCGTCTTCAAGGATCTTGCGGATGCGAATTTCAATCTACCGGTTCTTTTGTTTTGTGCTTAGTAAATTGCTTAATTCACTTTTCCCTTTTGAGAAGTCTAAAGAGGTGATGGTGTCTAAAGAGGTCGCCATTGCTTAGTGTCTTTGGCCAGTATATTTTGCATATGATCTAATTTAAATTATTATTATGTATACTCGTATACATATACTATTTGTTTTTCTTATTGGATATCTTAAAATTCTACTATTTTGTCCTTTAATTTATAAATCTATATAATTCGATGTTGTTATTTTAACGTTCAATGATAACTTAGTTGAATTTTTTTTATATTGTTTAATATAATTTTGTAATTAATTTTATACTAATTTATTAATTTGTTATGTTATCATTCAACTAATTCAAATATTATAAGTTAATATTTAATAATCAATTAATTAATTTGATGACATATCAATTAAAAACTAAACAAATTAGAAAATTTTCTTATAGAAATTATTAAAAACAAAAAAAATCTTTTTAACACTTCCTATATATACGAGTAGATATAAATATATTCAAAAGGAAAAGTTTATAGGAAATGAATGAAAAAAAAAAAACTTAACTTTTTTTTTTATAAAAAAAAACTTTCTCCGACAGATTTCCGTTAATTCAACTCATGTAAAAAATCACTTTTCCGTTATCATACTTTAAGAAAGAAAAACTAAGCATAAATCAAAAAAAAAAATCCCGGAAATGTCAAAAATACCAAAAGAAGGAAAATCGGTTTAACATCATTTAAAACTATAAAGAGACAAATTTGAGTTAAAAAGTTAAAGAACAAAAAAAAAAAAACAAAAGAAACTTTTGAAAAGGGAATTCACATTTAAATAAACACTAGTTGTATTTTTTATAAAATATGCTTATAACTGGAAAAAAATATTATAGATATTAATTGTCTTGTCTTAGACAATTTTAAAGTTGTTGTGATAAAGGGTGTCAGAAACACTACTCAGAATATATCAACATATATATATAATCTGATGAGTATTGCGGCGAATATAGCATCCTTCAGAATTTTAAGTAAATTCGTGATTTATTTTGAATCCTTGATCTATAGTTGGTATTTTACCGAATAGCTTGATAACGGAATTTTTTCCGAAAGTTGACAACTATCAAAACCCTAGTCATCACCAACTTCAACAAAACATTAACATCTTTGTTCTAAACAATTCTTCCAACATAGTAACTTCCCATATTTCCCAATTTCATTTATTCCTATTTTAAGGATCCGTAAAACAGTATACCTTATATAATAGGTTCCAACCAAATGTTTGGTTTAAAAGGGAAGTGATGTTTGGTTGCTAAAAGTCCAACACTACCAAAAAGAATTTACGCGTTAATCTCAATGTTGTCTTTCGAAAGACTTCCACCTACCCTCGCAAAAAATAAAAGAAAGAAAACAGTTGGAATTTAAACAAATAAAAACTTTCAAATTATATTAACGTGATTTTTGTTTTATATAACGTTGAAAGATGTTGACGATTTAACAGGTGGCTTTTTACTTTAACATTTTTCATTATGCACTGAATAAACTACATTATAACAGTATTTAATGCGATTATCACGAATTATAGGGTTAAAAAAAATTAAAAATGTATTAATATATGTCAAAATATATTCAACAATTATACCAAAAGTGTTATACATTTTTTCTTTTTACGACTAATATTAAATATAACTGTAAATTTTTTATTTATTTCTTCTTTTGTAAAATATAAATTTAAAGATCTTTATACAAAAATATATTTTTAATAAAATTATATTCCTATATAATAATTTCAAATTTCTTTTAATGTCTATTTATAGAAAAAATTTAACATTTAAAACTAAAAATTTCTTTTCAATAAAATTATATTTACTTTTGTTGTATGTTGTATCATTTTAGTATATATTTAAAGTTCATATTATAATTTAATAAATAATAATAAAATTATAAAAACGAAAATAAAAATTATGCAGAAATGTTAAAACATATATTTAGAAATGGGTTAATAACGAAAATAAGCGGTATACATATAAAAAATTTAAACTTTCCTCCTTTCCTTTTTGGAAATCATACATACAACATATAAAAAATCTGATTATCAGATTTAAAACAGTATAATAGAGTATAATAAAATTATTTTTATTTAAATAAATCATTTGATTTACCGAAATTACTCTGTTAATATTAAATTCATTAAAATTTAATAATAAATAATTCTTGAGATATGACCTGGACCCCTGTGATATGCTAAGTTTATCATAGTTTTTTTCTATGTTAATTGAAATCTATTTAAACATTGATCATTGGTAAATTGGAAATTTCGACCTTTTGATGTAGATCTATTGTGCTCCCTCTGTTACTATGTTTATTGTGGATTTTTCATTCACTTCTAATATTTCCGTCGGCCTTACTGCCTCTTAGAAGTAAAGATTTGCATATATAGAGTTTATTGCTGATAGTTCATCTTTGACAGAGCAATATGATCCTAGATGCATATATTTTGCTCAGAGTAATGCTAGATGCTAGATGCATATATATTGCTCCACAGTTTTTGACGGGACTCCATTGTATGTGATTCGGAGTTCTTCTTCTTAGCAGAATCTCATGTATTAATTAAGCACATGAACTTTAATTTTCTATACATAACTACTTCAATTTTTTTTAATTTTTTTGATCATTGTGATTGTTCGATGAATGGTTAATGAATAAAATTGGATAATTTTTGATTTCTTTTTATGTTTTATGCCATTATTTCCCATTTTTGATAGAAACAAATTTCTAAACTTTCTTAATTAAAGGGTATATAAAATACATTGTACTCTATCTTGGATCTAATATCAGATCCAAATACTTTTAAATCATTTAAAATAAAAATATATATATATATAAATTTTAAATTCTTCAATATTTCTTTCATAACTATATGTATTTAATTATAAATAATATTTTAATTTTTATTTTAATGTATTCTATAAATAGATTTTCCAAAAAAAAAAAAAAAAAAAAATTTTTTTTATCTTGTAAATTAATTTTTTATATACATTACATTACATACCTATATTGATTATTATTAAAACTATTTTATTTGTATTTTTTAAATACTAAAACTGGTCTTTTAATAATAATATATAAAATTTTGTATATTATTACCTAAATATATGAATATAATATTAATATATTATAATATAAATATAATATTTATATACATATATAATAATAAGTATAAAAATTGGTACATAATATTATAATCATCATATTGTCCTGATGCCATCCATTAGCTTTTTATATAACTTAATTTTCAAAAAAAAAAAAAAAAAACAAAAAAAAAAACAAAAAGAGGAACAAAGAATTTTATTAGACTCCCTTCCGACGTTCAAATTAGGTTAAATTTTTAAATTGATTTTTAAGTGATTTCCTTGTCAAAGATGAATGATAGAAGAATAATTACATTTCTGGCAATTTATTATGTGCTTTTTATGTTACTATTATTTATATTTATTATTTTTATTATTATATGAATCTGTTTTATAGATGTTCAATATATATAATTTATTATGTTATATATAAGTCAAGAGTTCAAAAAATAAAAATAAGAAAAACAACAAAGACAACAAAAGTAAAAACAACAGAAAAAAAAAGTCCTTATACGATTTTTTTTTTTGTTTTAAGTTAGATATTCTATGATTCCTTAAACTATAATTCTTTAGAGAAAATAGTAAAAAATAAAAAAAAATATTATTGGAGTACACTATACTATAAGATTTAAAAGAAAAGTTTTGTTTTTTATACTAATATGTATCTATGTACTTGAAATTTATAATATTTACCTGTTTAATTGATTCGTGAAAATTCGTTTAATATTCTACTACATTTGGTTTCATCTTAAAATGGGGGGTGTTGTACTAGTTCTAAGAGATTAATGGTATTTACTATCTTGCGTTGTCTATTCATAATCCTAATCTAACTTCTAAGTTATTTTGAGTACTTCTGGTCAGTACAGTAGTAAGTCTGACTTTCTTTTCATTATTATATTTTTATTTTACTGTTTATTTCTATTATTATATGTAATTTATTTTAGTGTAAACGTTTTTGTTTTAGTAATTTTATACATTTGAATTTAAATTTTTAACTATAACATATTTTTTTAAACAAAATAAGAAAATCTAAAGTATCATATAAAGTCTAAACTATCATCATTTTTAAATTCTCTAAAAAGTATACCTATATCATAATATTCAAATGTGGTTTTTTTGTTGTCTATAAATATTCAATAAGTGGTGACAAAAAAAAATATCTTGGTATCTTAACTTCTCGGGTTGGATATAAAACCGCAAACAATCTTAAAACAAAGGTCACGTGAATGCAGTGGTATCAAAATGGCGCAATCTATTGCTAATTGAGTACTTCACGCAGCATAGTAAAGATCACCACCCTACCTATACCTACCTTCCTGGCCTATAAACATGCCTATGTATCAGTTTTCTTAATAAATAAGGTAACTAAAACAAGTAATAATCTATATATAATGGTGGTTACATTCGATTTTTTGAAAAAAATTCTTGTCTTTTTCAAAATTTCAATAAAAAAGGTTTTTTGACTATAGACTATATACTTCACAGATACTTTTTATAAAGTTTCATATAAGTGTAAGGCTAATCAAAAGTTTAAACTAGTAGTTGTTTAGGCAATTCAGCACTGCTCAATCCTTATGAAGAGTCCACTATAGTGTTGAAAGGCGAAACACTGCTAAACTAAACACATACTGCTAAACTAATACATTTGATTGATTTAAATATATCCATGCATATGTTTCATTACATAACTAATTTAAAATTTTCTATATGTCCCAAAAATTAAATAAATAATGTACAGATATTTTTCAGTCGTCTGTGGTAAATGTAGCAGCCAAAAAAAAAAAAAAAAAATAAAAATCTTAATTTTAATCCTAGATTTTTTTTTTTTTTTTTGTCTTTTCACAATCTTTTTTCTATTAATTGATGTAATTTTTCGATCATTTACATAATATAATTGGATATATGCTCAACAATAAATCAATTTCATAATACCTATTACCTTCATTCATACGATATCGTTATAAAATAATAGATCTATGTATATTCTATACTATCAAACATTGTCATTCAATATTCATTTATTTGGGTTTTCCTCTTGTTAGTTTATTCTTTACCTTCTCGTTATATTTATTCTATATATAGTCAAATAAAAATTATGATGCTTTAGGAATGGTGTAAAGTATAAATAACGATACATGATGAAATAGTGACAATGATGACATTAAGAACTGTGTAGTAGACAAATAATTGAATAATTAAATTGGTAGACTTTTGGAATTAATGTGACGATAACATTGGTTCAATCATAATAAAATAAAGGAAAACTTATGAAAAAATAAAAAAAAAATAAAAAAAAAAACAAAAAATAATGATTTTTAAAAACAAAATAAAGTATCGCATAGGTATATTATATTACTTTTTTAAGGATGTATATATTATTATTATTTAAAATTTTCTGTAAAAAAGTTTTAATTTTATTTTTATAAAATATCAATAGAAAATTTATTATTATTTTGTTATAAAATACTTGACCTTTTCATTGCACAATTTTATACTTTTATCACTTCATAAAATAGAATATTATGGCGGAAGTTTAGATATATTAAATTTATACATGTTACATGAAACTATTGGTTACAAATCTTAAACTTTGAGATGAAACAAAATACGTTAAACGAAGAGGTGATGTGAAAAGGAGAAAGTAGAAAAAGAGCGGAGTCTATTGGGAAATTAGGGTTACTTAAGTAATTTGGAATGTGGTGTTACCAACCCATAGACAAATTTGACAGTACTATAGATTCAAATTTTTTGTAAAAAATTGACTTAATAATGAGAGGATCAAGATATTACAAGGTTAGAAATAAATGCAAAAGAGGTACAGGGGATGAAAAACTTTGCTATTAGGGTTCGATATATAACACTTCGTTTGTAATCTCACTGGCTTATATAATGTAATAATTTTAACAGATTGACTTCAATTTAGATAAATGATCTTTATCTCAATATGGTATACATGTATGCAACTTATCTATATAAACATTTTAGGCCACATAAAAAAATTCTTTATTGATTTCAATGTAAGAATTAAACAAGGCAGAATATAAACTTACGGTTTTTAAAAGCGCACATTTCCAAAACATAATACAAAAACTGTTTAAAATTGTGACTTGCACGAAAATTTGAAAATTTCGCATAAGAAAAAATGTGAAAATAGAACTTTTTTGAACCCCACATAATTATGAAAAACCGTTAACACACGTAAAAATATATTATTCAACCTTTAATTTTTATGTCTTGCCGAAAAAAATCTGTACAGGTGCCTAAGTTACAGGTGTCTAAAAATAGCAAATTTTCAATTTTTGAGCGGTAATAACTGTTAAATATAGGGCGGTAAAAAAAAAATTTCTGAGGAAACTTATACTTCTAAAAGTTTTTTTTTGTCATAAGATTTCAAGTTCCTATCTAAAAGCGTGCCTGAATTATGAAGATAGAAAATTTGGTTTTCACATAAAGGTATTTAAAATACTAAAATTTAACTTTAAATACTAAATTTAAAAAATCTATATAATTTTGATGTTGATTTATAAAGTTGTTCTACAACATTATTTTTTTTATGAGACCTATCCATGGTTAAAATTTTTCTCTATCATTAACGGTGTAGAAGTTTTGTATACAGATGGACGAACGGATGGACAGAGTGAAACTTTTTGAGTGAATTTTTTTGGAAATGTACTAAAAAAGGAGACCAAATATATCTTAAAATAGACTTTTTTGAATATTTTGCGAATTATTTTTGTATTATAATATAATTAATATTTTAAATATTTATTTTAATATTTATTTTATCTTTTTTAGGCGCATTTCTTGTTCCATATTGTATAATGTTGCTGGTTGGCGGTATTCCACTTTTTTATATGGAATTAGCTTTAGGCCAGCATAACAGGAAAGGAGCTATAACTTGTTGGGGTCGGCTTGTGCCATTATTCAAAGGTAATTTTTATTATGTTTAAAATTAAGAAAAGAAAAAAATAAAAAAACTGTTTTTTTATTATAATTTAATTTTTATTTAAATTTATAAAAATAGGAATTGGTTATGCTGTTGTATTGATAGCTTTTTACGTTGATTTTTACTACAACGTCATTATTGCGTGGTCATTGAGATTTTTCTTCGCATCATTCACCAGTAACCTACCGTGGACTTCATGTAACAATCTTTGGAATACAGAATCTTGTAGACCAGTAAATATATAAATTTTATTTTATTTTTAAATTAAATTTTAATATAATTTTAATTTTTAATTTTTAGTTTGGACATCAATGGTCAAATGAATCTGTAAATGTTGGAAATAATGAAACACTTCTATTTCCAAATGAAACTCAATCGTATTTGAATGTTACTGAACCTTCGGGAAAATTTTCATCGGCTGCTTTAGAATATTTCAAGTAAATTTTTATACCAAATTTTAAAATTTAACCCTTAAAATTTATAAATTTTTTTTTTTCAATTTTTTAGCCGTTATATTCTAGAATTAGATCAAAGTGAAGGAATTCATGATTTGGGTGCTATCAAATGGGATATGGTTGCTTGTCTTCTAATTGTTTATTTAATTTGTTATTTTTCGTTGTGGAAGGGAATTGCCACTTCTGGAAAAGTTGTTTGGTTTACAGCTTTATTTCCATATTGTGTCCTTTTTATATTATTTATAAGAGGAATAACATTACCCGGTTCATTAATGGGAATTCAATATTATTTAAGTCCGAATTTTAGTAAAATTTATAAAGCAGAAGTATGGGTTGATGCAGCAACACAAGTTTTCTTTTCATTAGGACCTGGATTTGGTGTTTTATTAGCATATGCATCATATAATAAATATCATAATAATGTTTACAAGTATGTTTTTAAAAGTATATATGTATATACATATTAAATAAAATTTTATGAATCATATAATATTTATATAAATATATATATATTTTTTTTCTTTTAAATTTTTAGAGATGCAATTTTAACGAGTTGTATCAATTCAGCAACAAGTTTTATAGCCGGTTTCGTAATATTCTCAGTTTTAGGTTATATGGCATATTCATCGGGTCAACATATAAAAGATGTTGCTACAGAAGGTCCTGGTTTAGTATTTGTTGTATATCCTGCGGCTATAGCAACAATGCCTGGAAGTACTTTTTGGGCATTAATTTTTTTCATGATGTTATTAACATTGGGTTTAGATAGTTCGGTAATATTTATTTTGTGTTTTTTTTTTTTAAATTCCCATAATTTTAATTTAATTAAATTAATTTTTATAGTTTGGTGGATCAGAAGCAATTATTACTGCATTAAGTGATGAATTTCCAAAACTTGGTAAAAATCGTGAAATATTTGTTGCTGTTTTATTCACAATATATTTTATTGTTGGACTTGCAAGCTGTACCCAAGGTGGTTTTTATTTTTTCCAGTTATTAGATCGTTTTGCTGCTGGTTATAGTATTTTAATAGCTGTGCTATTTGAAGCAATTGCAGTTTCATGGATTTATGGTATAAATTATATTATTAATTTTAATTAATATTATAATTTTCTAATTTATTTTAAATATTTTTTTTCTTTATTTTTTTGTTTTACTAACTTAATATATAGGTACACAACGATTTTGTGAAGATATTCGTGATATGATCGGTTTTACCCCAGGTGTTTATTGGAGAGTTTGTTGGAAATTTGTAGCACCAATTTTCTTACTTTTTATTATTGTTTATGGTTTAATTGGATATGAACCACTTAAATATGAGGATTATGTTTATCCATATTGGGCAAATGTATTAGGTTGGTGTATTGCTGGTTCATCAGTTATGATGATACCAACTGTTGCATTATATAAAATTGCTACAACACCCGGTAGTTTTAAACAGGTAACAAATATATAATTAAAAAAAAAAAAAAAAAAATTATATTGTTTTCAAAATCTATAAATTTTTAGCGATTTAAAACTTTAACAACACCATGGAGAGATATGCAAGTTACGGTTAATGGGGTTGTTACTGAACCAACTGGTATTCGTTTAATTGATACAAAAGAACATGCAGTAGAAGTTTGAGGCCGAAAGTTATCTAGATTTAAAATTTATTATGTTTAACATGCGTACATTTTACAAAAATTAAAAACAAACAAACAAACAAAAAATCAAAAATAAAATAAAAAAAATAACAAGAAAAATGAACAACATACACATATACATATAAAACGCAAATATAAGTAAGATGTCATCCATTTAGTAATAATTATTAATATAATATAATCGTTAAAAACAAAAACTAATTAACTATGATTTTTTTTAAATTAATTAAGAATATAACAAGAAAAAAAAAATTAAAAACAAATTAAGTCATATATTATATATATTTATATATTAGTTATATTAGCAAAAAGTATTTTGAAACAAATGTAAATGGTTATAAAAATTACTTATTAAATAAAAAAAAAAAAAATAAATTTATAAAAACGATAAATCAAAAAAAAAACAAATATGTATTTAAAGTTCCACTGGCGCATTATTTAACACTATATTCAAAAGCCTAAAATAAAAAAATAAAATTGAAAAATAAAAAATTACATTAATATTTAATTATAATTAATTGTTATATACATATATATAGATAAATAAGAGAGTTGCATGTTTCAATGCAAAATATGATGACTTAAAATTAAAACAAAATAAAAAAAAAACAAAAACGAAATGCTGTGTAGATAATATAGTAAAAATTAAATAAAATATTAAATTAAATTAAATTAAATTAAATTTTTAAATAACAAAATTAAAAGTTAATAATTGTCGCGATATTGTTAAGTAAACCGCATAAATCATAAATATGTATAACATAAACAAAAAAAAAAATAAAAAGTAAAAATCCTTGTAATTTATAATAATCTGT
Organism: Poecilobothrus nobilitatus; assembly: GCA_947095535.1. NCBI lineage: Eukaryota > Metazoa > Arthropoda > Insecta > Diptera > Dolichopodidae > Poecilobothrus > Poecilobothrus nobilitatus. Next base: position 163,162,232 of record OX352773.1, read on the forward strand.
GTACGTACAATCTTCAAAATATTTATAACACATATATGTATATATATATATATATATATTGTAAAATAAAATAAATTTTATTCCTATAGTTAAGAGTCAACCAAAATCAATAGACATTATTTAAAAACAAAAAAAAAAAAATATTAATTTTAAAATAATTTTATTTAAAAGAGAAAAAGTTTTTTAAGTTTTTTTTTTATTAATAAAAACAATAAAGAATATTTTAAATTCTTAATTTGAAAATTTTTTAATACATACAATCAAACATTCTAATAACTCTGGCTTCTCTTCAAACATTCTAATTAGGATATACTCGATTCACCTGCTAAATAAAAGAAATGTACGATTCACCTAAATATTCTGAGTACCGTACCAAGTTTTCTTTCAAAATTTTTTATGTATTTTGGTTTTCTGTACAATTTTTTAATTCGACCATGAAATTTCAATATACGCTGTACCTTTGTACCTTTAAAACTATATGTGGGGCCTCGGTGGGCTAGTGCGTAAGAGCGTATAAAATACGCTGCAAACACCGAGGGGAGTGTGGGTTCGAATCACACAATTAATTTAATTTTTTTTATTTGAATCAATAAAAGAAAAGAAAGAATATAGGAAGAATACAGAATTAAAGTAGAATACATACTATGTAGATAAAAAATATCATTTCAGTAATAAAAATCAATAAAGTTCAGTAATAAATTAAAAAAAAAAAACTTTTGTGTACGAGATTTGCTTAAAAATATAGAAACAATTATTGAAACAATTAAAATATTGTGAACATTAGTATTATAAGTATACACTACTATTAAAAGTATACACCACTTCCAAATCAGAAAATTTTTTTTTTTTGTTTGGACTAAGGATTGACAGGTTTCACTCGTTTGATATTTGATTATATCGATGGTATAGTGCACACTCATGTAAAGTGCTATATTTTAAAAATTCTGATTATGGCACATATGCTATATTTTAAAAGCATCTCTTCTTCATAGTATAAATATTCAACAAAAATATTTAATAAAAGCATTCAACAAGTAGTTTACGATATATAGAATATACTTTAGTAGATTAAGTCAAAACGTTAGTGATTATTTAAGTCTAGTACATTTACTCTGAATGTTAGAGTTAAAAAAATATGTTCAACAAAAGTCTTTTTTTTGGGTTATTGAACCTACAAAAATTTATTTAAATAAAAATATATTAAGTGCTAAATTCTCAAGACAAATATGCTAAGTGCCAAATTTTCATTTTAATAATATGCGAAGTACAAAATCAATTACAGAAAATACAAAACCAAAAAAAAAATGTTTCCAATTATTATATTAGAAAAGAATGGAGAGTAAAAAAAACTTTCTACCACTCTTTTAACTTAACTAATAACTCGTAACTTTTAACTTTTAACTGGTATACTTTTGACAAGCTAATAAATTTTTAAAATGCTATTAAATCCTGCACAATTTCAATTCTGCAACTTAGCATAAGTGTGTTCTAAGCCATCAATATTCTAAAGCTTTTTAAAATTTAAATTTTGTTTTTTCCTGTTGTTTAAATAAGAAATCTGACTTCTATTCACAATTTTTTTTTAATAAAAAAAAAAATAGAACTGATAATAATTAAATAATAAAACTAATTGAACTATTTTTGACATTACATCACTCAATAACAATTACAATTTTGTTGAATAACGATTCTATTGCAGCTAAGAAGTTTTATTTTTGTGTTCTAATAAAATAAGGATCTGTACATAAGGAGAAAAACAAAAAGAGTATAATTTAAAACTAAAACTTTAACTACTTTTAACTTCAAAAATGTATACTAATTTGAAATGTATTCAATAAAAGGATCTCTTAAGTAATTGCGATCAGTATTTAGTTTTGTATTTTGACAAGTAAAATGAGACGTTTTAAAAAGAGCCAGTTCCCATTTCTGAACACTCTAAAAGTGTTGTTTCCTTACCTTTAGTGCACTATTAAAATTTATTTTTTGTTTTTATTTCTTTAAACTTTTACTTAATGTAATTTCTGAACTGAAATATCTTACATATTTTATTGTTAATTATAGTTGATTTAAATAGTTATAACTGTACTACTGCAAAAATGACTGTAAAATTTTTACAATACATATTTTATACGAGTTTTTTTTTTTTTTCTATTAAAAACGAGATTCCTTAATCCTTTAATTCATATAATAGAGAAATAATACATAATTATATTATTTGAAATATCCAAAAGTTTTATATTTAAATGTGTATAACACTTATAACATATAAGAAGAATATATTATTTATAACCTCTGATATAGTATAAACTCTGATATAGTTTCAATCTCAGAAAAAAAAAAGTAAAAACAAAACCAAAATTTATTAATATGTACTTTCTTTATTCTAAATATATGTATACAATTACAATAACTACAATCATTTGTATATATATATATATATATATATATTATATAAATAAAAAAGTTGACAAATTTATATTATCATTATCTATTGAATAGAAAATTTTTAATTGTAAGCTGTTATACGTGTAAAAAAAATTACTATACATATACTAATGCATTTATTTCGAAGTTTTTTTTTTTTTTTTTGTGTATTTAAGTACTTTAATTAATACATATATAAACAAAAAAAAAAAAAATTATGTATAACAAAAATATGATAGGTATTATAAACTTAATTTTTTTTGTTTTGTAATTTTTGTAATAAAATCTTATTAAAAACACTGACCAATTTTAAGGAATAAAAGCGAACATTTTAAAAAAAAAAAATTTTAAAAATAACCTAAATATGGAATAAATGTTTGTTTTGTATTATAGATATTTTTTTTTTTTTAATTAATATATTTTGTATATACATATTACATAATTTTTTTTTTTTTTTTATTATTAATAATGTTGTATTATGCTTAAGAAGTTCTTAAAAAAAAAATAAAATAAAGTTAAATAATAATAATTAATTTATATATATATATATATATATGTCTATGGTTTCTATGAGAGAGAGATTTTAATAATTGCTAATTGATATTTTTAGCATAAAATCTGGATATTTTTTAAGCTTTCAACTATATATATATACAAAATATATAGTTAATTGTTAAAACTATATATAATATAGATAATAATTTTGTTTGAAACTACGTAATATGTGAAATCCTTATTTTTAACAAGATGTTAATAGAACTCATCAAACAAATATCATGGAAACATATACACGACATGAATCCATTAGTTGTGTATTGTTCAGAAAATTAGATGAGTAAAAATTGTATAGGGTTTTGTATACCATCTGCCAATAGTATCTTAATTTTTGATATTATATATTTAAATCTAAATATACCTACGCTATAATTATACCGTTATATATAATATATATATATATATATATATACATATGTATATACATATGTATTTTTAAATTAATGAATATTCTTAATTCATTTAAATTATAAACTTACATCCATATTAATATTAAAGACTTCTGATACGTATATCACTAAAATTTGTTATTGAATTAGAGATTGGGGCTATATGAAATTTTTAATTTTGTTTGGATTCAAAAAATTAAATGACCATAATAAGGTTTATTGTGTCAAAATAAAATTAAAATTGGTAATAGTTTGGTGCTTTAATTTAGTGATAAAATTTTTGATAAAACGTATCACTATAGTTTAACATGATAATGTGTATGTTAGATACACTAACAGTGTTAGTGTTGGAAAATTAAGTTAAACTTCTAACAATTTTGTATATTTCAATTTTTTTTTTATATATAATAATTTTCAATTAAATTTGTATTCAATATGGACAAGAAATCTTTAAGAATTGATAATGTCAAAATAAATGTCAAATAATATCAAAATTTAAAAGAATTTTATATTTTGATCATATACCATTTAAATTTGCTATATACTTAAAACACTTTAGCTTAAATTACTATTTGTTTAGATTAAACTGTTTTGGGGCGCTTAAGTATATGTATGCTATATCAAAATTAATTTTAAATTAAATTCTTCACTTATGAATGCTTTGTAAAAATAAATTTTTTAATTTAATTTTGAAATAAAAAAGATTACCATTGATAAGAATATAACATTATTATTATTAAGGCTTATCTGGTATCATTTTAAGTTCCAGACGATTTGTTTTTTTTTAGTTACTATTTATTTTTTGATAAACTATTGATAGCTTCAAAATTCTTTTATACATATACTTTTTTTTTTTATTATAATTTAATTTCAAGATTTAATATTTAAAAGTAAATTAATTATAAATGTTTTTAATTTTGTTTAATTTAATTTGGAACATTATTGATTTGAATATTGAATTATACTATAAATATAATATTTATTTTAAAAATAATATTAATTATTTTAATATTAATTATTTTAATATTAAATCCTTTAATATTAAAATTTAATAGATATTTACCTATACCCAAAAAAATAAATAAAAAATTATAATAAAAAAAATCATAATATATGTACTCAAAATTGAATGTTTTTTAAAAAATTAAAATAATTGTTGAAATTTTATCAAATAAAATTGGAAAAAAAAGCAAAAAAAAAAATTATATCATTATATATACATATATACCTATATATATATATATATTAATAATATTATGATTTATATTATTATGATTTATGAATATAAAAAAAAGAAAAAACTATATAATATACAAAATTAATGTAAATTTTCTTACTCAAATACCATATATATATATATACTATATTAAGTATACATTTATGACAAAATGTTGAGAATCGATAAATTTAATAATGAACGAATTTGTAAGCTCGTATTATATTAAAAAATAATTATGGCTTTATATCAAATAAATATTATTCCAAAAAAAAAAAAAAAAAAGAAACAAAAATATAATAACTATATATAAATGCTTTTAATAAATTGGTAATAAATAAATAAATTAATTAATTAATTAATAAGTTAATAAATAAATACATACATAAATAAATAAAAGAATGAATAAACAAAAATGAGAAAATATATAAATAATAATATATAAAAAAACAATAAAACAAAAAAAAAAAACAAAAACAAAAAAAAAATAGTATATCTTAAGTTAATTTTATAATTTATTTAATATGTTTATAAATTTTGATAAGTTAAATATATATTATACATATATAAATATACAATATATATCTACATTTTACTACATAGTATATAACTATTGTTTTTTAATTTTATTTTTAACCGAACAACAATTTTTTTAACATTTAGAATTTGCCGAATTTTTATAGAATAAATATCTGATTTACCCAATTATTTTTGACTTAAAACTGTCTAAAATCTCGAAAATCCAATATTTGTATAAACAAAATAGAATGAAAATTACCGATTTTTAAAGATGGACATTTTTCACAAAATAATTAATTGAACATTTTAGAATTGTGAATTAAATCAAAAATTTATAATTTTTCTTAGAATTATACCAGGGTGGTTTAGTTTAGACCATACGTATCAGCTTTTTAAAAGGGAAGGAGTGGTTATTTTAAAATATGAAAAAAAAAAAAATTTATTAACTAAGTCGTTGTTATTTTACCGATTGATGATATTTTAAACTTCCGGAAAGAACGGGAAAAAAGTTTTTTAGACCGGAAATTTACCGAAATCGAGATTTTAAAATGAGAATGGGTATTTGTCGAAGCAAATTCGGATTCCACGTCAAAAACTAAGAAGCTTTTGTCTTAATAATTTTTTAATTGTTTTCTAACTATTTCTTTTAAAATTAATAAAAATAAAATCTTTCATATTTTTCGTTATAAAAGTAATTTCCATTTGAAATTAATAATAAAAAATTTAATTATCTACTAAAATTTATAGAGAAAAATTTATATAGGTTTTTAAAAATAGTAAATTTGTAATGCTATTGTGATCCACGAATTTAAAATTATAGCTTTCTTAGGTTTAAATCTAAACACAAATTTATAACACAAATTTATATACATATAGTAAAGGGTATATAAATAACACCAATAACAACATAATTAATATCATATAGAAAAAATATATATCAAATGTCCCATTTGTTAAAAAGATTTATGCCAAATGTAACCAAGATTTATGCCAAATGGCAACAAGATTTTTTGCAAAGTGTCCATTTAGTATAAATGGAATTTTGCTAATTGTCCTTTTATGTTAACTGGCTTTATGCTAAAAGTTTTTTTTTTGCTAAGTGAGGAATGGATTTATGCTAACTGTCATAGTCGGCTCCGTATCGGAATCCCGTTTTTCCAAATCCCATAAATCGAAATCCCGTCAAATCAAAATCCCGCCAATTAAAATCCCGCCATATCAAAATCCCGACAATTAAAATACTGACATTCAAAAATCCGGTTTTTCCTTTTTTGTTTATTTTAAATTCGACTTTTTCTAGAATTTTTGCATTAATTTTTTTATGCGTAGCCACTGTTAAATAGAAAAAGGACCATATCTGCCTTTTCCAGAATTTTTAAATTTATTATGAAAATAGGATATTTGTTTTCAAGATTTATGTAAAAATTCAGGTATTCTCCTTTTCGTATCTAACAGTGGCTACGCATAAAAAAATTGCCCAAGCATTATATTTGAATTAATTGTGCCATCGGTTTTTGTTATTTTTTATTGTATATATATATATATATATATATACATATATATTGTTACATTATGTCATTTTTGTTGAAAATACATACCTTTTTTTTTTTTTTTTGGTTTATATACTTTCTAAAATACTGTTAGAATAAAACTATTTATTTTTGTTATTAAAAAATTGAGATTATTAATTTATTAGGTAACTTACAAATTTTCGGTAATTAAAAAAACAACATCTGGGAAATGGTAAAATATTTAAGACATAAAATATGGTAAAAAAGGGACTTTAGAATTTCAATTAAAGATGAATTTGAATTGTCGGGATTTTGATATGGCGGAATTTTGATATGGCGGAATTTTAATTGGCGGGAAAAGAAAAAAATTAAACGCTAACGCATTTTTATATTTAAACAAACATTTTTATTACAAAATAATTTTCCATTTGTATATTTATACTATATTATTTTACAAAGTATAATGTAACCCTTCTAAATAAATTATATATAGACAAAAATTATATATGTACGTAAGTGTAAACATGTTTTATTTTTTTAATTGTAAAATATTTACCCCAATAAAATTCTTTTTTTTTTTTTTTTTTTAAAAAAAGCTTTAAATTCTTTGTCTGTTTTAAATATTAAATTTGTTATAATACTCATATCTCAATTAATAATTCACTACTTCATTTTTCACACGCTAACCTCTTCTTTGAATGTTCTCTTATATATAGAATGTAGGTCCTTTTTATACGTATGTTGGGTCTTCTTTAATACTACATAATATTATGTTCATATAAGTATTTATTACCAAACAAATTCACCATTTTAATTGAAATATAAGTCTAGAATTTTAAATTTCTTAGAATACTTATCAACGTGTTTTTAACAATAGAAAAATTTTAACTAAAACAAAAACAAAAAACAAAATTAATTTTAACAAAATACTCTTTAAATTAAATTGTATTAATTAATTTATAAATCAATTATTCAATTAAAAGTTTTATATTTTCTCCATCATCTAAATATTTTCTCTTATTAGTTTCAAAAAGTTCTTTTAATGCAATTACAAATTTAGCATGTAATTCATTTATTTCATTCTCAGTTGGATTTTCATTTCTTTGAACTGGAATTGGTGCTCCAACTAAATTTTGTGATAAAAGATAATTTTATTATAAGGGATTTATTATTATAAAATATTAAAATATAACTTACCAACTGTTGTTATAGGTATTCTATAAGGTACCCAACCAAAAGCATACTGTAAAAATCCACGTCCAAAAAAGAATGGTGGTGATATACCAAATAAACTTTTAAATTGTTCTTGAAAACGTCTTAATAAAGATCCTTCAGGATTTGATGCTTGATCAAAAATATCAACCTCACCAAATGTAAATACTGGAACTAAAGGGGCTCTTTAAAAATATAACAGTATAAATTGTTAAAATTTTAATACATAGTCAAAAAAATCAAATATAAAATGAATAGAAAATTTTTTTTTTTACCCTGTTCTTAATGCTATTCTTATAAATCCTTTTCTTTTATTTAAATATAGTTGATAATTTTTTGGTCGAGCATATAAAGCTTCTTGTGCTCCACCAACTACTATAATAGCAGCATTAGCTGTTGTACCATCTTTATTAATTGCTTTACTAAAATTCAAAAATTCAATTTTATATTACAAAATATTTTGAAATATAGCGACACTCATGGCTCAATTTCTTTTATATGTACTTATTTTATACTTGAAACATATTCTTGTAAAAATTTGAGGGATGAGTGTATCTACATATATAATTATGTATGTATATAATACAAAAAAAAAAAAACAAAATATTATCTTACGATGTCAATAAATTTTCAATACTCTTTTGTGAGGATGGTGCTAATGACCATGCAATCAATAATTCTCTCCAAAATGGTACACCAAAATGTGAACTTAATGTGCATGCTCTTGATGCAATTCCAGGAAATAATTCTTTCCATTTGGGTGATATTGAAGTAAAATTTGCAAAAATACCAGCACTAAATACAAAATGCATATATGTTTTTTAAAATAAATTTACATTTATACATATATCAATTTAAATTATGTAATTAAAAAAAAGTATATACATATATCTGAACATACCATAAAATTCCATGAGGAAATGATGCAAATAAATAATTTGTATCAGGTTTTAGGTTTGTTGTTTTAACAAGATCAATTGGAAAATATTCACGAAATAATGTAAAGAAAATGTTATCTCGGAATAATTTTAATCTGAAAATAAAAAATATATATATATATATGTATATAATGAATTTTATATTCGTGAATTTATTTAGGATTATTTTTCTTGTGATCTCGCTATTCAATATACAGATTGGAAACCATTAACCATTTTTTATACCCGTATGAACTATGATCAAGGGTATAATAAATTTGCCATTACGTTTGTGACACCTTAAAGGAGTCGAGCTAGATATAGTGTCAAAGGTATGGATCGGCTCAGAATCGAATTCTGAGTCGATTAAGCCATGTACGTCCGTCCGTCCGCACGATAACTCAAAAAATAAAGGAGCTAGAGGGCTGAAATTTTTTTACGTCTTTTTTGCAAAATTGTTAGTTTTGCTATTTAAATCCAACATTTTCGGTCGGCGGGTTCGAGTAGCTGCCATACAACTTCTATCTTTATATAGAAATAACTCAGTATCTATTCAAACCAGGTTTCTGAAATTTTGCAAATGATGATCAAGTTTTATGGCAACAACTTTTGTAAAATTTGGTTGTGCTGGTGCGGCGGGTTCGGGTAGCTGCCATACAACTTCTCCGTTTAAATGAGAATAACTCAGTGTTTATTGAAGCTAGGAATCTGAAATTTAGTATAGAGGTGTCGAGTTACATGCCAACAACTTTTGTAAAATTTGGTTGGTCTAGAGCAGCCGGTTCAGGCTTCTTGCACCTCTTGGCCATACAACTTCTTTCTTTCTTTAAATGGAAATAACCCAGTGTATATTCAATCTAGGTATCTGAAATTTTGCAAATGATGATCGAGTTTTATGGCAACAACTTCTGTAAAATTTGGTTGTGATGATATGACAGGTTCGGATAGTTGCCATACAACTTCTCTTTTTAAATGAAAATAACTTAGTGTCTTTTGAAGCTAGCTATCTGAAATTTAGTGAAAAGTGTCGAGTTGCATGCCAAAAACTTTTGTAAAATTTGATTGGTCTAAAGCAGCCGGTTCAGGCTTTTTGCATTTCTTGGAGCTTAATGAAGCTAGGCGCAATAGATTCGGGTAGCTGTCATACAACTCCACAATTTACATAAATATATCTCTGTAGTTCGGTACTAAAACATCTGAATGTTTTTAAAAGATGATCAAGTTTTATAGAAACAGGATATATTACGTTCATACGGGTATCCCAGAGTTGACACAGTCTACTCTACTGAACTCTTCCTCGTTTTTTCTATATTCGAAACCGTTCTAGAGATGTGATTTAATTTTTATTTAAATCAATCTACTATGGCTACTAGATATTTCTACTTGAAAAATTTACATTTATTCTATGGAAAATTTTAACATTATCCATAATTTTTTTAAAGTTAAATAGTTGAATTTCTCTATTTAACTTTATCCAATATTTTAAACTTCTTTACCTGCCTTTATTTTGAAAATTTGTTCTATATAGGATTATAAATGGAATATTTTTGTTTGGCATATTTTAATTATTGGGCTTTATCATTAGTCCATAAATAAAATTTCCTATTTATTATTTCCATCTTTCAGCTGAGTTCTTAATCCGATAAAATTAATCTGAAAATCTAAAAGTCTTATAAGCAATACAAAATTAGCAGTTATATATGGATTTCCAGAACTTCTGTTTGAAAAACACTGCAAAAGTCAGACAATTTTATCGAAACATTATAGTATAACTGTATAATTACCGGTTTTTCCGCACCTATTTTAAAGCTCTTTGTGAAAATAGATATTACACTTTCGTTTGCATATGAGGTTCTTTATATTTATTTTATTATATAAAACTTCTCACGTACTTCACTACTGTCATATATCTTACAGCTTATTGTTTTCTGCAAAAATTATGTATGTATATGTATTGCAGGAGTTTGTTTCTAAAAATTATGAATTTAGTCTTCCCAATATTAATTTTTATTTCATTAAATATTAAAAAATAAAACTTATATACAAATTTTAAGAGTTTTCATTTTACAAAGAATATAATTTTGACCAGAAAAATTTTAAAATGAAAATAAATAGGCATAGAAATTCTGGATATTTTTCTTTTTTAGATATAACTTAAAAATCAGTGGCGGAACTAGTCGACGCAGGACCCTGCGTTGCGGGGGCCACCAACTATAGAGGGCCCAAAATTATTATTAAAAAAATTATTTACAATCGTTTTTTATATACATACAATGGAACTTTTTTCCCGCAGTTATAGTTGCCCACAAATATATAAAACTAACATTGAAAAATTAGCGCTGTTATGAGTTTTAGTGATTTGTAGGTGATATGAATATGTTTCTAATTCTATTGCAGCTAATCTTGAATATTGATGTGTAAGTTCTAGTTTAAGTCATAGTTTTTATGATTTTTCTATTACATATATTCTGTTCTTGAATTATTTTTCTGCATCCATCCAAATAAATGAATGCTAATGACGGAACGTGATATAATAAATTATACATAATATTACGTGATACAGTAATTATATAAAGAAGCACTACAGAGGAAGTATAGTGAAGATATATTAAAAGAATTTCCACTGCAAATGGTTATGGTAAAGACAATGCTGCACGATGAAATATCAAAAATATCATCTATACGCGAATTCGCTGAACTTTTAATAGTAAAATTGTCAACTGTAGCTGCAAGTGTTCCACAAGTGATAACAGCATTGTTATTGTTTCTCACGCTACCTGTTACGGTCGCATAACTGAACGTTCTTTTTCAAAGCTGAAAATAATAAAAAATTATATGCGTAATACCATTGATAAAGACCGTTTAAGCGATCTTTCAATACTTTCCATTGAAGGAAAAGCGGCTGCGAAAATGTAAATAAAAAGCATCATTACTGATTTTGCCAATATGAAGTCAAGGAGGAAAGGTTTTAATATACAAGGTCCATTAAGTTTTAGTTTCGTTCTTGTATTATTTTTATTTTGATTGCAATATTATATATGAAATAAATATCTAACTTGTTTTTGTTAAAAAAAAATTATTAGGGGAATATTTTATTTTTGCGCGGGGGGCCCAAATTTTGAAGTTCCGCCACTGTTAAAAATATATATAAAGCTACAACAGCTACATAAGTTCATAATCCCGACAACTAATCCATAATTTAAAAAAAACAATAAATTATATTAGAATTTTTTAATTGAAATAAAATTTCAACATATACTTTTTGTCTTATAAAGATCATATTATACTGCTGGAAGAATTAAAAAAACATTCGTTGTGTGTGATTGTGATATTAAGCAAAAGTAAAGACGCTTCTGAGTGACGCATGAAATGAAAACAAAACAAAAGAAGTCAAAATATTATTATTTATAAAAAAAAAAAACAAAATTTACCTACTTAGTTGTTATGTCTTTTAAATTAATCACCCAACTGAATGTACATATATGTATGTATATTAATATATATATATATATATATATAAAGAACCACTCATATATATAATAATATATAAAATAAAACAAAAAGTAAATAATATATAAATATTTTTTGAAACTATTTTTATTTTAGTCAAAATTATTTGTATTATACACAGGAATATGGAAAATCACACAAAAAGACACAGTATATAAATATGTACATATAGTAGCGATAAATAAATTCAATAAAATTTTACGGAACCCGTATATTCAAAAAATTTTTGAAATTTTGAAGAAAATAAATGAATGAATAAATGAAAAATTTTTTTATTGAAAATAATTCCTCCCTAATTTAATTTGACAAAAATGGCCCTTATGAACAGTTGTTCTTTTTTAAATTCACAAGTTGAAGTAAATATATTCAAAAACAAAAATTACAATGGAAAATATTAACACAAGACCTGTACTATATTATATACATATATTGTTTAGATGTTTTAAAATTAGATGTTTTCTTCTACTATTTCTAGTCGGTAAAACAGTACCCTGAAAGAATACCCTAAGAAATAGGGCCGAATCGGCTTTATTTCATTTTTAAAACATAAATAAAACTGAAATCGGTCTTATTACCGCTTCTCGAAGGAGAAATTAACTTGAATTTAATCGAATCAGCTATCATTTTTTCAGATATTATGTTTATTACTCTATTTTTTTGTGGTGTTTTGTATTCAGAACATGTTTTTTATCCAGCTTATTCCAGGAAGTTTCTTTTGCTATTTTTTTTTTGAAAGTTTTTAAAAATACATGTTTGGTTAAAAATATTTTTATAGAAATATATTACTTTTTTTGTAGAAGTGTTAGGTAAAACAAATTTTAGTAAAGCCGAAACATTTTATGGTAAACTTTCTTAAAATAATTAGAAAAATTAATAATAATTAGAAATATTTGTTGTTAAAATATGTATGTTACAAAAATAATTAGGAATAATTTTTTTATCATTAAGTAATTTTTTCGCATTATTTCAATTTGAAAACGATAATAAGGCGGAATTGAACTGGAACCCTCAAGGCAGAAGAAACGTGGGAAAACCTAAAGTAACTTGGAGAAGAAGCGTTCAAATTGAAGTAATAAAGAGTAAAAAGTCTTGGACAGAAATTAAAAGACTAGCCTAGGGAAATTTGGAGAGAATTTATGGAAGTCCTATCTTCCCGAAGGGAATAAAACAGGAGGAAAAAAAAAATAAGGCCGAATTATAAAAAAATTTCGACGATTTCAGCTATCGCCCCCCCATTAAATTTATTACCCATATGACTCCATTGAAAAACATTTTTATTTCATAAAATTTTCCATAAGTTTTATAGATATATGTACTTATGTATATGTAATTTATCAAAAACTCAAAATTACTGTGTAAAACATTAAAATTTTTTAAAATGAATAATAATTACCATTAAAATATAGTTTTAATTTCAGATTCAAACATATGCGGTACTATCTATTTCATTTATAAAAAGAAAATTTATAAAAATATAAACAGCTGGTATTAATATTTAATTAATTTATAGGTAGATATAATGTTTTCTTTTCAAAAATCAACAATTTTTATAAAATCTTATTTATTTATTTAACAAACAAAGAATATAGATTATATCACATCACATGATTTACAATAAGTTATTTTCAGATTGGCATTTAAAGTGTTAAAGTTTGTTTTTATTTTTAATATACCGGTATTTTAATGTTTATATATAAATAGGTAATACATATTATGTATATGACTTGATAAGACATTTTTTAAAATAATTTTGAAATTAAATTTTTAAAACACATTTCATAATATTTTGTACTTTCAATATTGATAAAAATACTATTTATATAGTACGTACTTACATATATGTCTTATATATTATATTTTCATTTAACGCAATAAGATTAGAAAACAATTTTTTGTTTTTTTTTTTTTTTTTTTAAAGAATTACCTATCAATTTTATTTATTTATATAAATATAACTTTACAAATTATAGATTATTGTTAATTAAATAATAAATTAAAAATGAATCATTAAAATTTATTTATATTGACAGTAAAATTGCTGAAGCTGATAAATTTTAATAAAAACAACCAAAATATATACAATATATCGTACATATGTACGTATGTATGTACCTATATGTATGAAATTAAAATAAAGTGTAATCAAACATTTTTTTTTATTTTTTTTTTTATTATTAAATTAATTATCAATATTATTTATTTTTTTTTATTTTAAACACCTTTTATGGATACGATTATTATTATTTTATTTAAAAATTTTAATTTCATGGTTTTTGAGTGATAAACTGATCAAGCGAACAAAGTTTATTACCAGTGTTCTAATCGACATGTGTTTATTTATAGAAAAATATATTTTATATTTTTCAATTTCAACTTTCAATGTACAATTAATTAGTCAATGCAATTCATTATTTTTTTTTTTTTTTTTATCTGTTACGATCATTATTTATGAATGAAAATTTATTTAATAAAATTCAATTAAATCTAAGATATAGGGAATATTACTTACCCAGTATTTTTTCCAGAGTATTCAGGATTTTCACGATCAAAATACATATAAGCACAATAAAATAAACATAATAATCTAATAGTCCATGTACCATAAACCTTAAAATAAAAATAAAATAATTAATATATGTATATATATATATATATATATATATATGTATATGTATGTAGTACATATTAATATGAGTTACTTATATAATGTATAAATTTTAAAATGCCGAAATCTGCTAAAAACCTTATTTTTATTTTTGTAATATTGTTTAACTAATTTAAGTTTTAAAATAATATTAAAATAAAACAAACGACCCAATAATATTGAGAATGGTTTAAGTAAAAAGGATTTAATTTAAAGTTAAGGTGTAATAGTTTATATTTATACCAAATACATACCAACAATGAAAGAAGTAAAAAAACTGAAATTGATTCACCAAATACCATTAAAAATATCCAAAATCCTGCTACAAAAGTTTGTAATCTTCTACGTATTGGTATATTTAATGGTGCCCATACTCTATGTTTATCATCAGTTGTTTTCATCATTTTTTTTTTTCTAAATAGAAAATATTTCTATACATATAATATATATATATGTATATATATATAATATTTGAAAACAGAGTTTTATTATTTTTATTTATTTAATTTTTCTTAATTATTTTTTGCGGTCTAATCAATCTGAGTGCACATACAAAACTGAAATGTTTTTCCTTTTAATTATAATATTTCAGTTAAATCAGTATAAGTAAGTGGTAATCGGTATAACGTTTTTTTTTAATGTTTGATAAACTTTAAATTTGTTCTCAAATTAACAATACTGACTGAGAGATAAGAGAAAAAAAAAAAAAATGGAAAATTTAAAAGAAAAAAATAGACAAGAATAAAATGAATTATATATTATTTAATAGATGTGTGTTATCATATTATATGTTGTTGTGTTTTTCTTACAATTATAGAGGATCTTTTAAAAATTCTATTTGCACACATGTTTTAATATATAATATGTATGTAGTTAATATATGTGTAGTTATCATTGTATAGTCTCTAATAAATCTCTTCATATTTTTATTTATAGATCAAGAGATATAAGTTTGAATTTTGTAAAAAAAAAAAAACAAAATTATTGTTTATTTATTTATAATTATCAAGATTATGTTATATGTATATATTGTACATAATATACATATATATATGTATATGTAGATAAATTTTTATCAAATATGTAGATACATATGTATGTATAGTTGGAATTTAATATTTTAAGTGTAATTAATCAGTTTAAAAAAAAAACTCTTATCAAATTTAAAATACAGTAGGACCCGTTTAATTGCACACACTAAAAACCCAGCCATTTGATGCTCATATCCGGATTTTGTATTAATCCGAGGCCCGGATAATTGCACAAATTTGTGTATTTAGAAAAAGCATTGATATGAACCACAAAATTTGTGCTTTTATATGCGTATTTTTTAAAATTGATTTGTGGTGATTTTAATAATGCAAACCTAATTAATTAACACTCCTATTAAACCTATTATAACACTCGTTATTTCAAATTCAAAAACTGATGTTAAAAATTTGGCAGTAACTGTACATATGTATGTATTGTATATGCACTAGGTTTGTTCGTAAAAATTCAAAGGGTTTACTCGTAAAATAAATTTTTAAATGCAATATTTTTTTAATGAATATGTGCATTTAACAGAGTTATTTTCTATGGGCTACGGCTAATGAGTCAGAGATTTTTTTTATGCTTTTAAAAGGTTTTTGCATTTAAACGAGTTGCAAATATCCGAGTAAAAATGTTAGAAAATATAAATGTTTAAATGTACGATGCAAAATTTTTGCGTTCCTTTAAACGAGTTATGCACTTAACGGGATTGCCTTTACACGGCTCCGACTGTACACATACATATATTGATAATTATTAGTTTAATTGATATTAATAAAATTTAGCATAATATATACAATATGTATACAATTTATTATTGGTTTTTTAGAAAATTTAATTATTTTTCTTTAAACCAAGACAGTGTATACCTATATAACAAAAAAATGGTGATAAAAAGCTTATGTTTATACCGTAAAAATAGAAAAAAACTTATGTTCACACGTTCGAAAAAGTTAATGAAAGTCTTAAATATTCAGAATATTATGTTGCTCATGCATTATTAAATTTTGTTTAAAACCATGTTTACAACATTTTGGTAAATTTCTCCACCCACATTTTCAACATTATTTAAACTTCTTTTTGAACGGTCAAAATTTTTTTTTTTTGAAATGTCATTTTTTTTCTATAAGTTACGTGTAAAATATTTTTAATAATTCCATAAAAAAAAAATTCAGAAAAATAAATATAAAAAAATATTCATTACGAATAATCAATTATGATTTATGAGAGCTTCGGAAAGCTTCTATACAATTCGAAAAATTCCATCAACGTTTCATTATTGATAACAGCCTTAAAAAACAAAAATTCTAATTACTAACTAATAATATTTTGTATAAATTTCTTTTCCTCCGTTCTTTTCTCTACAAAATTCATTTAAAACTGATACAATAAACGTCAACCAACAACCAAAAAGCCAGACCGGGAGAGTAAAAAAGGTCATATAGCTTTAATTCCATTTTAAGATAGAAATAAGGCTGTAAAATAAATTATAGACTTATGTCCCTTTTACATTTAGTATTAAGGCTATATGACTTTATTTGACTTTGAGAATTTTTTATTATTGTAAAATTTTAAAGATTTTTATTAAAAAATTGAATTGTTGTTGATACAAAATAATATATTTATTAACTTATCAACTTATCAATGTAATTATTAATTCAAATGGCTCTTGGTAAACAGGAACCTTTCGTTCATATACAAAATATTTAGCAACTTTCTTTTTTTCGAGTAAGCCGGTTTTTTTTTTTATTTTTACAACGGGTGCTATTTTTTTTTTTTATAAAATTATACATATTTCGATATCCATTAAAAGTTAAAAACTTACCTCCAATCCTAAAATCCCTCCTATTCAGAATCTCGCATATCATTCTAGAAAAAGCGTATAACACTGCTTTTGAATTCCACTCTAAAATCTCTCCTATAATGCAAAAAAAAAAGGTTTTTAAAATACAGAATTTGGAAAAAAAACACTCCCTTTCGCTTAGGATTTTTTATATCTTACCAAATTTAAGAATCTGGCATATTCATATAAATATATATATATATATATCTATATCAATATAAATATTCTGAAAAAAGGGAACACCCTTTTTTTGAATCCAACTCTAAACTTCTCCGTAATTAATTTTTTTTTAAATTATTTTACAACACATTTATCAAAGAAATTAAAATAAAAATATCAAAGAAATTAAAATTAAAATAAACCTACGCTAAACAAATTATTGAAACTTTGGTTTTGTAACCATCTCTAAAAATTAAAATCCTTTCCAGTTATTTTTTTACAAACATATTTCAACAAGGCACTAAGACGGTCATTTTAAAAATTTATTATGGCTTTATGAAAATATGACTTTGTTTATTACAAAATCAGGATTACCCCCTTTTTCGGAATATGTACATACATATATGGAGTAACATGGATTTAAAATAACTTAATTAAGACTATACATAATGTTGTAATGTTGGTATATTATAATTGGTATTTTAAAAGTAAAAATAAATTATGCCGTTAATGCTCAATTAATTCTGACCTTAATAACAAATGTAAAACGGAAATAAGACCATCATTTAAAACTATGGCCTTATTTCACCCCCGTTTGCCACACGCATTAAATATGGTTTTAAACAAAGTTTAAGTTGCATTATGATGGATTTGTTGAGAATGCAATTTGTTAGAAATTATATAGTATCAATTATGGAAGTCTATTGAGTTTAGAATTATTTCTACTTTCAGATTTCTACGAAAAAAGTCAAGTAATTATATGGATCTACAAAAGGTAATAGAATTGACGTATTTAAAAAGTCGTATAAAAATTTTTTGATGTCAAAACAATTTTTTTTATAATAATTGCATTTTATTATTTAAAATTTAAGAAATATTTTTTTCTTTTTTTACTTTTTCAAAGAAGAAATTTTTTTTTTTTTTAAATAAATAAATTTAAAATAAAAATTTACTTCTTTTCTTTATTTTCCATTTCTTCACAACATATCAAGTCAAAAATACTTTTAACTTTAAAAAGTCTAAAATGTTAAAATAATTAAAACATAAACGTATAACATAAAAAGCATCCCTTCATAACAAATTTTATATTTTTTTCTAAAGAGAAAAATTCTACTCCAAGTAGACTAATCACATCCATAAATCAATACAATTTTCATTTGCATATTTATATATTTTTTTTTATCTAAAGTTTTTATATTTTATATGGGTAATTAATATAAGGAATAAATTAAAATTGTAAGTTATTACATATTTGATAATATGCATTTGTTAAATGTTTATATTTTTAGCACATTTTCAAAAAAAATGTATTAATCTGTCTATCCTATACTGTCTTTAGAAAGCTTATGCATCGTTTAAGATTGAGCAACGAAATTAACCATAAATAGGTCTTCTAAGAAAAATTAATGTTATATGGAACAACATTTTCAAGCAATTCCTAAAAGTAGGAAAGAGTTTCTCTTGATTTTTCACAATATTTTTCTTATGTACAAAAATCTAAATGAAATTCTTGCTAATTTTGATGTAAGTTACAATTTTAGACTATATTGTCTTTTTTTGAAAATGTGCGCCTTTAAAAACCTTTAGTTTTACATTATATTATATTGCTTTGTTATTTTTTTGTTTCCCTTCATTTTGAAAATTTTTTAATTGAACGTTAGAGTTTAATCCGAATATTGATAGGTTAAAAGCTTTGAAAATTTAATTTATTCAAAGATTTTAGAATTCAAAGTGATTTAGAACCCTACCATTGAAAATTTATATTCATTTAATTTCAAAAATGTTTTGCATTGTAAATAGAATTGTAAATTTCAATAGAATTAATAAAAATAAAAATAAAAAATAAAAAAAAATTAAACGCTTAAATATCATTTTAACAAAATTTTTTATTAGAAAATTATTTCAAATTTAGATAATATGTGTATATTAAATAATATAACTTATATAGAATGTGTTCTTATATAATATAAAAAACGTTAAATGTAATCATTTTAAAAGGATTATGCATAGATATAAGCAGAAACTATACTTTTACAATGTTATTATGATTCCCCGGAGGGTATTTTATGGAAATAGGCACGTAAGTAGGAGCGTAATTGTATAATATGATATATTATTAAATGATACACTATATACTTTTTAAAATAAACCTATCGTTTAAACCGGGAGATAATTTTATACAAATTTGGAGCTGTATCAACAAACATAATTAAATTAACAATATGGAAAATAAAAAAGAAATTTTACTCTAAATTATAGTAGATATTATATATTCAATTATTGAAATTTCAATTCAATTCAAAAGTTTTGTATTTTCCCTCATAAATCTCAACGATTTCCTTGAATGCTGTTACAAATTTACCATGTAAATTGTAATTCATTAATTTCATCCTTCGTTCAGTTTTGAGTACAATTAGAATTGTTGAACTAAAATTAAAGTTCTCATTAAAGTTTTTTATTATATACTAATAAATGACAATTTAATTACGAAATTATTACATTAGAATTAAAAAAGTAACAAAATATTTTTATATTAACTTACCAATTGTTGATATACGTATTCTATTTCTATAACGGACTCAACCAAAAGCATATTGTAAAAATCCTTGAGAAGAATCCTCGATTCCAAAAAGAAAGTTGGTGATATTTCTAATAAACTTTTAAATTATTCATGAAAACATCTTAAAAAAGATCCTTCAGGATTTGATATTTGAATAATACACAGAAACTTCGCCAAAAAAAAAAACCATTGGAACTAAAAGAGCTCTTTACAAATACGAAAGCAAAAAAAAAAAAATTTTTAAATAAGAAAAAAAATAAATTTAAAATTTTTAATATACACTTACATTTTTACGCTGTTTATCGTTTATCTTCTTAATTCTATTCTATTCTAAGTAAGGTTTTAAGTTTATTGTTTTAAAAAGTTTAATCGGAAAATATTCACTAAATAATGTTAATGTATAAAGAAAATGTGTTCTTGGAATAATTTTAATCTGAAAATAAAAAGAAAAAAATAATGTGTTTAGAAAAAAATATATATATAGTATATAGAAAAAAATTTCTTTATTAATTATTCGTCTATGGCTGATGTGACTAAAAACCATTAATAATAAATTTTTTTATATTTTGAACTCATATTGGTATGTAGTTTACATTTAATTTACTAGATTTTCCGATCAGAGTTTTATTCTCCCTTTTCAAAGAATTTTAACTTAGAAGTAGAAATGGTGAATTTTAATTAATTTAGTTGACCTATTGTTTTGTGCTGCTCATATTGAAATTTTTTTAATTAAGTTAAGTTAAAGTAAAAGTAAAAACGATTCTGCGTAACGCATAAAATAAAAACAAGGAACACAATATATTAATATCTATAAAACGAAATTTAATACTTTCTTCTTTCGGATTTAGAAAAACTTGCATTGTATTTCTCTCCGCTTTTTTCCTAATATGACAATGTCATCTGCTGATTAATCTTGATCTCTTTGTAGCTATTAGAATTAATCGCTTCGCTTTCTTGCTAATATGACTATGTCATGTGCATAAATTATTATAATCTTATTAGTGGGTAAAACTAAAAAAATATTTTTGATAGAATATACCAATAGCAAATTAAATATTGTTCCTGATGAATGATCTCCTCGTCTTACGCTTAAACTTGTTATGTATATGCTCACTTAATTCCAAAATTTTTTTTTACAATAATTTTTCATATAATGATAATAGCATTACTATGATTAGTTTTATGGGTTTTCTCAGTATATTCAGCTCTCCAAGTGCAAAAGGTGTCAAACGCTTGTTTGAAGTCGACATAATTTCGAAGTCGAGTGACCCCGAAGTGTAAATGCAGTTTTATTAAAGTTTTTTGATTGCGGGTAACATTTTCAGTTTCAAACCGATTTATTTTCGCAGTTTTATATTGGCGTTTTAATATTTTACAAGTCTTCATAATATTCTATTAATCGCTCTATAATTTCGGATTCTAATGTTTATGTATCTTTAAAAGAAAATCAATGAATGCAAAATGATTTTCTGAATTAAAATCATTTATTAAACAAATTTATCCTAATTTACTTATATTTTTATTTTTTTATATTAAAATGAGAAATGAGCAATTCTCTGTATAAGAGAAATAAAAATTCCGTAAAGTTTACAGTGGCTTGCACATAATCAAATGGAAAATATTTTTTAAAAAGCTATAAGCTTATTATGTGTTTTAAAAAACCTTATTATGAGTCGCTTCTTTAAATTCTTACAATAGATTGAAAATTGCATATGAATTCGAGTATATGTATATACATAATATTATATTACAGCAAATTTTAAGATAAATCTTTTTGAATTGGTGTAAATTGTCTCTGAAATTTTATTTGCAACATCCCCTGTTTAAGAACTATTAGGGCTGAAAAATTTAAATTTAGCTATTTTTAAACACCCTGTATTTTAAGTATCTGTACACCATTACTACTCTCGTATTATTAATTTATATCCTTGAATTTTTTCAACCGTAAGTTTGTGGAAGTATTAAATTGTATTCGCCCTGATGATGGCAGTGGTGCCGAAAAAAAAAGGCTTTATAATAAATAAATATAATATTTTAAGAATTATAAAAATAAAATATTAATAAAATTATTTTATGGACAAAAAGTATAAATAAAAAACAATTTTTTACTCAATAAATCTAATATTAATTTATAGTTTCATTGTCTTCTAGTGATCAAAGTTTTAATTTGATTTATTAAATATTTTTTATTGCATTAATTTTATTATTAAATTTTACTTTTAATGTACATTGAAATTCATTAACATTATTTTCTTATTACGCTCTTTATTTATGAATAAAAGTTTTTAATCAAATTTAATTCGTATATCTGGCGAATGGCGCAGCGCGTAAGTTATCGATATTTCAGGCGAAAGAACTCGTGTTCAAAGCCCGGTCAGATCAATATATTATTTATATAATAATACATATAATACAAATAAAGAAAATAATAAAATTATAACTTAATACTTGTAGAAATAACTCAAGTCAATGGTTAATTGTAATGTATTAAATCTATACTAATTCATACTAAAAAGAAGTAAAAAATCTGAAATTAATATCCTCAAATATCCTCAAAAATATCCAAATTTATATTGAAAAACTTTGTAGTCTCCTATGTATTGATATATTTAATACAAAATTTATAAAATTTAATTCTAATAGTTTTTATATAATTTATATTTTTACATTTTAATTTTCACACATTTCAATTTATGAACATTTATCATTCAAATTTAAAACCTAAAAATATAAAAATAACAACATATTACCATTCTGTTCAGAGTAATATTAATGATCCGATTTAAAAAATTTCAATTTTTATTAGAAAAAATATCATTTTAACTATTTTACCGTTTTATCAAATTCAAATTTCATCAATCATTTCAATTTTCTTAATTCAAACGATGCATCGGTTCAATTAAGTGATTGTAAATATATATAATAAATATTAAATTGAAATAAAAATCGTTTTTTGTAAGCGAAATTAAAATTGTTTTTTAAATTAAAAGAATCTTTGGCATTTATTTCAATATCGATTATTTATATTAAATCGATTAAATAATAAAAACCATATCAAATTTTGTTTCATTGAATCAAAACAAAACAAATTATAAATAAAAAGCTTTTTTAAAAAGGCTGTTGTTAAAAGCTGATAAAACTTTTTTTTGACAGTTGTTAAATTTGATTTTTCTTGTTTTTTGTTTTAAATTTAAACATTTCTATGTAATTTTAAAAGAATTTTAGTTTTTACATACATATATTTTTAAATTTAAAAAAATTTTACTAATATGACATTTTATAGGCTTTAGAATTTTAGAATGACAAAATTCGATAAAATAAAATAAACTGAACAAATTGTATTTACTTTTATTATTTTGTTACAGGTCATAAAAAATATACGTAATGAAAAATTCTAAAATATACATACATATGTACATATGTACATATCAACTCCTGGTAGTAAGTAATAGCATGTAACTGATTTTGTTAGATTTTTTTTTGTTTTATGTCTAATTTAGCATTACAATGATAATGGTACCAAAAACGACAGCATTTTGTTTGCAGCAAAAAACTTTTACTCGGTTTTTTGTACTATTTAAGACGTGGTAAGGCAAATTTAGTTTTGTTTTTTGAAATTTTTGATTTTTCATTCGATAGCAATTTTGTTTTCAAATTTGTTGTGATTTTTCTTGTTTATTATATAATATAAGCTTGGTTTAATAATCACAAGGATAAAAAAATTTTGTAAATGCATAAAATATATGAATGATCATTTTACACCAGATTTTTACAGAAGATTCTGGTTTTCGCTAAATTCTTTTAGCTATGACACAAACTAAATATTTCTGTGCTTTAAGATTTTTAAAACTAGCCAGTTTTAGCTGGTCCGTTTGAAAAAAAATTAGTACAAATTTTTGTGTGAATTTGTACATCCCTATCATATTATTATAACACTTTTAAGCTTTGGGGTCACTAATAAATCCAACGTATTTTTCTCGAAATTTTTAAATAATAATGATCCAAAATTTTTGAACCATTTCAGTGCAAAAATTAAGTGTTATAAATAACAAAGTGATAAAAATTAAAGTTTGACATTTGTTTAAATTAAATGCTTGAAAGTTAAAAAATTGTTAACAAGATAAATTTATTAAAGAAGTAGGTATGTATTAAAAAATGAAATTCAAGTAAGGTATCCAGAAAAGCAATTTCCAACTGTAGAAATCTTTATATGGTTAAAAGACTCGTAAAATAACTTAATAAAATAATAAATATAAAAATACATTATTAAAAATCAAAACATAAAAATAAAAGTTTTAAAAATCTGAAAACGAAAGCCTAAGAAAGTGCACGATTAAAAAATAACAAAAAAAAAACCAAATAATTGACAAGTTGGCTTGGCAATGTTATTTGTTATTACTAATCGTTTAAAAGTCTTAGAAGTATGAAGCCTTTACTCTAAGTATGTATTTTTGAAAAGAAAATTATAATTAATTAAAACGTAAGTGATAAAAATAAATAAAAAAAAGTCAAAGGGAAATACATTTTATTTAAAAAAAATATTTTTATTATTCATTTTAAATTAAATGTTAAATTTATTAAGTTTTAAAACAGTTTTAGTAAAAATTAGATTAACATGAATAGTTTTACGTTAATTACCATTACTTGTAGATCGCAAAGTGGCCTATAGTATTTATTTTCTGTGGTTATATCTCGTTACTTAGGTATGATATTTTCCAAAGTTATTTGTCATGACTTGTGAACTGTAAATTGACCAAATTTTTCTCCTTGTTTATATCTCGTTATTTAAGTACCGTGAAATAACCATAAACTTATAGATTTCTATTTTTTAAAGCATTTTTATTACTTCTAATGTGCAAAGTTAATAATTTCATTGTCAATTAAATGTATTATTTAAAATTTTAAAAAATTAAAAAATATAGGATTAGGAAAATTTTTAAAAAGAGCAGGTTATCATAACCATATAATATAATGGTTATTATTATGATTAAGATAAAATCAATGTACTTTAATATTTTCAAATAAAATAAAACTTTAAAAAATTACTTTAAAATCTAATTTAAAAATCAATCTTCTTCCGGAAATTGTATTATACAGTATAATACGCAAAAATATATAACAATTGATCAATTGTCAAAGCAGCCATTAAGAAGATTTTGGTTATGTGCATTAAACCAAAAAGCTGTTTGTAAAAATTTATCATAGAAGGTAAACAATATAAATTCAACAACAACTAATAATTTGGAGGCATCTTCTGAAGAACATTTTGCTTTCTTGAAGTATAAGGAAGAACAATTAACAAGAAAGATGTATCTAAAGCTACATATAATTTTAAGGTGACATAATATAATTTAGAGAATAAATGAAACAAAAACACTGTAAAAAACTTTTTGTGTAATTTTCGACAATTAATTAGTAATTTAGTAAGTAATATAATTAAAAATGAATAGTAATTTAAATAAATAATTTTTATTGTTTTAAATATTTCTATTTCTACTTTGTTTTGAATATTTTTATTTTTAATAAATAAATTTTAGATTGAATTTTTATTATTTTGAAGTAATGTATGATGTATATGAGATGATTTTAGTATATAAAAATTAAAAATAAAAGACATAACTATAGTGCTACATATAATTTTAAAATTTGATTTATTTTTTATTTTTTGCCAAAGAAACTGCGGCACGAGTATAACTTGGTGGGCAACTATTGCACCAGTTACCCTAATTTTACTTTAATAACAATAATTAGCAGTGACAATTTAAGAAAAAACAAACTTAAAAATGAATGTAGATTACTATCAGTTACTTTTAAAAAATGTGTCAATATTTGTAACTACTACTAACTAACACTACCACTACTACTAACACTATAATTTATACTTTATCACGTCTAGTTAATTCTAACTCCCTAACAACTGCAAAAAATCTTGACATATATCAGTTAATTTCAGAAAAATGTACGGTTATTTGTAATTATACAATACTGTAAATAAAACCATATTATGCCACGTTAATGCCCATACAATATAACCGAATAAAAACGATGTGCTGGTATATAGAAACTTGCAGTTTTAATAACTTTAAAATAACTGAAGATATTTATTAGTTACATTACAAACATAATAATTCTAAAATAACTTCAACTTCGTTGAAAGTTTTTCACACACATTTAGGAACGCCCAAGCTCTTCCGAAATTCAGTTTTTTTGAAGACATGAGACAGTCCTGAGTCTGTAATATGGCAATAAACTCTAGGTTACGTTTTGGTTAATTTACATTACTAAAATCCCAAAATGTTTTTCAGGTATGAAAATAATATTAAAATATGATTATTTTTATTGAAAATATTATATTTGTTTAAAAGAATGAATAATTAATCTACATTGATTTTCCCTTTTAGATATACGTTTTAAAGCAAAAATAAATTATTTTCAGGCTATAATTTGCTTATTTTAATTATATTTTGGACACACCAACATTTTATTTATAGCACATTTCCAAAATAATTATGAAACAAAGTAACCATGGGTAGATCTCATAAAAAAATTAATGTTGTACAGCAACTTTTTCATGTAGCCCTTTCTAATACGGAGCTACAGCCCCTGAAACTTTAAAAAGCCCTATTTTTAAATGTGTATTTCTCAAGTTCTGCATAACATTTCTTCAATTTAAAAACGGCATTCGACAGGAATTTTACTTTCATAAACCAATATCAAAATTTTACATTTTTTTAAATTTACTATTTAAATTTACCTTTATGTTTACAAAATTTTGCAAGATTTTTCTTCCTTCATAACTCCGGCATGCCCTTTGTTAGCACCTTAAAATTTTAAGATAAATCTTTTTGAATTGGTGTAAATTGTCTCTGAAATTTTATTTGTAACATCCCCTGTTTAAGAACTATTAGGGCTGAAAAATTTAAATTTAGCTATTTTTAAACACCCTGTATTTTAAGTATCTGTACAGTTTTTTTCAAAATGAAAGCCCAAAATTAAAGCTTCAACTTTATAATTTTACATGTGTGAATGGTTTTTCTTAATTATGTAGGTTCCCTTAAAATTGAAGAAAGTGTCTCTTTATTTTTCACATTTTTTTTATTATAAGAAATTCTAAGAAAATTTTGGGTGTAAGTCACAATTCTAAACAGTTTGTATTGGTTTTGGGTAATTAAATTATTATATTTTTTAAATTTTTTAACAGTTCGTCTCATATGATACGTGTGCCACAATGTCATATATTTTTGGCTAGATCAGAGTTATTGCTTTTTCCGATGTGGTTAACATTTCTGTTTTTCCAACATGATTTGTATTTGTATTAATTGCAATTTTATTTAAGATTTTCCGCTACTAGGACACCAGTTATCCTTTATTAGTGGAAATCATTTGTAAATAAATGAAGTTAATTCATCATACCAGTTCCCCTTTTTGTAACACGAATAGTAACGTAATTAAATCTTTTTTGTATATGGTTATCTATTGAGTTAAGGTCTATAGTAGAATGGCTGTTAGTATTTCCTTGATTTTGACGTTGATAAAAGCGATCTAGATGTCAATAAAACATCCGACGATGTTTTTGGCTTTTTGGAAACCCTTGTTGTATAAAATACCTCGTGAATTGGTTTAGCTGGTTTCTTATCTCCAGTTCTATTGTGTTTTGTGGGCTTTTCAGGAAAAAAGACGTTAGTTTTATCGGCTATTAGGATGGTGTTAATCTTTCATATCTTTTTCGGTTTGGGAAGGAAGACAAATTTGCACTTTCGCCACATATTCAGCGTCTTAACTTAAGTTGTTTATAATGTTGCTTTAAGGATTCTAAGATCTTACTCTAAATCTCATTTTGGGTTCACATTGCTTTATTGAAGTTTTACTTCCAACAGATTTCTGTTTATATTAGATATTCTAAACAGTAACCATGAAGGTTCGTATAATCCTTATATTGCTGACGCTTTCGACTTCTATATCAAGATCTCTAGTATTTACGTGGTCTTACCTCAAATTCAGTTTGTTTCTTAGACATTTTCTGAATTGGCCCCACTTTGTCTTTTTCGGATTCCGAAAAAGAGGTTTATGTAAAGAGTTAAAATAGATTAAACTTTACATGACTTCAATGTACCATGATATTCTGAGTAACTTACCGGATCTTTGATCGTTCGTTGCAGGTGGCTCCACCTTCATTTGTGTAGGTATACAAATGTAATAATGATGACCATACTTCCTTCCTTCTTTCATCATATTGATTCCATTAGGAAGGTGGCCGTATTTTTAATGTTGAGCTGTGGAATGAAAATAAATTTTAATAATTTCTTACCCAAAAAGTAAACTCTGGTGCTACCATTGTCCATTTTATGGAAGTATTAGTAATTCCGATCCCAACCTGTTGGTCGGTTTTTCGTAGTATTTGACTCCTAAATAAGAGCCACCGTGTTTCACTTTTTTGACCATGCTTTACACCACTACTTCGATAACGACGATGATTGTCGTTGTAGGCTTGGTTGGATTTTCGATTACAGCCCTATCAGGTAATATGGTTATTTATCGCTATTTTTAGGTGAATTTCCCCCTACTTCTCTTTAACCGTCCCAACACCCTAATTTGTTACCTAATTATGCGCTTTTCCTACTGGAAGCAGATCGACCCCAACAATGGCACTTCTTCAAACACCTCTCCGTCTTCTTCTGTTTGATGTTGTTCTTCCCTTTTTCTTTCTATCAGGTATATGCGCAGACATCTTCGAAGGTAGTATATTTGGCCATTTACCTTTTCGATCACTTCCCTCTTCAGTACTTCCCATTCAACGGTGTGCAGATCCAACGATTCATTAAGTAAATCAATGATTTCAATTACCTCCTCTAGATCGTTGAAGTAATTTTTGATCAATACATGAACTCTTTCTAGTTGTGAGATCCCTGTCTTCCTTACACACCTTAGATTAGCACCGGGCCACAACTCGGAATTGCCCCGTATGATTTTCTTAATCCAGATTACAGTGCTTTTGTCCACACAGGTTATCTTGAAAATGTTTCCATCCAACAAACTACAAAAAAATCTGAGTACAATAGCATCTTCTCCCCTTTTTCTCCTGCTTGCTTCGCACTTAATCCACTTGTCTAGACTTACAGTGAGTAGTGTTCTATTAGACTCTTCCCTTTATCTGGCCCCTCTTCCCTCTGGAAAGAAACCTCACTCACTTCCCTACTTTCTTCTGTTAGCGACCTAACGCCTCCACTGGGGCCAGGCCCGCCGGTGATCGCAGTTCCTACTGCCCTTTTTATCTTTTCTATCCATTATCACATAACGAAGGCTGGGGCCCCTTTGGTTTTCCTTCCTCACCCAACAGCCTTAGCCTGGTTGTACATTTACAACCAGGGGGTCTTTACGAATTTAATATTCATAAATAAATATATATAATTATTAAAAATTTTTTTTTTTTCGTATTATCAAATGTATTTTTGAGGGGAAGATATTCCATTGAAACTTCTAAAGCTGGTGTGCAAGTACGTAACGTGTTTCGTTTTTTCTTAAAATTTTAGCACGTAACATTGAAACCTTCTTTTTCAGTTACGTTTTGCTTTTTTTTTTTTTTGGTAGCACGTATCCTTTGAAACACCTTTTTTTAACGATGGTAAAATAGTTGAAGCCAAGTGTTCTTTTCAAAGATAAATGAACTTTTATATTTAAATTTCAATACAAAATAACTAAATAAAGTATATTAAAATAAATGTTTATAAAAATAATAAATAAAAAGTAAAAACCTGTGTTTCTATTAAAAAAAAAATTAATTGAAAAATTTTAACTAACAAAAAGAAAAATTATATTTTTTGATGATGAAATTTATTATTTTGGAGAAGCCCCCTTATCTTGGGAACCAGCAGTCGAACCAATGCGGCACCTTAGTGTTTGGGGTTCGTTTTATGGAGCGGGCTTGAAAGTCGAACTTTCTTTTTTTTTTTACTATTTTTAAATTCTACTACAAAATCGGTGAGTACGTTTTCTAAATCTTGTCGGTCCGACTTCTTATTCCCAAAATACGAAGGCTTCTTGCAACCTACGCTATTGCAGTCATACGTTGTTTATTAAAATTCCCATATTATATTTATACTTATGATTTTTTTTTCTGAATCCAATTTATTTTTGTATTTATATACGTATATTTTATGCAAAATATACCTTTAATCAATTGAATCTAAGAACCACAACATGTAAATTGTTTAAAATTTCAGGCGTTTCACTTAAATAAACGTTTCAAGTTACGTGCTTTCACTTTTGTTTTAATAAGCTGGCATGTTTTTCAAACCCGCTCATCGAAAATGCATTTGCGTTCATATGTGTTCATATCTCATGATCTGAAATGTCAAAAAAAAAATTTGACAATGTGTTGTGATCTAAATACGTTGGACAATGTGTTTGCGACGTTGTAAATACTGAAATATCAGTCAAATTAAGCATTCAAAATTTTCTTAGATCAAATCAATTTTCTTAGATTTTCTTAGATTATTTTGACGAAACCAAATAAATTTTTTTTTGATATTTCCAATGAGACCCAAAGTTACATTCTTTGTAAATTAACTGCTTGCCATTACTGCATAATAGATGGAAGTTGTCGGCAACTTCATAATTTTATTTGATTATTTACACTCAGTTTTTAAAACTAGAGTATAATTTTTCGATAATTTTTAAATATACACAGTTTCATTTTAAATTTTCGATGGCTGATTGATGGCAAATTATTTTTTTTTAGAGTACAGTATAATGTACAATGTTTTATTTTATATCAAATAAATGAAATCATTTTAAATACAGCTTGCATTTTCTTTAAAGTATTTAATGACTTTACAAATTCTTCTGGTATATTCAATCATTATTATCTATTTCTTACTTTTATAATTAATAACAAAAAATAAAACACATTAATTAAATACGTTTGTTTTTTCATGACTTCGAAAAAGTCAATTTTTTTTTTTTTTTTTTTTTGTATATTTTATTATTTTAATTTATTATTAACAATTGATTTTTTTTTTATTCTGTTTTGTTATTTATACTCTTTAAGTATAAGGATTAGTACGTTTTACAATTAAATTAATTTATATACCATTATTATTATTATTATTTATATAATGCGATTGCATTTTCAACAAATAGATATATTACTTTTTATAATGATCTAAAAAAAAAAATTTTTTTTTTTTTTTTTTTTAATTTTTAATTTTTTTTTTATATAATTATAATTTCATTTGTTTTCAACATCAATAATCTACAACCGCAATAACAAATCTTACAGACGAAATTTAAAAATTTAATAAACTTGTTCATAAGAATTATTTTTCTATACACCTAATTTTTGTTTTTAATTATTACTTATTATTTGTTTAATTAGTTTTTTTGTTTTAGTTGGTTTTGCATTTTTCTTAGATTTTAATCTAAATAAACTTATTAAATATACGAAAATTCTTTAAATAAATTCTTTTTTTATGTGTTGTTGTTTTTGTTTCTTTACTTTTTATATTTTTTATTTTTGCAAGTTTTTCAAACTAAGAAATTACAAACAAGTTCGCAAATATTAATAATAATAACTTAAAGAGAAAATTTTTGGGGAGACATAAGCAACAAACTAATTTTATGACGGTGTTTGAGCTATTGGCTGAAAATAATGTAATCCATTTATCTAAAACAAAAAAAAAAAAAAGTAAATAAATATATATTATATATTAAAAATAACAATTCGTTAATATAATATTAAATCACGTTAATTTAATATAATATTTACCGTCATATCGTATTCTGTAATATACGCTGGGATTTCAAGTTGGTCCTTACAAATTGCTGAATATAAATGTTCAACTCCAGGAAGGGAATGTACTTTTGCTTTAATAGCTGGTGCCATAAATGTAGTAAACCACCAAGTCATCATCTAAATTAAATATTATGCAATTAATTAAAAACTTTTCTTTTTTTTTTTAATATTAATTATTTATACCTTTGTTAAAAAGTTAGGATGAACGATATAAAAAGCTTTAAGATTCTTTTTGTATCTATAAAAAAAATATTAATTTTTATTTACAAATTTAATTATAACAATAAGTTTACGAAAAAAACAACAAAAAACATACTTGTATGGAAGTACAGTATAAACTTCTTTTAACCATTTAAATGTGGGATAATTGCTGGCAGATGTTAAGGTGTGGAAGTACGCAATTACATAGTCTCCTTTAACTATTGGATCCAATAAGGTAATTAGATATAATAACGCCTTAAAACAAAAAAAAAATAAATAAATATATACGTTGGTATTTTCAATTTTCGATTTTTTTCTTAAATGTAAACATACTTTATCTAAATCAATATTTTGAGCTGGAAACCATTTTCCACAAAAAACAATAACAGGTCGACCAAGTCTATCAACACCACTCTGATATAAACATCCTATACCAGATACTTCAGTTAGATCTTCTGTTCTAGCACGATGTAACAATCTTTCATATCTGAAAAATAAAAAAAAAATAAAAACAATATTAAGATAATATAATTATATATCAAACTTTAATAATTTAAACAAAAATTTATTTGTTTTTTTTTGCAGAAAAGTAATAAAAAAAAAGTTGAAAGTGTAATGTGTCAGCCACAATAAGTACTTGATAAAAATAAAAGTTAGAGAAAGAGATGAAATTTGTTATTGTGAATTAATATTTTATTTACAAATATTGATCGAAATTGTTGATGTATTGTAAATGTAACCGATTTAATATGCTTGAGTAGTTTTCCAATATTTTTGTTTGCCTTGAAATTTTCATTAAATATTTACCAAAAAAAAAAAAAAAGATTTTTCTTTTAGATTTCTTTTGTTTTCTTGTAATTCAAATAAATTTTAAGTTTGAAAACAAATTAAAAACAAAAAAAAATAACAAAAACATGAAATTGTTTTTCTCTTTTAAAAATTTAAAAATTTATCAATACTTAATATAAATTTTTAAAATACAAATGAACCATGAATGAAGTAATAATTTAATAAATTATTAATTTATAGATTTTAATTTATTCACATACGCAATTTTAGGAAGAAATATAAATTACTAATTTTTGTTTTTTAAATCGACCTTCATATTATAAATTTATTACTCAACCCTGAATTAAAATTTTAATAATAATTTATGTACTTTTAAATGCATATAAATGCATATTATTAAATAATACTTACTAAGTTTTGTAAATTGAAATAATTGTTTGCTCGTTTTAAAATTGTAATTTAATGTTGATTTCGAAATTCCGAATATTGGGTAAAAAGAGCAATTTTAGATTGAAAAAAGAGCAATTAGTAAATCTAGATTTACTCTTTCAAAAAAGTGAAATCGACAGAGCAAAACAAAACCTAAAAAGCATAGGTATGCATTTTTGAAAAGATCTAATCTATATAGTGTTACTTTCTAGATCAGTTTTATCTTCGATTGGCATTTGTTGCAAAAAAAAAGACACTTTTTTAGATGAAATCTAGATTTTTTCTCAGATTTATTCT
Source organism: Poecilobothrus nobilitatus (assembly GCA_947095535.1). Taxonomy (NCBI): domain Eukaryota; kingdom Metazoa; phylum Arthropoda; class Insecta; order Diptera; family Dolichopodidae; genus Poecilobothrus; species Poecilobothrus nobilitatus. Next base: position 163,196,230 of record OX352773.1, read on the forward strand.
TTTTTTTTTTACAATGTTATGTTATTTATTTGTTGACAGTTATTAAAAATAATTTATTTATTTATACACAGTTACCGTGGTACATAAATATACCAGGTAGCTATAACCCCTGTTTCCACGTAGAAAAGTGTGGTGTTTAAAAATAATGAAAGATGTCAAACTTTATTTCTTATAGACAAGTCTATATAAACAAAAAAACAGTTAATCTCGTATTCATGTTCGTTTTAAATAAAAAAAAAAGCACTCAAAATCAAAAAAATCAAATCGACGTTTCCAATTATATTGAACTAGATTAAGACCGATAAAAATCAGATTGTCATAACCAATAAAAAATCAAAATAAAATAATTCGGTTCAATTTTCTTCTAATCAATATTTGACATATTTTAAAAGATGTAGGTACTAAAGTGATATCGTAAAATAAATTAATGACATAACCAGAATGAAATTACTATATGAAATAATTGGAGACTAAATTTCGATTCAACTAAAATAAGTAGAAAAAGCAGTGGAAAAATGTAAAAAATATAGTACCAGACTATAGCAGATATAAAAAATACAAATTTTGTGAATGAAAATTTTCAAAGAGAATGTTTATTATTTTCCGAATGGGAAAGAGTAAAACGCCTTTTACAAACTTTAGTTTTAAAAATCTATAATAATGGTAGATATTAAAGAAATTTTGAAAATTTTAGTTCTCTAAATAACATTTTAAGATACTTCGTTTATAAGTCTTAATCAATTTTTAATTTTTTTTCTTCTTTAAATTTGTTTATCTTAAAGTGTAGAAATTGTTGAACCATGGGTGATTAAAATTAATTTTTTTTCCAATTTATGCTAAAAAAAAAAACAAACAAATTCTAAATGTCACATTTAAACAATAGGTATACTATATAATATGAAAAATACTAAGAATACAGGCATTATTCTATAAAAATGTTTGAAAATTAGTCTATAAATTTATAAATTAATACATGAGAAAAAAAATATGGTTAGTTTATTTTAATGTTTCGCGCATAATAAGTTTCTTTTTTTCCACATTTACAATAAACATTTTCTTTATGAGCTTTAATTGGAAAAAAAAATAAATAAATAAACAATTGGAAAAATAAAAAACTCTTAAAATTTATTTTACATAGTAAAATTACAAACTTGAATTACATATCTTAAATACAATAACTCTTTGTCAATACCTTTTTAGTGATTTATTACCAAAATTTATTTATTTAATTTCAATTTTTTTTTTTTTAAATTTAATCATAATATAGTTTATCTGGAAATTATAATGTATGACTTATTCCAGATGTTTTTTATAATAAAAATCTATACATATATATATTTCTATATTAACCTGTAAGTGAAATTTTTATTAGAACCATATTTTAGTTTAATGCATATACATAACTTAAAAGTGTATAAAACAAATAATAAAAAAGCACCATTCTAAAATTTAAAAAAATATTCCATAATAAATTTTGGGTACACAGTACATTATAGGTTAGAAAAAAAATTGGGACTACTTAAGTCACACTTTCATCAATTTTAAAAATTTGATAATTTTCAGTTCTTTACACCTCACGGCGGCTCCTAAATGGAAAGAGACACAGCGACACTTATTTTTTGAAATAACTTATAATTATTTCCAAATGTCTCAAAATTTTAAGTGGGGCGTCGGTTGCCTAGTAGGTAAGAGCGTATAAAATACGCTGTAAACATCGAGGGAGTGTGGGTTCGAATCTTATACACATCGTAAGAGTTATATCCCCTTATGGCATGTACAGCACGCCTGAACAGAAAAAGCTGTGTAATTTCCTGTCCACATTTATGTGGCACAGAAATACATCAAAAAGAAAACAAATTTCAAGTTTATAACTTAAACCATTTGAGATAGAAGGGGTCAAAGTTTGAGTTTCGCATATCGGAAAATTAAAACACGGTATGGTAAAACTATATATTTACTTTAAATATATTTAGAAATATTATAAAAGCAGCTATTGTTTGGCGTTTCCAGATTATAGAACTTGTGTTATAAAAATTTAAATAAAGGGTTTTTTCGAATTTTGGGGAACTGTAGTTCCGTAACGAATGGGGCTATAGAAAAAAGTTGTTCAATTAAATTCATTTTTTTTTTTTGCAATATTAATCCTTTGTAAATACCATACTTTGTAAACTCCTTTGTAAACATCCAGAAAAACGGAAAGAGTAAAACTAATTGCCACATTTTATCAATTTTTTTTTTTTTTGAAAATGTGGTAAGCTTCGTAGGCTAATGTTTTTAACTAATATAAAGCAAAAGCTAACGGTAATATAGATTGAAAAAAGGGGCAAAATGGTTAGGGTATACAAATCGAACAATATTCATAAAGTATCTATGAGAATGAATCAAAAAATAGAAAATCAAAGATCTGAAAGAAAAAAGTAGAAAGAAAAATGACAAAACATGACTGAGAGAATTGAAATCAAATGTAGATGATAAGAATTGTTATATAATAAATAGTCCTAAAATAGTAACGCATAACAAAAACTTAAAAAAGTAAAACCCATGCTTTATGTTAATTTAAAATAAATATTTTGTTTAACATCATTGAATTTTTAATTAATTCGATAATTTTTTAAATTATTCAAAACTGAAGCTTTTTTTTTTGTTTGTTTTCAATTGTATATTTCCAAATGTATATTCATCAGTTGATAACAAAACTAAATTTACTTGTAAATTTTTGAAATACATATGTACATATATACATTTAAAATGGAACTTTTAAATTTTTTTTTTTTTTCGTATGTCTAAATATTTTCAATTTAAACAAAATTAAATTTTTAGAGTACGATACAATTAATTTATAAAGTATATAATATGTATGTATAAATACACCTATTTTTTAGTGTTAATTGATCAATCATCCATAATAAAAAGTGGTTCAAAGTAGTAATATCGGTTTAAAACATACCTTTTAATATGATTATATTATTTAACCGCAAATCAGTGATTTTTCGTTAATAACTACAACACTAATTGTATTAATTTTGGACATTGTTCGACAAAATCATCAAAAAACAAAAATATTCCAAAATATATACATACATATAAATAGTAAATATATATAACATTTATGTTCACGTGACAGGAAATTGTGTTAACTATAAAAGTTTTGGAACAATTAAATAACATTTTTAATAGCCAAAAAAAAAAATTTAAAAAAAAAAAGCAAAAAATGAATTGAATGTCACGAAATAATTACTTAATAGATTTTTCAACTATTTTAAAACTAGGCTTTTATCATTAAATGAAGGCCATGTACAAAAAAAAATGTTGATATCCTTTTTCCTTGACTTATTAATTACGAAAAAAAAAACAAACGTATATATAGTAGAAAAAATATATGTCTATAATATTTTTTTAAATATTAATGCTTTTATAATAAAATTTTTAAATAAAACTTTCCAGATTTGGTCTAAAGGATAATAAACAAAAAAATAAGAGACTTTATAAAGAATTAAAATCACACATATTTTCCAAAATAATATCATTTCACTGAAATTCTTCCTACTACAGAGAAAATATAATATCCTTGTTCTAAACTTAATATTTTCTTTAATATTAAATTTTGTTTCCTTCCTAAGGCAGATCAGAATCTTCTAAAGACTCCAAAAATACCTTCTTAGTAATGTCAGATTCTTATTGAATTTAACTTCTTTTTATTCAACTTAGGGTTGACTAAAAAGTTGCTAACTAAAAAGCAACTAACACCCTTCATTCATCATAGAGTTTTCATCATTTTACTTTGAAGAGGGGAATTATATTATTATTATTATTATTATTATTATTATATATCCGTAAGAACATATTTTAAGGGAATAAATACTAAATTTGCCATAACATTTGTGATACCTTAAAGAAGTCGAGTTAAATATAGACTCAAGTGTATACATCGGATCAAAATTGAAAAACTAGTCGATTAAACCTTGTAAAGGGAGCTTGGATTCTGAAGTTTTGACCACGTCACTTTTGTAAAATTGTTAGTTTCGTTATTTAAATTCAGCAAGTTCGACCGACGGATTGGAGTAACTGTCGTCCAACTTCTTTCTTTATATGAAAACTAACTCAGTGTCTATTGACACTATATGTATCTGAAATTTTATGAAAAGATGTCAAGCTAACTATAATAGTAAGTTCTGTAAAATATGGTTGGTTCGGGGCAACAGATTCGAATAGCTGTCATAGAACTCCAAAATTTACATAAGTGTATCTTGGTTCTTAATTATAAGTAAAACATTATGTTTATACGGATATTGTAGAGTTGACGCAATCTAATCTACACTCTTCTACGTTATAATTAAAATTAATTACATACTGTTTTGTATTTTTATATATTATATATTTTACATTGTGCCAAAAAATTGCACTTACATCTTTCCTGCGTATCTTTGTTTATGTACGTGTAAAATTTAACGTTTTTTTAACCGTGTAAAAATTGATTAGGTTTTTTTATGTTATTAAATCTTTTTACATGACTTTTTTCATAAGCAATTATTAAATATTTTAGTATTAGTATTTGTGTGCCTGTCTGCGTTACAGTATCTGTCCCTAATAAATAAATAAAAATAAAAAAATAAAAAAAAAAATATATATATATAAGAAGTCCTGTAGAGTTCATAACAGTATAAAAGACGTTTTCTAGGACGCAGTACTATAACTTACGGTACGATTGACGTTTATATACGAAGAAGATTCTAAAAGTCATTTATTAAAATGAACATTTTAAGAAAATAGTAAAATAAATAAAAAATTCTAATTTAAATGCTTCACAAGCCATTGTGATAATATCGGCAATCTATATTAAAATAGATAAATAAATGTTCAAAGAAACAATCGGACACTGTTATTGAATTTCAATCTTAATAAAAAAATAGTGCGTATGTTTTTTTTTTTAGAGTTTTACTAATAGTCTTACTAATTTTTTTTGGTTTTTTTTTCACATTAATAAGTTTTTTTTAATCAATTATTTTTTCTATAATAAATTCAAGGAAATAGAATTTAAAATATTTTTTTTTTCCAGTTTTAAAAAACAAATGTAATAATATACATATGTACAAATAAGAAAAGAAAATTAACTAATGGTTGTGAAAGTTATATTATTTTTATTTATTAAAATTTTTTAATACTAAAATTAAGTGCAATTTTTAGCATATTATTGTGAAAAAATAAAGTTTTTTTTATAACTTTTTTAATAAAATAAATTATGAGTCAAAACAAATAAACAAACAGAAAATTTTATTAATCATACATATTTTAGTCATTCTTTTAATCATTCCTAAAATGTTAAAATTTAACATGATGACATGATAAGTAACAGAAAAAATAAAATAAATAATAATATAACATAATATTATGTATGTTGTGAGTTGTGAGTTGTGACAAGAACAAAGTACACTTTAATTTTTTTTATTGGGATTTGATTAATTTTATATAAAAAAATTTTTTTGTAATTTTTTATTTTTATAATCTTCTACTAAAATAATCTTGTGTACGTTTTTCGATCGCTGCAAGTTTTTTGATAAATATTTTAAATGCTTTTCTTTTTCTTTTGATTGCAGTTTAAAAAACAAAAAAAATTCATTCATTTAAAAATAAATAAATTAAACTTACATATGTGCATATATGCTGAAACCAATAATAGTTATGGTATTTATTTATTTTTGCTGTCATAACTATTTCAAAAAAAAAAAAAAACTTTTAAACAATTTTCATTTTCATCATAAAATATTATTATAAACCCTTGCAACATCCCTGGCACATCCTTCACACCCCGAAACATCCCTGCCACTACCAAAAAGTTAAACAATAATAGAACAGCAAAAAAAGTGACAGTAGTTACTACAATTAATATTAAATACTATAAGTAAAATATAATGTAGAATAAAAATAACAGAAATTGTACGTCATTTAACATAATATGTATATATCTAGCACATTCTAAATAAAAAGAATAACTATATCCTATATGAAACTGAGGCCGAATAACAGATATAATATGCTCAAGATTGACATTTTGGTGGTTTTGTCACTTTGATAATCGATACGAGATGGTGTAAAAATAAATAAATCGAAACAATGCAAAAAAAATTCAAAAAACAAATTTCATAAGGAAATGTTCTAATCTTAAAAATCATAAACAATTACATAAAATGGATGTAAAATAATAATTGGAAGGGTTACAAAATCAGGGTCTTCCCCCTTTTCTCGGATATTTATCTATGTATATGTGTATGCGATATTTTGAATTAGAAGAAATTTTAAATTTGAATTCAAAATCAAAGTTATATATTATACATAGGTACGCTTTTTACAAAATATTGACATATACATACATATGTACATGTGGGATTCTGAATTAGGAACGATTTTATAGTTGGTTACAAAATGAGGATTTCAATAATTTATTAAGCAGGAGATTTGAAGCGCTATTAAAAGTGTTTGCCGTTATATTTTGGATTTTGAAATTTTTTTTAAGTGGGATTTTTTTGTGGAATTTCTTTTTTGGAATTTTTGTTTTTGAAATGATGCAAATGGTATTTTAGAAACAGAATTTTTTTTTTTTTTGGAATTTCGTACCCAACCCAATCGATAAACTTGGCGAAGACTTATTTGATATAATTAATTCAGCGACAAATGATATTAAGTATAAATATTGATACAGTGTTTTTTAAATTATGCAACATTCTTATGTCGATTTGGTCAGTTTGCTTTTAATTCAAAAAATAACAAATTATTTTTTTATTATTCTACTGAACTATAAATACATATGGTTAGTTTTCAAAAATGAAAGTAAGAAGGATGTGTCGCTTGTTAGCTCCATCGCAAAAATTTTTGTAAAAATAATCAACAAGAAACTAGTAATCTTCGTGAACCAAACATTCGGATTCAACAGGTAACAACAATATGGTGGCTCTAGCAGACATAATCAACTACGTCAACGATAATAAAACGATAATAACTTGAATAAAAACAATTATGTAGCAGCTAAGTATATTAATCTACTTGAAAAAAGCTTTCGATACGGTCAACCACGAAATCCTACTTCAAAGTTTGGACTACCTCAGAGTTGGAGGTATACCAAATAAACTAATCAAAAGTTTCCTCAGCAATAGGCCAGTTATCACAAAGATCAATTGGGTAGAAAGTGATGCGAGAATCCTACAGTGAGGAGTTCCACAGAGATCGAATCTGGGGTCTACTCTTTATCCGCTATATATAATATAAAATGCGCCGGACTAAGATGCAGGTACAATATTTTTGCGGATGACACGTGTCTCTTATATTGTGCAGAAACAAAAATAAATAAAATAAGCGAAATCGTCATACTGGAGAAGGCAATATTTGTTTAAAAAACTACCAATAATATAACAAAAAATAACATTAGTTGGAATATATATATGCTATCGCCTAATAGAAAAACTAAGAAATAAAGAACTATTAGACATACCAAACAGTAGAACTCAACTATATAAAAAAAATTTGCTTCGAACTGCTATAAAAATATACAACATTATACCGAAAGTAATAAAAGATAGTAAAAATGTTGCAGAATTCAAGAAAAAGGCGATGAAGTATACATAAAAGAAAACAAATTCTATTTTCAACAAGCTGTCATGTTATGCTGTCATGTTCAACAAGCAAATTATGTTACTGGAATTACATTAAAAATAACCATTGACTAAAACATTTGAAAAACGACTGCATGTACAGTAAAATGGAGAAACCGAAATTTCACACCAGTTATCTAAACTGCATGAGTTGTCAACACAATCAGATGTTACTTAATTAAAAATACTATGTTCGAAAAATTAATGTGTATTTTGTTCCACAATAAATAAATAATAAATAATAATATTTTCCAACTTTGTCAGGAGTAATCATTTTTATTTTTTAGTTTACTTTAGAAAACAAAAATCATTATACTCCTGATAAAGTTAGCAAATAATGAAATATACATTGATAATATAATTATCTTTGAGTGCGATTACTGAAAAAAAATTAAATGGATATTAATAATAACTTGTGTTTACTTTTTTTACAATATTATAACTTTATATCAAATTCTTATTTATTTTTTTTACGACATATTGTTATAAACAATACGTAGTACACATAACACATACTACAAATTTAAAACAGACTACAAATTTATATTTCAAGTACCTATACCTAATAAACATTATTTACCAATAAAATTTTATTTAAACTAAGTAGAACAGGATGAATCAAAAATAGAAGGACAAACAGGATGTGCATTTACTGCAACCAATATAAAAAATAAATTTAAGCTCCCCCATATACTAGCATATATACAGCCAAATTGTATGTCCTTTACAAGGCTATCATTACTATAAATAATAATTTTTTATCGTAAAATGTTATAATTTGTTCAGATTCCTTAAGTTCTCTACAATCTACAATCTATAGCACAAAAAATTAAAGATGAACTATTAAACATGAAAAATAATATTTCCTTTTTATGGATTCCCGGCCATGTTGGAATTACTGGTAATGAAGAAGCTGATTCACTAGCAAAACAAGCACTAAATGAACGCGAACATATTCATCCTGACTTTAAACTAATTCTTTCTGACTATAAACAAAAAATAAACAAATTGATTAAACAACAACATTCTATATGGGAAAATATTAATAATAAATTAAAAACTGTAAAACCAGAAATCGATAAATGGAAAACTATAGATACCATAACTCGAAAGGTATCTATCATCCTTACCATACTTAGAATCGGTCATTCAAAATTAAAGCACGGTTATTTTTTCACGAGAGATATCCCACCACCAAACTGTCAATGCAATGCAACACCAATTTCTAAGACATATTTTTACAGACTGTTCATGAATATTTCTACAGACTGTCCAATTTTGTATTTAAAAAAAAAAAAAAAGAATAAATATTATATTAAAAATAGTACTTAAGAAAAATTTTATAAAAAAATTAAAAAAAAATAATCTATGGGCTTATGAAACCTTCATGAAAGCCCAAATAAAAATTATTTGACTATAAATAATTTTGGTCTGGCATTTTTTTTTTTTATGAATACCTAAACCTGAATAAACAAGTACATACATAACCAACAATTTCATTAATAGTTTTAATTCACAATCAAAAAAATCAAAAAATATTTTAATTATTCAAAATTAAATGCGTTACACGTTACTTATATAAAAAACATAACAATTTTTTTAATTTCTTTATTAATTTTAAATTTAATCATATTTTAAAGTAGAATAAATACCACTAGTCATAATTAACTTATTATTAAAATTATTTTTTTTATTAATTTAATGTTATTAATAAAAGGTATCACTTGAAAACCATTAAATTTATAAATACATATTAATTACGAATTGCAATAAATTATTCGGCATTAAAAAATAAAAAATAAAATTAATATTGTATTAATATAAAATTAAAATAAAAAGTTAAAATAAAATTTACATTAAAGTTTTAAAACAACTATATTATAACCGTAAGAGCTATATACATACATACATACATACATATAATAAATAAATAATAATATAATTAAAATAAATTGTACAAATTTAATTTAAAATATAATTTGTTTTATTAAACTTATACTGTAAGAAAAATAAATAAATTTTTGAAAAATAATGGGTCTGATGAATCATTTTTTTTTTTAAATAGTTTTTATAAAAAACAAATTAAAAAAGTTTGAGATTAAAAAGAAAAACAAAACAAAATGTAAATATGACGAAAATGCATTAAATTTATATTCATCTGCGTAGTTTTTAAACAAACAAAAAACAAAAAAAAATAAAAAAAGATTTATTACAAGCTTTTATTTTTCCAGTATAATTTTACATTAAATTAAAAACAAAAAAAAAAACAAATTGATGCAACATGTGCAGATTTTTCTGCTTTTATAAACTTAACCGTTATCTTTAAATAACAACGGAAAATGCAATTCAGTAAAACATCTTCATTTTCAATGTATCGCATGTTATATATTATATAACATTTAATTTTAAAAAAAATAAATAAAATTACAAAAATATATGCCTTCTTCCAACAAATTCGAAGGTTCTGGGATTAACCCAATGGCGGAATTAAAACATGCATATTTACTATATATTTAAATTCTATACTTATACTATTGCGAAGGTTTGTCTATTATTATATAGGTAACAGGAAGTATAATTTATTCGGAATTTAGTTTAATTTAAACATTTTTTCATTTGTATATTATTTATTTGCAGTACACCTTGTATATATGAGTATATTAATTTGTAATAAAACTTTATATGTGTCAAAAAATATTATATTGAAATTGGATATCTGAGGTAAATAAAAGCATTCAAAGACTTGTATATGTATATATTTATCCATATTGTATTATATTACATGAAAATTATTCAACCTAAAGGTTTCATTTTACAATGGTCTCATATTTACGTATATTACATACATAATAATATAATGGATAATAATAATACATAATAAAGGTAGCCTTTCTATTTTTAAAAATTTCTTGACAGCTAAAATAGATAGACCCTTCTATTTACTTTCATTAAATTAATTTCTACTTAAGGTTCAATCTAAATCTATCTTAACTATATATATATACATACATATTATGTATGTACATAATTTGTATGTAGGTATATATTTTCATTCATTCACAATATAAGTATCTACATAATATACATTTGAAGGTATAATTTTATGTGCGCAGTTATTTATTTAAAAATAAAATAAAGGAAAATTATTTATAGTTTCTTTTTTTTTTTTTTGTAATTTAAACGTAAATTCAAATAAAAAAAATAAAACAAGAATATAAAGATAGAAGAATATATATATATATATATATATATTATGTATTTTTTTCTTATTTTTTTTGTTGTTTTTAATTAAAATTTTTCAACTAATTGATACGATATAATAGGTAGGTACTTAAATATGTTAAAATCTAACATTAGATATACACATATATTACAATTTAATATAATGCAATAGGTATATAATTTTTAAAAGTATATAATAATATATTCTTTTAAAAAAACACTTCTATATGATGTACATATATAGTACATACATAATACAGTTATGCGTAAAAGTTTAAGTCCCAAAAAAAAAAAAAATTCAAAAATATTTTATGTTCATGAAAATAACAAATTTTCAATTTCAAACCAACAAGAAAAAAAATAATGGAAACAACAAAAAAGTAACAAATGAAAAAAATTATGATCTTAAATGTGTATAAATTTAAGACCATTGGGTTTATTGTTCGATAAAGTTAACTTATATTCGTATTTCTTCGACAAAAACAGATTTTTAGTTCTGGACCGTTATTAAAACTAAAATTATTATTCTTAGTTTCTTAGCTGTATTTGTAAAAAACATATTTTATGATATGGACATTTCATTTTGAAACTGTTTTCGATAAACATCAATTGCGAGAATATTGAATTCTGAAAATATGCCAAAAAAAAAAAAAATCTGTTAAGATTGAAAAATTGTGGCAATGCTGTGTCATTTTTTTTTTTTTTGGTTTGAGTAAAAAATATAAGTAATTTAAAAATTGTAGGTTATTGGCGTTCATAAATTGAACATGAAGGGAAGAGGATATTTCGAGTCAATTTGGTGTTTGGTAAAAAATGTGTTCACAATACAATAACAAAATATCAAAAAACTGGTTTTATAATCCAGAAAAAGCGTTCTGATTTGAACTTTATAGAAAATGTATGGAAAATGTTGTGCGACAGAGTTGTAAGAAGGAATCCTGAAACTTTGGAAGTCAATATTTTTAAATTACATATACAATACATATGTACCTATACTGTCAAATATTTTAACATAAGTTTTTGAATTTTAAGTAACAAAAACGAACTGTTGGTTTGCATTATTAAAACCAAAACAAATCAAATTTTAAAAAAAGCGCATATAGGCACATATTTGTGCTTTTATCAAAAGTTTTTCTAAATGGACAAATTTGTTCAATTATCCGGGTTTCGGATTGATGCAAAACCCAGATATGAGCATCAAATGTGAGTGTAATTAAACGGGTCGGGGGCTGTATATACTTTTTGCAATAAAAATTTGCAAATAGCAAAAATTTGAATCATGGAGATAAAATAGTTTTGAATAAATTTTTGGTTTTAAACTTTTACGCATAACTGTATATATTATGTAAATCTATCAATATATATAAATATATATATATAATGAAATTATTATTAGGTTACAAAAGTACTTCTAGAACATAAATAACATTAAAGATACAAAAAAAAAAAAGAGATTCAAAAAATACTTTCAGTTTTTAATTTTACTTAAACACGAACTAATCAAATGACATTGATTAGTTGTGCAAAATTTTTTTTATATCGCTACGATCTTTTTTGTTAATCTAAAATTGTTTTTAAAGGAGCTTTTAACAATGTGTAAAATTCAACTTAAACTTTTTTTTTTAAGATGACCATTTCAGTGTATTGTTTGATTTTCTTAAGTGATTTTACATTCACTTTTTACAATTTTCTTAAATGTATTGTCCAGAAATTTTCAAACTCTGATGTTATCAATCATTAATTAAAATATTGTTTTATTTAATTTTAAGGTCGCTAAAAAACAGAAGAACAAAATGAATCATGAATAACATGAATGATAAAGAAAAAATTATTTGAGTTACATTGCCTCTTTAGTAATTATTGTAATTATCTGCGACCAAACACTTCTCTACTTTATACAAATGTATGAAAGATGCATATTAAATGCATATTAAAATGCATATTAATGTAGATAGAATTAGAACCAGGTTCTAAAACAAACCATACATACATACATATGTAGTTTCATCTGACATGACAACAATTCGTCTAAAATAAAATTTACATATACTATGTACATAATGTCAGCAAAAGTTTGTTATTATTACGTTCATCATATCTTTCTAAATACATATTGTGTGAAGCAACCTTTAAAATTTAGTGCATTCATTTTATTTTTAAACAATTTTAGACTGTTTTATATTTAATATCTTTTTATATTATTTCATATTAATTATACTATAGAATCAACAACTGTAAAGTAAAACAGAAATATGTTTATTTATTAATTTATCAAATACTCTTAATTAAATAGTTAAATAAATTATCAAATACTCTCTTCTCTACTACAGTAAATAGATGAAACATTAATCATAATTCTTACTTTTGTAGAAAATGTTATATTGTACACTATATCATACGAGGGAATCATACTATTTGTCCAGTGGAAAACGGATAACTGCAAAACGGATAAGTGCAAAAATACTCTAGTGTAACCTATTTTTAATTCCCGTGCCATTTTTAATAATCTCCAAATACATTTGTTTGGATAACTTCAAAACTTATAAGTGTAAATTTCTAATAACTGCACAGAATTTTCAAACCTAAAACTGAAGTTTTCATTGATTTAGTAACGGATAAGTGCAAAACTTGGAATTATTATTCAAGTACTTTTTTTTCTAAATTGAGAAAGTTCCATCACTATTTAAATAGTTTTGATAAATTTTTTAAGTGCCAAACAAACACTTCAAAATATTGTTCTTTAAGTTTATAATATTTCAATATTGAAAAATGTCACACAAATCACAGTAGATACATACACATAACATATATGTGTGTATAAATTTTCTACATATTATAGATACATAAATGCAAATGTGTGCAATTACAATTCTAATAATACATGGCGGTGCGGACAGGATATTGATTCGATGAAAACTTATTTTAAATTCATTTATAGGTCGAAATCATAACGTTGAGATTCAGTCCTCATCAACTATTATATAATTAATTTTCTAATATGTACAGAATAAAGGAAGTAAATATATAAATATATGCATTAAAAATAGTTTCTTTTTATTTTTATACATTTTTTTTGTCCAATTTTTTTGAGTTCTATTTTATGGTTCCTTTATTTTTTTCTAACTAAATAGGTATACCTACGTTTTGTTTTTTTTTGTACTTATATTTAAGAATTTTACTATTTTATTGTCTTCTTCAAAAATAGAATTGTTTTTTGCTTTTTGTAAAGGCAAAAGAAAAATATAATGGATGACTTGTAATTTTACAATGAATCTTATAAGTTCATCGAATGCAATAGACAAGGATTTTTTTTCGATTCTTTATTCTGTTCAATTATTTAATTGGAGCATGTTGGAATATTGTAAAAAAAATGAAACGTAAAGAAAAATCAAAATCCACTTACAATAAACATGAGAAATGCTTGAACAAAAGAAAATGAAAGGAAAAATAAAATCAAAATGATCCTTCTTTGTTTTTCTATAATGTTCTTTTCTTTTTTAGAAAATTTTTTGTTGTTTTTAGTTTCCTTATACTCATACATATACATATATGTACATATTTATCGATTTTTAATATTATATTGTTTTAATTTTTTATATTTTTATATCACGTGTATATTTTTTCTAGTTATAATTTAAGAAAAAACCTTTCTTTTGTTAAAAAAAAAACAAACAAAATAGTATCTAAAAATCGGCGGAGTATAATGTAAATTAGGAGTAGGTATAAGCAATTTATTTAAATATCCCTAATGTTTAGAAAAAGAAGGCATTGTCATTGTCTAGCTAGATGATAAAATTTTCTTCGCAGTGGCAGAGAGTAGATGCTCCTTTGTCTTTGCTGTGTTTTGTAGGCTTTATCTATCATCTTCAGCTAGTCTCATTTTCTATAGATGGTAATTTACAGGACTGTGGCCTGTAATCAGACCTACAAAAGTGCTGATGTCCTTTTTGCTGAAAGTCAGTAGTTTATCCACTTCTATTTTGTGTAGTTTTAGAAACTTTTTTGATCTACTTAAACGTGGAAGATTATTCCAGTAGATTCTGTGCTCTTGCTTTATCCATCTGCAAAGAATATGTTTTGCGTGTCCTTTGGGTCTTCCGCAAAATGGTTTCGGCCCAATGCATTTTATTTGCTAGGATTAGAAATTTCCGGAGACAGTCCAAAACTATTCTTGACTCTTGTTTATAAGACAGTAGAGAATAAAAAACTGATTGGCTGTAGTACAGCTTGGAAGACTGTTGTTTCTTTGCCGAGTGGTATCAGAATACCGAGAAGTTAAAACTTTTAACTCCAGCATCTGTTTCCTCATTGGTTTTAGACCCATCTGCGTACAATATATTAGAATTCCCTTCTAGTTTAGGAGGCTTGGATTGCTAGGTCTTGTGCTCTCTGATTATAACTTTAAACGGAAATTCAAAGTTATATGCAGTTGGAAATTCAAACTATTAAGTCTTTTCAGAACAGAAAACCAAAAAAGTAATTGTCTATACAACTGTCTTAAGGTTTATGAGGAATTAATTCAAGAAATTAAAAATATTGCTAATATTAGCGTTTGTAAAAGAAAAATTAAAGGTTAGTAAATATTGAAATTCAATGTTAATAAGTGGATAAATAAATGAATAAATGAATTGTTATAAAATATTATTGTTATAATTGTTATGATAATTAATTATATTGTAAAATCACTTTTATTATTATTATTTTTTTTTTTAATTTTATTTTTTGTAAAAAACTGTCATATTATATTATCATATTAAATTATTAGACCCAACAGCTAAAGCTAAGGTCATTTAAGAATGTATAGGTTGGTTTTAAGATGGTTTAATAAAGAAAAAAAAAAGTTATATGCAATCGCCTCTATTTTGGAAATTTTCAGCAGGGAAATATGACCCTTAAAATTTCTTGACGAATAGTTTTTTCCCTTCTGAATTCTTTTTACTCCCCTTGCCGCTTCCTTTTTTATCTAGAGGTGCAGCGGAGGGAGATTTAGGATCATTTCCATTGATGCAGGCGGGCAGGTTCTCGTCGCTCCTGTTATTCCAAGACAAGCAAATATCTTCCTCAGCATAAGGTGAGATTTATTTTGTAAGGTTTTGGTCCACCATACTGTGGAGTTATGAGTTACCATGAGTTTGGAACCATGAGTTATTATAGGGAGGACTATGCTTCTGTTGCACCAGTATCACCACTTTGGGATGTAGCCCCCATTTCCTCCCAAACATACTTTTACAGCACCACATAGCCTTTATTGTCTAAGCATGAGTCTTTTCGATATGACTGTTGCAATTTAGTTTACTATCCAGTGTTATGCCTAGGTATTTGACCTCTTTGGAACACGTTAGAGTTATACCGTTCATTTGAGGTGAAGTGATGTTAAAAATTCTTCTTTTGGGGAATGGTATAATGACAGTTTTGTTTGGGTATATAGTAAATTTTTAGATTTACACCAGTCCATTCTCCTGTTCAAGGTATTTGGTAACCTTTCTTAGATGACAGTGTCAAACTTTCCCCTAATTATGACAAGATCATCGGCAAATCCTATTACTTCAAAGCAAAGTTAGTAAGGTGTTCAAGTAGCTCATCGACGACAACAGACCATAAAAGTGGAAATAGTTTTTCTCGTTGTGGACATCTTCTTTGTGTCTGTACTGTTGTTGTACTAACACCTAGATTTGCCGTTATTATTCGACTTTTAAGCATGGCGTAAATCCAGCATCATGAGAAGTATAGTCGAAATTCTCCTCTATGTCTAGAAATGCACGTAGGGCTATTTCTTTGTAGTCTATTGTCTTTTCAATGGATCTTAAAAGATTACGAAGGGCTGACTCTGTTGATAGCCATGTGTCTTTCTCTTTTGATAGCCATGTGGCTAAGGGTGACGACGGATACTGTTAGGTCCAGTACGGATGTGATTATCCACTATTTTTTTCATTGTTTTAATTAAAAAGGATGTAAGCTGACAGGACGGTATGATTTAGGCTTTTCAGTTGGACAAATTCCCGCCTTTCGAATAAATACGATCTTTTCCTTTCTTCATATTTCTGGGATGTACCCTTAATTGAAACTAGCTTTAAAGATTCTCAATAAATTTGATATAAGAATCTCTATTCCCTGTTGTAGTTGCATGGGAAAAATGTTGTCTACCCGTGCAGATTTAAATGACTTAAAAGTATTAGCTGTTCGGTTTTAATCCCCCCTACCACATCCGCCAAGGCCATTTCCTGGGAATTTAATTCAGGAAAGTGTTCTCTTGTGTAATTCCGCCACTTTTCCGGTCGCACTCTTTAATTGGCCTAAAATGATTTCCAGCTGCCCGGCGGTCACCGCGTGGAGATGTAATGCACAGGCGGTTACTACTAGTGGTAGCTGCACGGTTTATGGCACGAAATGCCTATTGAAAATTCATTGCTTTCCTTGCTGCTTATACACCCGACCGCCAACAATATATAAGAATAAATAAGAATTTTTAAATTAAAAAATATTAAATAGTGGTTTTGTCTAAAATTGTACGAATTAATTTTCGGAAAAATTGTAAATATGTACTCATATTCATCCGAAGAAAAAAATATTTTTATTTGATAAAAAGAAATTTCAATTCAAACTGATTATCCAAAATAAATAACGTTTTTAATTTCCTTTTCTTCGAGATATACATATGTCAAACCCGACTATCGGCGAAAAAAAAAGAAAATATCTAAATCCCGGCGACGACGAATTTTTGGTTGAATGGCGATAATTTCAACCAGTCAGCCACACGAGTACTTGTGAGCAATTTTGCATTTTACTCTAGTTTTATTATACCCGCTTTCCATAAACCACAAATTTAATTTATAGAAAAGAGGGTACGAAACGAAAAGTAAAACGTTCCTCATAAATACTCATGCGGCTTCGCCGAATTGTGAGTAAATACATAATACAAGTTTTTTAATTTTTTAGTATCGAAGTTTTCGTTGATGCTCGGAATTATGTTTAATACTTAATGTTTTGAAAATTACAAAAACAATATTAGAAAATTTTATTAATTATTATAATTAAAATTTAAATGAGTTGAAAATTATAAAAACAAAATACTATTGAAAAATATTTTACAACACCCACATCAATTTTTTTTTTATTTTTGAAATTAAAAATAAAAATCTTTTTTCAAAGTTCAGAAATAATTATTTTCGTCTTATTTTGATAAATTTTTTAAATTTGTCAATTTCTATGTCGTTTATTTTTACAATTTTAAATATGTATGAAAAAAATTTTTTTGAATAACGTAACAACCTAAACAAGCATTAATTTTTGACCTCATAAATTTTTAATTATTAAAATAAAAAAAAGTCTAAATTATTAATACACAATTGTTGACGTTAATTGTCAGGATCTGTAAATACATAAATGTTAAAATGTATATATTATATAGCAGTATTTAAAACAGGTAGAAAAAGTTAAATGTATATGCTAGAACCTTAGAAATTTTAGTTGGTTTTCCAAATTTCTCCAAAAATAATGGATCTTTTTTTGAAAACCAACTAAAATTTTACAATAAACTCTTTGTAGTACATTTTTTTTAGGATTCTGGAATTTTCATTTACTATATATTTTCATTTTTATATAAATAGCAGTTTCGTTATTGAAATTAAACAAATTCGACCGGTAGGTTCGAGTAGCTATCTTTTTTTTTCCTTTCCACTCCTATAAGCAAAGGGCATTTACTATGTTATTTATTTTTCATATTTGACTAAACTTCTATTTCTGGAGTCGTTAATTTCACTAAATCGTTGATTATTCGATTGTAGTGATTCTACAAGACTATTAAACGCAAAAAAATATTTTTATTTGTGCGCTATCTGTAATTATCTATAAAAAAATTATTTTATTTTTTATTTTAACATCTATAAGACGCAGCCGGGGTTTGAACTCGAGACCTTTCGAATAAAAAACCGTTGTCTTAATCACTGCTTAAGCTAGCATATAACTTATTTTTTTATAAAACACTCAGTGTCTAACTAGGAGGATAATTAAAATTTTATCAAAAGAAAAGAAGTTGTATCAAAAGCACGTATATTCTAATCGTGCGGATATCATAGAATTGATGCTGTGTATAACTGTATATTTGGTTTCTCGTTTATTAATGTAACTATAGTATAATAACAAAGCTTTCAACTTAGTGTGCAATAAAAATTTAAACATATAGATTATTGTGATTAGCTTCTAAATTTTAAAATAATTCTTAGAATAAAAGGAATTAAATAAAACTAAAAAACAAAAAAAAAACTAAACTAACAAATGGGTACATATTATATTCTTCGTCTTCCAGTATCCTATATTTAGGGTGTAGTAACATAAATGTACATGTAAATATATATAAAAATGTTAACTAAATTTATCATTTGGGGCCTCTGTGGCCTAGTAGGTAAGTATAAAAAACGCTGTACACATCAAGGGAGTGTGGGTTCGAATACAATACACGTCGTAAGAGTTATTCCCCCTTACGACATTTACAGCCACGTCTTAACAGGAAAGGCTATGCAATTTTCTGTTCACATTTATGTGGCAGAAAAATGCATTAAAAAAAAAAAAAATTTATCATTTAACCAAAAATTGTAAAAATCAATTATGTCAGCATTTAAATATATAGATGGTATCCTTAATTATTTCCTGAGCCAAAATTATTCACATTTGAATCACATTAAAAAAAAAAAAAACGAATTGGTTTTAAAATAATTTTCCAATGATATCAGAACTTATCCGTTTAGTATATATAATAATATAACTACTATATAATTTAATGACTGTAAAAACAAACAAAAGAAAAATCAAGGTCCAAAGATCCTATGCATGAATAAATTTAATATAAATAAACGAAATTACAATAAATCAGGTGGTAAATTTTCTTTTACTGCCAATTTCAATTCCTTTTTGAATTTTTTATTTTATTTTTAAAACACGAAACTCCCATTATTTTTTCTTATATTTTTTTTTTTTTTAAACTACTAAAGAAAAACAAAGTTAAACTGCTAAAAAGAAAATTTTATTTTAAGGTTTCGTTCTTTTTGATTTTTTCTTGTTTTTTCCAATAAATCGTATTTTGTTGTCGAATAAGGATTAACAATAGACTTCTTATATATGTACATACATAATTTTTTTTTTAACAGATACCTTGTTGCTTTGGTAAAATAGTTGGTCGGTGCCAACAATCTACAAAATCAAAAAAAAAAAACTTTTATATATTTTTTAACCTTGACTTTGGGCTTTGGCATCAAAAGTAACAATTTAGTATATATATTATAAATGTTTAAGAAAAAAATACGAGTAAAAATAAATTTAATTCAACCGATTCGATAAGCATTCTAAATATACATACATATATAAATAACTTTAGCCTTTATAGTTAACATAATTTAAAATCTTCTTAATTTTAAAATAAAGTTAGTAATGGTATTTCGATAGAAAATTTATCGCCAATAATTGGATTATCATGTATAAAAATAATTAAATGGATATGACTTAAAGAGTTCTGCAAAATGTTGTTCTATTTGTAATGACTTTCAGCTTTTCTATTTTGGAAACGGTTTACTTAGGAGCTGAGGTTAGTTTATCTTTTTAATTTTAATTTTAACTTATTAGTAACATTGAGGAGATATATTATAAGAATCAGCTAGTTTCATAGCTGATATACTGGCCAATTTCGCACTATATACCAAATGTATTATTACTGTTATTTATCAACAAACAACTTCAAAAATTATGTACCTCCCTTTTTTCTATATACCTATTTCTAAATATCATTTTTTATTTCATAATATTTTAAATATTAATTATAAAAGAAACACTCCTAATTAAGGGTTAAAAAACATTAACATAATTCTGTTCTATTTCTTTCTTTATATTTACAAAAAAAAAAAATAGAAGAAAAAATAAAAGAATGGCGCCTTAGTTTATGTTAGATAATTTATTTGTTTTTAAGTAATAATTTTCTTAAGTAATTGGTTTTTATTAAAACAAAAAAAAAGAAACAAAAATAAAAGAAAATCTATATACATATATACATTATATCTATATAGTATATACATATATATATATATATATATATATATACTTGATTTTCATAATCAGTTACACCCATTTTTTTTGTTTTTTCATAAACATTTTTTAGAATATTATCATGAAATGAACAGAAATAATATGTTCTCTATCTGTCTAAAATGATTGATATCATTTTTTTCTTATCAGATTATGAATGAAATTTATACTTTTTTAAATTTTATGACATATATTTTTAAATAATTAAAATTTTATATGACATCATTAGAAAGAAAAGTAAAAAAAAAAAAGTAAATAAATACAAACACGCATTACAATTACACGCATTACAATACAAACATACATTAAAATTAAAACAGAAAGGAACTCTGGTAACTCTGGTAATTTGGAGAATTTTATAGAATATATATAGAAATTCAATTGTTAATACTCGTTTTTTTTTTATACTTCAAAAATTAAATATTATATTAATATTAATTTCTACTAAGATTTAAAAATGAAAAAAAATTTTAGCAAAAATAATCCAAATCTTAAAAAAATCATTTATAAAACCATTTTGAAAGTTAACGCTAATCTTTACATTTTATGCTATACATAATATACAGGTTATCATCAAAACTGTTATAAATTTAGACCGTAAAATCTATGTGTAACAAATTATATTTTACGATTATATACGTATATAAATGAGACATAACAATAGATTATTGTAATGTCCATCAAAAATTCTATAGTTTACTATTTATTTATAACTCTATAAGTATGTATTAATAACCTGTCTCAAAAAATATTTGCAAACCTCATGTTATTTTCTATTAAAATAAAAAATAAAAAAACAATCAAAAACATTATTCATAAAAGTCATAACTATTACTATAACTATGTTAAATATAATATCTAACATAGTTATAGTAATAGTTTAAGATATAGTAAGTATAACAATGAATCGTGAAATAATGTTTACGTTACAATTACTATTAAATCTCCTTCTACTTTGTAGTAAAAATATACAATATTGTTCTACTATCTTAAAACACTATTATATATACAGTACACATATAATAGTAATTGAAAATACGATTGTATGAATTATATTTTCACTTTAATTAGTAGCATAATAAATTGAAAAATGTCTAGTAGAAACCCACACAAATTGTTAAAAGAAATAGAAATACATAAAATTTTCAATAAAAAAAAATTCTATATATATGCAGGTTTTTATATAGTATATAAATCAATATTTATACATATATAAGAAATATACAATCGGATTAATATATGATTTCATTTTACATATGCTATATATATATATATATATAGAATATCTATGTATTGTAGAGTAAATTACTCCTTAATTGATTGAACTAATAACTTTATCAAGACAAAACCTGTTAACACTCTTGTCAAATTCAATTAATTTAAAAATAAAATTACGTCTAAAATATTTTCTGCATATATGTACATAGGTGCAACTTTAAAACAAACTTAAACTCAATTATATTTATATTAGAATACCAACCAGATTAATTTTATCTTGTTATAATAGTTTCAAGCTTTCTGAGATGGGAAAAAATTTGAAAATTACAATATTTAAGAAAAACCTTAAGTAAAACTCAAAGAAATCCTTGTAATAGTTGTAGTGCTAAACGAAAATCGTATTCGAAAATTTGACACTTTGAAAAAAGGAAATTGCAGGATTGCAAATGGAAAATTAAAATTTAAATTCTGTATAATGCTTATACCAGTTAGGTACCAGTTTAAAAATTTTATAATTTCGCATTCACAGTCCTACGATTTTTAATTTTTAAAGTGTCGCAAAATTATCGAATGCGATTTTCGTGTAGTGAAAATAATACTACGCGATAATGGCCCAGGTGAGATTTAGTGACGACCGACCTACTTCTTATCAAAGTAAAATTCAAAAATGATTACAATATGGTTCCTTCCTATATATTATACCTATAATATCTCTTCTATGTCATCTGTACAATTTCTTCAGAAATCATTTAGGGAAGCAATATTTTATTAATGTGGAAATTTTGTACGTAAGATCGCATCTAACAGAATATTAGATTTTAATAAAATGTTTGTCCAAATCTTGACAAAACCAACCAACAAAAGATTAATTGTTTTAACTTCGTTATAATATCAAAATGAATTTGATTCATCAATTATGTACGTACACAACATTTTACGTATATATTTACATTAAAAATAATAAAAACCGAGCCATTCCAACTGAGTTTATATATTAGATATACTTATTATAGTTTATATTTTATATTTATAGTTTATATTTATAGCGATTTTTTGAAATACATAAGTAAAAAAACATTTTAGAAATACGTAATTATATTTAACGTAAAATTGATTAAATAATTGTATAAATTCAGATATTTATAGTATAAATTGAGATTATCATATTGTATGTATTATATTAGCCGTACATACGGAATTAAATCTAAAGTGAGGTCGCAGAAGTTTTAAAATCTATATAATAAGTTGTATTGTCACTAAGTAAAATTTTAATATTTACTTCTTTAATATGAAGGCATAGGTATATTTTTTTTTTTCTTTAAATCGAATTCGAAAATCGAATCGAATTTTTTTTTTTATTATTGATGAAGGTTGACCTAACGCGTTAGTAATCACTAGATTCTAGGTGGTATGCAGTGTATATCTTCAGAA
This sequence comes from Poecilobothrus nobilitatus, assembly GCA_947095535.1. Lineage (NCBI taxonomy): Eukaryota > Metazoa > Arthropoda > Insecta > Diptera > Dolichopodidae > Poecilobothrus > Poecilobothrus nobilitatus. The sequence continues at coordinate 163,219,815 of OX352773.1, forward strand.
CGTAGAGAAACCTATCCGGCCAGAGTTGGTATTTTTTTAGATTTATGCCACGATGATATTTACTCTGACAGAAGAACCTTATCGAATTGATTGCTATTTAAATAAAAAAAAAAACTAAAATTGTTTAAGAATTACCAAAATCACATTTTTATATGAGTATAGTAATATCATTAGATTTTATTATATTATTTAGTATGTATATTAAAAATAAAGAGAATCGAATCAAAAGTTTTTGCAATAAAATATCAATAGAATATTTTAAAATTGTTTCAAGCAATTAAAAATTAAAATGCAAATATAAAATAAGCTTTAAATTGAAATATTAAATATTTTTACGATGTTTATTCAAATGACTCGATGCTCCAATTTTTGAATTTTCAATCATTATTATTAAAGTTAATGAAAAAAAAAAAAAAAATGCGTCATTAAAAGTAAAAAAAATTGTTTATTCAAAATAAATTTTTTTTTTTTTTTTAATTTTTAATTGTTTATCATTTAGCAATTAAAATTTTAAAGGACAGACTGTTTATAAATAAAATTCTTAGAAAAACATAAAGCAAAATACAAATTAAACATTTTTGAATAATATAAACAATCAAAAAATATACAAAATTAAAATTAAAATTAAAACGTAATTTACAATATTATTCAAAAATTATTGTAAATTACGATTTAATTTACAATTTGATTAAAAAAAAAAAAAAACGATATAAACGAAATTTATTCCTAACGTATCTCGTACTTAAGCTGTACCAGATTGTATACAACATTTTTTTTTATTTTTCTTATATTCTATCGGAAACATAAAAGGAATATTAAATTTTTGTAGAATGTACCTACGTACATTGGTATGTATACATATAGTATGATATGTATATGAGATCATAATAAAACAACGCAATAATATTATTAATACCGTAAACATAATAGACAAAATGTCAGTTACTTTTAAATGTGATTTTTAAATGAATTATGTACAGCATACGTAAAAATTATTCTATAGATACTTCAAGGATAAATTCCAATTCTTCCAATTCCAGACACATATTATTAGTTCAGAAATTTCATAGATTAATATTATACTTATATATTATATGTATATGTATGTATATAAGTACAAAAAATTCAAACAATTAGAGATCAAATGATTTAAAGGTAAATATGTTTGTATATGGACGCTAAATTTATAGAACAGAAGTACATCATTGTTGAAACGTTACATCGTACATCGTACACTCAATACTAATCCAATATTATATATTTAATGTTAAGTTTGTTATGTTCAGTTCAAAATTTTTAGTTAATTTTAATATTGTTAGACGAAATTTTTCACATAATCTACCAAACTAAGAAGAACGTTCTCCCTCAAATAATTTTTACAGAAGTTACAAATATTATGTAAAGAAAGAAACATTAAGTACCTTTTTGGGATCATGTTCGGTTTTCACCCTTACAAGTGCGTGTCTTGCATAAAAGAATCTCGCAAACATTTATATAATCAATCTGTTTTTTTTACTCAAGACAGCTCAAAATTGTTGTAAAAGAAGAGAATTAATCTAATGTTATCGTAATCTGATGTTATTGCAATAGATGGATCACAATTTCTATTCGCGTTTAGATTTGCTTTAAAGATTACGTCTATACATAAAATATTCTAGAGCTAATTTTATATATGTACATTTTATATCATTTTTGTGTTTACCTTGCCACTCCTATAAGGAGCAGAAGGCATTCACTAAGTCATTTATTATTCATATTTGGCTAAATTTCAGTTTATGGAATCATTAATTACTCAGCTGAAGATTTTATATCATAGATTTTTAAAAATCAAGAAAATCAATAAATGCTTTCGTTAAGTGCAACATTATGTTTGGAAAACATTTAACAAAAAAAAAAAAAAAAAACTTTTATAATAAATTAAATAAAGTTAAATTAAACTGTATAAAATATTCTCACAAATTACATTGATATGTGTAAATTTAAATGTATATGATATGTAAACACATACATAATATGAATGGATTTTTTTACCCCAAGTGCATATTTTTACAACTAAAAAACGAATGAAATTTACCGCAGCTCGTAAAATATTTTTGATGCTTATAAAGTTTTTAAAGTATCAAAATGTTAAGTAGCCTGAATCTGACTAGTAACTAAGATAATTTTAAAATTTTATTAACCACAAATTTTAATGACATCCAATTATTTTTATACCTATTAAAAAAGTTGCGGTTTTTTTTTGCATAAATTACAAGAAAGTAATTTGTTTATTATTAATGGTAGGGTACATTGATTATTTAAAATTTACAAAGAAAAACACACGCTTGCACTAACAAAAAAAAAAAACTATTTTTATGAAATTTTGTATTCTAAACAAAAGACTAAATAAAAATTTAAAAAATTTTTATGTTATTTTTATATTCCATCTACCCTCCAAAAATTAAAAAAAAAAGAAAGAACAAACAAAACACCACCTTTTTGGTAAATTTTATAGAAAGAGATCGTAAAAAATATATTTTTATAGTTTTTTTAATTTTTGTCGGTTAGTTTTATAACTGAAAAAAAACAGAAAAACATAAAAAAAATTTTTGTATTTTTAAAAACTGTTTTTTAAAATGTAAAAAAACCTACATTATTTTAGTTTTTAAATTTTTAATAAATTTTCCACTCTTAAATAAATTTTATAAAGCAATTTACAATGGTAGGTACAACTTCTAAATATACTACTAATGTGCATAAAAAATGGTTACAATAATACAAAGTGTACGTATAAAAATGTTTTTCTTATTAATGGAAAATTATATTTGAAAATTTTAAATTATTAATATCCATATGTATGTATATGTATGTATGCATCTGCCTTAAATTGAAAATCATGTAAGTTTTGTTTTGTTTTTTTTTCTTTTTTTGTTTCTTTTTGGATGGATTCCTAGAATGATCCTGTCAGCACTATATCTGTTAAGTCATTATAAAGGGTTTTCCAATTTGAGTGATATGATTTCTAAGTGACATTTCGGCCATTTTTAGTATGTCATGATTTGTCTTTTTTTTATCATAGTATTCAGTAATGTTTACAATTTCATCATGGAGAGATATACACAATAACAACGTTTACAAATTATTCAATTTTATTATCAAAATAATTGTTCTCCAATTGCAACTTTTCATGCGCTTTTGCACAAATTATTCATCAACAAACATTACATTCACCTAAATTGCCAGTTTAATGTGGTTTTTGGTCTGGTGGAATCATCGGTCCATACTTCTTTCGAAATGAAGCTGGTAACACCGTTACTGTCAATGGAGAGCGGTATAGATCGATGATAACCAACTTTTTATGGCCGAAATTGGAAGAAGTTGATCTTGACAACATCTGGTTCTAACAAGACGGGGCTAAAAAGTGCTTGAAAATTGGGTTCATCGAATTCGTTCCTGCAAAAGAAGTCGTGGAGGCCATTTGAATGACGTTTTATTCAGATCTTAATTGTATCGATTGTACTTCACATTAAATAAAAAAACATTTAAATTTCCTTAACAATTAGTGTGTTTTTTTTTTTGAAAAGAAATCATATCACTCAAATTGGAAAACCCTTTATTATAATTCTTATTGAAACATTTGGCATGAAATTTAATTTAAATTCCATATGATTTTAAAGTTAATAAAAAAAACAAAACGAAGTATAAAAAACATTATATAGAAAGAGATAAAAGGATTTTTAGAACGGGATATAAAAGGATTTATCATTCTTTTTTTTTTTTTTTATAATTTATCTTTTTCTGAAATGAAAATTTATTAACAGAATAAAGAAAAACGCTCCCAATAAAAACATAATAATAAAAAAAGATTTTCGTCTTTTCTTCTTTTTTGCATTTTCTACTTTTCATCTAAAAATAGAAATCTCAAATGTGAAAAGTAATTCTGACGCATATCCATGGCAAAAAAAAAAAATAAACTATCTAATGTAAACATTATATATCCGACATATAAACATATGTATATGTATGTATGTAAGAAGTTTTATATTATCACTTTTAATTAATTAATATAAATAATTAAATTTAAAATTCATTTTTTATAAACATTTTACATTTGAATATAATATTACATATATATATACATATGTACGTATCTATAGTATTTATATATCCGTATTAGGGAAAATTAGTTTAAAAGATGAAAAAATTTTATTATCTACGATGTTGAATTAATTTTTGCTATAAACGAAAAATATTTATTTAATACAATCTAGATCATTTTTAATGTACAGAAATCTACAATGAAAAACTCAACTGATATCTGCTAACCTTCGTATTTAAACCTAATCTCACATATTTTATAGAACATAAAATGTTCATTCCCTTGTAAGTATATAAAATTTTGTATCCCCTTTTTGATATTCCTCAGCAATTACTATAATAACTACGTATACGACTTTATAATAATTAGGATTCTTATTATATTAATTTGGCTAAGTAGAGGCATGTGGTTTTAGTATATAAAAAACGCATACTACCAAAAGACGTAAATTTTCTTGATGTCTATGTTAAAGATCTACATTATATCGTCCGCAGTAAAACAAAAGAAACAAAAATGAAATATCTGAAATAACTAACATAAAAATTAACCAACCAGGATTAACCACTAACTAACAAACCAGGACAGTATGGTATAACAATTTTAAGTGTTAAATAAACGTATACAATTTTTGTGTTACCTATATTGAAAACAATAAAAACCAGTTTAACTTTAAAATTTAATTTTAGTTCTGCCGTTGTAATTTGAAGTTTTTTATTTTTTTAACTAGTTTTTTTTTTTTTTTTTTTTGTTACAATAGAAAAGTTAAAAATAGTGCAGAAAAACAATTTAATAAAAAAAAAATATCATTATGCGTTAACAGAAAAATTTGTGTTTTTGGAACAAAAATTTTTTCTTTAATCTATATCGAATTTTCGAAAATTACTGAGACATAAATAAATATAATAAAAAAAAATTTTTTAATGAAAGTAAATACCTAATACGTACATACGTACATAAGACTTTTTTTTTTTTAAGTAATTTACAAAACTAATAATTTTTTTTTCGTATTTTTAAAGTATCATTTACTACTACTCACTGGAGCGACTTTATTTCATTGTTTCACTTTTATTTCTTTTTTTTTTTTTATACAATTAGCTTTCTCATATTTGTAATCATTAAAGTTTAATGGTAAAAAGTTTGTTGCAATTAAAACTTAATTGTTTTTTTTTTTTTTTTTTTTTGTTACGATTAAAAAATATTTTTCAATAATTATATTGCCTTTTATTTTAAATTTCGAATGAAATATGTCGTAAATTATACATACATATGTTATATTGCTATTTAGTTAATTCAAAATAATTTAAAATTATTAAATTCGAAAAATTTTATCTTAACAAATAGAGAAGTTTTTCTTGAGTAGAAACGCAAAACAACTAATCATATTAAAAAAAATCCTGAGGCTTATCGTGGTAAATGTATGTTAGAATAAAATATCAAACGTACAAAATTGCTATCGCGGAAAACATAAGCGGTAAATGTATGAGAAAATTTTCGAAACTGGGTTTTTTTTATTATATTATTTAAAAAAAACTGTGACCTGTATGTAATATGTCTGTATGTATTATGTATGTAAAAAAATTAAATCTGTATGTATTATGTATGTAAAAAAAACTGTATGTAATAGAATATATATATATATGTATAAAACGTCAAATTTTTTGTACGAGAAGTACTTAAATTTCATATTCAAAGAATAAAAATTATTTTTTATTTATATACCTACATAGGATAAAAGTAAATAATTAGACACAATATGAGTCCTATAATCAGAATGATGAAAGAAAAATCTGACGTTGATCTGGACCATACAAATCAAAATTTAAATCATCCAACAAGCTAATCGCAAAACACTGTTCATTGTTTAATTTTTAAAACTTTATCGTTTAATTTTTTAAAATTTCATTTCAATTTTTATATTTATTTCACTTTTGACTTTAAACTTTCAAATTAAAATTAAATTTTTATACTTATTTTTAGCTATCATTTAATTTCGAATTTTTTTCAAATTATATTTATTCATGAGTTTATCACGGTTGAAGGTGGTTGCGCCTTGTAAGCTGAATTATTTTTTGGTACATTTATTACAACAATATAAAACTAAAGATAGTGGACCTTACTATCTTTAGTTTTATATTGTTTTCAATCTACTATTAAAAATCTATTTTTCTTGAAACCCTAATCTGTATGTATGTATGTGAAATTTAATAAATTACTTATTTACTTACAATTTATTTTAATATTTAATAATAAGAATGTTCTTTTATGTAACTACATACATAGTAGATATATGTATATAAAAATTTTGCACTTATATTATATTGATTAAAAACTTTTAAATATTTTATGAAACTGGAGTGCGTAGTATATTAATATATTTTTTCTTAAAAAAACAAAAAAAAAAAGAAAAAAACAAAAAGGATGAACTTATATAAAAATTTTACAAAGCGTTTTTATAATGTACCTACTTATATCCTTTTTTTTGTTTTTGAGAAAAGTTGATTACTATGTAATTTTGTACATACATATATATAACATATCATACCATATAGATTAAATATGGTATAATCGACAAAAAGAAGAGATAAACATAATTTGAAAGATCATTTTCAAAAAAAATTCAAATATTCTATTAAATTATTATAATAATTTCAACATAAAGTACCTCCTACCTACTATAAGTATATATTTATTTTTATAATTTTCTTCAATTAATATCAATATTTTAATAAATCAATCAAAAAATTATAGAGGCATTAAAATCAAAATAAGAGCATAGTAAATCTATAACTAAATTTATTATCCATACATAAGTAAGGCAACATTTAAGAAATTCTGACGTGATTTTTTTAAACTTTTTATACCTCTATATGTATGTATGTACTTACATATATACCAAAAATGAACTAATCAAAATAATTTTTTTTCGATATTGTTTATATAACAAAAAATATTCACAATATAAAGTGAAAAAAAAAAAATCACTTGTATCTGTTTTTTTTTTTGTTTTTTTGTGTTTTAATTCTGTTTAACTATTGTTCATAACATTTTATTTTTTATTTGTTTAATATTTTGAAAATTGCAACTAAATCTTTTATATTAACTTAATATAGATACTCGTATCTATAATACCCTATCTATATTTGTGTATTTATCATAATATAATATTTTAAAATTATAAATTTTTTTTTTTTTTTAACCTTTTTTCTGGTGACTCAAAATCATCGTCTGGAGTTGTATCAATTTTTTCATCATTTGTTGCTACATACGATTGTAACGAATCCAAATTAATTGTAGTGCTTTCCATCATTTTCAAAGGCAAAAAAAAAAAATGGAATTCTTTTTTTTTTTCTGTTTATTTTCTGATTTAAATTTTTGAAATAAAATTTTTTTTTGTTTTGTTTTAAATAAATAAATAAAATTTCTTTCTTTCACTTTCTTTATTTTATAAAATTCAATTTGTTTTTTTCAGTTTTTTTACTCAGAATTTTTTTTTTTTTTTTGAGGTTTTTTGATTCTTTAAGAAATTGCACTTTTTTATTTACATATTTATTTCTCAAAAATAATACTTTTAACCTTGAACTTTGAACTTTTACTTTATATATACATACATATTTAAAATATTTATTTTTAAATATTAATATAAAAAAAAAAAAATTAATTCAAATAAGGTTTAAAGATATAATTTAAGAAAAACAAATATGATTAAAAATGGAACGGTAAAAATTTTGACAAAGTATAAAGTACATATACATATGTATGTATGTATGGTTATGTAGGTAACAAAGTTAAAAACAGATTTTTCTTTTTTATTTTTTAAATGAAAATCAATTTATTTCACATTTAAAATTAAAAATAAATCAAAATAAATATTATTTTTGTAAATAGATATGTTATTTGAAAAACAAAATTATTTAATTCCAAAGACAAAAAAAAAAAATATAAAATTAAATTACTTTTATTTTTAAAAAAATTATTTTTATTTTTTAAATTTTCAAATCCGAACGCACTTAATTTACACCATAAACTGATACCATTTCGTTGAAAATTTTTATATATGGAAATGTAACTTTTAAAATTGATTGTTTCTCTCTTGACAATGTGAAAGAAAACAAAATACAAAAAAAAAAATATGTACATATAAAATAAAAAAAAGAGCTTTAACATTAATTTCACATCACAAAAATAAAATAAAAAATGTGTACATATTCAAAATATTTAACAAGTATTTTTTAAAATACATACCATGCAACATTTTGTCTTTTATTATCGCTAGAAACATGTTGAAATTTTTAATTATTGTCAACAAATATTCTGTTTTATCATAGACGTTTTTTTTTTTTTCTTAAATCAGAGCAAAGCATGATCTGTCAAAATGAAAATACTGTTTTTTTTTTTAGATCCGACTTCCGAGCGGTCGAGAGCTCAAATTGTGATCATAACATGCTCTAATCGTGATCTTCTCTTACGGTGCTCTTATATGCTCAGAATAAATGTGCAGATTACGACTGATCGCAGTGAGCATAATAAATTGACAGATACATTTTCACGTTTGTTTAACAAAGAAAAGTAAAAAAAAAAATTTTTATAAATAAATTTTATTTCGTTAGGTACAAAAAATTTCAAAAAACACAGGTTTTATGCGAAATATCGATTTAAAAATTTTTATATGAAAATTTTGCCAAAAATTTCTTCGGCATAATCTTGGTTTTTTATTATTTTCATACAATTATTTTGAGAATAATTCATCATTTCAATCAAAAAACAAATTAAAAGTTTCTCTATGATTTTATGTGAAAATAACTTCAAGAAAATTAAACATTTTGTTAATAAAACTAGAACTTTATTTATAAAACTTAAACGTTTATTAAAAAATTGATCTTCCTTTATATTGGCAATTTGAAATGACATTAAAATAAAAATGGCAGACAGTTAAATCGCGTTAAATCAGACTAATTGGAGCGCATTTTAAATCAAAACGTGCTCAGGCCTCAGTTTTATGCTCTGCTTTAAAAAACAAAAATGCATGTATGTGACATAGCATCAGGGGGTTACTTTTACTTTCATATACAAATTAAGTGATAATTATGTTATTATGATTTTAAAAAATAATGAGCTAACACTTAAATTCTCGAATTACCTTTGTTTATTTTGTATTTTGTTTGAGTATTTCACATTTTTTGAATCTTGATGTTCTTACAAAAATCACAATCAAAGAAAAAACAATGAAACTTCAATTTAGAAGAACCTTTAGTCTTTTTTTTCTTTTCAGCCATGTACAAAAATAGAAATATTTTACACGAAATGTTAAAGTTGAGTAAATTTGTGAGTAATAGCAAAATATTTGAATATATTACAACTTGTAAAGTGAAAATTTTGAGTTTTTTAAGACGAACGTAAAATTTAATCAAAATCTTTTTTTATAACATCATATTATTTTTTTAAATACTATTATCATCCGTTTCTTGACTTAATCAAGTTGTGGATTTAAGCTTAAAAATTACGAAAATAGCTCCAAATGTATACAGTTATAAGGAGAATGGAGAATAAATTAAAAAAATTGTTAAGACAAATACATTATACATATATACAAACAAAGAAAGTATACATAAATGGGTAAATAGACAAAAAAAAACAGTTAAGTAATAGAAACAATTGGTTAATTGCATCACTGTATATTTGCTGTAATTTAAACAGAGTACACACACTATATGTTCCTACGAATAAAATGTAACAGACAACATAAAAAAGTTAACAGGCAGGAAAAAAAAGCGGAAAACATTTTGACACGCCTGATGACCGATTATATTATTGCAGTACATGTCACATGTTATCATTTCAGAACTTTAATTTAAAGTAATACAAAAGTAATGTTTGGGTAAAGTGTATCAATTAAGAAAATTAAAATGCTAATACAATATACTTTTTTACATAAAAATATGGTATCACTATTCATAAATATGAAAATTTTGATAATTCTGAAAAATTTTCCATATGATATGGCCGTTACCTGTTATATAAAAAAAATTGTTTTAATATTTTTAATAATAGACATTTCCAACCAAAAAACATCATGTTTTCATAAAATCATTAAAATAAAAAAAATGTTATACGGGTTAAGAAAAAAGTGAGCGCAACAATATAAAACGGAAAAAAGAGAGCTTTTTGAAAAGAAAAATATATTTTCTTTTGAACTTGCGCAAAAAAAAACAAAATCGGAAAATGTTTTTTTTTTCATTTATTGTTTTTTTTTTCTTGTGGAAAAACATTTATGTATACAGGAATAAAAAATTAATTGTGTAAATGACAGAAGAAAAAATTTATATGAATCATTACGATTTTTTTTTTTTTTTTTGCTTTTTTGTTTTGATATTTGTTTTTGTTTTGAAATGCATGGTTAAGTTGAAAGGATACATTTTAAAGCTTTAGGGAAAATGTGTTGAATGTTGACTTGTCATTTTTTGTTCTTTACTATAATCTTTTCTTATTTTTGTTCTTTTTTTTTCTTTTAATTTAAACTAACTTTGAATTAGGTTAACATTTTCTAAATATATCTGTATGTATATATGTATATGTATACAACATGTAAATGGAAAAATGCCAACTATGACGTCATTAAACAACACTTAAAGAAAAAAAAACAAGAAAAATAAATCATTTTTTTTCCTATATAAAGGAATATTCTTTTTTATTCCTTTTATCAATTAATTAAATATTAAAATAACTTTTTTCTTTGTTTTATAACCATTACAACTAGATGGCGACTTTAAACTGCTTTTTTTTTCTTTCAAAAAAAAAAAAAGACCCATTTTAATTTTAACAATTAAAAAAATAATGACATAAATGGATTTCACGTGTACTGAAAAGTATTTTTTATTGATATAATTACTAGCATTAAATTTTTTTGTTGTTTTTTTTTTCTAAAAATATTTAAAAAAAAATTTTTTAAAATTATTTTTAGAAAATGAATATTTAAATGAACTAATATGAATTTGTTAATTTTTTCTTATTATTATAAAATTTACCTTTTAAAGGAACAAAAAAAAAAATGTGAATATTGTAAATAATTTTCATAAAAGGTTGAAAGAAAAATTTATAGAATTATGGAAATTTACCATTTCACTAAAATAATTTTCCTTTTTTTTTTTTTTTTTTTAACTTTAAACGTGACTAATTCAAAAGTAAACATGATAGAATGTATGGAATTCTTAATAAGATACATTTAATGTGTATTATAACCCTCAAAATAAAAATAAATTATAATGGAAGGATTACTAAGAAGAAAAAAATTCTTTTCTTCAAGAAGGAGAAAAAGAAGAAAATGAAAAAAAAAGAAATGAAAAGAAAAAATATAAATATGTATATACATAAATAAAAATCACTGTTGAAATAAACGAAATATATTAAATAATTTTATTGGAATTTAAAGAATTTCGGAAGTGAAAATATATTTATATTTTCTTTTTTTTTGTTTTTTTTTGAAACTTTTCTATTTAAAATATTTAAATTAGTTCTTAGAATTTTTTGAAGTCAAAAATATCACAGATTAATCTTGATTTATTGGACATATAATATGAATACATTACATTATAACATTCTTAGTTTGAATTCAGGTTTTTTATTTTCATTTTATTTAAAATTTTTTACTAAATATATTTTTTCACATTATGTATTTTATAAATTGACATTTAAATTTAGCGAATATTGCGTTGTTATTGGGATAAAACGTTAAATGTTTTAACAATTATTAATGAATCTACAAAAATTTATATTATATAGGTACGCAGTTATACACTATTATATAAAAAACTAAAAGAATTATTTTAAATTTATTATATTTCTCAGAAAACTGAAAAAGATTATGAAAGCAGAATTTTTTTATTTTATTGTTATTATGCATCTACAATGCATATACTCTACAATACTCTAATGACGCTCTCTATACGCATTGAAATGGCAAATCAGAGTTAAATATATGAAATTGTATGTATTAAAGTGTTCACAATAAACGCTGTTATAACGCAATTATGAAAAAAGTTGTTCAACTCTTAACTTTTTTCCCTTTCTTTACACATTGAAGTGTCAAATAATTGAATAGTATTAAAATAAAAAATAAAGAGAAGCCATTGTAAGCCATTTCCAAATTAATAATTATTTATAAATAAATAAATAATAAATTTAAAAATAAATGATTAATTTATAATAAAGAAAAACAAATTTCAGTAAAATTACAATTTTATTTACTAAATTTGAAATTTGTTAAGAGAAAAATGTAAAAAACTATTGTCATTTTACAAATGACATTTACACTATGCGGACACTTTTTTGTAGATTATGTTAAAAGTGCGAGAAACGTGACCATTGATTGTAATATTATGGCATTTGAATTAGTAGTCACAAATCACAATATCCTAAAATTTCAATTTTTAAATCAAATTTTAATGTGAAATTTGTTTTAAAGTAAATTATTCCTTTGTTTATTTTCATTATTATTGAGTTTTAAGTATTTAATGTTAATATATTATAATATGTATTGCATATATATTTATGTATAAATCTTATTATAATAATTAGTATATAATATATCTTATACTTTAATTTGCTTTGAATAATCATTCTAACATTCTTATCTAATTTGCGTTCTTGTGTACTTATTCACAATCTTAAGTTGTTATGTATAAGATAATTAAATAAAAGATTTTATATAACAAAACTACTACTAAAAACTACCTTTTTTTAAAATCTAAATTTGAAAAAATTTTTTTCATCCTATAATCTAATAAACATTCCCTAAGAAGAATAGGGCATCCACTAAGTGAGTTATTCGTCAATATTAAAATAAGAATTCAATAGAAGAATGCGAATATTGTTGTCCTTCCTGTCAGGAATCTCAGTGTAACAGAAAGTTGATAAATTGCCATAATAGAAAATTGAAGGAATAAATGATTTTATTTCATTTAAAATGTACAAAAATTTTTCTTTGTTTAATGTAAAATTTTGAAAAAAAGAAAAAACTAGAAAGATCTAAAACATTTTCCTTTTCTATTAAAATTTTATTTCTAATTTTTTCTTTGTTACTTTTCTTCCATCAATTTTTTTGTTCTAAAAATTCAATTATCCAGATCCACTTATCCATATTTTTTTTTTATTTTAGTTTTTTATATACATACATACTTTTTTAAACAAAACTATAGATAAAATTTTTCTTCAAATATGTACAGATTAATCATGTTTTGATATTCATTTTTGCATTATTCGAAAATGGAAATTAATACATAATTCGAATATGCAAGAATTCGGGAATTACTCGAACACCTATTTTGAATTCTAGAAATTATCAAATTCAAATTCTGTATCTCTAAACACATTCTCGAAAATGATGGAACATTAGCAATTATCCATATTTGTCTAAGAAACAATTTCTGGAATCATTAGTTTCAATAAAGCGTTGATTACTCGGCTCTAGATATTGTACGAGACCATTGAATACAAATATTTTTATTTGTGCGACATCTATTATCTTATACAAGAATTATTTGTATTTTATTATATAATTATTATACACCTATATGTATACATATATTTTATATATTTTAATATTTATTTTTATTTAATTATATTAATTTATACTTATATTAATTATATTAATTTATAAAAGTTATAAAAAAAAATCTATACATAATTTTTAAATAATCTATATATAACGCAGCGACGTGTAATCCCACCTGAGACATTTTGAAAAAAAAAGGCCAGTGTCTTAACCTGAACCACTACTCTATTGATTGGATAAATTTAAAAAATAATACATACATACTTAATGATGTTTCAACATTTTTTTTTTTATTAGTAGAATTGTTAAAATGTTAAATTTTCTTTTGACAATTAAAGTGATTAAAGTTTATAAATAAACATATAAAGTTTGAGAACGTGTTTTTCTTTTTTTTAAATATTAAATGTCATTTTCTATAGTAAAAATTGTATAAAATGATAAAAGGTGATTTTTAATTTAAAAATTATTGTTAATATAAATTAATATCATTAGGTACGTATAATTTAATTTCATTCGTATTTCTTTATTTTTATTTATTGTTTTTTTTTTTTGTAATGAATTTATCTTACAAATAAACAATGATTAAAAAAGAAAAATTCACATCCAGGACCAAATTCTAAGATAAAATTTTCAAAACATGTGTATATATATTTGGAACAACTATAAAATATTTATAGTATAATAATAAAACTATATATATTCTTTTTTTTTTAATAATCACAATTTTTATATGTACATAAATATGGTAAATATAAAAATAAAAACAAACTTTTAAATGATAATACAGTGGAAAAAAATTTTTTTTTCAGAATAGTGATAATAATGCGGATTATTTAATTTAATTAATCAAGTAAAAATTTTTAAAATAAATACCAGATAAATTAATCTAAAATAAAAAAAAAAAAAATTTTTTTTTTATTTAAAAAAAAAAACTGCATTTGGAAAAGATTTTAAAATGTATAACAAAAAAAAAAAAAGGTAAATCAAGTAGGTACATACATATGTACTGTTTTCCTTTTTCTTCACCTTTAAAATAAATAACTTTTATTATTTTTATTGTTATTATTATTATTTTTTTCAATAAATGTTTATTTTAACATAAATCAAATGTAAATTTCTACACGTTCATATGATTTTTTTTTAATTTACGACATTAATTATTTGCCTATTCAAAATGATTTAAAATTATTATTATTTTTTATTTTTTTTTTACTTTTTAAGTAATATTTATATTAATTTAAAATATCAGAGAAAAGATACAAAATTTAAATCATCAAAAAAAAAAATATATATATAACCCCCAAAAAAAAATTAATAAAATAAAAATCCAAATAAATTTAAAATGATTAATATAAATTATATCTTATCTCAATTAAAAGAGAAGAAAAGTTTAAAAAAAAAAAAACTAAAGTAAAGTTCTAAATAATTATTTTTTAGGTTTTGTTTAATCTTTCTGTTCCTTTTCTGTTCAGAATCATTAAATATCTGGTTATCAGCAGAACAACCAAACCTGCACAACACTTTCAAAATATGTTTATAATATATTTAAAAAAAAATTTTCTTTTTCCATAATTTTTTATTACAAAAAATATGTTAACTTTATAAAATAGTAAATTTAATTTGTTTACTTCAGCCAAAAAAAATAATAGTAAACTTTAAAAAAAAATTATAACTTTTATTACTACAATAGCTACATAAGGTCACAGAATGATATTCGCCTCTTAATGGTGTTCCTTAAATATTGGATGATCGGTGAAGTTGAGACAAACAAAAATAGTGGAAGGGGTGAGGGGTCTACTTCTAATGGCTTTTGAGATAACGGTAACAGTATAATGGTATAATGGCAAATTTTTTTATTGCTTATATGTTTTTAAAAATAAAATCGTATCTTTTGCAGTGTATAACATTAGATGTTTTAGAGAAAATTTGTTGATCATTGATTACTTACTCGTTTTTACTTTACCTTATCTTATTTTTGGTTTTTTTTTTTTTTTTCTTAATTGAACTTTGAATTAGGTTAAAATTTTGTAAATATACATGTACGTACATTTACGTATGTATATATATATATACAACACCACAGAAATGGAAAAATGCCAACTATGACGTCATTAAATTACACTTAAAGAAAAACAAACACGAAAATTAAACCTTTTCTTTGTTAAAGAATATTCTTTTTATTAATTAAATATTAAAATAACTATATTTTTATAATCATTACAACCAGATGGCGGTTTAAAAGAATAATGTTTTATTAGTTTCACTCTGTCCGTTTATCCGTCCGCCCTCCCGTCTGGATGTTTACAAAACTTCTGCACCGTTTGAAATAAAGCAATGCAATTTTAACTATAGATAGGCATCGCCAAAAAAAATCGCCATTTTGTAGAACAACTTTTGTCTGTAGCGCCAACCTTTACGAAGCTACAACCCTACAAAATTTGAAAAAGCCCTATCTTTAAATTGTTATAACACAGGTTCTATAAGGCATATTTGCAATCTGGAACAAAAACAAAACGCCAAACAATAGCTGGTTTTCTAAACTTTTTAAATATATATAAAATAAATATGTGGCTTTGCCATGCGGTATTTTAATTTACCGTTATGTGAAACTCAATTTTTGTAAAAATTTGGACCCCTTCTATCTTTTAAACGGTTTAACTTAGAAGCTTGAAATTTTGAGAGCAGTTGGATCTTTCGAAATAAGTATGAGTTATTTCAGGACATATCGCCCCCCCTTTAGGAGCTGTAAAGGGTCAAAACAGAAAGTTTTCTATTTTTAAACACCTATAACTTAGGCACCTTTCCACATTTTTTTGAAGTAATATGCAAAATTTAAAGCTTCAACATTATAATTTTGTTTGTGTTAGTAATTTGTCTTAATAAAATAGGGTTTATCTTATAATTTACGAAAGTGTGATTTGATTTTTCTCAATTATTTCTTACCAAAAAAAAAAATCAAACAAAGACCAATTTCTTATCAAAATTTATTTTTTAATATATCTACTCTTTATTTTAGGCTTATTATGGAATATTTTTAAATTTTGGAAATGTGCTTTTTTGAAAACACTTGGTTTTTTCCATTACATATTTTTTTTTTTGTTTTTAAAAAAAACTTGATATCAACAATTACAAAAAAAATTACGCATATATAATGGATTTCACGTGTACTGAAAAATATTTTTTTCATCGATATAATTACTAACATTACATGGAAAATGATAAGATTTTCTTTTAAAAAAACATGTACAAAAAACTTCAAATACTCGAAAACTTTTAGAAATAGATCCTCCCTTCCAGAACATTTTGTTGTTTGTCTCGATATCACAGATTACGCAGCTCAACGAAGACAGAGTCAGTTACCCTATATGTACATGTTATGTTGTCCTTAAAAAAAATATATCTTTTCCTTTAAAATTCCTTTAAAACATATGGAAAACAGCCAAAAAATCAATTTCAAACATTTTAAGTCAATTTCAAAAAATGTCACAAATCTACAGAACCCACTAAACGATTTTTGAAATATTTTGTTATTTCGAATAGTAAGTAAAACGTTTTTATGGGAAATTTATGTAATCATACATACGACCAAATGATTTGAAATATTAGAAGAAGATCGATTGCAAAATTTGAACAATGTCATTTTTTAATTACTTAACCTTTAGATATAAAATATACAATAACATTTAACAAATATGCATTTAATTGAGTACATTTGCCACAAAAAAAAAACGTTTTAAATAAAAAGTTTAAAATCTAATAAGACAAAATAAAAAAAAAACTAAGCTTTTGAACTAAATTGACGTAAATAAATTAAAATAATTATTTAATTATAAAAAACAAAATAACCAGAGTATGTGTTACATGGTATTTGATCATAAATTAAATCAATTAATCTATTTATTATGAAGTTTTCTCAATGAAAATTAAAGAAAATGTAAAAGATTTATTGGAGACAAATAAAATTACCAATGATGAAATACTAAAAAAGAACAAAAATAAATTGCATGCGTATGAATAAAATTAGAAAAGTTAAATAGTGAGGATCATATAACTAAAATTAAATAAATATAGGGCTCTAAAAATTGCTAGTAGAACATATACAATCAATAATTGGTCTATAAGAATGTAACACAATGTATGTAATTTTTTTGGTAAAAACAAATTCTCATTTATTTTATTTATAATTGTTGAAATATTAGTAGTAAAACCATACAAAATAATATATCCGTATCTGATATTGATTAAAGTAATTAAAGCTAATGAAATTCTACATGATTTCTTGTTTTATTCATTAAACTTCAGAAATAACCTGAATATACTAAATTCTACAAAAATTTGTGGTTTAAATATAATTAAATATAATAATTAGATTATTATATATAATTAAATTATTTTATTAAAATAATAGTATTTGACTGCTTTTGAAACTTAAGCTAAAATTCCATTACTAAACAAAGAAAATCTATATTATTGACATTCAATACATTTTTAAATGTCACTATCATTCTTCTTTAACTTGAACTTAAAAAAAAAAAAAATATTAACATTTCTTCATTGGCTAATTTAAAAAAAAAAAAAAAAAAATTCGTTTCCAAAATATAAAATCAATTGGAAAGGTCATGTACTTTTCATTAAATTTATAAAATAAATATAATTAGTATTCATTGTAATAACTTTGATTGATGATTTACTTTACATAACATACATATAATATTCCATATCACAAAAGAAACAACTCATAAGTTTTCATTATTTATCTAAACAAATCAATCAATATTAAATAAAAACAAGTCAGTATTTAAAATATAAGACTTTATAAGAGTGGACAATATTATTCAAAATTTTAATTCTAAAATTTGCAAAAACCAGAAATTCAATAACAAAAATTTGTTTATCTTATCGCAACCCCATATTACAAGTTTTAAATTTTAAGTTATTGGCAAATATACACGTATAATAAATACTTCAACTTTTGACAAAAATTATAGGAAGTTACAAAAATATATTTTTATTAAAAAATTGATTTAAAATGTAATTGAGCTGGGTTATTTAGATAATGTGCAAAATAGAGCTATTCGTTTTATCAACGACCCCAATGTAATTTCAATGCTCATTCCACTCAGTCATCGTCGCACAGTTAAGTCACAGACCTTGTTTTATAGATATCTCGTAGGGATTAACACTTATTCCAAACAAATAAAACAGTTAATACCTCCACTCAAAATTTTCCAACGAGAAATAAGGAGGGCAACAGAAGCTCATCCCAACCATGTAGAGTTATCTAGATGGCGAAATACAGCTTATGGAAATTCGTTTGTCATACGCACGCCCCGTTTGTAGAACCATATACCATCACATGTGTCCCCTAAAGTTGGTAATTCATATGTGTACGATTTACTTAAGTTTAAGGAGAACATTAACATCTTTCTTCAAAATATCCCTCCAAATTTTCCTACCTATTCCCCCTTATCCAAATTTCCTAATTCAAATTTTGCCAATTATCATTCTCCCATCCCTATTCCAAAAACCAAACTGCACGTTTGTATTAAAGGTTCCATCCTAAAGTTTGGTTTTAAAAGGAGGGTGGTTTTGGTTGGGTAGAGTCCAACACTACCCTGAGTAAGCACGTGCAGTTCCTCTTGATGACTTTTCCACCAATCCTTGTAAAAATGTAATTCAATTATTATTTGAATATAGTGCCTTTTTTCGATTTGGAGAGAAGTAATTGCATAACTATAACAGTTCGGGGTTGAGATATTTTAAAATATGATCTAGTTTGGCTTAAAATTTCATTTTTTTTTTTTATTGTAGCCGGTGTTGTAAAGGTTCTGTAGACATACTACTAGAAAGTTAAACTAACAGATACATTAAAACTATAATAAGCTAATTTTTCTAAATTTATTGGAAAAAAAAAATAAAAATTAAAGTAAAACACAAAATTAAAAAAAGAACAGATACAAATCGACAACAGTTTATCATGATTTCATCATCAATATTATTTAATTAACAATGATTTTAATTATATTTGCAAATTTTATAAGTTTTTTTTCTTTATGTCTTCAACAAAAAACGTGACAAAAATTTTTCAAAAATAAGTAGTAAAAATAAAATTAAAAACAAAAAATACAAGAGAACTACAACAAAGTTACAAAACCAAAAAAAAATAAAAAATAAAACCCCAAAAAAAAAAACAATAATTATATTAACATTTGTTTCATCGATTTTCTGTTTTGTGACATATGTTGCAACCTATATTTAAAAAGTAACATCAATTTTGTGCTTTTTTTTTCTTTTATTTTTTTTTTTATTTTTTATTTTTTTAGTTTTGATTTAACTTTTAAAAAAAAAAAAAAAAAACTCAGTTTTTAAGTAACAACACAGTAATAATTAAAAATTGGAAAATAGTCGAAAACAAAAGGAACGTGATTTATCCGGATATTTCGGAAAATGAAAACAAAAGAACTTATACAGAGAACAAATAGTAAATACTTAACAGTGATTCTAATTATTTTTTTTAAGAAGCTATTTTAAAATAAATTTATGTGATGTTTTTTTTATTTTTTGCATTTTAAAATAACAGAAATTTATTTAATATTGTTAAAGGGTAAAAAATTTTTGAATAATTAAAAGGAATAAAAAAAATAAACAACCAATTGGTATAATATAATTTGAAGTCAACAGATCATCATCACATTTAAACACATTTAAAAAATTTAAATTTAAACCGAGGACTAAAATTGAATCAGACAAATTTCAATCTGAATTGGAGGAATAGAAGTAAACAATTCTCTGATGTCTAAGACAAAATCAACTCCAAAAATTCAGAATATATATACTACAAGTAAGTATAAATAATTTAAAAATATAAAAAAATATATTTAATTAAAAATTAAATTGGACCATATTGCACCAACAACCACTTATCACTAATTAAATAATCTAATAATAATTTCTTTTGATAAGTTTTTGTTACACCAAAACCATATTTGGTAACTCAATAAAATTTTGATTAGTAAAAAAAACTGGAGAATGACTTAACTTTCACGGACATAAGTTTCATGGAACTTATATTCTCTTAAATGGACTTAAGTTCCATAGAAGTAAAGTCCATTTTTAATCCATCCATCTTAAGTTCATTAAAATAGGGACAAAGCTTCCATGGAACTTATAACGCATTTGCTTGAAGAGATAAGTTTTGTGGAATTTATAACTCACAAAATGGTTATAAGTTCCATAGCATCAAAACTAAAAAAAAAAAAAATATGTTTTTATGAATTTAATGCAAATTTTATTAGGGCAAATAGTTATTTTGAATTTGGGTGAGATTCTGAATTTGAAGATTTTAAAGTTGTAATCAAAATCAGAGTTAAGAGATTTTTTTCAGAATATTTATGTATAGTTATATGTATGTGCGAAATTCTGAAATAATAGGGATTTTAGAGTTGGATCAGGAAATTAAATATTCTGGAAAAATCGCATATAACTCTGATTTTAATTACAACTTTAAAATCTCTCCAAATTTCAAAATCTCGCATATATGTAAGCTCTGAATTTTTAAATGTTTAAAAACGTTTTGTAGAAACACACATTTAATGTATATTATTAAAGTACAATATTTCTTATATGTATTTAAAATAAAAAACTAAAAAGTCAAATTTATGGTCATTTTATAATTAAGACATATACTTTCAACAAAATTTTTAATTTTATTGAACTTAAGCCTATTTAAAAATGTTTCATGGAATTTATGTCCGTGGAAATGAAATCATCCCCCCGTAAAAAATATTAGCTTATCAACAAAAAAATGATTATTTGATTTAATTAGGGTTAAGTGGTTTGTGCAATAGGGCTCTGGCTCATTATTAAATTTATATAATTTTAATTATATATTATTAAAAATTAATTAAATTTATGGTAAATTGCTTAATTATTTAAATTAAATTTATAACTCAATAAAATAAAATAATTATAAAAAATAATTAATTTTTAAAATATTACAAAAAAAAAAAAAAAATATTTGAAAATTTATAGTCTAAAATGTAATATAATAAAATGAAGTTTAATATCTAATTTAATAGATTCCTCGTTCTCCTTTTTATAAAATTAACAAGATTTAATCTTTCAATCAATCATTTTGTTTATAAACAAAAATCTTTTGTATATAAAAAGATAAAAAATTTTACTTTTACTTACATTACATATATATATAGAATATATTTAAATATAATATGTATGATGAAAAAAACTGAAAAAAGTCTAGTTAAAAATAATTATAATTTTTCACATCATACATCTCACACCCGATAATTTTCTAATGTTAAAACAGTTTTATGAAATTTTTTTTTTTTTTTTTTTGAATGAATAGTAAAGTAATAAAATATTTATTATATTCTGGTATTTCGCCTAACCTTGCATGCTATTAAATTACATCGTCATCGACGTTCCGTAAAAAAATGTAAGTTATTTTGATTTTTTTTTTTTTCTCTTTTTGGTTTTAAAAAATTGTGTAGTCAATTAATTTAAAAATGACGTCTTATATGTTAGTGTTACCCAATTTGAAATATTTTTTTATTTAATTTAAATTTAATTTAATTAAAATTTAAAACTATTATTAATTATAATATTATCTTAAAATTGTTTATTTATGTTAATTATGGACATGAATATGCACATGATATTTTATATAATATGTAATATAAATATATATACAAGTAAACATTATAAAAATACACAATATATATATAGGTACCCATTTTTTTTTACTTTAACTGAAAACATTTTTACTTTAAAAGAAGGCATTTTTACTTTAAATGAAGGTATTTTCACTTTAAATAAATGTATTTTTACTTTAAGTGAAGACATTTTATTTTTAATAAAATTTAAAGTTTAAAAAATAAATATATAAAATACATATAATATAATATATGTATATATATATATATAAATATTAGATACATAAATTTCAGATCCAAATATATGTATCAAATAAATTAAATATATGTATATTAAATATTTATATAACATAAATTACTGAAGTAAAGTTTCTTAACTTAAAATAAAAATGTCCTTCACTTACAGTAAAAAGATTTCCATTTAAAGTAAAAAAATATTTACTTAAAGTAAAAAAGTCCTCAGTTAAAGTAAAAAAGATATAACTAAGTTCGATTACATTTTAGTACAAAATTAAAGTAAAATTAAAGCTATGTAGAAAAAGCAATTTGTATCCAGTAAAAATTCAAAGTAAAGGATACTGAATTATTGCTATTTCTATATAATAATAATTGATTTTATTTCGAAATAAGTAAAACCTAATTAAATTTAAATGAGATACATGAAAAAATAACAAAAAAAAATTATTTATTTATTTATTATAAACTATTAGACATGTTAATTTTCAATTTATATCACTTTTTTTTTTTTTTTTGAGTATGTATAAAAAATAATTTTTTTTTCCTAAAAAAATATTACAGGTTGATTTAATAGGGGGAAATAAAACACTCAAAGCAAATATATAACAATATTGTATTACGAAAGTAGTATTATATGATTTTTTTTATTGATTTGAGATTAGAAAAATTCAATGTCAACAAAATTAAGAAAAAAAAACAAAATAAAATTCACTTAAAAAATTTTAATTTAAAAAAAAACATAAACTTACCGTTCTTGATGTTCAATTCCCTCCAAACCATTTTCTATAACACTTTTATATACATCGGTTCTACCGCGATCTCCTAGAAGACGTTGTCTATCTAAATCACCCTGAAATATCACCAAAACAAAAATTTCGTTATAAATTCAAAAATTTTGTATTAAAAAAAAAAAATAACAAATAAATTACAAAAATCTTTACCTGCATTTGAGAAAAAGAATGTTGACCAATATTTAAATGAGAACTCATACTAGAATTAATATTTAAATGACCAAGTTCTAAATCAGAATAGTTGTCATCAAAATCGGGTGGACAGTTATCGGAATCATCGTCAGCTGAAAAAATAAAAAGCAAAATAATTATAAATTATTATTTTTATTTATTGATATTATTTTAGGATAAGACACAAAACAAAAATTTTGTTTCAAAATATATATTTTAATTCAAACATACATGAAAACTCAAAAGAATTATTTATCATCTTTAGATTTAAAACAAAAAAAAAAAAAAAAAAACAATAAAAAAGTAACCATCAAAGAAAATATTAATTAAAAAAGAAAAAATTGTTATATGTAACCTTTTTTTTTTTTATTTTCAAAAATATCAAAAAAAAAAAAAAAAAGCTCACAAAATAACCGACATCAGATGGTGAACAGAACTTGAAAATTAGTATTTTCTGTTCGGATTCAATTTTGTACATAATTTTTCATTCGAGAGATGTATAAAAAAAAAAATAACACACTTGTTTTTTTAGTTTTTTTTTTTTTTTAGTTATTTAAGATAAAAATTTTTATTTAATAAGCATTAAGTCAGTCGGTTCAGATCATTTCGCGAGAACGTTAAATAAATTTTATAAAAAAAAAAAAATAAATAAATAAATAGAATAAAAATCAAAAAAAAAAAATAACTAAAAATAGCAAAAAAGGGTTGAAAACAAAATCAAAATAAAAACATTTTCTAATCTTAAATTAAAAGTTTAGATAAAAAAAATATGATTCATATTTTTTATTTAATTTAACAGGTTATTTACATTAGTTTTTTTTTTATATTTTTACACATGTAGATATATAAACTAAAATTTAATTCTAAACAATAGTTATTTTATTTTTACTTTAGAGAATTTATTTATTTTTTTTCTTCTAGAAATAATTAAACTTAATCAGTTCCGAGGGTTTAGGTGTTAATATAATATTCAACTTTAATAATTATGTTGAAATTTTTTGCGGTAGCTACAATTAATCTAAAAATACTTAATATGTATTTATATAATATAATGAAATGACTATATAATATAGAAAAAATAAAGCGTATAAATACACATTTGCGTCAAATATGGATTAATAATATAAGAGTTATCAAAAGTTATATGACAACAAATGCTAAAAAATAATTAGTAGTTATTTAATACGAATTATTAAAAAATTACGATTTTAATTAACATCTCAAAGTTCACTTTATAAATAAAAATTTGATTTTTTAAACAAGTTCCTTTTTTTGGGGTTTTCATTTTTTTATAATTGTTTTTTTTTTTTTTTCTTTAAAATAAAATAACAACACACTTACTAGATTTAAAACTGTATGTAGTTGAAGATTTTGATTCAGGATTCATTGTATTAGAAAAATAAATAAAATATTCCTTTTTTTTTTTTTTTTAAATAAAAAATACTCCGATCAATTTGTTGAAAATAATATTTTTAAACTAAAAACACAGAATTATTACTGTTTTGACACTAACAACGGACGATATCTTATCTTATTAAAAAGTTCACCGTAATTGACATATCTGAAAACCTTTTCTCAATATATGTAATCTGTTGGGTGTTCCGAATCCATTGCAAGATATCATAAAGATATAGAAAATATTAAATAAAATAATGAAGATAAGAAATGATTGTGCTTTTATTTTGTTTTTATTTTTTATTTTTTAAATAAAATTTTTTCTTCATAAAGGAATGGTGCACAATAATAGCTAGTAAGTAAAGTATTATAGAATGTTTAAATTTTTTTTTTTTAATAAACTTTATATATAAAGTGTTATTTATATTTATTTTTTAGAAGTCAACTGAAAACTAAAAAAGAACAGGACAATTAAATCAGAAGAATAGTTATAAAAAAAATAGAATATGTGAAGAAGTGAAAATAGAAAGAAGCAGTATTTTGTCAATTTTTATAAACAAATAATTTTCCATATGGTAATGTATTTTAAAATTTTGCATAAAAATGTTATTGAAAGGTAGTTAAAAATAATTTCTCACAAATAACAAAAAAAAAAAAACAATATTAAATTAGTGATATTAGCATCAAATAATTAAAATCAAAACAATTAATGATTTTTTTTTTTTTTTTTCAAAGAACTTTTGTACACTCGCAATAACTAATTAATGTTGAGGTTGTTAAAATTATTTATTTAGAATTAAAAATATTAAGTGACCTGTATAAACATTAGTTAGTTTGTTTAGGAATGATAATTTTATATTTACAATTCATTTAAATTTTAGAAGATTCTTTTGAATTAATTTAAAGACTTTACTAATTATTAATTGCAACAATTTATATTAGAATACATATTAAATTTTAAAAATTGAAATAAAATTAAATAAAAATTGAATAATAATTATAGATTTGTAGTTATTTGAAAATCGAAATACATATAGAGAAAAATTAATTTTTAATAACTTTAGTTGACTAATTAAATAACAAATCAAATAGTTAAAAAAAAAAAAGAATTTGTTGAAAAAAAAATTGATTTTCTTTTGAGATATCAAGTTATTGCGAGTGCACCATAAGTGAAGAACAAATTAAAAATGTTGTTTTTGATTTTAAACCTTTATAAGTTTGTTCGACATCATTATTTGACACCATTATTTTTTTATTAATTTTTTTTTATAGTTAAATATTTGAACAGCTTCACTAAAATCAAAAAAAAAAAAGAAATAAATAAATAAAAATAATCATATAAAATATTATTTATATAAAATCTTTTAACTTACCCATTGGTGGTATCAAAATGAAAAATTATTTATAAAAATATAAATAAATCCGAAAAAAAAAAAAACAATTCTTCTCAAAAGTACAAATAATTAAAAATAGGAACTAAAACTCCAACTTTTTTATCATATTAGAAATTTATGATTGGAGTTGTTATGTTAACGCACCTAAAAATTTTCAAAAAAAAAAAAAAAAAACAAAATTAAATTAATAAATTATAATAAGTAATTACAATAAATTTTGATGGTAATATATAAAAATAATTAATATAATAAATAACTAATCAAAATTCAATTTATAAATCATAATCAATTTTCTATTATTGAACACTAGGTACATACTTTCTTTTTGATTAAGAATTTACCAATTAAATTTAATTATTTATTTTGTAAAGCTTAACATGTTACTGTCCATATTATTAAATATTAATTAAAATTTGTTTATATAAAGTCAATTTTTATGATAATATTATGATAATATCTAATTTTTACCTTTAATTCAGGTAACTCGAAAAAAACAAAAACAAAATAATTATTTTTGAAAAGAAAAAAATGTGTGTCGCGTAGTGTTATTTCAAAGTATCGAAACTCAATTAAATTTTTAACAAATAAAATATTTTTTTTTTCTCCTTAATTATTATTTAATTTAGTTAAATTTCTTTCAAATATTTTATTAATATTTATTATTTATAAGAACCTTTTCATTATCATTCTGATATAAATGACAAAAAAAAAAAAACAAAAGACAAAAATAACATAATATTTCCTAAAAATATATATTTGAAATTAATAAACATTTTTGGTTAAATTTGGAAAATAAAAAAAAAAAAAAAGCTTTTAATAGTAGGCAATAAACAATAACATTATTCTGGAAGTTGAAAATAAATCGATAGTTAACTGATATTTTCCTATTAAGTTATTATTTAAAGGAGAAATTAATAATTTCCGCAGACACGCAAACTATAATATAATAAGTATTATAAACTATTTCGACGCTTCTATTTATCCAATTTATTTACATGTTATTTTATAGAGTTGCATTAATATTTTGTTGTACCATAGTAATACGAATAAAGAATTTTTGGTTTTTTTTTTAGTAATTTGGTTGTTGTTGAAAGTTTTTATTAGGGTTTTAGAAATAAAATTCAAAAAAAAATTAAGAGTAACATTTGTCAGTCAAGGTTATTGGTAACATCTAGTACCAAGATTGTTTTTACTTTGACGTAATAATATAAAGTTAGTGCATTTTTTATTATCTTTTATACATGTATATAAAAAAAAAACAATATGAATTTTATTCTTTTGAAATATATAATACAGTCTAAAGACATTATAAAATATCTTTTTTTAGAATATTTAGTAGGTGTTTAGGTTGATTTTTAAATTTTCTTTTTTTTTTTTCGCTTGAATCTAATTGTATTAGATATAATTTAAAAAAAGTAAAACTAATATTTAATTATAATCCAAAATTCTTAAATTATTATAAAATTTAATCATGATATTCTTTTTTTTTTACAAGCTAATGATATACGTTACCTATGTTCTTGCTTTTTAAAATGAATTACTTATTTTTCTCAAAAGATAAATAAATAACCAATAAGTTAATGGAATTAAAGGGTATACAAATTAATTAAAGTTATTTTTTTTCTTTACTTAAACATTGAATATTTTCTTTAAATTGATACAATGAAATATGATTAACATTTGTTTTATATGCATATATATATATTTTAATACAAAAAAAAAAACAAGCAATTTCCTTTAAATAACTTTGAATTAAGTAAATATAACATAAACGGATTTTGCTTTATCACTTTTCATATGAGTCACTCACTGTTAATTGTAAAGATCTAAAAAAAAAAAAAATACAAAATTAGTTACTATTCTACTAAGTAATTAAAGTTGATGATTGGATAATGGACATATATACATACATATAACCAGATATAAACTATGTATGCTCATATTTGTTTTATAGCCAGGTAATAATTAGTAATAGTAGGTAGAATAGTAAATATACTTTAAAATGTAAGTACATATATGTGTCTCTTTTGGTAATTAATTTTTTTTTTTTTTTTTTGTATAGAATGAATATAAAAACCAGAACCGAGAATAAAAAATAATAACAAAATTACCAAAGTTACTATTCACTTATTTTATTTATTTATTTTTTATTGTCTTTTGGTAATAAATAAAAACTTTTTAAATTAATTACCGTAATTATTTTATGAATTTTCAAAGAAAACTCAACTAAAACGTACACAAGAATAAACTTTAAAAATAAATAGTTTTTGATTTACATAATTATTATTCTAAGTATGACACAATGCCCTCTGTCTTCACCTCTCTTATAAAAACAAGAAATATTATAGAACAAACAAATTTTTTTATTTTTTTTATTGTACCTTCCAACCTACCCCACCTGTATAATATTGTACCTAAATAATACCTATGTAACAGTAGTGACAAATTTGTATTTGGTAACAATTGAATAAATTCTAATTTAATTAACTCACATTCAGATTTTAACCATTTTCTTTTTTATTTTAAATAAAAGAATCACAATTAAATCTTTAAGTTTATTTACTCATGTTTTTTTCTTATTTTATATTGTAAAAAATTTTGTTTTTTTCAACAAAAAAAAACATATGTTATTAAAACATTAATGTAATTATTTTTATAACTTATTAATATTTTGTAATTTTGCAAAAATGTTTTTTTTTCTATCTTCTTTTTTTATCTAAGGCTTAAAATTAAAAAAAAAAATTAATTTAAACTATAAAAACTTATTTAAACATGATAGTATGAAACATTCAATAAAACTAACCCGTTTTTATAATTTTATATTTTATCAGATCAGTAATATTAAAAACATATATATTTTAAGAGTATTTTAAATATTAATTTACAAAATAAAAAATGCAATTTGAAATTTGTATATTTTATTTTTGCACCAGCTTTTTTTGAACTTTTTTTTTCTTTGTACACCTACACTGTTTGACATTTAAAGGAGTTGCGCAAATAATTGATAAAACAAAATAATCAAAAAAAAAAAAAAAATTTTCATATTTGACAGTTAATGAAAAGAGTTGCCATTAAAAATTATACATATTAAAATTTTAGATTTATATTACAATTTATTTAAAGATTATTATATTATGTGGTTTATTTGATAAAATAATTTTTGTATTTAGATTGATTTAGAACAAAAAATAAAGAAAATGAAGCGAAATTAATTTTAATGCATGGAATAAAAAATTTAATTTTAACAATAAAATTATTAAAAACAATGGGAATATTTAAAGAAATTAATTTTAAAAAAAATTCAAAAATATTTTTTTTATAAAATACACTACACCTACAAGGATTTAAATAGTTATCACAGTTAATATTTTTTTCTACAATTACATATTTCTAAACTATTTTAAGATAATCATTTTTAAAGAATATTATGTTGATGTTATTTATTTATTTCGTGTCGATAATCAATTGATGAATACCGATAATAGTTGTATATTATATATTATAAATCCATTCATATTGTTTTTAATTATTTATTTTAAATTACATTCTCATTTATATTCATTTAAAATAAAAAATATTTATAATTTGATTTTCTAAAAATATTAATATATAAATTCTAATATTTAAAAATTGTTTTGAAAATATTTTCATGTTTACGATATAACGAATATTTATACGATATTATAATATGCGGTTTACTGGTTTGTATCTTAGGCTGATTATTACCATCTGATGTACTATGAAAACATTTAATTAAATAAAAGAAATCTTTTAAGCTACTAATTAGTGATCAAATATTAAAAATATTCAATTTTTAATTGAAATATAAATAAATATTATTTATGCATAATATTAAAAAAGAAAAATTAATAAATAAAATCTTTATATATTCATATTGATTGTGGTAGAAGCAGTTAATAAATTCTAATTATTTCTAATAATTTTGCGCCTCTATCATTTGTATAATGTAACTTTTAACTGTAACAAAAAAAAAAAATTGCATATGTATAGGATTGTCAATTTTTAAATTTACGATACAGCAAATAAAAATACCAAAACAACAATTTTTTAAAAAGGGAAGTAATCAAGTTATTTGGTTTTTTTTTTTGTTTTATTGATATGATCACCTTTAAAATAGAAAAATACGTTTTTTTTATGATAGATGTAAAAGGAAATATATTCGTTCCAAATTTTTTTTGTTTATGTTTGAATTTTTATTTTAGTTTTTAAGATTTTTTAAATTTTCATATTTATTATAAGAACAATAATACGAAAATGTTAGATTTTTAATATTTATCTCGGCCACAAGACAAATTTCCATAAGTTTCAAAGCATTTTTGTTACATCAATTCGATTATTTGAATAAAATAACCATTAATTATTGGTTATTCTTATTTTTTAGGTATTTAAAATAAAATTGTTTTTATTATTTTTCAATTTTTAAATTTCCTATTTTGGAATCTAAATGAAATTTACGTTTACGTGTTAAAAAAATGATTTTAAAATAATTTGAAATTTTGAAAATGAAAATTATTCAAATATCCTTTTTTATACCTTATAGTAGATAACGAAAATTGAAAGCTATTATCTATTATGATCAAGGAAATTTCTACAGTTTGAAAGAAACTGATTGGTATTTTCAAATGTTCTATCGAATATTCAAATTTTCTAATATAAAATTATTTAATATTTTTTTTTTTGTTTTAGAATTTATAAGACTGAATACAGAAAAATTAGTTTAAAATGAATTGTAAATAGCGGTTTATAATATGTACGTGCTTAGAGTGGGTTGGGTACGAAATGTCAAATCACAAAATCCCAATCACGAAATCCCAAAAAATTTTTAACTTATTACAAAATCCCAAATTGCGAAATCTTATTCGGGTTGTGTACGAAATTCCAAAAAAAAAGCAGGTGGACTCACAGTTAAACACGGTTAAAATAAATATCTTTCTTCACATTCTATCCGTGGCCATTTTATCAAAGGTGGAAAGACTTAACCTCATGGGCTCTGCTAGAAAATCCAAATTATAAAATCCAAACTTTCAAAATCCAAATATTTAAATCAAAAATCCAAATATGTACAATCAAAATAATAGACAATATGATGTAAAAATCCGGATATACATATATATAAATACTCCGGAAAAGAGGCCAACCTTTATTTTGTAAGCAACACTAAAAATCAGAATCTGGCAAACACTAATATATAAATTCTCTGGAAAAAGTTGCAACTTTTTGATTTTAAAACCAACTTTAAAATCCTTCCTAATTCAGAATATTGCGTACACGAGTTTATAAATATTCCGTAAAAGGGGGCAACACTGATTTTGAATCCTACTTTAAAATTAATACTTATAGTATGCCCATGTTACCCAATTTAATTTCATAAAAAAATTAAATTTTCTCATTTTCATATATAAAATATAATAAATTTTATTAGGAATGGGGGCTACCGCCCCCAATTTCCCGTTAATAAAATTATTGGAACGCTGATTTTGAATCCAAATTTAAAATCAACAATAAAGTATGCCAATGCATTCAGGTTTTCATAGAACAATAGTAAATATTTTTTAAATTTTGACGTTTGTATATGAAGAAAATCAATTTTGAAAATTAACATTGAAAATTTCTAATTTCTAATTTTGGGATTTTGTGTTTTTGTAATTTTGGGATTTTGAAATTTTGGGATTTTGTTACTTTGGGATTTTGTGATTTGGGATTTTGAGACGTTACTGCTTAGAGTTTACAAATAATTACCTTTTATTACAATACAAATAGTTAATTGAAGTTTAGCTGGAAAAGTATGACCATCAGCTACTTTGATAGTCAACAATATATCCTTATCTTAATAATGCACTGTTACAGTTTTCCAAGGATTCGACTTTTGTTTTCTGCTTCTATAAATTTATTCTTACATAAGGTTTTTTTTTATCAAATAAAATATGTGTGATACTTACCACAAGTTACAATAAATTAGTCAAAATGCAGAAGAAAAGCTGGCTTTCTAGAACTGTGTTGTATTATATTATGAAAATTCTTTTATAATATGTACTTTGCACTTATAATCTTAGCGGTTTACAATTTTTCTTGCATCAATTTGCATATATAAAAACAAATTCCTTTAAATTAAAAACTTTAGATTCAATCATAATACTGCTTAAGCAGTTAAGATGTTCATTTCTAAATAGTGCCTGGCGCTACGAACTAACCCTCAAAATCAAAAATGAACTAATCGACAATATTTTTGGTTCTTAGTTCATTGTGAGCTAATCCCCAATATTAATTGTGAACTAATCTTCAAATAACATGAACTAATCCCCCAAAAAAAAATGAACTAATCCCCAAATTCTAAAGATGAACTAATGCCTAAATAAAACGAACTAATCCCTAAAAATAATGAACTAACCTCCAAAGAAAATTAATTAATCGAACTAATTTTAGCAAAAATATTGGAACGATTTTTGACTTGAGCGTTAATTCGTAGCGCCGATTTTTTATATAAAGAAAAGAATTAGAAATGGTTTTATATTTGGAAATACATTACAAAAATCTGTTACTTACAAAATATTTTAAGTACTTTGATATGTATTTTTTTTTATTTTTTACATTACGAAACACTTTTCCATAAACAAACGCGAACACGATAAGTGTAAATCAGAGAATGCTATTGAGTATTTTAATTAAAGAAAATGCACTAACTCCAAAAAAATATGAACTAATTTCTAAAAAAAAATAACTAATTTCCAAAAAAACATGAACTAATCCCTAAAAAAAAAATGAATTAATCATAAAAAAAAAATGAATTAATCGCCAAAAATATTTTTGAGGTTTATTTCATATGAATTAACCACCAAATTTTAAAAATGAACTAATCTTCAAGTTAAATTTTAGCAAAAAATATTGAGGTTTCATTTATTTTTTTATCTTGGAGTTAGATCATAGCACCGGCTACAGTGACCAATGATTTGTGTTTATTGAGTAAACATTTCCTACTTTCTATATAATCTAGGTGAAAATAAAATATCCTTGTTTTTGGATAATTATAATAACTGACATGATATTTTTTAATCATATACAGTTAAGAAAATTTGTGCAAAAGTTTAAAAAGTCTTCTACACGAACAAATTTTGATTGTATGTTATTTTGTCTATATGGTTTCACATAATAATTGTTTGATCCAAGAATGTTAAAATTATAATGTAAACATATTCCAAAAACTATCATGAATAAAAAAAAAAACAAAAAAAAATAAAAATAATGTCATCTGTAAAAATAATGTCCCTGTTCTAATACTTTAGTTATGTCGGTCATTAGAATATATACATTATACATATGTTAAAATTATGTATAAAATAAAATGTAGATTTTTATTTTATTATTTTTATATTGTATACGCATTTTTGTTTTGCAATCAAAGAAATATCGATTACATCTACATAGTAAGTATAAATAAGAAGTTTATTTAACTATTTTTTTTTTTTTTTTTTTTTTTTTAATATCTAATTACATTATGTACCAATGCAGTTTATCTTAATATTCATGTACATACATTAATTTCTATATTGTATTGTATTGTATGTAAATGTGTTTTTTTATTTTTTATTTTTTTTTTTTAATAGGTATATGAATATATTAACAAAAAAAAAATTTATTTTAAATCTTAAAATATGAAATTACAGAGTATAAAAGAATGCAGTTATGACAGATTTAAATAGATTAAGGTTATAACACTTATTATTACTATATAACATAACTATTATGAAAAAAGAAAAAAAAAAAAAAGAAAAAATATAATGTAAAAAAAAAAAAAAAAAAAATTTAATAAAAAATATATCACTGGAAAATTCAATGCCCTTTTTTATTGTAAAATATTAGTGATGCCATAGTAATTTTTTTTTTTTTATTATTTGCTTTAAATGAAATATTCTTTTATTTATTCATATCTACATTGTGCACATAGCAGAATATACATAAGTATATATGGTAGGTATATAACAATGTTTTTATGTACATAATGTATAAAATGCATGTATGTACATAATATATACATATTATAATATAATATTATGTAAAAAAAAAAAAAAAAAAACAATAAATAAATAAATAATTAATAAATAGGTACAACAGGTTGTTGGTCTTTTATTAAATAAATACATACCCTATGTATACATAATATATATTATATACGTATAATTCTAGAAGTTTATACATATATACATATATTATGTGAAGAACATAAATATTATAAGGTTTACGTGAATATGTATAATTTTTTTTTTTGTTTTACGATATTACATTTCTAGTTTTTAGAAAGCTTTTATAGGAGCCTATACTTAAGTTTTATTTGTTGTTTTTTTTTCTTTTCTAAAATTTCTTAAGAAAAATTAAAACAAAAATTTTGAGTATAAAATTAATTTTGATATGACCAGATGACATAATTATCAAAATAAAATTTGTAGATTATCGTCACTAGCACAAAAAAACAGGAAACTTAATAAATAAGGTACATAATAATTTTTCAAATAAAATAAAATATCTATGGTACCTATGTATATACTACATAGGTTAGGTTAGGTTAGGTTAAGGTGGCTACCAAAAAGGCACATTTAGACTGTATTTGGTCCATTGTGATACCACATAGAAAATTTTCTATCCCACTCGTTAAAATATACTACATAGGTACTTAAAAATATATACTACATAGGTGCATAAAAATAAAATTTGCTTAAGGATTCGAAAAATAGTAATCTGAAATTTAAAAGGACGAAAAAAAAACCATTTAAAAAGTAATTGTTATTAATTCTATATTTAACCAATGATGGTCAAAATTCTCAGAAGAATTAAACAAAAGAAAGTTTAACTGCAAAAATCATGTATGCATATAGGTACATATGTATATATACATATATATGAATGCATGTTCTTTAACAATAATAACAATTTAAAAGTAAAAGTATTTGAATGGACATATACATATAATATCACACATCCACGCAATTATTTTTTTTATTTTATTATTTATTTTTGTTATCGTTATGGTCAAATTATTAAAAATTTATTTGTGATTTGGTTTGTGTTCATGCTATTTGCATTGCAAGAATTTATATATCTATTTTTTTTAT
Organism: Poecilobothrus nobilitatus; assembly: GCA_947095535.1. Classification (NCBI taxonomy): domain Eukaryota; kingdom Metazoa; phylum Arthropoda; class Insecta; order Diptera; family Dolichopodidae; genus Poecilobothrus; species Poecilobothrus nobilitatus. The sequence goes on from OX352773.1 coordinate 163,255,225, forward strand.
TTATTTTTTTTTTTCTTTAATATTTAGTTTCTAATTTAATTTTTTCTTTTCTATTTTGAAACCATATAAAATTATATTAATTATGCATTCCACTTCCACTATATTTAATCAAAGTGTAAAAATAAAAAAAAAAATTTTTTTTGTTTTTTTACAATTAAATTTTAATCTAAAATAAACAAAAGTTATTTTAATTATCCTTATCATAAATTATATAAAAAATTTCACAAATTATTTTTTCAATTTAATGTAGATTCAAAATAGGTACGAGTACATATGCATTATAAATAAATACATATAAGTACATGAAAACTTATACAGGGTGTTTCCTATTCGATGGTTTTGCTTGAAATAGGTGACCGAGCATGTTTAGACGAACAAAAAATTTTGATTGGAGGAGGGTGTCTATTCTGGACATTTTCAAGATATGAGGGTTTAAAGATGTTTTAGCGACTTTTCATAAAAAAATCTATAACTTTTGAAATGCCTTGCTATAGGGAGATAAAAAAAAATGCGTTTTTTAGAGTAAGTTATCAGCTTTTCATTTTTGTGTACTAATGATTCCCATATCATAACAATTACAAAGTTATGAAGGTTCAAAATGATTTAAAATGAAAAAAATATGTTTCAAACTCAATTTTCTTTTAAAATACCCTATATTTGGGGTACTTTTTATAGAATATTTTAAAACAGCTTTTCAAGCCCGATAATTAGTACTCAATAACATTTCCTCTAATCTCTCTATCACAGTTTGTTATTTTCAAAAGCGTGTTAACACGTTTTGTGTGTTAAGAAAGATCATCGAGTCGGAAACACTCTGTATATTAACATTAATGTTGTCCAGGAAGACCATCGAGTGGGAAAACCCTGTATATTATTTTAAACAAAATATATAATATATAGAGTAAATACAGGGTGAAGAATGAAGATTAAGAAAGATAAATATTGTTTATTTCATAAGGAAGTATGATAGAATAGTGGAGTTTTGAAAAAGAAAAATGAAGTAATAAAATTACTTAAAATATATGTACCCATAGAGCTTATCATTTTATTTATTGAATAAAAAAGGTTGAAAAAAAAAATGCCGTTTTATAGACAATGTATTTTGAGTGTAAACATATATGTATATATGTATGTACATTAACATATATTTCTGAATAATATCATTTAGATTTTAATAAAATCAACGTTTTAGAGCCTTCCTTTCCTTAAACTGCATCTACAATACTCGCTCTTATTACGCTCTCTATACATATCGATAATCGAAGTGTCAATTGTCAAAGTAAAGTTAAATGTTGATATGAAAGTGCCCGCAATACGTTGCTATGTGACGAATTGTTTATTTCAAATACCGAAATTTATATAAGTACATTTGTAGTTTTTTTAAAGGGAATAGTTTTATTTTTTGTATTAGTTATGTATAATTTCAGTGTAATTCATATTATAGATATAAAAATTTTTTTTTCGAAAATCGATATATGTAGAAAATAGAAAGTCATAAAAAGATACTAAGAAAAACCTAATCAAGTTCTATCTGAGTGTGATATTGAACATCAAAAATAGAATCTTCCATTAAATTGTTATAGGTCATTTATTATTAAGAAGGTTGAAATAAAACCTTAAATTTTTCTGAACATCTTCTGATCCAATCTCATATTAGAGTTAATACGTAACTTTGTTTAGTGCTATCTTTGTCATTCTAAAAGTTAAACTAAAACATATGAAATTTTTATAAATGGGACACACTGCACTTTAAAAGAATAATAAATTTTATTTTTTAGTTTTCGATTTAATGATCAACGATTAATTTATTTTTATAACATTTATAAAAACAAAAAAATATTCAAAAAAAAAAAAAAATATATTAAACAATAAAAAAAATTAAAAAACTATTCGCAAAGCTTTTAATTTTCGCACAACGACTATCATTAAAATAAAAATAAAATTTAAAAAGAAACACAAAAATATATTTTAAATCGCATATTAAAAGTTTTCAAATTTATGTTTAGTGTATATCTATATTTCATTTTAAAAATATTTTTTTTAGGTATAGGAAAATTAATATGAAACCATCTTTTGAGTATCGAAAAAAATTAAATTTAAAAAAAAAAAAAATATTATTTTCCAATTAACTACAATAATTTCAATACAAACAAACTATCTTAAAAGTTATTAGACTCATTATAAATACAGAAATCTTAATTTAATAAGATTTAATTTAATTTTTTTTATTTAATTTCTATTTTTAAGTGACAGTCTGCTATCCACTTAAATTATAGTCATTATAAGATTTCAATTTTATTCTCTTTCAGTGGCTGTATTATTTAATAATACATTTTATTACAGATCGGATTCTGATATTTTAATCTCTTTGTTCTTCCAAACTATATTAAGGATATTATTTTAATCATGTAATAGTTTGTTTTTTTGGAAAATTCCATATACCATTTAGATTTCAATAAGGTAAATAATTTGATAATTAATTTTCTCCACAGCAAATAAAATAGAAGAAACTTCAAAACAGTTATTTGCTATATATAAGTATTAGAATGGAATAAGCAATGGAAAACGAGTATTTAGAAGATCAATGAATGAAATGACAAAGAGAACAAACAGTATACAAAAAATTGCAAAAACCGGTAAAAAATTGGCAATAACATTTGGTCTAAAATAGATTACGTTAGATATATATATATATATACAAACGTCTTACAATCCCTTACAAAATAAAAGAAAGAAAAACAAGAAATAAAAAAATTTCTCAATTTTAAAATGATCTATTCGACCGAAATTTTTATTCTGTATTTTTGATCCTTTATAAAACTAAGCTCAAAATAGACGTGACGACTTACGAAACGATAAAAAAACGCGTAAACGCGTAACTAACCAAAATGAAAATGTAATAATTAATTTTAATTTTATTATTTATTAGATTTAACGTATTTTTAAAATGGGGAGACATGAAAGGCTTTATTTGACATTTCTCTCATTTATATAACATATAATTTTTCGTGCTGTGTTTTTAACATTTTTGTCGTCTATTTTGACTTTGGTCATATATTTGTAATGACTTCTGGTAGAGTTTCTACTACATTCGTTATGACTCGTCGTTACATCTATTTTAAACTGTACTTAACTTTTAAATTAGACATTTGATTTAATTTTTAATTGTTTCATTATAGTTACAACTGGCCTGGCCAATCATATTTTAAGTAAAACTTGCATTCAAAGAAATTAAAACTTAGTTTTTTTTAAAGATTTTTACAAAATGAGATTGAGCCAAATCTCAAATAAAAAAGAAAACACTACAATGATTTAACGCGATTCATCATAAATTAAAATTTATTTACTAATCCTATAAGAGCACAATAGATAGCCCACACGCTGAGGAAACATCCAGAATATATAAACAGAATGACTCTAGAATGGAACCACCAAAGAAGCCGAAGAAAAGGTCGACCCAATAACACTTGGCGACGATCAATAACAGCCGAACTAGCGAAAAACAAACAAACTTGGAAATAGATAAAAATTATCGCTAATAACTGAGACTAATGGAGTGGCAAGTTGATGCCCTATGCTGAGACGAGGAGAAAGAGGGGGGGAAAAATAAAATAAAAGCACAATATCTTTAATAACAAATTTGATTTTCACTTATACTTATATTATTAAGTACAATAAACCAGCGCACATTTATCTAAATTTAGATTTTTGGGTTTTTTTCTCTTGTTGCCAAATCTTAACAGATTGCCTGATTGCCTAATTAAAAATTAAAGAAAAAAAAAGTGTATTATTTAATGAAAAATTATTTCTATAAAAAAAAAAACAAAAATCAAAAAATAAAAAAATTAATGAAAAACAAAAAAAAAAAGATAAAGAAAACTTCAAAAGAAAATTGAACTGTAACGCCGTTGTTATACGTCATTAAATTTAAGACACATTAAAATGATATAACGAAAAAAAAAGAAAAAAAAAAAAATATCTAAAAAGTTTTTTTTGCAAATTTTATCACTTTTTATGCAATTTCGGTTTTTAATTTTTGTTTTTTTTTGTTTATAATTTTTTTTTGTTGGTTTTTTATATGATAACGGAATTTTATTAGAACAAATTTATTCAAAATTGCCTTCAAACACAATTGATAACAATTTTTTTTTTTTTTTGGTTTTTTATCAATGTGTACGAAAATTTTGTTTTTTTTTTTTTGAATTGTGATTATGTGACCTCGACAAAATAAGGTAAAATTTTTAAATCTTATGTAGGTATATCCTATTATATGGGTAAATAATTCTGATAAAAAAAAAAAATAAATTATATATGTACATATTATATTTATATATATACATACATATATTATGTACACTGAAAATTATAATAAAAATTTTTATGTGGTTATTTAGGACAAGAAGTAAACAAAAAAAAAAATACAAAAAAAAAAATAAAATCAAAATCGGTAAAGGCAAACAAGAAAAAAGTATTTAGGTCCAAGTACAATTAATAAATATTCGTATGACTTCTTATAAGTAGTGCGAACGCATGAAGGTAAGTTTTGGTTTAAGTTATTGAATATTGTAAAAAAAAAAAAAAATTAAAATGATGTTCATTTTAAATTTTCAAGAAAACAATTTCTTTAACATTCAAAAATTCTTAAAGTTCCTTTCAGTTGTTGATTTCTTAAATTATTTTTCCTTGACACACTTATGTAGTAAATTAATATACATATGTATGTAAAAGTGTAAATCGGTTGCTTTATTGAATTTTGTTGGGATCATTTCAAAAAAAATTTATTAGAATAATGGTCGATAACAGAGGGCAAATCAAATTTTGACAATCTATCAAAAACAATCGGCATTATTGTGAAAGAAATGAAAATGTTTCATTTTTTTTTTTTTTTTTATCTAATCTTAACTAAACCTATAACAACAATGCGAAATTCCTATGGACCTGCATAGGTATTTGTAAGAATTTTCTTCCATTACTAAATCAAAGAAAATCTCAGAATGAAAAAATTTCTATCAAATTGCAAATTTTAAAACTTATCTTGTTAACACGATGTTATTGACTAATGACTTTGTACTGATGTTACATTAAAATGTTAAATATTTTATAAACGTTATCGGTTCTGTACCGTTATATTTACCTTTTACAGCTCGTAATCTATAATTGTATAGTTACATTTTGGGACGGATTTTTGATATTTCATACTAATATAAAAAAAATTTTTAAATTTCGAAATAATTTCGTTTTTTTAAAGTATGTACATATCCGGCTCGTTTCGTTCCGCCTAAGAATGGTTTTGAAGTTAGTCATAGAAGTAAAAAGCAAGAGTTAATCTATCTAAATTCGAAAGTGACCGAAATGAAATAAATTTATGTATAGGTATATACATAATACCTACCTACATAATATGTATATCTAAATTAAAAATATTTGTCGTCTTAAAACATACCATTTTTTAATACATATACATTTGTATGTGTGGATATGTATGTATATTTTTGTTAAAGCAAAAATTAATCAAAAAAAAAAAAAACAAAGCAAAAATAAAGCGTAAAAATGAAAAAAAAAAAATTAAATTTGATCAAATTTTGTACCATGTATACATGATTTCTAATCTATAAGAATTTAAAATTTAATGTAGTTTTTTTTTTTTTTATTTTCCTTTATTTATTTTTTATTTTTCATGTTATTTTTTTTTTTTGTTTTTTTTAACTGCGACTTCCTTCAAAAAGCAAATTAAAATTTGGTGTTAAATTTGTTAATTAAATTTTTTGAAGCTTCCAAAAATTTTAAATTTTTTGCAATAAAAAAACAAAAAAAAAAAAACAAAAGAAAAACAAAAGAAAAATTGATTAGATTTTTTAAGTACCTATGCATGTATGTATGTATGTATTTTAAATTTTTTATTTGTTTTGTTTTTTAATGCCGCATTCATATTTTGAAATGAATTTTTTTGAACTAAACTAAACACACAGCACAGATCAAATTTATTACCTCATTAGTAAAGTCGTTTCAAAAATCAAAATATTATCAAATTAATTAATTTGTTTAAAAACAAAGAAAAAAAAAATGTCATAGAAAATCTGGTATTCTAAATTTTTTAATATATATGTACATATGTATTATAAAAAATAGAAAATGTATATGCATGCATATATAAAAAAAGGAGAAAGATTATGTACATACATATACAAATAGAAACAATATTATATTTACATGCAAATAAAATAAAATATTCTTGTTGATTGTCCAGTTCTTCCAGTTTTAATATAAAATTTTATTCCAGTTTAAAAAATTCTTAGATAATTTTTTTAGTTAATACATAGAATACATTTTTAAGTACAAAAATTCTAAAAAAACGAACAATAAATTTGTTTATTTTTTTTTTTTTTAAATTAAATTGTGCATGTATGTATAATAATTATAATAATAAGTATGCTTTACTTTAGTTATACTTTAGTTACTTTAGTTAGTACATTGTTCGATCTTTTTCACATTGGGAGATCAAGTTTATTGGGAGATACCTTGGATCATGTGATGAACGCTATATGAACGCAACTAAGAGATAGGGATACTAAGAGCTTGAAAAAGTTCTTTGGAAATTTATGGGGGAATATAAAATTCTTATACTCTATTATGGTGTTTATCTTATACCCATTAGTTTTAATAAATCAAAAACTATACTTATAGATAGAGCAGTTATTGTAACCATTTTGGAAAGAGAAAAAAGGCAAGCTAATGACGTCATAAAAAATGTGTTGTTATATCAATACTTTTTATTTAATTTAATAAAAACCACAATTTTTGTTTATAATTTATGGCTTCTTAAGCACCCTGTACCGAAATCGTTGAATATCTTATAAAATTACACACTTTCATTTAAGCCTTGTCAGTGGTCCGTAGTTGTAAATGCTACGGCTCTTTAAGTAAGTTGCCCCCGTTAATTTTCAAATGGCTTTTTGAAGCTCTTAGTGTCACCGTCGCTTAGTTGAGCCCATATAACGTTTCAGCATGTGATCTAGGGTATCTTTTAGTAAAGTTTGTTAAGGATCCAACAATGCAACAATGTACCTAAAATAAAGTATATCCAAAGAAAAGTATAGTTAAAATAATGCTGCAAATAAAATTAGTACTCTTTAAGTCCTAAAAGATATTATTGTAATTGTAATGAATTTTTTTTTTTTTAATGCATTTCTCTATCACAGAAATGTGAGGAATAATTACACAACCTTCCCTTTTCAGAAAAATGTAAATGTTGTAAATGTAAATGTCGTAAATGTCGTGGAAGAACTCTTATGACATGTGTGGGATTCGAGCCCACACTCCCTCGGTGTTTTACAACGTATTTTATACGCTCTTACCCACTAAGCCACTGAGTCCCCGGTAATGCATTTTAATTAAAATTTAAAATATATTTTAATATCAATCTTTAGAGTAGCAATTTAACGTTTGCTGGTGTTTTTTTCTTATGAGTTGACATTTTATTGAAGAGCTGATAAAAAAAAATAGAGTGCCGCGATTTAGTGAACTAATATACTGGCAATAAGAGCGTCAATATAAAAATCTGATGAACAATCTTATATAAGAATCATTCTCTAAATATAGTTTTTAGAAAATTTTTGCCAAAAAAAAAACAATATACAAAAATGCAAAATCCCAATGATACAAAATCCCAAATAATAAAACAACGTTTATTGATTATTATTTTGTTTACATATTTTTATTATAATATTTATTACCTTGAATTATGTTTTGATATTGACATTAAGTAACTTATTATAAAATCCCTCCTCTGAATTGTGATATACATATATTATGTATGTACATACATATAAAAATTATTAGGAATCATTCTACAGTTGGTTTCAAAATCACGGTTCTAATCATTTATTTTACAGGGGGTTGCGGGCGGTTGCCCACACTAATTTAGATTCTTTTCTGTTTAAAAATATATTTAAAAAAAAGATTTTATGGATGGATTTTAGAGTTGATTACAAAATCAAATAGGAGGGGGCCGCCTATTCTGGACTCTTTTCGAGATATGAGGCGTTAAAGATGTTTTAGTGACTTTTCATAAAAAAATCTATAACTTTTGAACTGCATGCTTGCTATAGGGAGAAAAGAAAAATGTGTTTTGTTTAATATTCTTTATTATTTATCTTTAATATAATTTATTACCTTTATGTAGTAAAAATGTAATTTGTAACATTTATGCATAAACTTATAAAGAACATGTCAAAAAGATTGAGGTTAAGTATTTGTAATTTTGAAATAAATATAAACGTTTAACAGTCTGTGACTTTTCTTTTTGTTACCGAAAAAACTTTAAACATTCATTTAAGAACAGATGCTAATTTCTACCAACAAGATATATACGACTACGATATAGCTATGTATATAATTTATAAAATATATGTACAAATGTTTATATTTTTTTTTTTTTTTATTTTGTTATCACAAATTATAAATTTGTTTTTCGTTTTGGTTTTTTTTTTTAATTAAATTTACATAAAATTATGTAATATCAAAATCACAATAATTTGAAAGTAAAAGTGTTATGTAATTTTAAATGATAAATCATTATTTAAACGTAAAAGTGTACATATGCATATGTACATACATACTTATATACATAGGATGTACGTAAAATTTTTGTTATCGCTTAATATGATAATGTGATAATGGTAAAACGTGTTCGAATGTTCAAACAAAAAAAAAAAAAAAAAAAAATACATGTTGTATAAAGTATAATTTGAAAAGATAAAATATGACGATATTTTTACTTATTTTCTAACAAGTTTCCTTTTTTTTTGTTTTAATTTATTATTATTTTTCCTTGTTGTATCCAACCAAATTTATTAATTTTTGCCGTAATCAAGTATTAAGGAATTGATCAGAAATAAAAGAAAGAATCGAAGAAGACTACAAAAAAAAAAAAAAAAAATAAACAAATCGTTTGATTGTAAAAATCACATATGTTAAATTTTTAGCATAAAACAACTCATCACATAATGATTGCATCGTATTGCAAAAAAAAAAAAAACAAATAACGGAATTATAATTTTATTTTTAAATATAGATACATTGATTTATAATCTATCCGTTAACAGGGATGTAACAACTGCATAACAACTGCAGTGATGGAATTTCGAATTTTTTAAATGTATTGAATCAGAACTGAAAATTGTACATTTCTTTCCAATTGTACTGAAAAATTTCTACCATCTATAAACTTACCAAACTGACATTGAATAATTTTAAAAATATATTTCAAAAAATTACAGAAGAATTTAACAAATAAAAAGTAAACGAATGTGGAATAAAAAATCATATTTATTTTCAAAATAAAAAAACTTTTGCTTTTAGTTATTTGACCAAGTTATGAAGTTCTAGTTTAGTGTTTTTAATTGATTGCACTTTTGGCTATTTTAGTCTTTATGTTACCGAGTAGAACAATTAAAACGTAAAATAATCTTTTTTTTTAATTATATAACAAAAAGATTAAAATAGCCAAAAATTGTAATAATTTAAAGTTGCACTAAAAAAAATGAATTATAAAAATTTTTGTTTTTCATAAAAGAAATAAGTACATATTTTTTAATCCAATTTTATTATTTTCAATGATATTTTCAATATTGTCAGTATTTATTGTTTGGAATAGAATATTTCTTGCAGCTATATAACTGTAACAACAAGTTAAATTACCCTTAATAAATCTGTCGTTTGAAGTAACGGGGAAACTGTACTTAAAATTAAAACTTTGTTTTAATTAAATTTTGCACTAATATTTTGTTTATTTTTAGACTAAAAATTAAAGAAATTAGATTTGCATTGAAATTATTAAACTTAAATAGAATTGTACTGAAATTTTGTAGAATGTACTGAATGTATTTTATTTTATACTCTTTTGATTGTATTGAATTTGATACAATTGTATTGCAAATTCCATCACTACTGTATAGTATAAATAAACTAATGAAAAGTTGGTGTAATGTATAGTATAATACTTCTGATCTCTTAAATATCTGTACAATCTCTTTTAAGCTTTAAGTGGTAAGTGGTAACGGAACTCAATACATGTCACTAAGTGATATTTATACTGCCTGATACTAAAAGTTGCCAAAAACAAAAGTTGCCAAATACATTTTTCATTATCTAAGAGTCATAATTTGTAATGTAATAAAGCTAAAACTTAGGTTTCATGATAGAGACACAGAGGTACATTATGTGCTATGTAAGGCATGCCTATATTTACATTGACAATCTCAGCGGGAGATCGTTCATTAAAATTGAGCTCATCATTACATTAACAATATTGCTGCAGGCCAAAAGGAATTAGGATACTATTAGAAAATATCATATCGGAGAAATTAAATGGAAAGGAAAAAAATTTGAATGGACATGAAAATAAATAGACAGAAAAGGAAAGCGAAAATGGGGATAAAATAACTAAAAGTAAAATATAATTCTCATCCTAAACTCAACATTTAACCTTCAAACAAATACATATACTCTTAGATTGCCCCAGAATGTTAAAACAAGGTATGCCAAACATAGGACGTAATCTATAAGGATGCACGTCCATCATAACATTTACCTTTTGGTTTGGTTTGAATTCTAAAATTATACTAGTTAATGATATATACCGCTGGGCTGTTTTAATAGAAAAGACATCTTATTAAATTAGTTTCTTTAGTGGCTTGAGTGTGAATATCGTTAAGTTTATATCTATGGTGAGATATTGGAGTAATACATATATGCATATTTAAAGATTAATCTTATAGTCAATTTTAATGAGAGGTTTAATTTGATTACAAATTTAAAAGACAAAAAATATGAACATACTATAATGCAGACCCTGAATTGAAATATTTGTATTGAGTTATTATAAATTGTGATAAACCAGTCCGGAATTAATTTATTTAAATATTATGTAAAAAAAAAAAGAAAAAACAAAAATAATATTTTTACGATTGCAATTTATTTTGTTTTTGGTATTTAAAAAATTAAATTAAAAAATTTCATTTAGCAACAAAAAAAATAAAAATAAATTAATTAAAATTTTATTTTTATTCTTTCAAAATTCATTAAAAAATATCAATCAGAAACAAAGTATGTTGTATATAAAATAATTAAAAATTAAAATTAAAACCTGCTGATCACCGGATTTTTATATTTTAAAAAAAAAAAAAATTTTTTTAAATAAAATAATCAAAATTTAATAAAAAAAAAATAAAATTTCATTGTTGTTTTTTTTTTTAAATTATTATTTTTCTTTTTCATAAAAAATAAGAATTAAATATTTTATTTAATATGTATATCACCTCTAACAAATAAATCAGATGCCAATATTCTATACAACACTACATGTACGTTTTTATTTATTATCTTTCTTGAAGTCAAAAAAAAAAAAAAATAAATTTTAATACAGTAATTCAATATTTTATTGATAATTTTGTGTTGTCTTGTTTTTTTTTTTTTGTAATTTTTATTTTAATTTCAATATGGTCAAGATACCAACATAAAACTCCTACATATACGTTTAATATAAGGGTTACCAACTTTTATTGAATTTCATTAAATTTTAAATAATTGATATATACAAAAGATTAACAGCTGACATATAATAATATTGATTGACATTGAAGTGAGTGCATCAGTTTTGTTAAAGGCATTTCGTTTAATGACACTTTGTCATATAATATTTTCCAATAATATGGTCAATTTTGTAAAATAAATAAAAAAGTATGTCCCATCTGTGAAAAAGTTTTCATCAATAGAATTTTTTTTTTTTTTATAATTTTTATTATGTATGCTTACGAACACAATTTAGGTTTCACCACGCCATATTTTCGTACATTTTTATAATACAATATTATGATACACATATGACACAATCAGTAATGAAAAAAATTATAATTCATATGTTTTACAATTTCATTGATTATATAACTGTATAGAAAATTATTAAAATTAACATTTTTAGGAAAATCTTTTTATACAATATTTGAGTTATTTTATTTATTTTATTGATCAAATGGATTTTTGCAAAATGCCTTTTTTGTGAAAAAAAATCTTATGCTAAAACTTTAAAATTATTACTTGGCTTTAAGCAAACGTCATTTTGCAAATTTGTTTTATCCTAACAATAATAAACCTATATAAATAATATAAACAAGTATATCTAGCTGAGTTTAATACTTTAAAATTTCATTTTATATTGTTAATCAATAATCAGTATATGAAAACTGAACTATAAACAATTCGAAACGTATCGAAATAATATATAATATATTACAATACTAAGCCTAACGAAACTATATATAAATTTAAATTTTAGCCCTTGATCACTATCTTTTAATTTAGATATTGTTATATAATTAAAGATGTCATTTTTAATTTTTATCTAATTTTGTCAAATGGAAAATTTTCTTTTCATTTCAATTTCAATCAAATTTCCATTTCAATTTTGAACCTAACTTAACTTCCCATATTTCCCAATTTTCTTTATTCCTGTTTCGAATCCCCAAACTATACAGTATACATTATACAATAGGTTCTAATCTAATGTTTGGTTTAAAAGGGACATATCATTTGATTGTTTAAAGTTCAAAACTACCAAAGAGAATTCGGTGGTTGCTTTAATTGGTGTCTAAGACTCCCACCTACTCTCGCAATAAAATATAAAAAAAAGCTTTTAATTGATTCTAATTCCAAACAGTAACACTCTATACACTGTACGTAGGTGATCAAACTAAAGAAATACATAGCTTACCTATATGCATCTCTCTGCCACATAATTATGAACAGGAAATTACACAGCCTTTCCTGTTCAGGCGTGGTTGTAAATGTCGTAAGGGGGAATAACCAACAGTCCCTCGGTGTTTACAGCGTATTTTATACGCTCTTATCCACTACTTTTAATTAATAGAAAGCAAAAAATATTTTTTTGTTCAAAAACTGGTGATTTATAAAAATTTAAGGTATAGGATGGCAACCTTTATGATTTTATTGTATTATGCTATGCTAATATGTAAACCAACGTTATTTTAAAAGTAAATCTTGTTTTGCACTTTTTTTTTTTAAACAAGAATTTTTTTTTTTTTTAAATATATACATAGATACATAAATATATATGAACATTTATACATATTATAAATACAGTATGTAATGTATGTAAATTTGTATATACATATATTATATATTATGCTTAAATCTTAGTTATGTTTCAAGCTTTTTAAATTATTGTTGTGTATTAAAACGTAGTACCTATGTATATTTACATATTATATTATTATGTTTATTTAAGTTGTAATTAAATGAATATATGTACATACATAAATACACTAGCATATATATAAATGCGTATGTTTGTGCAACTATATACATATTTGGATATATGGAATGAATGATATTCATTATTATATTATAAGGTGTAGTTGAATTCTGAAAATTTCTTCCAAGGATCTTTGTACAAGTTTTTTTTTTTATTTTTTTGTTACTTGTTTTATTTTTCTATAAAGCTTTCAAATTTTTTTAACTTTAAAAGTATTGTGGTATATATTTTGGCCTTATTTTTGATTTTATTAAAAGCAGCCAGTTTTCTGATAACACGTTTTATTTATTTATTTTTTCGGTTTTTTTTTTGTTTTTGTTTTTTTTTGATTAATAAACTGGGTGATTTGCATAATACCATAATACATACATTTAGGTATATGATATGATTTTATAAAAGAAAGAATATTTTTTCTTTTTTTTTTGTAATTAAAATTAGGTTTAGACTCTTCAATTGTTCTGGAGCAGTATATATGAAGTGTTATAAATAAATATGTGTACTTGTGGCAAAAAAAAATTAGGTTTAGTAAATAATTTTACTTTTATATTTACAAAATTTTTTATCTTGATATGATAATTATGATTTTTCAATCTAGAGTTATATTTTATTGCGAGAATATATGTAAAAACATACTTAAATACGTATATGTATATAATATTAATAATAGAAAAGTTTATAGATATATATACAGTATACCTATACGAAATTATTTTTAAGTACCTACAAATTTTCAATTATTTTCAAAAATATGCATAATTTCAACAATCTTTATCTATATTTAAGCTTAATTTAATCAAGGTTATTGTATTCCTAAGTATTTTTTTTTTTTGAAAATGACAGTGACTTATCATTATATTTATTTCTTTTAAGTGTTTTTTGTTAAATGTTCTGATTTATATTTCTATATTCTACTTAAATTAAATTTTGTTTTTTTTTATGTTAAGGTATGTTTTAGCGATAAGACTGACTGCAATTAAAAAACAAAAAAAAAAAAAAACAAAAATAATTAAAGTTATGTTAAGTTAGGTATAATGATTGTTACCAGTCATACTTGATTAAAAATAAATTTACATTAAAGTTTAGTTTAACAGAAAAAAATATTCGACCAATATATGCACTATTAGCATTATTTAATAACTTTTAAAGCTGAAAATGACATGAGATATATTAACTGAGAATGATAAAAATGGGCCTGACAATATTTCAAACTTTAAACTAAGAATAAGGCTAAAATTATATGAAGGGAGCAGAATTAGGGTTAGGAATTAGAAGGAATTAGAATCCACAGAAGAAAAGAAGATTGAAAAATGACAAAATGTAACTATAATATTAATATTAGATTAATACAAATTATGACGTAATCAAAATGAAAATGTTTGGTTTATGTTGTAATTGAATACTATCAGATATCAGATAATAAATAGCTAAAAAGGTTAAATGATTGTAGAAATTGATAACAGACAGAAAATAAAAAAGAATAGTCCAACTAGTTGTATAATGATATAATTTAAATAAAAAAAGAAACGAACTACGTCATAATCTACAATGCTTAGCGCCAAACCTAAATTATGGCGTACGACGTCTGTCAAAATGCTTTTATGTTTATATATTTTATATGAAGATGATTGAAATACGCTACGTACATACGTTGAGAATTTTAATTTCCAATTTTGACACGACGTATTTTTTTGTTGTTGTTTTTTTGCATTTATTTATATTCTGACAATTATTTTTTAGATTTCAATGGTAGACGTATCAATATGTTAACGTATGTACGTCGTACGTCATACGTCACAATTTAGGTTCGGCACTTATACTTAGTTACAATTTGCACAAACAAAAAAAAAAAAAAAGAAATTACTGGAAAACTTTTAAAAATAATTAAATATTAATATAGTGAACAGAGTTAACAGATTATGATAATAATTATTATGAAGATCAATATTAATACCATTAAATACCTGTTCGAGTCATTTAGATATTTGTAAATTATTGTTGGTAACACCTAAAGATAATATTACTAAATTTTAATATTTTTAAAAAAACCCCTGGTTCAGCTTAGAGTTAATCCTTGACAAAGATTATGTTTCTGAATCAGGATAAATGTGGAATTTCTAAACATCCTTTTAAAAGATATTTAAATACAGAATTTTAAACAGTATTGTTTTTAATATTTTTAAGAGATTTCATAAAAATAGCATACTTATGTATAAAAATATCAGTTATAGATATATATGTATATAATATTTTTATTTTGATATAATTTTATTTTTCAATTTCTAAACATAGTGTTGTTACTAATTGTCACCCTTTTGCAGATTATCCATTAATACTGAATAATTTAGTCGCAAAAAGTATATTTAAATACCTCTATAACTGCTATAAAAATGCTGAAGGAGGATGCTGATTTTTAATTTTTTTTGGCATGAAGATATCTATAGATTATATTATATATAATATGATATACTTATTATATTGTTTTTTAATTTGTTCAAATTAAAAAATTCGCATATACATATGTATGTATGTACATATAAATATAAATTATTGAAATCAATTAAAAAAACTTACACGAATTATAGTTAATTAAAGATTTGAAAGTGTTTTTTTTTTCTGTTATAAAAAGAATATTAAAATGAAAGCTTGAAAATAATATTAGATATTATTATTATGATGATTTTGGGACAAATTCAAAATAGGTATATATGTTTACATATATTTTGGTTATTTTTTTCAATTTTCTATTTATATACTTATTTATTTGTTAATAACTAAGAATTAAATCCGCTCATAAATTAAAGAACCGGATTTTTTTTTTTTTTTTTATGTTAAATAAAACGTAGTACTTAAAATTAAAATTCTTTAAAAATAAAAAAAAAAAAGTTAAAATAAAAAAAAAAAAACTCCCCTCATTCATTTATGTTAATTAAATGTATAACACCATGTATAGAAATATGTGGTATGTTCTATATTTTATAAAATATTTTTTTTTTTTGTTTTGTTTTTTTTTTTTTTACTTTAAGATCCGTAAGATAAATATCTAATATAATATATTATTATTATTATTATTATTATCTATAACTATGCAAACTTATATTTATATAGATACATATATACATATGTATGTTGTTATTTATTATTATTATTATTTTATATGGACAAAATAGATTTTAAATATTGTTAATATAAAAAGTTAGTGTACGATATAATTATGTAGGTACAAATATGTACATATACGGTCTACATATATGTATAGATATTTATCTATACATAAAAAATAGTATGTATAAGAATAAATATATTATGTATATATTGAAGTTTTAAATTTTTATAAATAATGTTCAAAATGTTTAATGACTTGTAGATTATTTTGAATACAAAACTATATAATATTACCGATTTTTTTTTTCTTTTATATTTTTTCTTAAGAAAAAGAAAATATAAAAAAAAAAAAAAACAAAAAAAAATACGAAAATGAAAATGAAAACATTATTTGGATCTATTCAAATAGATTATATACGTATAATAATATGTATGTAAGTATTTATTCTACACCTTAAGAAAATATAAACGTAATTTCACATTTGGAATTTGATAGTAAAAATTATATAAGTAATCATTAATTATGTTTCTATATAGCTATACATACTTACCTTATTGTGTATTGAAATATTCTATCATTTATTCATCTTATCGTTATATATTTATTATTTTATATTCTTGTTAGTTTTTGCACGTATTCATCAATGTTTAGAAATTATATTTTTTTTTTTTTTTGTATACGAGTATTTATTGTCATTTAATTGTGATTTTAATAATACATCATTTTGGATTTTTAAAAAAGAACTAAGTTTAACCTTTGATTGTCAATCATTAGAAATTTATTTTTTAACAAATAAATGTATGTAAAAAAAAAAAATGAAGGCAAATATTTATAATTTTAAAATTATAGAAAGTGAAATTAACTTTTGAAAAATGAATATTCTGAAATATATTTTTGAATTTTTAGTTACAGTTAAAAAAAAAACTTAGTAAGAGGGTCTCGTGGCACAATGGGTAAGAGCATATAAAATATACTGTAAACACTGAAGGAGTGTGGGTCCGAATCCCATATCCCATTCATCATATCCCATATTTATCCTATTCGTATAAGAATAATTTCACCTTACGACATTTCCTGAAAGGGAAAGGCGGTGTAATTTTCCTTGTCACATTTATGAACAAGAAAAAAAAACCTAACTGATAAAAATTTTAATAAGTACCCTACATCATAATAATTATAGTTGCGCGCTTTTCCTAAGAATATAAAATATAATTTATTTAGACGTTAATAAAAATGGTTAAAGCATATTAATGAAAAACTTTTCCTGTTTAATTTTTAATTAAAAAAAAAAAAAAACATTATAAATTTCAGTTATAATTGTGCTAAGTAACTGAAAATTTGAAATACATAATTAAGGCTCTTAGTCGTCAAAACTCGAACTACTTATATTGGTGTTTTAAAAGGTTATATCGATAGTTACTTCTAAGTGTTATATAATATATAGTCATTAGCTATGATATCATATGATTTTGTCCGCATGACATTTAATATTATAACTAAATATAATAGTCATCATAAGTCATAAAAATAATTCGTTGTCATTTAAACAATATTCGTCAAATCATTTGTATATACAATCAAAAATAGGGTACAAAATTACAAGGCATACATATAAGCATTATTAGTAATTTAACGTTTTTCAAATGATTTATTATGACTATTATAATAGTTACGCTTGTGATTTTAGGTATCATATTATAATCATATATCGATAACTATTATCCTATATTCATTCATATTATTATTGCTAACGGCTATTATTGAAGTTAGACGTATTCCATTCTATCAAATTAATTAAACTAAGCTTACACATTTTTTTTTTCCTTGCCACTCCTATAAGGAGCATAGGGCATTCACTAAGCCATTTATTATTTATATTTAACTAAGCTTCAGTTTCGGGAATCATTAATCTAACTAAGCTGTTGATTACACGGCTGTAGCTATTGTACAGGACTATGAGACGCTTCTTTTTATTTCTACGACATTTATTATGTTATGTTTATATTACAATATGATATAAGAACTATAATTCATAAGAATTACATATGTACTTATTTTTAATTAAATTTTGCCACACCAAACATTGTCCTATTTTTTTTAACTAATGTTGTACACATCTAGCTGAATCGTTGTTTGATTTTCTTTTCTAAATTATAAATATTTTTTAATGTATTTGCTGAAATTTTAAAAATTTAGAAATTAAAAATATCGCTGTAAATGATACACATATATATTTGTTTTTTTTGTCGTTTTTTAATAGTTTGTACATATTTCAATTGCAATTGCAAACGTTTAAATTGTATTGGTGAATCAGATGGTATTATTGAAATCCTAGGTAATAACACATTTGTTCCTTTAATAATTATTAATGTCCATTAATAATTGTGGCTTCAAGGAGGTTTCCCAACATTTTTTTGATAACTAATCTGGTACCATTGCATAGCATTTGGTGGTTTGAGATTGCGTAATAAAATTATTGGAGATCTTAATCCTAAATTAAATTTGAAAACACTTTTTGTACGAGTTCATTTTGTGTAGATACAATATTACAAACATTTTGTGGTAATTTAATATTTTGAGTGATTGGATTTATTGGCATTTTTCCATCACCAATTTCGAGTAATTATTTTGAAAACTCTTCTGCTGTTGGATCATTTTGTATTTGAATGCGCATATTTTTTGTTTATTTGAATGTACTTTTTGAATATACTTATAATACAGAATCAATAGGATAGCCATGGCCGCTTAGTTTGGAGTGAGTTGATTAGAGGATCAAAAGATAGTTTTTAGTATAAAAAACACTTGAAGTTGCATTGCAGCTATGACTTCAGCACCACCTACAAAAAAATAAAAAAAACAAAAACCATCCGGTGCATCAAATGAACATAGGTTGCAAATATGACGTAATGCGGTTTCACACAAACGCACCAAAGATTTTATATATGAAGATAAGAAAAATATATATTATTTTAGTAGGATAAATTTTCCATTACTACTACATGTCATACTTTTGATATTTTAAACTAATTCTGAAATTTAAAATCTTTTTCTTTTTTGTATCAATCATCAAATTTTTATTAATTGAACCAAATCAAAACTTGAATCCCATCAACAATTTATAATTATAGTTGTTTTATTTTCTCAGTTGAAAAACTTTTTTCTTCTCTTTCTTAAAAAACTAAAAGTTTAACTGTTTTCTATTTGCACAGCGACAGCACATTATACCGATTATTAAAATCTGCATAGTTTCAATTTATTTTTTTTTACAGTGTGCAGTTTTTTAACATTTACATTACATATAGTATGTTTAAACATACCATGAAGTTATTATATTGTATATTTTATAAATTAAAAATACATTTTATTTAAACATATAACTCATATTTAATTAAAAAGTAGGTCTATAAGTCTTTGGTCTTTTGAGAGACAAAAAATAATATAAAGCTATAAAAAAATAAAAAAAAAAAATTATTTGAATTTGAAAAAAAAAAAGAAAAAAAAAAAGAATAATAATAATAATAATTAATAAAATGTACACAATTTCGACAAGGTGTTATACATTCTATAAATATTAAATTGTATTAAAAAAATATATTATATACTTATATGATATATATTTATTTATTTATATAGGTATATGGAATAAACACACATTATATGATATGTACTTATATTATATACATTGTATAATACGTACAAATGCGCATACAGTCCTAGTTTCAAACTAAAAAAACAAAAAGAAATAAGTTTATAGGTAATTAAATATTTAGTTGGCTGTTTTTATAATATTTTTCATTTTTAATATTTATTTAATTTTATTTAAATTTTTTAAATTTTTTTTATTTTTTGTTTTAGCCAGATATATTTGTATTTAAGTTTTAATATTTATACATAATATGTATTTATCTTAAAATAATTTATTTATTGATATAATTAGTAATATAATAACTAATAATATAAAAAAAAAAAAATTCTGTTTTAAAACTTTAACTATATAAGTTTAAAGATTATCATCAATCATCATCATCATCAGACTAGATTTGTCCAATGGGGTTCGCGAATTGCTGTCACTGTTAGAAATATTAACTTCTATGTGTGTTGTCTTGTAATCGTTTTTTATACTTTACAGTGTATTGTAATCAATTTTGTTCTATTCTTTATTATGTCGTTGGAGTTCCACTTCACTTCTTTTTCTATCGGATTTTCATGTCTACTGTAAAAATCTTTCAGTACATCTCTGCATGAATATACTTACTTTACTTTCGTTATTTGGCTATTCGATCTTCTCAACATAAATATTTAAAAAAAAAAAATATATATATATATGATTAATATTAGAAGTGGAAAACTGAAAACCCTTTTTTTTATATTCGATAATCTATTATTTCATTTGTTCTTTTACTTTGAATTAGATGAATATTAAATATATAAAGTCCTTAAAGAAATTTTAAATGTTTTATTAATTTTTATATTAGAATCATTAATTATAGCAATATGTTCTGTTTGAATTGATATAATATAGTTTTCTATCGGTCAATATAAAATACTCCCCTTCTATCAAAGTATAAAGTAGTTGACATATTATATTAAAGAATTCCATAGTAAATTATTCATCTACAATTGATGCTGTTAGTGTGCATATTATATTACATACTTGATATTGCATTATATATATATCATAGTTTAAAATTGATGATGTTAGGTTATAATACCAACATAGAAGCTAGCGATTTTTTGAGTGAATGTTTAAAAATAATATATACATACTACATTCTAACCGATAACTAGACTAATCTGACTTAGGTAGGAACTTATGACTCCGAATTCTCATTGGAAAAGAACTCATATCAGAAGTAAGAAGTAAGATGAAAATCTTAAGTGGATTCTTCTTTACCTGCAAGTATCGATTTTAAGATAAATTTGAAAAGAAATTGCTTTATGAAAGAAGTATGTAAAAAAAAAAGTTACAAAAATTATACTCATGAATTTTATTTTGGAATTTTTTCGGAATTTTTTTTTTTTTTTGAATCCATGTTACAGCAGTTCATTGTGTTACTCCTCTTCATTGAATTGTTCATATTAAATCTGTTTTTTTTTTTTTTTTCATAAACAAACCTTGAAATTTACTTAGAGCATTGAAAAAAAAAAGTTATTTACAAATAAGTACAATATTATTACATATTAACTTAAATGCTCATATTTAAAACTCATATACCTATATGCTTGTATGTATATAAGTAATATAATAGTTTTTAGTTTGACCTTCTGACAATAAAAAAATACTTCTTATTAATATAACATATAACTTAATTTCAATATTATGAATGTTTCTCTTTTATTTTATTTTCTAAAATAATTTTCTTAGAATTTGTGTACAATATTTTTTAAGATTATTTAAAAATAAATAAACTAAAGAAAAAAGAAAAAAACATAATATACAAAAAAAATATGACATTTTAAAGAAACCCATTTAATGTTTTATATTTTTTGTTTATCTATCATAGGGCTGTACCTGTAAAATTTTTTTTTGTAACTTGTTTAATTTGTTAATTATTATTTTTTTTTTTTTTTATTAATTCATAATTTTTAATGCTTTATTTGTAACGCTTAAATGTTTAGGCATTTCCGTTTTACAATAAATCATCACGGTATAAAGATTCAATTCCAAAAAAAAAAAAAAACAAAACTATTACAGTTACAATATTGTGAAATGTGACATAGTGTTTGTAAAGAACCTTGTACGTAGAAACAAGATATTTTTTTTTTTTTTTATATTTTATTGTTTTATATTTTGATCATATTATGAATTTATTTTTTATTAATAATTATTAATTTTCAGTTTAATTTAAATTAAAAATACAAAAAAAAAATAAAAGTGAAAAAGAAAAAGAAAAAGAAAAAGAAAAAAAAACAATCAATAATATTGTGGGTAAATGCAAGATAATAAATAACATTTGCAACATTTTTTTAGGAGCAGCGACGAATTTTATCTATACATACATATAAATTTTTTTGATGAAAATTATTATATGTGGAGTTTCAAAATGAAAAAGTTTTGTATACCTATAAAAGATCCCCAATGTATTTATTATTTTAAGTACAAAAATGTAGATTTATGGAATAGGAACTGACTAAAAAGTTACTAAACATGTTGTTGAGAGCAGGCGTCTAATGCTGCTCATACACGGTGGACCAGATTTTAGAACTGGTGCGCGAACTTGATAAGTTGTATTGTTTATGGGCAAGTATGTAATCGTGTATGTAAAATCATTTTGATGGTTGGAAAGTTGGTTGGATGAATATCAAAAAATTTTGATTTTTTTGGGGGCGGAGTCTTTGGTTTGTGGTTGAGTTGTATCGTGTATGGGTAAGTTGTACAACTCAAATGTCATTTTAACATTGAGATTTTTTGATTTGAGAAAATAATAAAAATATAAAGTACATAATTACAATGGTTGGATGATAGGGTGGATAAGTGCGTGATATGGTTCCAAAATCTGTCCGCGTACCAAGTTTACAATCTAATCCGCCGTGTATGGGCATAGCATAACAAATAAAAAAATATCCGTTTATCACTTTATTGATTTTAATTTCATTGAAACTATGTAAAAAAAATTCCTGGTATATTTAATAATTGTTTGAAACAAGAAAAGGTAAAAGACTTAAACCTATAATATAAAATGAAATTTTAATAAGTTGTAGGTATATCTAAATTTTTTCATAAATACCATATATTCTCTACAAAATTAATAAATTATATAGATATGTACATATGTAAATTTTAATTCGTTAATAATAATAAAACCAATGTAAATCGAAATAATTCTTTTTAAAGAAAATTAAAGTCAATCTTAATTTAAGAGGTTAGGGCATGATGATGGTTAGGGCATGAGAGGTTAGGGCATGAGAGTTTAGGGCATGAAATATGACATTCACCTAACCTTTATCATTATCAGACAATGGGTTATATCAAATACTATATATGTGTTTGTGTTACACATATGTGTATAATAGTTTTATTGGTTTGGTCTTAATAATCTTATAGTCTCTTGGTTATGCTTCTGGTAGTATCTTAATTCATTTTTTTTTTTAAGACGGTAGGTGGGAATAATCCAAAGACACTATAGAGGAGTTCAACGAGCCCTCTATGAGTGTGTGGGACTTTAACCCACTAAACTCCACCTCCCTTTTTTGATCAAACAATAGGTTATACGATCTTTAGTACTCATGTGTGGTGTACTGTACTCATGTGTGGTCAAAGTACCATAAACAGATTTCCATAAGCCGAATTACGCCATCTGAGAATTTGAAATACATATGGGTGGACAGCAGCAGCTGTCCTTGTTTCCCTTTATTAATTTCATTCAAAAAATTAATGAAGCCGCCGTCGTAAGACAATAGTCTCATCAAAAATATAATATCTAAAAAGAATTTTAATCGACTAAATAACTTACAAACTTTTGTCCACATCATCATTTTCAAAAGGTTATTATTTTTTTTTTAGTGCATTTTCCTGCCACATAAATGTGAAAAGGAAATTACACAGTCTTTCCTTTTCAGGTGTGGCTGTAAATGTCGTAATTCGAACCCATACTTCTTCGGTGTTTACAGCGTATTTTATACGGTTTTACCGCTAGGCCACCGAAACGCATTAAAAGGTTATTATTAGATTTTATAAGACATTTAGATAAATTTACATTACAATTCTTAAAAGTTTTAAAATGTTTAAATAAAGTTATACTGAACTTTAAATTTCTTTTGTTTTTTTAAATTTACAAGGACTTTTTTAAAAGGAGTTAATATTACTTATTTAGTAAATTAATTTTCAAAGGACATGTAACTCATATTTGAAACATGTTATTTTTCTTCAATGCACATAAATGTGGACAGCAAATTACACAGCTCCTTTCTATTCAGGCGTGGCTGTAAATGTCGTAATGGGGAATAACGGCGTGTGTGAGATTCGAACCCACTCTCTCACCCACTAGGCCACTGAGGCACCTATTTGAAACATGTTTTTTAACTGTAAAATAAAATAAATTAATATGGTATAATTTAAAAATAAAAAGTTTAATTTTTTTTTTGTGTTTTGTAAGTAATTTTTTCTTTAATTTTAATATTAAATTATTTTATTAAAAAAATTCTTACCTCTTTTAAAAAAAAAAAGAAATATTTTAAGAATAAATAATATTGTGTGCATTAACCTGGTCATGAGTTTATTAACAATTTTAATTTTTTTTTTTACATTCACAAGCAGTTTTGTTTTTCATAATTCCGTTCACCTTTTTTTTTTTTTTGTATTCTGTGTTCTGTTGTTATTGTAACTAAGTTTAGATTTTACACAAAAAAAAAAGTTAAATAAAAAGCAAAAAAAGGTTTAAAAAAAAAAAATAGCTGTTAAAAGTTTGTTGTCAAGCATTTCTGTGTTAAAAAAAATATATATATATATGCATGCATAAGTAATATAATGTATGTAGATATTGATTATATAAAATTAGTAAATATGGTATATATTTTGCGAAAAACTATTATAAATTGTATATACATATGTATATATTATACTTAAATATGTGTATATATGTATAAATAAATTATATATACTAGTACCTACTTATAAGTTTTCATTTTATTCGTGTAATTAAAAAAAAAAAAAAAACTCAAACAAAGTATAAATTAAAAGCTCAAAACATATATAGGCCTTTCTATATGTTACATTTTATTTTCATACATACACATAAATAATATGTATGTATATCATATTTTAGATTTTCTAAACAAATTTGTATGAACAATATCCACACATATGTGCATGTGTTTTAATTCTTAACAATAAGTGTTAAAATGTAATATTAGAAAATATGATTTTATGTAGTGCATTAGTGCATATACATACACACAGCCATATATTTCAAATATCGATATAAAAAAAAAAATTGAAAATTTAGGGACGTATTGTTCAAATAAAATTTCAATATTGAAACAGTAGATTTTAATTTTTAACCTATATCATCAAATTGTTTAACATTTTTTTTTTTAATTTTAACGCACATTTATTTAATCAAATGATGGATTTTATTCAATTAAGCACGCTTCTAAATAATTATGCCTAAATATAGGCAATGCGTAGACTATTGTTATACCTATTGCGTTGTTTATAAGTATTAATCCTTAAAAATAACTAATGTTATTTCATTAATTAGATATGTATGTAAAAAGAATATAAAAAGAAAGATATAACCTATAACATCAAAAAATAAAAATAAAGGAAGGCTATATAGAAAGTTGATATCAAAAGTTGCTAAAATATATCTGACTAATGATGTAGTGGTTAAGTTGTCGGTTTTCCAATCGAAAGAATTTGGATTTAAACCTCGGTTAGGTGATATCCAATATATTACTAATTTATATTCAATATCTTGAGTAATTTAATTTATATAAACATAAAATAAATAAAATATAATTAATAATTCTTGCTAATGATAATAGATGGCGCACAAATATAATATTTATTTTATAATCTTGTACAATAAGTACTACAGGCGAGTAATCAAGGGCTTAGTGAAAATAATATATTTATAAAAGAAACTGAAGTTTAGTCAAAAATGTATAATAAGCAAATTAATGCGCTAAACTTCTTCAAAGAAATCGAAAGCAAAAGGAAAAAAGTTTAGGTGTAAAATTAAACAGAGATAAAATAGACCCATTAAATTGATTGATTAAAAGGCAGTTCTTTATTATCGACTCACGAATATACTGTAGTTGACTATTTGTTATTTATTTACCTTTTATAATAGTTTTTACGTTACGTTACATGACGTCACCTAACGTTTTTAGTGCGATTGAAATTTTTGTTAAATTTTGTTCAACGAATATATATAGTAATCTTAAATGAGGTCACTTTATTTTTTGTGGAAATCTTTATTTTAGTTTTTTAAACAATTATTAATAATTTGTTTTCGCAGGTATTAATTAGTAAGAAATATCTACCACTAAATACATTACAGTTAGAATCTATATTAATGAAATATTATTAGTTATAAAATTTTCACAAGTATGTATTTATGTAAAAAGTAACAATTAATTTTCATTTAGGTGTTAAATTTTTATTTTTAATAAGATTTTTTTACATTTCTATTTTCTACAGGTTTCTTAAAAAAAAAAACAGTTAAAGAAATAGGGTAAATGGTAATTTGAAGGTAAATGGTAAATGGATATTGCGAGTATGATATAGAGAAAAATGTTCTTAACAAGTTAAAAAAAATTAAATGTACATTTATACATATTTATTTATTTAAAATTAATGTAAAGATTTGTTTTCATCAAAATTTATATATTTAAAAAAATTTTGTTTAACCATAATCAAAAGAAATTTTTTTTGTGACTTATCAAAATAAAAAATACATATGTATTAATTTAATTATGTTTGAATTCATAAAACATACATTTTTTTAACTTTAAATTGTAAGTCTGTTATACTCCTTTTGCCAAATTGAAGATAAAAGATCGTGACAACTGACAGCGAGAAAAGAAAAATTAAATACCTATTTAAATTCTTTTAATTAGGTAATTCTCTTACAAGTCGACAGTCTTTAGTTGTCAAAGAAATTAATCACATACATTCGAATAAAATAATGAAAAGATTAACAACAAAATAATAAAAGAAAGAGGGTGTTGATCCTTTTCTTATTTTACAAAAAAAATAAAATAAAATCAATGCTTCAAATGGGAAAATTCAAACGAAAATAAAAAAATAAAAACTTATAACTTGCAACGGTTTCAAAATCTACTAAAATTATGATAAAACAAATAGAAACTCATCAAAAGGAAAATTTATTTTAAATATTATTTATAAGGCAAATGAAACATTATAAAAATGATAACAATGGTTTTTATCAAAAAAAAAAAACAAAGATATATTTTTAGCTTTTAGACACTGTTAAAATTAATCATGGACTTCCATATAGACAATTTCTTTTTTTTTTAAATTCATCTCTAATTAAGGACTTTTTTTTTTTAAAACGTCTTAGAAAAATTTCAAAAATAGAAAAAGGCGTTTTTTATATTAATACTTTACTAATTTATAAGCCGCCCTAAAGACTTTAATTTAATTTTGTTACACTTTTAATAACCACGCCACTGATCCTATATATTATTACTGTTATATATGCACCTATCCGTATACTATAAATTGTATTTTTTTTTTAAATAAATAATAAATAAATGCTTAAGACATACATATACATATTATAAATACCGCTCATTCAACTTTTAATTAATTATAAAAAAAAAAGCTTACACAAATCCATTGCTTTTCAATAGAAATAAAATAAACACAAATACATAATTGAATAAAGTATAAGAATAACAAAAAATTAAATGCTCTATCTCCAAGTATTTTAAAATTTTTCAAAAATTACACCCTATATATAATAATATGTAAGTACATATACATATATGTATATATATTGAATTAAGACGATAGCAAATACAATAATATTCTACAATTATATTAAATAGCTTTGTTACATATATGTACATATATTTTAAAAACACTGTTATTGTCGTTATTTTTAATTATTTGATTTTTATTTTTGATTTTTTTTTTTTATAATAATTTTAAACTTTTAAAGTTTTCTACAAAATGTTTTAAAAATAAACAACAGAAAAAAAAAAATATATATATGATTTTTTTTCTTTTAAAAGCGAAACGAAAAAAAAAAAATTTTATTTTTTACGTGGTGTGTACTTAGAGAAAAAAAAATTATTTTATTGAAATGTAGTTTAGTATGCTGTTCGTTGCTGTTGTAGTGTGTTCGTTCGTTTCGTTTTTAAAATTTTATAATATAACTAAATAATTTTTTTCTTTTTTTTTTACCAAAAAAAAAAACAGAAGTTAAAAAATTTTTTATTTATTTTTTTTTTGTAGTGTCAGTTATAATAAAAATTTCCTTCGTTTTTACATACATTTCAATTTTCTTTAAAGAAGTAAAAGTAAAAAACTCTCTTGTATTATTAAGTTAGCAATTATATATTATTATATTATATACCTATTAAGATATGTATTTAAAATAGAATAAAAAAAAAAGCACTCTAAATTTTTCTTTTATTTTTTTTTTCATTTTATTTTATTTTATTTATTTATTTTTTTTTCTTTACTATTTATACAAAATTATTAGTAAATTAAACGAACATAATCTATAATACTATTACATATTTATATCCAAAAAGAGTAAAAAAAAAAATAAATAAATAAATAAAATAAAATAGTAAAAGTAAAAACAAAATATAATAATAACAGTTAAAAAAAATTTTAAAAAATATAAATAACTATATAATATATAGTATAAACATTTAGTATGAATATAATATAGTTAATAGTTAATAAATACATATGTATATAAGATACAATCAACGATACAAACAACTATCTCTAACTTTAATAAAACTTCAGAGTAGAATTATAGTAGATACAAAAATATAATAGTATAATAATAAAAATAAAAAAAATATACCGTTGTGTGTATATTGACAACGACATGACGACAAAATATAAACAACATCAATGTTTGATTTAAAGAACGAAACGATTATAGAGAAAATAACAACATCCAACAACAACAGACGACGACTACAATAATAATAACAAAAACAAACGACAACTACAAAATAAATATAAACTAAAACTAGCAACAAAACAATTCAATTAAAATTTTTTTGTTTTTCTTACTGTGACTGTGGTGAATGGTGACTCTGGACGACTCCGATTAAATACATATATATGTATATATCAATTATAGTACATTATATATTAATATAATATATAATTATTGAATATAATATTACTACTAGACTAGCTATATATTAATATTGAATGGCTTGTTGCTTATTTTTTGTTTTTTTTGCCTACTTGTTCACAGTTCTGTGTTCACTTTATATATTTACACCTATGATTGTATGTACATAATATAATATAATATTATGATGTTATGTACATTGTACATATAAATACGTGAAAATTTAATTTTGAAAAACATAAAAAAAAAAAAAAATAAAAACAAAAAATTTATTCTTATATTTTTATTTTTGTTTTTTTGTTAAATTTTTCATTTTTTTTTTTTTTTGTTTTTTATACTTTTTGTTTTTTTTCTTTTTTAAGTACGAATAAACAATTCGCAACTAAAGAGATCAGTCGTTAAGTGAAGTTAATTGCGTTTAAAAGCAAAAATCATGTTGTAAAAATAAATTAAAGCTTATAATAAATAAAAAATAAAAAAAAGAGAATTAAAGTAAAAATAATAAAAGTCAAATATATGATAAATATAAATAATTTAAATTAAAAATAAAAAAAAAGGAAAAACAACATTTATATAGAAATATATAATATATGAAATACTTATTTAAATGTACTTAGGTTTACATATAATTGAATAAATAGAATTTTTATTGTTTTTTTCCATAGTAAAAAAAAAAGTTTCATTCTATTTTTTCTAATAGAATGTTTTTGTTCTTTTAAATTTTAAATTTAATTTATTTTTTTTAAAAACTGTTATATTTAAATTCTGTTTTAACTTCTTGTTTTACTTAAACTTAAAAAATAAAAACAAAAACTATTTTATTAAATATTTGAAAGAATCAAATAAACAAGAGTTTTTAAAACACAAAATCAAAAATTAAATTTTTCAATAATTTATACTATTATTATAAATGTATACATTTTCTATCTTAAATATCTAAAATAATCACGTGTATACCATACATATATTTCATATTAAATATTTAAATAGATATAAGTATGTATATTCAAAAATATAATTAAATCTATTTATTTTTATATACATACATTTATACGATTATATATTACATACTTTGTACATAATTATTTAAAAAAAAACAAAAGAAAAAACTCTTAGGTTTCTTCTAAAATAAGTAATAACCTAGCAAAAAAAAAAAAAATAAAATAAAAACATTTATATATTTAAATAAAAATAAAAATAAATAAAAGGAAAATTTTTGCTATTTTATAAATACAAACAATACATAGGTATATTAATTTTAAAGTACCTACATATAAAAATTTTTAGAATATAGAAATTTAGAAATTGTGATTATATTTTTTGTTTGCGTGATCATAAAAGCGTGATTTAATTTTTTTATATTTTTTTATTTTCAAGTCTGTCTTAAATTAATTTTTTTTTTTTTTTTTCAATTAAAAAAAAAACAAAAATTTATTAAATATAAAAGAAATTATAATAATAAACCAAATATATACAATAACAATAATAATAATAGAAATTCTCTCATAAATAAAAATAATTAATAAACAAAAATAAAAAATTAAATAAATTAATAAATTATAAATTTTAATTATAAATTTTTGTGATTTTTTTAAAGTGATTTGCCATAAATTAAAATATTATTTTTAATTACAAAAAAAAAAAAAAACAAAGGTACATTTTATAACTCATTAAGGAAAAACCCTAATTTTTGTAACAAAATACAAAAAAATATTTATACATAAATATATTAGAAATAAAAGTCAAAACTGACAAAAAAGGAAAACAACAAAAATAAAAAAAACGGCAATTGAAGAACACACACAATTTTTTTTTTTTATATATTGCAGAAACAGAAAATACAGTTAGTATCTATTCTATTTGAAAATAGAATAGAAAATATATAATTGAAGGAAGGAGCAATATAATAACAAAAAAACAAAACCAAAATAAAAAGAAAGAAGAGCTGAATATAAAAACAGAAGAAGAAGAAGAAGAATAAAAATATATAGAAAATCTAGAAGCTTTAACATTCTAAACCTATAACTACAATCCATTTAATATAATAAATATACATATATATTTATATACATAAAACCGTGGTATATACGAAAAAACAAATTATACAGTAAAAAACAAAATAACGAAAATTGGATTACAGTGGTAGAACACAACTATGCAAAATTGCTTACGAAAGCTAATTTTCATATAGGTAAAGAAAATTTGTTTTTTATTTATTATTTTTTTCTTTTTACTTTTCTTTAAATAACTAAAAAAAAAAAACAAAATTTTAAATTTTTTAAATATAATTAAATTGAATTATATTAAATTTTGTTTGTTTTTTTTTTTTTTCAAATTAAAAATTAAATTTTTTTTTTCGAATTTCGAAAAAAAAAAAACAAAATATATAGGTACTATATTTTTAGTTGTAGACTAAAACAATATAATATAACTATCCAAAAATAATTATTAACACCTATATTATTGTTTAAATAAAATATGATTGCGACAAAGTAATAATAATTACATTTAACATATATAGTATGTATCAAATTTTGCAAAACTGTAGGTAGGTATGTAATATTCCTTCATTGATGATGGTTCCACTCTTATTAGAGTTTTAACTTTTAATTCTTAATCAAATTTAAAAATTTTACTTTAAACGCAATTAAATTTAAATAGTTGGTTATACAAGGTGTTATTAATGACACGTGGCTTCTTTTTTAATACAATAGCACAATTTAGATTCAATTAACAAAAAAAAAAAAAAAAACCTTATAAATTATTAATATTTAGATTTGAGAAGATATTTTTAAAATATTTAAATATTAACATTACTAATAATTTTTTAAGAGATATAGACAAAATTATAAACTATGGTCGTCTCATAAATGAAGAATAACAGTTAAGAATTTCAAAGCAAAAGCAAAGCAAAAAATCAAGAATGAAATAGAACAAAATCATTAAAAAAAACTTATTTGTGCATTTAAAAATCTTCCAATTTCTACACAATATTAATAAATTTACTTAAAATCTAATATTGAAAATAAAATTTATTTCATTTAATTAATTTAATTACTTAAGTATATTTTATCTTAAATTTTGATTATGATTTTAGTTCATATATTAATTTTTTTAAATTATTATTTTGTTATTAAAAATAATCATATTAATTATATTTTTTTAAGTATGTAAATTAAATAATATTAATTTTTTTTTTTTTTTAATTAACATATAAGTTTTAAAGTATAAATTAAATTATTATTAAATTTCTAAAATCATAAATTAATTAAATATAAAAAGAAAATTACTACCTACACTTTATTTAAATGAGCAGTATGTGGTAAGAACTCCTTATTTTTGTTTTTTAAAATAGGATTTTAAAGATTTAAATAGGATTTTAAAGAAAAATTATAGTTCTATATAATGTATGTATTTCTAAAATGTAACCTTCAAAGTACAATGACAATGAGATTTCTGACATTGCACAGAAATCTGCATCAAAATTTAAACATATGAAAAAAAAAATCAAATACCTACACAAAATGAAAGTAACCATCAAATTTTCATAACAGCTATCGCATCACTCAAAAGTCTATCAACTTTTAACTTTAACGCATAATTTGAACTTTGACAGTTAATTGTTGTCGCGTTGTGCATTCTTTTGTTATTTGCTTACAACTCGATAAGTGATCATTAAAAATAAAAATGAATAAAGTTGACCAAAAGATATTGTTAAATAAATGATTAGATATTGAAAACAAATTTAGTTAAATACTTAAATACAAGTATTTTAGTACTTTATTTACAAAATTTTTACTTTACTTTATTTTTTTTCATTTAAATGTCATTCAACGCCTCTAATGTTTTATATTGTACGGACTTGCAAAATTTGATAGTTACGTTTTTGACATTTTACAACTTCATGACTATTCCGGTCATTGTACTTAAGATATAAGTACATACTTAATAATTTTTTTTTTACATAAGTTTACTTTGTATTTTATAATGCAATTAACGAAAATATAAAGATTAATACTATTTATCATATTCCGATTATTTAAAATCCTATATTTCTACATTATACATACTAACTATAAATATAATTAATAATTAAATATACTGACATATTTATTATTAGCTATATAATATACATACATATAATATATGTCTTACTTTAAAATTTTTAATAGAATTTACAAAGGTATTTATTTTTTATTATTAATTTTTTATTCATTATTTTTTTTTTTTTTTTGTTTATTTTGAATAATTTAAAGTTATTTAATATTTAATAATATAACGGAATAAATTAAAATAAAAAAACATAAAAATTATATTTATAAACAAAATAAAAAAAGTCAAAATAAATTAAAATGTGATGAAGGTTATAAGATCAAAATAATTTTTTTTTTTAGTCTTTTTTTTTTTTTACCGTTTAAAATTTTATTGTTAAAAAAAAAAAACAAAAATAGAGAAAAAAAATTAAATACTGGTTATTTAAAGTTAATATTTTTAATTAAAAGTAGGTAGTAAATGATTTTTTATATACACATGTTTTCAATAATAATTTATAAATTAACTAGAAAATAACTGTTATTATATGCATATTATATAAATACAGTAATTTAAATTATAAAATAATTACATAACTATCATTAATTCCCTTTTTGTGTGGTTTTTGTGGCAAATTGGCAAAAACAAGGAAAATGTCCAACATTTATTTATGATAGTTTAGTTTTTTATTTTTGTTTTGAGAACGTAACGGTTTATAATATAACTATAAAATTAAAATGAAACGATTGTAGTGGAAAAGTAACGCGAAAAAGCTATAGATAACAAAATATGTTCTTTATATCCTTAATTATGGTTATTTTATTATCTATTACCTATTATTATCCTTAATTATGGTTATTACCATTACCTATTGATTGTGGTTAAATAAATAAACATTAAAAACACAAATCTCCAATCAAAAGAACTATTTTTGTAGTAGAAAAAGTCAGAAAGTGACACCATTTCATATATCACAATAGTATTTCAATAACATGGTACGTAGTTATTACAGTACATGATCAATAATATGAGAACTTTATTAACTTTTTGTTTTAAATCGGATTTTATTAAAAGAAGTTTACCTAAAAAAATTGTTGTTTCAAATATATGTTTCTAATCTACGCAATAATACAGAATTTATTAAGTAAATTGAAATATTTCCCATTATATTTTTTTAAATTTAGAAATCTTATAGAACAAAATAGCCATGGTTTTACTTAATTTTGTTTGTAAAATATTTTCCTTTTTAATTGTTATATTGTTTTTTGTTTTTCTCATTTCCACTTCGTCAAGTTCTACGGGCGGATTCTATGGTAGTATAGCTGCCATATTTTTCTCTCCTTTCCACTCCTATAAGCTGCTTGCATAGAGCATCATATAAAGACATTTATTATGCATTTTTGACTGCCCTTCTGTTTCTGAAATTATTAGTTTCACTAAGCCATAATTGATTAGTCAACTTCAGCTATTGTTATATATTTAGGTATTATATATTGCGATATAATATTAATTAACATATATGTATATGTATCCTATGTAATTATTTTTTATTTAATTATATTAATTATATATGTTGTAAGAAAAAATTTATATCATTTATTATTAGTTATAACGAACCGAGTCGAGGTTTGAATCCGAAATTTTTTGAGGTTTGAATGAAAACCGATATCTTAACCAAACCACTAAATCATTTACTAGATTTTTAGTTAAAATTCGAAGGTATAAAGTAGTTGTATACGCAATAAATTACTAACAATTTGTAAAACGATGCCATCGATAGAATAAATCCATTTTGTTTTTGATGCAAGCCCCTAATTTCTAATTTCGTAATTTCTAAGTCCCTAATTTTTCGTAAAAAAATTTATAGAAAAATGAAATTAATAAATAAATAAACATTTTATTAAATATTAAAAACACATTTTCATTAATATATATGGAATAAACCGAAATGTTTATTTTATACAAATTTAAATATCTACATAATAAGTATGTTAAATTTATTTATACATACTTATATACATTTATATAAATCCTTTTTATATACATATATTATAATATCATATAATATAAAAATTAATTTTATGATAATGTTTTTTTTATTAAATTTTCATATTATTATGTAGTTACAATATACATTCATATACATATGTATAATATACTATGTATGTACCCAACTTTTCATACCCAAAAATCATTATAATTATTGCATACATATAGGTACTTTATTAAATATATGTACATACATAAAAATATTTTATCTATTTGGATTTGATATGGCAATTTGCGACTAAAATATACTTTAGTTTCTTTTTATTACTCGAAACAAAAAAAAAAAAACAAAAATTAATTAATAATTGTTTATAACTAAATTTTTTTTTTTTGATTTTATATACATATGTTTAATGTTATATACAAATGTTTTTAAAATTTTGTATGAAGATAGAAAATTATTTTTATTTTGTGTGTGAATATATAAATTTTTTTTTATTTAAAATTAAATTTTATTATGTATTTTTTTGTTATTCTTAATTTGGTACCATAATTATAACCCCAAAAAAAAAAAAAAAAACACGTATTTATTTTTATATTTAAAGAATACGATCAAAAATATTTAGACAAAAAGCTTATTAAAAATAAATAACAAAGCTTTTTACATTAAAAAAAAAAACTAAAAAAAAAACTAAAAAAAAAAACCTAAAAATAATTTTAATTTAAATATTTGAAATTCTCTTTTTTTTTGTTTTCTGTTTTTGTTGTTAGTTACTGTTTTGATATAATGTAAATACAAGAAGTGACTTACTTTTTGTGTTTTTGTTTTTTGTTTTATCTCAAAGAACGTTATTAATTTTTTTTTTGTCAATGAAGGTCAACTAATAAAAAATACTATAAGTATATATGTATATATTATTATAACTTAATAAATATAAATAATATGAAAAAAAAAAAAAAAATTAATAAAATATGAAAATAAGATAAGAAATAAAACATAATGACAATAATAATAATAATAACATTTAATATCGTAATTATATGAAATTAAGTTAAAATTCTTAAAACATAATTTAGATTTTAACTATATTTAGATTAGATTTAATTATAATTTTTTAATGTTTTTCTTTTTTACATAATATGGTATAAATATTAAAGCTAACTAGCTTTAACATTTTACTAGCACCGGCTCAAGATTTGTGGCGCCCTATGCATATTTAAATTTTTGCGACCAAAAACTTCCATAAAACTTCTATACAAAAACAAATAAGATCCAATTTGAAAGCTTCTCTTTGAGCCTTATTGTCTATGGCCTGGCCATATCATAGAGTCTAAATACAATGTACATATTTATATAAACTGATGATATTGGTAGATATCTAGCCTTATGTATATTTTGTATTCAAATTTATATTAAAATTGCTCCAAATTATTAATGTAAATTCTACATTTTATAAAGATATACCTACACTTAGGTAAAATAAATTTGGCACAAAATATTTTATATGTAGATATCTATATATACAATTTTAAAAATACATAAAAAAAATGTTGGGGTATTTTTTTTGAGGAATTTGCCAACCCTTAATTATAGCGCCCTATGCATCTGCCATTTTTGCATCGCTCCTAAGCCGGCCCTGCTTTTTACCGATCTATAAATTTATAATTTTTTATATACATACATATGTATGTAGTTATATAGAGTATGTATTTATAATTCTTAGGTCTCGTCAACACACAAATCGGGTATGGGTGATTTTTTTTAAAAATATGTCAAATATATTGGTTTTCAAACAAGTACAGTCCATACAGAAGAGTGATAAGTTGGTGATTTTTTTTTTTTGCGGCAAACGGACTATTTTTTAAAAACAAAATTATTTGAATTTTAGAGCGGCAAAACTGCAATAAATGAAGAAAAAAATTTTCATTTTTTAATTCAAATTAACGTGTTTATCGTTTTATATCATTTTTAATTGCAATAAATTATCATATAAACAAAATTACACGTTAATTTAAATAATATTAGATATAGTTTGTTTTTATATTAAACTTATAATGTATACTATACTCATATATACCTTATAAAAATATTATATAAAAATGTAGGTATACAAACTGATACACATTATCAATTAGTTGACAATTTCATAATTATATTCTAAAAATTTTCTTGGTCTTTCCTTACTTTCCTATAGAAATGATGGAACTCCCCAAAACTATCTCGTTCCATATGAATAGGGTAAACTTCATATATCTTCGATTATTTTTAAAAATCAATTTATTTTTTGTAAATAAGAATTTTCTTCACAAAATAAAATTTTAAGAATCGGCAATTTTAAAGAATACTTTATTTGAAAGCTAGCGTAAAAACTGAAAAATAATCAATTTATTGAAAAAAATATTTTTGCCGCAGAAAAATCGCCCGCCCGCTTTCTGTGTGAACGCGGCTTAATTCTTATTATAAATAATTCTTTTCAATTTCGAACTCTCCGTTTAAAATTTAAAAATATTTTTTTTTTTTTCTTTACTTATTTACTTATTTTTCATATTTTATTGTTATAGAAAATAATTCGCTTGCTTTAACGTGCTTTAACATAACAATGTTATTGTTTTATTCGGCTTTAGATCTATGTACATACATACATATTATATAGTTCGAACCAAAATTTCGATATTTTTTTCCTGCAATGTTAAACAATAAGAATGATATAAATTATGTATTAATAAAAATTATAAATTTAAATTAGATTCTTTTGAAAATTAGAAATTATTTAAATTTGAATTGACTTCAGTTTAGAAGTTTGTGTTTTTTTTTTGTTTTTTTTTTTTATCACTTTTGTCTTACTATTTCTATTCAGAGAGAGCGTTTAATTTTTGAAAATCGTCTTATTTTTGCGATTTTCTAAATTCGAAATTTTTTACGGAAAATGAATAAAGTAATTATGTTTACATATAACATATATATGCATATATAATATATATATGAATAAATATATAAATTATGTATAAGTTTAATATTATATACTTGTCAATAACATATTTCTATATATATATATAAATACACACATATATATATTTTTATATTTGATACAGCAGTCAGCAACTATAATATTTATTAAAAAATTTTCTATAAAATATAAAAGATTTTTTTTTGACAAGTTTCATAATTTCACCCACTCTTTTTATATAATGTATATATGTATGTATATATATATGTGTATAATATATACCTATAATATTTCAATTAAATTGATCTGGAAATGATGATACCATAATTGTATACTTTTATTGAATCGATTTCATAGTTTAATATAGACTTTTAAATGACAATATCACAAGAAGAAAAACGTGAAATAATTTTATTATAAATATTTTATTATATAAAAAAGAATATTGAATGAATTAATTTAATTTAATAATAAAAAAAAACAAAAATTAATTGTAAGTAAATACATATTATATTAAAAAAATATGATTTTTGTTTATTGATTATAGATTTTAAGAGATATTTGATTTAAAAAAAAAAAATTAGAGTTTTTAATGAATTAATTCAGTCTTAACTAAATATTAATCATTTGTAAATTATAGTTATCCTAAATAACTTTGTATTATTCTAAGTTATACTTTGTATAACTTAGAATTATATTATTATTGAAAAAATTTACCTATAATTAATTTGTGTGTAATTAAATCAAATGTAAAATTATAATTATCGTTTTAAATAATATATGTATTATGTAAATAGAAAATTTATTTAAACTGATATAATAATTAAATAAGTATACCTTGGATCAACTCTCAATTTTTTTTAACGTCAAAATTTTCTTTTCTATTTTGAGTTGTTGTGTTGTATGCACCTATATTTTAATAATTTTTTTTTTATTCTTAGTATAAAACGGTAATCAAAATGACATATAGTTCAACATACATAATATGCAAATGTCATAGTTTTTTGTTATGTTGGCATAGGCCATTTGTCAAAAAATATGTCGAATCATAACAGCATAAGCAATTAAGTAGCAAACATAAGACCTTGGCCCTGATTTCGATAGTCATTTCATAAAAATGAAAATGAAAAATTTAATTTCATTTTATTAATTTTTTGCGATTTCGATAGTTGGGCAAAATGAAATGGAATTTAAAATTAAAATAATTTATATTTTGATTTTTAAACCGGCAATACTTTCTTATTTTGAGGTTTTGACTATACAAAGAAAAGCTATAAGTAAAAAATTAAGATTTAAAAAACGTAGTTTCCAAAACTGTAATAGGAAAAAATTAAAAAAAGGTCCGAATAGTGGTTCCTTAGTTTTTGGGTTCTGTTTTTTGAGGCAGGCTTAAAAGTTTATTTTTTTTTTTATGATATTTAAATTTTACTACAAAATCGATGAGTACTGAGTACCTTTTTTTTAATCATGTCGGAAAGACTTCTAATTCACAAATTAATGGGCTTTCTTGCAACCTATGCTATCGCATAGTCATAGGTTACTTATAGAAATGCCTATATATGCACATAAATATAAATAAAATACTTCATAATTTTTTCCTAAATCCATTTTTACAAGCATTCATTTAACAATTTTAAAATGAGAAAATTTGACGTTTTAAATGAGTAATGACTATCAAATGACTATCATAAAAAATGACTATCAAAATCAGCTTCTTTTCATTTTTTATGATTTTTACCATTTTTTATGATTATTGAAATCAAAAATTTTGTTTTTTATAAAAAATGAAAGTGATATGACTATCGAAATCAGGGCCCTTATTAGCCGTACTTAAAGTAACTTAATACTTTTCGTTCTAGACCTTTAACATTAAGTCATTTGACAGTTACAAATTTAACAACAGAAATATTAATTTCATTTTTAAATTTCAAAAAAAAACAAAGAACTTCTAAAAAAAATTTCAAAAAATATATGTTATGTCAAAATTTATCGAAGAGAAAATTTATCTAGATCGAATACATGTTAAAATTTAACGAAAAGTAAAATTTTTAATCAAAATTCAAATCAAAGTTGACGCTACGGTAGTTATATGCATAAAAGGGTACAAAATTTTGACATTTACTTAAGTTGCTTTAAATACGGCTAGTCAGGCCTTAAGAAAAATAATTAAAGAAAAGAGTGATAAAAAAAATAATTTAAAAAATTTAAGAAAAAAATGAAAAATGAGCAACATTTAAAAAAAATTCAAATATATGTTTGACATACTTAAAAATTTAAAAAGATTTAATAGACGATGAGAAAAAAAATTATCAACAAAAAAATGTTAAATTTATTATGTCAAAATTCCATTTTGATTGAATTAACATGAGAAGTACTATATGTTCAAAGAAATTTAACGAACCTAACATATGCCTACTATGGACAATAACATTATAGGTTTACATAAGCGGAACTGAACATATGTCACTAAGTGCCATTTACATATTCCGAACTATGTCATTTTGGTTACTGCTTTAGTTTTTTTTAAAAGATTTCAGCCAAATATAGCTTGTAATTAAGATTAAGTAATTCAGATTAAGTAAGGGAGTGGTACTGTAAAAAAATAATAAATCCGTCTATTATTATTACTTTTTTGGTAACAGTGACAATAGCCGTTATAACAGTTACAACATGCAGTAGGATATAACACCTTCCTGCATGAGGTAATTATTGAAGGCAACCCCATTGTTACTGTAGCGGCTATTATTATTGCCTATTAATATTAATATTATTATTTACTACAGAGTGAGGGCCATCAGTGGATTACTAGTATCAGAATTTACTTAGGCATATATATTTTAAAAATAAAAAAAAAAATATTTTTAATCTAACGTCTCTTATAATATCTTTGCAAAGGCATTTACTATGGCAGGTGAATAAATGAAATGTCATATTAACGGATCTCGTAAGATTGTATAATATGTAAAAATACAATACGTGTGAAATTAATCTTATTTAATTTTAATAATTTAATCTTTTAAAATTACATAAAAATAGCACATGTTTATTTTGTTACTCATTATTCAACGATTTTTTTTTTTTTTTTGTTAGGAAATTGCATATTGTTTGGTTAATAAACAAAATATAAATTAAAATATTAAAATATTGTAATGAATTATATACATTGACTTACAATATATGTACATATTAAGTAAATGTAATTTATTTTAAATTTTAATACATCTTATCATTTGATTTTTTATTTTATTCATTTTATCAATGAAAAATTAATAAAAGAGTAATGGAAAAATTCAACAAAATATACATATTAATTATATATAGTACATAATATGTATGTATAGTTAATATATAGGTTATCAACGAAAGTTGAAAAACAGCTGATGATCTGATTCATATCACATAAATAATTAAATACAAAATCAATTGAATTTATTCAATAATAATTTTGAAAATTAAAAATTAATGTTTCCTGTCATTCTGATGGTATCATATTAAGTTATAAACTTATTTTTTTGAATTTATTCAAAAATTTTTTTAAATTTATTTTCTAAAGTAGAAACAAAAAATTTCATTTTATTTTCTTGAATCCTTTTAGACGAATTTTTGTTTTAATAATCAGTAAAATAGATGTGTATCACAAAAATAACAAGTAAAAGAGTAATATTTTTGTTATATATGTAATATGTATGTAAAAAAAAATAAATAGGAAGGAATTTAGAATTGGTTAGAAAATCAGGGTTTCAAAAGATTTTTTAGTGGGTGTTTGATTTTGAAATATACGTATATAAAAAACATAATTATAGGAACGACAAATTCTTTGATTTTGAAATATGTATATGTAAAACCAATTATTAGGGAGGACTTTGAAGTTGGTTATAAAATCAGGGTTTCAGTAATTTGTTTAGCGGAGGTTTTAATTTCTTTGATATTGAAAATTGAAATATGTATGTAAAAACAATTATTAAAAACAACTTTAGAGATTAGGTTACAAAATCGGGGTTTCAATAATTTGTTAAATGTGAGTTTGGTGACGACAACTCCCAACATTTCAAATTCGTTGATGTTAAAATATCAACATGTAAAACGAATAATTAGGAAGGATTTTAAAATTGGTTGCAGGAATAAAATCAGGGTTATACGTTTCTGTGAAGAATTATGTTGAGAAGAATAATTTAAGAAGAATGATAAATCTTTTGGAATACATGTAGAAAAATAATAATATTAGAACGTTCTTTGTATTTCATTTATTTTATTATGAAAAATTTCCTTAAGCTTTTATCTTAATTCAATAACCATATCAGTACAAGTTAATATTAAGTGCATTGAACTAATTTTTTTTTTCTTATTCGAAACAGAACAATTTTTATTTATTATTTTTATAATAATAGGTAATAATTGTAATAAATTTATTTAAATTTTTTATATTATGTTTCTTTCCAATTTATTTAAATATTAAAAGTTTAAAATTCAATTAAATTTCATTCATGACAAATATAAGCCCTGATAATTCAATGAATCGGTTTTTAATTTTAATTTTTAATTTTCAAATTATTTAAATATTTATAAGTATATATTAGGTATTATGCCGATATGCGTGAATTGAAGCTATTAAATTTTTTATATTATTATTTTATGTGCATCTTTGATTCAAATTATACTTAATAAATAACAAAACAAAACTTTAACCCTATTGTAACCTGAGTTAGATTTTTTGTTGTTTGTTAAATATTAGTACATATGTAGGTATATATAATTTTACTCATTAAATAAATACTCATATATATAAAATGCCGATATGAAAAAATACTAAAAATTAATATTAAAAAGTTTTGATTTTTATTTAATTCTAACATATTTAAAAAAAATCAAAAGATGATGTTATCAAAAAGTGCATTAAAAATTAAAAAAAAAAAAAAAAAATTTCAACACTAAGTTCTTAACCTTAGTGTAAATTTATTTAAAAAAAAAAAAAAAATGTACCCATGCATTTATTCAACTTATAATTTTGCTTCTAATCGATTTGTAAATACAAGTAATAAAGTAAACAGATATTTAAAAAAAAGATTGAAATATTTTACAATCATAATTTTAATGTATGTACATATGTAATATAAGTTTTGTAATTTTATTCAATTAACTTAACTTTAAAAATTAATATTGAAATTATACATACATACATATTGTAAGTATGTAATTTAATTACATAAATATGTATTTTTTTTTTTTTTGTAATAAAAAAATATTATTTTGTAAATTTTATATTATTGTGTAAAGTTGTGCTGTAAAGTTCAAAATACTTTTAATACATTTTTTATGATTCATTGATTAAGTATATATTTGTTTTTTTTTTTTAAATAAAATGACAATTAAGTGTTATCAGCTATGCACCGACACGATAACTTATAAATGTTAATGCTTATACGTTTTAATCTAGAAGCAAAACATGTATAAAAGTAATAAATAATGTAAATAAAGTACATAAGTACTTTTATGTATAACATTATTATGTATGTATGTATATTTTAATGAAAATATTTAAATATTAAATCATATAGTTATAAAATTAAAATATCATAATAGAAAATTATTAATAATAATTTGTTTTTTTTTTTTTTTTGTAACAAAACAATTTTTAATGCATATTAAAATTGACTTTTCTAATTTGTGTCGCGTCATTTTTCCGCGTCACTCAAATTTATTTATTGTGTTTCAGTTAGGTAATAAGTATTAAATCGGAGATTAGGTCTAGGTGTAGTTGAGTTGTAATTCCTCGGAAAATTCCTTAAAAGAAAAAAAACTAAATTCGATGTATATAATATGTATACAATCGAATTTATTGCAATTTACATACATATATGTATATACAAATAAATGATTCGTTCAGAGTTTTTTTTTTAATTTTTAAACTAAAATATAGTTACATACATACATATGTACATTTATTCAATATTTAAAAACCATAAACTTATATTTTCAATTAAATAAAAAGAAAGTTGAAATTAAATTTTTTTTTTTTATCTGTTATACTATGTATGTACATATATGTATACTTTATTGTTATACCTATAAAATAAAAAAAAAAAATGTGAACTAATTATATCAAACAGCTTTAATATCAAAATATTACTGAGCACTGACCTAATAATTTTATTGCGTTACTACCCCCAAAACTAATAATATGTATTGTTTTTTTTTTTTTTTCGTCTACTTTTTTATTTAATTTTTTCTTTGTTGTTTTGTTTTGCAGTAAAATTCATCAGATGCTTGGCGTCATTTTTAGTTTTATAATATTAGAATCAATATATTATATACATATTGTACATTATATATAATAGCATTTTTACTATACAAATATACTAATA
Source organism: Poecilobothrus nobilitatus (assembly GCA_947095535.1). Classification (NCBI taxonomy): domain Eukaryota; kingdom Metazoa; phylum Arthropoda; class Insecta; order Diptera; family Dolichopodidae; genus Poecilobothrus; species Poecilobothrus nobilitatus. The sequence continues at coordinate 163,299,783 of OX352773.1, forward strand.
TTATATAAATTCATAAAGTATATAATGGTTATATACAATTCAGAAAAAGAAAAAAAAAAAAAATAAATAAGTCATAAAAAACTGACTATATAATGTCGTGCAAAAGTTTCATCGTAACCAATTTAGCATTTATGCACGCTAGACGAAAATTTATAAATAAATTTTTATTGTATCTGTTGATATACATAATATTTTCTATGTAATACAATTGTTCAGTTTTTTTTTTTTTACTTATTCCAGAAGAAAAAATGTGGTTTTTTGCTTGTTCCTCAAAAATTAAAAAAAAAAAAAAAAAAAAAATGCCTTACAAAACATTTTTCTATAAACCTAAATTTTGACAAACAAAAAGTACAAAAAAAAGAAAAACAAATTTTTGAACAAATGAACTAGGCCAAGAACTTTTAAAATCCACTTTTTTTTTTTTTTATATATGCATGAGAATTTGTATAATGTACTTTCATGCCGGGTTCAATATAATTCAACCTTTTGTTTTTTCCTCTAAAAGTTTTTGTTTTTTTTTTTTATTATTGGAAACTTGGTAATCATTAAATTGGGTATGTAATATTTTTTTTTGGATTAAAGAAGCAATTTAAAGAATAATTTTATGTAGTTTAATGAAGGAGCAATTAAATACACACAATTCGGAAGCATATCAAAGAGTTTAGTAACAAATTGTGGACAAGTTCCAAGTACTTTATTTTATAGATATAAGAGTTATAAAGAAAACATTTCTGAATTAATTATATAGTTCAAATATTTTATTTATATGTAGAATAACTATACGTTCAGATTTCAATAGTTAATCAATTACGAAATGCAAATATTAATGGGCATCGCAAAATATGTCAATATTTGCAACGTCGAACCGAAAATGATAATCATAAGACTTCTTAATTTGTAAAATTTATTGTAATTTTAATTACTGAGCAACTGCCATCTCTTAATTATGAGAGAGTATGATTGGTTAGGCTTATAATTTAATAAATCAATCAATGTGCTTACTACAGAGTGTTTACAAAGCGTACTTCCTTAATTTTTTTTCCCTTGTTTTTAATTTAAATTTTTGTGTTCTTTTATACAATTCAAATGTCGTTTGGTGTATCTTCATCTTTGATAAAATTTAATAAAAATTCTTAATATTAGGATGACATAAAATATTTCATATTAAAATTAAATAAATGTTATTAAATAATAATAAATAACAATCATATTACTTATATTATGGGTTTATTTTAAGTACAGCTCTTTAGAAATAACGCCTCTTAATATATACTTTATAGATAAATTTTATTTAAAAATTAATAAATGTAGTAATAAGTATATATTTTTTATTATTCAGTGAAAGTCTATTCAATTTAATTGTTTTTCATTATAAATACGATCACTTATTTGAGATATTTTTTTTTATTATAGAAATAAACAAATTTTGAAGTATATGTTGTATATTAGACCTTTATAGACCTATATAGACCTTTATAAAATGTTTTTTTTTAAGACAACAATTCTATCTTATCATTTTATAAATTATATTTTATTAATTATAGAATTGTTATCATAAATTTAGCAAAAAAAATTTTTTTTCTTTTTATCGTAAGTATTTTAAATAAATAAACAATGGGAAATTAAAATTATACTTCAATTTTTTATTGAATAGTTTGTTTTTAATGTATACATAGTTAAAAGATACTTTTGGATATTCTTATATCAGTTTATATTTTAGTAAAGTTATGAAATAAAATTTTTATATATGATTAATTTTATGTTTAAATATATTTAAAATTTTGTTATATTATCTATTAATTATTATTAAATACATAATTAAATTTCTCTAGGGCCGTGGTGGCCTAGTGGATAAGAGCGTATAAAATATACGCTGTAAACACCGAAGGAGTGTGGGTTCGAATTTCATACACGTCGTAAGGGTTATTTCACCTTACGACATTTACAGCCACGCTTGAAAAGGAAAGGCTGTGTAATTTCCTCTTCACATTTATGTGGCAGAGATATGTACCAAAAAAAAAAAAAAAAAATTAAATTTCTGTTCTGTATTAAATGATTTTTAAATTTGAAATATTTCGTATTAAAAAAAAAACAAATTCGATCATTTACTTACACAAAACTTTTTTTGAAACTTTTATAACTTATCTCTTAATTTTTTCTAAGTTTTACTGTTGAGTCCATTGATTGATAACTAAAATATAAGAAGTTCTTTTTGACTTCAGTATGTCATTTCATTAGTATGTATTTAGAATAATTTTTCCTGAAGAAAAGAAATATGTTAAGCGGTATACAGTCGGAAACGAATAAACGAAAAACTTTTTTCGCACATTTTTTTTCAAATATCCGTTGTTTTCTTTTATCCGTAAGTAAAATAATTATCCAGTTACACATAACTATTCTAAATCGAATATGTAATATGTATGTACATAGGTTAGAAGTTATAATCAAATATTTCAATAAAGATACTTTTGCAAAGTAGTTTGCTTTTCAATTTCCATTTTAATAAAATATGAAATAACTTTCAATTTAAATTTTGGAATAATTCTTGTACAGCATTTTTGAACTTGAAAAAATGTTTTAGTTAACCGATTTATTTCACTAATGCTCTTTTTTCATTTAGCCGAAGAGATTTGTTCTAAAAGCAGAGAAAAATCAATCTGTTCAAAGGAATTTTTTCAAATATACTATTTTTTCCCTTATCCGTTTATCACTTATCCGTTTTCGACGGCTGTGCACAGTATCGCCCAATTAAATTTGAATTGAAAAACTGACCAAATATTTTGGGTGGTTTTTCATAATGAATCAAAAACAAAATGAAAAATCACAAGGAAACAATGCAATATTTGGTTGCGAATTTCCCTTTTTAATTAAGGGCACAATCCTTGATTTTGAATCCAACTCTAAAATCAACACTAAAGTATATCCATGCTTCCAGGTTTTCATATAAACTCGAGAAACCAGATTTTGATTGTGTACTTATGTCATTTTTGCTTTTCGTACTTATGACTTTAGATTTTATGACACAGACGTCTAATTATTAATACTTAATAAAATATAATTTTATTATTATTACTTATCATCGTACGATCTTAAAAATTTTAATGAACCCTTAAATACCTATTGATAAATATTAGACTAAAAATAATATTTTATGAAAAATGGCCCAAAAAAAAAATTTCCGATTATTTTTAATTTTTTGGCTTTATTTTCATAATGAAAAATCGCCCAAAATTTAAAATACAAAATCGACCAAAAATAAATGAAAAATTATCCAAAAAAATTTTGACAGTTTTTTTTGATCCAAAAAAATTTTGACAGTTTTTTTTTGGATCGATTTTCATTTTCAATTTTTGGGTGATTTTGCGCACACCCGTTTCAGAGAAGATTGAATTAAGTAATTTTCAATTTTTCTATAATTTTTATTTTATTATTGGGCATCTCCACCAAGTTGATTTAAACTTATACAATGTTGAATGAATTTTTCAATATACTGTTGATAATATTAATGAGCATATATATATATATTTATACATAAGTAACATTTAGTAATATTTTTGTTCAGAAATTTATTAAGTTATTTATATGTATATAAAAAATATATTCTTAGTCTTGATTATTCCAATGAAACATAATTTTTTTCTGCCCACTTAATTAGATGTTTTTATGAAGGTGGTTTTACAACAGTACATATTTGTCACCTTTTTTTGTTTTTTTTTTTTTTTTAACGTTTGTTTAATTTAAATTAGGTTTCCATTCAATATTATTAACCTTATAATTTACGCATCCATCATTAGATATTCTATTCATAAAAATTAAGTAATATTTAGAAATTTGATTAAAATCAGATACACATAGATACATTTTCATTGGATTAATTGTCAATATCTTAAGAGGTAAATTACTTAATTTTTTTTTAAGATTTTAAAGAAAATGAGGCAAAAAATATCAATACACAAATAATTATATTTTGTAATTATTTGATATTTGATCCGATTTTAAGTAATTATGTATCTAGTATATGTATGTATATAGGTAATTAATAAATATACACACATTGAATTTATTTTGCAATAAATGTAATACTATTCATTTTTATAAAAAATATATATATATATATATACAATAAAACTTGTATAATATATAGCCACCTAATATGATTAGGATTTTTAAACTATAAAACAGATTTTTATTACTTAAATATAATAATTAATAAAAAATTTATTATCTTAATTTTATTTTGCTTTTGGAAAATTTAATTACAATAAGTTTTATACTTATTGTTAACCTTTTAAAATCTATATATAGATACATTATCTAAATATGTTATATGAGTATCTCAAATATAGGGTGTTTTAAAAGTATATAAAGATCATTTCTTTCTCCTTCGCTCTTATAATGTGCATATGGAATCCACTAAGTCACTAAGCTGAAATCAATAATTTCATTAAGCCGTTGATTGCAGCGGCTGCAGCTTTTCTACAAGACTATGAGACGATTCTTTACTTTTACGCCATTTATTATCGTATACAAGAATTATTTTATTATATATAGCTATTTCAATATGATATTTTAAAATTATTTTGTATTTAATTATATCTTAACTAATTATATATTAAAATAAAAATTTATATTATTTTTTATTAATCTATATTACTCTAGCAGCCGTTTCAACCCGAGATCTTTCTTTTCGAATGAATGTGTCTTAATTACTTAACTACACCATTTGGTTGATTATATGAAGATCATTAAGTATGTACAAAATCAAACAGGATATAATTAACTTAAAATTTTTGTTAAAATCTCTCTAAAGAAAGTCGTTCAAAAGTTGTAGATGTTTTTATGAAAAATCACTAAAAAATTTTTAAAACCTCATATATATCGAAAACAATTGCAGATTAGACCGCTGCAGTCCCATACAAATTCCTGTTAGTACCCTATAACTGCCACAGAATGGATATGATTCTTATGCAAGACACCCTGTAGAATATAAATAAGTATTTAAATTTGTCAGAATCAAATTTTTCATTGGAAATTCAGAAAATAAAATCATTTGTCATATTATCAATAAAGATAATTATTTAAGTTAATGAAAACAATTACTATTAATAGTATGTAACTAAGATGTACTTATACATAACAAAATTAAATTTCATTGTTTTTATAAAATGTTTTCATGAGACTTTTTTTTTTGTTTATATTTTTAATTTTTTAAATATATATGTATCTTATATGTTTAATAAAAAACTAAAAAATCAGAGGTAAAAAAAAAAAAAAAAAAAACTGTAAAGCAAAATGTATTTTTTGAGGAAAATTACAGACGAAGAAATAAAAAAACAATAATTAACGTCATATCAGGTCATATATTATTATATAATATGAATAATGATATATAGGGAAATAATTATTATTATTTTTTCTTTTTTCTAACTTTTTTTTTTTTATCTTTACGACATTTATAAATCACGAATTGAACCCACTATTAATTTAAAAAAAAAAACAAATAAACTTTAAAATTTCTAATAAATATAAGTGAATATCTACGTATGTAACTATAATCTATAATGTAACTATAATAAAATAAAATATTTGAAAAATATTTTTTATTTTTCGTTTGTTATTTTTCAAAAAAAAAAATTTTTTTTTATATTATTACAAAAGTCTCTAAAAAGAATAAAAATGTATCATGATTTTATTTTGTGTAGGTGTTGCAAAGAATAGAAAAAAAAAAATTAAATTCATCATCCTTTTTATATAAAGTACTTTTGTAAATATTTATACATATATTTACATTAATGATATACGATTAACTTTTTTAATATGTATTAATTTTTGTTACTTATGTAAATCGTATTGCAATGTTTTTTTCACTTTAAGTTACTCTGTGAACTTTAAGGATTCAAATTCAAAAACAAAAACGAAAAAAATAATTAAATTTATATTCTTTTTTTTACCTTTTTGTTTTTTCTTATTTGAAAAATGTCAAAATAAGTAAGTGTTTTTTTTTTTTTTTTTTGTTTTTACATTGTAAAAAAATAATGATGATTTTTACCTAATCTTTTGTCCTAATCCTCCAAATCTTTTGACCTAATTGTCCAATTACAATTTATAATTCAACTTTAGTTTAATTACTTTGCTTTTTCCTTTGTCCTTTCGATAACTATAGTTAATAAGCTAACTTATAATTTATATAACCAAAAATTAATTTACATAATTCTTGATCTAAATTTTATTGTGATTATTGAAAAGAGTAGGGAGACATGAATAAAATGCGTTATATTAATAACACACCGTTTGCATTTCCTATACATATATTCTTTTCTAATATGATGAGAACCTATATAAGAAATGCTATAGTGTGTATATGAATTTCTAATGTGCTATATACAGTTGAATATACAGTGCGTGACATAAAGCAATGGGCACAATACTTTATACAATGGCCACTATATTCTCATTGAACATGATCTTTTATCAGAACTTTCTCATACTCACCTTTCTCCAAATATAGTAAATTTAAAAAGACTTCTTCCAAATTAAAAAAAAAATTTTAAAAAACATTTTCTAGTCAAAAAGTATATAACAAAATTTTTAGAAAAAACAATAAAAAGAAAATAATTAAAAATTTTTTTTAATTAAAATGTTTTTATTTGATGTTAAAATATTTTATTTAATCTTTTAATAGTTGAAAGCCAACAATTTCTTTAAGTTTAATTGTTCTTTTTAGAATCTTTTAATACCATTGTTATATAAAGTATATAGAATTGTTGTAGATTAAATTGTATCATTTTTCCGAATAACGAAAAATTTTTATTTCCTTTTAGAAATTAAAAAATAATATTACAAAATTTGACCTTTATTTAAAAAAACAAAAAAAAAACAAAAAAATGTTAATATAATTTAAAAACTTCCATTAAATTCTTTTTTTTTCTTTTGAAAAATACCCATTTAATATGTAAAACTGAATTTCAATTTAATTTTTGTTATAAAATCTCTCTAAGAAAAAAAAAAAAACAAAAACAAATGAAAAATATTATGAAATCTTTAATACATCCCAAAATATTTTTTTTTTTTTTGTAGTAACTTTAATATAAAAGTTAATAAATATACGTACAATAAGTACATATATAGAAATGTTATTTGACTTTTAGATTTTTCAGTTTAGAAATCTCTAGATGCTTCCTTTTTTTTTTGCTTTTTTTTTTTTTAAATGGAAATGTAACGCCAACTCATTTTATACCATATTTATTCTTTATTGTTGCTATCCTTTACAAAAAAAAAAAAAAAAAAAAACACAAAGATACAAAGATACAATTTACGTCTCTTTTTTACTTTAAAATTGTATTTTTTATGGGAATAATATAAAAAGAAAAAAATGAATTAAACTTTATATCACCCACGTTTTTTTTTCCTTTTATTTTATTTTATTTTTTTTTTTGTAAAAATCTACTAACGATGTCTACTTAGTCAGCTTGTTAGTTCAAATTTGATATCATTTCATTCATTCGTGTATACATATGTATATACATATTGGATTCATTCAATCGTGTGTCCGTATTTCATTATATATATTTATAATTTATATAGTATATAGATATATATATATATGTAGAGTACAAGGTGGATCATAATAGGCGGGAATTAGAGTAAGTGATGGTCAATTAAAAGAGAAAATTCAAAAGTATTGGATTTACAGATGTATATTTCAAACATTTTTGGTGATAATTTAATTTAATATTAAACGAAGAGTATCTTAAAAATAGAATTATAACTATTTACCTATCCCTCTTGTGTCCATAAATTGTAATTTTGCTAATTATTTTGTCAAACTACTATTTTTTATTCATTCCTTTTAAAATCTTCTAAATCTTAACTTATGTTACCATAATTATTAACATATCTTTTATGATTTTCAATATATTTCGATACTGTCATGCATTTTCGAAGAATATCAAAAAATTTAATGTTATTCATTTTTATATGACCTTGTATTGTTATTGCACTTCCTACATAAACCATGATACCATATATATATATATATATTTTTCATATTTAAAATTACAAAATATAAATTTTCAAAAATTTTTGTTTTTTGTTTTGTTTTTCAAGTCTATCACCTAATTTAAGGTTTTTTTTTTTTCTTTTTTCTTTTTTAATAATAAATACATGAATACATCGGCATCATATTAAATAGTTTATTTGTGAAGAGCTATACCATTTGTCAAAACCATGAATTAAAACTGAAAATATTTATGTAGGTATGTTTATACTTTTCGTATTTTTATCATTCTAAAAATATCCTTAAAGCTTACAATTTAATAAAATTCATCGTAATTTCGCATCGCATATTTATTCGCCTACACAAAATTTTGTCTTATAAACAAAAAATCAGAAAAAAAAATTTTTTTTTTTTTTACATTTTGTTATAAATAAAATAAAAAAAAAACAAATTATCAGCAGAAAAATAATGGATGTCCTTTGACGTCATATTTAGTAGGTAAAGCAACAATAACAACTAAAATAACATTGCAAATATCATGTAGTTTGATTGTAGTTGTGTAAAATGACGTCAAAAGGATTTAAGAAAAATCTAAGGAAAAAAAAAATATACAAAAAGAAAAATGTTGACAACACCACACTGTTGCTTTACAACTTATAATTTATTTACTAACAACAAAAAGTACGGTTCAGTTTCTTGTATCTTAACTGTTAATGTATTAGTAATGACGTCAATAACATATGAACATAATTAAAAAAGTATACTACATTATATTGTATACTATATATATTATGTATTATTTTATCAATCAAAGTTAAGTTGGAGTATAGTCAGCCATATACGTATACATAATATTATTTTTTATATTATGTATATTGTTGTCTCTGTTCTTTTTATTAAAGGTATATAAAGTATTTATAAAATCAAAAAAAAAAAAAAAAATTAAAAGATTGCCGGTTATTTAAAAAATACTGCGGAAATAAAAATTTTTCTAATGTTTTTTTTTTTTTTTTTTCTTAAAATTTCTTTTTAAAATGTGAAAAATTTTAAAAAATGTTCGTATATATTTATTTTTTTCTAAATATATACGTACGCGTGTACACATAAGTATATACATAATTTATAAGTATATGAAATATGATTTTTATTTAGTCTTTTTTGGCAAAAACTTATTCTAAATTTTTTGACTTTAATTATTGTATACCTATATAGTCTGGCATATTATACATATGAACAATAGATTATATATATATATTTATATTTACCCATACTCATAACAAAATTTTATGAATTTTTAGTGTGAACAAGTGGTGGTATAGAAAAGAAATTTTGAATGAATCATTTTTTTTTGTGTACAATGTACATATACCGCATAAAATTTTTTAGATTCTATACACGTGTTTTACATTGATAAATATAACAATAACAATATATGTATATAATGATAAATTACATTGTATATACATATATAAAATAATAAATAAATGTAGAAAAGTATATATTTATAGTATAAATATTTATAAATCGTATCTATAGATATTTTTGTTTAACTGCCTACATTAATTTTTGTTTTGTGTGGTTTTTTTTTTATACATTCATACAACCATATTTGTACATAAAAACATTCTAAATAAAAAAGCTTTTTTCTTCTCAGAATCATTCTTTTTATGATGATTTTATGTTCAATTTTGAGTTTTTTTTTTTTGTTTCGCTGTTCTCTTCCTTTTATTTTTTATTACTGACGTTTTTTTTTCTTTTGTTTTTTTATCTTATTTGCATATATTTTTTTTTTATGTTTATTTGGTTTAATTTCAATTTTAAGAAAAAGGGAAAGCTAATAACATTCAATAAAAACAAAAAAAAAAAAAATTGAAAAATTGAAAGTAAATTTATTTACATATGAACGTGTTATCCATATAAAAATCATCATGTATTTTATGGGATTATGCTTTTGATTTTTCAAATACGTACATAATAAATGTTCTAATATATTCTAGAATTTCATAAAATATACAGTTTAAATGAATTCAGTTTTATTCAATTTTAATCCTTGAATTTGAAGAGAATAATTTTTAAGTATGTATGTACATATGTATTTATTTTTGTTACATGTGTATAATGTTTAGTTAAAACTGAACATATAATTTACAATCAAAATTGATACAAAAAAAAAACTAGTTTTCATATCCCTATACAATCTATTTAACTCTTCAATTTCTTTTGTTTCATATTTTAGACTCAATATAAATAATGGAAGCTAATTTTTTTTAATGCATTTCTCTGCCACATAAATGTGGAGAGGAAATTACAAATAGCCTTTCCTGTTCAGGCGTGGCTGTAAATATCGTAAAGGGGAATAAATCTTACGACGTGTGTGAGATTCGAACCCACACTCCATCGGTGTTTACAGCGTATTTTATATGCTCTTACCCACTAGGCCACCGATGCACCGGAAGTTAATTTTGATTCATTTTCTACCATATTTTTATATTCATAAATGTTGCTCGTATTCAATTTGTTCAAAAATTAGCCTTTAAAATTTAAGGTGGGGATAAATTATACTGTGAACTGATCCAATTAATATTTTTCGATACATGAAACTAAATTCTCCTTATTTAATCTGAGTTGTCATGATTCTTGACAGATACAGTTTATTTATATTCAGCAAATACTTTGTATATATAGCGATTAAACGATATAAACGCCACTTATATTCGTGGCTAGGTTAGATTTTGGATAAGCTCAAAATATTTTGATAATAACTATGTATACTTTTCATTTTGAAAATTTTTTGTATGTTTCCTTTTAATAAATACTAATTCTGGTTAATAATTCTGGTATGTTTGTAATCTAGAAATCATATTGGTTTTCTGTCACTTAACTTTTAAATGAAATTAAGAGAAATATTTTTCTGTTCTAATTTAATATATTTTTTATTTATCTTAAAAACGTTTTTTGATAACTATATTCCCTTCATCAGTAAAAATACTTAACTTTTTACAATAAGAATAAGAATAAATTTAAATAAACGTAAAAACGTAGATAACAACACTAAGAAAATTAAAGAAAAATTTTCTATTGCGAGTTTGGCGACGGCAGCTCCCACTCCTTTGAAAATATTTTTTTTTTCATAAAAATATCTAAATTCGTATAAAATTCATCATTTTTTAAGTGAAATGTCAAAACTGAATATTTTTGCATGGAAACCTGTATGCATTGATTTTAGAGTTCGATTCAAAAATCAGGATTTCAATAATTTTGTAGCGACGTTTTCAAAATTAATTATTTTTTATATGAAAATGTGGAAATTTAATTTTTTTTTTAATGAAATTGGTATATAAGTGGGGGCATTCTGTAAGTATTATTAGTTGAATTCAAAATCAGAGTATTCCTCTTTTCCGGAATATTTATATCCATATATGTATGTCTATGCGAGATTTTGTAATTTCAGGATTTTGATTTTCTGGATTTTTTTTTTTCAGCATTACGTACCCAACCCTATAAATTTCCAATTGTTTCTATTCCTTTTTTCTGTTATGTGCAATATTAGTTTTTGCTAAGAAAAATATTGTTGCAAACGTTTACGCTTTTATATAATATGTATATTGTAATGTTCGGTTCATTATAAAATTCATTGATTTCGTATTTTTTTCTACTATTTTAAGTAATATTTCAAAGGATTTTGAGTATCCTGCGCGAAAAAATCAATTTTTGTATAACTAAAAAATTTTCAACAATTAAATTTTTCAAGAACAAACTTTTTTTCACAAATAAAATTATCATATTTTATAATGTTCAGTCCAAAAATTTTTTTAAAATTTCTGAATTATTCAATTAACACATTTTTATTGTAAATTTAAATTAACATCTAATATAAAATTAAAGTAAATAATTGACAAAACAAAAAAAAAAAAAAACAACAAAAGAAAAGAAAAGAAAATATAAACTATTTTGAAAACAAATTACTTAAAATGTTTACAAAATACAAATTACCTCCTGTGATTTCAACCATTTTAAGAATATTTAGTACATACATTTTTTTTTTTGTTTTTGTTTTTTAAATTATAATATATGACTCTTAATAAATTTAATTGATTTAAATGGTAATTGTGAATTTTGATATGGATAAAAACAATGCGTATTAAAATGTTCAGATAATGTGTTTTTTTTAAGAAATGTTATTACGATTTTAAATATAATAGTAAAAAAAAAAAAAAATACTATATGACAATTCAATTTTTGAATATAAGTTTATGAGTAGGAATGTAATTGTAACGCACTTAATGTAACCTTAATTTTAATTATTTTCCCTGTGCAAGAATTGAAATACTTTTATTAAACTGTATATAAATTCTAACCAATTCAATTATACTTAAAAGACCAACAAATAAAATTTCTGAATAAATAAGAACTGTGATTTTATATGAATGATAGTTGAATAATATGCCCACTTCTCGGGGGGTCCAGATTCGAATCTTAATAAAAATGAAATTTTTTTTTATGTGGTTTTTAATTTGATTCATTTACGATTTGTTCATTGAGTTTAAGTTGATGGAAAACACCCTTGATAATTCTTAGGTCTGAGCCTCATATATTCAACAAATTATGAGGCTCATATATTCAAAGATTCAATAACTTATTTCCCCGCCAATTCATTAGCTATGATATCCCTATTTTCCTAATATGTATACCCCTTTCTTAGTTCAAGTTTCAACTCTAATAAAACTCTAAGTGGGCTTTTGTTTAAAATAATTTTTATAGCTTTTATTTTTAACTTATTTGGCTCTAACTTTCTATATAATATCATCCAATATATGTCCAATATCTATCCTTTCAATTTTGAGTCCTCCAGTAATAATTTTCCTAACGTTTTTCATATAATTTTGATCGTGATAATTTTTAAATCTATTCTTTTTATTCTCTTTAGATAGTCAAAAAAAGAACTTCAAAATATGTATTTGGCAACACTTTTTCTTTTTTTTTTTTTAAACGTAAATTGTTGATTACAATGTTAAAAACAATTTATAAAAAAAAAAAAAAAAATGACACGAAAGTATTTAATTTGTTGTTTTTTTTTTGTTTTTTTTTTTTTTCTATGGAACATGGTAGAAGTATGTAATTTACATACATATGTTTATGTTATGGTTATACCCATGATAATTAGGTGTTTGTGAAAAAATTATTTTAATCTTTCTAATTAGTAATTAATTTAGTTTTTATTAATTCGTGTTTTTTTTTTTTTTGTAATTATTTTTTACAAATTATTTTTTTTTGTTTTTGTTTTTTCTTTAAATTCAATGAAATTTTTTTATTTTATCTGTTGAATATACGTGTTAATAAAAATAATTTATGCATAAAATAATTTTACTCTGATATAATATAATGAATATAAGTAAATAACATGTGGGTATTTAATATATGCATTACATGCATTCATACATATATATGTATATATAAGTACAGTATCATTTAAAATTAGAACATCCAGCTGGGAAAAAGGATAATTCTTCATTATATTTGATGATAGAAAAAAAAATATGATGATAATGGAAACAAAAAAAAAATTTTTTTTTCAATTAATATATAAATCCTTGATTATAAATCGATTTTAGAACTTCTAAATAAATCTTTTAATTGAATATTATGTTTTTATTTTTTGATATTCTGCCAGGCATGATTATTTTTTTTCATTAGATTGGTAACTTTAACTAATTTTACATATTGAGTTGTTGTTTGAAATTCTGAAAGTGAGTTTAGTAAAATTTTCTTTGAATATAAATTCGGGGTTTATATTTATAAACAAAAAAAAAAAAAGGCAAAAACTATTTAGAAAACATATAAATATTACTAGAGCCAAATCTGTTTGTAATTAAATAAAAATATTCCATTAAAAAATATTTTAAGAGAGAAATTTTGTCAAAACTAAAAGGTTCTTAGTTTTATAAAATAACCAGCAAATACCTAGTGTCTGTTTCATCGCCCCCTTAATAAATAAAACATATGGATTTTTAATTGAAGATATGGATTAAGAAATTTCAACTCTTTTAATAGAGTCAACTCTTCTGTCAAAGAGTAACACGTATACAAAATTTGAAGTTAATCGGTCAAATCGTTTTTATTTTAAAGCGAAAAAGTTTGTACCACAGCCCTAACTTGGCGGCCCATTAGATCAAAATGGTTAGCTCAGAAACACTCCTCGCACCCAAAATTCTTTATATAAAAATTTTCATGATGATCGCCTGAACAGTTTAAGAGTCTATAAATCAGAAACAAACAGAAAAACATTCGCTTTAATATATGTATAAAAGAAGAAAATAAATAAGAAAGAGTTTTCGTACACGAAATTGGGAAATATTAAAGTTCTAGAAGTACTTAATTAATTATTAAATAACAGTCAAATATTTTTCATAAATAACAATCTAAAATCTAGAAAAAAAATTACTTGATATATAAATAACTAAAGGGTTAAAATAAACAATAAACAATATTACTCCTTCTTTCACATAGGGAGTGTTTTTGTTTTGATGTATCCTGTATTTTTGCATGTACCGCTTATCTCTATACATAATATATATATATATATATATATATATATATATATATATATAAATACATGATAAATAGCAATATTACAGATACGTATATAATGTTTTATAGTAAAGTACGAGTACTTCTTTTTTTTTTTCTTTTTTTTTCTTAAATAACTTTTCACTGTTGCGTTTTGTTTGTTTTTTTGTTTTTTTGTTTTTGTTATTATATACTCTCAATTATATTTTATATAAACGTGTTTATATATAGAGTGAAAAATTTGTATTATATATTTTGTATTTTCATTATATATTGTAAACATCATATTGCATAGTTCCTATATTTATATATGTATATATGTATGTACATGTGTAAATATACATTTTATGTTAATGGAATAGAAGGAAAATAAAAAAAAGCTTTTCTCAGTCTTCAAAACAATACCATACAATTTTTTGTTTTTTTTTTGTTATTTTTTTGATATTTGTTTATCTCTATTATAGTATATTTTATATTATATATATGATATATAGAATTTTCTTTTTCATGAATTTTTCTTTAAAGTTCTATGATGTTCTATGTCAATTAAGAGAAAAGATTGTCAGTTCAGTTTCAATAACAGACAGGGATAGAAATAAAATAAAAAAAGAAAGCAAAACAAAAAAAGAAAAACATAAAATAACAAGATATTTTAAAAAATACTATAGATAAAAAAAAAAATATTTTTCTTTTGATTTTTTATATATGTATATGTATATATGCGTAATTAAGCATATACATCAGCAATCATAGATAGAGTATAGAAAGAATATTGTTTTTAGTTAAAGATTATATGTTTTGATATGATGTGATTCATAAATATTTCGTTATTTCGTTCTATTAACGAAAATTAAAAAATAAAAAAACAAAGAAAAAATATTAAAAATAAATATAAAACAGAAACATAAAAAAAAAAACATTGTATTTAGAGATATAACGAAAAATAAAATTTGAAAATTTAAAAAAAAAATTTTTTTTTTTTTGTACTTTTGGTAATTTTATTATTAAATACATAAAATAAAATAAAAACTGTTATTAAGGAAAATATATATTGTGATATATTTGATTTTTCATTTTTTTTTTTCAATTTTTTCAAAGAGAATTTTACATTTATTTTGTGAAAATTAGTAAAAGAAAAAATAAAAAACAAATTGGAAAAAAAAAATTGTAAATTATCAAAAAAAAAAAGTTTTTCATATTTTTGTTTATTTTAAAGTTTGGTGTAAAATTTACAACTAAAATTAGTATAAAGATAAAAACCAAAAAAAAAAAAAAACAAAAAAATAAATTATATTTTATTTTTGAAAATCTAAAAAAAATTTACAAAAATAAAAATATATTTAACATATATTATACAGATATATTTAAAATTTAAAGATACAGTTTACAAAATAAACAGACAAAAAAAAAAAAAAAAACATTCAAAATAATAATAAAGTAAAAATCAAAAAAGTGTGATATATTCAAAATAAGTTTGGCAAAATAAATATTATTTAAGGAAAGTGCTTGGCTAAAAATCTATTTTGTTTCTATGCAAAAAGGTAAAATAAAAAAAAATTAAATTTTTCTTTTCTCGTTCTATCTCTCTTACTTTCTGTTTTTTTCATTCTCTGCGATATTATACTTGAAAGCTTGTGACGTGACAGATTTTTTTCGTTTAGTTGCTGTTGCGGTTTTTTTTTTTTTTATTCTGTTGATAAAATTTATTTTTTTACTTGTTTTTGTTTTTTGGATTTTATTTTCCTTCATATAAAAATTTTTTTTTTATAATTTTAATTTTTTTTTATAGAGTATATTTACTTTAATATACTTTTATATTAAACAAATATTTTTTTTTTTTGATGTTTGATGTTAAATACAGATAATATTATAAATTTTTGCAGATGATGAAGTGGCGTGAATTATATTAAAACGCACTTTTTTTTTTTTTGTTGTTTTTTTTTTGTACTTTAAATTGTATTTTATAAAATAATTATCTATGAGAGATAGATAAAATAAAGTGTTTTTTTTTTATTTTTCGTTTAATATTAATTAAAATTTTTAATACATATACAAAGTTTACATTTTTAGGATTCCTAAATTGTTGTTATATGCAAAAAAACGAATGTTTCAAAATACTTATACGTGTCAAAGTTTTGGTTGTTTTTTTTTTTTTTTTTAATATTGAAGTAAAAAACAAAAAAATTTGTTATCATAAAAAAAATTATTTAAAAAATTACGAAGTTAGAGAAATTGATTCTGTTTTTTTTTTCTTTTGCAAAAAAAAAAACAAATTTTAAATTTATTATAAGGTGAATTAATTTATAGGTATATAAACATAACATATGAAAGGTATATTATGTACGATTTTTTTCTGATGTTAGGGCAAATATATAATATTATATAATATATAATTAAATGAAAAAAAATTATTTAAACAAAATTAATGGAAAATTTCATTAAAAGTATACAATTTTCCATTACAGAAGAAAAAAAAAAAAAAACTTTAATCATAGGTATTTATTAATAACGTGATTTTAATTAATATAATTAATATTTTTTACACTGATCTGATAGTGTATTAATATAGTGCAACAGTTTATAAAATATTATAAATTCTTCTTTGTTTTTAATTCATTAGTTTGTTTTTTTTTTTTTTTTTGTTTTACTAGAAATTTTCTACAATTATAGAGCCTTAAATTTTGTTTTTTTTTTTCATTTTGAATATGGGATAGGTAATTAACCTATAAAAATATCATGTGTACTATGCACGCTTTTTATAATTATTTTTGATAACACAAAATAGTGATTGAGATTTGTTTTTTTAAAAAAGTGATTGCACTTTAAAGTTAATATAGAAATAATAAAATGTTATTTGGCGCATGTTTAACTTACTTGTCTATGATTAATTTGTTTTTCTTTATTTTTTTTTTTTATACTTTCTTTTATACTGTCCTGAAATTTAGTTTATGACTTGATGTCCGTTATTATGAGTTGAATAGCACAAATAACAAAGTCCGAACTTAAATATATAATGATTGATGATTGTTTCCTCATATTATAATTTCATCTGATAATTTTCTTTTTTTTTTTTTTAAATTTGTGATTGTTATTTGAATTAGGTTAATATTTATTGCAATTAATAAGTTGATACGTATTATTAACAAAAAAAAAAAAAACAAAACATGAACATATATAAAAAAATAATTTTCATTCACATATTTTATTAAATTGCATTTGTAGTATATTGTTGCCAGTTCTTTATCTGATAAAAGTGTCGTAAATGTTATATAAAATATAACTATTATAACAAAAAAAAAAAAAAACAGGAAGTATTTTAAAAATAAATTTTATGAATGAAATATATGTAGGTATATATGGAAGATTAACTCTACGTCATATGATATTATATTATAACTATGTATGTCTGTAGTGATGATTTTTTTTTTTACAGTGAAACCAAATATTATAAATGTATTATATGTTTTTTTTGTTTTTTAAATATTGGTTAAATGATATTATTTTATTATATAAAAATTTTTTTAATATATGACATTTTAAAGAATAATAAAAAATTTTATAAAACTTTTAAAATCTTAATTAATTTTTTTTTTTTATTATTATTGTGGTCTGATTTTCTTATTTTAAAGAATTACAATATTACTTGTATTTTAATCACTTTAATAACATTAAAGATAAATTAAATTGTTTTATTTTATTTTTTATAATCCAATTTTGTAGAATAATATAAAAACAAAAAAATATGTGTAATTACATAATTAAATTTCAATTAAAAAATAAAACATATATATGTAGTTAAATTTTTAACATTAAGATAGTAACGTACATATGTGGAATTGTAAAAAAAAAATATATATACATATATATATATATATATATATATTTTTATCTCCTTTAGTAATAAAAAAAGTATAAATAAATAAAAAGAAAAAAAAAATGATATTTAAAATGGTAATTAAAAAATTAATTAGGTAACGAATTTTCAATGCTTTTATTATTTTAAAAATATATGTGACGCCTTAAAATATGCAATTTCTTAAAATAATTATAAGGACATTTTTTTAGAAGACACTTCGGTAGAATGGGCTTCGGTAGCCTAGTGGGTAGGCGTGTGGCGTATTAACCGAAGGAGTGTGGGTTCGATCCCTGCACAGGTCGTAAGTGTTTATTTCTTTTACATACCTCCTTACGACCAAATATAATGTAAATATATAGTATATAATATAAATAAAATAAATAATATTAGTATATAATTTAATAATATATAAAAACCTATAATGGCCTAAAGTAGCCGATACTTCAATAATATTACATTACATTTATGTATGTAATATTAATATAAATAAATAAATAAATAGACACTCTAATGGAGATTTTTAATGTTAGGGTAGTATATGTAACATAATATAATTCGATAATATTGTTGAATTCTAAGATTCAAAAATATACATCTATAATTTTTTATTTATAATAAAGATATCTCTTATACTCTTAAAAATGAAGAAAAAATTAGTTCTTTATGAAGTAAGATTTTGAATAAAGATTTTTAGGAAATTCAAATATACATTGCGATAGTACTGAAAATTATATACAAATTTGAAAACCTTTTTTTTTTCTTTTGTTTTTTTTTTTGAATAATCAGTAGCACCAGGTAGAACTTTAAACTATAATTTATGTTAAAAAAATGTTAAAAAATTTACCTACTTTTAGTACTTATATATATTGATAAAAAAAAAAACATTTATCCAACAATAAAAATCTAAAGTTAACAATCAAATAACGTGTTTGTTTTGACAAACAAATAAAATGGTTGGTTGTGATTACTAATGGTATTTAAGATATTATATTATATGGTTATATAAAAATTATTCTATGAATATATACTTATAAAAATTAAGGAACCATTCCATACAAAATAATTATGTAAACAATAAAATTACTTTGTTATAATTTTAGTTAACTTAATCACTAATTAATAGTATTTTATAAAAATGAAAATATTTAAACCTTCAATTAAATAAAAATTTATAAAAAAAAAAAAAAAAAATTAATTTTAATTAAAGTATCAATATTAAAATTCAAGTACAAATGTTTGTTATTTTAATATTACCTTATAAATATTATAAATTTTATGAAGTTTTTTTTTTTTTTTTTTTTATATTTATTGAGTTAACATTTTTTAAAAGACATGACCTATAAAGAAATAAAAGTACATATGTACACAAGTGTACATTTTGAAGTACATATATGTACGTATACCTATATATACTTAAAAGAATATTAACTATTTATTTATTTTTACTACTTTTTTTTTGTTTTTTTTTTTTGAATGCATTTATTGGAAATTAAAATAAGGTGTTAACCAATCCTATAAATATCCAAAATGAACATGAATTTTTCTTTTGCTTCTTTATGTTTTTTAATTCAATTTTGTTTTTTTCTTTTTTTTTTTCATATATAACCTTTTCTTAACTTTGTGTTTTTTGTATTTTTGCTTTTGTTTTGTTTTAGAAAAAAAAAAAAAAAACAGAAATAGTTTTAAGGTGAACTTTTAACATTTAAAAATAATGTGTCAATTTTTAAAAAAAAAATTTAAATCGTCTTAAAAAGATATATAAAAACAAAAAAAAAAAAGTGAGTACATGTTAATATTTGAGTACAAAAAATTGAATACTTTTGCATATACTACGTATATAATTATAAGAAAAAAATAAAAACAAAAAAAAAAAATTTAAAATAATCATTTATACGTCTTTATAACTGTCATCGAATATTCAAAGAACCTGTTGAAATTATTGCTATTCAATTTGGAGGTTTTTTTTGGTTTTTTTTTTTTATAATAATTTAAAAAAACCAAAAAAAAACCAACTATGATTGTACTTGATTGTCGTTAAATGAGATTGCAATTTTTTTTTTTTGTTTTACAGTTAAAATCGAATACAAATGAAATACAAGTTATTTACTTGTTTTAAACTTCTGTTCTTGCAACATAAAATATATAAGACACTTTGAGTTCTTTTTGACATTAATCATTTTATATTTTATATTATTTTATAAATTCTCGAAAATTTCCATTAATTTTAAGAAAAAGAACAACAACAACAACAACAACAGAAAAAAATATATATAAATCTTTAAAATATTAATATGAATTTTCAAGGTAATAAAAACTGTTTTTTTTTTTGTTTTTTTTTTTTTTCTTTTTGCATGTAGATCCTGTTTAACTGCTTGGATCAAATTTAATATACATATGGTATACAATTAATTAAAGAATTGAAATTTTAAGTGTATAGTTTAAATCACTCTTATGTACATATATAAATTAACTTATAAAATATATACATAATCGTACATATGTCATATAATGTTCGTAGATTAATAGTTAAATAATTTTTTCGAGTTTTTCTTTGTTTAGTAAAAAAAAAAAAAATTTTTTGAATTTGATTAAAAAGATTACTTTAATTTGTTTTTTTGTTTTTTGTTTTAATGCACATTCAAAAATCAAAAAAAAAATCATTGATGAGCTTTCAAGTATATACTACAAAAAAAAAAAAAAAAAAAAAAAAAAGAAAGAAATTTTACCTTGACATTCCAATTTCAGTTAATGAGTTTTTATATATTATTGCGATGTATATATTTGTAAAGATATATATATGCATATGAATATATCAATTAAATTTATCTGAGCTAAAGTTATTCTTCAATTTTACGTGATTAAATTAATTTTACTGAAAATATAACACGTTACGTTATGTATATACAATATATATTTAATAACGATATATAATTTACAAAGATTTAATGCAATTATTTTGAAAGTTTAGAAAGTGTGATATTTTTTCTTAAAAAAAAAAAAAAAAAATTGTTTAAAAAGTAGTTATACATATATATTTGTGTTAAATTATAAATTTCCTTAATTGATAAAGATTCAATATATGAACAACTTTATCTGAATTTCGTAGTAATTAAGCTCTCCTCATTCATATTTGTAAATGAGATAATTTTAACTTTAGCAATATTTTAATTTACCTTTTAATTATATGAAAGTGATATTTGAGTCAGAATTCTACGAATAAATAAATATAGATAATATGTATGTAAACATATAATATCAGAATGATTTTACAAAAATCTAAAAGATATATTAAATGAAGGAAATTTATCTATACTATTAAGTATAGCAGTAAATAATATTAAAAACATTGTGTTGAATGTAAAAATTCTTGTGTTTTTTTTTTTTCTGTAAATATTTCCTGTACATCATTACAAAAAAATAAAAAAAAAATATTTAATTGTAATTATTCATTTAATTTTCTTAAGGGCTTATAATTAATATATCTTATAAAGTATTTTTCTATATAATAATAATTTTTAATGTAAAATAGTAGAATTGACTTGAAAATGGTTTTTTTTTTTTTTTATTGTTATATAACATATGAGGTCACTAGATTATATTAAAAAGTAATAAATTTTTATATTCATTTATATATTCTGGTATATATTTCATATATTATTTAGGTACTTATAGTTGAATAATTTTATTGAAACGAATTAAATTTTTATATAGTTTTCTATAGAAATCAATTATACATATATATAAAGTACTTTGTAATTTATAATATGTATAGTTATTTTGTTTCTTTCTTTTTAATCATTATTATAGAGTTCGTGATCAAATTGACCTTTCTGAATATTCTTTTTCCCTAAAATTTATAATTTTATTGCAATTCTTTTAATCTCTTTAAAATTAAATGGTAAAATATGTCTGCGAAATATTTGATTTGTATATAAGTATATATATATACAGGATGGTCCATTAGCGTGTTATTTAAGATGGATGATTGAGGATGCCAAATTAAAAAAAAAATTTATTGAAAGGCGAGGGGGGGGAGGTAGGAAGGGGCAGTTTTCGAGATAACAGTTGTTAAAGTTTCTCGTTATATGTCTCCAAAAAACAAATTTCTTCTTTTTGTAGAGAAAGTTGATTAAAGGTTTATTAAATATTAAAGATTATCAGTTTTCATATATGATCTAGTGTATTGTACTACTATGTTTTTGTTTTGATATTTAGAAACACTTCCTTGCTTTCGAAAGCACTCTAATGGAGCACTCTGTGTATATATGTTCTTCTTTATTATGCTACAAATTGATGTGCATGTTTTAAATATTATGTTTTTAGTGTGATAAATATCGATTTTAAATGTAAAGAAGGTTTTTGTTCATTTTTGAATTATTTTTAAAGGTTATTCAGCCTTAAAAAAGAAAAATCTGAATTAATTTTTATAATTTGTTCAATTTGTTTATTCTTGATTCTTTAATTTTGGTTTTAAATATAATACAAATAATTGATTAAACAAATGACCCTTTCTTTTCCTGTACTTAAAAAATAAATATATATATATATATATATATTTATAGGTAATTATTGATAAATTGTATTGTATTGTTTACTCTTAATTCTTATTTTTATATTTTTCTATTTCAAATACACTAGTAATATTGATTTTTCTTTAATATATATGATATTGATTTGAATTTGCATTTTGATGATTTTTTTTATAACCAAATTGCGTCATTAAGCGTTATAATACCGTTAATTTTTTACTATTTTTATTTATTGAACTGAAAAAGAATAGAAAAAGAAATCGATTTTAGTTTTTTTTTTTTCGATTTTGTTTAAATGTTTTTACTAAGTATTAAATTAATTTAAAAAAAAAATTAAAAATCACGTGTGTAGTTCAAACGCTTCTTTCTTACGATTTCAATTAGCGTAAAATGAAAAAGAAAATATTACATATGTATGTATGTATCTATGTCTATAATATTATAAAAACATTTTTTATTTAAAAAAATTTCTGGCTGTACAAACAATATTAAAATGAAAACAATATAATTCGCCGTATATATAAAATTTTTACTTTAAAATCTAAAAATACATATATTTAAAATATATTTGTGCTGAACAGATTATAAATGTTTGCTTCTTAATATCTTATAAAAAAAAAAAAAAAAACAAACAACAATGTAGGTAAGATAAAAATATTTGAGAAAGAGAAATAAGAACGAAATTCTTATGTTTTTTACTTTTAGAATAAGTGACCATAAAGAAAAAATAAGTTTATATTCTTAATTTAATTTTTTGTAGAAATAGTTTGTAATAAAATTTTGTATACTAATACTTAATGATTTTATTACGTATAATTAAAAAAATATTAGATATTATAAGGAATCTAAGTTTTATAGAAGTATAACGCCCAGAAGTATGCAAAAATATATGAAATTGCATCCATATATCTGTGCCAAATTTATCCCTATACAATCCCTAAACAATTTGTAATATTAATATAATAAATAAATAAATAAATAAATTATTTTTCTTTTTAAAATTGTTTCATGTATACATAAGAAAATAATTTATTTTATTTTTTATTGACACTTAACTTTAAGAAATTTACAATTGATTGCTGTTTTCGGTAGACGTATATTTATATATCCTATTGATAAAAATTATTTAAAAATTAAAATATTAAATATCTTTAGGTTAAAGATTTTTTTTTTGCCCGTTAAATAATTTAATATTTAAATAGCAAAATTCAAAATAATAATAAAAATAAACAAAACAAAAAAATCAGAAAAAAAAAAAATAAAATATTGTTGACGCTTACCCTAAACAAATAAGATTCATACTATGTATATATACACATTACATACATATATACATTAACACTTTTTAATATAATTTTCAAATTATATTATGGATGAAGCTTTGTAAATAAAATACCTTTTTGTTTTTTTTTTTTATTAAACATTCATTCATTTTTAAAGCACGAAATTTTCTAGAAATCTATTAGCAAATATTATGATCGATTCGATGAAAATTTAGTTTTTTTTTTTATATCATATACCCAAAAAAAAATTTTTTCTATTTGTTAGTTTTTTTTTTCTTTTTTTTTTTTTTGTTAGTCGATTTACTTTATATTGTATAATTAAAAAATTACCACATTCAAGCGAAAAAAAAAAATAATTTTATGTATTTTACACTATGCTTTAAATGATGTTAAAATCTATTTATTTAAAAAAAAAAATTGCTTAAGCATAAATAAGTAAATAAAAAATTTCTGGTATAAAATGTACGTTTTTAAATTACAAAATAAAAATATTTAAATTTATAAAAATAAAACATTATTTTGTCATTTTGTATTAAATATTATTTTCTCAAAATAAATTTTTTCATTCAATCAGCACTCAGCAGTGCTCATCAGTTGCAGATATTTCAACTGAGTTTATAAACGTATTGATAATATAGGAATGATGTAGAAATTTTTTTTTGTTTTTTAATCTTAAGTTTTGTAATTAAAAATGTGCTATCTATCATCTGGTTAAAAGAAAAAAAAAAAAAAAAATATTTTCAAAATTCATCAATCAATTCTGAAAAAACTTTACTCTTTCGTTTCTTAAATGGATCTACTTATATATTTTTAATTTATTCAATTTATTCAATTTTTCAATTTATTGTTTTATTTCATCTTCAGTAAAAATAAAAGTGGTAAAACAGAATTTCTACTCGAAAAAAAAAAAAAAAAAACTTTTACAAATTATTTATTTCTGCATAAATTAAAGAAAAAAAAAAAAAAAATTAATTGAATATCTTTATAATATAGAAAATAATTTACTATAGCGAAACTAATTTACTTTCAAAATTTTGTTCGATTGTTTTTTTGTTTTTTTTTTTTGTAATGTAAAATAAATATCATACAAAAAAAAAAATATATAAAATGATTATCACAATTCAAAATTTTTTTTAATTATTTGTTTATTAACACGCTTTTCTATATTTAAACTAAAAACTTATGTAAATTATTAAATATCAAATTTTTTAGCCAAAATTAAGACTTTAAATAAATATTTGTTTTTATATTTATCTTTCATTTAATTCATTTTGTTTACAATAAAAATTCTACGAATCAAAATTAAAGTAAATATAAAAAAACGGTAACACTATAAATAAAATTTATTTTATCTTACGTTTTTTTGTTTTTGTTTTTTATGTGTGTTTAATGAAAATATGATGTAATACAAATGTTTTTTTTTTTTTTCTTAAAATATTATTTTTATTGTATCTTTAACACATTATATATTGTATGTTACAAAAAAAAAAATGCTCTATATTATGCTTGTTTTTGTTTTTAGTTTTCTTTTTTTTGAGAAATAATATTAAAGAAAATATGTCAATATCGAATTTTTAAATATATACATATATGAAAATTCGAATGTTACCTTTTAAAGAAATTTTTCTTTTAAAAAAAAATTAAAAAAATTTTACTTTCTCTAACACGGAGAAACGAAAAAAAAACAAAAAAAAAAAACAAAATAAAGATAACAAATAATTAAGAATTATAAAAATGAATAAAATTAGAAAATGAATTGGCGTCAATTGCGTCATTTTTAATACATACAATTTTGAATATTTTAATATCCAAATACAATAATACTTATATTAAAATATAATTGTATATATTTTCAAATATTTGTTTTTTTTTTTAACGAAATGAATATTAAATAAGAAAATAAAAAAAATAAAATAAAAAATCTGTCACAATTCTAAAATTAAAAATCTATACTGTGCAAAAAAAAAATATAAAAAAGGTAAAGAGACCGTATCATAATTAAAGAAAAACAAGTAAAAGTAACAGTAAGTCGACTTATTTATACCCTACACCTAAAAAATTCAAATTAAATTAAAAATCCATAAGTTATTTTAGTTAAGTATTTAATATAACTAAGCTAAAAAAAATAAATGCTTTTACAACCTTTGTACAAAATTTCAGATTTCTATCTTTATTAAATTCGAAAATAAGCTTGTTAGGTCTTGGGAAGTGTGTGAAGGCACGCGGACCACCACCTCAATTCATCTCAAATTTTAGAGACATCAACAGGGTAGAACATTCTTATATCAAATTTTAAGTTTATATATTTATTAATTTCGAAGATATGCTTGTTTGGTCTTGGGAGTTGTGTGGCAGATACCCGAACAACCATTCTAATTCATCTCAAATTTTGGACAAATCAGGGATTCAGGAAACAACACCCTAGTACCAAATTTGAAGTTTCTATCTTTATTAATTTCGAAGATATGCTTGTTCGGTTTTGGGAGTTGTATGGGAGGTACCCGAACAGCTCCTTCAATTCATCTCAAATTTTCAACAAATAAGGGATTCAGGACACAACACACTAGTACCAAATTTGAAGTTTCTATCTTTATTAATTTCGAATATATGCTTGTTCGGTTTTGAGATTTGTATGGGAGGTACCCGAACAATTACTCCAATTCATCTCAAATTTTAGGGATATCAGGGATTCAGGAAAACACGCGTTCGTACAAAATTTTAAGTTTCTATCTTTATTAATTTCGAAGATATGCGTATTCGGTTTTGGGAGTTGTATGGGAGGTACTCGAACGCATGGTCCGATTTTGCCCATTTACAATCCCCGCCTTACCTTAGTCATTCTTAACCTACAGTATAAATTTCATCAAGATAGCATCATTACTTTTTGAGTTATCGTGCGTACGGACGGACGGACATCGGACATTTAAAAGTTCCCATTTAGTATATGTACTTCGTATACTAGTATGTCTTAAAGGTTAACATACATGCTACTATAATTCTCTTATAACAGTAAACTAATTTAGTTACCGTAAGTGACTAAATGTAATGTGACGCATGTACTTTACAAATGGGAAAAAGAATATTAGTTGTGAAAACATATAATTGAGTTCTTTTAAAAATTCCAATATATGTACATTGTATGTTCCTCTAAAAAAAAGGTACCGTAAACTAATCGCTAGAGAAATGATTTGTTCATACAAGACATCGTATAAACGTAACGCTTTTGTAATACAAAAACGAACCGTAAATGTAAATTCTATAGATAATCTATACATTAAATATAAACTTACGAATATTTTTAAAAAAAATTATTATTTATGTTTATGCTTCCTTACAAAACAAAAAAAAAAAAAAGGTACAAACTTTTAACTGATTTTTAAATTTCCGAAGAAAAAGAGAACTGTCATTAATTTTATCAATACAGAACATTGCCTATTTTTGAAAAACATTACGTATAACTACTCAGTTTTGTATTATTAAAGTTAATAATACAATTTATTTTAAATTAGGATTAAATTAGGAACTTTGTAGATAGTCCTTTAAATGTTGTTTTGAGCTAAAACAATAGACAAAATTAGAGTAATCAGATTTATTTTCTTCACATGAAATTAAAAACAAACTAGATATGGTCACTTTATTATATTGTCAATAAATAAGAAAACATTTTTTTTTTTTTTTTGTTCAATTTTCATTCTTAAATAAAATTAATTGTAACGATTTTTATTTGTTCTTTTTTTGATTTTTTGTTTTTCAATTGATTACTTATTGACCAGAAAAGTGATTAAATTATTTTTATTAAAATTAAAAATAAAAAAAAAAAACACAACTTCTGAGATTGATCTTTTGACACAGTGATTATAAATAAATTATTCATTATATACACGTTTTTGCTAATAAAGTAACATTTTAATTGTAGGTACATACATTATATTCATATTTATAATAAAAATAATAGAAAAAAACAAAAACAAAAAACAAAAATATTATAAAAGTTTAATGAACATATAAATGTTTAAAAAGAAAAACAAAAACAAAAAAAAAAGCCAAAAAAAAAAAAAAACAACAGAAAAAAAAAACTAT
Source organism: Poecilobothrus nobilitatus (assembly GCA_947095535.1). Classification (NCBI taxonomy): domain Eukaryota; kingdom Metazoa; phylum Arthropoda; class Insecta; order Diptera; family Dolichopodidae; genus Poecilobothrus; species Poecilobothrus nobilitatus. Next base: position 163,328,094 of record OX352773.1, read on the forward strand.
GTATACTTGAACTTGAATTAGCTTTTTTTTTTCCATTTTATTATTGTAATACTCTTACTTTTATTTTAATTAATAAAACAAAAAAAAAAAAAAAATACAAAAACAATAATCTTTAAAATAAAATAAATTAATTAAAAAAATATCATATAAATGAATTTATGATTAGCTTATCACGGTACCAATAACAATTTAACTGTTTTTTTATCAATCTAAAAACAAAAACAAAATATTTAACTTCCGTTAAAATTTCATTATATTTATGTAGGTATGTTAATAATAAATATTCTAATACCGTATTATTTACATATACTTATTTAAAAATAATTTGTATATAAGTTTTTTATTTTTTTTAATTCTAATAAATATGTACAACAATACCAAAAACCACAACAACAGTAAAAAAAAAACTTAAATCATTGTTAATCTTTAAACTTTTAACGGTTATCTTGCCAACAGCTTTTGTCTTTTGTTTTTTTTTTTTTGCAAGTTTATTTGTTTTATTTTTTTTTTGTTTTTGATCTTCTTTTTATTTTAATCATTCATACTTTTTTTTTAATTAACAAAGTTATATAAATATATAAATTGTTATTTAAAGTTAAAGCTGTTTTTAGTGAAAAAAAAAAAAAAAAAATACAAGTTAAAAAAGAGAAATAAAAGTAACAAAATATTAAGGTAATAAATTTTGAAGGCCCGTGTTATCACCTTTAAATTGTTATAAATTAATAAAAAGAAAAAAATATATTTTATATATAGAGAAAGAAGGGGACTGAAAATGACATCACAATATTATATTTACTTAACTGTATTTAAATAACACTTCATATTCAAATTTAAATTTTTTTTAGAATTTCTTATATTGACGATTATTGAAGATTTAATAAAAAAAAAAAAACCAAAATTATACTTTTTTTTAATTTTTATCTATAGCTACTTCTTGTTTTTTAACGACAATATTAATTCAAGTGTTACCATACATACATTTAAATACTCGTAATATCCTTTTCTAATAAAAAACAAAAATTAAAATTTATGTAATTATAGAACAGAAAACGGTTTATAATTATATTATGGATTTTCCTTTATTTCCTTTTATGTACATATAAATACAATTATTATACATTTTTATACAATAAAAAATAGTTAAGTTTTTCAGTATAATTACAAAACTAATACCTACTGATCTAAAACTGAAATAGAGTAACACTTTTTTTTTTATTTTAGTCTAAAATAGTGTTAAATATTATTTCAATTCAACACATTAATTAATTGGTGTAGGATGAACAACATTATTTAAATTATAATTAATTAATAAAAAATATTTAAATAAATAGTTAAGTTATATAAAAAATGCAGAAGTAAAAATAATAAAATAAAAATTTATGATTTATAGAACCTTTCATTTATAGGTTATTAGCGTAACCAGAAGCGTCTTATAAAAAAAAATACAACCTAAATAGAAGCCAACCTAAATCTAGTAGAAATTCGATTTCATTATGACCAAAATTTATAGAAGCCATATGAATTATGACTTTAATTTCTTCAGAAACTTATTTATTTTTTTTGAAATGTTGTATTTGAATTTTTAGCAGGTGTTATTTCGTATATGAATTGTTGGGAACGCCGGAAATCGAAATATTAACAAATGAGCTATGATTATTTACACATATATATATACCTACATATGTATATATTATTATTAAAATCTTACAAATCTTGAATGAATTTGTTATACATAATATAAAATCGAGAAATTAATATGAATTAATATAATTGTGAATTAAAAAGATTCAAGTGTATCTAAAACTTAAAATTATAGGATAATAACCCAAACCTTTGTTATAAAGTTTTTTTTTTTTTGGTTTTTTTTCTAACCTATTCATTCTATCACTTCTTAAATCCATCATAAATCCATATTATTATTTTTTTGCTCTAATTTTCCATATTTTCATGTAGTAAATACTTTGTAAAACCTTGTAACTCTATAGTATAGTATATAGAGTATATCTTAGTATTATTTTTTTTTTTAATTATTTATACAATCTAAAAGTTATTCAATTATTCATAATCATAATTTTTTTCTATAAATATTAAAATATTTTTTTTTTTTAAATTTGAATTCTCATTAATATTTAATTTATGTAATTATAAAAAAAAGGGCCTCGGTGGCCTAGAATGGTTAAGCACGTGGCTTATTAACCGAGGCGGGTTTAAATCCTACACATCAGGTAGCAAGTTTTATTAATTAAAAACAAATTCTACTTGCTACCAAATATTATGTAAATATATAATGTAAACAAAATAAATAATATTAATATATAATTTAATAATAGTATTTGACCTATTAATGGCCTTAGTAGCCAATGGTTTTGTAATATTGCAATATCCTAATTAATTTGTTATATTAATATAAATAAATAAATAAAAATTAATTGTAAAACATTTATTAAACATACATACGTTTACATAATAAACAATTTAATTATGTACATACATTTTAATAAACATTTACATTTTTATTAATTAATAATATTGAATTATAATTTTTTGAACTGAATATATAGACAATATTTATATCTATAAATATTAACATACAATAATTAATTTAAATACAAAAAAATTAACTAATTTAATTTAACCTATGAAAGAATATATATGTACAATTAATAGAAACTACATATATAATATATCATCTAAATCTTAAAATTGATTTTAAACTGAAAAAAAAAAAAGAAAACAATGAAAATTTACATTTGTTCGTTTAATTTAAAGATATTCATAGGTATTAATTAAAACAGTTAATATAACGGAATACTATATATACAAAACTTAAGATATTTTTCTTACTTTAAAGTTTTTTATCCTTATGATATATCCTTTGATATATCATCTAAATCTTAAAATTGATTTTAAACTGAAAAAAAAAAAGAAAACAATGAAAATTTACATTTGTTCGTTTAATTTAAAGCTATTCATAGGTATTAATTAAAACAGTTAATATAACGGAATACTATATATACAAAACTTAAGATATTTTTCTTACTTTAAAGTTTTTTATCCTTATGATATATCCTTTGATATATCATCTAAATCTTAAAATTGATTTTAAACTGAAAAAAAAAAAAGAAAACAATGAAAATTTACATTTGTTTGTTTAATTTAAAGATATTCATAGGTATTAATTAAAACAGTTAATATAACGGAATACTATATATACAAAACTTAAGATATTTTTCTTACTTTAAAATTTTTTAACCTATTCAATTCTAGAAACTATTTTACTAACTATAAAAAAAACTCTTTTGATTAAATTTTAAAAATTTTATTGTTGTAATATTAGAAAACCGTTAAATACAAGTATATTTGTTACAATAATGAGTGAATATCGCAATAACACAAACGGTGTAAATGATTACAAATGGTGTAAATGATTATCGAAATATGAATTTATATACATATAGGTATATGAAGTTTTAAATTACAATCTGTTTCAAATTTTGTAAATAATGTGTGTAGGTTTTTTTAATCTTTTGTTCTAATATTAATACATATCTCTCATATATCTAAAAAATATAAAATAAATAAAGCACATATTGTTCATATACGAATATGTCAGTTAAACCATATCCGTCAAAAACCACAAATTGCCATAAATTACATAATTAAATTGCATTATTTTTATTTTTTTAAGTTTTTATCTTAGTGTTTTTTATTTTATTTTTTTATTTTTTTAAATTTTTAATCGGCAAACCCGAAAACACTTTTTTCTTTTTTTAAACACGTACGTATAGTATATTCACATTATTTATATACATATATATGTATGCATATATAAATTAGAAACGCTAATTATTAATTGAATATATTTTATTTCATAATAATTTTTTTTATCACCTACATAATATTATGGTTAAAGATCTAAAATGAAAAAGAGATAATGTTTAATGTGCAAAAAAAAAAAATAACAGCCGCAATTTTTTTTTTTTTTTTGTTTAATTAAGGGGTAAAATTAGAAAAAAAAATAAACAAGTTTTTAATAGAATTTTATAATCCTTGTGATATAATTAATTATTAAAATTTTAATATTTAGGTTTTGAAAATTATTACTTTTAAATAAATTTTGTCTTGTTTTGAATTGTTAAATATAGGTGTTCCTATAAATAAAAAAAAAAAACAAAATGTCGTATACGATACATGACGCCTTCATGTCATTGTCAATCATTAAGTTATAAAATAATTTATTTATGAATTTTTTTTTTAAATTAATTTTTAATTAAATATATTTAGCATACATTGTTACGTTTTAATTCTTATTAGGTGAAATACATTTAAAATTAAAGGGATTATGGTCATTCACTATAAAAAAAAACCAAACTTTAGATTTATTATTTTTCATTATTTATATTATTTTTCATTTATTTGCCGAACGGTAAAAGATAATTTAACGTATGATGGTATACCAAATGAAAGTTTAAGACAAGAGCTAATTTGAAGTTTTTAACACATAAATAAAATGTTCATATTAAGTTACTATAGCAAAATGACATTTTCTTCTGTCAAAAATTGATATTTTCTTCTATCAAAAATTAACATAATTTCAAATTTTTTAATTAAAACTAAAAAAGATTTAAATTAATTACATTTAGAAAATCTACTTTCTCAAACTTGATTTGCATATGCGAGTGTTCGCCGTGGGTGCAAGACAATTTTTATAAAAATTCCCTTGACTGATTTCCATATCCGAGATTTCGCTTGAATATGTATACATGTTTTTATTAATTGTCAAAAAAAATCTTTTTATTAACATAAAATTTTGTCCTCAAAAATAAAGATAAATAATTCAAAAATTTTCAAATTTAAAAGGTATTAAAAACATTAATTTATATAAAATAATTTATAAGAAAATAAATTGATATAATAAATAAATTTCAAACAATTTTAAATTTAAATTTTTCAAAAAAAAAACGATATATTGAAGGTTGTCAAATATATAAAATATAAAGTTAAAATAATAAAATGACAATTTTACAATATATTAATTAGTATGTGTAAAAATCCCCGCTAGTCAAGGGAAAAACGTTAAAGTTCATTCAAGTCTCGGGTAAAAACTCTCGGAGGGAAAAAATTATAATTTTTTTGTATAGAAAAATGTAGGAATCGCAGGAAATTCTCGCATATAGAAACCAAGCTTCATACTGTTAAAAATATTTTTGAAAATGATATAATTTTATGTTCATAACAGAAGTTATGGGTATTTTAATCAAAACAAAGAAAATTGTATCAAATCTCCTTTAAAGGATTCACATCTCCAAAATGATTGAGCCTATACACAATCTATAGCGAACATACAAAAGTTTAGTCTTCACATTATCCCCTACAGGGTAGTATATACACGTGAACACACTCATTAATGAATCATCCTGTATATTTCTATATGAAAATTTATTTTTTTTTATGTGTGGCGCTCCAACAAGAATCGATTCAATCTAATCACTCTGATTACATATATTGAACTCTTAATTGATTATTATCTCAATTTGAATTATAAAAAAATCGTGTTACAAATTAATAAATAATAAAATGAATGGAAAGTTCAGTACATATTTTAAAATCGAAATTTTTGAAATTTTCTTTTGAATTTTCACTTGTAATTTTATTGTAATGAGCCTTTCAGATACTGACTAAACTGTTAAGTATAATATTTTAAGTTTCGTTTAAAATATTTAATGTATTGTTAACATTATTATATAATTTAATGGTATCACCGGTATAATTTTAATTTATTTCGATTTTTTTTTTTCTTTTTCAATTCGGACGAAAATCAATGCTAAAATATTTTCAAAGCATATATAATTACTTTTAAATGGAATGTTGTATGACAATTTTTTTTTGCTTTGTTTTTTTAATTATTTTTTTATTGTTGTCTTAAACTTTGCGGTTTTTTACTTGTTTTTATTTTTTTATTTTTTTTTTATTAGAAGACCGACTAAATAATTATATTGAATTTATTTGATCAAAAAAACACGGATATAACAACTAATTCTTGTTAATCTTAAATGCACATATAATATACTCGCGTATTATTTAACGACATTTTAGAGATAATAAAATATATTTTTATTATACCTAATCATTTTTAAAAATTTTTAATTTTTAATAATGTATACATAATATTTATAAAAATAAAGTAAATATTCGTATTAATATAGCCGACAAAAAAAAAAAAAAAACTTAAGTTAGTTTGTCTTTTCAATTTTTTAATACGTATTAAATTTTTATAAATTTGGCTGTTACCTTGAGTTTTAAAGAAATAGTTTTAGTCTTGAATAGATCTTCATGTTAACAATCAAAATATTATCATCATAATATCTAAAATTAGTATCAAAAAAATTATTTTTATGTTTGAGGAGACTATAATCAAACAATAATATTCATTTTGAATAGTTTGATAAGTTTTATTGGCCGATAACCGTGGTAGCTGTGATATCCCTAGCAACTAGTACATAAAAACTATAATTATATTTTGTTATATATAAAGATTGGATTAATTATAACAAATCATGAATGATTAAAAATAATATTAAGTTAATAAATTTAGAAATTTTCTACTTTATACTACTGCCTAATTTTATAGTGATATACCAAATATAGGTTGTGGGTTTGAAAAGCTTTAGTTTTAAAAATGTCTAAACGTATTTTATATGTAATTTTTGCGTAAAATAGTTTTACAAGAATTATATTTTGTAATTTTTACGTTACTACAGTTTGATAGCCACATAAAATGCAATCACGTTTAACTGTTTACCGTCCACCGTTCTATCTAACATATTCTATGAAAAATACATGATGTAAATTTAAACAATGTAAACTGAACGATGAACGTCAATCAAATATTTTTCTTAAATTCATATATTATATGTATAATGCTTTATAAAATACCGACTTTTTTTTTATTAACCCGTTATATTCAAATTTATTGATCAACTTTTAGTTGTTAAAAAAACGAATTTATCTGTGTAGATCATCTTTATCTTCTTTATTTTTATAAATTTTTATATTTTAATAATTTTTGGGTTATAAAAAAAAAAAAAACATTTAGAAAAAAAATTATATATCGATATTGCTTTGAAAATATTCATCAAAAAGTAAAACGGGTAAAAAGATATTTGTAGTATATTATCGCAATAAAATCGTAACTTTTGTATTATGATTAGGTATCTATCAAAATTAACAAACTGTATTTCCTCCTACATTTTTTTTATTATTATTATTATTTTTTGTTTTTTTTTTTAAATTTCCTAATAAAAATATATTTATAAATACAGGAAGAAATAGATGAATTCGATATGTTATACCCATTATAAATAAAAAAACAAGAAGAAGAAAATGAAAAAAAAATTTTCCCTTAAAATAGAAATAAATTCTTAATTAATTTACCATAAATACCGACAGAATGACAGACTAAAAACAAAAAAAAAAAAAAAATCTATAGCTGTAGTGAAAATTTTTAATATAAAAATTTGTAAAAAAAAAAAAAAAAAGAAAAATTCACTGTTACCAAGGAACCAAATTTTTTGTTTGAACATTGAGGGGTATTATTTTTGTAATAGCTTCTTTTTTTTTTTTTATAAATTTGCCAGAAATTTTACAAGGGAAAACTATATTGCAAATGTTTTATTTATTATATATAATTGTATATACATTAAGTATATATTATATGTACATATATGTGTAGATGTATAATAATTGTTTAAAAGATTAAAGATAATTAAAAATAATTCGTTAGAATTAAATTTAGTTTTCTAAGATATATATTTTTTATTTTTTTTTTTTTCAAAAGAATTTTTAATGCTATTGGATTATATAGTTTTTAGGGAAATTTAAATCTAAATAATATTGTATACAAGTAGTACTTTTACAAAAACAAAAATAAATTTAAAGGTCCCATAATATTTTAAATGAAATATAAAATTATATTTACTTTCAAATAAAATATTAAATAAAAATAAAGGAAGATTTTTATTAACTGAGTTAATAATTTAAATTACAATGTAACTTTGTCCAAGCATAAAAACATGATTTCTTAATATCATTCAAGAAATCATGTTTTTTTTTAACCCTCAAAAGATAAAATATATACTTAAGGTGCTTTTATTAATGCCTAGCTTTATCGATTCGGATATTTCAGCAGTACTTATATGCGTGCGCATGTTTTTTATATGAAAATTAAAAATTTTTTCCGAAAATTTAGTTCGAAAGTTTTTTTTCTCTCCGAAACTTTAACTTTTTGTGCGGAACTCTTTTATATCTCATTTTTTCAGAAATATTTTATTCGATTCATCAAATAAAAAAAAATTTAAATTAATTTAAATGTCATTTTTACATTTCATCTATCGAAATTTTTTTCTTCTGCAGAAAAATTGTTCTGAAGCATAAAATCGTTGTTGAAAGAATTTTTTAATTTTTTAAATAGTTCAGAACAAATATGCCGAAGCGGCGAACTTAAGTGTTCTTTCACTTGAATTAGATTTTTACTTGTTATTCTTTAATATTTACTTTTAATTATGCTTGATGCTTTAGATGGTAATAATCTATATTTAAGGAATGATTTGATTATTGATGATTTGATGACTATTATATTGTGAACACCCTGGACCTTTTGTTTAGATTACAATTATTGATATATTTTGTAATATAGATTACAATTATATTTCTGATCTTAATATTCCAATAATAATTGTTTACAATTTGATTTACAAAGCCTTGTATTTTCCTGTATATTCATATTTATGACATTGTTTGGATGCATTTAAAGTTTATTATCTTCATCATTTTTGTTCCATATAATTTCCATTAATTTTTGATGAGCGAAAACAAATAAAAAAAAATATTTTTTTTTCTTTCGATTTAAATTTTTTTTTTTTAATTTCTCTTTTATTTTTAACATTAATTACTTATATAAATTTGTTATTATTACTTTTAAATTAAAATATTTTTTTTTGTGGTTTTTTTTGTTTTTTGAATGTTCATATTTTTGTAATGTTTATCCAAGAGACGAATTTTTCTTCTTTTTATAATTAATAATTTTCATTTTTAATCTTTATATGGTAATTTTTATTGTGCAATATATAAACGCAAATATAGACGCGAAATAATTAAATATAAATGAAAAACTGAAAAATTGTTAAATTAAAGAATTTTTATAATCTAAATTGTATAAAAAGAAATTAAAACAAAGAAAAAATTAAATAAAGTCAATAAAAGTTTTTATTTTATATATGTATGTATATACACAATTAAAACATTCCTTTAAAATGCGGTTTAACGTTCGATGCGTTATTATTTAATAGAACGTATAAAGAAAAAAAAATTTTTTTTTTATTATTATTAATTTTATTAAGTCAAAAAAGCAAAAAAAAAAAAAACAAAAAATAAAAAAAGTTATGTTAATAATTAATTTTTAAATTAAGTAATATAAGAATAGCATGAAATTTAATAAAATACTTTGGCTTTATTTGTAATTTCTTTTTTTTTTTTTTTTACTCTAATATACACATAATAATATTTCAAATATTTTTGTTATAACCATAATTTCAATAAAAATTTTTTTATTTAATGATTTTTGTAATAATTTTAATGTAATTTTAAATATGTACATTTAAATTTTTTTTTTTTTTTTTATTTCGAATTTATAAAAAGAAGCTACCTAATAAAGTATATAAAATTGATTTTTTTTTTTTTTATTTACGAAAAAACTAATAAGGAATTATTTTAGATTTTTTTGTTTCAATTAAATTTATTTAATTTTTTTTTTTTTTTTTTGATTTTAATATTTGGTATAATGTTATATGAAATATGCCGATAATTGAAAAAAAAAAAAAAATAATGATTTAATACATACAAGTTAAATTTATTTATTTATTTTTTTTTTTTTTGATATAAAAAATAAATTAAAGATATAGGTATAATTTATTATATCTGTTTAAGATAATTACAAGAATTTTTATGTAAAAGGAATTTTCCGCTTAAATGTTAAATTTTTAATGTGAAACAAGTTAATTTAATTTAGTGTTTATCTTTAAAAAGAAAAAAAAAAAAAATAAAAATTTCTACAAAGTTAACTTTGATTTGGACAGGAGAGTTTCAATTGAAAATTCTATATAATAAAGTTTTTATTTATGGTTGTATCTTTAAATAAAATCTAATTTTGCAATAACAATACATTTATTGTTATTGCAAAGAAGATAATATCATATCTTTGCAATAACAATAATTTTAAACTTTCATATGTATGTATACGTATTATAATTCAACTTTTACTATGTTTTTTTGTAAGTTTTCATAATAAAAATATATGTACTTAAACTTATATAATGTATATTTATACTAGGGAATAGGGGCCCTGTGTCTGTAGCTGCGGTGTGTATGTATATATATTTTCCGTGACATCTAAATTACAAAAAATTCGTATGGGATACAAAATTTCTTGATTTCAAAAGAAAACAAAAAAAAAAAATCATGATTCAATCTAAACATACATACATACATATGTATGTTAAATAGAAAAATCATATCCAAATATGCACTTGTATTCAAAACTTAGCTAAATATCATAATACGTAGTGTGTGGCTGAAAACTACTAAATTATAATTATAGATACTTATATATTTATTGTATACATTGCAAAATTTATTTAAATTCAAGATTCAATAATAATTTTTTTTTTTTTCTCGTTAATTTAATTATAATTAAAATTCATTACTTTTTTAACAATAATATTATGCATTTCTGTCTTCAGATCATCATTAAACATTTTTGTTTTTTTTTTTTCAGTTTTTCCATTTTTGCATTTTTAAGTTAATACTTACCTGAATACGTCAAAACACTGACGTACTTACAAGTATATTATAATATGCTATATGTACTTAGAAAGCTAAAAGAAAAAAAAAATAAGATAAATATTTTTAATAAATTAATTTATATATACATATATATATATATGATCTTATCATATCAAAATGAGCACGTAAATATTAAAATAAATAAAACGCAAAAATTTAAATAATAAAAATGTATATATAATATTATTAAATAATATTATGAAATTTCTTTTAAATAAATTGTTATTATTATTATATTTTGTTATTGAAATTATCTCCCTTAAAATAAGAAGGAAAATAACATATGTTTTTAAATTTAAATAACCAAAAAAAAAAAAAACAAAATAAAACATAAATAAAACCACATTAAACAAAGTATTGACAAATTTTTTTCTACTCTGCTGTCAAATTAAAAAATAAAAAAAAAAAAAAAAAGTTAACATAATATTAATTTTCTTTTTTGTTATTTTTTAAAAAGTTTAAATAAAAAAATTGTCTGTTCAATTGAAACAAAATATTGTGTATTGTTAAAATGTATTATTATTTGTATTTAAAAAACAAAAGAAATAATTTAAATCCTGAAAATTTTTAATTTAATAATAATTTTTAAAAATTTGTTTGCTTTTTTTTTTTTTATTTAAATTTTTGACGTTTTTAACATTATTTACGTTTATTTAAATACATATAAACTATTTCTCTTATAAGTATGATAATTAATTATCATTTTTTTTTCTTTCTATTCTTTATAAACATTGCCTTGATTCATAATCCACCTTCCATTCTATTACCATCAATATTCATATTATATAGCCCAACATTTAACATTTAATTTCGTTATAATTTTATGATCTTTTTACTATATTTTCTGCTAATTTAATAATTCTTTGTCATTTATATGAATATTCATTACCGTTATTATTGCCATCTCATGTATTATCATCATATTTCCATTAGTGCTACTGATTGATCGTATAGAGTCATAGAACATCAATAAATCATTTCCATCTAAAACGATTTTGTACAATTTATTTTATTTCTCTTCATATTTTTCCTTTAGCATATAAGCTTCTGCTATTACTGTTCAGCCGTAATTCATTCTTGGTCGACCATAAGTTTTCTGTGACTTTTCTGATTTTAAATAGAGAAATTTTCGCTATAAAAACCAGAAGATTTGTAATGTGTTGTATATATTGATCGATCCAATTCGATTTTCTTTATTTAATCATTAAAGCTATTTTCTTCATGTATTAGTGTACTTCATGAGAGTGTATGGATTTAAATACCACTCACGTCGTAAGAAAAATACCCTCCTTACGACGTTTACAGTTACACCTGAAAATGAAAGCCTATATGTAATTTTCTTGTCAGTTGTCACATTTACATGTGGGAGGGGACTTAACTTAACAAACAAAAACAATATATGCTAATGCTATAAAACAAAATTTATACAAAATGCTTTTAGTTACAACTTTAAAATACAACGTTACAATACAATGTTAATAAATAATCTGTATTTAATGAATATATTTTTTTTTTAATTATACATACAATATTCATATGATACAATGTTATACCGTATTACCACAGATTTTTTTTTTCTCTTAAATGCTTTTCTTTGCAATAATCATATTTAATTTCTCATTATTAAACTAAATAAAATTCTATTTCAATATTTACAAAAAAACAAATAAATAATAAAATAATTTTTTTAAATTAGAATATTATTAATATAAAAAATGAAAAAATAAAATTAAATTTTAAATGGTGATATGACGTCATTATTAATTGCCTTAAAACATTTTACATACCTTAATGTATTTCCTTTAATAAATGGTGGTCACATTAAACAGTAAACAGTAAATTGCATTAAAAAAAGCAAAAGCAAAAACGAAAAAAGAAACAAAAAGTAAAAACGTTTATAATTAATTTATAAGCATAACCTATAAGCGTCAAAGTTCTTAATAATTTCCGCTTTCAGAAAAAAAAACAAAAAAAAATTTTATATTTTTAGTTCCGTCTTTAAATATTTTAACATTGTCTTTTTTATTTTGCCTGGTTGTTTTTTTTTTTTTTTGTGTTTTTTTACGATCAAGGAAATATGACCAAATTAGCCAACAAAAATGCTACAAAATAATTTTGCAATAAATTGAAATCATGGTTATCCCTCTATTAACAAAAAAAAAAAAAAACAACTCTAAAGAAAAAATCAAAATAACATTACTGACAGGTCCGTTTCCCCTCCCACCCCTCCTCTTTTTGTGTTTTGTTTTGTTTCGTTTAAAAATAAACTAAATATTTATTATGAACTAAAGATTTTATTGACTTAAAAAAAAAAAAAATTTAAGTTTAATGGACTTTACAATCTTAAACATCAATTTAACAATACAAAAAGTACTTCATCAATCTTTTACTACGTCAATATAATCAAGTGACGGGAAAACACCCAAAAAAAAAAAACAAAAACTTTTTTTTTTTTTTTGTTTTGAGCTAAAGAGAGAAAAAAAAAAAAATTATCGAATCAAAAAAAAAAACAAAAAAAGAAGAAAAAAAAAATTAATAATAGTATTTTGATTTTTGAAAAGTTAACCAAAAATTATAATAGGTTGGGTTATTATTGGATACTATTAATAGTAAAGTTATTGATCTGGAAGTAATAAAATAAAAAAAAAAACAAAAAAAAAAAATTGTATTTCAATTGAAATTGAAAATCTAAAAATTTTAAACTGATGTAACAATTCATCTAAATTTAATCATAGATGTTGTATTATGTATATATACCGTATGTATATACATATTTATTTTTTTTTAATATATTTTTTCCAATTAGTCGTTTATAATCATAAAGTATAGATATATGTATGTAGATGCATTGTAATATCATGATTTTAAAAGTATTTTGAAATTATTTAAAGTTCAAAATATGTTTTTAACCCACAAAATATTTTGTTCTTCAATTATTATCTTAAAATATCGTGATAGAATGATTTCTTATTATAATATATGTATATTATATAATATGTATGTATATGTATGGATCTACATAATATGGAATTATTTTATTTCGTAGGTGTTTCAAATTCATCGAATATCAAAAAAAAAAAAAAAGAAAAGAAGAATACCTAAATATTCAAGGTAATTCAAAAAAAAAAAACAAAAACAAAAACAAAAAAAAAAAAATTCAATGATATCGTGAATAGCTATAATAATTGTTATGTATTATAAAAGATGCAATTCGAATCGTTTTCATTTATATATATATATATATATATTTTTTTTTTTATTAAAATTAATCTATGTTTTTGAATCTTTAAAAAAAAAATTTTGTAATTTAATTAATTTCTTTAAAAAAAAAAATGAAAAAAAGAATGGTAGATATTTTATATTTCTATATACTGACATTAAAAATTAAAATAAAGAATTTTGTTAGAAATTTATCTACTTACATATACATATATACCATAATTTTAGTTAATATTTAACTATAAATATTTTTCTCTTCTTTGTATTTTAAACTATTATTGCTGAATAATTTTTGGTCAAAAAGTTTCACCAGTTTTTTTTTTTATTTATTTTTTTTATATCTTTAAAGCTTTATACTCTTTAAAAACTTATTAATCAAAATTTAAGCTAATTAAATTATCATATTATATATCATAAAATATAGTGAAAGTTTTCTGCCTGAATGAATCATTTATCCGACCAATTCCAATTTCTATTTATCAACTATCCATCCCGCAAATACATTTCGATTCATCTTCCAAAATGTCAAAATGAATAAAAATGCCTAACTATTATTTCTATTTTCAAAATCATAATCAAATATATGGCAAATATGTATATAAATAACTTCTATCATTTTAAGATTAGTATATGAAGGGCTATAGTAATTCAGTTTGTCGGTTGTACGATATCATTTCATTTGGTATAAAAAAAAATCCTTTATTATTTTTGTGATCGTTATAATTTAACATTAGATATATACAATTTTATATATGACAATTGTAATTTCCTCTTCTCGGTCCATCTTCATTGTCAAACCTAAAATTAAATGTTATTAATATATGATTATATTATGTAGAAAATATTTTATAATGCTTATCTGTTTTATAATTGTTTGCTGCCTCTTTTGATGATGTCTGCTTTGTATTCATAGCCTTGGTTTATATCATTCAGTTAAGCTACATGATGGTTTAAGTTAAGTTTGGTTTAAAATTTCAAAATTCCACCTAAATAATTCAAGAATAAAAGGTGATTAAAAAATAAGAAGTCTTATATTATATAGTTTTAAAAGTTTTTTTTTTTTTGTAACATTAATATTAAATGATAGTATAATTTAAAAATTTATTAAAATGACTGCCCAATGCTTACTTTGTTTCCAATACATCGATTATATGAAGCAAAGTAAGCATCACTATTTGTAATTGTAAAGTAATCAATTAAATCAAAATATTGACATCCCAATCCTAATATGACATCTTTTGAAAAGTTACTTTGCAAATTAGGAATTTATTGTCAATTTTTTATGAAAAGTTATTTAAAAAAATAAAAATATATAATATATGAAAATTAATCAAAGGATGAATGTTTTGTTTGCTTCCTTTGCCTATCTTAAGTACTTTTTGTATTTCATTGAGCACCGCAATAATAAAATTTATTCCAATTGTTAAAGTATTCAAAAAGAGAGTAAACTCTCAAATCTATACTTTAAATTTTTTTTTTTAAGTAAAATATGTAATTTAAAAACAATCCAAACGATATCAATTTTTGTAAAAAAATTATCTATGTAAAAATTAAATATTTTAATGAATTTATTTAAATTGAATTGCAATTTCAAAGGAAGTAAAACAAAAAAAAAAATTTCTTTTTAAAACAAAGAAATAGTTCAATCAAATTAATATTTTAATCCAACGTCATAATTATTTAAATTAAACTGTTGCATAATATAAAAGAGTATAAAACACATATATTAAAAAAAAAATAGTATTAAAGGTTGAGACAATATAATATACTGCGAATAACATTGTTGATATTTTCTTTATTTTGTTAAAAATAAGTTTAATAACAATAATAATAATAATAATATAGATATAAATAGAAATGTAAATTACACTTAAGTATATATTTTTTTGTTTTTTTTTTAAGTGAAATCTTAATATTGAATTAAAATTATATCAAATGTATTCATTTATATTTATTTATTTATTTTTTAACAACTCTTCCATGGTTATATTAACCCTGATTTAAATTTCATTGCATGAAATAAACATAAAATAAAAAAAAAAAAAAAAGAAAAGAAAAAAAAAAACCTTTTACTATATATAATCAAGTCACCTATAAATAATCAAGTCTCAAAATAAATGATTTAATTTAATACATATAATACTTATATATATATAAGTATTATATGTATATATATATATATGAACATTTATTTGATATTCAGAAACCAATTGATATTCAATACGTTTTTTCAATTGGTTTTTTTTTTTTTTGTTTTACTTTTTTTTTACTTAAAAAACACTAAATTAAACAAAAATATTTGAAAATTAAAATGACTATTTTAAGGTTATACGATGCATTCCATACAAAAAAAAAAAAAAAAATTATTTTAAATAAAATTAAAAGTTTTAAATATCAGATGGATGAATTCAGATCATAACACTAAGTAAAATTACATACCTATATTAAATTTTATAGATATTGTTTTATCCTACATATACATACATATATAAATAGTTTATTAACTTTGAACTTCATTTAAAAATTTTCATAATGTAAAATTTTAAATGTTAACTCTTCTTTTTCTTTTAATGTCATTAGTAATTATTACATTCTAAACTCTAGAGGATGACTATATAATCAGTCGCTTGCTTTTACAAAGTTGCTTAAACACCTAAGTTGCAGTTTCAATATCTTAAGTTTTAATAAAATGGTATACGGTATTAATTGTCTTAATAGTAGAAGATACAATTTATTTTTTATTTATTTATCTTATAATTTTGTAAAATTTTGTTAAACTTTTTACTTCAATGTTATTTTTTAATATGCAATACATATATATTTTGATTGTAGCAATTTATAAACCTAGAAGTCTTAAGCTTTTTGACACTATCCTTCTTATTGATTCTAAATATAATTTTTTTTATTAATATTGATCAGTTTTAAATTCAAGATAGAATTTTTTTTTTCCGCAGATGTTACAAAATAACATTACATTTTCAGTTTCACTTGCATCAATATTTTTTTGTAATTACATAATATATTTTTTTTTGCTTTTGTTTAACAAAAGTTTGAAGAAACCGCTAAACAGACCTCCAACTTCTATTAGAAATCTCAGATGGAAAAAACTTTTTTTTTTTTGTACCTTTTATGTTCATTTCATTTTTTATCTTTTATCTTTTAATATTTAAATAATAAAAATATTTTTTATTTTATTTAATAATTTTCATGCAAGTGGAAGAATGAAATGGAACTTTGAATATTGGGCTTAAAGTAGTAATATAATAAAGAAATATTAATTCTATAATAATTGCATGATATAATAATTCTATAATAATTGCAATTGTAGAAAGAACACTATATAGAGACCAATCTATCACTTATTACTTAGGTTACAATACTGAAAAGGTTAATTAATTTCAAATCTTAATGTCTCAATAACATATCCGTGCTAAAAGAATATTAGTCTCACTTAAGAATTTTCAACTCTATAATTATATATTTATTAAATA
The DNA here is from genome assembly GCA_947095535.1 of Poecilobothrus nobilitatus. Taxonomy (NCBI): domain Eukaryota; kingdom Metazoa; phylum Arthropoda; class Insecta; order Diptera; family Dolichopodidae; genus Poecilobothrus; species Poecilobothrus nobilitatus. Next base: position 163,345,703 of record OX352773.1, read on the forward strand.
AATAAATAGTCAGATATATATATAAATAAAGTATAATTATTATTTATTTTAATACTTATTAAAAAAAAATTTTTTTGTTTTTTTCTTTAATCTATAATAAATAGTTTAACTTTAAACTATAAAAAAAAAATATGTATAAATAAATAAACATTATTAACGGTCTACACTGCCTAAAAAAACAAAAAAAAAAAAAAAATTAGAACGTGAATTTATAATAAGGGTGTGTATTAAGTAAATATGTAATTTTTTTTTTTATTATTGTTCAAAATGTAAAAAACTGATTGTTTTATTTCTTTATATTATATGTATATATATAAAATACTTTTTAATCTTTATAATTTTTTATATCACATTTGATGCTACATATTTACTAATTTTTACTCTGTATTTTTCTTAAGTCGTCAATCATTGAATAACTTGACTGTTTTTTTTTTTTTTAATTATTTTAAGATTAAATTATTCGTTCATTATTAATTTTGTTGTTAAACTGTATTATAATACATATACACATATTATTTTCTTAATTTATTTATTATTATTTATTTTAATTTTTATACGTAGATGTACGTTTTACGTTGAAATAAGACATGCACCCATTAAATGTTTGTGTACAAAATAAAATTTTAACTGAATGTACAGTTATGATGTGCCATATTTTTTGGTTACTAGTGCAATAGGATCAAATTTCCTATTTGAATTTTATTGACAGCTATTCGAAATAAGAATTTTATGTGTTTGTTAAATATCATTAAGATTTTTAAATAATCATTATACTTAATCTGAAGCTATACATAATATATAAATTTAAAACAATTTTTTCCTTTTAATGAAAATTTATTTTGGGTTTAAGTTAATTTTAGAAAGAAAACCCTAACAAAACCCTAACAAAACCCTAACTAAACCTTAAAACAAAAAATTTAAATTTAAAAAAGAAAAGTTATTATACAACATAAATATATTTGTACTATATTTTAACAATATCGTAATTCTGGAATACAATATCGTAAAATAAATTTTTTTTCTTAACTAAATTTACTTTGAATGTTTTTGGTTTGGTTTATTTTTTTTTTTTTTTTTGTAACAAAATAACTTTACAATAAAAGATAAATATATGATAAAAAAAAAATTAAAATAAAAAACAAAAAAATTTCAATATTCACAAAGTAATAAATATTATTTGGGCACTCATTTTTGACGTTATAATATGCGCATATATAAGAAATTATTTATATTGAACAATAATATTATAATATGCAAGTGCATTATTATGCAAATTTTTAGCAGAAAAAAAAAAAATTTTTTTTACAATCAAAAAAACTAAAAAAAAACAAAAACTGATTTCACTCAATTCATGTGCACCAAAAATTATTATAAAAAAAAAAAAAATGGTTTCATTTTCAATTTTCATTTTTTTTTTTTGTTTGTTTTTTTCTTTTTTTTTTTTTTCTTATTTCTTTTATGGCATATCAGGTCAGTTATTCTGGATTTGTGTTTTAATACGACGTTATTTTTTCTTCTGTTTATTTTACATTTTTTTTTTTTTCTTATTTGACTTTTCTTCTTATTTAATTTCTTGTGTTAAATTTTTTTTTTTGGATTTTTCCTTTATATTTCTTTTTTTTTTTTTTAGAAAATTTTATATCATAGTAGAAAAAAACCTTGTACAATTCTCGCTAGTTATTTCCTTTCGCTTTTTGGAAAATAATTATGTAATATTCCAATGTTTGTTATGTGTATACACATTAAAGAAAAACATTAAAAGTAACAGAAAACAAAAAAAAAAAAAAAATACGAGTATAACAATAATAAAAATACAAAAAAAAAAACAAAAAACAAAAACAAAAGCAAATATTTTTAAAAGTAGTTTTACTGCTGTTAATGCTCTCTTTGTTAGCAAAAAAAAAAAAAAAACACAACATAAAAAAAATAATCAGAAGAAAAACAAAAACAAAAAATCTTTTAACCTGAAGAGAAAAATTATATATGTACATAGAGTCAAGACAAGATAAATAGTTTTGAATAAAGGTGTATCAAAAAAACAAAAAAAAAAAACAGTAACAAATAAATAACAACAACAGCAATTTTACAAGGTGCACGTACATATATATATACATATATAATTCTTATATAATATATAATATTCTTATTTAAACTAAACTATAATAACAAAGCGTTCACGATGTTGTTGTTTAATGTATTTAATCGTTATTGTCGCTGTCATAAATATAATTGTCGCATGTTTTTGTCGTTCGTTCGATCGATCGTTCGTTCGTTCATTCGTTCGTTCGTTTTATAACTTTTAATTTTTTATTATCTATGCATTTTGGGTTCAGAATTTAATATTTAATCAAGGATAGAAACAAAATAAAAACCTATAAATAATTTTAATGCCATGCTTATTAAAAGCTATTCTTACATACATATATATATTGTATATATATATATTTTTTTTTTGAATTTACAGCTGCTGCTATAGTAATTTAATTTAAAAATTTTTGCTTTTAAACAAGTATTTTAGGGTAAGAAATCGAATTTCAATCAGTCATTTTTGTATGTATAAAACTTAAAAAAAAAAAATTTTTTTTTGATACACCTGTAATTTTTAGCTTAGAAAGAACAAAAAGTAAAAGAATAAAAAAAATCGATTGTACAGAAATTCAGATTGTAAATTTTTCTATTTAAAATGTGATCTTAATTTTATGTTAACTTTTTTAGACTTTATTTTACATTTTTGTAAATTCCTTGTTCTCATGTAAATTTCTATTTTAAAAAATTTGACATTTTAAAGTTTGTTATAGAACACGTCCTTTTAGTGTGCTAATAAAACCAAAAAAAAAAACTTTTTTATAATAAATCTCTAAAAAATATTTTGAAAATGGAGTAGTATGATAATGGTAATCATGGTGAAATTTGCCATTAATTTAAACCCAAAACTAAGGTATTTTAACTGCCTTGCCATTATATTTGGTACCTACTCTGATGTATGATTTTAATTTATCTTTCATCAAATTAAAGACTAAATTAAAATGGCGTCATATGAATATATTTCAAAAATATTGTCAATATTTTGTCAATTTTTTTCTTAATTTTTCTCCTCATTTGTTTGAAATCATCTTCAGTTTCTGGTGATTCTTTTTTCAACAAATTCCATTCTCGTGTAGATATTCTATTTCTAATATGAGGTATAGATTTTATAAGTGAATACAGTTCTAAGACACTAAGAAAAACATCTCTTAAAGTATTATGAGTTTTAACGTTTAAATTATGCTTATTGACATCCATCTCACCTTTAATTTTAACAAAAATTTAAAAATTTTATACAAAACGTTTAATTTCTGTCGCATTCTGTAATTATCTGAGATTTTTATGAAAAGAAAGTATATTATATCCTGCCAATAATTTTTTTTTTAATTTTCTTATGTTTTTAAAAATATAAAAATATTTTTCATAAAAAAAAAAAATAAATATGGCCAAAATAATTTCTTATAGTAATTTAATCGTAAAGCAAAAGCAAAAGTATATAAAAAAATTATAAACCATTATTATCTATCTTTATCACTCAATTTTTTAAAGCTTTATCTTTGTCTGTTTAATAATTTTACAAAAGAAAAGGAAAATTAAAAGCAATTTAAATGGTATGTGTATATATATATACAAATACAATCAAAACAAAATAGTAACTGTTGATTGAGCAGTTACCAATGAATTTAGATGCAAAAGTTTAAAGCTTACAAAAAAAAAAAAAGAAAAAATCTATTTAATACTAATATTGTCTATAATATATATAAGAGTGCGCAAATATTTCGTATAAAAAATTTTTTTTTTAATTTTCTTTGTTTTTTTTTTTTTTTAGATTAAATTTAAAACCGGTTTTAAACTTTTCTGAAAAAGAATAATAAGAAAAAAAGAAAAAAAAATCAAAATAAACATTATAACTGACTTGTAAATTAAATAACGTGCATACCGTTGTTTCTTGTTCTATATACCTATATATAATATTAAATATATGTATATTATAATTGTATATAAATATATATATAAGTATATTTACATTTAATTTATTTTGATATATAAACTTACCGTTTCCATAAGAATTGATTAATTTAATTAAGAAACAAAATCTTTAAAAAGAGATATAAAAAGTGTGGTTTTTTTTTTTTAATGTTGTTTTTGTTCATTATTTTTTTTTTCTAGTCAATTTAAAAAGTGTTTTATAAAAATTATAGACAAAAAAAAAAAAGAAAAATCATATATAGCTTTTTAACAAGTTATAAAGTTAAATATACGGTATATTTTGTATATTAAATTCAATAAATTCAATAACCTACCTAATAGTACCATACTAAAAGGTAATATACAAAAGTAATTCTTATATATACATATATATAAATTGTATATACTTATGATATATTATGATTTTTATTTTTTTTTTGGTGTGGTTTTTGTTTTTTTTTTTATCTTTTTGTTAAATATTTTCATTAAGTGGTTATTTATTTATTTTGTTTTTTTTTTTCTATACTTCGATTATTATAAACCAACAAATATGGTTATTACTGTAGAGTACCTTTATGACTTTGTTTATGACTTTGGGATTAAGTTTAAGACATTCTAAATTAGTTTAAAAATTGCAAGAAATGGCCTTGATGGTCGATATATTATTATATATATGTATGTATATTATATTATACTTATATACAATATGCTGATACACCTTAGTACTAGTATACATTCTTTTGTATAAATATGTACATATCTTTATATAGAGATTTTTAGAAAAAAAAAAAAAAATTAATAAATAATTTAATTTATAGTTACAGGTATGCATATCGATATAAATAGTTTCAGGTGTATAAATATATATATAAAAAAAAAAAAAAACTAAAATACAAAAAAATAAAATCAATCTATAATATAAAATTTTTCTAATTTATTAAAAGAACTAGAAAATTTCATTAAACTAAATTAAAAAAAAAAAAAAAAAAGTTTTTATAGCGGAAAAGAAATTTTTATTTTTAGAAGAAGTTTAAAATTTGTTTTAAAATTAAATAAAATATAACTTGTAAAGCTTGTACTTCCTGTTTATTTTTTTTAAATTTTTGATAATTTTATGATATAATAATTTTCATTTTTTCAAATTTTGTAAATTAAAATTTGATTTATTTTTATAGGTTTGATAATATGTTTTTTTTTTTGCCTATAATGTTTTAACTTAAATGGTTTTTTTTTTGTTATTTTAATATAAAATTCATTAAGAAAAAACAAAGTTGTTCTATATTATTTTATTAATAATTAGCTTTCACAAAAAATTTGGATTTATGTATTTTTTTTTAATGATTTTTGCATGCTGTTTTTTTATTTTCAACATTTAAAAATATTTATATATATTTTTTCCTGGTTTTTTTTTTTCGATTTTTTGTTCCATTTTTCCGGTTATTAAAAATATATAAAGATAAAAATTCAGACTATTTAATAATCCAGCTTCACTGGAAAAGTAAATTTAAATTAATCCAAAATCAATTTTAAATAACATTAATATAATGTACTTAGCGGCCTCGGTGGCCTAGTTTGTAAGAGGGTATTAAATACGCTGTAAAAACCAAGGGGAGTGTGGGTTCGAATCCCACACACGTCGTAAGAGTTATAACGCCTTACGACATATACAGCCACGCCTGAACAGGAAAGGCTGTGTAATTTCCTGTCCAGATTTATGTGGCAGAGAAATGCATTAAAAAAATAAAAAAAAAAAAATAATGTATTTAGATTTTATATAGATAATATTAATATTATATAAATTAATTACAGGATTACTTAAGTTGTTTTGAAATTTTATCTTATAATTTTCAGTTTTATTAAAAATATTTAATATTTTTTAACAAAAACAAAGTATATAATTTTGAATACATTTTATTTATTCAGTACACTACAGTTAATGACAAAAATAAATTTAAAAAGATTGAAAAGAAACAAAAATTTTCCGAAAGAAATTCCTTGTGCAAATTTATTTTTTAATCGTTTTTGATTAGAAAACGAAAAATACAAGTGAACGAAGATAAAATGACGATATGACTTAGATTTGTATACCACAATCTTAACTCGTAAAATTTATAGACCTTGAGTTTTTGAGCAACAAAAACTTTAAGGGCCAGTCATTTAGTTATATATATAGATTAACAATAAAGTGAAAAGACATCATATAAAATTCTGAAGAATATGAGTACATAATTAAAGTGCATATATTATCTACGGATATACTTTTTGATTTTTGTTTTAAACTGATTATGTACTATAATTATCCAAAAAAAAGTGTAATCTTAACTTGCAGGTAAAATAACATGTAGAGGGATACACATTTTTCGTTTTTCTTATTAAAAGCTATATGAACTTTCTTGTATTTATATATATAACGATTTTAACTGTAATAAGTAGAAATATATGTATAATTTAGTTTTTTTTTTTGTATTTAATATTTAAGACATTAGAAAACAAATTTTAATATTTATAAATTATCTTTCTTATCATTATTTGAGTACGTATATATATATATATTTTTTTTTTATTAATAAATTTTATTTACACAGTTTTTATTTAAAATGAATGAAATGAATGTTTATTTTAAAATGAAAGTCAATCTCATTAACGTTCACCTCATTTCTATTCGACATTTTTTTTTGTTTTTTGTAATTTTTTTGTAATTAAATTACATCTGTGTTTAATTTAGTAAAAAAATACTTAAAATATGGTTCAATATTGACGTAAAACTTTTGTTTTTAATTAAATAATAAAACTAAAAAAAAAAAAACAACCATTTAATATTTATCTGCATAATAAATCAGGATAATTGTATTTTTAATAATTTTTTAACCCAAAAATATTTTTATTTACATATTTATTATACTTGCATATTATAGTACATATATATATATATATATATATATTTAGTATATTCTTAAAACTGTATAGAAAATAAAGTAAATTCTTTAAGTAGTAATATATACATACATACTACCATTAACAGTGATTAAATACACTTTTAAATAGTGCAGATTAAAACAAATTTTAAATATTCAATAAATTATTTATTGTTGATAGATAGTCACTGAAGGGTGCGGGATTATGTGTATAGAAAACTTTTTTAATATTAAATTTATCACTAAAAGTTTAATTCAAGTGAATTTAACAATAATTTTTAATTAATGATTATAGTTATAAGTAGAAAAATAAAAAAATTTCTACACTGTTCTAAAATTGACCAACAAAAAATTACCATTTCCAAATACAAAAATTTCTTAAGGGTTATGTTAGGAGGTATCAAATAATAATGATATTCTGGTTACAAGATATAATATTACAAAATATTTATAAAATATTAAAGAATTTTAGTTATAACACAAAATTATTCGTTATAAATATTAAATGATCAAAATTTATTTTACACTCAATTATCATTTTAATTAACCTATTAAATTTAAATTAAACATGTTATTTAAGTAAAACAATGTATTAAATTAGGTTTTATTTTTCCATAACAGATTATAAACAATTACTGGTAATATACAAAAAAAAAAAAAAAAACAAAAAAAATTAGAATATTTTACAAAAGAAACATGATAGTGAGAACAATTAAAAAAAAAAGAAAAACAAAGAAAAAAAAAAATAAAACTTGTTGACCGTGCTTAGTAACATAAATTCTTTTTCTTATACAATTTAAATTAAATATCTCTACCATAATATACAAAGAAACAAAAAAAAAAAAAATTAATAAAACAAAAAAATAAAACAAGTACAAAAATTATAAGATAAGACCATTATTTATTTATTTTATAATTTAACTTTTTAGATAATTAGATATAATTGAATCTATTTTAATTTATCTATAATTAAATTCTAAAATATTATAACTATTATATTATACAAATTATTTTTCAAAAAAAAAAAACAAAAAAATAAATAAATAAATAAATGATAGAAAACAAAAACAAAAAAAAAAAAAAAACTTTCTAGCTAAAAGCGTTTTTTACCATAATAATAATAAGTAGTTTTTATACATATAATTAAAATATATTTATAGACATAATATAGGTACTATAGTATATATAATAATATATGTATGTATATCATGTTTTGTAATCCTTAGATTATTTTATTACAATATTATAGCGTAACAACTATATATATTTATCGACATTCAAAAGTTCTGTTACAATTTATATTGACAGCACAGGTTTTCAAATCAATTTATTTATATTTAATTTCGGCATGGTTATTTCAATGGAAAATTCCAAACAATGAAAAAAAAAAAAAAAAATTCTAAAAAAACAAAATTCTAAATTTCATAAGGCAACGCTTTCTATTCGATAGACTATAATAAAAATTACATAACATGGATGTAAAAAAAATAATTAGAAGAGATTTTATAAATGTTTACAAAATCAGGGTGTTCCCCTTTTCCAGAATATTTTTACTTATATATGTGTATTCGAGATTTTGAATTAAGAGGAATTTTAAAGTTGAATTAAAGAGTTACATTATGTAATATGTACATCTGAAATTCTGAATTGGGAGGGATTTTATACTTGGTTACAAAATCAGGGTTTCAATATTTTGTATAGTAGGCGTTTTTGGACCATTATTTAAAGTGTTTGTATTAAATTTTTTTTTGAAATTTTTTTTTAAGTAATTTTTTTTTTAATTTAAAATCTGATTGTTAAAACAAAGTTGGTTGTCTTATTATGGAATTTTCTATTTTAATTCTTTTATTTTTATTCCTTTATTTTAATAAATTAATCTATATTAATAATATTTAAATATATACTTATTTTTTTATATTTTATTAAAATTTTTTGGATTTTGGATTTGGAAAACACATTTACGATGACGATATGGATAGCCTTTATCTTTTGTGATGACAATTATTATAGTTTAATGTCAATAATTGTAATTTTCTCTGTGACAATAATAATTATAGTATGATGTTAATAATTATTAGTACTTTAAGTGGCAATAATTATAATACTAGTCAATAATCTTTTGTATTAGAGTCTTTAACTATTTTTTTTTTTTTTTTTTTAAATAAAAAAAATACATTTTATAAACACTCAAATATAAAAAAGAAAATATTTAAAAAAATTCATTTTCAACAAACATTTTGATTATAATTAAAAAAAAAAACTATGAGCATAAATTAAAAAAACTATGAGCATACTTTTTAAATAAAATCGTTTCCTTATATGGGTGTCAATATAATTGTGATCGTTACGGTAATATCAAGAAATTATATTCCATTTATTTAATTTAGTGTATAAAAAGTTTGACATAATAGAAAAGTATTTTTTCTTTTTCATTTATTTTTTTTAAATTTTCGTTTTTTTTGTTTTTTGGAATTAAAAGAAAATAACTGTTTTATATTATATATACTCGTAATATATAATATGTATAAGAAATTTATATTTATAAAAAAATTATATTATATACATTAAATAAAAATTAAAATGTCGATTTTTAACCATAGATTCGTCGGTTGAATTTTTTTTTCAACCGAAAAATATTAATAAATAATAACAAAACAAAAACAAAACAATTTTTACATAATGTAATTCATATATACATATACCTATACATATTAAAAAATATTAAAATATATACCTATATTTACTTACAGATAGAAATTACAGTAGTTCTGTTATGTTAATAGGGTCATACGGCAATATAAAAACTCTATAGATAATCTGATTTAATTAATCTTTAATAAAAAATAAATTTAATATAAGAAATAAAAAAATATACGTTAAAAAAATCATATAAAAATAACTAAATACATAATTGGTTTTTTTTTTTTTATAATATGAGCTGTATATTACATATTTAAATTATATATATACATATATATATATATTTATTTATGTATATGTATATATAAATATCATTACGTTAATATTATCCCATAATTGTAATCATTGTCCATAAATTGTCATTATATTATATACTTACATATATATATTTTCTTTTAATATATATAATCTATAGATAAATAAAAGTAATTACTTAACTATAATTAACTTTATAGTTTTACATTCTTTTACTTTAAAAGATTTTTTGTTTTTTTGGTTTTTTTTTTTTTTTCGTTTTTTTAAAAGGACGCTTTTTATTAGCGCACAAGTACTTCTTTATAAAATTTTCAATTTAAAATAAAAAAAAAAATAAAAACGATCTCGAACATAATTTTTAATAGGTCTATAATAAAAAAAAACAGCTGTGTAATACTTATTATTTTTAATGTACTTTAAAACAAAAAACCTTATAACATTTTATTATTGCATAGACTTTTAAAATAATAATAATAATAATCATTATTATTTAATAGTATATATGCATATATATATATATGTATATATATATACATATTTTTTTTTTTTTTTAACTAAATACCAACAACTTGTCTTCTGTTTAGTTTCTTTTTTTTTTGTTTTTTTTTTTTCAAAAATAAAAGTGATAGTTTATAAGTTTTATTAAGAAAGGAAAAAAAACAAAAAAACAAAAAAACTTATATAAAAATTTATCTACAGATTTTTTAACACTTTTTCATAGAAAAAAAAAAAAAATTAGAAAAACAAAAAATTATAAAATATAGTGCTAGTTTTTGTGTGCTTCTAAAACCATTAAAAATGAAACTGAAAAATAATATATACAAGACAAAAAAAAAAACAAAAACAAAAGGCATTTAAATGATCAGTTACCATCTCTAGGAAGAGATTGCAGCACAAAAAAAAAAAAAAACAAAAAACTAATTGTCGTCATCGGCACAGTTTATTAAAACTGCATTCATTGGTGCATCAAAAAAGAAATCGAATTTAATGTTTTTTTTTTTTTATTTTTTTCTTTTTTTTACTGATCTTCTAATATACAATCAACTTGTTTTAGGAAAAAAAATCTAAATAAAACTTTTTTTTTTTTTTAGTATAATTTATAAAGTAATACTAATAACAATAAACAATGATTTATACATAACGACTTTAGGGTATAAACAACCCAAAAACACAAAAAAAAAAACAAAATTAAAAATATTGCAAAAGCATTTGAATTATTGCATTTCAATGATAATAATTATGATGATGATAATAATGATGATGTTGATAATGATGATGACTTCAATTTAAATTAAGTAGAGTATTTTATATTTCAATTGATTGTTTTTTTTTTTAATTTTGTTTCTTAGTTAAATTTTAATTATTTGAAAGTTTTATTGCACATAATTATATACATAAACATATAGTGTAAGTACCAGTGTACTTTAATTAACAAAAAAAAAAAATAACAACAAAAAAAAAAAAAGAAACTTTCCAATGAAATTTTAATGGATTTGCAAAATTTTACACTTTTCGTAATTTTTTTTGGAGGAAATTGTGTTATAATTTTTAATAAGTTTTATTGTATTAATAGTGATTTAGGTCATATAACAGCAGAATTGCTCATTTGTCTCAAAAAAAAATTAAATAAGATAAAATTACTTTTATTGTATACTCTTATGTTTCTCTTTTGTTTACTATGTAGGCACTGTAGTTAAAAAGAAACAAATTATGAAGATAAAATACAGATTTCTCTGCTTTTATTAACTTATCGGGATCCTATTACTCATCATAAGTAACTATAACTAAATGCCTTCAAAACATTTTCCATCAGAATGGCATTATCGTGACATAAATCTAAGGAAACTTAAAACCAACTTTTTACAAATAAATTCACTTACGTTTTGTCGGTGCACTACGAACTCTAGGGTTTAATGATTACTGATGACGCCTTAATTCAGCTTTCATTAATAAAAAAAAAAAACTAAAGAAAATCTAACTAAAATATATATTAATATCATCTAAATAGGTATTAAATTGAAAAATTACTAATTAAGGTCATAATTTTCTTTAAGATTTTATGGATAATAAATTTAAAAAAAAAAAAAAAAACAGAAATTCTATTAAATAATAATGAAACCGAAAATCATTTCTGAAACTATATTTTTACAATAATCTTTCTTTATATTTTTTTACTCTTACATAAATTTACTTTGCAAAAAAAAAAAAAAAAATTTATCATTAGCTATAATCGTAATGAATATTTCATAATGTCTTTGTACAAAACTGTTACAGGATATTAAATTAAAGTTTGATCACGCTAATCTAATACACCACACTTTCCATAAATAACCTGCATAAAATCCAAAAAAAAAAAAAAAAAAAACACCAAAGTCTATATATGAATTTTAAATTAAGAGAGTAGGTAACATCATTTAAAGAAAATTGAAAATCTTCCTGAAATTCTTTGATAATTTATTTATAAAATGATTTTTTATTTTTTTTTTATGTTTTTTTTTTTATCTCAAATTAATTTAAGTAACTAACAACTAAATAAGTAATAAATGTAATTTTTAATGTTTAATTTAAAAAAAAAAAAATTTTTTTTTCTCTTTCAGATTCCAGCCTACCTTAAAAGTAACCAAAAATTAAAAAAAAAAAAATAAAATATTTTCCTATATAATAAAATACGACAACGTTACAATATTGGATTGGAAGTGTACATCATTAAACAAAAATCAACAGCAGCATAAAAAGAAAATTTATTTAAAATACATAACAAATATATAATAAATATATACACATGTCGACAACGACGGTAACGATTATGGACTTATATCAAAAAGATGATGGATTTAATTCAGATGAAGGAATTGAAACATTATCATCTAGTCCAGCTTCAACAAATACATCAGTAATATCAACATCAGATCATGGTTCATTAGAAAATGTTGTTGATGATGATGATGATGATGATGATGATGATGATGATGATGATGATGAATATAAAATAAATAATGATAATAATGATGATGAAGATGATGATGATGATTTAAATGTTATATCACAACGTTTGGCTGTACTTTCATTTGAACAAGTCTCAAAATTAAATGATGTTATGAATGATAAAGTTAGTATACATGGACGTGGTAATTTTCCAACATTAGAAGTAACATTAAAAGACTTAGTTGCATTAGTAAGAAAAAAATTAGAATTGGAAGTACAATATGGTGGAGCTGGTATGTTAGTTAAAGATATACGTTTGAATGGTGGTGCCGCTAGTCATGTATTATCATCAGAAAATCAATCGTACAATGATTTAGATTTAATATTTGCGATAGAATTCAGTTCAACTCGTCATTTTGATCGTGTTAAATCAGCCGTCCTTAGCACTTTATTAGATTTATTACCAGAAGGTGTATCTAGACGTCGTATTATGCCATGTTCATTAAAAGAAGCATATGTTGGTAAAATGGTTAAAGTAAATAATAGTAATGATTGTGATAAATGGAGTTTAATATCATTAGGAAATTCACCAGGTCATAAAAATGTTGAATTAAAATTTGTTGATACAATGCGTAGACAATTTGAATTTAGTGTTGATTCATTTCAAATTCAATTGGATTCATTATTATTATTTTATGATTGTGCAGCATTACCAATATCAGAAAATTTTTATCCAACTGTTGTTGGTGAATCTGTTTATGGTGATTTTCAAGAAGCCTTATATCATTTAGAAAATAAATTAATTGCAACACGTAATCCAGAAGAAATACGTGGTGGTGGTCTATTAAAATATTGTAATTTATTAGTTAGAAATTATAAAGCTGTTGATAAAGATAGAATTAAGACTTTAGAACGTTATATGTGCTCCAGATTTTTTATTGATTTTCCAGATTTAGCAACACAAACAATTAAATTAGAAGCATATCTAAGAAATCATTTTTGGGAAACTGATGAAGAAAATTTACAATATCAATATTTAATGCATTTGAAACAAGTTGTTGAAAATTCAACAGTTTGTTTAATGGGACATGAAAGAAGGCAAACAATTTCATCAATACAATCATTAGCAATGCAAATATTATGCCGTGAACATCAAAAACAACGTATACAACATCAAGATAAATTAAGAAGACATAATTTAGTAATTAGTCAACAACAACAACAATTATATAATCAACAACAACAACAACAAAATGATAAAATTTTACAATCACAACAACAATCACAATTACATGTACAGCAATCACAACAAGAACAACAACAACAACAACAGCATCTCATACAAATTCAAACATCAGATCAATTACAATTACAACAAACTGTAGAACAACAACAACAGCAACCTACAACTTCACATATTCAAATAACAAGTGGTCCTCCAAGTTTCTTATATGCAAATGGTATATATTATGCTTCTGTGATTCCTACAACAATTTGTACATGTCCTACAACATGGTTAAGTGCAACATAAATAATAAAATAATTTATTTACATTTTTTTTTTTCGTTTTTCGTTTTTTTTTTTTGTTTTTTTTTTTTATTATTCAAATTTTAAATTTTTATTATGAATATTATAAAAAATAATCAAAATGTTCAATTTTAATTAATTATTATTCTTATTAATATTATAATAATATAAGTATATAATTATTATATATATATATAATATATAAATACAAAAAAAGAATATATATATATATATATATATATAAATAAATAGTTGATAAATAAATAATATTATTATATATAATCATAATACTATAATATACTTTTAGTAATAATTAAAATAAATTACAAAGAAGAAAAAAAAAAAAAACAACAAGATTGATAAAAATTAAAACAAATTTATAAAAAAAAAAAAAATATATATTAAATAAGATAAATATTTAAAATCCAAGTTTAAAATTCAAAAAAAAATTTTATTACCATCAAGAATTTATAAAACAATGCGATTAAAAAAAAAACAAAAAAAAAAAAAAAAACAATTAAAAAAAAGAAAAGAAATGTTTTTTTTTTATCAATTATTAATATTGAAATCATTATTACAACACAATTTATTAGTATATATTTATTACTAATATTAGTATATTAGTATATTTTCCTATAATTTCCATTAATTATTATTATTATTATTATTTTTTTTTTTTTATTGAATTTATTAAGTATTAATTTGTAAGGTTGCTTTTTATGTTGTAAGTTGCAAAAAATGAAATTAAAAAGAAAAAAACGTGAAAACATGTTAAATAAAAAAAAAAAAAAAACAAAACAAAACAAAACAGCAAAAGTTTTATTTTAATTAAGGAAAAAACAAATTTTTCTTTTTACCAAGACAAAACTAAATGCTGAAAAACATGTGAAAAAAGAAAATAAAAAAAAAAAAACAAAAAAAATTTTTATTCATTCAATTTGAAAATTGATAAAGATTACAATTATGTAAACCCTATTTTAATATAAGAAAAATAAAAAAAAAATTATATAATATGTACATACATATATATATATATAGATATATACATAATATAATATGTTATATTGTAAAAATTTGATAAAATTTGTATATTCTTAAGATTCAATTCAATTAAGATTCAATTAACATTCTTTTGGGATTAAATTATAGTATATATATATATGTATATATAATAATTTATACACATATATATATATATATATACAATAAAGTAGCAAAAAAAAAAAAAAAAAAAATGTATACGAATAAATGATGGGGTTAATTCGCACAATAATAAATCAATTATCATATTTCTGTATAATATAGTTACATACATATATATATATATATATATATATACTATATATATATACTATATATTATATTCGTTTATACATAATAATGAAGATCTTGTACTTATTTTCCATTTTCTATTAAATTTATTAAAAATATGAAAAAGTACAGTACTATACTAAAATACTGTACCTCTACTATAATATAAAATTTTTCAAAAAAAAATTCCATTTAAATAAAACTAAAAATTTTTAGAGAGTAAAATTACGATATTAAATGTATTTATTGTAAAAATTTTTGAAAAATACAAAATTATTTTAATGTGATTTTTTTGAATTTTTTTTTATTCTTTCAAAATATCTAATATTTTTACTATTGAAATTTTTTACTTTTTTTTATTTTTATTTATTTTTAAATTCCTTTTAACTATCTTTTATTATATTAATATTAATGTCTGGTGCTTTACAAGATCATAAAGATGGCGCACAATATAAATGTACCATCAATAAATATTTTGATTTACTTTAATAATGTATTATACCATCTTTTATTTTTTTTTTTTCAAATCCATATGGAAAAAAAAAAAACAAAACAAAACAAAAAACTAACAACTGATATACTCTTAAATCCCATATACACATTCATATATATAAAAATCAAATCAAATTTCTGTTTTTTTTTTTTTTTTTTTTTTTTTATAACTCATATTTATATATACATATATAAATATATTTAAACACATATATATATATACATATATTTATGTACACTATTATATTATGTAGATTTTATTTAAAAAATAAAAAAAAAAATAAAACAAAAAAATTTATTATAAATTCTGTAAATTATATATTATATATGTATAAAGTATAAAGTATATAAAAATATTTTTTAGTTAACTATTTTTTTTTTTTTTTTTTTTCTTAAAATCATTATCAAAATCATATATGAATCAATAATATTCATATATGTACTCATATATTATATAAATATATATATATATATATATATATATATACATATATATTTTATATTTTCTTTTATAATATTATATAAAAATATTAAAGAAAATAAAAATAAAAAAAAAAAAAAATAAAAATTACTTAAAAATTTTAAATTAAAAAAACATATAAAAATATATTAAAAACAAAAAAAAAAAAAAAAATAGGTTAGAAAAAACAATACAAAAGGTTTTTCTAACAAAAAAAAAAAATATTTATTTTGCAGGAAAGTTGTATATGAATTCTTTAAAAATAAATATATTTTTGCTAAAAGTAAAATAAAATAAAAAAAAAAAAAAAAAAAAAAATACTTAACTTTCTACTTACATATATATTTACATACATATATATTTAGTAAGAAATAAATTATATTTAAAAAAAAAACAAAAAAAAAATCTTTAAAAAAAAATATTAAAAATATGTTGTTTGATTATTTTTATTTTTTTTTTTTTCCCTTTTTTTTTAATAACTTGCAAATTCCAATATTACCAAAAATTACCTTATCAACGGCTTATTTGAATTTCTTATATTTGTTATAAACTGAACTGAATTTTCTTAAAAGATTTTGTGGAAGGAACTTAGTTAATCTCATCCCTTAGTAAGAGATCGAAATATAAAAAGAAGAACAAGAAGAAAACAAAGTAGAAATATATAATATAAGTATTAGACAAAAATTTCAAACCAAAAATTTTATTTGCTAACCCTTCTATTTGTAATTTTATTCAGATATCAGAGCAAATTAAGAAAACCTCACATGAGTAATTGATTAATATAAAATGTATTAAATGAAACAAAAAAAGAAAGAAAGACCATACAATTAAATGTTATCTTTAATCATTGTATTTATACTATAGGCATGTATAACAGTTTATATTAGAATTATACAGATACTTTTCAGATACGTATATAAAAAGAAAACATGTACGTATCATTGATTTTAAAACTAATATCTATAGTCAAAGAATACTTAGATTTTTACTATCAAATACTTACTTTTACTTATCAATTTCTTAAAAATTATTTTATTAATTTATTGTCATAAAGCGACCACCGCCTACAAAGCCTAACTAATTAATTGATTGAAATCATTGATTTAATGGCCATCCTATTTGCTAAAAAAAAAGAAAACAAAGTTTTATAGAATTTATACTTTGTCATACATAATATATATATGTACAAATATTTAATAATTTGTAGTTTAAGTTAAGCTTTATACAGCCTATAACTGAATTAAAAGGATCTGAAAACTTTTTTTTAGCCGACTTATATTAAATATTATTTTTTTATGGTGGAAATATAAGTAGAAAGCTTAGATTAAATAAATGACAGTAGGAAAATTATGTAATAGTTATTATGTTAATTCTGTTCTTTAAATATATTTCAAGAAATTTTACTTTTAAAGCTTTATATAAAGCTTAATTACGAAACGTTAATAATTTTTGTTCGCCTGTAAATATGCAATATTTATAAATTAAAATTAAAAGTAGTTAATTTTTTCCATTAAATATATTTTATACATTTCAATAAAAGTTATATTTAAATAAAAATATTTAATTGCATATTTTGATTTTTATTTTGAGGTGACCATTCCAATAAGAGTTAAATTTTTTTCACGTAAAATAAAATCAAAATTTAAATTTTAAAATCAAACTCAGAAACAAATGGAGGAATTAAAAATGTATGAATAAAATAAATAGGAAAGAAATATGAATTTCAAATATAAATGTGGATTTACAAAAATAGAAATAAAAATAATTGAGTAATAAATGAAGACAACAAAAATAAAAATATTAATATAAGAAAAAATTAAAATAGTTAAAATAAATAACATAAATTTATATTGCAAATTGCTTCAGTAGAAAGAAAACGTATTTTGTAAAGTGGCGATAGAGAAGAAAATTTTTCGGTGTTAGTTTTCTATAAAAAATCAAGGAGGAAACTGAACCAAAATACTCTCGAATCTCGATACTGAAATTAGAAGCATAATAAGGAAATTTACAAAGATAAGGAATGGGGAATTTTTTTTTTCCTTGCCACTCCTATAAAGAGCATAAGGCATTCACTAAGTCATTTATAATATTTGACTAAGCTTCAGTTTCGAGAATCAATAATTTTATTAAGCCGCTGATTACTCGACTGTAGCTATTGTACAAGACTATGAGACGTTTCTTTTATTTTTACGCCATCTATTATCTTATACAAGGATTGTGTTTTATTATTATTTTATTTTTTATTATATATTACGATATAATATTATGTAATTATAATTCATAAGGCATTTATACTTATTTTTAATTCAATTATATTATACTAATTATATATTATAAGAAAAATTTATATTACTTTTTATTATTCTATATGTCCGATCCGGGGTTTGAACCAAAGACCTTTCTCATGAAAGGCTTGTAATATGTCTTGGCTGGTCATATACGAATTTAGATATTCTTTAGATATTCGTTTTTAAAAGTGTTTTCTATAGTATAACAACATCTCATTTTTAGACCATAAACAATAGTAATACATATATTCCATATACCCAATTCCATTTCCATACATTTGTACGTATGTATTGTTTGGTTTAATATTATATTTCAAAATTTAGAGAAATCAATATTTTTAACAAAGATAATAGTGTTTTGTAATAAGCCTTTCGATTTTTCTTCAAAATTATTTAGAAAAGTTTTTAAAAATTATCATAAATTGACAATATGTCCTATAGTCAAGAGAGCAAACAATAATAATCAGAATAAAATTGTCCCAACACTGTCTTGTAAACTAACAAAATGGTTAACAATCAACAAACCATCAACAAAAATTTTCAAGTACTTGCTAAACGTTTCAAGAGAACAATATTCTTAATAAGACTTTATAAGGATTTTTCGTATAAAAGTAGATCAGTACAAAAGAATGAGTATAAACAATTTACAGAATTCTTGCTAGATTTATATTATATAAAACATTTTTTGTAAACATAATAAGGACTTTTAAAGTTAAGGAGTAAGTAACCATTACTTCACATTTATAACATTTTAAGGTTCATGTATTTGTTTATTGTATGGATAAGAATAGTCAAGTAATTAGTAACTGTCACCATTAGAAGAAAGCATTTGGTACACACAACATTTTATTTTAGACTAAAATTTTATTTTTATTTCAATTTAATAAACAAAAAAAAATTGATAATATTATAAAAAAAGTAAAAAATACATAAATACGTAATTTTAAAAAATAAATTACTGGTTCAATGATTAGCGGTGCATATTATTCATAAAATTTTATGTAAAATAATAATTTCTTTCTTTAAAAATACTTTTGAACTGCAAAATATGTGGCACAAAATGCTGTAAAAACTGTAATAAACATAAACAATGTTTTCTTAAGAACCTTAAATTAAACGAAAAAAAAAAATAAATAAAAAAAATGAACTTATATTATAATATAGTAAATTTTTAATACATTATCTTGCCATTTACGATTTTCAATGCATTTTTTATATTGCATTCTTGAAAATGATACTGAATTATAAAGTGGAATCCATGTTTTAGGGAACAATTGATATAAAAATGTATCCAAAGTTTTACGAAATAGAAAACTTTTTTTTGTTACCAAATCACGCATCTTAAATTTTAGATAAAAAATTTACGTCGAAAAATTAAAAAAAAAAAATATATAAAATATAAACATATTTATGTATATATATATATATACCTCAACATAATTATACATAGCTAAGTCACAAATAGCATGAGCATTCTCCCAACGCATTTCACTAAATTCAGTAATAGCTCCTTCAAGATCTTTATTTGTTTGACATAAAATCTCATATAAAATTGTACAATCTTCAAAGCCAGCATTCATTCCTTGACCATAAAATGGTACCATAGCATGTGCTGCATCACCTAATAAAAGTGCTTTTGATGAAACATTATATGGATAGCACTGAAATTTATAAAAATTAATATTTTATTTTTAACAATTTTATGTTTTCTTTTTCTTTACTTTTATTGAAATTAAATGTTGTGGTCTTGTATTGAAAAAATCTTTTATTAATCGATTTTCTCCAATTAATGGAACAGCATCTGGGAAATTTCCATAAAAAAATTCGAGTAATTGTTTTTCAGTTTTAATAGATTCGAAATTATTGAATGGCATGAATAATGTTACAGTCCAACTTTTATCTTGATTTGGTAATGCAATCATCATAAATTTTCCTCTTGGCCAAATATGTAAATAATTTGCTGGCATTGCAAACTAAAAATATTTAAAACATTTAAAAAAAGTTATAAAAATTACAATAAAATAATATATTAATCTAAAAAAATTGCATATTTTTAGGACAAATATTATATTGAAATTTTTATATAATATTTAAGAAAGTAACAAAAATATTATAAAATTTCTAATACATAAAAATAATTTCTTAAAGAAAAAATTACATCATCATTATGAGATGGTATACATAATTCAATGTAGCCATGTTCGATATATGTTTGACTAAAATTAAAACCTGAAGATTGTAACATTTGTCTTCGGACTTGACTGTAAGCACCGTCACATCCTATTACCAAATCTGCCTTTTTCGTATATTCTTCATTATTTTCACAACTGAAATTTATAATTAAATCTTTTTTGAGATAAAAAATTTATATTTTTTTACAATTTAAACATACTTTTTGAATTTTAGAATTCCATCTCTTAGATTAGCCGAAATTAATTTCTGTTTAAAATTTCTTTTAATATTAGAATATTTTTCACCAGCTATGCATAAAATTAATTTTTTTTTAGATAATATTGTTTAATAAAAAAAAAAAAAAAAAAAAAAACAAAATATAAATAAATAAATTTATTAGACTTTAAAATAATTCAATTTGTTATTCTAAACGCGTTTTTATTTATTTAAAAATTTGGATAAATAAAATTGTCAATTTTTAATTAATTTAGTATATGCTTCTTAATGTTTAAAAATGTACTACTTTTAATTTTTTTTTTTTTATTTTACGTGTTTTGCAAACAAAAAATCTTTATTTGTTTTAAAGAATTTCAATAAATTATATATACCAGTTAATAGAACTTCATTTAGAAATTTTCTTCCTATTGAATAAATACACTAAAAATACCAAAATTAATTTTTATTATTTATTTAAAATTAATTGTTAAAATAATTTTAGACTTACTTGATTGTTAACAGAATCGTATGGAACTGAAGTTGTTTTTCCATTTAAATCATGTAACATACGTCCTCTCATGGGTATTCCATGTTGTAATAGAATATCTTTAAGACCAATTTCTTCGAGAGCTTTTAAACCACGAACCGATAATGCTAAATTAATACTTCGTCCTTTTGCTTGTTCAACTTTTCTAATATCTAAGAGAGAAAAAAAAAATTTAAATGAATTTTTGAAATGAATTTATTTTCGAAATACATTACCTTCTCTGTATTCATGTATCGTAACATTGTAGTTAAGCTTAGCCAGATAAAGAGCAGCCAGTGATCCAACCTATTTAAAAATAAAATAAAAAAATTATTACTAAGCATTAATAATAATATATGTTCGATTTATGAACATAAGGGTATAAAAGTTACTTATATTTTAGTATATTTATATAAATATTTATTTATAAAAGTTATAGATATGTTTATTGAAAAATTTCGAAGTTATATACATGATGGCTATTTGAACTTCTTACGTTCTTCCATTTAAATTTCTTTTTTACTAAATTTTAAATATTTCGTCTATGGTCAAGGTATGGGGATATAAAAATGCAGTTGTATGACATCTACCCGAAACTGTTAGCATTAGATCAGCAAAATTTTGAAGAAGATGTTTGCCAAAAGAAGTTTTTGAAGGTTCTTTAACTTAAACGTCGAAGGTATGGTGATAAAAATGGCAGTTTGCCATACGCGAAACTGTTAACCTGTTGCGTTTAGACCTTCTCTTGGCAAAAAATCTTTAGCTTAAAGCTCCATGATATGGGAATAGAAAATCGTAGTTGTTTGACAAATATCCAAAACTTTTAACCTATTGCGTTAAACCAACCAAATTTTGCAGAAGATGTTGGTAAAAAATTTATCTTCTTTTGGAAAAATTTGTTTGCCAGCTACTCGAACCCTGCTGGTTCAGTTTTATATAAAAATGAAATGGCAAAAATTTCAGAATCCCTGCCTCCATTATTTTTTGAGTTATAAAGGTACAGGCGCGTGAACGAATATAACTTAATCGACTTATACAATTTACCTTTTCATATCTATCTTGTTGTCTTTACAATGTAACAAACGTAATCATAAATTTATTATACCCTTAGAATTATTTTGGTACGAGTATAAAAAATTAAAAATTTTGTCAGATCGTAAGATATATTTTTAATAATAATTTATAATAAAATATTCTGTTTTAAATTTCATCAAATTTTAATTATTTAATTTAATTTAATTAAATACCACACATTTTTGAATTTGATACATTTTTTTGAAATTACAAATGCATTACATAATAATAATTTTTTTATTATTAATTTAAAAATATCTTTAAAATTTTTCCCCAGTAGAAATAAATTTTTTGCATTAAAATTGTATTGAAAATAAAGAAAATAATAAGTTTACTAATATTTCGGAAAATACAAAAATAATTCTTCTAATTAATATTATATACATATATATGATTTTAATCGGACACTCTGATATCATTTTCATAATTTTTGATAACATCTCTTGCTTTTAAAATTTTTGCTCGCTTATAATACTAAGACATCATCATAAAAATGATTCAATACTTGATTATAGATAAGGAATATTTTCTTAAATTTTTAAGTGCTTACATAAAATATATGTATGGAAAAATTAAATATTTAGGGCTTGCAACTATAAATAACAAAATGCTATGGAATGAACATATTTTTAATTAAGCAAAGAATGCTGCTTAATCTTTGGGTATTTTTTGTCTCTCTAAGATCGCGTATAACTCCAACATATAGGTTAGCGTTACCTGGATAAAATTGAAAATCGTGCCTTTCACTACTCTTAAGTACAAGCATCGAAATATTGGAGCATTATCTTTCTTTTATACAGATATGTGATAGGTAATCGCACTTATGCAATATGTTCTATTTCTATATACTGTGAAAATTTCTAGATGATTTAAAACTGGTTAATGTGAGACTTATTTATTGTGAGAACTATACTAAGATCTGAAGGACGCTTCTATTCAATGTGTTCACAACTATGATAGATATGATCCATTAAATAATTTGTAACTTTTCAATCAGAATCTGTTATATTTATTTTATTACTATTTTCCCGTAATTCCTCTCTCTCTCTCTATTATCTAAACCTACAATAACTTTGTATTAAAGCCACAGTTATTTATGCTATAGTTTAAATAGCGTGTAAAACAAAAAAAAAAAAAAAAAAATCACGAGTGTAAAAATATTGTATGTTTTTGTTTTGAACAAAATTAAATCCATACAATTAACTAATCATACATTTACAGGAACAGATAATTGATTCTGAGATCATATGACAGTTAGAAATTTTGTAATTTGTAAAAATATTTATTCCTTAATAATTAAAAATAATCCTTTTTATATTTAAAAGATAATGAAAGAAGCATTACTTTGGATTTTAAATTTATACATGTATGTATTATTTTTTTTCTTTTATTAATTCATTGCAACAAAGTTCTATTTCACAATTTTACACTACGATTTAATTTAATTTTTTATCGATAATCTAATTTAAATTTTTTTTTTTTTAAATCTTTAATTTTCTAACATATATATCTTAAGCTGTCCGTATAGATACGAATGTTTTTAAATACTACAACCTTTACCTTATAATTGAGCTAAATTAAATTTCATTATCAAGTAATATTTTGTTTTTTTTTTTTTAATTTGTAAATAAATCTCTAATAGTCTAATACATCTATATATATATATATATATATATGTATATAATATATATAATATATATATATATATATATATATATATATATATATATAATAACTATGTATATAAAAAATTGGTGAAATTCTTAAAATATTTTATGGGATTTTATTGCTAAATAATGCAAAATAATATTTTTTCATTGACCCATTTATATAAAACCACAATGTGAATTGACTGTGTAATAATAATAATATTATATGTATAGAACAATTTTAATAATATACTAATTAATATTATTAATAAAAAAGAAAAATGTATATATTATGATCTATTTAAAATAATCAAATGCAATTTGATAATATAATGCAAATTATTGAAAGAAAAACAAAAAAAAAAAGATTAATATAAATCTTATAAACTTTTCATTTAATATAACCAAAAATAGGTCAAGGAGTTTTTCTTTTTTTTTTTTTTTTTTTTTAATTTAATTTTTCAATTCACGACAATTTAATTTAATTCTAAATTAAAAATCTTTTCAGTATGTATTAAAAAAATAATTATAAAGTAATTAAAAGTAAGGTTTTAAATATTTAAAAAAATAAATAATATTAATTTAATATAAAGTATAATACTTACTAAACCACCACCAATTATTGCAACATTTGTATCTTGTTTAACAATACCGTTAACTTTTTTTTCCATTATATTATTTTTGAATTTATTTATTTATAAAATGATTTATAATATTATAATATTAAAATTATTAATTATAAATGAGAAAAAATTAATATTTTTATTATTAATAAAAAATTAATAGATTAATTATAAAGATGTTATATATATATATATTTTTTTTTTTGTTATAATTAAAATTATTAGGTATAAAAAAAAAAAAATAAAAAAATTAGATTATTATATTTTAATAAAAAACAAAAAAACAAAAAAGAAAAAAACAGAACAAAACAATTAAAATTAAATAAATAAATTTTTGCGTAATATACACCCTTCTCGATTCAAAATTGAACAAATAATAAAAAAGTAAAAAAAAATTTATGTTAGTGAACTAATTTAATATTATAATAATTTTATATAGAAATAGATAGATGAATGGAAACCTTATAACTAAAACAAGTCTACTATCTTAAAAGAGGAGAAAAAAAATTGTTGTAGCGAACACAAATAATAACAAAATGTGCAATCTGATATTTTATAATATTAAGATTTCGAAAAAAAGAAAATTTCATTCAAATTGTATTCTAATTTTTGTTATATTTTATTTTTCAGTTTTGTTTTTTTTTTTTTTCTGTTTTACTGTTGTCTATCACTGATATAACACAATGAAGAAGCTTTTTTTATACCCTACACATTAAGTATAGGGTATATTAACTTTGGTATTGTGTTTGTAACCACCAAAAGGAAGCGAGTTAGGTATAGACATGTATATATATTCTGAATCAGGATCACCTCAGGAGTCGATTTAGCAATGTCCGTCCGTCCGTCCGTACGCACGATAACTCAAAAAATAATGATGCTATCTTGATGAAATTTATACTGTAGGTTAACAATGACTAAGGTAAGGCGGGGATTGTAAATGGGCGATATCGGACCATGCGTTCGAGTACCTCCCATACAGCTCCCAAAACCGAATACGCATACATATCTTCGAAATTATTAAAGATAGAAACTTAAAATTTTGTACGAGGGTGTGTTTTCCTAAATCCCTGATATGCCTAAAATTTGAGATGAATTGGAGTGGTTGTTCGGGTACCTCGCATACAAATCTCAAAACCGAACAAGCATATATTCGAAATTAATAAAGATAGAAACTTCAAATTTGGTACTAGGATGTTGTGTCCTGAATCCCTTATTTGTTGAAAATTTGAGATGAATTGGAGGAGCTGTTCGGTTACCTCCCATACAACTCCCAAAACCGAACAAGTATATCTTCGAAATTAATAAAGATAGGAACTTCAAATTTGATACGAGGGTGCTGTTTCCTAAATCCCTGACTTGCCTAAAATTTGAGATGAATTGGAGTGGTCGTTCGGGTACCTCCCATACAACTCCCAAAACCGAACAAGCATATCTTCGAAATTAATAAAGATAGAAACTTTAAATTTGGTACTAGGGTGTTGTTTCCTGAATCCCTCATTTGTCCAAAATTTAAGATGAATTAGAATGGTTGTTCGGGTATCTGCCACACAACTCCCAAGACCAAACAAGCATATCTTCGGAATTAATAAATATATAAACTTAAAATTTGATATAAGAATATTCTACTCTGTTGATGTCTCTAAAATTTGAGATGAATTGGGGTGGTGGTCCGCGTGCCTTCACACACTTCCCAAGACCTAACAAGCTTATTTTCGAATTTAGTAAAGATAGAAATCTGAAATTTTGTACAAAGGTTGTAAAAGCATTTATTTTTTTAGCTTAGTTATATTAAATACTTAACTAAAATAACTTATGGATTTTTAATTTAATTTGAATTTTTTAGGTGTAGGGTATAAATAAGTCGGTTACATCGACTTACTGTTACTTTTACTTGTTTTTTTTTAAACAATTTTTTTCTTATATTTTTTAATAATTACTTCCAGATTTTTTAAAACTAGAAAAAAATATTTTATATTAAAACATGGAAAATAATTTTATACAACAAAAAACAAAAAAAAACAAAATCATTTACATACAATTTAATTAATTACATACAATTTATATTATGTATAGTTTAAATAGTAGAAGATAGTAAGTACTAATCCTTTAATAATAATCAAAATTTAAAATTTTAAGAATTATTTTAATATTCAAACTATAATTAATATTAAAAAATAACTAAAATCTATAAATGGTATTCGATTTTTTTTTAATAAAACTTTAAAAGAAAATTTAGAAAACAAAAAAAAAAACAAAAAGCATAATAAAATAAATTATTACCATGTCACCACATGTGATTTAAATCAAAATAAAGGAAATAATAATATTTTTTAATTATACAAAAAAAAAAAAAATAAATTCTATACATACAATAGAAAATTTTTGGACTATTATCTCTTTTATTTTACAACTCATTTATATGTCTTTTATGTGTCATTTCAAATTTTTACGAACTTTTACCGTTTCTTATTAAACACTTATCAATTCAAAACTAATCAATAATTGCTAATTTTTAATTTTAAACAAAACGATTTGGTAAATAAATAACAAATGATATACTAGATAATAAGCGAACCATCGAGCAGGAAAGGATAAACGATCTCAGAGTTTAGGTGTAAGGTTAGAACCTTTTGGTCTACGGTCTACCTTTTTGGTCTACCTTTTAAACCAATAACAACAAATATTTT
Organism: Poecilobothrus nobilitatus; assembly: GCA_947095535.1. Classification (NCBI taxonomy): domain Eukaryota; kingdom Metazoa; phylum Arthropoda; class Insecta; order Diptera; family Dolichopodidae; genus Poecilobothrus; species Poecilobothrus nobilitatus. The sequence goes on from OX352773.1 coordinate 163,373,516, forward strand.
TTGAAATTTTTTATCTATTATATAAAGCAGAAACTATAATGTTTGTTTGTTATTTATGGATTCCTATACGGTCGCCCTGATTCCAGAAGTTGACCTATACCTATACTACTTGTACATAATAAAGTATAAATAATAATAAAAACTGTACTGTTAAACTTTAAAATTACCATTACTTTAAATTACCATTTTACCAAAGTATGCCTGTGTGAGTTGGTGTTTTTGTGAGGCTCTATGAAATAAGATCGAACGAAATAATTACGAAATGTCAAAAATTAAATAAGCACGAAAAAAAAACCGTATTTTTTTCGGATTTATTTCACCTTAAAATTTTTCATACTTATTTCATAATGAAATAACTACGAAAATTAAAAAATGAAATAAATACGAAATTTCGATCTTATTTCATAATGGAATAACTACGAAAATCTAAAAATGAAATAATTGCGAATAATTAAATGAAAACCTCTTAAATCATGTAATAATTAATTAAAAAAAAAAAAGGAAACAATTTTCGAATTAAAGAAATACGATATATGGTGGGGTGTCATAAAGCCATAAATCATAAAGCCATATTTCACGAATATGGGTTTATGAGTCATAAAGTCATATTGGGAATATGCCTTTATGACTCATTTGAATGGGTCATAAAACCATATTTTAATAAAACATTTTGTGTCATAAACCCATAATTAAATTATTCTCTGATTCAAATATAATTTTTTTTGTATAATTGTTGTTTGATTTATGTTGAAAAATGTTTGCAAAAGCTTTGGTGCTGAAATATGTATGAAAGAAAATACTTAGGAAAGATTTTAGAGTTGGTACAAAATCAAGATAACCGCTTTTTCCAGAATATATATATGTAAAAATTCTGGAACAAGGAACAACCCTGGTTTCGTAACCAGGGGTGAAGAGTGGCTCTTTTGCAAATATTGAATAATTTATGTGGAGGGTTTTTATAGTTGGTTACAAAATCAGGGTATTTCTACATTTCCAGAATATTTACATATATGTTCATGCGAGATACTGAATTAGGAGGGATTTTAGAATTCGGTTCTAGAGTTTAATAGTTTGTCTTTTAAAGTTAATTTAAACGAATGAGACTTAACACCATATTTCGTACTTATTTAATTTTTGATTTTTTTCTTCTTATTTCATTATGAAATAAAATCGAAATTTCGTACGAAAAATCATAAATGAAATAAATTCGAAAAAAACCAAAAATTTTCTTTCGAACTTATTTAATTTTTGGTTTCGTACTTATTGCGTTCGATTTTATTTCATAGGGCCTGTTTGTGATCTCTATATTTAATCACGATAACTTTACAACACTTTCTACAAAGTGATTAAAATACGATATTAAATCTATATATACACTTATATATATATATATATATATATATATTTATTTTTTTTGGGTTCCTACGATGTTTTGCGTCAGTTCTTATAAAGAAAAGTAGAATCTTCTATCTGAAATAGTATAGAACGATTAAATATAAAAAAATACAATAACTTATAAATCTAGAAAAAAATTTTGATCTGAAACCTAAGCAAACAGTCAATCAATACTTTTATTTACACTTATAATTTTTGAATTTATTTTAAAACCCAAAATTAGTTAAAATAATATTTAATTTTTGAAAAATAATTAAAAATCGAATATGTCACATAATCATATTGATCTTTTGACTACTTTAAAATTTATAAAAAAATTATATTATATTGTTTACATTTTAATTCATTGCTAAAAACGAAGAAGAATACAGTTGCCTTTGTCAACTCTTAGATACCCGTACGACCCGTTAGTATGTGCATAGCCTGTTACTCTGCTTACAATATTATTTTTTTAATATTTTAGTATTTTAAAATAATTTGGGTGAATTTTATAATTTCTAGAACTATAATTTAAATATTATATTATATTAATGCGCACATAGTATATTTATATTGTTATAAGTATATCGCCATACATTGCAATATTTCTTTAAAAATATATCCATTCATAGAATAATTTCTTATAAGTACAATAAAATACATATATGTATGTAAATACGGCGCTATATAATATACATCTATACTCTTATCATTCATTCATCAGTGACATATACGATATGTAAATTAACATGATATTATATAAGTATGTATGTATATATCAATATCATATAAATAAAAATTCTTCAAGCAACCGTTATGTTGTTTATTTATTTAAATTTTTTTGTACTACGCATTATATCTTCAACAATTTCAAATTATCGAGTAAAACAAAATTTGAAAAAATCAAGTAACACTTTCGTCAGTTATAAAGTAACCCTATATTATTAAAAAAAGTTGTTAACAGAAACAAGAGTATAATGTTGAAGCTTTAATTTTTATGTATTACTTCAAAAAAATTTTAACAGGTGTTCAAGTTACAGGTGTTTAAAAATAGGAAATTTTCAGTTTTTGACCCCTTACAGCTCCTAAACGGGGGGCGATACAAAAAAAATTTCTGAAATGATTCATACTTATTTTCAAGGATCTAACTTCTGTCAAAATTTCAAGTTTCCAACTTAAACAGTTTAGAAAATAGAAGGGTTAAAGGATTTTACAATAATTCAGTTTCGCATAACGGTAAATTAAGAAACCGTGTAGCACAAGTATATATTTATTATATACATGTTTGTAAAGCTCATAATGACACCTATCGTTTGGAATTTTCAGATTGAAGATATACTCTATAGAGCTTGTGTTATAACAATTTAAATATAGAGATTTTTCGAACTTTGAGGGGTTAACGGGTGGGGCTACATAAATTTTTATATGTACAAAAAATTAATATTTTTATGATATCTATCAGCGGTTAAAATTTCATGGCTTTACTTCAAAAAAATTGTGAAGATCTAACAGTTAGTTGTTCGGGAGCTACCCGAAGTTTTGGTCGGAACTCAACCAAAAAAAATAGGGAACCTACAAATTCCTCCCAGAATATTTTGTGTAAATTTCAAGATTCTAGCTTTCTTAGTTTTTGAGTTAGCGTGCTGACGGACGGACGAACGGACGGACATGGCTTAATCGACTTAGAATTTGATTCTGATCCGATCCATGTCTTTGAAGGTATATCTAGCTCGCTTATTCCGAGGTGTTACAAACGAAGGAGTAATTTTATTATACCCGATACTTATCGTGCGGATATAATAATTACGTACATGTAGTATACATTATGCATATAGTTTATTTTGTCTTTTACCATAGAAAGTGTCACTATCTACATACATATATACCACATATTATTTAAACAAAAATAAAATTATCAAAATTTGGTAAAACAAACAAATGGTTTTATGATAGACTAGCAGATTATTCGGTATTGTCTGAGAATTAGAATTTGAATTAGTTTAAGATTTTTATATTTAAAAATAGAAATATTTGACATTTGGCTTTTTTTTCGTTATCGAAATATACATTTATTTGATTGAAATTAAAATTTAAGGAAATTAAAATAATTTACAATACCTTAAAATTAAAAAATTTACTTACCTGCCTATTAATAATTTTTAATTCATTTTTACCGACCGCATACAATTATGTAGGTATTGTAATAAGGTAGGTATTGTTTTCAATCTAAAAATTTGTACCTGAGATTTTGGCAAATATGCACTACTTCGGTGTGACATACTTTTATTCTCGTGTACTTTTTAAGTTTTTTACGAATATTTCGTAACAGAAAAATTTTATGAGAAAAATTATTAAGAAAAAGTTGTTACACAAGTAAAGAGCAAGAACTTTGCCATAGAATATTTTTTGATCCGACTAACTTTAACTTTTATTTAATTTTTATTTAATTAAAAGTCCAAATTTCATACATATTTTTAGCACGCCATATGAATTTATACGAACAATTTTCTTTTGTTTTTTTTTATGGGTTGGGTACGAAATCTGTAATTTCAAAATCCGAAAAGCCAAAATCCATAATTTCAAAATCCGTAATTTCAAATCCATAATTTCAAAATTCGTAAAAAAAATCCATAATCCAATCCGCGCGGATTTTTTGTCGTCTATTATTTGGAATTTTCAAAACTATAAATAAAAATTTCAAAAAAAATTAGTTCTTTCTCAATGTCTCTGGTATTTTGATATCATCTAGTTTTTCGAGTTCTTTTTGTTGCAAACTTTTTCTTTTTCTACTAATTTTTGCATATTGTGCAGTTTTTGATGGTAAATATTGCCGGCAGAGTTTATTAGAAATAATCAGAAATAATTTTTGATGACATTTTTTCCGTTGCTTGGGCTTGATCTGTCACATATAAATTGGTTTCGCAAATTTTTGAAGCAGATGCCATAGGATCATGATTATGTGCACTTGAACCACATTTAATAGTTCCTTGAACTATATAAGTGGTAACACGTCCAGAGCATTTATCAACTTTTCTCCTCTCACACTCCCAATTTATGGTATTTTTATTTGTTTTTGATAATAAATACCCGTAACCTTAATATAAATTTTTTTCCCCTTATTTGATTGTAAAATGGTTATATTACCCATATTTATAAATTAATGGTAAAATGGTAAAACAACAGTAAAATTTAAAAAAAAAACAAAACTGCTTTTTACTTCAAACTTGCAAGAAGAATAAAAATTATATAAGATCAAGCTTAGATCAAGCAGGTTACAAAATCAAAATATTACTTAAAATTAATATTAACAATATAAAGAGAAAAAAAAATAAAATAAAATAATTACTGAATAGATATGGGAAATTCCAAAAAACAGCTAGTAAGTAAATAAAATCATATAAATAGAAAAAATTGCAAGTGTCATTTAGTGTTCATTTTATGGATTTTGAAAAGTATGGATTTTGAAATTATGGATTTTGAAAAGTATGGATTTTATTAGTATGGATTTCATTGTACGGATACGGATTTTTTTAAGCTTTATGGATTTAGTTGTTTATGGATTTTAAATATACGGATTTTTTTATATCTCTAAAAATTTATATATGTACATGTATGTACATTATATCTATGCGTATTATGCTTTTGTTGATGACATAAAATTAAAACGGTGAAATTTTTGTTAGCAGATTCAATATTAATCTTATGTTTGTTTTGTATTTGTTTACAGTTATTATTATTTTTTACTTCTAATATTTTTGAATGAAAAAAAAATCATGTACCTAGATTACATAATAATGAAAATGGATGTATGAATAAATGCACATATATTTTTACGATTTCATTGCTTATTATTGTTATTGAATAAAACAAAATGTTGTTAAATTATTAGAAGTTATCTTGCTTTAATATAAATTATTATGTAAAAAATCTATAAATTTTGGTGGAGATAGCTGATTTTTTTTATTTTTTTTTAAAAAAGTTTTTTTTCTAATGACAGAACAATGCGTACAATTTTTATAGAGCAGCCCAACTTGCTTAAACATTACAATGCTAACATGGGCGTTGTAGACAGAGCTAAACAGAATATGAGTTTGTATAGTATTTCGATTCGTGAAAAAAAGTGGTATTTTCCATTGTTTGCTGATCACATTGATATGATCGAACATAATGTATGGCAGATACATAAACAACAAGGTGGCACAATGGATCACCTTATATTTCGTAGAGCAATTGCAGTAAACTTGCTTGAAACTTACAAAAAATCAGGCAAAATAGAACCTTGCAAAGGTACTTCCAATTTAAATGAAAACTCCAAGTATGACCAACACAACCATTTGATAAGATGTCAAGAAAATCAAACAAGATCAAACAAGTATTATGTAATAAAAAAGCACAATTTAAATGTATAAAGTGTAATGTCGTGTTGCATTCAAAGTTTTACTTTGAAGCTTACCACACAAAAGAATAAAAAATATTTTAAGAAAATTATATTCAAACTTCTACCGTCCTTTTAAAAGAATAGTTAATTTCTAATAAACCAGTTAAAAAATTTTTTGATTTTGTTTTAGTTTAGTTAAATATATACATATAAATGCACAAAACTATACCACCAAAATGTAAAAATTCTACAAAAAAAGTTTCAGGTGAATCTGGGTTAATCAAATGTTCTTTAGTTTATCTGAGAGAGGCTTCTCGGAATAATTTCTTTAGAAGCTATTTCGATGAATTTTTTTTTTTAAATAGTACAACTGAACTTAAAATATTTAAATAGAGTATATATACATATATTTTTATAAAGCTATAAAAAAGTGTTCACAATAGATATGAAAATATAAACGACATTTTATTTATACTTATTTTTAACTGTTGTAACTAAATATTCTAAAAATATATACATTAATTTTTCACTTTTTAGTTTTATATTTATTTATACATAAATATAATTTAACTTCTATTCAATTTTTATAGTAAGTATTTACTATAAATGTTTTTTTTCACATAATATTTGAAATTAACACAATTTAACTAAGTAAAATTTATTTTGTTACTGAATTATCTAAAAAATTTTAACAAATAATTAAGAAAACAGTTTTTAGCACATTATTCTTAAAATAATTTTGAAAAATTTGCTTATTAGTTTCACTCTATCCGTCCGTCTGTTTGCTAAACTTATACATCGTTTAAGATAAAAGAATGCAATTTTAACCAATGAAACAATCAACAATGCATATGCACATTATTATTGTTGTTTTATTTAATAGTTTCGGGTGTATTAAAATTACTTCTCCGTTTATAACAACTCTAAAGAGGCATGATAGACTCAAATGTATGAAACAGATCAGAATCGAAAAATTAGTCAATTAAGATTTGTACGTCAGCACTATAACTCAAAAACGAAGAAAACTTACAGTCTTGAAATTAACACAAAAAATATTGTTGGATAATTTGCCTATTTTTTTTTTTTTGTTGAGATCCGACTAAAACTTAGGGTACCCCTCGAACAACAAACTTTTTGAAGTCTTAAGGTGGTGTCACGAGAATCAATAATTTGTTTTTTACTTTCCACTTTGGTCGATTTGAATCAACTATCAGTGTTGGGGAAAACAATTTGTGTTCGTTTAAGCCAACTGAGTTGACTTTGAAAAAGAATTCGTGTTTTATATATATATCAATTATTGAAATTGTTGAGGTTGATAAGTAACAGAAAAAAAATGTAAATAAATAAAAAATTTAACGGTTGTTTGAATAATTTATATTTATATGTTTTTAGTATATTATATGTATTTATATGTATGTATTTTGTATGTACTTATATTATGTATTTTGTTGTACTTATAAAAAATTATTGTATGAATGAAATATTTTTAAAGAAATATTGCGATGTATGGCGATATGTAAAAAATATATACGTATTAAATATTATGTACGTATGCATTAATAAATATTATATTTAATATTTTGCAGTAAGTGGTTTCATAATCACTAGGTGCTCGGTTCGAATATGCACTAAAAGAATAATATCTATGAACCATAGTTTCAATAATTATAAGACTCACGGACATTATTTTAAAATGATAAAAAATTTAAAAAATAATATTAAAAGTATTATAGTGATAGATACTATATTGTATTTTGAACACAATTAGGTTTTTAAGAGTTGATAAGGGCAACTGTATTCTTCCTTGATTAAAATTAAAATTAATGTTGTAGAACAACTTTTTTATGTAGCCCAACCCGTTACGAAGCTACAGTCCCTCAGTTAAAGATATTCTTATTTTTAAAAGAGTATATCTTAGGTTCTGTTTGTAACATTTTTTCAATCTGATAACGCCAAATCGTAGGACTTATTTTACCTTTAAATATTAAAATTATACAATTTTTTAAAATTTAATGTTTACCTTTATGTAGAGGCAAAATTTTGCAATATTTAGCTTTTTTCATATTTTCGCAACACTTTTAGATAGAATTCTGATATTTTGAGAGAAGAAAAATCTTTCAGAATAAACATTTTTTTATATACCGTCTCCGGTTAAAAGCTATTGTAAGTCAAAAATTGAAAATTTGCTATCTTTAGACATCTGTGCAAATTTTTCGTTAGTAAGACAAAAAATTAAAGCTCCAATACTATATTTTTGTATTTGTTAATAGCTTTTCTTAATTATATCTTTTTTACTTTAATGAAAAGAATTTCCACATCAATTGCAAGTATTTTCTTTTTGAATACAAGTACTACCTTTTCAAATGCAAGTTTCCCTTCTTAATAGCCATTTTTCCAGCCTGGCTATTATAGTGTATACACTATTATAGTTTTACTTTCTAATAATTGAGTAGCTTTGAATATCATTTCAAAACTTGTATTTGAGAAGAAAATAAAGGAGGTAGAAGACTGAAATTTTTTTTACGTCACTTTTGCAAAATTGTTAGTTTTGCTATTTAAATCCAACATTTTCGGTCGGCGGATTCGAGTAGCTGCCATACAACTTCTTTCTCTATAAAGAAATAACTCAGTATCTATTCAAGCTAGGTTTCTGAAATTTTGCAAATGATGATCAAGTTTTATGGCAACAACTTCTGTAAAATTTGGTTGTGGTGGTGCGATCTTGGAACTTAATGAAACTAGGCGTCTGAAATCTTGCAAATGATGATCAAGTTTTATGGCAACAACTTCTGCAAAATTTGGTAGTGGTGGTGCGACGGCTTCGGGTAGCTGCCATACAACTTCTCCATTTAAATGAGAATAACTCAGTGTCTATTGAAGCTCGGTATCTGAAATTTTGTGAAGAGGTGTCGACTTACATACCAAAAACTTTTGTAAACTTTCGTTGGTCTAGAGCAGCCAGTTTAAGCTTCTTGCACCTCTTGGAACTTAATGAAGCTAGGGGTCTGAAATCTTACAAATGATGATAAAGTTTTATGGCCACAACTTCTGTAAAATTTGGTTGTGCTGGTGCAATAGGTACGGGTAGCTGTCATACAACTTCTCTTTTTAAATGAAAATAACTCAGTGTCTATTCAAGCTAGGTATCTGAAATTTTGCAAATGATGATCAAGTTTTATGGCAACGACTTCTGTAAAATTAGGTTCTGCTGGTGCAACAACTTCGGGTAACTGCCATACAACTTCTCTTTTTAAATGAAAATAACCCAGTGTCTATCGAAGCTAGCTATCTGAAATTTAGTGAAAAAGTGTTGAGTTACATGCCAAAAACTTTGTAAAATTTTTATTGTTTTAAAGCAGCCGGTTCAAGCTTCTTGCATTTCTTGGAACTTAATGAAACTAGGCGCAATAGATTTGGGTAGCTGTCATACAACTCCACAATTTACATAAATATATCTCTGTATGTAACGTAGGTACTAAAACATCTGAATGATTTTAAAAGATGAACAGGTTTTATAGAAACGGGATATATTACGTTCATACGCGTATACCAGAGTTGACACAGTCTACTCTACTGTACTCTTCCTCGTTTTTATCAATATCACACAAAAGAACAGTTTTATTACAAAATTTTACCTCCTTCAAATCTGGCATTCCTTTATTTAGAACTTTGAAATTTTTTAGAGAAGAAAATCTTTCAGAACTAACATAAGTTACCTAATAAAACTTCTCACTGTTTAAGAGCTATTATGGACAAAAATTGAAATTTATTATTTTAAAGTTCTAACAAAAATTACAATTTTTGGTGCAAGTCGTATTATTTTTAGTTGTTTTTATAGTCTTTTGAAAAATGTGCTATTTTCATTTGACTCTGCCTTGTTTTTTTTTGTTTTAAATTATTTAATCTATAGCTTGAAAAATTTAAAAATTAATATGTTATCATCACTTATCAGTCACTTTTTGTACTCACGTTTTTGTTATCAAATACATATAATACACAATGATGTAAATATTAAGGTTAAATTTTTATATAAAATGGTTTTAATTTTTGATGGCCACTAATTGTAAATCACGTTTAAAAAACTGTGGACCAATTTTTTTTTTTTTGTCAAAATATAAAACATATAAATGAAATAATTACTAATTAGAGTTAAAAAAAATATAATCAAATATTGTTATCTTTTTAAAACGGGTTCGCATAATTTTTAATTTGAACTTCAATAAAAGTTCAATATTTTTAAAAAATAGATAGATGTTTTTATGTATTTATTTTGGAAACCCCACCACATACAGTGTAAATGAGGAATGAAATCAACCTTTTCTTTTCAGTTGTAGTTACGGTACAAGTATTAAATTATAATTATATGATTTATTTTGTTTACATTGTATTTACAAAATTGAGGTATCATTTTGATTTTGCCGCCATTTTTTTTCTACCTGGAATTTTTATACAAGGTTTCTTTAGGTATATTCTAAATACATTCCGGTTAGTTAATATGGAACGTTACACGAAGGAACAACGTGTTTTTGTTATTACAACATTTTTTGAAAATGGTAAAAGTTTTCAAGATGTAATTAGGAAATTTCGAACAAAATTTGGTAGAGAAAATGCTCCAACAAATCGTGCCATCAAGCTGATGGTTGATAAATTTCTAGAAACTGGATCTGTTCTTGATACCAGAGGCAACATTTATCAACGTAGTGGCCGTTCAACCGAGAATGTAGCAGCTGTGAGCAGAAGTGTTGAAGAAGATCCAAAAACTTCCATTCGTCATCGTTCGCAGCAATTAAACATCAAACCATCCACATTATTCAACATTTTGCATCGTGATCTCCATTTAAAGGCTTATAAGATCCAGCTGACGCAAGAATTAAAACCAACTGACCATGCATTACTTCGGCAATTCGTTTCTTGGGCAATCGAAAAACAAGAAGAAAATGAGAATTTTTTTAACAAAATAATCTTCACCGACGAAGCTCTTTGAAGGTGTGGTTTGTGGTCAGGAGGAATCATCGGACCATATTTTTTTGAAAACGCAAATGGAAATGCGATTACGATCAATGGAAATCGCTACAGGGAGATGATCCGAAGCTTTTTGTGGCGGGAAATTGATGATTTGGACGTAGAGAATATGTGGTTTCAACAGGACGGTGCCACTTGCCACACAGCAAGAGAAACAATGGATCTTTTGAAGGAAAAGTTCGAAGATCACATTATTTCTCTTAGAGGAGGAGTGATGTGGCCACCAAGATCGTGCGATTTGACACAGTTGGATTTTTTTTGTGGGGTTTTGTGAAATCGAAAGTGTACAACAATAATCCCACAACAATTCAAGAGCTTAAAAACAACATTATCGAGCAGATTTCAACCATTGAGAACAGTTTATTGAACAACGTGATTCAGAATTTTGGTAAAAGATTGGAAGCCTGCTGAAGTAATAGAGGGGGCCACTTGGCCGACATAATTTTTCATTACTAACCGGAACTTATTTGTAATAAATTAAAATAAAAATATATTTAATATTTCAAAAAAAAAGTTTTTTTTTATTATGATACCTCAATTTTGAACACCCTTTATAATTGTTATACATTATGATAATATATTTTATTCTGGCCGTAGTTTGAACCCGAGACCTTTCATCTGAAAGGCCGGTGACTTACGTACTAAAAAAATATATTTTGATCTTTGTAAAATAAAACAAAAATAGTTCTTAAACCCGAGACCTTTCATCAGAAAAGCCGGTGACTTACGTATTGAAAAAATATATTTTGATCTTTGTAAAATAAAAATAAAATTGTTCGTAAACTGCAATATACTAGTTTGACATAATTTTGCGATTATGACAAATATTTTATACCCGTATACGAACATAAGCATAGATATAATAAATTTGCTATTACGTTTGTAACATTGTAAAGAAGACTAGATATATTTGGAAAAATATATTATATTCTTGCTTAGGATTGAATTCTGAGTTAATTTAGCTATGAGCATCCCTCCGCACGAAATTTGGAAAAAAATCATGTAGCTATAAGATTTTGAAATCTTTATAACTCAATTTAGCCAGGTTCGCTAAATTGAGCATATTCAACAGACTGGTTCGAATAGCTCAAATTATTTTATTATATCAGCATAAATCAGTGTCTATATATGAGCTGAGTATTTAAATTTTGTAAAAAGAAGTTTTATGCCAACGGCTTCTGTAAAATTTGATTAGTCTAACGCAACAGATTCGAGTAGCTGCTGCGATACTTTAAAAAGCTAGAAAATTTGAAATTTTGTAAAAGTTGATCAAGTATGATCATAATGGTCAAAATTTCTGTAAAATTTAATTGGTTTGGTATCGAATGTGATTGAGTAGTTGTTATACAACTCTGAAGTTAGCATAAATATATGTCAGTACTTTATTAAGTTAGATATCTTAAATTTTCTAAAAGTTCATTGTATTTTTTAGGGCATATTAAACGTCATCGCAACTGATAAAAATTACTATTGCATTTTGCCAAGTGCCTCTATTGATAAATGGCTTTTGTTTTTTTTAATGCATTTCTCTGCCACATAAATGTGGACAGGAAATTACCCAGCCATTCCTGAATAACTCTCACTCGCTCGGTGCTTACAACGTATTTTTATACGCTCTTACCGGATAGGCCACCAAGGCCTCTAAAATGTTTTTTTTTTTTAGAGTTTTAGAATTTTATTCTTAAAAACTTTTTCTAGGGTTATATTAATTGAAATATGTAAATCACTATATAATTAATATATTAATTTTGCCTTAATTAATTATAACAATTACAAAACGTATCATTAACTTTTAGTAAAAAATAGTAAACTACATTAGAAAAGTGTAAATTACCATTATTTTTTTGAAATCAGCACATTTTGGAACTTAATTATGTTAACCATTTTAATTTTTGTAAAAGATCGTCAAGTTTTATGACAACAACTTAAAATTTCAGTTAATTCGCACTAATAATCTTACTTAATCTTATTATTAAAGATTTATTTTAATTATTCCAAAAAACAAAACAAAACGAGGAAGAATACAGTTGCCTTTGTCAACTCTTAGATACCCGTACGAACCATTAGTATGTTCACAGCGTGTCACTCTGGTTACAATATTATTATACCCGTACGATAAGGATCGGGTATATTAAAATTGCTCCTCCGTTTGTAACACCTCGAAATAAGCTAGCTAGATATACCTTCAAAGGTATGGATCGGATCAGAAAAAAATTCTAAGACAATTGAGCTTTGTCCGTCCGTCCGTCCGTCTGTCAGCAAGATAACTCAAAAACTAAGAAAGCTAGAGTCTTGAAATTAACACAAAATATTCTTACAACAATTTGTAGGTTCCCAATTTTTTTTGGTTGAGATCCGACCACAACTTCGGGTAGCTCTCGAACACCTAACTTTTAGATCCCCACATTTTTTTTTGAAATAGAGACATGAAATTTTAACTGCTGATAGATAACATAAAAATATTAATTTTATAATTTACAACTTTTTTTTGTAGCCCCATCCGTTACGGAGCTACAGCTCCTCAAACTTTTAAAAAGCCCTATTTATACCCGTACGATAGGATCGGGTATAATAAAATTACTCCTCCGTTTGTAACACCTCGAAATAAGCGAGCTAGATATACCTTCAAAGGTATGGATCGGATCAGAAAAAAATTCTAAGACTTTTGAGCCATGTCCGTCCGTCCGTCCGTCAGCACGCTAACTCAAAAACTAAGAAAGCTAGAATCTTGAAATTTACACAAAATATTTTGAGAGTAATTTGTAGGTTCCCTATTTTTTTTTGGTTGAGTTTGGACCAAGCCTTAGGGTAGCTCTCGAACACCTAACTTTTAGATCCCCACATTTTTTTTGCAATAGAGCTATGAAATTTTAACTACTGATAGATCTCACAAAAATATTAATTTTATTTTTTATAACTTTTTCTTGTAGCCCCACCCGTTACGGAGCTACAGCTCCCCAAAAGTTCAAAAAAGCTCTATATTTAAATTATTATTTAGAAGATAGAAGGGTTAAAGAATTTTGCAAAATTTGAGTTTCGCATAACGGTAAATTAAGACACCTTATGCCACAAATATATATTTATTGTATATACACTTTTAAAGCTAATACAAGTAGTAATCGTTTAGCGTTTTCAAAATGAAGATATACCTTATACAACTTGTGCTATAACAATTTAAATATAGAGCTTTTTTGAACCTTTGGGGAGCTGTAGCTCCGTAACGGGTGGGGCTACGAAAAAAATTTAAAAAAAATAAAATTAATATTTTTGTGAGATCTATCAGCAGTTAAAATTTCATAGCTTTATTTCAAAAAAAATGTGGGGATCTAAAAGTTAGGTGTTCGAGAGCTACCCTAAGTTTTGGTCCAAACTCAACCAAAAAAACTAAGGAACCTAAAAATTACTCCCAGAATATTTTGTGTAAATTTCAAGATTCTAGCTTTCTTAGTTTTTGAGTTAGCGTGCTGACGGACGGACATGGCTCAAAAGTCTTAGATTTTTTTTCTGATCCGATCCATACCTTTGAAGGTATATCTAGCTAGCTTATTTCGAGGTGTTACAAACGGAGGAGTAATTTTATTATACCCGATCCTATCGTACGGGTATAAACATTTATATACTGCTAAAACAGTAATGTGATTTATGACTACTTAATAATAAAAATTTGAATTTTATTTTTAAATTCTTTATGTAAAGAAATTTTATATCAATCAAAATTTCAATGTTGTTAGTAAAAGTATTTCGGATATACGGTGAAATCAAAATCTTTAAAAATTTTGTTTTCACATAACGGTAAATTTAAATACTAAATTGCAAAAAAATTACTTAGATCTACGAATATATTGATTTATAATGATTTGAGTTTTAAATATTTTTAAATATACATTTTAATATTTACAGGATCTATCCATGATTAAAATTTCATTGCTCCATCTTAAACGGTGTAAAAGTTTTGTGCTGAAAATGAATTTTATGACTAGTTTCAATCTGTTCATTCCTCTGTCAGTTCGTCCATTTATTCGTCTGTTTGTTTTTTTGTTTTTATTCGTTCATTCGAAAAAAAAAACATATTTTTATCAAATAAGATTTTTAAAAATTAGGTTTTGGCAAATATTTAAAAATATGTTATACAAAGGTTATATGTTATGTTAGTATAACAGGTTATATACTAAAATATTGTTATACGAAGGTTATACTATTTAAGTTCGACTAAATATTTCTGTAATCTGAAAACGTCAAACGACAGGAAAGTTAATATAATTTTTAGCAACTTTATATTTAAATTTGACGCGTTTTGACATGTGAAAAAAAAATTCTGGACTTCTCATATCGCCTTAAATTAGAAACTTCAAATTTTGTTACTCATTTGAACATAAATTTAAAAAAAATGCTTGTATTTCTCCCTGTTTAAAAGAAAATTAAACTTGGACATAGCACATTAGATAGGACTTTCATATTCTCCTTAATATATAAGGAAGAAATTCTGTTTGTTTGTTTGTTTGTTTGGTACGGATTCACGTAAAAACCACCAGTCCGATAGCAACCAAATTTTGCAGGAACATTTGTACGACCCCGGAAGGAGTTATAGGCTATATCGCGTTTCGGTTCATTAACTCATTGGGCCCGAGAGCCGTTTTAAAGCGTTTTGGTTTTTTCGTTGTTCTGCCTTAACGGTTTGACCGATTGAGTTGAAAATTTGCACAAATGTTCTTCTCATCTTTCCTGGTGTACCCAAGAAAGGCCCGGCGGGCTTCCAAAAAAAATTTTGTTTCCGATTTATGTCCAATTCTGTATGGCGGTTTTATGGTCTGAAAAAACCCCTGAGACGAATTTTTGTAAAGTTCTAGTAACCCGTTTGGGCACGAGAGCCGAACGAAGTTCATTAAATTTTTTTGATGTCCTGCTTAAACGGTTTCACCAATTGATTTGAAAATTTGCAAAACTGTTGCTCTTTAGCAGAAAAGCTTACTAAATTAATTTGGTTAGGATCCATTAACCCATTTCGGCACCAGGGTTCAGTGAAATTTTTTAATTTACCTTAATGTCGCGCTTAAACGGTGTGACCAATTGAGTTGAAAATTTACAAAAGTGTAGTTCTTCACTCCAGAAGCTCGCTCAGTTGACTTCGTTACGACCCAATAAACCGTTTCGGCACCAGGGCCCAATGAAGTATTTTAATTTTTTTATTGTCGCGCTTAAATTTTTTGACCAATTGAGTTGAAAAATTGCAAAATTGTTACTCTTTAGCACAGAAGCCTACTGAGTTGAATTGGTTACAATGCATTAACCCGTTTCGGCCTCAATGATATTTTTTAATTTCTTTGTTGTCGAGCTTAAAAGGTTTGAACAATTGAGTTGAAAAATTACAAAAGTGTAGCTCTTCACCGCAGAAGCCCACTCAGTTGATTTGGTTAAGATTCACTAAACTGTTTCGGCACCACGGTCCAATGAAGTTTCTTAATGTTTTTGTTGTCGCGCTTAAACGGTTTGACCAACTGAGTTGAAAATTCACAAAAGCTCTAGCTATTTACCACAGAAACTTACTGAGTTGATTTTGTTACGATGCATTAACTCATTTCAGCATCAAGCCTCAATGAAGTTTTTCATTTTTTTGTTGTCATGCTTAAACGGTTTAACCAATTGAACATTGGCACAAGTACTGCACTTTAAGGCAGAAGCTCATTTAAGTAATTCTGTGGTGATACATTAACCCATTTGTACGATAGACTTTCAAAAGAAAATTTTGTTTCTAATTTTTGTCTAATTTGGCAGATTTTTTTGTAAAATTTACGATTCTAAATAAAGCCTGTGACAAATTTTTGTTAATGTTCGTTAGCCCATTTCCGCACGAATACCTTTTAAAAATATTCTGCCTAATTTTGTGTATTGTTATTATTATTAAAAAGATATTTTCAATACTCTTTACTTTTATCTATACTGTTTCTAATATTCCATAAAAGCCTTTCAATGCAAATTTCTAATATATAAAAGTAATTAAAATAACCTTATTATAAGTATCTTAAGAATACTGTGTTTAAGTCTTAACAACATAACATTTTCGGCCGTTAAAAAACAGAAAAAATCTCCTACATACGACAGTCATCATGTCATCATTCAGAAATGCATGTCTAGCTTTATAAGATGCATGTGTATAACATATTTCCCATAAAATATCATTGAAATATGTACATATAGTATGTATAACGTGCGTATATTTAAAAATACTATATATCACATTTTTGTACAGTATTTAATCAAAAATGAGTACATACATATTTAAAGAACAGAAAACTTTACATTCTAATCCATATACAATTTTTACACATATTTTTAGCCAATTAATTTGAAAACATAATTAGAAAACGTAAACTTAAAAAAATTCTGGTAGATTTATAAAGGTAAAAAACAATCATGTATTTTTTATATTGAAAATATGTTAAACAGAACCTGAGATGTATGTATGCATTTATTTATACATGTGTTAACAGATTTTTTTATTTATATACAGTTTGCTTCAAACTGAAGCAAAAGTTTCTTAAATTTTCACAATATTCCCAGTAGAGGAAATTTGAAAGAAAAAATACAAATTTTGATGGAAAATTAGTTTCAATTTAAGAATAAAAAAACAAAAAAAAAAATTGAAGAAAATTTTAAAAATTAAAAAGTTTTTTTTTTTTCAATAAACGCTTTTAATTTGCGATTAATAATCCATTATGGCAAAGAAATGAAATATAAATTTTAATTAACGTTAATTAACCTTACATCTGCTTTAAATTAGCGTTACACAAAAAAAAATTACATTATACCTAAATAAAAATCACAATTAGTATTCTATAGGTATTAAAACTTAATTTACGTTATATAGGGGAAAACTATAAAAAAAATTGTTAAAACACATAAAACAGGAAAAAAAAAAAAACTATGAACATTTTTTTATTTATTAAACAACACTATTTGTCGTAACAAAATTTATCAATTAATTTCAGTTTTGTTCTATATAATATTATATTTCTATATCATTATAAAAAAATTTTTTTTTTAAAGTTTTCAAATTTCGCATTAACAACAGTTCATATTCTAAAAGAAAGATTTAAAAACGATTATTTTAAATCGTATAAATTTTAACTCTTTTAAATTTTGTTAAATACTTCATTTTAAAATATTTGAGATTCTTCAGTAGGCATTGGTAGTACTAATTTTTCTAAACAAAACCCATATTTATGTATCTGATATGTATGTATATATTGTATGTATTATTATACTTTAACTTTTATTACAAATGTCTTCACTTAAAGTAAAAATACCTCCAGTTAAAATAAAAATGTCTTCAATTAAAGTAAAAAAACCTACTTTATAAACATACCCTACTAATTAAATTTTCCATTTAGTTTTCATTGTAAATTCGATATCAAAATGTTTTTTATTTTTTTAATTTTCCATGTATTTACTTCATTTCCATTTTGTTGTATTTATTACTTCTTTCAAATTTTCTTGAAACGATATTGAGATTTCTTGATAAAGTACAATACATAACAACTCGTTTTTAAACAATGATAACGTCATATCTATACTCTCTTGATGAATAGCTTCTTGTTTAATAAATACGTTATATATAGGAGTGGGTTTTTATTTTAATGACATTAAGAGTCTGATGGTTCCATTTCAAACCTTCGAAGAAAGGGAGTATCTGTGTCCATCTTTATATAGTTCAAATTTCTGAAGTGTAATTCCAAAGTCTTGATTCGTATTTTATGTTATCGCCATTTTCCAATACAATGTACTAAATATACGTAAGAATATAAAAAAATATCTATATTTTAGTAGTCAGCAATGTATCCTGAATAATATTTTAAAAAATCTTTATATTATTTAATAATTTTAAATCAAAAATGATATTTAAATCTATAATAAAATTGGCTTAATAGCCATATATGTATATTAATATTAACAAAAAAAGTAAAAGTAAAAATAAAAAAAATTCAATACATTCTTTTCTTAAAAAAAAACAAAAATTCCTTCTATATTTCCTAAAAACTTTATGAAAATCTTGTTAAAACCTTGGGGAAATAGATTAATTTACACTAATAAGAAAAAAAACTTGTCATGAAAAATCAATTAATTTTAAATAAAATTTTTTTAAATTAATTAAATAATATAATTACAAATAAAACAACATTGTTTGAACCCATGCACACATGCAACAATTTTATTGTCCACCTACAAAATTACATACAAAAAAAAAAGCAAAGCAAAACAAAATTAAATTAAATAAATACAAAAAAAAAAATAAAATATCAGAAAACTAAAATAAAAATAAAAATTTAAAATCATCAGATGTTAATCATTTAATTGCAGACAATATCAGTGAACATACCCACAATCAACCACATCTGAGTTATTTTAAAAATTTCCCAAAACAAATTTGTTTGTTTGAACTCAAGGTAAATTTCAATGGTCAATGACCTAATCCCAATTTCTTTTTTTTTTCTATCTAGAATCCTTTTAAATTGAAAAAATTTTACAAGAATAATTAATATAAATATTTTAAAAATTAATTAATAAAAAAGGATAATTACATATTAATTATAATTACATATATTATTTATTATGTATCCTATATATTATTAAAGTATATGCGTTTTTAAATTAAGGCTGACATTGAGAAAAATGAAAAAAAAAAAAAAAACTAAAAGAAAAAAAAAACTCCAAAAATAATTTTCATCGTTTCTAATAATTTTAAAAAAAAAATTTTAGAAGACACAAAGTAATCGAAAAATGAACACAAAAAAAAATATTACTCTTCTTATTTTAAATTTAAATCAATTTTTCAAAATTTTCTTTTCAAATAAATGAAAAATTAAAAAAACAAAACAAAAAGAAAAAAAAAAAAAAAACAATTTATTTTCTATTTATAAATACCAGAGAATTACCCGAATTTTCACGATCATTGAACGATACGATCAACAAGTTGGTGGTACAAAATTATTATTTTTTTTTTTTTTTGTTTTTATTTTTCGAAAAAAAAAAAATTTAAACTTTTCCTTTTCTTTCTTTCTTATGAATAAATTTTCTGAAAACTTTTTATGTGAGAAAATGTATCTGTGAGATACTTGTAATGCATATAGTCAGTATTCCTGAAATTATAAAAAAAAAAAGTATAATATAAAAAAAATAATTAAAACAAAAACAACAGAATTTCTAAAAGCAAAACAATAAAAAAAAAGCAAACATACCATCTCACTTAGTATACAAGCAGTTACGAGCGGATCTTTTTAGAGAGCGGAACTTTAAAAAAAAAATTTTTTTAATATTTGAAAATAAAGTCCGCGGAAAACTGTTTATTTATTTTTTTTTTTCGAAATGATGATTTTTTCGCGATACCAAGTGATATCTATCCTAGTATACTCGTTATTTATAGTTAGTTTTCCCGGACTAGTAAGTAGTGCAAGCAAATCTGGACCCAATGGACCTGTTATACCAGAAGCAATTATTGAAGAAGTTAATGCAAAGCAATTGGAAAAAATATTAAATGATAAGGATTATGTAGCCGTATTCTGGTGTAAGAAAATAAAAAATAATAATAATAAAAAAAAAAAGAAAAAGTCTAAAAAACTAAAATAAAAAAAAAAAAACATAACAAAAAATACAAGAAAAGAAAAGTAAAAAACGAATAAAAAAAAAAAAAAAATGCATTAAAATAAAAAAATAATTTAAATACAAAATTTAAATAAATATGAAATATTAATTAATAATTCTAACATTTATATATACAATAATATACTATATATAACTATTATAAAACTAAATATTCTATATTATATATGTAGTATATATATATATATATATATGCATAAATATAGACTGTAATACTTAATTATATATATATATTATTATTCATTAAAAAATCGTCCTCGTTTAATAGCAAAAAATGGTAGTGAATTAAAACAAAAAATTTAAAAAAAAAACCATTGATTTCGAGAACAAATAAAAATTAATTTCGAATTAAAATTCGAAAAATTATATTACATAATCAAAAAAGAAAAATAAAAAAAAAAATATTAAGAAAATTTTTCATAATTATATTCTGGATAAAATGAAATTAATATTCTATAAGTTGGTTTTCTTTTTTCTAAACAAATGATTTTGAACACAAAAAAAAAAAAAGACGTGGTGCATATTTTTGCATGCTTTTTTTTTCTTTTTTTTTTTTTTTTAATGAAATAAAACTGTGTTAAATGAATTTTAAAATTTATTTTATCTGAGATTTTCTGCCTCAAGATTTTCACAAGCGAATAATAAAATAAAATATATAAAAATTAGTTCTAAAATACATTTTCTATATAATATGAAATAAGTATAAATGTATGTAATATATATATATATACATATATATATATATATATATATATATAATATACCTATATATTATGTATATTATTTGGTTTTTGTCTTTAAAAATAGATCGATTTAAAATAGACAGACAATAAATTTTTTTTTTTTTTTTTTTAAATAAAAAAATCAGGAGAATACAAGATTTTTGACAGAAAATAGATTTCAAGAGTTGTGTTTGTTCAAAAGTGTTGGTTATTTTTTTTTCGGGTGTACCTACTTTTTCATTTATTAGTGCTAATACAAAAAAAAAAAAAATAAAATAAAATAAAAATATTTATAAAAATAACATTCCTATGTAGTATTTTTATTCTTAACTTTTTGACTTGGCAGTCAATGTCACAAGTGAAAAGAAAAAACCTTAATATTTTCTTCATTTTATTTCAAAATGGTTTTCCATTTCTTTCAGTAAATTTTGTTATTTTTCTTTTTTGTTTTCTTTATTTAATTTTAAAAATTTTTAATATTTTGTCTAAATTTTCATTTTATTTCTATTCTTAAAAAAAAAAACAAAAAATAAAACGTAAAAAATATTTTTATTTATTATACAGTACAATTCGATTAAAATGAACATTAAATTTAACATTAAAGTTTCAATACTATAATTTGTGGTATAGTTTCCATTATTGTACTATAATTTGTGTATTAAAAAAAAAATTCTTTTTTTTTTCTTTATATTTTGATAAAATTCTCTTTCCATTGTCCCACTGCCTAGCCAAATCGACTCAGACAATAAATTTTTAAATTTGTAGGCAAAAGATTTATTCGACAATTGAAGATAAGCCAAAGTTTAAATTTGTAGGTTTTTTCAAAAATGTTTTAAGATATAGTTCAAAAAATGGTTGTTGTTTTGGGTTGTATATAATTTAAAAATTATATACCCTAATTATAATTAAATGTCCATGCAACTGCAACTTAAAATATTTAAATTCTAACCGAAACTAATAATAAATTTATTTAGTTTTTATGAAATAATGTTTTTATTTAATAATGTTTTAGTTTTTATAAAATACTAGTCATTATCAAATTTATTATAAATAATTTCGTTTTCCTTATGAGGGACTGCACGAGGTTCCTCTGCATTTTAACCAACCAAAACCACTCTCTTTAACACTATACTTTAGCATGTAACCTGTAATACATAACGTAATGTAGATTTTATTATGAGTGTAAGGAAGTGAAAATGATTACTTGGGAAATTGGGTTTGGGATGATTAGAATTATGTAGAATGAAGTGGAAAATTTGAAGTGTTATTTTGACGAGAGATGTTAATGTTTTTATTAAAGTTCGTTATATGGTTACCATTACCATCTTTTGGGAATTTGCTGGCATTTGTGTTTTCAAATTTTCGAATGTTATGTTAAGCCATCTTGACATTTCAACAGTGTAGGGGTGGGCATCTGGCGCACTTCTTGTTTCACGTTGGAAAACTTTTAGTGGAGGCATTAATTGTTTTATTTCTTTAGAAAAGGCGTTTGCCCCTACAAAGTATCTCACCTTGGGTAAATGAAGTTCAATGACCCAACTGTACGGCGATAGCTGAGTCGAAAGAGCGATGAGGTTACACTGAGATGAATAACTCTATTTTGCACTTTGTAGACATAACCCAACGCTGGTACCTTCAGCCCAAATATGTACATTATACTTCAATTTCGGCCTAATTGCCATTTTATAGATGTTGAAAAAGTCAATTGAAGAAAAGTAAGCTTTAAAGCGATACAAAATAAACCAAACATTTAGCAGCATCTTTAGTTTAACTAAAAATATGGTTTGAGCAAGAAAGTTTTTAATTTAACCCGTTACCCAGCTTCTCCCTGAAATATCAGGTTGGGTAATAAATAGTATAGTTACGATTTTTCAAGAGCAACAGCATTTGGTTTTTTTTTGGTATTGAACTCAACTAATTTGGACAGAATGCAGAAACCATTTACGAAACGGTTTGATAACTTCATTTCTAGTAAAATTTTTAAATAGCAAACATTAACATTGATTTTGGTTTTGTTAGTAATATTTTTTTTATCTTATTTCCGGCAAACTTTTATATAAATTTTATATAAATATATGAAATCACTAATGAACTTCTGGCTCTCACATATTTCAAAAATGAATTTATTTTAATTTTACTCTGTTTGTTTTCCTTTGTGATTAATGAATTTACTCACTCACATATAAAACTAATAAATTCATACCCTAATGACAGCCGCAAAATTCCAATTATTTGGTATTCCATCTAAAGTGATTGATGAAGCAATAAACATAAACCTTAATGGTCAAGATTGTTTATCAATATGTGTTTTTGACAGACACGTTTGATATTAGATAGGCCTCTTCAATCAACTAATCTTGTAAATTACTGTGTTGTATAAGGACATTTTGAAAAAACCTTATTTTCTTCCATCGAATAAAAGATAGCGCACAAAACATTGTAATTAGAAAAAGTGTCATTACAATGGATAGTAAAGTCTTAAGAAAAAGAAAGCAGTCTATTTGTATTCTAAAAACTATCTACAAAATCTAAAAGGTTTCGCCTCTCTGTTTTTCATATTAAATATAAAATATAAATAGAATAAATAGATAATTAAATAGTCAATATAGTCAACACGAGTGAAAACGATAATCAAGGTTTTAAGTGTGTATGTATGTACACAAATAGTTAAAATAAAATAAACAACTTTTCTTTTTTTAATTTTTTCTTTGCAAGTATTTTTCTATTGTCGTCTATTCAATAGTTAGTATTAATCTTTTAAGAAAACTGCAAAATGTTTCAATCAATATTTGTTTTCTTAATCGTATAGAAATTTATTGTAGCATTTTTTGTTTTAATTTTACATAAGAAATAAACGAAGGTATTGAATGCTATGAACTTTGTTATTGATGCTGGATTCAATGCTTCAGTTCATTTGTTCTGAACACATGCGCGTGAACACATTGTTCTGAACACATTCGGAAATTTGATTTGATTCTCTCAATTTTCAAAAACGTTCAGAACTTTTTTTTTCTCTTTGGAACAAAAGTTTTTTTAACTTTAACTTTTTAGATCAGAACTATTTGTTTTTGCTGTCATTTTTAATTTTTTTGACATTTCTCACATTAAAAAAAAAATTATTAGACAACAGAAAAGAAAGAGCGGAGTAATTTCTTTTCCTGTCTAAATTATTTTTTGTTCGTAACATAATGTTCTGAAGCAATGAATCGTTAGCGTTAGAATTCTCTTTTAAAGAAATAATTGAGAACAAATGTACTGAAGCAGTGAATCCAGCATGAATGGATTGATTTGAAAGAAAAAAAAAAAAATTAAACTGAGAACCCCATTTATAAATATACATATAAGAAAATTAGATTTACTTAAGAATTTGACAAAAATTTAATCAATAGACCCAAAAAAAAGTTACAAATTTATTGTTATTAATTTTATTAAATACTTTTATATGTATTAACTCGTCAGTGTTGGTTTATTTATTTATTTATATTTTATGTTATAATTAATAGTTTTGCTTTAAAATGAACTTTATAATGTGAAAACAGTTGTGTTAAAATGTTTCTTAACCATCCTTTTCAGTATTTCAAATTATATCGAAATTATTTTTGTTCCGTATATTTCAATTCTATTGTATCTTAACCAAAAAACTAAAAAAAAAAAAAACAAAAACTGAAAGTGCGTCTGTGTCTTTACTGTACAGAAAAACCTATGAATAAATATAAAAAATATTGTAAATGTATGCAATTTTATAGTATCAATGCATGAAAAGTGTGTTTTATATTTTCATTGTATTTGTTATAGAAATAGAAAAATAGAAAAAAAAACTGGTATTTTGTAAATATTTGTATTTGTTGCGAGTATATAGGTATGTTGAATTTTATCTGGCGCTATTTTAAATTTTAAAAACAAAATTTTTATATAAAAATGTAAAATGAAAATAAAAATAGCAAAAAATTAAAAAAATACCGTTATTTAATTCAAATTTAAGACAAAAAACAATAAAAAAACATGTCCTGCCGAAACTGAAAGAATTAAAAATAAATGCTTTTCTATTTTATTAAATTTAAAAAAAATATATAAATTTAAATTTAATAATATACTGTTATAATAATAATAATAATGTATTATTTTGTTTACTATAAAATTCAACAAATAAAAAAGTAAAACATACCTATAACAATAAATTTGTGAAAAAAACGTGAATTTTTTTTTATTTTTGTTTTTGACATAAATGGTGTGCATATCTTTTTAACCTGTCAAAAAATTTACGATAATTCTTTTGTTAAATATTTCATTTATTTCCATATATTTTGAGTTTAAAATTACAATAAAAAAAAAATATTTATTATAATATTATACTATATAATATATTACTATATATTTATTAGTATGAATAGAGACATATTATATAAATAATTATTATAGAATATATTATATTTTTATTTTAATTTTAAACATTTTGTTCATTAACTGTATCAACAATTTAATCCACCATTTTTTTTTTAGCTAAAATATTTTCTCCTAAAATGTTTAAAAATTTTTAATAAATTATTTGGATTAAAAAATAATTAAATTATTAAATTTTTGTTTTCTTCATATTTGAGTCGCAATGGGTTTAAAGACAGGTTTAAATACAATATCGATATTAAGCTCTTATACTGAACTGATCTTAAAAGATTTTGTTTTTTTTTTTTCAGACAATCTTTAAAATAATTTTAATTGCCTTTAAATAAATGTCAAAAGTCAAGTCATATATAACATATACCTACCTACTTTTAGCATTAAATTATATAAAACGAATTAAATAAAAAAAAAAAAATTAAATAAAATTAAACATCTATATCGTAGGTGTAAAAAAAAGTATCTTATCTATATTGTAATTCTTGTCATGAGGAATTTTACTAATGTTACAGCCTTTAAAAAAATAAAAAACAAATTAACCCTTTGGTGAGCAATTACAGTTTTGTTATTTAAAAATAAAGGGTTAAATGAATGAAACTGGCAACTTAGTTAACATAAACTCAATTTTTGACCCCTACTCCAAATATCATATTTAAGATGTTATAAAATATAAAAGATCATAAATACAAGCTTTTGAAAATAAATTTATTAAAATTTTTTTATTTATTTACTCTTACATTTTTTTTAGGTACTTGAATTTTTTTTTATTTGATTTTTTTTTCTTTCACACATGCATACATTCTACATACAATTTGAAGTATGTACATACATACATATATTCAAGTACAAAATTATTTTTACAAGAAAAATTTTTATAATTACATGAAAATTTTACTTTTTTCAAATTTTGGCATTACTTACATTATTTTACTTTATTTTTCTTTATTTATTTGTTTTTGTTTTTAATTTTTTTAAATTTTATGTGAAATATAAATGTAGTTGTGTTGTTCTACATAATATTTAAAAAAAAAAAAAAATTTTTTTTTAAAGTAATTTTTAAATTTAAACAAAATATTCTATAATATATTGCTAAATATTTTTTTCTGTTGATCTTTTTTGTATTTCGCACAGTCTAAAGATTATTTATATTAGTGATCTAAAAAAAAAAAAAAATAAATAAATAAAATCATTGAATTTATCTGAATATTTACTTTTCAACATTCTAACCAAAAAAACAAAAACAAAAAAAATGAAAAAAGAATTCGAACTAGAAAGACAAGAAAATTTTGTTTTATGTCCGCTTGGCGACAGTGTATTGAAAATTTTTAAAATGACCAAGTTTTTGTACATACTATTGTATATATGTATATTATTTTTTATATAGTAAATACAATAAAATTAAATAATATTATATTATTTATTTAAATATTTTTAATACCTATACTAAAATTAAAAAATAAAAAAAATTATTTTTTATAGGTTTTTTTTTTTTGTTTGTATATTTTTTAAAAATATTTAAAATCACAAATAGGTAAAAATTTTTTAATGAAAAATATTCTATTCAATAGACTGCAGATATTTAATTAATTTTATATTTTATGTCTCCAAATTGCTGTATGAATTTCATATTCAACAAAATATATTTACATACATATATATTTATATTAAGTTGCAAATTACATTTGAATAGGAAATTCACACATTAATATTATAAAAACCAATAAGAAGTTTTGTTTCTCTGGCAATTCTTTTTTACATGGAAAAAAAAAAGTTTTTTTTTATTTTTAATTGCTTTGTTTTTTGTATATATATATATGTATATTTTTTATATGAATCATTTTCAATGTATTGTATTTTTTTTTTTTTAGAAGTTTAAATGACCTTGACATAATTAATAGCTCGTATTATATCTGTATTCTGTACCTATTTCAATGCAAATCAATCTTAGGAATTCCACTAATTACATTTTCAAAATTACATTAAAATTTAAACATGGTTGAACTTATAAAGTGTTTTTTAAATTATCTCTTTTTAAAACCCAAAACACTTATAACCTTAACCCAAAAATATCTATTTTAAAAATATACATTATTAATTTTTATAAAATTTTAACCTATATATTCTACTTTATATTAATTTCTGCTATGCACAAATTAAAACTTTTGTCATTTCATTCATCTTGCTAACTAAAATTAAAGTTAAGATGTTATTTAAGCACATTTCTTTAATTATACTATCTTTCAATTTAACTATTTTACAATATAAGATACAATCCTTGATTTAATTGTTATAACAGTCAACAATGGATTTGAAACAAAGCTTTGAACCCTGACAAAATCGGATAGAGGGATTCTCTATCTGAAGGAGAATTCTATATGGTATATGATAATAAGCAAATTAATATTTTGATTTTTAATTTTTATTATTGTATTTAACTTATTATTTTATTTCTTCAGTTTTTATCTCCATTTATCCTTTGTTATCCTTTTTTTGTGTTATTTATATTAAACTGTTCTTTGAAAGTCAATACCTTCTTATACCAAATAATTTGTATTATATGTCTCCATAATTTGTCTCCATATAATTCAATTGAAATGCAAACATTTAAATATGTTATGCTTATGCTATGCTGATGCTATCATAAAATATAATCATATTTGAGTAAAATTTCATATGTTTAGCTTTTTTAAGTATATATTTAGATATTATGAGAATATAAATTTGGCAGTCGTTGGCATATATACGTTCTTTTGACAAAATTTTATATACATACCCCAGTTTATATATAGACATTGAGTAATTTGAGATTTAGAATTCGATTCTGAGCAAGGAATTTGTATAAATATATTACAAATTTGATTTTATTTCTGAAAAACTTTATAGTTATTCAGTATGTAATCTTGAATTCTATTAGATATTAAATTAACAAATACTTTAAACAAATTTTGTTAGTAACTGCAAATCTTATAAATAAAAGTGTAATTTGCCAAATATTGCTTATCTTAAAATTTTAGTATTTTAGTATAAACCATGTAAAAATAATTATTGACCAGCCTCAACGAAGTACTAGTTATAAGATTTCTAAGGAAATATGCGATTCAAATTTCATATTGTACAGATCAATGCATATTTTTTTAAAATGAAGGTAAATAGTTTAAAAAAAAAAGCTAAATTTTTTACTACATTCCAACCCCTTTGGTATCAATAATTTAAATTTAATAAAATAAATTAATGGAAATATGTAATATTATTGATGTGTTTAACGTCCATATAATGAAAAAGGACTAAATACAAAAAAATGTACATTTATTTTTATTTCAAAGTTGTCAAAGAGATTCTAAATAAATTTATGTATAGTCGTTATTCCCCTTATAAATATTATCATGGTTCCTAATATATTGTTGACCCCGCGAATCTCTGATTTAATGTTAAACGCTTTTTAAATAAGAAACATGGTCAATTTTCATACTACTATTTGTTTGGTTTTCTTTATATCAAATTTCAATTATGATATCCTATAGTTTTAAATGAAACCTAAAATTAATTTTATAAATATTTAAAAAAAATATTTATAAAATAAATCTGTCAGTTGTACCAATTCCATTTTAATGTATAAGTAACTATTTAAAAAAAATTATTAGTTTATTAACTGTAATAATTTGTTTTTGACATGACATGTGCATACATTTTTTTTTTGTATATAATTTTGGACTTACAATTACAGTTACAATTACAGTTAAAAAAGTAATTATTATTTTATTGGTGATTAAACTTAAAAAAAAAAAAAATATTCTTATTAACACTTTCTACTCTAATCTTTTTAACATAATATAATATTTATCCATATGACTATAAAATAAGTAATACATAGATATGTATATTTATTTTTAATAATTTTTGCAATATATTACATGAACTTGAAAGTATAGAAATATTTAATATACATATTAAAATAAATGTAATTTTTGTCCAATGACTTAAAAATTTAAATATATGTACATGTCATTTTAAATTATTATAATTATAATATATAGTTCATTAAATCATAGTAGTATATACAAGCTACATGAACTTCTATAATTAATACATACCTATATGCCTAAACAAATTAAATATGTATGAGTCATATTTAAATTATTTTATATTTTAAAATTAAAAAAAAAAAAAAAATCAAAAATGTCACTTTTCGAGTAATTTACTTTAGTCTGAAATCAATTTGAATTATATAGAAATTTTAAATAATATATATATGTACGTACATTTTCTGAATATGTATGTAATTTTGTAAAAATATACTTTCAAATGTATAATAAATTAAAAAAAATACGAGTACAACATTTATTTTTGTATAGATCAAAATCATATTATATAGATATGACAAATAATATTATATAAAAAAAAATATAATTAATATTGAAATTTGAAAATAAAATTGACAAAATATAATTTACCTTTTGTTTTTTTATTTGACAAATAATAAAAAAAAAGGTCTTTCAGTAATATTTGTATATATTATTAGAGAAATATTTTTAAAACTACAGCAACAGTAATATATATATACGTACAAATATTATATATAGTTACTTATATACAGTAGTCCGAAACTCGAAGTTCATGAAGAAAGAAGGTTATATGGAAGATCAAAACAAGCAAAAAATTGTTTCGGAGGAGGAAGGAGGGGGTCTATTATTAATGGTTTCTGAGATAACGGTCTTCAAAGTATTTAAAAAAAATAAAATAAATTTTCCACTTATCTCTTAAATATTCATATCAGAGGTCTTGGTGGCCTAGTGGGTTTGAACGTATAAAATACGCTGTAAACACCGAGGAAGTGTGGGTTCGAATCCCAGACACGTCGTAAGATTTATTCCCCTTTTACGATATTTTCAGCCACGCCTGAACAGAAAAGGCTGTGTAATTTTCTGTCCATTTATGTGGCATTAAAAAAACTGATGTTCATTAAAACATTGGTTTTCCGAAATCAAATTATGTACTTGTAATATAATATAGTATAACTATAAGTAAAATTTAATTTAGATTATATGATATTTGTGTATATACAGAGGGTGTCCGGCTTTCGATAGTCTTCTTTCAAATAGGTGATCGGGCGTATCGAAACAAAAAAAAATTGTATGGCACGGGGTGCGCAGATCTATTTTCATTGCTTAGAAGTTATGGGACCTTAACTATTTTTTATCTATAATTTAATTTAATTTTTATTAAACTGAAACCAAATAATTTAGAAAAAACTATAAAAATTTGTTTGTCTTGATATGACGAATTATAGAATCAAAGGAAGATCATCAAGAGTCGTATACTCTGTGCATGATTTGATCTATTATTTAAATTTTTTTTTAATACCGACCCATCTAATTTTAATTTATACTGTTTAAATAATATTTTCCTGCGCGTCCATTCTATTCATGGATTTGCAAATGCTCCATCTATACCGATTCAAAAATTTGTTTTAAGTAGATACTTGAAAACTTTTAAATTATACCGTTGAACCCCCTTCTTGCTTAAGTATACAGGATTCTTATCAACTAGAAATATTTCATTTTGTATGAACGAGCATCTATTAATTTGATTAACTAATGTTGTATTTCTTTTTGAATATATTTAGAATATATTTAGTAACTTTAATGATTTTTCTCATCTAGTTTAAAAAAAATTTATCTTTCACAAAAAAACTCGATTCATATTGAGCAATTAAATTTTAATTATTAGACACACCTCCAAAACTATGAAAAAAGTCCTTCTGTCAAACGTTAAATTTTTTTTTTTAAGCTTTAAAAATTAAAGAAACATAAAGATTTTTTACCAATATAATTAAGAAACCAATATTTTAGAAAAAATTTTGGAACCCCATATTTTTGCGAAACATTTAGTTTAAGGTATACAAACAGAAAATTTTGAAAATGCATTTTAAAAAGTTAGTTCAGAATAAATTTTTGTTTTCCCACCCTATTGAAGAGCTGTCATCCTTATCAAATATTGAAAATTTTCTATTCTTAAAAATCTGGAACTATAACACCTGTGAAATTAATTTTTAAAAATAAAATGTAAAACAAAAGTTTAAACATTAAATGGTCTTTCTAACTTTTTATGATTTTCCTTAAAATTGAAGAAATTGTCCTTCGATTTTCCAAGTTTCCTTTATAAAAAATCAAAAATTTTACCATTTTCGAAATTTTACATTAAAATAAAATTGTGAGATTTATTAATTCGATTTATATATTTTGTATTACAACCATATTTCCAAAAGGAATATACTTTTAATTACATTTTTACAGCCTATTTATTCGATTCGATACGATTATAAGTTTTTTATTTTTATGAAATATACGGTGAATTCACGTATTCTTGCTCATAATTTACAAATCAATTTTGCAAAAAATCAAAAAATAGGTATGTAATTTCAAATTTTAGTTTTTTTTTATTTTTTCTTGGTAAACTTTTTAAACACATAACAAACCCACCCGTAGGTACTATTACTTGACTAATCTATAACTGTCAAATATTCATTAAGAATTAATAACTTTGTTTTATCATTTGTCTAAAAAACTAAAAAAAAAAAAAATATTTTGTTTTTTTCAATAATAAGTCAAAAGATTACAAAATTAAATTCTTTTCAAAGTTAAGTAAAATATTTTTTTATAAAATATATATTATGTATTTATATATTATTATAAATTGTTTTTTTTTTTTTATTTATACTTAAAATAATAATGAAACATAAGGACACAGACACTTTAAAAAATGTTTATATAAACATATATATACACGTATTTCTAGGTAAATTTAAACTCATTATGAAAAATAAATATTCTTTTTTTGTTTGTTTTTTTTTTTTTTTTAATTCTGGAATTGTTCCAAAATTCAAGTTAACTATAAATTAGTCAGAAAATATTTGGACCATAGCCAAACACCTCTATTGATAACAAAACTGAAAAAAAAAATTTAAATTTCGTTTAAAATTATGACGTAAAAAACATGCTAAATTAAAAAAATAAAGGCAAAAAAAAAAAAAATAAAAAAGTATGAAATGTATGTTAAATTATACAATAATTTAATTTAAAATTATATGTAATAAAATTTCTGGAATAAATTTAATATAAAAAATTAGTAAATAATTAATTTAAATTTCTATGATTTTAGTTATATTTTACTGTTATTTTTACGACAACAATTTTATAAATTATACAATAAATTTTATAAATTATATAATAATTTATATAATTCTAAAATCATCAATTATAAGTGTTACCGTTTTATTTGAAAATAAAATAGTTGTGTAACTGTTAACTGTATTCAGCCAATAGTGTAATTGTTAAGACACCCACTTTTTATTTGAAAAGCTTCGGTTTCAAACACCGTTTGAGTCATATAGATTAATATAAAATAATATATAGGTAATATAAAATATATATATAGTAATACAAAACAAGTATATATGTTTATAATTAATATATAATAGAAGGTGTTTTTTTTGTAGTTCCGAGCAATTAGTGCGTTGTCAAAAAATTGTTCCATGATTTTTTTCAAATCAGAGCGTATATCATTCGGGTTTTTTTTGTTTTCTTCAGAGCGTACTCAGATCGTAGAGATTATTTTTATTTTGATATTTGAAAACAAAAAATATGTTTTTCGATCAATACTGGATTACGTCCAAAACCATAAATATTAACAGAAACACGAATTATTTCATTACGTCAGTAGTTATGCAAAAAAAAAGATTTTTCGAAAGTTTTATTCGAAAATTTTGGAAAAATTTGTACGGCATAATTCTCGTTCTTTTTAATTTGACACAATTATTTTCAGAAATATCATCTACGACTACAGAATCACTCTGTCACCAAAAAATAAATTATAAACCTCCCTTTAATAAATAATTTATTCATATTTTGTTTAATCAATTCTTTAAAATCTTAACTTTTTAAAATTGTTTATAATTTTGACATTTGACTAATTTCAAACTTAATTTAATAAAAGTGACAGTTGTTGCTAATTTCTGTTTTTTTTTATTAAACCTGAATGCTCCCAGCATACTTTGAGTAACTCTGAGCAGAGTATAGTGAATACTCTGCCTGTTCTGAATTAAAAACAAACATCTAAAATAAAAACAAAAAATAATTCTTGTATAAGATAATAGCTGACGCGTTTAATAATCTTGTATAACAGCTACAGTCAAGTAATGAACGGCTTAGTAAAACTAATAAATCCAGAAACTAATAAATAATAATATGAATAAAAAATGATGTAGTGAGTACCTTTTGTTTTAGAATGAGAAAGAAACCATTATACAGAAAACAGGTTTAGGTAGCCATGAATTTAACAATCTCAGCGATCTAGCGTCTAAGCAACCTGCAGAAATTGTAAGGTTCCTGAATGCCGCGAAATGGATCTGCAATTAAATCCGTTATAGCCTAAACATAAGCCTTGTTGTCACGGAAGTGGTTCTAACGCGCTAATTGTGGTCTTGTGCTAACGGTGCTAAAACGGTGCTAACGCGCTAATTGTGGTCTTGTCATGGTTGACAGGACCAGCCACGTAAACCAACCAACCAACTAACCGAGTACCTTTTGTTCTTTATAGGAGTCAATAGCAGGAAAAAAAAATATTTGCAAAGAGTTATATAATATAGCATATAACAGAATTATATAATTATTTTTTATATAATATGTACATATTATATCATATAACAGTTTGTATTATGCTGTTTCATACATTTTTCGTATAGTTTATTTTCTAAAATTTTTTATCATTGTTCCATCCATAAACTTTTATTTATATATAGTATAACAAAAATATCAACTTCAAAGTTAAAAACTGTTATATTTTTGTCTAAAATAAAAGTCTCTTAAAGCTGGGACAACAGCTATTCTTTTACATTATGATTTTTTTACATTACTTTTTTTTTCGTTTTAAATGTATTAGTGTGTTTTATTCTCATTTTAAATTAAGTGATCGAAATAAATTTTGCTTTTGTAACAGGGTTCGTAAAAACATCATATAGAATCAAGTGAATCAACTAAATTTTTGTTTCAAAAAATCTCTCCTAGTAAGTTTTTTTTCGTTTCATACCCGTTTCCTACAAAATTGCCGATGTAAGCTGCACGTTGCTCTTACGTAAAACACACTAATAATTAATAAATTTTGATAGGCGATAGCTCTGGCATCTAGTGCTAAAAAAATTAATGTAGCTTTTGTAAATATGTAATTAATAAAAATAGTAATTATAATAAATTTTGTTCAAAATTTAGAAAAAAATTATTTGTTTAGGTTTAAACACAAAAATTTGTACATTTCAAGATTTCAAGAAGATAACACTAAAATTTTAAATTAATTTATTAATAAATTCAAAAGCTTTCAATTTGGACATGGAATGGAATTTAAACTATGCTCAAATCAATTTTAAATAAATAAATCCATTGCAATTATAGGAAACTTACTTAAATTTAATTAAATGTATTATTTTGTGAAAATTTAATATAATATAATTGAATATAATCTGTCTGAAAATTTTAGAAAATGTTTTCAATCTACTATAATACAATATAATTCTAAATAGAAAAAAAATTTAAGCATCTAATTTTCTTCTTCTACTGTAATTTAAAAAAAAAAAATTCTTGCATGTATTTTATTATACAGATATAATAAAGTAATACAGGCTAACAAAAAATTTGTTTTATTTTTAAAAATATATATATATATAAATATACTATATATAATATAGAAATATAGAAATATACCTATATAGAAGTCTAATATTTTGTTTGTACGAATATATTAATTTTCCAAAAAGCTATAACCTAACACAAAGTTGTATATGTATTAATTTATTTATTTAATACTATGACGTGAAAATTGTATAACTCATCGAAATTCATTTAATATAATTAATTGGTTATTATTTATGTATTAGTTTTAAAATAAATTATATGATTTCTTACCGAATTTTAAATCTTGTATGATTGATTTCTACTAATTGCACAAATATATTACCATCTGTGAAAATTTATTAATTATTTCTTAAAAATTTAGTATCTGATTTCTTCGAGAATTGTAAGAATAATAAATTTACTTCTATTAGCATTAGACTATCATCATTGCTATTAGATTTCGTAGTTCTCCCAATGGACTGCCTTAAAGGCGGTAATATAGTTTATGGCAAAGTATTCTTGCTCAGAATGGAATTCTAAATTGATTCAACCATGTATGTCCGTTTGTCATCACGATAACTCAAATAATAATAGAATTAGAATCCTGAAAATTTCACCATATCAGCTTTGTTGTGCCATTGAATAGAAGAAGTTTGATCGACAGATTCGAGTATTTATTTGTGAAAATAACTCAATATCTATTGAAGCTATAGAAGTATCTGAAATGTTGGGAAACAATATTGATTATTCTAGCGCAACAAATTCGAATAGTTGATACGAGGGCATAACATTCGGCAAAACTCAGATAACAAATACCTATTTCTCTTAAGCCGATATATCAAAAAACTCAAAGTGTCTCTCTCAAATATCCATTTGTCAAAAAAATAAAATAAATGTCTCTATAACAAAATTGTAGATAAAAAAAATAATAGTACTATTTGCAAATTGCTGATTTTTTTTTTTCTCTTATAGAGGAAAGTCCTACAATTTTTTTTAAATCCAATTGGTTTAAGGGCGTCGGTGGCCTAGTGAGTAAGAGCATATAAAATAGCGTAAACACTAAAGGATTTCGAATTCCTTAAACACTTCGTAAGAGTTATTCCCCCTTAAGACATTTACAGCCACGCCTGAAAAGGAAAGGAATTTTCTGTTCATATTTATGTGACAGAGAAATACACTAAAAAAAAATTAGGAAAAAGTTAGTTGTTTTTTTAATAATTAAATAACATTAGGAGCGTCGTGAATCCCATTTCTTGAAATCTCAAAGTTATAAAATTCTAAAAAATTTCAAAAATTTAAAAATATAATCCCAAATTACATAATCGTACATTTTAAAATCCCAAAATTAGAAAATTCTAAAAATTAAAGATTTTCAATGTTCAATGTTATATTATGTAAACAAAATAATAAATAAGAAAATTGTCATTCATTGAAATGGTCAATGCTTTATTTTTGTTATTATGTTTTTAAGAAAATGTACAGTTGGTTCAACAAAATCAGTATTTCAATACTTTGTTTAGTGGAGGTTTGAAGACGATAATCCCACTATTTTCAATTATTTGATGCTGTAATATACATGTAATAAAAATAATTAAGGGTACTATTATAACTTTATAGTTGGTTACAAAATCTTTTAACCCTTTTATGCCTTTTTCAGAATATTTATACTTAATGTTCCCTATATACATACATCTATATATTATTTGATGTTATTTGAGAATTTACCAAAAAGGATGTTTTGAAAAGAAAAAATTTGACATCTGGACGAAAAGGGTTTTTTTTGTGAATGAAAGTTTAGGTCAAATGCGCTATACCTCTGCCATACAACTTCTTTTTTTTTATATATGAAAATAACTCAGTTTCTATTAAAATTATAACGTATATTCGAATCATTTTGTGAAAGATGTTTAATTTTTATCATGGTAACGTCTTAATTTATTTTCTATAACTATACAGTTTTTTTGGTCTTAATTTAAGCTATTTATTAATTCATTATGTCGTGGCAGTAAAATACTTATTTTCTAGTAAGACCCATATAACTTAATCTATAAGATTAATAACTTAATCTAATAATAATTTGTTATTAGAAACATAACTGGAGTTTGTGACAATATTTAAATTTAATTATTTGCATTTGTATTATATGACCTGATTTTTGTGGTAAATCTCGAATAAAATAATTTTTTTTTTTTTTTTGTTATATTATAATAACATATATATACAACATTGTCAACTTTATTTCTTAATAGAAGAATAATAGAATATACTTACAAAATATTTTTATATAATTAAGTATAATTTAAAAAAAAAAAAAAAAGAAAAAAAATTCTTTTACATTCTCTTAATTTTCTAGGCTATTCTATTAAACCAAATAAATTTATCACAACCCACGATTATTTCTTTTTTTAATATGTGTATTTTTATTTTAAAATATGTATTTATATTTTCTTTAACAATAACGAAAATATACCTATATATATTTATTTTTCTTTTTTAATTGTTTATTTTTCCAAATGTTATTTAATTTTAATGGAATATTTTATTAAAATTAGTTTTAAAATGAATTTATTTAACTTAAATTGGCTTTTCTTAATGGCTTCCGGTTTTAAGTAAAATAAATGAAAAAAAAAAATTAATTATTCTTTAATTCTTATGTTTTTAGCAAATTTTTTTTTAAAAAACTTTTTGTTTTTTTTTTTTTATTTTGTTTTTTTGTTTAATAATGCCTTTATATCATAAGTCACCTAAATTTTTATTGTTGCCTCTATTGGCATTTTATTTGAGATTTTTTGTTTTTTTTAACAAAAGTGTATGACAATTTTTTTTAGTTAATTATATGTATACAATATCATTAAAATCTTAAAATTTTTAATTAAAATTAAACATTATTTTAAAATTAAATAAATTTTTGATTAGTTCATAATATATAAAAACTGATTTGGCTAATTTGATACGCACATGTACTGATGTATATATCCTATATATAAAATGTACTTATATATTTATATGGTATATATATATATTTTTTCTTTTATATATTTTTTTAATATTTTTATTTTTAGATTAAATTAATAGAACAAATATTTTTTCCTTCTTAAATATTTTACATTTATAATAAAAAAAATTTCTCGTTGTAAATTAGCAAAATTTCGTCAAAACTTTTTTAGAAATTAAATAAATATATCAAAAAAAAAAAACAAAAAAAAAATCTTTAAAATCTTATATTTTATGCGTGACGTACTGATCAGAATCTTTACAATTACTTATTCTACAAAAAAATAAACATGATAGAACATTATAAAGACATTGTCATTTTATAAAGATCTGTTTTGTTAATAAATAGTTTTTAAAATGTTATGTGATAAATATTGACAATTGACGTAATGTAATTTTAAACATATGTTAATTTTCCCGCTACTATATGACTCATGGTATAATTTCCATATATAATTCTTCTTTAACAATTTTTTCCAATTAATTTTTCTCAGTAAAACTCTTCCCAACACAATTTTTCAAGAAAATTGTTCTTTAAGAAAACAATTCTTAGCACAAGCGAGCTGTCATACTTTCAGGTTATATTAAAAATCGCTACGATAATTATTTATTTGTAAAGATATCAATCATAATAGGCCAAGGAATACCAAGGAATCAATTTTCCTCAAGAATATAAAATTAGGAAATTAATAAAAATAGTTGTTCGAAGTGTAAAAACTGGAATTCTCTATCAACGAGAAATGGAAAGAACATTTAATAAATGAAGGTTATATATATGTTTTATAAAAACAGTGTAGTTATAGTGGTAAAACTATTTTAAAGTGCATCAATTTTTGAGAAAAAAAAAATACAGTGCTACTAGACTTTATACAAATGACGATGCCATAATAAAAACATTAAATCAACACTAACATTTGATGGACGTTCAAGAAGCAAAAGACTTTCGGATATATAAAAAAGAATGAGGACAACGTTGTTTTGGCTGCTCGCACCACATTATTACAACAAAATCAACAATCATCCCATTGCACGTAGCACCAAAAATTCTATTTGTTATTTCGATAAAGGAAAATATAAGAAGAGCCCATTTGTACAGGAATTGTACTGCAAAATTTCGAACAAAATCCAGTAAAGAACTTAGATTGTCTGGTGAAATATAAAAAAAAAATTGTGTTCCGGAAAAATTTTCTTGAAAAATTATTTTCTTTAAGAATTGTTTTCTCGAAGAATTATGTTTAGAAGAATTGTTTGGGTTCAATTGAACGGATCTCATAAAATTATAAATAATATTTCTTCATTTAATTGAGACTGCCTAATTAGAAGACTAATAATTTATTTAATAAATTCTGTTTTTCTATGTTTGGTTAGTGACAATTCTTTTTTTTTTTTTTAGAATTTTTTTTAGGTACCTAACTAAGTTTTTGGTTACATTTGGAAATTCATTTTAAAATTAGCTAAATATTCAATGTTCAAGTGTCTAGACAAATTTTTATTTTCTCAATTTAATCTGTTCTTTTTTGGATTTTTACATTTTAATGGTAAGTCTGACATTAGATGTATTACTTAATTACCATCAAATTTCAAAGAAAATTTCATTAAATTTTTTGTTCCGAGTCACCTGTCACAGCCCCTTTGATAATTAAAATTTTATGTGTTTTATAAATATCGTTAATTGTTACATGAGGAAGAATCCAAATATTACAAGATTTTCGAGCAGAATATTTAACCCCTAATAATATAAAATTATTCCTATATTAAACTTAGTTTTTTTTTTCAATTTTATTTTTTAAGTAAAATATATCAAGGGTGGGTAAAACTTCATTTCAAAATATGTTTAACAGTAATAATTCCTTTTCTTTTCAATGTCTTTCAATTTATTGAATGCAAAAGTTATTTAATTTTAAATATAAATATGCTAGGATAATTTACAATAAAGAAAAAAAAATATTTTCATATTTTAAGCAACCACTTAGTATATTAAATAATATGCCTCTTTGACCTTTTTAATCAATTAACTTAAATTTTAGAAAATTCTCATTCTGATCATTGAATTGACTTTCAGATGCCAAGTAACAAAAAAAAAAAAAAAAAAAATCAAAAACCAAAAAATCAAAAATTTAAAATAAATATGAAATCTTTTAAATATTTTTATTTAGAAAACTAAAAAAAAAAACGTTATATTGTTGCAAATAAATTTAATTCTCAACAATTGTTTTTTTTTTTCGCTGTTTTCTGTTATTATTGTCATACTTTAAAATTGTATTTTTTTTATTAAATTTTATTGTTATACAACTACATACATGCATGTTATATATTTTCGGCAGAATTTACAAAATGTTTTATCTTTTGACTTTTACTTTTGAAAAATTAATTAAACATTATATACATACATATATATTTTATACATTTATATATACATATTTAATATATGTATGTACATATATATATACAATATTAATAAAAAAAAATTTTTTTTTTTATTTGATTAAAATTATTTTTTTTTAAATTTTTTTTCATTACAAAATTAAATTTTTATATCTAATATAGATGCCAGAAGTTGTATCACTTGTGATAAAGTTTTAGCGGAGCTCGAAAAAATCGACGACGATACGGATTCATTTGGTGTGGATTTTGTCAAAATAAATGATAAACGTCTTGCTAAACAATATGGCATTAAAAATTTTCCAGCTCTTACATATTTCAGGTATATTTAATTACATATTTATTCATTTCAACAACCTTACAACTAATTTTAAATTTTCAAATCTAATATTTCTAAAATGTTTTAGCACTACATTACAAAAAAAAATTTAAAAAAAAAAACATGCTTATTA
This sequence comes from Poecilobothrus nobilitatus, assembly GCA_947095535.1. Lineage (NCBI taxonomy): Eukaryota > Metazoa > Arthropoda > Insecta > Diptera > Dolichopodidae > Poecilobothrus > Poecilobothrus nobilitatus. The sequence continues at coordinate 163,414,551 of OX352773.1, forward strand.
GTAGTATGCTTATCACTCTGTTCATCTGTCTGTCTGTCTTTCCGAATGTTTACAAATAGTTTGAAATAGAGCAATAAAATTAATATAGCAAAAAAAAAATAATATTCTGGAATAACATTTTTCTATAGCCACAGCCGTTCTTCAACTACAGCCCCTCAAAGTTCGAAAAAGCCCTATATTTAAATTATTATAAAACTATAGTTCTATATAATGTATATTATCAATCTGGAAACGCCAAATGATAGTTGTTTTTATTAGCTTTATAAATGTATACTTTTGCCCTACGGTATTTAACCGTTATCCAAAACTCAATTTTTACAAAATGTTTGGTCCCTTCTATCTTCCAAACGTTTTAAGTAAAACACTTTGAGAGGTATTAAATTTTTGGAAATAATAAGTATAATAACTTTTCTTAATAATATACAGTTACCTTACAATTGATGATGATGAGTTATACAGTTACCTTAAAATTGATGACTTGATTTTTTCACACTTGATTTTTCCTAATTTTTTTTTACAAATTTAGCTAAAAAATTTTTTCAATATTTATATTATTATAAATTTATTTTTCAATATATGTATGTACTCTTTACCCACAACTTATTATGGATAATTTTTTAATTTTTGAAACGTCCTTTTTTGAAAAAAATTGGTTTACTTATTATTTGTTTTTAATTAAATTCAATTTACCACATCTATAACTTTACGATTGCTAAAAATCAGTAGGACTCATTATATATTTTTGTTAAATTGTGTGACATCTCTATTACAAAAGATGAAATTTACCAATATATTTTTATATTAAATGCTAAATTAATAATTTTTGGGTACATCCTAAAGAAATTTAAATTTTGTTATGATGTTTATTCTTTTACGTTTTTCTTTTAACATCTGTTTTATTTGATAAACTTTAATAGATGTTAATACAAATTACTAATTTTTTTTAAAATGGAGTATACATTATTTTCCTTTTAATAAATTCTTAATAGGCATCTTATTTTCCTAATTCTTAATATTGAACTTATTTTCATACAAAACAAAAATAAAAAGCTCTTAAAAATTAAAAATATATGCCTTATATAAATGATAACAAGTATAACTAAATAAATTTAATTTTCTATATATATTTATCGGATACAGAGAAAAGGAACCCATTATTTATGATGGAGATCTTATGGATGAAGAAGGTGTTTTGGATTTTTTGACGTCCTTAGAAGCTATGGATTTACCAGACCGTATCGAAGAAGTGAACGCAAAAGCGCTAGCTAAAATCATCGAAGATACCGATTATGTTGCCGTTCTATTTTGTAAGTGTATTTTTTTAAGTAGGTATTTTTTACAAAAATATTTTTTCTCTTATTTTTCTTATTTTTTAAATTTTTTGTTTTTGATTTATTTTCATCAAATAAAAAAACAAAAAAAAAACTATAATTTAAAAACAAAGTATAAATTTATGTATAATTTTGTTAAGGAATTTGAGTATAAATAATTTGCATTTAATTTATTTGAAAATAATTTTCTTCTTTTTTCAAATTTCTCTATTATATCTGTACAAAAAAAAAAAAAAAAAAACAAAAAAAAATTAATTTCAATATACTATGTAAATTTGTATTGTATTGGAATAAATATATCGATAGTAAATTTTTTTTTTTTTTTTTTTTTTGTAACATAAGATCTGAGAAGAAATGAAAAAAGGAAAAAATTTATAAAAAAAAAAAATAAATAAAAAAAAAAAATTTTGAATAAAAATTTAATCACAGGATTATGTTGCCCATTTTACATTTAAATAACACTAATATATTATTATTTATACTTACATATTTATTATGTATATGTACATTTTTATTTTTCAAAAAATAACTTATTGTGACTAATATGTTTTATTTTGGAGAAGAGAAAACAAAAAAAAAAAAAAATATATATACAATTATTTTTTTTTATATTTGCAATTAAAAGGATTTAAAAAAAAAATAAAAATAAAAAATATAAAAAATCATTTAAAATGCGTGCGTGCGCTCGCCGGCTGACTTAAACTTAACATAAATAATTTTTTTCTTATAAAACATCCATTTGATATTAGGTCCAGATCATGCTTCATGCCCTTCAAGATCTATGGGTAAGTAAAAGAATTGTTTCAATTTCATTATAAAAACAAAAAAAAAAAAAATATTTATATAAAATTTTCATATATCATTCATTCATTAACTAAAATTGTAACTAATATTATTTTATATGTGCTAACACGATATTTATAGTAAAGTAATCACACGTTTAAGTAAAATAAAAAAAAAAATTATATAATATTAATAAAGTATCGGCTACTAAAATCATTACGTTGAATACTATAACTAATTTATAAACAGTAACATTATTTATTTGGTTTCTACCTATTTGGCTGGAAAAGTAAATATGAGGTTTAGGGAGAATTTGTTAGGAAAAATTACTTTTTCAGTAATTTTCTTTATTATTAAAACTTACTAAATATACAGGATTTGAACCTACCCTCACAGTTAATAAACCACATTCATTTATTTTATTTTATTTATATTAATATTACATACATAAAATGTAATGCAATATTATTGAACCATCGGCTACCAAGGCCATTATAGGTTTTTATACTATTATTGAATTATATACTAATATTATTATATTAGAATTATATACTAATATTAATATTATTTGGTCGTTTGGTCGGGGGTATGTAAAGAAAAAAACACTTACGACCTGTGCAGGGATCGAACCCACACTCCTTCGGTTAATACGTCACACGCCTACCCACTACACTACCGAAGCCCCTAAACCACATTCTTTCACACGATAATTTAAAGTCTTATTGCATACTTTTAGGGTAATCATATAAATCAAATAATTTTAAGGCTTTAAAACGTGATGATTTTTTTTTTAACTAATTAAAATCATTGATTTTTAATTCAGTTAAATTAATTAAGTCCCACAGATTCCAGTCCTGTAAAAGGATCATAATAAAAATGTATATCTATATTTAATAAAATGAGCCTATATAGTCTGGAATATCAATTAAGTACAGATTTTAATTTGATCCAGGACGCAAAAATTTGTTTAAAAGAATGAAAATTTCAATTAAATACTAGATTTATTTTTTTTATACAGATATTTCTTAAACATTACTGTGTACATAATATATACTTAATATATAAAAAAAAAACATGAACTACCATAATTCTTATAATACTGATGGATAATAAATAAGCAGTTAAAAAACAAAAAAAAATGAGATTTTGAAAATAATTTATATTATACAAAATGTGTGATTACTTTCTTTTTTAATTGTATATTTTCTCTATGTACCTAATATTACCTTTTTCTGTTTTTTTTTTTTATTTGTCCTTTAATTTATATATGTTGCTTTTTTTTTTGAAAAAATTTTTAAAAATGAAATTATATAAAATAAATCAATTTTCAAAAGCTAAAAAAAAAAATAAGTATAGTCGTTCTTCTTTGACAGGTCTAAATATAAGAATAAAGGTTATAATATTTTATAAATTATATAAATACATGATACAATCCTTACAAAATCCAATAAAAATAAATACTTACTATAAATATACTAAAAAAACATGAAGTAATAAAATATTCGAAGTATTTTTTTTTTTACCAAAAAAAATTCAAATAAATAAACAATTCTGGAAAATTATAAATAAAAATTTACTACTTTAAATAGATTTAACTAGATTTCAATATCAATAAAAATATTTATTTGATCAAAATAAAAATAATTAAAGCAACACAATTAATTAAATTTAATTTAATGTGCTAAAAATACAAAAATATAATCTATTTACAATTTATTTAATCACTTAGATGACCTTGACCTTAAAATTTATCATTGCCAATATATTTAACATTTTTTTTATAGGTACACAATTTATCATAAATATATATATATATATATATATATCATATATGTTATATATAGTTATTTACATAAATTGTATTTAATCATATTATGGTAGTGAATTTTACATTAATTGACAAAAAAAAAAAAAAATTTATGAATGAAGTCCAATCCTTTTCAAAGTCTAAGTCTATTATTTTAGTATTACGTTAAAGCTATAAAAAAGTATAATAGCAAATGGTCATATTCTGATTAAAAGTTTTCAATTCATTTCAATTCAATTCAAAAGTTATCAATTTTATTTTTGTTATTTAATTTCAAATATTAAAAAAATTTAAAAGTTAATTAATTAAATAAGAATACAAGTCTTAATTTCAAAGTATACGTTTGTATTTTTTTTTTCATTAAAATTGTTTTTTTTTTTTTTTGTAAATTTTTGAGGATCATTTTCCAAAATAATTTAAAATGAAAAGTATAATAAAAACTATTAAATGAAATTTTTTTTGCAATTGATTATACTGCATGTACAAGAAGAAATTAAAAAAAAAAAAAAACATATTAAGATCTGGTATAGAGAAAAAAAAACTTATGGAATCCTATTTTAAGTTTTAGTTTAAATTGTTAACTTTAAAAAAAAAAAAAAATTTATTTAAAAAGATCTGAAGACATAAAATACCGTTTTTTTTTTTTTTGTTCAAAATGTATATAACAATAACAAATTTTATCACTTATTAAAAATGTAATTTTAAAAGTGATAACTGATGGTAAGATAATATGTATTAAACTTTAAAAAAAAAAATTTTTTTTTTTTTCCTTGTAATTAAATTTTTTTTATTAGCCAATGGTCGGCATAAATAAATTTCAATTTTTCAATTTTATTTCCATATATTTCCAACAAAAAAAATTGTGATTTTATTCGCACTTTTTAATTTTTTATACCTACCTATATATACTACATAATATATAATTATATGTTTTTAATATTTATCATTTTATGTATTTTTAATATTTAATGTTATAATCAAATAATAAAATATTATTTGCAAAAAAAAAAAAATTTTATATTATCTAGATGGAAAGGTAACTTTACTAGATTATTTTTCTACTTTTTAAATGTTTTCAGAATACTTATATATGTATAAAATTTGGATAATTTTTTAATGTTTTTAAACTTTGACCTATAGTATGAAATTTTGAATTTTTTTCTCTTTTTTCTTTTTTATTTTTTTTTTTTGGTCAAATATTAATTAATTTTTCATTAATTTTTTTATTAAAATCTGTTCTTCATTATATTTTTTTTTTTTATTCTTGTATACTTTTTTAAAAACTTTTTCCGAATGAATATTTGATTTTCTGAAAAATTTTATTAGGTGTCCAGATTGAAACATCTAACAGAACTTCTTCTGCATGGTATAGTATTTTCAATGGTGGAGATTCATCTTCGAAAGATGATTTAGGTATAATCCTAACCAAAAAAAAAAAAAAAAAAAATTATTAAAAAACCATTTTATTTAATATTTATTTACATTGCTTTATATTCATTTGATTATAATGATATATTAAAATATAAATATATATTAATTTAATGGGTTGGGTTGCTTGTTTCTCAAAATATAGTTTTACCAAAATCTCGTTTTTTTAAAAATCTTACTTCTTAAAATTTCGTTTTATCGAAATTTCGTTTTATCAAAATCTCGTTCTTTTGTTTTTTTTTCTTTTCTTTAAAAAGAAAGATATGGATATCCGAAGTTTTTTTTTCATACATATTTCAAGATGAAAGTCTTTGGAGTAGTGTCTTCGAAGTAGTAGAAAGTCCCCCACTAAACAAAGTATTGAAACCGTGATTTTGTAACCAACTCTAAACCTCCTAATTAAATCAAAATTAAATCAAAATCTTTAAAATGATACGGGTCGCCGCTATAGACAGATTATTGAAATCCTGATTTTAAATCCAACTCTACCCTTCAAATTCAAAATCTCACATATTCATATAATGATATATAAATATTTTGGAAAAAGTGTAATTTTGAATTCTGATTTTAAAATTTTAATTTTGAATCCAACTCTAAAATCTCTCCTATTATTATTCGATATGAATTAAAAATTACAATTTCTTATTTTTTCTGTATTTTCTGAAAAAAAATATATTTACCGAGATTTTTAATAACGACATTTTAATAAAAGAAGGCTTTGATAAAATGAGATTTTAAGAAACGAGATTTTTAAAAAACGAGATTTTGGTAAAACTAGTTTTTGAAATACGAGCATTCATAGCGCTCCCTAATTTAATTATTTATAATGCTAATCTTAATCAATTGCGTATATACGTCCGTCTAACCGTTCATATACATTTTTAAAAGAATAAATTCAAATGAAAGAAAAAAAAAATTTTTTATTTACATTTTTTTAATTCAATTTTTATCATTTTTTTTTTTTATATACCATAAAAACTTTTAACTTATAGATGTAAAAATTCACATCCCTAATAAAATAACAATTTATTAATGACCAATGATTTTTTTAAAAAAAAAAAACTTATAACAACTTTCAAAAATTAAAAATTTGTCAATTATAAATTTAGCAATGTTAAATTATAAGGATAAGAATATTAATATAATTTTAATAGCACATCGTTATCCGTTTCTCAAATATATATTTTAATATTAATAGAATTCTTCTTCTTTTTTTATTCTTATAGTAGTATATTCTTTTTTTTAATTCAGAAAATTCATTCCAGAATTTATTAAATATGTATAACAGAAATTTATTTGGAAAAAAATTTTTTTTTTCGCATACTTCAAAACAAAATTAGATTTTTATAAAATATTTATTTCACTACAACCAACAAAAAAAAAAAAACAAAACAAAGATAATACTTTTAGCTGTATATTTACTACTGGCTCCGCCACGAAGTTCCAAAAAAAAAAAACTTTAAATTTTGGAATTTTGTATTTGAGATTTTCTATTTGAGATTTCGTGAGCGACCCTTTGCTACTATATACTTAATCTATTTTATTTATTTATTTATTTATTTACATTAATTACAATTTAAATTATAATTAATAGGAAAAAAGCTCTAGCAACTCAGGCTATCGGCTTTAATCTATTTTAAAATGCATATTATTTTCTATAAAATAAATGATCAAAAAAAAATAACATAAAAAAAAAAAGGATTAAGTTACTTTACTTTCTATCAATAATACACTATGACTCATTCAAATGAATCAAAATTAAATCCTCTTCTCCCTCCAACACTAAACTAAACTATGACCTTCCCATCCCATCCCAAAAAACAAAAAAAAAAACTTCAAATCGAAAAATCTCAAAAAAAAAAAATATATTTTTTGTAAAATTAATAGTAAAATAGTTTGGGTTAAACAAAAACAATATTTCATAAAAATTTTCCAGATAAACCTGAATGTCGAAAATGTAATAAAGCACTACAAGAACTAGAAAATATTGATGATGAAGCTGATCAACTTGGAATTGGTTTTGTTAAAATTCATGATGAAGCATTAGCTGATGAATATAATCTAGGAAGTTTACCAGCTTTAGTATACTATAGACATCAAACTCCAATTATTTATGAAGGTATAGAATAGAAGAAAAACTTTTAATAACCTTTAAATTTCAACCTTTTTTTTTTTTTTTTTGATTTTCTTCAATAAGGGGAATTACAAAGAGAAGAAGATGTTCTTGAATGGTTAGTACAGAATAAATCAACTGGTGATGAAGATGATGTAATTGAAGATGTTACTGCCAAAACTCTTGGAACATTAATTAATAACATTGATAATTTAGTTGTTTTATTCTGTAAGAGATTAAATTATATTTTTTTTATTTTTTTTTTTGAAATCATTAAAAATAATTTTTTTTTTTTAATTAATTCTTTTATAAGATGATCACGGAGATGATGATTCAATGACGGTACTTGAAGAATTAGAAAAAATTGATGATGATTGTGATAAACATGGTATTCAATTTGTTAAAATTGATGATAAAAAAGCAGCTAGAGAATATGGAATCGATAGTGTAATTATCTATATAATAAAATAAAATTATTTAATTTTTAATTATTTTATTTTATTTTAATTTAATAAAATTTTTAGATACCATCAATAGTTTATTTTGAAAGTAAACTACCAAATGTTTATGATGGTGATTTAATGGATGAAGATGAAATTCTTCATTGGTTACTTTCACAATTAGAAAAAGATGAAATTGAAGATGTTACTGATGAAATGTTAGATAAATTAGTTAAAGAAGGAAAAGTTTTGGCAGTTTTATTCTGTAAATTATAATTTATTTTATTTTTTTTTTATATAATATATTTTTAATCTTTTAATAAAATTTTCCTTTTTTATTTTAAAATTTTTTTTTTTTGTTTTTGCTTCAGATGACAATAATGACAAAAAATCACAAAAAGTTTTAAGCGAATTAGAAAATATTGATGATGAATGTGATGCACTTGGCATTACATTTGTTAAAATTGATAATCCAGAAGAGGCACAAGAATACGGCATTGACAAAGTTCCTAAATTAATATACTTTGAAAAAGGCATTCCAACAATGTACGAAGGTAATCTTGAAAATGAAGAGAGATTATTAGATTGGCTTGAAAAACAAACAAGTTCCGATCAAATTGAAGATGTTACCGATGAAATGTTAGATCTTATTATTGAAAAAATGCCACATGTTGCTGTTCTTTTTTGTAAGTGTAAAAGATTTTTTTTTAAAAAAGAAAAAAAAAAATTATTTTTATTTTAAATTTTAAATGTTTTTTTTTTTTTTTTTTTGTTAATTTAGATGACAAAGACCAGAAGAAATCACAAAAAGTCCTTGCAGAATTAGAAAACATTGACGATGAATGTGATCAACATGATATTGCTTTTGTTAAAATTGATGACGATAGTGAAGCCAAAGAATATGGTATTGATGAATTTCCAACAATCGTATTATTTGAAAGAGGAATACCTCATGTATATGAAGGCGATTTAATGAAAGAAGATGATCTATTAGGTTGGTTAGTACATCAAAAACGTTTCTCAGAAATTCCAGAAGTTACTGATGAAATGAAAGATAAACTTGTTGAAAATGAAGAACATTTAGCTGTTATTTTCTGTAAGTATACATATATATTATATACCTTATATTTTATAATTAATTGAAATATGTATCTCTATCTATTGTTTTAAAATGATTTATTATGAAGTTTATATTTTTATTATTTTATAGATGACAAAGATGATAAACAAGATATACGAGTATTAAATGAACTTGAAAATATTGACGATGAACTTGAAAAAGAAGGTATCGTTATTGTACGTATTGATAATGCTGCTGAAGCTAAAGAATACGGTTTAGATCATCTGCCAGCTTTAATCTATTTTGAAAATAAAATTCCATCAATGTATGAAGGAGATCTAATGAATGAAGATGAAGTTCTTGAATGGTTAATATTACAAAAACGTACTGCAACAATTGAAGAAGTAACAGATGAAATTCTTGTTGAATTAATTAATTCACATGAATATGTTGTTGTTTATTTCACTGGACCTTGTGATGAAGGTGATAAATGTGATAAGATCTTAGATGAATTAGAAAGTATTGATGATGAATTAGATGAAGCTGGCATTATATTTGTAACAACTGAAGATATGCAATTAGCTAAAAAATATAATATTAAGAATTTACCACAATTGGTATTCTTCAGAAATCGTGATCCATTATTCTTTACTGGTGACTTAAATGATGAAGATGAAGTTTTAGCTTGGATTACTGATGAAGATACACTTGAAATACCCGGAAAAATTGAAGAAGTTAATGTTAAAATGTTAGAAAAAAATTTAGCTGAAAATCAACATGTTGTTGTATTCTTCTGTAAGTATAAATTTATTATATTTTAGAAGTCAATACGCACAATTAAAAATAATATGAATTAAAACAAAAAAAAACAAAATTACAGACCGGGAAGGTGACAAAAAAGCTCAAAAAATTCTTAATGAACTTGAAAATATTGACGATGAATGTGAAGAAAAAGATATTGATTTTGTTAAAATTTCTGATGACGGCGTTGAAAAAGAATATGATTTACCATCATTACCAGCTTTAGCATTTTATAGAAATCGTTTCCGTACAATCTATCATGGAGATTTGATGAAAGAAGAAGAACTTCTTGAATGGGTTTTGGAATTATACGAATCTGATGCTGATGTTATTGAATCTGTTGATAGAAAAACATTACAAGTCTTAATTAATGAAGTTCAACATTTAGCTGTTTTCTTTTGCAAGTTTTAAAATAAAACTTTTTTTATACATTATAAAAACTAAATTTTATTCTTTTTTTTTAACTTATAGACGACAATAAATGTGAAGTATGTCCAGAAATTTTAGCTGAATTAGAAAATATCGATGATGATACTGATGAACAAGGAATTCAATTCGTTAAATCAAATGATATTAAACTTGCCCATGAAATTGGTATTTTTGCTTTTCCAGCTTTGGTTTATTATGAAACAGGAGTTCCAATTATGTATGATGGTAAGTTGAAAATTTTTAAAATTTATTATGGGATTAAAAATTATTTATTATTTAATTTTGTTTATTAGGTAATCTTAAAAACGAAGACCGTGTCTTGCAATGGTTAATAAATCAAAAGAGTAAGAAAGACATTTAATGATTTCTCTATATATAATTAATATAAAATAAATATATTTATTCATTTTAAAATATTATACTAAAATTAAGTTAACAAAATTTGAAAATACAAAAAAAAAAAATATATGCGTTCATAATGGATCAGAAAATATAATATAATGACCGATAGAATGATTATTTTATTCGGATTGAGCACCAAACACAAGACATCAAATATTCGAATAAGATTAAGTTTATTGAATTACATAATTTAATCATTATTAATATCAAAATTAGATTTATTGGTATATATATACATATATAAGTATGTATAAAATACAAATAGTTATTGAAATTTGAAAAGCACAAATTTTGACGCTATAGTTAGGAAAAACTTTAAACTTCATTCTAAAAATTTTAACAATTGAATATTGTTTTAAATTTACTACGCAATTTTCACAGAGGGCTGTTTAATCTTATTCGAACGGTTTTGATGCCTACACATTTTGAATAGACTGGCTTATCTGAATTCAAATAAGATAAATTCTTTGAATAGGCGATTCAACTGAGGATGATGATGAAGATGATGATGATGATAATGATAACAATAATGACAATGACGATGACGATGACGATGATGATGACGATGACAATGACGATGACGATGACGATGACGATGACAATGATGATGACGATGACGATGACAATAACGTAAGAAAAAAATTTAAATTGAAACATAAAGCTGCAAAGAGAAAGCTGTCTAAAAAACGTGATAAAGATGATGATAATGACAACGATGATGATGATGATAATGAGAATGATGAAGATGATGATGATGATAATGACGAAGATGATGATGATGATGATGACGATGATGATGACAATGGTGATGATGATGACGATGAGGATGATAACCCCGGATTTTTTTATTATAATGATGAAGATGACGATGATGATAATGATGATAATGATGATGATGAAGATGATGAGGATGACAAAATTGAAAAGAAAAAAAACTTGTTGAAAGAAAAGAATAAACTGCTTATGTCGATAAGAGCAAAAAAATTGAGTAAGCTTGCCGCTGGTGATGATGATGACGAAGAGTTTGATTACGGAGATGATTACGGGGATAATGCTGACGACGATGACAATGATGACGATGATGATGATAATAAAGTAAGTAAAAAAATTAAAATACATCATCAAGTTATCAGTTGGATGAAAACATTTAAAAATCGATTTTCATCAAAACCGAATAAAAATATTAATGATGATGATGATAATGATGATGATGATGATGATGATGACGATGACGATGTGAATGATGAAGATGATGAAAATAACGAAGATGATGAAAATGATGAAGATGATGATGATGATGAAGAGGATGATGATGAAGATGAAGATACAGATAGTCCAAAAAAAAATTCGAAAATAAAAAAAATATATAAGCTTAAAAGGATCATACCTTTTAAAAGAAAACAAGCTATAGATGATGATGATGATGATGACAATAATGGCGATAATGATGATGATGAAGAAGATGATGATGAAGATGATGAAGATGATGATAATGATGACGATGAGGACAACGATGACGATGGAGATGATGATGATGATGATAAACATGACAAAAAAATAAGTAAATTAAAACATAAAACCACAAAAGCAAAACAATCAAAAACACGTGGTAAAGATAATGATGATGATGATAATGATAATGATGATGATAATGGTGAAGATGAGGACGATGATGCTAATGACAGTAAAAAAAGCAAATTAAAAAATAAATCGAAAAATAGAAAACTATCAAAAAAACGTGATAAAAATGATGATGATGACAACGACAACGACGATGATGATGACGAAGACGATGAGGATGGAAATGACATAAAAAAAATAAATAAATCAAAACGTAAAGTCAACAAGAGAAATCCAACCAAAACACGAGGTAAAGATGATGATGATAATGATGATGATGACGAAGACAATAATGATAACGATGACGATGACGATGACGATGACGATGGCGATGACGATGACGATGACAATGACGATGACGATGACGATGACGATGACGATGACGATGACGATGACGATGACGATGACAAAGACAATGACAATGACAATGACAATGACAATGACAATGACAATGACAATGACAATGACAATGACAATGATGATGACGATGACGATGACGATGACGATGACGATGACGATGATGACAATGACAATGACGATAACAATGATGATGATGATGACGATGATAATGACGATGACGACGACGATATCAAAAACAAAAAAGCATTAAAATCAAAGAAAGCTAAAGGCGCACACAGTAAAAATCGCAACAAAAATTCTCTTTCAAAGGCAAAAATAGGTAAAAGTGAAACGGAGTGGTGATAAAAATATTTTATTTTCTATTTTGAAACTCATCCCGGTGTCGTGATTAATTTTTTATCAAATCACCCTCCAAATTTTTCGAGATTTCATTTTTATGTCTCCGATAGTCAGAAGTTTATAAAGCAATGGAAAGCCAGCATTCTGACATTTATGTTTTCTAAAAAAAAAAGTTTATTTTAAACTACATCTTCTTTATGTCTCTACATTCGATGTTACAATGAAAAATGCAGTAAAAAAAAAATTCTCATCATAATGTATTATTGTCCTATTACATACTTAATGTGACTAATTATATATACATATTTTATTTTTAATAATATTTATAATCATTTTTTGACAACATGTTAAAATTTCTTAAAATTTTTTTTTTGAAAATGAAAATTTAGAAATTTTACCATCATTTACAGTCGAACTATCAACACATTCTTCATATTATCTTCCGACATAAATTATGTATGTATCTTAAAAACTTGATGCAATTTTTGACGTTTGCAAAATTTCATTTTACAAAATACATATACGTTTATGAAAAAAGGACACACAAATGTTGTACATTGTTTATGTTATAAAATTATAAATGTGTATATTTATAGTAATCATCTTTAAAATAGAATATAAAAATGCAAGTACTACCTATATAGTGTGTTTACGTGTATATTACTTAGAAAGAGATGAGCAGAATATAATTTGTTCAAAATAACGACATTATGAAACGTCGTATATGTACGCGAATGTATGTAACAACTTTTTAACCTTTTTAATTTTGTTTTTTTCTTTAAGAAAACTTTACACCCACATTCAAATTAAACTTTTTTACTATCCTTTTGTAAACATTTAAAAAAACATAATTTTAAAAAAAAAATTCATAAATTTAAGCATACTGTCTGTCTTGTAAATATATATTCAAAAAAGTATAATTAAGTTGTACCCTAGTAGTTGATATTATAAGAGTTATTCCTTTGCCATAACGAAAATTTAAAATTTTTTCCTTTTAATCTTTAGAACCACTTTTAATCTTTAGGCTCCACATTAGAACCACTTTTATTAAATAAAATTTGCAAATTTGTTAATATTTTTTTTTTGTTAATTTATAAAAAAGGCAATACACACTTTTGCTTCTGCTTGATTTTTTTTCAACACTAACTAATAATCATTGATCACAAAATCATCAACGTCTATCGTAAATTTTTGTGAAAATGCAGGGTAGATCTTAAGTTATTTTCTCTTTTACTTTCAGTTTTGGTTCTTTCGGAATTTCGAAAACTATTGCTTTGAAAAACGATAGAGAAAATTTTCAAAAATATAAATTTAAACAAAATGATCACGGCTTTTTTATCCATATTACCTTTTTTACTTTAACTGAATACTTTCTTACTTTAGGTGAAGACATTTTTATTTTAAATAAAATCTCTTTACTTCAAAATTTAAAATTTATTTTTAAATGAAAACTCTTTTCTTGCGTGGAAGCCGCTCCCACAATATTTAAATTTCCATGTCCATGTCACTGGTCAATAGCATCACCAATCAAGCGTAAAGCGCTATTTTGGATTTTTTCAGGAATTTTAATGTTGTTTAAGCCCATATGTAAGATTTAAACTGCATCTTAGGTCGAATATAGATTTTTTTTTTTTTTAAATGCATTTCTCTGCCACATAAATGTGGACAGGAAATTACACACCTTTCCTGTTCAGGCGTGGCTGTAAGTGTCGTAAGGAGGAATAACTCTTACGACGTGTGTGGGATTCGAACCCACACTCCCTCGGTGTTTATAGCGTATTTAATACGCTCTTACCCACTAGGCCACCGAGGCCACAATATAGATATTGGCCAGATCTCCACAAAAAAAAAAGAAAATTTCCAGCGAAAGAGAAAACCTAAACATTTGGCAATTTTTTTGGCTATACTAATTCCACGGCATTTGTTGATTTATGCTTGCATGCCTAAAATATTTGAACTTGCAAACTGCTGTATAGTTTCTTCTTTAAATCGCAGAATTGGTTGAGATTGATCTCTTTTGCAAAAAATTAGACAGCTTCAAATTTTGGAAATGTTGAACTTGACTCTGTTTACTTTACCCCAATCACCTATTTCTGCTAGATTGTGCAGGTTAAGTGAGCTAGCCATAATTTCTCTTTTTAAACTGATTACGCTTGAAGTGGCATTAGATTTGTTTAAAAAAACGTAATAAGAGTGCTGTCGTCGACAAAAATATGAATTGAATTGAGGGTAGAAGAAAGTAGATCGTTGATGAAAATTAAGAAGGAACTGGGAGATAAAGCGGAGCTTTGTGGAACGAAAGCGTTTATTTAATGAGTATGTCAGACATAAAACTGTTAACAAGTATATGAATGTACGATTCGAGAGAAATTCCTTAATCAATGTATGAAAAGGGCTGCCCAAACTAATGACTTGACATTTGCTCAGAAGAGCATTTTGGTCGGTTTTGAAGAGCACGGTATTTGGTCGGTTTTGACAAATCTAATATCGTTGTTAATAATTTATTAATTCTTTTCTAATATCAGTTACATCTTGTATAAGTACATAAATGTCTCTGTATTTACTACTGGAATATTTGCGATACCCAAACTATGTAACTATTGTAACTATGTAACTTTGTGTTATATATAAACTATGAGATTATCTGTACTATATATCATACTTTGAAAATATTCAATAATCTTAACCTGTGCACCCTAATACAATTTTCGAAAACTAAATTTTCAAAAAGTTCAGTCTAAAAATATCAAAGAAAATAAATTAAAGTGAAGATATAAGAAAATCGAAATTAATGAATTTTTTAATGGGAAAGTAACGAAAAGGTCTCATCCCCTGTATATCAACTACGTAACCTATTTAAATAAAAAAAAAATAAACTCATCTTTTTTATGTTTTTATTTTCTTATTTAAAATTGACACGATTTTCAAGATTGTGTTAAGTCGTTTGTTGTTTGTATGACAACAAAATTAATAAATTTCAATAAATTTTGATACAATTCCTCTAAAATTATTTTACTAAATGTAAAGTTGATTTTTTAAGAAAATTGGACTCGATATAAATAAAAAGCATTTTTTTTTTTTATCATATAAAATTGGTTTTAGCAAAAAACAAAAATTCTATTCAAATTAGTCGGTAGATTTAATAGATTTAACAATTTATTACGAAAATGAAAAAAAAAAAACTTTTCAAGTCCAACTTTCTGTTTTTAGTTTGAAAAATTATGAAATTATATTTTGTTTTTTTTTTTGTAAAAATGTTTGGAAAAGAAAAATTGAAAATTTTCTTTTTGCATGCCAAATAGAAAAATCCAATATGAAAACTAATCAAGAAAGAAGGAAAAAAATTCTATTTAAAGGTAACATCTCTTATTATTTATAATAAAACTATAAAAAATATTATGAAAAATTATTTATAGAAAATTTATGTTTTTTGTACATTTTTCGTACATAATAAAATATCGAAAGAATCCAAATTTGTCCAAATTTTAATATAAAATAAACAAAAAAAAAAAAACAAATTAAATCTTTTGTATGAAAAATAAAAAAATTCCCAAATTCAAATTTTGTAAATTAGATAGAATAAAAACAAATAAGATTTTCAAAAAAAATATATTTGAAATCACAATTCAAAAAAAAAAAACATTATTTAAGTTGAAAGTTTTACTAACAAACACTTTAAAACTGAACAATATTTCACGTAACTCTAAAAATTGAAAAAAAAAAAAATTTCTTCCTTTTTTTTCTCTTTCTTTTCTGTATTTTATATTTTAACTCCTTTTTAATATTTTGTAATATCTAACTTTTAAATAAAATCATTTATATGCACTAACATTGTGAAAAACATTGTAAACTAATTTCATTATGTCCTAAATAATTAATTGTTACATTAATAATTATTTTTTTCAAAAAAAAAAAATATAAGTACATACACCTTTGTGCTTGGGAAACAATGGAAGCAACAAACACATTAATATTTAAAAATAATAGCGTCGTAATAAATTAAAATAAAAATATAGTTAAAAAAAAAAATTATAAAAAAAATTTATTATTAAAAATCAAATAAAATAAAATTAATTAAAAAAAAGTTCTTTAAAATACATAAAATCCCAAAATCAAATTGAAACTATACAATAAATTTTAATAAACAATTTATTACTTGTTTTATATACTTATAGGGGCAGATGAAATAATATTTTCATTTAATTAATTTAATTGGGTTTTTTTTTTAAACATTTTTTAATACTTTCATATTTTCTATTTAAAATGTCTATTTCAAAAAAAAAACGATTAAAAGTATCCATTTTTATATTTGTGCATTTTTTCGTATTTTTAAAACGAAAATGTAAAAAAAAAACAAAAAAAAAATATTTAGAGAAGTACATTATGTTTATCTAAAAAAATTTAATACAATTTTGAATATATAAAAAAATACATAGTAAAAAAATGATCGTAATTTTAAATTTTAATTTTATATTTTTAACACCTATAATCTTATATACTTCCATAAAATTTATTTTGTTACATCCATTATATCCCAAGCAAACGTCTTTTGACTTTTAATGCTGACAGAATTTAATGGTTTCGTGAAATATTTTTTTATTTTTAATTAACCAAAAACAAAAATATATATTTATATATATATATAAAATAAATATATATATATATAAATACGCATATTATAATAATTAATTTTTATCTAAATATTCATTAAATTTTTTATGTTAACTTATCAAAAATTATAAAAGTTTCTTTATTGTTTAAAAAAAAAAATATATATATATATATGTATATACTTTAGAACTACAAAAAAAAAAAAATACTTTTTAGAAAATTTAATATTATGCAATAACAAAAAAATAATTTTAAATATATACAAAAATTATAATTTATGTGAATTTTAAAGAAAAAAAAGTTTTGTTTTTTTATCATAATTTTGATAAAAATTATTGAAATAATTTTTTTTTTTTTTTTGCAAAATAAAGACAAAGCTAAAAAAATAAACGAAATGAGATTTTGAAAGAGATGTTCTGTTGTTTTTTTTTTTTTTTTTTTTTTGTACACAAAAACATTTTGTCAGTAAAAAAAGTCAAATTATTTGACTAAAATAATGTTTTTTTTTTTTTTAATTTAATACTTTAATTTTTATTTATTTTTAAAATATGCAATCAGTACTAAACTAACTGCTTTCAACTATTTATTATGTGTATGTGCACCAAAAGTTAAATAATAATAAAAAAAAAAAATAAAAATAAATAAAAAATTAATTTACTTAATTAAAAAAGAATTGAAACTGCCAGAAAATATTCTCATAAATATTTTTTTTTTTTTTTAAATAATAATACTTGAGTATTAATTTTATTTTTTTTTTAATTTTTGTATCCATCTATGTAAATTTTTTTGATATATTTATATAGAATTTTATTTCTAACCCCTGAATATAAAAACTTAAATATAAAATAAAAGTTTTGAAAAAACCTACTTTTTTTTAATAATATAATTATTTAATTATTTTTTTTATGTCCAAAATCCAAAACAAAAAAAAAAAAAAATGAATAAATTACAAATTAAAATATCAATAAAAGAAGAAAATTATCTGACAAAATGTTTTTGTTTGTTACACACAGATGACGATTGTTTCTATGTTGGATTGGGTCATACTGCTGAATCAGCTAAAAAAGGAAAAAATTATGTACCACATGATTATAAACCATTCCAGTGCTGTCCAAAAAAAGTGGAAAAATCAACAAAAGTACCAAAAATGTCAGCTCAAAGACTTGGTTATTCATCATCAAATTCAAATGATAAAAATGAAGGTCCTTTTAAATTTGCTCCATCAAAATCAAATCGTGATGATGATAATGATGATGATGATCATCATATTCATTCAAAATCAAAACCAAAACAAACACAAAAAACATCAAAAACAACAACAACAAAATCTATACCACATACACCATCAATTACAGATAAAAATATTAAACATACAAGTGGTGGTAGTGAATTTGCCAAAGTAACAAATCCAAAATTAACATCAACACAAAAAGATAAAAAACAAAATAATGATAAAAAATCAAATATTATACCACCATTATCAAGAGATAACAAATTAAAATCAGCACACAAGAAACAAGATGAAAAAATTGAAAATTTTAATGAGGGTATGTTTGATTTCAAAAAATATCTGATCTGGTGATAAATTTAAGATACATTAATTGATTTTTGATTTTTTTTTTTTTTTAATTAATTAATTAATTAATTATTTGAAAAAAAAAAAAAAAAAACTTTAATGTAAAAATATGTCCTATATAATAAAAACTTACTTTTTTTTTTTTTTTTTTTTTTTACTATACACATAATATTTTATACACATAAACTATAAACAAATTTATGTATTTATATACACTTTCCTAATTCCTAAAATATTATTAACTATATTTTCAGGTTTCCATTATATAAAAGATCATATTAAAAAAGTATATGATATCATATTTCAAGATAATATATTCTGGGCAAACTCAAATCAGAATGATGATTAAAAATTAAAAATCTATTTGATAGAAAAAAAAAAAAAACAAAATTTTAAATTTTAAATTTGTCAAAATTAAAACTAAAAATCTAACACAATATACCAAAATCAACAAAAAATTGTATTTACAAAGTTTTTTTGAACATGAATTAAAGATATTGTCTAAGTCAATTAAAATATTGTTTTAAATCTATTAAAACTATTAATTAATATTTGTTCTCATTAAGGATTAAAAATCTTTTAAATTACAAAAAAAAAAAAAATAAATTTAATTCAGTTCAAAACTTTTTGTAAATACTTAAATTATCATTTTGTCAATAATAAAACATTAAAAAAGCACAAAATAAAATAATTTATAAAATTTCAAAATCAAATCCTTATCAATTTGTTTCTTTTATGTTTTTTTTTTTTTTTGTTTTTTTTTTTATTTTATCGATTTTTGTTTTGTAACTTATGGCTGTAACTAATAACTAATATTACTACACAATCAATACTATAAATTTTTATTAAAAATATATAACTAATGTCCGGTTTTATCATTTAAATTCAATTATTACTTTTTATAAAATAATTTTTTTTTTTATCATTATTTTATTATAACGTGTATCCAAAAAAAAACAAAAAAAAACAAAAAAAATTATTAAAAACAAACAAACAAAAATAAAAAAAATTAAAAATTTCAACAAACAATAAAAAAAAAAAAACATTTTTTTTTTTATAAATTTTGATAATTTGTATTTCTTTTAATTTTTAAGAAGAATGTAAAAAAAAAAATTTTTTTTTAAATTATCGAAAAAAAAAAGAAAAAAAAGAAAATTTTATACTTCTATACTTGCTATGCAAGGTAAAAAATTTTCCAAATCTTATTTTTGGAACACGTTTCAATTATTCAAAAAAAAAAAAATTAAAAAAATTAAAAAATTTAAATAAAAACCAAACAAAAGATCATTTATTCTTTATGAAACAAAATATTCTTTCATAATATTACATATATATATGCATACTAAAATAAATATTAATTATTTTAATATAATTAATTAATTCTTTTTTTTATTTAAATTATTTGCTTCAATCATGTTTTTTTTTTTTTTTCTTGTATATAAAAATTTAATAAATAATTTTAAATATTTTTTTATTAAACATAAACATTTTCTTAAACATCATTAAAATATAATATATATGTATATATGTAAATATGCATACATATTTTTTTTTTAAATAAAATCCATTGGGTTCGGATTTAACTTTAAAACAATAATTTAAGAACATTTTTATTCTTATATAGAAACAAAACTTAAAAAAAAAAAAAAAAAAAAAAAAGTCTTAAAAAAATCAATTAATAACATAAAATATAATCAAATACCAAATACATAACATTATAACATTTTTTTAAATAATATATACATAATTTCATATTTAAGAGTCGTCTGTCTGCCAATTTAATTGTAAATATTATCATTTAATTGTAAAAAAAATATCCAAGACACAAACCATTTCGGAAAAGAAAAATATGAAATAAACTACAATTCAAAAAATTAAATTGGCACATTGTATAACTTATATTTTTTTTTTCTTTAATAATTTTTAATTTTCTTTAAAATGCATTTTAAAATCTTCATTTTAATTTTTTTTTTTTTTTTTTTGTAAATATAATGTATAAATTTAAAAGAACAGTGTTAAAAGTTTAATTTTTAAATTCATATATATATTAAAAATAAAAATTTTTATTTTTTTTATTTGCAACAATGTAACTGAAAAAAATCTCGCAAAATCTCGCTACAAATTTTAAAATTTCATTATTTTATCTTTTATTTCTATATGATGCCTCATAAAAGAAATTTTTTTTTATTATTTTTAGTTTCTAATTTTTAAAATACATTTTATTTATCATTATATTATTTCAAAAAGAAAAAAAAGAAATTGTTATAAATATTTGTTTTTTGTTAATTTTCTTATATATATAGGTATATATTAATTTTTTTTTTTTTTAATTAATTTTAATTTAAATTTTGTAAAATAAACATAATAAAAATAAACTTGTGTTAAAAATAAAAAACAAAAAAAAAGAAAAAAAAAAACAAAATTGTAAATTATATAATTATTTTTATTTATATTTGTTTTCAATGTTATTTATTTTTTTAATTATTATTATTACTTATTTGTTTGTTAAAAATTTAATGTTATTGCATAATATTTATTTTCTAATATTTTTTTTCCTTTTTTTTTTTTTTTTGATTCAAAAGACTAAAATAATATATGTTTCTAAAATTATATATATATAAATATATATATACAATGATAACATCAAAAAAAAAAAAAAAACCATTGTTTTAATTTAAACTTGTCTAAAAAAAAAAAAAAAAGTTTTTTATATAAATAAACTTCCTAAAATAAATATTTAAATAAAAATTAAATATAAATTTTTTTTTTTATTATTATTATTTAAAATTTTTAATATATTTAAAACATTTAATTATACTTAATAATGCACATTTTATTTAAATATAAATTGTATGACTTAAAAATATTGTTGGGTATACTTAAAAGATTATATTAATATAAAATCGTCAGCATGAAAAATTAAATCAACTGATAAATAAATATAATGAAATTATAGTAACTACAATAAAATACACATACATATAACATTTAAAAAATAAAATACATAAAAGAAAATAAAAAAAAAAATTAAATTATAATAATAGTACCTACATCATAATAATAAGTAGCGCCACGATCAATTCACCTCCCTGACAGCACGCCAGCTGTCATCATTTCCTTTCTTATTGTTTATTGCATATAACGTATTTAAAACATGTCATTTACAAACAAAAAAAAAAAAAGGCAAAAGCCAACATATAAATGTAACCGAATGATTACTTATTATAGATACAATTAAAAATAACATATGTATCTTGAACAAGTCAATGTAAATGTAAAAAAATTTGTTAATCGAAACTAGCACAACTTTAAGTCAGATTCATCAAGTCATACATAAATTAAAGTCAAATTGTTTAAAAACAAAAACTACTACATAATTATAAAGAAATACTAAAAAATATTAGGGCCAATAATGAAGAATGAACAAAATATTTTTATAAATACGTACATATGTAATTATAAAACTACATAAGATATTAAAAATATGTTCAGTATTAATTTATACTGAAATAGACATAGAGCTTAATACTATAATAGCTATATAATTAAAGACATTTATGGTTAAATTTTCATAAAATATTATGCACTTATAGTATAGGTAGTATGGTATATTTAAATATTTTGATTTTTACATTAGAAATTATTAATTTACATAGTAAAATTTTTTAATTAATAAAATACATAAACATAATTTATTAATTAAAATTTAACTGTCGTCTTCTTAATTTTTATTTATCGCACATTTATTTATTATGTATATTAATTTTTTTTTTTTTTTGTATTTTGTTAACGTAAATAATACAATGTTAAAATGTTAGAACTGTCTTTCAATCAACAGAGTCAATCTGAATAGTTAAAAAATGTTTGTATAGTTTTTTTTATCAATGTAAACATATACTTTTTTTTTAGTTTATTACCGTGCCGCATAAATGTAACAAGAAAATTACACAGTCTTTACTTTTTAGGTGTGGCTGTATAGGTAGTAAATTAATCTTACGACGTGTGTGAGATTCCCACTAGGTCAACAAGGCTCCTCACACATAAATTTCCACATTCGTTTTTTTTTCTTTTTTATTTATTTATATTAATTTTACAAATCACATAGGATATATTGCAATATTAAAAAACCATCGGCTACTAAGGCTATTATAGGTCGAATACTATTATTGAATTATACACTAATATTATTTATTTAGTTTATGTTATATATTATATATTTACACTATATTTGGTAGCAAGGGGGATTTGTTTTCAATTAATAAAACTTGCTACCTGTACAGGATTTGAACCTGCACTCCTTCGGTTAATAAGCCACGTGCTTAATCACTACGGCACCAAGGCCCCGCCCCGCACATTGTTTTTTTTTCTACAGACAGTTAAAGTAATGTTATCAACAACTTTGAAAACCATTTTATACTCTTCTACTAACTTGAATTAAAATATTTATTTTAGTTTTTTAAATAAAATCTAAAATATAAAAAGTAAAGAAAAATTAATCAAATTAACAGTGAAATTAAATTATTATTAGTTAAGTGAATACACATAAAACAAACAGATAAGCTTCAATTGACACAATATATAATTGATATTTTGAAGATTGAAGATTGAAGCTCAAATTTTAGTTTTATCTATAGGTATATAAAATAGTAAGAATAGTAAGAAATTAAACGAATCACTTTTAAAAACCAGAAAATCTTATTATTATAACATTATAGAATCTGTACCTTATACTCAAATTGTATTATGAAAACGAGTTACTATCATCAAACTGTATTTCATTTGACTATATTTTATTTGTCTGTATTTTATTTGACTGAATTTCATTTGTAACCATATCTAAAATTCTCCCTAATTAGATATTTTGTATACATATTTCAACAACAAAACATTTAAGAGAGTGTGGGCTGTCTCCTCAAAGGTAGGGGTAAGCAAATTATTGAAACTTTGATTTTGTTAATTCTAAAATCCTCTCTAATATCATGTTTTACACACATATTTCAATAACAAATGTAGGCTTCCGCCTACAAATTCCTGCTAAACAATTTATTAAAAGCCTAATTTTGTAACCAACTTTAAAATTCGTCCTAATTATATGTTTTTATGCAGTCAAATGAAATACAGTCAAATGGAATACAGTCAAATGAAATACAGTCAAATAAAATACATTCAAATAAAATACATTCAAATGATAAATCTAGGCAACTTGCAAAAAGTACAGTAAAACGACATAACAATCAAATGAAATACAAGCGTATAACACGCTCCTTATCAAAACATTTAAAAGCTATTTTTGTTTATTAAGATCAAATATAAATGGATTAGATCGATACTCACCATATTTGCAAAATCATTTGGGTATATGAAAAAGAAAGATTAGAAAACTTCCGCTTAATTCACTTTGTTTCACAAACTCATTCAGTGAATTAATTGTGAAACAATTTGAAACATTTCACTTTGTTTGACTCATACTCATAAAAACAAAACTTTAAATTAATTTTTTGACATTTAGAAAATAAAAAAGCAAAAAAAGTTTTAATTTTATTAAGGGGAAAGGGGAAAAAATGATAAAATAACAAACTTCCTTCTTATATGAACATAATTACACCATAGTCTAACATAAAATTTAGTTAACAAAAAATATATAAATATAATAATATAATTTAATAACAATAATTATCTCCAAATAAATTATGGTTATTTTGAATATTAATATAAATTAGATAATTATTTTTTTTTGTTTTAAAATAAAGAGAGAAATCAATTTGTTTTGTATTTTTTTTTTTTCAACCAAAGCAAGACACATAGGTAATCGTATATGAAATTAAATTATTTTTTCTTTTTTTAAATATTACAAAAAAAAATATTTACTTAATTAAAATTTTATTTAAAAAAAAAATAAAAAAAAAATATATAGGCGATATGAGCCATGGGCAAGATGTTTTTAATTGGATTGTAGCACAAAAAACTGACGAAACAATTGAAGAAATCGACAGAGATTCTTTAATGGAATACATTGACACTAACGACTTTCTTGCAATTATATTTTGTAAGCATATATTATTTTAATATATTTTATATATTAATAATAAAAAAAAAAAAGAAAAAAAATACATATATATATTATATATATATTAATATAGACAAGGAAGAAGATAGCGATACACCTCGCATTCTACGACATATTGAATTAATTGATGATGAAGCACTTGAATATGGAATTAAAATATGTAAAATGAATGATAAATTAATGGCGAAAAAATATGGTTTTAGAAATCCACCTGGTATTACATATTTTAGAAAAGGAAAAAATATTAATTATGATGGTGATATTGATGATGAAGAAGAAATATTAGATTGGTTAACAAGTCCAGCAAATATGGAAATGACAGATCATATAGAACAAGTTAATAGAAAAATGTTTGAAAAAATAAGAAAAACTTCAGATTATTTAGCTGTATTTTTCTGTAAGTATTGATTTTTTTTTTTTTTGTTTTAAATATTTAATAAATAATCATTAAATTATTTCATTTTAAATATTTTTATTTACTGGACAATATAATAATATTATAATACAATATTATATAATTTTTAAAAAAAAAAAAAAAAACAAAATCTATATAATTAAAAAATTTTACAAATCGATAATTATTTTTATATTTTATAAAAATTATAAGAAAATAAAAATCTTTAAAAAATCAAAAATATATATATATATACTCGTATATAAGAAAGAATTTTTGGAATTTTTTCTGTCAATAATAAATAATGTTTTTTTTAACCCTATTTGAAAAATGTTGATTTTTTTTATCAATTTTTTTGATTCTTATTGTCAATAATATACAATTTAAAAAAAAAAAAATATTATTTTAAAATAAATTTTAAAGTAACTAACGTTTTCTTTAAATTGTTTTTTTTTTTTCGAACTTTTTTTTTTAAATTTAAATCACTGTAATCAACCAGTGATCAGTCATTTTTTATATATATAATACAATATACGCAATATTAAAAACATTAATAAAATTTCTATACATAAAATATATACGTATTCGTTATATACATAAAATATGTACATATATAGAATATAAAAAAAAAAAAAGGATTCAATTAATCAGGAGAAATTTTATATGAATATATTATATGAAATAATTTTGTTTGTATAATTTTTTTTTTTTTTTTTCTGAACATTATTTTCCATACTTTTTCTTTTACTTATAATAACTGTAATAATAAAACAGACAGTGACGATTGTAAACAGTGTCCCAGAGTTTTAGCTGAAATTGAACATATTGATGATGAAGCGGATAAAGCTAATATTGATTTTGTTAAAATTGATGATAGAGATATGGCTAAAGAATTTGGTGTATTTGCATTACCAGCTATTGTATTCTTTAAGACAACATCAAAAGATCCTGTAATATATGCTGGTAATATGAATATATACATATATGAATATATAATATACATTTTTATAAAATATTATTTACTGTGATAAAACAAAGAAGAAAAATTTTTTTTATTTCATAATAATTAAATTTAAGTTACAAAAAAACAAAAAAAAATATAATTTTTATTTCTAATCAAAATTATAAGATTTAAAAATATATAAATATAACATAATGAAAATTAAATTTTTTTTTTTTAATATATATATATATAAATAAATAAAGGTGATCTTTATGATGAAGAGCAAATATTAAATTGGCTTCTAACACAACAAAATCCAAGTGGTGATGTCATTGAAGATTTAGAAGGTGAAAATTTAATAAATTTAATTGAAGAATCTGGATCAATTGCTGTATACTTTTGTAAGTTTTTTTTTTTTTTAAATATAATAATAATATTTTCTTTTAGGTGCATATATATAATATATTTTTATATAAATTTTAATTATATATAGGTATATATATATGAAAACAAATTTTTTAATGTTTTTTTTTTGTTTTAAACAGAAAGAAAATTTAGATTTAAGAATAAATTATAAGATTAATAGAAATTTTTTTTTTCTTTTTTTTTTTTTTTTGAAATTAAATAACTTATATTCTATCTTCTATAAAAAAACATAATATAATATATTATATATTATTATAATATAATTGTTGAACATAATACTGTGACTAACAAAATTATACATATTTCTATCAATTGCATAAATATTATGTATATAATATATGCAGATATAAATATATTTTAATCTATATATTTATTTTAATTTTACTTTTTTATTTAATTAATTAAAACGTTATTATAAATGTTTTTAATAATAATTAATATTTTTTTTTTAAAGTAAGAAAAATACAAACTTAAGTCAAAAAAAATAAATAAATAAAAATAATAAAAAACATAAATTTAAAACAAAACCAACCAAAAAAAATATATATATATAATTCAAAAAAAAAACAAATGAATTTAGGGAACAAAACTCAGTGCGACATTTGTACCTCTAAGGCAATGAGAAAAGCCCGTTTAAAAAAAGAACGTGAACAACAACAGCAGCAGCAACATTTGCAAGAAGGAAATTCTGCTGCTGGTTTACCAAGCGATGAATCAGATCATACGGAACAACATCAAACTGTACATCATGAAGAGGGTATATTTGATCAATACAAAAACCCTATAGAAACCAATAGAAACTAATAGAATCAATCCCTTATCCAAGAAATTTTAAATTTGTAAAAAAAAAAATAAAAAAATAAAAATTTCCGTTCATGTAAAGTATACGCATATCATTGATTGAATCCTGTTCTTTTGTAGATATTGCATATTGTTAATTTGTCTTCAAAATAATGTAGTGTTCCATTAATTGTAAATTATATTTTTTTTTTTATTATTATTATTTTAAATTTTTTAAATTAATTTTTTTTTATATGTAATTTAAAATTTAAATTATCTTTTTTTTATAGTAGTTCTATCCGATCTTATAATAATGTATGTACTATATAGATGTAGATTGCCTTAGTAAAATCCATCATTGAGTTAATCCCTATATGAAAAAAATACCACACATTTCATATTCTTGAAAACGTAACAACATTTTTTTTACACAGTTTTTAATTTTGTTTTTGTTCTTTATGTTTTTTTTTTTTTTTGCATAATTTGTTTTTTCAAATATTTTATCATTTTTACTTTATTTGTATTGAGACCCCTTAATTTATGCAATTTATATGTCAAATTTCAATTTTTTTTTTCCACAAATATTGATATGATAATTACTAAACTTTCTTAGACGCTAAGAGAATACCTTAGACATTTAAAAAGTTTTTTAAATAGTATTGATAAAAGATATTAACTTAAATGTTGATTTTAAAAATAGCAATTACAAGCTAAAAAAAAAAACTTTTGATGCAAATATATAATGAATATATAATGCAAAAATTGTAATCCTCTTGAATACCCAAGATAATAATATGTAATTGGATTTTATATTTTGATTTAGACAATATAAAAATGTGTGTTACTTATTATGGGAAAATAAAAAATATTAATAACATTATCCGTATACTTTTGTAACTAGGAGAAAAATCTAATAAAACATTATAGAGCAATGACAAAAGAAAAGTATAGGTTGGGAAAATCTTTTTATTTTTTTTTTTATGTATAATAGGTGTATAGGTTTATTATTTTTAGTATACTAGTTTTACTAAACAAATCTTATGTGAAATTTTATTATATATGTAAACATATAAGAATTAACTCTGTAGAGTTGTACTACAATAGATAGGATGTATTGAAAAAGTTGAGGTTAGGCTGTTTTCTAAATATTTTCATTAACATTTGCTGAACTTTTAGATTCAGTTTAATATGTATATTACTTTTGGTTGATGTAAAAAAATCACTTATTAACATTATAGTTTCGGATGGTCTATGGTCAACAACTTCAAAATTTTTTAAAATTAATTTAGTATTAGAACAATTGTTTAAAAAATTTCTAGCATATCTAGTCGTAAATTTTAAATTTTATCAGCGAATCGAATAAATTCTTTAACTGCAATTTAAATTTTTCACTGTCAGGAGATAAAATTTCTACTGTCATGAAATAAAGTTAAAGCTGTATAAAGTTTCTATGTCCTTTAAATTTAACCAGATTATATTCCAAATAGATACGATAAAAACAAAATTGTAAAAATTTTATCAATTAAGGGAAAGATTTTCATAAAAATTGAATTTTTTACTCCTACTAATTTCACTTTTATTGAATTAAAATATTATTATTTTTTTTTATTATTAAAATATACTAATATTATATTATCGTGTTTATTTTGTTATATTTTATACATGTTTAGATATATATTTGCATATCCTTTTGTTTTTTTGAAACGTTCAAAACTAGAAATATTGTATTTTAATAATTATTTCATTTATGTTATATATGTATACATACATAAAAAATAATACGTATAATTTATATACATACATTACCTACATAGTTATATATATATAAACATATGTATGTTGATATAAAAATATACAATAAATAAATTTTTATATACTTATGTAGATACGGACGATTGTGAACAATGTACAAGAGTACTAGAAGAATTAGAAAATATTGATGATGACTGTGACAAACATGGTATAGTCTTTGTTAAAACAAAAGATTTTTCTGTTGCTGATGGATATGGTGTTCATAATTATCCAGCTTTGGTTTATTTTGAAGGTGGCATTCCAAATGTTTTTGAAGGTAAAAATTTAAAATATTCTTTTAAAAAATTAATTTATTCATACATATAGGAATTTTTTTTTGTTTTTAAGGTGAACTAAATGAAGAAGAGGAAGTATTGCAATGGTTAATAACACAGAAAACAGAAGATAGAATTGAACTTATCACAAGACAAATGTTAGAAACTATGGTTGAAGAAACTCAATATTTAGCTGTTTACTTTTGTATGTTATATACATATAAAATTTAACAAATTTTTAATTAAATCATTTTTATTTTGTAATTAATTTTAATTTTTTTTTTTTTGTTTTTGTTATAATATTAGATAAAGTTAACTGCAATATTTGTGATGAAATATTAGAGGACTTAGAAATGATAGATGATGAATGCGATGTTTTCGGTATTCATATGGTAAAAATTCAAGATCCACAACTAGCAAAACGTTATTCTATTAAAACATTCCCAGCTTTAGTTTATTTCAGGTAAAGTGAAATTAATTTATAATAATATAATAAATTTAATTAATTAAATATATTATTATTTTTTTTTTTGATTATTATTTTTAATTTATTTTTTAATGAAACAGAAATGGAAATCCTTTATTGTTTGAGGGAGATCTTCAAAATGAACAATCGGTACTAGAATGGTTAATTGATGATGATAATAGAGAATTAGCTGATGAAATAGAAGAAGTTAATGACAGAATGTTAGAAAGATTAATGGATGAATCACCATTATTAGTTGTATTCTTTTGTTAGTATTTTTAAATTAAAAAAAAATTTCAATTCAATAGAAGATTAAAAAAAAATAATTTAATATTATGTATTATTATAGATGATGAAGATTGTGCAGAATGTGAAGAAATTCTTGAAGATCTAGAGGAAATCGATGGAGAAGCCGATATGTTTGGAATTGATTTTGTAAAAATTGCTAGTCAAGAAGCTTGTCAAAAATATGAAATTGTTAATATACCATCATTGGTTTACTACAGGTATGTACTTACATACATTCATATGTATGTACATAATTTAAATAATGCGCAATAATAAGTAAATTTTTAATTTAAAATTAATTAATTATATTGAAAAATATAGAAAACGTATTCCTGTATTTTATGATGGAGATTTACATCAACATGAAAAAATTTTAGTTTGGTTAACATCACAAGATGTATTTGAAATTAAAAATGAAATTGAGGAAGTCAATCGAAAAATGTTAGATAAACTATTGGAAGAAAATGAATTTTTGACAGTATACTTTTGTAAGAGAATAATTTTTAAAGTTTACTTTTGTAACTGATTTTATAAAATTATTTGATCACAGATGAACACGGACATCCAGATAGTGCCGTTGCACTTGAAAAATTAGAAAATATTGACAGCGAAACTGATAATCTTGATATTACATTTGTTAAAATGGCTGATTCTCGATACGCCAAAAAATGGGGAGTCACTAAACTACCAGCTTTAGTTTATTTTAGAAAAAGATTCCCAAGTATATTCAGAGGTAAAATTTTATTAATAAAATATAATTAAAAAATAATATAATAATTAAATGTAAATTATATTTTTTTAGGCGATTTATTATCAGAGGATGAAGTAATGGAATGGTTAAGAAAAAATCGTTTCCGTCAACCTGAATTAAATATATTTATGTATGCGCTTATAGCGCTTGCTGTAGCATTTATGTTGTATACAGCATTCTTATTACAATGCTTTAAACCAAGTCCTGCTCCACCTGTACAGCATCCAAAACAGACTTAATAAATAATTTTGAAAAAGAAAAAAACAAAACAATTAAATATAATAAAATTTATTTTATCTCTTTTTTTTTTTTAATAATAATAATATTATTATGTATGGTATTATATATAAAATATTATCACTTCATATTTTTAAAAAAAAAAAGTAAAAAACAAAATAATAGTTCCATTTTTTGAAGAACCAACAATTAATAATAAATTTTATCTCGTGCATTTTTAATTATTGGGGACATGTGGAGTATTAAAGTATGAGTTTATGAGTTTCACTGTGAGAAACCATATATTATTATATATTCTGTATTTGTTTTTATTCTAATCTTATAAAAAAAATATTAATACATATACTTATTTATTACACAAACTATTTTAATTATAATTTAGAAATATCATTATTAGATAAGTCGAACTTCGGAAAATATAATTTAACTTAATAATTAGAATAATTGAAAATTAAAAACAATTAAGACAATTTAAACAGAACAGAATATTAGAATAAATATATATTAAATTTAAACATATAAAAAAAATCAATAAAAAAACGCATTTTTAATAAAAATATTTTAATCCTGGTTTAGACTTTAGAATACCTCAAAATTTAAATTAGTTGTTCCTTAATTCTTAAATTAAGTTAAGAAATTTTACTTTTGTTAAGTGATACGAAAGTCGTTACACAACCCTGATAAATCTCTTAAAAAAACTGTTCCTATTCCTACATTCTATCTATTCTCAAAATGCAATTCGTGTAGAAATAAATGTCAAAATAAATACTTTAATTTGACATTTATGACGTTTTCTGCTTTAATCTTAGCGTAGTTTACTGTTTAGTTATGCAAAAAGTAAAAACGTGTGTTTTTCTAACAAAATAATAACGAAAAATGAAAATATATACTGGGAAAAAAAGTTCTGTTGAAGAAAAAAATGACGAGCAAGAAGAAGAACTCTTTCAATTCGATGATGATGATGATGATGATGAGGACGATGAAGAAGAACTTGAATCAAATCCAGAATTAAGTGCTAGTGACATTGAAGATCAACAATTTGATGATGATATTCCCGATCAAAAAGCATGGGGAAAGAAACGCGGTCATTATTATAATGCTGATTTCGTTGATAAAGATTATAGTACCTATACTAAAGAAGAAGAAGATTTAGCTTTGGCTGAGGAAGAAGAAGCCCAAGAAATTCAAAGGAGATTAGCACAACAATTAAATGATATTGATTGTGATTTAGAACTTTTTGGAATAAAAAAGATAGATGATGTCAGTAAAATACTTCCAGAAACTAAGCTTAAGGTAGATTTTTCTGATTTGGATGATAGACAAAAAATTCTAATTTTTAAGAAAGAATCACCAGAATTTGAAGGTTTGATTAATGATTTTGAAAGTAATTTAAAAGAATTAAATGATTTTTATACACCAATATTAGAATATGCTAAATCAAAAGAATTAAATTTAGCAATATTTAAAATTCTTCAAACAAGATTTTCAGCAACAAATTTTTATTTAACTAATTTGGCTTTCTACTTATATATGAAGATACGTAAAGTGCAATTTAAAGGACATCCAATAGTTAAAAAATTAGCACAAATTAAACAGTTATTAACTGAATTAGATAGTAAAATTGAAAATTTTAAACCACAACTGAATGATTTATTAAATCAAATAAAAAGTAATGATATTATTGATGTTATACCTGTTGGAAAAATTTCAAAAGCTGATAAAGGTGATTCTAAAAACAATTTAGGTATTGACGATTCTAATTCAAACGAAGATGAAGATGAGAATGAAATTGAAAATGTAAACGAAGATGATGATAATCGTAGAGGTATTACATATGAAATAGCCAAAAACAAAGGTTTAACTCCACATAGAAAGAAAGAAAATAGAAATCCTCGTGTTAAACATAGAAACAAGTTTAGGAAAGCTCTTATAAGAAGAAAGGGTGCAGTACGAACAGTTCGTAAGGAAATCAAACGATATGATGGTGAAATTTCTGGTATTAAGGCAACCGTTAAAAAAGGCATTAAACTCAACTAATAACAAAGTTAAATACCGTGTAATTTTCTTTATAAATAAAATAATCACAAAATTAAAATTCATTTTTTTTCTAAATTTGTTTTTGTTTCGCATTCTCATGGTGCAAAAAAGTTCTTATAAATTCTGTTGCTATGTAGTTTTTAACAGTGTGACAGTGTTAAAAAACGACGCTTGTTTAAGCCATATGAACTATGAAGTAAAAATTTTGACATTTATCTGTTGTCATTTTATTTTATTCACTCCGTATTTAGAAAATTTTATCTTCTAAACAAAACAAAAAATTAAGAAGTTAAAAAGAAACTTACAGTATTTTTTGAAATTTTTTATGAAATGAAAAAAAACTTAATCAAAATTATTATAATAACAATTATTTGAACAAATACAACATTTTACAAAAATTGATTTGAAACATAATGTAATTGCACAAAATTATAACAAGTTTTTTATTGTTATCTCTGGGTACATTAGTTAATGCTAATAAAAATTCTTCCTGGATTTCTTATACATATAAGCATGGTTTTTTATATATGAACTTACACATATGTATTTGATATATGCATTAGAAACTAGCAAAAAAGAACATAAGAAAAAAAATTAATTAAGAACCAGTATTTTTCAAGGTCAAAACATAATTAATGATACAAGTAAGTTATTAAATTTGTTGCAATGCATTCAATCAACATAGGAAAATAATTTACAATCAATATTAGAAAACATTAAAAGTTATATTAATATTAAAACAAAATTAGTTTCTTTTTAGTTAAAAAGAAATAACAATCCAGTTCCAATTTTGAAATACAATCATAATATAATAAACTAAAGTAATAAATACAATATGTAAGATTAGATTTTAGTAGATTATGATAAAATGATATCGTTAAAATTATTGATTAATACTTAAATTTAAGTTTATCTTTAACATATCGAAAAATCAATTTATATTTTAATATTAATGAATTGAATTTGGTGCAATTTATAATATAATAAAATAGTTTAAAAAAACTAACTGAGTCATTTAAAATAATTTTAGGTTTGGAATACTATTACCTAGAATGAAGATAGACAAGGCAGTTGCTTGGTAAGAAAAATATCAAATATAAAAATATCACATAATTAAATTATACTTACTTTTTGTTTTTAGGTATCAAAAGAAAATTGGAACATATGATAAGGAACAATGGGAAAAAACTGTAGAACAAAAAATTTTAAATGGTATAAAAAACTTAACATTTAAAAATGCTAAACCAAAAACTGAATTCATTGATGTTGACCTTGTTAGAGGTATTAAATCAAATATTTTATCACATATCTAGTAGTAATAAAATATATTTTTTATTTAAGGTTCAACATTTCCAAAAGCAAAACCTAAACAAACATTGTTGACTGTAGTAAGATTAGCCTTTCTTCGTTATTTTTTCCTTCCATTATACGCAAAATGGTGGATATTACAAACATCACCTTATATTTTTCTAGTGTTACTAATTTTATATATTACACAACTTATTAGTTGGACAGCATATAGTTTTAGTTTTCGCCATACTAATAATAATATTACCATTAGTAAAAATTTAGACGTAAGAAAATTTTCCAACTTTAATTAATTTTCTATTTATATGATTCATATTTCATTGATTTTAGTATTCATATCCCACTGCTGAAATTGTAATACCAATTTTATTAGGGTTAACACTTAGCTTAATACACTCTCAAATTGTGGCCACAAGTTCAATTAATGCATTGCCATCAACAAGAAGAAAGCTTTCATGCAATAATAATGGAAATAAAAAAGAAATAAATAAAAGAAGAAAAAAATTATCAAAGTTAGTATAAGAAAGATGCGTATTAATAAAATCTATTATATCCTAAAAAATTTAATTACAGAACAAGGGCTTCAGATTTAGGAACAATACAAATTAGTAAGTTTCCTAGTAGATCAAATTTAAGTAAGCAAAATTTTAAATCTGATTCTGGTTCGCCATCCTGTGATTTGAAAAACAATATTGAAAATATTGAAGTCAAAAATACAGAATCATTAAAAGTGGAAAAGCAAAATAAAGTAAGTGTGAGTCCAAAAAAACGTAATGTGAACTGGGACTCTCCAATAAACACAACACATAATTATGTTACTGAAACTAGTCTTAGTCACCCTCAATGTGAAACAGTTGTAGAAAAAAAAAATCAAATTAAAGAAATTGAATGTATAAAAGAAATTGTACAAGGATTTTTAGATAATTTAATATCAAAAATTAGTCGACCACAAGTTTATTCTCATATAAAACAAAAATATGTAGAAGACGATGGTTTTGAAAGTTTAAATGGTAAAAGTTCAAGTGGAGAAGAAATATACCATCAAATTGAAAATATCGAAAATGGTTATAAATTAACTAATGAAACGAACAATCAAAATCATTTACAAGCTGAAATTTATACCGTTGATCCGTTATTTCAATTAAGAAATCGTAAAACACGTTTTTCATCAGAATCAGATATGGACCATAAGCAAAATAAAAAAATAAATAAATATGGAATTAGTCGAGTGTTAGAAAAAACTAAAAATACTAAAAAAGTTGATGAAAGTAGTGAAATGGATGAAGAAGATGATTTTGAAGATAAAAGTTTACATAATGGACATTTTAATATGAACAATACAGAATGCACAACTTCTGCGACAGAATGGCTTGGAATAACAACGAATAGTATGTTAAAACATTTATTTATTTATTTGTACAAATTTAAATAAGAGTTAAATTTTTGTAAAGGTGATGATTGCAGTTACAGTTCAGAATTTGAAAATGGTGAAGAAAAAAGTTCGCAACAAGAAAATACTCAAAATGTCATATTAAATTGTTGCGGATCAACTGATAAAAGTAAAATTATGTTCAAAATAAAAGTGTTTTATCTAAAAATAGTCTTTCAATACAAATTTTAGTTAGTTGCACTGTATGGGAAAATTTAGAAATGAAAAAGACTGAAATGACAGTTTTAGACATATCTACAAGTATAATTGAAAAGGTTGAAGCAATGGCCGAATCGTGTGATTATATTTATATTGGTTGTGCTTTTTCACTGCTACTATCATTAGCTCCAACATTTTGTAGATTATGCGAAGTATATTTGTTATTTTTTCTTTGGAAAAAATTAAATAAATTTTAATACTTTTAGATTACAATCGATGAAGAGAATTTCTCAGAAATAAACTATTTAGATATTCCTCAAATGGTATTAGAGAAAGCATCCTTTTCTCTTGTTACACTTTTACGTTTTGCTTTTGGTGGTACAAAATGGGAAAAAACTGTTTTAATACTTGGCTTTCTGCAGAGATTTTTTTTAAATTTTTTATTATTTTTTTTGTTTGCTGTAGCTGAAAGAACTTTTAAACAAAGGTGAATTTTTTAAATAATATTAGTATTTTATTAAAGTTATTAACGTTAAGAATATTTTACAGATTTTTATATGCGAAACTTTTTTCACATTTAACATCATCTCGAAGGGCACAAAAATCTAACCTTCCTCACTTTAGATTGAATAAAGTTAGAAATATAAAAGCTTGGTTAAGTGTACGTGCCTATTTAAAAGTAAATATCTTTTTATATTTTTATATATGTAAATGAATAATCTAAAAATGCACTTTGATTTAGAGACGTGGACCTCAAAGATCTATTGATGTTATTGTATCTGCAGCATTTATGATTACACTTTTATTATTGGCTTTTTTAAGTGTTGAATGGTTAAGAGAAGCTACTACTTTTCATTCTCAATTTACTTTAGAAGCCTTATTATGGTCGTCCGCTTTAGGTATTTATTTATTGAGATTTATGACACTTGGAAATAAAATCAATAGAAAATACCGAAGTGTGTCAGTACTAATTACCGAGCAAATAAATTTATATCTGCAGGTTAAGATCTTTAAATTTAACTAAAATTTTTTTTTGATTGAATTGTTTTTCAGATTGAACAAAAACCAAATAAAAAGGAGGAACTTATGGTGTCAAATAGTGTTTTAAAACTTGCCGCAGATCTTTTAAAAGAATTAGAATCGCCATTTAAAATATCTGGTCTAAGTGCAAATCCGTACCTATACACAACAATAAAAGTAGTAATACTATCAGCCCTTTCTGGTGTTCTGAGTGAAATGTTGGGTTTTAAATTAAAATTACATAAAATCAAAATTAAATAATTATAACTAAAGTAATCCAAACAAGTGCAAAACAAAAAATAAATTTTTTGTGATATTCATTTAAAAAAAATTAGATTATCAAATATATTATATGTATATATATTTATATTTCTGTTTTATTTTCTTAAAATTTATGTAAATCTGAAATGAACTAAATTAATTTTCTGAATAAATGCTCATATACTTTTACTAAAAACTTGTTATATCTTTGTTTCCATATTTAATAGTTATTTTTAGCAATATAAACTCAGTTTAAACAGGAAAAAATATTTCTTATATTTTAAATATTTTTAATACATGTGTCTACAAAATTTTTAACGTAAAAAATTATAATCAAAATATGTAATCTTTTTTGTTAAATATATTTTTCAAAAAATAATTCAATTTATAAGAAAGCACATAAATATCTAAACTTGAATGTCATTTAAGGGTACCCATTCAATTTTTGGTTTTATTATTAGGTTTGATTTACTTAAGGAGTCTAACATTAAAACTTGATTTCTAACATATTTAACTAAACGTTCTACAAGAGTGTAATTGTCACAGTTTTGTTCAAAAAATCGTCTCCAGAGTGCGCCTGCTAGTATTTTATCATCAGATAATATTCCTTCATCATAAGCAATAAGAGCTGCTTGAAATTGTTCTGATAATATCTCAATTTGTGCTCGTGTTCCAGATGGATTACTAGCCTTAAATTATTATTGAAATATAATTAATTTTGTCCGTACTAATACTATTTCACTTATATTATACATACCCCTAATTTTTTAGCTCTAGCATTTACGTCTGCCCACATAGCTTCAACAATACAATTTCGTAGAAATCGACCATCTTCACCCGATTCGGATCCTTCTGCCATTGCTCTTAAAAGTAACATCCAAACATGAAGTTCAGTAACGATAAACCATGAATTGAAAGTATTTGGTAAATTAAACGCTTCGAAAAACTCAATGTAATTAATTTTATCAGCCACACTTTCATACAAGATATAACTACTCATTTTTATACGCTTAAAAAGTTTGTTTACAAATTTTGAATTGATTTTGCTTTTAAAATATACTTACTGGTTTTGAGTTCTCGGAAACACCAATTTTCTTTAAAAATTTATTAAGAAGACTAGTGTTATTTTCAGGCTGTGTAACTTTTGCACTGACATTACTGCAGGATCTAATTGTTTGAGGAACTACATTTTTATTTCCACAGCTCCCATAAGCTCCATTTAGAAGCGGCAAGTGTGCTTTCTAAAATGAATAACTTTGTTATCTCAATTATATACCAAATTTTAATCTTACAGTTATATAAAATGATGTTCTGTTTATTACACGATTAAATTGCATTGAATTTTAAAATATAAAAATTCAATAATAAATATTTATTTAGTTATGAAATCAAATCAGCTGGCTATGCTACATTTAAAACCTATTAAAAGCAATTTAAGTATGAAAATTTTAGCAACAACTTTGACAATTAAATGTTTACTGAATTTATTTAGAAACATTTTATAAAAGATGTTTAAAAATTAGTTAATACTACTCATAATTTGGATACGTCTCCTCAGTCCTCAATTTTCCATATAATTTCAATGGATGTATTAAAACCTGAATTATTGTGGATTAATAAAAGATGTTACAGGCTTAATCCTTGTTATACAGATGTACAAATTTCTGTTAAAACTGAAGTGACTCACAGGGGTTATGTGGAAGAAGGTAATTTCTATATTTTAGGGCAGATTAATTTTATATAAAATTTAGATCTATACAGTGAAGACGATGAAAGTGCTGGTAGAGAATTTTTATTTAAAAATGGACAGTTTGAATCATCATTTCATATACCAAGGTAACTTATAATATTGCCAAATATATACAAAAAGAAAAATATTTATTTTACTTTATCAATCAAAACTTTTAGCATGTTTTTTTCACATATAATTGGAGCGAAAGGATTAACAAAGAAAAGAATTGAGTCTGAAACAAGTACTCGTATAATTGTTCCTACAAAAGGAACCCAAGGCGATGTTATTGTCATTGGTAAATCTTAAATTGAAAATTGTGTAAAATTGTGTAAAATTAAAATACATGTGTATAAAATTTATATTTCAGGAAAATCAAGAAAAAATGTCGCTGCAGCTTGTCGTAAATTAGATTTAATAGTATTAGCTTCTAGAAGTAAAATTCCTTCAACTCATTTTGTATCTGTTCCATTAAATAGTTCAACTATTCAAGACTCTTATATTAGATTTAAAGTAAATAACATACACTATCTTCATCTATAATTATAAATTAATTAGATTTTTTTTAGAATGAAGTTATAAAAAATTCAGATTTAATTAATTTTGATGAAAATTTGTTTATACGGCCAGAGAAATTGCATTTAACAATGACTATTTTGTCATTAGTTGACAATGAAGATAGATTAATTGCATCGGAAATTTTAAATTATTGTAAAGATACATTGATACGGTAAAAGTTAAATAATTATAATATTAAGGTATGTACTAACAAGTTTAAATTTAGCTCGGCAATTGATCAAAATGGTGGAGAAATATATTTACAATTAAAAGGTCTTGATATAATGAATGATGACCCAAGTACAGTTCATATATTATATGGTATTGTTAAAAGTGATGCTTTGCAATATATAGCTAATGGTATAATGGACCTTTTTTGTAAAAGTAATTTATCCCAAAAGAAAACTGATAATGTAAAACTTCATGTTACTTTGATAAATGCAAAATATCAAAATGAAGACATAGATAATCAGAAGAGGTTACCATTCGACGCTAGAAGGATTTTAGCAAATTACTCCAACTATGATTTTGGTGTTCAAAAACTGACTGAAATTCATTTATCACAAAGATTTTCTACCGCTTCAGATGGTTTTTATGAAGCAACCACCGTCATTAAAATATAATTTGACATAAATTTTAGTTTTATTATTATTATATGGTATAATTTTTATTTTTTACATATTATGGAAAATTGTAAATAAATTTGTGATTTTTTTTCATTTTAAAGAGATGGTTTTAATAATTGGCACCATCCATCTATTAATTCTTTATAAGAAGGCAAACAAAATAATTGTATGACGAACTGGCCAGCGTGTCTACCTTAATTTAAATTAAATTTAAAAAAAAATTAAAACAAAAATACATTACGAAATTTTCCACTTCTTTCTTAAATGTAAAGACAAGTCAATTTCGTATAAACCTAATTTATTGTATTTATTTTTATGATGGCGGAATGATTTTAAAACGCTATACAAAATATTTAACTAAATCACAATAATTATTTATTTATAATTCAATATACATATTTTACAATTTAAAAAAATTAAAATGACTTATAAATGATCTTTTGATATTTAAAAAAGTACGCATTCGATTGAAATTTTGAAGTACATACAGATGTACATACTCTTTCATTATAAATAAAAACAAGGAAGAATACAGTTGCCTTTGTCTCAACTCTTATACCCGTACGAACCGTTAGTATGTTCATGGCCTGTCACTCTGCTTTTAATATTAGTTTTTTAATTTTTTAGTATTTTTAAAAAATTTTGGGTGAATTTTATAATTTCTAGAACTATGGGTTGTATATATATTCAAACTATATGTTTACACATTCTTCAACAGCAGATTCTAACCTTCCACATAACGATTATCAATCGAAAACTTTTCCAATATGCTATAGTACCATTTAATACTAAGCGGCAAATGTATAATAATTTATACTATGCATATGTATTATATATCATTCATTCATCAGTGACATACATGAGTTATATATGTATATATACTAATATCATATAAATATAAATTCTTTAAGCAACCGTTATATTTTTTATTTATTTAATTTTTTTTGTACTACGTATCATCCTCAACAATTTTAAATTATCGAGTAACAAAAAAAAAATGCAAAAAGATCGTTAAAAAATTTTGTTAGAAAAATTTAGAAAAATGAAGTCACACTTTCGTCAATTTTAAAGTAACCCTATATTATTAAGAAAAGTTGTTAAAAGAAATAAAAATATAATGTTGGAGCTTTAATTTTTGTATATTACTTCAAAAAAATTTGGACAGTTGTTTAAAAATATGGAATTTTTTTGTGTTTGATTCCATACAGCTCCGAAAATTGGGTTGATACAAAAATATTTTCTGAAATGACTCATACTTATTTTCAACGACCTAACTTCTCTTAAAATTTCAAGTTTCTAACTTAAACCGTTTGGAAGACAGAAGGAATCAAGAATTTTGCCAAATTTGATTTTCGCATAACGGTAAATTAAGACACCGTATGCGACAAGAATACATTTATTGTATATATATATTTAAAGCTAATAAAAGCAGTAATCGTTTGGCGTTTTCAAATTGGAGATATACCTTATAAAACTTGTGTTATAACAATTTAAGTATAGAGCTTTTCCAAACTTTGGGGAGCTGTAGCTCCGTAAGGAGTGGGGCTACAGAAAAAAGTTGTTAATAAAATAACTAATAATAAATTATTATTTTTATGATATCTATCAGCAGTTAAAATTTCATGGCTCTATTTCAAAAAAAAATGTGCGGATCTACAAGTTAGGTGTTCGAGAGCTGCCCGAAGTTTTGGTCGGATCTCAACCAAAAATAATAGGGAACCTACAAATTGTTGTAATAATATTTTCTGTTAATTTCAAGACTCTAGTTTTCTCAGTTTTTGAGCTATCTTGCTGACGGACGGACGGATGGACAAAGCTTAATCGACTTAGAATTTAATTCTGATCCGATCTATACCTTTGAAGATATATCTAGCTAGCTTATTTCGAGGTGTTACAAACGGAGGAGCAATTTTAATATATCCGATCCTTAACAAACTTAAAATGTCTGGAAAATGTATTTAATATGTTGATTCCGCTTGCCAAAAAAAAACAAATCTAGTTTAAAAGAAGCGAATTAGTTTTATGTTCAATTAAATTTAGATTTTTACTCAGATTTAACTCTTTTTTTCTTTTATATGTATATTTTTTTATATGATATTTGTTTACTCATTTATTTTATTAAAAATAATGAAAGGTACTTCAAACTTTATATACACCAAACAAACAAACAAAAAAAAAAAAATCTCGTTTTCATGTTGCTTTGGAATAAAAAAGTACTCAAAAAAATTTTCAATATTCCACCATCATCTCATAGATGATTGAATAATTTTGGCTGATGAATATGATTAACGTCTTGTATAGTGTAAGTGAACCATTAAGTAAATCTAAGAAATTCAATCAAAAATTTCGATTCGAAATTGACATTACATAAACGAGAATCACGCGAGTCACAGCTCAACTCAAGCAACTAAAGTAAGTTACATTACATAAAATATGATAATGAACAAAAAGTAACGTTATTGTTGTGTTTGTTACGTAATGTTAACTGTGTTAAAGTTACTTTACAATATTAATTGTTGTTGTAAATGTTAACTCATTCACCTTTTATTATAATAATACATTATAATAATAGGAAATTCAATTTGTCATTTCTTTTTATTAGATTATAACTTTTTAATTATTTTAAATGAAATGTAAAATTGATTATTATTATACATATCAAGAATAATTAATTGATATTATGAAATGCAGAATTTAGCATTAAGTAACTTTCAAATTTTAA
The DNA here is from genome assembly GCA_947095535.1 of Poecilobothrus nobilitatus. Classification (NCBI taxonomy): domain Eukaryota; kingdom Metazoa; phylum Arthropoda; class Insecta; order Diptera; family Dolichopodidae; genus Poecilobothrus; species Poecilobothrus nobilitatus. The sequence goes on from OX352773.1 coordinate 163,457,918, forward strand.
GTACAAATTAATTTAATATTATAATAAAAGTCAGTATTAGTCTTAAGACCATATCAATGGTATATCTTATTTATGGACCATACAACTAATACTTTTATACTAAAACGGAACTCGCATCGCACACGATACAAACTTGCAGTGAACGTAATAAAAAAACAAAATATTGTACATACATAAGCTTATCAAAGTAAGTATGAAGGTGATATTACATTTTACAAAAAGATAAATTGCAAATAAGACACAAAATTCGCAATTTGAAGAAAAAGCCATTTACCAAATAATTCATTTCTTAAAACCTTATACATACATAAATTACTTTTGTTGGAGAAAATCACATATTTACCCTTTTTCCAAAAATTTGATATTTTCAACGGATACATACCTATATAGTATAGTTTATTTATAATTTATTTAAATTATAAATAGATTATAGTTTATTTATAACTTATGCATATGTTAATAAATAAACTATAATCAGCTTTTTCTAGAAATGTTACACTTAAAAAATTACGTTTTCTTACGTTTACATAAAAAAAAAAAACAAAAGAAATTTACTGTGAGTATAAGAATATTGGGTCACAAAATCAGAGTTTCGACTATTTCCAGACTAAATAAATCTTTGTCTGCATGTATATAAATCGTTTTTTAATTAAAAATGTTTTTATCAAATACATATATGTATACTTTATGTTAAAAGCTTTTTTTGAATCAGGTCCACTTTTGTCAATGGCGAAGTATACGATTTGCGAATCACAAGTTTCTTGTACATATTACGGAAATTTGTGAATTGGCTTTTCTTTTTTGTAAAATGGATTATTTCATATTTGCTAAATGGTTTCTTTTTATACCCGTACGATAGGAGCGGGTATAATAAAATTACTCCTCCGTTTGTAACACCTCGAAATAAGCGAGCTAGATATACCTTCAAAGGTATGGATCGGATCAGAAAAAAATTCTAAGACTTTTGAGCCATGTCCGTCCGTCCGTCAGCACGCTAACTCAAAAACTAAGAAAGCTAGAATCTTGAAATTTACACAAAAAATTCTGGGAGTAATTTGTAGGTTCCCTATTTTTTTTGGTTGAGTTTGAACTTAGGGTAGCTCTCGAACACCTAACTTTTAGATCCCGACATTTTTTTTGAAATAGAGCTATGAAATTTTAACTGCTGATAGATCTCATAAAAATATTAATTTTATTTTTAATAACTTTTTTTTGTAGCCTCACCCGTAACGGAGCTACAGCTCCACAAAGGTTCAAAAAAGCTCCCTATTTAAATTGTTATAGCACAAGTTGTATAAGGTATATCTTCATTTTGAAAACGCTAAACTATTACTACTTGTATTAGCTTTAAAAATGTATATACAATAAATATATATTTGTGGCATAAGGTGTCTTAATTTACCGTTATGCGAAACTCAAATTTTGAAAAATCCTTTAACCCTTCTATCTTCTAAACGGTTAAAGTTGGAAACTTGAAATTTTGACAGAAGTTAGATCTTTGAAAATAAGTATGAGTCATTTCAAAAATTTTTTTTGTATCACTCCCCGTTTAGGAGCTGTAAGGGGTCAAAAACTGAAAATTTCCTATTTTTAAACACCTGTAACTTGAACACCTGTTAAAATTTTTTTGAAGTAATACACAAAAATTAAAGCTTCAACATTATACTCTTATTTCTGTTAACAACTTTTTTTAATAATATAGGGTTACTTTATAATTGACGAAAGTGTTACTTGACTTTTTCAAATTTTCTAACAAATTTCTTTAACGAATTTTTTCCATTTTGTTTTACTCGATAATTTGAAATTGTTGAGGATATAATGCGTAGTACATAAAAATGTAAATGAATAAACAACATAACGGTTGCTTGAAGAATTTTTATTTATATGATATTGATATATATACATACTTATATAATATCATGTTTATTTACAATATATCGTATATGTCACTAGTGAATGAATGATAAGAGTATAGATGTATATTATATAGCGCCGTATTTACATACATATATGTATTTTATTGTACTTATAAGAAATTATACTGTCAATGGAATATTTAAATATAATATAATATTTAAAATTATATTTACTATTTTGTACTAAGTAAATTTAATATACATTTACCGCTTAGTATTAAATGGTACTATAGAATATTTGAAAAAGTTTTGGATTGATAATCGTTATGTGGAAGGTTAAAATCTGCTTTTGAAGAATGTATAAACATATAGTTTGAATATATGTACAACCCATAATTCTAGAAATTATAAAATTCACCCAAATTATTTTAAAATACTAAAATATTAAAAAAATAATATTGTAAGCAAAGTGACAGGCTGTGAACATACTAACGGTTCATACGGGTATCTAAGAGTTGACAAAGGCAACTGTATTCTTCCTCGTTTTTTTTTTTTTGTTAAACGACATTTTGTTGATCAAAGCAAAGATTTTTTTTCCAATATTATGTATTTAAAATGAACGTACATAATATATTGTATATTCCTTCCTATTTTATTAATTAATTTAAATTGTTCTTGCAATTAAGATTGTAATAATTCATCTTCTAAAATTAAGTTAAAATTAATTTTACATCAAAAAAAAAAAAATTATTAAAAATATTAGCACTTTCAATATTTTTGGTGCTTTAAACTTAATTCCTTATTAATTTTATTGTGCATTTCTTATTTTATTCAAAAGCTTCAAATTGTTTATTAATTACATAGGTATTTTAATTTTGAAACATTCTCCATGATCATATATATTAAATTTTCTGAATTTATAAGTGTAATTTGTACGGTGGTAATGTAAAATCCTTAAAATAAAAATCAACAAATATATATCGTTATATACATATATGTATGTATGTATGTACATAACTAATATAAACTTTTAAACCTTTATTATATTTAAATTAAATAATAGCATCAGGTTTAAATATATATTTTTTTTTAATTTGCATTTAAAAAAAATTTATAATATTTATATTAAAAAAATTAAAATGAATATTTAAAATAAAAATAAATAGAAGAATGATTTATTTTTCCTTTTCATATATAATTTCCAAACAAAATAAGGTCAAGGTTATAAAAAGTAGAAAATAAAAAAAAAAAACAAAAATAAATAAATTACATATATCTGTTGTTTTTCATCATTTAATTCAAGGTAAATAATTTCTTTCTTTTTTTATTTTTATATTCTTTGTTTTTTTTGATTTGTTAAAAATATTAATGAAAAATGCAAAAGTCATTTTATTTATTTTATTTTTAGTCCATTTTTATTTTTATTTTTTTTTATTTTTATTTATTAATTTTTTTTTTTTTTTTTTCTATTTTGGAAACAATTAATTAATAAAGTATGATGTATGTATTAAAAAACAAAAACAATATGTTTGAATGCATTCTTATACTTTTTAATAATGTGAAAATTCTGGAATAATTACGACCTTTACAATATAAAAAACATTAAAAATTCAGAGAAACCAAAAAAAAAATATCAAATAAAAAAATTTTTCTTTTAGATGTTTATTTATTTATGTACAATATTTTTATTCTTATTATTTTTCTTTTTATACCTAAAAACCGCCCATACAACATTTAAAACATTTAAACTGATTTTTTGTTTTTTTTTTCTCTCAATGACGGTTGAATAATTTTAATAAAATTTTTGTTTTTTATTAATTGAATATTTTTAGAACACCGACACAAAAACAAAAAAAAAAAAAATTTTATTTCTTATGTTTTTTCATGTAAATAAATTTTAAATAATTTTTTTTTTTTTCTTTCTTTTTTTTAGTTATTATAATTTTTACGATATTATTTCAAATAAAAAGAAAATTGCATAGATTTTATCTGTAATAAAATACAATTTATTTATTTAAATATAGGTATATATTAAGCATATATGAAATAAATTCATTTATTATATATTATGTATATATATACGCTTTTATACATTTTTAGAATAAATTAATAACAAATTTTAATTGTATTAAAATTAAAAAAAAAAAACAAAATAATTTAAAATTAAGAATTTAAAGATAAATATAAATAAATTTTATAAAATGTTTTATTTTAAATTTTAATTAACATCGAATATTAATTACAACAAAATTAAACAAAAAAAAATTTTTTCATTTCTATATAACCATTTTTTTTTGTTCAAATGCCTTTAGTATTTAGAACTTTGCACTTTTAATTATGATTAAAAAAATTAAGAATATTTAAAAATTCATCTTTAATAATTATAAAGTATATATGTATAATATATAATAATAATGATATATATGTATAAATATAATAATATATATGTATGTATGTTAATTTTAATTTGAAAATTTATATTTTTATAGCATTTCGCTGATTTTTATTAAAAATAATAAAAAAATAATAAAAAGATATGAAGGATGTTGTAATTGGAAAAATTTTTTAATTTTCACCTAAAAAATATTTAATGATTGAATGAAATATAAAATTTTCTATTCAAAGAATTCTAATAAAAATTAAATACCGTTTATCATATAATCCTGGATGTATGCAATACAATTTAAAACAATATAGGTTTCTATATTAAAAAATCAATTTATTTCAACTAAAAAAAAAAAATAACAAAATATAGAAAAGTTAAAAAATAATTTTATAATTAATATATACAAATAACTTAATTCAGAATCTAAAATTTTAATTCAATTAATCTATATGATAATTGATTTTATACATATTTAATTAAGTTTTTTATTTACTTTATTTGTTTTTTTTTTTATTTCGATTTAATTTAAAAAAATTTTTTTTTTATTTTTTGAAAAATAAAAAAATTGAAAAATTACAGTCATTAATATTGTGTTTCAGTTTCAAAAACTTTCTGGTTTTAGTTGAAATATACGTATTGTAGTTTCAAAAAAGTTTTTAATTTTAAAATTATTTTTTCATTAAAATAGAAAAATTAAAATTGGAAAATTTTAAAAGAGAAATTGATCGATTAAGTTAAAAAGATTTAAATAATAATACATATAATAAATATTTTATCAAAATTTTCAACTAATACTTAAAAAAGATTTTTTTTTTCTTTTTGATACAAACAAAAGAATTTATTACAAACAAAAAACTTCTGATAATTTCTTTTCTACCATGTAACGCTCTATAAGTTGCTTTTATACTCAATTACTTATTCTATTTATCATAGTTAATATTATGCGATTATTATCTATATATAATTAAAGAATATTTTCAATTAATAATTTATTTAAAATTTTTTTTTTTCAATCACATTTATTAAATTTTAATTGACAATTAAATTGTACTCTAACATTTAATTAATTTTAAAAAAAAAATAAAATAAAAAGGAAAAAACTAATAAATCGATAATTTTTTTTTTTTTTTTTTTGATTTTTAAATTAATTTTCTGTTTAATTTTTTCTCTTTCTGTTAAACTTATAAAACTAAATTAATCTTTCACGTTTTTAATTTATTAACTATATACACAGAATCATAAAATACGAGTATTTGAATCTATATTACAAACGAATGGTAACTCTTTAATTCCCATTAGTGCTATTTATAATTTTTTGTCTTAAATTTTCAGTTTTTTTTTTTAATTTATTTACGTTTTTTGTTTTTTTTTTTCGGTTTTCTAAAAAAAAATTTTTGTACACACACATTTTGTCTGATTCAAACATTAAATTGTATTAACCTAAAAATTTAATAGAGTAAAAGTTAAATATTAAATAAAAATTAAAATTAAAACACAAAAAAAAACTCAAAATATAAAAAAAAAAAAAAAATGCGGACAAAATTCGAAACAAACAAAAAAACAACATATTTTTAGTTTAGTTATTCGCGAATTTTGAGAGAGTTTTTTTTCTTTTTTTTTTTTTTTTTGAGGGAACCATACATATTTTTAGAATAATTTCTATAATGATGATGTTCTAGAACTGCAATTGTGTACTAATTGTATATAAATTTTTAGTTAGTTGTTGCTGGGCTTTTTAGACAGAAAGTTGACCGTTGAAAAAGTTTTCACTCTCGATATATTGTCCGCTCTGACACTAATTTTATTTCTTCTTTTTTATTTAATTGAAATTCGTTTTTGCTATTTAGATTTTTTTTTTTTTTTGAAATTTTTTAATTTTCAATTTTTAAATTTAACGAAAAAAAAAAGAAAAAAAAAACGGAAAAAAATAAAAAAAATTTTTTTTTTAAACGACCATTATTACTGTGAAGTGTGAAAGTGTTTCAAATTTTTTTTTTTTTTTTTTTTTTTACATATATTTTTAGTGAATGAGCAAAGTGGCATTTTAAATATAAAAATATATTTTCTTTTATATATTTTATAAAAAAAAAATCATACCATTTTCTTTTTCCAAAATTAAAAGTAAAATAAAAAAAAAAAAAAAATAAAATAAAATAAAACCATATTATATTACTGTAAGTGTTGAAAATTTTAACAAAAAAAAATATTTATATTTATGAAAAAAAAATTATATATATATACATAAATTAAATAAAAGGCCAAAAATATTTTGTTACGAAATTTATATAATTTAAATATAGTATATATATATAGTCAGTAAATGATGCCAATAATTTTCCATTTATTTTTAATTTAAATTAGAATAAAGGTCTTAGGCAAATCAAAAAATACAACAGAAAAAAAAAGAAATAAATAATTTGCATAATCATCAACTACAAAAAAAAAAAAAAAAAAAATAGAAAAATTCAACAAAGTGGAATAGAATTGGATTTCTTATTTTTAAAAATTTCCTTTTAAAAAACAGGTAAGTACTTTTATATTTATATTTTTTCCTTTCCTGTACAGTCATGCCTTTAAAAGTGAAAATTTTTGATGGTCAAAATGAATGTTACAAAAGAATTTGCTTATAAATTTAAATTATATAAAAAGTCAAAATTAAAACAAAAAAAAAATATCTATATAAAATATACATATAAAAATATAAATAAAAAGCAAAAATTAAAAATAAATATTAATATCAATATTAAAAATATTTTAATTTGCTTATAACACACTAAATACAAGAATTTAAAAGAAATACATATAGAGATTTTTGAAAAAAAATTCTCAAAACAATATAATACAAGTATACATATATAAAAATATATACATATTATGTATATATTATCGTTTTCAGAAATTGACTCTTATTATATATGTTTACATATTATTTAATGTATATAAGCTGCTTATATGATATATCAGTGATGGGAAGACTATACTTTTATTTGCAATAATAATATATTTTTTTACTACATTGTTATCCTTACATATAGTTTAAAAATCCCTTTTTTTTAATTGTTCCTTAAACATTTATTTACTTTGTATAATAGGCCTATATTTTATATTTACTTACATGATGGTTGCTTTACTGAACTGCATTTTTTCTTAACACTGTTAATCTCAAAAACGATCATCTGATCCCAAATAAAAGTTGACAAAATTTAAAAACAAAAAACAAATAACCATAAAAATATTTATTTGATATAAGATAATATATAAGAATTATTTAAAATTAATTAAATAGTTGTAGAAAACCGTAAACAACCCTTACGACATTTACCACCACGGCTGAAAAGGAAAGACTGTGTAATTTCGTTATCACATTTATTTGTCAGGGGAATAAACTAAGAAAATCTAAAAAAAAAAAAAATATGTAATAAAAAAGTAGATGTATAATCAGTATAACTAAAATATTAATGTCAATATTGAACTATAGAATATAATAAATATTATATATACATATATATATATATATATATATATAATTTCAAATTTTTTGATTATTAAATTTTTTTTAAGTAATTTTAAATAGTTAAATTGTTGTAACACAATTTTTAAAAAGCAAAATATGATTTAAAAAACAAAATCTTGATTAAATAATATCTATGCGTAAAATTCTAATAAAGGTCAAATTGTAATCTTACAACTTGCAACACTTTATCTTTTCTATAGATTTGATTTAAACCATCTTGTCTAATAAATTGTTTTATGAATTAAAAAAGTTTAATAATTTTAAGAATTTCAAGGATTTTTTTACTTCTAATTTATTTTATTTATTTATATTAATATTACATACATAAATGTAATGGAATATTATTGAACCATCTACTACTTTAGGCCATTATAGGTTTTTATACTATTATTAAATTATATACTAATATTATTTATTTTGTTTATATTATATACTATATATTTTCATTATATTTGGTCGTAAGGGTGTATGTAAAGAAAAAAACACTTACAACCTGTGCAGGGATCGAACCCACACTCCTTCGGTTAATACGCCAGACGTCTACCCACTAGGCTTCCGAAGCCCCTTTTTACTTCTAAATACGAATGGAAATGTATTATTAAATTTTTTTAAATTGCATACTTTAAGGATATTTGTTAAAAGTTTTAAAATGTCAAGAATATCAATAAAAATAATGTACTAAATAATTAAACAAAATAGTCTTTTTTTTTCTCAAAATCAAAATAAATACAGTTCAATATAAGTTTTTACAAAAAAAAAAACCAAGGTTTGTTTCGGTTAACGACCTTTCAAACCTGTATGTTGTTCAATATTATACTACTAAAAACTACTACAACTATATGAAATTCAAAAGTACTATCACTAATCTTATAAATACAACTGATTTTATGTACAGGTTGTATTTATTTTTATGTATTTTATATACAAATTTTTATTTTTGAAAATTAGTTTAATTTTCTTTACACATTTAAAACACAATTAATATATATATGTATATACATATAAATATATATGTATAAACATTATATTTACTCTATATGAAACATTTTTTTTAACACTTTTAGTATAAAAAAAAAAAAAAATTATTTAGATCAATTTATTTTATTAGAATTTTATTAGAATTTGAATATAATAAAATTGCCTGATTTGTCTTTTTATTTTTTTTTTTTTTGAAAATAACTATTACTATATACATACATACATATAATTTAATTGTTTATTTTTATGATGTTTTATATTTTCTTTAGTTTTTTAAGTTGATTGTCTTAGGATTACAAAAATTTCCTTTTTAATTTAAGTTTACAAACAATAAATACACGATTTTTTTTATAAAAAAAAAAATATTCCATTTGAACTGTTCCTAATTTTATTACAAAGCTTTTATTTTGATTGAATCGAATCGGATAATTATTCGATTTTGATTGAAATGTCTATATAGTATATCTGAATTATCAATATATTAGCTAGTGTGTTTATAAAATTTTATTTTTTTTTTTCATTTAAAATATTTTTGTCAAAATTATGAAAAAAAAATTTGTCTATATCTACTTAATTAAAAGAGAAAAAAAAAAACAAAAACCGATTATAAAAAATTATCATTTAAAATAAAAACTTCGATTTTGTAGCCAAATAATATGCTTTATGATCATCAGCATGTGCCATATGAAAAAAAAAAATAAATAAAAAACCAACTAAAAAGAAAAACAAACGACAGAAAAATATTTTAAAAAAATTCAGTTTTTTATTTTTATTTTTTTTTTTTTGATTCTCGGAACCTATTTAAAATTTATGACAATATTTTGCTTTTTTACTTTTTATTTTTATATCTTTATAATGTAATCATCCCTCCTTGTCAAGTATATATCTCGATCTTAAATTATTTCATTTTTTTTAAAAGCATCAAATAAATAAAAAAAAAAATGCACAGGGTGATAATGTGCATATATCGACAAAAATCAATTAACATTAAGTTTAATTTACAATAATTCTTAAACTTAATTATTATATACCATATACTACTGAACAAGTATGGTGCTCCAGAAGAATACAATACATTTAAATTTTGATTTTTTATAATAATAATAATAAGTCCCGCATGACCAATTCCTCTCTCAGACCGCACAGGGATTCACCATTCTCATTATTATTTTTTTTTACATATGCGACTGTCATATGCAACAATGCAAGGTAATTACCAAGATGATCACCAAGTGTCATGCTATTTTTGAACGAAAGAAACCAACAAATCTTATTCGAATTCTCTATTAAGAAATAAAATGCATTTAATTTAAAAATATATTTTGTAAAGGATTAGGCTAAACTGTAACATACCATTTCATTTATGGTTATTTTTTAGTTCTTTTAAAATCAGTTTAAATTTTCAAAATTCCATAGTTTCAAATATGTAGATACTAATTGCAGGCGATACAAACTTGATTGATCAGCATAGTTTAGTTTTGTTTTATTTATTTATTGGTCAATTTCATCACAATTTTATCATATCTGTATTTGAAAATCTTAATAACATCTAACAATATATTTATTAAAAAGAATCTAAAATTATAATTAAGAAGAAGCATACATTCAATTTTTCATTTTATTGTAATGTTTTAATTTTGATAATCCCATTAAAGAAAGTTTAGTTAGGAAATAATTAGAAAATAATAAAAAAAAAATCAAAAATTCAAATATTAAATTTAAAAAATAAAAATAAATATTTAATGTGCTAATATGCAACAAAATATGCAAATTAATAAATACAAATAAATCTCTTTTAAATTTTTTTTTTTTTTTAATTTACTAAGATGTTTTTTAGAATAATTCTTATACTTTGTTTAAATTACACTTAATAAACATCCTGTCTTTCAATATTTGATTCAATAAAATTTATACTAAATTTTTAAATTTAAAAAAATTAAAAGTATGAAAGAAAAATGATTAATTAAAAACGCTATACAATAATAAAATTAGCTAAAAAACAAAAAAAAAAAAAAAAAAATTGTTAGAATTACTTAATGCTAATTTTATTTGATTTATAAATAAATTAGGTCAAATAAATTATTTAAATTGTATTAACGTATTACTAATTACTAATATATTTTGTATAAAACTATACAAAAAATTTTTAAGATAAAATTATCATTTATTTTTTTCAAAAAATTTTAAATTCATATATGTATTAATATATGTATGTATATGCAATTTTATTTTATTATATTCATATGTCTATAAACGTATCAATTATTATTTTATCATATACCTTTAAATTTTTGTTTTTTTTCTTTTCCGTGGCTTGGTTGATGGGAATCTTAAAAAGATACAATATACTTTACTCCGAATAACACAATGTATGACAGATTTTTATCAACTTAACCTAACATGTCCTCAGTCCAAAATTAATCTAGAAGCAAACTAAGCTCTTGTTTAGGCCATCATGATAATTGGGGCACCACAGAGATTCTGTAATAACGAATGACAGTGTCAGTGTTTTAATAAATTTTACTTAGATTGTTCAATCGTACGCTGGCTTTAGCCTATTGTAAGTAACCACACTAGTATTCTTGTACTCTAGTACTCCGACATTTGATTACCTAGAAAAGCGGGTTACTTAAACTAAGCCTAGTCAAAGAAGTTTTGTTTTTAAACGGCATTTTGTTGACAATTAGTGTTAAAAGATTTTGTGCCAATATTTTTATTTCGCTAAACTTCAAGAGTGCATTCACGATGACTAATGTAAAATTTAGTTTTTTTAAGTGCATAGATGGCATATATGGGTCTTAATCTGCCCCTGTCTATCCTCTATATTAAAATTAGTCAAACTGACTATACTCATTAATATTCATTAATTTTCTTTCAGTATATCTTATGTACTATCCCTAAAAGCAAATCGTTTAAAATTTTAAAAACAGAATTTAAAAATAAAATTAAAAACTATTAGTTGGAGTAGCAGAAATAGGGCAGCAAAATAGTAATCGTTTGAAAATTTGTTAAGAAAAAAAGCGAATACTCTCTATAAATTAAAGTTAATAGGTACCTACTAAAATATTGTTATATCTGAACGTTTTTGTATTATTTTAATATTATATTTGTTATCGGTATGTAATATTTATTTATTTAATTACTTGCTTTTTTTAAAGAAGATAATTTTATTATGTTGTAAATTGTTTAATAATTCTTAATTTAATATGTCTATAAAGTTTAAGGCTAAGACCGCAAAAGAAATAAAAAAATGAAAAATAGAATTTGTTTTATTACTATAATAAAAGGAGGGTTCACCTAACTTCTACTTATATAAATCCTCTTAAATGAACTTAAGTTCCATGAAAGTAAAGTTCGTTTTTAAATAAATTTCCATTGAAGTTCCATTGAAATTATGACCATTTTGTTTGAGTCAAAAGTTCCATCGAACGAAATAAAGTCAAATTTAAATTTTTGTAAAATTTCTGGGAAAAGTGGAAATATAAATATTATATGTATGTGGGTGTATGAAACTTATAAAATATCTCGAATTTAAATTTTACTGAAAAAAATCGCGAATGCTACAAAATCAGAATTACTCATTTTTTCAGAATATTTCAAATATACATACATATGCGAAATTCTGAATTAGGAGGGATTTTTAAGTTTGAGTTTTGAAATCAACGAATTGTCGGATATATAAATATTTTTTCCAGAATATTTATATATCCGAATATACAAACTTCTGAATTAGAAGAAATTTTAGAGTTGAATTCTGCAAAAGGATATATTCTTGTTTTACAACCACCTCTAAAATCGTCCCTAATTATTTTTTTTTTATATACATATTACAGCTTGCAACAAAAAGTGGCCAGAACTTCCATGGATCTTATGTCAATTTAAAAATGGCCATAAGTTCAATGGATCTTAAGTTCATTTAAGAGAATATTATTGATAGAAAAGGAACTTGTCCGTGGAAGTTAAGTCATGCCCCCTAATTAAAATTATTAAATTTATAAAATGATAAATTCAATAAAGAAAAAAAAAATTCTGTACTTTTGGGTATATCTAAAGATCTCATATCCTTTTAAACCTTAATACTCTTAAATTAAAAACAAGTAAATGTAACAGTAAGTCGATGCAACCGACTTATTAATACCCTACACCTGAATAATTCGAATTAAATTAACAATCCATAAGTGTTTTTGGCAGCTGCTTGAACTTCTTCCCTTTTCTGTCTTATTCAACTCGAATTTCAAGAACGTAAAAGAGGGATATGCTTGACACCCTTGTATAAAATTTTAAGTTTCTATCTTAATTATTTTCGGAGATTGGTAGTCCTTGGGATGTTTGTGTCAGCTACCCGAATTGCCACTCCAATTCATCGAATCCATCTCAGGAACATAAAGAAAACTTGCCAGAACACCATTCTATTAAATTTAAAGGTTCTACTTTTGTTGGTTTTGGAGATATGCTCGTTGCTCTTGTGCTCGTCCGGAAGTTTCCAAAATACGAACCCATGGTTCAAATTCTTTCAAATGTCAGTTTCCAATTTTACAGAAAAGGAAACATAACAGAACACCTTTGTACTAAAAATAAAAGTTCTATCTTTGTTGGTTGTGGAGATATACTCGTTTGCTCTGAGGCTCGTCCGGAAGCTTCCAAGATTTGAACCCATGCACCAAATCCTCACAAATTTCAGAAACATAAATCAAACATGAAGGAACACCATTCTGCCTAATTTAAAGGTTATATCTTTGTTGCATTTGGAGATAATATCATTTGCTCTGATGCTCGTTCGGAAGCTTCCAAATCCAAACCCATGGACCAAATTCTCCTAAATTTCAGAGGCCTAAATCATACATGAAAGAACACCATTCTGCCAAAAGTAAAGGTTATATCTTTATTGGTTTTGGAGATAATCTCATTTGCTCTGGGGCTCGTTCGGAAGCTTCCAAATCCAAAACCCATGGACCAAATCCTCCTAAATTTCAGAGACATAAATCGAACGGGAAGGAACATCATTGTACAAAATTTAAAGGTTCTATCTTTGTTGGTTTTGGAAATAATCTCATTTGCTCTGGTGCTCGTTCGGAAGCTTCCAAAACCCAAACCCATGGACCAAATCCTCTTAAATTTCAGAGACATAAATCGAACGGGAAGAAACATCATTGTACAAAATTTGAAGGTTCTATCTTTGTTGCTTTTGGAGATAATCTCGTTTGCGGAGATTATCTCCAAAAGCCGGAATCATTCGGAAGCTTCCAGAATCCGAACCCATGGACGGATTTTGTCCAGATTCGAACTTAGCCTTTCTTTCGTAATTAGTAACCTACTATATAAATTTCATCAAGATAGCATCATTATTTTTTAGTTATCGTGCGTACGGACGGACGGACGGACGGACATCGCTAAATCGACTCCGGCGGTGATCCTGATTCAGAATATATATACATGTCTATACCTAACTCGCTTCCTTTTGGTGGTTACAAACACCATACCAAAGTTAATATACCCTATACTTTAGGTGTAGGGTATAATAATTATTTACTTAAAATTCAAAAATATTTTTGTATATTATAACATACCTATAAATTTTTAAAATATATACCAATTTTATTGAATCTTTATTAATTTATACCCTTAAGGTATTAAACTTCGTATTTCATTTATTGAAATATTATTTTTATTTTTTAAATGAAACTAATTAAAATAGCTTATTACTTATTTCAGCATATATATAAAGAATTCATATACAAAAAAAAAGGGTACTTAAGGAATTCAAACAAAACACTTTTTTTCAATATAATTTTCCATTTAGATTTTCATATTAAATAAGTTAAATGTTTGTCCATTATTAGAATTTTTTATTATTTTTTTTTTTTTTTTTGAAACTACATATTTAATAAACAAAAAAATTAATGTATATTTTAAATCAAAATCAAAATATTGAAAATTGTTATTTAAATAAAACCAAAAAAAAAAGTTAAGAAGAACAATTCACACGCTTACATGCCTCAATGAAATGTTTAAACAATAAAAAAGATGAAAAAATGATTTTTATAATATTATTTAATGTTAGTCCATAATTTTAAAATATTTAAAACATAAATTTGAAATTAAAAAAATAAAACAACATAATTTGTTAATTCTTTTTTTTTTTTTTTTTTAAATATAAACAATAAATTTGCTTTTGGAATAAAAAGAAAGAAAAAAAGGAAAAGGAAAAAAAAAAAAATATTTTTTGTTTTTTAAAGAAAATCGAAGAATTTTGAACTTGTTTTTTTATTTTTCAACACAAACTAAAAAAAAAAAAAAAAATTAAACAAATACATATATGTTGTATGAATTGAAACAATATGTTCCAATCAGCTAAAATAAAATTCTTTGACCTCATGAACAAATTGAAATTTATTTTTAATCTATATTATAGTAACTTGTTAATTAAACTGATTTAAATTTTATATTTATTGTTAAATATTCTTAAAACGTTAAATATATTATTCAGTTTTTTTTTTTTTTTGAGTGATGACACTCTTTGGTTCAGTCTTTGTCTACTTTACAAATTATAATATAACAAATGAGGAATTTAAAAATATCTAGTATAAGATTTTTATTGATTTCTTCCTAAAAAAAAATTAATATTCTTTAAAAGATATTAAAAAATGGGGGAGAGTTGTCACATTACAAAATTCGTTTCATAAAATGACCTTTTTCGAAAAAGTACTATTTTACAAACAGACAAATTGTAAAAAATGTAATTTGAAAAATGGATATTTGAATAATATATAAATTCAATAATTTGTTTAGTGGGAATTGGGGAGCGGTAACCCCCACATTTTTAAATCCCTTGTTGCTGAAATATTTATGTAAAAAAAATTATTCGAAAAGATTTTAGAGTTGATTATTTAATCGGGGTTCCAATATTTTGTTTGGCGAGGAGTTTGGAAACGGTAGCCTCTACTCTTTTAAACCTCTTATTGTTAAAATACGTAAAACGAATATTTAGAAGGATTTTATAGTTAATTACAAAATTTAAATGATTGAATTTTGAAAGTTTGGATTTGGATGCTTTTGTCAAATCGAAATTTTTCGAAGTAGATGTTTTGTGAAATAAAAATGCATTTTGCAAAACGGATAATTTACGAAAATGTTTTTTTGTAAAACGGTAAACTTGTCAAGTGGCTTTTTTGTAAATTGACTTTTGATGAAAGGTATTTTTGGAATATGTCTTTTGTTAAAGTGTTCCATGCCCAAAAAATTATGTGTAAGATTTTTACTTAAATAAAATCTCAATTATGTTCGAAATTTCAAAAAATATTTATAATATCTCTTTATGTTTTATTAAGTATCTTCAATATGGCATAGGTATTATAAATTTTAATTTGTAGTTGATTATATAATTCGAAAAATTTTGGATCAACTTTATAAAACTATATTAGTGACTAATATGTCTGTTGAAGTTAATTTATATAAATAATATTATAATTATTTCAGAATACTATTAAAATGTGGCCCACATTGAAAATTTAAACTCCAAACTTTACCTTATAGTTTTAATTTACTATCAAGTTATAATTTATTACTATCTAAATCTACTATTAAACGGTTTATCATTTATACATAACTTAATAAATTTAAATATTTACCTATAGGATATTTCTAAAATTTGTTTTAAATGTTTCGTTTCCAATTTAAATAATTTTTTCTATTCTTTGAAATTTAAAAAAAAAAAAAAACTATTTATTATTTCATTATGAACAGTAATATTAAAAACAACAAACACGCCAACGTACTTTTCTAAAAATTTAAAGTTCGACACATCAAATATTAATTTTTTAGTATTTTTATTTTTCGGATTTGTTTTATACTATAATATATGACCTCCTATATCCATGTTGTGTGGTTTACCATTTCCATACAGTAATTTTTTTAATATATGGGGGATGAATGGCAATGACATATTGAAAATCTCTTAATTTTTTTTTTTTTTCCAAAATTTTATTTAATTAAAAAAAAAAAAAGAATTTAAGGAAGGATTTAGAACATTGTTTTGTACATTATTTCTTTAATCACATTTTTCTTTTTTGAAGTTCTGTATGACTGGCTGTAGTCAATTTTAAAAATGTGTTGGCGAATTTATTGCCAAAAATATATTTTGTTTATTTTTAATGGATTTAAATTTAAATAACATTGTATTTTTTCTTACATTTTAATTTAATTATTTTTCAATATTCGTTTAAAAAAGAAAAAAATTACGGTAAAATATTTTAAAGCTTTTTTTTTTATAAATTTAATTCATTATTCCACGCAGCCAATGGTGTACTGTTAGTGGCTGCTTGTGTTAAGACACAAACCTTCTATTCATATTTTATACAATAGCAACAGCTGAGTAATCAACGGCTTAGTCAAATTAATAATTCAAAAGCTAAAAATAAATAACTTAGAGTAGACGATGCCCAATGCTCATTTACCAAAGTGGAAAGGAGGAAAAAAAAATTATTATTGTACAGAAATAAATTAATAATTATTATAGTAATAATTATTGTATAGATATAGAATAGATCAGCTTCTGTTTGCTATTTATATTTTTGTGATGTTGCCTTTTTTTATTTTATTTAAATCATGTTATTATTACCTTTAATCGGTACATAGGCTTTAGAAGGTAGAAGCATAATCGAAACATTTAAGGAAAAAACATTATATTCACATATATTTAAATTTAAAACATCATGGCAGTTATTTTTCGTTAAATTGCATTATAAATAACTTTTTTTTGGTTTGTACTTCTATAAAGAGCATATAGCGTATTCATTAAGCTATTTATTATTAATTTATATTTGGCTAAGCTTCAGTTTCTGGAATCAGTAGTTTCACTAAACCGTTGATTACTCAGCTGTAGCTATTGTACAAGACTATGAGATGTAAAGTAAAAAAATATTAACAAGTTGTCTTGAACTGTCTTAAAATTACTCGCATAATAACTGTTAAATAGGTAGAAATACAAAAGATCTTTCTTCTTTAAAAATTTTAAGATTCTGTCTAAAAGCGTTTCGGTATATAAAGCAACTAAATAAAGTTCTTTTAATTCGTCTTTAATGATTGCATTACTTAAAATTTACGTACCTACTTATACTTTCGATTCCTTTTCATTATTTTTAGTTTCTTACAAATGGTTATTTGTTTTTTTGAGAGATTTGAGGCATTCTAAAAATTTAAACTGAAAAAAGTTGATTGTTAACCTCATTTTCTTTAAAACAGAACTTAATTCTTTTTCAGTGTTAATTTAGAGAGATGTAACAAGTTCCACAACCATTTTTAAATCTGAATCTACAATTAACGCTTTCGACTCGTTATTCTACAAAAGAGCAATGAACAATGAAATTTGCATTTGAGCGAAAAAATTAAGTTAAATAAAATGTTAATACATACCACTAAATTTTAGGTTTTTCTCTATTTAAACTAATATTTACTTCAATATTTTGTTTCTTCAATATTTTAAATTGAGTTGGAAATTAATAAATTGTAATAATTTTTTTTAAAAAGTATTGCAAAAAAATAAAAGTGCCTTCATTCGAAAGGTCTCGGATGCAAACCCTGGCTGGGTCATATAGATTAATAAATAATAATATAGATTTTTCTTATAATATATAATTAGTATAATATAATTAAACAAAAAATATGAATATATCTTATAATTAATATCATATTGTAATATACTCGTACGAATAAAATAATTCTTGTATAAGATAATAGATGGCGTAGAAATTAAGAAATATTTGCATCTCATAGTTTTATTCAAATTACAATAGTACAGCCGAGTAATCAAGGGCTTAGTGAAATTAATGATTCCCGAAACTGAAGCTTAGCCAAATATGAATAATAAATGGCTTAGTGGATGCCGTATGTTCCTTATAGCAGTGGGAAAGAAATAAAAAAATAGTAAGAAAATGGCTACTTTTATTTTTATTTTAATACTTATTTAATTATTTGACAACCCGTAAAGAAAGAGAAAAAAGTCAAACAAGTTTTATCATGGCTGCGAAACCATATGTATAATAAAATATAGATTGGCAGCTTCTCTTTCTGTCTAATATGTTTTATATTTAACGATTTTCAGCCAAAAATTAACATATATTTTAGTCTAATGCAAAGTCAGCTGTTTTGATTTTGTACAATTTATGCGTTAAAGCATATAGAACACTTTCTTTCTTCTAAAGTCAAATACATCTGAACGTACTTGGAGTAATAGCAGAAGCAACAATAAAAGTAATGATAATAAAAAACGTTAAAATAAAAGTATAGATCAAAATAATAAAATCAAATAATAGAAAAATAATAGATAAGAAAAATAATTTAAAAAAATAATTATTCATGATTGAAAATAAATATTTCAGAATTTTCACAAGAAAATTGCTGAACGAAATAAATTCAACAAAATATCAAATATTGTACGTCGACGTACGTTCATTGCCATCGAATATAAGATAAAATGACGAAGCATATTTAATACGATATATTTAAAACAGATGATAAAAAGACTTTTATTAAATAAAAAGACTAGATTTTTTAAATAAAAGAACTGGATTTGAGAATTTTCGAAAAAGTATTAAATTTTATTGTGATGTAAATATAGAAATTTACGCTTTATTAACTTTGATTTTGAATTAATTTATTAATATGTATTATATCTATGTGCGAAAAGGCTACTTTTATTATGGACACTGTCATACAATTTAATACATTTAAATTTAACTCTACTTTGACAGTTGAATGTGAATATCAAGTGCGAACGACAGCGTTTATTGTAGATGCAGTTTTTTAGAGCATGGTTAGTTTAACTGTTAATGAATATATAAATATGCATACATTTCTTTGAATATATATATAAAATTGACTAAATTATTTTCTAATATTTCCAATTCATGATTTTTTTCTCATTATATTTACTGTCGAATAATATTTTTGTTTTAAATATTTATTTATTATTAAATTACAAAATAGAAATATTTTGCAAAAAAGTTCAAAATGATGTCTTTAAAAAAAAAAAAACATATTGGCAATTAATTTAAAAAAAAATTTTTTTTTTTTTATTTTATATTTATTTATTTATATATAAATTTTGCAACTATAATCAATAAAGTGTGGGTATAAAAAACTTTTCACACTTAAAAAAATTTTCATTCATTGTTTTTTTTGTTTTGTTTTTTGTTTGCCTTTAAAAAATGATTTGAAATGTCCTTTACTTGTCAAACTAAACTGATAATGTTAAATTAAAAGAATTTTGGCATTAATTCAAATATTTTAAAACAGTTTTTCTATTTTAAATTGATTTGTTTTTGTTAATTTTTATATTGTATAAAAAAAAAATTTTAATACAATATCTATACTTATAATAATTTTTAATGAATTTCTTTAATTTTTTATTTTTTTTTTTTTGTAATTTGTAATTTATTTAATTGAATTTTTTTTTCTAAATCATTTAAAATAATATGGCGCTTAATAATATTATTATTTAATTTTAAATATATAAAATTAAATAATAATATTAAGCGTCTAAAAACTAAAAATATTTAATAAAATGTTTTGAATATTGTGATCTTAAAAGTTTAGAAAATGTTAAATTAATTTAATCGTTAAAATTCTTGTAAAAAATTTTACATCTTTAGGGAAATAATTAAAATAATTTTATAAAAATAAAATAAAAATAATATATAATATAATAAAATTAACATGTATAAATAATAATAAATTATATGTAGGTATAGTTTCTTTAAAAATAAATTTAACAAAGCTACAAAACATATCTGACTGACTATTGCAAAATTTAAACTACAAAATTTTTGAGAAAATTTAAATATGGGGAGAAATTTAAAAGTGAACTGTGAGACTGATTAGTGATGATAAATAAAATTTTAAATTTCTCTTTATAATATTGAAAATTTTATAAATTTAAAATTAAAACGATAAAATGTAAAAAAGAGGGTTTCTAAAAGTGAACATTTCTATATTTTAAACGTCCTAAATTTGCTTTTATATTTTTCAAAATTTTTCTTTAGAGAAAATTTGTAAAAAATCAAAAAAGTTTAATTAAGAAATTCCTTTTTTGATACAATTTTTAAATAATACGAGTATATTATTTAAACGAGAGATGTTGAAAATCCTGTAAAATTTTTACACAATACCGTAAATCAAATTTTTAGTTCAAATTTTTCATCAATTTTCCATCAATTTTTTAGTTCAAAATCCAGTAAATTTAAATCCCGTTATTTCTTAAAGCAAAATGATACTGGATTTTAAATTACTGGATTTTGAATATTAAAAATTTCAGCCAAAAAAAGGCTATTATAATTAATAAATTTATAAAAGCAGCTAAAAAAATGTTCAAAATAAACAAATATAGTTGAGTATAAATGTAGAGATAAACAAAAACAAGATTTTAAAAAAACTAGATTGTGAAAAACAAAATAGAAAATAACACAAGATTTTAAAGAACAAGATTAACTAGGTAACCCCCGTTTTGCGCTCTTGATAGATTTTGTAAAATGTTTTTATTAATGAATCAAAATGATGGAGAATACTCGTATATTGCCTAATAGATTCATCTTGCTTTTTTTTCCATATTTTGAAATTCCTAATATTAAAATTTAAGTTATTTAGTTTAGTACGCGGCAAAAACTATTCAAAAACAGAAAATATATATATAAGTTTTTAAAAAAATCTAGGCAAAATTATTTAGCGCAGCAGTTTTTACTCCAATAATCCGTAGTTAATCAGTAGTTAAAATCCAGTAAGACGAGTCAAAAATTTAGTCAAAATCAATTAGCTGCACTGCGTTGCGGCTTACTGGATTGTTACTGTATTTTTAACGACTAAATTTTAATTTACTGGATTTTACTGGAATGTAATAGATTTTGCAAAACTGGATTTTAATTTACTGGACTTCATTATAGACCCAATTTTTGCATCTGTCTTTTGAATAGCTTAAAAAACAAGTAATGAAAAAAACCAAGGGTATTCAAAAAAATTTATTTTTTGGTAAAGCGTACATAAACATTAAGTAGGTATAAAATAAAATAAATTTATAATAATATAAAAATTAAAAGAAATCGTTCGAATAATTTGTTAGAGAATTTACGGAAAAATCAAGTCACACTTTCGTCAATTTTAAGATAACCCTATATTTTTAAGAAAAATTATTAACACAAACAAAAATATAATGTTGGAGCTTTCCTTTTTGTATATTACATCACAAAATTTTGGACAGGTACGCAAGTTACAGGTATTTAAAAATAGAGAATTATCAGTTTTTGACCCCTTACCTAAACGAGGGGCGACACAAAAACATTCCCTGAAATAACTCATACTTATTTTCAAACATCTATCTCTTCTCAAGATTTCAAGCTTCTAAGCTAAACTGTTTGAAAGATAACCTTTCCAACAGTTCTTTGGAACCCTTCCAAATTTTTGCCAAATTTAGTTTCACAAAACCGCATAATATTAAAATACCGCATGGCTAATCCACATATTTATTTTATATATATTTACAAAGTTTATAAAACCAGATTGAAAATATGCTCTATATAACCTGTGCTATAACAATTTAAAGATAGGGGTTTTTCGAACTTTGTAGGGCTGCAGCTCCGTAACGGGTGAGGCTACAGAAAAAAGTTGTTCCACAAAATTAGTTTTTTGGCGATGCCTATTCGTAGTTTACACTTCATTGTTTTATTTCAAACGGTGTAGAAGTTTTGTAAACACCCAGACGGACGGACAGAGTGAAACCAATAAGCACATTTTTTCAAAATTTTTTGAAAATGTGTTAACAATTTATAGTTATGAAAAGTTTTATACTATATATAAAAGGTTTTTATATATAATTTATGTATAGTTTTTAAAAATTTAACGGAACTGTAGTTTTGCATAAAAAACTATTTCACAAAATTGGTTTGACATTGGTTTAGTATATGTGTAGAAGTTTTGTTAACGAAATGTAAACAAAGACGGATCACCAGACCAGAGTGAAACTATAAAAAGCCTCTTATTTTTTTTTAATCTTATGAAAATGTGCTAAAAATTAAATTTTGAAATATTTGAAAAAAAAAAAAATTTTATTTTCCAATCGGATAAACAATTTTTTTTTTTTTGCTAGGAGAGGTACATAGTGTTCAAAAAAATATATCACAACTTAAAGAAATATTAATTTTATTTCCATTTTTAATAAAATATACACTTTTATTAACACTATTAACTGTTTTAAAGACTCATTATGATGATGATCGATGAACCATTTATCGCAAATTATTTATATTTCAAAGGAAATGGATTATGTTAAACTATACTGGCGCCTGAGAATATTATCTTTACACGAATCGATCGAAAATATTTTATTCTTACCATTATTAATCAACCACTGACGAAAATTAGTAAATTTAAATTATGTTTTTTAAATTAAATGAACATAACATGAAACATAACATACTTTAATACCTAAAATTGTATTAAATTTCGAAAAATTACAAACATTTTTTTCAAATATTTTTTTTGCCATTTGCATAAAAAAATCTAATTTACATTAATAAAAAATAAATAATTCAATTTCTAAATTAAAATTAATGTCCCAACACTGATTATATAAAAACCGGAAAACTATATATTTAAATTTAATTTTGCATTAAAAGGAAAATGCTATAACAACAGTACTCGCAACAAAAGAAAGCACTAAAAAATTATAAATATAAAATTATGCCAAACACGTTACACATTACAGCAGCACACCTGTTTTGTCTACCAAAGAATATAAAAATACCAAATATATATCTATATATATATATATGTGTGTATCATAAAAAAGAAAAATAACATTTTAAAAAATTAGAAAAAAATCAACAAGTAAAAACTGTGACGTCATAATTTTAAAAATTAAAAGAAAATACTCATATAAACAACAATATTATTACCACATTCTCAAATCTCTAAAATAGAATGGTAAAAAATAAAAAAAATTTTCTCAAAAAAAAATTTTTTTTGTTATTTTTAGAAAAATTTCTTTTTTTTTTTTGCTGATTTTGCAAAATTTGTTTTTCTTTTCCTAATTTTTATTATTGTGATGAAAAGTAAATTTTTTTTTTGGTATGTAATGGAAATTTAAAACTTCTGTGAAATAAAATTGACAGCGTTTAATACAAAAATTTCAAGATACAAAAACGTAAATTGTATAAAAAGAACAATTTCTTTTCTTATTTAATTTTTTTTTTTATGAAATATCATTTTATATAATTTATTTTGTTAACCTGTAAATTTTTTGAAATTTAAATATTTAATTATTATGTAATTTATGTGGAATTTTTTTTTTTAGTTTTGTTTATATGAAAATGTTTATTTATTATAAGTAACTATAATATGCACTTGATAAATGTTATAGTACAAGTTAAGTATTAGAAGTTCAAGGATATTATCGTATAATCAGCCATGAAATTATATATTTAATATAAATAAAAAAATTTATATTATACAAATTAATATTTTAATACAAAAAGTGTTTTTAAACGGTTATTTCACAATACAACGGTTGTTGAAAGATTGAATCAATTTGCGTTGACCTAAAATTGATACGATATTGACATTGTTCATTATACACAATACAATCTGATGACAATATTAGTCCAATAGAAATTTTTATGAATTTATTGTTTGAGCTTTTAATGAAAAGATTTTAAAAATGGCTTATTTATTATATTTATAAGCAATATTTACGCATAAAACTTTCAAAATTGTCTAGAAGATATGGATAGAAAACATATTTTAATCAAAAACTCCAATAATAAACCACTGATATATTTATATTTTATTATAAAATTAGGGTTGAACATTCAGACTATCAGATATTGTTTCAATGGAGAATAGAATTATATATAATAACGGTTTTTCAAGAGTCGTTTGATTTTTAAAAATTGATTCAATCGTTAGTCAATCATTGTATCGTTTAATAAGTGCTTTAAATTTTTTTTTTTGAAATAAAACTATTTCAATTAGTAAACTGGGCGAATGTATGCGTTGCATCAAGTATTTGAACTAAAATAATTTCAATTTTGAATAAAATAACTATTGCAATCTCTAATGTTTAAGAATAAAATTAGGTCTAAAGAAAAAGGATTCTACAAAGAAGATATTGAAAAATAACATTCTTTAAAATGGTTATAGTAAGGACATTGGAATTGGACAGAATAATTAAAGAATCATTTAAGAGGTGCTACAAATTTTAAAAAATATTTAATTTTTGTAGTTTAAATTCGTTAATAGTGTGTTAACGATAATGATACACAAAATTCTTTTCTCTTAAAAACTTTTGTGTGTCAAGTTTTTTTTTTTTTTGATTTTGTACTTAAAATGAATGAAAACATTTTTTTTTATTATTATTTAACTCAAAAATGTTTTACAATCACAACAGTTAATTATTAAGAACCGTAATATATTATAGTTATTTTTTTCAACTTTTTGTAATTTAACTTAAGATATAAAGACACCGTTTTGTTTTTGAATTTTCTAACACCGCGGTTAGACTTCAATGTTTTGAAATTCATATTTGTTCCATATTTTCTCACTATTTTGTTATTTTTTTTTTAAATAAGCATGAGAGGTTAAACATCACTATTTCGTATATTTTTAAAAAATGAAGAAATAGTTTCGAAGTGTTACTTTCTTGAAATTTGAATTAAGGTTTATTACCTTTAAATTTGAATTAAGATTTATTACCTTACCTAGGTTTATTATTTTTAGGAATTATGGTTTATTCAACAACTTTATTTTTTTTTTTTAATATTCTTTTAAATAAGCTTTTTATAATAATATGTATTTATTATTATAGGCTTTAGAATAATATAATAAAATATGTTTTCATATAAATAGTTTAGAACTTCATCAAAATTTTGAAGTTGAAGAAATGTCAAAATTAAGTTCGAAATGTCAGAAAACAATAAAGAAATATTGAAGAAATATGAAGAAATATGGAAGAAATAAAGAAGAAAAATTAAAAAAATATGAAAATCTTAATTCATTTTTTCAAAAATAATGAAGGAATATTAAAGCAATAATAAAGGAATATAGAAGAAATAATAATGTGTAACCGATAAGTAAAGCTTTCCATCACTAATTTATATTGCCAAAGTTTCCATCATTAATTTATATTGGCAAAGTTTTTTGTACTTTTTACCAATATTGATTAGTTGTGTTTCTATATATATTTTGAAAGCTGCTACAAATTTTTTTGCTGCTTTAATTGAAAAACCGTTAAATCGTCTCTTTAGACAAATGTCTTGTGTCAATGTGACAATGTCTTATCTTTTTGACATATAAAATCTTCTACTACCTCTGGAATCTTATATAATTATTACCCAATTAACATCTTTCAGTTGGTGTTTTAACGAAAAAATTAAGTTAAAAATATTTAATTAAAAAAAATATTGTATAAAATATAGTAATGAAAAACAAATTAAAAAACTCAAATTTAATTATATCAAATTTTTAATATAAAATTATTATATATATAATAAGCATATATAAGTTTTTCATTTTTCTTTTTTTAATCTAATAAATATAATTTTTATCCAACAGAAAATATTGAATACTTTTGGTCATCACTCCATCATCATCTTAGAGATATTTTGAAATTTTTTTACATCAAAGGAATAATTTAATTAATATTATGCAAAATACCTGTTAATTTTTGGATTCAATTGAAAATTACAGTAATATAGTAATACTAAATTATTTTTTTAGTGTCGTGGTAAGATATAAAAGAGAAAATTACTTTTAAAATACATATTTTTCTTATAAAAGTTATTTATGCTTTAATATCCTGTTAATATTTCAAATTTTAAGAAAATTTTATATTTATTTTATTATTTAAATTATAATTGATATATATTTTTATACATGTATAAAATAATTATGTATTTAGCTTTAGCTATATATAGTCTCTGGTGTGTTATTCAAGGAATGCTACTAATTACCACATGTCTTGCAACATAAATGCTGAGTTTTGATTTATTTATTTTTTTATACATAAATATTTTTTTTTTTTTCTAATTTTATTAAATACATTTTTTTTTTTAAATATTTTTTTTTCACACTTTTTTTAGTTTAAGATTAAACCTTTTCTTCTATCTATATCTTTTTCTTTCTTTTATTTTTTTTTTGTATTTATATGTCTATAAATTTATAAAACTATCAGCTTTTGCACAACTTATACCTTTATATTATATATATATACTTCTGTATCAAAATATAGTTATATATATATTTATATGCAGCGCTTAACAACTTTACTTTACATAATTTAAGTGTGCAGAAAAATTAACAAAAAACAAATAAAAAAAAAATAATAAATACTAATAATTAAACAAAAAAAAAAAAAGCAAAAAACTTTTATAAAAAATTAATAAAATAAAAATAAAATATAATAATTATTATTAAAAATAAGCAAAAAAATTAATAAAATTAAACCAAAAAAAAACAAAAAAAAAAATAGAATAAATATAAATATAAATAAAATTGCAAAGCTGCATAATACGCTGCTACTGCTGCTGGCTGTAAAAAAAAATGGCTACAAATAGATATATTAAAAAAGATGATATAATAAATTTAGAATCATCTACCACTACCATTAAACATCCTTCTCATATAATACATATGCCAGGTTGGTTTCAACCACTTCCAAAAATTGCATATGAAAGTTCCTTTGAAATATTACTCCTTAAAATACCATATCCACCATCTCCACCACCAACTCCAATGGTAAAAAAAGTTTTTGTACATACTGAAAATTTAGAACGTAAAACAAGAGCTTTTTTAGCTGGTAATTATGAAATTGATCATTCTGATAATACGCTACGTAATGCTAGACAAAAAATACGCTCTATTAAAACAACATTAATAAAATCTGATGATTCAATTAAATTTACTGATGATACTGTTAAAAAAGTTAAAAATAAAGATTTTTCACGTATTATAACACCAATAGTATCAAGAAAACCAAGATCATTTGAAATTATCGAAATACCTGATTTAAGTGACGTTGACGAGGAACACGATTTACAACAATATACTGAACAACATATTGATAGTCATTTGAATATCATGGATGAATATTCAAGTTATTCAAGATCATCGTCAAGAAGACACCAGCGTTCGAGTAAGTTATTGTTTGTTAAAATCTTCAAAAAAAAAAATAAAAATAAAAAACAAAAGCATCATTTTATTATTTATAAATTTTAATTAAAATAAAAAATATATTTATAAAATACATATATTTATATATAAAATATATATACATCATATATGTTTTATTTATATGTGTATTTATAAATATATATATATATATATATATACATAATACTTATATAAATAATAAAGAAATATTATATTATTTATTATATAAAAGGATTGATGAACTTTAGTATAAAAAGAGAGTATTATTCTGTTCCCAAAATTACGAAAAATTTGAAATATGATATCGAAAAAAAAAAAAACAATGTAGGTTTTATTTTCTCCATGTTTGTTATATGATTTAACTATAATATGATTGAAGACATTCAATAATCAAATGGTTTTATAAACGCAACAATTTGAAATTATTGTTTTTTTCTCATTTTATTAATAAATTATTGTTTATATAAAGGTGATAAATGCATATTATAATAAATGTGACATGAGTAAGTTTTTTAACAAAAAGTATATTATCGAATACTTTTACTATATGTATGTAATATTGAATATACCTTAAAATAAAATTCCTTAAAACTTTAAATTTTCTTTTTTTTTTGTTGAAAATTCTTTATCCTTCATTTTTAACCAATGATAAAATCACCATTCCAATACAAACAATTCATAAAAAAAAAAACAAAAAAAACAGTCAAACATATTTTTACATATTCAATGTATATTCATTACACTTTTATTCAATATTCGATTTAAAATTTTAATAATTTTGTATAACATAATGTTATATTTTTTTTATAAATTTTAAAATTTTTCGTTTTTTTACAAACACTTTTTTTTAATTTAAAAAAAAAAAAAACAAATTTTTGAAAATTATATTTATAAATTTTTGTAATATTTTTAAAAAAAAAAACTTTTTCTGCACTTTTTTCAAATTTTCTCTTTAATTAATTTTTCTTGTTTTCTTTAAACATTTTTATTTAAAATACATTATATTGTATATATATATAAATAAATATTCTTCTCTATTTCAAATTTATTACACTTTTGTAATATATTTCATAAATATTTTTTTTTTTTTACAAGAAAATTTACAAGACGTACACAAAAATTTTAAACACTAATTTTTTTTTTTTTGAAAGATATCAATCCAAAATATCATACAGAATTTTAAATAACTAAATATAATAAACAAAATTGTGATTCAAAATTGTGAAATTTTTTTTGTCAAAATTCTATATTTTGTTATTAAATTAAAAAAAATATATATAAAGAAAATTAAATAGTAGAAAATGTTTAAAAGTGTAAGTGTTAAATACAATATAGATCGCTCGATTTGTAGTAATTTTTGATGCTATTGTCCTTCTAATTGTCATGGTCAAATGTTTTAAAGACAATAACTTGCAAAATTTAGAATAAATAAAATAAATTCAAATATATTTTTTAAAATTTATTTTTTTTTTAAATATTAACAGTTAATTAATGTACAATAATATGTACATTATAAGTACATTTATATTTATTTAGACAGGCCCTCTATACGAGTTATATTATTATTAATTTAATATTGTTTCATTTAAGAATTTCTGTTGTAATTAAAAATATAATTACTTTTATTAGTAATTTCCTTTTCTAAACATTTTCAATTAAGTTTTCAAAAATTTAAAAATATTTTTAAAAAATTTATGACATTATCCATCATTGTGGAAGCATTAAAAATTAAAATCAAGTACTTTTAAGATATTAAAAGCAAGAATAAATGGCTTAAAGACTATGATACGGCAACATATTACGTTTTACGCTTAAATAATATTTCAAATTAAAAAAAAATATAAATTAAATTTTTTACTGTAATTAAATTATACTTTATTAGTAGTGTAAGTTCAGACATAAGCTTCTATATCTTAAAAATTGTAAACTAAAAAAGTAAAATAGTTAATATTAATTAAAATGAATATTAAATTTTTTTATATATTATTTTATTTACTATCGATATATATTTAAATGTATATATTAATATATATATATAATAAAATTTATTATTAAATAAATTGCAAAAAAAAATTATTTTTCTACTATTTAATTTATCTAAAATTTTTTTTTTGTTTCGTTTTTTTTGTAAATTTGACATTTTTACTGTCTAAAATAATATGTATATTTTAAAAATAAAATCCTTAAAATTTATAATACAGAAACCAAAAAAAAAAAAAATCATTTGTAAATAATTTATATTTTTTTAATTCATTTTATCATATATAATATATCTTTTTCATTTTATCTTTTTAATTTTAATTAACAATTCACCTATATCCTTAAAATACCCTTTTCGAAATTAATTTACATTTTGTATATGTATTTGTGTTTTACTCATTTTACTTATAGCTCTAGGTACTACTGATTCGGACCGTTATAGTTCTATAGGTTCTCGTAAATCAGAACGTTATAGTTCTATCGGTTCTTCAACTGATCGTTATAGTAGTACACTAGGAACTTCTGCAACAGATCGCTATAGTAAATCATATGGTACTGATAGTTATACAAATAATAGTAGTTTATTGGGTACTGAACGTCGTAGTAGTCGTAGTGCTCACGATTCCCTATCATCTGCTATTGATTCTGATCGTTATAGTAGTAAATACTCATCAAAATACGAAAGTTCATCATTATATGATAGTAAAAAAAAATCATCAACATATTTAGATGAAAACAATATATCATATAATACAGCATTAAACGACGATTTATATTCAACTGTAAGTGATCGTTCACGTTCAACATCACGTATGGATAGTAATAAATTAACAACAGGTGTTGGTTCATCAACAACAACAACAAAATCATTTGAGAAGCCAGTTATTGTTAAAACTTTAAAAAGTTTACATGTTGAATGTAAGTATTTTCAATTTCATCTACGATCAAATAAAAAACACAAAATAAAATACATGACAAAATAAATAATAAATAAAAATAATTAAACAATACAATATTTTTATTATAAATTAAATTTTGTAAATTGTGTAAAAATATTTGTAAAATATATATTTCATGTATTAAAGAAATCATATTTGAAATTGAAAAAATTTTCTAATCTATTTGATTATACATAATATTTATACTATAGAATAATTAAATAATTTAAATGTAAATATATTTATATGAGTGTAAATAAATATGTGTATTTATAAAGAAATATATTTGTATGTACAAGAAAAACCAATGGAAAACCATAATAGAAAATTTACATTCATATACAGAACATTTTTTTTTTTTAGTTTTTTTTTTTTACTTTTTTGCCAAAAATAAATTAATGAGATAAAATTAAATTTTTGTATATTTGTTAAAATAAAAATAAAATTTTAAAAATATTATATTAAATGTATTCAATCTTTATAGGTATACCAGAATTATATATATAGAAATGTTTGTACGTAGGTTGCTCTTCAATACAATAAAATAAATCAAAAATTACTTCGATTTTTATTTGAAAAATTTAGATTTAATTTCAATGTCACTATTGAAAATTTTAATTAAAATTAATGATTTTATTACTAAAATAATAAAAACATATTTATATTTATTTAATAATTAATCAATTAAAAAATAAAGGCAAATATTTTACAATTACAAGTTCAAATTTTAATAAAAATCAATTTATCTGATAGCTACGCGCCTATTGTTATGCAATTATTTAGCAAAATTAAATAATATTTAAAAATTTAATTGGATTTTCTTCAATAATCATTATTGAATGAATATGATTGCAAAACACAATAATTAATTTATTTCTTTGTTTTTATTCATAATAATATTAATGATTATTTAAACTAATTATAATTTATTAAAATTAAATATTAGGTATATATATATATTTAATAGCATGATTTAAATTTAAATGTTTAGTAAAAATGCATGCTGATGGTTGATAACAGTATTAAATTATTTATCACTATTTATTAATTTATTTAACTATTAATGTTAAGAAATAAATAGTAAATTAAATTTTAAGAATTCATCACTTATTTCATTTGAAAAAAATAAAAATAATTCGATCATTTGCATCATTGTTATAAATTGATAAAAAAAATCATCAATAAAATTTTAAATGTAAAGAATTCATTTTTTTTTCTAAACATTTAAAATTCGAGGCTCATACATAATTTTCTAATTCTAAATTTTTAAAAAAAAATAAAATATGTTTTACAAATTATTAAAAAAAAAAAGAATATGCTGCGTTAAATTATATCCATGTTCCAAAAAATCCTTACCAAATTATAAAATAAAATTTTATCCATTTTAAAAGCCAAGTATATAAAAATTTCATATTTTAAATATTAATACCGACATTATTACTCGGTAGAATAAATATTTATTCCATATTACTCACTTTATATATTATTAATTATTATAAAATTACTCAAAGACAAAACAAAAAAGAAAATATTGATTTGATTTATTTATTTAAAAATTATTCAAATATTTTATTAAAATATACCGATATATTATATTTAACATTTTAGCTTTATTTAGCTTATATATGGTGTTTAAAATACTGACATATAAATTTGTCAAAAAAAAATGTTTATTTTTTAATTCTAAATATTTTGTTCACTTTCTTTTTGTTTTAAACAATTTTTTTTTTTATTTAAAGTTTCAGCAAATCCAACAAATGCTCATTTCTCATAATCTCGTTTTAAAAAAAATTTCTTTCCTTAATTTTTGGCTTTTTATATCTCGTTTTTTCAAAATCTTCCTAATTCTTTGTTTTGTTAGAACAGAAAAAATAAAAATAAAAATTTTCGAATTTTATTAAAAATTTTTTTTTTTTTTTTAAATTAAATAAAATGAGAATTTCAATTATTTGGTTTAAGGAGGAATTGTAAGCAGCTCCACTGTGTGGAAATATTAATTTAAGCTAAAAATATTTTGTTTTATTAGTGGAAATGTAAATGCTATAAAGTAACTTCACTATAATAGGTGTAAGAGTTAAAATTTAACGTTTAAATAATTTATTTTGAGGGGGTTTGATGTCACACATTAAAAATCTTCTTAAAAAATATATTTTTTTTTTTATTTTAGTATTGAAATTCAATTTGAATGACTCTTAATTTAATTTAAAAATTAAATTGAAGTAAAAAACATAATTTGATTTTAGAAATTTTTATTTGATTTTAGGAAAACAGATTTTGATGAAAAATGAGCATTCGTACAGCTAACTTAAACTTCTAATTTTTATTATATGTTATAAAGTTTTGTTAAAAATATATCAAATTGTGCCGTCTTTTCAAATGTATTGTAATATATTCTACAAAAATAAACGAATATCAATATTTATTTTATTTTAATGAAAATTAACATCGATATAAATAATAATTCCCGATTCTACATTTTCTTAATTATATAAATCTATAGATAAAATATTCAATTTATTTAAAAATAAAAAATTCTTTTGACTTTTTGTTATTTTATTTCATTAATTTATTTAATGTGAAATAAAACCAAATTTAGAAAAAAAATAAAAACAAAATATTTACTTTTATTTGGCGGCCTTCACTTATAACTTTTAACCTTAACAAAAAAATAAATTTAGAAAATCAAAAATTTGAACTTGACTTTTCTATAAGTAATTTTCAAAAAACAATAGTTTTTTTTTTATTTTTAAAAGTTGCTTTGATCTTTTTTTGGTTAATTACTTCGTTTGCCAGGAGTTATTTAAATTTTGCTTTAATAGTTCCGAATGAACTAATAATAAATAATACTACAAATAATTAATAAAATTCAAATATTTTTAGTTAGAAAAAAAATTTACCAAATATAAATGGCGAAATTCCCTTATTAAATTTTATTACACAATAAAATTCCTTTAATTTAAATTTAATAAAGGCGCCAAAATTATTATATTATTTTTAAATAGGCAGAAAAAACAAAAATAATATTAAATAACCAAAATCGTCAAAATACTATATTTTAAAATATTTTAAAATTAATTACAACTAAAATATTTATTTTTGTGTTTTAAATATTTTTTACAAATTGACACATAAATATATTGTTTTAAATGTTAAATATTAGAAAATTATTCATGTCGCCTCTGCAATGATCAATAAGTTATATTTTTCTATATGTATATAACATAAATACATATATACATATATATATGTATAAAAAAAAATTAATTAATTCAAAACAAAAAAAAAAAAAATATTTTTAAAAAAAAATTTTTATTTGAATGTTTGCCCATATCATCATTAATTTATAAAATATACAAGTACTAAAGCACTTTCTTGGGCTGAATTTTTTATATTTTTTTATATTTTTATTTTTGGCTGCAAACAAATTGTTTGTTGTTTTTTAATTTTTTTTTTTTTTTTGTTTAATTGCAACGCCTACAGTTTAATTTATATGTTCACTGCACTGAATTTAAAAAAAAATAAGAATGAATATTTATATATTATACTTGTATATTTTTTTTAATGGAAAATTATTAATTTTTAATATATTATGTCAAAATTTTTTTTTTTTTTTTTTTGCTATAAATTATTATAATACATAATATACATGTACAAAACAATTTAAATATAATATATGTATGTTTTTTATGAACACATAATATATACTAATTGCACATAGTAAAATATTATATATATATATGTTTCAATGATTAAACTTTATATGAAAAAATTTTTTTGTTTTTTGAATATTAAAAACATATAAATTTTCAAAGGTGGAGAGAATGCAATTTTTGAAATTCAATTTGCATCAAAACCGAATATTGTATCTTGGTTAAAGGATAATAAACCAATGAATGATCGTTTAGCTGATCGTATTTTCCAAAAAGAACTCGATATGAGCACTTACAGACTTGAAGTTCGTAATTGCAGGTAATTTAATTAAAACTAATATGTATATATATATAAATTATATTTCAGATTATTAAATATATATATATATTTTTTTTTTGAAAGAATATATACATACATATATACATACTATTATAATATGTATATAAAAAATGTATTTCTATTGTAAATTTAATTAATCAATCAATCTATCACTATAAAACAAAATAATTTCAAAAACATGAATGATTATCAAAATATAAGTGCTTTATTTAAAAAATTAAAAGTAACAGAATTTATTTAGATTATTTAAAATATGTATAATTAATATTACAAGTACGAGTATAGAGGAGAATGAGTATATAGAAATGATTTATTAACAAAAATTCAACTAAAAATTATCACTTATACGTCCATATAATTTTGAATTGCACAATCTTTAACTGATCACAAAATATGAAAAAAGTATCTTAAAAATAAATTATTATATAAAAAAAAAAAATATATTATAAATTAGATCGAAAAAATAAATATAATATTTATGTATCCATCAGCCCACATGTAGAAACCGTAGTTTAGATTAAAATTATTTAAGAGGTTACATATAGGGTTTCTGAAAACTCGGGTTCTTAAGACTCGTCGAATCCGAGTCGAGTCCGAGTCAATTGTTTTTAACAAAAAATATTACAAGAATCTGATAAAATAATATTATATGATTTTCAATTCAACTGAAATTTGTGATTTAATGGTCGTGCCAAGAAATTAAAAAGAAAATGTACTCAAATTTATTAATTAATTCATTTATTTTCAAATCTTAATCAGTTTA
Source organism: Poecilobothrus nobilitatus (assembly GCA_947095535.1). Lineage (NCBI taxonomy): Eukaryota > Metazoa > Arthropoda > Insecta > Diptera > Dolichopodidae > Poecilobothrus > Poecilobothrus nobilitatus. The sequence continues at coordinate 163,493,511 of OX352773.1, forward strand.
TATAATATAACTATTACATACATAATATAACATTTATATTACACTATTTGAACATTAACGTAATTTAGGTAATCATTTAATTGAATTTTTTTTGGTTCAAGGTAAAAATATTTCAAAAAAATCAATAAATTGAGAGATTTGTCAGCAAGCCTTGATCTGATTTTAGAGCAGAAGTTGCTACTATTTGAAAACGTTCTTTCATTAGAAGTTAGTTTTATAGACGAAAGTGCGCTGCACAGATCATCAAGATTACTAGTTCGTTTTCCAGTATTTCTGAAAAGCAGAAATTCTTGTTTTAGTTTGCTATAAATCGCGAACTATTTTGGAGGTTGAGGCTCAGCTGCGTTTTCAAAATTATTTCAAGCTCTTCCATCATTACCAAAGTTTTAGCGTTTTGATTTTCAACTAGGTCTTGGTTAATTACCTTTTTTCCATACATAAAACAGATTCGTCAATTATAATAATTGGCACCACACAAAAACAAAATAATATTGAATTATTTTTTGAAATTAATTTTATTTTTACTGACCTACACTAACTACACTCTTATCACGTATGAAATAGATTTGATATTTATTTTCATTCAAAATTCAATTTTAAAGTCTTCTGATAGTTTTTTTCTTTGAAAAAATAAAAGTGTTGAAAAATAAAAGTGCCGTTGTTCTGCGAATTCGTACAAAGAAATTTGTCGCCAAACCAACTTTGTAGAATGAATATTAATATAGGCGCAAGCGACAATGAAATTTAATAAATCGATTGACGTTTTTTTTTGTTTAGTTTTAAAAATTTGGACTCGGGACTCGTCGAGTATTAGAGTCGAGTCTCGAATCCGAGTAACTACTCAAATACTCGACGAGTCCAGAAACTCTAGTTACATACATATAAGTAGCACTGCACCCTTTTCGTGTATGTTCTCTCTATTTATGTTCTCTCTATTACTACTTGTTATGGATTTTATCTTCACTTATAATACTTCTGTCAGCACTATTGCTTCTAAGAAACTAAAGATCTCGTAATAATGGTTTATTGCTGGTACTTTAATTTTCGGTAAAGCAATATTATGCTTTTAGATGAACATATCTCGGAATAAAGCTCCACAGTTTTTCAGTATGTGTTCTGAAAATTCTTCTTCTTCTTGATAGAATCTACACAATCCGTCATTCTATATTCCAATTTTCTTTATGTTTCTTTCCTTTTTAATTCTATTTCTTAGCTTATTTTTACTGATGCATAGTGTCAATAATAAATATTAATCTTTTAACCTGCAGAATTTGAAATTTCCGAACATATAGTGCGAGTAATTACACTCAACCCAAACGAATTTTTTTAATTCCGAATAATTTCTCAATTTACTCTAAATACATTTAACTTAAGTGTACTAAACTTAAACTTTTTAACTTAAATATATACTTAACAAAACTCAACATAAATATTTAAAAGAAATTTCTCACATAAATTTTTTTTTTATATCTCGGTACAAGTATTAAATTATAATTATATTTAATATTTTATTTACATTATTTTATTATATTTTATATATTATTTTTGACCTGACCTGGGTTTGAACCCGAGACCTTGCGTCTGAAAAACCGGTGACTTATGCACTGCACCAATGGTCAGATGCACATAAATTTATACATTATCAATTTTTTATTATTATTTAACAGATTTTCGAAATTGAGATTCTTATTTATAGTTAGAGTAATGTATTTTTAAAAACCTTTTCTAAAGTTATTTAATATAATTTTTATAATCATTCCAATATACTTTATAAGATATTTTTATGGAAAATATATTTTTTGCATATTTATCATCAATATATATATATATATTAACAAACATTGTTTCAATTTTAACGGAATTAAAAATTAATTTTTAAAATTTTTAATTAAACCTAAAAATACTTTAAAAAGTCTTTTCGAAAATAAATTTTATAATAAAATTAAAACAATTTCAATTCCTTTTTTTTTTTTTTTTTGGTTAAAATGAATTAATTGAAAAATTTTAATGAAATCTATATTAATAATATTAGAATTAAAAATAAAAAGAAATTAATAATTATTATAATTTTAGAAATGTAAATGAAAATTTTCTTTTTTTTCTAAAAAAAAAACAGAAAAAAATAATGTATTTTTAGAAAATTTAACCCACCTAAAAATTCGATTTAAAATATTATTTGATGTGAATAATTTACAGGCAAATTATTTGGCAATCAAAATCAAATTGGTCGACTTTTTAAATCAAAAAAAATATGCATTTGTATATATGTGTATGTGTATGTTTATATATATAAGTTATAATTTTAATTATTTTTAAAAAATGTTTTTTTTTTTATATTAAATTAAATTTAAACCAATAATTGAAATATTTTTATTGTTTGTTAAATTGTTTTACATTTTTTTTCGAAAAAAACAAACAAAACAAAAAAAAAATTTTTTTTTTAATATTGCATTTTAATATCTAAGGAAAAAAATAAATAATAAAATAATATTTTTTTTTTTTTTGTTTTTACAGTGCAACTGATGCTGGTACATATACCGCTAAAGCTATGACAGGAGCTGAAAGTACAACTTGTTCTGCTCAATTATTCATCGGTCACGGTATATATATACATATTATATTATATATTTTCGTATTATAAAAAATTTTTTTTTGTTTTGATTACTATTAATTCATTAAGATATGGTAAATTTTTTTTTATTATTACATACTTATATACCTTTTTTACTTTAAATGAAAGCCTTTTTTACTTTAGGTGAATATTTTTTTATTTTAAGTAAAGACATTTTTACTTTAAATGAAATTTTTTTATTTTAAGTGAAGACATTTTAAATTTAATTGAAAAATATTTACTTCAGTAACCTATGTTACAGCGTTTACACTTCAAATTCATCTTTTTCTAAACTCAAACCAAATTCACCCTTTGGTAAATGAAATTTACGTTTTTGTAAATCAAATTAAACCTTTTGCAAATCAAATTCACCTAATAGAAAATACTGTTTTGTAACATAGGTATTTATAATTTTTGTAGGCAATTTTTTTCTTCGACGTGTAAATTCTTATATTTTTCATTAAAAATATTTCAAAGCTTCAAGAATAAACACCCTCAAATTTAATGATCATTCATCATCATCTGAAAACAGTTCTACTAGCAGTCATGTAATTCAAGTTAATCACCAATCCACATTCATGCGTATCAGTAAAAATAAAAAATAAAAGTTTATTACTCTTAAGAGTATCCGTGAGAAGTTTTCGAAATCTGAACATGTTCAATAGATTGCGTGATTGGAATGTCGCTCATTACAAGTGGATTGCCGAAATTCAGCAAGAATGATAGAAGAGCTTAAAAAAATTATAAATACTAATGTTACAAAACAGTAATTAATATTAGCTGAACTTGATTTGCAAAAGGTTCAATTTGATTTGCAAAACGGTGAATTTGATTTACCAAAGAGTGAATTTGAAGTGCAAAAAGATGAATTTGGAATGCAAATATATATACATATATTAAATTTTCGAAATATATATATACATATATATATATATATATTTGCATCTGATATTTATAATCTGATGTATAGGTACATATAATATATGTATATTGTACGTATGTTTCTTTTACTTTAACTTTTATTATAAATGTCTTTACTTAAAGTTAAAAAGCTTCATTTAAAGTAAAATTGTCTTCATTTTAAGTAAAAAATGTTCACTTAAAATTAAAATGCCTTCACTTAAAGTAAAAATGATATATCTTAATTCCAAAACAAAAGAAAAACCAAAATTTTTTTTTTTTAATAATCATTTTTCTTATTTTTCTCTTATATTTAATAATATAGATGTAGACGTTCAGCATAGAGAGGGTGAAGACCATTTAGAACCATTTTTCTTAATCTCACTTCGAGATGCAGAAATGATCGAAAATTCACAATTTAGATTTATGGTAAAAGTTGTTGGTGATCCAAAACCACGAATTTCTTTGTAAGTTTAACCTCTTTAAAATTTTTATTTTAAAATTGTTATTTCGCAGTTAAATGTCAAAAAAGTTTTAGTAATTGTTAATATGATATTTTAGTTTTTATAAATGTCAAGTTTGTTTTCTAATTTATGATGATCCGATCCACATTTACAAAATTATATTATTTTATTTCTTGTCATACTAATAATGAATATTATATTTATGTATTATAAACTATATGCTAATGTTTATAACTTAAAAATTTAAAGATGCATAAGAAAAAGGAAAGCACTTATACTTTTACAGATTTTCCAGTCTAATAATAAAATAAATCTTTTTTATTTATAACAAACAACCATTTTTTAACATCTAAAAAACAAATCAAAGAACCCAGAATTTGTATTTATACATACTTATAAAGAAAACTCGATGAATAACAGGTGCAACGATTTCTATAAACGTTTTAATTTTAATTTTGGAACAAAAAATTTTCCAGTATATTTAAAAAAATATAATGGCACCTGTTAATATATTTCATAGACTTTTTTTTTTCTAAATAAAAAATCTAAACATACACAAGAAATTTATGCGATCTCATGTCATTAAAAATGAAAAAAAAAAAAAATTGAAAAGTTTTTTTTTAACAAAAATTTAAAAAAAAAAGAAATGCAATTTTTTAAACTCTTAATATGTTGTCGTCGTTAATTTAAAATAAAAAAAAAAATTTGACAGCGAAATTTTTTTTTCTATAATAAAACAAAAACAGTAATAATTTGAGCCGCTAGAATTAAATAAAGGTGATTAAACTGAAAATAATTAAATATATTCTTATCCAATGCCTTGAAAATTGAAGCTTTTTCCCCCTTTCATATAATTTTTAATTGTTTGAGATTCTCACATTATGTGCTCTTTTATAGCATTTTTTATTTTATTTTTTATTATTCTATTTACACATAGAAGTACCGATCTTTGTTCACTTAAATTAAAACTATATTTTTTTAAGCAGATACCTATATCTAACAAAACGTTTCGTATCCAAAACAGTATGTATAAGATTTTTAAAGACGCACATGTGACTACTTAATCCTTTTACATTAAATTTTTTAATTCTAAACCAGAGGCACTTTTTTTAGTTTTCAATAGTTTTTAAACAGAGGAAAGTTTAAACATTTTTACTAAGATAACTTAATTAGTAATTCTGAAAAAATTTCCCTCTATCAAAATTTTAAGGTTATAATTAAAAAAGTAACCAAAATCTTGCAAAATATTATTTTCCCATAACGATAAATTAACAAAGAAAAGTGCTACAAAGCTTAAAAAATTTCCTGTCATTGGACTTTTTTATATTGAAAAAATGTTAAACAAACTTGAGATAAAAACATTTTAAAACTGGACCTTTTCCAACTTTAAGATGATGTACCACCGGATACATAAAAAAGTTGTTCCACAACATTAATTCTTCAACAAAACTTATTTATGTTAAAATTTCAATGTGAAATGGTATGAAGTGGTACAGAGTGAAATTTTTTAGGCAAATTTTTCAATTTTTTCAATAACCGAAACCGTGCTTTAAAAAAACATGCTTAATATACAAACCGAACAAATGCTAAATTTCCGATAAAATTTGGATATGTTTCAAAAAATAAAAATAAAAATATAATTTTTTAAAATAATTATTATAATTTCAGCTTAAAAGATGGAAAAGAAATCGAAGAAACAACTGAACAAATGCAAATCATTCGCGATAAAGATTATTTAGGCTTCTATGAATTGGTAATTTTCCAAGTTCAAAAAGAAGATGCCGGTCATTATTCATGTGAAGCTGTTAATAAACATGGAAAATCTGAATGTTCAGCAGATGCTACAGTTTGTGGTATGTACTATTTTAATTAATATTGAACCGTAAATAAAATTATAAATTTAATTAAAAAAGAGTTATAAAGGGTAGTTTAGACGCTCAGTTTATTTTTAAATTTTTGTTCCTAAATGTTTGCAATATTTTACAAAAAACTACTTTAGTTTTACGTTAGCTCAGTACAATTATTTAAAATAGAAATTTATTCAGTTTTTTGTTGTATCTATAGAAAATATGACCATTCAGTTTTTTATATCAAATAAATAACTATGTAGCTAAAAAGGCAATAACCGAATAAAATTTTTTATTGACTTTATACTGAATTAGCTATTTAAGAATAAAAAAAATAAATGGTGTAAAGAATAGTTCTATAGGTACTTTTTGATCTGAAAGAAAATTAACACAATGAAAATTCTTCAAATATTGTGTATCTCAGATGTTGTCAGCAATCGTATTCACAAATGTTGATTTTTTAATTCCTTCCTAGAATTACTTTGTAAAGAATTAATTTTTGTTAGAGTAAATGGGTATCCACTTCTCCAATTTTTTCTATATCCTTCCATTCATGACACCATATTCTTTACCTTGAGTAAATCAGTAAATCTAGTTTCCGCAGTTAAACTAAGTAAAGAACACTGACCGGCTATAGACGCTCTTGATTTTCAAAAATCTAAAAAAAATCTACAATTATAAAGATTAATAAACATAATACTAAATGATATATGAACAGCATGGATAGAATTTTAATTTTATTTCATTTTTTTTTAATTGTTTAAATTAAGAAAATAAAATCAAAATCTATTTTTGCCAAAATTTTATCTCATGTGCGAATTTATATATATAAAAAAAAACTATTATTAGAATAATCGGTCAAAGCTTTCTTAGAAGAGAGTATATATGTATTTATAAAATATGTATATGTACGTACGCTTATACATTTATCGTACATATTTAATTTATTTTAAATAAATAAAAAACAATACATTTCGAATAACATGAAATTAATACCATGAAAAAGGGAACGTTGTAGCATAATTCACATTAAAAATTGATGATTCAATTGTTTTACATACATTAAAAGGCATTTATTTACTTCCGTTTGCTCTGTTGAAATAATGCAATTCTTTTTTTTGTTTTAATTTTTATCTTTGAAGTCTTTTAATTCAAAATTCTTGAATGATTCATAATACTATGTAGACCTTATTATATTCTAGTTTCGTATATTTTCTTCTTACATGAAGATCTAATTTTTCTCATCAGTTTACTTAGAGTTTAGAACTATTTAATTGATAAAATTTATTTATTTCATTATTATTATTTTTTTTTTTAGATGATAAAAACTTATTTGGGGAATTAAGTGGTCAAATTCTTCCACAAGGTGAAAAATCTGTTTTTTCATGGAAGAAAAATGGTGCAGATTTTGATCCTGAGGAACGTTTTAAAGTTTTAATGGGTGATGATGAAGATTCATTAGCAATTGTCTTCCAACATGTGAAACCAGAAGATGCTGGTATTTATACATGTGTTGCTCAAACAAGTACCGGAAATATTTCATGTAGCGCTGAACTGAATGTACAAGGTGCTATACAGCAATTGTATAGGGAACCAGAGAAACCTCAACTTATTATTGAACATAAGGAAGCTATCGCACATGTTGGCGGTACTGCTATCTTAGAATTAACATGTAAAGGTTTCCCTAGTCCCGCTGTTCAGTGGAAACATGAAGGCGAAATTATTGAACCAAGCCAAAAATATAAATTCCTTTATGAAAACGAAGAAACAATGTCACTCGTTATTAAAGATGTTAAAACAGTTGATGCTGGTGTTTATTCAATAACAGCAACCAATGAATTGGGTGAAGATACTGCTGAAATGAGTTTAACTGTCAAATGTAAGTTTTATATTATAAGGTTTTTAATTTTTGATTTTCAGAGATCATTCGAAGCAAAATATCAAGAGCTTAAATAAATTTTATTTTAACACATTTTTAAAGCTCAACCAAAGGTAAAGAAAATTAAAGATATTACTGTCAATGTAACAGAAACTATTAAAGTTGAGATAGAAGTAGAAGGTTCACCAGCGCCAACTTTAAAAATATCCCGTGATGGTAAAGAAATTACTGAAAATGATAGAATTAAAATAACAAGAACTGAAATTGCAAAGAGTACCGAAAAGGTTATTCTTGAAATTAAAAATTGTACACTGGAAGATGCCGGATCATATTCTATTACAGCTACAAATGAAATAAGTCAAGTATCTGAATTTTGGAAAACTACAGTCAATTCCAAACCAATCATTGTTAAGCATTTAGAAAAAGAATATATTCATGGGGAAAAAGAAGATGTTGTCATATCATGTAGATGTGATGCATTCCCTGCAGCTAAAGTTAAATGGTTCCAAGATGGTGTTGAAATAAGTGACAAAGATTCTAGATTTAAAAAAACTGTTGATGGAAATTTGTATACATTGAAAATATCTGCTGTAACTAGAGTTGATGCTGCTAAATTTTCCGTTTCATTTGAAAATGAATTTGGTAAAGCGAGTGATGAAACTGTTTTGAAAGTGAAATGTCCACCAGAATTTAAAGAAAAATTAAAGAATATTGTTGTTACTGAAGGTGATACAAATGTTGAGCTTAAAGTTTCTGTTGACGGTTATCCAAGACCTAATATTAAATGGTTTATTGACGGTTTAGAAATTGATGAAAGCCGTAAAGAATTTATTCGTAAAGAAGAAGGTGATGATTATAAATTAATAATAAAAGAAGCTCAAGTAAATATGAATGGAAAATTCAGTTGCTCTTTAATGAGTGATTATGGTAAATTAGAAAGTGAATGTTCAGTTACAGTAAATTGTAAACCAAAGATTCGTAAACCATTAAAAGATGTTGAAGTAAATGAAGGTGAAAATATTACATTAGAAGTTGAAGTTTATTCTGTACCAGAACCCGAAATTAAATGGTGGGTACTTTTTTTTTTTTAAAATTTATCTTTTTCACTTTAATACAAATTTATGTAAAAGGTATAAAAATGGAAAAGAAGTATCATCTGATACTAGAATTAAAATCTTTAGAGACACAAAACGAAGTGAAACTTATTGCATAACTTTAAATTTATGTAAAACGACTGACGCTGGTACATATGAATTAAAAGCTACAAATCCTCTTGGTACATCATCCAGTAAAGGAGATCTTAAAGTATTAAGTAAGTAAAATATTAATATATTTATACAATACATATAAAAATAATTTTACATAAAATAAACTTTAAAAAAAAAACAATTAAAACAAAAAATACATTCACATACATAATAAAATAGTGCACGTATATTCCAAAAAAATTAAATATAAAATTCAATAACTTGAAAATATTAGCAGTTATTTTCTTAAAATCTTATCAAAGGTTTCTTATCAAATAAAAATAAAAAAGAAATTGCATACTTTTAGGTAGGATATTATAAACTATATAACTGCCTTAAATTGCGTGTTTTTTAATTAGTTAAAATCTCCATTCTATTTTTTAAATTTACTTAAAATTATAAATTTGCACTATTTTAAATTTCAGACACATTTACACTATAAAACACAAAGAAAAACATTTGTATATAATTGTAAAAATTGAACATATATAGTGATTAAATTTAATTGGTATATTCTTTAAAATATTTGTTTTACATCTACTTGTAAATATACTTAAAGAGTGGCATTATTATTAAATTTTTAATTTTTATTATTTTGCTGTGAATGTCTGATAGAATGTCTGTAAATATACAAATAGAATACTTGTCAATATAAATAAATTCATATTTTCATATAAATTTATTAATTTAATTTTTCAATTAAATTTTTTATATATTTTCTTTTTCTTGTAGTAATAAAACATTATTTCATTAAATTTATACATAATAATATGTAGATAATTTTTCAATAAAGTGTAGAATATCTATAATATCTTATATTTTCTTAAGTTTATTTTAAAAAAGTCTTTGAACACTTTGCTCATACTTAATAAATTTTACGAAAAAAATACATAAATGAAAAGTTTCCCGGCTTTAATAACACGTCCAGTGTTGACAAGCTCCATTAAAATTCATAAAATAAAAAACAAAAGATTTATAAGAAATATATCATATTTTATTGAAAAATTTTCTATTTAAACATATAATACTAAACAAATTTTACACATATAAGGTATATGTAACATAACATTTTGTTACATCATAATATTGTACATAAAGACATTACAAATTCATAATTACATTTTTATTAACTCACTTTCAGTATTTTTATTTGATGTTTTCTTATTATGTTTTTGATTTTGTGATTGTGTTGTAAATTGATTGGTATAGAGAGAAAATTTTGTATTAAGGAAATTAATTTAAAAAAAAAAAAGGATCAAATTGTAATCTTTCATTAGTAGTAAAGAACTAAAGGTATAACAATTAATAGTAATATTAATCATTGATTTAATTTGAAATATTATTTTTTAAATAGAAGTATAAATTTTTTCTATATATCTTTTAAAATAACGAAGTAAACAAAAAGTTATTTTTCCAAATCTTTCCAAAAATAAATCATTAAAACTTTTTTAAATAACTGTTTATTAAAAAATAATGAAATAATAAAGCAATAATGTTTATTTATTTTTATTTTTATTATAATTTTATAATCATAAAATAAAATTATAAATATTTTTTTTTTTTTGTTCAACATTAATATACTTTTAGAAATATTTAACTAAAAATTTTTGTCTCTATCATTTAATAATTTAATTTTAATAATATAACTATATATTTTTTTTTCTTCATTTCATTATTGGAATGTTAAGTCAAAAAATAAGCCAAAAACATTAACCCAGCATCAATAATAAAATTTCGTTTAAAAAACAAAAACGAAGTGTACAGTATAACAATATTTAACAGCAATCTGCCTAAAATGGTTTTCTTATAAAATTTTTTTTATTTTTGAATTATTTCAAATGACTATCATCTAATTCCGATTTAAAATCTTTTTTGCAAAAAAAAAAAAAAAAAAAAAAAACATATTATTTGTAGGCCAAGAAGGTGGTGATATTGAAATAGGAGAAATTGAATCACATGAAATAACTGAAATTCGTGCAACAACAATTGTTGTCGAAGAAATAGATAATGACTTACCAGCTCAAACTGCAATTACTTATGAGAAACAAATGATTCATATATTGGAAACAGCTGATTTAGAAACTGTTGTACAACCTGATATTGATTACCCTACGGATGAAAAAAAAACGGCTAATATATCTGAAGGTATAAAAGAAATTGAGTACTAAAGCAAAACGCAATAAATGAAAACGTTAACTTTACTTAATAAAATATAAAATTATACAAAATTGCATGTTTTGTATAAAAAAAAAAAAAAACAAAAAAACAAAAAATCTCTTTAATACTCTTATATAATATTTTGATGTGTAATATATAATAACCGATTGAAATTCTTCTCTATATTAAATAATTATTCTTAAAGCAATATTAATTAAAACTAGAATGGCTATAGGGTAAATTTATAATAAAATTAAAATTTAATTTTATATTTATTTCTAAATTAAATATGATTTATGTAAATATTTCCAATTGAATGTATTTGCAACTATAATTTTCTTATCTCAAGAATGAATTCATAATTAAAATATTTCTTTATTTAAATTCTATATTTTAACCTTCTATAAGTTATTATTTGCATGGACGTTGTAATTTATTTTAAAATATAAAATCAAATAATTATCTGCAAAACAAATTTTTATTAAAATTTATAGAACGTAATTTAACTAAAGAACTGCAACAACAAGTTCATAATGAAATGATTTCAAATAAATCACAAAAATTAATTGTAGAAGATAGAAAACATGAAATAAAATTATCGTCAAAAATCGAAACAAATAATATCGAAAATTTAAAAGACGAAATAGAAGAACATCATGATAGTATTAATATTAAACCTATAGAAAATTCATTTGGAAAAGGTAGTAATTTTAAAAATCTAAAAATAATTAAAAAAAAAAAAATTTTAATTATATATAGTTACTATAAAAGAAAAATACCTATATTTTTTTTTTTTTTTTCATTTTTAAATTTTATGATTTATTACTATAAATAGGCAAACAAAATGGTAAAGGATTACAACAGGAAATTCAATATGAAATTCCTAATAGTGAAATACAAAAATTTTGTGTAGAAGAAAATTACACAACACAATTTTCTAAAGCCGAAACTAATAATTTAGAATTATTAAATACAGAAATAAAAAATTTACAGGAGCCAAAAGGCGAAATTCATATTGTAGAATTATTAAATGTTAAAAATAAGAGTTTAAAATTATCAAATGCTGAGTGTACAGATTCTTCTAATATAGACAATAATAATTCAGAAATTGAAGAACAATCTCTGTATGATAATAAATTATATAAATCAAACGAAACAGGAAAAGGTAGTAAAATATTATTTTGAATTTTAATAACATTTATTAAAAAAAAAAAAAAGGAAATATTGCATACTTTTCGGCTATTACTGAATAAATATATATTTTAATTTTTGTTATTCTTTAACTTAAAGGGTTTGCAGTATAAGAATGGTGTAAATAATTATACCTTTATATTGCAAAAAATCCGTTGATTTGTATGCGTTTTGTGGAAATATTATATTTGTATTTAAATATTTATTTAATTTTATAGCATATATAGAATTAGGCAATATTACTGTCGGTTCCTCTAACCATTATAGACGGAATTTTATTATAAAAAAAATAATATATATATCTGTTAGATTTATAGTATTTGGCCTTAAGGGATATTTTAATTGAAAATTACATTTTTCAGTAATTTAAAATTACTTGTTACTTGTTTAGGCATTTAGAATTTTAACCCATAAACTGACCGGTTAATACATCAGTTCCTTAACCATAATTTTTTTGTATTTAATCGATAAAATAATCAGTAGACATATATAATATTGTTTTAAAAACTAAAGAATTTTGCCAATAGTATTTCATTTATTTGTCGTAATTATACTCAATTAATGTTATTTCATAATTTGTTTTTAAACAATGTCACTCTTTTTTAAATGTGTCAACAAAATACAATCATTTAAATACGTACAAATATTGACAATAAATACTTAATTATAATTATTATGAATGTTATTAATTTCGTTCATTATTATGTGAACTTTTTTTTAACAAAAAAAAAAAAAAAAAAAAAAAATAGCATTACCGGAACTTCTTCATCATGATATCTTTGATAAACATACCTATGAATCTGTACCACTTAGATATGAAGTTATTGCTGTAGGTATACCTACACCTGAAGCAATTTGGTATCATAATGGTAAAGAAATTAAATCAAATGGACATTTTAAAATTATTCAGGAAGGTGTAAGTAAAATAAAAAAAAATAAATTTTTGTACATATCTGTTATAAATGAGACAACATTTATAAATAAATTTATTTCAAAACTTTTTTTTAATACAAAAATCTGGAAATAAAACTTTTTTAAAATTAACAAAAAAAAAAAAACAAACAGGATAAATATAAATTAGAAATTGATTACCTGAATTTGGATGACAAAGGAGAATATAAAGTTATAATAAAGAATAAACGAAAGGAAGAAATATTAACGGCTACAGTAGCTGTTGCTCGTAAGAATTATCCATTTTAATATTTTTAATACTAATATTAAATTTTTAAATTTTGTTTATTATTTTGTATCCCATTCCAAAAAAAAATCAAATTGGCATTTCAAAAAAAAAATTTGTTTAACATCTTTTGGATTCAAAAATACTGAAAAATTTATTATAATCCTATTAATCCTATATACATATATATATATTATATGTATACTTATCTATTTTAAAAAATGATCATATGAAATGATCGCCAATATTAGGACTTGATACAAATATTTATATAATCATTATTTTATTAGGAAATTTTATTTGATTCTTAATTTTATTGTCAGTTAAATTATAAAACAAGAGCGTTTACTAAAGCTTAAAATTAAATATTTTTTTAGCTAAAGCCGAATATAGAAAACCAATATTAAAACAAGGACCACAGGATATTCAATGTAAAAAGGGTGATAAAGTTCCAGTACCAATAGTTTTTACTGCAGATCCACAACCTGAAATTAAATTATTTAAAGATGGTAAAGAAGTACCATTTGATGATAATATTAAATTAGAAATTAAATCTGAACCGTTTGAAAATGGTTTAAAACAATATACCGTCAATTTACTTTTCCCGTCTGGTATGTTTTTGATTCAATTTATATTATAAAAAAAAATTTTAATTAATTTTCAGTATTATTTTTAATTTTCTTAATTCTATAACAGCAAGGCACATTGACACAGGACCATATCAATTAAAAATTAAAAATGAACATGGTTCAATTGAACCACATTTTAATCTTGATGTTCTTTCGAAACCAGAAATTCAAGGTCTTAGTGATAAATCATCATTACCATATGAAACGATTGCATACGATGCAACAATTTTAGCTAATCCACATCCAAAAGTTACTTGGGCTAAAGATGATGTTAATTTATGTAATTCTGAAAATCATGATGTTATTGCTGATGTCGATTCTGAAAAATATCGTCTTGTTATACAATCAGTTCGTATGGAAGATGGTGGGAGTTATGTTTGTATTGCTACCAATTCACAAGGCACTACCAAGAAAGAATTTAAATTAAATTTAATGGGTAATTTAACAAAAAATAAATTAAATAATTTTTATTTAAATTCTTTGAATAATGAAAATAATTCTTACTTTATTTAGTTGAAAAACCAAGTTTTATTAAATTCCCTGAAAATCAAACTATTCACGATTATCATGAAGTTGAAACTCAAGTTCGTGCTCAAGGTACACCACAACCTAAAATCATTTGGACTAAAAATGGCAAAGAAATTAATTTTGATGAAAAAGATAATAAGGGTGAAAAAAAATATGAGGCTACAATGTCTTCAGTGTCCGATAAACATATTAATGCAACATTGATAATCAAACATATGAGTACAAGTGATGCTGGTCAAGTAAGTTTCTTTAAAGTACGAAATATTGTGAAATATTGATTATTTTATATTGTTTATATTACAAAATGTATAGTATGCTGCTGTAGCTAAGAATGAAGCTGGCGAAACTGAGGCTAAATTTGAAATAAAAATGTTACAAACTCCACCATCATTCCTAAAACCATTGGAAAAATCATTAGAAGTACGTCAAGGTGAACCACTTGAATTGAAATGTGTCGTTGACGGTAGTCCATTACCAACAGCCCAATGGTTTAAAAATGGTAAACCTCTTGAAATCACCGACAGAATTTGTGCAGTCAATAAACCCGATGGAACTGTTATGTTAAAAATTGAGAACGCTCAACCAGAAGATAGTGGTGCATACAAATTGGTTTTAATAAATCCAAATGGTGAAAATGTAGCCATGTGTGCTGTTGCAGTTAAACGTAAGAAAAATTATATTATTTCAAATAAATTAACTAATTCATTTTTTTTTATTGCAGCTGAAACATCTACACCCAAATTCGTTAAACCTTTAAAAGATTTGAAAGTAACAATCGGAGAACCTATTGAATTAGAAGCTCAAATTACTGGATTCCCATCACCTGAAATTAAATGGCTTAAAGATGATGTTCCACTCCGCCCAACACAAGCTATCTGCTTTATTAATAAACCACATGGTGTTATTGGTCTTAGGTAATTAAAAAAATATAACGAAGTGACTAAAATTATAGTTTTACTTTTTATGCAGTGTCGAATCAGCCAGACCTGAAGATGCTGGAGTTTATAAAGTTGTAATTTCAAATAGAGCTGGAGATTTAATGGGTCAAGCTAAAATTGAAGTTGCACCAAGGAAAAAGAAGCCACAATTCATTGCTGAATTACAGAATATTGAAGTTGTTGAAGGTTTCCCAGCTATTTTAGAAGTTAAGACTGTTGGTAATCCACCACCAGAAGTCAAATGGTTCCATAATGGTGAACCAATTGAAAATTCAAAACATCATAAAATTGAAAAACGTCCCGATGGTACATGTGCATTAGTAATTGAACATTGTTCTCCAGCTGATATTGGCGCTTATGAAGTAAAAGCTGTTAATGATGTTGGTGCTATTTCATCTTCTGGAAAATTAAGTATTATACCAAAATCAAATGATACTATTCCTGAAGCAGCACCTAAATTTGTTAATTCGTTGCGTGATGTTAATGCTGATGAAGGGCAAGATTTAGTATTTTCAGCTCCATTTGTTGGTAATCCAGTACCAGAAGCAATTTGGTCTAAAAATGGTGTCCCATTATCACCAAATGATGAAAGAATTCTTATGACATGCGATGGCAAAAATATTGGTTTGGTAATTCATCATGCTCAAACCTCAGATTCAGGTGTTTATTCCTGTTTGTTGGCAAATCCTTTAGGTGAAGACGAGTCTAAAGGAAAAGCTAATGTTAGAAAAATATACAAAAAGCCAGTTTTTGAGCAAAAACTTGCTGATCAACATGTACCACACAATCAAGATGTTTATTTGCCTGTTAAAGTAACCGGTGTACCAGCTCCTGAATTAATTTGGTCATATAATGGAAAACCAATTAAAGAAAGCGAAAAATACATCTTTAAGGTAAAATTTGTCAAAATATAAAAATTATGTAAAAAAATGAAAAATCAAACGTAATTCTTTACAGCATGACGGTGATCATCATAGTTTAGTTATTAAAAACTGTGAATTAGCTGATGCTGGTAAATACAAGTGTGTTGCAAGCAATAAAGAAGGTGAAGATGTTACACAATGTAAAGTCTATATGTCTGATGATTTGTAAGAAACTCTTAAAGATTAATATTTATTAATAAAAATTCACTAAAATTAAATTTCTTTTTAGGGATAAATCAGGTAAATTTGAAGCACCATCTTTTCTTAAGAAAATTGGGGATTGTGAAGTTTATGAGGGTATGAATGCCAAGTTTACAGCTTGTGCAACTGGTATACCAGAACCAGAAGTTGAATGGTTCAAAAATGGTCAAAAATTATTCCCAACAGAGAAAATTAAAATGGATATTGAGCCAAACGGCCTTTTACGATTGACTGTCAATAAAGTTGAACAATCAGATGTTGGAAAATATGCTTGTAGAGTTTTCAATCCTTATGGAGAAGATTCTTGTCAAGCTGAATTATTCTATGACAGTAAATATTGTTCTGTGTTTTCAATTCTTTTACAACTCAATTCACTTTACTCTTCATTTCACTTGTATAAAACATTCATTTATTGTTTTTATAACTTCCTTTATATTTAAAAACTAATCGTTCCAATTTATAAACACAACCTCATTTTAATATCAACTGACTTTCTTCGCCAGCATGTTATATATACTAAAATCCTTATTTCTATTGTAGTATATTCCAAAATTTGTAAAATATGCACTATAAATTTCCAGCATGTTTAAAAAGTATAATGTAAATTATGTAAAGAACGTTGAATTTGTACATATTGGATTCTAATGTTATATGAAATTTTAATGTAAGATAATTTAAATATTAATGCTATGATATTTTTAGAATGATCTCATCTGAATGTATATAAATAACACTGTAATATTAACAAAATGCTTATTCTATTAATAAAACTTAACTTTTCTATAAATATAGCTCTTGATAGTAAACGTAAACCAATATGTGATGACTATCAAGTTGAAAAAGGTGGTGCACCACCACCATTATCAGAAGCTCCAATTATATCAAAAATGACCGAAAGGCATATAACATTGTCATGGAAACCATCTGTACCAGCAGGATCTCGTTATCCTGTTACATATCAAGTAAAACAATGATTTTTTTTTATTAAATTTCTTTTTTTGAAAATCCACCATTTGATAGGTTGAAATGTTAGATCTTCCTAATGGTGAATGGAAAACTGTTCATACTGGAGTAAGAAGCTGTGCATGCGATATAAGAAATTTGGATCCAACTAAAGATTATAGATTCCGTGTTCGAGTTGAAAATAAATTTGGTGTAAGCGAACCTAGTCCATATACTCAAACTCAAAGGTTAGAAATATTACTTTTATAACAGTTTTTTAATTAATTTTTAATGATAATTTTTTATTTTTAGGCAAAAATTATTACCAGAACTTCCTAAATTATATCCATATTTAGAAGATGGTATAGATTTTCGTCCAGAAACATCACCATATTTCCCTAAAGATTTTGATATTGAAAGACCACCACACGATGGTTTTGCTCAAGCTCCACAGTATGTATTTTTTGTTATAATCATTTTCTTAAAATTTTAACACGAGTATAATACTTTCTCTCTTTTTTAATTTAGATTCTTGCGACGTGAACAAGATGTTGTTTATGGTATCAAAGGACAAAGTGTTGATTTAATGTGGTTCGTTTATGGTTATCCAAAACCTGAAATGCATTATTACTTTGATGACACTTTAGTTGAATATGGAGGTAGATTTGATCACAGTTACACTAGAAATGGTCAAGCAACATTGTTTGTCAACAAGTCAGTTAAACGAAAATAAAATAAATATATAAAGTATAGATGTGATAAGTCAACAATTCTTCTATTTCTAGAATGTTAGATCGTGATGTAGGTTGGTATGAAGCTGTTGCTGTTAATGAACATGGTGAAGCAAGACAAAGAATTCGCTTAGAAATTGCTGAACATCCAAGATTTACAAAGAGAATAGAAGAAACACATATAATGCTAAGGAAAAATGGACGTTTAGAGGCGCATATTGTTGGCGTACCATATCCAGAAATTAAATGGTACAAAGATTGGAGACCATTAGCAGATAGTGCCAGAGTAAAGGTTCGTCATTTTATATTGTATTTCATATTGTATTTTCAAGACAGTGCCTAATTAATTATTTTTTACTATTTTTAGATAAATTTCTTTGAACCCGATGTAACTGTTTTATCTATTGAAGGTTCCATGGAATCAGATTACGGCTTATATTCAGTTAGCGCTAGAAATATTGCAGGCTCAATTAGTACATCAGCTACTGTACATATTGAACAAGATGAAGATAGATATATCTTTAAGGCATATGGTCGTATACCATACGTACGTGCTAAACAAAAGCCATATGAAAGTTTATATGATATTGGTGATGAATTGGGACGTGGTACTCAAGGTATAACATATCATGCAGTTGAACGTTTAACTGGTGACAGTTATGCAGCTAAAATTATGCATGGACGATCTGAATTCCGTCCATTCATGTTTAACGAATTAGAAATTATGAATCTCTACAACCATAGAAATTTAATAAGATTACATGATGCATTTGATCAAAATGAAACCGTTACATTAATATTAGAATTAGCTGCTGGTGGAGAATTAGTCAGAGATAATTTATTAAGAAGAGATTATTATACAGAACGTGACATTGCTATGTATATTCGTCAATCATTATGGGGTCTTGAACATTTACATGACCTTGGAATAGGTCATATGGGATTAAATGTAAAGAAAATTACATTTAAGATTTTTTTTAGTTTTATAGTTTTTGAACTTTTCTTTTAATTTTAGCTTAAAGATCTTTTGATTTCAATTCCCGGTAGCGATTTTATAAAACTCTGCGATTTTGGTCTTTCACGTAAAATTGTATCAGGTAAATTGTATCCACTTGAATATGGAATGCCTGAATACTGTTCACCAGAATGTGTTAATAATGAACCTGTTGGATTTGGGCAGGATATGTGGTCTATTGGTATCCTTACCTACGTATTATTGAGTGGTATAAGTCCATTTAGAGGTGAAGATGATCGTGAAACATTAAATAAAATTAAACAAGGTGTTTGGACTTTTGAAGATACCTTCTGGAGTCATATAAGTGATGATGGTCGTGATTTCATTAAACGTCTTTTAGTTTATGATTCTAGCAATAGAATGGATGTTAAAACTGCATTAAGGCACCCATGGTTCTATTTGTGCGATAGAAAAGATGATTCGTATTATCAAATTACAACTGATCGTATTAGAAAATATTATCATTCGTTCCGTGATTGGTATTCTAATGCCTCATGCAAACATCACTTTAGAAGAAGGAAACTTGCAACTGCATTTACACATCCAACTAGAATGGTTTATCCACCATATGAAATTTATACACCAGAAGCTACACCAGAACCATTCTACGAATCAAAGACTAGATATAGACGTAAAGAGACTGTATCAAAATTCCAGCATCCTGATTATGAACTTGGATTAATTTCAACCGAAAGCCAGTAAGTTTATTTGCTTTTAAAAAATTTTAAATAAATTTTAAATAATAAATAAATAAAAATAAATTTTGTTTTTCTTTAAATGTTTGTAGTTATCAATCTGGTCCAGATACATATTTATTGCAATTACGTGATGTTGATTTCCCAGCTCGTTTAAGAAGTTACATTAAAGAAGCTCATAGACGTTCACCTTCATATTCATTAAACGAAAGTTGTATTGAATGGAGTGTAAGTTAATTTTAACTAATTGAGAATTTTTTAATACAGATTTAATACAGGTTAAGTAAATTTTATTACACATTTTCAGAAAAAATTAAATGCTAATTAATATATGATATTGAAAAAGGTAGGATTACAATTAACACGGCTTTTATAAGTTTGAATACAAAAATGTAATAATTTTTCATTTAAAATAATACATTTTTTATGACTTTAAACTGTTTATAGCACTTATTTTTTGATTTTTTGTTGTTATAAAGAAAACCTACCTATAAAACTGTACCTATTAATTCACTTTCTATAAAATAAAAAACATAAACATAACTAATACACAGATTTATTTATAAAACAATAAAATTTTGCAATATAACATCTAAAAATTTTTAGCACATTTCCAAAAAAAAATTGAAAAAATGTGCCTATTAGTTTCACTCTGTCCGTCCGTCCGTCTGTCCTTCTGTTTACAAAACTTTTACACAGTTAAAGATAGAGAAAACAAATTTTAACCATGAGTAGGTCTCATAAAAAAATTAATTTTGTGGAACAACTTTTTCATGTAGCCCCATCCATCAGAGAACTACAGCCCGTCAAACTTTGAAAAATTCCTTTATTTAAACGCGTATATAATTCATGTTCGGCTTAAAACATTTTTCAATCTGAAAATGCCATTGGACAGGAATTTTGTTTACCTTTATAAATCAATATCAAAATTATATATATTTTTTAAATTTAGAATTTAAATTTACCGTTATGTGAAAACCAAATTTTGCATGATCTTTTTTTATAACTCCGGCACGCTTTGAAATAGAAACTTGCAATTTTGAGACAAGAAAGAACTTTTAAAATTATATAAGTTTCCTTAGAAAATTTTTTTGTACCAGCCTCTATTTAAGAGCTATTAGGGCTCAAAAATTGAAAATTCGCTATTTTTAGGCACCTGTACAAATTTTTCTCCGACAAGACATAAAAATTAAAGCTCCAGTAAAATATTTTTACGCGTGATGACGGTTTTTGATAGTTATATATGGTTCCGGACTTACAACCCCTCAAAATTCCAGAAAAGTCCTATTTTCACTTTTTTTCTTATTACATGAAATTTTAAAATTTTTGTGCAAGTCACAATTCTTAACAGTTTATATTGTCTTTTGGAAATGTGCGCTTTTAAAAACCGTTGGTTTACATTCTAGCTTTGTTTTTTTAAATTTCTCTAAACATTTACAACTTTATTTACGTAAATAAATCATTCAGAAAACATATATAATTATGTGATTAAAAACCTGTATAGATATTCATTATTAGGTTTTATATAGCATATTTTTAAAATCTTCCAAAAAATATAAAATCACAAAAAAGTGATTTAAGCAAAAAAAAATTTCATAACCTTTCTAACATTTATTAAACTTATTACTATCTTTTTTTTAGCTTCCGGTCATTAGAGAAAGAAGGCGTTTCACTGATATTATGGATGAAGAAATTGATGATGAAAGAAGATCAATTATAAATAATTACGCTATTAATGATTCTTATCATATTAGAAGATTAAGAACAGAAATTGGTTCAAGATTAGATTCATATACTGAAGCAGAAGCAATGATGGAAACAAAACGTTCTGGTTTCCCACCATTCTTCCGAGAAAAACCACAAGATTTAGCTATTGCAGAAAACGAATCATATTGCATGAAATGCTTTGCAGTTGGTGATCCAAAACCAATCGTACAATGGTTTAAAAATGATACCGTAATTCAAGAAAGCAAAAGAGTAAGAATATTTGAAGATGATGATGGTCGTTCGATTCTTAGATTTGATCCAGCAAATTATAATGATGTTGGTGTATATAAATGTGTTTCAAGAAATAAAATTGGACAAACTGTTGCAAGATGTCGTGTTGTATTGGCTACTTTACCAGATCCACCAGTTCAACAAGAAGTTAGCGAAATTAGTGATACTGAAGCACTTTTGAGATGGAAACAACCACGCTTCGATGGTAATTCATTTGTTGTTTGTTATAGCTTACAATATAAACAACATGAGGGTGAACAATGGTCAACAATTGCTGATAATATAGATCATGAATTCTTTATAGTACATGGTTTACAACCAAATAGCACTTATCAATTTAGATTAGCATCAAGAAATCGTATTGGTTGGAGTGAAATGGGCCCAATACTAACAGTAACAACTTTACAACCAGGCTCACAAAACTTACAAATTTCAAGTACAATGAGACATTTACAAGAAATTACTGAAAGTGGGCATGAAGTTGAATTGGACGATGAAAAACACTTTGTTGATTATCACAGTGAACTAAATCCACCAGAATGGATTTTAGATAATAGTGTTTTTGATAATTATAAATTCATTTCAGAAGTTTTTAAGGGTAAATTTAGTACAATTGTTAAAGCTGTTCAAAGAGGAACAAATGAAATTGTTGTTGCTAAAATACTCGAATATAATGAAGCAAATGCAAATGATATTGAAAAAGAATTTGAAAATTTCAGAACTTTACGCCATGAAAGAATTCCAGCTTTAATTTGTGCTTATAAACCATCTAATGCACGTATGGCAATTCTCGTACAAGAAAAATTACAAGGTGCTGATATTTTAACATATTTGAGTAGCCGACATGAATATACCGAACAAATTGTTGCTAAAATTATACATCAAACACTTGATGCATTACAATATCTTCACTGGAGAGGTTTTGCACATTTAAATTTACAACCTGATAATATTATTACGGCTAATGTACGTTCTGTTCAAGTTAAATTAATTGATTTTGGATGTGCTAAAAGAGTGTCTAAAATTGGGGCTGAAGTAAACGAATGTGGTTTATTAGATTTCCAAGCACCAGAAATGGTTTGCAATGAACCAGTATATCCACAAACAGATTTATGGTCTGTTGGTGTTTTAACATATTTAATGTTATCAGGATGCAGTGCCTTTAAAGGAGAAAATGACAATATAACTAAACAAAACATTTCATTTGTACGTTATAGATTTGAAAATTTATTTGAAGAAGTTACACCAGAAGCTACTAGATTTATAATGTCCTTATTTAAGAGACACCCAACGTAAGTTTTTTTTTTTAATCATTAGTAATTTTTTTAAATAATTTTTTATTACTATTATTTCTACAGTAAACGTCCATATACTGAAGAATGTATGGAACATAGATGGTTGACATCTTCTGATTATATGGTTAGAAAACGAGAGAGAGCTGTCTTCCTTGGATCAAATATTAAAGTAAAAATCAAATGAGTTTTTGATAAAAGAATTATAAGGTTTATATTTGTTTTTTATATACATATATTTACAGAAATTCTCTGACGAATACCATGCTGCAAAATATGGTGAAACATCAAATGAAGCTTTAATGTCAGCTCTTGGTGGAGGCCCAACACCAAGACAGTTATTACGATCAAACAGCATTCAAGAGGAATTATCAGCGCAATTTAATTAATTTATTTATTTATTTATTCATTTATTTTTTTTTAACTAAATTTAAAAATAACGGGTAAAGTTTTTTTTATTTTGTTTGCTAAATACAATTCTAATTTATCGTGTTCCGTTTTGTAAATTAAATTTTTTTAATGTAAATAATTAGAACGGTAAATTTTGAAAATTTATAAAGAAATATTAAATTCATTTTTATAGCATTATTAGGCCCAAATTACATATTGTATAATTTTATTACATTTAATAAAAAATATATATAAATATTTAACAGACTTTAAAACAAAAACAATAAAAGTGCTGCCAAATTATTTGTTGTTTAATTAATTATTTAAAGAATAAATTACCAAAAATCGAAATTTTTTATCATTGGATATCGTAATTTTGCAATTAGAAAAATAATATCAGAAATTATATATTTCTGATATTATTTCTGATTGCAAATTCTGATAATATACAATAAAAAGGTATATTAACCTAGCTATACGGCTATAGACTATAAAATAGAGATACTATTAGGAATTTCAGATAGGAATGACAACATGACAGTTCTAGAGTTATAATTAATATTCAATGTAATAATTTTAAGTAAGAACATTGATTATTTTATATTTCAAATAATTTTATATATACAAATACCTATGTATGTACTTATCTATTTCTAACTTATTTTTATTATAACTAAACTGTCGTAGCTCGTAACTGAATTTTATAGAAAAGTCAACAATAAATCATTTAAATTTCTGAATTTTATTCAAGACTTAAACCAAATTTATTACAAGGCCATCTATTAGTTATTTCTGAAAATAATATACATAACTGATACCAGCTGATACGCTATACCTACTGAGAGTGCTGAATACTGATACTACATGATTAATGATTGTGATTATTAAAGCTAAAATTTTTTGAGTACAGTTTTTTAAGCAATGAAACTAAAAACATTTCATTAAACAATCAGCTTGTTAAAAATTATTCGTTTTTTTGTTGTTACTGCTAAAAATTTTTAAGTTCACATTTTTTAAAACTATATGATAATGATAACAACAATAAAATGAAAAATATTTTTTTAATTTAATGAATACAATTTTAAATGTCAAATCATTTGATTGCGTATTTTTTCTGACTGGAAATTTTTAAGGTGAAAAACTAAATTATAATAAATTGTATAAAATATATAAATTTACAATAATTATTAAATTTACATTTTTTTTTTCAATTCAAACATTTTCGTTTTTATAAAGTCAAAATGGAATTGCATTTTCCAATGATGAAAATATAAAAATACATTTAACAGCAAGTAACAACACAGTTAACTTAAAGTGTGTTAAATTTTTTACGCTAACTTTGAACTTGTGGGTCTTAAATTTCAACAGAAGGAAGAAGCTCATAAAAATACAATTACAAAAATTCAGAGAAAATGTTTTGTATACTTTAAGGCATTTAAGGTGCCAAAATTTTAACCTTGACAAACTAGATACGCAATATGCATACATACATTATTTTTTGGGTTTTCCACTCGAGATGTTTCTTTTGTGATTTTGCACTTTTGCTTTCGTTTTATTCCCACAGCCCACTTTCAAGAGCACCTATATATAGGTTTCCACTTAAACTAATATAATATGGTAGGCATTTTAAAGTTAAAGGCCAAATTATAATGACTCGTTGTTGAAGTTATACGCGCGCGGCGCGATGAGGTTTAAAGTCAGATATATTACTAGTTAGTTAATATATCTATGTTTAAAGTAGAATACACAAGTTATAATGATATAGCAATATTGTAGCAACGCGCCACGCTTTTCTAAAATAGAAAATTGTTCTAAATTTTCGCGCGTTGTGAATGAAAAATAAGAACAACAATCAAAACAAAAGCCTCACAATAGAGTTAAGTCAAGACAATATAAAAATTAGAAAAAAAATTAATTAAAATAAAATGGATAATTTCGACAAAAATTTATCATTTTTATTAAATTCTTTTTTTAATTTTTTTAACGTGTTTATAACTGGAAAAAAAACTTCATGTAGCGACGCACTCGTACAACCGCGGTACGCGTCATTATAATTTGGTCTACTTATTTCTATTCAAAACTTTTATTTTAACAAAAATTTACTGTTTATGAAATTATAATTTTTAATAAAGCTTTAATTTTTAAATTTTATTTTTTTTGCGCAAATTCAATATTTTAATTTTATATGAATTTTTCACAACAAATTTTTATTTTAAAATTAAATTTTTGCGCACATTCTTCTGAGGAATCGTGTGGATGTAAATAGGCGAAAAGCAAGTAGTGAAAATTATGAAAGAAGCATCGACTCGAGTCATATGTAGGAAAGAACGATCCAATTTAGGATGACTTAATATACCAAAGAAACTAGAAAGTATAATAGCAAGATGTGATTAAAATTCATTAATAGGCGTTTATTTTTGGGTCATGAAACTGTCAACATCTGTCAAAATATTTTCGTTTAGCGCTTCGTTTTTAACACTGAGTAGAGCTTATGCGTTTATAAGATTAACTAACACGTTCTCATGCAGAGACTGCGATAGTTAATCCTATAATTAACTCCGTTGCTGTATTTTGCTACTTCGAAAATAAATTGTAGCTCTCAAAATCAGATTAAAATTTATTATTTTCAAACAAACAATAGAGCTTTCAAAAAAACTTATAATATTAATATTAAGAACTACATATTATAACGTTAATTCGTTAACACATTCCTTCTTTTCGAAACACTATTATTCATTTATCTGGTCATTAGTTATTAGTTTATTAAACTCTTTTCTACCATTTTGAAACGACTTTATCTATCATAGAGTAGAAACTCTAACTTCTCTCACTTCAGAAATGAAACGTACTCCAATTCGTTTGTTCGTTGTAGCTAGTTATTTACAACATTCTGCCGAACATAGGACCAAATAGTTGGCTACTATGAGTATGGACTACGAGAAAAAACCTAACGTAAACTATTTTAGATCACTATTACAACCAACCATGAAAGGCAAATAGTTAACTCTTAGTTGAATATTCAGTTAATTAATAACTATTTTGCAATGACGAACGCAATTGCATGCAAATTAATGCTAGATTAGTTATGAGTCTCTTTTAAATATAATTAACTATTTATATTTTATTTATATTTTTTAATATTTGTAATATTATTATTATTTATTTTTGCATATGATAAATGATATACAAAAATTTTGAACCTGTCCCCGCGGATGTGGTTCTTATATTAGTAATATCAGAAATTATAGATACATAATACATATTATATACATTCAAAATAATTTGTATCATTTTTATTGCAAAGTTTTTGTTGTTTAGAGTTGAGTAATATTTTACAACTGCTTATTTCAAATTCAAATAAGAAGTAAGACTAAATAAATATGCTATCATTAGAATTGTGTTTTGGTCATATTTTCTTATTGAAACCAATTTAAAATAATGAAATGTCAAATATCTGTGCATTTTTTATATACATCTAACATCATACATATTTTGAAATGAAATTAGTCCAACCAAATGTTTGTTGGGATATATATATAGTGGTTGTCTAATTAGTTACTTCTCTTGTCTAAATGTCTGTTAGTAAATAGTATATATGTGTAGTAAAATGGATTTATCTGCCTGATTATTTTTTTGAAATATTAAAAATACAAATCTAAATTAATATGAAATTTGTTGATATTCTGGTATTTTTTATTTGTTATCATTAATGGAAGTTTTTTTGTTTGCAATAATCTGGCAATAGCAATATATTTTGCATTTAAAATTCTGTAATATAGGAATAAAACAAGAAGGTATATCTAGCAACTCCCTATTTTTGTTAATATGATACATATGTAAAAATTTATTTCGTGAAAAGAATTTCAATGACAGTATAAGTGAGGATTTTTTTTGAGAGGAAAAAATATATGTATAAATATATTATATATTCTACATATGTATCTAGAATTATTTAATAATCATGAAAAGTAAAATTGTTTGATAAAAGTGCAAAAACTATATAAATTTTTACTATTATTTATAAGAAATTTTTATTTGATTTATAAATTTTAAAGAAAAATCCAGTTATATATATATATATATATATATATCTTATAAACGTACATTCATACATACATATGTGTAAGTATAAATTCTAAATAATATAATTCTATTGAAGATAAAATGTGTCATCATCGATTTGATTGTTGTACAAAAAGCTCGATTACAAATGTTTTTTATATGCCAATAAAAAATTTGTAATAATTTTTAATATATTCACGTGGTGATTGCTGTTAAAACAAAAATTTTAAAATAAAAAAATGTATGTAAATTCGTTGTTAATTTAACAAAAGTTACTTATTTAATATTGATTGTTAGGTAACTAGGCAGAGACAAGTATTTAGCTGCATCAGCATTTTAATTTGACAATTCTTAATAATTTCAAGTTAGCATTATCTACTAACAATGACCTTCCGGCTAGTCTAATTAGATTTTTATTTTTTTTATTTTTGAATTGATTATGTGATAATGTGAAATAATATCTTGTTTCGTAGTAATTTAAAATCTAATTTATTTTGTAAAATTAAATAGTTTTTGTTTAATTGAAAATTCTTTAAGAAAATTAAAAAAAATGTTTTTTTTTTTCATTTATGTGTAAGGCGTAGGCGTTAATTTAATGTTTACAAACTTCAGGTTAACAACTTAGGTATAATATACATATACCACAAATTCTGACTTGAATTTTAATATGTAATTAACGTCATAAAAGCTTAAATTTTTTAAAACTTATATTTTTAAAAAATTTGAGGAATTATCTAAATATTTTTAAATATATTTTGACATAAAAATAGATTAGTTTCTACGTTGTTGATAAACAATAATGTATTGGTATTTGTTATAAAATTCCCATTTTTCATTTCTTTCAATTGCAGTAATATATAAATAAATTGTACATTCATTTAAAGTTACTAATTAGCAAAAAAAACTTTTATTTTAACATCCTTTACTGATAAATTTCATTATGATTCTGACCTTGTTATTAAACGCGCTATTTTCATATTGTAGCTCTTAGTACCCGTTTAAAGTCATTGTCATAAATAATTTAATATGTACGTTATCTTTTTTGCTTTATGTGTGAATAATAGGACAATGATAAGCTTTAACTTTATATAATTTATTGTTTTTATTAAAACAATTATAATTAGAACATATATAACTAATTTATTTTTAATTTTTTTTTTTTTAGGATAACACTTTCACAAATCTAGTTTATAATGGGAAAATTACTCTCAAAAATTTTTGGGAATAAAGAAATGAGAATATTAATGCTCGGACTTGATGCGGCAGGGAAAACTAGTATCCTTTTATAAAAAACTAATACATATATTGCAATTTATATCATTGCAAAATTTCGAAATATGTATTTTATAAATTAACAAAACAAAAAAATAATTGGATTCAATTGAATTTTGTTAGCATACCAAAAATATTTTGTAAAATTCCTTAATGATTTCTTTTAGCTATTTTATATAAACTCAAATTAGGTCAAAGTGTTACAACAATTCCTACAGTAGGATTTAATGTGGAAACAGTAACATATAAAAATGTAAAATTTAATGTATGGGATGTGGGAGGACAAGATAAAATTCGACCGCTTTGGCGACATTATTACACAGGTTAATCAATAAATAAACGTTTTTAATATAAAATTTATATTATTTATCATTGTTTTATAGGTACACAAGGATTGATATTTGTTGTTGATTGTGCAGACAGAGATAGAATAGATGAAGCTAGAACGGAGTTACATAGAATTATAAATGACAGAGAAATGCGAGACGCAATTATATTAATATTTGCTAACAAACAAGATCTTCCAAATGGTATTTACAACAAAATAAAAAATTATTTGTTTATGAAGTGCTCATCTAACATCTGATTGTTTTTTCTATTTTAGCTATGAAACCACATGAAATTCAGGAAAAATTGGGCTTGACTAGAATAAGAGATCGAAATTGGTATGTACAACCTTCGTGTGCGACATCTGGAGATGGCCTTTACGAAGGTTTAACATGGCTTACATCAAATCACAAATTATGAAAAATATTTTTATTCTGCATGTATTAAAAGTAATTTTATTTTTTATTAAAAAAAACCAGAACATATGTAATTTATTTCAATATCCTAAAATTAAAAAAAAAATAACTCGTTATAATTTCATTAAACTCTTTTAAGTTACTATATTAGAAATTTTTGTTTACTTGTTTATTTTCTCTTTTTATTTTTTAATTATTTTTAATTCACCGTTGTCATTGGGCAAATTGATTTTCAAATGCCTTTATATAAATGTTTTATAAAAAATATTTTATTGAACTGAAATGATCAATCATATCATTAACAATAAATTGATATGGTGCATATATATATATATAATCATCGTTTCGTTGCAGTAATATTCATTACCATTAAGAGTATATTGTTATTACTTATTAATATTAAAGAACAAAGAAAAAGCAAGAAAAAAAATACTTGTAATATAAATCATTTTTATTAAATGGTCTAATGAAATTTTGTGACGAATTTTAATAAAAAAAAATAATACTAAGTTCTAATAGGTAATTTTTAGATAATGAGTTTAATAATTTAAATATTAACGAAAAAAAAGTATAAATTGGAAATTTTCAACGAATTAAATGTTTATTTAAATTTAATTTAATAAAGTGATTAATTCAAATATTTTGTATAAAAATTGTCAATTATTGCAAAACTAAACTTAAAAAAGATCAAAATTATTTAATTTATTTAATTATTAAGCAAAAACAAAAAATAAGATTTAAGAGAATAATCAAAAAAAAAAAAATTAAATAGTTTATAGAATAATATTTTATGAGTATTTTTAAATTTTGATTGTATGTATCACATATTTTAGTAGAAGCTAATGGGTGGGGAACAGGTCGTATATATTTTAAAATATGTACATTAAATTTCTACACATAATTATTCCATATTTATTTTAAACTTTAAAAGAAAAACAAATTTGCACAGAAAACGATATCATTCAAAAAGAAATAATATTATTTTATTATTATTGTAATTTTTTAACTTTAGATATATTTTTTAATTAAAATCTTTTTCGGTATATCAAGTATATAACTATATATTTTAAATTGCGTGAATCAGTTAAAACCACCTAAAATTATATGGACTAAACAAGTACTAAATTTAAAATGACCAAATTAATGAACCACCATTATCCATATTATCACCATAAGAGTTTTTCATAAAATGTAAAACAAATATATCATTGTAAATTCGCAGTTTGCATTCCCTTATCCTATTGACTTCGTTTTTGAACTAATATACAAACTACATATATAAATAATTATCAAAATGGTTAAAAAATTTTAATTTGACAAGTATATTTTTTTTTTTACTAAAAACACACTGAATAAAAAGCATAAATTATTTTATATAATTAGTTTATTAATTAAATAGAGAAAATTACAATTAAATATTTATTTAAATTAAAAATAAAAAAAAAACTAAGTTTTATTTTCTTGGAATAGTTAACATTATTAATTAGAATTTATTACTTTATTATTTATATAATAATATAATATTATATTAAAATGAGAAGTACATAATTTTTATTTGAAAGAGTGCTTAAATTGAAATTTCATTTATCCATTATAATTATTATTTTTAATAAGCGCTGTAATAGTATAAGAAGTTTGAGTTTGCTTTCCTTTAAATATTTAGTTTTTTTTTTTTAATTTTTATACATGTCGCATAAAACTTTTTCCATCTGTGTATTTCCAATTATTTTCTTAAAATAAATAGTTTCAATTTTATGAGAACTTACAGTACGAAGTAAAGGGAGCATTAATAAAAGACGTCCACATCTAGCTAATTGAGCTGGATATTGCGCCCTTGAATGTTGTGCCAGCATAACCTTAAAAAAATAAATTAAATGATTTTAATTGTTTGTAGGAATGGTAGGTAAATAAAAACTTACATGAGCTTGATCTTGTAAATTTTCAATTTGTGAAGGATCTTTCAAACCTCTAGTTTCTGGCTTGAAAAGTACGACAGCTTTTAAACAAGCAAATTCTGCTGGATCAACCAAAACTGCTTTAAATTTACTAAAAATTTCGAACAATGTCCTTATATCAAAAGAAAGCTATATAGATAATAAAAATGTAAATGGGATGAGAGAAGTATAAAATTTACATACTATATTATATACAAAGTTAAGAATTGGGTTTACCTCATTTTTGGATTCCGAATTGTTTTCAAAGTGTTCCTGTTCAGAAAAAAGTGGACATCCAGCGGCATCTAATGGAATACACCACTGAATTGCATTTAGAAGAAATAGCTCAGACCAAGATTCTTCAAGGAGGATAATCTTAAATTATTAAAAATAAATAAAATTATAAAACACAATTTAAACCAAAATTAGAACAAAATTAATTTAACATAGCATTCGTTACCTGATCTCTAAATGCTAAACTTCCAAAGCTTGGTAAATTCTTTGCCCATTTAACAGCCATAAAGAGTAATCTAGCACTAGTTTCATACACAGTTTCTGAACAAGTGGCATATATTGAACTTGTTAAAAGTTTTAAATCTCGACGCTCTGGTGTTGGTGTAGGTTGTGTATCGCCATCTTCGTCATTTGTGACATCAATTGAATCTTCTATTAAAGCAAACATTACACAATCAAAGAATAATAAAATAAATATGCCAGACATACTATATTATATTGATTGATTATATTGAATTAAAAAAAAATATGAATTACCTTCATTGTCATTATCTACAGAATATCCTAAAGACTCACAAGATGATCGACTTTCTTTGTAAAAGTCAGAAAATTTTACATCGGAATCTACAAATATTGAAATAATTCTTATCAATTATCTTAAAGCGAGAGCGCATATTCACAATTAATTTTTTATGTACCTTTGTTTTCTTTTGATCCTTTAGAATTAGTCTGATAAGGAAAATTTTCACCAGAAAAATTTGAAAATTGTGATAAATTTGGAGTTAAATGAAATTTGCAATTTTTTTCTGAATTATGTAAAATTTCGACTAAAAATGATAAATAATTTATTTTTAATTAAACAGATTTTATTTTGAAATATTTAAACTGCTACTTACATGAAGAAACTATAGGTCCACCATTATTGCAACAAGGAGTAGATAAAACAACTGGAGAGCTATTAAAAGATAACAAATTTTAAAATTAATTATCAAACCAACATTAAATTAAGAATTTTTAAATAAAACAAATAATAAATAATATTAGATAAATAAATATCTTTAATCTACTTTAGTACTTTTCATACAATACTACATTCTAGGAATGATGTCATAATTCCAAAAAAATAATTCCAAAATAATGAAAAGAAAGTCCACAAAATGAAATATATTTTTTTGTGACTGACGATAAAGTTTTTTTGCTTCAAATTTTAATAAATTAATTGTGAGAGCGGGAGTCTCTTCTGTGCGAAAAAAAAAGCGGGGAATTAGAGTCCGCAGCCCCCATTATATTAAAAACATTGTTGTTGAAATATGCATGTAAAAAAATTAATATGTGGTATTTTATAGTTGATTACAAAATCAGTGCCTTCATCAATGCTTATAAAATCAATGCCTTGTTGTGGGAATATGTATCTATCAATAAGAGCGATTTTATAATTGGTTACAAAATCAGAGTCCCAATAATTTGTTTAGCGGGTGTTTTTAGCGTTATTTAAAGTGGTTCTCATTAAATTTTGAAATTTATTTTAAGTAGAATTTTTTTTAGGAAGAACTGGAACAATCATATCCACTTCGACGATGTTCATAGAAAGGAACCTGAATCTTATATATATCCATGTCCAAAGATCTATCAATACTACCGTGGGACTTCTCATGACGATGAATTGGTGCGATGTAACAAGTTCTTAAGCCACAAAGAAATTCTACTATTGACACCTAAATAAATCTGGGCAAAGAATTAAACAATCCTTCCCACAGGTTCGCTAATTGGTGTTTTAATTGCGGCAGACCTCAGATTATAATGCAATTTCGGGACGGTAATTTACGAACTACCCCCGAAACGAGAACCAAATCGGAATTAATATGAAAACAGATACAACCAAAAATGGCGGCAGCTGTGGTATACGTATTGTATGTGAAAAACTGTACATAAGATAAAAAAAAAAAAAAAAAACGCATTTTTCTAAATAAGGACGAGCCATTTTGTATAACAATTCAGACAATCAGCATTATATATTATATGTAAATATGTACATACATATAGTATAAATACTGCAATATCACAATCACAAATAAACTTCATATGTTGAATTCCGTCGGAATGATTCCTTTTATATAAAGTTTACGTTGTTTAATTGTTTCTCTTTAAAGATATCAAAGGTTTTAAAAAAGTTTAACTGGATCAAAAAAATAAAAATAAAAACCTCGTTCTTTCCTCGAGTTTTAACAAATTATTATACCTATATGTAAGTATGTATGTACATTAAAGTTTAAAAAAACGTCGTCTTTATTAAAACAATTCATTGATTTCATAACTTTTAATTAGTTTGTTGGAAAACAGAGATTTTGTTAAAAAATTAAAACGTAATTAATTTTGTCTTTAATTTATATATGTAAGCAAAGAGTATATATATGTATAGTCTGTGCTTGAACTAAATCGACAAATAATAAATAATAAACGTTTTGCAAATAATAAATTAAATAAAAATCAATTAAAATAGTCAAAGTAAAATA
This sequence comes from Poecilobothrus nobilitatus, assembly GCA_947095535.1. Lineage (NCBI taxonomy): Eukaryota > Metazoa > Arthropoda > Insecta > Diptera > Dolichopodidae > Poecilobothrus > Poecilobothrus nobilitatus. The sequence continues at coordinate 163,528,024 of OX352773.1, forward strand.
AAAATCATAAAAATTTAAATACTTAGAATAATTTTTTATTTTTAAATTTAAAAGATATTTTTAAAATCATTAAAAAAAAAAGCTAAAATTTGAGCTTAAAGGAAAAATTATAACATTTTACTATAGGCACCTCCATATTTATATAACTGAATAGTGAATGAACTTATATAAATACATATATTATGTATACATACATACATGTATGTATATATAAATTATTACTCAACAAACAAGTTGCCTATATATAAATTATTTTTTAAAACTTTTAAATTAGGCTAGGCTCTTAAAATTGCGAAAACCATTGAAATTATAATACAATAAGTGTTTTGTTTCTTTCTAAATTTCTACAACTCAATAAAATAACCTGGCATAGATAATATGACATATAAAATGCATAGGTACATTATTAATATTTTTTACAAATATTAAATTAAATTTATATTAAAAATTAATAAGAACAATTATAAAAAGTTAATTGAATTTTGTCAATACCAGATATTTATTTATCATTAAATTATTTTTCCAAATAAAAAACTATTTTAATTTCAATAATCGAAAATTAACCAATATACAAATATAAACATCCATACATCCATACATACATACATTTTATGTACATATATCTAATTTAATAAAATTTATATATAAAAAAAAATTAAATAGAATTGAATTTTAGTTTTAGATTTTCTTACCCAAAAACACCAACAGCTACTGCTGCTTCCCTTAAGGCTTGTCCATGTTCCATATCCCGTAGAGTTTCAGGTTTAAGTGTGGCAGTATTTCGTGGTTGCCGTTCATTTTGTACAGCTAAACATTATCATTATCATAAGGTGAAAAACAAAAATAAAATAAAATTGTAAATAAATTAGTTTAAAAACAATTTCGAAAACATAAATTTAGAAAGAACTTAAAATTATAATTATTATCACTTCATTTGATGTATACATATGTGAATAATTTTTCTCTTTAGCCAGTTTTTGATTTTTTTTGATTTTATTTTTTTTTTGGTATTTCATTCATTCCATCCTTTATTAATATATTAACAAAAAAAAAAAGAAAAAAAGAAAATTTACAGTTACAGTTTAAAAAATTTCCCAAAATGAATTTTATGCAAAAATATATTGCACGTGCAATAATCACTGGTTTTCATCGTATGTGGTATGTATTTAAATATCTAAAGTTGAAAGGACATTGGAATTCTTGTAAATTAGATGTAAAAAATTTTAAGCAAAGAACAATATATTTATATGATGAGTAAGAGTTCATTTGAATATTTATATATAACTACTAAACACCCTTCTTTTGTTATTTTATTAATATTAGAATACTTTCAAGCAAAAAAAAAAAGTAAAAGAAATAAAGAAAAAATCAACCCAGAACAATGTGGAATCTGCCTATTTAATTGTTTGAAATACTTATTTGTAAATACTTAAAGAAACTTTACATAATTGTTATAACATTATATAATTCTCTTATTTCCTTTTTTTTTGTTTGTTTTTTTGTCCTTTAAAACAATCACATTTATTGTTTAAAAATTATTATTTCATTTTAAACACATAAACCTTTAAAAGGTACTCACTACTCATATAATATAATATACTACATATACAATACCTTCAAATAATCACTGTGACCATAACTCTATTTTTTTTTTTAAAGAGCATGGTACCCTTTTATTTATAAAATATTTTAAACTATAGACGAGAAATATGCAATTTTAAATTGTAAGGATAATTATTTATTTATTAAAAATTTTCCCTTTTTTCTCTTATGAACATTAACGAATTAAGATGTTAATCTATGTATGTTCCGAGTAAGATAATAACATATTATTTAATTAAACAATAACACACAATAAGATCAGGACCAGCTATTATCTAATAAACTTTAAATTATTTTCAATTTGGGCTGTTATCTAACATACACAGATATATGTATATGTAAATAAGGAATATAATTTAAAAAAAAAAAGAAGATAGGTACCTACACCAAAATTTATTAAATATTTTATAATTATTAAATAAATATGCAACCAGATGCAACTAATCAGTCAAGCCACACGAGTATTTATGAGCAACGTTTTATAGTCTTGGTTTCAAACCCATACACTATTTTTATGGTTTGGCTAAATTTATTTCTGTATTATATATACTAATATAAATATTATATATAAAAAATATTTATATTAGTATATATAAGAAATATTATAGTAGTGGAAAATTGTCACTACTGTTCCCAACCTACTATTTCAGGGAGAAGTTTTGCAGCATTCAATAGATTTAAACATGCTAGGTATCGTAGTTAAATCAGAAATTGACTTGGTCAAATCACATTTTTGGTATAGCCAAGGACGCAGCTAAATGTTTGGGTTTTTTGTATCGCTGCAAAACTTACTTTTCCGCATCTGATCTTCTCAATATCTATAAAACGTACATTAGGCCGAAAATGGAGTATAATGCACACATTTGGGCTGCAGGCTCTCAAACAGCATTGGGTTATTTAGATAATGTGCAAAATAGAGCTATTCGTCTTATCAACGACTCTTAAGAACATTAACATCTTTCTTCAAAATGTCGCTCCAAATTTTCCTACCTATCCTTCATAATCCAAATTTCCTTATTCCAATTTCCCCAATTATCCTTCCCACATCCCTATCCCCAAAACCAAACTGTACATTTGTATTAAATATTCCATCATAAAGTTTGGTTTTAAAAAGGAATGGTTTTGGTTGGTTAAAGTCCAACACTACCCTGAAGAAGCACGTGCAGTTCCTCTTGGTGACTTTCGAGTTTTCCACCCCGTAAAAAAAAATCGAGTTTTTACCATCGTAAAAAAAGAATATGATTTCTTTTAATGTCCTGTAGAATTTACTTTTCGTTTCTTTCGTTGTATAACGCAATTATTTGAAACAAAATGGCCAAAAATTCCGAAAATTCTGAAAGATTCTGCGAAGTTTTTTAATATATATAAAACAAAAAATCAAAATGTATCGTATATTAAATTAGATTAAATAAAATTTTACTTTTACGCTTGTGTTTTGTGTCAAAAACTTAGTTTATTATTAAATTTTGAGATAGGTATATAAATGTAACTTAAAATAATTTTTTAAACAAAAGAAATCGGCATTAAATTTAAAATAGAAATTGCTATTCTGTCAACTGAAACTTTAACACCAGAATTTTTGGTAAAAAACAGTACACAATTGGCATATTAAAATTTAAAAATTTATACGAAACTCTCCTTTTTCATAAATTTATACACATTAAATTAAATTAAATTGAAACGTCTTTCTTGTACAATAGCTACAGCCGAGCAATCAACGGCTTAGTGAAATTAATGGTTCACGAAACTGAAACTTAGTCAAATATGAATAATAAATGACTTAGTATGAATGCCCTATACTCCTCCCTGGAGTGGCAAGGAAAAAAAAAAATTAAGGAGACCCTAAGCATTACCCATTAAAAAATATACTGAAAATATTTTAAATCCTAATGGTCACCTTAAAACTGGGAATGTATTACATATTATTATACAATAAACAAATTTGAACAAATTTATAATAATTGTTATGAGAGCGTGAAATTGTTCACGTTAACATAAATTTCATATTTTTTTTTTTTGTTTTTTTATTGTTAAGTAGGGTGTAAAGGATTTTTTTTTTTTTTAATATTATATGTTTGTATTGCTGTGATTGTGACCTATTAGTTAAAACCACAAAATTATGACATCAAACATATTTAAAATTACAAAAATAAAAAAATATTTGTCTTATAATGAGGGTCCCAACAAAGTTAGTGAATGCAACATTTAACATATATCTTTTAATGGCAGGGGGGTGGCTAAAAAAAAAAACTTTGAAATATTTTCTTTCCAAACATTAAAGATGAGCATGTGCATTTAGTTTGTTAGAGAGTTATAATCCTTTGATATAAACCGTTTTGAATATGATTTAATTCATTAATTTTATGTTTTTTTTTTCTCTTTTGTAAAAGAAAGCAATAAAAAAAAGATTAATGAAAAGAAATTTGTTACAAATTTAGTAAATTATTAAATACAATTAATTTAAATATTTTTATTAAAAAATAAATTAGTTATTGAATTTGTATATATATTCAATATCAAAAGTACATAATAAAATATTATAATTTTCCGTCGGAAATTTTAATATTCAGTCGGAAATTATTTTATCTATATTACAAACACTTTTTTTAATTAATCTATTGTAGATCAAAGGTTTATTTTTTTCCTTGATTTATACATATAATTTGATATTGGAACAAGATTTGAAGACTCTATCGCATTCGGATTTGGCTCATCTATTTCACTTTGTCATCTTCTTGTGGTTTTTAACTCTTTTCTATTTCAGGTTACATTGACATTTTCCCGATCATTCGGTTCTCTTCATTTAAAATGATGTTTATTCTATCTTACTTTGTACAGGTTTTGCAAGATACTATAATAACGTCGTGGGGGCCATTTGAATGACGTTTTATTCAGAACTTAATTGTATCAATTGTACTTCACATTAAATAAAAAACATTTGAATTTCGTTAACAATTTGTGTGTTTTTTTTTTTTAAATCATATCACCCAGATTGGAAAACCCTATATATATAGCTCTATATTTGGGATCTGGAGCAGATAATTTTGGATATATAACACATTAACACATTAATTAATATAGAGCAAATTTTTTTTCTATACCGTGCCAAAACGACCAAAAGAAAATAATTCATGTGAGAACAATGGTTACGATATCATATTTCTTGACTACCTTAGATAAAGTGATGGATTTTACTATTTCCTCGGAGCATTTAAGCGCATTTTTTATTTATGAACCGGATCAACTGAATAAATAAATTTAAAAAAAAGATGGCCTATTTTCTTGCGTATTATTTTACTTCATAAGTGAATGTCCAAAATAATGTCGCTATTCTACAGGGTTTTTGATAATAAAGGAATTTTATTTTTATTAGACTAATTTAAAAATATAGTAATAAATACAGAATTTTACCGACTCTGATGAACTTCTATGTAATACAAACTTACATTTTTATAAACTTAAATCAGGATATAAGTACTGCTGAAATGTAAGAATGACCATGGCGATAGTCAATCATTAGATCATAGTGGGAATCAATTATTAAACAATAGTGGGACACCATAGTGAAGTCAATAATATCTTTATATAATAAATTGTTTTCATTTTATTTAAGAAAATAATAATTTTAATTAAATATTTTTTATATTATGTAATATAAGTTTTTTGTCAACATAGAGCAATTCTAATTCTTATGATTCATAGTAAAATATTTTAAAATGGAATATTGAAAAACCACACCACACATATAAAAAAATTTACGTGATGAAAATAAAAAGTTTCCGAATAAATATGAATTTTTTAAACAAATTTTTGGAGAAAAAGATAAAACAAAACGAATTGAATAAACAAAAACAAAAAGAGTTAGTAATCAATACTATAGGACACAATTCAGTTTAAAAGGTTACAAAATGGCCGTATAAATAGACTATGATTATTCACAACGACGTTACATCTGTTTTGTTCAACAACAATCGTAATTATTGAATTTATCAAATTTCGAACCAATTTACTTTGTTTTATTTCCTATTCAAATGAGATAGTAGCTGAACTCCTGGGACCCTCAAACGATTAACTGCTATTATTGGTTTTCCTAAAAATATACTAAAATAATATAAAAATTATTTAAAAGTTACAATTAACGCTCTTAGTGGTCAATATCCGAACTTCTTTCCACAATTTATAATTTATTATAAGGTATACCGATAAATTTATGTGGATTCTATCTGCGATTTATTTTTGGTGTTTTCATAACTTAAATTTTATGCCCAATTTTATACAAAACAATACACATTATGTATTTAATATATTTACTTAAACTTAAACCATAAAAGGGGTTTGTCCGAACAACAGAATAAATATAAAGTTGAAATATTATATGGTTAATTAAAACGTCTGGTACATTTTCAAAATTTTGCTAAATTAAGAATATCTTTTTCCCAAGAATTTTATTTAAAAAAAACCAACAAAATAATATACGATTATCTACATTTTTTTTTTTAACTTAAAAGCTTTAGTAGAACTAAATTTTTTTTTTCATTTCTCATTTTTTTTTTTTTGATGATATAAACCAGTAAATTAAGAAATAGGTTCGAAAATTGTCAATGTTCATTTTATAATTTTCTCTTCTTCGAATACAACAAAAAAAAAAAAAACATTTTTTTTAAATATCCTACCTAATTATGAAGATTTTTTTTTTAACAAAAAAAAAAAAATAATCCTTGTGCAATGTTTAAAGAATTTTCCGTAAAACTTTTTCAAAAATTAAAATTTTTTTTTTTTGTTTATTTTTTTTTTTTTTAGCAGAAGTCCTACGTGCTATGTAATCATTTAATGCAACTGGTATAGTTTTTTTATCTCACTTTGATTGTCTCAGGTGTTCAAGTTTTTTATATTATGTCCTTTGTATTCAAATCTCAAAACAATCATTTTTCTCCTGTATTGCATGCTTTATTTTGGGATTAAGTAAGGGCCAAAAACACAAAAAAAAAAAAAAACAAAATGAAGTCAATATATTTTGGTTGAGTACAAAAAAAATAAATAGCTAGTCATGTTATGACAAAGTGAATATTATTTTTATAAATTTTTATATGATAATGTTAAAAAATTGACGTGATAAGACTACAAAAAACTTTTTATCAAAATTTTTTTTTGCAATTTTTCAAGAAAGTTAAAGTTAATGTTTTAACGGTTAAAATGTTTAATGTTATGAATTTTAAAAAGTTGATTTTTTAAATCTTAGAATAATATAAAATTGTAAAATTATTTTACATTTAAATGATTTAAGTTAATTTTTTTTATTTCAATTATTATAATATTTTGTATATATATACATACACATATATGTATACATATAACGTAAATGCAAAAATGAAGATGAAATTGGTTTATTAGTATGAAAATTTAATATTTTAGATAAAATTAAAAATTTATTTAAAATTTTTCGATTTCTATCTTATTTTAATTAGGTAGCATAGTCAGTCAGAAAACGGAAGAAACAATAATTAAAGATTAAAAGTATGCGCAAGTGACAGAATTGTTTAGCTCGTATTAAAGTGAATAAATTTGAATCTCTTATTCATTTATAAAACCTGTTTCAAAGTTCTTATAACAAATTGATCGAGAGATCATACAGAAATTCTCTAAAACTACTTGTTTCTTATAATTTCCTTCTTCAATCTTCTTAATTCAACATTTTTGTATATATATCAGTTTATATAAATTTCTATTATTCTACTCTGTTTTTTTTTTATTTAAAAGATTTATTAAATGGTAAAGTGGAACAAGATGAATTTGCGCTCTTATAATTTTTTGACGATCATTTAAATTGATTTCGCAAAAAAAAATTATTATGTATAACAATTTGCCAATTTGCAATTATTTTTCAATATGTATTTTAAATAAAATACATAAAATGAAACATAAGTTAGCATATCTTCTATCTATATAATATAAAAGCGAATGTTTATCTGTTTTTTTTGCTCAACTGCTCAACCGATCATCATGAAAATTTGTATATAAAGGTTTTTGGGTATACGAGGAGTGTTTTTGGGCTAACTATATTGCTCTAAATTTATTTTTTCTATATATAGCTGCAAAATGTTAATCATATTAATAATAATTTAAAAGTTAAAATTAAGTAAAAATTAAACAAATAAATTATAATACAAAGGTTGTTTAATTTAATTTAACTATTAAATAAAAAAAAAAAAAAATAGTATACTTTCTATCTGTACATGATCCTTTAATTTTATTTGATCCCATGTCATTCATCTAAAAAGGTATACTTTTTATCTATACATACATACATATATGCATTTATTTTCCTCAGTAAAAAACTAAACTAAAGTTTTTTTTTAACTAAATAAATTTCTAAAATATAACCACTTTTAAAAGTAATTTACTTAATTGAGTTATATCTATAAACTGTGTACAAGTAAACAATTTTCTTTTTTGTGCCAATCTTAACTAAAATGAATAAAAATAAAAATAAAAACAATGTGTAAATCACGTATTCATAAAATTATTTTTGATAGTTTGTCTCTAATGTTAAAAATATTCACAGAAAAAATAATGATGAGTCCCATACAAAAAAAAAAAATATTTTTTCTTGTTTTTAATCTAAATATTTTCTATTGTTTCTATTGTATTTGTAAATTTTTGAATATACTCGTATAAATCATACAAAAAAAAAAAAAAAAAAAAAAAGAGAAGGAGAATATGTATACAAGAAATATCTTTCAACTTGATTATTTTTTTTTTTTTACTTTTGTTTTATTTTGTTAGAATTATCTTAAAAGGCATCAAACAACGACATATTATTGGTCAATTTCAACCCCTTTTTATTTTCCTTTTGTTGCAAAAGTTTTTCGTAATCGTAAAAATTTTATTTGATTTCGAAAAATTCTGTATAAATAAGTATACTTATACATACAGCATAAAAAAAATACGTTCACTTTTAAAAATAAAATTTTTTTAAGGAAAATTTTTCATTTAATTTTAATATATAAGTTGTATGTCAAAATATGAAATTTTAAATTTCAAGCATTTGAAATCCACATTTATTTAACGGTTTGTTTTCTAAATTACGACATGACATTAATTTTTAATTTTTGCTCTTTAAGCCTCGGTACAATCATTGGGCAAATTTTTTAATTTGGAGTCATGTTTTTGTGTTGTGCTCAGTGGTTTTATTTATACATCGGTTATATGTCTTCTTCGAAATTCTTTTGAATCTTCTCATGTGTCCCGTGCTTTGTGGATTCAATTTGTATGATTTTTTATCTAGTTTTTATTTGATTTCTGTAACAGGTTTACTTCCAAATTTACTTCTACTTTATTTTCATATTCTCGAAGTCACTCATGGTGTTGATCATTTAGGAATTATATGCAACCATTAAGAATTATAATCAAGGTTTTTTAATATTTTTTTTAAAGAAGTTAGATATTCTATTTTTAGGTAAAAAGTTTACAAAAAAATATTATGAGTTTTTTTTAAATATCGCTAAAAGTATTTAATATCTATCTGGACGTAAATTTTTTAAATCATAAAAATTTAAGACGTAAAATTTTGTTTATTTTTAAAATTTTTTTATCCCTAAATGATTACAATTAGAATAAAGGAAAAATTTATCAAACTACAATTTAAATCAAACAAACCTATGTATGAAAAAAAATGACCGTAAATTTTTAAATTAACTGTATATACATATTATATTTCATCAAATCACCACATACATATCAAAATGATTGTGATGTAAATAGAAAATCGTTTTGTAAATCTAATACTTTAACTTATGTATATATAGCTACATATATGTATATGTACACAAATATATAAATGTACCATTTCTATATACATATTTTGTTCACATCTAAATTTGAAAGTTTATATAAAATTTTATTAGAGGGTGTTAAATAACAATAAAGGAAATGGGATTTAAAAAAAAAAAACAAAAAAAAATACCTTTGCACTCAAAGTAAATTTAGTTATTTTTATATTTTCTTAATATGAGAATTTTATGCAAAAAGAAACATTTTATTTTCTTTAAGTTACACGAGCTATAATATTATTTTATCTCTTCTTTCATTCAATTTATAAAACAAAATAAAAATCAGAGGGATATTTAAGAAAAACATAAAAAGGTATTTATATAGCAGGTATGTATACATATGTATATATAATATAATACCTAAAATACCTAAAGGTATAAATATACGTTTACATACACAAAGAAAAATTCTATAAAAAAAACCATTTTAAGTATTACAAAAATAATAAAAAAAAAACAGTTAAAAGTAACAAACAACATTCAAACAATTTACGATATTATAGTATAACAGTTACGATATTAACTTTTTAAATCATAAAAATTAATATTCACTTAATTTTTTTTTTTTGTTTTTTTGTCGGCAATTGTAAAATATAAGTATTTATTTAAAAATAAATGCAAATGATATTTAAATTTATTATTTAGAATTTTATATTCCACATACATGCATACATATAAAATAATTTTTTTGGTTTTTTTTTTAAATATACAAAAGAAAAGATTGTGAATTTTATTTGTTTATTTTCTTTTAATAAATTTTTCTTTCAATAAAATGCCGTTGTAAAATTATAAAAGAAAAAATATTTAAAATAATTATGACTTAAAAATTTAATATATTTTAACTTTATAAGTTATTTAGATTTAATTTAAATATATATGGCAATCAAATTCACTTACATCAAAATTTAGATTTATTTATAGAAGAACGATTTCCATTCATTTTTTATTTTTTATATATATATCAAAAAATACAGTAATTTTATTAGTAAAAAAAAACTCTAAAAACAAATATAACTTTTAAATATACAAAAAAAAAAAAAAAAACAATTAAAATTGTTCAAGTAATCCATTTTGCTTGAAAATAAAAAACAAATCTAGTAATTTAGTAACTATATAAGTATGAAGCTATTAGAATTATCAAATTTCTTATGAAAAATGACACTAAATTGTAAACTTATCGATTAACTTGACTAAGCTGATTAGTCGAATTTAAAACCGTGATATTTCAGTTGCAAATTAAATTAAATATGACCACACACAGTGACACACATTTTTATTTTTATTATTAGAAAAAAAAAAAAAATTTAATTCATATAATATAAATTATACAAATATATTGTATTATTACAAGATATTTTAACAACTTTGATACGTATTTCATAAATCCAAAAAAAAAATTTAAATAGAAATAAACATTATATCGATAATTATAATTAATAATTAAAAAATATCTTTACGTTTAAAAATAAAAATGAAAGGAAATTTAAGGGGTTCAAAGCAACTTATTTAAAATTAACTCAATATATTTTTAAATTTACATATATTTATATATATTTATATATATTTATATTTATATATTTATATATGTGTATATATTTTTTTTTTCTTACCATCTTTATTCATTCCCATTTGTAAACATTTTTTCAATCTGCATGCTTGACACTGATTTCTATGAGCTTTATCAACAATGCATCTTCCAGTCCCAGCTTGACATCTATATACGTTCAAAATTTAAATAAAAATAGACAAAAAAAAATTAAAATCAAAATAAAAATAAAAACTTAAATATTAAACCTGATTAAACGTAAATATTCAGATAAATAGAAAATAAAGTTTTTATATAATTTTGAAATAATTCAATTGTATATTTTTAGGCGCTATATAAACTATAATAAAGTTTTTTTTATAAGAGTTCAAAACTTTTTTCTTTTTTCTTTTTTTTTTACAAATAAAATCAAATTTATTTACGATGTTAATATGATACTTATGCAAACATTAATAAAAGTATAAAAGTTTTTATTTTTAGCAAAATAAATAAACTAAATTAATTCTTTTATTTTTAAAAAAATAAAATAAACTTTTCGTTTTTGTTTTGTAAAACAGATCATATAATGGCCTTATAATATATTTCTAAAATAAAATTTTTATATTTTTATAGTAAATACCTTATTAAAATAAAATCGGGTATAAAGAAATTTATAGATTAAAATTATTTGATTATTATAAAACTAAAAAAAAAAAAAAATAATTCTCTTAATTAAAAAACTTTATTATGAATATTTAAGACATTTAGATTTTCATTGATAATTTTATTATTAAAACTTCTAAATTTGTTTGAACTCATTATTTAGTTAATTAATAAAATATATTTTTCTGCAATCGAAAAAAAAAAAAAACATTAAACTGTTCTTCTAAAATTAATTAATTCTTTTTATTATCAAACAACAAAAATAATATTTTCAATTATTTCTTTTCTTATAATAAATATAACTTTTAAAGTGTATAATAAAATAGACTTTTAAAGTGTATTCGTATAAATTTCAAAAAAAAGAATCTCTTAAAAAGAAAAACATTTATGATAATTAATTAAACTTTCAAAAACTACATCTTCAATTCCAATTTATATATTTAAGAACCCTTTTACTATAAAATCCTATAATTAATAGAGTTATTATATTTTATATATGTCTTTATTCTTAATTTTTGTTGACTAATGAAATACAGTAGAATCACGTTAATTAAAAATAATAATGTTTTCAATTTTTTTATTATTTTTACATTTATAATTTAAAAAAATTTGTGAAATCATAAATGGATATCGTGTTTTAAGATATTGGTAAGTATATATAGAAAGGTTATAAGGTTTATGTTATCTTGTTACAATAAGGTAAGCTAAAATCTCAATTTTCAGTCTTTCGTTTATATAATGTTGTTATAGTATTGTTGATTTTTAATAGACTTCACAAAAGTGTTCAGGTAATTGTATATAGTTGACAAGTTACCGGCCTAACCCTCGAAAGATCTCCGATCCAAGCCCAAGTTTGATCATATTATATATAGATTAATAAAAACAAATATAGATTTTTCATATAATATAATATAATTAAACAAAAATAAGTATATATCTTATATAATTAACATCAAATCATATAATATATGTATAACAAAATAAAAAAATATATAATAATTCTTGCGTAAGATAATTTGATAATAGATGGCGCACAAATAAAAATATTTGTATTTCATATAGTCTTATACCAATAGCTACAGTCGAATATCAGTCATATCCATGGCTTAGTGAAACTTCAGAAGAGATTCAAAAAACTGAAACCTATAATCAAACATTAAAAATAAATGACTTAGTAATTATCTTATGCTCCTTAAAAAACAAAAAAAACATTAATGCACAAAAGCACAGTTCATGATAGAAAACCGAGTAAAAATTTCTCACAAAAATAAAAGAAAAATATCAGAAAAAATTTTGTTAGACTCACGAAACGTAACAAATATTTAATATTTATAAAGTATCCATATTGTTATTTGTAAAGTAACAGTTGCATCTGTAAATTTCCTTTCCATCTTTTATCATACAAAAAAAAAATTAATGTAAAATTGGATACATTAATTGGATTGGATAGAAAGAAATTCAGTTAAGAAATTTAATATTTTAACATCAATATCTAATAGAAAATCAAGTTTATTAAATATTATTTAACTCTGATAAGTAAAAAAATTTAAAATAAGATAAAGTTTAAAGTAAAATCGTTCTTTACGATTTCATTACTGTATACATTACTGTCTTTTCTGCATTTCAAACACTTTAAAAATATTTGTGTTGTTTTATAATATTATTTTCTTTTAAACGTTTTAAATGGAACGGAACCTTTAAGGTTAATATACACTAACACTATATTTAATTACTTTTACAAAATACTTATTTCAAAATAAAAAAAAATCGTAAATCAAATTTATTATTCTTATAGTGTAACATTTTATTTTCAAAACATTTTTAATAGTGTAATCACTTAATAAAATTTTACAAATTTTATTATTTTTAATATACCATTCAATAATATTTGAGTAGATATACTAAAAAAAAAAAAAAAAAAATGTTGAGAAAATATATTTAATTTAATTGTAATTAATTTTAACTTGATTATGCATTAACTCCCGTCTATTCTCCCAAATTTTTCTTCTTTCCCATAAAACGATAAAACAGTTTTTTTTTTTAAATATATTTTAACACGATTTTTTATACATATATATGTGTATACATATATACTGGATTAAATACATAACAAATTAGGATCAAATTATTTGACACTCTTTTATTTAAATTAAAAAAAAATAAAAACTAAAAATAAATGTTAAAAAAAATTTTTTAAGTACTAGTTGATACTATATATATATTGAGATGAAACCCTTAAATCAGTGTACAATATAAGTAAATGAATAAATAAAATCAGGACTTTAGTTTAAATACATATACAGGAACAGGATAAACTATAAATATAAAAATACAAAAAAAAAAAAGAAGACAAAAATAACAATTTTGTACAAAGTTAATTTCATTAGGTTAAGGGTTGTCGTTTTAACATTCATGAGATATGGAAATCAAGTAAAATCAATGAAATTGATGGCCTTTTGATGACTATAGAAAGGATAATATATTCCTACTACTTAATATGAAAACCATAATCCTATAAAATTTGAATTTTGTTTTACTTTCCTTAATTTTTATTTTCCAAAATTTTCAAACACGAAGAAAGAGCACAAATAAAAAAAAAAAAAAAAAAAAAGGGAACATTGCGTGTTTTTTTTCTAAAATCCTACGCATAGAAATTCATCTCTAGAATAAATTTTTTACTCGAAAAAAAAAATAAAAATTTAGTATGAAAATATACATTTTGATTGAAATATGGTACAATATTTTGATTTGAAAGAAGGAAAAATTATTTAAATTCAATTACATTAATAACATTTTTATATTAGGATTTATTTAATTTTTTTTTTTTTTTTTATTTTCTTTCCCTTTTTATCTGTTTTTTCTATATTTTATTTTTCTTATTTTTATGATATTTTTTTTTTAATTGTAAAACAATCAATATACAACAAACCTGTATATAAGTTTTCTTCGTACACTTCTTTTAAAGAATCCTGAACATCCATTACAAGCTAAAATTCCATAATGTTTACCAGAACTTGTATCACCACATACAACACATATCAAATTCATTATTTGAAATTTTCTATTTTGTTGTCCATTCATAGTATTGGATAAATTTTCTTTTAAATGTTGTTTATTCGATTGTTGTTGTGGTGATTGTTGTTGCTGTTGTTGCTGCTGTTGTTGTTGTTGTTGTTGTTGAGTCCATGCTGCCAAATTTTGAGATGTAGTAAAAGTTGATGGGGATTTACGTAGATCTGTGAAAAAAAATATCAAGAATTAAACAAACAAATAAAGAATCAGAGAGATTGAGAGAAAAAAAAAAACAGAATTTTCTTTCTTTTTTTTTTTAATCCTGAATTTTTTTAACAGTTTTATTTAAAAAAAAAAAATATATGCCACTTAATCCTAAGAAATATTTTCAAATTTGATTTATTATTTTTATTTTATGTATTTATTTATTAAAAATAAAAGGGCTCATCACAATTTTTCAATTGAATCAATTACATTTTTCTTATTCATATACATATATATTATACAACTAGTATTCAATATATATGTACAGAGTAATACCGCTTTATGTATACCACCACTTGTAAAATCGTATATATTTATAAGTTATAAAAAGGAAAAGTTAAACAAAAAAACAACAAAAAAATGAAATTAAAAGCGAAAAATTTATTAATGCACAAAATTTTTCCCTTGGGAGAAGGGTTCAATCACAATCACATCTTAACCCTCAAATTAAATTGAAAGTGATTTTGATTCAATTTGAATTTTATGAGGAGATTAAGATCATATGCTTCATTTTTGAACGATGGAACAATATAAAAAACCAAAAAAAAAAAAAAAATACTGCTTATAAAAATACTAAACATCAGGATTCATCTTCTTTACTTATTAAAACAGTATAAAAATCAAAACGAAAAGAAGGATAACTACCACGATAATTTCGCATATCGAATTTATTATGGGCGCGTTTATAAAAACACCAAATTCCAAAATTATACCAGTTAACTTAAAAAAATTGCAAACTACTATACATCAACCCTATAAATATTTACATATACATTATATCTAAATCAAGTATACATATGAATTTACTAAAAAGAAAAAATAAAAATATCGCACTCATTTTTTTTTTTTTATATTAAAATTTAATATAATTGCTATTAAAAATAAAAATAAAACAAAAAGAACAAATTTGTATAAGTATTTTTTTAAAAAGAAGAACAAAAAAAAAAAAAAAAGAAAATAGATTTCAGTTTTTCGCCAAATGTGACTTACGATATTTAATCCCGCACCATAAGAATAAATAAATAAATTAAATGAATAATTATTATATAATTTGAAAAGGATCTCTTCAATTTTCATCATTGATAGAATAAAAATGAATTTAAGTCTATTAGAATTTTTATCCACCTGATTCATTTTTTTTTTGTTGTTGTTGTTTTTTTTATTCTTTTTTGAATTATTGGTTGTATAGTTGTAGTAAATACTCATATTAGATACAAAATAGAATAAGAAGATAAATAGGTTATGGTCATATTTTAAAATAAATAGAGGGGTGTGATTTTTTTTTTTTTTTTTGTTTATGCTACTTATTTAGATATGGTTGTAAAAAGATGTAATAGACCTCGAAAACCGCACTAAGCTCATATGTTTATATAGTTTTAATGTGATAAATATTTGTTGTTATAACAGTAAAAAATATATAGCTCCAAATTTATATTTAATATAGAAGATATAAATATTATGTAATAGTTATGTAAGTAATTTTACATTTAATAATTTTTTTTGTTTTTCATAATTTGAAAATTATAACTATTACAACTTGATCGTAACTGCATATGTATATATACGAATATATTTCTTTAGATACGAACCAAATGAAAGTATTTTCTATATCCCTTTTACTATGTCTTTAGAATTTTCAATTAAAAGCAATTTTTTTTAACAGTAGTAAATTATAAATACTTATGCCAAGTTGCATTCATTGGTTAAGTCTATATACAAATATAATATTGTTAATATTTTAAATTATATAATATTGTATTCAATCTAAAGATCTAAAATATATTTTCAATAAAAAACTGTAAAAAATCTTGTATTGTATCAATTCAAAATATACAAAGGATTTTTAAACAAATTTTAAAGGTTAAAAATATTAAAAATAATTGAAAAATGTCAAAAATATTAAATTTAATTAAAATTTTTAGTTAAAAAGTTTAAGTGGGATCGACTTAAATTAAAATTTAAAATGTAATTAATTTTTTTTTATTCTATTTTAATTTAAATCAAAAAGCTTTTAAATATGATTGTTATAAGATATAATAAATAACGTAAATTTTCATTAAATAACGTAAAAGACTGTACTTCTGAAAAGGTTTCGGGTCAATTTCTATTAAATTTTATGTAACAGTGTAATTTATAATGAAAATATAACTTTTGCTGAGATTCCGGTATTCATAGTTAAATCATTTGCGGCGGTGATACAATTTTGCAAATATTGATACAAAATTGATATTATTATATATTGACATATTTCTTAAAACGTTGAGATTATAAGCTCGGTTTATATCTTTAGATTTTTTTGGACAACCAATTTATTCCTGTAACTCAAGAGCTATATGACTTAGAAAATCAATGTAATGTATATACCGTTAAAGAAAAGAAAAAAATAAATTTTTTTAAATATTAATCGATATTTTAATTTCAATAGTTCAAGAGATATTTGCAGTAATATTTATTTTGTATCAATATTTTTTAATTGGTCTAATTACCGAAAATATAATTGTCAGGAACCGGAACGCACGCTTTTCATACTAAAGTACTGTTGGACTAAATTTCGCGGAAATCAGACACGGGACTTTTTTTAATTCAAAATTTTATTAATTTCAATTCTAGACTTACACATCCCTCCATGGCATTAAGATATTTAATTGAAAATGAAACTTCTTCAACTGTAATTAATTGATCGACTCTAATTATTTAATTGAAAAGTTCATTCCATTAAATGTAAAAACTTTTGAATAATTTTTTTTGCCTTTTGGATTGATGATTCACTCAAGTAGTTGAAATAAATTTGGATCTTTGTTATTAAGTAATGTACTTAAATAGTTGTGGATCATAAAATGTTAATTATGTTCCACAAGTTCCACAAAATGTTAATTATGTTCCACAAGTTCCGCAAAATATCCTACCTTCAGGTTAATTTACGAAATTATAAATTCTTATATTAAAAAATTATATTTTTTATAACTTTTCTTTTTAACTGATTTTTTAAATCTAAAACTGTTTTTAAGTAATAGCTATGGTAATAGTTTTAATTTAGTTTTCACTTGTTAGTATAAAGTTTAGGGTTTGAGCTTTTAAAAAAATTGTTAAGAAAACAACGAAACATGTATATAGTAAAAAATTAAAAACATATTTATTCTTTAATTTTTAAAATTTTTAGCAATTTACCAAAATAAGATAAACGTATCATCACTAAAAAATGCTGATGGACGATTTCTTCAAAACCAATAACAAAATACGACAGTATATAATTCAAAAGGTTCTTAAAGCCGTACATTTCCAAGCATTTTGCTTTTGCGTGAAAATTTGTATTTTTTTTTCTAGAATTATGGAGTATCAAGACTCAAGAGACACTATCTCCAATTATAAGAAACCGCTATATAATTAAGAAAAGCCATCAACTCATGTAAAAATAAATAATGTTTTAATATTTATCCTTTACCAGGCAGCATGAAATAACTCCGTTCGTTAAAAAATGTGCTTGTTTTTTTTTATGCAGAGTTATTTCATTAATTTTTTTCATATTTTTATTTTATTTTATCAATATTAACTTAATATATGTGTATACGCGATATTCGTATAATCCTGATTTTGTAACCAACTCTAAAAACCCTGCTTATTATTTTTTTTCATGCATATATGAATGAATCTTTTCTATTTATCGATACTTTTAAAAATCATTTTTAAAATATTTTTAATTAGAAATCGGAGTTCTGGACTCTGAAAATACTTTTGTGTGTATTCAATGTGTTGAATGAATAAATATCATTAATACTATTAATTAGTATGCGAAATTCTTAGGAGGAATTTTAGAAAAGAAAATCAGAATTTACCCTTCATTCAAGATATTTATATTCTGCGCATTAGGAATGATTTCAGGGTTAAAATTTTTTATATATATATTTCGTTATTTTCATTAATTATACACATTTCTATCTATAAATTTAATTTCAAATTGGAGGAGTTATTTCCTTCTTCAAACTGCGGACTTGTTTAATTTTTGATAGCTCCAAAAAAATTTAAATTATAATAAAATAATTATTTATTTAGCAGACTTATTTTGTTTTGTGCGGAGTTATTTCAGAAAAATTGCGGGCTTATTTCATTATGAAATAGCTCAAATATTTAATTTCTTAATTCAGAGTTATTTCTTGATGAGTTATTCTTGATGCGTTATTTCATGCTACCGTATTACCCACTTACCTTAAAAAAAAATGTGCACAGGTGTTTGAGTTACAAGTATTCAAAAATATTAACCACTAATATTAGTAAATAAGGGGGAAATAGAAATTTTTTTCTGAGGAAACTAATATTTTTTCTCAAAGATCTTCTTAATCTCAAAAGTTCTTACTATACAAACGTTTCGAAGATACGACAAGAAACCAAAATTTGTATGCAATTTTTGTTTCACATAACGGTAAATTTAAATACCAAATTGCAAGAAATTTACAATTTAATGTTTGTTTGTTTGTTTATATTACTTAACTGCATCTTATAAAAATACAGTTTCGTCTGTGGAACTATTTTTATATTGATTTATAAAGTATAAAAAAATTCTGTCGGTTAACGTTTTTAGATTCCAAAACTTGAATAAGATAACTTGTGATGTATTGAAATTAATGATCTAATTTATTGACCGAAATAAAAGCCATGGGTGCATATAAAAAAGTTTATTCCATTAATTAATTTTGTTATGAATCCTATTCATGATTAAAATTCCATTGCTCCATCTTAAACGGTGTAGAAATTATGCAAGCAAACAAACTGTAAATAATGGCAAATTTTTGAAAAATATGCTAAAAACAATTTTTTACATCCTTTATTTTAAACCTAACAATTTTAGCTAGAATAATACCATTGTTTTATCGCCTCCTCATTATTAAAATTCAATATAATTTATAAAATTCACTGTTAGCAAAATTTTTCGTTAATTTAAATATAATTTCACTTATCACATATTCACTTTTTATTTAAGCGTTTTTAAATTTAAAGTCATTTTTTAGATTGAAAATATTTTCTCTGTAATTATTATATATATTATAAAAATTCCTGAAATATAAAAAAAATATATATGTATTTCCATTTCCCGTTATTTTTATGAATTTTAAGCGCTTGCAATAATTTTAAATACAGATTTATTATACATTTCATATAAAGTAGAGACAGAAAAACAGTTATGTTAAAAAGCTAAGAAAAATATTATAATCCTAAAACAAATGAAAAAAAAAATATATTTTTTGTTTTTCGTTATTGTCTAAAAGAAAATAATTCGAGCGTATTATTTTTTGTCTATAAAAAAGAAAAATATTTATGGTAATGACAGGCAGTATATGGGCATATCAAAAATACTATAATAAAACTTACCTGTAAATAATTTAAATGGATAAAAGGATTTGATTGATTCAAAAAACAAAAAACAAAAATATTATTATGAAATAAATGAAATAATTTCTATTCATAATATTATAATATTTTTTTTTTTTTTGTTGTTTTGTATTTATGTTCAGTAAAGAAGATGTCAAATCCATATAAAAATAAAAAAAAAACGTGAATTTCTTATGTAAAAAAAAAAAAAAACATTTGGAATTTTCAATTTGAAGGATAAGATTATAGTTTTAATTTTTTCTATTTTTCTATACTATTTTATCCACGTGATCTTTATTTTCATAAATAATTGAAGCATATAATATAAGTCAATAAAAAAATTCTTTTATTAAATAAAAATTACTCAGAATATTTTTTATATATGTAGTCTGTTTACGTCTGTAACTTATATAGATGTCTCATGTCAGCTATTATAAGAAAAATGTATAAAAAATAAATTGTTTTTTAACTGAATTGAATATGCAATAATATATGATGGAGAAATTTTTTTAAAAATTTATTTTAATATGTAGATAGAAAAAATATAACTAGATGATTCATTTAACCATACCATTATAACCATCCTAATTAGATTGCGCAACAAATACTTCATATCATTATAAAAATTAGATAATAACTATAATAATTTTAATTGTTATAGGTACCAATTAATTTAATTTTGGCCAAATTTACAATATAATTTTTTTGTATTATAGTTTTTGTGTCGTGTTAAAAGTATACGAGTCAAAATAATTAAAGTGTGTAATTCTTATATAATTTTGTTAGTGGAGTTGAAATCATTTTAAACCTTAAATCTATGTTTATGATAATAAATATCAAATAATATTAATTTTTTTGTGTATAATTAAAAATAATAAACAAGAGATGAAAATAACGTAAGGATAATTAAATTTAAAGAATTTTTTTTTTAATTTTAAATGTTTCTTTCTTTCTTGTTTGGGCTGTAGTCAAATTACCTTTTAATTAGAAAAATTATCTAATTCGAAATGGCTTTATTATTATTTTTTTTTATAAAAATTATAATTTTGTGTTGGGGACTTGTAGTTTGGATTTGGATTATTTTTTGTTTTTACTACTCAAAAAATTGAATGAAAGTATTCAATTTTTGAATACTTAAAGTATAAAACAAAAATTATTATTAAAGTTTAAAAAAAAAAAAATCACAATCAACTGGTTATTTATGTGAATTTATGAAAATAATTTTTTTTAAACATATAACATATATATATATATATATATATATATTATATATATATTCTATGCATGTAGTGTTTTTTTTGTCATACAAAAATTTACAAAATATTTTAGGTTTTAAAACTTAATTACAACTGCACAAAACAAAAAAAAATTAAATTTATTTAAAAATTTTATTAAAAAAGTAATTGGTTTACTTAATTTTTTAATTAAGTTACGTCTAAGTTAATTAAGTTAACGTCTGTTATTAAAAATTAATACATATATATTGGATTAAAATGAATAATAATGCAAGTATAGATCAAATAATAGAATAAACTTTGATTAAAAGTTTTTAAATAATAATGAAGTATAATAGAATTTTAATAAATTGAAGAAATATTTGAAAAGTATATACACTTTTTAATTACGTTAAAAAAATACTCTTAATTATAACAAAAGCACTAAAAGTACAAAAATATTCAAAAATAAATCATCATTCATTATGATATTTAAATATGTATATTATGTTATTCCGAAGGAATAAAAAAAAAATTTTATTATCTATCCCGAAAAGTATAAAAATTATTCAGTCATTCATTTCGTTTAAAAAGACAATTAAATTTTAAATATATAAACACCTTAATACACATTGCATACATTTTTTATACATAAAAATATTTAAATTGAAAGTTAGACTTGGCGGTAGTTATAGACATTAAAACAATTCTTTATTTTTATTAGAAAATCATTTTAGATTAGTAAGTAGTTTAGTATCCAAGATTTAACATTTCATTTGACTGCAATACTTACTATAACTATTGACTATATAATTTAAAAAGATAAAATTATCTATACAGTAGAGTAGCAAGTTCAATCTTATTTTTTTTTTTAATATATCTATTACCAAGTTAAAATAAAAAAAAAAATTTTTTTTTGTATTGTATGATTATAAATATGCAAAACAAAATTTTTATAATAAACTACAATTTATTTATGTTCCATTTTAAATTGGAGTTGCCGTCGATGATATATCATAACAAAGAACAATCAATATCCGCTATACATTCCTATACTGCCTTTTCTCAAAAAATTAATAAAATATTGAAAATAAAAGAACCAAATTGTTTTTAAAAAAATACATTATTGAAATTTGCAATAAAATTTAATTTTTTTTTCAAAAAGAAAACTTTTATATATATATATATAGAAACTTTATTTGACTATACATATGTAAATCAACAATTAGTAAGGATTTTAAAAAAAATCTGTATAGAAAAGACATTGTATTTACAAATGTATAATAATTAATTTTCCAAGTTAAAATATTTTTTTTTAAATAAAAATTATTAATACATACCTAAAGTATTTGAAATTAATTCATTTGAAATTTCAGATGAAATATCACAATCTTCCATAATTAAATTTATAATTTCTTTTTTTTTTTTTTCTATTTTATTTCACTTGTTTTTTTCTTTTTTGTAATTTAATTTAAAAAACAAATATATATATATATATATATATATATAACTTTATTAAAATAAACAATTAAAATAATTAATAATTTTCCAATAAGTTAAAATAACACTTTATAAAAAATCTTTAATATATATTTAAAAAAAAAAAACTACAACATAGGTAATAACTAATAAGTTATAAAAAAAAAAAAACTTTAAAATTTAATATAACAGAAACAAATTAATAAAAAAAAATCATTTAAATACAATTTGTAATAATTATTTAGAATAATTAATTTTTATTTTGATTTTCTTTTTATTTTTTTCACATTTAATTTTTTTTTTTTGTATATGTACTTTTTTTTTTTTTTATATACAATTTTTTTTTCTTTTTTTGCTTTTATATTTTTTTTTAATTCCAAGAAAGCAAAACTTAAACCTTTTCAATTAGAAAATAAAAATCATTCTATTTAGTTATCCTGGATATTTGGTTATATTTGATGATAGCAGTAACAAAAACAATAAATAGGAAAAAAAAAAAAAACAACTACAAAAATTTTTAACAAAATATCAAACAAAAATCAACACAAAATTGATGATTTTTAGTTGAATACAAGAAAAAAAAAAAAAACAATAATATAATAAACAATAAACCAAAAGAACAAATTCAATCCTTCGAATCCTTCTCTGTATACTCCCTACAATAATATCAATACTATATATATATATGTGTAAGTCGTTAACTTATACAAGTCTATTTTGTTTTCTTTTTTTTTTGTTTTTCTTTTCTTATATTCTCTGTATTATTAAAGTTCAAAAATATAACAAATGATCCTTGATACTTGGTTTAAACGACAACAACGTTATATATCCTAAAATGGATTTAACTAAAAATAACAAAAATCATAAGAGAAAAACAACAAAAATAACAAAATAGTAATTGAAAATAAAAACAAAACAAAAAAAAAAATAGTTTAACTCCGCCCATATAGAAATTTGTTATAAAATAAAGGCGGGATCTTTTAAAATATATATATTTTTTAAGTATTAAAAGGACATCAAATCACATTGACTTTTTATTGTATTATCCTTGACTTTTTATCTACTACTCCTTACATGTTGTTTGTTAGCATTATCATCAATATATATTTAGTATTAGTACAATGTTTTTAAAATGTATATATATATTAGGTATGTTTGTAGAAAATATTGGTACATATATAACAATATTATGTATATACATATAATATATGCATATAAAGTGCAGTGTTATGCATAATATAGATTACTGTTTTATATAATATTATTGTAAAGTTAACAATTAAAGATTTGCAAATGTCCAAGCATGATTAGATTTAAGTACGCAATAGCTACGAGTATAGATAGATGCGACATGCAATTAAACACTGGTATTCTAGAAAGTAAAACAAAGATCTAAGATGGTTAGGTTTTTTTTTGTTTTGTTCCATAAAGTGATTGTAAATCGAGTTTCTATGTTAAAAATCCATCTTTTCGGTTTTCATATTTGACCATTAAAGTTTGCATAATTGTCATAACTTACGTTATCGAAATTGGTTTGTAGCTCTTTCGTATACGTAGATCGCGAATGTGGAACCATCTCCCACCTTATGTTGCCTAGAATTAATGATGATTACATATACCTACCACGTGCAAAAATTTAAGAAAAACATTAACAACTTTGTCACAATATGGCTGTCTTTTTGAAATCAATTTTTATTGTCATAATCATAAATACTAAAGATCATATAAATTATTTTTTTTGTCGAAAAGAAACGATCTGTTTAGTGGTTTAAAGTCCCACATATTCATAAAAGAATTTGTGCTCATTTCACTGCTCTATAGAATTATTAGATGATTCCCACATGCCCTTGTAGAAAACAAAAAAGAGTTTATGGTATAGCCAAATAGTTAACCACTGTAACCATCTATTAAATAAAATTCTGAAAAATAAATAAATATATTTTAAAAAGAAAAAATCTTTATTTGTAGAAATTTTTTAAGGTAAGATTGTAATTTAACAAAATATTTTATATTGAAACAAATCATTTTACATTTTTAATTACATACTTATTTAATAACGAAATTGCTTTTTTTAATATTTAAAATATACGAATTGCAATTAAGTCCTGATAATATAATCCTTCAAAGACATTTAAGAATTTGTGGGCCTATGAAATAAAAAAATACAAATTCTAAATACATACATAATATATATTATGTATGTATTTAGAATTTGTATTTTTTTATACATAATATTTATTTTTTATAACATTTTAATATTTGGTTTAATTGCTTTTTTTTATAGGGTATCATTTCTATATATTATATAGGTAAAAGTAACGCAACTTCAAATTAAAATTAATATTAAAACAAGTAAATGTATTAGTAAGCCGATGCAACCAACTTATTAATACCCTACACCTGATGGAAAATTAAAATTAAATTAAAAACCCATAAGTTATTTTAGATAGATATTTAATATAAACTCCTGTGACCTGCTTCTAGACATGTCTTCCTTATTCAATTTGTACAAACTTTAAAGTTTCTTTGACCTCAAATTTCTGAGACATTATTATGAAACATAATAGAGCATTCTTGAACAAAATTACAAGGATCTATCTTTATTTGTTTCGGAGATATACTAGTTAAGCATTGACAGGCGTGTGGCAGCTGCTTCAATAACCTCCCTTTCCTTCCTTATTCAACGCGAATTTCACGAATGTAAAAGAGGCATGATTTAACAGTTAACACCCTTGTACAAAATTTCAAATTTCTATCTTTATTAATTTCGAAGTTATGCTTGTTAAGTCTGGGGAGGCATGTGTCAGCTACCCGAACCGCCCCTCCAATTCATCCCAAATTTCAGGAACATAGAGAAAACATTACAGTATTGTACCAATTTTAAAGGTTCTATCTTTATTGGTTTTGGAATAAGCTCGTTAGCTTTTTGGCTAGTTCGAAAGCTTCCAAAATCCGAACCCATGGTCAAAATCGTATGAAATATGGGTTTTCAATTTTAAAGGAAAGAAAACATGACGGAACACCCTTGTACCAAATATAAAGGTTCTATCTTTATTGGTTTTGGAGATATGTTTGTTTGCTCTTGGTCTTGTTCGGAAGTTTCCAAAATGCGAACCCATGGTCGAAATCATCTCAAATTTCAAAAAGATAAAGAAAACATGACATAACACACTTGAACCAAATTTAAAGGTTCAAATTTATTAGGTTTTGAGTTATCATGCGAACGGACGGACAGACGGACGAACATCGTTAAATCGACTCAAGAGGTGACACTGGCTAAGAATACATATACATGTGTCCTTTTGGTGTTTACAAACACCATACCAAAGTTAATATACTCTATACTTTAGGTGAAGGGTATAAAAATCTAAATCAATCAAGATTTCTGTCATCTGTATTTTTATTTTGAATTGAGTCGTTTACGTTATGTAGGATTTTAGGATTTTATTTTCCTTCTATACATTTTTATGTGAATACCCTTACTATATTTTATTTGAAATCTTGTTAATTTATATAGAATTTTTTAATTTAATAATATAAGAGTTTTTTTATAAATCTTGTTAATTTATATATAAAGGTTTGAAAAGCAGTAAAAATAAAATAAATACTATACAAAAATTTACTTTATTAATTATTTATTTTATTAATTCATATAATCCAATATATAATATTTAAATAATTTGTTTAATTTAAACTTTTAAATAAATCTGTACATTTTGTATATATTTATGGTGAGTACTGAGTATGTGTATTAAAGTCTTACATAAATTATTAAAATACTTTCTAAATTTAATCTATATCATGTTACTGTTGCCACCTGTATTAAATATAAGGTTTATAGTACCTATTTTATTAGATAGATAAAAATCTCTTATTACAATAATTAGAAAATAAAATTAAATTAAAAAATTTTAAAAAATTTATACGTTCAAAATGATCATATATTTAAAATTGGTATATATAGAACAGTTAGTCAAACTTCAAAATGCAAAACGCTATTTATTTAACCTAATATCCTTTCATAAAACTGAAATATCGTAACTTTCCATTTGACATAATTGATAATTTCGCAAGAGATTGTTTGACATGACGAGACTTTTCGGAAAAATGTATTTGGCAAACCATACATTTTGGAAAATCCTTTTAAGAGCTGCAAAAATTTATATAAAAGTAAAAATATGAATTATATATATGCATGCAATGTTTGGAAAAAGTGTAAAAATGTGGTTATCGAACATTTTTGGAATAAGTCAGGTAAATTGCATTTTCAAAGTGATGTTGGCATCGTGAAGTGACTTCTTGACAAATTCAGTTTGATGTCATTACTGGAAATGCTTTTCAGAACTTTACCCTGAAATAATAAAATTATTTGATTAGAATTTAATAATAAATTAAATATTATAAAAAGTATTAATTGTGAAATGTTGCATTTGAACTATTTGTGATATTATTGTTGTTTTTTTCTATATAAAATGACATTTGTAAAATAAATAATTATGCCAAAAAGCATTAAGCGAAATCAGAGTTTGATACATAAATTTTAACTATACATAAATTAACTATAATGCAAGCCGCCCGCATTTAAAATATACATCAAATGTTAGAATGAAAGATACAAAGCACATTTTATATTAATAGTATATATGTACTATATATTTACTTTTTATTATTATTATTCTTTTATTAATTAATCATTTATTTTTTATTATTTTATTAATTAATAATTGATCAATAATATTAATATGTATTTTTTAAAACTTGTTTATTTTACAAATATAATTAAAAATTTTTTAAATAAAATAATACAAAAATAGAGGTCCTTATTGTCATACATATGATTATATTGTTTTTGTTATAAAAATTTTTTTTTTTTTTTTTTTAGAGTAATATTTGAATATTATTTAGTTTAATTTATATCTTATCATATCTTATGGTTTGTATTATAAGATAAAGTATTACAATTATTTTGTACACAACTATATTATGTATAACAGAATGTATACATTATAATATATCTTATACATAACATATATATGTACATATAAATATATATTAAATATATATTCACTAAATGGATTTTAAAAGTTTTTATCTATGTATCTATGTATGACATACATAATATCGATATACATATAAATATTATACAATATTTTTGTTATTATTGTCGTTACATTTATTGTATTAATATACTATATATATAATTATCGTACTATATATACTATATATATACATTATACATGTAAAATTTTTTTTATATCCTTACATAAATAAAAAAAAATAACAAAATAAGAAAAGAAAAAAAAAAAAGTAATAATAAAAGCCACCATAGTCATACATATTTACAACAACAAGAAAAATAATGTATTACAAAAGTATTTTGCCATAATAATTCTTGAATTGTAGGAACGTTCAAAAATTGTTAAATAAAAGAGCAAACATTTTTTTTTTTTTTTATTCTTTCCTCATTGGCTGATATTTGGTCATTACAATTGATTTTTTAAGTTTCTATGATACACATAGAAAATATATATATAGTAGATCAATTTATATACATATTATGTACGTATAGAAATTATAATATATATCACATAGTTAAAAAAAATAAAAAAATAATAATATTATAAAATATACAATAATAAAAATCAAAAAATTAATAAAAAACCTTAAAAGGAATAATAACATATCAAAAAAAAAAAAAAAAAACAAGGAGTATGACAAATTCATTTTGTTTTGATTTTTTGTTTTTTGTTTCATTTTTTTTCTTTTTTTTTTTGTGGATTATATCTTTATAATCATAGTTAAAAATGATTTTTAAGAACAGTTGTATACTGTATAGTATATATAGTGTTAAAATTTATTTCTATTTCATTTTCATTTTCTTTTTTTTATCATACAATTACATACATAATAACATTTAGTATATGACATTATAATACATAAAATTATATATAATATAATAAATTTCTATGTCTATGCAATAATCTATTTATTATATACTTAAGGATCAGAATAAAAAAGAAAAATCAATAATTATGAATAATATACATATATATTATATTATATTATGTACATATATGTATGTACTTATATAAATATTAATACATATAGGATATATATATATATATGTATTATTTAGATATAGGGTATAGGGCACAAAAGAAAAAAATTAAATTAATTTATTTTCAAAAGAATTATGAGCGTGAAAAGTGTAACTTTCATTGAAATTAAATTATTATAAAATATTACATTTTTTTTTTATATATACCTACATATATACATATATTTTTAGTTACATATATAAGTACATATATATATATAAATAAATCAAAAATAAATACATAATATTATGTATGTACATCAAAGCATAAATAAAATTTATAATACATAAATCGAAAATTAATATAATTTTATTTTATTTTAAGATTTTTTATATGTAACTTGATTTTAATTAGTAAATAAATTTTCTTTTTAGGGGCCTCGATGGCCTAGTGGATAAGAGCATATAAAATACGCTGTAAATACCGAGGGAGTGGAGAGTGTGGTTTCGAATCTCACACGTAAGAGTTATTCTCTCTTGCGACGTTTACAGCCACGCCCGAAAAGGGAAGGCTGTGTAATTTCCTATTCACATTTATGTGGCAGAGAAATGGACTTAAAAAAAAGAAAAAAAATTTCTTTTTAATTATTTAACAATTTAATTAATAATTATACTACCATACTGCAGATATAGATATAGATATATATATGTAGGTACACGTAGGTATTTAAATGATGAAAATGATAAAAATGAAAATGAAATTTTCCAAAATTTCAATTTTTTTTCTTATTTTGAATATTCTTATGAAAAATAGATATATATACATACATATATGTATTAGACAAATAGATATATGATACTTTTTCTCTTATTTACAAAAAAAAAAATAATAAAATTTGTTTCAAAAATCAAAATTCTATGATTTTTACTTAAGAAAAATATTTACGATATTGTACTTGTATATCGTATTTCTGGTATTACAAAAAAAAAGTTTTTCCATTCAAGAAAAGAAAATATAAAATTTTAAGATAGTAGATATATCAATTAATTTATAACAATTATATTATTTTAATTAAAAACTATTGTTATTAGATACAAATATGGATCCAAACATTTTTATATTCAAAATTTAAAATTTTTTTAAATAAACTTATAAAACTAAATAAATACGTTATTGTAAGTATAAATTGAAAAATGGTAAATAATAACATGTAAGCATAATAGAATTAGTTTTTAAAAATACGTACATATATATACATAATATACATATATACATACATACATGCATATACATATATCTAATAATTTACTTTACAATTCAGAAATTTTTCTTTATAGGGCCATGCTTATATCAATAAGAACAGCATTCAGCAACATGTTAAAAATCTTAAATAAGTACATTAATAAAAAAACTCTTAAAAAAAAATCAGTTACCCCTTGTGATTTGTAAAAATTTAAAACTAATTTCTGAGTTCTGGCATAAAGAAACTATACCATACTATACTACTAAACTATACTTTATGGTTCTGGCAGTCATGAATATTTAACTAGATTTGTAGACTTTTAATTTTTTTTTCTTTCAGAAAGATATACATATTTGAATTACCATAAAAATACTAAAAATAAGCAAACAAACAGTTTTGAAAGTTCATCCTACTTAGCGTCTAGTTTTTTGAGCAAAATTTTTAAAAATCACCTTCTTACCTTTTTAAAGAGTTTTGAATGGTGATATTGGATTTTTAATTCTTTAGAAGAGATACCCAGTCCCAATATGCACTATGAAATAAAGTTAAAGATGGTTACCCGGCGTTGTTCGGGAAAATTACGAGTTTTTGGAAATCTTTTTCTTTTTTTTAGGTTTAGAAAGAAAAAAAAATTTGAAGAAAACAGAAACAGGATTATGGAGGCAACTGTATTAATTTGGTAATGACTGAACCCATTATGTGTACATATAATATTTACTAGAAACAAATTTTTGTAATATAATTAATTGTAAGGAGATATACGATTTCAAACACGGGTAATTTTTTATCGCAACTGTGATGATTTCCAGCCATACCATGTTGATTTCAGCATAAACATTTTTTAGAACCCTACTATTGTTGAGCCCTTGAGGTGTTTTTACGTGAATCGTAAGCAAACAAACAAATTTCCTGCTTTATATATTTTAGATGTGAAACTCAAAATACAAGATCTTTTGATCTACACGAATCTCAAATATTAAACTATGGTATCTGTGGAAGAGTGAGACGCTCCCCCAGTGTAAAGTAAAATTTGTAGAAAGAGTTCTTCTGTAGTTCGAAGTTCTTGATGAATTTCTTTAGTTCCGTATAGCTGCCAAACCCGTAATTTTTCGAATTTTATAAAGAAATTATATATACATACATATTTTTCTTTTTCTTTTACACGCTAACTATACACTAAGAACGAATTCTTTTATACAAATGTAGAGGGAAAACGGGAAGGAAATAGAAGGGTGAGTTGGAGGGTAAATTAGAAATAAACCTAAAAAAGTTCTGGCAACATTTTGAATACTTGCAAATTGCAGAATGGAATGTCAGAGGAGAACACACAAAGTGAAAGTATGTTTGACATCTTAGCAGTTCTCACCACCTACGAATTTCCACAGTGTAGAAATGAGGCCCTTGTCGCCACTCTCGTGGTACGTTGGAATAGTTTGAGAGGAGGAATATTTCACTTTAGTTCATTAGAGCAAGTGTCATTACCTACAAGACATTTATAACAGTGAAATTGCTCCAATATTTCGAAGATTATTAAGAGGAGATAGTGTTACTAGTTCGACGGGTCGCCAATTAGGCATAAGGCGCGGTTTTGGACTTTGTCGAGGTAACTTAAAAAAGTTTGAGGGGCGCCAGGTCATATATGAGAGATATACTCCATCTTAGGCCTTTTGTAAACTTTATAGATATTTGACAGATCTCTTGGAGAAAAGTATGTTTTACAGCGGTTACGAAACCCCAAACATTTTCGCAGCATTTTTAGCTATTTCAAAAATATGCTCAATCAGCAGCATCTTTTGATTTAGCTGTATGCTTAAAATATTTAGACTGGCGGACAGCTTAATAATTTCTCCTTGAAATCGCAGAATTGGGTCGAATTGACTTCTTTTGCAGATATCTTTAATCAGATAGCTTTGAGTTTTGCAGCTGTTGAACTTGACTGATCGTATTACCCAAATTAGCTATTTTAGATAAATGATTGTTAAGTAAGCTAACCGTAACATTTCTTTTTAGACTAACTGCGGTAGGTGTTCACATTTGATAGTGCAGTCGTCGGCGAAGCAATTGATTGGATTGAGAGTATAAAAGAGCTGGTCGTGAAGGAAAGGATCGAAATAATTGAAATTGGTCGGTAGTTCGTAGGCTCGCTTTTGTCACCGTTTTTGAAAAATAGGGAAACGAGAGAAAACTCCCATTGATTGGCATATCTCTCAGTCGAAAAGATTGCGCAGAGGTTTCGAAATGGGAGAGGCAACGTGTTTAAGAACCATGGCAGGAATTTAATCAGGACCAGTAGACTTTCTAACATTCAGATTCTTCAAAACTTTCACTACAGTACCGAGTCCTAAAGTACACCCTTTGAAGAATTTTAACTTTACGATCAAATGAAGGGAATCTGGTGATAATTATACTGTAGGAGGGAGTGTGGAGTTTGCGGCAAAGGATTTTGGAAGTAAATTAGCTTTATCAGCTGAATCTGAGATAATATTATGAGAGTTTTTGGTATCAATCAGTGGTGGAAACGAAGAAGCGCAAAAACCGTTTTTTACACTATTTGCAAAGTGAAAAAAGAACAATTACAATTAGGGAGATTAATTTCTGTCTCAATCTTTGGTTATAAAAGCAAAAATAATAAACGACGCTTTGTGATTATAGGATCGCGATAGACCATGGATTCCTAAAAAATTAATATAGATTTTTGAAAATATGGTTGTAAATAATCATATAAGTGAAGTCCAAATTATGGACTTGAGATGTTCCTTCAAATTATGTGTGAAATTCAGGTATTTAACACAGACACTAGGCATTTTTTTAAAGAAAGAAGTATAATTTTTCCCTTTTTTCAGCTTTATAAAATATATTTTTATATAACGGTACATTTTAATTACTGATAGTCTTTTTTACCTCGCTAATCTTAAAATCGGCTAGAAAATGCTAGAAATCTATTGTATTGTTTTAAGATTATGACCATTAATGTGTTGCCAAAAATCGTAAGAAATTCAAAAATTAGTAATATCATAAAGTAACTATGTATATATATATGTATGTAGTAATTTCATATCGTAATAATGTATATCGTATAATTAATAGTAATAATAATAAATAATAATAATTGTAATAAAAGATATAGTTGCTACAGTGCAACTATATATGGTTATATCATGCAGGAATGTTTTATATACTACTGCAGGTTGTAAGCCACTGATGGCCCTGACCTGACTTTGTAGTAAAATAATAATAATAAATAAGAATACTAATACCAATAATAATAGATGCTATAGTGAGATTGGGGGTTGCCTTCAATAATTATCTCATGCAGGTGTTATATACTACTGCATATTGTAACTGTTGTAACGAGTATAGTCACTGTTAGCAAATAGTAATAATAGGCGGATGCATTGTTTCCTTACAGTCCCACTCCCAATTCAATGTTTCCGCATCCATTTCCTATACCTACTCCCTTGCCAATATACTGCGTTAGGAGGTAAGGGTTTCATCCCATTATACTGGCTAAAGGAGGAGTGGGTTTAGTAAGTAGAATCTGACACTATCAAGGTAAAATTCTTGGTGTCTTTGCAAGAGTCCCACCTCCCTTAGGGAAAAAAATTTAAAAGCAGTTATTAACCTTTTAATGACGAGGAGTTAATGGATATGAATCCCAAAAGTTCATGAATTTTTGCTAATTTTTTTTGTACTAAAACAGGAAGTCCTTGAATGTCCCCGCATGAACTGTGCAAAAAGATAAAAGAATGTAAGAATTCGAAAATAAAATTATCAAAGACGGAACGAAAATAAGCACAAAAATAAATATAGGAAACCACTTGGTTTCTTCTTTATTTCTAACCTTTAGGATTTTTAACTCAATTCGATCAATAGTCTTTTTTGATGATGCATTGTTCCCACATTTTTTACGACTTAAAATAGATTTAGTTGCAAAAGACAAATGTAGTATTTTTTATAATTGATTAGCAAATTTTAATACATTCCCTTTATGATAAATTTATTCTAAAAATAAAAACGTCTATATTTTGTTAAACTCAAACAATTATTTTATTTTTTATTTAAAAATTAATCTTTATTCAACCGTTTATTTACTTTTTTACAGGGCCGGTTGTTACTTGACTAGCTAAAAGATCTTCTTTAGCTTGTGATTCTAAGATTTCTTGTTTTTTAGTAGCAATTCTTTCTTGACGACGTTTACGTGCTTCGCGTACTTTTTGTCTTCTAGCTTCAGCTTGATCTGACAACATTTTTGTACGTTGTTTTTCAGCTTTCTTTTTGTGAATGTATTCCATTAAAACTCTTTTATTTTTGAATACATTACCTTTACATTTCATGTATAAATGATGATATAAATGACGATCAATTTTTTTGTTATCTCTATATTTTTTTAAGAGACGACGTAATACTCTCATTCTCTGCATCCACAAGAATTTTGTTGGCATACGAGCGTTGGCTGTACCCTTTCTTTTACCAAAACCGCAGTGACGGCCCTTGCGTCTAGCTGCAGTATTTTTTCTCACACGATAACGAGAATGTACAACAACTGGCTTCTTGATGATTAAACCATCCTTGATTAATTTACGGATGTTTTGACCTAAAAAAGTTTAAAAACCATTAATAAGGAAATTATATGTATATTAAATACAAATTTTGCTAATTATGTTTTATTATATCTAAATTAAATTTCAAAACAAAAAGTTCACAGATATTGAAAATAAAATTTAAAAAACCTCAGCTTTTATTTTCTTTAAATTTTGAAAGAATTAAATTTATTTGACATTTGACTGGAATTTCACAATATTACTATACTTTGACAATACCATTTCAAAATATTGCACAATATAAATTTATGAACATTAATTTTAATAAATGAATATAAATTGAAACATAAATTGAAATTAAATTTTTTTTTTTTCATCAAAAAAATTTGTAAATTTTAACACTTTTTTCCATTTTAATACATGTTTTTAATTTTTTTCTTTTGTAAAACACATACTGCAAATTTATAAATTCATCAAATTATCTATGCATTTGCTGATAAATTTTGTTGATATTTTTGTAAACTAACTTACGTGAATTAGTATTAGCAATTTCATTAATTTCATTAGGATCCAACCAGACCTTCTTTTTACCACATCGCATAACCGATGCGGCCAATTTTTTTTGAAGCTTTAAGGAGCTAAAAATAAAAAAATAAAAATAATATCACTTGATTTTTGGATTAAATAATATTTTACTTTAATCATAACAACAAAATTTAACATAAATAACATTTTTAAATAATAAATTGTAACTTTTCTTACTAACCTCATGTTGTTGGTTTCGCAGAAATAGACGTAAAGAACTTGAAATTTCTTTCCGGAAGCACAGGCAAAGAAGTAAAGCAAGCTACGATTTTGACATTTGGCATATAAATAAATGTCATAATCTATCCTACAGTGATTTGATTTGGTAAATTGTTATAAGTGGTTGTAAGTTTGTAAAAAATATTTTCCAAACTTATAATATTTCTTTAGAATGAATGAATAATAGCCAACTTTTGTATTATACGTAGTAAACTTTTTTCTCAACCACAGGAAATAAGTCAGAGTAATAACTTAAATTGCTTAATGTAATTTGCTTCAAGTTTCTTTTATTTACAATAAAGTATTCTAATAACTTTTTTTTCAATAGCAAAAAAAAGTAAATGGAAATTTTATGTGTATTTTAAATAAATTAGAAGTTTTCCATGCAGGTTATTTTAATTTGTTATATTATAAATTAATTTCCTACAAAAGACTTTATATATCATAATAAAGGTATGGCAGCACTCTTGACGCCATGTTGTATATTTTGTTAAAACAGTTCTACCATGTTTAAGAGATGAAACTTCAAAAAATGTTGGCTGTCACTTTTGCGGACATTTGTTTTATATACAGAAATTTCAGGAATGTATTGAATAAAATGAAATAGTGTAAGTAACTGTCATTTGAATAATAAGAAAATAATATTTAATGTCCTTTTTCTTTTTTTAATAAAAAGTCATTTAGAGTGTTAAAATATTTTTAAATCAATTCATTTTTATTAAAAATAATTTTTTGAAACTAAAATATATAAAATAAAATATAATTTAAAGCCTTATTGGAAGAAATAAAATTTTAAATGACATTTTGTCGTGTTCAAAAAGTTAAAAATTTTGCAAATGTGTGTGTGGTTAATAAGTATTTGGCATGAACAACTCGAATGAAAATCGTCAAAAATTGTGAGTTTATGAGTGGTACCTAGTTTCTATGTGTTCCGCCATATTAATAGGCGGCGTTAGCATTTCAAAATAAATTTTTTCTAATTAATTTAAGTTAAAAGTTTTATTTGCAAATAGTTATTTGAATATAAAAACTAATTGTTAGAATGTTAGAAATAATAAATAATTGTTTTTAATAAAAAAAATGACATTTAGAACATGTATTTTAATACAATTCTTTCGTGAATGTCGTGATGCTAAATAGCCTATACAGAAAAAAATATATTTCTATGAAAAAAACTAAAAAAAATATTTTTAAATAATTATAAATTCTTGTCCATTTACAAAATTAAAGCGCCTACAATAAAAATTTGGTGTTTAAATAATCGTCATAGTGAAAAAATTCTAAAAAGTAAATGAAATTTTGATAAATTCTGATTTTGAACTTCATTGGACCTCGCCCGACAGGTAAATTTTCATATATGTTAATATGCTATAGTTAGATTTTTTATATATTGTGTATTTGCTATTAAAATTAATTGAAACATTTTTTTTATATATTAAATTAAATTTTGAAGTAAAATACAATACTAATAATAAAATTATTTGAAAAATTTACGGAAATATTTTGTTAGTCCTTTTTATTCTTTAAAAGCCATTAAATTTTTCAT
The DNA here is from genome assembly GCA_947095535.1 of Poecilobothrus nobilitatus. NCBI lineage: Eukaryota > Metazoa > Arthropoda > Insecta > Diptera > Dolichopodidae > Poecilobothrus > Poecilobothrus nobilitatus. Next base: position 163,565,148 of record OX352773.1, read on the forward strand.
ATAGAGATTTACACGGGATAAATAGGTAGGTAGGTATACATCAATATGTGGGTATAGATGTATGCATATAGATATATAGCTTTATGCATAGTTCTACTTAGTGAATATTATAGTTTATTTCAGGTGAATATTTTTTTTTTTTGTAACAATTCAGTTGAAAAAGTGAGAAATTGTTTGAACTATAAATTGTTATTATTGTTTAGTTCGAAAATTTTTTAATGCTCATAAAAATGTGTATGTTTGTACAGACAATATTTCCTTTTTTTTATTTTTCTTTAATCTAATAGGAATATATTATTATAACCAACTTACTTTTGCTAATGAAATCTATGAACAATATAAATATATATGTATATATATAATAATATATAATGCATATATATTTCCATAAAGTATACAGTCTATTTGTATGTATGTACATTTGTAAGTAAATATAGCGAGTTTCCTATCTGTACGATTTTTATTATAAAATAAATAATTTTTTTTTTTTTGATAAATTGATAATTTTTCATTCTGATACAATTTTTGTTTTAATTCTAAGTGATTTTCTATTAAAAAACTGTTTTTTTTTTTGTATTTTTGTAAAAATTTGTTAGTATTACTTCATTTATGTTTTTCATCTATTATATTATTTACTACCTTAAAAGAGTGACTTAGCACTTCAATTATCACTTTTTTTCCATGCATAAGTCATTTAAGGTGATAAAGGTATCAAACAATAAGAAAAATATAAACTTAATTTAAATATAAACTTCATTTTTTTTTTAAAGTTAGATCTAATTATAATTTTTAATGTTAATTGATATATGTAAATTAGAGAAATTCATTAAAACAGATATAGAAGAAATAAAAATTATATAGGTAGGTAGGTACTATGAAGTTTTTCTATAATAAAACTGAAAAAGATTTATAAAATTTTATATAGTAATACTGATCATAGAAAATGTTTCGGTACTCTTAAGAAAGAAACAAGTTTTTAATCAAAATGTATTAAATGCAACAACAAGAAAAGTATATACATATGTATGTAGGTATTATCTACATTTTATTTTGGAATTGCAAACTAGAATAAATTATTATAATTTTTTTAAATCTAATCATCCAATTTAATTTGTAAAAGTTATTAGAACTCTTTATTAAAATATAACACTTCATTTTTGATTACACTTAATATGCACATTATACAATTGTATTAATACCCGCATTTACCTAATTCTTATCTCGAATTAATGAAAAAAAAGTAATTTTTAGCCTTTTGACTGTTTTATATTATTTAAAAAATAAAAAAAAAAATCACCCACACATAAGAATATGTAAAATGTTTTCTTTTTAATACATTTGATAAGAAAGATAATCTTTAAAAAAAAACAAATTCTAATTTAAAAAAAAATAAATTAATTTTATTATATATTTGTTAATAACTATATACATACTTATTATTAAATGTTGATATTGAATTTTGAATTCATTAGATCTATTTAATTTTAAAAATAGTTGTTTTCAATCAAATATATATCAAATATTGCTTTGTACATGTTACAAAAATTAAGTACACATTCTTTTTTATTAATTGGTATTAACAGTACAAACATTAGTTGAAATCAAACTTACAAAAGAATTAGAAAGATCATATCATATTTGCCATCCATCTTGATGTTACTTAATTGAAGTATAGTTTTGAATTACATATTTTTTTTTTTCCTAAATATTAACTGAATTTCATTATTTCATTTCACGTAATATATTTACAACAAAAAACCTATTAAAAGATTAAAAATACCGGTTACTTTTTTAGTCATAAGTGAAGGAAATTGATACCATTATAAAAAGAAAATCTGCTTAAATTTGAAGTAAATCAGTCTATGGATTATATACAAAGTACAGTTTGTAAACTTATTTGAAATCATACTAAACTTTTATGCTAAAATATAAATCGATATAAAATAATTAATAAATTAATGCTAATTATTAATTTAATTATAAATTATTTTCGGATTCTCTGGATCAACGCATAATGAAGTTATTAATACCAATATCCAATACAATATATAAACTTATAGGTATTGCTTACCAAATATATTTTGAATTTTTTATATTTAATTAAAAGTTATCAAAAAATATACATATTTATATATATATATTTGTAATATTTATATGTATAAGTGTATAATGAGTAATATAGTAGTTCAAAATTTTAAATAAAAATAACTGCGGTCACCGACATAATTCATTTAAAAAATATTAATATTAATATTTGTTTTGAAAGTAACTAATAAAAAACAACTTAATCTTTAAAACTTCATGTCCTGATAAAATTGAATATTTATAGTTTTGAAAGAAAATATACAAAAAAAAAAAAGCAAAAACTAATAGGTATGTAATGATCATAATTGAAATTAAGGAACAACTGATCAATTTCAATTAAAATTTTTCAATTTCTAATACAATTTTAGATCAATAATATTACTCAAATTATTCATAATACTTATTTTTCCTTTATTAAATTTTATTTTTTTCATAAATTGATTCTTTTCATCGTTAATACACTGGCTGACATACCTTATTTAATATTGTTTCTTGTTAATTCTGTATTCCTATTTTGTTATACGTTTTACCGTTTACGGTTCAGATTTTGCAAAGGGCCGTTCACTCTACAAGTTTTACATCTACACAGATCAGTTTTGTTTACTCATTTTTTGAAAAATAGTTTTATACTGTATCTAGAAGAAAGGGCAGTTTAATTTGTTATTTAAAATAAATATATATACATATGTAGATGGTAGTTAGTGAAGAAAACTTTTCAGTGTCATAATATGCGCTGTATTACTAATTAAATAATAAAAGTATGTAATTGGTATAAAGAAAATTTTATATATGAAAATATAAATGTGGTAAGGTACACTTATATAAACTTCTGAAAAATGTTGTTTTTTTTTCTAATTTGCTTCTCAAAGATAATTCGTAAAGAATTAATTTTCTTTACAATTAGATATCGATCAGCTTTTTAATCTACTTACCGCATTTTTGTTATAACTCTTGTTTATTTACTCTTCTATTCCAGAAATGTCATAGAATATGTGTCACTTTTTATCTTTCACCTGTCATAAACATATATCTTAAAAATTTGTTTCAATATCACTAGTTTTTGGCCAACGTTATGCATTTTTGCTAAAAGTTTTTGATTCAATTAATTTTCCTTATTAATTTATTTTAAGATTATATTTGACAACATAATATCGATATTTATCGAACGATCATTCATTTTTAATACTACTGCACTTAAGAACTATTAACTATATCATTTTTAATACTACTGCACTACTGCACTTAAGAAAATTGCGAAAAAAGCGAACTTTACTTGTCAGAAATGTATACATAAAAAGAAAAATACATTTAAAAAACGTGATTCTGTAAAAACGTTCAGTTTTTTGTTTTTTTTGCATAGATTTTAGTTTCCAAAATTTCTTAGTAATAAGTACTGGAAATTATTCAGTTTAGTTTTTTGGTTTTCAGTTTTTTTTCTGTCCACAACTTTTAGTTTGACTCGGACAGAAACAAATTTATACAGTTCAACTAAGTAAGAAAACCGAACGTTTGGATAGAGTTTTATACTTACCTATGTAATTACATATTTAAAGTACATATTTACATATTAATTAATTTTTATATTTAATCTCATTTATTTTTTAATATTATTGTAGCTTTTGACCATTTTATTTCTTAAGCATTTTTATATATACATAAGTAATAGGTACTAATAGTAATATTTCAAATAGCTCAATATTTTTAATAACTACATACTTACCTATACTTATTTTTTTTTTTATTATATTCCAATAATATTTTACTATATTATACTTACATTCAAAATATAAAATTTACTTGTTTTTATTGCTTTTATATAACTTTTTTTTAATGTTATATAGGTATATATATATATATATACATATTTTACTTGCAATGAGTAATTCTTTTAAAACTACTGACACATTAAATATATACTTTAAATTGAGTTCTCTAATGCATTTACACTGTAGCCAATTATCATTTGTTTTTTTTTTTTGTTATTGTTTCTGTCTTTAAATGCTGATTTTATTATTTGTCATAAACAAAAATTTAATTTATATTTTTTATTATAATTTATGATAAAACATTTTTTTTATTTTTAAATTTAAAATTAACAACTTTACAAAAATTAAAATTATGAAAAAAAAAAAAAAAGCCACGCACGCGATTTTTATATTTATATTATAATTTGTCTTTATTTTATATTATCAGATTACATAATGTATAACTTTATTTAAATCTATATATGTACTTAGCTATCAAATATTAGAATTGTATTTTAAGGAACAGTTATTTACTTTTTTAATTTTTGTTAAAGAAAAAAAAAATATGGTTATAATATAAATCGAAAAAAAATCAAAAAAACAAATAACTCCATTTAAATTAAATTTTTATATAACTCGCGTATTTAATCATAACCAAATAAATGAAATTATTAAAGAATTAAACAAAAATAGTGAAAAATATTAATTAAAAAATGTTTTTTATATTTATATATTATATATAGAAAAATTAAAAAAAAAAAAAGAAAAAAAAAACCATAAAAATGGTTGAAAAACCTAAAAAATTTTTGTTGCTTTAAAATCAACAAAATTTCTTAACATTATTTTGAAAAATTAATAATAAAATTAGAAAAATGTTTATAAATTCATATAAAAATAATCTTAACTTATTCTATCGAATGTATCTTATTTCAGACACTTGGAGGTTTAGTAGTTGCAATTGCAATTTGCAACTAATTCAATGTGTTTATGTGAAATTTTGTAGTATTATGTATTTAATTGTATTTAATTTTTATAATTTACAATGTTTATTATTAATATTTCAATAAAATTGTTTGAAGTAAAAAACATTTTTTAAATTTATTTAATTATTTATTTATTTATTATCTACTGTTATTCATAAGTAATTAAATTTATAATAGGTATCTATGTGATCCGAAATCTATAAATATAATTAAAAAAAAAAAAAATTAAACAAATAATTATGATTTTACTAAATCAAGAAACAATTAGCTTTATTATTAATTATAGTTAAATTCTCGATCGATTTTATACATATAGGTATATATATATTCCTTTTTTTTAATTGTTATTAATTTTCTTTTGTAAATAATATACAACAAGGTAACTTGTAAACAATTCATTGATTTCCTGTTTTAAATATTGAATCTAAACAAATAATATATGTACATACTTACTTAGTTTTTTTTTTTTTTTATATTTATTTTTAGTTCATTTTCACTTTCGTATAATTTTCGATTTTATATGTTTTATTTTTTCTAGATTCATATTGATTTCTGTTATAATTTTTTTTTTTTATATATATATATATAAGTACATATTTATTTCATTTTATTTATTTTTTTTTTTCTCTTTTAAATTCTTAAAATCCAATGACAATATAATTTCTTTTCAAATATATACTGGTAGATAGAATTTAGTGTATTATTCATTAAAAAAAAAAATACCCTTACATGTGGGCTCTCCTAAATAAAAAAAAAAAAAAAATATAGATAAACACAAAATTAATAGCATAAAAATCAATGTAACTAGTAAGAATAAAAATCAGTTAAGAAATCGATAATATAAAAAGTTAAATTATTTTGTTATTGTTTTTGTTTTGGTTTAATTTTTAATTAACCTAATTTAGATTGTCCCACTATATACATAAATATATAGTTAAACCAGAATCATAAAATTTATTATTAGATTTCTTTGAATTCAATTTACAGTTAATTATAGTTAATTTGAAATGAATTTTTATCAGTTAATTGATTAAGTTAAGTATGTTCGTAATTTGATCTATATTTGTTGCATAGAACCATTTTGATCCTTTTGTGATTTAACATTGTATAGCTTAGATTTTACGGTGCATTAAAATCAAATGTTCTATTTAACTATCTAAGTAAGTACTTAACATTAAAATATAATATGTTAGGTTGTAATTTATGAATTTTATAACAGTATTTATGTTAAATAAATAAGTTTGTTAGTTTGAAAGGAAAATTTTAGGTAATCGTACATTGTTAAATGAAATACTCAATTTTTTATATTATATTAATCAGTTATTTTATTTTAAAAAATCATAATTAATACAAGGTATGATTCAAAAACTAAAAAATATTATTTTGATCAAAGGACACCTCAGGGAAAAAAGCCAAAGTGCATCGGTTCCTTGGAATCATTCTTAATAAGAATTTAATCATGTTTTGTAATTATTTATTTATATTTAATGCATCGCATAGGATAATGTAATATTACTAAACCAATGGCTACTAAGTAATTATATTAATTTAAAAATTGTCTAATATTAGATATTAATTTATATACCAATATTATTTATTTTGTTTGTACATTTTATAAATATTTGTTGGTAAGGGGGTTTTCTATATATTATTTTTATAATAATTTCTCTTCCAATTAAAAAAATTTGCTACCTTTGAACCGACACTCCTTAGGTTGATACACCATATTGTGTTTAACCACTCGTACCACCATAAGATCGTCATATTCCATTGTTTAATACGTCATTTTTTTATTTTTATTTTGCATACTTGTAGGGAACATTTTTTATATACAATCTATAAATTCTAATTAACATTATTGTTTTTACACTTTTCTAATAATAATTTGTGTAAATAAGTAATAAATAAGATAAAGTAATAAGTAAGAAATATATTTTTTCATAATTAAATAAATTTTAATTTAGAATTATGTACTTATTTTAAATAATAAATATTTTTCTATAAATATTTATAGAATAGATAATAAAAAATAAAAGTAAACTTGTTGTGAAATATTCGTTGTATACTTTGACTCTTGTTTGATTCGTTCTAAAATAACTGCAAATAATCTTTGCTTTACTTTAATTTTTATTTCTATTTAAACCTAACCCTACAGTAGGATCCCACACACTCGTGCTAATTTTATAATATGTATACTTATGTTGTTGATATATTTAAAACACATGATTTATTAATTAAATTCTTTAATAAATTCTTATTTTACAATCAGTTTACCTTTTAACAATATTATCAAGAAATAGTAATTCTAATTAGATCGTTAGGGTCATTTATATTATCAGTTAGTAATAGAAGCAACGGTTTGATTTTAACTTATTATTAATATTTACCTTTTGTTAAGTGCAACTATTTACTAAAATCCATTATCAAATAAGTACTATACATACATTTTTCGAAAATTGTTAAATTCATAATCAATTTTTCAATTTTCGACCAAATATTTAATATATGTATAAAATAATCCAATTATATATAACGCCTTAGTAAAGATTAGATTCATGTAAAAATAAGACTAATATTAACTACTATAGAATTTATTGGAAAACAAAATCAAAATCATTAAAAGCTTATAGATATTGAGTGTAAATTACTTTTCTTAATTTTTTGTTTGTGTTTTTTTTGTTCTTGTTTTATTTATTTTCACTTACATATTTTGCAAAGAACTTGGTCTTGGAAGTCAAAACGTGATGATTAAAATCATCGATTTTTATTTGGTTTTATTTTTTGTTTTTAAATTTGCTTGGTATTTTATTTAAAAGTTGACTTCCTTGCTAACCAAATTGGATTATTTCAAATATATGTATATATTGGTCTTTTATATATATCATTAACGAAGCCTTACTTAAATTTCACATTTTTTAAACAAATTGAATTGAAGTTTTTTTCTGTTTTTACCATAACTTTGAAAGCGTCTAGTGAGTTAACAACTATTTTAAAGAAAAATTGTTAATAATTATTTTTAAATTAGTTTTTAATTAATTTTTTTTGTAATTTCTTTTTACTTTCAGATGAAATTTTCAACGTCAGAACATAAAAAATAATAAATTTCGATAAATAACAAATATTTCAAATATATATATATATATATATATATATATGTATATATATACGATAAAATATATATATGCATATATGTATTTTACATTAAATATATTATAATTTTTGAATATAAGTTTTTTTGGTCGAATTAAATAATAAAATTATTAATATAAGTTTTAAGTAAAAAAATAATTATTATAAAATTGGAGTAACTTCACTAAATAGAATTTTATAAATTATTTATTATGGAGTGTTGTTTATCTGAGGAAGCCAAAGAGCAAAAACGTATTAATCAAGAAATAGAAAGGCAATTACGTCGAGATAAAAGAGATGCAAGACGAGAACTTAAATTGCTTTTATTAGGTAAAATCTAAATCCTATTGAAATTAAATTTTTAATAATAAAAACTTTAATTGAATAACTCTTAAATTTTTGAAATATTAATTATAGGTACTGGTGAATCCGGAAAATCCACATTCATTAAACAGATGCGAATTATTCATGGTAGTGGTTACTCCGATGATGATAAAAAAGGTTTTATAAAATTAGTTTACCAAAATATTTTTATGGCTATGCAATCCATGATAAAAGCCATGGATATGTTAAAAATACAGTACGGCTCTCCCGAAAATATAGTATGTTTTTTAAAAAATTATATTTTAAAATTAATAATTTTAAAATTTAATTTTGAATAATTCTAGGAACATGCGGATTTAGTACGAGAAATTGATTATGAAACAGTAACAACATTTGAAGATCCATATGTTACAGCAATTAAAGGTTTATGGGCAGACAGTGGTATACAAGAGTGTTATGATCGAAGAAGAGAATATCAGTTGACTGATTCAGCTAAATAGTAAGAGTTTCCGGTTTAATTCTAAATTTCAATTTTTAAACGCATGCAAACACTCAAGTCTACGAAATAAGAAGCTTTTTAAGCACAGTTTCTTTGGAAAATTGAAACTAAACAAATATTAATATTTACTATACATACATTCATTTTTTTTTTGTTAATAGGAATGTTTTCTTTTCTAAAATAGGAATTTACAAAATTAATTTAAATAGTGCCTTAAATTCTTTCATTTATTTAAAATCAATTACAATTAAAATAAATTGTAATAGTATCAAATTATTAGGAACAATATTTAATTATTTTTATAATCTTATATTATTTTGAGCAGGTTGTGGAATTGATAACTTATTATAACGTAATTAATTATTTTAAAATATCCGAAAATTAGTAAGGCACTTAATTAGAAAATATTCATTCAAAATTTTAAAATTAAAATTGGTGTAAAATTTTTATTAATCGTGTTTTAAATTTTTAGTATATAATTCTAACAATTTCTAACAATTTTCAAAGTTTAAAATAAATGGGAATATTAATTAATTGTGAAAACTTAAAATTTTAAAGAAAAACACGAAATTAAGTTGAATTATGGAATAAAACACAATTTAATTTTACTTTACCAGTTATCTTATGGAAATAGATCGAGTTGCAGGACCAAATTATTTACCAACCGAACAAGATATTTTAAGAGTGCGAGTACCAACTACTGGAATTATCGAATACCCATTTGATTTAGAAGAAATACGATTTAGGTATTCATTTTATTTCCTGAAGTTATTTCTTATTTTGTTTTTTTTTCGGTGTGGTTTTCATAAGTATCTGTTAAGTGTTTGCATCTGTCTTCCTTATGTAAAACAAAAATACCATTATATTTTAACAAAATAACAAATTATATCATTTTTTACTCCATTGCACGTTTTTTCACTTATTAATTTATTTATGTGTTATGCATGTGCCGAAATTATAAAATAACAAAATAAAAAAAAATAAAAAATAGTTATTTAAGCGATCTCGATCGAATTGAAAAACCAGATTTTTTGCCAACGGAGCAAGATATTTTACGTGCTCGAGTACCGACTACCGGAATTTTAGAATATCCATTTGATTTAGATGGAACAGTGTTTAGGTATTTTATTTAAAAATCAATTACTATAACAAATTTTTAATGTTAATAAAAACTTACGAGTATCGCTTAAAAGTATGCTATATAATATTATACTTTTTTATAACTTATTATATTGTATTATGGTAATTATAATTAAATGCTTACGTTTTAAATAGTTATTAACTTATGTGTATGCAATACTTTGGCTCGGTTTATTTTAATGGCTTTGTATATGTTAAAAATATGTTATTTCAATAAATTAACTAATGGTTTTCAATTTTAATTCTAAAAGGATGGTTGATGTAGGAGGACAGAGATCAGAAAGAAGAAAATGGATTCATTGTTTCGAAAATGTAACATCAATTATATTTTTGGTGGCGTTATCTGAATATGATCAAATTCTCTTCGAATCCGAAAATGAAGTATTTTATATATCTAAAAGAATATAATTACTTTTTTTTAAACATATATTTTCTTTTTTAGAACCGGATGGAAGAATCTAAAGCTTTATTCAAAACCATTATTACATACCCATGGTTCCAAAATTCTTCGGTTATTTTATTCTTAAATAAAAAAGATTTATTAGAAGAGAAAATCATGTATTCACATTTGGTAGATTATTTCCCAGAATTTGATGGTAAGCTTAAAATTTTTTAATTATTTATTTAGAATTAAAATCAAATTAATTTTCTTCAATTAAAATAATATTAAAAAAAAAATTAAACAAAATATTTAACTATTAAACTAAAAGGAGCAAAACAAGATCATATGGCTGCGAAAAATTTTGTTTTGCAAAAATATCTAGATGCTAATCCAGATCCAGATCGACAGTGTTATTCTCATTTTACAACTGCTACAGGTTTTAAAAGAATTTATAAATACTTTTCAAGTAAAATTTATGCTAGTGTAAAAAATGCAATTAAATTGTTTGTAGCATAATCTTACTAGACAGTAAAACCTGCTAGATATCCGTATTTTGAAATAATATTATTTTTTCAATTTAAGATTTCAATAAAATTTTAATTTTAAATATTTGGTTCCTGCTTCAAATGTATTTTTGTATATTTTAGCTAGTTTATTTTATGTAATTTTAGGGCCTCAGCGTGATGCAATAGCAGCTAGAGAATTTATTCTTCGTATGTTTGTAGATCTTAATCCTGATTCAGAAAAAATTATTTATTCTCATTTTACTTGTGCTACAGGTAAGTAATATATAAACCAAACTATTAGTTTATATATAAATAATTTTTTTTTTTATGAAATACAAATTCAATTAATTTTTCTAAAAATATAAATATTCATTTCTCTATAATATCTTTATTTAATGTACAAACTTTTGTGCGATTGCGATTTAATTTTCAATTTGCAAAAAATATTTTGAAAGTGTTCTACAACATAAGTTTAAATAAAGAGATTATTTTAAGAGCTTAAAATATAATATTCGATAACAGTGACAAAACATAAGTTCGTTGACTACGTTCCGCTTTCTTTTTTTTTTCCTTTATTTTTTATTATTATTTTATAAGAATCTTTGTTATACTAAAAATATTTAAATTCAATTACCATGTGCTGTAACTTTAAAAATCTATTATTACTATAAAATCATATTATTAAAACTAGGAACATACGTATATTACACAATCTTTTAAACATGATCATGACTTTTAATAAGGTAAATACAAATTTTAATATATATACGCTTTAATATTGTATCCTAATGTAAATTATTTGAAATTAATTGTTGTTGTTAGAATGCTAGACCAATTTTTTAATTACATTTATTTAAATATTATTCAATAATTTTTTTTCTATTTTCTTTTATTTAATAAATGAAATTTTAAAGACACTGAAAATATTAAATTGGTCTTTTGTGCCGTAAAAGATACAATTATGCAAGCTGCTTTAAAAGAATTCAATTTGGGTTAATTTTTGTTTTCATTTTTTTTTACAATTGATAATACAATATCAACAATTAAATAACGAAATTAAAATGAGAAAATGATTGTTTTACATAAAAAAAAAAACAAAAACGAAACTGAAATGTAATAAAATTTAAAATTAACAAAATAAAATTGTATGTTTATGATGGTTCTGTTGTATTTTTATTTTTAAATTGCTGCAATATTATTCATAACACAAGGTAAAATATATATGAATTTTTTTCATTTTGATTGTTTGTTATTATTTAATTTTCATTTTTATTTAAAATTTCAATTTATTATTATTTCAGAATATGAAATATTTTATTTTGACTTTGCTTTACTTTGTTTGACAATCTTGTAGTAAGATTCAACATTTTGCAGCATTTACCTATTTTTTCCACATTTTTAAAACAAATACACCAAATTATAATTTAAAATAAATTTTTATTAAATAAAATAAACTCTTTCAAATGTTTTTGTTATTTAGGTGTTTACCCTGTTCATTTAATTTTTAATTAAAATTATTAAAAAGCCTATTTTTTTATAATAAACTATATAAGCCGTAAAGCTTGCTTCAAAATCTTTTCAATAGTTTGTAGATCCTTATTACTAGTTGTTATTTCTAAGAAAAATAAAATCAAAAATTTATTTAAAAATCAATGGTGATTCATAATATAATTTTTGAGCCCACATTCTGCATAGAAAAAAGAGTTCTAGCTACTTGGAACATTTATATTTCTATAAAGATTTCTATAAGATTCATAAGTTAAGAAAATTCAAGTGCAAAATATTAAATCATTGGTGAAGTAAGTTTGTTAATAAACCTCTAATCTGGTTTTAAGTCGTTTATAATATCAAATTAAAAAATTTAAGGTACGTCCTTAAACTTTCAATCTAATTTTGTCCTTTAACTGAATTTTTAAATTAATATTATACATACTTTTGATAATTATTATATTAGTTTCGTTTTTAAAATTTTGAGAAAAATGTGCTTAAAAGTTTAGTTTCATTGTTCATTCGGCCGTTCATCTATTTACAAAAGTTATATGACTTTTAAAAAAATTAATTTTGTAGAACTTTTTTCAAGAGAAAAATTTTCCATTTTTAAATAAATTGAATTTTGACACCTGGCAAATGTAGTAAAAGAAAGATGCACAAATTTAAAGTTAAAACATTGTATTTTTAAACATCTAAACGACTTTTCTCATATAAATAGGGTTTCCTTTATTAAAAAAAGTATCTATTTTGTCATTACAAATATTAAAAATTTGGATACAACAAAAATGGGAAATATGAAATGTTTTATGTTATTTGAATTTAAAAATTTGCACCTTTAAAGACCATTGGTTTTTCATATTGCCTTGTTTAATGTATTCGATGTATGTTATTTCATAATTTAAAAGTCATTTAAGTCATATATCAAATTAATTTGTTTCACAAAAAAAAAAAACAAGAAAAATTAATTAGGCCGTTTAAAATTATATAATTTTTGTCTAAACTAGAAGTATTTTTATTACTTAAAAATTAATTAAATTTTTTAAACTAAAAAAAATCGTTAATATTTAATTAACATTTTTAAAAAACAAACAAATGAATGGGTTATATGAATACAATAATTCAAACAAAATTGACGAAAATATAAAATTGAATTGAAACAAAAGAATAATTGAGTGTAAATTTTGTTTTAAATTAACAACTTTAGTACTTTTAGTGCCTTATTTCCAGCCTAAAAATATCATATATAATTAATTCATATTAAAATTTTTCAAGAAAATTTGCAATAAACAAAATCCTACATTAAATATTACCCCAGTCTGAAAATCGTCCTTTCGTAAATATTTAAACTTTCAAAAAGTATGTTATATTTTATTTAAAATTTATGCAATACATAATATATAAAAATTAAAAACACGTAAAAATTCTTTGTTTAAATGATTGATAATTAATTTTTTTTTTGAATATTAAAAAGAGATTAGTATTATATTATGTTGTTATTGTTCTTTCGAAAGGGGCCTTTTAACGGCCAATGCACTTAGATCCTGGGACCTATAACGTATTCTAGTTAAAAAACTTCTAACTAATAATTAAGTTTGAAACTAAATATTAGTTTAAAAAAATTGTGAATAAAATTATTTTGTTATAGAATTTTTTTAATTTGTTATTTCTTATCTCATTTTTAATTTGTTCCTTATGTTGTTATCTCATTTTTTATTTAAATTTTGAAGTTTCTTTTCTTTTTTATAAGTGTCAAAATCTTAATTTTTTCTTTATATAATTCTGTTTTTCTTCATTTTTTTCACCACCTTCTCTAATTTCATAATGAAGATAGATGATCGGTTCTTCTTATCATCATATTTTTAAATTAACATTCTATTATCTAATGAAAATATCTCTTAAGGTGCAAAATATTTACATAATTTTTTATTTATGCCATAATTTATTATTTATTTAATAAATAAATTGGAGATGAAATTATCAATTTTTATTTTAAATTTTTTAAAATAACAAAAAAAATTCTCTAATTTTTATTGAAAGTTTTGAGTGAAATTTTGGAGTTGTCAGTTTATTCTGAAGATCGGTATACTAAATGGAACGCTTTAAATTTTTTTAATAAAAACATTAAATTGAAATGAAACGATTGATTTGTATGTAGTTATACATACTCTGATTTTAAAGATTTGTATTTTTTTTTTAAGAATTGAATTACTGTATATTTTTTGAATATTTTACATATATATTTTTTTTTCTGTATTAAAATTTTTAAAGATAAATTAATTATTAATATTTTGTAAAAAAAAAAATTTCAGATACTGAAAATATAAGATTTGTTTTCGCAGCTGTGAAAGATACAATTTTACAGTCGAATCTTAAAGAATATAACTTGGTCTGAGATGGATCTTTTAGGAGCTAATCTGGTGATGAAATTTGTTGTCATATATATTCCTTTTTTACAACATTTGTAAATGCGTACACTTAAATATTAGTCAAAACACAAAACAAATAAAAATTAATATAATATAATTATAAAAATATAAAAAAAAAAAAAAAACGGATAAAAATTAGCGACGCAATCAAAAAAAAAAAACATAATTCTTAACAAAAAAAAAAAAAAAAAAAACAAAAAACATTTAAAAAAATGAAAATATTTCAAATGTTTGCGTGATGCTACTCTGAGTTTTGATATAAACAATTTATATATTTGCTGTAGGATGCTTATATATTCATATATGTATGTACAAAAAGAAAAAATAATTAATAAAAAAAAAAAAAAAAAATAATTAACACAAAAAAAAACAAGATAAATTTTTTGTTTAAAGAATGTATTATGCATATATATTTCATTTGCTATAAAAACAGAAAAATAAACAACAAACTTCAACAAATTCAAAAAAAAAAAAAAAAAAAAAAAAAACAGACAAACAAATTTATAACATATTATAAATAGTAAAGAAAATCTCAATGTATAATACATTTAATTAAATAATATAAAATAAATAAAAAAAATATAAACTATATTTGGATATTGAAATTCATATATATACATACTACATACATCATAAATATGTGATATGTACATAAAAAATTTATATACATATATGCATATATATGTCAAAAATTTTATATATGAATTATATATCTTTATATATTTATATATAAATAATTAAATTCATATATGAAAAAAATAGTTGCATTTAAAAAACTAAAAAAAAAAAAAAAAAAAAAAATCATAAAATTATGTAAACTTTTTTTGCAGTATTTAAGTATTAAGACCGGTTCATTCTATATACTACATTAAAAAAAAAAAAAAAAACTATTATAAAACTAATAAATAAAAAAAATGTTCTAGTATATATATATATATATATATATATATATATATATATATATATATATGTATTTTGCTTTAATCGAAAAAAAAAAAATATATTAATTCCTTTTTTTATTTTGAAAGTAAAAAAATAATTATATCTTTTGCAGATTAAATATGAGTTTTTTCAATTTCAATTCCGATTTTAACAATTGAATTATTATGTAAAATATATAAATAAATAATATATAATATTATATTAAACAACAATTACTATGAAAAAACCCATCTTTAATCTTCAATACAAATTTAGAATGAACGGAATACAATTTTTGAATATTTTCCATGTAATTTTTTTTTTTTTTTTTTTAGTTAAGTGTTAATAAAGTAAATTTGAAAAAAATAAATGAAAAAACGAAAAAAAAAAAAAAATTAAACAAAAAATAATTAAGCTGAAAATTTTGTAAAAATAATTCGATTTAGTTTCCTAACTAAAAATAGTTTTAATATTTGAAATATAATATGAAATAAAATTTGAATTCATATAGAAAAGTAAATAAAAATTAGTTGTTATTATTTTAAATTTTTAAAGAGTACATCTTTTTTTTTTTTTTTGTTTTATTTATATTTTTATTTTATTTTTTTATTTTTATTTTTTTATTTTTATTTTTTTTTTTAGAAATAATTATTTAGAGAAGAATTAAGAAACAATGCGCCTATTATAAATAATATGCCAACCATTAAAAATTATTTAATAAATTAAGTAATATACAACTTTAAAAAAAAAAAAAATTAAATAAATAAAATGTAATGGAAAATTTAATGAATTTTTATTATTTTTATAAGTAAAATTCGCAAAAAAAAAAAAATTATTTTAAATTTAATTTTTATTTTAAAATTTTGTAAAGAAAAATCAAATTGTTTAGAAAATTATTTTACACTTATATATTAAATTATCATATATTATTTTGTTGTTATATTTTCAATGGATCATTATTTTATTTATAAATATATATATATATAATAATTAATTATGAATAAAAATTAAAAAGAACAATTTATTTTTTTTTTCTGTTTTGTTTTTTAATTTTGAATTCATTAATTTTTCCATTATCTAAATTTTAAAATGGAAGAATTAAAAACTATACTGATTTTTTTTATTCCTCTTCACTTTTTTTTTTTTTTTTTTTTGAATATTTACATAAGATTTATATTCAGTAGTTGAAAAAGAGCATGTGATGCTGGCTTGTTGATTGAAATATGATAAATATATTAAAAATGAAGATAAAATCAAATGGGGACTGTAATTATTATTGTTTTTGGTAAACAGTACTTTAATGTTTTTATTTTTTTAAAGGTGAAGCAGCTTATAATGTATTTTGTTTTGCGAAATTAAATGTGTTAAAAATTATTGTAAAAAAAAAAAAAAAAATAATAATATTATTTACATTTGTTTTTTTTTTTTTGTTACCAGCAGCTCTAACCACTGAAATTCCAATATTGATGTTAATTATAATAAATTAAAATTTATTTAAGGTTTCTATAATAATTCTCTGATTAAATATGATGAGATATTTAAAATAAATTAAGTAATAAAAAAAAAATATATATATATAACTAATTTTTTTACATTTATTTGTTGCTTAATATTTTTACTATTATCATTTATTTTTCAGCTTTTTCCATTTTTCCATTAGCAATTAATAGATGTAACAGTTGTGTTATTATTATACAAATTTATTATTAAAAAAAAAAACAAAAACAAAAATAAAATAAATAAAATGAAATGAAAACAAAGAACAGAAAACCTGTCTTCGAATATGAATAATTTACTTTCCTACTGCATAAAAAATTTTCTTTAAAATAAATTAATAAACATTTGCAACTATTTTATAAATAGATACACCAAATTAATTAAGTAAGGATTAAATTAAAAAAAAAAAAAAAAAAAATTTTCAAAATACAAAAAAGAAAGGAAAAGAATCTAAATTTAAATAAAAGAAATTAAAGTATAAGACTTTCTTGAATACTTTAAAAAAAAAAAAAAATCTTTTTATGTATTTTATTTTTAACCTATAATAAAAATAAATTTATTAAATTTAAAAAAAATAAATAAATAATTTTTTATTTTTATTTTCATTTCACAACAAGAAATTTTTAATTGAATTTTTTTATTAAACAAAACATAAAATATTAAAAATGCAAAAAAAAAAAACATAATTTACGAAAATTACATTTAAAAACTTAAGTATTTTGTGATTGTTGTCTTTGTAATATTTATCTTTTTTTAATAAAAACAAAAAATAAAAAAAAAAAATAAAATAAAGAAAATCGTATTAAAAAATAAACGCTAGAATAAAAAGAAACACTATATCTTCAATAAAAAAAAATAATTATATAATGTAAATTATTCAAAAAAAAAAAATAATAAAATAAATAAATAAATATTGCGCAATACCCGAAACTTAACAAAAACTGAAATGAGCACAAAAAAAGTGTGTGAAAATTTTTATTTTATTTGATATAAACAAAACAAACTAAAAATAAAATGATAAACAAACTTTATAATTTGCATTTCTTTCAAAGAAGAAACAAAAAACAAAAAAAAAAAAACAAATAAAGTTTAAAAGAAGAAAAAAAAAACTTTATCTTAGTAGCATTCCGAACCAAAATTTGAAATCTGTAGGAAATGTAAAATTTAAGCATAAAATAAAATATTTAAAAAGATAAAAGGTTGTACATATTTTAAAATATTTTTTATGAAAACACCATCTAAATATTTTTTATGAAAACACCATTTTTGAACTAAATGAAAAACCTTTTTTTTTTATTAATAAGAGTTGTTGGATAACTATAATAGATCTTTCGATTAATAAGCAATTTCGATAATAATTATTTTCAAAAATAATATACATTATACTGAATATATTTGCTAAACATTGACTTGTTGCGCTATTAAATATTTAACTGCTGTACGGATTAAAAGATCAAGCATATTTGCAAAACAATTTGAAAAAAAGTGCTAATTAGTAATTATGGAATGACATTTTTATGGGTATGCATACGTTAACTTTGTAGCTTATTACAGCTTCCCAAAATTTGAAAAAATCATATTTCTACAATATTCAATTTTAATTTTATTTTTAATTTTTTTAAATTACTTTTAATATTTATATTTATATAAATTAAAATTACTTATTTTTATCTTTCCAAATATGATGTTTATATTTGATTATGACATAAAAAATTAGTACTTTTAATATAAAAGAAAAATTTGATTAAAACGTTATAAACAACATTTAAGATCTATAACAACTTTAACCTTTATAAACCATAACAAAAGTAATATATTTTAAAATATGACGTTTTTTCATTTACGTTAGATTAGATTATGTTTTAGATTAGAATCTTCAAATTTCAAAGTAGAACATTCGAAAGGATTGAAGCATTAATTGGAAAAGTAGCTTCTAAATTTAACAAGTGACAATTTTTATGAAAATTTATAAACAGAATAAACTAAAAAAATTTTGTTCTTACTAGTTGCAAAAATGAAGTTGGTAGAAGTATAATTTTATTTTTAATATTATTGATATTTTATATAAAACATATAAATCTTTAGAAAATGATATTAATCATAATATTATCTGACAAAGAATCAAAATAAAAATTGAACAAATTGATGCTTTGCTTATCTCCAGTACTTTTTGCATTGAGGCAAGTACCCTAAGAATTAATATAATTCATTTTACCTGTTAAAGTACATATATGAAGGACGCAAAGGAAGTAAAGTAAGTATTAAACATCAGCTTAAGACCTTTGTGATTAAGAAGCTACATCAGAAAATTTTCACTATTTTCACTATTTAAACTTTAGAAGCGATGAGCAGTTGAAAAATGAAAATTTTCTTTATTTTGTTAGATATGTACCTGAAATCTGGTCACCTTAATTTCTTTTAAAGGTAAAATGCAAATATTAATATACAAAGAACATTAGCTATGTAAATCCTTTTTTTATAGTTACATATATACTATATAAAGGATTTTAAAAATTGAAGACAAGTGCTGACTTCAGAATTGCATATATCTGCGGTATTACTACTTTTACTACAATGTAGATGTTAACCACAAATATACAATGCATTTATTTAAATTGCATATTAAACTTTTGAAGTGTAAACATCTGCTTAAAATTGTCAAAAACTATTTTACTTTTTTTTTGTTTTTGTATACATAAAATACCCACTTTTATACACATTATCTGCGTATAGCAAACAACATTGAATGTAAAACTTTGTAGATATCTGTGCATATAAACTTTTTGAACTCTACACTTTGTAGTACTACAATATATCTACAATTTTGAACTCAGAGAACATTTATATTTACATAGGGATTCCCATTATCGTACTTACATATGTGAATGCATTTTTTTTTTAATTTACGTCACTTTAATTTTTAAAAAAACGTACTCTTATATATATTTTTTATATCAGTATCGTTTTAATAAATTTTCTGTCAACAGCTGCATTCAATTAAGAATTTTTGAAAGAATTTCATTCTAAAACATTTTCTATTTTATAATTTGTTAAATTTTATTGACTTTTTTCTGTTTATGGGTTTTAAAAATTAAAAATTTTCCTACATATTTATAAGATCCTAAAAATATGCAATTCTTTCAAAAAATCATGTTATATAAAAAAATGCTTAATTATTTTGTTTTTAGTTGTTTTTATTTATTATTCTCGGTCGAACTTACAAACAAAAAGTAAGAATTAAATTAAGGAAATATAGCTTAAATATTATTAATAATTAAATAAATAATTCCAAAAAAAATTATTATATATTTATAAAAAAAAATTCGCTATCGTTTCAGCTCGTTTTTCTCTTGTATTATTTAAAAAAAAATTTTATTTTGCGTTGCGCGTTTTAATATTATTGGAGCTATAATACATAATTTTGTATTAATTTTTATTATATATAGGTGAACATATAAAGTTAGGCCATTGTTAAGGTACCAGCCCCGAGCCCAAATCCTACACCTTTTGGTCCGAAATTTCTACCATAACAACTTCTACAATAAATATCACCATCTGGGCCATCATTTAAATTAGTTGAATCCAATGATTTTCTACAATCTGCACAATTGAAGCAACGTTTATGCCAAATTCTTGTTTTGCTAATCATTTGTTCAGCAGCATATACTGCATATCCACAACGTGGGCAACCATTTGCTGATTTGAGGCCACATGTGGGTCTACCATCAGGTCTAAAATTATATTAAACGTATTTATTATATAAATTTCGTTAATATTATTGTTAAATATAGTATTTGAATGTAAATAATAAGTATATATGTATGTATGTATTAATAAACTTACAATGCAATATGTGGATCACCACCGGTTGAGACTAAAGTTGGAGCGTGTCCGTAACCAAAACCTTTTGGTCCGAAAAGTTTACCATAACAAGCTCTACAATGAATTTCTTTATCAGGGCCATCACAAGCTAACATTGAATCCAATGGTCTATGACATTCAGCACAATTAAAGCATTTTTTATGCCAGAAAGCACCTTTAGATAATTGTTGTTCAGCGGCAAATACCATACCACCGCATCTTGGACAACCTTGTCCTTCAGGTGCTTTAATTGAAGTTGTATCTGCATTATAGAAGGGACGCGAGTTGGAAATTTCTTCATCACTAAAATAAAATATATTTAATTAGAATATATAGATGCTGTTTGTTTATAAGTTACATACGTCAAACCATCAGTTTGAAGAAAACCTGATCCACAGGCAAATCCATATCCATGTGGACCCCATTTTTTTCCGTAGCAAGTTTTACAGTAAACATCTTTGTCAGGTCCATCGCATGCTATAATTGAATCTAAAGTTTTTGTGCAATCCTTACATTTGAAACACTTTCTATGCCATTCTCTTCCCTTAGAAAGAACTTGTTCAGCAGCGAAAACAACACCACCACATCGTGGACAACCTTGACCAGGTGCAGCTTGAATTTTGGCTGTATCGATAACTGTAGTTTTTGGAGCCATATCACTGTATTATATTTTGTTAGAAAAAGAAAAAAATTGAATGGTAAATTTATATTTTTCTTATGGTAAAAATATAAAATGATTTTTTGAAATGACATCAATTTTTCATAATAATAAACAACCACAAAAATGCAATTTTAACTTATCAATATTTCTTCAGTGGTATTAAATTAAAAAAAACTTAAGGGTATGATAAACAAAACACGATATTACAAGAAACAACAATTATTTAATGGTATATTTTTGGGTTTTTATATATATATACATATACCTACAATTGATATATATATATACCTACCTAAAATTGCGATAATTTTATGCTTAATCATTAACTATCTTTGTCAATTAAAATAAAGAAGAACGAAGAAAATAGTATGTAAGTATATTTTTAACTAATAATGTATGTACTTATAAATTAATACTATTATAAGTACAAATTTTTGATCTCCCAATTTTTTTCCATTTTAAAAGATTCCTAAAATAGCATAATGTATGTAATAAGTAATAAAAGAGGAATGTCATTTCTAGTAATAGCCAATATAAAAAAAATTTAAATAAGATTGGAGAATTAAACTGCTTAGACAATGACAGAAAAAAAGGATTTAAAATTGCTTTGAAAAGGATAATTTAAAATTTTAAAAAGATCTTTACATATTTTATAAAACAAAATACAAAACCATTCATGTGACATAAAAATTTAAAAAAAATTAAATTTTGAATAAGAAAATTCTAAAATAGATAAATGTGGTTTCAATTATATATGTATTTTAAAACATTAAAATTTTTGATAATTACATAAGAAATTTTTTTTTTATCTTTCTATGTTAATCTTATTTTTAACACCTCCATATTTTTAATTTCAATGGATAGAAAAAAAAGAAAAACAAAATTATTGAAATTTATATTTTGTTAAAATAATTCCTGTAACAAATTTTAATTTTGTTTTTCTTTGCTTTATTTTACATTAAAACAATATTATTATTTGGTACAACTCCCACCTACATAAATTATTTTGAAAAAAATACAAAAAAAAATTAAAAAAAAACAAATAAAGGCATCTAAAAATTTGCCATATTTACTATACATATAGTCATCAGATACATCATATATAATCATATATAAAATATGTATACCAAATTTTACATTCTGAGTCATAAGAAATAAAGAAATTTTCTAAAATTATTATAAATGGAAATGAAATTCGGGTATGGCGAGGAAATCTAACAACATTATACATAAAATTATATATAATTTTTAAAACTATACTAAAGTTAGACACATAAAATACTTCTATAACATCTACTATTCTACATATTATTAAAGATATATATGTATATATATAAAATTTTAATTTGTACGTCATTTCACCTCTGCCATTCCTCGTCTCTTATGTCTGACATTAAACCAATCGATGATATTCCTATATGACCATAACCACGAGCACCAAATCTTGTGGCATAGCAACCTAAAGCAAATTTTTTTCTTAAAATAAAAAAATTCCTAATTTTTTTTGTTTTTTTTTATTTTGATATATTTTTTATACAATTTTATACTTTTTATTTTATTTAATTTAAAGAAAATTTAAAAAAAACATATATACATATTTATATATTAAATAAATAGATACATATATATGTACATATGTATATTTTTTTAAATGAACAAAATTAAAATACTATATGGGTAAAAAAAAACAACACGAAATGTTTCAACACGAAAATTTCTTTCATTTATAAAATTTTCTTTCATTATGGATCAAACATATAAAAATGCGATTTTGGTACAGAATAAAAATTATTTAATTAAATTTTAAATTTAACTCAATTGTTAATTAAAAAAAAAAAAAAATAATAATAATTAATTTACAAGAAAATTATACTTAAAATGGAATTTAAAAACAAATATCTAATCATAATAATACAACAAAAGTCATTCGTAATTAAATTCAAAAAATTTAACGAAACTAACGAAATAAAAATTAACCACTACAAATGTAAAAAAAAAAAAATGAAAATTTTTTTCTTAAAACAAGAATAATATATTATATATTTATACATTCATACAAACACACAAACATATGTAAATAAAAGTATAGGTACGTAATACAAAATGGTGTTTTCTAATAGATTTGTTTACCGTTGTTTGTGTATAAAAATAAAATAAACAAAAAATGAGTACATACAATATAAATGTTTGAACATGTGTGCGTCGAAAATATGAATTAAAATAATATTTTGTTTTTTTATTTTTTTTTTTTTCATTAAAATAAACTAGTTGTTTATTTTTAAACATTACTATTTTTAATACATATGTTATTATCTTTAGGTTAAAATAGTTTTTATTTTTGTTTTTTTTCGTTTTATTTGAAAACGAAATTTAAATTAATTTTTACAAGATGTATATTTATTTACAAATGTATACACATATTTCTTATCCATTCAGACTGTACAATTCGCGATGGTAATACTTTCTTCTCATTTACTATATTTTAATTTCTTTCTAATCTAAATTAATATTATAATATAAGTAGGTACCTATTGAATTAAATCATGATCAGATTTTAGAAATTTCTCTAAATTATAAACCATAAGAAGTTATTCTTTTTATTTTACCCTTTTGATTTTAAAAATCAAATTTTTAAAAGTATTTTTATTTTATAAGAGATGCATGCTATTTAAAGCCTCTAAATTTTGGTTTATACATATATCAAGTTGAAGAGTACTTATATTATTTTGAACAGCACTGTAATTTGATTACGCAAAACAACAAAAACGTTTTTTTTTTTTTTTTTTTAATGTTGATAGAAAACGTGGTCATAATTATTTTTATCTTAAATTTACTATAAAAAAAAAAACAAAAAAGAAGAAGAAAAATGGCACAAAAAATATATAGTTTAAAATTTTCGAGATTTATAAAAAAAGAAAAAAACAGAACGAAATTCATTTTAAAATTATAAATATTATAGTAGATTTTAAATTATGTTGTTTTTTTTTTTTTTTTGTTTGTTTTGAAAATTTTTTTTAAACATACCCATTCTGGAAATAAGCATCACTTTGAAGAGCTCCACCACCTTGACCATAACCGTATCCTTTTGGACCGAATTTCTTAGCATAGCATACTAAACATAAAACACAAATTTAATTAGACACAAAAGTTATAATGTAATGTATTTATAAATGATATTATTTATTGTTATTTTTTTTTTTTACTAAATTAGTATAAATATATGTCAGTATGTATTATAAATAAGAGCAGTAAAAACACAAACACACTATTATATTTTTTTTCTTTTTTAATAAGATTTAAAAGACTTTTTAATTAATGCAATATTTAATTAAATTTTAATTTTCATTAAATTTTAAATGATAATATTATGTATTAATTATTATAGCATTATTTTTTTGTGTAAGTAAGTATATATATTTGGGTGAGATTAAACTGAGAATATTTTATATATTATATTTTCAAGAAAATACTGAAATATTTTTTGCGAGCCTCTTTGAAAAAAAAAAAAAAAATTTAAACAATTTGATTTTGGAAAAAATTAAAAAAATAAAAAGCATTGCTAACAATTACCTAGAAAAGTTTTGCTGTTATTTCCAGCTTTAAGCAGCTTAAAATTATAAAGCAAAAATTAATTTCCTTTTTCTTTTTTTTCTTTTAAGGATATAATATATTATATACATTATAGTATTATTTAATATTAAAATATATAAATGTATACAAAAAAAAAAAAAAGAAAACCAAAGTATAATGTAACAAGTTGAAAATTTATCGCACCTCTACAATAAATATTTTTATCGGGACCTTCGCAGCAAGTCAAAGAATCAAGGCCTTTTTTACAATGTCCGCATTTAAAGCACTCCTTGTGAAACATCTATATTAAGTATATAATACAATTGTAATACATTTATTTATTATTTTATTAAACTTTATATATTAAATTATTATATGTATATATGTATCTATATATGTGCTAGGGTTAAAATTTCAATTTTCAAAACTTATTTTCTTTACTAAAAAAAAAAAATTTTTTTACAATATTTTCCACCTTAATTAAAAAAAACGACGTAAAATTGTCCTATATTTATCACAGATATAAAAAGAATTTATACGAAAAAAACATATTTGAGGTACTCATAAGGTACTCTTTAAAATATTTGAAAAGAAAAATGATTACATATTTTAACAAAATAAACACTAATTTAGAAATTTATGTCATACGAAGGTGATATATTTGTACAGTGATAAACCGGTACAGTGGCAGAACATCTGTAAAATTAATTCTTTTATTTTTAGAATTAATTCCTTTTTAAAAGCTGACGGATCTTAGTTCCACTAAATCGTGGACTTTAATCTCATTTCAAAGAATAATTAAAGTCCACTGACAACTAAGATTTTAAAATAGTGGGAGCTGCCGCCCACAAAACCCTTGCTAAACAAATTTTTGAAACTCTGATTTTTTAACCAACAAACCAACTATACAATTCATCAAATATAAAATCCCTCCGAATTGGGAATGTATTATTAATTAAGAATGCATTATGCACCATGCAAGTGGTATACCCGTAGTAGTAAATTACAATAATATTAATGACTAATATCAATACCAATAATAATAGTGCTACAGTAACAATGGGGTTGCTTTCAATTAATTACCTCATCCAGTTATACATACTATATACATATATAACTGCAGGTGTTATATACTACATACAGTCCCACCCCCAATTTAATGTTTTCGCATCCTTGTCCTATGCTTTCCTATTCCTACTCTCTACCCAATATACTACTTTATCAGGTAGAGGTTTCATCCTATTATATTGGCAAAAGGAGGAGAGGGGTTTAGTTAGTCATTAAGAATCTGACACTACTAAGGAGAAATTCTTGGTTTGTGGAAGATTCCCATCTCCCTTAGTAAAAAAAAAAACCAACTCTAAAGTTTTTCTTAATTGTTTTTTTCATGCATTAGCCCCCATTATATTTACATATTAAATACGCTTAATTGCTCAAATTATAATAATAAAAACTTTTCAGGAATAAGGCTTCATTTGTTTTTAATTAAGACAATTTAACAAAAAAGTTCTTAACTATTAAAATTAAATCAATATCAATTTTAAATTATTTTACAGAAGAAAAAAAATATATTATAAATTATACGAATTATACTATAATAATTATAGTGAGTTAGAATGTATATTTTTGCTCTACGTATTCTATTAATTTTGTTTTTTAATACCAAAAATATTTTGGTTCTTAATTTCAATTCAAAATTTGAACTCGCGGATTTTAATTCTTTTTAATTACGGGCATATTATTTTTTAACTATTATAGTTAACCGAACTTTTGAATGAAATGTTTACTGAGAAATCAATAACAAGTACACATATTTGTTGGATCGATTCTATTATAAATTCAAAATACATTTACGATTTACCCATATATCCTAACATTCATTTATAAATGTATTAAATATCGGAATCTTGGTGGCGTAGTGGTTAAAAACGTGGCTTATTAACAAGAGGAAGCGCGAGTTCAAATCTTGTACAGGTTGCAAGTTTTATTAATTGAAAACAGATTCTCTTGCTATCAAATATGGCCGAAAGCCTCATGACTTGCGCTACTTTCATAAATTTAAATTAGCAATAGTATTGTTTGGTTAAATAAAATAATATTAAATATTGGTTATTGATTATTTTAGAATACTTTTTAGCAATACAATATAAATTATATATAATATTTTATTAAATTACTTCAAATATATAGATTTATCGTATGCCGAATTCATTTCTTATTCATGGTAAATTAAAAAACTTCAATAGGTTAATTTTCAAATTAATTATTTATAATTAGACTAACGTGTCGTGTAAAGTGTTTGTTTACAATATCATTATTCATAATTTAATTTATTATAATAATTATTATACTTAATAATGTACTGAATAACTTTCAAAAAAGAAAATGTTAATGTCCAACTAACCATATTTTCTAAAACAAAATGACAGAAATAAAAAAAATTAACGTAATTTATTTATATTAAAAAGCAAATGTCATTTTCAATTTCTACACTTTCATTTTCAGATAATCTGAATGCGAAACAAGAAGAGATTTCACAAGCCAAATAATTTAAAAAATTTTTAGAATAGAAAAAGAATTTTTAGTTTTTGAAAATAATGTGTAATTTTAGGTTATTATTAAAAATTTTATTTGTCACAACCCTGTAACGTTTATTAATACAATAAATCACACATTAATATATTTTTTTAAACATATTCCAAAAAAAAATTTTTGAATAATCTGTTCATTATTTCACTTGGTTTAGTTAGTTATGAAATCTACAAACAGAAATTCATAAATAAAAATCCTAAAGTCAAAATCGACAATAAATTCAAAAACCTACAAATTCAAAATCCAACTATGTGTAAAATTTTTCCTAGTTTAGAATCTGAAATATTCCTATATATATGCATAAATAACGCTGATCTTGTAATCACCTCTAAAATCCATTTTAAAATGTTTTTTTGTATACACATTCAACAATAAAGCACTTAAAACAGTTGGGCCTTCTGGCCTAAACCACCACATATATCGTATACATATTATGCTTGTTTTTTGGATTTTTTTTTTTTGTGAAATATTTTTAATTAATTAATATTGTCCGTACTTTTTTCATCTATCCTTTTATTTACACCTCTACTACATAGTTTAAAGTAGTGTAATAAAATTCTAATCAATGCTAATTAGACGAGGTAATTATAATAAAAATTATAATGATAGATTTAAAATAATTTTGTAGAAGAAATTTTTTATGTTGTCCCATTCTTGACAGAGTTACAATCTCTAAAACTTGAAAAAAAAAGCCCCATTTCCATTTATTTAAATTATCCTGAATATTTTTCTAATCTAAAAACATAAACGATGAAAATGTTTTAAGATTAATATAAACTTTATAAAATAATTTCAAAAATAAAAAATTTTTTTGAATTTACTATTTAAATGTAGCGTTGTGACCACTAAATCTGCGGAATGTAGTTAAATTTTAAAATCTTGAAATTTTGGAAGGAGTAACATCTTTAAGAATAAACATAAGCTATCTAAGGAAAAAAAATTTGTACGTTGTCCTGTTTAAGAGTTATTAGGGTTTTAAAATTTAAAATTTACTCTATTTAGAAAATTTTCTTGCATAAAAATTTCTGAAAAAGTTGTACAAATTTTGATGCAAAAATAATACTGTCTTTTTGCAAATGTACGTCTTTAAAAACCTCTGCTTTTGTATTCTAGGTACTCTGTTTTTTTTTTTTTTTTTTTAATTTTAGAATTAATTTGTATATATTATTTTTTTTATAGATAATTTATGAAAAACAAAAATGATGCCAATTAATAAAATTCAAAATTGATTATTTTCAAATTTTATTTTTTGGTTTTTTTTTTTTTTAAATAGAAAATTTTTACAAATCAAAATTTTAATATGAATAATAATTACAATTGGCACTTTATATGTATATACATTGAATAATAAGTATATATATATACGAGTACATGTATTTATATTAAAAATCAGCAGGTTGTTTTATTTTTCAAAAAAAAAAAAATATTTTTTTTTAATTTAATGAAATAAATTCTTTAATTTTATTTTTAAACTTTAGAAACAAATACAATACATGTATATGTATGTATCTATATATGTATAGTATAAATCGTAGTATAAGTATATGTACATACTTAAATAATATGCTTACCTATACATTTTACTCTTATATTCGCCCACATAATTTTATATTATGTATGGAAAATTAATTAAATTAATTTTTTTGTATTTTTTTTTTTTTTTTTTTTTTTTGAAAATTTCATATTTTTTTAATAATTTTTTTTTTTTTATTTTTATTATTCATATTATTATGATTAGTATTTTAATATCATTCGATATATTTATATGAATTTTATAATTTTATAAAAAAAAAAAAAAAAAAAATATATGATTATCTATTTTTAATTTAATTAAAAATTTGAAATCTAGATAAATAGAAATTTGTTTTTATGTTTTTATATATTAATAATAGAATTGATATTTATTTTTATTTTCTTATAAATTATAAGTATATATAAAAAAGAAAAATAAAAAATTAAAATTAAATTTGATGTGTTTTTGTCATAGTAAATTAGTGATAGAAAATATTAAATAAATTTTAAATGAACTATGGATGTCCATGTACATATACATACATACAATAATGTAAACGATTATATTATACAGATATGTTTTAAAGAACAAAGAAAAACTTAATACATTTTTTTTTTTTTTTTTTGTTAAATTTTAAAGACATTATATCATAAAAATTAGAAAATTTGTCAACAAATTTACTTTTAAAATTTTATGTACAAAACAAAATATGTACCTACGTTTATCTTATAAAAATTAACCAAAAAAAAAAAAAAAAAATATTATGTACAGAAAAAATGTCTAATTTTTTCAAATTTTTTGACATAGTTTTGACAAAATGTTTTCATATTTATATACATATATATTAATTCTATTATTAAAAACAAAATAAAAAATTTTTTAACAAATAAACCTTGAATTTGAAATAAAATGTAAATTTTATTATACATATATGTACATATTAACATATATATTATGTAGTAACATAATCAATATTGAATTTGTGCTATGAAGAGATAGCATATATTAACCCATATATGTATATTTCTAAAATTCTAGCGCATATATTTCTAGGACACTGTAAAGTAATTTGTATACGAACAAACAAGATTTAAAAACAAAAAATTATTTGTACACTTAAAATAAAATACATATACTTTTCATATTCATTTCTGTTTGATCTATCATTTGATTCATATCTTTTATTTTCGTTAAAACAAAAACTTAACATATTGGGTGCAATTCATAAAATGGAACTGGAACTCAAATCTCACTTTTTCAAACAAAAATTCGAGTTGAACCGTAATTTTTGTTTGAAAAATTGAAATTTATGTTTAAGCTAAGTTTTATTCATTCGATCTATTATTATGATACTATTTCAAATATAG
Organism: Poecilobothrus nobilitatus; assembly: GCA_947095535.1. Lineage (NCBI taxonomy): Eukaryota > Metazoa > Arthropoda > Insecta > Diptera > Dolichopodidae > Poecilobothrus > Poecilobothrus nobilitatus. The sequence continues at coordinate 163,595,840 of OX352773.1, forward strand.
AAAAATGTTTCACAAATATTTTTAAAAAAAATTGAACATAAAAAAAAGACAAAATTACAGAGGCTTCACATTGTTGAAATTGGATTTATACCTTTTGAATATATCTATATGTATGTATTTTTTATTATCAACGGAATTAACAAAATTATTTTTACCATTTTTCTTTTAACAAAAAGTATTTTGTAAATATTATGATGTTTGTTAATTGTTCAAAATCATTTACATAATGTAAATATCACATTATTAATAACGCTCCTTTTTGTTTTAAGAGAAACCATAAAAAAAAAAAAAAGAAAAAAAAAGTGCATGGATACAGTTTCAGTACACATCCGGGCGAATTAATATCCGGTTTGGCTAAGAAAATTTCTTAAAAAAAAATTTAAATATTTTAAATGTTATACAAATTATTTTTATAGTCAAAAATAGAAAATTTAAAAATTTTTTTTTTTTTTTTTTTTAAATTTAAAAATTTTTATGTACTTATTTATGTAAGAAGTGTACTTTTAATCTAAAATTCTTATGATGAATTCAATATGGCTATGGCATCTTGAAAAAACCAAATTTTCTTTCATCTTATTAAAATTTTTTATCTAATGTGTAGGTAAATAAGGAAATATTTCAATATAGAAATTTTATGCATTAAATTTTGTTTTTATATTCCAGTATTTTTGGTATACTTTATGTTTATGAATTGATTGATTGACATAAAATTGTTTTTTTTTTTTTTTATATTTATATATAAAAAAAAAAAAAAAATACCAATAACAAAAAATTTATTTTGTGTGCCAAAGAAAATGTAAAATTGTTTAAGAATAGATAATGTGTAAAATTTTTAAATTTTTAAAATAAATTTATGTAAAAAAACAAAATTAACAGAAATAGTTAAAACGTAAAGAATATTAAAACAATTAATTGTTTTCTTGTGGCATAAATAACAAAATAAGTAATAAAAAAACAATTAACAAAAAAGAAAAAAAAATTTTTTTTTTTTTTAATAAAAAAAAAAAAACATATATTTGGAAAGAAAAACAAACAAAATATTTCAATAATTCTCTATTTGATTGTTTTTTACCTCTACAATAAATTTCTTTATCAGGACCGTCACAATGCATTGTTGAATCTAATGTTCTATTACATAGTAAACATTTAAAACATCTTCTGTGATATCCCTAATTAAATTATTCTGAATAAATGTGCTTTCTTAAAAGTTTAATTTTTAAAATAAAAAAATTTTTGTTTTTTTTTTTTATTTTAACCAATTCAGTTTTGTTCTTTTATATAATTAATTTTTTTTATAAATATAGATAAGATATATATTAAATTATTTATAAAATTGTACTTACTCTGCCTCTGGCTAACATTTGTTCAGCTGCGTATACATAACCACCGCAACGTGGGCATCCTTTTCCTTCTGGGGCTTTTGCAATACATTTTGGTTCTAATCTAGCTCCATTCCGTACTTCAATTTCGCCACTGTAAATCAAAATTTTTATATTTATATTTTATGTTCTATATAATTCCTATTATGACTTTATTGTTTGTTTTAAAAACTATTATTCATTGTTTTCAATTATTCCTTGTGCGTTCGTATGTACATATTTTAAATAATTGTATTTTTTTTCTTATTTTGATAGATTAAGATCTTTTGTATCTGTTTAATCCAATTAATTATTTTTATTTTGGTAAATTCATATTTTTCTCAATATAAAATATTTTTTATAACCCTTTTATGAGTGACTAGTATACTTATATAATATGATCACCCATCTCATACAATCTGATGAGAAAATAATTCAGCTTTTCCTTTTCTGGAGGTGGTTATAGTACAAGTATTAAATTATAATTATAATATTATTTAATACGTTATAACGGTTTGAACCTAAGATATTTTGCCGGAGTGACCGACGATTTATGCACTACGCCAAATTGGTCAGATTAAATGTGTACTAATTAAATTTTTTTTTTGTTTTTATTGCTTGATATTTATTAATGATATTCAATTTTTTTTCAATATTATTTATTAGGAGTTATTTAAGATTTATTTTGTAATAAAAATTTTATTAAAAATAGGTTCCACTCATAATTAGTTTAACATTTTGTAAAAAATTGTTATAATCTGAAACAAACCTTTGTTTTCCTTTTTTTCCTATATATAGTTTTTCCTATATATAGTTTATAGTTTATTTAAAGAACTACTTAGTCTTCTCTCACAAAGTCTCTTAACAAGCTGTGATTCATTTAGTTTTAGTCATATCATAACAAAATCTTACATTTTTCTAAGTCAGTGATAAGAAATCTATATAGACTAGTACATAGGTATATTTATTTTGCTGAAGTGGGGTTTGTAAGTTATATGAAATCTGAAAATTTCTACGTTTTTGTACCCTCTATTAACTATTTTCGTATTTCATTTGTTTTTTTTTTTTTTAATTTGATTTGATTTGATTTGATTTTAAAATTTAGTTTGTCAATCACCATTTCTTATATTTAAAGTTTTACTTTAGATATTAATGTTTTATATTGAACACAAAAAGACGATTTTACCTTATATTTAAAAACAAAAAAAGATGATCTAAAAATTTGTTAAAATATAAATAGATAATTCTAAAAATAAACCTCCAAATTAACAAAGATTTTTTACTATTTGCAAAACTTTAGTTCAAGGCATATTAAAAAAAAAAATATTGTTTGAATACATGAAGCATATTTTTCAACATAAATATAAATAAATTTTGATCAATTTTATGGTTTTATGTAATTTATTTTTTATATTTTTATGCCTATATAAATAAATAATATGCCATATATTGATAGATATTTAAATATATTTATGTATATAGATTTGTAATATTTTCGATTCTGCGCAGAAGTTCAAGGTCATATAAAATTTGTGAGCTCGGACCATGATCATTTAAAAGTAAAACTTTCATATAGAAATATTTATCTAAGAAATATTTGCGCAAACGTTAATTTTTAATTTATCTACATACTATATACCTACATACATATTTTCTATTATTTAGAGTAGTTTGATTTTGAGTGATAAAAATTTTTTAATGAAAAAAATAAATACTTTTCAATTCAATTCAATTAATTGAATATTTTAATTTAAATTTTAAATAAAATTTGGTATTTAAAGGAAAAATTTTAGATAGGTACATCACACAACGTTGGTATACAACGTTTTTATCATTTGTTCTATATAATTAGTCGAATTTTTCATAAAAAATTAAAAATTTGTTATAATAATTTTCATCACAGTACTAAAATAAACATTAACTGATACTAAAGTATGATAATTATCAGTTTTGGTCTTGAATTTATTTTTAAATCGTTACTCATTAGATTGTTTAATAGATTTAATAGAATTTCATAAGATATATGAAAAAAATGTTTGTAAGAAAACATTGCTTTTATAATATAATTAAATCTAATTATAGTTTGATTTATTTTATGTTTTTAATTAATATACTATTTATATGCATTTAAATTTTATATATTTTTTGTATTATTCTACTCTAAAGTTTTATTGATCATTTTTGATAAAATTCTAAATATCAAATGATGGATAAAAATTTTTTAATTATTTTATAACTAAAGTACGTATTCATTAATATCTTTTAAGCTTTTTCAGAAGTAATCATCGACTTATATATTATATAAAACATTATTTGACATGCACTTATGACTTATTTAATAAGTAACTGCTATACAGATTCTTTGGTAAAATAAGATATTGTGTTGCAGTTAATTTTTTATAATTTTAAAAAATTACTGAAAATAGTTCTTTCTATACAGGCTATCCTAGAACTTGAAAGTTAATCAAATATGTATACATATGTATGTATGTATTTCATTTTCGAATTTTTTTTAATTAAATTTAAAAATATAAAATACCACTTAAAAGTATGAAGTTTTTATTTTCGCACTTAATTTTGGCACAAATAAAATAATAAATAAATAGAAGTATATATATATATATATATATATATAAAATTATAAAATTTTGATTTAATGCCAAAGAAATTGAAATTTTGCATCTTAATATGCTTGAAAGAATAAATGTACATGTAATATATAAAATATTTTGGCATAAAATAAATACATACAAAAAAAAAATACGAAAAAGTTTTTTTTTTTTTAAAGATCGTGCTATTCTATAATCGTAATTAGAATTTTATTGAACTGTAAATATATTGTATATATTGTAAATAAAATTTAGGTCTATAACCCTTTATCAATATTGTACTATATATTTTGTCTTTTAAAAAGTTTTTTTTTTTTTATATTTTTTATAAAAAATTAGAATAGCAAAATTAATATGTTATATTAATATTGATTACCTATATATATGTTTACCTATCTGAAAATTAAAAAAAAAAAATTTCTTAGTTTTTTTTTTCTTGATTCAGATATTATTGAAAGAAATAAAAAATATTAAATAGGTTTTAGGGTAATTTCAATTGTATATAAACATACATAATTGTTTTGTTTTTTTTTTTTAGTTCTTTTAGGTCAGTGACGTAAAAAAAAATTTTAAATAAAATAAATTATGTATTATCTTTTTGAAGACAGTGTGTTACAACTTAAGATTACCATAAATTAAATTAATAAAAATTATAAGGAAAATTTATATTTATTAGTCTCAAATTTTCTCTTTCTTTCTTTCTCTCTCTCTCTTTCTTTCTTTCTCTCTCTCTCTCTCTCTCTCTGTATAACTTTGTAAATTAATTTCATTCTTATATACGCATGCATCTATACACGCCGGCTATACATGAATAAATTATTAAAAGTTATTATAGGAAAATGATAACTTGATGAGAACTAAGCTCTAAAGCTCTTATGAAAAAATAAGCTTAATTCATAATTATAATTTCAGACAGGCGCAAAATTTCTCTTTTTCTCTAATCTCTATATAAATCAATTATATAATTCTCATTACTCATTAAAGTCATAATGTTCTACGGCTACATGAACCCAAAGCAGCACGCGCGATTTTATTATTATTATTATTATTATTTTTTTTTTATTATCTCTTTATTATTATAATAATTTAATTATGATATATTGTTTTACGATTTACGATATTATTTAATTAATTGGATTTTATGATCTTTTAATGTTTTCATATTATTTCACTGTTTTAATTATTTAAATTAATTGTTTATGTTTAATTAGTATAATTAAAATTGAATTTTATTTAATTTTTTTTTAAATACATAATTATATATATATATATATATATATATATTTATATATATTATAATATATAATTATGTATTTTAATTTATATATATATTTTTTTTAGTTTTTAAATTATATTATTTAATTGTTTTTTTTTTTTTTAGTTGTTAATTAATTATCTATTTATATACACCGAGTTTATTAGATTAATACAATTTTTTTTTTTTATATACACATTTTATATAATTGAAAAGTAAAGAATTGTAGTTTTTGTTTTTATGCGTTAGTATAATAGTATAAATTTATTTAATTGTTAGTAAATAATTATTTATTATCTGTTTGCATTATTCACAGTTTTATTTTTAAATAAATTTAAACAAATATTGTTATGTATAAAATATTGTATAATTAAAAGTTTTAATTGAAATTTCCGTATAACGTTATGCAAACCCCATGGGTTTTCTTATATATTTTAAATAAATGTTTAAATTTTTTGTTTTTTTTTTGTTTTAATTTTAATTTTATATGTGTTTATTTCTATTTAAACCACTTTGGGTTGTCAATTGAGTAGCCTTTTTATTTTTTTTTTTTCTTTTATTAATTAATTGTCTAATTTTCCTAAATTTAATTAAAATATTTGTTAATTACCACAAACATTTAATGTTTTTGTTTGATTGATTGTTTGTTTGTTTGTAACGTACATAAAAGAAATAAAGATTAGAAACAAGACATTAAAATATAGGAGGGAAGGATTTGGTTCTTGTATTTTCCTTTTTTTTTTTTTTATAAAACAACATTTTAATGAAAATAACATATAATAGCAAAATTGTTTAGTGTTTTTTTTTTTTTTTGTATGTTTAATTTATTTTCATATATTTTTTTTTTTGTTTTTTTTTTTTTTTTGCCTGAATTTTAAAACATAGTATAAATATATATATATTAATTAATATACATATATAAATATATAGATATAAATAAAGTGTAAAATCTAAAATGTAATATTTTCATGTATATATTATTTAAAAAAAAAAAATATTTAAAAATTAAATGACAAACATACAAACAATAATAAAAATTGATTCTTGATTCAAATTTTAAAATTTTTTTTTAAAAAATATATAAATTTTGTGTATATTATGTAAAATTTCAAAACGGGATGCAGGAAGCAGCACTCCAACGAAGTTCCTTATAACACTGTTGATTTAATTGCTGTGATTGAACAAGTTATTATCTGTGATTGAACAAATAATAGAAGGACATAAATATCCATGCAAATAACATCAATGAAATAGAAAATAAATGTGAATGGGCGTAAAATAGTATAAATTATTAAAAAAAAAAAAAAAAAAAATAGTTTGTTTTTTTTTTTTTTTTTTTAAATTGTTAATGATATAAATTTAATTAAATGATACTTAAATAAAAAAAAATAGTAAAATAAATTAAAAAAAGAAAGTCAATTGATAATCAGCTGTATGAAAAATTTGTTAATTGTGCAATAATATTTTTCTTATTATTTTTTGACAACAAAAAAAAAAAAAAAAAGACTACAAAAGAACTAAAATTAACAGATTCACAAACATTACATAAAATTTTAATTTTTAAATTCATTTTTTTTTTTTTTTAAGTGTATGAATATTAATTATAACTGAAGATATTTTCGATATACGTTTTAAACAACTTAAAAAGAAAAAAATTTAAACTTCTTGAATAAAATTGAAAGAATATTTATTATTAATTTAATCAAAATTTTAATATATGTATGTACGAGTATATACATAACATTACTAATAAATTTTTCAAATTTTATCGAAATTATCTTCAATATTGATTTTTTTTAAGAAATTGCAAAATAAAAGTACAAACAGATAAACATCAATTATTTTAAAAATTTTTTATATAATTCAAAGTATATACCCCAAAAACACAAAATGGGTTTTTTTACATATAAAATGTATCGCAGGAATGTTAATATAATTTTATTTTATTTACTTGTTATACACTTTGTGTATCTTTTTCTATTCTATTATGATTTTTATAAAAATCTTTTACAATAAATATTATTTTTAAATAATAAAATAAAACATTATTAAATAAGTTTATTTATTTTTATATAAAAATATTTTAGATTTGTTATTTTTTTTTTTTTTGTACGTATGAGAATCAGTGTATGTACGTATGAGAATCAAAAATATTGATGAATATAAAAGTGTGGCAATCCGTTATTATACAAAAATTTATAGTATTCAATTATAAAAATTAAGTAATATCAGTTTTAATTCTATAGAATGTTCAATATATATTTTTTTTTTTTGTTTTTTAATAATGAAAAGTGAATAAATAAGATCAGAAATTATTTGTTTTTATATTGTATGTAAAGGTAGGTATGTATAATTTCTTTAATTGAATAATTTGAAACAAAAAATGATTTATGTATGTATTAAATGTATTATGTAATTGTGTTATTGTTAGAATGTATATATTATTGTTTTTCTTTTGATTTTTATATGATATATATATACATTTATATAATAAATAATCTTTATTATATATGTACATATATATAATTAATGTAATTAATTTAAATTTTGCAATGAATTTGTTGTGAGAATTAACGTTACAAAAAGGATTTAAGATAAAGGAATTTTTATTTTCTTTGTTTGGGTATGTGTATGTGTTTGTTTTTTTTTTTTTTTTTTTGTTGTTTCTTTAAATACATAATATATTTTAATTATTTATAAAACTTATAAATAAGAATATTATTATAAAATTTAGGAAAAATATTAAATAACAGTTTTTGTGAACAAAAAAAAAAAAAAAAATATTAAAAAAAAAAGCACTAAATTACGTATAATAAATTAAAATTATACAATATGCGAATAATACATTTTATTTTTATTTATTTATTATTTTTTTTTTTTTTTTTGAATGTTTAAATAAAACTGTCAATTAACAATTTATGTTTACAATATTTCACAATATTTTCTTGTTTACTCAATTAGCGCTCTTAAATAAACATTCGGAAAAAAATCCGTACTAAAATTTTATCATAAAAAGCTAGAAAAAATATTATCTTATAATATTTATGATACGTATATATAAGTATATTATATTATGGTTTGCAATAATTTAACGGAAATTTCAAGTAACACAATTAATCTTATTTTTTTTTTTTTTTTAAATTGTCTTTTTTTTTTTTTAATAAAAATTTTAATTAAAAATATTTTTAAAATAAATATAAAATATAATAGTGATTTATAATATTATGATATATTTATATTTTTTTTTTTTGTTTTGAATAACTAATTTAATATCGCTTTATTTAAATTCATTTTTAACTTTTCAGGTTAACTATAAATCATTAATTTAATTTAAATTAATTAATATATAATTAATTATTTAATTTAAATTAATCAATAATTTTAAAATATGATTGTTTTTATATTGTATAATAGATTCTGGCTTTTGAAGATAAAAGCATGCACGGATTTTCACGTGTTATTAATTTATTAAATTTAAAATTTATTTTAAATGCAACAAAGTAATCAAAAAAAAAATAAAAAATTACGAAATTTATTAATATTAATTAATAGTGTTTGCATATTCAATACAATTTTTATATAAATTTGAAATTAGTATACTAAATTTATTTATTTATTTATTTTTATATTTTTTAATTTTTTATTTTTCTGATTTAAAATTTAATTTTTTTAGCCAGGTTATTATTTTATATACTTATATAAAATATAGAGAAAAATAAAACTTTAGCAATAAATTAAATATAAATCATTAAATAATTAAAAACAAAACATTGATTTCTTATATAAATAATATAAGATTTTGCTAATCATTTATTTCATTACATAAAAACAAATAAAAACCATTGATTATAGCATTTTAATAAAAAATTTAATTGTATAAAGAAAATCAAATATAAAATATTCGAAAAAAGTTAAAAATTGAACTTAAAAAAATTACTGCGAATAATATTTGTGAATCAGTGTGAGTAAATAGTAAAATGCTTAAAAATTAAGGTTATATATTAATTTTATATTAATTTTTTTTTTTTTATTAAAAATATTATTTAACAGATATAAATTTTATAAACGTAAATATTATAATATTGTTAAATAAAAAAAAAATAAAAATACAAAAAAAAAAAAGAGATTTATAATAAAAATTTTAATTACTTACTCTCTTTGTAAATGGGCTCCTGCGTCCATGGAAAGGCAACCAGCTCCACCACCGAAACCGTAACCTTTTGGTCCATATTTACGGGCATGACAATTTTTACAGAACAATTGTTTTTCATGTTCTGTGCAGTTGGTGGAGTCTAAAGCTTTGTTGCACATTTCTTAAACATAATTTATAATAAAAAAAAAAACAAATATTATATATATTATATATATTACATTAAAAAAAAAAAAAAAGTATAATATATATTTAATTGTATAGTAGTTAGACATTTATAAATTAATATGTCCATTATTTTTTTTTTTATTATTTGTAATAAACTATAGGTATTTTTCAGTTTTTTTTTATTAGACTTACCACATTTGAAACAAGTTTTGTGGAACTTATAGCCTCCGGCAACCCGTTCTTCAGCAGCATAGACTGATTTGCCACATTTTGGGCATTTTGCTGTTTCTTGTGGTGTGAAAGGCATATTTATGGAGCTGTATATATATATAATAATATGTAATGTAAAAAATTTAATTGATTTAGTTGATTGATTTTGTAAAAATTAAATATGTATAAGTTTTATTATGTGAATAAATAATTAAATTGGCAAAAAAAAAAGTAAATTATATACATATGTGTATGCTAGGGGACATCGAAATAAATCGTTTTAAAATAAAAATTAATAATTTTCCTTTTTATTAATTTTATAAGGGTTTGTATTTATTTTTTTTAATTTTATTTAATAAAAGATAAAAAAGTTTTGATTGATAAAAAGTTTATAATCATGGAATTTATTGTAGATTGAAATTAAACCTAAATAATTATCCCACACTTTTTCAGTTATATATATATAGAAAAATGAGAAAATATTATTTTTAAGTCATTTTCATTTGAATACTATTAAAAATAATGAGATAATCTAGGTTAATAGCAAAATTACTTTAGATCCTATTAAAATTCCATAAAAACTTTTTATCAATGCGTTTTTTTTTTTGTTTTTTTGTTTTTACAGTTTAAATTTATAGTTTTCTAAAATGTTAAGTTGTTGTGTATTTCCAAAAAAGTTTAAAATATAATTAAAAAAAATCGAATAGTTAGGTTTTAAATATATGCATGTGTATTTCTTTTTGAATAGAGATATTTTGTTTCAAAAAAGAAAAAATAAAAAAAAAAATCCCTCTGTTTTTCCATATTTTTTTCTCTAAAAAAAAATTTTTTTTTTAAATCTATAGCTACATATTTATATAAAATAATTTTTTTAAACTTTAAATGAAAATGTGTACAAAAAAAAAAAAAAAATTAGAAAAAGTTATAAATAGTTTATGTTGTTGGAACACATTCATCTAAATTTCATTTTATGATGTTCGTTTTTTTTTCTTCTTTTTTTTAATTTTTTTTTCTGGTGGTGTTCTAATTTTAGGTTATTAGAAAAATAATATATTGAGTGTACAGTTTTAATATACTAATATATGTATACACATTGTATATTTTATATATAATAATGATCTGTATTATAATATATATATATATATATATATTATTAATGTATATGTATGTATTTATTTGAAGAAAATATAATTTTCATCCTAAATTCTTAATTTCATCTTTGTTTTTTTTTTTCTTTTAAATATATAATAAAAATTTTGAAGTTTATTTGATATAAAAAAAAAAAAAAAAGTTAATTTATCATATACTATCATATATTAAGCTATATATACATATATATTTATTATCATTATCGTTTTCTATAGAAGTATTTTGAAATTTTTTTAAATTTTCATTGCACTTAAAATTGAATTCTTTACATATTTTATTATCTTATTTCTTTTTTTTTTTTTTGTTTTCTGGTTTTTTTTTTTTTGTTTTATTACATAACACATCTATTTAATAATTTGCATGAAACCACATTTTATATATATATATATATTTTTTTTTGATTTTACGTTTATAAAAAATTTACAAAATAAGAAACAAATATCCCCTTTTAAAAATATTTCTTGAAAATACACATATTTTTAAAGCAGTTATTCTATACATTTTTTTTTTTACTTTTCCTTTATTTTTTTAATATAAAAAAATGATTTTTTTTTTTTTAAATATACGTTATCTTTATTTAGAATTTTTGGTATATAATTCAAAAATTCACCGGTTTAATAAAAATAAATATGTATTAATATACTATACTATCAATATTATATACTTTTTTAATATATTTTTATTAATTTTTTGTTTAATATTTAAAATGATTTTTTTTTAGATGCCACTTGATTACTTTTTTTTTTTTTTTAAGAAAAAATTAAATTAATTAATTTAATAATTTATTCATTTCTTTCACTTAAAATATCCTTTTTTTTTTGCTTTTTTAGTATACCTTTGAAAAATTTACACAAAGAGAAAATACAGTTAATTTTTATTTAAACTTTTCAGAGTGAGCTGCGCTTCTCGACAAAACTCGTTTTCGAATGAACTAGAGGGTGTCAGTGATCAGGTAGTCTATTCGTCAATTTATCTGGTCAACATTTTTTGTCAATGTGTTTGAGAGAAAATGAGAAATAAAAATATTTTTTGATCGTGGGCAATATAAAATAATTTCGTTGTATTTTCTTCTGTTTTTTTTTCATTTTCTTCTTCTGTTTTTTTTTTCGTTTTCTTCTTCTGCTTCTGGTTTATACGTCATTTTCTCAAAAAAAAAAAAAAAAACATTCACACAAAAAAAAAATTATATCAAAAGAAAACAGGCGAAAAAACCCACGGTTTAAAAGAAAAATTAAGGAAAAAAAAATAAAAAAAAAAAATGATACATTAAAGAAAATGTGTTAAAGTTTAAAAAAAAACAAAACAAAAAAATAAAAAAAAAATAAAATCTATACAAATTGTATATGTTTATATTGTATATGTATACATTTTTAACGGTTTATATATTCTATATATCAAAATTCCATATACACTCAAAACATATATATGTATATAATATAACATAATAATATAATCTTTACAAATATTGTATTATATATGCATACATCTAATAATAATTATTAACGGTATTTTCTTATATTATCTATAGATATTATTCATTTTTACTTTTCATATTCATATTCATATTTTTTTTTTCTTTTTTTTTTTTTTTTTTATAAAATATAACTTAAAATATTTTAATAATATAAATAATATTATTATCGTATTTCTTAGCATACATATACATAGACAATAATAATACATTATATATGAAAATAAAATTATTAAATTATAAATTCTATTCTTTTTTATATATACTGGTATTAATGCTTATAGAATATTGTTTTATTTTTAAAAATTTTATGCTTCATTTTTTAGCAGACAAAATTTTTATTTAAAATATTTACGTATTTTTTAATTTTTTTTGTTTTTTTTTTTAACTTTTTATGTAGGTATTATTTATGTACATATTTAAAATTAAAATTTAAAATTAAATATTTATATGTATTAAAAAATTACGGTGTATGTTATCAAATAAGTGTAAAACATTAAAAAAGTTGAACAAATACCCATTAAATGATGCTATCATAGTGTGAAAAACATGCGTTAAAAAATGGAAAAAAAAAAGGTATGGGCTAAAATAAAATAATAATAAAAAAAAGAAAATATATATATTTTAATATAGTGTAAAACTAGATTATGGTATTGAATTTAATTAAAATATGGAAAGTATAGTGTACAGAAAAATTCAAATAAAAATTAAAATTATGTATATTAAAAATTCATCTATTAAATCCCTATTCTATTAAATTATGAACAGAAATATTTTAATTGTAACATTTAAACATAAAAAAAAAACATTATAATAGTTAATTTTATATTAAAAAATAAACATAAAGGATATTTTAAAGGATATTAAGATCTGTTTAAACTTTAAGTTTCTAACATATTATTATTATTTTTTTTTTTTTTCAAAACCCAAGAAAAGGTAAATTGATGTTAATGTGATTATATGTATTTATATACATAAATAAATTGTTTAAAAATCGAAATCGATTAATTTTATTTTTAAATCTCCAATATATTTATATTTTTTATTAAAAATCTAATAATTAATTAAGTTTTTATTAAAAATCTAATAATTAATTAAGTTTTTATTAATAATGTCATTTTATAATAGAAAATGTTAAAAATTTAAACAAAATGTTTATAATAAAATATTATAAGTATATAATTAATTAAAAGGCCCCATTTTTTTCAGTATATTAAAATTAATTTATAATAGTATATTATTACTTTGTTATAAAATTATTTATTTTGTTTTATATTAATATTTGCTTAAAATAAAATAAAATAAAATAAATCAGAAAGAAATGATTCAATTTATTATATGACTTAATAATGATCTAATTGTTATTTAGTTTTTGTAATTTAATTTAATGCTTCAATTAAATTATATTTGTTTTTTAGTTTTTTTTTTTTTTCTAGCTGTTTATATATTATTATTTTTATTTTAAAAATCATTACATTTTCTTAAATATTTATTTACTTTTACAAAAAAAAAAAAAAAAAAAAATGCAATTTTTAAATTCAAAAACAAAATGAATAATTTAGAATTTAAATATATCTACCCTCCTACTAACAGTACTAAACAAAAAATTATATCCTAAATATATACATAATTTTAATTTAAAATATTTAAGTTTTTATTTTGTTTGTACAAGGGATAATGTTTAGAAACTTTCAGGCTGTATTAATAAGTATTTGTAGAATATATTATAATAAATACCTTTTTTATTAATTAATTTTTTTCTCAAAAAAAAAAACACATTTATATGGGCCCTGATTTTCATTTATTTTTTCTAAAAGATATTTTTATTTTAATATTAATAAAAATTAAATTAAATTTAAAAATTTTCGAAAAAAAATTTCATTGCGTTACCTTTATTTTGAATTGTTTTTTTTCTTATAAAGTTGCCTTTGGCAAAATTCTTTTTCCCTAATTTAATTTAAAGAATCTTAAGATAAAAATTGCTTGAAGAAGTAAAAGAAAAAAGAAAATACATTAAAAACAACACAAATTTCTTGAATTAGAATTAAATTTTATTATATATAAAAACAATATCATCTCCAGTAAAAACTCATTATCAGAGACTACATAAATTTGTCCAAATGACAATAATTAAAAACGTGTAGATGCCGCTGCATATTTGTTTTTGAAATTTAATTGCATTTTTAAAAGTTTTTAAAGCTATGTTTTGTCTTGGATATTTTTTTTCTTCATATAAATGAACTTTCGTATGGTTATCGTATGTATATTACACTTTTAATGTTTTTTCACTTTAAATTAATCAGAATTATAATTAAATATCTTTTCATTATATCATATCTTATTTAGATGAATAAAATATTATATATATTTTTCTTATATCTGTATCTATATATAGTTATTATTATTGATTGCTTTGTATAACTTATGCCATTACTATTAAACGTTCTACATCAATTTCAATCATTAAAAATGATCTTTTATATCTTTTAAATATATCTTATAAAGATTTTTAAATATATATGTATGTAATCGATATATCATAATTAAATATTGAATAATATCAAAGAAAAAATGATTTGCAATTAGAGAAAATATAAAAACTTAAATTTTAGACAGAAACAATAAAAATTATAGTTATAATTTAGAAAAACAATAAATTATCATCATATTTTTTTAACAAAAAAACCTTAAAAAAAAAATAAATAATTTTTTGATTTATGTAGAGCTGAAAATTTATTTCTTAATAGATTTAATAGATCTTAATAGAAAGTTTCTTGATTACTCTGATTAACGAAAAAAAAAAAAAAACAAAATGTAATTTATTTTATTATTTAAAGATTCTAAAAATTTAAAAATCTCAAACAACAATAAAATTAAAAAATTTAAGAAGAACAGTTTCTTTTAAGTGGAATATCTGATATATATATAACAAATGTAATGTCAATTTCAAATTTTATTTTATATAATTTGAGATTGTTTAAATGAATTTTATTTTGGAGATATCCTAAAATCATGCAAACTCTGAAATATTGGAAAATTAAAAAAAAAATATTTATAGATAAATTATATATTACTTAAAATTTAATATTTATAATTTTAAAAATCGCGACAATTTTATTTTCTTTTAATTAAGATACTAGAAATAAAATTCTTTTCATACTATTTTTATGAGTAAATCATAATTTATCTTTTTCAGTACCAGAAAAACACCTTTAAAAAATTTTTTTTTTTTTTGTATAAATTAAAAATTGCGGTCGGGATAATTGGTCACATCTACAAATTTATTTATAGTTTTTATGTGTATAATTTAAAATAAATATTTTTTTTTTAAAATAAAAAAATAAATACGAAATGACATCACACTCTGAAACCACTGAATTTAATATTTTCATATACAAGATCACAGATGTAAAAAAAAAAAAAAAAAAAAACAAAAATTTACAGAAAAACAAAATCATTAAAAATTAAATATTTAATTGAAATTCAATTTCAATTTTTATATATAGTATTTATATTATATAACAGATCAAAAAATATTGCGTGGAAAAGCACCTACTTTCTATAATCACCAATTTATAAATTTTAAAATTAATTTAATTATATACGTTGTCATATAATAAATATTATATTATATATGTATGTATATTAGATATATTAATTATTGTATAATTTAACTTTAACAACTTATAAATATAAATCTACTTGTCTACAAAATTTTTGTCTTTAAAATATGTATAGCTAAATTATACAAGTATAGATACTTTATTAAAGTTTTTATCACGCATATTTTTATCTTATACCGATTTCAATACTATTTACTAAAAATTAAATGAAAATCAACGTAATAATTTGTCATTCCTTTTTTTAGAATTTTTATGTTTATTACATAATGGAAGATACTTTAAAATGAAATTGTCAGAAATTGATAATGAATTATCTCCTTAATTATAGTTTAAGATATGATATAATGAAAACATAATTAATTATAATTTTTGAAAATTAAAAATGAAAAAACATTAAAAATGTGATTAAAGAAAAACGATTTTGATTAGAAATGATAATTTTGAATAGACTTTTACTTTTAACCCTCTAATTTATCATTTATGAAATACCTAAATTCATTTTTCTCATTCCCATTTCACATCTCATCTATCATTCCCTCCCACATCCCCATCCCGTAAACTAAACATTTGTATTCAAATGTCCCTAATCAAAAGTTTAATTTAAAAAGAGGCTGTTAAAGTTGGTTAAAGTTCGACAATATGCGGAACAATCATGTGCATTTCTTCTGGGTGACTTTTAAAGTTTTCTATCGACACTCGTAAAAAAAAATAAAAACCCTGTAAAACATATGGAAAGAGGTATTTAATACAGTTTTTTATTTAAATTTCAGCCATTTATAATAAGTACTTTTAAGAAGTAATGTGATCAAATTTTAACAGCTTTATTATAAATTATTTTTTCTGTGAACTTATATAAATTATTGAGTCAAAATAATCAAAATAATTCTAACAAATTCTTAAAGCTACCTTTATTTAAGCACTATCTAATACTATATCTAATTGCTAGTAGCTATAATTACTAGATTGTAATAAGAATTTTTTCCCTAATTGTTATGGTCCTTCTTTCTAAATTGCGATTTTTTGTAAAATATTATTGTTTATTTTTTTGGCAAGTTATTATTGTTGACAAGTCAAATGCCTAAAAGTATGCAATTTATTATCTTAATATTTCTTTGATGTAAAAATTCGGTGGTTGAATAGCAAGTTCGTATGGCTTATTAACTAAGGGCATGAGAATTCAAATCTTACACAGATAACAATTTTTTTCAATTGGAAGAAAAATAATGTAAATATATAAAATAAACAAATTAAATAATATTATTGTATACTTTAATAATTCAACTTAAAATGGCTTTAATAACCGATGGGTTAATAATTATACATACATATATTAATATAAATAAATAAATAAATTTAATTTAATAAAAGAAAACAACAATTAATTAAAAAAGGCAAAAATCCTTTGATATTTAATATAAATCTTTTTACCTCAATTCTTTCTCACTTTTATATTTTCTCTATATACATATAATAAAATTTTTTTTTAAAATAATTTATAACATGTTCTTAGTGCTAATAATTCATTTCCATGGTTGTATAGGAAGAAAATAAAATAAAAGTGATTTCTTATTTTTAGAAACTATTTTTTATTTTAAATATAGATTAGACTAAATGGCTAGAAATATTATTTTCATTTAAAATTTTTATAACATTATAAGCTCTAAGGTTTTTATTTTAATAAAAAATAACAATTTTTAGATATAAAATTTACACTATTTTTCATTATTATAAGCTTTAGATCTTTTTTAAAACAAAATTCTTTCTATTCAACGCCTATATAAAGATTAACTATTCTGCATTCCCCTGTTATCATTCATCGTTTTGTTTTTTTTTTTGTTAATAAAATTTAATTTAGATATATAAAACAGTTTTATAAAATGAAAAGAAAAACGATTTTCAATAAATTAAGATTTCCTAAAGGTTGTTATTTTTCAAATTTCTAAATTATAATAATCATTACTTTTCTATTCTTTTTTTTTTTTTTTGTTTAAACTTTATCAAAATTGGAAAAACACATTACATTTTTTTGAAATTTTGAATTTCCTTTCAATGGAAATTATCAATCAATAAATTCAGTTGTTTATAGAATTTTTTTTTTTGTGAATGATTTGAGACATTTACTTTTAAATTTCTTTCCAAAATATATTTTTACATTTGATTCGACAAAAAGCAAATAACTAAAAATAGAAAACAAAATATTTTTGTGAATCACAAAAAATATATATATATATGTACATGATATATATAAAATTAATAAATTTAAAAATCAAATAAACAAATTATAAAAATGTGATACATTGAAATTTTGAAATGTTCTAAAATAAATTTATGAGAATTATGAATTTTAAATGAAAAAAAAAAAAAAAAAAACACCAAAAATAAGAAAATATTCAAATTGTAATTATAAAAATAAATAAACTAATTAAAAATTTTTATGTGATATAATTTCAAAAAAAAAGGACATCGATTGTCTTAATTTTAAAAATTCATATATTTTATACGAAAAAGAATTTTTAGCAAATTTGTATTTTTGGATACAAAATTTTAAATAATTTAAATTATTGTTTTGTTTTTTTTTTTTTTTCAATTATTTTTGCCTTGTCCTTGAAAAAAAATTCCAAGCAATATCATAAAATAAATCAAAAGAATAATAATTTTCTTTGTTTCGGTTTTTTTTTTATGATTTTATGGTAACAAATATTTTTAAACGCGTTGGTATTACGACAGGGAGTTATAACTGACAAATATTTTTAATAATAAATTTAGATATAAGTAGAGTATTTATTTATGACTACTCAACCAACATAGAACTATTATATTGAACTGTTGGAGTTTTGAGGACTGTTCAAATTTCATTGTATGCAATGCTTTATGTTATGAAATTGTACGTCTTAAAAATCTTCGGTTTAACATAATAATGCATTTATTGATGAAAGCTGAGTTAATACGTCAATAATATTTAGACTCTACGTTCGTAGTGTAACTCCAAAATGTAGGGAACCAATTCGGCCATAGTTATATAGTTTTAAGTTTCTCTTTATATTTATGTCACTATGAACAAAAACTAATTTTTTTTTTTGAAACATATATTAACCAAATCGAAGGATAAGTGTCTTATAAAAATAAATATAAAAAAAACGAATTTCTATATTTAATCAAAAAAAAAATGATAAAAAAAAAATGTTTACTTAAGTTTGCTTTAAGAATTAAACTTGAATTATGTATGTATTTTTTAAATAGTAATTTTTAAGATTAATTCTACACAAAAACAAAACAAAAAAAAAAACATTTCGGTAAAAATTTTCAAAATTTGTTTCTGTAAGATAACAAAAGTATAAAAGTTAACATTGTTAATATTATTAATAACTGATAACAAAAATAATTCGTCATACGTTAAATTTTTTTTGATATACAAATCCACCTACAATCTTAACCTACCTACACCAATCAATAAATTTCATTTTCTTACGTTTAAAGAAAAAAAAAAAAAACAAATAAAGTAAAACTTAAAAAAAAAAAATAAAAGAAAACAATATATCTTAAGTTTTTTTCTACGTTTTCTTTCTATATTTTCCATACAACAAATTAAAAGAAATAGAAAAATATTTATTATTAAAGTCTACCTAATAGTTGATATTATTCATATAATCTTTTGTTTCTTTTTTTAACTTATCAACATTATAATAATTTCTAAAATAAATTTAATGAATAATATCAAAAATTAAAGGAAAACAAAAATTATTTAAAAATAGATATAAAAAAAAAACATTTGTAAAATTTTTTCAATTAAAGATTTTTTTTTTGCCAAAAATTAAAAAAAAAAAAAAAATAATAATAACAAATACAAATAAAAATAGAGGAAAATATAATATAGCAAAAACGAGTCAACAGCCCTTTTGTTACCTTCTCAAATTGGATATTAAACTATATTTACCTTCATATACATATATTAATTTTATTTTGCCACCTCTAGACAGGTTTTTGTTTTATTTTTTTTTTTTTGATCGTAGAAGACATCTTTAACTAAATTCGACATTTAATTTATATATTGTAAATATTTTGAAATTATATTTAAGTATATTTTTTTTTTTTTTGTGTTTAAAAACAAACAACATCATCATAATAATACAATATTTTCATTATAAATTAATTATGTATGTATACATATATAGTTTTTTGTCGGTATAAATATTATAAAAGGAACAAACATGAAATATTATAAAACTTTAATTAATTTTAAAAAAAATCTATTTGAAATTTGTTTAGACAAAATAAAATGCATATATTCAAAATTATTCTTTTGCATCATTTCCATATCATACTTTTGCAGTCTGCAATAACAATATTTTGGAAATCTATGACAATTTTATCTACGGTTTCAGATTGAAATCTATGAAGTTTAAATATTTTAGCTATTATAGGTGTTAAATTTATAATTTCTGGACCAAATAAAATATAATTTTATACATTCTTTAAATATAATGTTCTTTCTTTTATTTTTTGCCTTTAATCTAATTCAAATTACATTATCCTTAACTACATTTAAGTATATAAATGAAAATTGAATTCTCCGGATTTTGGTTAGCGTATTAAAAAGAAAAATAATTATACAAATATTCTTACATTTTTAAGTAAAGTCAACTTTTAATATAACTTAAAATATATTAACATTTATATCTACATTATTGTTCTATAACCGTAGGTCTTTCTGCAAAGAGATTAATGATTTCCTCTTGAAATGTTGCATTTGTGTCTTGGTCGACAGCTTTATGTCTGTCATTTAGTAAATTAAATCTAATCCATAATTTCGCAGATGACAACACTATGGATACGCACCTCAAACTTCTTTGAGTTAATCTCGATAAAGTTCAAAACTGCGCCTTACGTCTACGATTCTATGGAACACTTAACTGCTTTTAAAATTCGTCGAAATATTGCAGCAAATTTGATAATAGATGTGGTGTAGGTAAAGACACTTGCTCTTTTGAACTAAAATCAATTATGTATGTCTCCCCTAAAACAATTCCAACGTAAAATGAAAGACGTAGCAAGTGCTCATTTTTATACACAGTGTATATTCTTAGATGGCTAAAAACTGGTTTTGGAAACTTATCCATTGTGAGAACTGCTACGATATGGAACATTTTTTCATCAAGTTTGTTCCCCTCTATCCCCTCTATCAGTATAGAACGGAACAATCAAGAAAAACCTATTTGGGTGCGTTTCTAATTCACCCTCAAACTCTACCTTAATATCCTATTTACCTTCCGTTTCCCCTCTTTTATTTATTTATACCTTATCTATTTTTATACCTGTTTAGCTAGGGTGTTAAACTACGAAACAGGTGATTGAAAAAGTATCAACCATGTTTTTCATAAATTTTTCTCAGGATATTGCAGGATAAAACCTTAAAATAATTGAATTAAATACCTATACAATAAAAACAATTTATTCCATCATAATGATCGTCATATCATCGAAAATATTTTAAAATAAACTATGCGTATATAATTATATTAGTCACACTTTCATTTCATAATTTACGAAAAATATTATTGTTAAATTATTTTAGAGACAAAAGTAAAAACATATAGAAACGCGGAACAATATTAAACATTTTACGAGTATTATAGTAATAAAGAAAATCATTTATGTCAAATTCATCCAAGAAAAAATAAGAATGCTATTATAATAAAAAATAAAAAAAAAATAAAATGGAAGCAGCAAAACAATATGATGGCATCAAAATTTTCTTGCGATGATTCATTCATTGAAATTTTTATTTTTTCTTTTTTTTTTTTTTTTATAAAATTCAAATATTGGTCTATTGAACACTTTAAAGAAATTTTCATTATTCAGATAGAAAAAGAAAAACTATTCATATAATTTTTTTTTTTTTTTAATTTTTAATATTTTTTAATATTTTTTAATATTTTTAAATAATTTTTAAAGTATAGTTTTAACATTTTTAACAACAACTTTTAATTATTATTAATCTTTTATTAAATATTAAATTTAAGAAAAAACTTGCATATTAAAATAATTTATTCAGTTATTGCCACAACAGTGAATAAAAGTAATACTAATATTTAAATTTAATTTTTTATTAAAATTAACAATTTCCAAATTTTATTTCATAACTGTATTGCAATTTGTAGACATCTTCACCAATCTAATGATAATAAAACTTTCTAAAAAAACGAGTAACAGTTCCATGCATTTTAATATACATATAAGGAAAAAGGGTGCACAAAAAGATGTACTGAAAGTACTAAAAGAATGTAAAAACAATTCTTATTAAACAGATACTCTTCTATAAAAAAAAAAAAATAGAATGCATAAAGGGTCTTTTTATAAATATAAAATCTGCTTATAATAAAAATAATGAATTTTTGTCATCATAAGATGTAGGTGGGAATTTTCAAACTGCACTATAAATAATTCTACAACATCTGTTGAAATTTTTATTCATTACATCATTTGAATTGTACTATAAAAGAAAACGCTTTAAAGGTTTTGATTTTTCGGTATAATTGATTTTTAATTACATGGATTAGAGTTACCTTACAGATTCATTAACATCATGGTCATATCATATTTATATTGGTCTGCTCTAGAATCCTATATATTTTAGAAATTTTTTTTTTTCAATAGAAAATTATGGTCGCTCTACGTGTAAAAGTTCTTTTATTTGATTCCTTGAATTTAAGATGCTGAAGTTTATTTCTTATTTAAAGATTCAATATTATTAATTATGTGTTTCTTTTTTATTTTTTTGTGACTAATTAAAATAATATAGGGGTTGCGGTCAGAAGACGAAGATCATACTACACGGCCTGTATCAATGGTTTGTTTTAGAATTCCAAATAAATAGAATCTTGGAATAAGTATATTGGAAGAACCTCTTCAAATTGAAATTGAAAGGAAACAGTCCATTCTTGAAAATGAATCCAAATTGATTGCTTCGATGAATAGCGCTATGAATGACGATCAGATTTTTAAGCAAAGAATCACATATAGGCTCAAACGGTTTAGGTGTGATGAACAACTTCCCTTACTAAACAACAACAACAACAATTAAGATCTTGAAAGAAAAAAAAGAGGTGAAATATATAACACGAATACCACAATATATTATGTTAAAAGTGTTTATTCAATTAAATTTCAAAGCAATTATAAAATTCAAGATATTTTTCTAAAATGTATTGCCTAGTTTTTATTCTATTACTTATTATTACAGATAAATTATTTTTAAGCAAAGCAGTATGTAAAACTAAACGTTTTAAAAAAGTCAATAAAAAGTATTTTAGAATTGTGATTTCTTTTTCTCCAAAATTTTTAAAGTTTTTTTAAAATTTCATATATAAGGAAAAATTGTGAAAAATCAAGAGACACTTTCTTCAGTTTTAAGGTAACCCTATATAATATGTAATTAGGAAAACTCGTTAACATATGTAAAACTATAATATTATAGCTTTAATTTTTATGTCCTGCTTACGATAAATTTAAACAATTATCTAACTTACAGAATTAGATAATTTTTGGTCCTTAAAAGCTCTTAAGCCCTTGAAACAAAAATAAAAAATATTTCTTATAAGGTAACTCATAAACTAATTTTTATAGATCTTCGTCCTCTTAAAATTTCAAACTTCTGATTAAAAGCGTTCCGAAGATACGGAGAACAAAATTTTGTTAAAATGTTATTTTCATAACAGTAAACTTACATATTAAACTGTAAAAAAAATTGTGGAATTTTTATTAATTTATAAAGCTTAAAAAAGTTTCCTAATGGGCAGGGCTCCATAAAAAGGTTGTTCTATAGTATTCTGCTTTTTAATGTGATGTATCTATTCATAGTTCAAATTTCATTGCTCCATTTTAAATGGTGTAGAAGTTTTGTAAATAAAAAGACAAAGTCAAACTTATAAGAAAAATTTTCCAAAAATTTTACCTATATATGACTTTTAAAATTCTTTATTGTCAAATAACGATCAGTTGTATAAGTTTTAAATTTTTCATTGTCATTGATCCTAGTCTCATTAAGTTTTTATTTCAATTGATATAAGGACTTTTTTAAAAAGAAGTTTACAATTAATTATTGCAAATGCTGTTGTTATTTTGAATTTTGCAATTTTGAATATAAGAGCATTATATAATTCAAAACCTTTACTACTGATCTACATTAATTAACGATAAAGAATTTGTTTTATTTAACGATTACATATACTATATGAATATATAATTTTTACCTATAATATTCACCTATAATTTTTTTGTTAAATTTTTAAATTTTAAAATGTTTGTATACACTAAATATTTTTGTAAATGTCATACTTCCATACAGAATTATCATCTTATGTTTAATTTTCAATCTCTATACCTTGAAGTGTAAGTTAAGTTTAATAAGGTAAGTCTTTTTTTCCTCACGTGTATTGGTATCCATTAACCAACTATATAGCTTATTTATTTGTTGTTCGAACACTTATTAATACACAATACATTAATTAAAATATAACATTTACTTAATATTTAATGTAAATATTAAATAGTTCCAGCTAATATAATATAATATAGTATTAGATATTTTTGTATATTATACAAATACATTTATATGTAATATAATTTCAAAATTGCAAATATTCAAACAGTAGCTACATTATGTTTTCGAAATTATTTTAACAAAAAAAAAAAAAAAAAAAAGAATTTTGTTCCATATTTAACCATATCAAAACAATATTCTGTAATTGAACAGAAAATCAATTTGAATGGAAAAATTTTAAAATATTTCCATTTTTATAAAAATGATGTCACAAAATTTTCTTAAATTTTTTTTTTCATTTTCATTTTTAATTTTATTTCATTTTTATTATTATTTTTTTTAATTTTTTTTTTTTTTCTCAAATTTATATATACTGAAAATAATCAAAAAAAAAAAAAAAAAACTTTTTAATGTTTTAAAATTGCATACACTCTAAAACTAAATAAAAAGTAGGTTATTAAAACGCTATTGCGCATGAATTTATAAACAAGGTATCTAATATTCATCATACACCTTTATTGTGACAGCCACAAAACAAAAAATAAAAAAAATTAAAAAAAATAAAAAAAAGCAAAAAAACAAAATTAAAAAGATTTTGCGCAAAATTTTCCAGTTTATTCCTGGAGGAGGTTAGAGGGTAAGAAAAAATATAACGAAAAGATTTTTTTTTCATATGGAAAATTTATTTAACATACACACATACACATAATGTACATAATTTGGTTATATTAAAAGATTATATTACGTTGTAAACGCACCGTTAAATAATGAAAGAAGAAAAAAATTTTTTTTTTTGAAATATTTTCTGATCATAAAAAGAGTGGGATTTGAATTTATGCCATTTCATATGTGTTTCTTTTTTTTTTTTGTTTATTTTTATATTGGTTTGAAGATATTATGTATACATTATTATTATATTTATTTTAAAAATTCCTTTTTTTTTTGTTTTTTTTTTTTGGTCAACATTTTTACTTTGTATTAGAATTTGTACTGTTGAAACTTATGCTAAATTGAGAAATTACGTAATATTAAATAAAAATAAAAAAATTAATGTGTTGGTAACTGTCAGTAGATATAAGTGAAATTTTCTTTTAGAAAATTGTCATTATAATTATAATTTGTAAATATTTATTTTTTTTCTTTTTCTTTTTATTTTTTTAAATTCTTCACTAAATTATTAGTTATGTTCCTTGTATGGTAATATTTTTAATATATTATAAACTTACCTATTTTTCTTTTGCATTTTAATATAATTGAAATAAAACAAATTGAATTTTTTTATCGTTTGGTTTTTTGTTCTTTTTTTTTTTCAATACCAAAAATTTGTTGATCTTTTATTATATATAACTATATCTTTTTTGTATCAAAATATTATACATTTAAAAAAAAAAGTTTTTAAATAATAACTGTAGTAAATATAATATCATATAAAATTATTTAAAAAAAAATATATATATATGTATACTCAATTTAAATTTTAATTTTAAAAATTAAACATAAATAAATTAATAAAAATAAAATAAAATAAATTTAAAAATAATAAAAAAATGTATTAAACTTATTTGCCAAGTAAAATTTTACGACCAGCACCGATATTTTGGCCAGCTTGTGTTGCACCTTTATTTTGACCGGCTTGTAAACCAATAATTGTTTGACCAGCTTTTAATTGTTCTTCAGAGAAATCACGTTTGCATTCATCAGATGGTTTTGGTCCCAAATTTGCACCAGTCCATTCTGGATGTTTATATGTTTGACGTCCAAGAGCGAACAGTGTATTTGTTACTTGTCCAATATCTTTCTTTTCCCATAAATCAACTGTTTGGAATACATCAACATCAGAAACACCATATTCTTTAAGAGCCTTTTGGAAATTGTTGATATTTTCCATCATTTTAAATTGACCACCAGATTCATTAATTTTTGCTATTGATCCAGGAGCTAATTTATTCATTAATTTGCATAATACTTGTCCATCTTTTAATGTTTCTTCATATTCTTGACCACCGGGGAATTTCCATCCAAGAACATTTTCAACCCATTCTTGGGCTTCTTTGTCCATAGCGGGGTCACGCTTTGAAGCGATCTATTAAAACATTTTTTTTTAAATTATTTTATTTGTTTTTTTTTTATATTTTATATTTTATTTTTTTAATTTTTTTTTTTTTGTTTCCCCTTTCTTTTATATTAATTAACTTTTTTAATTAATATAAAAAAATTAACTTAATTTTTTGTTTTATTATTTAATTTAATTTAAAATTAAAAAAAAAAAAAATTATTTTTTTTGTTATGCATGTTTTAAGTGTTTTAAAAAAAAAAAAAATAATAAAATAAAATAAATATTAAGAAAATTAAATATTCCTTACTTTAGCTCTAACTGCACGCTCTAAAGACATTTTGTTCAATTTTTAATTTTCTAGTATGCTCTCCTAGAATATTAATGAAAAACTAATAGCTAGATAGGAGAATTGTCGAGCTTTTAAATATTTTTTTCGAAAATTTTTCAACTTTCCCGAAATTTCTTTTCTTTGAAAAGTAATGATGATGTGTAAATGGTTTTAAGGTGGGTGGAAAACCAAAAAAAAAAAAATTAAATACGTAAAAAAAAATTTTTTTTTTGTTGTATTCATGAAAAACTCAAATTTTTCAAAAATATACAAAAATTTTAATTTTTTTATTATTACGTAATATAAATTTCATATAAACATTTATTCATTGTAAAGTATGTATTAATAGAAAGGAAAAAAAAAAAAATTTAAAAAAAAAAACAAATATCCAAAAAATATTAAAATTTATATCGTTTTGGAAAATATTATGTTCTCATATGATTATTTGCCCTTGATCCCAATAGAATGAGTCATATAATGAATTGTTTTGTTTTTAAAATGGTTTATGATTAATCTTAGTAAATTTATAATACTTAATCTGTTTTTCATAACGACGGTTTAATATTAATACGCTTTAAAATTTTTTTTTTTTTTTTGAAAAATGCATATGAAAAATTATTTTTAATTTTTTTTTAAGTGTATTTTAAGTGAATTTTTAATAATTTTAAATTTACAAGTTTAAAAACATTAATTAAAAACAACTTAATAAAAAATTAATATCAAATAAATTATCAAAAAATTAAATAAACCAACAGAATTGAAGAAGTTTTTTAAAAGAAAACTCAAAATAAATATTAATTATTATTTAGTACATATAACACAAAAATACTGTAAATCCGCATAATTCACTAAGGGAACCATAACTATAATAATGTTGTATTATAACTAAATACAATAATTGTCTATTAAAATAACAATAAAGAGACTCATCAAGGTTATAAATTAATAATACTAGAAAATAGACAAAAAGGATCTAAGGAAAACTTTATAAATCATTCCGAAATTATTGTAAAACAATACTATTTTATTGACGGTTTAATGTACTAAGTTGATTCTGTTTGATGATCTCTGAAAATCTTTCACAAAACACAATTAACAGATACAAGGTACCATTTTGATATTATTCCCTTGTATTTTTGGTTGTAAAATATGTTCTATAACCATCCCATAAAGTTTAGAAATAAAATTAGTTCTCCAATTTTATTTTTGGATAACTGGTTAATGTCTGACAAGGTAGGAAATCACCAGATGCCCGCTGTTTGATATTGTAGCTAGGGCCGAACTATGGAGATATCTTTGCAACTTCTACCCTGCGTTTTTTTTAAGAAATATCTATTCTGGTTGTATGAGTTCCATCACAAAGTGACCGGTAATTATAGTTATGGTTCTAGCAGTGTTTACACAAATGTAAGTTTAGAAGTTCTTTTGTTCTTTTTCTTTAAAATTGGACCACATTTTATTCGATATTTTGTAGTAGTTTAGACTTTAGACAATTCTACTTAGATTTTGCAATCGATTTTAGTTTTTTGAATGCTCATCTTACTATCTGTTATCCATAGACATATCCATAGATAGAATATAATTTAGTACACTAAACATATATTTTAAAACTAATTGAACTTATTAAAGAGCATTAAAGATTGAGACCTTTTTATCGTAAATACAAATTAAAAATAATGAAAAAAGAAATAAATTTAAACGTTATTAAATTGGAATACAACTTTCATATACCTATCCAGAAAAATACAAATTCTTTAAAATTATAATAAAAATATTATTAAATATTATTTATAAATAACTTAAATTATTTTTAACAAGAAGTGATTCTGAAAATAGTAATTAACTTCAAATAAATATAATATTTATTTAAAAAAGAAAAAACATATTTTTTTTTTTTTGCAATTAATCAAAATTTTACGATAAACTATTTGTATTTTCATAATAAGTGTTAATTTTATTTTTGTTTTGTTTTAATGAACACAAAATTTACTTGTTTTTTGGAACAGCAATTCAAAAAAAAAATAAAAAATATATATATTTTTTTTAATTACCACTAAATTAACATTTAAAATATTCAAGAAAATGGTACGAAAATTTTTAATTGTATTTCTTTAAATTAAATCCAGAAAAATATATATATATCTACGAAACTTAAAATATAAGTCTTTTATATGAGATTAAAAAATGTTCATATGGTTTGTATTATTTGGTAGATTATACTTAAAATTAATCGAAATTTACAAGTGAACAAACAAATTGACATTATTATAAATAAAATAACCTTAAAATTGTTCACTTAAAACTACTCTTTTTAACGATAGTATTTTTCGTCATGATCTGCTTCTTATCCAATATTTAAAATGCCACAAATTGAGTCAAAAGTCACTCTGAAACATAAATCCCTTTTAAAAAGAGTCATAAACCCCTTAAAGAGTTATGAACCACATAAAGTGAGACTTTACATTTAAACAATAGAGACTTTAAAGAGACTTTACATTTAAACAATCAAATTTCGTACTAATTTCATAAAAAAAATATAAATATATAAATAATATTAATTATTATTATATAATAAATATATATATATACATATATATTATATTTGTACCTAGAAAGTAAATTTTAAGAAAAATAACATCAAACGATTTAATAATGTCTGTTTATAAAAAATAAGACAAAATTGAATGCAATTTAAATCAAGGTTTACCCAATTGGACATAGGTTCAGTGAACTTACGCGGAGCGAGGCGAGGATTGGACGGGTTCGCGGGTGAATGGAAAATAAAATATGTGTATCTGTTGAAAATAAAATTTCAATTGGTGTATAAATACACAAAAATACTCTATAAATACCCTCCAAATTTAAAATCATCTGATATATAACACACTTATTCATATAATAAAGTTTGGAATTTAGATTTTTGTGTCCGCTGAGGGAGGACAGACGCGCATTAAAGGATGTATAGCACACATTACCCAAATAACCCCCTTAACAATATGTACACTGACAATATATACGGGAGAACTACGATTGCTCGTATCTCAAAAAACTCATTTTATCAAAATTTCGTTTTTTTAAAGATCTCGGTAAATTTCTTTTTTGTTTTGAAAATACAAAAAAAAAAATAAGAAATTTTAATTTTTAATTTGTATCGAGTAATAATAGGAGGGATCTTAGAGTTGGATTCAAAATCAGGGTTTTACGCTTCTTCCAGAATATTTATATATATGTATACGTGAGATTCTGAATTAGGATGGATTTAAGAGTTGGATTTGAAATTATAGTATTCTCTTTTTTCAATATATTCATATATATAAATAATATATATTATATATTTTCATATATATAATACATGCGAGATTCTGAATTAGGAGAGATTTAAGAATTGAATTCAAAGTCAGGGTTTAACGTCTTTTATAGAATATTTGCGAGATTTTGAATTAGAAAAGGCTTTAGAGTTGGTTATAAAATCAGGATTATATGATTTTTTCTGGAATACTTTTTATAAATTGTAAAAGTGCTATACGAGCATATGCAATTCGGCATTTTCTTTCCATGTTTGAGTTCCATTTTTCATATAGACAACATACTAGATACTTAAAACTTGAGACTCGTTTGATTGTGGTACTATTTGTAGTTAAATTTATATTATTTGTTGAAGAAGTTTCAAACATTGAGTTTATCAATTCGAAGAAAAGGTTTGTATTTGTTTTTTGCATTGTATTATGCATAAAATGTCATCGACATGTCTGAAAAATTTTGGAAAAATTTCTCTCGTTTTTAACGTCTACCCATAAATATCCGAATTCGAATGGAGTTTGATTCATGCATAGTTTTTTTAGTTCGGTATATAAGCTTTTCTTTCTCCACTATCAATATTTTGTGTTTCCAACCAATTTTCTACTAATTTAATTGCATATTCAACTGGGCACACTGGGATATAATAATTTGATATCGAAGGATATTAATTCTTCTCTATTGTTTATAGTAACATCTTCTAAATCTTTTATCAAACAAAATGAATTTTTTATATAAAAACCACTCGGTTGTTGTATTGAGCTGAATTTATTGATTGATAAGGATTAGGATTTTTGAAATTGGGCTATTTATATTGGTTATTATCGGACGGACGCCCTTTTTGTGAGTTTTATACAAAACGTAAATTTTTGGTGTTTGTGGGTTTGTGTTGATAAATTTGTATTTCGGTACATCTATGGGAAATCCTCTTTCATGTTTAATAGCAAACATATTTATGGCCAATTTTGAGTAGACGTTAAGAACGAGAGAAATTTTTCCAAAATTTTTCAGACGATATATCGATTACATCTTATGCATAATAGAAAAAACAAATATAAACCTTTTCTTTGAGTTGATAAACTTAATGTTTGAAACAATTAAGTTCACCTACGAAAGGGTGATTCCATTTTTAGATCTAATAATAAAAAGAGAACAAAATAAAATTACTTTTTCAATATACCGTAAACACACAAATACAGAAAGATACATCACAGAGAACTCCTGTACCCCATATATTCAAAAAATCGCAGCATTCAACTCTATGACATTCAGATTGTGTAAAATATCTCTGAGCATAAACGATTATACGGATAAAGTAAAAAATATAAAAAGAATCGCCGACATAAATGGTTTTAAAACTTCAATGATAGATAACTTAAAAAAAAAATTTTCAAACAAACTAAGAATTCAAAATCATACAACTTTAACTCTAATATTCAACGAAAAACAAAGAAAAATATCAAAATTCAATTTTATAGGTAAAGAATCATATCATATAGAAAATATTATCATAAACTACAACATTAAATGTGTTTACCAATCAAAGAATAAAATAAAGAATTTATTCGGAAACGCCAAAGATACAACGGAAAACCTGAAAAAACCAGGAATATATTCAATCAAATGTAATGATAATACATAGATTAAACTAAAATAACGATTGAAAAAACATTTAAAGAACATGCAAACAACTTTAAGAACAAGGAAATAGAAAAGTCTTTAGTTGCTAAACATATGATTCAAAACAATCACTTTTTTGATAAAAATTGTTCAAAACTTGAAAAAACATGTTAACACATCAAACTATTTAGACGTCTGCGAAAACATATTCATCCATAAAACAAAAAATGCAATGAACACCGAGGCAGCTCCAATTCAATCAAGTTTGATCTGGGTTATGGGTAGGTGATACATGGAGCACATCTATTATACGCACTGAAATGTGATTTGACGTTTTTAAAATTTTTTTAATATTTGACATGTAAATTTGTTTGTTTATTTATTTTATGTAACAGTTTCGTAAAAATATTTTGTTTTTGGTAATTATTTATTTGTTTTTTTGTTTTATACAATTTATTAATTTGTTTTTTATATAATTTATTTACTTTTTTAATTCGAAATATAAATATATAATAGCCTAATATATAATTTTTACTTCCAGTTTGTATAGCTGATGATGATATGTTAAGAAATATATTGAAAAGAAAATTTCTACTTAATAATAAATTATAAGTGTTTTTTATTTATTCATTTATAAAATTTAGTAAGTGTAGTCTACAAGGTGTAATACTTCTTCAACAAATAATTAAAAGA
The DNA here is from genome assembly GCA_947095535.1 of Poecilobothrus nobilitatus. Classification (NCBI taxonomy): domain Eukaryota; kingdom Metazoa; phylum Arthropoda; class Insecta; order Diptera; family Dolichopodidae; genus Poecilobothrus; species Poecilobothrus nobilitatus. Next base: position 163,628,366 of record OX352773.1, read on the forward strand.
CTATACGAGTTGAGTCCTATTTTCCAATAAATTTATATTGTTATATTATATGTTTTCGATCTAGAAATAACAATAAACCTTGTTTTCGTGTTATTAATATTTAAGAGGAAAGTCAGCTGCGATCGTTTACTGAATTTATAAGTTGTTAAAGTTTAATTATACTATCGACAATTATAATGTTGTACCATCTATCGTATCTTATTGATATTAACTCCCTTTACTTTTACATCAATATTTTGGTTGTTGACGATTTGCTGAAATATAGCCTCAAAGTAGAGATTAAAAAGTAAAGATGACAAAACGCAATCTTGTTGTACTCCTCTTCTCATATTAATATTTTTTGTTATGAAGCATTCTGAAATTACTTGGAATTTTTGGTTGCAAGGTCTTGAATTTTAATACAATGAATTTGTTTTGGATCTATTTTAATTTTATTCAAGACTTCCATAAGTTTATTATGTTGAATGCGGCAAGATTTTTTATAATATACAAAATATAGAAAATATTTTTATATATACTTTGGCAGTTTTCAACGAAAACTTGAAGGCCGAGAAGAGTTTTACGTATACCAAGAGCTTCTCTAAAACAGAATTTTGTACTAATGATCGGAAGCGAATAATTTTTAAAAACATCTTTAATGTGTGGCTCATTAAACATGTAAGTCGATGATTGTTACACTTTTTTGCATTCAACTTTTTAGAAAGCGTAATAAATGTTGGTTTTAGACATGCTTCTGGGTATATTGCAGTATCAAAAATTTAATAAAAAACTCTTTCTAAGATGCTTAAATTGTCATCATCAATTAATTTAAGAATTTTTGAAAATAATTTAACAGGACTAGTAACTTTATTATTTTTTACCGTACTAACAGATTTCCTAATTTCATCTTTTGTTATAGGCGAATTTAAAGGGGGAGAAACGTTGCTTGTGATGGAGTTTGATCATTACTTATTACCATTAGTATACGAACATCGAAATACTCAGTATAGAAACACATATTAGAAAAAAACGAAAATTAATATTGGTAGTTAGATGATCATAAGAATATCGAGTTCTCGCATCAACAACTAAACACTTCAGTTGAACCTTGTTGAATCATCAAGAAAAAAAGCTATATGTCGTAAATTTTTTTATGAAAGGATTTTGTGTCTTTTTTTTTATACAGGAGGTCTTTATTTTATACAGGACAATAAAATTCTGATCAAATGAAAAAAAGTTGTAATCTCTTATAAAATTAAAAATAAATATTAAGAATTTAATTCAGTTTTTTATATCTAATATCTGATAAGAGTCTATAATCTATATAACATGTACAATAAAATTATTAAATTATATTATAAATAAATGTTTTATAATGTAAATTATATTTTTGATTTTTATGTCTTGTAATATACACATTAATAAAAAATTATTTCTTTTGTAGAAATGTTCTAATATAGTTTAAGCAAAAAAGTATAGAATTCACCATTCAGGCAGCGATCTATCAAACTTACATTTGTACATTTTCAGATACCTTAATCCTTTTCAGTTCTAATTTGTATCAGTCCTAATGCTATACACATGTACTTTCAACCTTGATCAGTGTCCGAGTAATGCAAAGGTGATAACGAACGAATATAGAAGGATTTCGAAATTTTACGTTGTTCTCTGATGCATTCATGTGTAATTGTAAGGTTACAACTCATTTTATTTTAAAGATTTTATTTTTTAAATATATAATTCTAAATCAGTTTATATCAAAAAAAGTCTACGAAGAAGGAAAGAAAAAAAGCGTAGAAAGAAAAAACAATATATTATAATAAATGCTTTTTATTGTAAAAACTAAATTACTTTTTAAAAATATATGGTGTAATTTAAATAATTTATGGAATACTAAAAATAAAAATTTATTTATTTTTTTTTTTTTAACATCTAGGTATGTGTATATTTTTCTTTGCATTTAAATTTTACAGGTAAATTTACTTTTAATTACGTTTAAATAAATTTTTCAAAATTTTTTAAATAAATATTCTATGATTTAAAACAGATAACAAACAGAAGAAAAAAAATTTTTTTTTGCTCTGGATTTTTCCTTTGTATGTTAAACTAAAATGTAAAAAAAAAAAAAAAAAAATCTTGACAATCTTAAAAAAAATTAAAAATGTTTTCTTTTCTTTTAAATTAAGGAAAAAAAAACATTTTTATTTTTCAACTATCAATTATATTTTAAACTTTGAAATAAATAAAAAATTTTTAATTTTAACAAATTAATTATTGGTCTTTGTCAAGTCTTACATTTAGAATTTTTCAAAAAAAAATTTTATTTAAACAAAAATTTCTGCAAAAAAAAAAAAAAATTAAACAAAAAATCAAAACTACATATTTTGTAATTGGACTTCGACCGATTCAAAAAGTATACAATTGATTTTGATTAATTAATATTTATAATTAATAATTCAATTAAGTGTAAAAAAAAAATTACAAGGACATTTGTATGACAAGGACACTGTATTATTTCCATAATAGAATATTTTAGTGCCATCAATAGTAAAGCAAATTAAATATTTTAGTTTAGTGTCATCAATAAGACAAGTTGATGTATTATAGCTTAGAAGAAAAAAAAATATGAAATTTTAAAATAATAAGCATTTATTCCATAAACGAAAGAGAATAAAATGGAGCCATGATTTCACAAGCCACAACGTATAAGTGAGATTTCAATTGTTCAAATGTTGAAATTTATTAAATAATTTTAGGATAATTTTATTGAATAGATGTTTGGAGGCATAATGCCCTATTGCTTATTAATCAGCAAGGAGACTAAATATGATGATTACAAACGTCTGTTTTAATTTAACGTTATTTTAACACAGTTCATTATAATTTTATTAGTACAGGGATTTTAAATAAATATGACATATTTATATTTTATTCTACCGATTAAATTAATATGAATATTTAGAAAAAAAACAAATAAATCTGCAAAAATGTTGACTAAAAAAAATTATATTTATACGAAGATTTTCTTTGATGACTTGACACGCCTAACACACAACAAGCAAACATCATTGAGGCGGGGAAATATGTAAGTTTTTGAAAAATAGTTATTATTCAAAATGATAAATTTTTTGAGGTATCCTTCAAAACGCATTCCAACCGCGGAACATATATTTATATGAAAATTTTGGCATTTTCTATTAGCAGTAATTTTATTGCGGATTCATACATTTATGTGCTACTTTTTTTTAAGTATTGCTGAGTTGCATATACATATATCGGTTAAATTTAAAAAAAAAATTTTAAAAAATGGAAAATTTGTAACAGTTAAACTTTTTTTTTTTTAATAAATAAATTATTAAAATTTTAAAAATTCTATAGAAAAATAAATAAAATCCAAAATTCATCCAAATCAGCCCACAATTTTTTATTGTTTTTTAATTTTTAATTTTGATTTTTAATTTTAAATTATATGGCACTAGTAAAGTACAAAAACGTAATAAACATATGCGGTTAAGTTTTTTAACAATTTGAAACGTTAAACATTTTTACCGTTTCGTATTTGTTTTTTGTTTTGAGCATGGGAAAATTTGTGCGGCGATAATAGTTGCCGATATGATTTATCCCCGCCGCAATCACATTTGTGTTTTGTGTAATAGGCATTAAATGTTAAATATTAAGAGTTAAGACACTCATTTCCAAAACATATAAAACAAGGTAGAATGTAAACCAACGGTTTTTAAAAGCGCACATTTCCGAAACTCAATACAAACTGTTTAGAGTGTGACTTACACAAAAATTTGAAAATTTCATGTAATAAGAAAAAATGTGAAAATAGGACATTTTTGAAATTTTGAGGGGCTATAAGTCCGGAATCCTATATAACTAAGAAAAGCCGTTAACACACGTAAAAATATATTATTAAATCTTTAATTTTCATGTCTTGCCGAAGAAAAATTTGTACAGGTGTCTAAAAATAGCAAATTTTCAATTTTTGAGGCGTAATAACTCTTAAAGAGGGGGTGTTAGCAAAAAATTTTCTGAGGAAACTTATACTAATTCTAAAAGTTCTTTCTTGTCTCAAAATTTCAGGTTCCTATCTAAAGGGGTGCCGGAGTTATGAAAAAAGACATTTCATGCAAAATGTAGTTTTCACATAACGGTAAATTTAAATAGTAAATTACAAAATATTACATAATTTTGATATTGTTTTATATAGATAATAAAATTTTCGATCTTCTGGCGGTTTTAGATTGCAAAATTATTACGCACAGCCCGAGATATATACATCTGAAAATGGGGCTTTTTCGCAATTTTGAAGAGCTGCAACTTTGGAACCCTTTACAATTAAAATAAACCTTTAACACACGTAAAAATATATTATTGTAGCTTTAATTTCTATATCTTGCAGAAGTAAAATGTGTACAGGTTCCTAAGTTACAGGTGTTTAAAAATAGCAAATTTTCAATTTTTAAGCCCTAATAGCTCATAAACAGGGGGTGGTCCGAAAAAATTTTCTGAGCAAACTTATACTAATTCTAAAAGTTCTTTCTTGCCTCAAAATTTCAAGCTTCTATCTAGAAGCGTGCCGGAGTTATGAAAGTAGAAAAATCATGCAAAATTTGGTTTTCACATAACGGTAAATTTAAATACTACATTTAAAAAAATTGTATAATTTTGATATTAATTTACAAAGATAAAAGAAATACCTGTCGAATGACGTTTTCAGATTGAAAAAATCTTAAGCAGAACATAAGATATATGCATTTAAAAATAGGGCTTTTTCAAAGTTCGAGGGGCTGTAGCTCCGTAATGGGGGGGGGCTACATGAAAAAGTTGTTCCACAAAATTATTTTTTTTATGAGACCTACCTATGGTTAAAATTTTTTTTCTCTATCTTTAACGGTGTAGAAGTTTTGTAAACAGACGGACGGACGGACAGAGTGAAACTAATAAGCACATTTTTTCAAAATTTTTTTGGAAATGTGCTAAAAAGGTCGTCTAGTAGGTAAAAGCGTATAAAATAAACTGTAAACAGCGAGGGAGTGTATGTTTTAATTCCACATACGTCGTAAAAACAATTTCCTCTTACGACATTTACATATAGCTACCTACATCTGGAAAGGAAAGACGTCCTCACTTACCACATGAAGTTTTTCGCAAAAATGTTGTCCTATATAATTAATACATTTATCCAAACATTTTTTAAAAAAGATAAAATAATCTATTCAAAGTATTCTAAAAAGAAGCTTCAATATTGGTTTTATAAAAATATCTGATTACAATAAAGGGACAACCAGAGAAAAAAATAAAGAAATGTAAACATATATTTAGTTTCCTAAATGACAAAAACCTTTAACATTATCTATATTCAATATATTCAATATTTCATTAAAAAAACCAATTTACAGATTTATATTTTGATTCATATTTATGTACTTTGTATATTTATATATACTTAAATATAAATATTTGTTTATCATGTCAAATTGTCAATATTAGCAGTCCAAATTATATTAATTAAATATAACAATTACAAAATTCTTTAAAATAAAATCATCACTTTGCAATTTACAACATATAGGTATAGCTGCTATTATATTATACTCATATTATGCATTTTCTAACATAAGTTAGATCACTATATATTAAGGAGCTAAAGAAAACGACACGTAATTAAAAAAAAATTCATTTAGGGCGTTTGAAAATGTAATTATAAAAGAAGAGAAGACAACGTGGAGGGGGATTAAATATATATGGTATCCCACATTAAAATATTATATAAACCTGCTCATATATATTCTTATATTAAAAACAAAAGATGCATGGTCTTTCAACGATTTCGCGGTGATCCCACATAATATTTAAGAAAAAAATTAAAAGAACATAAATATTTTTAAGAATTTTTAAAAAATTTTTGAATTTATTATATTTTATTAATAGTTTGAAATTGCATTAAAATTATCATTTTTATTTTTATTGTTTTTTTATTTCAATTATTTTTATTAATATTATTCAATTCATATTTTATTCTATCAATTTTATATCCTAAGAAATATTGTCAAAATCTTTAAATTAAAGTTTATATTTAAAAAATAAATTTTCAAAGAAAAATCAAAAATTATTCATTTGTTGTTTTTATTTTATTTTTTTTTTGTAACGTGTTAAAATTTTTAACAGGTAAAAAATAAAATTTATAAATATAAATTTAAAATCATTTCACTACCCACATTATTTGACTTGCTTGTTGAACAATGTTCTTATTCATTTTAAATCAGGCATTTTTAAACTTAAAATAGGTTTATATAAACTTAAAGATTATTTTTAATATCAGACGTATACGTTAGTAATTTATAATTTTTGAGAATTATCATTAACTGATTTGTTCATCATCATTTACTTAAAATCAATTATGCCTCCCCTAAAATAATTCCAAAGTAACAACAAGGAAGGCAGCAAATCTTCATTTGTATACAGGAAATATCTGCGTGACTAAAAACTGATTTAAGAAACTCATTCGTTGTGAGAACTGCTAGGATGTGCAACATTCTTCCATAAAATGTGTTCACTTCTGTGAATATTATATTTTACAAATTTGCAACAATTCAAAAAGAACTTATTGAGATCCGTTTTAAACTTATTATCTTCAAATTCTACCAAAATATCCTATTTCCGTCCCGTTTTTTCTCTCCTATTTAGAACTTAAATTAATTAAAGGAATTCGTTTCTAGTGTTTAGTAAAAAAAAAAAATAAAGATTAAATTACTTAATTACTGTTAGTGAAGTTAATAATGGACGGATGCATGCACAACGAATGTTAATCATGCTAACGTAAAGGCTTTTAGTGTTAGTTTGTAAGTACTGATATCAAAGAGCTCAAACATTGAGTTGATTGGTCTCATTTAAAATATGCAGGCTATAATTTTTACCATAGTTTATAGAGTGGTGTCACTGGTGTGAGATATAGAAAAGCTACACCGATCTCAAATTGTATTAGTTTTCCCTATACCTTTTTTGTTCACAAATATAGATGGAGAAGTAATATCATCATTATCATTAGGTTGGGAAGCTCGAAAAAACATCTGATTTCTAATGTAAAATGGGATTTTCTAAATATAGCTAAAATATACAAAAAATTACAGCTGAAGTACAAAACAATTCTAAAAAATTAAAGAATTAAAGAATTTGAAATAAAATAAAATTGCATATTTATTAAATTCATGACATCATATCAAAGCAAACGAAATTATTAACTTTAATTTAGGAAAAAACCTTATGTCCTTATCAAATATACAAACTTTTTATAACTTATTTTTCTTATTTCTTTAGGTTTATATGATTTCTGTAAAATACTTAGGAACGGTTCATTGCAGAGATTTCATTTTCTTTCTCCGATTTATCTGTTTAAAAATCTTTTCAAAAATATTCGGCCCATCGATATTTTTCTTACAAATGTCTTAATTTCTGAGCTTTTTATTTTCATTTACTATAGATTTTTCTTTTTAAATACAAATTAAATTTATAATGAAAATGGTGAAGGGAGGAGGTAAAATTTGAATATTTAAGAAAAAAATTTTAATTTTTATTTATAATGATCGATCTTTGGTAATATTTGGAACATTTTCCGAACAATACATTTGCTTTTTCCATTTTCTATTTTTTTTTTGTTAAGTTTAATTTAAGAAACACTGATTTATTATATTTTTTATATGTTTCGTCAATAAAATTTTTTCAAAAACTTTTATGATGATTTTAATGATGAAATTTTTCTTGTTGGCGACGGCTAAATTATTAAAATAATCTATATTTTGAAAATACTGTTTATTATTTTTTGCGTCAGTTTGTCATTTTTTAAAAATTCTATTCAGTGTGTCTTCTAAATTTATTTTCCATATTTCAAGCTATAGAGATTTTAAGGGTAGTTTTTAATTAATATATTATATTATATATAACAGCAGATATTATATTTATATTTATATAGAGTTTTATTAGATATTTCATTCCAAAATTATTTATTTATTTATTTAGTGAAACCTATATCTGCAGTTATATCACAATTTGTGTAATAACCATCCTAGTGCGTATAAAATATACACAGTCGCAAGTAAAACTGTATATAGAAGGCGTTGATTTAGCGGGGGGTAGAAGAAACCAAATTACTAATTAAAAAGTAACTGCCACATGATTTTGAAGTATATATTGCTGAGATAGTTGTCATATACGAAGCACTTCTTTACTCGTTTCAATCGACTCAACAGTCAATTGTCATATTTTCGGATAGTCTAAGTGCCCTTAATACACTATTATAAACAAAAATAACAAACTCCAGATTGCAAAAAAAAATCAGAAATCTCCTAACCACGTCTAACAAAAATATTAAACAGATATGGATTTCTAGTCACCAAAGCATAGTTGGTAACGAGAAAGCCGATAAAGAGGCCAAGATTGCTATTGAATCTCCAGCCCTCTCTTGTCAAATGTTTTTTCTTAATGAAAAAGTGAAACAGATTATAAAAATCTATCTGGCACAGAAAAAACTAGAATGAGGTAACTTAAATAGTTTTCTCAGAAGTCACTGGGCAAGTCCTGATCCACCATCATATAATATTGGTAACAAAAGAATATTACAAAGAAAATGTTGTAGAATTAGGCTAGACCACACTCTTTTCACCAAAAAACACATCTTTGAAAAAACCTTCCCCACCAGCCCACCAACCTTCATTTACTGCGAAAATATACTCTCAGTAAAATATATTTTCCAAGAATGTAGTACGACTAAAACATTTGCAGATAGAAACTCAATCGACCTTAAAAACATTTTAGTTCCTACACTCGAAAATGCAAAGACAATAATAAAAATTTGCAATCTTTTCAAAATATGGAACTAAATTTAGTTTTTGCTTGATATTTTCTATTTTTTGTTTATTAATTATTAATTCAAATATAAAATAATTCAAAGGGATAAATATGTAAATAAGTAAAATGTAAATACATAAATATATAAATAAGTAAATCTAAATTTTAAAACATTATAAAAGTAACTTAAAAATCTATAGATGTAAAGTAAAATAAATATTTTAAGTTATTGTAATTTAATGTAAGCCCAAAATGGCCCTAGTAGCCGAGGGTAACTTCTGATACTGTATAATTTATTATACAGTACCAGATGAAATAAAATAAATAAATAAATAAATATAAAAATAAAATTAGAGAATTAATTTGAAAACTTTACCATAAAACTGGGTCGCCTAAAAGTAGGCAAACTTTGTTTTTTTATTGGATTGAATATTGAACTAAAATTTTTTTGAGGGGAGCCTCAGTAACCGACGGGCCAAGCGCATAACGTATTAGTCGAGGGAATGCGAGTTCAAATACTGCACAGGTAGTAAGCTTAATTTAAATACACAATTTATATACACAATACTATACATATATAAATCAATATTACTGTTCAACTTTGAATAATCCTTTGTAGCTGATGGTTTAGTAATATTTTATTATTGTATGTGATTTATAAATTTCGTTTAAAATTTAAAGAAATATCAAATTTAGATTAACTGAAGCAAAAAAAAAAAAAAGCAACAACTACTGCTGCAATAAACAATAAACAAAATTAAGTTAAATAAATTTTTATTTTAAATAGTTTTTATTTTTTTTTTGAATTTAAAAAACAATTCCAAAAGCGATTTCATTATTAATTAAATGAAAAATTTTTCACACTTTCAAAAAAAAAAGAAACAAATAATTTTTTTTTTCAATAACAAAAAAAAAAATTTAACAAATTTTTTTTTTTTTTTGAGTATATAAATAAAAAAGAAAATAAAATAGAATGATTTTAAATCTATATTTACCTCAGCTGATTAATTTGTTTAGGATCGTTATAGTGTAAAAAGCAATATAATCAACTTAGACTTTTATGGATGTGTTTTATGGAACAACTACAATTATTTTATTTTATTTTTTTTTTTTTTTCTATAATTAGACCATAAAAATAATAATAAAATATAAAATACAATTGAAAATGAAAAATATACTGCATGACAAAAATCAAAAATAATTTACAAAATTCTATAAATGTTACAAAACAAACATTAAATTTATTAAATATATTTTTTAACTTATATTAAAATTATATTTATATAAAAAACCCATTATTAATTTATTAAGTTTTTGAGAACTAATTGAATTACGATTTAGTCCTTTAATAAAAAACAAAATAAAAATTGATTTTTATTAAAGGATCAGTTTTTTTCTTGTTCTTTTCCGGCTTGTCATCACTTTTATACGAGCTAAAACTATAAACTGTGATCTGTTGATGAGTCATAGAGAAATATGAATATCTGTTTACTAGAATATTTTTTAATGCATAAGCTACATAAAATATTATTAGACGAATTCTTAGGTCAAGCATTAAAATTTAATATATTATTTTTGAATAAAAAGAAATAACATCATTTTGGCAAAACTCATAATAATTTTAAGTTTATCAGTTAAACCAAGCATAACATCGTCATCATTTAAATGTGTTAGTATGATGATTAGTAAGAAGCAATTAATAACAAATTACTTAAGAAATAATGTTTGTAAATAATAATTGTTGAGAATTAACATACATTTGAAAGTATGGTAAAATCTAGTTTTTAGTACAGATTTACTATCATTAATATCAAAATGATAACAAAATGGATTAACTTCGCGTAACTTTCTGCGCAATTGGTTCATTTCGGTTATAATCAGTTCTATGATTTCAGATATTAAACAGTTTCATAGATCTGATATCATTTAAATTTAAATTAAGAGTAATCTGTTCTGATAAGGAGGAAGATGAATTAGATCTGCCCATATGAGAGGTGGGCTTAATACAAATCGATGAATCCATGAATCCATGAAATATCGACTCCATGATGGTAAAAAATCGACTCCCCGACGGGAATGCAATGAATGAAAATTATAACAAAAAACACAGAAAACACTTTACATTATCAAGATTTTTTTTTAAGAAAAATTAGTGAAGCTTATTGCATACTTTCGTTTAGCGGTAATATAAAGTCTACCTGATTAATAAGTGGAATTTATGGTTATAGATAGTTATAATAAAATTCATAAAAATTAAAGAAAATGCTATATGATTCATAAGAAAATGTATATATTTTGTCTTACAAATTAATAAATATACTAATAATTATTCAATTTGTTAACTATTTTTGAGTAAAATCATTATTTAACGACAAGACGAAATTATAGAATTATTGTTTTTAAACTTAACGAAAAAAAATTTAAACTTTTAAAAGATCAACGTAGAATTTTGTTAAATAAATAATTTATTGAAAAGGGAAACAAGGCAAAAAAAAAAGAATATAATTTTTATTTTTCATACATAGTTTTATTTGAAATATACAAATTTCATATAATATATAATATATTATTTATATAATTATTTTTTCGTTTCATTAAAAGTTGTAGCAAAAAAAAACGATGTTTTTATTTTATTTTTAATACAATATGTTTTTTTTTTTCTTTATTTTTTTTTTTTCAATACAATAAGTAATTCTAAAAAAAATTTTTTTTTTATTTTTTTCTTGATATGTTTGAGAATGATATGTTTTACTTTTAAATTTTTTTTTTTTTATTATTAATAATTAATTTAAATTTAAATTTATTTTATAACTTATATATATATATATAGATTCCGATATGTTTTTTTATTGGAAAATTTTACAATAAAAATCACAAAATTGTGAACATTAGTTAATAATAAATTGTTAATTAATAATTATAATATAAATTTAACAATGAATAGGTTTTTTTTTTATTAATAATATTTAACAAATATATTTTAAAAAATTAAATATAATAAAAATACATTAAAATAACACAATATATTTAAATACCGAATAAGAGTTTTTTTTTTTGTGAGTATTAAGAGTAAAAAAAAAAATTTTTTTTACATAAATTTTATTTTAAATAAATTCAAATTTCGAAATTAATATTAAAAAAAAAAAAAAAAATAAAGATTTGTTTTATTCTAATCAAAGCTAAAACAATGAAACTCAGATTCAGACAGGAGGTTTTTTTTTTCACTATGGGTAGAAAGAAGAAAATTAATATTCTAGGACTACGATAATATAAAAAATCAATCTTGTTAAACCATATGATTAACAGCTATTTAAAATTCCTTTTAACTGCAAACTCATCATTTCAGTATAATAAAACATTTGAGTATATCCTTGTATTGGATTTAAATAATATATTAAATTCTTGACAATATATTTAAATAAAAAAAATTTTTTTTTTTTTTTTAATTTAAATTTAAAATTAAAAATCTGTCCTACAATTAACCTTTTAAAATTAATTATGATCAATTAGAAAAGCACAAAAGACCTTCACAATAAAATTTTTAAAACAAAAAAAAAAATTTTTTTATTTGATTTTGTTGCGTTTTTTTTTTTTTTTTTTGTTTTGTTTAATAAACTCATTTATTTTTTGCTGTCATTTTTAAATAATGATTCCTAATATAGAAAATGAAAAAAAAAAGTCAATAAATTTTTCATTCTTTCTTTAGAAAATAATAATTTTGAAAATTAATTATATATACACATTCATACAAATTCATACAACAATTACATACATACATATACTTTTGTTATATCTATATATACTATATTGAAATTTTCATTTTAGATTTTTTTAACAGCATTAGCGTTTCAGACTGCAGTTTAAATCTAAAATAAAATTTTCATCATTAGTTTAATAGTAATTTTTCATATGCATATATACATATATATATTACCATATACGTATATATTTAAGTTTTATATTATATGTATATTAGCTAAAATTTATTTTATATGAATAACTATAAAAATCATTTTAATATTTTTAAAAGGATTAATTTATTAATATAGTATATATTAAATTTACTAAAAAAAAGAAAAAAAAAACTTTCATTTAAATTTTATAATATCTGAATTTAAATTCAGAAGTGGTGTTATAAACGATTTATCAATATATATTGTTCATATAAAATTTTTTTTTTAAATTAATTAAATAAAATTTATAATTTATATAATATATAAAATGAATTTAATAGTTATCCATTTTATTTATGATTTCATAAATACATATATATATATAATACAGATATATGTATATATATTATATTATACATATATTTTGGCTGGATAAAATTAAATGATAGCTAATATACAATAATAATTTTAATATTTTTTTTGAAATATTCTTTTTTTTTTGTTTTACGTCTTAATAAATTTTCTAAAATATGATAATATATGATCGTAATTATTTATTACAGAACACATATTTACAATAAAATATACATACATATAGTAATAAATTTAAAAAAAAAAAAACAAAAAAAAATATTTATTAAAATTTATTATTAAAATAGAATAATATAATTTAATTAAATGCAATTTATATATTTTTTTTTTGATTAAATTTAAATATCGTAACTTGTCATTAATAATATATATAAATCTCTTGTTTATATTATTTTATATATTATTCCAGAGAAAAAAAAAGTATACATGTATACATGTATATATTAAATGATATAATTTGTAATTTGGATTGTTTTACAACAATATCAATATTTTTAATGTCATCAAATAAAAATTATTAATAAATAATATACATATACAATATATTTTTAATTTTTAATTTGGCGGTCATTTCAAAATTTAATTTTAAATAATATTTTTTTTGTTTTTTTTTGCTGTTTAATTAAAAATATTATTTATTCTTATATTTTTAAATTTTATGTTTTTTTTTTTTTTTGAAATATTTATAAATATATAAAAATAAAATATAAATATTAATTTTTAACCCTTTTTGTCTCTTGTTGGTATTAATAGATACCAATGCGGTTATTAAAATAATATATTAATATAAGATTTTACTATATATATATGTATATGCCTTTTTTATTTTAACTGAAGACATTTTTACTTTAAGTGAAGAGTTTTTACTTTAAGTGAAGAAATTTTCACTTTAAATGAAAATATTTTTACTTTAAATGAAGATTTTCTTTAATTTGAGTAAAGACACATGTAATAAAACTTAAAGTAAAAATATTCATATTTGTATATGCATATAGATAAATATCAGATATATAAATATTAGATCCAAATTAATATTTATTATATAAACTAATTATATGTATAGTAATTATTTATATAACATAAATTATTAAAGTAAAAATATCTTCATTTAAAGTAAAAATGTTTACACTTAAAGTAAAAATGTTAAAATAAAAAGGTATTCGCACTTAAAGTAAAAAAAAAAAAGGTATATATATACATATAATATATAAAAATCTCATAAAATTAAATTATTTTTATGGTTTGTTCTGTTCTGAAAAGGTTCTGTTTACATTTTATTGTTCTAATATTAAAACTCTCTTAAACTCACAAAATGTAATTTGAATATGAAGAAAAATTTTTATTTGTGATTTTCTTTTTATGCTTTTCATTTTTTGATTATAAAATAATAATTTAATACATAATTAAATTTTAAAATATACATATTAATAATTTTTTAAAAACAAAAAAAAAATCTATAAAAGCCGATAATAATCAAAACTAATAAAATAATAATCTATAGTCAAAAAATAGTAATATTTAAGTGTTTTTGGCATTGTTTCAAGATAATTTTAGGTATAAGATATTTGCAACAATTAAAATCAATTTCTAAATTTAATTTACGTTTTGTTTCTTTTTTTTTTTTTAATTTAACTGTAATTGGAAAAAATATAAATTTTAATATTTTGTAAAATGTAAGATTTTTTTAAGTATATTTTTTTTTTTTTTAGTTTTTATTGCTATTATTTTATAGTAACTATATTTATGACAGTGTATACATAACAATAAATAATTTGAACTTTATTAAAATCAAAACAGTGCCAAAATATATTTTGTTTTGTCCTTCAAATAAAAGAAAAGATGAAATATATATATATATATATGATTATTTCGGCATATATATGTATATATATTTATAAATTTTTCTTTATTTGCAAAAAATAAATAAAAATTAATAAAAAAAAAAATTGTTTTTTTTTTTATTAATTTATATTAAATTTTTTAATCATATTTTTAATGAATAATTTTCTTTTTTTATTAAATAATTTTTTTTTATTTATTACTTTATCAAAAATGATTTAATTTTTTAATTAAAAAAAGCAAAAAAAAAAAAAAAATTTAATAGACTTTAAGTCCTTTTTTTTCGTTTTATAATTAATAAAATTTTTATAAAATTCTTGTTATTAATTTATATTAATATATCTTATAGAAAATCTAATAGTGTTACTTATTTATATGTATATATATTATATACCATACATATAAATATGTATATATTTTTTTTTTAAATAATTTTAAAAAATAATTTATGATTTTTCAAGTAAATTTGTCAAAAAAACAAAAGACAATATTAGTACATAGTTTTGTATAAGTTTAAATGTCATTTTGTATAAACTTTTTTTTTTTTTTTATATATAATAAATTTATTAAAAAAGATCAATTCCGTTCTTATATACATATAATATATATAAGTAAATATAAAAGTATTTAATAAAGTGTTTTAGATAATAAATACATGTTACTATATAAATGTTGGAAAAAAAAAAAGGAAATGTTCACAAAGTTGCACAATATTTTTATTTGGGGGAAAATTATTGTATGAAAATTATTATAAATGTTTATGTCAGTATAAGTGATGGTTAAATTACATGTTATACATATTATATATTAATAAGTAATAGTAGTATACCTGTAATTATTTCTTTTTGTTTTGTAATTTTCAAGCTAAAGTATAATATCAAAGGCTGTTCTGTTAATAGGCGTTAAGAGAAATTTATGATTTTTTATTGATATTATCATCATTGAAATGTAATCCAACAATTTTTTTTGAACATTCTTATATATAGTAACATATATATATTTATATTTTACGTGTATCATATTATATTAATATTAATAAAAATAAAAATTTATAATTAAAAAAAAAAAATAAATTTTCTTAACGAAATTTCACAATCATCTTTCTTTCATAATAGTTTAGCACTTCTTTCTTTTTTACTTCCATTGTTTTCTTTTTTTTTTTTTTTTTCAAATTTTTAAATTTTTTAAATATCAGGTAATCTTAAAACTAATTTGGATTGTCCCTAAACACTAAATATTTCTTTTATGAAATAAATTTTTACAAAAACATTTTCTTATTA
Organism: Poecilobothrus nobilitatus; assembly: GCA_947095535.1. Classification (NCBI taxonomy): domain Eukaryota; kingdom Metazoa; phylum Arthropoda; class Insecta; order Diptera; family Dolichopodidae; genus Poecilobothrus; species Poecilobothrus nobilitatus. The sequence goes on from OX352773.1 coordinate 163,644,582, forward strand.
TTTTATTAATTTGTTTTAATATTGAACTTTTTTTTTTGTATATGTTTTTGTATTTTGAAAAAGTACACAACATTTTTACTTTTTGTTTTAATTTTATAGTTTTTTTTTTTTTTATAAAATTAAAACAAAATTAAAATCCTTAAAATAATTAATATAAAAAAAAAAAAATTAAAAAAATTAAAAATATAAAATAAACTTTTAAAAACTTTGATAAAAATATAAAATATTTCTAACAATTAAATAAGCTGGATAAAGAAAAATTGGTTGTTTATAAAAAATATCAAATGGTGTTATTTGTATATGCCCTGTACTGTGTGCAGCACGTCCCAAATTTTTACCAGAACAATCCATTCTTTCTTCTGGCATTTTTTGCACATAATATTCACGATTTTCATTAACCATTGTACACATTGGTTTTTTCTTTTGTTGCATTTCATCATCACGATTTTTAAGATCTTCTAATAATTGTCGGAACCATGTTAAATCACATGAACATACCAATGGATTATCTAAAAATAAAGGAAAAAAAAAAACAAAAATCAGATTTAAAGATTATAAAAAGATTAAATAAATTTCCGCAAAGGGGTGATTATCGATTTAGATGACGTCATCACATAATGGTACTTTATATCTCAAAGTTTCCGAATATAATATATTAAAATATAATATATATATTACATATTATATCATTAGGACCGATACCGCCATCTAGTGGCCGAAAAATACATTACAAGAAATCAAAAAGCCAAAATAAATGTATGAGAATTAAAGTATGAAAATAATATTTTTTATTAAAATTGTTGTTTTAATTTCGCATTTGTGTCCTCTGGTGCGACTATTTGCCAACCCTTTATTATGTACCATTGATATACTCATTTATAACAACTTTATTATGTACCATTGATATACCCATACATATGCATTTTATATTCCTACACTCTTGTGAAGAGAGCTTTCTAACAGTATAATAATAAATATAGGGTTGCCTTTGAACATTTCACATGTATAGCGTTTTTGAAGTTAAAATTTAAATTTAATTTTTTTTACCAAAATTTCCACTTTAAAGTAATATTTCGGGAATGGTAACACCGATTAAGATAAAACAAGATGTATATTAAAAGATCGTATTATTATTAAAGACAATATTATAGAAATACGGTCGTAGAGCAAAAATATAACGGTTTAAGCAGAATACTACACATTTCGTAATGCATTTTTCGAACACTAGATAACGATATCGGTCATATTGGAATATATATTCAGAAATTTGGAGATATAAAATACCCTTATGTGAGAACGTCATCTTAATACCGCGTCATCCCTCTGCGAAAGTTTATCCAAAAAATTTTTACCACTTGAAAAACAATTAATTGAGAATTAAAAAAAAAAATAATATGAAAATAAAAAATAAATTAATTAAATTTTTATACCTGTTATATCAACTATTTTTAATGTATCTAACAATGGTTCTACAATATCTTCTGGAATTCGACTCATTTTATTATTTTGTAAATTTAACGATTCGAGTGAATTTAAATTTTCAAATATTAAACTTGGTAAAACTTTAATTCTGTATAAAAGAAGACAAAAAATTAAATAATAATAAAAATAAAAATAATAAAATAAAAAAACTTACTCATTTTTTTGTAAATTTAAAAATGTTAATGAATCACCATATCCACTAAATGCATCTTCACTAATTGAAGTAATATTATTAGCACGCAAATCCAAATGCCGTAAACGATGTAATGGTCTTAAGGCCTCACTTGGAATTGATTGAATATTATTATCACCAAGACGAAGATATTGTAAATTTTCTATTAAAAAAAAAAAAAAAAATATGTATAAATATATAAAAAAATATAGTTGTTAATTATTATACCTTCTAAACCAAAGAATGCATCTGGATCAACATAAACAATTTGATTACCTTCCAATTCTAATGAATTAAGTTGACCCAAATGATTGAACACTTTAGCTGGAATTTTGCTTAAACGATTATGCGCTAATATCAAAGAATCCAAATGTCTTAAACCTTAAAAATAATTAAAATAAAAATTTTTATGTATATAAATCATTTAATTATTTTAATATTAAAAAATATTATTTACCTTCAAAATCACCAGATGAAATTTCACTTATTTTATTTTCTTGAATTTCAAGTTTCTTTAAGGTTTCTAATATACAAAGAGCATTTCTAGGTATTGTTGTTAAATCATTACCACCTATATTCAATCTTTTAAGTTTCCTATAAAATATATTTTTAAGTTTTTTTTTTTTTTGTATATACATATTAATACATATATACGAATAATTTGTAGGTATATATAAATAAAAAATAATAATACTCTTTTTACTTTTCTAATCCACGGAATGCTTCATCTTCAATTAAATTAATTCTATTTTCATAAAGTGTTAAAATTTCCAATGATTCGAGTCCTTCAAATGCTTTTTTATGAATTTGAGCTATTTTATTATGATTTAAATTTATTATTAATAACTGATACAGATGTTTAATAGCAATTGTTGGAACTTTACTTAATTGATTTTGTGAGATATCAAGTTGTGTAAGTCCTTTTCCTATAAAATTTATTTTTATATATTTTTTTAGTAAATTTCGAAAATCCGAAAAAAAAAAAAACAATTTAAATAAAATTTTTTATTAATATATATGTATGTATATAGACATACCTAATGAACTAAGTGCTGTTTCTTCAATAGCTGCTAAACTGCTATTATGAATTGTTAAATGTCTTATATCAAGTGCTAAAAATACGAAACCTTGCAATTTAGGAAGGTTATTATGTCGAAGTTTTAAATAAAATATAATCGCACTTCGACCTTTTAAAACACTCATAGCACTACTTATATGCTGTAAATCTGTTGCTTCACATAATATATCTAAACCATTTTTTTTTACAGTACAAACACATGGTGCTATTTCAACACCTTGCGGACAAACTTGTTGTTGTTGTTGTTGTTGTTGTTGTTGTGATAAAACAAAACAATTTAATATACTAAACAATATAATTATTATTTTCCAAATAGTTGATATATGCATTTTTAACAACTCCATTGCATTTCTTCTTTGTTCCAATCTAAAAGTTTGTCTTTCTTTTTTTTTTTTTTGAATTTCCTTGTAACTTTCTTTTAATTTCACTTTTTCTCAACTTTTGTCTGTATTTTTGTTGTTTTTTTTTTGTTACTATATAGTTTATTATAATCTTTTGTTAATTATTTTTATCCACCATTATTTTAAGAAGAACCTTAAAAATGAAAAATTTAATTTAACAAATAAGTATATAAGTTAAACAAAATGTAGTTAAAGCATATCTTTAAAATATAGGTAATATTGTAATATCTGATGAATTTGTTTTTCGATGTAATCTGCCTTTTTTATTAAATATGTATTTATATTGTAATATAAACCTTATGTTGTAAATTCTTTTTACTTAGAACTTTTATTAGGAAAAATTTTTCTTACATTTTTTGTGATTTCACCAAAATAATAAAAAAAAAGATTTAACTAGAATAGTATCTATTTATTTTTCTGTACATTCCATCTTTAAAATCGTTCGCAATATTTAAATTGCAAATATGAAAATTTCTATTCTTGTTGTGATATTTTGTTATGATTTCAAGTTATAATTGGACAGTGTTGGACAGTATAAAGAAAATTGAACAGATTTTTAAAAATAGATTTTTAAAAATGAATAATGGATTTTGTTCTCCTGTTTTCCTTAACATGAGTCAAAAAGTCATAAATCATTCAGAAATTGATCAACAGAATCAAAATTATGTCTAAATTATGTCAAACAATATTATAATTTAATCAAACTTTTAAAGAAATTAATTTTAATTGTGGAATTTTAATTAAATTTTTAAATAGAAAAATAACATCTATATGTTTACTAAATTCACCTTTTCTTTGATTTGAACCTTTCCATTCTTTGTTCAAATAGTACATTAGAACAAAAAGTTGTTTTTTACCTATACCCCTAATTTATCCCGAAAGAAAGATCGTGATTTATTCAGTTAAAATTTTCCACATTGATCGATTATATTGATGATCAGGACCAAAGGTTTATTGACCTCTGGTTTGTTCAAAAAAAGAAATGGTAATTTATTCAGTTAAAAAGTGTACTTAATGAGAGTATATTTATGACACTTCTCAAGTTTCTTTTTTTTTTTGTGATTATTACCAAATATCCTCGCAAAAAAGGATTACGCACAAAAATGTTGGATGGAGATGATATTGGATTTTATTTGAATGATTAAGAGAATGTGAAAAGAAAAAATTAGCATGTTTCGTTAAAATTAATCAGCCCGATCTTTATATACCTTACAGTATCTTTGCATTTAAATTATTAAATACCTTAACGAAAGCATATTTAAAAATAACATGTTAGACCATAGTTTTAAAATTTATATGAATAGTACTATGCGTTGGTTACATAAATATTGTTGTTGTTATTGTCTAGAAAGGGGGATTGGCAACTATCCTTACACCTAGATGTTGTGGCCCGTTGTACGAAATGCTTGTTTATTACTGTGGCTCATCGCCAGTTATTACCCCTAAAAAATTGCTAAGAACCCACATTTAGGAGATATTTTCCCAGTAGCACTCTCTTAAGGTTCGTCTTCATTAGGATGCTACCGTCGATCATTGGCAAAGATTATTGAAAAACGTGCAACCTCTACACTTTCCCTGCTCGCCTCTACCTATTCTTATGGCGCGAGCCGTTAGTATCGGATGGCTCCAGTAAATTTATAAGAATTAATAAAAGTCGTTTTTATCAAGAAATTCAGTGCAACCTCTACACATTTCCAGGTCGGCTCTGCATATTCTTATGGTATGAGCCGTTTAGTTTCAGATGGGTTCAGTAAATTTTATAAGAATTAATAAAAGTGGTTATTATCAAGAATTGCTGCAACTCTTTCTTTCTTTATAAGCAACTAATATAGTTATAAGCATAAAAACATAATCAAATATCCATTCAGAAAATAAAATATAAAAGATTACAAGCACTAACAAATTACAAATAAAAATAGTATGAAACGACAAAAATTTGAATTAATTAATAAAAACTTTAAAAAAATACAATATTATATATTTATTTTTTATATAACAATCAAATATATAATATATTGGAATTACATAATTGATTTATCTTTATTAATTTTTTATTTTTATAGTTTTGTTTTATTTTATATATATATTTTTTTTTAATAACTATTCATATTTTTTAATTATAATATTACTTTTTTTTATTTTTTAATTAAAAGAAGTTTGAAATTTTTTTCGTAACATAATTAACAGAATTTTATATTAAAATATTTAATATTATATTTTTTTTTATTTTTATTATTATTATTATTACTTTAACGTTTAAGTTATTATGTATATTTTATTATTTAAAAATAATAAAAAGAAAATACACCCATAAATATATTAATATTTAGTAATTTAATTCAACAATATATATACATATAAATGTATATACATATATATAAATAAAACTAAGTTCAATTCAATTAAAGTATAACGCGAATTTATTTGAAATACATAAATATACGCACATATTTATAATATAATGTCATAACATAATTTAAAATTATTTTTTTTTTTTTTATTATTTATTATTATTATTATTTTATTATTACTTTATTATTATTTATTCTATTATTTTGATTTACTATACGATAATCCGCAACAAAACAATGAACTAAACTCGAACAAAATTAGGAAGAAACTATATATAAGCGCAGATTTTGATTTAAAATAATTTCATAAAAAAAAAAAAAATATATAAATAAGTATAGGTACACCACATATTACATATATATTTAATTTTACAAATATTTGAAAAGGTTCATAGAAATAAGATCAATAGTAAATTTTTTTAAAAATAATACATAAAAATATTATATCACTGTTTAAGATGACGGATTACTTAAATATGCCTTAAACAAATAAATACAAATAAATACAGTTATATATACTTCTATTATACTATATAGAAGCCCCACTTAAACTGCATTTGCAAACCCCAATTTTAATATTACATTAATATTTCCTCTTTAATAATCAAAGGCTGAAATGAATTAAAAAAAAAAAAAACTAAAAATAGAATATTAATTTTCTATATTATATCTCAACAACATTTACACTCTAAACCTGTCAATCTTTTTTATATCTGCAGATTTACAAAATTTTTCTTTCATCACTTCTTCTCTATAAAAAATGTTTGCATTTGATTCAAAGAAACAAAGTGTAAAACGTTTGGATTAAATATTAAAATGAAAAACTATTGTCCTTTATGACACAACTATACTCATATATATTTAAATAATATTAATAATTTCAATACTTAAAAATTTGAAATTAAAGGAATGATTACAAAATTATTTACATTCTATTTAATATGATATAATATCCTAGCATCAAATTAATTTCATCAGTAAATATTTATTAAAATTGGTATTTGAATAAATAAATAAAATATTCTGAACATTTTATTTTGCAGATTTAAAAAAAAAAAAAATCTACTATTTTATATTCGAGTACATGATTTATTTATATATAATACGTATCTATATTTTTATAAAGTCATATATGTACATATGTATGTAATATACATATATAATAAAGATCACCTGCAAATAAATATATATATATACATAATAATAAAAATATATTATTAAAATTACTATATATATATATATATATTAATCTATTATATATTAATACTTTGTTTTATATACATATATCTATGTATATATCTACGACTCGTATTTTGAATTCGGAATTAAGATTTAACAAGATCAAAATATAATAAAAAAAAAATGATTAAATACTATCAATTAAAAAAATATAAGTATTTTTTTTTTAAAAAAAGAATATTAAATCATCAGTTTTCAATTAATGATGTAAAACTGTTGTATTTCAAATCAAGAATAAAAGTCTTATTTTATAATGGTTTTTAATGTACAGTGACCCGTTCGATAATTTTTATAAAGACTGGATTTGTCTTTCAATGGCGACATGTAAAGAAGCCGTAAATCACAAAAAAAAAAAAAAAATTTTACAGAAGAAGCAAATTTACTATTTTAATTTTCTTTTAATTTTAACAAAAAAAAATATTTTTAATAGCAATAGTATTTAAATTAATCCTATATCCTATATAGCAAATATTATCAAATAAATATTTTTATTATAATATTGTCCATACAGATTAACCAAACCAGTTTATAAAATTCAAATTTACAATATATGGGTTAAAGCTTATTTACAATACATATGTATTTCGATTTGTTTTTAACTATTGAATACTAATTAATACTGACCGTATATGGAAAAAAAAAATATTTTATTAATGTATATAATTAATTATTTTATTTAGAAAACTATTCATACTGAATTACTTAATACTTATCAGTTAAAATTGAAAATATATACATATATAGCTATGTGTTTACTTTATATACATATATATGTATAAATAATAAAAAATTGTGATAATGACAAACATATAAAATTAATCTTAAAAGCAATTTAAGTATTAATTAAAACAAAAAAATTTTTGACCTATGTATGTAATCGACTTTAAAAACTGCTAATCTGATTTTTTTAACTTTACTCAAATCATATACCTACTTTTAGTTTTTTTTTTATAGAATTTATAAAATATTTTACGGCATAAAATTCATAATTTAAATTCAAATTAATTTATTCTCTTTAATAATATATACGTACATATATTTTGCTTAGGGACCTCGGTGGCCTAGTGGGTAAAAACGTATAAAATACGCTGTAAACACAGAGGGAGTGTGGGTTCGAATCCCAGTTATTCTCTCTTACGACATTTACAGCCATGCCTGAAAAGGAAGGCTGTGTAATTTCCTGTTCAGAAATGCACTAAAAAAATATATATATATATATATTTTTCTTAAATATATTATGTATGTACAAAGTTTAAAAAATATTATTTTTTTCTACAGAAAACATATTAAGGGTATTCACGAGTTGGTGCAAAGTGGTCTTGCACAAGTGCAAAATTTTGCACCGTAGCATATTTCAATTTTTTGACAGTTAAAGTGCACAATTTGTTGTTGTTTTCATGTATAAAAAAGTGAAAAATTTTGCAATACTATGCAAGACTTAAACCCTATTGCATATTTGTGCAAGACTATTGCAAAGTTTGTTGTTTATATATTTTTTGTAAGCGCTATATTAGATAAAAATTTAAAAAATGCCTAAAAAAAGTGTAAAAAAAATTATTTCTGATTATTTATTCAGTGAAGATTCATCATTCATATGAAGATATACAAATATCTGAAATTTTTGGTAAGCATATTAAATTTTTATGTAAACAAAATAAGCACATCAACGATATTTGACAGTTCAATAAAAATTCATGCTAGGGTTGTTCACGAGTTGGTGCAAATATGTGCTACAGTGCAAAAAAAAATTTGTACTTTTGCAACAACTTGTGAATACCCTTAATGTTTTTAATAAATAAATGCAACATATTAGTAGAACCAGCTTACCTAAAGCTCAGTAAAACAGTAAGACCACAATTCAGCGTCAACGTCAGATTTAGGCGCCAAATATATAAAAAACAAAATTTCAATCAATCCTTCATAAGATTGATCATAAGAGCACTTTGACTCTTAAATTTATTTTATATAGTGAATTAATATTACATGAGGCATGTATATAAAAAAAAATTATCAATATGGTATACGTATATATTATCAGCGACTGTTGTGTGGTTAAGACACCGACTTTTCATACGAAATGTCTCGGATTCAAACACCGGTTGGATCATTAAATTAATATAAGTTGTTCTTATAATATGTACTTTAGGAGAATATAATTAAATTAAGAATAAGTATATATATGTCTTATAAATTATAATTGATGTCATATTTTAATATATAATAAAATAATAATAAAAGATATTTTTTGTATAAGATAATAGATGGCGTAGAAATAAAAAGAAACGCCTCATAGTCCTGTACAATAGTTACAGCCGAATAATCAACAGATTAATGACATTAATGATTCGTGAAACTAAAGTTTAGTCAAATATGAATAGAAAATGACTTAATGGATGCGTTATATGCTCTTGACTTGATGATTTAATAGAAGTGACAAGGAAAAAAAAACTATGTATACATAAAAATTGTAGGTTCATAAAAACATATTTTTATAAAACAAAAATGATAGATTTGACAAAATCAACATTTTGGATTATATATTTTATGAAGATAAAACTAAAAAATCAATTTAAAATAAATTTTTTCTTTATTATCAATTTTAACTTAGAAGCCAATTGGTTTCATTCCAAAAAGAAAAGTATACATCTAACATATTTGATTAACGCAATATTTCTATATACATATCATAGTTTCAGTTTAACTCGATGTACAAATAAGATTTTGAAGCGAAATATGAGCCTAATCTTTCCTATATTTAATTTATTTTCGTTTCGCCGCCAATATCATCTGTTTACAGCCACGCCTGAACAGGAAGGCTGTGTAATTTCCTGACCACATTTATGTCGCAGAGAAATGCATTAAAAAAAAAAATTGAGACAATTTAGATTTAATACGCTCTAAGCCTAAGTCGTTACTCGGAACGGCCGTCCATTATAGAATATTAATTTTTTAAGGGAAATTTAATAAAAAACTTTATCAAAAAAAAAAAATAAATACTTTTAATTCTATATTCAAACATTTAATTAGATTAGAAGTATATCCTTATTAAGTAATAATAAATTAATATTTTACATCACTTGAAAAATGTTAAATGAAAATAAATTACAAAAGATTTTCTTTTATATTACATATAAATAACTAAAATTTAGACTAACTATAAATTGTTTTAATCAAAAATACATATTACTATTATATATACTAACTTAGTATTAGTAAGTATACAAGTACTATATATAAATATTTATATACATATATATTATGTATGTATTTATAAAAACATAAAATTATGCTAAAGGGAATGTTTTAAATGGCACTTTAAGAAAACCCATTAGAAAAGTACTTTGCATGTAATAGCAAAATAGCATGAACTTGCGCAACATTTTTTTTTCTCTTTGTTTTAATTGTTTAGCTAGTTGTACTACAATATATACTTCAAGTTTTCTTTTCCTTTTAATATTGACAAAATAAAGTGCAATTAAACCAAAACTAAAAAGTTTCATTAAAGTATTATTCTATTCCAACTAAGTCTGATTTGAACCAGTATTTATCATTTATCTTTTAATAAAAAAAATTTTAAAAAAAGGATATACAGTAAAACTCACCTTAAATATATTTATTATATATGTATTTACAAAGGTTAATTAAAAAACAAAAATAAACAAGGCAGAATGTAAACCAACGGTTTTTAAAAGCGCACATTTCCAAATAATAATAAAACTGTTTAGAATTGTGACTTGCACCAAAATTTGAGAATTTCATATAAGAAAAATTATGAAAATAGGACTTTTTTGAAATTTGAAGTGCTGTAAGTCCGGAACCCTACATAACTAAGAAAATCGTTACCACACGTAAAAATATATATACTAAAGATTAATTTTTATGTTTTGCATAAAAGTTAAAGTTAAGTTAAACGCTTTTGCTTAAGTTAAACGTGTCTAAAAATAGCAAATTTTCAATTTTTGAGCCCTAATAGCTTATAAACAGGGGGTGGTCCAAAAAAAATTTCTGAGGAAACTTATTCTGTAAAAAAAACTAATTCTGAAAGTTCTTTATTCTCTCAAAATTTCAAGTTTATAACTAAACGCGTACCGGAGTTATAAAGATAGAAAAATCATGCAAAAAATTTGGTTTTCATGTAACGGTAAATTTAAATACTAAATTTAAAAGAATTCTACAATTTTGATAGTGACTTAGAAATTTCCCTCCTCCAGTCGAATGGCGTTTTCAGATTGAAAAAATGTTAAACAGAACATGAGATATACGCATTTAAAAATAGGCCTTTTTCAAAGTTTGAGGAACTGTAGCTCCGAAATGGAGGGGGTTACATGAAAATTAATTTTTTTATGAGACCTACCCATGGTTAAAATTTCTTTTCTCTATCTTTAACAGTGTAGAAGTTTTGTTTGTTTTGAAACTAATAAGCACATTTTTTTAAATTTTTTTTGGAAATGTGTTAACCACAGAAAACAGAATAATTATAACATTATTATATGCATAAATTCATTGCATTTTGTATGTAAATATGTATGAAATTTTTAATATTCTTATATGTACATACATATATTATATTTAGGTTAATATAAATATGAAAATAAATTAAATAAAATTTTGTTAAATGAATTTTTAAATATATATGAGTCAATATTTTCTTTCAATTTTTACAAGTAACAAATTGACGATAAATTAATTTTGTCTTAAGAATAAGGTTATGAACATTATTATGTATATATACATAATATTATGTATGTGCATTTAATATAAGTAATTTTTTGTTTTCTTACATTTATTATATTTTTTTTATTAATTTAAAAAAAAATATTAAAAACAAAATGTTTTTGCTCCGAAATTTTTATTATATTGGTACATTGTACACATTACATATATATGGATTTTACTGTAATATTTTCGTTTGGTACGTTTTAGTACAATTAAAGCGATATAAAATTTTTTTTTTTGTTTTTTATTGTTTTTTTTAATTTTTCTTTTTGATATTGTGTATGTTTATATGTATGTACACTATGTAGTGAATATTTATGGTTTTTTTTTTTTTTTTTTTTTGAAAAATAACGAAAGGAGGACTATTAATGCTATAATCCGAAAATTTAAGAAGCAACAAATGAAATAAATATATGTATAAGTACGTGTACGTGTACTTACTTACCAACATGTTATTTTATTTTAAGATATAAAATATAACATGTATGATAATAATAAAATATTTGTATATATGTATTTATAAATAGGTTAATGTATATATAAATGGAATTTAATATACAATAAACATATATGTATGTATATAATATATATATATATTATAACTAGAGTCCTTTTAAAAAATGTAATGTCTAAATTTTATCAAAATACCTTTTCAACTTTGTTTCTTTTTTATGATTATACCTACCCTATATACTTATATGTATTTTTAACTATGATTTATGTTTCTTAAACATTTAACAAATTATTTATATATACATACATATGTTTATTATATGTTTATATATTTATTTATGTACAAATTAATATATTACGTATATATTTTTATTTCTTATTTATTTATGAAATTTATGAAATAATTATATAGTTTTGGAAACTTTAAGACATTTCTTAATCAAAATATTTAGCTTTTATTTTATTGATTTAACAAATATATAACTTGTTGTTAGTCTCATTTTTATTTTTATTTTTTTTTTGCTTCTGTTCTTTATTTAAACCCCATTTTAATAATATTATAACATTTCTTTTTATTTTTTTTTTAATTTAAATCACATTAATAAATTATAATAACTTTTTGTTTCGTTTTTTTTTATATACAATTAATTTAAATAAATAATTAATTAATTAATAAAAATTAATATATGTAATTTGTTTTATATAACACTAAAATATTTATTTAATATGTGTGAATTATTTGCAAATTATTTAAAGAAAAAAAAATTTTTTTTTTTTTTTTACCTATGATGGGTACATGAAAATATTTGTTATTAATATTTTTTATATACAGTTTCTTTGTTCAATTTTTTTTTTTTATTATTATTAATAGAAAAATAAAAACACGAAAACTAAAATTATGAAAACAAAACTTATATTACATCCAGCAAAATTTTTTTTTTCGAAAAATTATAAAATCTCAATCAAGAACAAGACATTTTTAACGCATGCCCAGTTATAAATTTCAGTTAACATATTTTGGTTTAATTTTTTTTTTTTTTTTGTTGATTTTTAATAAATTGTTTGAAAAATAAAATTAACGATTATTTAAAAAAAAACAAAATTGGTAAAAAAAATTTATTTTTCTCTCAATTTTAAATTTATAAAATTTTATTGGTGCTCAATTGGTTTAAATCATATACATATATTATTTTATCGGTAAGAAAGCGAAAAACAAAATTGAATGATATGATTTTAAATCAAATGTATGGTGTAATAATATTGGTGTTCCTTAAGGAAATGTTGTAGGCGCTCAGTTGTTTCTGTTATTAGGTCAATGATATAGACAAAGTTGTAAATTGCTCAAAATTGGTTTTATTTCCTCATAATGCACTATTATATACATATTGTGACAACTTAGATTTAGCAATGAATAATATAAATAATGATTGAAAAATGTTTGCTAATTGGTTCCCAATGAACAAGCTAAAATCTATATATCAAATAACTACATAGGTTATTTTTATGGATATAGTAAGCTAAATTTTAAGATCCATCACTATTTTATATGTGGTCCAATCGCGCAAAAAGTATATTTTTTATCGAAATTATAAGACAAAATAGTAACATAAAAAGTGCAAAAAATAAAATACTATGTACCATATAGTACCAAAGCTACATATTTGAGTACTATTCGTTCGTTTTATTTCTTTTTACACAACAATTATTTAATAAACTTTATAAAAATTACAGAACAGATGAATAATCTTAAAACTTAATAGCTTACACCCTTCATTACAAAATATGCTTGATTCATTAATGTGGGTTGTCGGTTTATTAATTTGTAAATATTAATATTTTTAATGTACTCACAATTTTTATTTAAAATGTAATACAATTTGTATCAACAATATTTATACAGTAGATTAAAATAATGTATGTTGGTGATAAAAATTCATAATAAATTATAATTTAAGAAATATTTTTAACTTTAAATTAAATTTTTTTAATAATGAAAAAACAAAAAAAATTCTTAAATATGTTCAAAAAAAAATTCAAAATATTGTTTAAAATATAATTAGAATTTTGAAATATTTATAAGATGTAAAAAGAAAATAGTGTTTTAAATAATGGTATTTGTTACACAATAAAGCAAAGAAAATAAATAAATAAATAAAATAGGTATGGATATATAAAAAAATACTTTTTATAGTAATCAGTTTAAAATCGATAAAAATTTCATAATTTGCTTGGGTATTTAATTTTTTTGTATATTTTATTACGCTGATTATGCAAAGTCTTAAGTTCTCTATCTAATATAATAATATCAGTTATTTTGTTTTTCTTACGGATTTAAGAAACATTTATTGAAAACACAAACATTTATAATCTGAAAAAGTTTTAAATAAAAGATAAAGATTAGAGTGAGTTGATATCCCATATTTTACTAACAGTTCGTTCCAGTTAGTAGATGACAAAGCAATACTACATAGTTCTTTGATTATCAGCATAAAGATCATATACAGTTTCATTAATGTAAGTTTTTTTTCAAGAATGGCGGATAATAGTAGAGAATTGAAAAATGATTGCGTTATGATGATTAGTGTCAGTAAAAAGATTATCTGCCTTAATTCCAAATTTATATAGCTTAAAGAATAATTAAAACATTATAAAAAATACTGCAGTTTAATGATTAAATCAAATTGAAAATTAATAAAATAAAAATGTATATGTAAATTTTCTTTATAATAAATTCAAATTCAAAAAACTTTACAAGACTTAACTTATTTCATGTCAGATGAAAATAAATGTAACGAACAAAATTTAAAAATAAAACACTCAAGATATATTCAAAATACTCAAACACTAATTTTGATTTTTTGTATAACATGGTATTGCTTCTTGCTAAAGATATTAAAATTAATTTAAATAGATTTGAGTACCCGTATTTTGGAATCATATTTATTTTAAGTTTTTTAGAGTTTTTATTTCTGCATCTAATTTTCCAGTTTTTTTTTCATTATGCAGGTAGATATTTTGAGTTTAATTTAATCCCAATTCCCAATAATAATAATTTTTCTAACAACTTTTGAGAATCTAATGAAAAAGAATGATAATATAATACCCAATTGCAATTTGCATTGCAAATTTGATCTATTTAACAATATATTTTAAATTAACTCGTCAGATGGTAGTTAACTCATTAGAAAAAATTATATATATATTGACAATAGTCATATATATAGTGACATATATAGTCATAATAGTAACTTTCACGTTGAAGCGGCAATTTTTGTAGTTACAAAAGAAGTATCCAATATTAACAGCTTTTTGAATTAAATGGCGGGCTCGGGAAAAATTAAAATTAAACGAATAAAAAGTGGAGTATTTAAGAAAAAATTGAAACGTGCAAATATTTAAATTAAAAAAAAAAGTGAAGTGTTTATTTTGTTCTTTTATATTAAAAACCAGTGTTTAAAAATGTTGTTTACATATTTTCTATATAATTTACACATGTACTTTTGGATATCCTATAAATATCAAAAAAAAATGTTTTTTTTATGTAGTTCTAATAAACTCTATATTTAATAATTATATCAACATAAATAACACACATATGTAGACTGTAGGTTTTATACCTATATTTAAAAACAATTTTGATATTTCCATACGATTATATCCAAAAGTAACTTATGCAAATATGGAAAATGTGTAAACAAAATTTTTAGAAATTGGTTTTTAGGACGAAATAAGCACTTCATTTTTGTTTTATTTAAATGCTTACATGCTTCCTAAATATTTTTTCAATTTTTCTTTTTAAATACTCTGCTTTTGGTGTATTTTTAATTTTTTTATCTCAATATTTTTTCCTTATGGAGTTCGCGATAAACTCAAACAGCTGTTAATATTCGATAATTCTTCCGTAACTACAGAAATTACTGCTAGCTGCCGTGGTTCAGATTGTCAATTTATATATATTAAAAATATACTATAACCTCTGGTATAATCCAATTTTTAAATCTTCAAATAAATTTAAAAAAAAACATGAATTTTCTTTTGTGCGACAAAGATTTTTGTAATTTTTGCAAAATATTTCAAATGTTTTAATAATTCAATTAGCGAACATTTAATTTAAATTAATTTGCACATTGACAAGAAATAAGATTAACCTAAAACTTATATAATTTTTACTTCAACTAAAAATATCTAAAAAAAAATACATATCTATATTACATTTTGTATCTAAATAGAACAATCAAAATAATTTAAGAAATATAAAATTTTGTACTATAAAAATAAATACATATTTACTTTGTATCCATCTGGTTGAAATTTTATTAAACTTATTTTTGAATTTAAACGGCTTGATATTTCTATAAAACTGCATGAAATTTAAATTTGACTTGTATCTTTGTACTTGAGTCATCAACTGGTCGAAAACAAAAATAAAATATGGAATGAATTGTCATTGTGCAGTGAAATTGAAAAAAGAAAAGTGTCAAACTTGTATTTGCTCTATGCTGTGGTCCCGCCATTAAAGTGCTTTTTTTTTATTTGAAGTATAAGAAAAATAATCGAGAAATATCTGTGTGTAAAAATATAATCGAAGTATAAAACTTTAAATATATACAAAAAGAAATTGTGATAAATTTTTTTCACGCGATATTAATTATAAATTTTTTTTTTATAACAGAATAACAAAAGTTTTAAAATAAAAAGTAATTTTAAAATGGCACAAGAAGCAGATATTCCAACATTTAAGTGTGTTTTAGTCGGTGATGGTGGTACTGGTAAAACAACATTTGTTAAACGACATATGACCGGTGAATTTGAAAAAAAATATGTTGCAACTTTGGGCGTTGAAGTACATCCAATAGTTTTTCATACTAACAGAGGACCCATTAGATTTAATGTTTGGGATACGGCAGGTCAAGAAAAATTCGGCGGATTGCGTGATGGTTACTACATTCAAGGACAATGCGCAATTATTATGTTTGATGTTACATCAAGAGTAACATATAAAAACGTACCCAATTGGCATAGAGATTTAGTACGAGTTTGCGAAAACATTCCTATCGTTTTATGCGGTAATAAAGTTGATATTAAAGATAGGAAAGTTAAAGCTAAAAGCATTGTATTTCACAGAAAGAAGAATTTGCAAGTAAGTATCTCTTTATCTTTATATGTAAATATTTGTTTACTAAATTAAATTTTTTTTTTGTCTTTTTTATTTTAGTATTATGATATCTCTGCAAAATCTAATTACAACTTTGAAAAACCATTTTTATGGTTAGCAAGAAAATTGGTTGGTGATCCTAACTTAGAATTTGTTGCTATGCCGGCTCTTTTACCACCTGAAGTTAAAATGGATAAAGAATGGCAAATTCAAATTGAAAAAGATTTACAAGAAGCTCAAGAGACCGCTTTACCCGAAGAAGATGAAGATTTGTAAATTATTTGAGTAAATAAGTGTGTTTGTACTTTTAATTAAATAAAAGTGTCCTCACAAGTATTACTCTTACTACATAATTTCATGTGACATTATAATTTAAGTAAATTTAATCTATAGGGTATGTTAAAAATAAAACATTTGTTTGGCTAATTTATATCAATTTGGTAATTAAATGAAATGAAATGGAAAAAAATGATGTGAAAAAAGTAAACAAGTCTACATCTAGTAGAAATACACAAAAAAAAGCATTGTTTTTAACTTGTATATCCCAAGTGTTATAGAACAAAACTTTCCCATTAATTAAGTTCAATAAGGAATTATAAGAATTATTAAGACAGATTTGTTTTATACCTGTGAAAATATTTAAAAGAAATCCGCCATTTTTCTTTATTTGAGCATACATGATATAATAGACACAGCTGTTATATTTTGGTTAAAACAATTTTAAATTTAAAATTCTGATAGGTTACGTGAGGAGTGAAAAAATAGTATGAGGGTTAGAAATAAAGTTGCACCTGGATTAAAAAAGACATATATATATATATATCCATATATAATGCTTAAACATAATTTGAAACTTTTTCATAGTTCATGTAATCATAAAAACCTTAGATTATTTACTTGCGCAGGTAATTTTATATTTTTAACAGATGTTAAAATTTAATCTAAATATTGAACTATTGAAAATACATATGTATACTGTAAAAATAAAACTGCAATTACAATTTAAACTCTAGTTAAGACCACAAATTCTTTATAAATTTAGTCTGGCTTTAAGTACTGAATATTAATGTATGCATAAACAAATTATTAAAGCGAAATCAACAATGTATTTAACATAACGATCACATATTTTGTTGAAAACGAATGACTAATTAGGTGCGTCATATCTATTTTAGGTCTGCTGTATGAAATATGAATAGTACATTATAATTACAAATACGATTTTTAATTTAAATATGAAAACATTTTTTTATTTAACTTAATTTCGTTTTTTATATATATATATATATTTTTTTTATAAGAAAATTATAATAAACTCACTTCACATACAATAATATTCTAAATCTAAAAAATCAAAAAATAAAAAAACAAAAAAAAAAACTATATTGAAATTACACAATTTTTGTTAAATATTTAAAAAAAAAATTGTTTTTATTTTCATATTTTGGCTGAAATAAAACTGTTTCATAACGAATTTAATAATACTTAAAAAGAAATTTTAAAACTAATTTTATCTTTCCCTGTACCATCTTCCTCTAGGCCTTCGTAATACCCTAGGTGAAGGAGGAGCAATACTATTCGAATTTGTATTAGGTTTTTCTACTGTCTGTGTTGTTGTTGCTATTTTTAATTGCGTTCTTGATTTGGTTTCATTAATTGGTTCAACTGACATAGGAACAGAAGATACTGTTGACAATACAATCTGCAAATTCAAATTATTATTATTAGTAGCTGGTTGATCTTTATTTTTAACATTTTGATTTTGTAGATTTTCTTGACAATTTATAATACTATTCTCTATTTTAAGAGAGTTATTAACATTTCTTTTTAATTTATCGTCAACTTTTTTATTGTTTGAATCATCCAAATTCGAAGAGAAACTATTTATAACATTGGTATTTTCTAAAATTTTCTCATTATTTGTTTTATTTATACCATTATCTTCATTACGAAAACTATTATTATTAATAATGGACCAAGGACTAGATTTTTTAACTAAAACACCTTTATGATGATGAAACCCAGTTATACACCCTTTTTGTCGTCTAGTTAAAAGTTTCTTTTTGTATGGCCAACCTGTTTTATTCACCGGTCGTTTTTTCTGACTCGCATTTATTCTTAAACCATCACTTAATAATAATGGGCGATTATAAGAGAGATCATCTTTTAACGATCCTTCCAAAATATCATCTAAATTAATATTATTTTGGAATTTTTCCTTTTCTCCGTTTTCATCATCATCATCATCATCATCATCAGTTTCAATGTTATTTCTAAACTTATTTGTTAAAGGATTATTAAAATCTAAGCAGTCTGAATAGGATTTTTTAAGAAAATAATCTACTTCTTTTTCAAGAGCTACAGAAGTCAATTTTTGGATTCTTTCATTGTAAAATGATTTTGATCTACGTTTTGAATATTTTTCTGATTTATTATCTTCGTCTTTAATTTCTTTTTGACTTTGTAATTCTTTACTTTCATATTTACTGTCTTGATCATTTTCTATTGATGGTGTTGAAATATTTCTATTTATATTTAATAATGGTTCTGGTGTTGGTTCCTTACTATCATTATTTACAGAATTTTGGCAGCTATTACTTTTTTTAACAAGACAACTTAACATAGCTAATGTTGAAGCATGTTCTCTTGGAGATTTGCGTGGCATATCCAAATTCATTAAGTAAAATTTTTTAAACGGTTTATTTACAGATTGTTGTTGTAAATTAACTGACATTTGTTGTTGTAAATCAATTTGTTGTTGCTCAATTTGTTGTTGATTACATTGAAATTTACAATTATTTTGTTGCTTATGATTACAATTATTATATTTTTCCTTATGTTCAGATACATTTTTAATTCCTGTTATATCATTTTCTAATTTTATTCTGAGTTCATTAGATTTTTTAGAAGATTCCTCCGTCGAATTACTTATTTTATATTCCTTCGATTCTACTTTGTTTTTACATAACATACAGAAGTTTAAATACGGCTTTGATTGCACTGTAGGGATATGACCCATTTCATAAGGTAATTTTTTATAACCTAAAAAAAAAAACATTTTTTTTATTAGTTTTATAAAATTTGAGAAAACAATTTATAAATTTAAAATAAACATGAACTAAAAAACGTAAAAAAAAATATCAAATAGCCCTCAGTTTATTTAAGTAGCTTTAAATATTCCAAAATTCCTTTAATGTAATCCACTTGAAGTTAATGGGCATTAACTTTTTTCTAGTTAATGGACATTTTAATTGAACATTTTTCATATTGAATTAATTTTTTGTTTTTAATCAATCGTTTAATCTATGTCAAAAAATCATACCTTGTACCAAAATTCAAAAATCATTACCCATCCAAGTATTTTTGAAAAATTTTAGGAAAATGAATTACTATCATATAGTCACTGCATTTTACAAATTAGATTTTAACACAATTTAAAAGTGGCCATGGTCTTTATATCCACCCAAAGTTTTAGTATACAGCATCATTTTATTGAGAAAAAATCCTTCATTCTCTATTAATTTTAAAATTCCGAAGATACAACACAGCGTGTAGTTTTAGTAGAATTTTCTACATAGCAGAATGTTTTAAAAAATGCATATAGATAAAAAATAAAAAAAAAAATTAAATGAAATTTCACTTACCAGTTCCCCCAAAATATTCAAAAGTATGTTCTTTTCCAGTATCTTGCCGACAAAAAACATTAAACCAAGGTTCAGTACTTGGTATACGTTCAAATGAATAACTTAAATTTTTTAAATTTGTTAAATAATCATTATTATATGTTTCTTTAATTTTTGATTTTGAATCACATGATGAATTTAATTTCTTTTTTGATTCAGAACTATTTTTAAATTTTTCAATTTTTTTTTCTTCCACAGAAAAAGCATTTAAATATTTCCTTTTATTTGGTTTTTGATCATTATTTTGTTTTTTACTCTTTTCAATTTCTGTTTTTGTTTTAGGAAACATAAAATTTTCTGCCTCTCCATTTAATACAGACAATTCAGATTGTCTTATTTTTCTAAATTTAACTATTAATGCTGGTTTTGCTACATCTTTATCGTTTGTTTTATTATTTAAATCACCTACTGTATCAGATTGAGATTTTATCACTTTATAATATAACGAAGGGTTGTCTTTTGAGTTATTATAGTTTTGCGTTTCCTTTTCCGATTTACGAACCTCGCTAATATAATTAAAATGGTTTTCGGATTTAATATGATTATCCGAAGAATTTTTATTATTATTTTTAACTATTTCACTTCTTTTCTTTTTACAACCATTTGTATTTGATTCTAAATTAACCTGACCCTGTCGCGTAACTCGATTTATCTTTCCCTGAACACATAAAGCCTAAAACAACAGAATTATAATTATAATTTTATTGCTGCAAAAATAAATTAATTCGAAAATAAAATACTAAAAAAAAATAATACAACTATAAAATTTATTTATTGCAAATTATAATTTAAAAACAGTTTAAAGAAAAAATTTATATACCTTGTCACTATCGTTGGCTGATCTTGAAAAATAATCGTGGTATTGCAATTTTGTCATATTTGTTGGAACTTGTATATTCTGATTTTTAATTTCACTACAATTTTCTTCTAAAAAATATTTAACACTAATTTTTTCGTCAATTAGCTTATCTAAAGCCTCATAATTTTTTGGATCACTGGCAAATGAATAATGTTGTTCAGTTTTTAAATGAACGTTCAATATATCATATTCACATTTACAAAGTTCACAATAACCAAATTTGTCAATTTTATTATTATCAGTTTCTTTAATAATTCTTTTATTTCTATTTTCATTAACTAAATCTTGTTTTGATGTTTTTGAATTGTCTAATTCACAATTAATTAAATTCACCAAGGGCCATTTAGATTTAAATATTTTATAATATGGTCTATATTTGCCTAAATTATCTTCAATTTTTATAAATGGCTCTGTTAAAAATATTTTATCACTAATTCCTTTTTTTATATTAGATTTATATATTTTAATTTTTTTAATTAATTTATTTAAATATAAATTTGCAAAATTAGAGTCCCAAACACGTATATTTTTTAATAAAGCAACATCTAACAAACTTGGTTGTGAGACGCTAGTTTCCAGACGTGCTCTATGGATCATTTCATCAACACGACTTCGAGTTCTTGAAGTTGTTATCTATAGCAAAAAAAAAAACAATAAAATAAAAATAAAGAAAAACTTGTAGTAGATTTATCATTTCTACCTTGTTTGGCTTTGAATCGATTAATTCCGGAGTTTTAGGACTCGAACAGTTATATGAACCTTTTGGACTTGATGCATTTAATAAATTAGTATTTTGTACATTACTTCCTTTATCAGTTATAAAATGTGTTACATCATCGGTTAAGAACAATTTAATTGTCTACAAATAAAAAAAAAATCATTAATAGAAAATGATTTAAAAAATTCTAATAATTAACTCACTCCTCCGACAAATTTTATTTTGTCTTCAAGTTTTCCATATTCACTTTTTTTGGAAACGTCAATAAAGAATATTAAATTTTCAAATGTGGGGAATGCTTTTCCTTTTTTTGCTGAATCTAAAAATAAAAAAAGAATTAATATTAAATTTTTTTTTTTTATTTTAAATATCATTGAAAAAACACGATATTTAATTTATATATTAAACAAAAATTTAAACTAAATTATATTATGTTGTATAGTCCCTAACTTACATTAATGAAAATCAAATAAAAAATTTATTGAAGTTTTATTAAAAAATTTTCGTGTTTTGTATCTTTAGATAGACTTGTGGTATTGAAGAAGTTTATTTCAACTAAAAATGTATTTCAAAATAAATTAATCTAATTAAATAACCAAAAATTCAACAGGTAATTATTTTAACTACTTTCACAAATAAATTAGAAAATCAATTATATATGTATACTTTTTTAATTAAGATTACTGTAAGCATATAAATTGTTTAATCAGTTACACATATGAACGCCATTTGACATGAATAAAAAAGCGAACACTGATTACAAAAAGTGCTTTTTACATTTTTTTTTTAATTTTCATTCCCAATTCAGTACCTATCTAAATAGATATTTTTGTTGCTGTTTTAGTAGACTTTGTTTTAACGCAATAGTTTAAGTAGATATATCTATATTCTCCATTTTATGTTATACTTACTACCTGTATACATTCCTCTATGAAATTTTATGCAAGCATCTACATTCTGTGTAAACAATCAAAAAAAAGAGACTTTCTACACAAAATGTCGCTGCTAAATAATTTTTTTCATGAATACAAAGCAATATAAAAATGTATTGATTGAGGTTTCAATAAAAAAGAAAATATTTTCGAAATATTGAAATTGTTTTTTTTTTTTATATTATATATTTATTTTATTTTAGACTTACCAATATTAGTATTATTTATACTTTGATTATTATTAGCAGCAGATGTAGTGTTCTTTGTGTATCGTTGCATTCCTATATTTTTGTGTAGAATAAATGCCACCTATAAAAAAAAAACGAATAATTTGTGTTAAATATTTAATAAATAAAATTTTTTAAGAAAAAAAAAAAAATTACCCTTCATTTTAATCCAATTTATAATTTTTATAATATTAATTCCACTTCAAAAGTTAATATTTTAAAAACTAATTTCTTCAAATTTGTTTAATATGCACCAAGTTTTTCATTTTTTATGTCATTGAAAACGAATAAAAAAAAAATATTCAGTGTATTGTCAAAACGAAAACATGAAAATATATAAATTGGTAGTACTGAAATACCAACTACTCTACTCAATATGTAAGTAAATGCTTGTGTATTTTTTTATATATAATTTTACGGCTATTGATATTCTCTATCCAATTCATTTATCCATTAGAAATAATGAAGAACGTCGTTAATATGTTTATTAAATGTATAATTACTAACAATATTACTTATTTAAAAATCACTTTAAATTTTTAGAAAAACGAAATATGATAATTTTATAAATGGATTAATAGTTTTTTTTATGTTAAACATTAAATATATATATGTAATGGCGTTATTTTATTTCATACTATAATCTAAAATAAAACTATCAAAATTGACCGGCACACTAATGGCAAGTGTTGACAAGCGAAATTAAAAATTTGAATAGTTGTGAAACATTTTTGGAATGAAACATAAGAGTTAAATTTTGATTATTTTTTTTAAAGAAATTCTGAAACTATATGTAATTATAAAATGTTCAAGAGTATACTTTATGTCGGTGCTGAATAACTCCCGTAAAAATGGTCCGATCCTTAATTTTTTGGTCTTAAATGATTCATTTTCCCTTCATTGTCTGGGGCGTGTCCTTCTTTTTTTAATTTTTTTACTTTATTTTTAGCTTTTAATTTTAAAATTTTCGACTTTCCCTACAGAACTTTAATATATATTAATTCTATTAAATGGCCACACTAATTTTTTTTAACATCGACGTAAAGTATACTTTCACCTAAACGCCATTCAAATGGCCTCCACGATTTCTTTTCAGGAACGAATTTGATGAACCCAATTTTCGAGCACTTTTTCCACTAAATCAAGTCCGAAGTCGTATGTCATGAATAGCACGTTCAATATTGACTTCTAAAGCTTCATAGTTTATGTAGTTTATGGTATATACATATTTGTGTAAAAGCTCATTTTAATTTAAATATTACTATACACATTTTAATAAACAAATATCAACAGCTAAAAAATCGCAATGTCAAATTTTTTTTAAATAATTGTCCAATAACCGAAAAAATTAAATACAAAATCAGTGGAACAACAATCTTTCTTTAGATTTTAGAAAAGTGATATTGTTAAAAAAAAAAGTTAAACTTGTAAAGACGCGATTCGATAACACCAAAAAGATGAAAAACATGTGTCCAAAGGTTCTAGAAACCTATAAATATTTCAAAATGCATTCGTCGTTTATAAAAAGTTGTTGTTTTAGCTGAACAATTAACTAAAAGTTGACTATTTCTCTGTTCGTATTTGTACATAATGAATGTTTATAAAGGTTCACTGGTCCACTCTTTAATTAAAATTTAAAATGTTTTAATTAAGACTCTGCTTGCTCCAATGTGTAAAACCCGTTTTACCATAGATATATTAACTAATAGATGGGAAGTTAGGTATAGTATTGGGTATTGAGGTATAGTCGTTTCTTTTCTTCCTATGTGTTTTCCTATCTTAAGGTATTCAGTCAAAAAAATGCATATGTGTATTTATGCATATGTGTATATATGTGTATAAAATGCATAGTGTTATTAGTGTAGTGTAGCCGATATTTTTTTCCATGAAAATTAGCCTTAAATCAAAGTGTATGTTAGCAATATGCTATATGGTATGCAATAAATTTTAAATGGACTAGAACCAGTTACAATTGGCTATCAATGAGTCACGTGATAAACGTATAGCTGCAGTCAAGTGTTTTGCAGTTAACACATTGCTAACGTGGCCAGCTTGCTTTTGATAAAATTGGCGTGTTGTTTTCCAGTTTGCTTTTCATTAAATTGCTTTTAATTAAATCGCATAATATGGATTTTTATAATATAAAAATAAAAAAATAAATATATATTAAAATAAAATTGTTTGTACATTATAATATATAATTAGCTTTTCTAGATAGAGTTTCCGATTCCTTTAACTGTTAGTTCATATAATCATAAAATTAACAATAACAAAAACCCGAGAATTTTCTTAAACCGAAAATTATTCACAACATCTAATCCATTCTTTGTAGTCTAAAAACCAAGAAAGAAAGAAAAATTACGGATTTTGAAAGAAAGAATTAAAAAGGAGGATCTTAAAAAGAGGAGAACCTTAAAACAAAACAATAGAAGAAAAATTAAAAAATTAAAGTTTTCCAGATATTGTTAAATAATTAAAAAATAATAAATTACTGTCCAAAAACTATTCTTCTGAACAACAATAATTGGTAACAAGTCCATAAAAAAAAATGGTTATAAGCTTTTTTAAAATGTAGTATTTGATGAAATCTATATACGGCAACATATTGATTGATTTGGGAATGATTGGGAAATCTAACATAAAGACTAGACAAATACCAGTTTTTATTACAGTTTGTATGAACCTTGGTTTGTACGAACCTTACGAAGATTTCTTTGGGAATAAGTTGCCGTTATTAGTTTAATAATTATATTCAAAATAAGTTATCTAAAATTGTTTTAATTTAACATACAAAAATACAAAACATAAATAATATGATATTATTTTTATATTTCAGTTCGAATAAGAATGAAAATTATCTTTTTAAAATATTAAAAGTGCTGCTTCTGAAACTTAAAAAATATATTCAGTGAGCAATGCTCTTTTCGAAAATTCGTAGCAACGACACTCAATATTTTCGATGCAGTAGTGTTTTCATTGTATGAGAATTTGCCTCACCTTTTTTGGATTTACTTTTCCTTATATTCTATATTCTAAGATCCAGACTTAACTTTACTCTACCATTTCGAAACGATTAGTGTTAAATATGAATTTGAACTGTCAAAATTAGATTGGAACATTTATTTATTTCGAAAAAATAATGGAGTTTTCCAATAAAATAATTAATTTTAAGAAGTTTTATAAGTCAATTGAACGATTTCGCTTACAATAATTTTAATATGTAAGTTTATAATGTTAAAATTTTAAATAAAAAAAAAGTTATGAAGTGTAATTGACAAGACTTTGACATTTTCAACACTCCTTAATACACCTCGCGAGTAGGATAAAAAAAATTAATTCTATTAATTCTGGTGTTTCGAAACGATATTTATGACGTCAGAGTTTATTTCACTCATAGATATATTAAATAGATGGGAAGTTAGGTATAGTTGTTTCTTTTCTTATGTTTTTTTCTATCTTATTCAGTCAAAAATATAAATATGCATTTTATAATATGTATACATTTCGTTCACTCAGCTGTTTATAAATATTAAAATAATAGTGTTGCGTAATCCTCATTTTTGAATGAGTTTGTATGATGCACTCATTTTACAAAATGAGGTGGTACAATGTAGTAGCTCAAATGAGGTACGCACCTCAAGATTACACAAACTTGCGTTCTACTATTTTTTCTTGCTACTACAAACCTCTTTTTTAAATCTACAGTCTACACAACACAAACTGTCGTCTACTCGTTCTACTATTTTGTATTATTGTAATTGTACTACTCATTTTGTACTACAAATTCTTTTTTTTTCACTATAAAATAATGTAAAGCAGTTTTTCATTCAGAATTCATTCAGAGAATTTAAATTTTTGTATTATGTACTTAATAATTGATATATTTTGTTTTTAAAATTCAAATTTAATTTAATTAAGGTTATTCAAAATGTTCACTACTTGCAAAGTAACAAAATAAGTGATAAAATTCTTTTAAAAATTAGAAATGATATTATTTCACCTTTTTGGAAGCTATTTCTGAGGAAACTAAAGCAATACCAGGCAACACATACGCAAGCTTCACTCAGCAGCTGTTTCTGAAAATTGGCTGAAAATATTTTCTTCACTGCCTATTAGTTAATATATCTATGATTTCACTCTACTCCGACATTTTGAAACGACTTTTATCTGTCATAGTGTTAACTAAACACCAGAAAGTTAGAAACGGAACGCACTCTGACACATCTAAAGTTCGCTTTTTGAAGCTTCACACTGATGTCATCAATCATCATTCCCTCAATTGCTGTTTCCTTATTCCTAAAAACTCTTAATTTCTCTTAGGAAGACACTCGCCTTGTGTGAATATAATTTTTTGTTTTCATTCAATATAAATCTTAGTAGTGGGCACGTTCGTTTTAGGTGAACGGAATTCCTATATATTTCTATATAACTCTTGGTCAGCGCTCTACAATCAAAGTGCATTTTTTATAATTAATTTTATGCATAAGAATTTTATCAACCATTTAACTTGATTTAAGGCGCCAGTTATAGCTATCATTGAAATGCTCCCGGAAAATGTTTAAGTGATAAATATTTAAAATAAAATTCAATTTTATGATTTTCCGGATTGGTAGTTATTTTCCTGAACAACTGATCAGTAATTGTGCTAATGAAACAAAATTGTTCCAATGACATATGTTTCATTTCTTCCTATTTCAGTTTGTCACTGAAAAAAATTCTGATGCAATTCTTGATATATTTCATTATAATTTTGTATTTTAATGAGTTTAGACTTAAAATTTGGTTTTTATTATTTTGTTTAAGTTTCGTTTTAAAATTTTTTGTTTTAAAATGGAAATTTCAAAAAAAGTAAAAAAAACAAATCAATTCTACAAAATTTATACTTTTTTATTCTTCTCAATTCAGTCAATGTCATTATTAAATAAATAAATCTTTTTTTATTCTTAAGGCTAATTTTCATGGAAAAAATTTCATCCGATATCGGATATTTAGAAAGAGTAAACTATACTTAATACTACCAATAGGAAAGAGGGAGAAAAATAAAGAATTAAAATGTTATGTATCCATAAGAATGTTAGTAGTGTGCCCATTTTTTTTGTGTACATACGCATTTTTTACGTATGTGTTAAAAATATCGGAGATAATTATAAAAATTTAGCTTCAGAGAGCTAAATTTCATCCGATATTTTCTGAATGCTTGTACCGATATTTTTGTGTTTTTTCTCTATAAGTAGTGTTTTTGTATCTTCTGCCTATGGAAAAAATTTCATCCGATATCGGATATTTAGAAAAAGTAAACTATACTTAATACTACCAATAGGAAAGAGGGAGAAAAATACTGAATTAAAATGTCATGTATCCATAAGAATGTTAGTAGTGTGCCCATTTTTTTTGTGTACATACACATTTTTTACGTATGTGTAAAAAATATCGGAGATAATTATAGAAAATTTAGCTTCAGCGAGCTTTCATCCGATATTTTAGCATATCTTCGATATTTTCTGAACGCTTGTACCGATATTTTTGTGTTTTTTCTCTGTCACACTACTTCTGTTATTTTTGTATCAGAAGCCTATGCTCTAACAAATATCGCCGATATTTTCCTTCATGAAAAGTAACCTTTACATGTAATTTCCTAAAAGTTTATATGATCATTAGATTTTTTTCGATTCATAAATTGGATTCTCAAAATCTTTACCAAAATATATAATTAACAATTTTTTATTAATTTATTATAAAATTTTATTAATTTATTAATATATAAATTAATAATTAATTAATAAAAAAATTAATTGTTTAATTTTTTTTTCTTTTTAATATAATATAATTCAACAATTTTAGAAGAATTTCTCATATGTACATGTCAGTTTAAAATTATGAGAAATATATATTTATATTTCCGTTCTGTTCTATATTCCGTTCCGTTCCATTCTATATTCCGTTCACACAGAGTTGAAATTTTGAAATAAGAAAAAAAAATAATAACCGTAAAAACAAAGAAAATAATTAAAAATAATTTACAAAATTGGTGTTATATAGAAATGGACAAATGTAAAGTAAAGGCATATATATGTATATATGTGTAGGTGAGAAACAAAGTGAAACTATAACTCCACTTTTCTAAAAAGTTAAGTATGCAGAAAAATTCTAGAAAAAAAATGCAACATTTTGGTATTTTCAACTTTTTTCTAAGGCGCCAGTTATAGCTATTATTGAAATGCTTCGGAAAAAACATTTCATTGAAAACTTATACTTTTTTCCGCATAGGCGATTATAGCAATCAGTGAAAATTGTCAGTTAAATTATTTGTCAAATGGCAAATGACAATAATGAAGGCAAAATAAAAATAAATGTAATTTAAATTTAAATTTTTGTTAGCGTTATTTCGATGTTTGCAAAATTATATTAATTTATATTTTATTATTTTAATTTATTTAATTATTATTGGTACAAAATGGTACTAATAAACAATAAAAAAAGATTTTTTTATTTAATAATGACATTGGCTGAATTGAGAAGAATAAAAAAGTATACATACATTTTCTAGAATTAATTTTTTTTATTTTTACTTTTTTTGAAATTTCCATTTTAAAATTTTAAAACTAAACTTAAACAAAATAATAAAAACAAAAATGTTAAGTCTAAGCTCATTAAAATACAAAATCATAATGAAATATATCAAGAATTGCATCAGAATTTTTTTCAATGACAAACTGAAATGTCATTGGAACAATTTTGCTTTATTAGCAAAATTACTGATCAGTTGTTCAGGAAAATAATTACCAATCCGGAAAATCATAAAATTGATTTTTATTTTAAATATTTAACTCAAAATTTAAAAATTCGTAGCAGAATTTATTCTCTAAAAATTATTTAATCATTAAATCAACACTTTTGTTAAATTTAATATGTCTTTGCTGCAAAAAATTGAAAATAAACATTTTCCGGAAGCATTTCAATAACTGGCGCCTAAGTAAAACCGTTGCTTAGAAAATTAATTTTCAAATATAATTTTTTTTTCAAAATGGATCTATTCCACTAGCATGTTCGAAACAAGACTAAACTATTTCATCGAACCAAAACAAATCTATTCCTATATATCCGTTATTTTCAAATATCTTTTTTATTATCATAATAAGACTATTCCTATGTTCTAATTATTTATTTTTGGCGCGAAAATTTTAAACTGTCAGAATTATGTTTATTAAGTTCTCAATTCTAATTTATACTCCATAACAGAAAGAGATGTTTTTACAAATACGTAGTTAATGTTGTAAATAGAACAATCTGAAAAAGGAATAATCTGGAACGTAATAAGAATAATCTGGAACTGTATAGAGTTATAAGTGAAATAAATAATATTAGTTGTTGGTATGTGGTTGGTATGTGCCAGTGTTAGTTAGCAACAAAAGCTTCACAACATGTAAAACAAATCGAAATCATATTTCCAATTACAGAACACTCATATTTACTGACAGAGTCTTTGCTCAAATTAAAAAAAGGTAAAGGTAAAAGAGACCATAGTAAATGTTGACGAGTATTAGAAAATTTACAATGAATTTTATTTACAATGTACTATTAACAACTTAGAAAGTGATATTTGTCCCGTATATGATTTTAAATTGCAAATCGAAAAAAATTTTAAACCTACTGGCAGCTGACATTTTAAATTTAAAGAGAGCAAAAAAGTTTATTTAACAATGACTAAAAACAACAACGTTCTTGTTAGAGGGTTTATAAGTCGGACACCGGAGTTGCTAAGTCTAACATTAAACTTGGAAGGAATCTAAGACAAGTTGAGCTTAATAGATTGCCTCTTGGCCTGCTGAAATCTTCATTAGAGTTATAAACTATGAAATTTAAATTTTTTATTTATTTGTTATTGAAATTTTTTTTTTAATGCTTTTCTCTGCCATATAAATGTGGACCGGAAATTACACAGCTTTCCTTTTCAGGTGTGGCTGTAAATGTCGTAAGCGGGAATAACTCTTGCAACGTGTGTGGGATTCGAACCCACACTCCCTCGGTGTTTACAGCGTATTTTATACGCTCTTACCCACTAGACCACCGAGGTCCTTGCTATTGAAATGAATTGATTTATTTATACATATATTGTTTTAATTTTTTTTATATATTTTGTTAAATTATTTTTTAATATTTTGTTCGTAATAAATTAATTTATGTGATAAATCCGTTATTTTAATAATATAAAAATTTAAGAAAAATTAATTTTATTAACAAAGTGAAACTATTATTTACAGAATATTTTCAAAACAAAACAATTCCAATTGCTATTTTCAAAACGAAACTATTCCAAATTTGTTAGCTCGATAAAAGGAAAACTAAAAGCATGAGATTTTAACTGTTATTCATTTATCTTCAAATCCATTTATCAAAAATTTTATGGCAAAAAAAATTACATGTTTTTTTTATACTGAAAATTTTTTAGATGGAATAGTTAAACTTTGTTTTTCACCTACAGATATAATTACATACTTGGTTTACATATGGTAATATGTAATAATAAGGTAAAATAATAATAATAATAAGGTATAAGGTATCTTTTAGGTAAATGCACAGCTTACAATATTTAAAAAAAAAAACTATTCAGTTGTGGTAAATGTTATATTTTTAATTAATAAATTATAACAGTAGCGATTTTTAAATAATAGTGAGTTTAAGTAACTTATATTTATAACTTTACCAACATTTATAATGATTAAAAAAATAACTTAATAATTACTTATGAATAAGTATAATAAAAAATTTTATTTTCTTTTACTCTAAATTATATTAAGTATTTACCGTTATCTCACTGACTTAAAATAGTTAAGAGTGACTCCGCTATATTGACTAAGGAAAATGGTGATTTTATCAGCGAAGTTAAAATATTTAAAACTATTAATTACTTTTAAAGATTTGATGAAGACCTCTTGTAGATAAAACTTATTTACTTATAGCTGATATCTTTTTTCTTTTTTAAACAACTATTTTACATTTATTTTGTTGTGATCACCGTTTCTTTTCAACTTTGTTATTTCATTGTGTAATACATACTTACATACATACATGGATATATTTATTTAGGTAACTTTTTTGTTAACGGTCAATCACTTTTAATTTAATAGTTTGGTGTAATAAAAAATATACATAATAATTAATAATGTACAAACTTTTTACGTTAAGTAGATAAATTAATATTTTTGCTTTTAAATGATTTAACTGCAGTAGTCAAAACAATTAAATTAAATCTAAAAACAAAAATTTATATGAAAGCATTAATAAATAATGTTTTTTATATTATGACTCATTTTTTCAACAAAAATTATTACAAAGAATAATTTGTCGCTTAATTTTTTTAAAGAAAACTAGAACAATCTTTGTGACGCATTAAGCATATAAATTGTTTTTGTTTTTTGCTGGAAAGAAAAAAACCAGATATATTTTCTAGTATTTTTTGCTTCAAATAAAATCAATCTAGCAATCTTTTGGTATAGCCGCATGTCTGTACTGTATATTCAAAATAACTTCGTTAAAATTGCTATCGGTTATGGGTTCACCTTGCAAAATTTAATGAAATGGATAATTGTTATAGAAAATAATTCCACTTTTTAACTCTCTTTTGTTGTTTATACGAAAATCAAAAAACTTTGATTAGATAACGACCATGTTGACTATTTATTAACGACACTTATATGATTATGCTGAAGTCCATCGAAATGTTTCGATGAACAAAAATTCAAAAATATCTGCTAACCTATTACTTGAATGAAGAACTGAAAACAAGACACTGTTAAAAACCAAAACAAGGATGAAATAAAAACCTTTGTCATAACACAAAAAAAAAAATATATAGAAATAAATTCTAAAAATTGTTTTATTATCTATTTGATTTAATTTATTTCTTAAACATTGCTTTTTTTTTTTTTGGTTTTTAAAGAAAAATATCTTTCCTTCTTCATTGCTTATCGATTTAGGTTACATGTGTAGCGACCCTAAATAATAATTTTTTTTTTTTCTATTTTCATATTTTAAATATTTTTTTAATTTATTTTTATATATATAAAAAAAAAAAAAACAAAAAAGGTTTCTTAATTAAATTAACCAAAAAAAAAAAAAAAAAAAAAAAAAAATTTAATTGTAAATAAAAAAAAAAAACAAGTAAAGAAAATATCTATGCAAGTTTTTTATTTATTTGGATAAACCTAAAATAATTTAAACTGAAACGTATATAACATTTAATTACATTTTTTTTTTAAATCTTTTATTAATTTACTTTTTTTTAATATTATATATTTAATGTTTTTAAATAAAACTTAACAATGAAATATTTTATCGTTGATAAGAACCGATTGTAATATAACTAATACTCTTACAGCTTTCTGATGAGAAGTTACAAGAAGTAAGCTTGACTTGTTTAATGTTTCCACTTATCAACCACAGTTTCGGGTACTATAAAAATATTTATTTATATATATATATATATATATACAATTTTAAATTTAATATTTTAAATATTTAAAAATTTGTTCTTTTTTTTTTATAATTTTAGTTAAAAAATTTTTTTTTTATGTTTAAAAGAAAATTAAATTAAATTAAAATTTCATTTTTAAATGACATTTTAGTTTTCATTCTTTCGTTTTTTAATAATTTTAAATTTATAGGAATATAAAATAATAAAAAAAAAATTAAAGCATTTAAAAAAAATATTAGAGTCTCAATTTATACTCCATGTTTTATTGCATAATAAAAAAAAAAATTAATATAATAATAATGGTACATTAGTTAAGAAAGGAGTTTTTGTTGTTGGTTTTTTTTTTTAAATTATTATTATTTAATTAAATAAAAAAAAAATAATAAAATAAAATAAATAAATAAATAAATACGATTTTTTTTTTTAAGTATTTATAATGTATGTATTTCTGCCAATGAAAATCATTCCAACTATTAAATTTTTTAATAGGATGCCTTTTTTTAATTTTTTAATTTTAAATTAATTATTTTTCATTGTATAAATTCATGTAACTGGGGCTTCTGTTGTTTTTTTTTTAATATAAGGGTGTTGGTTGGTATGCATCTTAATGGAAATTTGGGTTTACTGTTGTATAATAAAATAAAAGTGATTAGTTAAGGATATTGAAAATTATATTTTATTATGTTCATGGTTTTAAAAGAAATACTTACTTATGTTTTAATAAAAAAAAAAAAATATGTTTTAGAAAATGCAAACATGCAATTAATATTTTTTTTTTTACTTTTTTAAAAATTCAATGAACACTAAACTTGGAAAACTTTACACATTCATAAAAAGCATATAAAATATTATGAGATGATGAATAAATTTTATGATACATATATTATATTATTATATAAAATGAATATTCAAATTTTGCAATAATTATTTACAATTTTAGTATATATAACTCACAAAAAAACAAAAAAAAAAAATTTTTTTTACAAATAGAAAGTAAAATATTTATATAAATAGGATATCATTAAAGGTTTTTGTCTTGTTTTGTTATCACTTAAGTTATTTATACATGTCGTATCATTATTGTATAAAATGAAAAAAAAGAAAACAAAAAACACAAGGATTTCAAAATACAAATATACATACTATATGCATTTTACACACAAAATTCTGCATTTTCTGTTTTATTTTATAACAAAATATTTCTTTATTAATTTTTTATATTTTTAATATTAAAATACCTTTAAAAGATATTGAAAATGTAAAATATCGTAACTTTTTGTTTTATATTTTAGAAAAATAAATTTTAATCTTCTCCGTTCCAAAATAGTTGTATTTAAAATTTTTATTTTTTTTTTTGTTAAAGAACAACATATCAATATTTTTAAAACCTAATGTGTACTTAATTGTCCATATGAATTAGAATACAATAGGTGGTAATTGAATATATTTTATATTTTTAATGATATATCAAAATAAATATATTAGAACTTGTATTACTGTTTTTCAGTTTTTGTTTAAATGTTATTAAAATGAGGAAATTTTGATTATAAATCAATTACAATTAATTTTTGTTATGTTATTTTTAATTATTTTTAAATAAATGTGACAATTATTTTGGAACAAAGTAAACCGCTTATTTTAAAATCTTCTTTTCTCAGATTCATAATAATAATGTTTAACGAATGATAAATTTGAATACATACTTTATTTAAATCTAATGCCAAAAATTAATAATTAATATTAAATACCAAAATATGAAACCATTGAATCCCTTAAAAAAAAAAAAAAAAACTTACAAATCTTCTGTAACTTAATATTATGTTACAAAAGTTTAATTCTACAGGAAAAATATGAACCGAAATGAAAATTTTATTTTTTAATTTCTTTATTATTTTTTTTTTTTTGTTTTCATATACAATTAAAGATTTTACAATAAGATTTTTTTTATTAATATTTTTTTTTTTTTTTTTGTTTAAATATTTGTTTATTTCTTATCACCAATAAAATTATATTTTTTTTTAATTTTACCGACTTATTTTAAAAATTCTACTTGGTGTTTGTTAAAATATTGTATAATTTACAAATTCCTGTATGAAATTCAGTAATTTCAAACATGAATTTAAATCAAATTAAGATAATTACTAATTATTTATTAATAAATTATAGCCATATTTACAATATCCGGTTAGAATTTTAATTAATAATGATTGAATATTTCAATCACTAAACTAGTATTTCTTTTTTTTTTTGTTTATAACATTTAAAAAAAGATTTTGTAAATAATTTAATAAAAAGAAGAAATTAACGTTCAAAATTGTTTTCGAAATATTATATAGATTATAAAAAAAAAAATTTAAATAATTTTATATTTAATTTCCCCGACCACCCAAAAATTTTTATATATTTATTAAATTAATTATAAAAACATTAATTTTCTACAAATCAGTGCACTTTAAAAAAAACTGTGCTTTTAAAATATCTTAAATTTATGTTTTGTATATGTTCTATAAAGTTAATATAATATGATCAAAAATAAATGGAATGAAATTTTTGGATTTGTAAAATTGTACTTGAAATTTACTTATGAAAATATTAATAATAAAAAAAAAAAAAAGTTTACCTGAAAATATTAAAGTCTTTTTGTGTATTGAATGTTCTGTAACAAGTGGCTATTTCGTTTTTAATTATAGTTTTATATTTTGATTTAATCAAATAAAAAATGTATGTATTATGAATTGATTTAATATTTTATAGTCTTATATTTTTTCCATTATATTATTAATTTAATAGTTCAAATGTAAATACTAGAATTAATTTAACTTTTAAATTATTTTAATAATTCCAACTAACACGTTAAATTAATTTAGTTAAAATTATTAAAATACAGAATTATGTTCACTAAATGAAAATGTAATTCTTTATAAATTTAAACGACTTATTAAAAAAATTTATTAATAAACTTATGAATAAAATTATTTAATTTTTTTTTTTTTTCTATTTAATTTATATTATAGGTAAATAGATTTAAGTAAAATTTCGTTTTTTTTTTAAAAGTAAAATATTGTAAAATAAAATTTAGAAAATATATTTATTTATAAAGTTTTTATATATAAAAATTATAAAAACTTGTCATACTGTTTATTAATTTGTTTGATTTGAGTTAAATGTTTTCATTAGTAAAAGAAAAAACAAGAAAAAAAAAACATTCAAAACGTTAGAGGGAATATAGTATTTTTATAATGTTATGTTAAAACAAAACTGATATAAAGTTTATAGAGATTCTTAGCATTCTATAACATTTATATTATAGATAGACCAAGTTATCTTTGTTTTGTTTGATTGTTATTAAGTGTACATACAAAAACAAACCATAGTCACAATTAGTACATATTTCATATTGTTTTCTTTTTGTTAAAGAATATTTAACAATTTTCATTGCGGTTATTTTACTAATAAATTTTTCTACATTTAGTATAAAAAAACAACATTTGCAAAAACAATTTATTATTAATTTTTTTTTTTTAAGTAATTTAAATAATTCACTATACATAATTTAATTGTTTACTCTTAAACAATTTGTTTTTGTAAAAATATTTTTTCTTTTAAATAAAAGGAGGGGGGTTTAAAAAAAAATAGTTTAAAGCAATTGAAAATACAGGCATCCAAAAAACACTGCCCACATCAAAACAATTCCATGAACAGAATAAATAGCATTCTCACCATCAGCAATTTTTCTTGCAACGAATTTCAATGTTTCGTCAAGTAAAACAACAGGAATTGAGAATTTCATAACAGTCATCCATTCAATTGTACCCAAAGGTGTAACTTGAAATACGGTCTGAAATTAAATAGTAATGTTTTATAATAAAGTAAACAAGTAAGATAGACATTTTTAAAATAAAAATTTTTAATTGCATAGTTAGCGAATTAATGAGTACTTACCGCGAGAACTTCAACATGAAGTATAACAAAATGTAATCCAAATGAAAGAGCCATGGAACCTACTAACCACATGTTGGACCATGGTGGCATTGAGATAAGAGATTGATTTTCTGACAAGCTGTAGAGATATTATAAGAAAATTTTATTAAAATATCAAAAAATTTAAATGCACATATTTAAAAAAAAAAAAACCACAAAAATAAAAAAAAAAATTCAAATACCTGTTCATGGCGTTTAACATTTCAATGGTGACAAGTACTGAAAGTGCCATTGTCATTGGATGAGGATCATTGAAGATTTTGCAGTCAATTCCTTTGAATTCTTCACCACCACCAAGGCAAGCCAAATGATGAGTCAAATGCCAGTAGCTCAATTGTGGACCATCGTCAGCATACATGAACCACCATGCTGCAGCACCAACGGTAGCAGCGCCTACATATCCACCAATAGCCATATATCTAATTAATAAAAAACAGAATTATATGATAAGAAAAAACAAAAAAAATATTCTAGAGATACCTAAAGAATAACCATCCTGAAATCAAACCTTCATCAGCTTTACGTGGTGGTTTGGTCATGATGTCTAAATCTGGTGGATTAAAACCTAAGGCTGTTGCTGGTAAACCATCAGTTACCTAATAATAAATACAAAATAAAATAAGCTGTTTTTTTTTAATATTAAAAGTAAACTTACAAGGTTGACCCACAACAATTGTACTGGAATAAGGGCTTCTGGTAAACCAAGAGCAGCTGTTAAGAAAATAGAAACGACTTCACCAATGTTTGATGAGATCAAATAACGAATAAATTGTTTCATGTTGTTATAAATAGCACGACCTTCTTCAACGGCAGCGACAATTGATGAGAAATTATCATCAGCTAATACCATTTCAGCGGCTGATTTAGCTACAGCAGTACCAGAACCCATAGCGATACCGATTTCGGCCTTCTTAAGAGCGGGGGCGTCATTGACACCATCACCAGTCATAGCGGAAATTTCATTCATGCTTTGTAAATATTCTACAATCTTGGATTTGTGAGCTGGTTCTACACGAGAGAATAAACGAGCTCTTGCACAAGCGGATTTTTGTTCGGCGGGGGATAAATCGTCAAATTCACGACCTGAATATGATTTTCCAGTTGTATCTTCTTCTTCAGTGAATACACCAATACGTCTGCAAATAGCTTCAGCAGTAGCTTTGTTATCACCAGTAATGACAATAACACGAATACCAGCGGCACGACATCTGACAATGGAATCGAAGACTTCTTTACGTGGGGGATCTAACATACCAACAACACCAACAAATGTTAAGTTAACTTCATATTGGTAGAATTTATTTGAATCTCCTAGGTCCATATCAGTGGGGTTCATTGGATTATCACCAGTAGCCAAAGCTAAACAACGTAAAGTATCACGTCCAGTACCATATGATCTAGTAAGTTCCAAAATTTTAGATTTAAGAGATGATGTTAATGGTACTTTGGAAGTTCCTACACGAGCATGAGTACAACGTTCTAATACACCTTCTGGTGCACCTTTGCAGAAAAGTTTTGGTCCAGTACCAAGACGAGATTGTTTCAATGGAACACAGTATGATGACATGGATTTACGATCACGAGAGAATTCAAGAGTGAATTCTTTCTTCCATTTAGTTTCAATTTCTTGGCGAACAACAATAGCTGATGAACGACGATCTAAACCA
This sequence comes from Poecilobothrus nobilitatus, assembly GCA_947095535.1. Lineage (NCBI taxonomy): Eukaryota > Metazoa > Arthropoda > Insecta > Diptera > Dolichopodidae > Poecilobothrus > Poecilobothrus nobilitatus. Next base: position 163,684,170 of record OX352773.1, read on the forward strand.
CTCTTGTTAACATTGAATGGATTAAGTTTTTCAGCAAGAACAATCAAAGCTGTTTCAGTAGCTTCACCAACCTTTTCAAAAGCTTGTTTAAATTCGTTAAAATCAATAGCTGAATCATTACACATAACGCAAATAGTAGAAACTTCTTGAAGTGTGTCGTATTCGGAAGATTTAGCACGTGAACCATTCAAGAAAAGATCACCAATTGGTTCATAAGTTGAACCAGTCAATTCAAATTCTAAGAAGCTGCTATCATTTCCTTCTACTTTTTCAAAAACAAACATACGTGATACTGACATTTGATTTGTGGTGAGTGTACCAGTCTTATCAGAGCAAATTACTGATGTACAACCTAAAGTTTCTACTGATGGCAATGAACGTACAATAGCGTTTTTCTTTGCCATACGACGTGTACCTAAAGCCAAACAAGTTGTAATGACAGCTGGGAGACCTTCTGGAATGGCAGCAACAGCTAAAGCAACGGCAATTTTGAAATAATAAATAGCTCCTTTAATCCATGATCCACCATGTGCAGGATCGTTAAAGTGACCAATATTAATGGCCCAGACAGCAACACAAATAACTGAAATAACTTTAGATAATTGTTCACCGAATTCATCTAACTTTTGTTGCAATGGTGTTTTGATTTCTTCAGTTTCTGACATTTCAGTACGAATTTTACCAATGGCAGTATTAAGACCAGTTCCAATAACAACACCACGGGCTTTACCTGAAGCAACATTGGTACCAGAGAACAAAATATTTTTTTTATCTTGATTTACAGCTCTTGGATCTGGAATTGCGTCGGTGTGTTTAATTACTGAAACTGATTCACCAGTCAAGATAGACTGATCAATTCTAAGGGTGGTTGAGAAGATTTTTGTAATTCTAATATCAGCTGGGATTTTGTCACCAACTGATATTTCAACAAGATCACCAGGTACAATTTCTCTAGCTCTAACTTTTTGTACACCAGCTTTATCCTGCCTAACAACCTTACCCATTTCGGGTTCATATTCCTTTAAAGCTTCAATAGCTGATTCAGCATTTCTTTCTTGCCATACACCTACTACTGCATTTGCTATTAAAATAAGTAAAATAACTAAAGGTTCCACGAATGCTGTGAATGTTTCTTCATGCTCTTCAAACAGAGCTAATACCTGAAATGAGTAAAAGTAGGAAAAATTTTAGTTTTTATAACTAGGCCGTGATTTTAAATTTTGTTTTTGTTTCTACTTACAAATGAAATAATTGCAGCTAACAGCAAAATTTTAACAAGCAAATCGTCAAATTGTTCTAAAACTAATTGCCAAATGGTTTTTCCTGTCAATAAAATAAAACGTTTTTCATATTTTCTATAATTTAACATATATGTATTGTTTTTTAATGAATAATGTTCGAGTCTTTATATTGAAATTACGTTTAAGATGACTATATATGTGAAGTCTTTCATGTTTAAATTCACTTACCCTCTTCGGTGGGAAGTTCTATTTAAGTAAAGAAAAATAAAATTTATGATTATTCTAAAGTTTTAATTTTTTTGTATCTTATTTAGAGACAAAGTATAAAATTTTTGTAATTGATTTAATAAAAAAAAATTATTTACCATTTGGGCCATATTTAGCTTGATATTTTTTAATTTGTTCTGTTGATAGACCCCGCTCATGATCTGTTCCAAAAAAATTTAGTGTCTCATCGACGGTTTTCATATGACCGTCATCCATTTTGTATATATTTTTTTTATTTCCCTACCTGTAAGTAATAAAAAAAACAAAAACAATTAAATTTAATTTATGATAGAATTAATTTTTAATATAATTATTAACATTACAAAAAGTAAGTTACAAAAACTTAAAAACGTAATTAATTTTGAACAAAAAGTTACATATTTTCTGATATTTTTTTTGGTAACTAGTACATATTTGATTAAATTTTATTAAGTTTTTTAAATATTTTTTGGCTTATTTTCCATATTATATTTTTTTTTTTATCATTTTATAAATTTATATACTTTGAATAATATATCCAAAAATAATTTTTTAATATTATATATATATTCTTTGAAAATAGAATTATATTTGTGTACGAGCTTTTGTTTCTATATAAAATATAAAATCTTTAGTTTTAAAATAGAATTATCATAATACATATATATATATATATATATATATATTTAACACTTTAGTATTTTGTAGTTTAAATTATTTAAAAAAAAAATTAAGATTCTAAATAACATTCGGTATGTGAAGTAAAAATAAATTATTTTTCTAACTCTTTTTGTAGATATTAGTCGTTTTATTTTAAATTTTGATAAAGTTCAAATTTTAGCCTTCATTTTAAAACTTATTTCTTCTTTTTTTATTCTACTCAATTTTAAAATATTTTTAATTGTTAGTTTTTTAACAATAAAGAAAAACTTTTAATTAAATTTTAATATATTTTTTGTCATATACTACATATATTTTAAATATTTTTCAATTAATACGTTAGTTAAAACGATAAAAAGTGCATCTTTTATTTTATTTTAAAAGATGCATTTCTAAAAAGTAAAAATAAATTAAAATTTAAGTGCATCATAAAAATTTTTGTAAACTTTTAACTTAATTATAGTTATATAATTGTTTTTGTAAAATTTTAATGCTAGTATGTATTTTAAATTATTATTTGCGTGGTAATTTTGAAATATGAAATTTGTAATGGTCACTTGCGGTTAATTTTTTTTTTTTAAATAAAAAAATGGAATATCATATTACACCAGTTATGAAATTATAATCTCCAGTTATGAAATAATGATTTTAGAATTTAAAATTTTTTTTTGCAATTTAAAAAAAAAAAACTTATTAGAACCTCATTTAGTAATAAATAAACTTCTATAAAGCCGGTATAATTTATGACGTGGTTTTTTTCTTTTTGTCTCACTTACAAGACAATAAAATTGAAATATATAATTTAAAATTATAGGTCATTGCCTTGACCATTAGAATTTCAAATTTAAATTTTTAAAAAATTTGAAAATAATAAAAACCTTAACTAAACTTAACCAAAAAAATAGTTTTAACTTATATAAACAAATATCTATACATGTTATTTTCTTAAATTCAGTTTAATTTGTTATCAAATGGTTTTCTCAAAACCTTATTTTTTTTTTCTTTTTATTTAATCTCGTATGTAACTTTGTATACCATGTATCCATGTACATATGTATATTTTAGTTTATATAGTGAGCTACGTCATAAGCTTGTACGCAGCTAGAATCTTAAGCTTTTAGAAATTGCAATTTTCAAGTACGTTTAGTATGTAATTTTGTTCTGTAATCTTGAAAAAAACAATTAGTTCATTATTTTATTCATAATTTGTAAAATAAAATTTATGAAAAATCTAGCAGTATTAATTTTTATACGTATTTTTATTTAAAAAAAAATTTAGTTAATGAGAGTGGGGTTCTTAATGTCCTTACTTTTTTTTTTTATAGCATTTATTTTTTTATTTACCTATGTTTCTATATAATATGTTAATCACTTTATAATACTTAAAAATTTTAAAATAAAACTTCATTTGATTTAATTTAAACACAAACTAAGCACTAGATTTTATAAAATTTAGAAAAAAAAATACAAGTAAATTTTGTACTAAGTTATTGCCCACATTTTCTTTTTAAAAGAAACTACCTAAAAATGAATGAATCAATGAATTTGCTTTTTTTACCTGTTTCACTTACGGACACGTGTCTTTTAAATTTAAGAGATTTGAATTGAATTTAAAATAGACTAGTAATATATGTTTAATTTGTCAAGAATTAAAAAATAATCTAGTAATATATGCTTTTAAAAATTAAGTACCTATATAAATTAAATACAAATTATACTACTAAATTGTATGTTATTGCTGAAGTGATCAATTTCTTCAATTTCTTTTGTAAACTGACAGTAAAATTGACATTTATTTTTTATTTTACTTTTTTTTTTTATTGTAAATAGCATGATTCTGACGTTGATAGGTTTATATATTTGCTAATTTTAAAATTCTCAATGTTGTTAATTGGGTTTTACCAGGTTTTACTTTTAAAATACATGATAAAACTTTATTAATTAATAAAATTTAAAAAAAAAACTATAGTTTAATTTAATGTTCATATATCTATGTATTATAAGTTTGTTTAATATTAATTGTTACAGGTTTTCTTTTTATAAAAAAAAAATGATAGGTTATTGATAAAAAGTGTTATAATTCTAAAAAAAATTCTGCCACTAGGGGAATTTTTTTGAATTATTTATATAATATAACAGAAATAAAAATATATTATACATTTAAAACTTTTACAACTTTTTTACGTTATCTTAATATAATGTCGTTAAAATTCTTCAAAGTTTAAAATATTTTATTGTTTACAGAATAAAATATTAAACAGTTATAATATTGAAATTTCTAAAATATTATTTTTTTGAAATTAGTTTATTCCTAAATTTTTCTCCGATTTGATAAAAATTAATTGGAAAACTTGTAATTTGGATTTTTTGTAAAAATATAAAATGGTGTTTAGACAGTAACAATCATCAAATTGTTTACTTAATTAATTTATATCGCACTAAATAGATTTAAAAAAGTGTTCTTCTTTAGTTTTTAACTTTATTATTTATAAGAAAAATTAAATTTCAGTAAATAAAAGCTTATTATTACAAATAATATTTATTAACAACATTCTTTTTTAAATATTTATCTTTTAAAGTACCTATTTGATTTTTTTTTTTGCAACATTTTTTTTTTTTGAAATTCATTGTTTATTATTAACCGAAATGTTTAGTGCTTTTTTATATATATGCTTTTAGTATAGTAATTAGTAAATAGCAAAATATATAAAATATACAATAAAAGTTTAAAAATTATATGCTATTCCAAAACAAAAATGATTTTACTACGATCTACATATGTACATATATGAAATTATATAATACATAATATGTATATTCATAATAAAAATTGTTCTCCACAAAATTTTAAAATAGTATAAATTATATAATTAGTGTTATATTTTTTTATTTTTATATTTGATAGGTGAAATTAAATGAAATAAAAAGGAAAAAAAATTAAATATTTAATTTTTAAATTCTGTAATAAGTAAAAATATTTTTTAAAATATAATTGAGAAGAAACAGCTGATCACTGGAAAACGATAATTTATTTTACCAGGAAACATTAATATTTACATATTTTGTATTTTCATAGCACATATACACACGTACTTATATCAATGAATGCTTTTGTAAGTATAGATTAATGATTTTTCTATTATGGTATAATCAAAGACTCGTATAATTCTTTTTTTTAAATGTAAATTTAATTTTTTTTTGTTTTGATATAAAATGTAAATTGTTTTTTTTTTTTTTTTAATTGTATATATATATAATATAAGTATACTTTTTTTTATAATCAAAATTAGTTGATTTAAAATTTTTTCAACTCTGCAAAAAATTTATTTAATAAATTTATAAATTTAATTTATTTATAAAATTTAATTTTTTTTTTTTTCAAAATAATAAAAAAATTTTTAATTTAATTTGATTTTAAATTGATTGTTTTTAAAATTAATATAATATTTATATATAATTTAAAATTAAAACTTTTATTATAAATAATCTTATTCAAAACTGCTTATGGCCAAAAATTTTACAGAAAAAATATAATAAAATATTTTTAAATATTTTTTATTTTTTTATTTTAATTATATCTAATTATTTTAATACCGAAAAATAAGTCTTTTGTTTTAGCTTGTCTCTAAAAAAAAAAACTAAAATTAAATTTCACTACTCTTTTTATGTCACCATAATTTAAAAAATATAAAAAAAAAAAACACAAAAAAAAAAGCCGAACCAAATATTTTTACTGTCGTTTTCTATATATGCAAACATACATAATATATTAATATATAAAATTGTATATAATATATATTTTTTATATAAAAATATATTTTAGATCTGTTCACTATATCTATTTGATATTATTTTTGCTTGCTTTAAGAGATCGAGAGGTGTATCTATAAAAAGAACCACAAGCAAATAAAAATAAAATAAAAAAAGAATAACAAAAACTAAGAAACATTTCAAACATTTTGTCCTTGACGAAAGCACATCAGTGATGTTAGATATAAAGAAAAAATCATAAAAATATTAAAACTTATAAAAATAACGGTAGTATAATAAAAGCCAGCAGCTCCTAAAAGTTTTATATTATGCATGTTCTTTATTTTCTAAAGGTATTCAAAAGTATACATATATATGTATATTTGTATAATATTATATACAAAATAATATTTTAACTTATTATTATAAAAAATTTTTTCTTTTGATATATTGTAGATTTTAGTACATACAATTACATAGTAACATACATACATACATATATACATACATAAATAAATACATTTATTATATGTTATTTAAAAAAATAAAATACATAACATTTTTTTTAATTTTTGTTTTAATAAATATATTAATATAATAAATTTTATATAACATATATAAAAAATATGAAACGATCGTTTTATATATATTTATATTATTATTATTTTTTTTTTTTTTATCAAAAACATATAGTAAATAAGTATCAATAATAGGAAACTATATATACATACATAATATTTATGTATAAATAACAAAAATGAAACATATAAAAAAAAAAAATAAAATTTATAAAAATGTATATAATAGATAGTTTCTTTATAGACTTCATAAATTTTCTCACCGTAAGAATTTTCTCGTCTATAATTAGAATTTTTTTTTTGCTTTTTTTTTTTTTGTTTTTTATTTTTCTTTTATATTTATTTTTTCTTAACAAGAAAAAACTTAAAATTTATTTTATATTTTTGGAAACAGAACAGAATAACTCTTCGTTTGGTTCATATTTTATTTTAATTTAATTTTGTATAGGTATATTTTTTTTTTTTTAATAATTTATTGTAAAATGTAGGTATATAAGTATCTAAATATATATAATAACTGTAAATTTTTTTTTTGTATTTATTGCTATTTATATTTATATTTAAATATGTATGTACGTATGTATTCAAACCAAAGTTATTTAAAATATTACGCAACAATTTTCATATAGCATTAAAATTTCTATTCCTTTTATTTTATTTTTTTTTATTTATTAATCTTTGGGTTTTTATCGATGACTTATACTTCGTATAAATATAAATAATATATACATATATATATATATGGATATATAAATTTTTATCTACCAATTAACGTTATAATATTAAATATACACTTAATGTATTTTAACAGTTTTATAATTTATTTTATAATGTAATATTTTGCTTTATTTATTTCTAAATTTCAATTTTTAATTGAAAAGTTATCGATTTTCACTTTTTTGTTTGATAATGAATTAAACTTCTAATTTTTTTTTTTTTTGTTTTGCTTTTTTTTTAAAGAATTGCACTTTTCAAAATTTCCTTTATAATGTAGTTTGTATATATATTGTTATTTTTATATTATTTTATTAGCACAATTTTTTTTATATATATTCGTTTGCTTTTCTTTTTTTTTTGATTTTTTTTATTTATTTTTTATTTTATTTTTATTTTTTTTTACTTTTAGTTTAATATTTTTTATATTATTTTGGAAAATTTAATTAAGAAAAAAAAAAAAAAATTATTGATTTTATTTAAATTTTATATAAGACATAACTTACAACTGATAATATTTTAAAAAGTTAATAATTTTTTTTTTTTTAGTATATTCTGTACTAATAATATTTATTTAAAAAAAATGATTATATAAGTACAGGCCTGTAGCCTAGCCGAAAAAAAAAATATATAGAGCTAGGCTAACAATCGCTCTATTGAAAAGATCGAGATCGACTGATCATGAGAAATAAAATAGTTTGCGAGTGTATCTCTAGTAGTTACCGAAAAAACAACGATGAGCTGAAAAAAAAAAGATTTGGCTGTTGTCCCAGATGTTATACCGATTACCCGGGAAAAAATATACTTTTAGAACAACACCACGAAATGAAAAATATTTTTTTATTTTTTTTTCAAAAAAAAAAAGAAAAAAAGCACCAATAACGTAGCAAACAGCACTTTTGGCATTTAAAATAGTATTGTCTGTAACAATAAATAGTTTGACTTGGAATAATTACAGGTATTGATCCCAGGGCACATACGGTGTGTGTAAAAATGAAAAAGAAAAAAACAAGAAAAAGAAAAGAAAAAAAAACAATAATATAAGGAAAATTATATGAACATCAAAAAAGAAAAGCAGAAAAATTAATAAACAGTAGAAGAATAAGAAAATTATTATTTTTTTTTTTTTTTTTATCAAGTACCAATAATTAGATATGACAATTAGGTAATAAAATAAAATTTTGCAATTTAAAAAAAAAATATATGTTTTGTTTTTTTTTTTTTTTTGATTAATAAAATTTGCAATAATAATTTGTAGAAAACATAAATAATTTAAAATGTAATTAATTTAACTTATATTAGGCATTACATTTAGGCATATATACAATAGATGTATATGTTACAAACATAATTTCATTTAAATTTTTTATAATAACCGTTACTTTTTTCAAATATTATTTACTTTATTAGAATTACTAATAATATATTAATTAAATATAAAAAAAAAACTTTGAAAAAAAATAACCTAAGAATGAATCCTGTGTTATATTTTTACTTATACATAAAAAAAAAAGTAATATGCATATGGAGATATTATCATATAGATATATATACATATAACGCATAAGGATTTGTCACTAGTTGTATCCTAAGAACTTTCATTATATATATGTATGTATTTATTTCAGTAAATATACAATATTTTTAAGAATATAATGCTTTTCTATAATATACTATTTTCTTATTATTAGTATTTTTTTTTTTTAATTGTATATAATATGTAAATATCTATAATATATATATATATATATTATTATAATATATAGGCACAAATTTTAATGTGTATGGAATATGAATGTATAAGCAGAAGCTCACTGAAAAAAAATGAATGTTTATTTAGTTTTTTTTTTTTTTTTATTTTGGCTCTTTTTGTTCTTCTTTTTACAAAATATTGCAAAGTTGAAGTTAATATCGTGGGTGCGAGATTGATGTACATTCAAATAACATAATATTTATTATAAAAAAAAGTTAATATCGAAAGTAGAAAATTATTTAAAATTTTTTTTTAATTGTTTTGTTGTTTTTGTTTTTTATTATTGTTTTAATTAATAATTTATAAACTTATATTATTATTTTAATAAACGAAATTTGAAAAAAATCAACAATAATATATTTTATTGTTAAATTTATGAAATCCTTTTTTTTTTCTAAATTAATTTTTGATGAAATCATTTTTTTTCAATACTGTTGTTAAATACGCAGTGTTATAAACGTGATTAAAATTTAATCAAAATTTTATTATTAATAAATTTTTAATTTGTGTTTGATTAGAAATAAAATCTAAAATATACAATATATCAATTAAGTATGTACATATTTACATATATATAATATGCAATTCTAAAAAAAAATAGTGTTAATATAAAGGTTTTATATGAAAGTTTTAAATTTTATTAGGAAGTATATAAAAAAAATGAAAAAATATAAACCATAATTTTTGAAATATTAATAAAATTTTTAATGTTGTTATATTATTAAAAAATGTAGTAAAACTTTTATATGAAATTTTTAATTTGAAATTTTATTTATAATTATTAAAATTAATTTCTTTTTAATAAGCCTATGTATTTGTTATTGTTTATTTTATTAAATCTTTCTATATTATATAAAGTTAATAATAATTATAATAATAATAAAATAAAAATTGATTATTGTGATAATTTTGTGATAAATCTAGTTTTTATTAATAGACTCATTATCAATGAAAAATGTATGTACTAAAGAAAATGTATGCTATAATTTATATAACATTTCAAATTAAAATTATTTATTAAAAAAAAAAAAAAAAAAAAAATTTTAATTTATAATAATTTATTAATTTAAAATTTTTTTTTTGGTAAAATCATGTTATTTTTTATACATATATCTACGTATATAAGATTATAACCTACCACAAACATATTTTTAAAAATGTTTATTTATTTTATTGTTAATTTAATTTTTAGCTTAAACTATTTAAATGTAAAAATTTGTTTTACGTATATATATTTTGTAAAACATGACTTCTCGTTTTTAATTATTTTATTAAATTTGTTAATATTATTAAACTTTAAACTTTTATTAATTTTGATCATGTAATTATTGTACATATTTAGAGAAAAAAATAAGAAATTTATATATTTATATATATTAATATTACATATATCACATATATAGGATTATTAGTAAATTATCAATATTATAAAACCATCGATTACTAAGGCCATTATAGTACTATTATTTATTTTATTTGTATTATATGTATATATAGATACTTATACATAATGTATTTGATTTGTATAATGGCATAGATACTTATTAGTAGATACATTTTTTGTATAAGAGGTAAGCTAGAACTCTTGTAGTTTCCAAGATATGGAGACTTAAATGAAATATCAAAAAATTTATGAACCTGTGAACGACTAATGAAAAATTTCGAATTTATAAAGAAATTTAAATAGGAGAATAAATATTTGCAATTTGCATAGAAAAAGAGGTGGCCAAATTAAATATTTTACTTTAGTAAATAATTTTGATATTGTATGAATAAATGTGTTATATGTGTGTCAGTTAATTAGGAAACAACCTGTATATATTCACAATATTTGGAGAGAAGGGAGATTTTTTTTAAAGAAAAATTACTTTTTCAAAAACTAAAACTTCAAAAATGAACCGATTATTTTAATAATAAATTATTAATATATTTTTCTTATGTTATGAATTAAACCAGTTTCAGTAAATTTTAGTAATCCTTCTATATTAAATATACTTAGGTAAATAATGATAGGTAAAAATACTATAGATAAAATAATACTTTTTTCATTATTGTCTTAACAAATTTTTTTTTTTATGTTACTACTCTTCTGTCTTCTATCTGAAAGGATTTAACATTTATTAGTAGTTTGTGTTTTTAATAAAAAAAAAATTTAGACAAATCTTTATAATATATATATGTATATTAATTTATTTGATCAATTTGAATAAAAAAAAATTAACTTTGTTCACAGTCTAATTAAATACTTAATAATTTTACAGTATATAATATTTCATTTTACATAGATAATATATAAATATAATATATAGATAATACATAGATAATATATATATATAGATAGATTTACATACATATAGATATTTAATATGAGTAGTAGCAGATTTCGAAAATCATTTTAAAAACTATCGATTTCCTATATTATGTATTGATTACATTTGTTAAAAGTAATAAGATTTTAGCAAGTTTTTAAAATCTGATTTAAAGGCTTTTAAATGTGATGTTTTAAATAAATGGCAAAATATTAAATATATAAATAATTATATATTATTATACATATAGGACTATTAAAATATATAAATAAATTGAATGCATTCAAAAACTATCTGAATTAATAATTCAGTACAACATTCTTACACACAAACATATACATAATATATAAATTATATAATATGGATATATGTATATGCGGTTAGACATCACTATAATATATTCCTTCACAATTGCTTCAATATTCCTTCATTTACTTTTGAAAAGATGAAATAGAAATTTTCCTATATTTTTAATTTTTCTTCATTATTTCTTCCATATTTTTTTATACATATACATATCCCTTTAATATTTCTTTCACCTTTATTGTTTTTTGACATTTCGAACCTATTTTTAACATTTCTTAAACTTCAAAATTTCCCTGAAGTTCTAAAAGTATTTTAAACTTTTATATTATATTCATATGTACATAATGTATGAAAACATATTTTTTTATATTATTCTAAAGGCCATAATAATAAAAGCATATTATTATAAAAAGAATCAAAAGCAAATTAAAAATTGTTTTTAATTCAAAATTAAAAAAAGCGACACTTCGAACCTATTTCTTCATTTTTTAAAAATATACAAAATAGTAATGTCTAACCGGTAATTATGAATAAATCTATATTTTTTCTCATTAGTTTAAAAAAAAAAAAAAAAAAAATTCTTTTATAATAAGAATCCAGACAAACAGGCAATAATATATTTGATTTATTTTATTTCGGATAAGCATAAAATAAAAGTTTATTAATTAATTATATACTGTTGCCCTTTTAATATAAAAAAAAAGTAAAAAATTAATATTTCTTTCCTTTCTGTTTTATTGTAAAGAAACATTTCTTTCCAATTTTTTTTTCTAATTTAAAGGATTTGGGCCTTTAAAAGTTATTATACCCATAAGATAAATAAATTTTAATTAATATATATTATTCTAATTGATTGATTTATGATTTAAAATATTGAAATGGAATATTTTATCAATTTATATATGTATATAATATACAAATATAAAAATTTAATATGCGCATCAAAATTAAATATAACTTAACATGAACTAAAAATGTCTTAAATTTAAGGACATAAAAAAAAAAAAAACAAAAATAATATAAAAAAAAAAAAAAAATACCTATGCATGTAATTTTTTTTTTCCTTCAAGGTTCTGTTATAAAAACCTGAATAAAAATTTATAATATAAAAATAAATATTTTTAAAATAAAGGTAAAAATAAAATACATCATACTAATAAAAAATAAAAATATATAAGTATTAAGTTCACATACGAGTATGTGTATATATTAAATGTACATTTATATATTAAAAAATAAAATAAGAATATGTATATGTTTGCTTCTTAAATATTTGTCTCTGACTATACAACAGATACTCGTGTAATTGCTGAGTGCATATAAAAATAAAATTAAATTCTTTACTGTCATTTATTTCGAATTAAATAGAAATTAAATAAAATTAGAAATTAGAATAAAAGGAAAATAATATAAATTTATTTTGATTTTTATTTATTTTTTTATTTTTCAATCGAACAGCTGTTATTTTTTTGTATTATGTTTTTTATTTTTTTTGTTGTTTAGGTTTGCCATTGAAAATTCATGTGCCAATAATCTAAATTGATAATTTCGCAATAATTTTTTTATGGTAATTTAAATTTTTCATAAACATATATATGTATATATCCTATATATACAAATCTATGTATAAAATTTTTATTACAATACATATTCAAAATATTTTTATGGAGATTAATTAAAAATGAAATAACATTAAGTTATATTATATATTATATTATATTATTTTTGAGTATATTAAAGTCCTTCCCAGAAAATTTTTAATTAATTTTTTATTTTTGTATGAACTAAATTGAAGAAAATTTAAACTATAAATATGTAATCAAATATGTATATACTAAACCTTAATTTTTTTTCTGGGATTTATTATTTATTTACAATAATTTTTAATTTTTTTTTTTTTAATGTATTTTTCTGCCACATAAATGTGGACAGGAAATTACACAGCCTTTCCTATTCAGGCGTGGATGTAAATGTCGTAAGGGGTAATAAATCTTACGACGTGTGTGGGATTCAAATCCACACTCCCTCGGTGTTTACAGCGTATTTTATAAGCTCTTATCCACTATGCCACCGAGGCCCCATTACTTATCATTATTTTTACAGAAGCGAAATTTTGATTTAATCTTTTCAGCTGTGATAAGTTATAATAATTATAGGTTGAGTACGTTTATGTTTTGATTATGAATTAGTTTTATTTGAAGGAAACCCATACTCCCCCCATTACTTACCATCGAGGCCCCATTACTTATCATTATTTTTACAGAAACGAAATTTTGATTTAATCTTTTCAGCTGTGATAAGCTATAATAATTATAGGTTGAGTATACGTTTATGTTTTGATTATGAATTAATTTTATTTCAAGGAAACTAGAAAAACTCTTTCTAAATGTTCTTTTATATAAAACTTATTCTAAATTTATATACGAAATTTATATAGGTACTAAATTTATATACTTTATAAATTTAGATCTGATTTGATTAATTTTCTCAGAAATTAACTCTATTTAAAAAATGTGCAATGGTTCACGATTTTGGGGTCATCCTTGCGTAGGGTTCATGCTAATCTTCTTTGTATCGTTCCAATCTTAGTACATGTTCTTTTGAAGCAAGAACAATATTTTATAGAGGTAATCGTTAGGACTTTTATGCAAGAAAAAACAAATTTAACTTTCATATTAACCAAAGATAAGAGTATAAAAATAATTTTTTCACATAGGCATTACATATAAAACTATACGAATTATCAAGTGCAAATCGGTGTAAAAATTTAGTACATCAGAAGCTATTAAAGATACAGAAGTGTTTTTATTATATTTTTTATTATGCAGTTATATTATAGTTTTTCTTAAATTTTCAAAAGTTTATAAAAACTATTTTAATTTTTTTTCTTGTTGTAAACTCTTTAATTCTGCAAGCATCAAAAAAATTCTAAAAAACAATTAACTTTATATTTAATTATTTAATGTGAATAATGACGTATTTTCTTTAACTTTAATATTTCGTATTTAATATAAATTAAATTATTTAAATATATTTAACTTAAAAAATAAAAAAAAAAACAATAGAATAATAATTTAAATGATCTAAGAGTTTGTAAATAACTCAAAAAAATAAAAAATAAAAAATTAAACTTGTAATAAATATAAAAATAAATTTTCTAACTAATGTTCATATATAATAAAAAAATATATGTATAATATGTAAATGTTTTATGCAATCCCAAATATAAAATTGCTTACAACTATTTTTAAAATAGTGATGATAATTTACTTTAAACTTGTAACAACTTATATATATTTACTTGTTTCCGAATAAACTTTAAACGACCTCCATGAATTTTTTTCAGTGGAATGACCTTATTCAATAGCAAGAAATTAAATTAAACAAAAAAAATAAATAAAAATAAAAAAAAATTAAATTTTAAATAAATAGAAAAAAAAAAACTTTTGATTAAGGAAAATAATATTATAGAAAAAAACTTTTTAGTGTTTTGTGTTTGTGTCTGTTACAAAATTTTTCTTTCTTTCTGTAAAACATTTGATATTCTTCCAAAAATTTATATATTATATATTAAATTTTCCATTTAATAAACATATATGTGTATATATATGTATACCTATTAAATTTTGATTATTAAAACCAAGATTTATATAAAAATATGTCTGAAAATCTATAGGAAAGGATATAATTGCTGAAAGAAATTCGAAATAAGAAAAATATTTTGGTTATATTATAGGTGAACAAATCTACGGTTTTCGAAATATTTTTATTTAAAAAATTTTATGATGGGCTTCAAAAAAATTATATTATTACTTATTTATTACTGTTTAATAAAACACTAATATTTTAATAAAGTAAAATAAAATTTTAATAAATAAAGTAGAATTATAGGTTTTACTTTAAAATTTTATCCATTTTTTTAAAATTTCGCAGTAGACTTTAAAAAAAAATACCACTCTTATTATATGTATTTTCAAAATTTTCTTCACAACATAATTTTTATCATATCTTCCACCATTGCAATATTTATTTTGGTTTTTTTTTTTCATGAATTTTAAAAGATCAAAATTATTATTAAATTATATGAAAAAATTACAATAAAATATTTGAAGCTTTGAAATATTTAAATTTGAAATTTCAAATGGTTAATACCTCTAACTGTATAATAGTCATTTATTACATTAGCATTATATGGTATTATAAAATCATTCTGTATGTTTGCATACCATTTCATTTATAGCTAACTAACGTAATAGCACGTGTAATAGCTTAATAGTTTATATCGTAATATAAAATAATATAAAATAAATAAGGCGAAATAACTCATATATATTAAGATAGTATATAAATAGAGTATACTAACCTCATTTGTTTTTTATTATCTTATACTATAGCTACGGGATACTAAACGGGTAAGTGAAAATAATGGTTCAAAAAGTATAGTTGGTAGCTTGGATATTCGTAACTGTAATAGACATAAGCTATCATATGAATATGATATCATAGGATTTTGTTCGTTTACATGACATTTTCTATACAACTAACCATAAAACCGTAAATATGACATAACATACAACATAATATGACACTTAGTGACATATGCTCAGTTCCGGTTATGAAAACCTAATGTTATTGTCAATAATGGACATATATTATGTTAAATTATAGTTAAGTTTCATTTTCTTTTTCCACATAGTTTTACTTATGTTAATTCGATCAGAAATTAAATTGACGCAGTAAATTTGACATTTCTTTTTGTTGATAATTCTTCTTTGTCCATAATTTTTTTTTGTATTTAATTTTTGTTGAAATTGTTGAATTTGTTGAAAGTTTTTGTTTGTATTGACATGTTTTGACAAATGGCTATGCCAAAAAAATTACATTTACATATATTGAACTATGTCATTTTGGTTACCACTTAATCGGCACGTGAAGACAAAGTATTTTTACTTATACTATACCGATGTCGATACTATACGTTACGACACCGTATTTTTATTATATTAATATCACGTTGTCGTCACGTCAAATGCCGGTGTAGTGGGAATCGACCATAATAGTTTATTGTTATTCAAAAAATATTCATCAAGTTATAATATATGTACATATATAAAAAATTATATATATAATCGTTAATAATTTGATGTTTTTCAAATTATTTGTTATAATATTATTAGGTTGTGATTTTGTATATTATGTATAATCAATAATCATATCAAAAACTTATTGAATATTCATATGATAGCTAATGACTATTATTTAGTTCGGAGTATTTTCCCCTTTAAGTAAAATTCCTCTCCTTACTTTTGTTACAGTTTTGTTGTTTTGTGGAAATCTAATAAGAACAAAAAACTTTTCTCAGAAGAAATTCAATAAATTTTGTACCTTAAATTGAATTAAGGCCGTATTCCACTAGTCTTTTTTAAAAGTGTTAATCATTTATTTCTGGAATAAATAATAAAAGATATAAAAAACGCCTTTTGACTTTTTTTTTGAAAAAAAAGGGGTTGTATTCGAATAAAGTGTACGAATAAAAAGTGGAAAAAAAGTTGATGTGACATAACTTTTAATACAAAATCAATTTTATAATGATACGCAGATAAAATGATGATAAAATGATATCAATTTTATAATGATAAGACTATAGTGAAGCACGGCACGGCCTTTAGGTATTAATTTTTTATCAATTAAAAATTATCGATTAATAAAAAATCAAAAAAGGCAAAATTAAAAAAAAAAACGGAGAAAAACTGTTTCATTTGTTTTTTTTAAATTACAACGAAAGTTTAAATTTAAAATACTTTTATTACATTTTGAAACAACAGAAAAAATGTCATGACTTAAAAACTAGATACCTAATGCTGCAGTTTTATTGGTTAAACATAAATAAAATACTAGTTTTAATGCTTTGAATGTTGTTTTAAAAGAATAAAAATAAAATACATTAATAATTTATTTTAAAATTTTAATTTTGATCATTTTAATTGGTTTGTTGGATCAAAAAATGGATATGACTAATTTTTACAGTTAATCACCCAAATTTTAGTGTCTTGCACAATTCTATATATAAATTGTGAAAAAGAAGACAAATAACTTAAACGTGTGTTAAATCAAATGCTGTCGCAAATATTTCATGTATTTTTAAAATAAGAAAATTAAAATAAAAATTATATTTTTTTTTTTGTTCCAAAAATTTGTATATTTATAAGAAAATATTTTAAATATTAATTGTTTCAGTTTTTTTTTTTTTTTTTGTTTTTGATTTTCTTTAAAAATAATTATAACACGGAAGGTTAATTTTTAGTTTAGCAAATTTTATTTTATTTAGTCTATATGTTTTTATATAGAAAATATATATATAGGGTGTATTATACTGTATATTGCTTAATTAAAAACGTGCTAACAAAAAATTACTTAAGAAAATAACAATATTGTTTTCTTACTATCATTATTGTAAATCTGTTTTTAATTTAGGTTATACCGTTAAATAAATTTACCCTAGATTCTTTATAAAGAAAAAGTGTAGTTTTAATGTAAATTAAAAGTAAATAAATTTGTTATTATTAAAAACCATGTTGAATCGAAATAGTAAGGGTATTCACGAGTTGGTGCAAAAGTGCAATTTTTTTTCGCACCGTAGCACATATTTGCACCAACTCGTGAACAACCCTAGCATGCATTTTTATTGAACTGTCAAATATCGTTGATGTGCTTGTTTTGTTTACATAAAAATTTAATATGCTTACTAAAAATTTCAGATATTTGTATATCTTCATATGCTTGACTAAATAAATAATCAGAAATAATTTTTTTCTCACTTTTTTTAAGCATTTTTTAAATTTTTATCTAATATAGCGCTTACAAAAAATATATAAACAACATAGTTTGCAATGGTCTTGCACAAATATGCAATAGGGTTTAGGTCTTGCATAGTTTTGCAAAATTTTGCACATATTTATACATCAAAACAACAACAAATTGTCAAAAAATGGAAATATGCTACGGTGTAAAATTTTGCACTTGTGCAAGACCACTTTGCACCAACTCGTGAATACCCTTAGTGTAAATTGTAAACCATAAAAATTGAATAGGTTGAAGCGTTTAAATTGAGGCGTTAAAGTTGAGCCGGTTAAAGTGGAGGCTTTAAAATTGAGGTTAAAATATTAAAATGAGGTAAGATATATAGAGAATAGTCAGATACATATATATATAATTGTGGTTGTATTTGGAATGTATCGTGATCTAATTTTTTTTTTATTATACGAGTAAAAATTATGAAAATATTAAATATCTTGAGTTTATCTGACTTTCAAAATATGTAGTATAAATTTTATAGTTTGATTTCACGGTCACGCTTTTCTCTATATATATATAATACATATGTTATATGTATATAAAAGAAAGAAATGTATTTTTCTATTGTTTATACTTCAACTTGATTTAGGTGTTTTTGACCATATTTATATCTTGTAAATGAAGAAATGTTGTAAAATTTCTGCATTACCGATATTTTTCATAAATTTTATTAATAGAAAACACCTTGTATAAATAATAAAGAATTAATTAGATTTATATTATTTATATTTTATTATATTTTGGTCTTCTGCAAAAACAAAAAAAAAATAATTTAAATGATAGTTATTTTTAGAGTATTCCTGATAACAGGCGGCGGTTGAATTCATCACGCATTTAATTTTTAAAAGAAGAAATAATATGAAAAAGAAAAAAAAAATTTTTTTTTTATTTGTTCTACGTCTTTACTGAAATAGTACATTAATATGCCCACATATATATCAACGTATAACAATGTCTGTCTATATACATATTATTATGTATATAGACCTATGAAAATTAATTATATTTATATATAGGTATATAGATATGTAATTTATGTATATATATATATATACGTATATATTATGTATTAAGTATTTTGTAGACCACAACACCTAGTTTTTAATCATTTTTTGTTTTTTATATATGTTTTATTTGCTTGTTTATTTATTTTTTTTTTTTTGTTTTAGTTTTTATGATATATATAGAAAAATTATATTACCTGCGAAACTATACATATGTGAAACAGTATAGTAGTGGTTGATCGCTATGATGTAAATTTGGCATTATAAAATATTAATTTAGCATATAGGGTCAGTTTTTGTTAATGTATACATATTTATACGTATATATATTGCAAAAAAAAATATTACAAAATTTTAGATTTTTTTTTTTTTTTTGAGTTATTTTTAACGTAATTTTAAAATGTAGAAGTGGAATATAAAAAATTGCAAAGGGTTGACAAATTCCTAATTAGGTTATACAAGTATACAACTATTGGTTTTTTTGTTTTTTTTTTTTTTAAATATTTTTAGTGATAAAAATCTTTTAATTTTATATAATAATTTCAATTTAAAAGAACAATTCTTAAAATGTTTTAATCATCTATTCTGAATTTGACGAATGTTTGACTTGTAATTACATATTATATTATATTTAATAAGTTCATCTCTGGTTTTTGTTCTTGCTTTTATTTTTGCAAATCAGGTGTACCGAATCACCCAATATTAGAATAAAAATAGTATAACTATAATTAATATATATTATATATATATATAATGCTATAAAATAATATATAGATTTAAGTATTATTTAAAAATATTATTCATTTCAATTGTCACTGTATATAGTTACATACCTATATGTAGGTTTAAAAATGTTAAAATTGTTCGATAAGATTTGTACCTAAATGTAACTATTTAGCACTGTTACAGACCGCTTTTATTTTAAAGGAAATTAATAAGTCTATTGTTGAAAATATTTTTTTTTTTAAATAGTTTTGGATAACTTGAAAGCTTAGGTATAGAACGATATTTTTGTTAATTATATGTTTTAATTTAATTAATGTATTAATTTAATTATTGATTTTTATTTCTTTTTTAGTAGGTTATAAGTTTTTTTTTTAAACATGTTAAAAATTTAATTGACTCGTATCCATAAGTAAAAGATACATTTTATTGTTAAATAAAAGTAAACTAATTTAAACTAAAGTAAATAGGAGTAAAAATAAGTAACCAAAAAAATAGAAAAAAACAAAAATAAAAACTAAACTTAATTATTTAAATATAGAATAAAATTAGACGAAATATTATTATATACTTATGTCAGTATATCTTATAAATGATTACTATTATATTTCACTTTAAATTTTAATTTTAGTTAAAATGTTAAATTTTTGTGATATATTTTGGATTATTTTAAATAATATTGATTTTAAAAAGCGCAATTTTTTTTTTTTTTTATTTAATTTAAATAGGAACACTTTAGCGCATCTTAAAAAAAAAAATTAATTGTTTTTCAATTCTTCCGATAAATTTCCTTTATTTTTCTTGCCAATTATTGTTTTGTTTCTTTTTTTGTAGTTTATTGCATTTTGTTTTTTATTAAAATGTTTTTTTTTTTTTTGCTTATTATGGGAAAAATGTACTTTTCTTTTGTTTTAATATATGTAAGTATTCATTCTAATGTCAATAAAGTGTTAGCTATTTTTGTTTTTTTTTTAAATAAAAATATATCTGGCATTTATTCAATATAGTCAATTAATTGCGATTGAACTCATTAGTGCAAATAATATGCATTTAAATAATCATCTCTGAAACAGTAATTAAATTCAGATGGGTTCAGATTTTTTTTATTTTGTTATTGTTTATTGCATATATATATATATATATATTATATTTTTGTACTGAGTATTTATATAATTTTTAATAATAATATATTATGTGAGTACATATATATTATTTAATTATATTATATACCTATATATATCAGCCATGTGTTTTTTTTTAATTTCTTGACTATTGGGGATTTTTATAACGTCATATGACTTTTCAATTCGTTTTTCATCAAAAATATATTACAAATATATGTACACAATACTCATATATATATTTATATACATATATATAATTACTGACATTTTAAACAAAATTTTAGATTAAAATAATTTAATTATTATTAAAATAATTAAAAATTAATAAATGAATTTTTTTCAGTTATATTGTTCTTACAAAAATCGTATTGACAAATTTTAAATAAAACTTACGAGAGTTATTGTAGCTGATCCAGAAACGGATTTTAAAAATATCGAGGAACAGATTTTAAACATTCGAATGAGATTTTTCAAATAATGTCACAAAATGTTTGGTCACTTTTAATTGCCATAATAGTTTAATATGATGATTTAATTTTATTTGGGCAAGTGATGTTCTTAGGCATAGGTAGTTTTTAAAGTGCTTATAAGAATATTAAATTATCTTTCCAAAAGTCTTTCCAATTGATTTTATTTATAGAAAAAATTGTGTATATACATATATATTACAATTACTTACAATACTTTAATAAGAAGGGTTTCCACTTCAGGTATTTTATTTTTATCAGTAAGTATTTCCTTTTTAAATAAAAGTTTTCCTTTTTGAAAGTAAGCATTTCTTTCTCAAATCTAGGTTTTGAAATGACATTCAAAGTAACTCAAAGCTTTGTATAAATAAAAAAAAACTAATGATAATAATTTCACATAATTTGTTGGAAATTAATTATTTTTAAGTAAGAAACAGTTTATGATTTTATTTTATAAAAATGTTTTTGTTAAAACTATCTTTTTTAAAGTTATTATTTTTATGATCACGCTGAATGTGAAAAAAGTATAAACACAACTTTCCACTTTTGCATCTTATATAGGCTTCGTTTATCTGTAAAGGTATTAAAAATAAACTACAAAAACTTGCATTTGAGAAGGAAATACTTGCTATTAAAAAGAAAAACTTAGATTTGAAAAGGAAATACTTGCAATTAAAGTGAAAACCCTTCTTATTAAATTAAAAAAGGTATACTACATATGTATGTATATAGTTTTTAAATTTAAACAGTTTTAAAATAAAAGGTAATATTATTTATTTATAACAAGAATTACTTTAACAAAATATTGTAGTTGAAAGAGAAACATAGAAAGAAGAAATTGAATACAAAATACTTTAATTTTAAAAATTTTTTTTTTTTTAAGGTTTAGATGTCCTATAGAGGTCTCATATATATAATTTCCCTGATATCAGTAATTATATACATATGCATACATATCTTAAAATTTTAAATAATTTAATTTAATTTTATAAAATAACTTTAAAAATTGTTTTGAAAATAAAAAGAAATTTTACTTTCTATTAAAAAAAAAAAAAAAAAAATTTATAAATTTCAACCTATTATTAGAAATTATACTTTTTTTTTTAAAAAGTGTTTTGAAATAAAAACTTAAAAATTATTTTTAATCATTAAAACAATAATAAAATAAATCAAGCTTTAGTTCAAATTTTAAATCAATTTTACTGCAAAAGGAATTTTTTTTTCTTTTTTCTTACAAATTATTCATACATAATTTCTAATTTTAAATTAAAATTTATTAAAGCAAAATAAAAATAAAGAAAAAAAATTATAACTATTTTTTTTTTTTTTTTTTATAAATATTTTTTAGTTAGATACGTGTATACCCACTATAATAATAGATACATATTACGAATTGAAAAAAAAATTTTTATTGCGAATTTTGTAGATTGTTTCTTGCAACAGAAGAAAAATTAAAAAAAAAAAAAAAAAAAAAAAGCCTGTGTAGTGTGTACCTCATCTAATTTTATTTTCCCAGATTTTTAGTTTTTTTTTATTTGGCTTTTTTTTTTTGTGTATTAAAATTTCAATGTTAAAATTTTATGTTTTTAATTTGTTTTTGGAAAAAAAAAAAAAAAATACATAAACATTTTTTTTTAATACATACGATATTTATAAAATTTTTTGAAGACATTTTAATTTGCAAAGAAACTTGTAAAAACATACAATATATCAAAAAAAAAAAAAAAAAAAAAACATGTAAACATATACAAATTTTTTTAATTATTTGTAAATATTTTCCTCATTTTAAGAAAATTTGTTTTCCTTTACAAAAAAAAAAAAAAAAACTTTTGGTTTAAAAATTAATTCGCAGATGGTGATGTTTTTAATCAATTGAATTAATGATAGCACTCTGAAAACGGAAATATTGTTTTAATGCATTTATTTTGTTTTTTTACTCTTATAATAAATTGTATTATATAGGTAATAAAATTGTATTTAAAAAAAAAAAAAAAAAAACATCAAAGATCATTCGTAAGTATATAGCCGAACCATTTTAAATTTATATTTTATTGATATTGATTAAAGGATTGGTGTTTTTTTTTTTTTCATATATTTATTCATTATTTTGTTTTTTAATAATAAATAAAATTTTGTAGGAAGTAAATATTGTAAAAATAAAACAAAAATTTATGTAAATTTATATTTTATTATTTTTATAAAGAACTATATATAGATGAGATCAATCATTACAAATTAATAAAGTCACAAAATTAAAAATATTCGAAGCATGTGTTAAATCGGTGTTGCTGTGCGGCAACAGCGAAACATGGCTTATTGTCAAGAAGAGAATAATCCAACAGATGTTTGCTTATAATATGCAGAATATTCTGGCCACAAAGGATTTCAAATAATGATTTATGGGTTATATGACCAAACAGAAAGCCATAAATCTGATCATTAGGGAGAAAAAATACAAATGGATTGATCACGCCCTTTTCAAAAACTCTTCGATATTCAAAGAGGCCCTTGATTGGAATCCTCAAGAAAGAAGGAAAAGTGGGAAGGTCTAAAATCACGTGGAGGAAGAGAGTAATGAAAAAATAGAAGAAACAGGGAGAAAAGGGTCACAAATCAAGTTGCTGGCACAAAGTAGAGTTAGATACAGAGGCTTTGTGGAAGCCTATACTTCCTAAGGGGATGAAAAGGAAATAAAGAAAAATAGTTTGGAAATAAAAAAAAAAAATTTATAAAAGTTGTAAAGTAAAAACAAGATTTACTCTGATAGAGAATTTATAATTAAAATTCAAATGATTTCTTGTCTTAAAATGTTCATTACCATACTAATGTAAAATAAATTAAGTAATATTCTTAAGTATACTTATATCAAAGAAAAAAAATTGCCTTTAAATATTTTATTATATTTTTGTTTATTTTAAAATTGTTCTATGACATTAACCTAAGTTTTATTTCTCTCAATCAATCATTAATCATTTATTTATTTAAATATCATTAATGTCTGCTATTTTTAATAGATCTAATTACAAAGCAACATAAACAATAATTCGAGAAAACATTTAATTTTATTAAAAAAAAAAAACAAAAAAGGAAAATTTTTGTATAACTGAAGAAAATTATGTTCTTTGAGATTTAAATTTTGAAGAATTTTACTTTGTGAGAAACTTTGTGATTTTCGCTTGAGAAAACTTTTATGTATTATCTTGTACAGTTGTCACTGTTATAGTACAATATTTATACTTATTATGATTTTTTCAGATTTGTTAAAAGGTTATAAACTTTATATAGACAATTATTTAAAACAAAAATAATTGTACAATTTTTAATATCTGATACGATATTATAAGCATATTCAAACATATATTTCAAAAACAAGGCATTTAAAGTAATATATAGGCGCTGCCGCTTCCAAACCCTCGCTATACAAATTATTGGAACTCTGATTTTGCAACCACCAATTCTAAAATCCTTCATAATTATTTATTTTATTCATAAATATAATGTAGGCTGCGAGATTTCGATACTCTCCCATTTTTTATTTTATTTTTTACGAGGTTGTTGGAAAACTTGAAAGTCACCAAGAGGAACTGCACGTACTTCCTTAGGGTAATGTTGGACTTTAACCAACCAAAACCATCTCCCCAAACCAAACCAAAAACCAATTAAAACCAAATTTTAGGATGGAACTTTTAATACAAAAGTACAGTTTGGTTTTGGGAATAGGAATGTGGGAAGGATAACTAGGGAAATTGAAATTAGGAAATTTGGATTACGGGGGATAGGTAGCAAAATTTGGAGGGATATTTTGAAGAAAGATGTTAATGTTCTTCTTAAACTTAAGTAAATCGTTCACATATGAATTACCAACTTTAGGGAACACATGTGTGAACCATATACCATGTTCCACAAACGGGACGTGCGCATGAATAACGAATTTCCATAAGCTTTCGCCATCTTGATAACTCTACATGGTAGAGATCAGCTTCTGTTTCCTTTCTTGTTTCTCGTTGGAAAACTTTAAGTGGAGGCAATAACTATTTTATTTCTTTGGAACAGGTGTTAATCCCTACGAGATATCTGTAAAACAAGATCAGTGATCCAACAGTGCGACAGTGGCTGAGTGGGGTGAGCATTGAAGTTACACTGGGGTCGTTGATAAAACGAATAGTTCTGTTTTGCACATTATCTAAATAACCCAGCGCTGTTTGAGAGCCTGCAGTCCAAATCTGTGCATTAT
Organism: Poecilobothrus nobilitatus; assembly: GCA_947095535.1. NCBI lineage: Eukaryota > Metazoa > Arthropoda > Insecta > Diptera > Dolichopodidae > Poecilobothrus > Poecilobothrus nobilitatus. Next base: position 163,710,134 of record OX352773.1, read on the forward strand.
ACTCCATTTTTGGTCTAATGTACGTTTTATAGATATTGAGAAGGTCAGATGCGGAAAAGTAAGTTTTGCAGCGATACAAAAAACCCAGAAATTTAGCTGCATCCTTATAGCTATACCAAAAATGTGATTTAACCAAGTCAGTTTTTGATTTAACTCAATACCCAGTATGTTTAAATCTGTTGAATGCTCTGCAAAACTTCTGCCTGAAATAGTAGGTTGGGAATAGTAGTGGCAATTTTTCACGAGATCAGACGACATTGTGTTTTTTTTGGTGTTGGTTACATATAGTTAATTTCTTTTCTATGTATCGTAACATATATTATATGTATAAATTTCTTTTAACTTCTATTTTATTTACATTTATCCAATATATAAAATGTGAACCTTAAACTATTTAGTGAACATTTATAGATTAACCCTCTAAAACAAAATGTTGATTGTTTCAAAACCTTGCAATATCAAAAAAAGTAAACCGTTTCAATTTGCAGTGCTTACTCTGAGTTTTTTGGCCGGGAATTTTGTATGATTCCTTAGTCAATTCTGAAGTATTTTTTACTTTTGTAAACTTTTTAAAAGATAAATTACCAAAAAAATTGGTTTTGAATATTTAAAATGAAATATTTTAGCTCTGTATTAAAAAAAAAAATAAAAAAATTAAAGTTCATATATAATAAAAATATATATTATACTTGTTAGTCGTTATAAAGGTACACAAAAAATTTTACTACATTTTTTTTATTTTTTTTTTTTATTTAAAAAATAAAAAAAAATATTAATATAATAAAATATATATATTTTTTTGTTTTGGTCTATTTAAAAAATGTCAATCATATTTTCTGCTTGTGTCATAATGTACAAAAAAAATATTTAGTTTTTCTTTTTATGAATCTTTTTTTTGTTTTTTTTTCTATATGTGACTAAAAAATGTTCAATTCTTATGATTTTTTTTAAGTAAAATTAAAAAAAAACATTTTTTGTTATGTTTTTATTATTATATTGTTGTGGAATTTTAATTAATTCACACGCAACATATTTCACCTTATTTATTTATTTTAAAAGTAAATGGTTTTTGTTTTATAAGATTTGGAGTATTAAATTTTCAAAATTAGGTGGCTTAAATATTATTCTAGTAAAACATCTGCAAAAAATATGTGCAAAATATATAATATGTATTATATTAATAGAAAAGTTAAAATGTATGTTTTAGGTTATTAATATTGTAATTTTTATAAATAATTTATAATACAAAATACAATATAATAATTTATATTATAAAAAATAATAGATGATAAGTGGTAAATACATGGTTTAAACTTTTTTATATACGACATTTTCCTACATATATCTTTGACAGTTGTCACCTATTTATTTTTTTCCTTTTATTCATTCTGGAAGTATAGAATGTTTATGAGTTCTCTCAATCTGATTTAGTTTAGAAAAGGTATTTTTGCTTGTTCATATATATGTATATGTTATTAATTGAAGTCAGCTTTTGCAGAATCGTGTGCGTTTCTGTGAGGCGAGGTCTTATTAGAATTATTTCGTCTTCGGATTTCTTTTTTATTCCAATTTATAGTTATTTTCCTTGTATATTTTTAGGTTTTTTTTATCTTTCGATAAATCTATAAAATTATAATTTTTATATTTTATATTATATTATATCATATACATATTATATATTATCGGATAATGATTTGATAATTTATACATAAACAAATGCTTTTCAATAATATACATATATAAACATTTTAAATTCTAATTTTAAGTGTAAAGCATTTATATTCAAGATATTTCTAACAATACAATTATTTTAAGCATATGAGATTAATTGCAGATATTGTCGTTAAAAATTTGAAGGCTAGGATAACGATAACCTAGAGGACTATAAATAAATGTAAGAAAACGAAAAAAAAAAAAAAAATGTTAAAAAATAAATTTATTTAAAATTATAAAAATGTAAATTTCTTATTATACAATAATAATTATTATAATTATATTATAATTAATTTATATTCTAAAACAAGATATAAAAATAATAGTATTTTTTTTTTTTTATATTATTGTTAATTATTATTAACTTAATTAGAAAATATATAATAAGAGAAAAATTTAATTTTTTCCATAATGAAAAAAACAAAAAAAATTTGAATGTTCAAAAAAGAAAAATATATACATTTTGTTAAGTAGTTTTCACAGTTTTTATTTTTTTTTTTTTTCTTATGTATTAGTGGTCAAATCTATTAATAGAATTTTGAAAAAAGAAAAATTTATTATGTATATTTATAAGAATATAAGTATCAACTATATATACTGTTTACAGTTTTATACAGAATTAAGGGAATAGAAAAGAAAATAGGAAAATACCTACTAATTTTATTTTGTTCTTTTTTTTTGTTTTAAATAGTAAATTAATTATTTTATTTTCTTTGTATTAAATATAATTTATTATTAAACAGGTTTTCTTTTTTTTTAATACATTTCTCTGCCACATAAATGTGGACATGAAATTGCATAGCCTTTCCTGTTCAGGCGTAACTGTAAATGTCGTAAGGGGAAATAATTCTTACGACGTGTATAGGATTCGAACCAACACTCCCTCGTTGTTTACAGCGTACTTTATACGGTCTTACCCACTAGGCCATCGAGGTCCCAAATGAAATTAAAAATTAAAAATTTGATGTAATTCAACTTCTTCGGTGAACTTAGTTCTCCTATCAGATTGCATCGAACAAATCTAAATAAATAAATAAATTCTTATTGTTCAAACATTTTAGATTTGAATTGTAGCTGTTTTTATTATCAAGTGTTATATTTTAACTATACATTTTTACTAAGTGATTACAATTAAGGATCAAAATTATTAATTTTTTTATTAAAACAAAAAAACAAAATGTCAACCACAATGTCATTTATTTTTTAATTCGTATAAAATTAATATAGTACATAACTTTAACTTTTATTACAATGCAAATAAACTCACTTAAAGTAAAAAGTATACATTTAATGTAAAGATTTCTTCACTTTAAGAAAAAAATTTTCACTTAAAGTGAAAATGTCTTCAATTAAAGTAAAAATATCTTCAGTTAAGTTAAAAAAGTTATATATGAAAATAATAAAAGAAGTCAATCTTAAAATTATTTTATCTTTAAATAATAAACCCTTGATAATTACCCTTTATACTCGAAAGTAAGATTAAAGTTAATTTTAAATAATAAAAAATAACGGTACTTTTGAAATGCTTAGAACTGTTTAAGTTTATAATTGTTATACCATCAAATCAAATACATATTATTTTTTCAGCTTATTCTACTTCGTCGTCATCCTTGAAACTTTTGCAAAAATTATTTGAAAAGAATTTTAATCTTTTTTAAATCTAGAAGATAGTAAGTATTCCATTGTCATTTTTAACAGTATAATATATAATCTATTTTTTTGGCGTTGGTTTTTATATTTTAGAATTAAAATAATTTTCATTAAAACTGTAAATTAAATTAAAAAAAAAAAAAACTATTTATAATATTATATATATACAAAATATATTTAAAAAAAATTTTTCTGTTGACATTATTATATATATATATTAATATTTATATATATGTATCTTTATAAATACTATATAACAAAATACATTATGAAAATAGTATGTATATATATATATGTAAAAATTAAACAAAGTACTATGTACAACATAGACTTTAATTTTTTTATTTTAAAATTTTTGCAAATATTTTCAAAGGCATTTTTATATTTATTTATTTTAATTTAGAAGAAAAAATATTTTATTTTAATTTTTTTTTTTTTTTTTATATTTTCTTTGAATTACAGAAAAGAAAAAAAAATGAAAAATTTTAAAATATATAACAACGTTGCGCAATAAATTTATTATACAATAATATGAACAAGAATTATGGGAAAAGAATTTTGACTCAAAATAATGATAAAAAAAAAAAAAAAATTAAAAACAAAAAAATTTAAAATAATATACTTTATAAAGAATGAAAATACTTGTACAATATAATATATCAGAGTTTTTCAACCGCTTTTTTTACCTTTTACCCTGTGACCTATAAAATAATTATATATATATGGTATATATATTGAAAAATATGTAAAGATTTACATATGTTCTAAAAATAGTTTTAAATTTTTTTACTTGTTAGTTATATTCAAATTTAAACCCAATCTAATATCGTTTTTAGAAGCAATATAATAATATATTGCTTTAACAAATGATATTCTCAATAAATCCTCAACATAATATATTTAAGTATAGATTTCTGTTTTTGGTCTTGATATTTATTCATTTTAGTTTCTTATCGCTATAAGTAAACTTCTAAAGTAAACTTCCCTTTTTTTATCTTTAGATGGGTTAAAATTTTCTCTTAAATTATTTGATAACAACATTGAAGATAAAAAATACAAAATGTGTGATTACTACAAGAAATATTCACGGTCATATATTTGACAATAATAAACGAATACAACATGAGCACGTTTCGCTTCGGAGTAGAGTTAAATTTACTCCATGACGTCCAATTAGTTTACTCCAATTAGCGTTTTGAAATGCCCATTCGATTTAGCAGAGTTAAGTGTTTTAATCCTACTCGGGAGGAGAGTTAACGGGTGCTACAAATGTCAAAGTCTTATAAAATATCATTATTGTTTTTTTTTATTTCAAATTTTAATATTATAAACTTACATATTGAAATAATTGTAAACGAAATCGTTCAATTATACTTATAATACTTCTTAAAATTAAAATTTTTTTAAAAACTCCGTCATTTTTTGTTTGAACTAAATAAATGTTTCCATCTAATTTTGACAGTTCAAATTCATATTTAACTCTAGTCGTTTCAAAATGTGAGTGTGTTTCATATAAACGCATAAACTTTAATCAGAGGAAACGAAACTATTCCATCTGTTTTCTATTTCAAAATTCGATAAATTAAAATATTGTTATTATATTCAATTAAAAATAAATATTAACTTAGAATTAAATATTGATTTAGAAAATTGAAAAAAAAGGAAAGACTTCTCCTTAGGATTTATAACTTTTTTTTCTATTTGTTTTTAAATAAAAAATTTGAAACAGTATAGCATTTGTGTTTTAATAATTAATTTGTACTTTACAATCAGACAATCTTAAAAATTTTTAACCTTCATTGAAAAAGTTGGAAAGTTTTATGAAAAGTTTTTATAAGTAGAGTAGTACACATAAGTAGTACACATAATACGAATAAACGACTAATTTTTAATTTTTGTTATTACTGGGCCTTTGATTAAAGTGGTACGAATGGGATAAGAAATTTTTTATATTTATTTGCCTTTGGTGTATTTAAAATACCTAATATTATTTATTTATTATTATTGCTCTCTCCCTCACTCTTTCTCCGTTATTCTACAAACAATCTCATTTGCTAAGTAAAATTTTACAACTTTTTAAACCTTTATTGATAGTTATTAAAGCGTTTTATTTATAGGGTAATATCTTACTTTAGCGACTCACTTAGTTATGTTGATTATTTCTATATAATATTTGTATATAATATAATTATTTTTTACTATTTACATTTTTATATATATGTAATTTTATTTAATAATAAATTTTTAATTAGATTATTTCCTGTTTTAAAATTTTGTAATTTAATTAATGTGTTTAAAATAAATTATACATTTTTTCTATAGATATGAAACTTTTCTATTTTTTTTATATTTTTTTTTACTTTACTTGACTTTTGTTCTAAATTTTTCTAATATATTATATATTATATGGTGTTATAAAATATACAAAAATTTATAAAAAAAAGCTTTTAAGTATGTATAAATGCGCAACTCAAATGAAATGATAAATGTATGTTTTTGTACGAAAGGCTTAATCGGAAATATATGAAGAAGAGTTTGTTCATATAAAAGAAACTCTGATCTATATATAGATAATATATTATATCATAAATATTTTAACTGTAAAATACATTATCCACCTAAATATATATGTGTTCCGAGGTTGTTTCCATTTATATATATGTACATATTGAAAAAATTTAAAAAAGAAACCAAAATTGTCCTTACTAATTTCCCGCTTTTACTAAATTAAATATATGTATTACATATAGATATATAAATTGCAAATAGCATAAGAAAAAAAAAAATTAAATAAATATTAAGTCCTACCTTTTTTTTTCCTAATTTAAAACACATAAAAAGGTGTAAATGTCACCAATAAAAACGAAACTCTATGAAGGAATTGTAAAATAAGCGATAAAATCGGATGTTTTTAAAATTTGAGTAAATATATATAGTATATAAAGTAATATCATATAAAGGGTTTTCCAATTTGAGTTATATGATTTCTTTTCAAAAAAAAAAACACACTAATTGTTAAGGAAATTCAAATATTTTTTATTTAATGTGAAGTACAATCGATACAATTAAGTTCTGAATAAAACGTCATTCAAATCTTTTGCAGAAACGAATTCGATGAACCCAATTTTCAAGCACTTTTCCCACTAAATCAAATCGTATGTCATGAATAGTACGTTCAATATTGATTTCTAAAGCTTCTTTTTAAAGAGTCTGATTTATTGCTAAAGACCAATGACTTCAAATAACCCCACAAGAAATAGTCTAATGGTGTTAAATCACAACTTCTTGGAGGCCATTCAATGTCACAATTTCTTGAAATAATCGAATCTCCAAACTTTTCTCGCAATAATTCGGTTGTTGCACGTGCTGTGTGGCACGTAGCCCCGTCTTGTTGGAACCAGATGTTGTCAAGATCAACTTCTTCCAATTTCGGCTATAAAAAGTTGGTTATCTTCGATTTATACCGCTCTCCATTGACAGTAACGGTGTTATCAGCTTCATTTCGAAAGAAGTATGGACCGATGATTCCGCCGGACCAAAAGCACACCAAACTGTCAAATTAGGTGAATGTAATGGTTGTTCATGAATAATTTGTGGATTTTCTTCGCACCAGAATCGACAGTTTTGTTTATTTACCGCACCACTCAGATGAAAGTGAGCCTCATCGGAGAAGATGATTTTCTTAAAAAAGTTGCAATTGGAGAACGATTATTTTGATAATAAAATTGAATAATTTGTAAACGTTGTTCTTGCGTATATCTCTCCATGATGAAATTGTAAACATTACTGAATACAATGAAAAAAAAAGACAGATCATGACATACTACAAATGGCCGATACGTCACTTAGAAATCATATCACTCAAATTGGAAAACCCGTTACTTATGTATATTGTATTTTTTTTTTTAGTAATAAGTTTAGTTTAGTAATTAGCGATTAGTTTCATTGTAATTAAATTATCAGATGTGTTTTAAATTTTTCAGTTACAAGGTTCAGTTCAGTTACAACTGTTATATTTCAGTAACAAATTTCGTGTAATAATTAGGTAAAAAATATATTTTATTTTTAAAATAATCATAAATTATATATTAAACCTTATGTATATTGTGTATATTTAATTAATTTAAGTATAATATATGTATATACATATATAAAATATACTGATTTATATATGTATATAGTAAATAAACAAAATATATTAATGTAAGATCAGGTAAGATTATGATAATATTAACTATAGTAAGTACTATATTAATTTTTATGGTATTTCATTTTAAAAAATTAAAATATGATAAATAATAATTATATATATACTTATATACGTATATAATTTTTTGACGTTGAAAATATTGCCTTCAAATCAATCAATTGTATGACTTTTACATGTGAAAATGAGGCAAAATTATTATTTTCATTATTCTTAAAAATAAAATAACCTTAAAATTTAAAAAAAAAGAAAAACTAAAAAAGAACATAAAACAAAAATATATATTAAAAAAAAAATCTATTTTTTTTCACATACGCTTTTTTCAATGCTTCAATTTTTCTTTTTTCTCTGTGTGTAATAATTTTATTTTTTTAAATATTTCGTATATTTATATTTATAAGTATATATCTATGTACATATTATTTATTTTTTCCTCAAAAAATTATATGTTACCAAGGTCAATTTCATGGTTCTTCCAGTGAGATAATTCATTGGTTAGATGTCTATTACATTCCAGTCTAGTAAATTAATTTTTAAACAACATTATTATGTGCCATATAATTATTAAAAAAGAAAAAACAAAAAAAAACATAAATAAAAAAAAAGAAAATTTTCTTACAAATTAAAGCAAATGTTGTTATATTCTAACAAAAATGCAATATTAAAATGGATTTGTTATAGCAATACGATCAGCATAATATAAGAAATTCATCAAGGAATATAGAATTAAGTTTTTATATTATATTTTTGATATTTCGCCAAATTATTATTAAAATGTAAACTAAAAAAAAAAAAAAAAAAAAGAAAATGTTTTTATGTGAGAGAATATACACCTATAATAATGAATGTAAATATATAATATACCTATAATATTAAACAGGGTGTAATTTCTCTAAAATGAATAAAAACGATGAATTATGAAATTTATTTTTATCTTCTTGTTTTTATTATATAAAGTAATGAAAATTCTCTTTGGGTTATATACCGTTTTGTTATTTTATGATACGCCTTTAAATATGCAATATCTTAGACTGAACATAAAGTAATAGAATAGTGATGCTTTAAACATCTGATTTTACAAAAATTATAAAATAAAATGTAAAAATGCATTATTATATTCATTAATAATAATAATTGGATTATAAAATGATACAAAATTAATATAAAAATGTCGTCAAGTTTAAATATTAATCAAATAAGCAAGAAAGATGTTTTTTGTAAACTTTTAAACTAGTCTTAGTTAATTTAAGAGTATTAAATGGGTAAAATAAAGTTTATTATAAAAAAAAAAAAATAGTGATGCTAGTGAGCTAACAGAAATGGAAGTTTTAATATATTTGAAGCAAATTTAAAGCTACTAACCAGTATTTTAAGTAAATAACTCCGTTTTCAAATGTTAAATCAAATAGTGATGCGTGGTTTTTATTACTCCAACTTATATAGTTAATAATAATATAAAAAATTTTAATTAAATTCAGATAAATATACATATTTTTATTGTTTTTCTTTAAATTAAAGTTTAATTCTTCATAATTTTAGTTTTTATAACTAATTTTAGTAATGTTTTGTAATTAATTAATATTTTTTTATTTTAATTTAAATATAGAATACATTTTTTGAAAAATATTATATTTAAAAAAAAATTTAAATCTAGAGTTAATATAGTTAATAAGAAAAATAGTAAATCATAATAATTTTTAGTTATAAAAATTAAATAATTTAATAATTTTAAATTAATTTAAATATTAATATATATATATAAATGGTAATAATAAAAATCAAATTATTATATATTTGATTATACCTATATTTTTTTTTTTAAATTTTGTTTAACATTTTTTAGGTTTTTGTGTAAATTTTTTTCCTTTTATTTATAATCAAAACGATTAAAAGTTTTTAATACCAATCACCCTGCATGAACAGATACATATATATTTAAATATATTTTTAATTTAAATTAGTGTTAAAATATTATAATAAAAAAAAAATGTTCTTATAGTAAATACGTCTACATAAATGTTGTGTACGCGTTAATATCATTAGTACATATCTCATCAATTCTAAATAAAAATATTATGTGTGTTTTTGCTATTGTGCTAAATATTTTTTATTTTCATTTTATTTTATTTAATTTTTTCTTTTTCTTTTTTTTTTGCAATTTCATGACGTGGCGAACGACCGTATAATTTTTGGATGGAATTGGAGTTTATCATGGCTCATGGCTGGGCGGTGTTAGCAACCCAAAATAGTTTTTTTTTAGTTTTTATGAAAAATAAAAAAAAAAACAAAAATTATATTAAAAGCTGCGGCCCGTTAAAAAAAAAAAAAAGGAAAATTAAGAAAAAAGGAAAGCTAAAGGAGTAAAAAAAAAAAAAATACATCATAGCGTAAAAATATTTACTAGTAATGTGAAAATGTGAAAATTTAAAATATATATAGGAAATAAATGTGTGGATAGTAAATCAAGAAAATATTTTCGTGATTTTTTTTATTTTTTTTTTTTTTAAATTAATTTAGCGCCAACTAATAAATAATTAATTTCTTCTTTGATTTCTTTGATAATGAAAATTTTTAATACGTATTTAATAAATAATTTTGTAAAATGTATAATTTTTAAATGATTTTAAATATAAATATAAATGTAATGTTTATTTTTATTTTTAAAGTTAAACAATTAATTGTTTACTTATATTTATATAAAAAATATTAATTAAATTAATATTATATTAAATAAAGTAATTTTTATGTTATTTAAGAAAATTTCTGTTTGTATAGATCAGATATAGTAGAACATTTAAGCTGAAGTAAAATAAACACTGTTTTTTTTTTTTGTATAAAGTTATTTAGCTGTTTTACAAAAAATATATAGTTGTTCGTTTTCTTTTATGTTCAATATTTTTTATAAGTTTATATTATACATTAATATTTAAAATAAAATTATAAAAACATATCACATACTAGGTACAACACTGTAAATAATTTAAAGTGTATAATTATTTTTGAAAGAAATTTCTTTTTTTAAGTGCAAGTTGAAAACATATTCGACATTTTATAGGTCAATCGGTTATCACATCATACATCCGGACTAACATGTACTCTTAATTTGAATTCTATATTATCTCTAATTTTTCATAAATTTATAGATTCACTCAGAGAAAAGAAGAACGACGAGGTTGCTGGATATTATTTAAAATATTACAAAACATTTATTTTTTTAAAGTAAATCTACTCGTATCCCAAAAATCCTATAAACCCAATAACATATTTTACAAACTTCAAATTAATTTAATATTTATGAAAAATTTCAATTTTAATAAATTATTTGGACATTTTAGTTTTAAAAAAGTCTTAATTGAAACTTATCTTCAGTTGTAATACACATGATTAAAATACAAATAAGAAAACAAACGACTGACTGCCTTATAATAGACAATTTTGTAGTATAAAAAAAAGTTGTTTTTTCATTAATTAAAAAATACTGTAGGTATGTATGTGTATTATCTGTTTGTTAGCTAAAATGTAAATAATGTGAATGTACTTTAAATCTATAAATCTTTTATTTTGAAACTTCGAAGATATGCTTGTTAGATCTTGGGAAGTGTGTGAAGGCACCCGGACCACCACCCCAATTCATCTCAGGGATTCAGGAAAACACACCCTCGTACGGACGGACATCGCTAAATCGACTCAGGAGGTGATCCTGATTCAGAATATATATACATGTCTATACCTAACTCGCTTCCTTTTGGTGGTTACAAACACCATACCAAAGTTAATATATACTTAAAGTGTAGGGTATAAAAAACTATATATTAATTGTTCGATTAATAATAAACTAATAATTTTTAATTACATATATAAATGATATTTTAAATTCCAATATCTTTTCTTCATTTAAATTTTTTTTTTTAGTCAGTTGGAAACAAATCGGGAATTGTAAATAATTAACTATGTTTACTTTCTTTTCCCTTTTTGTATTTTATTTTGAAATTAATAAAAAATAATAATAAAAATAAAAATAATGTATTATTATACAATCCTATAACTGAAATTAGAATAACTGTATATATGTATATCTCATAAATAAATTAAGTTCTGTCATTAATCAAAATATATTAAAAAAAAATAAATGAAAAATTAAAAGAAAAACAAATAACGCAAAATTTTCAAATTCTACGTAATTTTAGTTTTTTTTTCTTTTGCTGAAATATTTTTTGCTTTTCTTTTAAAACGTGTAGCAGTTACTATTACGGCATAAGAAAAATTATTTTCTATATAGACAGAAATAATTTAAAATAGTAAAACATAGTTATTATATGGTTGTAGTTTCATTGAGTTAATGGTGTAGTCATTAAGACATCGGCTTTTCATTGGAAAAGTGTCCGGTTCAAACCTCGGATGGGAAGCTTATATTTAAATATGAAAAATTATTAATGAATAATAACTTAGTGGATGATCTATAAAAAAAAACTTAGACTTACCCACATAGTTTCTGAGGAAAAAACTAAAAAAAAATAGTTTCAGTTCAAGCTAATTTAAATAAATATAAGACTTTTTAGCAATTAACACATTCATATATTAAATTATTGTCATCCTATTTTTTTCTCAAATCTCGTATAGAATCTTAATAATTTAAGCATTACTCTTTTTAAAATTAAAATTTTTAACACTGATAGTTTTCTTTAATAAATCAAACCTAATTTGAACCCATTATTTTATGGGTTATCTTATGCGTGTTTTAAAAAATAATTTTTTATATGTATAATTTCGGCATTATTTTTGTGGGGAAAACACTGCTAAGTTCAGAAAAATTTTATATTTTCCACAATAACTTTTGGTAACTTTTTTAGTGATTTATTAATTTTTGTTTATAACACATATTCCTAATGGAAAGACTATTTAATGGTATTTATGTAAAATTAGTACGCATTTGAAAGAAAAAGCTGATAAATTATTAATAAATATCATCGCAAAAAGTTACAGTTTACGTAACTATTTATTACGTCTGGATTGTTCAATTACGTGCATAATTTATTTGTTGTGTTGTTTAACGAACTTTAGAACAATAAGTTTTAATCTTATAGATTAGATTAGATGATTTAAGGAGTATAAGTAGCACTACAACATTTATTCTGATTGATATACATATATTATGCTCCCCCTATTACTACCTGTTTTGATTTTTACCTTCACTTATAATATTTTTGTTAGCCCAACTGCCTCTAACTAAACTAAAGATCTGTAGAGAGTTTATTGTTGGTAATTCATCTTCGGAAAAGTAATGTGCTCCGAAGTGCACATATTTTGCTTAATAAACCTTTGCAGTTTTTGAGTATATATCCTGATTAAGAATTTTCTTCGTTTTAACAATATCTGTATATGCATACATAAATGTCATTATTTATTCCAATTTTCTTTAAGTGTCTCTTTAGTCGGCAGTGTCGTCTAAAAGAAAAATTAAGAAGGATATAAATAATAGATTATATTATAAGATATATTTTAATAAATTATAAAAGTATATACAGGGTGACTGCAACTCAAAGAGCACGAAGAACGAAGGTGATTAGGAAGTTATAACTAACAAAAAATTATTCTGGAGAGGGGGTCTATTTCTAACAGTTTCCTGTATAATTATTTTATTATTTAACAATGATCAACTAAATTATATATACTTTCATTTTTCCGCTTGTGTTTTTAATTTAATTTTTTTTTTTTTTCAGGCACATTCTTTAAATGCATTTTTTTTTAAATATAAGAAAATTAATATTTTTTTTTTTCATATTAAAGGATTATAATACAGTTTATTGCACTTAATTATATACAACCGCATACATATACATAGATATGTATGCACCATATGAAAATTATACAATATTTAATGTGTTGCAGTTTCGACCTAATTACAATTAACAGAATTTTAAAAAGGAAAACATGTAATTTATTCATATTCATCTGAAAATAATTCTTTTTAGTGCTTCCGTAGTCCAATTCATTTTTTTTTTTTTTTTATTTATGTTAAATATTTTAAATATCATTAAGAGTTTAGAACGAATGAAAAGATGAAACAAAAAAAAAAAAAAAAAATATTTAATTTTTCCTCTCTTTGTAATTTATTTAAAAAAAAAAAAAAAATTATAAGAATAAAAAAAGAAAATTATTATATTTTCTTTTTTAATTATTATCATCAGGAAATTGCGGTGTTTGTTCTTTAAATAGAAAATTTAGATGAGTAGTAAAATAACAATAATTAAGGAATAAATAAAATCAAAAAAAAAAAAAAACGAATATTGTATAATACAAAATTTTTCTCATTTTAAATTTTATTTATATATTATATTATGTATACATATTATTTTATATATATATAGATTTAAAGAAAAAAGATACAAATTAAATAATATTTTTGTATTGTAGTATTTATAACAAGCACTTATGAATACATAAAATTATTGTTATTGTTATTTATATCTCTATCTATACATAAGAATCATTTACAAAAATGGTAAAAGTTTTTTTTTTGGAACAAAATGAATACAACTCTATATATGTATATCTAAAACATTATTTTTGTAAAATTTAAAATAATTATATATGTGTATAGTGTATAGTGTATAATACAAAATATACACAAAACAATTATTATAATCCTTTTTTGGTTATTTTTGAATCGATTCAGAATCATCATATGATATAGTCCTGAGCGTGAAAAGATTATTAAGTGGAACGGATTTGTTAAGTGGTTTCAAGTGTAAATTTTTTTTTTTTTTTTGGTTTTTATATCTTTTTGTCGATATCCTTTTCTTAAAATCATGTGTATTCCGTTCAAATTCAGAACTTGTACGTAAATCTTTAGTATAGGAAATGAAATTTCTATTTATGCATGTAGGATTTAAAATTAAAAATAAAAGTGTTAATAAATCTCGAACAATAATGTTTAAATAGAAAAATTTAATTTTTTTTTTTCTAAGAGAGGTGAGAATCCTCCAAAGACAACAAGAATTTTCCCTTGGTAGTGTCAGATTCTTACTGATTAAACCCACTTCTCCCTTTAGCCAATCTAATGGGATGATAGCCTTACTTGCTAACTCAGTATATTGGCTTGGGAGTAAGGGTAGGAAAGGATAGGAAATGGATGCGAAAACATTGAATTGACATTGACTGTAAGGAAACAATGAATCCGCTTATTATTATTACTATTGCTTACAGTATTATTACTATTACAACAGTTACGACATGTAGTAGTATGTAAAACCTTACTATACATGAGGTAATTATTGAAGGCAACCCCAATGTCACTGTAGCGGCTGTTATTATTGGTATTAGTATTACTTATTAATATTATTATTATTTTACTATAGAGTCAGGGTCATCAGTGGATTACAACGTGCAGCAGTATATAACACCTTACTTGCATGATATAATCAAAGATAGCTCCAGCTATTATTATAATTATTGTTATTATTACTATTATTATTATTATTATTGTTATTATTACTATTACTATTATTTATATTATGGTTATTATTACTATTATTATTATTATTACTATTATTATTTTTATTGTTATTATTGTTATTATTTTACTACAGAGTCAGCGCCATCAGTGGATTACAACGTGCAGCAGTGTATAACACCATACTTGCATGATATAACCAAAGATGGTTCCACTGTAGTAGCTATTATTATTATTATTATTATTATTACTATTATTATTATTAATATTATTATTGTTATTATTACTACTATTAATTAGACGATATACATTATTACGATATGAAATTACTACATATTTTTTATTTATATGACCTGACCGGGGTTTGAACCCAAAATCCTCCGATTGAAAGGTTGGCGACTTAATGTATTAATTAATTGCTGTAATTTTTATAAAATAATAACTGGCAATCCTTTAAGTTCTGATAATTTATATTTTCTATGAAAACTTAATAATTCTTTCTGTATATTTGTACGACCAAGAATTAGTTAAGAAGGAATTAATCTTTTATTTCATTTTAAGTTGAAGCACATTGTTGTTGAAAATTATTACTGTTGACAATGTAGGAGGTTAAATATTATTTGCTGCGAAATAAGGTGATAAGAATACTTCGTCTGTTCACGTACTTGTACAAAAACCTCAAATTTGATATTAATAGAACTTTCTTGAGTTGGCCAGTGCGCGGTACCTCGAAAGTAAAACTTACAGTATAACCAGAGCCGTTTTTGAGCGAAATTAAGCTTAAAAAAATCGAAATGTATATTTTCTTTAGGCGTGAAAAAAGACAATTTTAGTTGGTGTTATTACGAGCAATTGTCTTATCGGTACATATGCTAAAAGTTTAAGTATGCATTTGGATCTTAACTGTAGGTTTTATAGAGAAATCAACGCTAGAGAGAGCGTGGAATATTATCTCTGCGCCTGTCAAAGTTTGTCAAGAAAAATGTTGCAATATTTCGGTAGTTTCTTTTTCCAAGATTTAGATAAACTATCTGCCATGGATCTAAGAATTTTTTAAAGCTTCTTCCGCCAGAGTTGTGTCATGATGGCATAAATCTAGAAAACCTAACACCAATTCAGATAGAATTGTTTCTCCTATATTGTCAAAATGCCCTACGGATTTTCTCTGATCTAGTGTTATATATCAGTCTACATCAATAAAAACAAAATAAAAGAAAATCCGATAAGGAATTGAATTATGGATTCCCACATTTATACTATGGAAGTTATAAGGAATATTTTTTCAACAACTGTTATATTATATTTATAGTTTTTAGTTCTTCAGTTTTACTTAATAAGTTGCCAATTATTTAGCAATGATCTTAAATTCATAGGATAAAATAAATTTTACTTTTGATTTAAAAATTTTTTATTTTAATTTTCTGCGAAAGTTAAAAAATTATGCAAATATTCTTTTAATTGTTTTTCGTAATTGAATTCAAATAAATGAAAATATTTTTGTGCAAATATACTGACTATATGTCGTCTTTGTTGTTTGACGTCTTGTCTTTAATATGTTGTATTGAAAAAAAAATTTGCTAAATGATAAATGAATGAAAATGTGTATACCGTTATTGAAAATATGTACAAAATTTATAATCGAATATTCAACTGTTTTCTTGTCGAAATATTTTTAAATTTCTACAAATATTTTTTTTGTCTCAAGCAGGCGTTACTCCTTCATGCCTTATTAATATTTAGGTTTCTTTAAATTTTATAATATTATGTACTTATAATATTTATTATGTATATTGAAATGTTTAAATAAAATTATATAATTATATCTATATATATATATATATATAAATATTATTTCTGTTCTTTTCAATTTTATTTTTTAAATTTTTTATATACATATACATATATAATAATAATTTTAAATCTATAAATTATTTATATAAAAATCAAAAGTTAATTATGTAAAATAAAATTTTCTTTTTTAAACATTCATATGTCCTAAATATAAAAACACATAATTGTTTTACAATTGTTTTTAAATTTTGTTATTTTCTATAAGGTGATTACATAACTAAATATATTATTAAATTGTATATAATTTTTTTTTTGTTTTATTTGAATTCATGCAATTTTATTTCAACAACATATTTGTTGCCATTGAATATATATTATAAATTATAAAAATATATTATATACAAGTACATATATCTTTTAATTTAAAATGACAAGGTATTTTTAATATTTTTTATCTATTTTAATTTTAAATTAAAAATATAATCATATTTTTAAACAACAAGTTTCAGTGTACTTTACTGAATTTTTTACTTTAAATTTTTTTATAATAATGTACAGAGCAGCTTCAAACTTTTAAGTTAAAACTAAGCATTCTCACTAAACTTAAATTTTTTTTACTAAATCTTTTACTAAATTAATCTAATTTGGTCACATTTTTATTACTACGAAAAAGAGACCAAATTTATACAAACGAAATTAATATAAAAAAACAATTCTGAGTGATTCCAACTTTAACATTTAAATAAAGTCAAATTTTTCGCCCATCAACATTTAATAAGGTTTCAAAAAATAAAATATTATAAATATTTATAAAAAATAAGACAATATGTAAAAGAAAATGTTTTTAAAAGTTCATATTTTCCAAAAGATAATAAAAAAAGTTTAAAATAGTATTGTGACTTACTTTAAAATTTTGTAAAATTCTTCAATTTTAGGGAAATACTAACATAATTAAGAAAAGTTGTTAACACATATAAAATTATAATATTGAAGCTTTAATTTTTACATTTTACTTTGAAAAAAATTGTGCAAATGTCTAAGTTATAGATGTCTAAAAATAACATATTTTCAATTTTTAACTCCTAATATAGTTTTTAAATAGATGAAGATACAAAAAAAATTTATTTGCTAATTCTAAAAGATCTTTCATTCTTGTTTAAATATTCTAATTAAAACTGTGCTGGAGTTATGAAAGAATTAAAATCTTGCGCAAAATTGTGTTATTTACATATTGATTTATAAAGGCTAAAACAATATTTGGTTATTTGCTGTCTCTAAATTGACAAAATATTAAGCAGAACCACAAAAGATATACACAGTAAGTGATATACACAAAATAGCGCTTGAGGGGCTGTCCGTAATGTGAGGAGCTAAATAAAAATGTTTTTGAACAATATTAATTTTTTTAAGATACCTCTTAATGGTTAAAATTTTATTGTTCTGCCATTATCACACCAAATTTTGTAATTTTTCGTATAGAATTTTAAATACAAAAGAAAAAATATATTAAAAATCAAAGATCCCCGCGATATTTAATTAAGAAAAGCTGCTATAGTACATATAATACTATAGTACATACAAATATAATGTTTAATTTTTGCTTTTTACTTCGAAAAAATGTGTATAGTTGCCTAAGTTACTGATGTCTTAAAAGAGGTTCTTTTTTTTTAATTTTTGACTCCTATAATAGCTGTTAAACTGAGGGTGTTAAACATATTTTTTCTTGAAATAACTTATCCTACTTTTTCTTTGAAATCACTCCTTCTAGTAGGTTTTTACTTTCATTTTTTATTAGCTTTAAAATACTATCAATTTATTAAAGTATATAGTGTAATATATAGAGTTTCCTGTTCTCGCGTTTTTTTTTATTTTTTTTTTTACGAGGGTTGGTGGAAAACTCTAAAAAACGAATAGCCCTGTTTTGCACATTATCTAGAAAACTGAGCGCTATTTGAGGGCTCGCAGCCTAAATGTGTGCATTATACTCCATCGGCCTAATGTACGTTTTATAGATAGTAAGAAGATCAGATGCAGAAAAGAAGGTTTTGCAGCGGTACAAAAATCCCAAACATTTAGCTGCATCTTTAGCTATACCAAAAATGTGATTTGACCAAGTCAATTTTTGGTTTAACTCGATACCCAACATGTTTAAATCTATTAAATGCTGCAAAACTTCTCCCTGAAATAGTAGGTTAGGAATAGTGGTGGCAATTTTCCGCGAGATCGGGCAGTAATGAGTTTTTTTGGTGTTGAAATCAACTCTGTTGTATTAATTTGGTGATTAATGTTACAGCGGCTATGAAACTCATAAAAAGCCACAAGGGTGCTGTCGTCTGCGAACCTATGGATCGGATTGGAGGTTAATGAAAGTAGGCCATTAATAAATATTAAGAAGAGAGTGGGTGATAAAACTGATCCTTGAGGGACACCAGCATTTATTTTGAATTTGTCAGATGAATATCCAACACCTATTATTCATACCATATATACCTTTAAAAGTTTTAAGATGATCTTTCTATTATATAATTTTTTCCATAGCCATGATTTTATTTGTCAATTTTCGAATCATTATGTTAAAAAAAATTTCGCTAATTATGTCATCTGAAACAAGTCCACACAATAATATCTTGTAATTTTCAGGTTTCACCTTACTCCTTTACGTGATTTTGATATAGTTTTAATTGAGTAAATAGGAAAGTTTTAACCTAATATATAAATGATTGTTTTATTTTTAATAAATATTTATTAAATGCCAAAAATAAAAATCCCATAGTAATAATAACTTATTATATTTTTTTTTTTATTAAAATATTTATTATTATTGTCATAAAGATTTTAATTATTTAAAATATTCTTATATACATATATGTATGTATACATATAGATATAGATAATATAAGTATTAAAATATTTTATATATGTGTAATTAAAATTAAATTTAATTTTCTTGTTATATTTTTATGCAGTATTATTTTTTCCTTATTTTTTTTAAGTTTTGAAAAATTGCAGACACTTCACTTTTATTATTTCTGTTGTCATGCGAAGTGGCTATAGTTTGTTTGTTAGGATTTTTAACAATTCAATTTAAATCAAAAACAAAAAACAAAAAAAAAAAAAAGAATTTTATAAGTGTAACAAGTTGAAAATACATGTTTGAAGATGTTTGTAATTGAAATGCTTAACAACACCAATAACAAACACCATGTGCACGTGTCTATCATTCAATTTTCATCAATTTTACACTTTATAAATAAATATTAAAAAAAAATAATGAAAACATATAGAGGACGTCTTTGATATTTATTACAATAGCATTTATAAAAGAGGAAAAAAAAAAACTTAATAAAAAAGGGATGAAGATGTAAATTAAATGATTAAATCAGTTAAATCTAAAATAAATTGCGTATTTTTTGTCCTTTTGTTCAAAAAAAAAACATTGAGAAACAAAATTATTTTCATTATTCTATTATTACATAATCGATCAAGTACAACATGATAAAGTAAAATAAACATTTAATAAGTAAAGTGTTAAGTGATATGTTGATTTTAATTTTTGTTTTTTTTTTTTTTTTTTGTAATTAAATTTATTTATTAAATATAAAAAATAATAATGAAAAAGGAAGGAAATAGTTTTAAAATATTAAATGGAATACAAATTGTAAATACATATACATATGTACCTATTTGATCTTCTTTGGTTATTTAATTGTTTTAAGCTTTAAAAGTTTTCTGAAACTTCAAAATGAAGTTAAGTTTTTAACAAATTGTATATTATATTATAGTTATAGTAGAATATGTATGTAGCTGTTATTTTTCTATATAAGCAATCATTAATATATCGTATTATCATTATCATTAATAAACAGTGAATACAGTCGATATCAGTTATAACGACATTGAGCGGACCACCAAATTTGGTCGTTTTTATCCGATAGGTCGTTATAAACAATTTAAATTTTTTTTTTAAATAAAAAGAAGTACATATTATTTATTTGTTAAAGACTTTATTTAACAGTTTTCAACAAAAAGAAAAAAAAACTTAATAATATGTACCTACTTTACATAATGTACATCTAAAACGTTTATTGTTTTATTTACCAGAGTTTGATCGCCAAACAATTTGCAACTTTTCTCAAAGCTAACTACTCTACATCATTTCATACTTAAAGCTTAAAGTTTCATTCATATTTCATATATCTGTACTTGTATAATATTATACTTTTTGTTTGCTTTAAAATAATTGACCTAATATATTGACATACATATTGTGTACATACAAACATTTATAAATAAAAATATTGGAAATATCAAATCGCACAACAACTAAGCGACAAGTAGATCGCAATAAGTTACAGGTCAATCGTCTGATGCTTTTTTTCTTAGTTAATAATAATGTATGTACATAATGTATTTTTCTTTATTTTGTTTTAATTTTTTTGGCGTTACAACCGATAATTTTTTTCCTTTTTTAAGTAAAAATATATATGTACATATATGTATGCCAATATAACTTATATACGATGATGTAAATGCGGTACCAATTTGTTTCAATTTATATGAACTTAAAACAGGGACTTTTAAAATTGGTCGTAATAAACGAAATAAAGGAAATTTTCAATTTATGAGCCCCAATAGCTCTTAAACAGGGGGGTGGGTTAAAAAAACATTTTTGTGGAAACTTATACTAATTCTAAATGCTCTTTCTTATCTCAAAATTTTAAGTTCCTATCTAAAAGCGTGTGGAAGTTATGAAAAAAGAAATATTATGATGCAAAATTTTCACATAACAGTAAATTTAAATAGTAAATTACAAAATATTGCAAAATTTTGATATTGTTTCATAGATAAGAAAATTTCCTTTCTTCTAGCGTTTTTAGATTGTAAAATTACTACGCAGAACCTGAAATATAAATATACATATTTGGTGAAGGGCTGCAACTCTGGAACTTTATACAACTAAAAGAAACCCTTAATACACGTAAAAATATATTACTGGAGCTTTAGTTTTTATGTCTTGCCGAAGAAAAATGTGTACAGATGCCTAAGTTATAGGTGTTTATAAAGCGCAAATTTTCTAAACAGAGGGTGGTTCAAAAAAATTTTCTGATAAAACTTATACAGATTCTAAAAGTTCTTTTTTACCTTCAAATTTCAAATCACTATCTAAAAGCGAGCCATAGTTATGAAGGTAGAAAAATCATGCAAAATTTGGTTTTCACATAACGGTAAATTTAAATGCTAAATTTAAAAACTGTATAATTTTGATATTGATTTATAAAGGTAAAACAAATTTCTGTCTAACGACGTTTTCAGATTGAAAAAATGTTAAGCAGAACATGAGATATACGCATTTAAAAATAGCGCCTTTTCAAAGTTTGAAGCGCTGCAGCTCCGTAATGGATGGGGTTATATGAAAAAGATGTTCTACAGCAATAATTTTTTTATGAGACATACCCCTGGTTAAAATTTTTTTCCCTATCTGTAACGGTATAGAAGTTTTGTAAACGGACGGACAGATGGACAGAGTGAAGCTTTATTTTATTTTTTTTCAGAGGCATATTTTTTCAAATTTTTTTTGGAAATGTGCTAACAATATACTATTATACTAAAAAAACAAAAGACATTATGCTATTCATATCTAAGAAACTAAAACCTTTCAGAAATAATTAATATTTATTTTTTAAAGTTTACTACTACAGCTTGTCGTAAACATATTAAGGAAACTAATAGCAAAAGTACCTAATTGAAGAAAAGAAGTGTGACAATTTCATTAAGTAATGAAAATTGATTTGATAAAGATATTTGATAATATTGAATAAGTTAAAATTTTTAGTCAAATATAAACCGAGATTCAAATTATGAAAAATCAGTATCATAATTAAGACCTAAGCTTCTACATCTTCTAAAAAACGTTGTTGTTAAAAAAAAAGATGAAAGTAATTAAGTTTATAATATACGCATCTGTGTTCGTTATTAGACTCAAAGCTGCAGAAGCTCTGTTTATGAGGCTGTTTATGAGTTTATGAGGTGATTATATATATATATATATATATATATATATTCTCACTCAGGGTTGAATTCGGAATTGATTTAGCTGTTTCGGTCCGTTCAATCTCATAACACGAGTCCGTGCAATCTCTTATTTGCCGTACGATAGTCTCGTGTATATTAAAATTGCTCCTTAGTGCCAATTAGCCAAGCGGCATCTAAATCGCAATAAGTAACAGATCAATCGTCTGATGCTGTTTTTCTTAGTTAATAATAATGTATGTACATATATGTATTTTTCTTTATTTTGTTTTAATTTTTTTGGCGTTACAACCGATAATTTTTTTCCTTTTTTAAGTAAAAATATATATGTACATATGTATGCCATTATAGCTTACATACGATGATGTAAATCCGATACCAATTTGTTTCAAATTATATGAACTTAAAATAGGGACTTTTAAAATTTTTCGTAATAAACAATATGTCGTTCCGATATAAAGAAAATTTTCAATTTATGAGCCTCAATGGCTCTTAAACAGGGGGGTGGGTTAAAAAAAACATTTTTGTGGAAACTTATACTAATTCTAAATGCTCTTTCTTATTTCAAAATTTCAAGTTCCTATCTAAAAGCGTGCCGGAGTTACATAACAGTAAATTTAAATAGTAAATTACAAAATATTGCAATATTTTGATATTGTTTTATAGAGGTAAGAAAATTTCCGGTCTTCTAGCGTTTTTAGATTGTAAAACTACTACGCAGAGTCTGAAATATAAATATACATATTGGTATACTGAAAATAGAGCTTTTCTTGAATTTTGAGGGGCTGCAACTCTGAAATTTTTTACAACTAACTAACTAACTAAAAGAAACCCTTAATACACGTAAAAATATATTACTGGAGCTTTAGTTTTAATGTCTTGTCGAAGAAAAATGTGTACAGATGTCTATGTTATATGTATTTATAAAACGCAAATTTTCAATTTTTGAGCCCTAAACTGGGGGTGGTTCAAAAAAATTTTCTGACGAAACTTATGCAGATTCTAAAAGTTCTTTCTTACCTTCAAATTTCAAATCACTATCTAAAAGCGAGCCAGAGTTATGAAGGTAGAAAAATCATGCAAAATGTGAAAATCATGCATTTTTGTAAATGTGCTAACAATATACTATTATACTAAAAAAACAAAAGACTGCTATTCATATCTAAGAAATGAAAACCTTTCAGAAATAATTAATGTTTATTTTTTATAGTTTACTACTAGAGCATGTCGTAAACATATTAAGGAAACTAATATAAAAAGTACCTAATTGATGTTTTTTTTATAGTTTATTACTAGAGCATGCCGTAAACATATTAAGGAAACTAATATAAAAAGTACCTAATTGAAGAAAAGAAGTGTGACAATTTCATTAAGTAATAAAACTTGATTTGATAAAGATATTTGATAATATTGAATAAGTTAAAATTTTTAGGCAAATATAAACCCAGATTAGAACTATGAAAAATCAGTATCATAATTAAGACCTAAGCTTCTACATCTTCTAAAAAACGTTGTTATTAAAAAAAAAAATGAAAGTAATTAAGTTTATAATATACGCAGCTGTGTTCGTTATTAGACTCAAAGCTGCAGAAGCTCTGGATGAAGGAGACAATGATCCATACCCATTCCCAGACGCAGACGGATGGACACACCCTTTCCCTGTGCCACCATAGTAAAAAATTGTAAAGAAATAAAATATAACCATAAAAAAATAAATATGTGGTAATAAAATATTCTGTTTATATGGCATACATATTGCATTATTATAGAAAAGTCATTACTTTTTATAGCATAGCCCTATAAAATAATATTTCAAGAGTATAATAAATTTGCCATTACGTTTATGAGGTGATTAGAATTGAGAAAATAATCAATTAAGTATTTAGAAAATTTTACCAAGTTATTTTGTAAAATTGTTAGTTTCGAAATTTCAATATAGGAAACTCGAACAGCGCGTTCGAGCAATTGCGATACCGCTTCTTTATTTACATGAAAATAACTCAACGTCTATTGATGCTAGATATTTGAAAGTTTTATGCCGACAACTTCTATTAAATTAGATTGGTCTAAAGTAGCAGATTAGGACACAACTGCCATACAACCTTTTACCGACCCTATTGTTGTGGGTATTGTTTTCACAATTTGTACCCTTGATTTTTGCAAATGTGCACCAGTGCGTTGAAATCTGTAAAAATTTTTTACCGTGATGTCTCAATGTGTGTGCGTTTGTGTGTATGTGCATGTGTGTGTGTGGGTGGGTATGTCTTTGGGCAAGTTTTCAGCGTAAACTACCCAGCGGAATTTTTTGAAATTTCATATTTAAAGGTTTTGACGTAAATATCTCGGATTGATAAGCTTTTGGAGCAAATCGGACCGCAAGTGGTAAAGTATTAGTGCAATTTTTAAATTTTTTTGTGAATATTTCGTAACAGATTATGAAAAAAATTATTAAGAAAAAGTTATTACACAAGTAAAGAACAACAAGTTTGCCATACAACATTTTTGATTCGACTAACTTTAAGTTTTACTTAATTAAATAAGATACATACATATATTTTTCTTTCCAAATTTCATACATATTACAACACGCCATATGCATTAAGTATATGAACAACTTTTTTGTTTTTTCATCTTTTTTATTATATCTCTAAAAATGTATATACTATATACCTATATGCATATATTTTCTTATTGATGACGCAAAACTGAAACTGGAAAGATTTTGTTAGCAGATTCAATAATAATGTTATGTTTGTTTTGTATTTGTTTACATTTTTATACCCGTACGATTGGATCGGGTATAATAAAATTACTCCTCCGTTTGTAACACCTCGAAATAAGCGAGCTAGATATACCTTAAAAGGTATGGATTGGATCAGAAAAAAAGTCTAAGACGTTTGAGTCATGTCTGTCCGTCCGTCCGTCCGTCAGCACGCTAACTCAAAAACTAAGAAAGCTAGAATCTTGAAATTTACACAAAATATTCTGGGAGTAATTTGTAGGTTCCTTATTCTTTTTAGTTGAGTTTAGACCAAAACTTAGGGTAGCTCTCGAACACCTCACTTTTAGATCTCCACATTTTTTTTGAAATAGAGTTATGAAATTTTAACTGCTGATAGATCTCACAAAAATATTAATTTTATTTTTAATAATTTTTTTTTGTAGCTCCCCCCCGTTACGCAGCTACAGCGCCCCAAAGGTTCAAAAAAGCTCTATATTTAAATTGTTATAGCACAAGTTGTATAAGGCATATCTTCATTCTGAAAACGCCAAACGATTACTGCTTTTATTAGCTTTAAAGTATATATACAATAAATATATATTTGTGGCATACGGTGTCTTAATTTACCGTTATGCAAAACTCAAATTTTGCAAAATCCTTTAACCCTTCTATCTTCTAAACGGTTTAAGTTGGAAACTTGAAATTTTGACAGAAGTTATATCTTTGAAAATAAGTATAAGTAATGAGAAATTTTTTTTGTATCACTTCCCGTTTAGGAGCTGTAAGGGGTCAAAAACTGAAAATTTCCTATTTTTAAACACCTGTAACTTGAATACCTGTTAAATTTTTTTTGAAGTAATACATAAAAATTAAAGCTTTAATATTATACTCTTATTTCTGTTAACAACTTTTTTAATAATATAGGGTTACTTTATAATTGACGAAAGTGTTACTTGATTTTTACAAATTTTCTAACAAATTTCTTTAACGAATTTTTTGCATTTTGTTTTACTCGATAATTTGAAATTGTTGAAGATATAATGCGTAGTACAAAAAAATGTAAATAAATAAACAACATAACGGTTGCTTGAAGAATTTTTATTTATATGATATTGATATACATACATACTTATATAATATCATGTTTATTTACTTATTGTATATGTCACTGATGAATGAATGATAAGAGTATAGATGTATATTATATAGCGCCGTATTTACATACATATATGTATTTTATTGTACTTATAAGAAATTATTCTGTCAATGGAATATTTAAATATAATATAATATAATATTTAAAATTATATTTACTGTTTTGTACTTAGTAAATTTAATATACATTTACCGCTTAGTATTAAATGGTACTATAGAATATTTGAAAAAGATTTGGATTGATAATCGTTATGTGGAAGGTTAGAATCTGCTTTTGAAGAATGTACATATAAACATATAGTTTGAATATATGTACAACCCATAGTTCTAGAAATTATAAAATTCAGCGAAATTATTTTAAAATACTAAAATATTAAAAAAATAATATTGTAAGAGTGACAGGCTGTGAACATACTAACGGTTCGTACGGGTATCTAAGAGTTGACAAAGGCAACTGTATTCTTTCTCGATTATTATTTTTTACTTCTAATATATTTTTAAATTAAAAAATATGTGCATATTATGTATGAATGTATGTATGAATGTTTGAATGTCTGTATATGTTTACTATTATTTCATTGCCTATTGAATAAAAAAAGATGCATTTAATAGCATTTAATATATTAGAAATATATTAGAAGTTATTTTGCTTTAATGTAGGTACATAAATTATTATGTAAAAAATGGTTTGGGTCCGAAACCCAAATTCAAAATTCCAAAATCAAAATCCCAAACCCAAAATCCCAAAAAAAATAATCCCAAATTTCAAAATCCCAAATTTCAAAATCCCAAGTTACAAAATCCCAAAAAAAAAAAATCCCAATATTACAAAATCCCAATGTTACAAAATCTGAGAATTTCAGAATTTCGAATATACATCATATATAAATATTCTGCAAACAACGTATAACTCTAACTTTGTAACCAACTATAATATCCCTTTTGATTATTTTTTTTATATATATATTTCAACAACAATATACTTGAAATAGTGGGGGTGCCGCCCCCAAATCCCCACTAAACAAATAACTGAACCTCTGATTTTGTAACCAATTCTAAAATCTCTCCTAACTCAGAATCTCGCATATAGATATATATAAATATTCTGTAAAAGGCGTATAATACAGATTTTGTAACCAACTATAAAATTCCTCCTAGATATTTTTTTATATTAATATGTATATATTTTCAACAATAAAGAACTTCCAATAGTGGGAAACTCTAATACCGGTACGGCATACCTAGTTTATACAAAAGTATTAAAAATAAAATATTTTTTTCATAGTGGCTTTTTGTTAATGCAAAAAAAAAAAAAACAAGCATGATTCCTAATTCGAAATTGAAAGATATAACCAGATAACCTTGATTTTATAACTAACTAAAATTTGGGATTTTGCAATTTGGGATTATGCAATTTGGGATTTTAAAATGTGGGATTTTGGGATTTTGTAATTTGGAATTTTGAAATTTGGGATTATTTTTCTTGGGATTTTTTTGTTTTGGATTTTGTCTTATTTGGGATTTTGTATCATTGGGATTTTTTTTTTTTGGAATTTAAGTGGACCCCCGTAAAAAATCTACGAAATTCGTGTAATAGCGGTTGGTTCTGTCGTGGAGACAGCAAATTGTTTTTTATACTTACATACATAAGAAGTATATAATTTATATCCTAATAGGAACTTAAAGCTATAAGCATCTGAAATTTTCTAAAAAATGATCTAGTTTTCTCGCAATAATTTGTATGAGTTTGTATGTTCTGGCGCCACAAGACCATATTTGCATATCTTGGAACTTAATTCAGTTGCATTGCAAAAAGTGATTACACGAATTACACACGGAATACTATACTATTTGCATACCAACCAATTTACTTTATTTGTGAAGTAAAAATATTTCTTTGATTGAAACTACATCTTTAAAGTGTAAACGTCTAAATTGCTAAATTTTTACTCTGTAGATGAAGTAATTCACCTCATATATTAAATCAGTTTATTAAATTTTGTTTTTATTTATTCTTTTATTTATTGTATAAATTTCAAATATATTTAAACTAGGTTCAGAAATTTGTAGAGCAGCTATCCAAGACGTGTTTTGTTTACACAAAAATCTATTATCCAAAAGATAATACAAACTATTTAGAATTGTAACTTGCACCAATATTTGAAAATTGCATATAAGGAAAAATGTGAAAATAGGATTTTTTTGCAATTTTATGAGGTTGTAAGTCTGGAACCCTATATAACTAAAAAAAACCGTTAACACACGTAAAAATATATTACTGAAGCTTTAATTTTTATGTCTTAAGTTACAGTTGTCTAAATATAATAATTTTTCAAAAAAACATATTGGTTATGACTTATTAATAGCGCTATGACTTAAAGACAACCGAATTTTCGTGGTGAAAAGACCAGCTGCCTTATTCAAAAGAAGTTTAGCGCACTAAACAATTTGTGATATTTCATTTTGACATTGTGTTGTTTTTTTTATAAATGTGACAAGGAAATTACACAGCCTTTCCTTTTCAAACGTGGCTGGAAATGTCGTAAGGGGGAATTATTCTTACGATGTGTGTGGGATTCGAATCCACACTCTCTTAGTGTTTACAACATATTTCATACGCTCTTTTCCACTAGGCCGCCGACGCCCCATTTTATAAAAACATTATTAACTATCCTAATATAGCAATACGAAGTTACAATGTACATATACACCAATTTATTTTATTTAGAAAACTTTTTTTTTTATTCAAGGTTAAATGGTATATTATTGTATACCAAAGAAAAGAATGAAAAACGTTTATGTATGTAGTGATCCAGTTCACTAACCTTGTCACACTTTCACAAATTCTCAAATCATCCTACATAATTTTTAATAAATAAATTAATGTTTCATTACTATACATATTAATTATTATTTTGTACCTCATGTTAATTATTACCGCATGTAATCACTATTGGTCAATGACAAGTACAGTTGAGAAACTCTTTCAATTTGGTTCTCTATTTGACTAACGGTTCTTTTCCAATAACATGCGATGCTTTGGAATTAGAAAGAAATGAAAAAGATAAAAATTAAAAAAAAAGAGTTTATTCAAAAACACGTTATCGCCCAGATCGGTTTATTTTATATTTAGTAAAAAGAAAATTAATTTATTAAAACAAAAGAATTAAAAAATAAAAAGAAAATAAAATTTAAAATTAAGTAAAAATAAAATGGTATCAATTTAAATCATATCATTAAAATTGTAATGTTTAAGTGAATTGTAAAAAATGAAATACCAAATTAAAACATTTATATATATAATAATTTATAAAATACATGTGTTTTTAATTCTACATGTATATTTAAAATTAAAAAAAAAACGAATTTAGTATAACATATTAGATGAATAAATTTCATACTGATAGATGTCGCGACTATTTGGGGCGTAGCCTTATTTTTATTTTCTATACTAAAAAATTTGTTCTACTTGGAATGTCTTATATATGTATAGTCTTTGCTTAAAGAAAATAACGAATGTTAAGAGATCGCATCGTGGTGGGTGTGCAAGATAAAATTCTTCAGAAAAGAATGTTGGAAACTGAAAATCTAAATTTAAACAAAGCAGTAGACATGTGCAGAGCGTGTGAGGTCACATACAAACAATCGCGTGACATGCAACAATTATTAGCTGGGTCAATATTGGATGCTGTAATAAATGGAAAATCAAACAACGATAAGTATTTTAATCCAAATGAAAATTATAATAAGAAAGATAATGTAAATAATTGTAATAAAAATAAAACAAGCTATAATAGATCATTTCAAAATAAAACTATGTCAAATTTTAGTGGAAACAAAATTAAAACAAATTATTCAAATAATTTCTCAGATTGTGTTAGCAAACGAATAAATTGCAAATTTTGTAAATTAATACCACACGAGGTACATATGTACATATGTATGTATGTAGCTAACACTACATATACTACATATGTAGTTCTATAAATACATACATACATATATCATTCGACAGCGTTTCAAAATCTCGCGAATCAAAATTTTGTGTATCAAAATCTCGTACTTTTATAAATCTCGCGTTTCATAATCTCGCGTGTCAAAATCTCGTGTTTCAAAATCTCGTGTTTCAAAATCTCGTGTTGCAAAATCTCGCGCTTTTTATAATTTGTAGGAAATATAATTAGAAATTATATGTAGGAAATATAATTAGAAACGATTTTAGAGTTGGTTTCAGGATTTTAATATTTTTTTTACCGGGAGTTTGGGGCGGCACTCGGCAGCCACCCCTATTTTAATAGTTTTGTAGTTGAAATATATAAGCAGGAAATACAATTAGGAAGGATTTTAGGGTTGGTTTCAAAATCAGGGTTTCAATAATTTGTTTTGCGGGGTCTTGGGGGCGGTAGCGCCCGCTATTTTAAAAGTTTTGTAGTTGAAATATTAATGTAGGAAATATAATTAGAAGCTATTTTAAAGTTGGTTTCAAAATAAGAGGTTCAATATAATTTCTTTAGTGGGGATTTGAAGGCGACAGCCCCCACTATTTTAAAATGTTTTTTAATGTTTGAAATATCTATGCAAAAACATAATTCGGAGGGAAGAAGCGGCGTCCCCCACTATTTTAAAATGTTTTTCAATTTCAATGTCTTAATATTGAAATATGTATGCAAAAACATAATTAGGAGGGATTTTAAACTAGGTACAAAATCAGGATTGTACGCCTTTTACAGAATACGTGTATATATGTATATACGAGATTTTTAACTAGGAGGGATTTTAGGGTTGAATTCATAGGCAGGATTATACGCTTTTTCCAGAATATTTATATATATGGATGTGTGAGATTCTAAGTTAAGAGGGAATTTAAGAGTTGTATTCAAAATCAAGGTTGCCCTCTTTTCGTAGAAAATTAACCGAAAATTTGGAAAAAAAAAATATTGCTTTTTAAAAAATTATTAGTCAATTTTTCAATTATATACTATTATATTTTATAATTTTTTTCACTTGTATTACAAAATTAATATTTTCAATATTGCTTTGCTCAAAATTAAAATAAACGGATATACATACATAGTTCTGATTATAATATCATGATTTTTTTAAATCTTTATATAAACTTAGATCTCTAATATAATACTAAACTAAATAAGTATTTTATAATAAATTAAAATATTTTTTTATAAATGTAAGTTATAAGCTAATGATTTTAAATATTCAGTTTTTTTTAATATATTTTTTTTTATTAGTCTTTTTAAATTTTTGAATTTTTGTACATTTTTTTTTTTATATATGTTTGGTTTTAAAATGCGAAATTTTGAGGCAAGAGGTTTTC
This sequence comes from Poecilobothrus nobilitatus, assembly GCA_947095535.1. Classification (NCBI taxonomy): domain Eukaryota; kingdom Metazoa; phylum Arthropoda; class Insecta; order Diptera; family Dolichopodidae; genus Poecilobothrus; species Poecilobothrus nobilitatus. The sequence continues at coordinate 163,742,187 of OX352773.1, forward strand.
AGAGACGAGATTATGAAACGCGAGATTTTGAAACGCGAGATTTTGACACAAGAGATTTTGAAACACGAGATTTTGACACGCGAGATTTTGAAACGCGAAATTTTGTACCAACCCATATCATTCATATTCACACTATATGTACATGTATCAATAGCATATATTGTATGTACATGTATCAATAGCATATAGAAACCAAAGATAATATAAACCATTAGTATATATTAGTGTATATTATCTTTGCTATTACATTGCAAATAAGATGAGCCCCTCTTTTTTTACACATATTAATGCATTTTTTACAACTACCAAAAAAAAAAAAATCCTTAATAAAAGTAGGTAAAATATTATGTTACTCCGCTTCAAAAACATTCTGTTTTTCTGTAAGAGAGAAAATGAGCGGAATATTGTTTAAGTAATATTTTTACAATGCTTTTTTAAAGGCACCACTTACTGTGTCTATGTATTGTTATAATACAAAGTATAGGAAGATTTGAAATTGAATGGCAATGTATTTTTAAAGGCGCAACTTTGTTTAATTTTATTCATTTAAGTACATAGTGGCAAAAAATAATAACAGATTACAGAGTGTTTTAAATTGTTAATTGAAATTTTTTGATTTTATGCGTTTTAGATTTGTACATTACGTACAAGTTTATAATCATAAATATTTATATATAAAATGAATTTTCATATAATGTACATAATATGTAAATCAAAAACAATTAAGTATTTTTGATATGTATATTATAGTAAATTAGATTTTATAATTTCATTTAAATAAAATTTCTTTTAAAGCTTTTTTATTGAATCGTTATTTTAAGTGTATATATTTATAAATTTATGCATAAAAACTTTATTAATATACAGATACATTATGTATGTTACAATAATGAATAAATTTAATATAAAATAAAAATCGCTCTCAATATAATATATAGGATTAAAAAAAATTTCTTAAAGTTAAAAAGTTTCTCTTTTTTTATATTATTAACAACTTAATAAAAATATTTGTAAAAAGTACAATAAACCATCTTCAATTAATAAAAAAATATACTCTAATTCTAATATACGTATATATATGTAATGTATGTATATATATATACATTAAATCCAGTATTAACAATATATTTAACAATTTAACAATATATATAATGGATACAAATAAACATTATAATGGAATAATAAAAGATCATTATGTCACAGCTAAAAATTTGTTTCTCGACTCATGGACTTTCAAGGGAAATCGTCGTGACTGATAATATGCCATTTAATTCATTTAAGTTCAGAAATTTTTGTAATATGTTTGACATTAAACTAACAACCACAAGTCCAACATTTCGCAAGCTAATGGTTTTGCTGAAAAAGCGGTAGGAATTGCCAAAAATCTGATGAAAAAAACTATAAATAGCAAAACTGAGTTATGGGTCGCCTTATTGGAGTATCGGAATACACCCCTAAAAGAAGTTTTTGCTTTCTCAGTGGAATTACATAAGAGTCGAAAAACTCGAACTTTGCTTCCAACAAGAGAAATTTTGTTTAAGCCACAAGTAGTTCCAAATATAAGTATATTTATAATAAAAATCTAAAAAAGAAAAGTTATTATGACCTACATGCTACAGAAAAAAATAAATTTAGTCTAGGTGAAAAGGTATGGTTTAAGAAACCCAAGTATGGGTGGGTTAAGGTACACATTACGGACGTTTGCAGTACACCAAGATCGTATTGGATTGAAATGGAAAATGTAACAGTTCTTAGAAGAAATTCAAATGTAATTCGGAAAAGAACAGCATAGTGATTCGATCTAGTATGGGTATGTCTTGTTCAAATTCATGAATATGAGTAAAGTATATATATATATAACCCAAAAATAAAAAAAAATAAAAAAAAAAAAATTATATATTATAGTTGCTCTAGGTAATAGAAAATAGATAACAAACGTCATTACATTGAACAAAAGAAAAATAAAAATTTCCTAAATAATAACAGCTGCTTTATTATTACTAATTATTGCAAACATATTATTCACGTATATACTAAGTATTAAAATAGAAACAAGCTTTGACATTGTTGTTGTTTGTTTTTGTTAGATATGTAAATAGAATAAAAGTTTCGAATGCTATGCAAAAGTTAGAAGTAAATTTGAAATGTAAAATAAGTATGAAAATAAAATGAAAAAATGGGAGATGTGGTATATGAGTTATATAATTGTAGTATATCAGTTGTATATCAGTTAAGAAGCACTGTAAAGTGTGTCGATAGTTTAAGTTAGTTTTAAGTGGACATATAAGTTGTAAGCAGTTATTCCAGCACATTGAATAAATACCACAGACACACCCGCTATTTACAAGCTATTAGGGCTTCAAAATTGAAAATTTGCTATTTGCAAACACCTGTAACTTAGGCATCTGTACACATTTTTTTCGGCAAGATATAAAAATTAAAGCTCCAGTAATATATTTTTACGTGTGTTAACGGTTTCTTTTAGTTGTACAGGGTTTCTGAGTTACAGCCCCTCAAAATTGTAAAAAAACCATATTTTCAAATCTTTGTATATTGCAGGTTCTGCGTAAGAGTTTTATAATCTAAAAACGCTGAAAGACCGGATTTTCTTCCGTCTATAAAACAATATTAAAATTATGCAATGTTTTGCAATTTACTATTTAAATTTACCATTATGTGAAAACCAAATTTAACATTATTTTTCTTCCTTCATAACGCTTTTAGATAGGGAGTTGAAATTTTTAGATAAGAAAGAGTTTTTAGAATTAGTATAAGTTTCCTTAGAAAATTTTTTTTGTACTACCCGCTATTTGCTATTTCTAAACACATGTATCTTAGATACCTGTACAAATTTTTTCAAAATAAAAGGTAAAAATTGAAGCTTCAACTTTATAATTTTACATATGTTAATGGTTTTTCTTACTTATGTAGAGTTCCCTTATATTTGAAGAAAGTGTCACTTTATTTTTAACATTTTTTCTTATTATATGAAATTCTAAGAAAATTTTCAAATTTTGGTGCAAGTCACAATTCTAAACAGTATGTATTGTCTTTTGAAAATGTGCGCCTTCAAAAACCGTTGGTTTATATTCTTCATCCTTCAAAAACCGTTGCCTTGTATTATATTCAAATTTTAGGTACAAATATATTTTATATTTTTAATAAAATTGGTGAGTAAAAATAAAAAACTTAATAAAAAAAATCGAAAAGCCCGAGAAATTTGGTTTATTATCTCGGAATAACGATATAATTTTTTATCCCCAGGATCCCGTTTGAGAAGCCCTAATCTCTATGTAAGTCGGGTATTGGTTTGGTTAGTCTAATGTTTTGGTTAGCCTAATACGAAATTTGGTTAGATCAACAGATTCTGGTGGCTGCGAAATTTATATCCAGATATTTTCATACTTAACAAAGTTAGATATTTGAAATTTTGTAGAAGATTATCAAGCTTTATGACAATAAAAAATCTGTAAATTTTGTTACTTTTTAGGACAACAGGTTCCAGTAATTCTCATACAATTTTAAAATTTACATAAATATATCTCGATACTTAATTGACTCAGATATCTGAAATTTTGTAAAAGATGATTAAATGTTATATGGTAACAGCATAACTTATATTCTTGCCTTAATCCTAGAATTAACAAAGTTCTTGTTTTTATAACACTGCCCCTTTTTTATTATTTAAATTCAAGATTTCAGGGTTAATCTAAAAATATATGTTGGATTAAACAAGGCTCTTCCTCCTAATATTTTAATTAATTAACTATATATCACTAAAAATTATATTTTTTTACTACTGTAATGATACGTACGTAAGGTATTTAAATATTACGAATAAATCATTAAACGTGAACTATCCAAATTAATTACTATAAGGGTTGAGTTTTTCGGTTCTTATTAATGTGGAATCCAATTCTTATAGTACTGATCTATATTTTAGTTGAGTATGCTTTAAACTTCTTTTTTTTTGGGACAGTATATCATAATCTTCGAAAGACACCAAGAATACTCAATTGGTAGTGTCAGATCTTTTACTGACTAAACCCATCTCCGTCCTGGAAGAAACTCTAATTGCTATACTGCGTTATTGGCTATATAACAAATAGGGAGAGGTGATAATGGGACAAGAATCCGGAAACATTGAATTGGCAAGTGGTATTGTAAGGGAACAATGAGTCAGTTTATTATTATTACTGTTTTGCTAAGTGCCGATAGCCATCAACAGTGACAAAACGCATTAGTATAGATATAACACCTTTCTGTATGAGGTAATAATTAAAGGTAACCCCACCGTTACTGTAGTTGCTATTACTATTATAGTATTAGTATTAAATATTAATTATTATTACTAACTATACAGAGTCAGAACCATAAATGGATTACAACATGCAGTGATATAATACCTTTCTGCACGAGGTAACCAAAGGTAGGTCCACTATGAAGGGATGACTTAACTTCCATTGACATATGTTCCATATGGGACAAAACTTCCATGGATCTTATGACTCATTTACTTTAAAACATAAGTTCCATGGCATCAAAACTAAAAAAATATTTTTTCAAAATTTTAAAGTTGAATTCAAAATCAGGGAATTCCCTTTTTAGAATATTTATATACATGTATATGTGATATTCTGAATAAGGATGGATTTTAGAGTTGAATTCAAATTAATGGTATTACCTTTTTCCAGAATATTTATATATATTATGTATTCTGTTAGATTCTATTATAAGATTTTTATTGTTGAAATATATATGTAAGAAAAAATAATGCGGTGAGATTTTAGAGTTGGATTCAAAATCAGGGTATTCTCTTTTTCCAGAATATTTATATAAATGAATATAAGTGAGGGATTAGGGGGGATCTGACTTAGGGGGATTTTAGAGTTGGATTCAAAAGCAGGGTTATACGCTTTTTCCAGAATATGTGTATAATCCTTCTAATTCAAAAACTCGCATATACATCTTCATATTCTGTAAAAGGTGTATAAGCTTTTGAATCCAATCAAACTAAAATCCCTCCTAATTCAGAATCTCAGTTATATACATTTATATAAATATTCTTGAAAAACGGAATACCCTGATTTTGAATCCAACTCTAAAATCCCTCCTATTATAGAAATATACATTTATTTTATATTAAAGAAGAGCTCGAAGATCGGCAGTGGACCGCATTAAGTGAACGCGACTGTGAAAACACGTTACGCAAATGCCGCAAACAAATGACTAAATTTTAAATGCCTTTCGAAAAATCTAGTACTTATACTAAATGCCTAACATATATATTTGACTATAATACATAAATATTTTTTTATTTGTTTAATTTTGTTTTAAAATGGCCAATTATTATAAAAAAATATAATAGTTATATAATAGTTATAAAAAAATAAATTGAAATCAAAAACTGAAAAGTGGAAACTATGTCCATTTTATTTGAGACATAAGTTCTAACAAAAAAAGGTCAGAACTTCCATGGAACTTAAGTCCATTTAGAAAGGGACATAAGTTCCATGGAACTTTAGTTCATTTAAAGTGGACATAAGTTCCATGGAACTTATGTCAATGGAAGTTAAGTCATCCCTCCTCCACTCTATTATTATTAATTATTATTATTATTATTATTATTATTATACGATGTACATTATTATACGATATAAAATTACTCCTTATTATACCCGTATGAACTATGTTCAAGGGTATAATAAATTTGCCATTACGTTTGTGACACCTTAAAGGAGTCGAGCTAGATATAGTGTCAAAGGTATGGATCGGCTCAGAATCGAATTCTGAGTCGATTAAGCCATGTACGTCCGTCCGTCCGTCCGTCCGTCCGTCCGTCCGCACGATAACTCAAAAAATAAAGGAGCTAGGGGGCTGAAATTTTTTTTACGTCACTTTTGCAAAATTGTTAGTTTTGCTATTTAAATCCAACATTTTCGGTCGGCGGGTTCGAGTAGCTGCCATACAACTTCTATCTTTATATAGAAATAACTCAGTATCTATTCAAGCTAGGTTTCTGAAATTTTGCAAATGATGATCAAGTTTTATGGCAACAACTTCTGTAAAATTTGGTTGTGCTGGTGCAGCGGGTTCGGGTAGCTGCCATACAACTTCTCAGTTTAAATGAGAATAACTCAGTGTTTATTGAAGCTAGGAATCTGAAATTTAGTAAAGAGGTGTCGAGTTACATGCCAACAACTTTTGTAAAATTTGGTTGGTCTAGAGCAGCCGGTTCAGACTTCTTGCACCTCTTGGAATCTAATGAAGCTAGGCGTCTGAAATTTTGCAAATGATGATCAAGTTTTATGGCAACAACTTTTGTAAAATTTGGTTGTGGTGGTGCGGCGGGTTCGGGTAGCTGCCATACAACTTATCCGGTTAAATGAGAATAACTCAGTGTTTATTGAAGCTAGGAATCTGAAATTTAGTAAAGAAGTGTCGAGTTATATGCCAACAACTTTTGTAAAATTTGTTTGGCCTAGAACAGCCGGTTCAGATGATCAAGTTTTATGGCAACAACTTCTTCAAAATTTGGTTGTGCTGGTGCAACGGGTTCGGGTAGCTGCCATACAAAATCTCTTTTTAAATGAAAAGAACTCAGTGTCCGTCCGCACGATAACTCAAAAAATAGAGGAGCTAGGAGGCTGAAAATTTTTTTACGTTACTTTTGTAAAATTGTTAGTTTTGCTATTTAACTCCAGCATTTTCTGTCCCCGGGTTCGGCTAGCTGCCATACAACGTCTTTCTTTAAATAGAAATAACCCAGTGTCTGTTCAATCTAGGTATCTGAAATTTTGCGAATGATGATCAAGTTTTATGGCAACAACTTCTGCAAAATTTGGTTGTGGTGATGTGACGGGTTCGGGTAGCTGCCATACAAAATCTCTTTTTAAATGAAAGAACTCAGTGTCCGTCCGCACGATAACTCAAAAAATAGAGGAGCTAGGAGGCTGAAAATTTTTTTACGTTACTTTTGTAAAATTGTTAGTTTTGCTATTTAACTCCAGCGTTTTCGGCCGCCGGGTTCGAGTAGCTGCCATACAACGTCTTTCTTTAAATGGAAATAACCCAGTGTCTGTTCAATCTAGGTATCTGCAATTTTGCGAATGATGATCAAGTTTTATGGCAACAACTTCTGCAAAATTTGGTTGTGGTGGTGCGACGGGTTCGGGTAGCTGCCATACAACTTCTCTTTTTAAATGAAAATAACTCAGTGTCCGTCCGCACGATAACTCAAAAAATAAAGGAGTTAGGAGGCTGAAATTTTTTTAACGTCACTTTTACAAAATTGTTAGTTTTGCTATTTAACTCCAGCATTTTCGGCCGCCGGGTTCGAGTAGCTGCCATACAACTTCTTTCTTTAAATGGAAATAACCCAGTGTCTATTCAATCTAGGTATCTGAAATTTTGCAAATGATGATCGAGTTTTATGGCAACAACTTCTGTAAAATTTTGTTGTGATGATATGACAGGTTCGGATAGTTGCCATACAACTTCTTTTTTTAAATGAAAATAACTCAGTGTCTATTGAAGCTAGCTATCTGAAATTTAGTGAAAAAGTGTCGAGTTGCATGCCAAAAACTTTTGTAAAATTTGAATGGTCTAAAGCAGCCGGTTCAGGCTTTTTGCATTTCTTGGAACTTAATGAAGCTAGGCGCAATAGATTCGGGTAGCTATCATACAACTCCACAATTTACATAAATATATCTCTGTAGTTCGGTACTAAAACTCTGAATGTTTTTAAAAGATGATCAAGTTTTATAGAAACAGGATATATTACGTTCATACGGGTATCCCAGAGTTGACACAGTCTACTCTACTGCACTCTTCCTCGTTTTTTTATATAACTCGGCCGCAGTTTGAACCCAAAACCCTGCGGTTGAAAGTGTAGCGACTTAACGACTATGTCGTGAGTCAGATAAATAAAATTTTAGTTTCAGATAAAACTATAAGATAAAATCCATTATTTAATTAATTTAATAATGACTAAGTTAGCTATTACGAAGTATCTTGTTTTAGCGCAATTAATGGGAATTTTTAACAGTTTTTTTAAAAAATTGATAACCAATTTACATTAGAAATAAAAAAATTATAAAATAACATATTTAGATGTGAAATTATTGCGAAATAACAATATATATTTTTAATGCAAAGTATTCAGATAGTTGTTCTATAATGTGTTTTTATAACACATTATATTTATTTCACTTCTTGTTTGTTTCGATCAAATCTTTTAATCGTTATTTAATCCACTTCACCATCAAGCTGTAAATTTGTACTTACAAGTATTTCCAACAATAGTGCATGAATCATGAATCAACACAGGTTTGTTGATTAATTAATCAATTAGTGTTAAATATCCAAATATTACTGTTAATGGCAGGAAATATAAATGGCAATGGTAATTTGTAATTTTTAAAATAGCGCTTAACAATAAAATACACTAAAAAGTAGAAAATAAAAAATTTAATAATATGGCAATGTTGAGGGTAGTGACGACATCAGAAATTTACGAATGATACCATACCATACAAAACCATAACCGAGCATGTTCAATATTTTTAAGATCTCTTAAAAGAACAGTTGATATTACTCTGAACTCCAGCTATCTAAAAGTTTCTTTATAATATATTTTTATTATAACAAGGGCAGATGAAAAATAATTTTTACTTTCACTTTTTAAGGTTTTAAAACCTACATTTGATTTTTTTTTATATTTTTGGGAACTAAGTAATTTTTACCATTTCTTACAATTTGACTTAAAAAAATATTCTATAAAAAAAAAAAACCTTGAAACCAAACCTAAAAAAATATATTTTTTGATAAATCTAATTTTTTCAGATAAGTTTCTTAGACGACAGCTATAATATTTATAAAACATATACAAACATTATTATATATATGATACAAATGTACTAAATAGCAAATAAAAAGTCATAAATATTTATCAAAGTATATAAGAAAATATAAGTAAAATACAAAATCAAAGACCATTCAAACAATTGCTTAATATAATATTCTTAAAATTGCTTACAGTAAAGGAACAACAAACAAATAACAATAGGATTGTTTTTTTTTTTTTTATTCTTTTTTTTTTTTATTAAAAAACAACAAATCCTTGAAATCGTTTCCGTTTAATCTTTTCTTTTTCTATTCAATGGAAAACAAAATTTTATATATGTTTGGAAAAATGTTTGTAAGGAATAAATAACAAACAATAATTTTATTAAGCTCACTTGATACCTGCTACTATATAATATTTTATAATAATATATACATATTTTTACATACATATAATACTTATTTTTATATACATAAGCACATGCTTGAATTTTTGTACTTAATATTTCAATAAATTTCGTTAAATAATACTACTACTGCCACTGCTGCTGATTTTTATGATATAATTATAGCGCTCCTGCTGATATTCTACATCGAACAACAGATACTTACATAGTTTATAATTTGTAAAATGAAGAATTGTTGAAATTTTGAAAACTGTTTTAAAGTTTATAATGTTTATAATAATTTGCATCATATAATTTAAAAGATATTTGGTAAATTTCACTAAACCTTATATTTCTTTTATTTTATTGAAACCAAATATTTTACAATTTTAATTTTATATATCCAATTTTACGGTTATTGTTCTTTGTATAGCTTTATTAGACTTTTGTGTTTTTATTTTTTTTTACTGGTTTATTCCTCTGCCGCATAAATGTGACAAAAAAATTACACAGGCTTTCCTTTTCAGGCGTGGCTGTAAATGTCGTAAGGGGGAATTATTAATACGACGTGTGTGGGATTCTCAAACATGATTCGGTGTTTTCTTACCCACTAGGCGATTCACTAGGCGACCGAAACCCCACTTTTATGTTTTAATTGCAAAAAAAAAATTATGAATTTATATTTTAATTATTAATACTTGAAATTATGTAGTTTAGCTTTTAGGAAATTACTCCTGAAGAAATTGAAAAAAATATCTTTGCATTTGTTAAAAACTCTGCCGTCTTTGTAAAGGATAGTAGCACATTCAGAACAATTGAGTTGCAGCATTAGCGATCAACTTATTTAGTAAGTTTAAATTTGTCACCTGGACGAAATGTACTGGTTCCATTAATAAAATTTAAATGACCCACCCCTTTAATATATTCGATGATTTATTATAATTATTTATTATAAATTATGGACACTTCAAGTCAGAGCAACGAACGATGCTTTAAAGTTATATAAATATAACCTATCTGGTAAACCCTATTTATAGAGAAGACGTATATACATATACATATATTATTATACTTTAAATAGTAATTCCTATAGTAGTTATTCGAAATTAAAAACCCATTCTTTAATTCTTTGCCCATTTTCAATTGTTTTATTTTGTTTGTTATTGTGGTATAAAAATCGTTTTTTTTTTTTTTTTTTTTACTATATTTTATTGTTTTTTTTTTTTATTCCAGTGTCGTTATTATATAAATGAGCAATTCAGAAAAAACGAAAAAACAAAACTGCTATAAGTACACCTCTATCAAGTGGTTATATAAATGATTTTTGCAATTTGCACCCAAGAGTGTATATATTATAATACTTTTTTTTTTCGTTTTATATGCTGACACATGAAAACTTTATAAACAAAGATATTTAAATAAAAAAAAATATATATATAAAAAAAGCACTAAAAAAACAGGATATAAAAGGAAAATTGAAAATAATATAAAAAAAAGGACAAAACAAAATATAGTAAAAAATGAAAACAAGACTAAAATATTAGAAGTGATTTCAATATCCTTCGATTTTCTCTATTTTTTTTTATTTTTTTTTTTTTTTATATTTGTAAACACTTTTAAGATATTGTTATGGTGTATTTTGTTTTTTCTTAAACATAATATATATTATTATAGTATATACATATTATGTTACCATTAGATCCTAAAATTAAACAATAATTTAAAAATAGAAACAGTTATTTACTTTTATTTTCCCTTATAAAAATTTTTTAAAGTAAAATTTTAGTTAACATATCTATAGGCTCATTTATACTACTAAATTTATTTAATTTATACTGTTTAAAAACTTGTTTGTATACCAGCTAAGTTTAATCATGCGTAGGGTGGTTTAAAACCCGTTTACTAAACATTTTAAGAATATTGAAATTTTTTGATTGTTTATAAACAAGTCTAAAAGTGTATGGGGAAGTTTATAAACATAATGTAAGCTAAAATCAGTTGATTAATATCATTTTAAATTTTTTTTTAAAAGGAAAATATTTGATAGTCTTATAAAAGTTATAAAAGTAGTTAAGAATATGTAACAATTAGAAATATATATTTAGAAAATATGACCTCTTCTAACGCGTTTCTTGTGGCGAAAAACGTTAAAATTATAAAATGTCTAATTTCTGGCGCAATCGTTATTTCCAAGAGGACTTGAAAAGTATTTTCTTCCATTCTTATTTAATTTTTTTATAGTCATTTGGCTCAACAGGTGTAGACATCTATTTAGAAAATATGACCTCTTCTAACGCGTTTCTTGTGGCGAAAAACGTCAAAATTATAAAATGTCTAATTTCTGGTGCAATCGTTATTTGAGGATTTGAAAAACATTTTCTTCCATTCTTATTTAATTTTTAAGTCATTTGGCTCTGTTTCTTTAATTTTTTTTTAAAGGTTTTGATTAGGATATTTTATTTGTCTTTGTTTTTTTACAAGTATTGTTCGTCATTTTATACTGTGCTTTAATAAATCGACGTACAAAAATACTGAAATTTATATAATTATTTAATTGAAGGTTTAATAAAGTGTGGCCAAATGTTAAACAAGTAATTTCCGGGATCTATACTATGGTTATGTGCTTTGTAGTTATGTGTATATGTTAAGCAGAAAATTTATTTTAAACTGAAATTATCTTTTAAAATTGCATTAACTTTAACTGTTCTTTTAACTTTTAAGGAAATTTGATTACGTTTTTTCTCTCCAAAGAATTTGTCATTTTATTTATCAACGACTGCACTCTTTTCAAATTAAATTTAGTTATATCGTTGGTGATCAAATTATGTAAATGTAACATTATTTACCATATATATTTTTTCATTTTTATCTTTATATTTGTTACTTACTTAAATTTTAATATATTAATATAAATATTTTAATATAAAACTGTATATATACTATTAAATTGTACATAATGTTAATAACTTAGAGTTATCCGTTTTAATGATCAATTCAACTAAAAGCATACAAATAAACAACTCAGTGCATGGTTTAGGTGCAAAGCTTTCAAAAATTGTTATTCTTTAATTGAATCGTAATTAATAATAATAATAAATAATAATTAATTTTTTATTTTATTTCTCTGTCACATAAATGTGTTTTCAAATGTGGCTTCAAATATCGTAAGGGGAAATTATTTTTACAATATGTGCGGAATTCGAATCGACACTATTTGGGTGTTTAACTGTTTGCAGTATATTTTATACGCTCTTACCCACTAGACCACCAAGATCCCTCAAACAATTTAATTTATTATTTTACCTTTAAGTAGCAAAAAGGATATTATAATTTCATAACTTATTTGTAACATAAAGTATAACAACTGAGCATAACACATATACATACATATGTACATATATATATAATATAAAGAAGATTTACAAAATAAGACAACAAAATTCACGCAAAACCAAAAAACCAAATAAAAAAAATGAAAATTCAAAATAAAATAAAAGAAATCAAATAAAATTTATTTATTTAATTTTTTTTTTGGTTTTTTCTTTCAAAAAATGTTTATATATACTATAACAAGGGTTCGGACCGAAATTCTGTTTTATTGAATTATATATTATGTACATATATATATCTATATATATATATATGTAAAAAAAAAGGGGCAATATATTTCTTAAGTATGCAGATAATAATATATGAATAACAAAAGACGTATTTAACACTTAATAAATTTGTATTACTAACATTACTCAATTACTTGTCTTTTTTGTTTTGGTTTTTTTTTTTTTTTTATTATAAAAATAGATTTAATAAAAAAGATTATTATCATCTACATACATCTAAATATATACATATATTATTTTGTATAAATTTATTATATATTTTTATTACAAGAACATTACAAAACAAGAGAGTAATAACAACAAGAAAAAGAACAATAGAAAAAAAAAACACAGAAAAAAAAAAACGAAAAAAGAAAATGTTCTCATTGAAAAGTCAAAATTAAAATTTACTTGTCAAATTTTTAATAAAATTTATGTTAACGAAAAGTGTTTATTATATATTTTTTTTAAAATTTTTATTTTTATTTTAAAACTATTGATATTATTATATATTATTTTTTTTATACATTAAAGTCAATCAACTTCTAAGATGAATTAACATTACTATAGTGAATAATATGTGAAATACAGAGGCTATTGTTGCAATTAAGCTTTTATCGTCCCAAGAACCAAAAGAAAAATTAACAAATCCTGTATAGTATCTATACACTCAGAATTTTTTAATTACTACAGATTTTTTGAATTTATATACTAATTTTGTTACTAACAGTTTTGTGTTTAACTTGTTATTTTTCTTCGTCTCATTTTAAAGCTCTTTTCTTGAACCTCTTTCAGTAATTTTTACAATTCTCTTTTTGTTAATTAAAAGTCTTCTTATTTACTTTATATTTATTAAAAAGTTTATAATTAAAATTATCTTATGTGAAGTGCATAATTACGGTAATTTTGTTTAAAAGGGATACCAGCTGCCGAAAATATATTTTTGGCTGAAGAAGAAGCATGATAGTGATGAAAACCGGTTTATAAACAAAAAATAGTTTAAATTTATTTATAAAAAATTATCTTAAAAAAACAGCTGATCTCGATTTAGGTCGATGGATCCTAACCTTAAAAGTAAAACATTGTTGACATAAATTAATAAATTTGAAACATATTATATGCAGTTAAAGGGTTGTGCACGAAATTCCATTTCTAAAAATTCAAAACTCGAAATCCTAAATTAGATACAGAATCTCGCATTACAAACACGCAAAAATTCATCGATTTATCACAAAATTCTAAATTACAAAAGTCTTATTTTACAATCAACTCCAAAATCCTACCTAATTATTTTTTCCGCCAAATAAATTATGAAATCTTGCTTTTCTAAGCAACAATAAAATCCTCTAAATTTTTCTTTTTCTATTGTTTCAAGAGAAGCGTTTTAACAAGCGTTTTAAATAGTGGAGCCTGCCGACTGCCGTCCCCAAAAGTCTCGAAATCCTGATTTTATAACCGATTCTAAATTTTTTTTCATTTGCCATTTAAAAGTAATGATTTTCATTTATTATTTTATTTAATTATTTGCATTGAAAATTTTCTATTTTAGAATTTTTTGTTTGAGATTTTGTAAATTTCGGATTTTGAAATTTGAGATTATATTTTTTATTTCTGCAGGAGGTGTAAATCTTCAAAAGACACCAAGACAACCTAGGTAATGTGTCCCCCAATTTGGACGAACGAGCTAAGAATGAGTTATTATATATCGTTGTTCTATAGTTCTAATATAGGCTCTACTTATATGATTATTTGAATGATGGGATTATGATATTGAGATTTCGAAATTGTTGGGGTTTTGAGATATGGGATTTAGGGGCGCTTCCACACATATTAGGTAAAAGTTCATGTGTCTAAAAATAATTTTTTGTTTACTTGTAAATGTGAAAAGTTGATTTTTTTATTTTTATTGTTTATTTTCTATAAAAAAAATAAAAATTCTAAATACAAAATACAAAATAACGCAATTAAATTCAGTTTTAAAATATAATATTAAAAAATTTTTCTTTTAATATATTTTTCTGTGTAAAAAAAAAAGGTAAATTTAAAACACCAACTAATACATAATAAGAAAATACATATACATATGTATTATGTATGGTATACAATTATTCATACATTTAAGTGTAATCAAATGGTTCATATATGAATACATATTATAAAATACATAAGAGTACATAATATCAATACTATATTCAGCACTTGATGAATTAAATGCCATAAGATCTTAAATGTCCTCTTAAATATTAGTAGGTATGATATTAATATTTAATTTTTAAGGATGTTTGCTACATAATTCCATTTTATGTAGGTTTAATCCTTCAATAATGTTTTTTCGAAAAATTTCGATCACAATAAAAAAAACCCCCTTAATTTTAATGTTATTTTGTTGTTTCCTATGGTTGTTGTAGTTTTTTTCTTTTTTTTTTTTGTATTTTCATAATTCAGTGTATTAAACACTGTTCAACGGTAAAAACTAAAGAATTCACTGGGAAAAAAAAAGAAGGGTAATAACTTACACTCATTTTATTTTTCACAATATTTCTCTTGTTCTGTATTTTGTTTATTATTTATTTTATTCATGTATAAAAAGTGATGATATTTGGTTCGGTTCGGTTAAATTTTAATAATGGATGTTAATTTTTAAACTTTCTTTAGTTTTGTTATGCATGTTCTCAAATGGTAAAATTCAATTTTCATATTTTTGTTCATGTGACTTAGTATATTTATTGTTTTCCTTACATTTTTCTCTTTAGAACAAAGACCTAGAAATTCAAACAAAAGGTAAAAGATTAATTCTTCTTTGTATTTGCACCTTCTGAACAGTCATTTTGAGGGAAGTCATAGCCTTCTGGCATATCTGCTGATTAGACAGTGTCCCGTTAAACCTCTATTACATCACCGACATTACAACGGTTTAGACATAAAAGTTTAGTTAATCGTGTATTTATATTTAATTAAGGCCAGGTGTGTTTAGCCACAGCGCACGTATTAATAGAAAGATTTTTGTGATTGAGACCAATATTTACAGATTTTTATAAGAATCCTGAAATTTTTCTTTCAAGAGTTTTAAGACTTATTTCATTCCCAGCTCTACCATTGCCTAAAACATCACTATATCCGAGTACCCTAGATATAGAATTTTGTATAGAGCTGAATGCAGTATTCGTTCAAAGAGCATTTCACTTCGGAAAGGGGTATAAATGTGGGCATTTTTCTTGAACCAGAAAATTGAGATTTGGGAATGAATTAGTAGAATGCATTTTGAGAATAGAACAGTTTTCTATAGTGTTGGAGAACTATTGCTCAAAAGGTTTATACTAAGTTGTGATGTTTTACGACTCTGATTTGCATCATATTTAGACACGTTCCAGATATTTTTGATCAATTTCAATTAACGCCACTAATTGAAATTTAGATGTATTCATATTATCCTTTTCCTTTACAATTTGGTTCAATAAAAAGATAAATGCAATCTATAATGAAAAATAATATTATTTACCACTGTACATTTTCAATTATTATGTACGTATAATAATAATAATAAAAAAATTTTTTTGTCAGTTTAGTACTAATATATTACATGTATATAACAGGAAAAGTGGTAAATGTAAGGATAAAATAAACACATAGTGAAAGTATCTATAGATCCATGAAAATACTATAGAACAAATGTGCAAACATAATAAGCTCTATAAAGCCTCTTCAAAGTTATATTTAGCACAAAACAACAACAACAATAACAACAAAAACAAAATTAAACAAAATATAAATAAAAATTCTTTTGATGGTATTATTAATGATTTTATCGATTTAGTTTATTATTTTCACAATATTCATAAACAAAAAAGGATTTTCAATTTTTTATTATTATCATTTTGTTTTTTTTTTTTTAAATATTGTTTTTCAGCACCGTAATATTCTATTAAAATTTTGAATTTGTTTATTTTTGGAACTTGCATTTTATTCAATATAAATCGAATATAAAAATTTATGAAATAAAGGATACACCATCATTTGAAAAAGTCAAAACGATTATATGACTTAAAATAAAAGACCATTAATAAGAACTATTAGTTTTTATGAAAATATTTAATTTAGATGGGATGTGATGGTATTTTAAGGGATTAATTTGACTTATGATATTATTTTGGTACATGGATAAAAAATTAATTATTATTGTTGTTTATTTAGTTGGTGGTATCATTCAAAATTTAATGAATTCTTTATGGTAGATTATTATTAATGGTTTTTTGTTGGGGTTTTTTCTTTTTTGTTATTTTAATTAAATATTTCACATTATGTTTAATCAGATGTTTAACTGAAATACTGGAATTATTTTAGAACAACAATCTTAAAAATAATTTTTTGGTGTTAATTACAGGTAGGTAATCTTTATAAAAATCATTTGTTGACACTTGTACGAGAGTATAAAGAATATATAGGGTTTCCCAATTTGAATGGTATGATTTCTAAGTGACGTTTCGGCCATTTGTAGTATGTCATGATCTGTCTTTTTTTTCATTGTATTCAGTTATGTTTACAATTTCATCATGGAGAGATATACGCAAGAAGAACGTTTACAAATTATTCAATTTCAACGTTTACAAATTATTCAATTTTTTTAAGAAAATCATCTTCTCCGATGAGGCTCACTTTCATATGAGTGGTGCGGTAAATAAACAAAACTATCGATTCTGGTGCAAAGAAAATCCACAAATTATTCATGAACAACCATTACATTCACCTAAATTGACAGTTTGGTGTGGTTTTTGGTCTGGTGGAATCATCGGTCCGTACTTCTTTCGAAATGAAGGTGGTAATACCGTTACTGTAAATGGGGAGCGTTATAAATCGGTGATAACCAACTTTTTATGGCCGAATTATTACGAGAAAAGTTTGGAGATTCGATTATTTCAAGAAATTGTGACATTGAATGGCCTCCAAGAAATTGTGATTTAACACCATTAGACTTTTTCTTGTGCGGTTATTTGAAGTCATTGGTCTTTAGCTATAAACCAGAGTCTCTTCAAGCTTTAGAAGTCAATATTGAACGTGCTATTCATGACATACGAATTCGTTCCCGCAAAAGAAGTCGTGGAGGCCATTTGAATGATGTTTTGTTCAGAACTTAATTGTATCGATTGTACTTCACATTAAATAAAAAACATTAGAATTTCCTTAACAATTAGTGTATTTTTTTTTGAAAAGAAATCATATCACTCAAATTGGAAAACCCTGTATAATTATGTATTTTTTTTTTTTACTAAATTTTGTGAAGTTTATATTATTTAAGTCACTTAATTTATTTATTAAAATATTTTAATTGTTTTTTATTTAAGATAGGTGCTATTTTTAATTTTAAAAATATATACTGATTATTGTTAAAATTAGAATTAAAGGTTTGTTTATGTCTTTACAACAAATATTTTTATTATGATATTTTAGCCGCACTTATGCGTACATATTTTTTTTATGAAAATTTGAATTCTCTAATTTTTCTAATTTAGTTCGGTAGTTTTTTTTTTCTCTTTAACTTTTTGTGCGGAACTTTTTTTCATTTCACCAAATTAACAAAAAATAAAAATAATTTAAATGTTATTTTAAAATTTCAGCTGTCTACATTTTTTTTCACCTCAGAAAAATTGTTCTGAAGCGGTGAATCATTTGTTGAGAGAATTCTTCTTTTTTTCTTAAATAGTTCAGAAGAAATATGCCGAAACAGAAGAAGTGAGCGTTTTTTGTTTTTGGTTAGATTTAAAATTTGTTTAACTAGTTTTTTATTTTAAAGATAATTTTATAAAATCTATTAAAACTACGATAGTATAAGATAACCGCATAGATCTTGTATGTAAAAGTGATCAAATGCAATCCACTTTTAGATATTGAAAAATTCTGAAAGTTATCTTTGATTGTGTTCGTTTTTATTATGGTAGACTTTAATTATATATCAAATGAAATTCTCTTTTAAATCACAAAAGAGTGATTGAACTTTTAAAATATCAATTTATTGTTCGGGTTTTGATTCGGTATGGTGGGGGAAATTGGATATAGTATATAAGGAGTGGAGAAATCATTTTTTAAAATTTCCTTTAAAATGCTTAAAATTTAATATAATTTAATATGTTTGAATATTTTGCTTTTAAACTGTTGTTATGAAAAATCTTAAAATATCTGTCACTCTCCGTTTCACATTTTGTTGCCAATTTTTATAGAAATAGAAGGACATGTATTCTGCAACAGAGTTTGGGTGAACAGTTATTACTGACTAGAACCAACTATGTAATAATGATGATAATTTAATATAATTCCAAACTATATCAGTTCAGGCTTTGAGAAAAACATTCAACTATTGATCAAGTAATAAGTATACACAGATTTATAATTGAAAAAGCTCTATAGAAGAAAAAATAAATATGTTTTACAATCTATCTAAATATAGCTCAGGCATTCGATAAAGTTTAGCACGAAGGCTTTAATCTAAACTAAAAATAATATTACCTAAATATTAGGTATATATATACTCTCATCATACATAACTGATAAATTATTTAGAATTAAACAAATTTAGTAGTTTCTACACTTAGAAAAGTCAAAGCAGCTGCGTCTGAAGATAGTATCTTGTGTCCTATATTATATTTATTTTATAGAAGTAATTTACCAAGATCAGATAATATAAGTTTCGCTGACGATTGCAGTATGATCCAGTAGACAATGATAATGGCAGTAGCATCCAATATTGATGAAACTATACAAATAAATTACAAAAACCAAGTGATAAACAGTTAAAAGATATTTTTATAGAGCAAAAATGAAAAATTAAGCTTAATGAACATCTGTGGAAGTAAATTTTACAAATAAAGCGTAAATAATCTACCAAACGTAAAATTAAACGTGGTAAATATACCCCAAGAAAACAACGTAAAATATCTAGCAATGATATTAGATGTCAAGCTAAGTTGGAAACAACTCATCGGTAAGAAAACAGCCGAACTATAATCGAAATGTACTGGCTTCTAGGTCGAAAATCTAAATTGCCAATAGAATATAAAATTTTGCTATATATATATAACCAAATAAATAAACTTATTTGGTTGTACGGAATACAGCTACAGGGGTTGTGCAAACAAACAAATATATTCAGAGTATCCAAATTTTGCAAAAATAAAATTTAATGTAAAATCATTAGCGCTCCTTGGTACGTACGAAATTATGATTTACATATAGGCATCTATATTATAAGCGAAGAAATAAAAAAACAGTTACTAAAATATAAAACCCATTTAGAAGAAACCCATTTTTAAAATATAGAACCCATTTTGCACATAAATGTAAAAGCTTCACAACTCCTACATTCTAAATTTAGATAAACCACTAGATTTAGCGATAAACGCAGATCATCTTAATGAAAGTCTGCAATTCCAGTATAGGTATATAAGAGTTAACCCATATTTAATAGTTAGTCTGTCAGACTACTTTTAATATTTTAAAATGGAGCTGGTGTATTTAGCGAAATAAAGTTTAAAATAAATGTGTTGCGTACAGTATTTTTTCAATGATTCTCACCCAAAGCAAGAAATATTATTATGAATGTATTTCTTGTGTTCATTTTTGATGTTTTAAAATTTTTAATCCTATATAAACAATAACTATAATAGGAAAAAGATTTTCCATTTATTTGCAAATATATGATCAAATAAAAATATAATAATTTAATACCTCTTCATTGTATTATGTATATCTAAAAATTACCAATAAATAGCGCTTTTCGTATTTAACACAAAAAAAGAGGAAGTTATCACAACCAAATAATACCATACTCAATAATAAATTAAACCACTTCTATTTAATACTTTTTTTTTTTTTTAAATATAACCTACATTTTTTTTTTTTTTTCAATATCAGAAGGGTTAAAATTTTTTTTTAATATATACATATGTAAATAAAAATTTCAAATGTATATCTAAAAATTAAAGATTTTATTTACATGCTATTTTTAACAAAATCATATAATATATTATTAAGTAATCTTAAATAATAATAAATATGCAATAAGAAAAATTTATAAAAGATATTTTATTTAAACACTTATTTGTTTATAAACTAAATAATTAAAATGGATAATCCCAAAACTATACAAAGAAATGAAATAAGAAACATTGAAAAACGTTTTAAAATAAATAAATAAAATTGCAAAAAAACAAAAAATAAGCAGATCATTAAATATTATAAAAATGTCCACTTAAGATTTGTGTGGGAAAATTAGCATTTTGATTCTATTAGAAAAAAAGAAAACATATACAACAAGTTTATAAATAAAAGTAACAAAATAGATAGGATTTTGTTTTTTTTTTTTTTTGTAAATTAAAAAGCAAAATGTACACTTCACTTTTTTGTTTTTTTTTTTTTTTCCTATAATACAAATCTTTTGTTGGCATTAAGTTTTTGTTTATGTTTTAAACACTTTATAATCGCAACATTCAACAATCCAAATATTGTCGTCAATCAGCCAACCAACAAATTTAGCCAGCCAGCATTTATCCTTACAAAACACAGTATAACGGTTTATTATGAAAAAATATACAAAAAAATATATTAATATATGAAGAATGTTAAAGGATAATCAAAAAAGGATATTATACATAAAGATATGACAGGGACATTATTTTAATATTATAAATAGACTAAATATATATATATATATATATATATATATTATTATTAAAAGGGGCCATGCATTTATAATAATAAAACACATAAATCTTTACTTTATTTTTATACAAATTTTGCCCTAAAGTGTGTATTTATTTAACAAATTAAGTGAGGATTAAAATGACATTTGACAGTAAAATATAATTTTTAAATAGTTTTTTCTTTTTATTTTTTTATTTTTTTTTTTAATTTTAAAAACATTATTTTTATATTTTATATTAATTTAAAAGAATTTAAAATAAATATATATATACATATATACATATATAAATTTATTTAACTTAAAAATATATTAAAAAATTTTGTTTAAAAGTTTGGTAATATTTAAATCTATGTATTCATTTGAAGTGAAAATAAATATTGGATGAAAGGATTAATAATAAAATAAAAAACAATATTTATTCTATTGATGAATTTGTTGAAAAAACTGAAAAAAAAAAATTTTAAAGAAAATTTCGTGGTGAAATAAAACTAAAGGGAATATAAATTTAATAATCGATTTAAATTAAATTTATTTTTTTTTTTTGCTATTCATTCTGATGAAAAGGCATTTAGTATCACACAGAGTTCGAATTTTAACATAATGTCGTATAAAATGTAAATGATAATGTATATATATATATATATAGTATATATACATATTATATAGATTTTATAAAATTATATACAGTCATACTAATATTAATGGTATATATTTAAATTTGTTTTGGTTTTATTTTTTTCTTTGCACAATAGTGAATGTTATGAGTATAAATGAAAAACTTTATGCGTTTTGAATTTTCTTTCAAAAGAAAAAAGAAAAATAAATGATGTTGAAAGAAAATGACTTGAAATAATTCTGAAAAGTTTATAAAAACTTTTAAATTTTTCTAATATTAATTCATTAAAAAAAAAAAAAAATCAAAAAAATAATAAAGTTCATCTAATAACCAGACAAAGATAAGCACATTTTAAATTACAAAGTTAAACAAAAAAACAATTCGACCATCAGCATAGATAGGGCATCGTAGAGTATAAAATTAAAGTTAAAATTTAAATATTTCCTATATTAAAATTTTTACGTTTACATATAGTTTCGACGGAGAATATAAATTCAATTACCTCATGGTATACCTTTCTTACTTTAACTGAAGGTATGTTTACTTAAAGTGAAGACAGTTTTATTTTAAGTGTTTTTTTTTAACTTTAAGGCATTTGTAATAAAAGTTAAAGTAAAATAATACATATATAATATGTACATAATCATATTCAAATAGATATTTATATAACATAAATTACTGAATTAAAAATTCTTCATAAGATCATATGTCGTCACCTAAAGTAAAAAGTATTTACTTAAAATAAATATCTCTTCACTTAAAGTAAAAGGAATTTCAGTTAAAGTAAAAAAAGGTATATTTTATAGAAACTCTGATGTTATATCAGCAATTCAAGATATTATTTGAATTGCAAATAAATGCAGTGCTCCTATAGCGTATGGACTCAAAAATATAAACTTTGAAACCCATATATAATCAATTGTAAAATTCAATTTTAGATTATTTTAGATTACATTTTTAAAAGAAAATTCAGCATATGACAATTCGTTTGTAATTCGTATTTTGGGAATGTGGAACCATCTTCTATCTCATATATTCTCTAAAATTGAGGGTGATTATCAATTTACATAGATTTAAGGGAAATGTGAAAACTTTCGTTTACTACATTCCTGCAAATCTTAAACCTATTTTTACTCCATAAATGACTCTTCCCTTGCCCAAACAGTACAATAGTACTAAAGGTCAATAGTACTAAAGGTAAACATATTGTTTGGTTAAACAGGAAGATGGTGTTTAGTGGATTAAAATCCCCTACATTGATATAGAAATCATGCTCATACTGTTTCTCTTCCAACCAAATCCCGTAAAAAAAAATCAAAAAGTTTTATAACAAGAAATATGAAATCTAATACTCGTAGTTTTTAAATGCACCTAACATAAATCATAATTAATAACATATAAACGAGTATATATAGTGGTGCAGGGTTAAAAGTCCCATAGTCAAAACTCCCATTGAAACTTTTGACTTACCCCTGTGACCCCATACCCCATTTATATATACATATTCTGGAAAAAGAGAGTCTCCGAATGTATATGTGAGATTCTGAATTAGGAGAGATTTTAGAGTAGGCTATAAAATCAGAGTTTCCGTTTTTCCGTTGTATAAATGAATTAGGAGAGATTTTAGAGTTGCTTACAAAATCAGAGTTATACGCTTTTTACAAAATATTTATATATATATACCTATGCGCGATTCTGAATTAGAAGGGTTTTAGAGGTGGATTTGAAGTATGGTTGTACTGCTTTTTCAGAATATGTATAGTTTGTCTATATGGCAAATTTTGATTTTTGTTGGCAAAATTATGGGATATGGGTATTTTGACTCACTTTAGTCACTTCTATCCTTAGCACTGGGACAAAAGTCCCATGGCACTTCTGACTCATTGAAGTGAGACAAAAGTCCCAATCGGACTTTTGACCCTGCACCATACATATATATTTTTTTTTTTCTTGCCACTCCTGTGAGGAGTATAGGGCATCCACTAAGTTATTTATTATTCATATTTGATTAAGCTTGCTTCAGTTTCGTGAATCATTAATTTCACCAAGCCGTTGATTACTCGACTGTATAGCTATAATTGTACAAAAAAGACGTTTCTTTTTTATATCTACACCATCTATTATGGATTATCTTATACAAGAATTATGGCATCTATTATCTTATACATGAATTATTATATATTTTATTATATAGCTATTACAATATGATATTAATTATAATTTATAGGACATATATACTTATTTTTAATTTAATTATATTCTACTATTTATATATATATTATAAGAAAAATCTATACTATTTTTTATTAATCTATATGACGCAGACGGGGTTTGAACACGAGACCTTTCGTATAAAAGGGCGGTATTCAATAATTGATTTACATGTAAACCTAAGGTAAAGGTATATAAAAAAAAAAAAATCTTACAAAAATATTTAATAAAAATATGTACATATATATTATGTATTTCTTTTGTGCAAATTAATGTTACATGAAATAGAATAAGTACTAAGTAGCCACTAATTCCGATTTATTATTTTAAAACAAAAAAAAAAAAAATGTTTTTATATAAATATAAAAATATATAAAAATGCACATTTATATATATAATATAAGTATTTGTATATAAGTAAAAAATGAATAGAATATTTTTAAAAATTTTCATAATAAAATTTTACAAATAAAATAAAAATTTTTTTGCTAAAAAGAATTTGTTGAGTTACAGTATATATACTTGAAGAATTTTTTTTCATTTTATTTTTATATATTTTTTTGATTTTTTGAAAATTTTTGCCAAATTAATTCTAAAATTAGATTTTAATTATAATTATGCGACTAAAATAATTAGATTTTATTTAAAATAAAAAAAAAAATTAAATTATCCGCTTAGTTTTATTGTATATGAATTATATTTTGTAATATAATAATATTTTAAATTTTACTTATGCCGCGTGTATATAATACGTACGAGTATAAATATGAGTACACATTATGTCAATTAAAATTTATTGTAATAAAATTAAAATAAACAAATTATTTAGATTATTATTACTATGTATAAAAAATAATTGAAAAGTAAACATTAATTTAAAATTTTTATATAATAAAATTAAAAATGGCGTTAAAATTATTTCTTTTATAAATGGAATGTATACCTATAACTACAAAATGAAAAGAATCTATATATGTATATTTTCTAAAAAAAAAAAAAAAAAATCTTTTATGTAATACATATATTATAAATAAAAATCATTTTATTTACAATAAAAGTTGTAATGTTTTTTTTTTTATATTTATTTTTTGGGAGTATTCATTTAAGACCCCTTGAAAGATGGCTGAAATTATTTTTAGGCCGTATATATGAGAATCTTATAAAATTTTTGTTTTTATTAAAAAAATTCTATATTACAATTTAGTAAAATCTTATTCTTAAAAGAAAAAAAACATTTGTACAAAATATTTTATTTTAATTATATTATATTTGAAATTGTTAAATTGATGAAGGGATAGTTCCATATGTTGTGATTATGTTCAATATATTTCAAATTATCTTCTTGAAGAATAAAACGTAATTCGGGAATTTTTCATTTTTTTTTTTTTGAAAAATCGTATATCAAAAATATGAAGTACAATTTTGTTCAATTCCGTAAAGTTCAAATTCTGAGAAAAATTCTATGATTTCTTAAAATACATATAATTTTAAACTAAAATAAGAAGTTATAAAATCCCATCTAAAAATTGTACTTTTCTTTTAACTTTTAAAAGGTTTGATATAGTTTTAATTTCAAAATCATGGAGATATTTTAATTATATATATAATATCATATTATGTATATTTACATAAAAAAAATGCTTACATTTTATATAACGCTCCTTGAATATTTTAAAAATAATATATAAAAATCTATATCAGTAATATGTAATGGATCTCTTCTTCTTTTTAGAATATCCTGACATTCCAAAAAATCGCACATTTTTTAATCTCACTTTTCAAAATCTTAATTTCCAAAAATGTCTAAAATTCCAAAAAAAAATTTTCATTTTTTTCAAATAATAAAAAAATTTTTCAAAATAAAAAAAACCGGCGGAACCTGCATAGATTTTTAAAATTTTTTTTTCAACAAAATAAAATATATGTCCTATAAATTTTATTACAAAAATATTAGTACATATTGTCAGTTTTATAGAAAAAAGTGAAAAATTCTGAGAATTGACATCATATGATGTTAAGATAGGCAATTTAACAAAATTTTCTTGAAATAAAATACCATTAAAAAAAAAACATGAATACATTCAAAACAATTTTTCAATTCAAAAGTAAAACTTAATTTATAAAAGCGAGATTTTAAAAATCGCGAATTTAAAAACCCAAATTTTAAAAAACGAAATTTCAAAAAAGCTACATTTTAAGAAGCGCGATTTAAAAAAAGGATGATTTTAAATAAGCGATATTTTACGAAGCGAGATATGAAAAAAGAGAGATTATCAAAAGAGAAATTAAAAATTAAATAAAATTCAAAATAAATTAAAACTACGACGATGCCATTGGAATTTATCTTTGTAGTCAAATACACTTTGTGTAGGATAAGTTTGTAAGATTTATACTTAAAATCTAAGATTTGTATAAATTAATATCCTATAATCTCTAATGTTATAACTTAGTTCTAATTAGTTGGAATTCCGAATGTTAATTAGTTTTAATAATTTGAAAATTATAATGTAGCCAATATCGAAAATAAAATTACAACTATAGAATAAATTTCAAATTAAAATTAAAAATAAAAACTAAATTAAAATTAAAAATAAATTTAATGTCAAATAAAAATATATTTCAAACTTTTAATAAAATTAATTTAAAATAAGAATTAATAAGAATCTAATAATAATAAATTCATATATATTGTTTAATCTATACGACCACACAGCTGATGCTAAGATCTTTAAAATTTTATTATAATCATTATAATATATCATTGTAAATTTCATATTGATAATAAAGAAAAGAACAAAAAACAAAATGTCGAAATTTCTTACGCCATCCTATACATAATTAATATCATATATATATTAATAAAATAAAATACAAAAAAAAAATTGCATAATATAATAGATGGCGTATAAATAAAAATATTTTTGTTTCATATAGTGGTGTACAATAACTGCAATCGACTAATCGCAACGGCTTAAGAGAAACTAAGGATTTCTGAAAACTTCTGATTTTGAAACTGAAACTTCAATCAAATATATAAATAATAAATTACTTAGTAGATGCCATATGTTCCTTATGAAAGGCAAAAACAAAAAATAAGCTTCAGCAAAAAAAGATTGAGTAAGCCAGAATTCGGTCATACACTTAAATTTATTTCTTAAAAATTCATTTTATATATTATTATTTATATAATTTAAAAAAAAAAAACGTGTGAGAAAATTTTGCAAATTTTAATAATTATAATTTCCTATCATTATAGACCTAGAACCATCTAATATAACCTCAATTTATATATATAAACAATATATTAACACAAATGTTTTAATCTATATATTTTATATACGATTAATTTTATTCTTTATTATATTTTATAATTTTACTATTCTATAACTCAACATTTAATTGTAATTCAGAAAAAAAAACAAAATGGGGAAAAAACATTTTTTATTAAGTTTTAATTAATTTGTTAATTTTAGTGTTCTTGTTCTCAAATATTCTAATTTTATATTAACAATTTTTTGTTTTTTATATATAAATTCTTTATATATACGTATAAAAAAAAAACAACGACCACGCAATTTGACATACAGTATATGTATATAATAATTTGTAAAAACTCCGACGGAATTACATAAAAAAAAAAAAACACAAAAACCGACGCGGAATCAACATTTTTTTTAATAATATTAAAATAATTAATTATATTATATATTTATATAAATTTTATTACATAATGTATACATAATTCTTTATTTATATTTATGATATATTTAATTTTTTAGTTGTTACCGATATAAAAATTAAAAAGTTACCTTAAAAAAAAAAAAAAATGATTAAGTAAAATTTTATAAAAAAAAAAAAAAAAAGAAATCGCTATAAATTTATAATTAAATAATAAGCTTTTTTTTTTATAATTTATTTTTTTATTTATATTTTTTTTTTGTTATAATTAAAAAATTAAAATTTTATTGTTAAAAATTCTTTAACATAATTAATATAATTTTCAACTTGACAACAATAATGAAAAATATACACAAAATATAATTAATGCAATTTTTATATTTTTAAAATATGCCTGGCAGTCCTTGTTTTTTTATTTTAATTCTATTTTTTTTTTATAACTATTATATATACAAATATATGTATATAAATATACGTATGAATCTATTTATACTTATATCTCTCCAATATATATATGAATATATACTCTTATTATATACATATTTTGTTTTTTAATTAATTTTATTTCGTTAATTTAAAGATGAAAGATAATGGCGTTACATTAACACTTTTCATATAATTTTCTTCTTTTTTTTTTTCTCTTTTTTGCTGGTTTTATATATAATATTAAAAAAAAAAATTAAAACAATTAATTTATATGCATACATGTACATTATGTATATAAATATTAAAGTATGTAAATTTATAAGGTATAAAATAATAAAAAAAAAACAAGAAAATATTAAAATAATATGGAAATATATGAATAAACTTAACCAAGCTGTTTTATAATCACAAAGCCACTAAAAAAATGTTTATAATAATAATAATAATAATAAAAAAAAAAAAAAAACTAAAAGATATGCATAGAAAATATTACACAGAGAGAGAAGCACTAATTTTATTAGTAAAGGAAACTGTTATATGTATAAATATACATTATACACACGGATTTATGTATAAAATTATATCCTTATATAAGAATAAATAACTTTATCAAGAACTTTGGTTCTTCTTGTTTATTTAATATATACGTTGATATGTAAAAATGAAATATTTTAACAGACATTATCTTATTTTAAAGAAATTTTCGTTGAAAAATTTAATACTTTTTTTAATCAATTTTATTAATTTATAAAATTTATTACGCCAATAGTTATGCAATATTTCTACCATAAGAATAATTTTCGAAATATTTTCATTTAATTGAGATTCGTTGGGGTGATAATGACCTAGTTGTTCAGTACGTAGTTTATTAACCGAGGTATAGTATTATATATTGAAATTTTACGCAGGTATAGCAAGTTTTATTAATTAAAAACAAATTCTGATTGCTATCAAATAATAGTGTTATATAATCACTGTTCGATTAACCTACAAGTAAACTAAGCACTTGTTTAGGGGCCACGTGATAATTGGAGCGTCACACAAATTTTGCAATGACGAACAGTGTCACTGTACTCCTGTAGTTTTCTTGTACTCCGACATCTGATTACGAAGATATGGGGGGTTCTTAGAGTATGTTATTACATAGTCATAGGTTGTTTAAGAAAATGCCTGTAGTCCTTAGGACATTTATGAAACTTAATCCGGCCCTGTATATAATATGAATAAAATAAATAATATTACAGTATAAATTTATAATATAGTATTCAACGTATAATATAGCCCATGACTACATACTATATAACCGATTGTTTTGTAATATTGCATTATCCTATATATGTAACTTGTAATATTAATATAAAATAAATAAAATCATTTGATCATAGCATACATATGGCCGCCTTTTAAATGTTGATATTGTGTTTTTCATGAGTCTTGACATTTCCCCTTCCTTTGAAGGCTCTTCCAGTATGAAAGATAGAGTTATAATCACCTAAATAGCTAAAACTTTCCATACAATTATTTCACATAAAAAAAAACCCATATCTAACGGATTATTAAATCGGACTATTCAATTATATATTTACATTGTTTATGGAAATTATCTAAAGATTAAAATAATCGTACAACTCTAATCAACTCCTAATATTATTTTACACAGATAAAAATTTGAAAATGTTTTTTATTGTAATTAGTATACAAAAATTAGTACACACCTACCTAGTATATAAAGACGAGATAGTTCTAAAATTTATGAGAATGCACAAATATTTTTTTCCCTATAAAAATATAACGGCGGTATGAAATAATACCCCTATAATAACGACTAATCGTAATGTCGTAAAAAAAAATTAAATTATGTACAGAACAAAAATTGGTATGACAAACAACGCTGCATAAAATGAAATAAAGTCGCAAAAATTCAGCCATTATTTCATTATCTGCGGCGTTATATAGTGCGGCGTTTCATTTCTTTACGGGATTATTTCATTCCATTACAGGGTTATTTCGTATTTTTTTTTTTACAATTGTTTCATTATTTTGTGACGTTATTTGATTTACATATTTTGGTAAATCTTTTTTTTATAAAAATATATATTACGTAATTTACTTGCCGGGTGCAAAAATAAAATTTATTAAATGGATATATAGTGTGGGGCAGCGCAAGTTTAAAATTCAAAAATGGAATAACGCCACAATAAAATTAAATAACGCCACAATATAATAAAATAAAAAAAGAAAATCACATAAGGTCGCAAAAAAAAAAAAAAAATGAAGAATCTGGCGTTATTTCATGCCATCTGTAATAAAATAACTAAGACAATTTTTTATATAGAATTATGCTAAAATATATTTTTTTTTATACAAGTATATTATAATAAGAATGTAGAGTCTCACTTTGTCAATTTTCTATTTTTTTCCACTATAAGATACAAAAATTCAAAGTCTAAAATTTGAGTTAATTGATTTGGTTTGTGAATGGCTCATATATTATAATAAAATAACTTTTAAACATTCATATATGTAATATTATATTATAGTGTATAAAGTTGTATTTTTTAATTTTAACCATAGAGGATTTTATCTTAACATCTCCGTTTTTTTATTATTTTTATTGTAATTTCTTTAAAAATTTTTTTTTTATATTATTTCCTATTTCTTGCCTGTTTTTTTGCATTTTTCTTCAATCTTATATTTGTTTTTTTTTTTATTGTTTCTATATGGAATTTTTTTTATATAAAACACCAAAACAAAACAAAAAAACACAAGAAAAAATAAAAAAGAAAATGAAAGAAAAAATAAAAATGGAAAACAATATTGTTTTTGTAAAAAAAAAAAAAACACACAACACATTGTTAAAGTAAATCCTACCAATTAATTGTTTACTATGAAAAAACATGTGGTCTAAATTCCTAGTGCTTATCTTCATTTATTTTTATTTTAGTTTTTATATGTTTTTTGGAATTTATTTTAATTATTTTTTTGTTTTTTTAAAAAAACAAACTACTTTTCAATGTGCATTGAATTCATATAAATATACATATATATATGTATATGTATATGTACCAAAAAAAAATTTATTTATAAAATAGTAAAAAAAAAAAAAAAATAGAATATGAATTTTGAAATAAATTATAAAGCTACACACTTATAATATTTTAAAAAGCGCATATTCAGAAATTTCACCATTATATTAATATCCAAGGATAACTGATAAATAAGCAAAAATTCAACACAAATATATGATTGAGTGTGTAAGTACATCCTTTTTATGATATTGTGGGAGTTAACTTAAGATATATTTTCTAGTTTTTGTTTTTTTTCAAATCCAAATAAAAAATAACGAATAAAAAAGATTTATTTTATATGTAGTAGTATTATTACAGGAATATTTATTGAAAATTTCCCCTTCATACATTTATTTTTTATTTTTTTGTTATTGTAAGATGTGTAAAGAATTGTATTAATATACATATAATAATATTAATACATATATACATAAAATAAATGTTAACAATACTATATAAATATTTTTGTATAAATGTGTTATTTATATATACATATACATATATATTTACAAACAAATTAATATTAACTTATTTACTTATTTATATTTGTATGTATGTATATATATATAAGTGTATAATTTGATATACATATATTCATATTTTTTTTTGTTATAATAATGAGATGTTTGATAAAGTGTAATGTGTACTATTATCAACATTATTATTGTTATTATTATTATTAGCAACAACGTAAAGCTATTCAAAAGAAAAAGAAAATAAATAGAGAATTATTAAAGGAAATTAAGTCACACTTGCGAAAATTAATTAAAATTTTATATATATATATATATATATATAATTATATATACCTATAGGTATAATTATTTTATGTTATATTTAAATTTCAATGTTTTATGAAATGTATATTAAGTAGATTATATACATAAGTACATATTATTGTAAGTATAAAAGTTTATTTATAAATAAAAAAATATGTATACATACATATATACAAAACAAATTTTATGTATTTTATTATGTATTATATCGATGTACACAAAGGATATTATCATATACTTATGTTACTTGATAATATGTTACTGAAATTTAAATACAAAATATTTTTTTTTTTTTATATTATGTTTTTTGTATGTATATATAAATTATTTATATAAAAATATTTAGTTGGGTTTTATAAAGAAAATGTATATATACATACTTAAATATACATTTATATTATTTTATATGTATATAATACAAATATATATACAGTAAAATCTTTTTGATATTTAACATATTCAAAATAAAATCCTTATTTACTTTTTAATCAAATTTAATAATGTGAAAACTCTGCTTTGACAATTATTAAAAGGAATGATGAGATAACACTCTATGTTGTCATGTTAGAACAAATATATTGAGTCCAACTGTGTAATGATAATTTGACAGTTAATTTATAAGCAATTTTCTCAAACAAAAAAAAACGAAATGTAAAACGTCAAATTAATGAAAACGATAGCTTTCTTATAACATTTTGTTTTTTATTAATTTAGATTTTAGAGGGTACTTCTTTGGGCTAATTTTGCAGAATTTTGATCAGAGCTTATTCAGAGCTAAGATTTGATAAGAAAAAAAAATGCCTAATATAAAAAAGACATTATGCAACCATTGAACAAAAAAAAAATTAGATTAATTACTGACTAAGCTTATCAAATAACATCATGTTAAATTCTTCGTGATATTTTTAATCGAAATGCTGCACTTTCTTTAATCTTTTTTTTTGTTAACTTCGAAAAATAATGAATAGTGAATGAATATAATATTAAATTATAGTTGAGCCAACTTTTTTAAATTTTCAAATAAAATTGTTAACATCAGATTCTATTTTTGACATTAGAAACAACAATTGGATTGTGACTTTCTTTTGGTTGTATAAGATATATGTTTTTTTTTTTGGAATAATCGTAAACTGATAAAGAGTACGATCCCTTGATCAACTTGTGGAACTTTAAAACACAAAAGAGCAACTCATTTTTAAACCATAAACAATAGGTTAAACAATCTTTAGTACTATATTGTACTGTTTCGGCAAGTTACTTATAATTAAAATTATACAATGGATGAAACCGACTAAAAAATGTTCTATAAGATTTGAAGAGCTATTATTTTAGTTCAAAAATCTTTTTCTAAAATTTGTATTAAAAATATCACTACTTGGTTATATATTGAATCATTTTTTTTTTTTTTTGAGTTACTAACAAAAACTATTATTTAAAAGCCTAATTTTATGTTTATATATGATTTTTGTTATAAATGTATTTAATGATTAAATATATGGGCTTGAATATGAGCGAAATAGGCTTGACGAATGCATATAAGTGTGTATATAAACACGATTTTTCGAAATGATTTCGAAGTTCCTTAGAGAATATACGTTTTCAGTTTTAGTATTTAATTTTATAATATTTTGGTGTGCAGTGGAAATGATTGTTCGATTGTTTTAATAAAACCTTAAAATTTAGTTTAAATAAATTCCATTAAAAATTTCTTAGCTAGTTCTTAAATCAAATGTCATAATTTCAATAACTTTCAGTATAGGTATTATATATATAGAAGTGCACTTTTAATCTAATATTTTTTTTTTAAATATACACATACCTATATATACTTATTTTAAAAAAATATTTTAAAATTCATGAATATTGTTTAATATCCAATAAATACTAAAATCAATTAGGAAAATCCGGAAAATTTCTTTTGTAAAAGTATTTTTTGCATGAAACACAAGCTGAAATGATATTTTCATAACGTTAGAATATTTTAATATTGTATTTTAAATATTAGATTTTACTGTATAATATTATCTATATATGTACATAAGTATATATTAATAGTTAGATTTTGAATGTATATACGTATATCTATATATATATTACATATTATATTATATAGAAAGAAAGAGATAGAGAATTAAAGGAACTGGATAATATAAATGTTTATTCAAGTAGCTGCTTATATAATTCCCTTTGTAAAAATTGTTTTCTTTTTTCAGATACAAACAGTTCCTTTTTTTTTTTTGCTTGTTTGTTATTATTTTTTTTTTTTTTTTTTTTTGTATGTTTTTTATTGTATTTTTGTTAAATTTTGTAAATTTTGTGGAGTTTGCTGTTTTTATTTTTCTTTATATTATTATTTTTTATTGTATACTTTGTTATTTTGTAAGTCAAAACGCTGTTTTATTTGTATTATAAAAAAAAAAAAAAGCAAAAACAAAAAAAGAAAAAAGAAAAAATAATATAAAATATAAAATAAAATATATAAGAATATATAAATATATAATATTACATTGTATTTATAACTTATATCATAATATAAATATGAGGCTTTGTTAACAAAATTAATAATAAAAAAACAAAAGTGAAAAATGAAAAGAAAACAGAGAAATTTCTATCCTGTGATTTTGTTTTGTAAAGAGGATGAAAAAAAAAAAAAAATTAAAGTAAAATAATAATAATTGTATGTAATATTATTTTATATATAGAATATATTTTTCATAATATATATTATAAATATGTATATAAAATTCCGAAATATAAATATATAGGTTTTAATTATTTTTTGTTTTCAAAATGGGGGATGAAAAAAAAAACCTTTGATCTTTTTTTTTTCCATGTAATATCAATTTTTTTTTTTTTTTTAATATTGTTAAATTTTTTTTATTTAGATATATTTTGGGATTTTTTAATGTTTTTCTAGTTTTTAAATAATTATTTATTTCTCTTATTTCTTTACAACTTTAATTTTATTTGTATAAAGAATAAAAATTTAAAAAATTTTTTTTTTTTTTTACTATATTTTTAAAAATGCATCAAAAAGTTAAAAAATAAAAATTTAAACTTTAAAAAATATAAGTTGCAATAATTATATTAAATTTTTGTTTAAAATAAACGATAATTTACTAAAAATTTGGTTTAATTTTTGTAAATGTTTGAGTTCGGTTCATTTTCGAATGAATTAAGACTAATATTTTAAAGACCAATTTTTTTTATAATGATATGTTATTAATAATACATAATACATTTTTAGGAAAGAGGGAAAGTGGCAAACATTTAATAATTATATAATATTATGTGGAAAACTATTTGTTAAATTTTAAAGGTTTTATGAAATAAAGAAATATTAATTTATATATAGGTAGTTTTTTTTTTAGTTTATTCCCCTGCGACATAAATGTAACAAGGAAATTACACTTTTTCCATAGATGTGGCTATAAATGTCGTAAGAAGAAATTATTTTTACGACTTGTATGGGATTCGAACCTACACTCTCTCGGTATCTACAGCGCATTCCATATACTCTTATTCACTAGGCCACCGAGATCCTTTATGTATTAATGAACTAATAGTGTTGTATTGATTCTATACCAAGTACTAAAAATTATTAATAAATAATTGTATGATTATAATTTAGTATGTATATAGTTTTATAATATATAGTTTTAAAAATATGAAAACGTTCAAAAAAATTTTTTCAGATCATAAAATAGGTAAAGTACCTATATATTTATTCCGTTATTTTGATCTTCGCCTTTTGTGACCTTTTAAAAATAAATAAATATTAGTATCTAATTTGGTTTTAGTCTAACTAATGATTTTTAATTTAAATTTTCATTAAATAAAAAAAAAAAAATAGAAAAAAAGCAAAACCAAAAATTAGTTGAACCAAAATTCCATATTTGGTTTCAGAAAATTAAAAATGTTAAAATATATTTTAAAATCCATATGTAACTTAAAGATTTGCAGATCTTATCACAATATTATTTAACAAACGTGTTAGAATACGTATACCTAACAATTTACAAAACTAAATTATAGTCTTGTTTTAAATATTATATTATTATATATTGTTAAAATGGTAAAATGGTAAATGTTCTAATTAAATAAACTTAAAAAATTATAAATAAACAATATTCAAAAACTTAAGAGATACAAAAAACACTGCATTTTAATTTTAAGCATTTTAGCATTTGTGTACAAGAAATCTCCGACTTGTTTTTGATTGATATAAAAATATATATGTAATAGATTTTTGGTTTTAGAATTTGAAATATATACGTTTGACATATTATTTTAATAGATTCAGGACTTTATGATTGAAAACA
This sequence comes from Poecilobothrus nobilitatus, assembly GCA_947095535.1. NCBI lineage: Eukaryota > Metazoa > Arthropoda > Insecta > Diptera > Dolichopodidae > Poecilobothrus > Poecilobothrus nobilitatus. The sequence goes on from OX352773.1 coordinate 163,778,808, forward strand.
CATATAGAGAACGTAAACTTCCATCAACGAACTTTTTTTCTTATATGATTACAGGCTACTACAGCATCAACTTGAAAATTGAAATCATATTTCATTAGTATATTCTACTAGCAGGGTTACCCTGCGTTGACCGCAGAAAAATTAAAAATTTTTGAAATGTTTTTTTTTTTTAATTTAAATTATAAAAATTTTTTTTTCATGCCTATTAGACAAAATACAAAATACAATTTCATGCCTATTAGACATGATTGCGGCGGAAATAAATCAGATTCGCAACTATTTCCACCTCAATAATTTTCCTGTCATACAAAACGCAAAACAAATACGGAACGGTAAAAATGTTTGACATTTGAAATTATTAAAAAACTTAACAGCATATGTTTTTTACATTTTTATACTTTTACTAGCACAAAATAATTTTGTGGTTTTTAAAAATTAAAATACAATAAAGGATTTCATTTTGAAATTTCGTAGAATGAAAATTCAAAATTATTTTGTCTTTTCCCTATTTGTCCTATAGAATTTTCAAAATCTTGATAAAATATTTATTAAAAAAAATGTTTAATACTTATACAAATTTTCTATTTTTTTCAAATTTTTTTTTAAATTTAACCGAATTTTTGCACCTCAGCAATACTTACAAAAAAAAAGTAGCACAGATATACCTCAAAAAATTTATCGTCTCGTAATTATCCTGCTACGTTTTGAATAATAGCTATCCCAAAAACTTTTATTTATATATTTCCCGGCTGCAATCTCGTTTGCGTTTTGTGTAATAGGTGTGAATAATAAAACAAAACAAAAAAAACTTCAACAGGCTATCGCATGCCCAAAACAAGTTAACTAAAGTTAACTATATAACTTTTGTTTCGGAACACACAACCACAAAAATTTTAGAGATTTTAAATAACTTTTATTAGCAGTAGCTTTTATTTTTAAGAAATAATGCTTTTACGAAGTGTTCGGTCAAAAGGTTTAGATAGAAAAATAAACATTGTACAGAGCTTAATAATGTAAATATGAATTTTACTTGGAAAATTAAAAACAAATCATTGAAAAAACTTTTGAAGTTGGTCGAAGAGAAGCTGGAACAGATTAATGGATTATAATCTAGATTAAATGATGAATTCTAGATGAATGAATTCAGTGAAATTCTTTTCTAAGGAGCAAATCTTGTGCCAATTTTGGAGATTAAACTGTTAAACTAATTAAAATTATCAGTTTGTGCCGAAACGGATTACCGGAACTTAATGAAAGTTTGACATCGATTTTCTTTAAGACCATAAATTCATTTCGCAAAATTGGACAGAAATCAAATGGAAACAAAATCTTTTTTAGCAGAGATCGTCTTTTTTGAACTTTTTTGATCTGAACATTTTCAACTCAATCAAAGGGTTTAAGCAGAACTCAAAATAATTAAAAAAACTATTTTGGGTTTTCGTGTCCAAACGGGTTACCGGGTTACATATATAACGGGTTACATATATGTAACAAAAACTTGTTCCCGGTTTTCAAACCATAAAATTACCCCACAAAATTGGATATGAATTGGAAACAAAAATTTTTTTTGGAAGCCCGCCGGGCCAAATCGATTTAATATATTGCAAACAAATTCGTGAATTATAACGAAGAAGAAAACCTGGGCAAATTTTGAACTCAAACGGTCGAACCGTTTAGGTGCGACATCGGTTGATTAACAACTTTAACAGACCCTAGCCTATAATAATTTCCGCGTTTCATAGAATGTTCATGTGAAATTTGCTTACAATCGTGCCGGTTGTTTTCACGTGCATCTCAGACAAACAAACAAATACACTTTCTACTTTATATATTATATGGGTTATTTTATACATTCCCTAAAATAACTATCAATTTGCGCGCGCAGACATAAACCGCGAGAAAAAAAAAAATTTCCCTTTATGAGAATTGAAAGTCCAATTTATATTCTTACTTTTAATTTGTATTCTTACTCCAATTTATATTATATACATTTAAACTTTTCGAAATTATGTTTACATATATATGTTACCTATATATAGTCGCTGATAGAGAAAGTTCTGCTGGCAGTTCCGCAACTGTCCAAGTGCTCATTACTCCTCGCATGTAGTTACCGGTTTTACAGGTGTTTGAATCATTTCCAATCGATAGGTTGTCCCTAAATTCTAGTTCATTAATATTGTTTTAAATCTTATTGCCTTAACGTCTTATACTTATGCTGTATTAGGCCTTATACTCAGGCTTATAAGTATTTGAAGTATATTGGCAAGTAAAATATAATTTTATATTATATAGAGTTCGAAAAATTCTTATGAATTGAATTATTTTGAATATTTTTAATGTAATTTTTCTACTTAATCCTTAATATTCTATATAATATTTTTTCTTTCTATTTATAACACTTCCTTTATTTAAAATAATATAATAAATTTTAATAAAAGATTACAAATTTTAAAACGCAGATCCACATTTGAGTTGGTAAAATTCAAAACAATCAAAAAAAATTTATTAAAAGGTTTGGTTCTTCGTGATTTTCGATAATTTCCAACTAATTTTTTTAATTTGTAAATTTTATTTTTAAATTTTTTCACAAAAAAAAAATGATTAGATCTTTTAAGTTTTAATTTAAGTATATTATTAAAATATACTAATATAAAATATTTGATTAATTTTAATTTAATAAAAAATATTAAATCAGAATTCAAATAATATGATTTTTAAAGAGTGTTGATTAAAATGATAGAACATAAAACTATTTTAGAAAAAAAAAAACAAAAAGAAATCTAAGGATATCTTTTAATTAAAAATTTACGTCCATATAATGTAAAGAATTAATTTAATTTTATATGATTTTTATTATCTATGTGTTTTATTTTATTTTTTTCATCCTTATCTATAATATATATATACATAATATATTCTATTTAAAAAAATATTTAGATATATACATATATCTACGTTATTATATAAAATATATATATTGTCTTTACATGTAACACGATCATATTGTTTTTGATTGCAAATTGAATCAAAGGATTTCAATAAGTATATTTATATATATATATATATGGGCACTTATTTATACATACATACATACATATTATATTTGAATATTATTTGTATGAATATAAAATATATGTTTTGTTTCCTTGGTAAATATTAAAACGTCAAGAATGGTGTAAAGTCTAAAGCCACTTCACTATTAATCTTCTTGCCTTTTTTTGTTTTTTTTTTTCTTTTTTTAAGTTTTCTTTTTCTCATGTAAAAAATGAAAGAGAAAAAACAAAAAACAACAAAATATAAAATATAAAATGCTGCAGCAACGTTTTTTTTTATTTTTTGCTCATTTTTATTTTTATAAGAAAAAACGATAGAAAGAAAACTAAACAAAAATTGAAAATAAAAAAAATAAAATTAAATTGGAAAAGAATCATGAAAGAAAAGAAACAAAAAAAAAAAAAAAAAAAAACAAAAAGGATGAAAAACTTTTTAACAAAAGCATTATTCCAAAAATAAATAACATTTACTTGGGTATTGCTTGTTATGCTTCTCACATTTTATTAGAAAGGTTTAGTTAATGAATTTTCATTTTCATTTTCATTTTTTTTTTTATATTTGTTTTTCTTTTTTCAAACAGTCGCTTAGTTATTTACCCAATTGCAAAACACTTCTTTATTTTTCTTCGAGTCCTTTTAATATAGTACGTACTTATTTTGGCTTCCATTATTGATTTATATTACAAACACAGAACATTTTTTTTGTTTTTATTGTTTTTATTTAATTTTTCTTTTTCATTTTATATGTTGTGTGTTTTGTATATTTTTAATTTTTTTTTTTTTTTTTTTTAGGATTTTGTTTGTTTAATTTTTGTTATTTTATTTTGATATAAGCCAATAGTGAATATTTCTGTATGTATCTGTCTGGAGTTCATTTTATCCAAAATGTCTATATATGCAAGTACATATTCAACATTACTGTATCTATTAATAATATATGTATATATATATACATATAATAATATTAGTGTTTCATATTTCCCCTTCATTTTCACTTTACTATTGTTTTTATTTTTTAATATACATATATATATGTATATATAAATATGTAATATGTATTATAATGTATAAGTGTATTCAGTTTTTTTATTATATATACATCAATGTATTTTTGCGTCAAATTTAAAGTTTACTCCTTCGCCTTAACAAAGAATATATATGTATGTATGTATGTATATAAGTCATATATTGTTTTCAACACGATATTTATATTATAAATTGAATTTTATTATTTGATATCCTTTGTCCTTTACAGTTTAGAACAAGTAAATAAAATGAAAATTTTAGCTTCCTATTGCTATTCGAAAAGTAACTTTTAACCGGAAAAGAAGTACTTGTTCGTTTTTTTTTTTTTTAATTTTACAAAAAGTATTCCAAAATACAGCAAAAACAAATATATATCGGTTAAATAATTATTATATTTATATATAAATATTATTTTTACATATACTATATACATAAAATAATAGTTTATATTAATTTAAGCTAGTATATTATTATTAATTATAAAAATATTAATTAAAAGTGAAAAAAAAAAATATTAAATACAAAAAAAAATACGTTTTAAAACAAAAATTGAACATACGTTCAATTAAACAAAAAAAAAAAAAATGAAAAGAAGGATAATTAAAAAATCAAGAAGGAATAAAAATAATATTATAAATTTTTTTTAAACTTTTTTTTTTTTTTTTTAATTATGTGAAAATATTTAACATTTACAAAATTTAAAAAAAAAAGAAAAATATTTTTATTATTAAATATAAACAAAAAAAAAAAAAAAAAGTGATAAAATAATTTTTAAACTATAAAAAAAAAAAAAATATATATATAATAAGAAAGATTTTAAAAAATATATATTATATATATATATATATATATGTTTATATGTGTATTTCGCTATTATCAATATTATTATTACTATCATTATTATTATTATTATCATATGCATAATATATGGTTATATAAAAATATATGTAAATGGATATATAATGGAAAATTTTTCCACCACCACCAATACCACAACAAACATCGTTTTGTCAAATTCATTTGATTCTCAGTCATCATTTTCTACTGTAACTTCATCAACACCAGCATTATTAAATGAAGAAAATAAATCACAATCATCACAAGATAATTTAGTTAAACCACCATATTCATATATTGCATTAATAACAATGGCTATACTTCAATCACCACATAAAAAATTAACTTTAAGTGGAATATGTGATTTTATTATGAAAAGGTAAATTTATTTATTTAAGTTTTTTTTTTTTTTTTAATCACAATAAATTTATTAAGAATTTTTATTTTTTCTTTATTTATTTCAATAAAATTAATATTGTATAATAATATTTCATATCTTAACTTAAACTGTTTGATCTCTTAAACATGTAATTTGATAAATCAAATAAAAAAAAAAAAAAATTAAAATTTTAATATTAAAGTTAAAATGTTTGTATGTCCTTTTTTATATTATAATCGTTGCAGCATTGTAAAACAATGTTTTAGATATTTAATATAATAGGCATATACATTATATATACAATATAGATTTAAAAATAAATAAAATGATACTAAAATTTCTGTATAGTGAAATAAAATGATACTAAAATTTCTGTATAGGAATATCTAAGATAAAAGGAACAAATCATTAATATAATAAGGTTTATAATAAAAATCATATAAAAATGCTCCTAATTGTTTTACATATACATACATACAAGGATTTAAAAATTGAATAAAAAAGATAATTGAAAATCTTAAGATTTAATTTAAAACATCTTTCGTATTATTTGTTAATTTAAAATAATCTTATAATCTTAATATTTTGAAGTTACAATGCTCCAAATAAAAAAATAAAAAAAATTATTGAAAAACTTTTAAAAGTGTGTCCTTAAATAACAAAATAATAATTTTTAATCTTAAAGAAGAATTTTGGATTTAATTAAATATTAATTAATTAATAATAATAATAAAATTAAACTTTTTGAGTTAATTAAAATAAATAAACAGTTAATCACTTATTTTAAAAGTGTTTCGTCCATTAATACTTTATGAGCAATCTTTCATGAGCATATATAGGGTTGAATTAAACTGTAAACAAACTAATAAATCAATCTATAAAATATGACAGGTTTCTAAATTGTTTTGGTTAATTTATTTATTGGCCTTAATAGCCTGATTTAACCCTATGTAAACCTTAATTTAACATTCTATAATTACATTATATTTTTTACAATATAAAAAAATGTATCCTATATATTGAATGATAGGTAATAAATAATTCTGAAATTAATTATTTTATTAATAGGTACATATAATATTTTCAATTAATACAAGAACTGTCATTATGCTGTTTGTAAATTGCCTTATTAAATAATTTATCGTAAATTATACAGAGTATACTGTGCAATGAAATTCGAATAGCTAAAAATATTCAATTTATTATATTTTTTATGCATAAAAATATTAACATAAATGACTAAATTTTATTAATTTAGTACAAATAATATTTAATATGATGGCCGTTTGCATTAATAACCGCTGCACCGCTGCACATTTTTCATGAAATAAAACAAGCTTTCAATGACATCATCGCTTATACTTTCGCAATAGATTTTAATTTGCTCATTCTCGTTACCATTGTATGCTAATATCTTCTGGTTATTTTGGCGTATCATCCTCATAACCTATAAATATTATAAATGAGGTCGACAGTTGTGTTATATGGGAGCACTCCAAAGTACAATATATACATATATTTATTTAATTACTGCTTAAGTTCTAATTAAAAAAAATATTTAATTAGTAATGCTGTTAAATATGGATGAGTTTTATTGAAAATATAAATTTATTATGTAAAAAAAAAAAAATTGAATTACTTTTTTGGCTGTATGCGCTACCGTATCATTTGATTTAAATATTGAAATATAAAGCTGTGAGTTTCTACAAAAGTTGTTGATTTTAAGTGACTTTTCAAAACATTCAGGTAGATATTTGCTGGTGTTTATCGATTTATAAACATAAGTTTATCTAAACTATTACTACTGTCTACTGAAGCACCCCACACTATTAAGCCTTCTGTTTTGTTACAGGTGGGAAACTTGGACATGCCATAAATTTTCTTCTTTGGAAAAATTACATAATTTATAATAGTTGCATTATTATCTGAATTATTCAATACAACTGAAAAAGTGGCAGTATAGGGAGTCATAAATTCTACCTATATAGAATACAATTTTTTAAACTATTTAACTGTAAGGATTTCATTGCATAATATGCATAATATGCATATGAACTCTTTTGATAATTGCAGTTTTAAGAACTTATTTTTATTTTCCTTTAGAGGTGAAATATTTACAAGGTATTAAAAACTCTAGTTATTTTTTTTTTCACTTTTAATCTTTGTACTTTTAATCCGAACGTTTTTATTTATATTGAATATCAAAATTCTACTTCAATATTTTTCCTGTTTTTTTTATAAGCGCTATTTATACTTTAATTAATTTTACATTATTAAAAAATTAATAAACAATTCATTATAATTCCTAATAAATTGTAACAAAATTTAGATACAAATATTGTTTAAATAATTAAATTCCAAAGCAAAGGCAATAATAGTTTTAAATATTAAATACATTTATAGAAAATTCCTAAAACATACATTTGCGCTGAAAGGATTTTGTTAAGGTGGTTCATGTGGAAAAATAATTATCGTACACTGTACCAAACTGTTCACATATTATAATGTATAATATTACGTATACGTATATACCTTTCCTTTTTCCTGTACTAGCTTTTTCCTCACAATTGCATAACAACTTTTAATAGCATTCGAGACATCCATAAAAAAGCGTCCGATGCAAAGTATTATGATCAAAATTGTAAAACAAAAGCTTTTTACAAAGTATCACGATCCAAATTGCATTCTGAAGTTTATACAATGCCTACGATGTGCGTTTGTTTAAAACTTTTGCATCTAAAATTTTCTGGACACTTTTATTTTATCTTTGACAATTTGATAGTGAATTTGAATGAATTAATAAATTTTTTTCTGTTGTTAAGTGAATTAAAATATTTATTTATGTTATTTATTTCAATTTTCAATGTTTGTTATTGTTATTTAACCGGCGAAAAAGTTCTAAATTGTTCTAAATTGTATTACATTTACTTTGCATTTAGACTCGAAACATCGGTTTTACAATGGCATTAAAAAACTTTATGTGTATTTTTAGCACATACAAACGCTTTTTTTATGCAATTTGGAAGTCACGATTATATGTACATACGTTCATTAAAACACTATGTTCGTTAAAATGTTGAAATCTCATTAAAAACTTTAAAAAAAAACCGAATTAAATGTAAATTATAATTATAACTTTTTGTTTTAAAGAAAATTCAAATATATTGACATAGTAAGTATAGTCTTTGGGTTTCCAATATGGATTCCAAGTGTCATACGACGACACCTTGATTTTGGTTTTTAAAATATGAAGGTTTTCTCCACTTTGTATAGTTGAGTATTTTATAATAGGTACTATAAATTATTAAATTACAACATATTAAATTATTTGCAATTGTTCTTCTGCATTTTATTTAAAAGACATATTATGATATTATACCATATAATACATCTCCTTGTTACTTACTTAATAGTCATTTTCTATTAATAATTTAGTTTAGTGTTGGTACAGAATAACAGATGTATGTGCATGTGCATAGATAATTCTATTCTTTTAAGAGAAATTTATGTATATTTATTTTTTTGATATATTTATTTATTTTTCAAAAAATTATTAAATACATACTTATTACATACATAATATACATAATATCAAACTAAAGGTGGAGCAACAACATCACCTTGCATCTATGCTACCAATTAAACATACATATTTTCACAACAACCTGCAAATAAGTAAAAAGATATACAGTAGAATACATTTAAGAGCAACATTCAAAATTATACACATATTTGGTGTTGTGCTTTTATTCTTAAAAAAAAAAAATTTTTTTTAAAAATTAAAATAACATTATTGCCAAATAAATTATATTTATTTGATCGAAAATTAAACTTGTTTAAAAAAATTTTGAAATTTTATATCTCTTCACATTCTTTCTACGTTAAATAGTTTTTTTTCTAAATTTTTAATTAGTTCGTATGTTCGTATGTTTTAGTATGTACATTATTGTTTTCTAAATAAATTCTAATTGTGTCAACAACGTTTAAATATTCGGTAAGAGTTACAATCTGACGTATTTCTTCTTCATCTTCAGAAAGTAATTCCACATTGTTATTTGTGTCCGTTGATCTTATAGAATTTAATAAAATTTTATTGTCATTAAAATCACCATAAGAACTTTCAATATTTTCCGTATAAAATAAATTTGGCGGTATAAAATTGGAAATATTTAAAAAAAAATCGAAATTACATGTTCTTAAGTATTATGAGTATTTAAACGATGTGCCCTTAAACGAAAATAAATACGTGGAAAAATTAGAAAATATTTGAAAACATCTTTTGCCTTTTGCTTTTGTGCTCTTAAGTAGTAATGATCTTAAGCGTATATTTCCCTGAAGTATTTACATGCTTATTGCATAAATACATATTATGTACTTTGTTATAAATCTTCAAACTTTTGTAAATTTAATTTTATTTAATTTCCCGGTTTTTTTCTAAAATATTTTTTTTCTTTTTTTAATAAATAGCATTTTTTTAATCCGAATGTGTTAAATGCATTGAGTTTATAACTATTTGTAACTATATATCGTGACGTAGTTCTAGAATCTTAACAATTTGCATATTCTTAAAAATACACATAAAGCTACTCCTCACTGTGTTTCTAATTCCAATTCGAAACACATGACGTAAAAAAGTAGATTTTTTTAGGAAATTATTTTTTTTTTAAATGTGATCTTTCTAATAGTTGCTGTTGTAATAATTGTATATATGTCAATTAATTTGTAACTTCTCTATGAGCAATATTCTGAAGTTCTAAAAAAAATCATTTAGTTGGTATAATCGAAAATTAATATTTTTTTGTTTTTTAAGGGAGGTGGGAATCTTCCAAAAACACCCAGAGTTTCCCCTTGGTAGTGTCAGATTCTTCCTGACAAAACCCACCTACCCTTTTAGCTAATATAATGGGATGAAACCCTTGCCTGCTAACGCAGAATATTGCCTAGGGAGTAGGGATAGGAAAGGATATAGGAAATGGATGCGAAAACATTGAATTGGGAGTGGGACTGTAAGGAAACAATGAATCCGCCTATTATTATTACAATTTTGCTAACAGTGACTATAACGTTACAACAGTTACAACATGCAGTAGTATATAACATCTTACTGCATGAGGTAATTATTGAAGGCAATATTGGTATTAGTATTCTTATTAATATTATTATTAATTTACTACAGAGTCAGGGCCATCACTGAATTACAACGTGCAGTAGTGTATAACACCCTCCTGCATGATATAACCAAAAATAGAGCGCCGCTGTAGCAGCTTTTATTACTATTATTATTATTCTTATTACTATTAATTATACGATATACATTATTACGATATAAAATTACTACATATTTTTTATTTATATGATCTGATCGGCGTTTGAACCCAAGACCCTCCGATTGACATATGTATGTATGTATGTTTTTAATTTTTTATAAAAAAAAAAAACTTATCAACATGTAAGTACATACATATGTATATGTATGAATCTAAAAAGCTAAAGTTATCTAATAGATTTAAATCGCTATCCGATTACTGTAAATAAATTTACGATACTTTACTTATCAATTAAAGTTGTTTTTTAAATGCTTTTTATATGGTATACATACATATGTATATATTGTTTGTGTTATACTTCCGAACTCAATATTTAATGAGGTACACGTTACTTAAAAGTACGATAAACTATCAAGTTAAACTAAAAAGGTTTAAGTCGTGTTTAATTTTCTTTTCTTAAAAATTTTTAATTTTAGTTGTCTACGAATTGCCAAGAACGACAGACCTTCTTAACAATTAGCAAAGTTTTATTTATTTATCCATTTTCTACCAAGCTAGTCGATGTATTTTATGTCGTGGATTCTTTGCCTGTTAGATATGGAAGTCGGCTTATATTATTCATTTTATATAGTTGTGTTATTTATTTGCGTATGATGTGGCCGGGATCTGGTCTCGGTAACAAACTTTTTGACTATAAAAACGATAACTTAAACATTACACCAACCGTCAAATTATACATAAAAAGTTTGGTAGTAATATAACTGTACAAAAAAAATATTGCAAATTAACTTAATAATGACTAATTTAAAGAGAAAATAAATATTTTTTTTCCATTACATTTATTATTAAAAATTATACTTTATTTTTAAAGTAGGTTTATATATTATTTCTTTTTTTTAACCTACTTGTATTCAATATTATTTAAAACTATTATAAATAAGGTGGTAATATAATATGTAATACAAATAAGATAATAAAAAGATTCTAAATTATTGTGACTACTTTTATTAAAAATTAAAATTGTTATTAGAATTTAAAATTGGTAAAAATCAAAAGATAATCTTCAATTTTAGAAAAACCATATGTACCCTAATACATTGGGTACATATTTTATTAGATTTAATTTTTGTTAACGCTAAACAAATTTACACCAAGTGTCCAAGGTTCTTTTTGCTTTCCTTTTTTCTTTTATGAAGACAAAGCTTCAGTTTCTTTGAAGTAGCAGTAAGCCGTTCATTACTCGGGTGTTTGATGAAACTCAAATATTATAATTGTACGCCATCTATTATCTTATACAAAAATAATTTATTTTTTCTTTTATTTTTTAAATAAAAACGAGAAAGAATGCAGTTGACTTTGTCAACTCTTAGATACCCGTACGAACCTTTAGTATGTTCACAGCCTGTCACTCTGCTTACAATATTATTTTTTTAATATTTTAGTATTTTAAAATAATTTGAATTTTATAATTTCTAGAACTATGGGTTGTACATATATTCAAACTATATGTTTATACATTCTTCAAAAGCAGATTTTAACCTTCCACATAACGATTATCAATCCAAAACTTTTTCAAATATGCTATAGTACCATTTATTACTAAGCGGCAAATGTATATTAAATTACAAAATAGTAAATATAATTTTAAATATTATATTATATTAATGCGTACATAGTATATTTATATTATTATAAGTATATCGCCATACATTGCAATATTTCTTTAAAAATATTTCCATTCATAGAATAATTTCTTATATGTACAATAAAATATATATATGTATGTAAATACGGCGCTATATAATATACATTTATACTCTTATCATTCATTCATCAGTGACATATACGATATGTAAATAAACATGATTTTATATAAGTATGTATGTATATCAATATCATATAAATAAAAATTCTTCAAGCAACCGTTATGTTGTTTATTTATTTACATTTTTTTGTACTACGCATTATATCCTCAACAATTTCAAATTATCGAGTAAAACAAAATGCAAAAAATTCGTTAAAGAAATTTGTTAGAAAATTTGAAAAAATGAAGTAACACTTTCGTCAATTATAAAGTAACCCTATATTATTAAAAAAAGTTGTTAACAGAAATAAGAGTATAATGTTGAAGCTTTAATTTTTCTGTATTACTTCAAAAAAATTTTAACAGGTGTTCAAGTTACAGGTGTTTAAAAATAGGACATTTTCAGTTTTTGACCCTTTACAGCTCCTAAACGGGGGGTGATACAAAAAAAATTTCTGAAATGACTCACGAAATGACTTATTTTCAAAGATCTAACTTCTGTCAAAATTTCAAGTTTCCAACTTAAACCGTTTAGAAGATAGAAGGGTTAAAGTATTTTGCAAAATTTTAGTTTCGCATAACGGTAAATTAAGACACCGTATGCCACAAATATATATTTATTGTATATGTATATACTTTTAAAGCTAATAAAAGTAGTAATCGTTTGGCGTTTTCAAAAACCTCATACAACTTGTGCTATAACAATTTAAATATAGAGCGTTTTTGAACCTTTGGGGAGCTGTAGCTCCGTAACGGAGGGGGGGCTAGAAAAAAAAGTTATTAAAAATAAAATTAATATTTTTGTGAGATCTATCAGTAGTTAAAATTTCATAGCTCTATTTCAAAAATAATGTGGAGATCTAAAAGTTAGGTGTTCGAGAGCTACCCTAAGTTTTGGTCCAAACTCAACCAAAAAAAATATGGAACCTAAAAATTACTCCCAGAATATTTTGTGTAAATTTCAAGATTCTAGCTTTCTTAGTTTTTGAGTTAGCGTGCTGACGGACGGACGGACATGGCTCAATCGTCTTAGAATTTTTTTCTGATCCGATCCATATACCTTTGAAGGTATATCTAGCTCGCTTATTTCGAGGTGTTACAAACGGAAGAGTAATTTTATTATACCCGATCCTTTCGTACGGGTATAATTACTAATATTGAATATAACCTGATCAGAGTTTCATTTAGAGATCTTTAAATTGGAATATCGGCCATGAATAGGGTGAAAGTGAACTACAAACATTTTTTAAATAACTTATGTTTTTTCTCAACTTTCTGCTCTTAAAATTTCAAAGCGTGTTCGAAATTGTGCAAAATTTTAATAATACATATCCATATTATGTACATACCTGTATAAATATATGTATGTATGTACCGAAAAGCTGTATAAACATAGTTCAAGGGTATAATAAATTTTCTATTACGTTTGGGACACCTTACACAGCTAGATATAGACTCAAGTGACTGATATAGACTCAAGGTATCAGAATCGAAAAATTAATCAATTAAGTCATGTTCTTTCTTTATATGAAAATAACTTATAGTGATTATGTAGTCTATAAAAGCTATAGCTTTCTGAAATTTTACAAAACGAAATGTCAAGTTGCACGTCAATATAATTTCTGTAAAATGTGGTTGGTTTGATGCAACAGATTCGAATACTGTCATACAACTCCAAAATTTACATTAATATATGTATGTACATATATCTCGATAATTAAATAAGTAAAACATCTGCAATTTTATAAAAGATGATCAAGTTTTATGGAAACAACATATACTATTTTCATACGGGTATCCCAGTGCAGAGTTGACACAGTCTGGCTTTTTTTATAAATAAACTTTATTGGCTTACTTTTTTAGTTATTTAGTGAAGACAAAACAGTGTAGGCGAAAAATTTGAAAATAATTTAAACATGAATGGCACATAAGTTTGTCTTTTTATAAATAGCTTAGATTTTTGCTTATTTATAATTTAAAAAAGGCAGTATGGTAAACAAAAGATTTTTAAAATTCTAAAAGACAGAAACAGTTTAAATTTGTGACTTGCACCAAACTTGCAATTTCTCTTATTTTATATAAAAAAAAAATTGTTAAAAATGAAGAGACAAGAAACTTTCATTTTAAGAAAATCGTCTAATATATAAAGCAGAAAGTGTGTTTTTTATATATTTGTTGAAACGTGAAAACTACCAATTCTATTGCAACCAAATTTAGTAGGAACATTATTGGAGCCTGAAAGGGGTTATAGGCTATATCACGTTGCGATTCATTAACCCATTGCGACCCGAGAGCCTGTTAAGCCTTTTTATTTTTTCCTTTATCCTGTCTATAAACATATTGACCGATTGAATTGAAAATTTGCACAGCTTTAAGTGAGACACTATCATTTCATTCTAAATTTCAGTCCAAAACTGTCATTTAAACTGATAGTGTATCGGGTGGAATGATGAAATGACATTTTAAATGATCAAAATTTTTTGATTCGTACTGACAGTTTTGGTAGGAATGACATTTTTAATGATGGTGTATATGTAAAATTCCATCATTTCTCATACGCCGTAAAGGTAGTGAAAACAATATTTTGGCTATGACTTATGCATAAATGTTAGAATAAAAAAAAAAAAATGCTTTTTTTTAAGGTAAATTTAACTTCTGGCTGGCATGGTTGGCGGTACGTTTAGGTAGTAACAAGAATATGACTATGTTTAGGAACAAAAATAGATTTTTTTTAAATATATGTATGTATTAATGTAAATTTGTATAAATACCACCAATTTTTATAAAAATCAGTTACTAGTATTTGAAAACTGATAAAAGCCATTTCATTATCATTTCGGAATTAATTATCAATTACTTCCGAAATGATAATGAAAATATCGGGAAGACAAAAGGTACAGGAAGATATTCGCAATAAACTTGAATCGACAATATTTAACAAACCTATACATGAAGTGCATAAACAACTTGAAGAGAGATATAGGTGTTAGAAGAGTCTTACCTAATATGTATTATAAACCAGCAGAGGAAGTTAAAAAAAATTGTGTTTAAATGTAGTGGCGTAGTTTCAGCATAATCTGAGGAAGTAACAGAAAATATAATAACTTTATACGACAAAATAATTAAAATTGAATACGATATACTGGAAAATTTGGATTCAATAGATCATTTGATTATATTAAAAACTTATGTACAATTTGTAAGAAATAATAATTTTATGTAAAAAATTAATTTTATATGTTTTATTTATTGGTAATGACTTCTATAGGTCCGACTGGGTAGTTTTTAGAATTTTTATACTTTAAGTTATCGTTTAAAAAAATTTAAAATGCTAAAATAATTTGTTTTTAAATTTCCATCAAATGACTATCCCATATAAATTTTATAAACATTTTTTTTTTATTTTTCTTCAGCTACTATGTATATGTTTACTGCTTGCATTTTTAAAATGAAAGTGACAAAAAAACGAAAAAAAATTTTGGAGAATGACAGTTTTTTTCTTTTATAAGTAGGGTATAGAATATAGATTATCAGTTCCATTGTCAGTTCAGCCGACAGTTTTGTGACTGAACTGATAATGTAGACTAAAACTGTCAGTTTTCATTAAAATAGCAAAAATTTTTAGAATTCATCAGTTGCACTGCATCATCAAACTGACGATTGAACTGATAATGTATATATCGTACTCGATTAAATCTTTTGTTATTGCGCCTAAAAACGGTTTGATCAATTTTTTTTAAAAAGTGCAAAAATTTTACTTTTTAGTACACAAGCTTGCTAAATTAATTTGGTTACGATCCATAAACCCTCTTAGGCACGAGATCTTAATAAAATTTTTTAATTTTTCTCTTGTCGTACTACGTTTTAACTAATTGAGTTGAAAATTTGCACAAGTACAGAAGCTCACTCACTTAATTTAGTCACGATACGTTAAATCCATTTCAGAACATTCGGAAAATTTGTTTCCGATTTGTGTCCAATTTTTCAGGATGAATTTATGGTCTTAAAGAAATCTGCGACAAATTTTCGTTAAGGTTCGTTAATCCATTTCCGCAAGGGTACCTACATATTAAAAATAACATGCCTAATATTTTGTATTGTTATTAATTATTATTATTAAAAATATATTTTCAAAACTCTTTACTAATTTAAGTCATAATAATACATACATAATACATCAGTATATATCATACATATGTACATATTTAAAGAACTGAATATCTTACAGTTTTTACACATGCATATGTATGGTATACAGTAATTCTTACCAGTGCAGTGATGGAATTTTCAATACAATTGTATCAAATTCAGTACAATGAAAAGAGTAAAATAAATTCAATACATTCTACTAAATTTTAGTACAATTCAATTTAAGTCCAATAATTTCAATAAACAAAATATTATTCCCAAATTTAATTAAAACAAAGTTACAAAATAGCTTAACTGTAAGTACAGCTTCCGCGTTACTTCAAACGAGAGATTTATTGAAGTAAATTCAATTCAACTTGCTACTACAGTTATTTAGCTGCAAGAAATATTTTTTTTCAAACAATAAATACTGACAATATTGAAAATATAATTAACAAGGTAGAATGTAAACCAACGGTTTTTAAAAGTGCACATTTCCAAAACTCAATACAAACTGTTTAGAATTGTGACTTACACAAAAATTTGAAAATTTCATGTAAAAGAAAAAATGTGAAAATAGGACATTTTTGAAATTTTGAGGAGCTATAAGTCCGGAATCCTATATAACTAAGAAAAGCCGTTAACACACGTAAAAATATATTATTAAACCTTTAATTTTCATGTCTTGCCGAAGAAAAATTTGTACAGGTGCCTAAGTTACAGGTGTCTAAAAATAGCAAATTTTCAATTTTTGAGGCGTAATAACTCTTAAAGAGGGGGTGTCACCAAAAAATTTTCTGAGGAAACTTATACTAATTCTAAAAGTTCTTTCTTGTCTCAAAATTTCAGGTTCCTATCTAAAGGGGTGCCGGAGTTATGAAAAAAGAAATTTCATGCAAAATGTGGTTTTCACATAACGGTAAATTTAAATAGTAAATTACAAAATATTACATAATTTTGATATTGTTTTATATAGATAATAAAATTTTCGATCTTCTGGCGGTTTTAGATTGCAAAATTATTACGCACAGCCCGAGATATATACATCTGAAAATGGGGCTTTTTCGCAATTTTGAAGAGCTGCAACTTTGGAACCCTTTACAATTAAAATAAACCTTTAACACACGTAAAAATATATTATTGTAGCTTTAATTTTTACATCTTGCAGAAGTAAAATGTGTGCAGGTTCCTAAGTTACAGGTGTTTAAAAATAGCAAATTTTCAATTTTTAAGCCCTAATAGCTCATAAAGAGGGGGTGGTCCGAAAAAATTTTCTGAGCAAACTTATACTAATTCTAAAAGTTCTTTCTTGCCTCAAAATTTCAAGCTTCTATCTAGAAGTGTGCCGGAGTTATGAAAGTAGAAAAATCATGCAAAATTTGGTTTTCACATAACGGTAAATTTAAATACTACATTTAAAAAAATTGTATAATTTTGATATTAATTTACAAAGATAAAAGAAATACCTGTCGAATGACGTTTTCAGATTGAAAAAATCTTAAGCAGAACATAAGATATATGCATTTAAAAATAGGGCTTTTTCAAAGTTCGAGGGGCTGTAGCTCCGTAATGGGGGGGGCTACATGAAAAAGTTGTTCCACAAAATTATTTTTTTTATGAGACCTACTTATGGTTAAAAGTTTTTTTCTCTATCTTTAACGGTGTAGAAGTTTTGTAAACAGACGGACGGACGGACGGACAGAGTGAAACTAATAAGCACATTTTTTCAAAATTTTTTTGGAAATGTGCTAAAAATGATCTCCTGAATTAAAAAATATGTACTTATTTCGTTTATGAAAAAGAAAAATTTTTTTTTTAAATTTTTAGATTTTTTTAGTTGAACTTTACAGCTTTTAAGGGATTACAATTTTTGGCTATTTTGGTGTTTTTGTTATATGTTATTCAAAAAATTAAAGATTATTTTACTTTTTAATAATTGTTCTACTCGGCGTAATAAAAATACCAAAATAGCCAAAAAGTGTAATCAATTATAAACACTAACCTAGAACTTCATGTTACTTGGTCAAATAACTAAAAACAAAAATTTAGTTATGTTATTCCGCATATGTGTTATGTTATTCCGCATTCGTTTTCTTTTTATTTGCCAAACCAAATTCTTCTGTAAATTTGTGAAACCTATTTTTAAAATAAATTATTCATTGTTTGATAAGTTTATAGCTAGTAAAAAATTTTCAGTACAATTGGCCTCAAAAACAATTTTTGATTCTGATTCAACTCATTTAAAAATTTCGAAATTCCATTACTGATTCTTACACATATTTTTAGGGTTATACATACACAATACCCATTTGAAAACATTTTTTAAACATTATATTCTATGAACATATAACAAAATGTTAACGTAATAAAATTCTGGTTGATTTTTAAAGGTAAAAAAAAATGCTGTAGTTTGCCTTTCTTAGATCTAAAATGTTAAAAAAAAATCTGAAATATACCATGATAAAATAGATGACGCATTTAAAAATAGGGTTTTTTCAAAATTTGAGGAGCTGTAACTGCGTTTTTTCAAAATGTGCTAAAAAGAGTCATTTATGAAAACATGACGTGACATTACTTACGGAAAAAAATTTACTAGAGTATGGTATTTTATATGAATTGAAATGCGACTGTTACAATAGCGAATATATTGTGCAAATACTTCGACCTAATTGTGTACTCAATAGATTACTGATTCTTTTAAAGATTTTTTGTAAATGAATTGTGTCAAAATTTATTAAAAAGAAACTGAATGTACATACATGTAATTACATAACTGTGAAATGTAAAAAAAAAAAATTAAAAATATTAACTTCCAGCAACTGTAAATTAATATTAATAATTCAAAAATACATAATAATATGTATATTGTACATGTTAACGCAAAAATAAAAATTAATTTTTATTTTATAAAACAAACAAAATACACTTAACTCTGACCAACGTCAGTAGTGACGGTTTCTTTTGTATCTTTATGCATTTTTATGAAAAAAAGCGACTTATGCATTTTTATGCCAAAATTAAAAGTTTTAAAGTTCCCATTATAATTTTGTTAACAAGAACTCATCAATTTAGAAAATTAAATTAAATTTTATAAAAATTAAAAAGAAATACTAATAAAAACTGAAAAAAATATTTGTTTGGTGCCATTGTTTATAAATAAAGGTCTTGGAATATGAGAAGGTGTTTACAAGGGCTCCCCATCGATATCCTGAAAAAAAAAAAATCTGGAACCCTGATTTTGTAACCAATTATAAAATATCTCCCAATTATGTTTTCGCATACATATTCAATATTAAAATATTAACCTATATATATACATACATACACACATAAATATATAATACCAGACTTTGAAACAGGAGATTTTAAGAGACGAGATTTTAAAGCGCGATATTTAGAAACGCGAGATTACACGAGATTTCGATACGTTCCCTTTTTAAATATAGTTTTAATTAAATTATTAAAACGTATTGCTTTGAGAGTTTACATATCAAGTATTTAAGCACGTCACTAAAATTCATTATTCCCGACTTTTAAAATCCGGCAATATATAAACATAAATGTTCTACAAAAAGGAATTTTCCTAATTTTTAAACCAACTCAAAAATGCCTCCTAATTGAGAGTCCCTGACTTCAAAATTATAGATATACTGTAGTACTATAAAGTATACCGTTCAAAAAGTTTATACCAAATATCTACAAAGTTTTGCATTCAATATTGTTTGTTATATACGCAGATAATGTGTATAAACTATAAAGTGGGTATTTTATGTATACAAAAATTTGTAGCTGTTACTCTGTTAGTATACATTTCAAATCGTTTTGTATTTTGATTTTTGTTATCTATTTTTGTTGGAGTTTTATTATAAATTTGAATGTTTCAAAAAAAAAGAAAGAAGTAAAATAGTTCTTCACAATTTTAAGCAGATGTTTACACTACAAAAACTTTGCATATAAAGTTTAATAAAATAAATACATTGTATCATAATATTTGTCGTTTATATCTACATTGTAGTAAAAGTAGTAATACTGCAGATATATGATCATTCTGAAGTCAGCCAGTGTCTCGCACATACATTTAAATAAATTCTGGAAAAACGATAACTCTTTTTCCAGAATATTTGAATCCAACTCTAAAATCCGTTCTAATTCAGAAACTCGCATAGATATGTATATACATATATATAAATATTCCGGAAAAAGGGGCAATCCGATTTTTGTAGTTTTTTTGTTGATAAACTTTTACTTTTGTTATTTTTTTAGTAAAAAAATATTTTTTTTTTTTTTTGCAAGACAAAATATCTTGAAATACATTTAATTTCAAGATTAAATTTAAGATTTTTGTTCAAGAAAATGGCGTGCTCCCGTTTACAAGATAACCTTTTTAAGTTAACGTTTTTGGTTAAATAATAATCATTATATATTGAAAAAAAATTTGTGACATCTCTGTAGGTTCTGGTTTGTGCCAAATTCAGTTGTTTTATCACTTTTTTCACTAAGAATTTAAACTAAAAATTTCCAGATTCAATAAAATATTATTTTTAACTTTTGAAAATATTTAATTTTGTTTTGAATTGTAATACATATAAATTATAAACATACATACATACATAATATATAAATAAACAGAAAAATTAACATAGTTAGGGTATAAAAATTAAAATTTTTTTTCAACTGGGACATATTTTTTCTATCGAAAATTTTGTCAATAAAAATTATTTTTTAGGCTTATTATTACTTTTTTTTTTTAAGTCTGCACACTGAATATGGCCAGGAGGAATTTTATATTGTTCTGTTAATATTTTAAATACCAATTTTATTTGATTACCCTGTACTTGTAATTGATTAAGTTTTGGTTTTGTTGATTTAATAATTGTTGTGCTAGCTGCAGCACTTTGTTTACAAATTTTTTCAAGTTCAGAAAGAATAATCCCATTTAATTCTACATTAGATATTATTGTTACTTTTTTATTTCCCATTCTGGTAGCAACTTGAACTTGAATTGGAGATTTGCCAGTATTTATTGAAGTTTTTTCAACCATTTCATGAGTGCGAGTCATTTTTGAAATAAATTCTCTAAATAAACCTCCAATTGAAAGAACATCAGTGCCAACAATTTTAGTTAAGCATTCATCTAATTTTATATCATTTTTCTTAGCATCATTGTATGGTAAACTGTTTTTACTAACATATTCTCTTATAAGTTTTTTAATTTGTACTGCTGCAAGACGTTGGCCAATACTATAATTAAACTTTGTAAAAAATGGAGCCAACTCTTCTGATACTATATACAATTCTTGCATTTCACTAGTAAAAAGAGGTTTAGCTCCTTGGTCGCTTTTATCATAAGGATTAGATAAAGACGGCAAAATAAAATTGACAATGTCAACGTGACCATGATCAATAGAAGTAATTTTTTCTACACCTTTGGCATCTTTTGTTACAGTAATGTAGCCAATTTTAGACATTTCACCTAAAAAATTTGAAATCTTTTTATAAGTTGTTTCTTTCATATTTATTTGCTTTCTCGCAGATTCTATTATTCCATTTCTATAAAAATTACTGTAAAGAATTGGTAGTTCTGAATCTTTAACTTTTTGCTTCACAGCAATAAAGAATGCTTCTTTAAGAATATCATCCATACTTTCTTCAACTAAATCATTAGTTTGATTATCTTCAGATAATTCTTCATTAATTGATATTTCTTCTAACTCATTATTGTCGATATCTTGATTTTCAAGAGGTGTTATTTCTGTATTAGATTCCTCAAATTTGATTTCATTGTTTGAATTTATCTCGATTGCTAAATTACCTAGTGGAGGGAAATCACTATTATCACTTAAGGAAATCTTTTCTGGGGGTTTGTTAGGTATTTGCAAAGCTACAGAAGGATCTAAATTCCATAAATTATCACCAAATATATTCAAAACCTTTACACATGGGCCATAGCCACCTGACATATAAAGATCATCACTAGATCTTGCTAAACGACCTGTAGCAACAGCAGATTGGTTTGACGTTAATTTTATGGCGACAATTTGATCTTTTTTATAATTTCCATATGCCTTCATCCCTACACCTTGCTTTATTACTCCAGGGAGCATTAAATCAGCTCCATTTAAAAGTCTAGCTAAAACATCATCGTGAGTTGTAAAATATGGTACAATGTCATGTGCTACCCAACAAGTATATATAGTTGGAATTATTTCATTTTTTATTTCAAAAAACATCGGCCTTTTATCAAATGAATAAGCACTAATATTTTCACCGCTATGTGTTATAATTTTCGTTACAGAAACTGAAACTTTTGATGTAAAAATGTTTGATAATTGCTCCTCTGTTAGTGCGGGAAAACTTGTTTTAATTTTATTCTTAAATTTTTTTACTTCAGATGCTTTCATATGAAGATTAGCTTTTGGATGAAAAGGCTTGATAAACATTTTTGAATTTTGTTTTTATAATTTTCTTTTATTTTAGTTGTTGTTTGAATGATGAAATGAAAATACCTAAAAATAATGGATCTTTAGTATATTAAGCAATTATTAAAATATTTAAATTTACTATGTTATCAAAAGTAGAAATAAACAATTTGTTCTTAAATAACAGAATGTGCTAATATTCAGTTTTATTTAATTTAATTTTATAGAGAAATATTAAATAAAGAGTAAAATAAAACCAAAATTTTAGATTTTAAAAAGTCTACAAATTGTAAAATTTTTAATTTCAACACATCTTTTAATTTACTTAAATTAATATGATTTTACCAAAACTTTATTATTGACGTCGGTTCTTTCAACACGGTGTCAATTAAATGTCAATTTTCTTTTTAAGTAATTTCCATATGATATCATAACATATGGTCTTCAGGCTTACCAAATAATGTATATTTTCCAATTAAATGAATTTCAAAAATAAATTTCTAATAAAATAATTGTAATTTATTTATACTTTATCTTTACGATAAAAATTGAAAATCTACCATAAAAATATCTTTTTTATTCTTGAATTGATTTTAAAAAGTCTTAATTCAGGATAAATAAATAAACAATATCCTTTAAACATAAAAAAAGTACAATAATTATATATGACAGATTATTTTACTTTAAATATGGTAGCTCTGCTCAAATTTCAGTTGAATAAATTACCAGTGAACACTGACATCTATAATTTAATAGATAAACAAATAAATAATTTATTTTATATTAAGGTCAATGTATATAAAATGATTAGTATAAATGAAAATTTATATATTTTTTTTCTTTTCAGATTTCCCTACTACAAAGAAAAGTTTCCGGCTTGGCAAAATTCAATTAGGCATAATTTAAGTTTAAATGACTGTTTTATAAAAGTATCAAGAGAACCAGGAAATCCAGGAAAAGGAAATTTTTGGACATTAGACCCTTTGGCCGAAGATATGTTTGATAATGGAAGTTTTTTAAGACGACGAAAACGTTATAAACGTACGTCATTAAATTATTCAAATTCAAATTCTCCTATATTTTCACCATTCTCAACATTTTGGGTTCAAAAACCAAAACCATTTTTTCCAATTCATTTTTATTCAGAATATTGTGATAATCTTAAAGATAATTTCTATAATATTCAAAAGAAATTTTTATCAACAATGATTCCACCTAATTGTAATCAAAAATCTCAATTATTATTAATGGATGAAATGCTTAATTCAGCAAATTTATATTCAGATCATTTGAAAATAGAAATGCTTCAAAATAATATGAAAACAGAATTTGATTTAAATCGCTATAATAGCAGTAGAACACCGGTTACAAAAGATATATTTGCAGAAATTCAAAAAAATAGCGATTTATTAACAAATGATGGAAATAATACAATTGAATCATCATTTAAACAAAATTTTAGAGATACTCCTGAATTTAATACAGATAATAATAATTATTTAAATGGAACTCTTCAAAATAATATTAATAATAATAATAATCGATTACATTTATTAAATACAGATGATGATAAAATTTGTTCTGATTACAACATATTACATCAATCGTCAAGACATCAGCAACATCAACATCAAGAAAATGATACAAAAGTTGATTTAATAGAAATTATATCTGAATGTACAAGAAATAAAGCAACAAATTCATTTAATGATGATAATCAAGATAATTTTTGTCAAAAAAAATCAATTGAATTGAGTTTAGAACATCATCATACTCTATTAAATTTTAATCATCCTAAACAAAGGACACGAAATTCAAAAGGATTCAGTATAGCAAATTTAATTGGACAAAATTCTGAAGGAAAATAACATATTTTTTGTAGCATTTAATTAATTTTTAATTTATAAATTTATAAATTAAAAATTAATATTTAAGTTTTAGAATAAAAACAGATAAAACAAAACTATAAACGAAAACATGATTAAGGAATTAAAATTCTCTAATATATAAATAAGAAAAACACTTTCCTCTTAATTAAGTAAAATTAAATAAAAAATAAATAAAAAAAAAAACGATGTAAAAGATGTAACGTTAATTTTAAAAAAATAAATTAAATTAAGTATTAGATCTTAATGGAAATCATCAACTCATTGTTTGATTTTAAAATTTAAAAATAATAATGGTTGATAAAAGTTCAATTATTTGTATTAAAAATTTGGTTATCGTAAAAATAAAAATAAAGTATTTTAACATTTGGTATATTATTATTGTATAAATTGTATATAATTTAAAAAAAATTTTATTCTTGTGAAAAGAAAATAAAAATAAAAAAAAAAAACTATATACACATAACTAATCTAAATAAAATAATCCAATTTGATTCTGTATATTTTGTAATGATTCTAATAAGTTATCATCACCTTAACTTTCAAATAAATTTTAAAAAAATTATTTTGTTGTTTTATTTAAATTTACATATCTTTTGGTAAAAACATACCTATTATTTATATGATAAAATTAAATTGATTTTAGTGTTTTTGTTAAAGTTTGGTAAAACTATGATTCAAAAAAGGATAAAACATTATTTATTTTACTAATTAACTAATACTTATGTTAAAAAGGGTTTTATATTAAAAGGGCACTTCTCCTTTCAATTGAAAACCGTAAAGCCAATTTGTGAAATTCAAAGATTTATTAAAAATGTTGACTATCAAGGAAGAAAAAAAAAATATTTACGTATATCATGCTCCTCGTTGGTTTAAAAATTGAACTATGATCTACTATAAACCTATTAAGACCTTTACCTTTATTCTCTCGAGTATTGAAATATAAAATCGATTTTATTTTACTGCAGAATTTGGTCTGATAAGAATCATTTAAGCTTTTTTTCTTAGTTTTTCTTTGAAAAATTTTTTTTTCTGACTTCAATAATAAAATCACATTCAAAAATGAATTTTGAAAAGCAAAAAATTTAACTTGATAAAATTTTATTTTTAAATTAATTATTCATATATTAATTTAATTTATTACATTTATTGAAAATTTATAACATTTATTACAAATTCCCTTATCTATTACAAACTTATAATAATTATTTTGTTTTTTTTTTTTATCTTATAGAATAAATGACTAATAGTTTCAGAAGAAAAAAAATTAATAATTTTTGTCTATTAACTTCCGTTTTAATTTAATAATAACAGATCGAATATCTGTTATCTTTTTTCTACGACGGAAGGAATGTTACTAATTAGTAATCAGACATTTTTACAAATGTCATATCAATAAAAATTGACAGAACTTTCACATTTCAATAAGAAAACATAAATGTGTCATTCAATTGTATATTTGTATAAATTGTTTGAAAAATATTTTGATTGAAATTAGTTGAATTCTCTTAAATTTCTAGTTATTTTAAATTTTAGAAATAATTATATAAATAATAAATATTATTTTTTATAATGAGAAATAATTTCAAAAATAATTTTTGAATTTATAAATGGAGATTAGCTTTAATTAATATTTTGAATTTATTTATTTGACATTTTCGCTCGCGCTCGCTCGCGTTAATTTCTGATTTTTACTGTTCTGTTTATGACGCTTGAAAAAAAAATTTTTTGTGTATTGGGTTTAGATTTTTTAAGAAAAGAGAAAATATAGGCTGAAAGTTTTGTATTTTCTTTTGCAAAAATAAAGGTTCTATGGACTGATAAAATATTTTTAAGAACAACTGGAAAACGCAGTTTTTATTAAATTTTTATAATTATATTAAGTTTTGAAATAAAAATGGCAGATTTAGAAGCTGTATTAGCAGATGTTAGCTATTTAATGGCTATGGAAAAGTCAAAATGTACACCAGCAGCCAGAGCTAGTAAAAAAATTGTCCTGCCTGATCCAAGGTAATATAAAAATTTTCGGTTTGTTTATATTAAAATATTTTATTTTATAAATTATGATGAGTACATTCTTTCAAACCACCACTGTTTTTATGTAAACATTGTGTTTATGTTTTGAATTTTAACAACGAAAAACTATTTTTAAAAGAAAAGTGCTTTTAAGTATCTATATGTAAAAAAAAAAAGTAGAAAAAAAAACAAGAATAAAAAAAGAAAATGAGAAGGAAAAAATATTAAAATTTATTTCATTTTAATTTTAGTATATGAGAATATATTCCATATGTCATTATTTGATATTGAAAATTTATCTGTCATGGATAGATACAAAATAAAAAAAAAAAAATTGGTGTGCCGAAAAATGCTACGATATTAGTAAAATAAAATTAATTAAATTTAATTTAAAACAATTTAAAAAACAAAACCTATAATTACAATATATCTATAAATACATGCTTCAAAGTCGTTTCAAAGCTTTTAAAGGCATAAGGAACCCGCCCTAATATTTACATAAATGATATGTGTCGTTAAAAGTTGTTTACAAGATTAGTAATAAATAATATATTTATTAGCCAAATCCTTGTCTTTTGGAAGCTATTATACATATAGAATAATTTATTATTGGGGTAGGGGGTGGATATTACGATTTACTTTTTTTTTTAAATAAAAAAGTTCAAACTTAATTATTAACAATTACAAAAATAGATGTTTTTTTGTTTTGTTTTTTTAATTTCTAATGCTTATATGTATATATTGTATTTATAAATATTACTTAATGAATAACATTTATAACTTTTAATTAAGATATAAAAATAACATTCAGTTTTTGTAAAAATTCTATTTATTTTATTTTATGCTTTTCTAGCTTGTCCATGTAATTATTCTCCATGCATTGTACGAAATTTAAAACATAAGTAAATGCATATATATATGTACTTATGTACATTTGTATAATGTTATATAATATTATATAATATTAAATATATCATATAATTTGGCTAAGGGATATTTATTTTATTTATTTACTAATTAATTTTTGATGAATTATTTCAGAGAAGAAAAAGGTAAATAAAATAAAATGGGACATAAAGTAGAAGCCAATTGCGATTTTAGAAAATAAAAATTTACGACAACAGAAAGTCATAAAAATTTAATTAAAATTACTTTTTATTAGGCTGGTACATGTATTCTCTAAATCATTGAGAATTAGTTATAGAAAAAAATTCTTAATTGATTTGAAATTGAAGAATACGTTTTTTTTTTGAACTTAAATTTCTAATAAAGCAATAAAAAAATTAAAGGTATAAAATATTTTCTAATTATAACTATTTTGTTTTTATTATTTTGTAATAATTTTATGGTTGAAAAAGCACTAAAATGTTTAAATCTTAAAATATGGATTTTTAAAATTATTTGTATTTTTATTGTACATGAAAGTTTTTAAAGTTACACTACGTAAATAAATTATTTATTACAAGTTAACACTTAAACTTTTAGAATATTTATTATTAATTAATTTGTTATTTATATTTTAATTGTAGTGTTCGTAGTGTTATGCAAAAATATCTGGAGAAAGAAAATGAAATCACATTTTATAATATATTTAATCAAGTTTTAGGTATTATTATATTAAATAGTTATTATAAAAAATGAAATAAACTTTATTTATTAATTATTTATCATTCTTTTAGGCTTTCTTTTGTTTAAAGATTATTGTGAAAATATTTGTGATGAACCTGTTCCACAATTAAAATTTTATGAAGAGGTAACGAAATTTTGAAAATTTATTCAAAAATGTTATAAATTTAATAAATATTAATTATTTTCTATTTAGATAAAAAAATTTGAGAAAACAGAATGTTATGAGGACAGGAAAAAATTAGCAAAAGAGATATATGACAATTTTATTATGAAAGAAATGCTCTCTCACACGCATGTAAAATTAAAACAAAAATCTATTGAAATTAAATGTTTAATTAAAAGTATATATGTTTTTTTTTTTTAGGAATACTCAAGGGAGGCTGTTACCAACGTTCAAAAGTATTTGATGAAAAATGAAGTCCCTATTAATTTGTTTGAGGTATAGAATTTACTTTTTTAATACTACAAATACCTATAAGACTTAATTTTACAATGATTTTTTATTTTTAAATAGCCGTATATCGAAGAAATATTTAATCATTTGAAAGGTAAACCATTTCAAAAGTTTCTCGAAAGGTAAGTAAAACGGGTAGGAAGAAAAAAACATAAAACTAAATATTTGATTTAGAATATATTTTATCAAAATAATTTATTTTTATAAAAGTTGTAATTTGAACTGTACACCATTTTTTATTACTAATATTTATTTTCAGTGAAAAGTTTACAAGATTTTGTCAATGGAAAAATTTGGAATTAAATATTCAGGTAAAATTGTTTACACATATTATTGACACATATTGTTTAATATGGTACAATTTACGAAAATGCAATTTTATTTATATTATGCTTTTTAAAAAAAAAATATTTGCATATTTAGGCATTATTTTTTAAGTTCGAACATTGTACGTAGTAAAATTAATTGGTAGCTTTGTTGGTTAATCTTTTGAGAAGCTTTAATAATGATTAAACGTAAGAAACTTTTATTTTTTTTTATAAGTTTTCCTTAATTCTTAAAACTCGGAATATCCAAATTTTAGTTTTCATAAATATACATATATGTATGTAAATGTGTCACGTTTTAAAAGGATTATGTGAATTAATGTTTTCCCTTTAATCATTTTTATTTTTTTGAATTTTTATTTTTTTTTTATATATTTTTGTGCAGTTGTGAAATTATAGTTATTTAAATTTTACTATAATGTTAATCTATTTTATTTTTGTAGTTGTCAATGAATGACTTTAGTGTTCATCGTATTATTGGAAGAGGTGGATTCGGAGAGGTATATGGATGTCGGAAGGCAGATACAGGAAAAATGTACGCAATGAAATGTTTAGACAAGAAACGAATTAAAATGAAACAAGGTGAAACATTAGCGTTAAACGAAAGGACAATGCTGTCTTTAGTTAGCACAGGAGTAAGTCGTTCATAATCGTTGTGTTGTTATGCATGTAAGATGTAACTAATGTAAAAAATAAGTTTTAACTGATACATGAAATATTGGCAAACTTTTTTCTTTTTTCTATTTATTTTTATGTAATCTTAGATCGACTGCCCTTTTATTGTGTGCATGACATATGCATTCCATACACCAGATAAATTATGTTTTATTTTGGATTTAATGAATGGTGGTGACTTGCATTATCATTTATCACAGCACGGTGTTTTTAATGAATCCGAAATGAAATTTTATGCTGCTGAGGTAAAATTAAGTTTATTATATTTGGTTGAAACTTTTTAAAAATTAAAAAAAATTTTTTAATATTGTTTAGGTGATTCTAGGTTTGGAGCATATGCATAAAAGATTCATTGTATATAGAGACTTAAAACCAGCAAATATACTTCTTGATGAAAACGGCCATGTAAGAATATCAGATTTAGGCCTTGCATGTGATTACTCGAAAAAGAAACCTCATGCATCTGTTGGAACGCATGGTTATATGGCTCCGGAAGTTTTAGCTAAAGGTGTTGCGTACGACTGTAGCGCAGATTGGTTTAGTTTCGGTTGTATGCTTTATAAATTACTTAAAGGGCATTCACCATTTCGACAACATAAAACTAAAGATAAAAATGAAATCGATCGTATGACATTAACAATGGTAATGGTATCAGAAAATATTATATTTGAAATATTTAATTTTTTAAATAATTTATTTTTTTTTTTATAGAACGTTGAGTTACCAGATTCATTTAGCGATGAACTGAAAAATCTTTTAGATTGTCTTCTTCAAAGAGAGGTTTCGAGTCGTTTAGGATGTAAAGGCAAAGGGTAAATATAATATCTTTTTAGTAAAATAATTTTACTTAAATTTGATTTACATTTTTAGAGCTGATGAAGTTAAGGAACATCCATTTTTTTATGGCATTGATTGGCATCAAGTTTACATACAAAAATATACCCCACCGCTTATCCCACCTAGAGGCGAAGTAAATGCTGCAGATGCATTTGATATTGGTTCGTTTGATGAAGAAGATACCAAAGGAATAAAGTTAACTGAAGCTGATCAAGAATTATATAAATATTTTCCTTTAGTTATATCCGAAAGGTAAAATATATTAAACAATTTAAATATACAAAAGTCAAAATTCAATTGAAAAATTTATAATAATTACCAAATATTTAATTTTAGATGGCAACAAGAAGTGGCCGAAACAGTTTTCGAAACTGTCAATTTAGAAGCAGATAAAATAGAACAAAAGAAAAAATCTAAACAAAAACAACGTTTGGATGTCGACGAAAAAGAATCAGATTGCATATTACACGGTTATATTAAAAAATTAGGTGGTGCATTTTCGTCAATATGGCAAACAAGATACGCAAAACTATATCCAAATAGGTGAGTTTTTAAAATAAAACAAATTGTAAATATGAAATAACATTTTGTAATATAATAGACTTGAACTTCATTCTGAAAGCGGAAACACTAAACCAGAATTAATTTTTATGGATCAAATTGAAGAAATATCATCAGATTTCATTCAGTATAAAAATGAAAATTGTATACAAATCAGAATGAAGGAAAGTATACGAGATGGAAGAATAGTTCTTACAAATCAGGTAATTTACTTTAATTTTTAAATTTTAATTAAAAATAATAACTGCTTTCAATTTTAAACATTTTAAGGATGAAATCGGTTTAAAGGAATGGTCATATTCATTACAAACTGCACATAAAACTTCACACGAATTATTGGGATCAATGGCAAAAAAAGCTGGAAAAATTTATGGTACAGAAAGAGATATGTCGTCAAAAAATTTTGTTATAACAAGTACACATTTATCTGCGAAGCCAACTAACGTACCAAACTAGCGGAAAAATTTTATTAATATAAATTATATTGTATCGTAATATTGTGGACAAAAATTATGTTTAGCTGCAAAGTAAAAAGAAAAAAAAAGTGTAATTGTACTGTTGTAATTTCCTATATTTTACGCATTTTAGTGTATTACTTTTTCTTGCTTTATTTTCAAATTTTTATTAATATTTTCTGTTTTATGTTTTAGATATTTTTTAATATTGTTTTTGTTTTTTCGTTCTTATTTTATTTTTTTTTTTTTTTTATAAAAAATATATGTTCGAGCATAGAAAATGAGCAATTTTACATTATATTAAGAATTAAAATCGATTAAATCATAAAAAAAAAGTAATTAAAGAAAAGAATTTAATTATTTAATAACAAAATATTGTCAAATTATCAGAGGTAGATAATTTTAAGACAATAAAAATTAAACAAAAAAAAAAAAAAAAGAAAAAAATAATCATTAGTTTTAATAAAGTGTTTTAGAATTTGTATAGATCAAAATAAAAACAACATTTTATGTTAATTTTAGCCATTAAGTCTTATTTAAAAATCCAATCAAAAACAAATAAAACTTTTATAATCCCTTTTGCAGTAAAGTATCATAGGAAGCAGTCTTGTATTTGTATCTGACTAAAATTTAATTTTTAAATAATTATCTTTTCAAAGTTCTTTAATAAATTGTGTTTCCATTAATTTGTGAAACTTTTAATATTCATATATGGCATCTAATCAATCTTCAATCTAATTAAATATGAAATTATGATTAAATGTTTTGTAATACGTGTAAATAAGAAAATACGTGTTGAAGATAACATTAAACAAAGGATACTTCTAGTTCTAAGAAGGTACAGCTTTAAGATATTAGTTAAAACTAAATAAAAAAAAAAAAATCAAACAAGGC
Organism: Poecilobothrus nobilitatus; assembly: GCA_947095535.1. Taxonomy (NCBI): domain Eukaryota; kingdom Metazoa; phylum Arthropoda; class Insecta; order Diptera; family Dolichopodidae; genus Poecilobothrus; species Poecilobothrus nobilitatus. The sequence goes on from OX352773.1 coordinate 163,811,454, forward strand.
AATTTATTTCGACTATAAAAATATTTATTCAACTTAATACCAATTTTTAAGTTTTTGCGTATAATATTCAAATTCATACATACTACATATTTCGATGTATTTGTTATTTACTTAACTTTAAAATAATTTCTATAACATTTCTACTTTAATTAATTTATTTTATTTTTTTATTTCTTAATAATTAACCAGCAAAATCGTTGTATAATTTATATGAACAATGGATTTTTTTTTTATTTAAATTTTCATTCAAAACATATTTTTGTTTTAAAATTAAAATTTTCATCATTTACCATTTTATTTTCTTTCTTCTGGTTTTGGCCGTACAATTCGGAATGTCACTTTACCGGTAGCTGCTTTTAATAAAGAATAACAAACTTCTAATGATGTATCTTCTAATTCAGTATCATTGATTTTATTAATAATATCACCACGTTGCAATTTAGTATCAATTTCTGGATAACCACCGGGATACTTAAATAAAAAAAAAACATTTGTTATATATTTCATAAATTATTTTTTTAAATTTAATTGTTTACCATATCGGTTATAACAGCACCTCTATTATTATATGCTAAAGAAATACCAAAATCTTTACCAGGTTTTTTAAGAACCTCTACGTTAAATGTCTCCGTTTCAACAGGACTTGCTCTAAAAACTTGCATGGTAACCTACAAATTAAGACAATTATATTTTGAATAGTAGAATATAGTATGTAATAAAAATTTTGTATTGGTGAAAGTTTTACCTTATCATAAGGCAAGTTAAATAATTGATGTACTTTTAAAGTTGAATTATATCCACCAGGTTTAAGTTGTTCAAAATTAAGATTAGTACCACATATATCTAAAATTTGATCAAATACTTCAATTCTGCTGTCTTTAGCGATCATGCCGTCTGGATAAATGTGGGTAATGATAACACCTCCCTAGTGGTATAAATACGAAAAATGTCAATAATAATAAATTTAAATGCCTTGATTGGATTTCAACAAAAATAATTTAAATACTAACTTTTACGTAATTATTCTTTCCACCAACGGCTATAACACCCAAAGGTTTCTTTTCAGTTTTAATTTCAATTGCAGTCTTTGTATTTGAAAAGATTTCAATTGTTAGCGGATCTTTGGGCTTCTCTGGCTCTAAAAATTACATTTATTAAAATTTATTATTCTTTGAACTAAGATTTTTTTTACAAATTTACCAGCCTTCTTCTTTTCTTCTTCTTTTTTCTTTTTCTCTTCAGCCTCCTTCTCTTTTTTTAGTTGATCTTCGCTCTTTAAGTTAGCAATTACAAAGTTGATCACACCTTTTGCTCTTTTAATTATTCCACAAGCCTAATTTTTTTATTTACATGTATTACTCTTGAAATTATTTTTATTCAAATACTTACAGTTTCATAATTAGTTTCTATAAGGATATCTTTATTAACAGCAAGTATCATTTCACCAACTTTAAGACCCGCCTTGAATATTTCAAAAAATATTTATGTTAAAATTAATATAAAAAAAAAACAAAATAACAAACCTCTTGAGCCGCTGATCCCTCTTGTAAATCAGAAATAAAAATACCACTTCCAACTTCTACATGTTTACCTTCAATTACCATTATTCCTATGCAGATACCGGTTTTGTGAATTTGTACTTTTCTAGCATTCTTATAAGAAGTAAATAACCATTTTGTCTAGAATTATCAAAAAAAAACCATTCTCATTTTAATTTGATAATTATTTTATATTCGATTATTATTTAACCTCATCAATAGCTTCAGGAAAACGAGTTACTGGTTTAACAGACATTGAATCAGAATAATTGCTTCTCCTTTAAACATTAAAAAAGTAGAAAAAAAAAAATTATAAACCAACTTAATTTTCCAACATTAAACATTTTATATAAGTATATATGTATGCACCTCAAAAGGATGAAAGTAATTTTTGTACCCGTTAATGTTTTAAATACACCAGAAACATTTAAATGGCATCTATCTTTTAAAACATTTCCACTTATTTCCAATATTTCGTCACCAGGTTTTATATCAGCTTTTCCACATGGTCCCGATGGATTAACACCGGCTACAAAACAAGCCATTTTTTGTCGATCTTTATGTCCAGCAAATGCTAAACCTAAATCTTCATTATCAGCTCTTTCAAATGTTGCTCTAATAATTTTGCCTAATCGGGCATAACGTTTTTTTATTTTTAAATTTGTATAACCGATTTCATCTTCTTTTTCATTATCAGCTGCTTTTTCATTATCACTAAGTTTAACGTTTGCAGCTGAAGCACGATCGATCTATCGATATATACATATATAAGAAATTAAGTATTAAAAGAACTTGATGTGTATATATATATATATTTATGAAGAGTATATATATATAGATTTATAAGAAACAGAGAAATTTTTTGTTTTTAATTTACATACTTCAATTCCAGCTGCACTAAGCATACGTCCTGTCAAGGTACTTGTATCATCTTCTTCATCATCATAAAGATTTGAATCATAATTATCAGATGAAATTTCTATAATGAAAAAAAAACTTAGTAAATAATAAAAAAATTATTAAATACATTTTTTTTTTGGTAGTATCCAACCATAATTATTAGTTGTTCCATTTTGTTCTGGTGGTTTTAGTTTTGTAGACTGTCTGTTAAATGGAGTTGGAGTTGGTTTGTATATTTCTTTCTGTAATTTTTTTTTTTTTTTCATTAGTCATTAAATTTTGTCATTTCAATTTATATAAGAAAAAAAAAAAAATTAAAAAAAGTACACTTACAATTGAATTATTCGGTCGAATTTCAAGATTAATAACTTTTCCAGCATTTTTTATCAAATCAATAACTAATTGTTCAGTTGCATTACGAACATCTCGATCATTTAATGATAGTATTTGATCACCAATCTAAATAATTAACAATAAATTATATAAAGAAAAAATATAATTTTAAATATTTTTTTTTCATATACATATGTAAGAATATATAATACATATAGGTTAACCGTTAAGGTATATATTATGTATATTTACTTTTAATTTTCCACATTGGTGTGCTGGACTTTGTGGTACAATATCCTTTATAAAAATGCCACTTTCTTTATTTTGCTAAAATTGAAAATATTTTTTTTTATAAAATTGAAAAATTTTGTGAAAATTACAAAAATTAAATCAATTAATTTAAATTTTTACTACAAATTTTAAAATCTTAAAAAAAATAACGTTTAAAATTTTTATACAAGTCGTACATATTGAATAAAACAATAAAAATGTAAAGTGGTTTGTCTCATTAAACATATCATATGGTATATCGTCCTTGTTCGGGTAAAAGTGACTAAACACAATTTTTGTAAATTTTGTGATATTTATACTTAGCTCATAAGCAAAAATCCTTAAATACGAATCTTATCAAAAAAAAAAAAAATTACATTTTTGTCTGTAAAGAATATATCGTAATTGAGCTGATGATGAGCTTAAATATCACAAATTTGCAAAAAATGGCGTTTGATCACTTTTGCCGGGACACCGACGATAACAAAATTTTATAAAATTTAAATTATTTATATTTGAAGTATAATTTAGTATACAATTTTTAAAAATTATTAATACTCTTATATCTATAATAATGGTTTGTATAGTAAAATATTATGTACGTACCTCTCCCTTGACAATACATATTCCAAAAGAACGTTTATTCTCTTTATCTAACCGAATTATTCCTAAGAAAAGAAAAAAAAAATGTTTTATTTTTTTTTTGAGTTCCAAAATTTAAAAGTATATGTACTAAAAGTATATGTATACATATCTCATGGTATATTATTAATAATATGGTATATTTTCCATTAATTGTTTTTTTAATTTATATTTTACTTTTAAATTTTTTTTTTTTTTTTTGCATTTATATCATAAATTTTTTAATCTGATTGAAAATATAAACTTATCTACTTATTCTACTATAGACTGTAAAGTTTTTATATTAGATTCCATTTTCCTTAAATACATATATAATTTCCAAATCATTATCATTTTTCTTTTCAATTTTTCCTTCCTATATTTTTGATTCCTTCTATTTTTTTTTACTCCTTTCTCATTCCGTTAGGGGGGAACATAAAGTTTTCACAAAACCTCTCTTCCTATCTTGCGCCAATCTTTCACTTCTGCCTAAGATTTTCTACTATTCTCTATAGACACTTCTTTTCTCAGTTGCACTAAGTCTTCCGACGTTCTTTCTGCCCTCCAGAATTTCAGTCTAATGCTTGATGTGGCTCAGACAACCAAACTGATGTTGTGGCGGATGTGGCGGATCCATCTCTATTTTTTTCTTCTATAGAAGATATATTAATTATATATGGATTTGGAATTTTTGAATGTTGAGCCTACACTTTCTTAAAGTTTTTTTTTTTTTGTTTTTGTTTTATTTACTAACTTTTACTTTTCTTTGCTTTGAAACAACTTGTATACGCTATCATTTTTAAGCTTTTGTAAATTGAAAACATTGGAATAAATTTTTTAATAAATTAATCTATTTGATTTTTTTAACAAAAATTCTATTTCTACTACAGTCTTCATTTTCAGAACTTGTTATTTCTAATAATCAATTTTTGACAAAAAAAAAATTTTTTTGGTGTCTAACAAAAAAAATAAAAAAAAAAACTCCAAAACAGGTAAAAATAAGTGATAATATGATGAATAATGTTATGGCGTGACATAAAGTAATATAATCATATGTAATTAGTGTATATAGTTAAAAAAATATATAAAAAAAAAAAACAAAAAAAAAAAAAACCAATAACAATATAATAATAAAGTAAAATATATTATTTATTTTTTTCCTTATTATGTCACTTTACATTAGTTAAGGTAATTAAATTACATGATTTAATATATGATTTTTTAAAGGTTGTCATTAAGTGATTTATTATGTGGAAAAAAAATATATATATATGGACTATATGCATATTGAGAATTTTTTTTTTTTTACAATTTATATGATGAAAAATTATAGCTAAAATGACGTTGTTAGAAGGAAAAAAAAAAAAAATTCAAACAAACACGTGCAAATATTGCATTTTAAATTTTTAATAATATGTGAAGAAAATTGATTCATAAGAGAAATAGGATATTAGTTGGAGGTGTACATTTATATATACGTTTTAATTGATAATATATTGAAAGTCAATTTTTTAAAATATTTTAATTGAATTGGTGTGATGACTTAAGTATACATATATACATGTTTCCATCTGCATATGTATATTGAATTCTATTAGATTTGCAATACACTTCATACCTTACTATATCTGGAATTATACTCGAATATTACTATAGTATTGCTATAAATACAGTTTATTTGCGAACTATGGTTCTATGAAATAAGATCGAACGCAATAAGTACGAAATCAAAAATGAAATAAGTTGGAAAGAAAATTTGGGGTAACCCCAAAAAATCAAAAATGAAATAAGTACGAAATTTTATATATTTGAATGAGTCATAAAGTCTCATTCAATTAAAAATACTTAAAAAGAAAAACTATTAAACTCTAGAATTCAGATCTAAAATCCCTTCTAATTCAGAATCTCGCATATACATATATGTACGTAAGAATTCTGAAAAATATTAAGAGGAAAATATTCTGATTTTATAACCAACTTTAAAATCCTTTCTAATTTACTATCTCTTTTATACATAAATATGTAAATATTCTGAAAAAAGGGAAATACCCTGATTTTGTAACCAAACTATAAAAACCCTCCTCAATATAACATAAATTATTCAATATTTTCAAAAGGTTTCAAACAGTTTTTTATCAGCCTGGTGGCTCTTACTTCGAACCATTCTTCACCCCTAAAGGTTGCCGTTTTCCGGGTTCTGTGTATGTATCTATTTGGAGGAATTTTATAGTCGGTTACGAAATTAGTCCCTTTTTCCAGAATCTTTACATATATATACATTCTGGAAAAAGCAGATATCTTGATTTTGTAACAAACTCTAAAATCTTTCCTAAGTATTTTCTTTCATACATATTTCAGCACCAAAGCTTTTGCAAACATTTTTCAACATCAATCAAACAACAATTATACAAAAAAAAAAATTATATTTGAATCAGAGAATAATTTAATTATGGGTTTATGACACAAAATGTTTTATTAAAATATGGGTTTATGACCCATTCAAATTAGTATTTCCACGTATTTCTTTAATTAGAAAATTATTTCCATATTTTTAATTAATTATTACAATGATTTAAGAGATTTCCATTCAATTATTCGTACTTATTTCATTTTTGACGTTTCATAATTATTTCATTTGATCTTATTTCATAGAGCCGCAAACTATTAATAGTATGTTAAAATGGTTAAAGTTAACTTTTTAAATTTTTTTTTTTTTGGACAAGAAAAATGATTTCTACTTTAAGTGCAGATTTTTTTTTTTAAATGCAATTATTTTAATTTTTGGAGTGGAAGTTTTTTATTTTTAAATACATACCGCATTTTCTTTTGAATTGAATGTTTTGTTTTTTTATATTTAGGTAATTTATTATATAAGAAATTATGTATGCCTATATAATTATTTACTTTAATCCTTAAAAAAATTTCAGACAGGCTACAAAACATAAGCAAAGTTTTTTTTGTTAGAAAATTTGAAATAATACATATGTACATTAAATGAGACAAAACTTTTATTAAGATAAGGTTTAGTTAACAATAATTTCTCGCACTTTAAAAAGAAATATAACCTATAAAAAACAAAAAAAACCTTGCATTTAAAAAGAAAATTCTTGCATTTAAATTGGAAATATTTTTTTTTTTAAAAAAGGTATACATTTGGCACAAGATTGCACGGGGTTCAAATACTTTAATGCTACATATATTCTATGGATACACTTAGGTATGATTTAAAACTATAGATAGATAATATATATCAATTGGAATATTTAAAATTTTGTATAAAAAGGAAAATTTAATACTATGTTACTTAAATATACATAATATAATTTAGAAAAATATAAAAAAAGAACTTTAATAAATTTTTAAAAATCAAATCCCTAATCTAATTTATATTAATTTTCTTTTTTCTTATCTTCTCTTACTATATAATTCCTCAACTATATGTAATATAAACCCTTAACATAAAGAAACGTTATCTAATTTTCTTAGAGTTTATTTTTAAAAATTATAGAATTGTTTCTTATTAACTCTAAAAGATTTCAATTGAAAGTTAAATTTTTAATTAATATATAAATTATTGATTTATAAAAAAATAACTGAAAATTATTTAATTTTTATAAGTAAAAACGTAATTTGCACAAAACATTTTCGAAAAAATAGAAAAGAAAATAATAATAAAAAATATATACATATAGAATAAAAATAGATCTTCTATCATTTTGTCTTCAATAATTTTCAATATATCTTCAATTCATAACTCAATTAAATCAAAGTAAGAAATCATTCAACTAAAAAATTAAATTATTTTCACAACTAAATGAACATTTTGAACTATTAAAATATTATATCCTTATCTAAACTATAAAAATAGATATCCTTATATCTACGGTATATTTCAAATAATTGCCAGATTTGATAAATGAAAATACTATATATATAAAATGTCAATACATACATGTATTTAGACTTAGAATTTTTAAGTCGGCTTTAGGAAATTTTAAATGATATCAGAAAAATTAAAATTTAAAAAATATCAAGGACTAAAACTAATCATAATGTATTACAGTACAATTTACCTTAAACAAGTAATTAAAAAGGATTAAATAAACTGAAGATGTATAAGTATAAAAATCAATAAGTATATAAAAGAAAAATAAATAAATAGGAAAATCAGGACTACTATTGTAATATTTTTTACTTTTAATACAAAATTGCTTTTTATTAAACCTTTTAAAATAACTAGGATAATGATACATATTTATATATCAGACATGCATATATATATATATACCTATATTTTATAGCTATTAGTTAAGAATTTTAATCAAAATTAATGAAAATATACAGTGTTTTTTTTTTTTTTTTAACGAAGCTAAACCAATATATATAATAATCGAATTATGAAATATATAATATACGCTAATATATAAAATATAGTTATATAAGTAATACATCTTTAAAATTTCAGATTTTCGACAATTTAGTTTAAAAAAAAAAAAAATATAATTAAAAAGAACTTTTCATTTCGTAGTTAAAATTTTATATAGGCATATGAAATTAAATACTTGATTGGCTTGATACAATTTTACTGTATCAAATCGATTAGAAATTTTTCAATCGATAACCACAATTAAATATATATATATGTAATTAAAAAGAAAGTAGTAATTAAATTTAATGTTTTTGTTTTTTTTTGTGTTTTATATTATAAAATAAATTATTAAAATTAACAAAAAAATACCAAATACCAAATAACAAAAAAAAAAAAATGAATAAAACATTTCATAATCACGAAACCCAAATAAGACAAACGTATACAAAATCCATAAAGTATACAAAAAAATGTATGGTGTAAAATTTGGAAGGATGCAACAAATTTTAATGTACAAAATTACAAAAAAAAAAAAAAAAAAGAAAATGTCGACAGCCTTCTTTTTATGTAAATTTAAAGATTAAAAAAACAAAACAAAAAAATATAAAAAACATAGTCCCACTGTTAAAATATCTCAGCCTTATCTCCAAAACCAAACTGTATACGTTATATTATTATGTATTAAACAACCCATCCTATATAGAGTTTGGTTTTAAAGGCTAAAGGTGGTTTGGTTTTAAAGGCTAACACTAACCAGAGGAATCCCGTACAATTCCTTTGAGTGACTTTCAATGTTTTCAATTGTTCATCGCAATTCCATTTTCTGATTTTTTCAAACTACATATTTTCAAATCTTATTTTATATTATTTCAGATTTTATAATTTCGGATTTAAACCCTAATCTCCAATCCCAACTCCAACCAAAATACAAAATTTAATCTATTTAGTAGAATTTCATTTTAAATTTTACAATTTAATATGGTAACTCTATAAAAAATATAAAAATACATATAATAATTATAGTCTGATATGTAAATGTCCTTTTCTCATTCACGTCAAAATATAACAGTAACAACAACAGAAAAAAAAAAAACAATAGAAATAGAAGAAAAATGAATAACAAACAAAAATATATATATATATATATATATAACCATTCTTAACCTATATTCACGTGTTTGGCTTAGTTGAACATGTTCTTACATACATATATTATAAAGTATACATATATATATATATATATATATATATATTTGCACTTATTATTTATGTAGGTGTATTTGTATTGTTTTATAACTTATATATTGCCATTTTAAAATCAATTAATTCATAAGTTCTGCTATATGTACTATTACGTATAACCTTATATATATATATATATATATATATATATTAAAATATATCAATTTATAATAGAATAAAAATATTTTTATACTCTTATTATAATATCGTAATAGTTTTTGTTTTTTTTTTTTTTTTTACACTTGAATAATTAATATAAAACTGTTCCTTTTTTTTTTTTATCATTTCTTTATATCATATTATGTGGTGTCATATCATTATATATATCATATATTACATGGTGTCATATGGTTATATTAATGTTCATTGATGAAATTAAAAGCAAAAAAAAAAAAAAATTTATGACATTTTCATACCTGCTGCAGATGTTCAAATTAATCAAACTTTACCTTAATATATATTTATATTTATACATATATGTATATATCATTTAATTTATATAAATACATAATATACATAGTAAATATGTGTAAGTGTTGATTTACTATTTTATATATTTTATATACATCCTATATTTATATAGTTGGTGTAAAAAGGATATCCTTTAACAAATTTTAATATGCGATGAGATGGATGAAATGAAAAAAAAAAAAAACAACAAAAACAATAATAATAATAATAAAAATATTAAATAAATTAATGTCTTAACACTATTTAAGTAAAAACATTTTATTTTAGTCACAACAACACAGTATAAATAATATGTTAATACACGAAGGAAAAAAGGACATATTTAATAACTAATAATAATAATAAAAAAACAAAAAAAAAAAAAACATGTACAAATTAAATTATAAAAAATATTTCATTTTCACATAATAATATTTTATAATATATATGTATTATATAGAAAAGAACTGCGATAGAAAAATGTGATATAAATTTTTTGAACAATTTTTATTGTATCATGGCAAAAACAAAAAAAAAAAAAAAAACAAACTTTTCTTTTTAATATTAATTTTATAGTACATGATATAAGGAAATTATAATCAAAAACTAATTAATTAAATTTTATAATTTTTTTTTTTTTGTTTTCCTTTATTTTGTTCTTACGTATATTATTATCACTTTCTATATTATGTTCCATAACAAAAATTTATAAATTTGTTATTTAATTTTTAACTATATGTATGTATGTATATATAAATAATATTTTTATATTAATAAACAATTTATTTAATTTGTTTGTTTGTTTTTTTATTTTTTATAATAAGTTGTAATATTTTATAATTTTATTTATTTTTTTTTTTATAGTAATTTATGTTTTATTGTTTTGTTTTTTTGTTTTTATTTTTATTTTTTTTTTTTAAATATTTACGAAAATGAAATACATAAACAAAATGAAAAACTTTTTTTTTAATTATATTTGTTTTTTAAAGTTAAAATTTTTCACTTTTCTTTGTGTTTGTTTTTTAGGTTTTTTGCTTTTCTTTAAAAGTAATTTATTTTTTTTTTAAATATATAATTTTCTTTTTGGATTTCTTGAAATTCTTAAGGCACTCTAGTCACAGCAAGAAAATCAATTAGATTGAATAAAAGAAATTTTATCGATTTTTTGCAGTTTTTTATGACATAATGGTCATGGACTTTGGTTTTCTGTTTCGTTTGTTTGGTTTGGTATATATATATATATATGTATGTATATATTTTGTATTTTTCTTTTTAATTTTGGTTTTTGTTTTTTTTTTTTACGTCGTTTTGATGTTTTTCTTTCTCTCGTTTTTCGATTTTTTTTTGGTGATTTTTCTCTATATACATTAGTTATTTTAAAACAAATCTTACGCTCATCCCTTATATTTCAAAAAAAAAAAAAAAAAAAACAACAATAACAAAAGAAAAAAAGATTCAAACAAATATAATGGAAATTTTCAAATTTTAAATAAAATTATACGTTAAAAATGGACAAAAATGTGTTTCGAAATAAAAATAAAAAGCCATAGAAAATGAATTAATATTATGTATTATGTATATATATATATATTTTAAATAAGTATTTTTAGGTGTAAATGCACTTAATATAATAATATTTTGAATGTTAACGATTTTGAAAATTTTATATAATAAACGTGTTAAAAATTATTTATTTTAAATATTTTATTATATAATGTTACATATTTTATTATATAATGTTACATATATAATGTTACATATAATATAATATATGATATTTGGTCACATAACGTTGCTATATTAAAAAAAAAAAATAAACACTTTTAAAAATATATATGCGATTTGGGATATGTAAGATTTGAATTCTTCAATTATATAGCCTCAAATATCTTAAAGGGATTTATTCATAATTGAATATGTTGATATAATCAGAGTTTCATTTTATATAATGTATTTTCATGATTTTGTTTAATATAATAATGTTTCTAATATTAGTAAATTAAAATAGTTTGTATTTTAAATCTAAAATTAATGTATGTAGTTAGTTGATTCGTGTACATATACATTTAAAGAGTTTTAATAATATTTAGTCGTGCTTTATTATAATATATATATATAATTTTGACAAAATCTTATCCTTTTACCTTATATCATAATTTCATATAGTTAATGTATCCCAAATATAGTGATAGTTCTATAGTTAAAAATCGAACAACAATTTTAAAAATAAAATTTTTTGCCTTTTCATCTCAGTTTGATATTTAATATAAATAATAATATATTTTTATTGAAAATCATTTGTCATAAGTATTAAAGAAATAAAAACCAAAAAAAAAAAAAAATTGGTTGACTTAAAATTATAAGCCTTGTATGTAATAAACATGTGGAACTGCTCGATACTTCTATCAAAATTATTATACTGGTGAAGTCATGTAAAACCCTTAAAATATGCAATCTTTTATGAAATTATTATGCAAATTTTATTTTTATGTTTATTTTTAATCGAATAGTTTTTAATAGCGTTTAAAGCACTTAGACTATCCGAGCATACTAAAATAGTCTCATCATTAGCTATGCTAGCTAATAGCTTCATATAAGGCAACTAATTCCGCATTATACGCACGTCTGCTTCTGGTGGCAGGTGTTTTTTAGTAATAATCTTGTCACTATCTACTATACGGCTATAGCTACGCCTTCGTTACTTTTTGATGCATCAGTAAAAATTTTAAGTGTAGGGTTGAAATTCTGAGTTATGTTTCCGAATGTTTTTCTATAAATAAGATTATTTGTTTCCGATTTTTTAAATGTAGACATAGAGGTATCTATTCGAATTTTATAACTATAAAGCCAAGGAGGGTATTCTTTCGTTTTACTAGCCAAGGAGGGTCTATCTGTCTATAAGGAGGGTCTACTATCTTTCGTTTTACTCAACGGGATAGCAAATTGAATATTGTTTTCGGTTGAAAAATGTATAACATTAACTAAGCTTGATTCCTGGGGATGTATTATATATAATTTTTATAACCAATGCGGTGGCTAATTTGTTTAGCGGCATGGAGAGATCTGTGATTAAATAAATAAATGAATGAATAAATAAATAAATATGTTTATTTTTAGGAGAGCCTGGGATATTTAACTGTAAAGTAACGTGGTTTAATTGAAAAAAGTTATCTTCCTTGCTATCAACAAAATGTAGTGTAAATAAATATGATATATTATCTAATATAAACGATATAATTATTACTGTATTACTTATATAAATTAACAATATAGTCTTGACCCTGTATATAATGGTCTTCCAGTAGCCGATGGTTTATTTTCTTTATTTTATTAATTTTCAATTCAATAAGAAAGTATATTGTAAAATTTAATAATTAAAATGATTTAAAAGCATGATTCTATGACTTAGTTGAGTAAATAGTTGTCCTATATTGAATCTGAAAATAGTAAAACTGCAATTTAACCTCTGAGATCTACTTTTTTTTCGAATGGGTTTTCGAGTCACGATAAGTCAAATAAAAAAAATAAAATTCTATTATCTCTTCTATCTTTGACAATTTCAATTAATTTAAACACATTATTTTAATGTACTCATTATTATTATGTTACAAACTAACACAGTCTTTCATTTTCAACCGTGGCTGTAAATGTCATAAAGTGGATTTATTTTTACAACTTGTAGGGGATTCAAACTCACACTTCCACGGTGTTTACAACGTATTTCTTACGTTCTTACCCACTAAGTCACCGAGGTCTCTAGTTGAATTTTTTGATAATTTTCTTTTTTAACTCATTTTAAAAAACCATTTTATTTTTAAAAATTTTAAACTAGAGTTTATTAGGGTTCTCAAACTGTTCAACCTCTTCCAGTTTTTAATTTATTTTTAATGAAATTAAAAATTAATCAACAAATCCTAACACTTAACTGTCATTTTAGTATATAATAAGTTAAAACAATATTCGAAAAATATTTATATTCAAAAAAAATATGAAAATAAACAAAACAAAAAAAAAAAAAAGGAAAAAATTAAAATAAAAATGAAAAGTAATGAATCAATAATTTTAAGTTTCGATTTCTATTACGTTTGTTTTTCCCATTTCAAAATTTATATAGTAAAAAAAAAAAATAGAATAGAATTTATCTAAATTTTAAAGAGCATTCAATTTTAAAGTGGAAATAAATAATTATATATATACATATATATATAGTTTAGAAAAAAAAAAAAAAAATATGTAATTATTTAAACCTATTTTGGTTCTGTTGTTTTTTTTTTTTTTTTTTGAAAATCTATATAGAAAAGATTTTTTATTTCTTTTCATAAAAATCATATAAAATTTTATTATCTTCCTTAATGATACTTTTGTGTAATAATTATTATTACACATTTTTGTGTACTTATTTATATATATACATATACATTATACATATATATGTGAATACTAAATAATAATAATCATGAAGATAAATTATTTGTCAAATTTTATATATAATATACATTATATATATATGTACTTTACTTATGTACCTATACTTTTATATATATATGTATATATACTGAAAGGAATCTATAGATATGTATAAAACGAAAAAATAACAATTATCTTATCTTATACAAAAATCAATCAATATAATATAATATTATAGATACCACATATATTACATACATATATTATATGTATATATGTATATGTATAATGAAACCTTGTATAATGTTATAATATAAAAAATCACTTATTGATTAGTAACAAAATTTTTTTTTTTTTATATATGCTTTCAGTTTTATTATTGAAATTAAAGAAAAAAACAAAAAAAAAGAAAAAAAAAATTTTGTAGAGGACACCACGAGTCGTACTTTAAGTATAATCGTCAGCTATATATTATAAAAAAAAAAAAAAAAATCATGTACACACAGATATACACACAGATATAAAATGACAAAAATGTTGAAAAAAAAAAAAACCTTAATAAAAACCTTATATAAATAAATAAAAATAAATAACTTTTATATATTTTTTCTTTTTTTTTTTTTGTGTTTGTATTCTTTTATCTATGGTTTAGCTTTAAATCATTTTACATTGAACAAGGTTTTATATTTCCTTTAAAGGTTAGGTTAAATTTTTCCTTTTTAAAATTTTATAGTTATTATATAGTATTTTTTATATTTGTTTTTCTTTGTTCTTTATCTTTTAAAAATTTTAAGTAATTTAATTAAATTTTTTTTTTTTGTTTTTTTTTTTTTGTTTTGAATTCCACAATAAAAATTTAAAATATTATTATATTTAGTATATGAATATAATTGAAACCCACTGTAGAATACATTTTTATATTATTAATTCAATAAAACACAATCAATATTTTATTATTTAATTTTATTTAATTATTTAATTATTTATAATAAATAATATATATTATGTATACATATAATATATATTTGTATATATATATATATATATATATATTATAGTTAGTTAATTAATTTTTTTTTATGTTTTGTTTTTTTTTTGCATTAAAAAATATTTATTAATTCGATTTATTTCTTACTTTTCTCTTCAGATGTTTGTTGTACCATTTTTGCACAAAAAAAAAATATATATATATATATATTTAATATTTATGTATGTGTGTATTTATGTTATTGTGATTATATAGATAAACTATATATTTAATTAATTAATAAAAGATTTTTAATTATTATATTATTGCTGGGAAATTACTAAATAACAATTTTTTGATTATGGCAAAAAAAAAAAAAAACAAAATAAAAAATTAAATTCCGTTTTTTTTTTTTTCCTTTTTTTTTTTTAAATATTTAATTCTATTGTGGTTAGAACAGATTTTTTATATATTATTTATAGTTAACTTAAGAAATTTACAAAACATACTGAAAAGGTAAAAATGAAAAAAAGAAAATTAAATAAATGTTTGTTTTTATTTTTTTTTTTCTTCTTTAAAATCAATTTAAAAAATTTTACTTTACAATAGAAAAAAAGAAAACATTTGTTAATTACATATTATTATTATTGTATTCTTGTCCATTTCTTCTTTATTTTCAATTTTTTTTTTTTTTTTTTGTTTTATCTGTTTTCTATTTTTCAATTTCTTCATTTTTCCTTTATTTTAAAAACGTTAAAACGTAAAATGAGAAAATTGGAAAAAAAAAAAATGTGTTAAGTAATATTTTAATTGAAATGTAGTCAATAGGTAATTTATAATCTAAGCTATAGAGTACATATGTACATATGTAAAATAGAAATATTTTATAATATATAATATACATTATGTATACACATATGTAAAACAGAAAAAAAAAAAAAAAATAAATAAATAATGATCAAAAATTTCTTAAAAACAAAACAAAAAAAAAAAATAAATTTAAACTTAAACAAAATGTATAAACTTTTTAATGTAAATTTATTTTTGAGAACTTTTCAAAAATTTTATTTTGATACGAATATATACAATATTGTAGATAGATAGATACCTAAATATCATATCATTTTATTAAAAGATATTAATAGAATATATACAATTGAAATCAATATAAATATTAGTATCAGAATTTTTGTAATTATTTTTATAATTTTGTTTTTTTTGGTTTTTTTTTGGAAAGATGAAACAATCAGAATTTTCTTATTAATGTATTTTAGACTAAAGTATAAAAATTTTTTGTTTTTTTTTATTAAAAATCATTAGAACTTTTTTTTGTTTTTTATATCAAAGAATATTAAGCGGGTTAGTGATGAAATTCTATAAATGAAAATCCATAAATAAAAGTCTTAAAGCGAAAATCTACAAAAAAAAAATATCCACAAACCAAAATCCACAACAAATTAAAAAATATGTAAAGAATATTTTGGAAAAAAATTTTGATTTTGTACTCTCAAGTTCCTCCTAATTATTTTTATTGCTATGTATGCAACATCAAAGAATATAAAAAGGTATAAATACCCGTGCTAAACAAATGATTGAACCCTAATTTTGTAAACAACTCTAAAGTCGTTCTATTTTTTTATTTTTACATATAAATAAATCAACAATTAATTATTTAAAATAATTGTGGAATTTTTTGTGGAAAAAATCATTATGACATTTGTTTTTTTTTTTGTGGATTTTTTTTTGCCCCTATCCTATTATAAGCTATATATTGTAAACGAAATTTTGGATATGCATGCATATAAGTATTTATGTACATACTCATATAAAAAATTGGAAATTATTATTAAAAAATTGTAATTATTTCTATATATTTAAATGTTTATTTGGATGTTTGTTTATTTATATTACTTGATTGAATGTTATAAAGAGCCACAAGCCAAGTGAAGGGGTTTTTCCTTTCGGATGTCGCCCTACTATAAACATTTTCCTATATGCGCCCTTGTTATATCCACTGTATTTGTTGAAAACTTTATCTTGTCTTGTCTTGATACTATTAATATTTTGCATTCTGTTTTTCCTTTTTGAATGAGAAAAAACATGTGTATATTTAAAATCTATAAAGGAAAAAGACTATAGTCTATATGTGTATGTATTAAAAAAGCTACTCTATAATTTTTTAAAATACATATATACAAGTGTTTTTTTTTTATTTGTATTAATGAAAGTTGAGCAGTGAGCAAACGCTTCAGTAATTATCTATAAGTAAACTCTATAGATCCGTATTGAACCTCCAAAACAAGCACCTTGAAAACGAGGAAATTTCTTTCGGCAAGCATTGGGTGTGAAATTTTCTTTGATTTATGGCACACGATAATACAACTCTGTAGAGGTACTACATAAAAGTTACATACAGATACCTCACTGAGGGAAGAAACTACATACATACAAGTTATGATTAACTCTAAAAGTTCAAATTTATCAATATAGTTTTCGCTTATAATGACCATGAAGGGACGGAAAATATTCGTTGTAATAAGCGAATGTTATTTTAAAAGAATGCTGTGAATTTTGAAAAATTAGTAGGACTGAACATTTATTTATGTAAACAAAACATTATTTAATTAAAATCTTATTTCAACATTTCTAAATTAGAATAAAATTAATATAAACAAAAAAAAAAAAAAAATCAACAAAATTCATTTTCATAAAATACTATACTAATTAGAAATTTTAAATAGTATGCATATGCATATAATGGTATGCATATAAATTGCAACTCTCCAATTATCTTTGGAGAATTTCTAATTTTTTTTTAAGAATATTCAAAATAATCAAAACATGCGTTATTATGACAAAACATATTATGTTTGTCATAATTATTATGACAAACATATTATGTTTGTATATATATCCGAATATTATGTTTGTATTGGTCGCTATATCCGAAAAATTTTATTCGATTTTGTTTAAAAACATGTCGCTATATCCGAAGTTGTAATAAGCAGAAGCAGCAAAAGTAAATATAAAGCAATTATCTAGGTAATTTTTTGTTCTTTACTTTTCCGTCGTTGTAAAAGGAATGTTTTTATAACCGAGGTCGTTATAAAGCTACTGTATATTGGTTTAGATTTGGAGAGAATAAAAACCAGTTAGAATAAATTTTTCGGATTTAACAAATAGCTATAAGTTCTAGATTATATAATTACTATATTATTGCAACTGCTAAAAGACATTATGGGACGACGCCTATAACCGAACCCTTATTTGCTGTTTTTGATAATTTAAGAGAGATGTTTTTTTTAAAAGATCTGGTAGACAAATCTATAATAAATTATTGCGTTGTTTTGATAGTAGGATCATAATATATTAAATCAAGTCAGTATTTATATTATATCATTTATGATAATTTTTAATAATTATGATTGATTATGATTGAAATTTAAATATTATTAAATTATTAAAGAAAAATTTAATACGTAAGGTAACATAATTATAATTATATAAAGAAACTTGGTTTAAACATTAAAAGTTAATTGATTGGACTGGAAAAACCTAAAAAAAAACTTACCTAAAAAAAAAAATATAAATAATAAATAATATAAATATTAAAATCTATTTTTAATAAATTCTAAAAAAGAAAAATATTGTTTATTTTAAAAATAATAGTCAGTAATTTATTTATTAATTATTATTTATAATATTATAAATAAAATATCTTTCTAAATATTTTAACCGGTAATAAATGTTCTGTACTGTTTATAAACAGATAAGGTTTATTATAGTTTTTGAAAATATATTTTATAAACATGACTATACACCAATGACTAATGATAAATGTTATCCTATTAAGTGAAAAAAAAATATATACACATATACGAGGCACGAGGCATCTATATATCACACTGATTATGTGCTTCCTCAAACAAAAAAAAACATCGTAATTAATTTTTAATACAAATGTATATACATACATACATACATATATTTTAATAAGTAAAGTTAAAGCAGCATTGTATTGAATTAAATATTTTGGAGATTTTGAGTATGGTATAAGGAAAGGAAACTTCAATTTAGCTTAAGCTTATTAATAATAAAAATACAATACCCACTATAACATTTAATATATTGCGCATATGAAATTAAATATTATAACTAAAACTAAATAACTATGAATAACTTTAAATAGTATAATATTTAAATTTAAGTTTGCCTTTATTGTCTAGATCTATAACTTTTACAGAAGTATATGTATATTTTAAAACTAATTTTTTTGGTAAGTGTTACAGTCAATGCTTTTCAACTTAAATGTCGTTACAATTTATCGAATGCATAAAAATGAACAAGAACTAAAATTTCATTTTTTTAAACAAAAACTACGTTTTAGTTCGCAGTATTTATGTGGAAAAGTTAAATTTGCGTTCAAGCTCAGTTTTTCAAATAAAAACTATATGTATAGATTTGTTTGAAAAAGTGAGATTTGAGTTGAAGCTTACGCATATGACTGATTGAGCCAACACCAAATGCATAAAACTGAGCTTGAACTTAAATTTAACTTTTTAAAACAAAATCTGCATTTAAATCTCATTTGAAAATGTGAGATTTGAGCATCTCTCAGTTTTATGCATTCGGTCTATTGTCTCTTATCAAGTGAACTTTGTTTTTATACTTTAATTTCAATTATGCCTAAGGAAAGAGGACAAAAAACCTATTTGATGTGCTTAAAAACAATTTATACAAAAAATATTTTACATATATATATTTTTTAATTACATATATGTACTTATATGAAATATAAATCATAATATTTAAAACAATAATCAAAAAACAAACGAAAAATTAAAAAAATCATTAATAAAGATTTGAATATTGTCATATATCCTAATTTTTGAATATCATATTTAGGCAAGGCATTGTATAATTTTATTTTTGTTTGAGACTTTTATGTTTAGGGATTGTTCTAGCTTTTGGTACATTTAGTTTTCAAGTTCATTTTTAAAATTCGTATTTAGAAAGAAGAGAAATAATATTATGTTGATATTTTAAAATTAATAAAACCAAAACTCGTAAATTTAATATTATTATTATAAAATTAATGTTTCTCTGAAATGAATCATCTTTTATTTTCCTTTTATTTTGTTTATATATATAGTAAAAAAAAAGAATCGATTAACATTTTAGATCTCCAAGTGCTTTCCAATATTAAATTTTTGCGCATCGTCACTGATATATACATATAAATGTATGTATGTATGTACATACATTAAATATTTGTTTATCAGTAGTTGAAAAAAACAAACGTAAAATATAATAATAAAATTAAAAACGTAACCAGATAAATAAAATTATATTAATCATTTTTAAAGTACCTGTCCTAGTACCTAGCTATTCCATCCTACTAATAGGTAGTTACCTATTTTATTATTTACTTCTTTTGATACAAATGCCAACGCACCTTTTTCTTGTAAATAATTTTATTATCTATTCTACTTTCATGCGCTAAAATAATTTCAAATAAAATGACATTTGATATAAGAAATTTTTTTTTTGACAGCATTTTGAATTTTTTTTTTGACAGCTTTTTGATGTCACAAAAAATCAGTGAAATTTAAAAAATTTGGTATATAGTTATGTTTTCGGAATTACTATGGTTATATTTTCATATTGTGCTTAGACCGTTATTAAACTATAGTTTGAGTGAAATTACGTTTGTAACTACGTTATAAACGTCACATGTCTTTAGCTCAATCTAGCTAAAACAAATATCGATTTTTAAGTTAAGTAAAATTTAAGTGAAGCTACCTATTCACTACAAACTTATTAAAAAAAGCCCCTGGCAAAATATTTTTATGAATATTTTTAATATGGCTTAATTGAATTAAAACTTTTTTTTTTTTAATTTTATTAAATTCAAATTTTGTTATTTTTTTTTTTGTTTTAATATTTTATAGCTACTTGCGGTAAGAACGTAAACCACAGTAGTTATTATTTATCAAGTAATTTTAACAATGAAAAATGATTTTAACTACTTTAATCCCTTGTTCTAATTTTAACTCTAATTTAACCCCTTGTCTAATAAAAAGAGATTACATTTTTATACATGCATGTGTAGATCTAAATATTACTATATCATCATTCATACAGTTAAAATATTAGACAGTTATTGTGAAAATTGCTATTACTACATTTTCATTTATGTATCTATTGATTTTTAAAAGTTCATATAAAAAAAAAATTATTCTCCATAATTTTAAATAAAACCAAATAAAATTTTGTATTTTTGTTTGTTTTTTTTTTCTTTTTCTTTTTAATATTAATTTTATTTATTAAATTAATTAAAATTAACTTCACTTATATGGAAGTAGATGGACTTGGGGGTGTATGGAAGAAGGATGGACTGCCAGGATTAAAGCTTTCAATATCTGTTGAACCATCAAATTTATCTGTCAAACTTTTTGTATCTTGTTTAGTCATCATCCGCCTCCATTTTGCTCTGGCATTTTGAAACCAAACCTAAAATTAAAAAAAAATTTTTTTTTTTAGTACTTTGTTTTCTATTAAACTTTTTCAAAAAAAAAAAAAATATAGAATGTCGAAAGATAATTATAAAATAAATAAAATTTTTTTTTTCATACCTGTAATACTCTTTTTGGAAGTCCAGTCTTTTGAGACAATTGTTTGAGATCTTTAGCATCTGGATTATGATTAATTGCAAAATAGGATTTCATAGTCCGTAGCTGATGATGTTTAAATGATGTTCTCATACGTTTAGTTCTTGATGCACTAGATAAACTACCACCTTGATTAAATTCTAAATATTCTGAACCCAAATCTGAAAAAAATGTGTGAAAAACTTAAATATAAATTTTTTTTAGTTGTTTTTTTTTTATTATTTTTTTTTTGAAATTATTTTTTTATAATATAAATTTTACTTTTATTAATTATTTAATTTTTCTAATTTGTTATTTTAAGCAAATTTCTTTTTTTTGAATCGGTAAAATTTATTACCGTTTACAGAAAAAAGAAAAATGTTTTGGATAACTTTTTAGGCATTAAAATTTAAAAATAAAATTAATGACTAAAATTTGAAGTATGTAAATAACTATTGGATCGTGTCTTTGATAACGAATCATTATTTCTTTTTTTTTTGCTTTATGTTGGTGAATTATTTTTGAAATGAAAATATCCTAAAAATTATTTTTTTTAGGAAAATTTAAAAAAACAAAAAGAAAATGTATGATTATATTATGTATATGTAATTATAGCAGCTTCTAGTTTTTATAAATTATGAGTTATGATAACTGATGTGAATATGAATAATGTGTATGTAACAAGAAAACAATTCGCAAATTTTACTTAAAAAAAATTTTTTTTATTATTTTTGTTTATTTTTACCTGAATTAAGGGCATCAAATTCCTTTGGTTTTCGTTTTCTTGGTCTTCCTTTTTGACGTGGAGGTTGTGTTAATTCTTGTAATATTTGTGGTGAATGTATATATATATCGGATGGTGATAATTTATCAGAACCATCTAAATATCTTGGTTCATTTGTTGTTGGTTCCATATGTGATATAAAGGAGCATGTATTTGAAAATGGATTTGGATTTGATAATTGTCCCCCAATAACTGGAATAATGTAATGAAGTCTAAACAAAAAAAAAAAAATAAATAAAATAAAATAAAATACATTAATTAATAATAAAATAAGAAAATTTCAACTATAATTGAATTATATAGATACTAACCTACAAAAAACATCTGAATTCCTAATACCAAATTCATCGCCTTTTGTTAAAGGTGAATTACAAATTGTACATGAAAAACAACTGAGATGAAAGACTAAATAACGAACACGCATTACAAGTTCCGATGAACTTATTGATGCTAAACATTTTGAACATCTTCGACTTCCAAATACTCTGAAAATTTTTTACAATTAATTATTATTAATTTTAATATAAAAAAGTATATAAAATATATATAAAAGTGAAAATAGGTTTTTTTTTTTTATAGTTTACAATAATTAATTTTAAATCACCTATAATAATCATTTTTACAATAAATATTATCATCTCTTTGAAAACATGAGGTGTCTTGTTCTAAGGGTCGTCGGCAGATGCAACATTGCAAACAACTGGCATGCCAACGTTTTTCGACTGCTGATAAATAAAATCGATCCTATGTTAAAAACAAAAAAAAAAAAAAAAAACACGAAAGAAAACGAAAAAAAAAATTATAAAAATGAAAAAATAAGCTTTTACACCTATTATATCAATGGATTTGAATTCAAATATATATACACATACATTCATAAAAAATGCAAATATATATATAATATAAATTTCATAAGTGCATATATATAATATATTTATATATATACCTGTATATATCGTCCACATCCCGCACAACTTTCATAATCTGATTGTTCTGATGATGATTCTGGACTACTTGTTGTTGCACATGTTTCTATTTTTAAAAGTGATTCAGGATGTCGTTTTTCAGACTTTTTTGTAATATAATCCAAATAATCTGGATTTGTTGTTCTATTATGAGTAAAATTTTCAGCCACTGAATTTCTAAAAAGAAAAATTAATGTAAAAAAAAAAAAAAAAATTATTTAAAAAACCAATTTACAATAAATATTTTATTAAAAAAAAAAATTAAAATAAGATACAAAAAACTTGCATTGCGATAAATTTTTCTTTTCTTTATATGTAATATTATTAATATATATTTGAATTAATTATATTACTATAATAATATTTATATTATTTAATTTATTTATTTAAATACATATTAACATTTTTCTTAAAAAGCCGGCGGTTTTTTTTTTTTTATATATTTTTTAAAAAATTTTTAAAAACTTTAATCCGTCGGTATTAGATAGTTTCTTTTCTATACATTTTTATCGCATGATATAAAATATTGCTGTTATAATATTGCATCTATTTACAAAGTATATATACATTTTATACATGTATACGACGACTATTTTATACTACAGATAGTTTATATATAGCTAAAGGGTTTTCTGTAAATTAAGTCATTATTTGATTTGTTTAAAAGGTTAATTCATGTCGCGTTTTATAACACAATTAAGTTGTGATAATTAGGATAAGTGTAATTAATTATACAATAAAAAAAACAAAAAAAAAAAAATAAAAAATATAAACAAAGTAGGCAAAAGTATAGATATAACAAAATTAAATTTTATTTTTGTATAAAATTCTTCGATCTTTTAATTTTTTTTTCTCTGAAAATACATACTTAAGTATATTTTATTGTATTTAGGTTCAATTTTATTTATTAACCGTTTTTGATATTTTATTTTAACATTAAATGAAACAAAATAGTTAATTGTTGTAATTAGTACGGTAATTATTTTCAATTAATTTAAATTGTATTGTACATATTTAAAAACAAACTAAATTATTTTGTGTATATGAAGAAAAAGATAAGCATGCTAAAACCACATTTTATTAAAATTGTACCTGTATTTTTTTATAGGTCGACATTTTTGTTTTTTTTTTTTCTTCGTGTATATACTGATCTATAGTATCAATACTATATATAGTTAATACATTATATAGACCCATTGCTTGTTAGACATAATATTATTGTTATATTATTATTTTAATTACTGTTATATTATTATTAATTTTATGTAAATGGTATGTTGTTTATTAAGTTATGACCTGACTATGGTTTGAACCTAAAATCGAACCAAATTTGATTAAAATCACGGCCTAATAAACAGTACACCATTCATTAGTTGGACAATATCAGATAAATAATTATCATTAATGATTATCAATACTATTAATTATTTATTTATTTATTTATATTAATATTACATACATAAATGTAATGCAATATTATTGAACCATCGGCTACTAAAGTTTTTTACACTATTAATAAATTATATACTAATATTTATTTATTTTGTTTATATTATATACTATATATTTACATTATATTTGGTCGTAAGGGAGTGTAAAGAAAATAAACACTTACGACCTGTGCAGGGAAAAAAAACCAACACTCCTTCAATTAATACGCCACATGCCTACCCATTAGGCTACCGATAAAAATCCGGAAATTAGAAAGAGTTTATTTAAACATATATAGTTCATTTTTCAGAATTATTTGATTTTGTTAGGAGGCAAAATACATCTATACATTAAAAGATTGCAGTGAAGTGTTTTTTTTTATTGATGAAGGCTGAGCTAATGTGTAAGCCCCCTTCACAACGTACGAAAATCTATACTCGACAAAAGTTAGTTAGTGTTAAGTTTTCTTAGAACAGATAATAGAAGTATAGTAGCCACCATCATATCACTCTGACCGAAAAAGTTTTATTTAAACTTTTCAAATTCATATAAAGGAAATCACCTAAATCCAAAAAACTGCGAAGATATTACACCGTCTTTTCCCTGGCAGATTACGACAAGTTTAGAGAAAGTAATTCATGCTCTCGCATCTATTCAGCGTCAATTCAGCTATAAAAATCTACAGTTAAAATTCACATGTATACGTAAATAATCTTCTATAGCATGTCTACCGATAAGACAATATTACGTAATAACACCAATCAATTGTCTTATTTCAGGTTTATTTCAGGGGTTACAGGAGGACCACTTTTAAAATAATCTAGTATTAGATTTGTTGTATTTATTTTTGACCGAAATTTTAAAATATTGTACAAGTGTAATGTTAAGTATAAGACTTTCTTTTTCTAGATTGAGTACAATTTTTAAAACTGCAAAGTATAGTGATTGATGTGGAAAAATCACAAAAGCAACATGTAGATTTTCGGTTTCGGTTTCAAAAAGATGACTGTCATTTAAATCTAAATGACCGACTCTTAGGGCTGGTATCATTATTATATATCTTTGAAAATTAATGTTAAAAAGCTGGTGTTTATATATTGGAGACTAAGTTTTTAATCCTTCAATTAAATCAAAATCAAAATGATTTTTTAAAAATTATTTTGAATAATAAAACAAATTTTTTAATTCAATGTTAATTTAAGTGTTTCTAGTAAATATAGGTTTACAAAAACATAACTCTAAAATTTAAAATAACAAGAAAGATTACAACAAAGAGTTATTTAAAGCCACTGTATTCTTTTTTTTAAATTATGGTTTAAATTTGTTTTTTTTTTTTTTTTGTTTTTTAAATTTAAGATGTCGAAAAAGATTGAAAGAAAATCCCTTTGATTTTAAATGTATTTCATTATTAATTATTGTTTCCTTCATTTTTATTCAAACATATTATTTGTATATTTATCCATAACATATTTTTATATATTATGTATATGTATTTGTTTGTTATCTTATTGTTTTTCTTTTTATTGTTTTTAACTTTTTCAAATACTTTGAAATTGAACAAAAAAAAAAATAAAAATAAAACTAAAATTGATTTATTTTATCAATTTGAATCTTTTTGTTTGCTACCTATTACACCTTAACACTACCGATTTTATTTTTTTTTTTACATATACATTATATGTATATACATATATATACAGAATGTGCCAAAAAAGTGTCAACATTCTTAGATAGTAGATAGTTTACTTCATTTTATAGTTATTTTGCCAGTGTTGAAAGTTTGAAAAAGTATTAGAAGTTTAAAGATAGTTAAAAAGACAATAAAATTAAAACAAATCCATCAACAATCGTAAAATTAAGTACGAGAATTGTGTGCAAATTTAACTTTTCAAAATTCTATAAACAAAGTTTTAGAAGGTTAAGTTAACCCTTAGTGAAAAGAGTGAAATATACTTGTCTATATGCAGATATCCTAGCACTGCCATTATAATGATATATATTATTTTTTACCTTAGCTATTAATCTTAGCTATCGCTTCAGTAAAAACTAGACCCTAGGCACGTTATTTAGCTTTGTATAAGAGAGATTAGCATAAACAATTACTATACCTGTGCGGGATTTGTTCTCTTATTTTTTTGGTTAATAAATCATATTGGTTAAAAAAAAAACTACTTGTTCAATAAAGTTGATGTAAGAGATTGTATTAATAAAAATTATTGGCCGAATTATTAGTTAAAAAGGCTCAATATGTATATAATACTTTCTACATTCATCAAATCTCAAGAAACTGTATATGAACTTATTTTTATGGAAATCATTAAATTTTTGTAAACATTTTTTCTGAAAAGTCCTGTACGATCATAATGTATATATAGAGGATAAAATATACGATATGTATATATATACATATACATCATATATGATATGTAATATGTATTGATTTTTTATTATTTTCAAGTTAGTTTTTTTTTTGTTTTTTATTATTGACAAACAAGGGTATTGTTTTTTCTAAGAAATTACCTTGTTAGGAGAAAAAAATACGAATAAAAAAATATAAAACTAAAAACAATAATCAAAATTCAATATAAAAAATAAAAACTAAAAAGTATAAAAAAAAAAAAACTGAAATAAAATTGTAACTTTCGCGGAACAAAAAGTAAAAAACAAAAAAAAAAAATAAAAGAATGAACAGAAAAAGCACACACTAGCAACCCACAAAACAAAACAAACGCTTAATAAGTTCAGGATTCCATTGTAAAAAAAAAAAAAGTATAAAAATAAAAAACAAAAAGTATAAAGTGCTTTTGTTTTAAATAATAATAAAAAAAAAAAAAAAATAAATAAATTCAGGTTGGAAGATACAAAGGAATCAACCAACCAACAAATATCAAAAACAACCAAAATAAAAAACCAATAATGCAAAGAAAAAAAAAATCCAATCAAAGAATCGAAATTCAATGTAAACTGTTATATTATTTTTATGTTATATAACCATACAAATGGTAACTTTCAATTTAATTCTGATAAATTTCAATTTTGTTTTTTTTTTTCGTAGCGGCCATGATAATAATATGTAGGAACCATAGGGAAACTATGAGCTGCTCATGAATTTTAAATTTGTTGTTTTCTTATTTTGTAAAAAAAAAAATTTTATTTTTTGTATTTTGTATTTTTGAGGTTAAATTTTTTTTAAAAACTTAATTTTAAAATTATAGTGAATTGCAATAACATAAATAGAAAATTTTCTTAAATAATTTGTTACGTTACATAAAAATTGTCTTAACAAACTTAACTTGTGTTTTCCTTCAAATTGGCTTCACTGACTTCAATTTCCTTCAAAAAAACCTAAAATCGAGTTCTATATCGACTCAGTCTACTTCCCAGTTTACAAAATCCTCGAATTTGATCCATTTACTGTTTTAATAAAAATAATTTTAACTATAGTACATTAACCGCATATAGAAATTTGATTTGATGATTTGTGATCCTCATCCTCTATGTTGGATGGTCTTATGCCTCTTTGTACCAACATTATCAATCATATCTACATTTTTTTTGGCATACTTTTTCTCTTGTTACAGCATATACCTGTGGTAAAGACCGTAACCATTGAATAATTAGCATAACATAGCATAAGCATAAGCAAAAAAAAAAAAAAAAAATTAATTAGCGTTTATTAGGCTGAGTTAAAAATTCTGACATAATCGTTGGGAAAAGTAACATTATTTTGATACAAATGCAGGAAAACAATTAATAAGAGTTTTGGTATATTATAGGTAATTGGATAATTTTCTAGAAAGACGGACATAAAAATTTAAAAGGATCATTGCACTTTCTTAAAGATTCTGTAGCTTGATTATAACTAATTTATTTTTTAATAAAAGTGAATTCAATTTTAAAATATTAATTATTAAAATATTGCAGTACATATATTTAGTAATATGTATATAATTATTTGAAATGATGCTCCGACAAATTAATTCATTTGATTTTAATTTTTAAGAAAACATTTTTTAACTTTAAATGCAATCGTTGTTTGAAGTTTTTTTTAAATTGGATCAAGATGTTATCTTATTAAAAACGTGAAAAACAAATTTATTAAAACGTTTAAGGTAAAATATTAAAGATTCAAGAAGATTAATTTTATTGTTTTGCGTTTATTGTTTAATCATACAATCAAAATCTCAAAAAGTACAACTGTTTGATAGAATTCGACTAGCAATCATGAGATGTTAATCATTTGTTTATAAGGATTTTTGGCGAATCCACCCCACACTATTTGTATTAAATGAAAATAAAAAATTAAAATGTCAGACTTAGAGGTTAATTCATCAAAATCCGAATTTCAGTAATTTGTTTGAAGTGAGTGTTGTGGGGCGAGGTAACGCAGCTTATCTATTTTACTATTCTCTATTTATTTGCGAGCATGAATAGCGTTAATGAATAATCGTAGTCTGTTGAACATCACTTTTATAAAACTTATATGTTTAGACCTGGGGTTCAACCAATAAAAATTGATTTATTTATTTATTTGATTAAAACTTGGTTTAATCTTGACATATTGGAGAAGTTTAACCAAGAAGTGCGGCTCAAGTTTCGTTTCAATTCGATGTGAATTCAATGCATATATATTTTTATTTACATATGTAGCTTATTCTGATCTATTCTTTACATACTAGAAAGATAGATCTTTGCTGATTATATACGTTTATATTACGTAAATTGCTTGTTCGGTTTTAGAAAATACGTATAGATTATGTAGCATTGTAGTTCATTTAATAGTAGTAGTGTAGTAATAATTATAATTATTCTAACAACTATAACATTATTTACTGACTAACCCTATAGTAAATGATGACGTTTCCGTTTTTTGTATAGTTCACTAAATGAACAATTTAACTGATACTAATTGGATTAACCAAATTTCTGATACAAAACAAAAATTTTTGGATATAAATATTGGAAGATATCTGATGCTTTTTTTCATCTTAAAGTTATCTTTATGCTATGCTCTGAAAATAATATTCAAGATTTTTTCTCAAAAACGGGATAGAACCATTAAATACTTCCCAAATAATTTAGTTTTTCATTTAATTTGCTTTTATATACAATTAGTATTTGTATTAATCTTTATTTTAAATTTTCATATTTTTCTATAAATAATTATGGGATATTTGAAAGTTGCACCAAATATAATTGCCAACTTAATTATTATGGATTACTTTATATAAAAAAAAAATTTATTTTTTAATAATTTTTATTTAATATTTAATGAATGATCATTTCAGACAGATTTTTCACTTGAAAATTATGATAAGTCGAATAAAAAAGCCGACAAAAAAGTACAAAAAAAAAAACACAAAACTCAAAAATATCTGATTATGATCTAATTTAATTTTAGTACATTTTCTGATTCTCATTCAAGGTTTTTTTTTTTATTCATCTTATAATAGAACTTAATCAAAGATCATATTATATTGAATGGATCCTATATTTTATAGAAAATTTTAACTAACAAGATTTGTAAATTATTGAAATTCTGAATGAAAATCCCAACAAAAAAAAATTTTTTTTTTTATGGTAAATTTTAATTTTTATTAGGAATTATTTATTTTACCTGTTTTACGGTTCGTATAACAGTAGCTATACCAGAAACGAAAAAAAAGGAAATAATAAAATATAGAAACATAAATTTTGCTTTGTTTAAAATAAAGAATGCAACATATTTCCTTAATCATTAAAAATATTTCCTACCAAATTAACATTTTCATTCTTAAAAATTTAAAAATATTCCTCATTAAATATAGAAACAATTTTTTTTTTTTTACTCTACTGAACTTTTGAGAATCAATAGAAATCAACCAACAAAAAAAAAAAAAAATCTAAAAGAATGGCTTCCTTTTTTTTTTTTGGTTTGTATGTTTTTATTATTTTTGTTAACAAAATGTTAAACAGAAGCTACATGGAATTTTTCTTTGACATTTTTTCCTTATTAATTAGTTCGATAAAGTTTTTAAAAATTTTTATACAAAACTTAAAAACAATACAATTCAATATAATTTTTAGAAATAAATGTGACAAAAATTGTCATAGATTAAATATATTTAACCCTTTAAAGGAATATATATAAAAACTTGAATTAAAATTTATTTATTTATTTATTTCTTTTTTTGATTGATGAAGTCTGAGATAATCACTAGACTTTAGGATCGTAACGCACCTTTAAAACGTAATAGAATTTTTTCTGTGCTAAGTTGCACTATATATATAGAATCTGTGCTAAGTTTCCTTAAATTTATACCACGATTATACCACTCCGACGGAAGACATGCAGTTTTTGTCAGAGAGTTTATCTGAATCTTGGAAAATAAATGATTGATATATTACTGCCTTTTACTTGACAGACTGAGATATTTATTTTAAAAATTCGAAATATATATGGGGGAGAAATTGGAATATAGTTTCTTTTTTACTTTAAAAAGAGTTTTTAACTTTAAATAAATATTTTTTACTTTAAGTGAACATAATATTAGTTTAATTGAATATTTTTTACTTTAAGTGAACATCATATTAGTTTAATTGAATATTTTTTACTTTAAGTGTAGACATTTCTATTTTAAATGAAGAATTTTTATTTATGTTATATAAATATTTAACATATATATACATATATGTATTTAATTTATATATAATACATATATTTGAATCTAATATTTATGTATATAATTTTTAAGTATATATATGTAAATATATAAGTAGTATATGTATATTATATGTTAATTTATTATTAATATTAACTTTTATTACAAATATCTTCACTTAAAGTAAAAATGTCTTCAGTTAAAGTAAAAATGTTTTCCGTTAAAGTAAAAAAGGTATATACATACATTAACATTCAATGACAAAATAAGATGAGTTAACATTTTTGACATTTTTAAAAAAAATCGACTACTCGTAAATAATATAGCGATATGTTTATAGTCCAGAGTTTTTTTGCAAAAAACTAACAAAATTATCTGATTCGATCAGAAATTTCTGCTTTCATATTATAAGTTCTAGTTAGAGAGGATAAAATCTCTATGTAGTAAAATAATAATAATATATTAATAAGAATACTGAATACTAATACCAATAATAATAGATGCAACAGTGACAGTGGAGGTTGCTTTCAATAATTACCTCATACAGTAAGGTATTATATACTAATGCATATGTTGTAACTGTTGTAACGGTTATAGTCACTGTTAGCAAAATAGTAATACTAATACGCGGATTCATTGCTTCGTTACAGTCCCTCTCCCAATTCAATGTTTCCGTATCCATTTCCTATCTACCGCTAGCCAATATACTGCATTCGCAGGTAAGGGTTTCATCCCAAGATTTCCACCTCCCTTAGGGGAAAAAAAAACAATGAGATGTCATTATTATTAACTCGATAATAACAATATTCAGGATTAGAGATCTTTATAGCTGAAAATTAAAATTGAAAAAAGGTGGCGTAAGGGTTAAAGTGGATTACTTGAGGATTTTAGGAAAAAAAGAAAAAGATATAGTGATAAAATAATAATTCTAATATGATTTTTATAATGATAACAATAAAATAATCTAATATATAAAGCAGAAATTCTGTTTGTTTGTTTGTGCCCTTTTCACGTAAAAACCACCAGTCCGATTGCAACCAAATTTTGCAGGAACATTTCTACGACTCCGGAAAGTGTTATATTGCCCGAGAGCCATTTAAAACTTTTTCGTTTTTTCGTTGTCCTGCCTAAACGGTTTGATGGATTCAGTTGAAAATTTGTACAAATGTTCTTCTTAACTTTGGACGGGTGCCAAAGCAATGTGGGTACAATATGTTACCTGGATTCGGCCCGGCGGGCTTCCAAAAAAATTTTGTTTCCGATTTGTGTCCAATTTTGTATGGTGGTTTTATGGTTCGAAAAAAAGCCTGTGACAAATTTTTATGAAGTTCCGTTAACCCGTTTGGGCAGGAGAGCCGAACGAAGTTCATTAAATTTTTCTGTTGTCCTGCTTAAACGGTTTGACCAATTGAGTTGAATTTACAATAGTGTAGCTCTTTATCACAGGAGCGCACTGAGCTGATTTGGTTACGATCCATTAACCCGTTTCGGCACCAGGGGTCAGTGAAGTTTTGTAATTTTCTTAGTTGTCGCACTTGAACGGTTTTACCAATTGAGTTGAAAATTTACAAAAGTGTAGGTCTTTATAACAAAAGCTTTCTGAGTTGATTTGGTTACGATACATTAACCCATCAGGCTTCAGGCCATGAAATTCTCATTTTTTGTTGTTGTGCTTAAACGATTTGACCAATTGAAAATTTGCACAAGTATTGCACTTTGGCAGACAAACTCATTCAATAAATTTTGTTGTGATACATTAACACATTTCGACACGATAGACTGTCAAAAAAAAAATTTTGTTTCTAATTTCTGTCTAATTTGGCAGGATGAATTTATGGTTCTAAATTAAGCCTGTGACAAAATGTTTGTTAACGTTTGTTAACCCATTTCCGCACGAGCACTTAATAATAATATTTTGCCTAATTTTGTGTATTGTTATTACTATTAAAAAGATATTTCCAACACTCTTTACTTTTATCTATACTGCTTCTAATATTCCATAAAAATCTTTCAATGCAAATTTCTAATATAGAACAGTAATTAAAGTAACCTTATTAAGTATCTTAAGAATACTGTGTTTAAGTCTTAACAATATAACATTTTCAGCAGTTGTTAAAAAACAGAAACAATCTCCTACATTAGACAATCATCATGTCATCATTCAGAAATGCATTACTTACATGTGGTCTTTACATGTGGTCTACCTATATAAGATGCATGTGTATAACATGTTTCCCATAAAATATCATTGAAATATGTACATATAGTATATATAAATCCGTATATTTAAAAATACTCTAAACTTAATCAATTAAATTAGAAAACATATTCACATTTCTGTACATCATTCAATCAAAGATGAGTACATATATTTAAAGATCAGAAAATCTTACATTCTTATCCAGATACAATTTTTATACATATTTTTAGCCAATCAATTTGGAAACATAATTAGAAAAACTAAACGTAAAAAAATTCTGGTTGATTTATAAAGGTAAAAAACAATCATGTATTTTTTATATTGAAAATATGTTAAATAGAACCTGAAATGTACGCATTTAAAAAGAAGTTTTTTCAAAATTTGAAGAGCTGTCGGTGCTGTAGGATCTCCAACGGTGAGGGTACATAAAAAAGTTGTTCTGCAACATTACTCTTTTAAGAGACCTATGCATAATTAATATTTCTTTGCTCTTTATTAAACAGTATATAAGTTTTAACAGACGGAGGGACAGAGCGAATTTAATAACAAATTTTTCAAAATGTGCTTAAAAGGATAATTCACCAAAACATGAAGTGACATTACTTACGAAAAAAAATGTACTACATTATGGTCATAATTGAAATGCGATTTTATGTCTCGGTATTAAAGAATATATTGTGGAAATTCACTTCACCGTAATTGTGTACTCAATAGATTATTGATTCCTTTAAAAAATTTTTGTAGAAGAATTGTCTCTAATTATTGGCTCTGTTTATTCAATTTAACTAAATCTAATAAAAAAATAGAATATAAACTACCAGCATCTGTAAATGCATAGTAATAAGTTAACTATATTAATTAAATTATATTAACGCAGAAACAAAAGTTAATAATTTTTATTTCATAAAGCCAATGAAATACTCCGGGCAACGCCGGGTACTCTGCTAGTAATATTATAATTTTATTTCCTCAACTTTAATTTTCTATTCCGATTTTAATTTTTTTTTTTTTAGTTATTATTCAAAATCATTTGCAATTTTAACAAAAATTTTTTTGATTTAGTTCATAATTAGGATACATATTATATATATAAAAAACAAATTTCAATTTTTTATCAATACATATACATAAAAATTTTGAAAAAATTTAAATTATTCAAAACAATATAAAATATATTTTTTAATGATATTTTTGATTATTTTTTTTTTTTTTTGATAATTTTCTCGTCATAAAATAAAGAAATAAGAAACATTAACAAAATATCAGTAGGGGGTTTATTATCTTTAGTATATATATTCGGAAATATTTATATATATGTACATACGTCATACATCATAATGTACCTTATATTATATGTTATGCAAATATATCCTATGGTGCAAATTTTAAAATACGTAATCCTAAAGATCAATTATGTATTTTATATAAAAGATTAACTATTCATTTTAGTATATATACAGGTATATAATGATTTTACAAAATTTTTCAAACATATTACTGACTAAAATTTTTTAGAAACAAATAAAATATTTAAATTTACTTTTGTTCAAATCTAAATAAATAGGAATTTTGAAACAATTTTTGAGTTTTTTTTTCACATATATTGAATGTATATTTTTTTAATGGACTTTCAAAATATACAGGATGTTTCACAAGAAAACTGCATCACTTTAGAGAATAATAGACGTGATCAAAACAAACAAAAAATTGTTCTTAAGAGCAGAAACTATATTTTTAACCGTTTTCAAGATAACGGTGTTCAAATTTTTCTTTAATGTTTTTAAAAAAAAAAAAGAATAGGAAGTTGATTTAAGATATTTTTTAAATACATATTAAGAGTATGCCTTAAATATGAAAAATTATAATTATTAAAATATGCTTTCTTTTTCGATTAATTGTGATTTTTCTTACAAAATCGTTACAAAATTAAAACTTCCCAAAATCTCAACTTTAATTTATTTTATCACAATTTGTATCATATCATTTATATTTTTCGAGATAATTAAATATAAACTTGATGTACTCCA
Organism: Poecilobothrus nobilitatus; assembly: GCA_947095535.1. Taxonomy (NCBI): domain Eukaryota; kingdom Metazoa; phylum Arthropoda; class Insecta; order Diptera; family Dolichopodidae; genus Poecilobothrus; species Poecilobothrus nobilitatus. Next base: position 163,847,249 of record OX352773.1, read on the forward strand.
ATCAATTTATACTACAAAAATCTATGATTTTCTTTTTAAAAATATATACGAAAAACTTTGAACACTATTTTATCCTCAAAATCTTTAGAAATAGACTCACTTTCAGAACAAATATTCGCTCTTTTCGACTTGTCATATCACCTATTTTCGTAATGATCTTCGAAAGACGGACATCCTGTATGTGCAAAACATATGTTGTCGGTATGGTAAAATATGATATAAAAGTTTCTTTTATATTTTTAATGTACGAGTATTGTCGTAATTTATTATCATAGTAGAGATTTTGAAATTTGAATTAACAAGTTTTTCTTTTTATGGCATTTCATTAAAAATGAATGATTTGTACAAAATCCTAAACTCTACTAGCATTATCATAATGAAACAATTGTAGGTTATTGTCACTTGCTCAGCGGCGAAATATACTTATTTAAAACAAAATTATTAATTTTTTTGTTTTTGTTATTTTTCACTCCTTGAAAATATCAATAAAACGGTACTTTTCAAAATCCTCCTTTGAAATCCTTCCAGTTTTCAAAATAGAAGGACTTTTTAAAGTCTCTCTCTAAAAATATTCTTTATATAGAAATTTTTATATTACTTATGTATATATTTAAGAATCTATGAATCTAAAAAATCTAAATTCAATTTTGAAAATTTTGAAAAGAAAAAAGGACATTTTTTGCCCCTTTATATATACTTAATAACAATATTGATTTGTATCAGCAATAGACTTTCTTTTATAATAATAATTACAAGCATTCTTGTATGAAACAATATTGCAAATAAACAATAGTATATTTATAAGTATGTACATATCTATAAAATCTATATATAAAAATCTATATGCAAAAATTAGATGTACTTGAGATATAAAAACATATAAAAATATTTAAAAAATCTTCTTAATAATAATAAAAATAATAGAAACAACAGATTCAATGCTACTTGTTAAAATATCAAAGCAAAAAAAAAAAAAATTCGAAATAAATATGAAAAAAGTATAAGTAGTTGAAATTATACTTGCAGTTTGTCAGTTTATGCAAAAAAAAAAAAGAAAAAGAAAAAAAAACTAAAATATTTTTACACTTATGTATATATGGATGATTTTTATGACAAAAATATAAGAAGTAAATCTTTTGCTTCACCCAGGTTGTTTTTTTTTTTTTTTTTTTTAATTTTTTTCAAACATGCAACTCTACTATTATATTTTATATATAATTTCATTCGCATTTATATATACATAATATATATGGGTACATATTTTTGTTATGGTCAACATTCAAAATCAATAAATTGTATGCAGAAAGGTAATAGTATCTAAAAGACAAATTAAATTCAATAAATTTAATCTATGGCGTAATGGTTAATCTTTCAAGCGAAACCTCAATTTCAAACGCCGGACAAATCAATATAAAATAGTAATATAATTTATGTCGTAATAGTCTAAATCATTATATAAAGATATTTCTATAATAAATAATACTTGTAACAGATAATAGATGGCGCTCAATAAAGATATTATTGTCTTATAATTAAAATTATTATACAATATAACTACTGTCGAATAGTAATCAACGGTTTAGTGAAAAAAATAATTAAAAAAATTCAAGCCCTTGAAGTCTAATATAATAATACCTCTGATAATACCAAAATAGACTATGAAAACATATGTATATATAGATGAAGAATTCTATGAGTCGAAAGAATTTGAGACGATTCTTTCTTAACTTTTATTGGCCAATATCAAACCTGAAATAGAAGATTATTACTATGTATATTCTTTAGGTATTACCAAAATGTTAGTATTAAGTCAAAAAACTAATGTTATAGAAAAAAAAAAAAAAACTCTATTTTATCATTACTTTAATTTACAATTTATAAAACTATTATCAAAGAAGTTCAACAAAATAATATATAGTGTTCACTGTTACTATTTCCATTTCGTTTAGTATCGGTTTTTGTAATTAAGTCTAAAAATGAAACCTTACTGACCATTAATTAAACAATTGTATAAACACAATATATAGTCAACAGAACCAAGATAAAATCCAAATAATAAACAAAAAACCTATATATAATAATCAAATCGTGATAGTGAACAGAATCGTTAATTGGAAAGTTTCGACTTCATAAAATTCCTTGACTATTCATATCTATTGAATAATATAATATAATACACGAATTAAGGAATGTAAACGTAATTCAAGAAATTAAATTAAAAAAAATAAATTTAATTATATAATTTTTGATTTGATATATATTCTAAAATAAGATTTCGTTCTTTGATCTTTACATAATATGTATATATACATAATAATATGAAGATGTATATAATATTAAGTATATGTTTTTATATTAAAATGTATTTAAATATAAACATATATACAACTATACTCTATTCAACTTAAAAAGATTCAAAGTGTAAAAGAAAGATTATGTTTGTATCCATTTAATAAAAATAAAAAAAATAAAAAAAAACAAAATATTATCTTTTTTTTTCACCTTAATTTTTTTTTTTTTTTTTTTGTACCAGATCAAAAAACATATAAAAATGAGCACATCTGATGTTATCTTCTTTCTTATTCTCTGCATAAATTCTTTTTTTTTTTTTTTTTTTATTTTTTTTTTTTTTTTTTTTTGCACCGGTACACCTAGTATACTTGTACATATATTATATTCACATAAAATCATTAAAAAAAATTTGTTTTATTATTTTATCCTTTTTTAAAAAAAGGATTCATTGCATGAAACCTTTATTGTTGTACGTAAATCATGAAATAAAAAACCCCTCCATGCATAAGTTTTGTATATATATATATATATATATATTCAGATCTTTATAATATGTATATATATATATGCATATTATATTATATTCGCGTATAAGTAAGTATGGTATATATATATATATATTTATATTAATGTTCTACTCTGTCTACTCTATATATGTCAGTCAAGCGAGTAAGTTCGTTTTTTTATTTAAAAAGAAAAAAAAAACAAATCCAACAGAATTTCTTCTCAACTTTTATTATACTGTTGTTTTGAGTTTTAGCATTTTTGTTTTTCCGAATAATTACGTGAAAAAAATGTTTTTTTTTTTTTTTTATAGAAATATGCTTACTCATATATTCATTTAGAGAGTTCTATTAAAATAAAATTAAAATATATAGGTATAGATATAAATATTTGTAAATAATAAAAAAGGTATACCATATTATATACATATTATATTATGTACATTACAAATATGAAGAAAATTTTCATTCTATGAGATAATACCATATTTTCTAACGATATATTCATTCTGAAATATAAATATCGTCGTATACATGCTGGATTTTAAAAAAATTAAAAATGAGTTAAAAGAAATTAGTATTAAATGTATAGTAGAGTTGATAAAATTGATTAAAGGTTTGAATTATAATTTAAATGTAACATAAAATAAAATTATTACATTGTAATATAAAAGGCCGTGATTTCTATAGTCATATCATATCAATTTTTTGTGAAAAACAATTTTTTTTAGATTCCAATAGTCATAAAAAATGAACTTGATCATATAAAAAATGAAAATCAGCCGATAGTCGTCCAAAACTGTCAAATTTTCTCATATTAAAATAAATAAATTATAGCTTGTAAAAATGGATTTAGAAAAAAAAAATTGGACCTAAGGATTTTATTTAAAAATTTTTTTTTTTTAATGCATTTCTCTGTCACATAAATGTGGACAGGAAATTACAGGCTGTAAATATCGTAAGGGGGAATAACTCTTACGACGTGTGTGGTATTCGAACCCACACTCCCACGGTGTTTACATAGTGTATTTTATTAGGCCACCGAGACCCCTTTATTTGAAATTTATTAAATTTAAATTATAATTTTTAAAAAGAATTCACGCGGGTAGATGTGAAAATATAATATGTAAAAATTTTTTTAGAGTAGTCATTGTGAACATACCACAGTTGGTGAATATTTATATATACTAATGTATATGTATATGTATTTATATTTATATAATCTATAAGCAATAGCATATAGGATGCAAAAAGCCCCCATATTTTGAAAATTAAAAGTCGGAACGACATGATTACAGTATATGCAAAAAAAATAAAAAGTTCGACTTTTAAGCCAGCTCCAAAAAACGGACCCCAAAAATTAATTAACCACTTCCTGGAACTTTTTTTAATATTTTTTTTTTTTCATTTTTAGTTTCTATTACAGAACGGAGAACTAAATTTTTTAAATCACATCGGTCCGATTTCTTGAATCCAATATATGGGAATTTCTCCAATGATATAACATCCAGTATTTATGGTTCTCATTATATACAGATAATATTAGTCAAAAAAATGAGTCATTACATAAGTATGAGTAATATACGAACTATGCCGGTTCAGATAGATACTATTTCGAAAGAATTTTATTACTCAGAAGAAAGTCAGGACTATTACCATAGCAAAAATTTTAAGTATTAAATAAAAAATTTAACTTCTCCAAGCATATGAAGTCTTATGACAGTACTAAAGTTTATACAAAATTTTATGCCTCAGCCATGTAAAGTTTTAATTCAGTATATAGTACATCAAGCTGATGGTATATCAAGCTGATACCTGAATTTTGAACACCCTTTACATATGTTCAAAGTGAATATTGAAACAACCGTTTTGAAGGTGGTTTGTGGCTTGCTTTAATTTATTATAGATCCGTTTTAAGATTAGTTCTATTTACATGAATATTTGTCGAACGTAATATACTATAGTTTTTACCGAAGCTTACATTTTTTTAAAACCTATGTATATATAGTATATATTAATTTAATCTATACTTATTGCTGTATTTAAGCTATTGAGCTATAACAAAGTATTTATACCATATTTACATTAAAAACCCTTGACTTGCACAATTTTAATATTTTTAAAATTTTTCTACTATTCGTTATATGGATACGGGATAATTTTAAAGAATAACACAAAAGAGTTTTATTATTTTTATTTTTAACATTTTCAACAAAAAGTAGAAAAGAAAAAATAAAGAAAGAAAAAAAAAAAACAATCGAAGGATAAAAACATATACTTAAAATATTTTTACGTGCATATTTTTGCACGTGCATGATCATTTTCCACCTTCTGAATACCACCTTTATAGAATTTTTTTTTTATTTTTATTTTTGAATTACGAAAAAGGAATAAAAGAAAGAGTTCATAAATCATATAGTTTTTTTTTTTTTTTGTTTTATTGTTCTTTCCCGTTTTAGTTTTTTTTTTTTTTTTTTCAAAATGGCTAACCCGATCTGGATTCAAATATTATATTATACGCTCGTTGAAAATCAATCGTACTTATTATTATCTCAACTAAACTCTCCAACTTTTAACTATATTGTCTACGATGTAATAATGTTGAGAATAATAATATTAGAGTTTCCTTGGCAAAAGATTGTGTTGCTAATTTAATGCGTCTTTCCATTTTATCATTATTATATATTTTACATAGAATATATATTATTGCATATATATATACATCACACATAATTGTGTATTATGAGTATGTATATAGATATTATATATGAAGGGATGATATATGTATATATTTTTAATGTATTGTTTGTGCTATATAATGCTTATTCGGTTGTCAAAATTATTTCAAGTTGTCTAAATAAGAATTGAAAAAATAAAAATTTGGTTTATGATTTTTTTTTTGTTATTTTCTCTGATGTGAAAAACTTTATATTGGTAAAATGACCGAAAACAATAGAACAATAGTGTATTTTTATTTATAAGATACATTTTATCCTTTGTGGATAAAATCCTATATCCTATATAATAAGTATATGTAAAGAGGGAAAAAAATTTTTTAAAAAGGAAATGCAAAAAGGATTTCCATGAGGTTCATCAGATTTTATTGTTGATGTTATGAATATTGTCATTATTTTGATTTCAAACAAAACTTAAGACTAATTAGGATTAATAATTTGTGTGTATATGTATTCATATATACATATTTATCGTGTTTATTTTAGTGTGTAAAAAAATTTATGAAAAGAAAGAGTTTAAAAATTAAATTTTCAATGAGAATTTTAAAGGATAAATTTATTATTGGACAAAAAATATGGAACAAAAAATGTTAACGGTAAAATAAGAACTGAAAAAAAGGAACTTGCAAAACTAATTTAGGACATGAAAATCAGATATTAAAAAACATTTTCAGATTATTTTTGAAAGTCGTCGAATGAAATTAATAAAACACTAAACAATAATAAAATAAGAAAATGATGAAATAAGAAAAATAAGAAAATGAGCTATAGTTGTTAGTTAAAAATAGGATAATTAAAACATTACATTTAAATATAGTATAAAATTAAGAAATATGAAGTTTGTATAATATGTAAAATGTATCATAGTTGTAAAGGGTTTTTCCCTATTATTAAAAAAATTCATATGTGCAGATATTATATATGAATATGCATATCTACAGATTTATATAGAAAATATTTTTTTTTTATTGCATTTCTCTGCCACATAAATGTGGACACAGCGTTTCCAATTGAGGCGTGGCTGTAAATATCGTAAGGGAGAATAACTCTTACGACGTGTGTGGAATTCGAACCCACACTCCCTAATTTCAAAATCAAAAAACCTGATAAGACTTATCTATACTCATAATCATCAAATTAAACGACGTTGTATTTTTATAGTAATATCACTGACAATATAAATGATGATTTTTTTAGTGAATATCTTTATATCTAAAGAGATTTTCCTCTTACGTTCGATAGATTTTGTACAATTTTTTTTTTATATTTTTATGAATTTACTATCACATAAACAATATTGCATCGATTATATGTAATTTATAAATAAAATATACGATTATGTATAATAAAATATAAATTGATGATCTGTTCCAACACAATTTAGAAAAAACGCCTTAAGTTATGCGAATAATCTATATTTAATTCTAATAAAACGCTTACAATTAAAAATACAAAGGGGCCTCGGTGGCCTAGTGCGGGTTAATCACATGGCTTATTAACCTAGGGAATGCGGGTTGAAATCCTGCACAGGTAGCAAGTTTTATTAATTGATTACAAATCCCCCTTTCTACCAAATATAGTGTAAATATAAAATATATGTATAATATAAACAAAATAAATAATATTAGTGTATAATTTAATAATAGTATTCGACCTATAACGGTCTTAGTAGCCGATGGTTTTGTAATATTGCAATATCCTAAGTGATTTGTATTATTAATATAAATAAATAATTAAATAAATAAATAAATAAAAATACAATTGTAATAACGCTTACAGAAAACATATGTTTCAAAAAAACATATGAGAGATTATAAAAAAATTTTTCAGATGGAAATGCAATAAATTTTAAAAATGTCGTTATATATCTGCAAACGTAAGTGCAATTAAAATTTTTCCAAATCCTAAAAATCTGTAATGATATTTAGTTTTTACTTTATGTTAAATCACAAAAACATGTAAAAATATGTATTACTTTTATAAACGTAAATTTTTTTCATTTTGAAATCAAATATAAAATTTTATTACTTTCAAAATCTAAACTTAAATATTTTCTGCTTGATAAAAATAAGTATGTAAAAATATTTATTAATTATATATATGTACTTTAAACTTTGTTTAAATAAATGAAAGTTTTAAATAATAAAAGTTTTAGGCCGTGTCCGAAACTATCGCACTTTGCACTAAATACTAACTATATCGCACTACATTAATTCCGAAAAACTCCGAAATTTTTTTAGTGCATTCGAAATTACAAAATTGTTTGATCGCACTTGATTATCTGTCAATCTTTAAGTGTACTCACGAAATACACTAAATATTCGAGTAATATAAAAGAGTACATGTATTACAAACATGTATTATTTTCTTCACACTATTAGAAAATAGTGTGAAGTGTTTAATGTCAAATGCTAGGGCGATGATTCGAAAACGGCGTTAGGACTAAATATTTTACCCTACAACCCTAAAATTAAAATATAAATTAAAACTAACTCAAAATACATAATTTTAAAATAAGTGAAAAATGGCCAAAAAAACCATTTACATAATATGTTGAAATAATATACCGCAAATCTATTAAACTACAGTCAACTTTTTTTAATATACTCGTCGGTCGTCTTTTTCTTATATACATATTAAAAAAGTATTACCAAATCGCAAATTTTATGACAAATACAATTAGCAACCAATATAATTAAAAAAAAAAAAAAACGAAAAAGAGTGTTGGATTGCATCATAGCACAAAACTAAAATTTAGTAGATAAATTTCAGTGAATATGACTGAACAGTATACACATAATGTATTATTTGTTCATGTACACGGGTATTATATCATTGAAATATATGGTAGGTATATCATCTTTTTTTTTGTTCTTATTTTCTTAAATATTTTTTAAGTATAATTAAAAATTATTATTATTAATTAATTAATAATGCTAAATTAAGATAAAATTAACTTAATTACACTTCCTTATTCTTCTAATTATAAAAGTCTGCTTAAAAACATGTTTGGTGTTATTTTTTAAATTATTTACTATATATTATAATATTTAAGTTCAAAGAACTTATTATATATATATATATATTTTTTTTTTATTTATAAATATCCTGGCCTGTCATTTTAATTTTATTATATTTGTATATTATATCATAATAATATATTTAATTTAATATAATAATTATTATTTTTATGATATTTATTTTCTAACGCCTTTTACAGTTCTTGATTTTATTTTATTTTTTTTTTTGAAATTTTTCTGTACCTGATCTTTTTTTCCTTGAAATTTTATATTTCTTCCACGTTTTTATATTTTTTTTATATTTTTAACTTGTTTATAATATATACATATATATTTATAAAATATTAGAAGGGGATTTAATGTTTTTGTATCTTAAAACTATCATCAGTGAAAGATTTTTATCGTGTGATTTAAATCCAAGGTTTATTTTTATAAATTTTTTTTGCAGTAGTAAATTTTTGTAAAAAAACAAAAAAAATGAAAACAGTTTTGGTTACTGATTTCTGGTGGTCTTGTAGAAAACCATACCATGGTATGCGATTCGACCAAAAATTAAATGATATATGTATATAAATATTTAAATGTACATATATTTAATATATATATATATATATTATTCTTAGTTAGATTTTGTTTGTTTTTAGTAAAATTTGATAAAAGCAAATTATTACACAGTAATCCCTTTATTAATGCGAATAATTTATTTTATTATATATTCTTATTCTTAAATTGTAAAGTTATATGTGCTTTCGGATATTTATAATTTAGAGTAAAAAATTTTTTAGAAATTTAAAGAAAGGTTCATTTTTCTCTTTAAGTTTTCATACAATTCGATTCCTTTAGCATAAAATCTTCAATCACCTAGTTTTCGAACCTTACACCATTACGTACGTATTAATGTCATTCATCCCATTTTGTTACCTATATATAGGTGAGTTGAATTTATTGAATAAAAATCTTACATATATTTGCCTTATGTATATATTTAGAAGATACCGCATAGTTCGTTTAGGTAAAAATAAAACTGTTATTGCTATTATCGCTAAAAAAATGAATATAAGTCCTTCCAATCATCTTCTTTACTATATTTTAATTTTTTTTTTTATGACATCGATATCATATACTACCAGACTATATCCTTTAATCCTATACCAAAACTAGACTTGGCATGCATGCATGCTGTAACAATGCTGTAATCTGTGTGGTTACAAAATAATTAAAATATAATTTAAAAAAATTGAAATGGTTTTACTTTTAAGCCCAAAAATATTACATAAAAAATAAAAAAACAAAAATTGTATAGTAAGTGTATAGAATTGTCTAGAATTATTGAATAAAAACTTCAAAACAAATTTATTGACCTTTAATTTTTAGATGCATAACCATTTATTATTATAAATTTTATACAGATGTAACTATATACATATTTTCTTTTCTTCTATTTTTATAAAAAAAAAAAAATTCTGTCGGGACATCTGGGTCCTATCGTACCAACCATACTTATCACTAATCAAATAATCGTTTTTTTGATAAGTTTTTGGTGCATCAAAACGATATTTGGTAATAACTTCATAAAGTTTTGATTAATAAAAAGCAGTCACTTATCAAAAAAATAAGGAGTTGGTGCAAAAGAACCATCGAATTATACTGTGTTCCTAATCTATTCCATTTTCAATTTACAGCTTATAGTTTTTTTTATTTTAATTTTACGCCATTTTTGCCATTAACTGTTCGAAGAAGCTGTTTCCCAAACATCAAGTGGTTGAGAAAGTCCGAAATAATTTGTCGAAGTAATGTTTTCTAATGCAAGAAATAGAGAAAAAGATGGAAGTATTTCATCTTTATTCTGAAAGAATTTTTTTTTTTTTTAATGCATTTCTTTGCCACATAAATGTGAACAGAAAATTACACAGCCTTTGCTTTTCAGGCGTGGCTGTAAATAGCGTAAGAGGGAATAATTCTTACGACGTGTGTGGAATTCGAACCCAAACTCACTCGGCGTTTAGAGCGTATTTTCACGTTCTTACCCACGTGTGTGGGATTCAACCCCAAACTCCCTAGGCGTTTACAGTGTATTTTAACGCTCTTACCCACTAGACCACCAAGGCCCCTGTTGAAAGAAATTATAACAAATAAGAAATGAATGATAAATGAATTTTTATTATTGAGAATAGTATAATTAAAAGGATTACTGTAAATATATAAATATTTGTAAATACCTGTTATATATGTAATTATAAATGCATAATACTTCATATTATAAAAGTACCTATATATATGCATATACATATATTTTATATATAAGTACATATTATATGTTTTAGTTTTTTTTTTATAGTAAAATCAAAAAAAATAAATATTTTTATTATATATTATCAAATTTTTATTATGTTTATTATATGTTTTAAAGAAATAAAAAAAAAAAAAATTTCTATAATCACAGCGCCATCCATGTACCATCCGAAATAATAAAAATTTTCTAAAAAAAAAAAATTTAAAAAAAAAACAAAATTACATTCGTTATTATTATAATAAATTCATGTCGACAAGTTTATTACTTTTCATAATATTATTATTACCTTTACATATATGCATATATGTTTAAGTAAGTACGTATGTACCTAAATACCAAATATATATATCTTATATATACTCGTATAAAATAGGTATTATAAATGTTTAAATAAAAAGAAAAAAAAACTTACATATGTATGAAAGGAAATAACAAAAAAACATCAAACAAAATAAAAAAAAAAAAAATAAATAAACATGAAACATTAAAACATAAAAAAAAAAACATGAAAACTAAATTATCTTGACTTTATGATTTTTCAAAAAAAAAAAAAAAATCAGTGTATAGTTTTCAATCTGACTTTTGTTGTTTTAAGACTGGCTTTTACGAGAATATTACGCGAATATATTATAATATATTATATACATTGCATTTTTTTGATTCCTATATAATGTTCTTACCTTGATTTTACTATTTAACATTTTTTTTCTTTTTGTTTTTACCTTGTTTATGACTTTATTGTAACTAGGCCTACTACTGATTGTAACTTTACATTATAAAAAAATACATAAAATATATTTCCATTATTAATAGAAGTATGATTTTATTTTAACTATATGAGAAGTTTACAATTAAAATTGGTTCAACCGTTTATAACATTCCTAAAAATGAAAAAGTTTAGAAAGCCTTACCTAACAAATAAGATGTCATCTTATTATCCCTTTTTTATACTCAAGTCAAAGTGTCACCTTTTGATCCTTATTTGTTCACTTTTTTTATTTTACCTCTACTTTTGTTTCACTTTTTTTTTAACATTTCTTTTATAGGTACATGTTTTTTGGTATTTTTAGCTGTTATTAAATATGGTAAAACTTGGAAACTTTTTCGAAATTCTAAACTATTTGTTTTAAAAGTAAAACTTTCTTATTATGGTCAGGTACCAAAAATAAAAGATAATAATTTTCAAATAAATATAAATAAACGTTTCAAAAAATTGAGTTTCTTTAATTTTTCATTCTATTTTTTAAACGATTCAAAAAGGTTAAATTCTTGTCATTTAAAAAAAAAAGTGGAAAGAAAGGAGATTAAAAAAAAGGATAGAAAACATTGACGTCCAACCAGCGCTCTTACTTTAATTTTATGCACAAAACGTTTTAATATTCAAATAATAATCCTGAATTACCAAAATTATAATATAGCAATTTCATTTATTATTGTACTTATTCTTTTACTTATTTTCAATGTCGTTTTAATTTAAATGAATTTTTTTTTGTTAAGCGGGAAACTCTAATGAAAATTAAAAATTAAAAACATATTGTAGATTAGTTAAAATTTTATAAAATACATAGTCAATAAGGTTTTTCTTGCCATTTCCCTTAAAATCAATTAATTTTCTTTTAAAAAACATGTTTGTCATCATAGGCTACATAGTTCTAAGTTATAATAGATGTAAACATATGATTGTAAGTTCTTTAATATATAAATTGGCAAATGCAAAATTAATAAAATTAAAGCAAATAAATAAATAAATAAATACAAAAAAAAAAAACATGTTGTAATTTGACAGTATTTGACAATATTGACAGTATTGACGAAAAAAAAAAATTTGGAAAAATATTTTGAATATTATTTTATAATATTAAAATTCAAATATAATATATAAGTAGTAGCCTAGTAGTATAGTAGTAGGAAGTAAAATAATCTTAGTTTTTATCTTAGTCTTTCATTAGATTTTTTATTCTGAAATAAGCAAAAATACAAATTTACTTTTTTTGTCGTTTTACAATTTTACAAAAATTTACAATCAAAGTGTTTTTTTTTTGCTTTAATTGTCATTAAATACACCATGTAGCTTTTTAATCGTAAATTTGAAAAAGATCAAATTTATAACAGGTGTTAAAGTGTAATCAGCAAACGTCAAAATTTATATGGTTTGTGTCTTCAATACCACCACGATTTTGTAAATTGAAAAATAAGTTAAAATCAATTTGTCAGAAAATTTGAAATTGATGAAAATTGATCAATTAAAAATAAAGAAATTAATTAAAAGAAACAATGTAACACCAATATAGCTTTTTGTACAGAACTATGACTAGATATACATATATATAATGTTTTTTTTTAGTTTATTCGCTATATAAATGTGATAAGGAAATTACACAACCTTTCATTTTCAGATGTGGCTGTAAATGTTGTAATTATATTACGACACGTGTGTAGGACTCGAACCTACACTCTCTTGGTATGGTGTTTTATAGTGTATTTTATACGTTGTTATGACTACTAGATTACTGAGGCATCCAGATATAATTTCTATTACAAGAATTTTTATTAACATAATTATATGTTCTTAACCAAATAATTTTCATCTTAAAATGAATATTGACTATATCATGCTTACAGAGATAATATAAAATATTAAATATATATTTTTTAAGATATCCAATATACAAAAAACAATAATTATTTTTTGATTTTTAAAATTTTGTAAAAAATATCTCCACCACTTGAATATTATCTAAAGTCCAAAATGAAGTGCTCTATGAGAATAGTAGGATATAATAAAAATTTTTTAATTCGTTCTACAGAAAATTTTTTTTTTTTTTTTTGAATCTTTAAATTGCAGTAATAGTACAATTTAAAAATATATGGTACATATATAACATATCCTAGAATTGACTAGAACTTTATTTTCATCAACATTTTTTTTTTTTTTTTTTTTTAAATCTAAAAATTCACATTTTTTAAAAAAATAATAAATAATAATTTTTTATTGTTATAAAAGAAAAAAAAAAAAAACTAAGCTTCAAAACAAATGATTTTCAATGCAAATTTTAATATTTACAATTTTGATGATTGAAATATGAATGAAAATGAATGAAGACATCTAAATAATAATATTACAAAATGATTTATTAAAACCAAGTTAGTATAGCGTAAAACTTTATTTATTTATATGAATTATTTTAGCTATAGTTTAACCATTTTTTACTTTTTCTTTTGTTTTTTTTTTTTTTTTGCTTTGTAAATCGTAAAAAGCTATATTGGAAAATTTTCAAATAAAACTAAAACAAAAAAAAAAAAAAAAAAAAACTATCAATTTTAGAATGAGAGAACATGTTGAATATTATACTTAAACTTTTTAATTTATTCATCACATTTTTATTATATATGAGATTTTTTTTTTGAAATTATGCCATAAAAAAAAAATAATGATTTTATGTGCAAAAATAGGAAAAAAAAAAAAAAAAAAAACGATTCAGTCCCCTAAGGTAAAATGACCCAGATCTTTAAATGTAAATTTGAAATTGTATTCCTATATTATATTTTTAAAACTCTGCACATAAAACTACAATTTTTTTTTAATGTTTATTTTTATATTTTTTTTTTTTTTTTAATTTTAATTTTATATTAACAAACTGATTTTTTATTTGCCATAATTTTGAAGTTTATGAATTTTTTTTTTTTTTTTTCGTATACTCTTAAGGCTATATATTCGTTCAATAACTTAATTTATATAATTTTTTTTTCTTTTCTTTTAATACCCCTACATATGTACATTATGTATATCAATTGTATACAATATACATAACATATATGTATATAAAAATAAAAAATAATTTTTTTGTAAAGATCCTGAAAATATAATAGTAATTCAAATTATAAAAAAAAAAAAAAAAAAAAGAAATGGTAATTTAAGTACTAATAAAAAAGTAAAAATTTTCTATAGTCCATATTGTAGAAGAGTCTATTACAAAATGCGTATAATCCGTGTGTCAAGATATACATATATATGATAATATAAGTATTAAGAAGTAAATTTAAAATATACATATATATATATGTATGTATATTGACATATTGTATGTGTATAGTTAATTGTTTGCTTTTAAAATAATTAAAAAAAAAAAACAAAAAAATGGATATTGTAAAAATTAAAAAAAATATTTTAAATAATTCATACATTGGCCAATTATAATAAGATTTAGATGATCATAGTTTATATTATTATGTTATAGTCGTATATGTCTACCGATTGTTACCATAATCTTTATTGGATAAATTCATTTGATAAGTGTATAATATTATATAAATGATAATCGAATGCGGTCTCTTTTAATTTAAAACGGTTTCTGATAGGACTTAGTTATTTTTTTGTTTTGTGAATTGTTAAATGTTCAACTGTTAGCCTGATAAATCTGCTTGCAAAGTTGGTACATATGTTGGAACAAGAGGGAAAGTGAACTATAGGGAAATGAAGATTTTATGAATAATGAATAAGATGAACATGAATATTTTAGTATATAAGATATATATATATAATATATAAAGCATAAATATATATAAGATATATATACAATGTATATATAATATATACTCCTATTATGTTATGTTATTTTTTTATTTATTCAAATATTGTCTGATCTTCGAATTACAGGCTGATAGGCAATTTAAGGGGTCCTTATCGAAATCCCGTTTTTCCAAATCCCGTCTATTAAAATCCCGCCATATCAAAATCTCGCCAATTAAAATCCCGCCATATCAAAATACCGCAAATTAAAATCTCGCCATATCAAAATCCCGACAATTCAAATTCATCTTTAATTGAAATTCTAAAATTCCAATAATTTTTCCTTATTTTATGTCTTAAATATTTTACCATTTCCCAGATGTTTTTTTTAATTACTCAAAATTGTAAGTTACCTCCTAATAAAATAATAATCTCAATTAATAATAAAAATAAATAGTATTCTAACCGCATTTTAGGAAAAATATAAAACTGTAATGTTTGGCCAATTTTTTTATGCGTAGCCACTGTTAGATACAAAAAGGAGAATATCTGCCTTTTGCAGAATTTTGGAAACGATGATGAAAACAAGATATTTGTTTCCAAGATTTATTTAAAAATTCTGGAAAAGGCAGATATTCTCCTTTTTGCATCTAACAGTGACTATACGCATAAAAAAATTAATGCAAAATTTCTAGAAAAAGTCGAATTTTAATATGGCGGGATTTTAATTGACGGGATTTTGACTTGTCGGGATTTGGAAAAACGGATTTCCATACGGATCCCAATTTAAGTGAAAACGCAATTTCAAATTGTATGTTATTAAAAAATAAAGAAAGCATTAATAACAAAGTACATATTAACATTGATCAAAGATATATTCATGGATATCTGAGTGATATATGCGGCATTTAGTTTCAATAATGTTATATTTGATGTTAATATTGTATTGCATTCGTTTTAATTATTAATAGAATTGATCTCAATTAACTTTTATTTAATTACTACGATACGAGCTTAAATTAAAATCAATATAATACTATATTTGATTATGTTTTGTTATAATTTTTTCTATATTGAAGTTTTAAAAATGTAATGAAAATTGTTGGTTTATATATTTAAATATTTGAAATACTTATTTGTTTATTTACAATATTAGAATACTAGATAAAGCCGTGGCAGCATACGCCAGTCTAATAATCTAGAAATAATATTGGTTTTTTGTCACTTAACTTTTTAATTAAATAAAATGAAATATCTCTCTGTTCTAATATAGTTTTTCAACGTTTTTTGAGAACTATGTTCCCTTCATCAGTAAGAATACTTAACTTTTTACAATAAGAATAAGAATAAATTTAAATAAACGTAAAAACGTAGATAACAACACTAAGAAAACTAAAGAAAAAATTTCTAATAGAGGTTTAGGGGCGACAGGTCACCATTCCTTCAGCAATAATCTTTTTTTCATAAAAATGTCTAAAACCGTATAAAATTCACTATTTTTTAATTGAAATGTCAAAATAGAATACTTTTGTATGCGGGTTTTTCAAAATTAATTATTTTTCATATGGAAATGTGCAAATTTAATTTTTTTTTAATGAAATTGGTATATATATGTATATGTGTGGGCATACTGTAAGTATTAATAGTTGGATCCAAAATCAGAGTATTCCCCTTTACCTGAATATTTATATCCATATATGTATGTCTATGCGAGTTTTACAAATTTCGGGATTTAGTTTTCGGCATTTTGATTTGCGGGATTACGTACCCAACCCTATAAATTTTCAAATTTTTTTATTCTTTTTTTCTGTAATGTGCCAGTATTAGTTTTTTCCATGAAAAATATTATTGTTGCAAACGTTTACGGCTTTTATATAATAGATTGGATTAACTGTGAGTTATAAGGTACAAATCAATATTTTTAATTTTTATTTGATATTTCTTTTTAATATATGTACACGTTATTTTTATTTTATTTTTATATAGAACACTAATTATTATACAGGTTTTTTTTTGGTTAAGCACATGGCGTATTAACTGAGAGAGTGTGCATTCAAGACCTATATACACGTATAGCAAGTTTTTACGAAATATATCAAATATATAGTGTAAATATATAACATAAACAAAAAAAAAAGGTAACTATGTATTGCATTATCGTCTATGTGATTTATAATAGGTATTAAATAAATAAATAAGAACTAAATTGTATTGTTATTTTATTTATTTACTTTGACTGATGTGATTTGATTATTTAATAATTAATTTAAAATAATTTCAAAATGGTTTATGTTTTTTTTATTTATTCCCCTGCCATACATAAATGTTACAAAAAATTACACAGCTTTTCCTTTTCAGATGTGACTGTGAATGTTGGAAGAAGGTATTATGTGCATGGGATTTTGAACCCACACTTCCTCGGTGTTGTTTAAAATGTATTTTATACACTATTTTACTAGCACTAGGCCACCGAAACCTTAATAATAAGTTATTTGAATTGGCGAAAACTCCAATTATTAATTAAGATTATAAAATATAATATATAACAACGATAAGATAAAATGTAATTTAAACGTCAATATAAATGTCATAAAATTTCCATCAAATTATATAATCATTAATTATAATATGGTATAAACTTTTCATATATAAAGTTCACATAAAAAACCACCAAATTTTTTTTTTGACGAGGAACGGTGGAAAACATCGAAAGTTATTCAAAAGAACTGCACGAGATTCCGTTGGGTAGTGTTGCACTTTAACCAACCAAAACCATCCACTTTTAAAATCAAAATTTAGGATGGGTCCTTTAATACATAATAATGTAATATACAGTTTGGTTTTGGGGAAAACGATGAGGGAAGGATTACTTGGAAAATTGTGTTTGATGGGGTAATTAAGATTGTGGAGGATGAATAGAAAAATGTGGTTCTTATAAAACATATACATATTGAAATAAAACTTAAAAATAATTTATATCAATAAAATAAATTTAAAAAATATATATTAAGGTATAGAGATTACCGAAATACGAATGTAAATTTGGATGGTTACAATAATTAAAATATACTTTTCTTAATTAGAACTAAGTAATGTTGGTTTAAGTCTTCCAGGATCCAGGATCTTTTATTAAAAAAAAAAATTGAAAAATCAATATAGGAAATAATTATCAATTGACATAAAAATACATATGAAAAATGTGTTAAAAACAGAAGCTTACAAAAAAAAAAAAAAAAAATTAAATTATTCTCCTAATTGATTTATTCATAATATAAGAAAGTTATTTATAAAAACAAAACGTTAATCCTACGCATTCATCCATATATAATGAAACTTTTGTTGAAAAATTTTTTTGTTTTTTTTTTTTACAATTAATTTCCTTTTGAAAATATTTCTAAACTTGTTTTTAAATAAAAATAATATTATTGTATTCATTAAAACTTATAGAAAAATGCTTTTTTTCTAAACTTCAGTTAAGTTTCCTTTTATAGGAATTTTCTAATAAAATCTAATTCTTCTATATTTATAACTATAATGTTTTTTTTTTTATATATATATATACAATTTTGTATATAAGTTTTTATTTAGAAAGAATATTGTTACAATATAGGAAAACACGGCGGCATTTTGTTATAAAATAAATGTGAAAAAATTTCTTAAAGAATTTATTTCGGCTTAAGGAGGACATCTAATTAAAATGATCCACTGAAATGTTATTTCTCTATATATTCATTCGTCAATTGTGTTTTTTTTTTTTATATTGAATTTATTCTAAAAAAAAAAAAAAAAACAAATAATAAAAAGAAAAAGAAATTTAAAAAAAAAAAAAAAAAATGTTGTATTTAATTTCCTGTACTCTCCAGATATACTTCAGTACTTAAATATATGAAAAAAAAAAAAAGATTTTAAAATGAAATTGTTATATTAAAAAATAAAATAAGAAGTTATTTATGGTCGTATAGACAATTTAAAAGTTAAAAAAACAGTGTTAAATCAAAATAACTTTTTAATTTTTTTTTTTAAATAAATTATATATATACATATACACAAATATCTGTAGGATGCCGCCGTAATATATATATATATGTATAATGTATATGTATATATATATAGTTTTACAATAAGAAAATTGTAAAAGATGTCCCATTAGTAGGTCTATAGTTTTACAATAATAGGTCTATTGTAGGTTTATAGTTTTGGTATAGTGAAGTAATGTAATGTAACGTAACGTAACGTGACGTAAAGTAATGTAAAGTAAAGTAATGTAACAATATTTTATTTGATATCAATATGGTGATAAACTTTATTTTGATTGATATTTTAGGTTACATTAAATTAGATTAAGTGTGATGAATCAAGAGCTGGTTTATATTATTCATACAATGCAAAGTTTCATAGCAACATATCATTAATAGCGCAATATATAATGAAAAATTTTTTTTTGTCTTTATTATATGACTGTTTTGTTGTACTGTAATAGGTATACAAACAATATAGGTTTCAGCTTTTATTTCAACTCATAATAATAATAATTTTTTTATACGAAAAGTACTAAAAGGTTAAATTATTAACCCTAAAAAGCACAACAGAGACTATTAGTTTTTATTTGAAATTAAAAGGCTTATATATCTTTATTATTTCGTTATGGTTTTTTTTTTCAAATTAAATATATAGAGTTTGTAAGAGTCAAATATTTTTCAATTATAGTAATCAAAAAAAAAATTTTTGTTTTTGAAATTTATTAAGTGATAATAAATATTTGAATTAAATACATACTAACAGATACTAGTATAGTCATTGTTGTTCATTAATGTTAGTAATTATTTTGTACTTTTTTAGCGTTTAGTATATATACATATAAGAGTAATTTTTTTAACTAAATTTTCTTCTCAATATTTTTGATGAATTCTCTAAAACATTTTTAAAAAATTTTCTATATATTATAGTTTCATTCTTACGAAATCGTCTGTCTTACAAATTTTCTACATGGTTTATGATGGAGCAATCAATGGATAGAATGGATATGTCTCATAAAACATATTAATATTGAAAAAAAAAAAACGTTTTTATGTACCCCATACCCATTATGGAGCTACAGTCAAAATTGTAAAAAACCATATATTTTCAATCGTTTATATATTTAAAGTTCTGCATAATATTTTTCCGAAATAAAAACGCCAAAATGACAGAAAATTTCAAGAAGGAAATTTTTCTAACAGATAAAATTGAACTTTATAAAACAATAAAAATTCGATAATTTTATGCAATTTTTTATTTAAATCTATACCGTTATGAAAAACTATAATTTAATAAAATTATTCGTATCTTTCGTATCTTTGGTTCGGAATGAGAGTAATTAGTTAGTAGTTAGTTTAAATTTTAAAATTTGAAGAGAACGAAATATTTTGAAAATTTGCATCGCGCTTTTCGCTATTTTAAGACAAGTGTAACTTTGACATCTGTGCAAATTTGTTAAAAATATGACATCAAAATGAAAGCTCTATCATAATATTTTTAAATATTGTTACGGCGTTATTTCTATATATATATTAATTATTTTAGGGTTTCCTTAAAATCAAAGAAAGTATCATTTTATTTTTGATACATAAATACATGAAAAATTTTAAATTTTAAAGCAAAAAAAATACAATCTATGTTTTAATTATCTTTTTGAAAATGTGCACCTTTAAAAACCTTTTTTTACGTACTACCTTATTAATTGTTATACTTGCTTTATGAAATTTTATTTATTTTTTTTATATACATATACTTACTTATATGTATATATAATATTTCTTTGGCTTTAGACACCGTGTTTATAAACATATATAGAATAAAGAAAAATAAAAAAAAAAAAAATAATTCGAATTAAGAAATGTTTAAAATCATTGTCTCAACAATTTGATGAGAAGGAAATCTATAAAAATAAACTATATATGTATATATTTGTAATTAACAGAAAAAATTTACAATACTTGATTTACGATCACTATATAAAAACGTAATAGAATCGTACCTGTTTAAAAAAAAAAAAAAATAATATAAAATAATGGTTTGGCAAATAACTTTACTACCTTTTATTTTATTTAAAAGTATATATACAAAAACTTCAGTTTGAAATACTTCTTGCTAACTCTTATAACGAAATGTTATTTCTTTATTTGGATCATAATCAAACCTATCATGTAATGATCGAAAAAAAAAAACACAATTGCAACTATATTTTTAAACTACAAAATAATAAAAACTATAGGATTAAATATTAGTTTATGTACTATATAAAGATTAACCTTTTATCATGTTATATATTTAACTTTTTTTTGTCCGAAATAATCTTATAGAGGAATGGACTTAGAGACTTTTACCCTTTAAAATAAACCCGCTTTATTAATCAAACAATAAGTTATATGACCTTAAGTTAACTTATGAACTACAAGGGAACTACAACTACATGGTCAAGGGAAGTTTAAGAAATTTCAAAAGTTAAAGATTTGTTTCAAATTGATATATAGGCATAATTTGTTACGTAAGTTGCTATTCATTTTGTATATACTAGTTTTAAAAAAAACTATGAGGATTAAAACTAATCATGTCTGACGTCGTTCGTTTACAATCTGTTTTGCTGACATTAAAAAATCATAGAACTAACCTTTGATGCCATTCTTCCTCCCCTGGTATCATGATCGGATGAAATTTCTAACTGTTTACGCAATATTATACCTCTTTAAAAATTTTATGTTCTTGTATTAAACTTATGATTTAATTATTATATATGTATTAAAAAAAAAAACTTTTTGAGATTTTCTTTATATATCAATTTTAGAAAACAAAATGACGAATTTCTAAAGACGTTTGGTAATCGGAAAAATTATATTGATTTATTTTGATTCCCCCATCACATACAATGTGCTCAGGAAATTAATCTAACCTTTCCTTTCCAGATGTAGTTACGGTACAATTCTATTAAATTATAACATTATGTTTACATTATATTACTTAATATGATAGGTTAACTTGACCCGGGTTTGAATCAGAGACCTTTCGTCTAAAAGATTGATGCGCCTTACAAACTAGAATAATAATAATAATAATAATAATAATATAGAAATGGTTTTTTTTATAAAAAGCGTTACAAAATCTGTAAAAGTATTACTTTTATTTTTTAACATTTAAATACTATCGGTGCTGATCAAAAATTAGGAATATTCGTTGAATATTTAGGGATTATGTAAGCTATGTACTAAAGTAGTTTCAAAAACAAAACATTTAAATTTATTTAAATCTTATAAAATAATTAAAAGTATTTACAATATTATTTATATAATTTTTTATATAACTTTTATCTTATATATTTATCGTTATTATTTTATTATTAATTGTCCCTATAGTCCCAAATTACAAAACATAATATAGTTAAAAATATTAAAAGACTCCATTAAAATTAATCTTTCTTTATATATAAAAATTGTCAGTTTCATATGATATTCGTATATAATTTAAATTTATGATTCGAAATTACGGATTCAATAATTTGTTTAGGCCCTGTCTGGGAGCTGTCATATTTATTTAAAAAAATTATTTTTTTAACATGATTTCTTATATGGAATTCTTATGTGTTTTTTACTTATGTGTTTTTATGTATTTTTATGTAACTCAAAAGTGTACAAATTGCATCGGAAAACCAGTCATATACATATCAGTATATATATATATATACATATACAATATATCGAAAATATTTGATCTAACAATATTGAATAAATTGACCCTGAAAGTCATATAAATGTACTGTCATTCGGAAGGGATTAACAAAGTCGTTATATCCATACTGAAATAGTATGTTTACATTCATATATACATATTTTTTTTTTTACTTTTCATTCAGACAAAATGAAATTTTCATTAAAGGTAATAAAAGGTGATTGGTTGTAAAAAAAAAAAAAACAAAAAAAAAAAAAATCTTGGGATTTCTTTTAGTTTCGCAACAAAAGAAAAACCAAAAAAAAAAAAAATTATCGTATAACTTAACTTGTTTGTAACTATAATTTTATTAAAGAAAAAAAAAAAAAACAGTTTAATATAAAATTTATTTTATTTCTAACAATTGATTTAATCAATATATAAAATATTTCATCATATAGTATAAAGTGGACGTTGATATTGCAAAACTTTAAAATAATTTTTAGTTCTATACATATAATATTTTAACAAATTGGTGTTTTTTTTTTTCTCAAAAACTGGTTATCTCGGCTTTTAAATAGGTAACCAATATATATAAGCTTTTAAATAAACTCCTAATCTATAATTTAAATATAATATAGAATGACGTATTTTATATCCAGAATGTAATCGAAACAAATCTTTAATCTCTGTTACATAAATACATACTCATTGTATCAAAAAATAATCAAAAATTATAAGATAAAACATTTATACAAGTTGATACCAAACCCGCCAAAACTCCAATTTTGTAGAGATGAATTCGGTTCGTTTTAGACAATAAATTTGAATATAATGGCATTGTCACTTTAATACATTTTGTTTCATTGATTTAAGTCAAGTATTTCTGTCACTCCTATGTAAGAATTATCGACTTTTCATAATTATTTTAAGAAGTATGTTTCTAATTGACTTTAATTTTTAATAGTGCCCGGTAAGGACATATATAAGAAGTTTTAATTTTGCGGCAATTCCGGATATTTGAATACTCTGTCAGGTAATGTTTAATTTATATAAAAATCACGGTTTTTCTTTGATTTTTTTATGAGTTTAAGGAGCTCCGAAATTGTATAAGATTTTTGAAATTTTCCATTTATTATCAGTTTAAAAATATAACTAATTTTTACGTATACTTCTGTATAGATATTTTAATGTGATTGTATATACCTATATATTGGAATCCATATAAATGTACTTTTTTTAATATCTGTAAACTTTAAGTCTTGTGTAACAAGCAAATAATGTGAAAGGTCGTTAAAGTCATTAAAATAGACTGTGATAATTAAAGAAAAATTTACAATGAAATAATACTAAGTATATATATATACTACAAGGATGCATTTAAACCAGATTTTTTTTTATGTACATTCGTTTTATATACATATATTATTTAGAAAAATGGGGCCTACATAGGTGGCCTAGTGGGGAAGAGCGTATAAAATACACTCTAAACACCGAAGGAATATGGCTTCGAATAATTCCCCCTTACGATATTTACAGCCACGCCTGAAAAGAAAAGGCTGTGTAATTTGCTTGTCACATTTATATGACAGGGAAATGCACTAAAAAAAAAAATTATTTACAAAAAAAAATGAGTGTAACAGATTATAAAAATTCATATTGTCAAGTCTAGAATATAAAGAATGAAAGAACTTGACTTTACTCATTATATATGTCTAAAAATTATAACTTATATATATAGACACATTCCTCTATATAAGATTAAGTTCTTAAATCAACATAGCATTTAATAATTACCTTACCAAATATTTTTCTAATGAAAATTTTAACTAAACTAAAAATATTTTTTTTTTTTTATATTATTTTAAATCCTTTAAATCAAAAAAATATTTAAACTTAAAAATGGTATAAGCTGATTAATCGAAATCTTATATGGGGCACACGTTTTTTATGTTAGCTTAATATTTCTTGCATAAATATTTTTTTTTTGTGTTTAAGTAAATTGTGAGTTCAAAATCTATACAAATACAAATAAAAAAAAAAGCAAGAAGAATAACAAATGAAACCACAAATTAAAATTATACTACTGTTTTTTTTTTTCACTTTTCTTTTTTTGGATGTAAAAATCAATGGTTAGTTTAAGTTATTCTTCTACTTACGCAACACCACTTCAAAAGTCTGGAATACCAACCGGTTAAAAATAAAATACAAGAGAGGTGCGTGCATGGCACATGCAAAATAACTTTAAATTTTTTTTTTAAGAAGTTAACAAAAAAAAAAAAACAAAAAATAACAAACAAACAATAAAATGTACTAAAAAAGGAAAAATTGAAAAGGTAAGAGGATAAATGTTAGAATTGCACGTGCATCATTCAAACATTAAAAGAAAAGCACAAAAAAATTTTTTTTTTTTTATTTCATTTCTCATCATACTTTTCTTTCATTTCATCATCTCATGTTTTTCCTTCATTTCATTCCCCTTTCTCACTATATTTATTTTCGCTTAATGATAAACATATTTTATATATATACATATATGTATTTTTGTAGATGGTATGTGTGATATCTTGTTGCGCAAAATGAAATTTTATTCTTAGAAAAATTCAAATTGAAAACAAAAAAAAAAAAATAAAATTTCCTATTGTATTTCACCTTTGGCCCATGTTGAATTGTAATTCTAATGTGCAAAAACAAAAAAAAAAAATAATAAATAGGGTTGTTTATGGGATTAATTCATGTTTGTACAGTAGCGCCATAACTCAGTTGGTGGTATAATTTTTTTTCTACCTTTTAGTCATATTATTATACACTTTATATATATATATATATTAGGTCTACCTAAACATTATTGTTTACCTTGTCATTACCTAAACATTATTATTCTTTTGTAATCATGTTGTAATGTTATATGTATAAGAAAAATTTGAAAAAAATCACAACTTAAAGCAATGATTTATACATATCTTTAGTATATTTTGGAACAGTTTTAACAACTATTTACATAGAAAACTGATTAGCGACAATCTTATAAAGATTCTTTAAGTTTGGGCTTGGCAGAGGATTATCACATTTATTTGAAATAGGATATGGGAGCGAACATTATTTGCGTTCCTTTTACAGAGCACACTCTTTTCTATTTCCAACTACATCAACCCTTGAGAAAGAGGTATACTAGGGGGCCTTGAGAATAAAAGAGGTAGTAAGTTTAGTAGATAGAAGTAAATAAGATTATGTTAAATTAACATTCCATTTACCAACTACTCTCAACTATACTCTTTTCGTGTAAAAGAAACGCAAATATTGTAAAGATTAGCTTAGGCTAAACGTTAATTTAACAGCAAGTAATAAAGAGTCTTCAAGATGGTGAATTGGAGGTTATATATAGCTAAAATTTTAAATATCAAGAAATGTAACGCTATCAAAAGAGGAAGACATAGGCTAAATGTTAATTCGACGGCAAGTAATAGATAATCTTCAAGAAGTTGAAATGAAGGTTGTAACTAAAAATTTGAATATCAAGAAATGTAACGCTATCGAAAAAGGCATAGAAAAAAAGAGTTTTATTCTTAAAAACATATCAAAATTGGTACCAGCATTTTGTTTATAAAAAGTATTTTTGAAGAATTTATTTTGTTTTAAATAAATACAGTGTTCTGTCTTCGACAGCTCTAATATATATAAATATATATATATATAAATTTATTTCACGTAGAAATTCGTTTTTAACATCTATGTAATAAACGGATAAGTAACCTACAAAATAATGAGTTTTTGATAATGATTCTTGGGAAAAAAATTTTTTTATTTACATATATATACAAACAATTGATTCCCTGATATTTTCTTTTGAAATTATTGTGGATTTGTATAAATTCACCTAATATATATATAAGTACATTGTGAATAAATCAAGAACATGTCATTTACTAGTGATGACCAACTGTTTATTACAACAACAATTTTGATGACATTCCAGGATAATAAGTTTCCACAAATTAATGTCTTGGATGAAAATTTTATTTTATTATTTTTTTTCTTTTAATTATAGGGCGGGATTTTGATGTATTAAAACTGTCAGAGTTATTCAATTCATATATATGTGTACCTTAAGGATATGAAATTGATAACATGGTTATGACGAGTTATTTTTATTTTTCTAAACAATTATTATTGTAAATGAAGTCTATTAGTGTAGGAATAAAAAAATTTGTCAACTAAATGGAAAGAAATATGCAGTAGGTTTATTTAAAAATAATGATAATGTAATTTTTTTTTTCTTCAAAAATAGTATTATGTATTATATTTAGTGGGTTGAAAAAAAAAAGGTTGTGTTTTTTTTTTTTTATTTCTATTTTTTTCTTAATAAGAATATAAAAAAAAAAATATTAAATTGTCATTTAAAAATATATAAATTTATTAAAATCGCTGTTATCGGTATTTTGATAATTCGTTTTCTAATTGGCATTTTTTAAGAATATTCTTAATTTTAAAAAATAAGCACAATTTGGTATTTAGTTTTTGTCCTTCAATAATAAATCTAATGAAATATTTTGTTAAATGAACTTAAGTATATAAATCAGAATTATTTTATGGTTTTGTAGCTCACATACTTAGCCCACAATTTATTTAATGTTTAAATAAGAAAAGGTAAACATGCTATAAAAGATTATAGTTATGCATGTACATCCTAATTGTAAATTTTTCAGAGGAATTGACACTATAGAGAACGTGGAGCTTTTCTTGTACCTGTCCCAGTAGTCTGCGAAGAAAAAAGGAAATATATCGATAGTTTCTTTTTCAAAATTTAGGCAACTCTCTGAAATATGGTCTGAAAGCTTTTAAAATTTCTTTCAACAGAATGGCATCATGTGACATAAATGTAGGGAAACTTAACATATACTCTTGTCGAATAGGTTTTCCTATATGCTTTGAAGATACTCTACAGATCTTAGTTATTACAGACGCTTTAGCTCAGCCTTCGTTATTATGGACGCATTAGCTCTGCCGTCAATAAAAAAATAAATAAATAAATGAGAAAATTTTAGTAACTATCAACAGTTAGTTCTGGGATGCAATCATAAAAAGAATTTATCGCGAAATTTACTTTAAATGAACTTATATCATAAATTAGTCAAAAATTAACTTTATTTTATTTTCTTCTGCATAAAAAAATTTAAAGTAAATTTTTCCCAGTCAACAGTTCAGTTCAATTTTGTCTGCTGGGTAAAAATTAAAGAATTGAAAATTATAACAGACTAGTCAAAGAAATTGATTTGTGTAAATCTAAACCATGTTTATAATGATACAAACATATTTTTGAGAAGATAGTCAGTCAACTCGTATAGTGTTAAAGAACAGAACACTCCTAAAATAAAAATTTAAAATATGTTTAAATTTTCCCAATACATTGCACATATCCTAACAAACAAAATATGTGCAGTTGATGAAGAAAATAGGTTTTCGGAAAAATATAAATAGATTCAATTTAAGCAATTAAAAAAATTATAAACTTTACAATTCTAAAATGGTTTTATATTTAGAACAGTTATGTAATATCAATTATGAGTTGACGAAAATTTTGATTTGAGCGTAACTAGGCGCCATAAGAACAAAAAGAAAGAGTATCAAAATGAGATTTATTGTCATGTAAAAAAAAATCTTTTCTTTATCATTTTTTTTTTTTTTTTTGGGAATATTAAAAACTTTTTTAAAGATATTTTTTTAAATTTTAATTAAAAATAGTTTAAAGTATAGAATTCATCAAAGAAAAAAAAAATTTTTGGTAAAAAGAATCAAGAGATTAAATTTTTACTTACAATGACAAGTATAGTATTGGAATCGTGAAAAAAGGTTATTATATTAAATTTGAGAGCAGATTAGATGCTATTAAAATTGAGGATAGAACAATAATGTAACCAAAGTAACTTTCTAAAACCGAAAGTAATTTTTTACTTAAAAAACTTTTTGAAATTTATTTATATCAAAAAGATATTAAAATATTCAGTCGAATACTGGATTCACCGACTTCGGATATTTCAATCGCACTCATGTTTTTTATATGAAAATTTGAATTCTGTCATTTTTCAAATTTAGTTCGGAAGTTTTTTTTCTTTCCGGAAAAAAAGTTCATTTAACATCAACTTTTTGTGCGGAACTTTTTTGTATATTTACTATTTTTTGAAAAATTTTTAATTCGATTCATCAAATAAACAAAAAATTAAAATAACTTAAATATCATTTTCAAATTTCAGCTGTCTAAATTTTTTTCTTTTGCAGAAAAATTGTTCTGAAATAGTGAATCCGTTGTTGAGAGAATTCTCTTTCTTTTTTAAATAGTTCAGAAGAAATATCCGTAGCGGTGAACTAAGCATAAACGACAATGAAATTAAACACCTTAATTTGTAATATTTTAATAAATAATTTTTAGTTTATATATACGTTAATTTAAAAATATATCTAAGATAATATGATATAGATAATGAGTAAGTCAAAAGGAGAACGTTCACAATTTATTTTAAAATAAAATTTATATAAAATACAAAAATAAAATGACTTTATATTAATTACCGTGTTACGATGCTTTCTTTTCATCATAAAACATTGAATTTTTATATTAAAAAAAAATATAATATTATATAATATACAAATATATATAGATGTGTACATATAACTTATATACACTTATGTATATACATATATATAAAATCGGTTTATTATATATGTATATTTAAAATATGTTATACTTTGTCAAAAAGTTTAAGTTATTAAAAAAAATATAATATATATAAATCCTTATGTCAACAGAAGAATTATTTTAAATGTATCTAAAAAATACACAGTAAAAAAAAAAAAAAATATCTACAAGGTATTAAAGGACCAGCTGTAGTTCCCACTCGGAAGAAAATGTAAGTAAAGTACACTTTTTATTTATTTTTTATATTTACATTATGATTTGTTTATTTTAATTCAAATAAAAATGTTAGAATATACTTTATATTTTATTCTGTTGTTTTTTTATTTGCATTTCAAAGGACATTTCGAGTACAATATTTACAAGTTTTTATAAATATTAAAAATAATAGAATTGAAAAAGTAAAAAAAAAATAAAAAGGTATATATAATAAACCTGATCAACACTGGGAATTCATACCAAATATTAAAAAACGGGTGCATAAAATATTAAAGACAATAATTAGCAGAACTAAAAGAACGATCATTTTAACTCCATATAGAAGTTACATAAATCATTTAAATTTTCAAGAAATCTAAAGCCGTATTTAGGTAAGTTAGGTGTTATACCTCAAAAATTTGTACGATAATTTTTCGAAATCTGATAATATTGTATTAAATATAAGGGAAATAGTAAATCAATATGTGACATTGAGACCATATATCTTCAAATTTAATAACTAAGATATTTTAAAATTTATTCTAATCTAAATCTATTCTAATCTAAATTATATTTAAATCTATTTTTAAAAAAGTCTTAATTTTAAAAAAAGTCTTAATTTTAAAAAAAAGTCTTATAATTATGTAATAACAGAAAACGTTCGAACTTTTGGATTTTGGAAGTGTTAAATAACACGTAGAGTGTAGATCAACGAATATGCATTAAGAAATAAGCTATTATCATTAAAGGAAAAATTAATTAAGTATAGTATTACAAGTTTATAAATAAAGAATCCATAGACGAGGAAGTAAAAAAGATTCCACTCTCTAAAACCTCTATTTTCTTAACTAAATCACAAACTAATAAAATGACTAATAACTGTAATTTAAAGTCGAACTTTTATTTTTACATATCGAGTATTAAAGAGTACTTTTAATACTCTTCCTTGTTATAATTAAAGAGTCCTTAATGCTTATCCTCTTCTTCAACTGCTTAATATTTTTTTTTTTGTATTATTTGATGTTGTAAATTATTTCGGTACACTCTCTTTTATTTGATACTGTGTAAATTAATTCTCCAATATTGTGTTTATTTCAATATTTAATTTTGTATGTTACGCAATTACGAAATTTTATTTTATTTCTTTAATACGATACTGTTATCTCTATCGATAAACTTGCAGTAGAGATTTAGATAGATTAGGGACGCTAATATTCAATTAGATATATTTTAGTTTTTAAGATATATTTCAGTTAATAGAAAGAAGATCTATACAGTATACAGAAATAGAAATTACATACTATACAGCCAATAACAACCTACGGATTCAGAAAAAGCATCAACAACACACAGTGTGGAAGCAGTAAAGAGGAAGAGAACGATGAAGAAGACGACTGTCCATTGCTTTCTTTACAAATGTCTGGCCTTAGCTAGAGTAAAACAGTAAATGTGGAAATTCTCTACTTTCTCATGCATAAATCAGTTATCCGAAAGTAAAATTGGAAAACTAAACTTTTTTCTAAACTCTAGGGGGCTGGTTTTAGAACATAGTTGACAGCCAAAAATACTTGAGAATATAGTATTAAAACGGCACATTGTCTATTTGCTAAACTGCGCTTTTTTGATAGATATCTAAAGGGCTGTTGTAAACCAAAATGTAAACCAATCAACACAATGTAAGCATGTAAATAATAATGTGTAATATAAAGGTTACATTTCAAGATAAAATCAACAATTGAATTGAAACTTTTAATTAAATTTAAAGATTCATAAAAGTTCATTAAAGACTCAAGAAATGAAATTTTTCATTATAGAAATTCAAATAAATAAATAATGTTTTTTATATATTATAAAAGGAAATAACATTTATAATAGATTTTCATTTTAATTCTTAATAAGATATTTAAAAGTACAATATAATTTTTTTTTTTTATTTTTTGTTTATTATTTGCATTTATGAGTTGTTAATCGATTTCCGCCATTCTTTAGTTTTTTTTTTTATGTTATATTATATAGAAGGATTCTTTTGAATTTTATTTATTTGGTTTATGTTTTTTTTAAAGGTTGTTGAGAACAATTGTAAGTCCATCGTGATTTTGTAAATTTTTTTTTTTTTTTTTATTATTTTTTGTAACATATCAAGATTATGTCACCTTTTTTTTTATTACTATTTATTTAATTTTTGTTTTGTTTTTAGAATTTCAGTATTTTGGTAATTTTGACAAGAATTGGGGTGCATTTTGGCGTTTGGAAAATATTATATTATATAAAGTATATGGTACTACGGTAGCATTTGTTATATCGTATGTTAATTTCTTGTGACAACAATAAAATTGTAAAGAGCAAAAATATAAATGAAATTCTTTTTATTTTTTGTTGTTATCAAAATATTTTTTGTTGTTGACAAGTTTTGTTTTTTTTTTTTTAATATACACAAAGTGTTAAGTAATAGAATAGTTTGACCTGTGAACAAATTTTTTTTTTCATTTTCATTTTATTTTTGTTTTTTATTTATTTTTATATTATTTTTGTTTAATATTTATTCGGTCACACTTTAGCGGTTTAAGATCTAAGTATATGATGGACAAAATAAAAAAAAAAAAATTATATTTTTAGTTAATAATTTATAAAATATTGTATACAAAAGAACCGATATAAATACAGAAGAAGGAGTGTTAAAACCAAATTTCCATGAAGGAGATACATTTAATATTAAAGAAATATGTATATATGTACTTAAAATATATATAAATTTATTAAATGTCATACAATGTATACTTAAAGTATTTGTTAATTTTTTTCAATTAATTTTTTCTAATGGACAAAATAAAAACTAAAATATTTGACACTTTGACACTTTTAGAGTATAAAGAAAAAAAAAATCTATTAATTTTTAAAGTAAAAAGAAAAATTTAATTTTCTTTTTTCGAATTTATATTAAAAGAAAAATTATGGAAAAAAGTATATAAAAATATAGAAGTTTACCTTTATAAAATGTGAAATGTAAATTGAAGAATTTTAAAATAGGTTAAAAACCTTTTCCTCCTATATAAACTATTATATAGCTTTGACTACAAAATATCCTTAAAAGAAGAAGCATTTTTTCGGTTTGTAGCACATTTTCTTAAAATTTTGAAAACAATGGGTTTATTATTATTAGATTTACTCTTTTCTAATTTTCCTCTGATGTTTTCAAAAGGACTTATTAGATTTACTGTTTTTGAATGTCCGTTTGTCTGTTTTACATATCGTTTGAAATCACTTTTAACCATCATCAAAGATAGATCTTACTAAAAAATACCTAATTGTTAAAGCTACCGTACTCTAAAGAAAAAATATCTGTATGTTTAAATGATCCCATAACTCAAGTTCTATACTATAAATAAAAATAACATTAAAAGATATGAAATTTTTTAAGCTGAAAAATTACAACTTGTATGAAAAAATAATTGCAATTTTCTATTATTTTAAATAATAATTTTGGTCTTTAAAGAGTCTTCGTTTCACAAAAATAAATATTTTTTTTTTTCTTTCTAAAACTTATCAATTTAAAAACATAAAATTAAAAAAAAAAATTTTTTGCATACCGATTATAATTTTCTTGAAGTAAATCACAACCACCTCTTAAACTATGCTCACATGTATCAGAGCAGGAAAGGCATACATGTCGAATTGAATGACCGTTATTTTCACTTATTCCTCTTGTTGGTGACGCTGGACTTGTTTCTTTGCACGGCCTTTCGACTTTTGTACCCTACAAATAATATTATACAAAATATAATTTAAATTAATTGAAAAGAAAAATAAATGAAAAAAAAAAAAAACAATAAGACTTTCATTTTAATTGTAATTCGATTAATGTACATTACATGTATATATAGGTAGGTACATAAACAATTTTTTTTTTCAAGTACATTTTAATTTTATTTCATTACATTAAATGCTTAGATTTTAATATTTCTTTATAATACATATTTTAATCTAAACATAAATTATAGAAATCCAGAGATTTCAACTTTCCAAATAAAAAAAAAAAAAAAATTTTTTAAATAAATTAAATGATTAAAATGAATTGAGATGGTGAATAATATTAAATTCCAAAATTTTGTGAATGACTTTATCTATAACTTTTCAAACATTTCGCCGATTTTCGACCTATATAGTTAAATATCTCTATACATTATGGAAATCAATTTTATAATTTTATAAATCGGTATGCATTTTTTTGAACAGTTAAGTAATAATTCTTAGAAACTAAACAAAATTATCGCACTGAAATACATATGTTTCATTTGTCACTTTTAATTGTTGACAAATTGCCTATTGACATTTCCTTGTTTGATTTGTCAGAATCGCTTGTATAAACATCAGTTTTACATTCTTATATATGTATGTATTATAATAATTATAACTAAAGTATATGTATATTTTAATTTTCAAAATATAAAATATAGAATAAATGTACAATTTACAATGATCTATACATAATACAAATTTTTAGTATACATATTGGAAAATAAGTAAAATATTTAACAGTTTATAAAATTTAATCAATAATTTGTATAATAAAATGGTGGATTATGCTCTTTACAGAATTATGGCCGTGGACAAAGAAAATATTAACAAGAATATTATCAAAATTAGGCATTATTAGTATACAAAACAAAAAATGTAATAAAATTTATTTCTTCGAGATATTAGCAAAAAAGTATTACTGAAATTATAAATATTTTTTGTACATTAAAATTACAAAAAAATATGTTTAAAAAGTATACACATAAGATATATGTATATAAATTTAAACTTTTATGGTATCATATGTATAAATTTATTGATCAAAAAGATTTTTTTTGTTAAAATAATACCTGCAGTTAACTAAATTAAAAAAAAAACTTTTAAATAAATTTATAGCTATGAATGTGAAGTTTCGTTTATATATTAGCTGAAACATATATATATATATATATATATATTCAGACTAATTATAAAAAGATTAGTTAAACTAAAATTTATTGAACGTATAAACTATAAAGATATATATTGTAAAGATATATATACATATATGTATGTAACTTATATAAAAAAAAATTTAATTCAATAAATCGCATCCATGTATAATATCTTTTCCAAGGGTGCACACACATCATGATTGTGGCTAATGTCAAAATTTCATAAAGAAAACGAACTCAAAATGTTATTTTAAGGTCTGTCACCTATAAAATTCTAAAAAATATATAAAAAATGGAGCAGGTGAGAATCTTGAAATACAAATTTTTTTTTCAGAAGACGTGGTTTCGATTAGCGTTAATGTCCGGTTTCCTTCAAAAATTTTCAACAAAATAGCCAGACCAGATCAAATTAAATTCGCCAAAAAAGCGGGTTCTGAAACATCATCAAGGTTACGTTCCGAAGAGACAATTAAAAAGTTTGAAAATCTGACAAATATAGGTTCACTTGATTCAAAATAAGAAGTAAGTAGTAGAATAAATTATAAATGAAGTAGAAGAATAAATTATAAAAGCTCTTGAAAGCAAAGCAACAAAATTGTTTTTTCATAGATGTTTTCTTTTAGAAGGATTTATAGTTAGTAACAAAATTAGTGTTACAATAATTTGTTCAGCAGGGATTTCAGCGAGCGAAAAATCTATTTAACTACTTTATGGTAAACAACGATTTCTTAAGTAAGAAACAGTACGGTTTTGAATAAAAATTCCAACACTATCTCTGCATATCTACATAAGCTTAACTCACTTTACTTCATAAAACAATGATAAAAGTAAATATGTTGCCTCAGTTTTCTTAGACTTTCAAAAAGTATTCGATTGTGTAAATCATGAAAATCTATTTTTATAAGTTTAAAAAAATAAACGTTAATTCATATTAGATTAAATTCTTCTGAACATATAAAAGACAACAGATGATTAAAATAAACATTACAAATGTTAACTAAAAATATTTAGTAAAGGAGTATTGTTTCGAGCAAGGTTCAATTCTCGGAGTAATTTTGTCAAAATATTAATTATATATTATATCTGAAACTAAATTGTATAGCATTCAGCTATACATGGTGATGTCGCAGTTTTAAAATTATATGTGTACTAATCAAATAAAAAAGAAAAGATTTCAATACTATTACGAAGTGATTGAGCAAATATCGATTTTTATTAAATGTTAATATCAAATCAAAATGTAATTAATCGATAATAAAATATTTACTATAGTACAAAATTTAAAGCAAATGTTGTAAGACAGTTAATATAATAAAGACAAAAACCAAATTGAAATAAAGTATCTATAGATATACTTAAGATTTGATTAAATTTCAAAAAATGTTTATGTAACAAAAAGTTTATTTATTTTATTATATACCTAAAACATAACTATAATATATAATATAATTTAACATTTTGCTTAAAAATATTTATTTCAAGTTGAATTTTACAAATGTTATTTAACTATACATGAAATCAAGAATTTACAATCTTTAAGATTTTTCAGTTTTTTATAGATTTTTTGTCCTTGTTTTTGTATTTTTTATTGTGAAAAAGATTCTCATCTATTATATACATACTTTGTATTCAAGATTGATAAAATTATTCTGATCGAATTTCTAACCTATTTTGAATAATTTTATTTTGTATTTTGAATTTATTTTATTCTTTGTTATTTAATAACAAAATATTCAGGACATGATAAAAAAAAATTTAAAGAATAGGTACTTTTGTTTTTATTTTAAATCAATACAAATTTATTCAATTTCATTTAATTTTTCTTAATGAAATTCATTTTGTGTTTTTTCTCTTTTTTTTTTTTTTTCATTTTAAAACTCGTGATAATATTATACAATATTATATATAAATGTATTATATACTAGTGGAAAATAAAATGGAAATTTATTTAAATTAATCCAGTGTTTAAATATTAAACTTTTAATATTTAGTACGTCTATGAAATTTACTAAATTTACGTCTTTGAAATATACATAGAAGAAACCTATTGAATTTTTTTCTTAGTTGACAATGAAAAGCATCGCCCGAAAATCTTAAAGATATTTTGTTTTATTTTATTAAAATTTAATATTTTTAAATAGTATAATAAATTCTGTAATACTGCAATAAATAATCAAAATATGTTGAAGATATTAGGGATATTGACGTATACATTTCGAGATGTCAAAAAAAATATATATTTATCCAAACTATATAATTATATAACAGTATATAGTGTAAGTTGAGTTTATATTTAATAAATAATAGCCAGTTCTTTTTCGTATATTTTTTTTTTGAAATGTAAGAACACATAGAACAAAATATTGTAAAAATATTTAAAAAGTATATTTTAAGCTTAAATGTACTTAAAGTGTATTAAATTTGTAGAAATTCTTTAAAATGTTTATTAATTTTTATGAATTAAATAACCGCATATGTCTCTGATCTACAACCGTAAATTACTGTCTGATTTTATGGTGGTTTTTTATGACATTTTAAAATATTAAGTAAATGTACTTTTAGAAATCTGTATAGAAACTGCCCTATACTTAACTTATAATAATATACTGATATACGTCATTGGTTACTGATATATGGAGGCAAGATAGGTTGATTGCACAATCTCTCTATTTTAAAGGATATATTATACAAATCTTGTATCTTGTAACTACGTTTGTAGTTAGGAGTTTCATCTCATTATATTGTCTAAAGAGGGGGTTGGTTTACTCAGTAAGAATCTGACACAACCAAGACACTATTATTGGTGTCTTTGAAAGATTTCCACCTCCCTTAGAATAAAAAAATATACATAATTGTACACTTAAGCCTCATTTTTATTTATTTTTTCTTTTTATTTTAGCTTTGCGTCCTCGATTATAGAAAGCTATACTTAATATCGCTATATATTGGCATAATCTAATTAGGTAATACGTCATCGTCTCGTTCAATCAATAACTTTATTAATAACGGTTTTCAACATTTTTGAATCAACGTAGTCGGCGTTATAAGTCTAAGATGATATTAAAAATGTATAATTAAAAAATCTGTTGAATCTATAACTGAACCTATATAA
This sequence comes from Poecilobothrus nobilitatus, assembly GCA_947095535.1. NCBI lineage: Eukaryota > Metazoa > Arthropoda > Insecta > Diptera > Dolichopodidae > Poecilobothrus > Poecilobothrus nobilitatus. The sequence continues at coordinate 163,885,232 of OX352773.1, forward strand.
TATAATAAATTATATACCACTGAAACATAAACATAAATGTATGTATGTATATACACAAATCAAATATAAAATTCATCAACAATTCAAAATGAAATTCATTATTCATTTTGAATTTTTTCTATGTTTTTTTTTTCCCCCCTAGAAATTTCTTAAATTTGAAATTTTGTTTATTTTATTCTTTGCTCTTCCTTTAATTTTTTTTTTTGATTTTTTTGTTATATATAAAAATTTTCTATTTGTAAAATTCTTATTAATGTTACGTTACGTATATTCAAATAAATAACCACTCCCTTCAAGGCAAAATTTGTAAAACAAAAAAAAATATGGTTTTTTTTTTACAATGATTCTACTTGCATGATTTTCTTTATTAACAACAACAATAAAAAGAAAACAAAGAAATCTCCTTCAGAAATCATCTATTTTAACTTGTAAAAAAAAAAATGAAAATATAAAATAACCGATCAACATTGTATATAGAACAAACATATACTAATATATTTTTATATACATAAGTGTATGGATTTATATTTTAAAGATGATGTAATTTTTTTTGTATATAAAAAAAAAACTTACGTATAGAAAATGTTTGTAAAAAGAAATGAAAAGGATAACAAGAAGCAAAAAATAAAAAACAAGGGAAAAAAATTCTATAATCTTAAAAAAAAAAAATGGTTATTTTTCTTCCGTTTCCTTTTTTCATTTTCTTAGATTTTTTTTCTTACTTCGTTTCCTTTTAATTCAAATGTACATATTTATGTATGTATATTAATTATGTACATATTTATATAAATTCATATATATAAATTACAAAAAAAATATTTTCAATTTTTTTGCAAAAGAAAAAAAAAACACAAAAAATGGATTCCATTTTTCTGTATGTTTTAACAAAAAAAAAAAAAGAAGCAAAAAATAACTAAAAAAATAGCGGTAACTTCAGAGAATCAAAGTCCTTTCTTTATTTTGGGGGAAAAAACAGCAACAATATTATTTTCATTTTTTTTTTTCCCTCATATAATAATATTTGAGGTAACCAAATTATACCAAACTGTAAAGGGAAAAGTGAAAATAAAAAGTATTTTCCAATAAGGGCAATCTTAAATTTTATTTTTATAAAAATTAAAAATGTTTTGTTTCTTCTTTTTATATTTCATCAAATTTTTCTTTTTCAATTCATGTTAGTTGTAATATAATTTCTTTTTTCCCATGCCCTGCCTATTTTTTGGAATGGAAGGATTTTGATAAAAATTTTTCATCATCAGAAGTACAATTTTTAACAATATTAGTTTAATTTTTTTTATAGGCATTAATAGTATAGTTTTTTTTAACCTTGTATTTACCTAACAGTTTATATAGTGATAAAGAGTAAAATTTTTTAGAAATTTTGTTTTATAAAAACCTAGTAAAGTACAAAAGGAAAGAATTTCTATATAATATAGTTTATTTTATCTCTAATAACTAATCTATAATAGGTATATAGCTTAAGTATATTTTATCGTCCCCATAATGTCTTTTCATTTTCAAGGATTTTTTCTTTACATCTACGGTCAACATTATTATGCATAAAATTGCAAAAATTGACTATGAGGCAAATTAAAACTAGTAAAGACGTATATAGAGTGTTACCTCTAAATACTAAATACTCAGAGTGTTACCTCTAAATACTCACAATTTGCCATAGTGTTGCCATAGTATTTGCTGAGAAAGATTTTTAGTAAAATATGTAAATATCTCTACAAACTGCGTATTCATGTTTTCTTTCAATCTGGACTTATAAATCTGGACTTAAAAGTTCTGAATTTGATACTTATTATTAAAGTTGATCTTAAGCTGATTAAGAAAATTAAAACTACTGTTAATATAAAGGTTTTAAATGCTATGCTTTATTTTCATTTATACGCCTTGAGTTTAACCTTGTATAACTGTGTGCTTGTAAAATATAACATTTATTTAATTAAAAATAATAGAATTAAAATAGCCTCATCAAATACAGATGAAGCTTTAAATCAATACAATACAATTTATACTTTATCTGTGATATTTTAAATTAAAATTCAATATATTCAATGTAATATATATGCAATTACATAACATAATATTAAAAAAAAAACGAGTAAGAATACAATTGTCTTTGTCAACCTTTAGATACAAACCCATATGTTCATAGTCTGTCCCTCTGCTTATAATATTATTTTTTTAATTTTTCAGTATTTTAAAATAATTTGGGGGAGTTTTATAATTTCTAGAGCTATATTTGTACATATATTCAAACTATATGTTTATACATTCTTCAAAAGCATATTCTAACCTTCCACCTAACGATTATCAATTCAAAACTTTTCCAAATATAAGATATTTGGAAAAGTATCTTCTATTTAATACTAAGCGGCAAATATATATATTAATTTATACTAAACTTAAATGGAAATCAAAACGTTAGTTGTTCGAGAGCTACCCGAACTTTTTGGTAAACCAAAAAAAATAGGGAATTGAACCAAAAATATTTTGTGTTAATGACAAGACTCTACGTTTCTTAGTTTTTGAGTTATTGTGCTGATGGACGTACGGACGGACCGACGGACAAAGCTTAATCGGCTCAGAAATTGATTCTGATCCGATCCATAACTTTGAAGGTATATCTTCCTTGCTTATTTCGAGGTGTTATAAAGGAAGGATCAATTTTGTTTTACCCGATACTATCGTACAGGTATAATAAATGAAACTTTTAGAGGTTTATCCTCTATAGAAGCTTGCAAGTTCCATTATATGCAAAACTAAATTAATAAATTAATTTCCAAACTCAAATAAATCCTTTAAATTCTACTCTTAAAGCTTCAAAGAGATTAAACCATTACAACTTTGGAAAACCTTAAAAACTCTAATTAAAAAAAAACTGCAAGGACAAACAGATTTTTTTTTTTTTTGGAAAATAATGATTAATCAAATTCAAAGATATCAAGTCTACAGTGTGCATAAAACAAACGCTCTTAAATGCTTAAAATTGTTATATATTTTTTAGTTATCTTTAAGAAAACAAATCCTATTTACTTATCCTTAATATATTTAACTGATCTTAAGTTCTATTCGCGATTCTTAATTAATATATTTTGGGGAAAAAAAATAAGAAGTTTTTTTCTCCATAATTTCCTTCTACTTAAAAAAATAACAAAAAATATAACATCTTTTCTCATTCTTATTTTATTTTCTATAAGTCAAAATCAAGGTTTACTTTTTTTTTTTGAATAAAAACGGATAAAATAACAAAATAAATATATCTATTAGTAAAAATTAAAGAAAATAAGCTAAAAAAAAAAACAAAAACGATGAATATCCTTGGTGATGAATTATAATACATTGATATTGATATTGATAATAACTATAACAATATTTTATGAAAAATGATGATTATATTAGTAATGTCGATGAACGTGGTCTTTAGGGTTTTAAACAACAATTTTGTTTTCTCTTTATTCATGCTCTTATATATTAAATAGAAAGAACAATACAATATTATAAATACGACAAGTATACTAAAAGGGTATTAAATCATCCGTGCTAGAAAAGCATATTTTCGCCCTCTTGACATAATACAATAATCATAAGAATAACAAAAAGTATATAATATGTAGTTGAAACCCAGAAAAACAAATTTTTATATTTTTGTTATTATTATTGTTATTTTCATTGAAAACCTGATAGTAAAAAGTAATAGAAGGAATACATATTATAGTATATTTTAGGATCTCTTATTACAAAAACATAAATCTGAAATAAAATAACTCAATCAGAGTTAAAAATGATGTTTTGAATTTCATCATCACTCATCAGGTTTTATATTTATAACTTGGGGTCTCAAAAATTAAAAGATTCGTGTATCAATAGAGTAAAATTCATCAATGTATAAAATATAGTGTAAGGATATTGTTTTTATTGCAAAAAAAGGGAATAATTTGTTCTAAACAACGACAAATAACAATAGACATTTTTAATGATGCTGGTAATTTTTAACATTTATATACAATTTATGCAGGGTGTACAAAAAATAATATTATGTTATTCTTTAATATATGGTATTAACCGATATTTTATTTTTAGGGTATAACGTTAAAGAGCTGAGAAAGGTGATTATGATTTTTATACCCCATGTTAAAAAACTTACTAAGGAACTTCTTCTACTGACGCAATTTTTATACCCGTATATGAACTATGTTCAAGAGTATAATAAATTTGCCATTACGTTTGTGACACCTTAAAGGGGTTGACCTAGATATAATGTCAAAGGTATGGAATCGAATCGAATTCTGAGTTGAATAAGCCATGTATGTTCGTCCGTCCGTCCGCACGTTAACTCAAAAAATAAAGGAGCTAGGAGTCTGAAATTTTGTTGCAAAATTTTGTTAGTTTCGCTATTTAAATCCAGCATTTTCGACTATTGGGTTCGAGTAGCTGTCATACAACTTCTTTAGTTACTTGCCAAAAAAAATTTTGTAAAATTTGGTTGGTCTATAGAGCAGCCGCTTCAGGATTCTTACACCTCTTGGAACTTAATAAAGCTAGGCGTCTGAAATCTTACAAATGATGATCAAGTTTTATGGCAACCATTTCTGTAAAATTTGCTTATGCTGGTGCAACAACTTTGGATAGCTGTCAAACAACTTCTCTCTTTAAATGAAAATAACTCCGAATTTATTGAAGCTAGGTGTCTGAAATTTTGTAAAACGATGTCGAATTGTATGCTAACAACTTCTGTAAAATTTGGTTGGGTTAGAGTAGTAGGTTCAGGCTTATTTACACTTCTTGGAACTTTATGAAGCTAAGCGTCTGAAATCTTGCAAAAGATGGCCAGATTTTAGGGCAACAACTTCTGTAAAATTTGGTTGTACTGGTGCAATAGATTCGGGTAGCTGTCATACAAATCCATAATTTGCATAAATATATCTCGAGAGTTAACGTCGGTACTAAAACATCTGAAATTTTTTAAACGATGATCAAGTTTTATAGAAACAATATATATTACGTTCACATGGGTAGTTGACAGAGCCTACTCCACTGCACTCTTCCTCGTTTATCTTAAATTCAGTTTTTCGAAACGCTTAAGATTTCGATATGTTTGAAAATCTTTATAATAAATACGTAATTTGCTGACAGAAGTGATAATGTTTAAAGTAACAAAAAATGTTTGTTCTATTCATTTATTTTATAAAATACAAAAAATAGGTTCTGTACAAAATTATTAGATTGTACAATATGTGTAAAATAAAACTTTAAAATATTTATAAGTTTTTTTTTTAGAGCACTCTGTAATACATTATTAATATATAAATGCACAAACGTAATATATAATACAAATCTGTATAAATAAATTTTAAACGTGTACATTTATTTAATCCTCAAAAGGTAAATTGTTATAATAATTTTGTATTTATTTATTTTTATGGTATGTAAAAGATTAATAAAGGGGGTAAACGTTTTGTTTGCGTACCTTTTTTATTTATCATATACCCAAAAAAACTAAACAAAAAAATAAACCTAAATAAAAAGTGTGTAGATCGCGTGCCATGACAATTAATAAAACAAAAAATAACAAAGAACAACAAGTAAATTAATAGAAATAATAAAAAAAAAAAACTAATGATATATAAAAAAAATAACAACAACAAATATTATATACAATAGAAATAGTAAAGGTATTTAGTTATAACATAAATAGGATTAGGTAATCATTACAGCACTTTTAATTGTAAGGCGTTCCATATCGGATTTCAAAATTTATTTGTTTGTATTTCTACTTAAGATTTACTTAAATTTTTTTCTTTTTTACTTTAATACATTTAATTTACTTTTAATATCTCTTGCCTTTAACAAAAAGCAAAAAAAAAACAAAATTCAAGGAAAACATTAAACTATGTACTTGCTTTTTTATATATATAAATAAGTAACGATTTAAATTCTTTTATATAGAAAAACTCCTATTTTTTATTATAATTTATCATAATATGAATTATATTAAAAATTTATTGATCGAATTAATATCGACAATAAAATTAATACACAATTAAAATAATATTCAATGTTCAATAATTGTTTTCAGTGAATTTTTAAATATATATACATATATACATTCATTCTAGAGGTATCTAAAGTTATCCATTCATCTAAAGGTAAACCAATTTTATACCAATGTAATAGTAATGAAGTAAATGAGAGCTGTAAAAAATCTTTAAAGCAGAATGAATCTATATAGTTATTACAAAGGTATTAAATTGTAAAATGTCATCAAACTTCTTAAAAAAAGTTTTGACAAGTTTTCTGTTTGAAAACTATGCAAAAACTTTGTTCAAAACCTTTTGGCAGTTACATCACAGTTATCATCACTTATGGTGTCTTAAGGCTAATTTTCATGGAAAAAATTTTATCCGATATCGGATATTTAGAAAGAGTAAACTATACTTAATACTACCAATAGGAAAGAGGGAGAAAAATAATGAATTCAAATGTCATGTATCCATAAGAATGTTAGTAGTGCGCCCATTTTTTTTTGTGTACATACACATTTTTTACGTATGTGTTAAAAATATCGGAGATAATTATAGAAAATTTAGTTTCAGCGAGCTAAATTTCATCCGATATTTTAGCATATCTCCGATATTTTCTGAACGCTTGTACCGATATTTTTGTGTTTTTTCTCTGTCACACTACTTCTGTTATTTTTGTATCTTCTGCCTATGCTCTAACAAATATCGACGATATTTTTTTCCATGAAAATTAGCCTTTATGATCACTTATGAACTCCTCTTATTTTAAAGTTTTTGAAAGTAAAATTTTTTTCGTTTAAAAAACAGTTAAAAGTGTCAAAAGTTGTTGGTTAATTGACAAAAATTTTCAATTATTGTTTGAGCTTAGGAAAAAATATTGTGTAAAAGTTTTAGCGTTGTTAATATGAAAAGCATTAAGAAATCTATGATCATATGTTTTTTTTTCTTCCAAATGCAGCGACATTATTTATTTTAGAAAAATAAATAGAAAATTCTTAGAGAGCGCGTTGAATCTTTGTAGTTAATTTTCTTTATTTTTATGAACTGTCAAAACTCAAAATACATACTAAAAAGTTTTTACAAGAAAAGTATTTGGTATATTTTACTTGCAAATGAAAGCAAAGGTTAGATTTATTTCTCTTTTTTCCATGTGACAACCCATTTCTCTCTTTTTAAAAAATTTTTATAAGTTTTATACGAAACAGAACAGACCTAACCTAATGCAAGTAGTAGGCACTAGGCATTATCGTAAAAATATGTGATAGGCTTTCAAAGTAGAAATTGCGCCTTAAAATTAAAAGTTAAGTAACTTTTACGCGATGATTGTGATGGATAAATATACTTAACAATTACATACTTTTATTTTATGTATTGATTTCTATACATGTTTAGAAATGATAATTAGGATTTTAGTTTGATGGCTGCAAAGCAAAGGGTTAAAGTTTGACCAAAATTCTATAATGTCTAAGCAAAGTTATAAATTCACAGTTTCATATCATGCAAAATTAGTTAAGAAAGTGTAAAGTCGTCCAAGTGAGAGGGAACGATATAAAAAAAATCGTAAAAAAGATGAAAGGCCCAGTTAATTACGAGTTCAAGAGGTAAAAGAATCGAAATGAGTTCTCATTATATTTTAACATTTATTTTAAAATGAAAAAAATTAATTTTTGCCATTATAAAAAGTAATAACTAATTTTTTTTTTAGATGTGAAATTTTATATTGAAATTAGATTATGAAGTTTGTAGATTAACGTCGATTCTAAAAATTTAGATTCCTCTTTATGACTTCTAACAGATAATATAGGTGAAAAAATAATGTTTGAACAAAAAATTTATTCAAAATTTTACTACACTGAAACAATTATATCTTTGCCTATATTTGGTGTTAAGCTTCTAATGAAATTAAATAGAAAAAAATTTACATAAATGAATAAATGAGAGTATAGTGTATAGTGTATATATAATACATATTATATAGATTGGTTAGTTATGGAATTGAAAAGGTAGCCGAGCGAAAAGTTATCCTAAAAATATATTTAAGTGAAAAACTATAGATAAAGAAAATGAAGTACAAAATGAATTAGTGCAGTATAAAAGCGCTAAATCGTGATAAATTGTGGAAGTGTGAAGTGGAGATAAAGTGGAAGTTCCTATATATGCTTTTTAGACAAGTCAAACCCAAAAGATACATACATACATTTATTCAATCAGAAAGATACATTTTAAAATTAATGCATATAATATTTTATTTAAGTCTTTTAAAATATAGAAAATATATTTTATATTTTCATCATTTTTAATGACTTTATAGAAAATTTAATAAAATTAAAGTGATGAAATTTTTATTAATATTTTTTTATAGATATATATTCGTATATTTTTTTGCATAAATTATTTTGATCAAATTCAAGATTTAATTTTTAAAACATTTTTTTACTATATAGTTGAAATTTTGAAATATATACAAAGTTAAGAAATTAATTTCTTTCCGGTGTGATTAAAAGGAACACAAAATCGGCGGCACGCCAACAATTCTCACAAATATAAAATTATTATGGTCTGATGATTATAAAAATAATGTAGAAATATTGTCAAAAAATAATAAATAAAAAAAAACTATAAATAATGTAGATATATATATATTATATACCAATGTATGTTATATATATAAAATTCTGTTTTTTTTTTTTTGTATTTTTGTTTTTGGTTTAAAGATTGAAAAAAGATAAAATTTGAAATTATGTAATTAAAATTATAAAAATACAAGAAAAAGAAAATCTGTCAAAAAATGTCAAAAATGTTTTTGTCACAACAAATCATAATAACTAAAAAAAAACAAGGTATTCACTGACAAAAATCTTTTACACTTTTGAATATTATTATTTTTTAATGGTCAGGCTTATTTTGGATATCATTTCAATTAGTTCTCACAAATTTTCTTCAAACTCTACAAAAGGTAGTCAAAAATATGTTAAAATTTGTCGATTACGATATTAAGAAGTTGTTAGGTTACTTTGAACATTTGGGAGGTAAATTTACTTACCTAATTTAAAATATTTTCTAAGCAGAAGGATTATTAGCGCTATTAAGAGCTTAACAGCAAGTTGAAGAAATTTACTTCCCGTTTTTGCATTTATAACATTATACTCGAATATATAATATTCAATGGTTTAGGTATACAGGGTATTTTTACCCTTCTGAAAAATTTGAAGAAAATCGAAGGTGGGGCTAATCGGAACTATATTCCTTATTTTAATATTTTAAAAATGATTTTGTTTTTTAGTATTTCTTATATGTACACGGTAAAATTACGGTATCAATTAAAAAAGAAATAAAATTTTTTCTAAATTCCTTTAAAAACTATTTACTTAAAAGTATTTTTCGTTGAGACGTCTTATAGATATCTCCAGATTTTAAAAATATGAAACGAACTTATAAATAAATCAAGATATTTGATAGTCTTATACTGTACTGATTTGGTTTAGATTTCTTATAAAAGGGAAGAAATTTTAAAATTATAAAAAGGGAGTTATATTTTCAGATATTGCTTATATTAACCTTATATGATTTGTGTTTTCGTATATTCTTCTCTAAAAACGTCTAAAAACTATTGAAACTATACTGTTTTCTCTAAATTTGATATTCGGCAATTGCATGTATTCAAGCAAATGGGTATTTTCGTTTTTCCCCCCTTTATTTCAATACAGCACTGTACAATTATAAAACTTTAATGAATTTATATTTATTAAACGATGAGTTTTCTAAAGTAGAAGAATCAAATAAAGATACCTATCGAGGAAATTTTTATGATATATTACGTGATAATCAGAATACGCGGGTGGAATTTGTATAACCACATTGCATAAAAACATTAGACAAAAACCAAAACCCAAATATCAAACACAGTGATATACTGATAAAGCATTAATATAAGTACCTAATACCTATAATAAAAAATATACTAAAAAATTAATGAAATGTTTTTCAACCCTGCAAAAATGAACTAATAAATTTTCAAAATCTCCATCATAAGGATCATATTAACCATTCTTTTACCAATATAAAAAACAACTTATAATTCTATACACATTTTATTGTGTATTAAGGGTGAAATATTTATTTTATTACTACGGTTACAATTATTAACATATGATCAAAATTATTGAAATCAAAGAGAGGAAAAACAAAAGAAAAAAAAAAACTATTGATTCAATTTTTCACTAGTTGAATGAGCCACTAAAAATATTTTATTGAAATAAAATGCATGTACCTATGCATATATTGGTGCATATACGAAATTGGAAACAAAAAAAAAAACATGTATAAAATATGATACATTTTTATGCAAAAAATAAAAAAATAAAGTAGTAAAAAAAATTATAAAAGATATAAAATAATTTACAAAAATATCGCCTATCATAAATTAAGCCACGTGTATATTTATAATCATTTGGTTTATCGTTTTTCTAAAATTAGTATTCCCATTTTTATGTTTAAAAAAACAGTTTCAGGATAGTTTTTTACATTTTCTCATGTTATTTTTAAATAAGTTTAACATAGACTTGGACATTAGATTACTCGATTTACGCAATAAATTTTTTCTAAACAATATTGATATATATATATATATATAAGTATGTATTAAAATAAGTCAAAGTATAGTGTAAATCAAAAAATTCATATATATATTTATGAACAGAAATATTTAAATTAACAAATGTAAAAACATCAGCGCGCAAAATAAAATCGCGCAAATTTAGGAAAACATTAGATTACATATATATTATGTACAATTACATACATATATATTTTATATTACATTTCGCGATTTTATATCTGTAAAATTAACATTTACATTATATATGTATTTATCGTTTTGCAAAAAAACTTTATGAATTAAATAAGAAAAGAAGTATCTTATAGAAATTTCTCATGCGGAGCACAACAACTATATATATATATATATATAGATAAGATAATAAATAGATTTAATCTATATATATAATATATGTATAGTTATTCTTCTAAACAATGAAATTTTGAATTTATATCTCAATATAGAATATTGTAAGAATCGATTAAGGAGAGACTAGCAGTATATACTTAATTTTTTTTTTATCTTATATATATCTTTTCTGTTCGTCTAATATTCACTGAATCAATTAGAAGCTTGTTTAAGCAATAAGTATAATTAAAATCTATAAAAATAGAATTTATTTATGATATTATAGATATTAGATAAGACCTAATTAGCATTACAAATCACACGTAATAAAAATTAATCAATATTTAATAAATTAAGAATTATAAACTGGTTTAATTATGTACATATATATATTTATAAAGCTTTTAATTTTTAAGATATAACTATAATATATAATATATAGTTAAATTTAAAGTAGATTAGTATATATGTATGTATATAATAGTTAAAGTTGTTTTAAAATAAAAATTTTAATTATTATTTTATTACAATAAACCAGACAAAAAAAAAAACTAGTAGTAAATTAAAATTAAATTTTTTTTTGAAGTATGGAAAAAAAATACTTGACATAATCATTTTAAATAATAAATTTTTTATGAATTTTACAAATATATAAACACATATATATTATATATTTGTATATATATGTAGAAGAGTGTTTAATTTAATTAATTTTATTTAATTATTTATAAAATCATTTTGTTTGCACTGCTTTTCAAAATACAGAATGGCATGATTTAATACTTAAGTGATTCCCTATAGTAGAATAATACTACACTGCTGTTCAAAACTATAACCGCATTAAAAAATTAGAAGTTTTTTTAGTCAGAAAAATAAATGCATACCAATATCTTTGCTAACCATTTATTTTTCAATTATTTATTGTTTGAGAAATCTCCAGGTGTATTTTTACAATTTCTATCTTATTTAAGAAGCAACCAAACTAAACAAACAGTAAAAAAGGTAGCTTTAAAGCTTTTTTAAAACAATAACCGCATGTATTAATTATAAATAAAATTAATATTATTTACATATCAGATCAGTTGCATTTGTTATTTAATTTATTTTTGAATAAAAATTTTTTTTTAAATTATGCCTTTTCTAGTGGCTAAATACCTTTTCGAGCTGGAGAAAAGTCAAATAATTGCGTTTTGTAGAGAAGGCATCCCTTTTCGTCAGATTGCTCGAAGATTGAGCAGATCAGATTTATGAAAAATCCATTAGAATACGGTTTGAAAAAAGTTGGAAGACGTCCTACAATTCTTAGCAATAGGGATTCGCGTGCAATTGGCAATAAAATATCTGACAGCACTATCAGTCTTGCCGAAGTTAAACGGATATGTAACATAAATGCATCGATTTCAATCATTTGGACAGCTGTGAAAAAAAAATTCAAATATTGTTAGAGAAAAAATGAAAACAGCTCCAAATCTTCAATCATCTCACATTAAGGTTCGGCTAAATTTTGGACGTAAAAATATGACTAGAAACTGGGACGAGGTATATTGTAAAAAAGTGTTTGTTTTAGTAAAAGAAATTTTAGTGGTGGCTCTGTTATAGTTTGATGTTATGTAATGGCCAGCATTTTCTTCGGATATGAATCCGATAGAAAATATTTCTGGCTATCTTGTACGCAAAATTTATGTTGATAACAAACAATACAATAGCATAGTATAACTAAAAACTGCTATTGCGGCTGCTTGGGTGGGTTTGGATGAAGATTTGCTTAAAAACTACGTTTTATCTATATGAATAATAGAATTTCCGAATTAATTAATAACAATGGTAAAATAAATCATTACTAATTTCTTTTTGTTATCAATATTTTTATTGTTGTTCTCATGAAATAAAGGTTTTTGTTAAAAATTTTAAGTGCGGTTATTGTTTTGAAAAAGCTTTAAAGTTACTTTTTTACTGTTTGTTTAGTTTGTTTACTTGTTAAATAAACTGCAAATTGTAAAAATGCATCTGAAGATTTCTCAAATAATAAATAATTGAAAAATAAATGGTTGGCAAAGATATTGGTATGCATTTATTTTTCTGACTAAAAAAACTTCTAATTTTAACATGCGGTTATAGTTTTGAAAAGCAGTGTATTATATATATATATTTTTTTTTTCCTTGCCACTCCAATGAATAGTATAGGGCATCCACTAAGTCATTTACTATTAATATTTGACTAAGCTTCAGTTTCGTGGATCATTAATTTCACTAAGCCGTTGATTATTCGCCTGTAGCTATTGTACAAGTCTAAGACGTTTCTTTTATTTCTATACGCCATCTATTAACTTATACAAGAATTATCTTTTATTATTATTTTATTTTACAATATGATATTAATAATAATTTGTAGGACATATAAACTTATTTTTAATTTAATTATATTCTACTAATTATATATTATAAGAAAAATCTGTACTATTTTTTATTAATCTATATGATCCAATCGGGGTTTGAACCCGAGACCTTTCGGTGTCCGATGAAAGGCCGGTGTCTTAACCACTACACCATTGACTGGATACTATTATATAATAGCCAAAAAATCTGTACAGTTGCAGTTACAGAGGTGATACAGTAAATAAATAGTACAAAATTTTAAAATGTATAAGATAAATTTAACATTTTGATATAAATACCTCCCCAATTCTGAATGTGTTGGACGATTCTGTAAGATATATATGTAAGGAAGATTGCAAAAATATAAATGAAATGAGGTTGAAAGATATTTTTAGCATTCAGACTTATAAACATGCACAATTTCTTAAGTATCTTTTTTTTTCATTTCCTTAAAGTTTATAGTCACAATAGAACCAAATTTTTTAAGGCGATACATAAATTTTGAAGTACTAAAAAACCCGACAGATTGTATAATTATATATACTTATTTTAGTTTTTTCTTATATTTGAAATAATTACAATTAATTTGTTTATTTTCGAACTATAACAGTTTCGCTTAAAAATTATTCATTTGGTTCATCTATTCATATATATTCATAATATATATATATATATATATTGTTATATATATATATGCGTATTAACAAAATTTGTCACTAAAATTAAAGCTTGAACTATGAATTCTATTTTGGCATAGTAAGCCATTTAGCCAATTATATAGCCTTTTGTCATTGGCATTGAAATTGGCATTGAAATTCGTATATTGGCATTGAAATTCGTATATTGATATTGTATTAACTAACGATCCATTTTATTCATGATCCTTTCTGTTCCATTGGGTGATATGCATAAAACTGAACTTCAACTTAAATCATACATTTTCAAACAAAAAAATAAACTTGAATTCTTAGGTTTTGTTTTTTTAAAGTGATATTTGGATTCAAGCTTATTTTTATGCATTCGGCCGCCAATTAATTTTGTATAGATTTATTGATGAAATTCGAAAGTAACGTATACATATATAAGCGAAGAATTTGAAAAATATTATATTTCTATAGGTATAGGTAGACTTTTAGTTTTTATAGAATATTTTCAATTCAAATGGGCAAAAAAAAAACAATAAATCTAATAATAAAAGAAAAATGAAAATAAAATCAAACTTACCCAATCCATTTCAGGGTTTTCTGCCACATGAATTCCCATATGATTGAATTATTGAAGTTAAACGTCTATGTAAGCAAAAATCATAAAAAGACCATAAGATAGAGTCAAAAATATAAAATCTTATTTTTTGTTTATTCTATTTCACTTTTTTTTTTTGTTTTTTTTTATTAATATTGTTTTTCCACCTTAACTGTATTTCTTTTTTGTTTTTCTTGTTATTACTGAATTTTCCTCTTTTTCAATTGTTTTTTTTTTTTATTTTATATTAGGATTTAATTTAATTTTTTTTTCTTTTGTTTCTCTGTTGCGTTTTTTTTTACCCGTTAGAAAACTTTGTTTTATATATTGTTATTATTGTTATTTTATATGACTCAGTTCAAGTCCAATGACCACTAACTTTAGATATATTATGAGAAAAGAACCTGAAGCGTACCTGAAAAAAAAGTAAAAATTAATTTATGAGGTGAAAAATTTTTTTAGTTTTCTTATTCTGTTTTTTGTTTTTTCTTTTTTTATGGATTCGGTGCAACGCAAACTTTTATGATTTTTATTATGCTACTTGGTCAGCAAAAATAAAAAAAAAAGTAAAAAAATCAAAAATCAAAATGAATTAAACATTTTTATAAAGAATTGGATCGAATTTTTGATTACACGTTTGTAACACCCAATAAAAAAACTTAATAGGTGGGTTGTTTATAAAAATAGAACATGAACTACTTACAGAATAAAATATTTAGTCACAAATATTATGTATATATAGTTATATATATATATATATTTGCAATTTTCTTTTTCAGTTCAGATAAAAAATGGAGAAATGAAAGACTTTATAATTAAAAATCTTTGAAAACTTGTAAAATATATTTTTGTTTTTTTAATTTTAAAGACAAAATACGTGGATTCAGTACAAATATATTTTTGGTACAATTGTATTTTAGAGAATGAATTTGTTTTTTTAGATCTGTAAAGCAGTTAAGAAAAATACATATGTATACGTATGTAATTATCATTTTAAAATTAGCATTAGCCGTATACAGAATAATAGTGGTTACTAATGGCACTTTGATCGTTAATTAAACAATTGAAAAAGAAATAGTAATTAGAACTGAAAGAAAAGTATTTAAGTAATATTGAGTACTTTCGCATTTGTTTTTATTTAAAACTTTAAAAAGAAAATGGGTTTGCTCTTAAAACAAAATTGTAATGCGGAACAATGTAGGTATAAAATAAATATATCATGTAAGTGATAAAAGGCATAAATTATAGATTAAATGTATTCCGATATTTGTAAATGCAATAAAAACTAAAGTTCATAGAAAATCTAGGACATTTTATATGCCCTTTCTGGGAATTTAGGAAAACTAAAACAATCTCAAATACACCGAACACACTTTTCAAAAGATCAAAAAGAAAACGTGAACCTTAAAACATAGAGATTCTTCTTAACTATACGAAAAAATACAAAAATCGATTTTATTAATTTATTTCTATTCTATTCACAAGACTATATAAATATCAACTGAGCAAAATATATATTTTTTTTAAAGTGATAAAGTAACATGATCTTTACCACCATAATACAAATCCCACGAAATCGTCACTTTTTTTTTTTAACTAAGCCCAAGATCATTAAAATAACATTCATTATTTTCATTCTCAAAAAATCTGAATTTATTTTCGAGAATGGTTATTAAAGATTTATTAAAACAGAGAATAGTCTATAATGTTAGATGTTATTAGTTGATTATAAGATTAGAATTAGTTTTTTTTTATTTTCTTCTCGGTTTTTAGCATAAAATGTTTCAAATAGAGCAATGATTTTTGAACCATGCAAATTTGAAATGAAATGACTCTCACTCTTATATACTCTATATTAGAGTCAGAATTCATAATTTAATAAAAAACTTTAAGATAGGTCTCTAAGAAAATTACGGAATTACAGCCTATACAGCTTTATTTTCAAATGTTTATATCTCAGGCTCTGCTAAATATTTTTTCAGTATAAGAACGGTAGAACAATTTGCTAGCTTTTTAAATCAATATCTTTCAGAATTAGTATACTTCAGAAAGTTTGTGTACCTCCCCTTGTTTAAGAAGTATTTGAACACAAAAATTGAAAAATATCCATTTTTAGACACCTGTAACTTAATATTTTTTTAATCTAGAGACATTAAACAATTACAGATCAATATCAAAATAATGCAATATTTTGTATTTAAATTTACGCTTATGTGAAAACAAAACAAAGATTTGGTTTCCTTCATATCTTCGCTTTTAGATAGATACTGGCAATTTGGAGAAAAGAAAGATCTTTCAGAATTAGCATAAGTTACCTCAGAAAATTAATTTTGTATCTTTGGAAAATTCTAAATTTTTAGATACCTGTAACTGCGACACCTGTGCAAATTTATCCTTAGTAAGGAATTTCGTTTCTTAGTTATCATAATAATATCAAACTAATACAATTTTTTGTAATATAGCTTAAATAGCTTAAATTTACTGTAAATTTTGGTAAGATTTTGCTTCCTTTATATATCCGGCACGCTTTTGGTTAGAACCCTGAAATTTTGAAAAAAAAATTTTTTTTTTTAAATTAGGATATAAGTTACCCTATAAGTTTACTCTATAAAAACATTTTTTTTTTCACCTCTTGTTTAATAGCTATTAGTGGTTAAAATTGAAAATTTACTTTAAGCACCTGTAACTTAGACACCTATAATATAACTTACTTATTTTTTTCCCCGCTTTTTTATTTATTTTATAGTAGAATCATATAATATGAAAAAAAAAATAATAACTTTAATTCATAATAAAAAATAAAAAATGATCAGGTCGATGGACTGCACTAATTTAAGAAATCATTTTTGATAATAACATTTATATACTTTTTGTATTGATATGTAAGTACATGTAATTTTAAAAATATTTCAGTATAAAAGTTTTATAAATTCAGCAAAAACGATTATTTTATATCGTTTCTTAAATACACAATTAATTGGTACTATCAATTGCTAATATAGGAACAGGATAAAAGTAATTTTGTATCAAACTTTTATTAATTTTAGATAAATATTTGATAATTTTGGTCTGCGAATTGTTAAACTGGTTATACTATATCTATGTACTATATCTATGTAACAAAACGGAATTTAAGCTATAAAAAAGGTGATATTATGGATAATAAATAAAGGAAGTAAAAATATCATATTATATAATTTACTATTATTAATAAAATTGATCCCAATGAGATTCTAATTCAATTACTATACATATGAGACAGTTCTGTTACACTTAGCACATATATATCTATTTATTTATATTATGTTATAATTTTATATTTGAGTTATAATTGCTTGTAAATATTAGGATATTTAGTGCATTAGTGGATATTTTGCTAATGATGAATTTCATCCAATGACGAATGGTATAGACAACTCAGATGAAAACCAAGATATTTCAGTTTTACTGGGATTGAATTTGAGACTCCTTGAATAAGAAGTCGATACCCTAACTAATATATGCCTTTCAACCGATATGATTCAACATTTACTAGATCATAAAGAAAAAACCAGAATAATAATGATTACTTATTAGTGATTACTATTTTTTGCTTACCTATATATAAAAAAAAATCATGTTTATTTTTTTCACAACATTTTTTACGTTCGTATAATCGTATATATATATACTACTAGCAGAGTACCCGGCGTTGCCCGGAGTATTTTATAGGCTTTATGAAATAAAAATTATTATTGAGTTAATATAATTTAATTAATATAGTTCATGTATTACTATGCATTTTCAGATGCTGGTAGTTAAAATTCTATTTTTTATTACATTTAGTTAAATTGAATAAGCAGAGCGAAGAATTAGAGACAATTCGTCTACAAAAAATCTTTAAAGGAATCAATAATCTATTGAGTACGCAATTACGGCGAAGTGAGTTTTCATAATATATTCGTTAATACCGAAACATAAAATCGCGTTTCAATTATTAAAGACCATAATGTAATACATTGTTTTTCGTAAGTAATGTCACTTCATGTTTTTGTTAATTATCCTTTTAAGCACATTTTGAAAAATTTGCTATTAGGTCAATCCGTCTATTTACAAAACTTATATACGGTTTAATAAAGAGCAATGAAATATTAACTATGCATAGGTCTCTTAAAAGAGTAATGTTGTAGAACAACTTTTTTATGTACCCTCACCGTTAGAGATCCTACAGCATCGACAGCGCTTCAAATTTAGAAAAAACTACTTTTTAAATGCATAAATCTCAGGTTCTGTTTAACATATTTTTTTTAATATAAAAACTACATGATTGTGTTTTACCTTTATAAATCAACCGGAATTTTTTTACGGTGACTTTTTCTAATTATGTTCTCAAATTGATTGGTTAAAAATATGTGTAAAAATTGTGTATGGATAAGAATGTAAGGTTTTCAGTTATTTTAAAATGTATGTACTCATTTTTGATTAAATGATGTACAGAAATGTGAATATGTTTTCTAATTTAATTGATTAAGTTTATAGTATTTTTAAATATACCGATATTATACATACTATATGTACATATTTCAATGATATTTTATGGGAAATATGTTATACACATGCATCTTATATAGGTAGACCACATGTAAAGATCACATGTAAGTAATGCATTTCTGAATGATGACATGATGATTGTCTAATATAGGAGATTGTTTCTGTTTTTTAACAACGGCGGAAAATGTTATGTTGTTAAGACTTAAACACAGTAGATAATAAGATATTAAGATATTATATTATTAGAAATTTGCATTAAAAGGTTTTTATGGAATATTAAAAACAGTATAGATAAAAGAAAAGAGTGTTGGAAATATCTTTTTAATAATAATAATAATAATACCAATGTAAATTAAAAATTTCACTGAGTCCTGGTGCCGAAACGGGTTAATGGATCGTAGCCAAATTATTCTAGTGAGGTTTTCTGCTAAAGAATAACACTTTTGCGAATTTTCAAGTCAATTGATTAAACCGTTTAACCAGGATAACAAAAAAATTTAATGAACTTCGTTTGGCTCTGGTGCCCAAACGGGTTACCTGAACTTCATAAAAATTTGTTGCAGGCTTTTTTTCAGACCATAAAACCGCCATACAAAATTGGACATAAATCGGAAACAAAAATTTTTTTGGAAGCCCGCCGGGCCGAACTCGGGCGACATATTGCAACCCAATTTCTTGAGTACACCCCTAAAGGTAAGAAGAACATTTGTGTAAATTTTCAACTCAATCGGTCAAACCGTTTAGGCAGAACAACGAAAAAACCAAAACGCTTTAAAACGCTCTCGGGCCGTAATGGGTTAATGAACCGAAACGTGATATAGCCTATAACTCCTTCCGGGGTCGTAGAAATGTTTCTGCAAAATTTGGTTGCAATCGGACTGGTGGTTTTTACGTGAATCCGTGCCAAACAAACAAACAAACAGAATTTCTTCCTTATATATTAGATTTCCTTTTACACAATTTTTTTTTAAATTTTTGATTTGCTTATAATAAATATTTTTTAGGAATTTTCACAGTCTTTATCAAAAATTATTTCGTTTAAGACATAAAAATCCCTGATTTAGCAATGGTCTCTTCGACAAAAAGAACTGTATAACCTATATATGAAATTCATTGGTTTTTATATGTCGCCTTTAACTCGGTAATAACTAAAATATAAAATTACCAGAATATTAAAATAAATGCTATGTATTCGAATTCGAAATAGTGACACAAAAAGTTTAATCACAATAAGCGATTTATATATGCAAATATACTTATGTTTTAATACTAAAGATCAAAAATAAAAATTTTATATACAAGTATATAAAATTATATTAAGTTTTTTTTTGTATTCTTACCAAATCTTACTAATTACTTTAATCTTACCTATCAATTTTCGACTGTTACTTATAACTTTTATACAACAAAAATTTCACAAATTCTCAAGTTGTTACCAATGATTTTATTTCTCTCAAAATTTCAAATTGTGCTAACTTTAAAAATTTTACAATATCCGTTCGGAAGTTAAAAATTTTTACAAAAATTTAATTATATACCAAAATTGTAAAACAAAATTTTTTATTTAACTATTTTGATTTATATAAAAACGAATATTTTAATATTTTATTTTACAATATTGATACGTTACTTCTGTATGTTTTTAAAATGTATAAAGATAAAAATTAAAGCCTTGTCATTTAATCTATAAAGTAAAGAATTATCTTCTTTATTTTATATATAAAGGGAATATTTGTCTGTCTGTTTATGATTTATAGGCTCCTAAACTGCTCAGCTGATCATCATGAAAATTTGTATATATAAAGGGTTTTGAGCAGCGTTTCTAAGCTAATCATTTTGCTCTAACGAGTCGCTAAAATGGGGCTGTGGTGCAAATATTTAAACTTTTTCGCTCTAACATAAAAACAGTTTGACTGATTGACTTCAAATTTTGTATATATGTGTTGCTCTTTGACAGTGGAGTTAACTCTATATTAACAGACTTGAAATTTGTTAATCCGTAATTAAAAACCGATATGTTTTATTTATGGAGGGCACAGCAACGCGCAGCAGATATTAGCTAGTATATTATAATAATTGAATTGGAAGTTTTTTTTATTATAATTGAAGGATCCTATATATATATACCTATGTATATAACTGCAAATTTTTTTAAATAACATTTTTTGAGTATTTCAAAAATTAGAAGTCCAATAGTTTGAAATTATAGGGAAGTCTATTATGTCAAAAGTTAAAAATCGAATAATTAGATATTAGATTGGTATATTTATTAAAGTATGTATTAGATATACTCTTCCTTAACAATAACCAGTAACATTTTTAAAAGGCAACATAATAATTTTAAAAAAAAATTTAAAACTCTTAATAATATTATATATATATATATATATATATATATATATATATGTATATGTATATGTATATATATTAACTAAAATGAGGTATAATTTATGATAATTTTCATAAAATTAAATTAGGTTGAACTTTCAACTTATTTAAGGTACTTTTTTTCACATTATACTATTATATTATATACTTAATTTATTCATTTTATGTTAATATATTTAAACACACATTTAAAATTCTGAAAATTCTTTTAAATTTCATTAATTTTTATGGATTTTTTATTTTTTTTTTCTAAATTCCTTCTTAGCAAAACGATAACAGCAGTCAACAGCAGCAACAACAACAATAATTTTTTTTTATATCTCTAGATTATTTTTTTTACTTTCTTTTATTTTTTTTTTTATTTTATGACCATTTTAAATCAGATCTGATTTATTATTTATAAATGAATGATGATAATGATGAATTTTTTTTTTATATATTGATAATGTTTTAATTTTTGCATTTTTATTTTTCTTTTTTTTTTTTAGATTTTATAGATTTTATAAATAAATAAAAAATAAAAAAAAAATAGAAAAAAAAAACAATAATTTTTATGACTATGCATAAAAAATATGCTCCTCTATATGAATAAAAGATGCCTTCCCAGTTATACTTATTTATATTAAAAAAATTAGTTCTCTATTATTTTGTTTATTAAAAATTATTATTATTTGTTTATAAGTTTTCAATAACTTTTTTGACATATTATTATGTTTAGTAAGTTGTTAGAATATCGATATTTTGTATAAAAGTAGATTATATGATTTAATTTCTATAGACATAAATTCATTTAATTCGTTTAATTATGAAATTATACTGATCCCTCTATAGAATCGGAACTTATCGGAAAGTATTTTTAAGTTTTTTCTTAAGGGAGATGAGAATTTTACAAAAACTCCAAGAGTATACTTTCTTTGTTAGTGCCAGATTCTTACTGACTAAAACCACCTTTAAACAATATAATGAAATTATAATTGATAACTGTTATTAGCTAGAGGGAATGGGCAGTATATGATAAGGTAGGAGAAGGATTCTAAAACTTTGAATTGAGAAGTGATACTGTAAGAGAACAATGAATCCGCATATTATTAATTTGTGATCAATTTTCATTCACTAATTCAACTTCCTTTAACTAGGCTGTGTATAAGTAATAAAGGTCGTATAAGTTATTGTTTGGTCAAAAAAAGGAAGGTGATGTTTAGTGGGTTAAAGCTCCACACACTCATAGAGGTCTCGTGATAGTTTGACTCCTCTATAGTGTCTTTCGATGATTTCCACCTACAATAGGGGGAAAAAAAAATAACGAAACCATCAGTTAGGTACTTACAACATGTAATACATAAAATCTACCGGTACATGACGTAGTAATTGAAGACAACTTCAATGCTACTGTAGCAGCTATTATTATTAGTATTATAATTATTATTACTATTACGATTTGCAGTAGATACAAAAAAATTTTAAATACTTTTACGAAAAACAGTTAGTGGTAAAAAGTTGATATAAATATGACATATTTTATAAATTTTATTTTTTTGATCCATCATTGCGGTTAAACTGTCTTAGCTATAGATTAATTTGATATTTTATGACTTTAGTTTATCCCTTCCATAAATTAATGAAAGAAATTTTACAGAAAATTTAAAATCAACTTTTCCAAGCAATTCTCAAAATTGAAAACCTTCAAACTTTAAGGTTTGTTTTTTTTTTTTTAGTTGAAAGAATATTTAGATCGGGAAAATTGAAAATATATATATATATTATATATATATAAATATATTATTTACATTAATTTAAATTTATTCATTCGATTTATTAATATATTAGAAAAAAAAGGTTTTTAAAGTAGCACTTAAATTTACTGTTAACATAATTTTACAGTTAATACAGAAGGTTACGGTCTAATAATGGTATGTATACATATATATATATATATATATATATATACAGATGGATTTTTAAGTGCTTAATCACAAATTTATAAAATAACTGAAAAGTTAAGTCGTTGAACAATTCCAAATGAAAACGATCAGTTGCATTTTAAGTATTTAATATACGTATATCATATATATATATATATATATATATATATATATATATATATATATATATATATATATATATATATTCATACGTATATATTATATTATATATTCTTATATTGTCCTCTCATTTTAAAGAATTAGTTTATAATTCCCACTTACATATAAGTTATAAAAAATTTGATAAAAAACAAAAAAAAATTAAACTAACATGTTTTTTAATCATCATTTTAATTTTTATAGACCTTTAAAAAAATTTTTTTTATTATCTTTTTTTTTTAAAACATGGTATACGAAAGAAAAACAAAAATGTAAATTTAGCACAGCGTGTTACCTTAAAAAAAAAAAAAAAAAAACTTTTTATAATTTTATTATTTAATAAAATAACTTTTAAAAATTAACGTTTTATTGAAGATCTCTTTTAAATGATTCTGAAGTGAGTCAAAAAAAAAAAAACCCATAATGATTTTAAAAAATAATTAATTAATCTATTTTTTTTTTTTTATAGATTTTGCAATGTTTATTATCAATATAAGTTTGATTTAATTCACTTTAAATAAAAATTAAATAAAAAACAAAAATGTAAGTACGTATATAGGCTATGCGATCATTTATATATGTATATGTATATGTATATGTATATGTATAGTAACATAAGTCATTATATATATAGTATATATTTTAAAATTAAAAAGGAAGCGTCTTAGAAAAATGCATTGACTGCACACTATATAATATATATATATAATATATATATATATATATATATATATAAATATAAATATATAAATAAGAACACGTATATGGTTATAAAGTTGATTTTTAAATTCCAATGATTTTGATAAAATCACAAAAATAATTTTAGGATAAAAAAAAGTTGATTTGGATCAAAATATAAATTCGTACTATAAATTCATTACATTATTCTTTTTATAGTAATTTTTATTCTATATAATACATACTTTTAAATTGTATTATAAATATTTTGTATATACGAGAACGAGTATATAAATGTATTAAAACTTTAATTCTATAAACGGATACATGTAATTTTTTTTGTTTAAATTGAAAAAAAAATTTATCTGTCAGAAACCAAGATCATTTATAGATAGATTTTAGATATGACCATAAAAATCATCAATAAAATATCTAAATTAAAAAAAAAAAAAAAACTTAATATGTATACATGCATACAAACTTTTTATGTACATATATGTATTTCATTAAAAATGGAAAGTTAAGTATATAGGTATAATATGAAATTGTATAATTTCAACATTTCATCATTTAAAAATTTTAGCCAACATAATTTTTACGAATTGATAACTTGATGTCAATCTTTTCTTCTGTCAAAATTTATTTATCTTCTGTCAATTTTTATTTTTGCTAATAATCTGATTGAAAATTTATTCAAATTTTTTTAGTAAGTACGTTATTTTCTAAGTCGTGAACTGAAATATTTTCCGTTGACTGAGGTTATAAACAAACAATATTGATCCAAGCGTTTCCTGCAGGATTGTATATAATTTTAATTTTTGAAATTTGAGCTTTTTACAATAGCCAATCAGAAAATCGAATTGAGAAAATGAAAGTGTGTAAGAATTTTCAATATACTTATGTAAGAAAAAGCAATTCGAAGATACATAAAAAAAAATTTGTTTTTGTGTTTGTTTAGACAGTGTAAAGTCAATGTTATTCTTTTACTTGTTACCCATAAGCAACATCCTATATGGATCGATTAGTAATTACCATAATTAGAACTATGAAAACTAACGCAAATAAATTGGTATTACGTAGACGATTGTTAGAATTAATGTTGATGGTATTCAGAATTTGAGAAGAAGTAATGTTCCCTTTTATAACTTCATTAAGACAAATAACATCAGCTATATACTTCTTGTCTTGACTCTAAAATTTTCAATTGAATTAAGTTCAGCCTGTGTTCATACGGAGGTAAAATCAATGAATTTGACCATTGAAGGTTTCGCAAAGTAAATCTTAAAAAATTTCTCTGCACTGCCTCTATTCTATTGATCTGAAATTCATAGAAAGGCGAACAAACGTCTAACAAGAGAAGAATAAGACTTGAGATCATATAGAGATCAGTTAATTTTCTAACACACATTATATAAAACCAAGTAGGTATAGAATTATATTTATTGATGCTATTACATAAATGTAGTTTTAAGTTAAGCTTATATCATCAAAGTACACCCCTTAGTCTTTAATACAACTCGTTTTACAAAGATTAATACTATTTAGAGAATAATTAAAACTGATTCGATTAAGACGAGGTGTGAAGCACATATAAGTGTACATTTATTTACATTTAGAAGAAGATTATTATTATTGTACACCACTTAAAGAAATTATCTAAATCATCCAATTGTAAAAGAAGTAAAGCATCATTTAAAGACATAATTTTTTTTTTGTAAATAATATCATTATTTACAACAAAATTAATATATAACTTAATTTAAAATAGTTATTCCCTCGCTCTATTTAATTCGCTCTACAAGAATTAAATCGGTGCTTATCTTTAACTAATCAGTATAACGAAACTGAGAACACCAATTAAAGTTTTATTTCCATTTGAAATCTATCAAATCTTTGTATTTAGTTATTTTAAATATTTTAGAAATGTAAAAATACTTTAATTTAAAAATTTCAAAAAAATTCTTATTTTCATCATGCCTTTTTTTGAAATATGAGATTACTTCTAATAATAAATGATATTCAAAATAATATAGATTAGCATTTTCTTAAAAATTTTATTAAATATTAGCTGTGTGAACATGAAGCGTAAAAAATTATATAATTTTGACATGGAAATGTCAATATTTTAGTTGTCAATCAAAAAAACTGAAAATATTTTTAACAATAATTTCAATATAGATACATAGAGTGAGTACCTGTCATTCAAAATATAAATATGTATACATTTTTTTTTGGTTTTAAATACTTTTGGAAAAGCAAAATTTATTTTGTATTAAAAAAAAATCACTTCACTCATTTTTCAAAAAATTAAAAAAAAAAAAACAAACGAAAAATTGATTTAATAGCAAAAATTAATTTTTTTAGGAGATATGGTGTTTTTTTACATCTTAATGATGAATTTTGTGTTGAAAAACACAACACAACGCAACACAAAATAAAATAAATATAAATAAACATCTATTAGATACTTTATGAGTACTTACAGAGACATTTATAAGAAAAATAGAAAAAAACAAAATTGTCGAAATGATGAAACATCAAAAGAATTAGACGCAATTGGAAACTTGATATTACCTTAAAGATAAAAATGTTAAATTTTGTAAAAAAAAAAATGTATAAACACGAGTAATTTTTGTTTTTAAAATTGTACTTTTATATACTTATGTATTTATAAACAAGACAGAATGTAAACCAACGTTTTTTAAAAGCGCATATTTCCAAAAGACAATACAAACTATTTAGAATTGCCACTTGCACCAAAATTTGAAAATTTCATATAAGAAAAAATGTGAAAATAAGACCTTTTTGTGATTTTGAAGGGCTATAGATCCGGAACCCTATATAACTAAGAAAACCCGTTAACACACGTAAAACTATTTTACTGAAGCTTTAATTTTTATATCCTGCCGAAGAAAAATGTGTACAGGTGCCAAAGTTACAGGTGTTTAAAAATAGTAAATTTTCAGTTTTTTAGTCCTAATAGTTCATAAACAGGAGGTGATCCAAAAAAATTTTCTAAGGAAATTAATACTACTTCTAAAATTTCTTTCTTAGCTGAAAATTTCAAGTCCCTATCTAAAAGCGTGTCGAAGTAATGATGGTAGAAAATCATTTAAATTTTGGGTTTCACATAAAATTAAATTTAAATAATAAATTTAAAAAAATTGTGTAATTTACAAAGGTAAACAAAAATCCTGTCGAATGGCGTTTTTAGAATGAAAAAATGTTAAGCAGAACATGAGATATACGCATTTAAAAAATAGGGCTTCTTCAAAGTTTTTCATAATGGATGGGACTACATGAAAAAGTTGTTTTATATAACATTAATTTTTTAATGAGACCTACCCATGCTTAAAATGTCTTTTCTCTATCTTTAACGATGTAGAAGTTTTGCAAACAGACGGACAGACGGACGGACAGAGTGAAACTAATAGGCACACAATTTTTCAAAATTTTTGGAAATGTGCTAAAAATAAGTACCATATATTCCATATGTTTAATATTAACGCACAATATTTTACAAAATTTTACACTTCTACTACATTTAATTTTTGATTTATCTCTATATAGATAATATATTATTTATTTATTTAAGAAAATTTTCCTGCCATATCCAATGTGACAGCCATATAAGTATATGATTAAAAATGACATTAATATATGTACAAAAGTTTAAAGTAACAGTGCTTTGCATTTTAAATATGACTATGCATTAGAACGGGAACGTTTTTGAACTATAGCTATGTATTAAAGAGAAAACAATCAAAAAACGCTAAAATGTAAAAAGTTAACTCATTGATGTTAAGAGCTATTAGTGTTTCTTATATTACATTGAACATATAGCTAAAAATATTTTAACTTTTTCTTTTAGGTACCAGTAAATATGTGGCAATAAAATCTATCTCATTTTCGGGTAACTTTTCTCGAGCTATTTTTCATCAGACGCTTATTTCACTATTTATCGCCACGTGCAATTACGGATTTACATATTGTTCTAAATTTTGTCAAATTTAAGCTTCTCCTCTTGTATTTTGAATATTGTTCTCGTCCAACTATATTAAGTTACAAAATTTTCTATTAGTAAACAGTCGGTACTTTATTTTTATTGTATATATATACGATTCATATATAATAGATACCATACTTTTTATATGGCTGTACATTTTCCACAATATTATTGGTAATGTTTCGGAAAAATATAATCATAAAATTTCCGTTAATCAAGGTGTAGTTTCAATTACTATTTCTTTAGAATTTAAAAATTTATGATTTTATTTCATGGAAAATATGTAAAAATTCACACAAATCATATACAACATAATATATTATTTTTGTTTTCTTTTATATAACTTAAATTCTATGCAACATTTGTAGCAATTAAAAAATTCCAAATGAAACCGAAATCAACAGCAACAACAAAAACAACAATAAAAAAAATCATCAATCCAGATGTAATTAAATGTTTTTTTTTTATATCTGAGAAAAAAAAATAAGAAATAAGTAAAATAAAAAATCAGATTTAAAAAATTTTCTTAACATAAACTTTTAAAGAATTTTCGTATGAAAATTTAGCACGGACTACAACCAATACAAAAAAAATTTAAAAAATTGTAAAGTTATCTACAGTCAGTATCTTAAAGAAGGAAATTCGTGTCATTTAATTCATGAACTCAAAGTTAATTATTACATGTTTTAATTTTCTGTTTCTTTTTTTCTTAGTTTTGATTTTCATTGCAAATTTTTCATTTTTGCGCTTTTCTCTTGTCATTTTTGTCGCTTTTATATCGTGTATTATTTTTGTGCTTCAGATTTCAGTAATTTTTTTTTTATTTTTTTATTTTTGAGAGAAAATATGAATCAATGTCATATCAGCGACTTACATGATACAATTTTTGGAGGGATTTTATTTACATTTTGAATTTGTTTTTTTTCTTATTTTAGAGACGCAAAAAATAAATCTTTAGATCTTAAATTTCACCGATATATTAAATTCTTTATTCTTAGGTCTTTATGTTTCATTAAAACGAAAAGTTTTAAATTTGTTAAATTTTCATGGTTTTTTCGCCCCATTCTCTTAAAAATGGGACCCTAATTATAAGTGTTTATTAAGTTTTTTTTTTTTGATTTTTACATAAAAAAAAAGAAACAAAATAAATAAATAAAAATAAATATTGTGTATCATTTTCATATAATTTCTTCTTCATAAATTAAAATTAATGTTACAACAACATCAAAAACAACAAGAACAATAAAACCAAGCTATTTATGTCATTTTTCATGTTGTTTTTTATGTTTTTTAATGTTTTATTGTTTAATTTTTTTTGTTTTTTTTTTTGTGAAGAAAAATTTGGGAGCATCATTCTCCTATTAACTTTTAAGTACAAATCATACAATAATTAAGAGCTGCCGTCATGGAACGCGTCTTTGCAACCATTTATGCAGACAGAAAATTTTTCAAATTTTTGTTATTTATTTTTTTTTTGTTAATTATAAAAAAAAATTTTATAATATAAAAATAAAGTAAATAAATATGGTCTGAAGAATTCTGAATATCTCTATATAATAATGGAAAATAATTCATACAATTAAAAAATAAATACATAAAAATAAAAAATAAATATATATGGATAAAAATAAAAAATTAAAGATTTTCCTATTAACTATATATAATACATTACAATTAATAAATACAGTTTAATATTAAAAACAAATTGCAGCCTTTATTATATTACTCATATTAAAATTCAATGTGAAATATTCTTCTATATTTCCAACCTTCTGTAGAGCTACAGCAGCATTAAACAAACTCGAATAACAAATTTCAAATCAATAACGATTCCTAATAGTATCTTACCTAACAAATATAATTAACCGGATCGATATATATAGGATTATTTCATCTACAAACACAACACATGCAAAATAAATTTGGGAAATCTCTGTACGGTATTTGAGTGATACACAGTTTATTAATCGCAGAATTGTATATTTACCCTATATACGCAAGTGGCGCTAATTTTGAATTGGAAAGACAATGACTGAATTGACTCTTCGTAACAAATCCTCCTTGAGGGATTCCAAGAAAATCCCCGTATGCAAAACTATATAAACAAAAATAAATTAATATAAACTTAAAGATAAACAAAAAGTTTAAAAGAGGATGTTAGCGCGTCCTCTTTTCCTCTGGTTGTTGGTATTAACAGAATTGTAGCAGATTTCCAACAGAGAGCGAACTTGTTTGGCAAGCAGTTCTCTTTCAACTCGACACTTCGTCACTCAACTCTAAAGCCACCATCCGTCTCGAAAGTTGACTATTCCTTCAGTAAAATTTACTATATACGATATAAGGAAAAATCTCGATACCAAAAAATTAGCCGGTCCAGATGGTATTACTACCATGGTTCTTAAAAATACTTATTAATGTATTTCAAAACCTCTACGTAATCTTTTCTACCTTTTCTTTACTTCGGGTATTAAACCTACCCAATGGAAGGTTGCGCATGTTTTCCCAATTCCCAAAAAAAAAAAAGTAATAAAAGCGATCCTTCCAACTACCGCCCTATTGCTATAACCTCAGTTCTTTGCAAAGTAATGGAAAAAATTGTAAACCAGAAGCTTCTAAAATATTTGAATCGCAGGGGTCTCCTTCATGATCGACAATACGAGTTCAGAATCCGAAGTTCAACTGGTGATGTCATGACTTATCTTTGTGAAAAGTTGAATATCAGTCTTCACCATTCTGGTGCGTCATACCTTGGGGGTGAAACCCTGTTTTAAAGAAATAAAACAATTAATGCCTCCGTTCAAAGTTTTCCAACGTGAAACAAGGAGTGTGGCAAATGTCCATCTCTAGACTGTCGAAATATCAAGATGGCGTAACACGGCATTTGGAAATTCATTTCTTATGCCCACGTTGCGTTTATGGAACCTTATGTCTGCACATGTGTTCCCAAGAATTGGTAATTTATATGTGTACGATACAACGAAATTTAAAAAGAACATTAACATCCTTCTCCAAAATAACTCTCCAAATATTTTCCTCCATCCTCCATAAGTAATCCTAATTATTCCAAACCTAATTTCCCAAGTAATCCTTTCCTTATACTTTTCCACAAAACCAAACTGTACATTCACTATGCATTAAAGGACCCATCCTAAAGTTCGGTTTTAAAGGGGGTGGTTTTGGTTGGTTAAAGTCTAACTTTAACTTTAACTAAAGTCTGACTTTCGATATTTGCCACCGTTCCTCTTAAAAACAAAAAAAAAAAAATATTATTTATATAGAACATTTCAAAGCATTTGCGTTTATTCGCAAAACTTTCTAAATTCAAATAAATTAATTATGTCTTCTTTGGTATAAAGCAAACCCCTAATATATTATTTAGAGTAGCTCTTTATACTTTCCTTATAAATTAATCTCTTACAGGCCAATTAAAAAAAAAACCAAATAATACCTATACATATAAATGGAAAAATAAGGAATAGCAAAGAAGAGGCTAGTTTTAGAGCAATATAATATTTAATTTCGCAACAACAAGACAAACAAAATTTATTTCAAATAGTATTAAACTGATTTTTTTTCTCTCCTGTCTGTTAAATAAAAAGCAAATTTTCAAAAAATCGCAAATAATAATAACAAGACTTTTAGGATTGAGGCTATATATAATAAAAATCAAATATAATAAATTTGAAACAATATTTAGTGTATTATAAAAAAAAAAAATCTATAATCTCTGTATATATAATTTTGAAATTATGATAATAATGATGGAACCCACATAATATAAAAAAAGAAAAGCAAAAATATATATACATATACATATATATATATAGCTTTAAAAGAAAAGAAGCAAAAAATTCCAACACGGCTTTATCCTTCTTTAATTATATACATATATATATCCTTTATTGCAATATATATATCTACAATCGTGAGGAAGACCTCCTATTCTTCTTCTTTTTTTAATGTCATTCAATAAATTCATTTCTGTCTGGAATTATCTTCACCTGTTGTCATAATATTTACGTTTTTTTTTTTTTTGTTTTTTTTTTTTTTATTGCATTTTCTTTGATGAAAACCTTATAATTTGTTTGTATACTGAGAAATAGGTTGTACGTGAATATAACCTATGTCATTATGCTGCAAAATTAAATGAATTATAGAATTGAATGATGGACTCAAATGGACTGAATGGAACTCATCATCAGTTCATTGAAATCATAATCTGGGTTATATTTAATTTTTTTTTTTTTTTATATTTATTATTTTCTTTTTTATTATGTGGTTTTATTATTTATATATTTAAAAAAATAAATAAAATTTTGAAAGTTTTGATTTTTAATATAGAAGCTTTGAAATCTCTCTAAATCAAAACCCATCAATCGTCAAAAAATTATTGAGGAAAATTAATTATATATACTTAAAAAAAATAAAGAAAAGAATCAAAATTTAATTTTACGTGATTTTAATTTTTGCTACTGTTTAAAAAAAAAACAAGGGAAAAAATGATTTGTTGAACTCAATTTAAAACGAGGAAGAATACAGTTGACTTTGTCAACTCTTAGATACCCGTACGAACCGTTAGTATGTTAACAGCCTGTCACTCTGCTCACAATATTATTTTTTTAATATTTTAGTATTTTAAAATAATTTGGGTGAATTTTATAATTTCTAGAACTATGGGTTGTACATATATTCAAACTATATGGTGATATGTACATTCTTCGAAAGCAGATTCTAACCTTTCACATAACGATTATCAATCCAAAACTTTTTCAAATATTCTATAGTACCATTTAATACTAAGAGGTAAATGTATATTAAATTTACTTAGTATAAAATAGTAAATATAATTTTAAATAATATTATATTATATTATATTTAAATATTCCATTGACAGAATAATTTCTTATAAGTACAATAAAATACATATATGTATGTAAATACGGCGCTATATAATATACATCTATACTCTTATCATTCATTCACTAGTGACATATACGATATGTAAATAAACATGATATTATATAAGTATGTATATATATTAATATCATATAAATAAAAATTCTTCAAGCAACCGTTATGTTGTTTATTTAATTACATTTTTTTGTACTACGCATTATATCCTCAACAATTTCAAATTATCGAGTAAAACAAAATGGAAAAAATTCGTTAAAGAAATTTGTTAGAAAATTTGAAAAAATCAAGTAACACTTTCGTCAATTATAAAGTAACCCTATATTACTAAAAAAAGTTGTTAACAGAAATAAGAGTATGATGTTGAAGCTTTAATTTTTGTGTATTACTTCAAAAAAATTTTAACAGGTGTTCAAGTTACAGGTGTTTAAAAATAGGAAATTTTCAGTTTTTGACCCCTTACAGCTCCTAAACGGGGGGTGATACAAAAAAAATTTCTGAAATGACTCATACTAATTTTCAAAGATCTAACTTCTGTCAAAATTTCAAGTTTCCAACTTTAACCGTTTAGAAGATGGAAGGGTTAAAGAATTTTGCAAAATTTGAGTTTCGCATAACGGTAAATTAAGACACCGTATGCCAAAAATATTTATTTATTGTATATATACTTTTAAAGCTAATAAAAGTAGTAATCGTTTGGCGTTTTCAAAATGAAGATATACCTTATAGAACTTGTGCTATAACAATTTAAATATAGAGCTTTTTTGAACCTTTGGGGAGCTGTAGCTCCGTAACGGGTGGGGCTACAAAAAAAAGTTATTAAAAATAAAATTAATATTTTTGTGAGATCTATCAGTAGTTAAAATTTCATAGCTCTATTGCAAAAAAAATGTGGGGATCTAAAAGTTAGGTGTTCGAGAGCTACCCTAAGACTTGGTCCAAACACAACCAAAAAAAATAGGAAACCTACAAATTACTCCCAAAATATTTTGTGTAAATTTCAAGATTCTAGCTTTCTTAGTTTTTGAGTTAGCGTGCTGACGGACGGACGGACGGACGGACATGGCTCAAAAGTCTTAGAATTTTTTTCTGATCCGATCCATACCTTTGAAGGTATATCTAGCTCGCTTATTTCGAGGTGTTACAAACGGAGGAGTAATTTTATTATACCCGATCCTATCGTACGGGTATAATAAAAGAATCAATATATAGGGGTATAATATTTTATAACAGAATTTTATGAGATTTTTTTATGAAATAGTGCAAAAATAAGCACAGTTTTAATAATATATATTTAAAGTTGACGGATATTTTGAAAAATTTTGAAATTAAAACGAATCATTTCTAAATGAAAAATCAATGATTATTTTAACAACCAAATATTAAATTTTCTTTTTTTCTTTTTTTTTGTACATTTTATCTTAAGTATTTTGAGTTCTTAGAAAATTTAAAATATATTATAACTATATAATGGATTTAAGCTATGATTTTAAAAAGAAATCCCACAAATTATATTATATTAAACTTATTTTTTAAACTTAGATTTGCTACCACTTTTATAATAATTATTGAAATAAAAAATTCCCACACTTATTAAGTAAAAGTTCATTGAATTTTAAAAAATTAAATTTATTTGCTGCTTGTCAATTGTATATGTAATTTACTATGTATTCTAAAATATTATATTTAAAATATTTTTTAAATATTTATATACTTATAACATAAATTTTACAAATAAAGTTTGAGACCTTTTCTTTTTGCATGTACTTTTCTAAAATGTAAAATATATAGATAAAGGTAAGATATGGTGAATTATGTTATATAGCCATTGGGACATTTAAAAAAATTTAGAAATTTTCTTTTATCAATTTAGTCTATATAGGTATCATTCAACAAATCCTATAGGTATAATTCAGCCTTAGGTATCATTAGTATTAAACAAATATTTGAATATTTTAAAATACCTTTATAGAGTAATATTTTACAAAATATTTCGATGTTCCAACATCAAATATACTTAAACGAGAAAATGTAACTTATATTTTCACAAAATGCTGTTAATCATCCGGATTGTACACTTTTGTTAGTTTTATAAGTTTCAATATTATACTACAATAAAGGAATTCGTTGTCCAATAAGTGCCGTAAAGGAACGATGGATCTTTTTTTTTTGTATATAGAGAAATCGCAAGAGAGGTGAAGTAATCTGAGCAATTGCACCATATCTAAAATTTTATGGCCCACCTGCAACAAAAGGAGATCAATTAAGTTGATTTCCAAATCACGCATAGATATCGCCAGATTAGTGGCAATCATCACAGGCTACTGGCCAGAATATACGCATGCAGCCAAACTTGGAATCCCTCACAACATCTCCTGCAGGAGTTGCAAAATAGCAAACGAAAGTGAGAACCTTGAACACTTTCTTTGCAGATGACCGGCTCTAGGTAGAGCTGGACTCTTGTCACTCGACAAACTGTTCTACCATTACTTCAGCGAGCTCTCTAAATACAGAATCAAAAAATTGATTACGTATCTGAACTCTTCGAGTTGGATATAAACGCGAAAACAACCACAAAACATAGGTCACGTAAGCGCAGTGGGATCAAAATAGCGCAATCTAGTGCTAAGATCATCATCCTACCTACCTAACTACCAAAGGAATTCGTAAAAAATTCCATAGTATATTGAAAATTATAAAACTAACAGTGGTGTTCTTATAAAACTAATATTAGTTCTACAGAAAAAAAAAAAATTTTTAAATTACATTCCATTATGCAGGGTGTCCGGGCTCAAGTGCGAGCACTACACTCAGTGATTGAGGGCATTAAAACAAACAAAAAATTGTACTGGAGCGGGGGGTCTATTGTAGGCCCTTTTCAAGATCAAGACAGAAAGCCGTTCAAAAATTATAGATTTTTTTATGAAAAGTCTCTAAAAAATCTTTAATCCCTCATATCTCAAAAAGGGCCCACAATAGACCCCTCTTCAGTATAATTTTTTGTTTGTTTTAATGCCCCCAATCTCTGAGTGCAGTACGCGTACTTGAGTCTCGGATACCCTGTATATTTACAAAACATGCACTAAACTTTTATTATAGGATTTTTATGACAATGTTTTGTAAAAATTACAAGAAAGTAGAATGCGTTAGTCATCGGAACAATCGTGCATTTTAATAAAAATTTAGGTATCTCAAGAATGGATTTGAATCGATTTTAAAAACACAATTTTAAAAGGGAATATGAACTCATACTCACCTTAAAAAACCGTATAAGATATTAAAGATCAGATCACTTAAAAATTTTCGTTTTTTGGCTCATTTTTCATATATAAAGTTCAATAAAAAATATATTAATTGCGTATATGTGAAGTAAAATTTTAGAACTGCATACTTAGAACAATTTAGACCCGTTGTGATATCCTGTTTCAGTTTCCCTCTTAATTAAATCATTGTAAACTTATTATAAAGTTTCGGTAAAAGACATGAGAAAAGTTTTAACCTTATAATATAAACTTATCAGACACTTATTGAATTAATTCGTACAGTTTTCTGTTAAAACTTCTATTACATTATCGATATAGGGATTCGATTTAGGGATAAGAGTCTTGTTAATCATTTTTGATCTAACATAGGTCAGATCTGTTTAGTTTCAGCATAAGATAGAAAACCACCTACGATTTGTAAGTATATTAGGCTTATTATTGAGACCAATATTTGCAATTTGTACTAGGAATCGAGAAGTTGAAAAATTCTTATTATACCGGAAAAAATACGAAAAGCGTTTAAAAAAAATTTATTTAAAATATTTTCATATACATAATATGTACATATATATATATATAGATAGAAGTATAAAATCTTTTACTTCTATTTGTAAAAAAATATTTGTTAAATAGGTATCTATCAATACATATGTACATATATATATACGCACATTTTCAAAAAAAGAACTTTTTGTTTTTCATAAATTATCCTTTAGAACTTGTCAAAAGTCTATTCATTTTAATGGTAAAGAAATAGAAATCAATAAAAGATAGGTATTACTTTATATGTATGTATATATAGTATATAATATATAATCAAAAGTATTATACAAAAAAATTTGAAATTCTATTGCAAACGCATGCTATCTTTGCTCTCATATATACAAATAAATATATATACAATTATGACACAATACAAGTTAAAAAGAATTTAATTTAATATTCTATTGCAAAAATATAAATGTTTTGTATAAATTTGCTTGTTTTTGTTTTTTTTTTGTTTTGTTAAAGTTTTATTTTTTTTATTAAAATGTGTAGCCATTAAAATTTACTCCATGTTATATATTTTATTATTTTATTTTTCTTTTAATTTTTTAAGACAACATGATCCAAAATATATATACAACATGTAGTAGGCTCCTTAAAAAGAAAAACCCATATTTAACAAGTAACAAAAAATAAAAAACCAAAAAAATAAACTGAAGAGATGAATAAAGTCAAATAAAAAATTGTATAATTTTCAGAATTTTTTTTTTTTTTTGTTTTTTTTTTAATAAATTAAAACAAAAATATATAAAAAAAAAAGACAAAAATAAAAGTTGTTTCTACTATATTTGAGCGCCAATCATGAAAAAAAAAAAACTCATTCTTCATTAAAAATAAAAATTTATTATATTAGTTTTTTTTTTTGTATTTATTGTTTTTTTATTTATTTATTTTATATATAGGTATATATATTTTTTTTGTTTTTGTTTTTATTTGTCTGTCCTGTCAATCAAATGCACAATTTATTGCAAAAATGCTTATCATAAAAAGAGTGACTTTCTTTTGATAGCGATTTATATTTTTTGCGATATTTGTGTGTTTTTTTTATTTTACTTTTTATTATTTCTCTGTAGTTGGTTTTTATTTATTTATTTTTTTTTTGTTTTTTATTATTATTTAACTCAAGTTGTTACTTTTTTTTTTATTTTTTTTTTTTTTTTTGAATATGCCATAAATTAAAAAAAAAAAATTCAGGTTCTTTACAAAACTCCTAGTTTATTTTTATATAAACTTTGTAAACATACACACATAATAATATATACCTACATACATACATATATATTATATTTATTTATTTATTTTAGTTATTTGGGTTTTGTTTTTAAATTATAAAAAAATAAAATACTGAAATTCAGGGATCACAATTTTTAAAACTTAAATGAAAAATAAAAACGTGAAAAAGTTGGCGAACTGCCATTTGTTTCTTTAAAACAAAACCAAAAAAAAAAACAAAAAAACGAAAAATTTTTTTGTTTAGTTGTTTGCATATTTCTTGCCTTGTACAGTAGAATTCACCATTATTTTAAAAAATTATAGATCTATTCTATATAATCATATATATATATTGATATATAAATACATACTATGTATGTATATATACGAGATGTGTTACATAAATAGTACTATCATTGCACATATATGTAAGTATATTATGTACTTATATTTGCATATACATATGTAGGTATAAATCATTAACATATATACATACACATTATAAAAATTATAATTTTTTTTTTAATTTATAGAATCGCAATTCGCAATACAATCATTTGTACGCAGAAAAAAAAATAAAAAGGCTTTGCATATTAATTTGAAATTTTGTGTTTGGATATAAATAATAAAATTTTAATTTTGTTTTAGAACATGATTTAAAAATCGCAATTTAAGCGATTTTTAATTTCTAGCTAATAAAATTGTGCCTCAAAATGATTTAAATATTTTCATGGTTTTTTTTTTTATGCGACAGTCTATAAAAAGGCGTTATAGTAAGAAACACAGATGACAGATCTCTATAGTCTATTTAGTACTAAATCAAGATCATGAACAAATCATTAGAGTAGAGACAATTGCAAAACAAAGAAAACTTTAAACAATCAAAAATTATGAATAATTAACAAACGATGAAAACTTATTATAGTGTTAAAAAAAATAAAAGTTACTACAGTTGACATTAAAATAGTTAAGTTTTTATTAACAGCATATTTTAAAATTATTATTAGACAAAAAAAACTATACTATATTAAAAGCTCAAGAATATATATAGGGTGTTTCCTAATTAAGTGCACTGCTATATATCTCTGCACAGATACTAATGAGTAGATACATTTTTTGTATGGGAGTTTAGCTAAGGCTTTTCTAGTTTCCAAAATATGGGTCGACTTAAATGAAATTTCGATATATTTTTTTTTGGTTTCCATAATTTTGCGTTTAACTCTGTTTCTAGACTACTTATGAAAATTTTATTCGAACCCTTAAGAAATATTCTTTTAAACAAGTAATACCTATATTCAATTTTCTATCTTTTACAGTTTCAAAATTGTAAGCTTCTAAACTTTTAAAATGCAGAAATTTTAATAATTGTTTTTTTTGAAAAATGCATATTTACGTTATGGCGTAAAATGTAAAAGTTTCAAAATTTCCCATACAAAAAATATAGCTATTATACTCATCATAGGTATGCAGTGTTATATAGCAGTGCACTTAATTAGGAAACACCCTGTATATGGCAAAAAGAAGTTTTTGTGTTATTTTTATAAAAATGTTATTTTTAGATAAAAGAAATAACAAGAAAAATTAATAACATAATTAATTTCTGTTATAATCATAACATAACATTTTTATACGCCAGTAAATATGCAATATAATATTATTACTAAATATTAATAACATATTTTTCTAGAGCCTCGGTGACCTAGTAGTTAATCACATGGCTTGTTAATCAAGGGAGTGCGGAATCAAATATTGTACATACATAAGTAACATGTTTTATTAATAGAAATCAAGTTCCCC
This sequence comes from Poecilobothrus nobilitatus, assembly GCA_947095535.1. NCBI lineage: Eukaryota > Metazoa > Arthropoda > Insecta > Diptera > Dolichopodidae > Poecilobothrus > Poecilobothrus nobilitatus. The sequence continues at coordinate 163,925,239 of OX352773.1, forward strand.
TTTCTGCTAAATAAAGTGTACATAAGTATATACATATATAAAATATAATAACTATAAACAAAATAAATAATATTAATAACTATATAAATTAATTATAGTATTCGACCTATAATGGTCTTAATAGCCGATAGTTTTGTAATGCATTTGCAAATTTATTTGTTAGAGTCAACATTTTTAATTTCGTCATTTCATATTAGCAGAAAGATAAAGTATAGTAGCGTCAACTCATTACAAAAAATATAAATATATACATAAGTTGGATTTTTCGGTATGGTATATAATAAGCTCCATTTTATTATTGGATTCGAGGTTGATGGAACATAATAAAATAAATAAAAATATTCAATATTTAAACCATTGAACCAAATCTTTAAAATAATAATCAAAAATTAATAAGATAACATTTATATATTAATTAATTAGGTAAATAAAGGATTCTTATTTGGAAGACATAAGAGTTTAAAGAGTTTAAAGATTTGATTTTTGGTTTTTCTATTATACAGGGTGTTTCCGACACGATAGTCTTCCTTGAAATGAGTGACTTGAAGGGTTTGCCTCGATATGTCCGATCACCCATTTCAAGGAATACCATCGAGTCGGAAGCACTCTGTATATTTGTTTAATTATATTATTATAACTATTTAGTCAATATTTAACTATTATTTTTCTTATTTTAATTAAATTATAAAACTTAGAACGTTTTATGTCTTATGTCTGTTCTATTAATTTATCTTTTTGAATTTTTAAAAACTTATGTTTTTTTTTTATATAAGCGCTAGTTTTAGAAAAAATTTTTTTTTGTATTCTAATTTTTCAACGCAGTGAAAGTCTTCTCAAGTTAATATTATTAATATTTCAATAAAAAAAAGAAAAAGAATTATTATTCGAAAACAATTTTTTTTATTTTTTGCTTCATAGTTTCTATACTTTATTGGGGTAAATTTTTTATTCAAAATTTTTGAACAAATAATTGTGACTATACCTATACGATTTTTTTATAATTTTATTTAAAACCTATAGCTGTACTTTATAAAATGCTACCATATATTTATTTATAAGTGTATTTGCTCATTTTACCTATATATATATATACATCAAATATTATATTTTATTTGAAATATATACTATATATATATATATATATTATACATTATATGATGAAGTATATAGGTACGAGTGAATTTCATGCGCATTGCGCAAAGAAACAGTTTTTTTTTTTTTGTTTATGATTTATTTATTTTTTGTATTTGTGTTGATATGCACTCTCAGCAATAAAAGCTCTTAAATTTTGTGAAAAATCTGCAATTTAGTTACCATCCATCCTCTATTAAAGTCTAGGATGTATATAGTTTTTTTTTTGTTTTCTTTTTTCTCTTTTTTGTTATTTTGTTATTTTGTTACATCCTAAAATAAACATGTCGTTGTAACAAAAATAAAATTGTTGTAACAGACATTTATACATATATATAAATACCTTTAGGTATACAAGTATATAGCTCGTAATATATATTTATGCAGGTATATCTATATATATACATGATATTATGATATAACATAAATGGATAATGGATACAATTCCTATATTGAATTGAAAGATACTGTATAGTATGAAGACTATATATGTATGTATACAATAAGAAAAATCGTATAAGAGTTCAGAAAAGTAAAAAAAAAAAAAGAAAAAATTGTAATAAAATAAAGCAATGCCCTTTTCCAAATCATTTGTTTCAATTTCTTGAATGAAAAACAAAAAAAGAAAAAATTACCCAAAAAAAAAATAATAATGAGCTATATATATATATATTTATTTCCTTTCTTTTTTTTTTTTTTTCGAAAATTTAAAAAATTAAAAACAAACCTGTAGAAAAAACAAAATACAAAATAATTAAAAAAAAAAATTTTTTTTTTGGGTATCTTTAACCAGTTTTTGGTTCGGTTTCGCTCTGTGTCACACATTTTTTATTTTTATTTTTTTTTATTATTATTATTTTTATTCTTTTTGCTTCTTTTCTGTATTTTATGTCATTATTATCTTTGTAGCAATCTTCCCTTTTATTTTTTATTTTCGTAATTTTTTAATTTTTTATTTTCAGAATTTTTATATTTTTTATTTAAGATTTTTTTTTTAATACCTATACATGTCGTTTTTTGTTTTTTTTTTTTTAAAGTGGCAATATTAAGAAAATATTAAAATACGGAAAATTCAATTCACTATATAATTTTTATTTCGGTAAAAAAAAAAATATATATATACATATATATAAGAGAAATCATAAAAAAAGTCAAAATAAATTTGACCAACTTTCAGTTCCAGTTTTCTTATAAGATATGTTTAAAAGTTACATAATATTATTTTCAAATTAACAAAAACAAAATTCACTTAAAATATGATTTTAAGTAATAATTATTTTAGAATTGAATATTTTTTATGTATATATATATAAATATATTCAGACAAATTCTTCTTCCAGCTAATTCTCTTGTAAATTTTAGGTCTTAAACTGTGATGAACAATATTAATTGCATATATATACTCAATAAAGAATGTTCTATACTCAATAACTACGTAGTTTGGAAGACCCGCCAAAAATGTATAAATGACTTGAATAATCATTATTTACCCCGATTGTCTTATAAATCTGATAAGAGTTATCAAAATATTTTAAACACTAATTTTTTCATGTCTATACTAAATTTACGATTTAAGTTAAAAAAAAAAATTCTGTTGACTAAATTATGAATTTTATTTGCAAAAATCGCAATGCAGAGTCCAGTTTTAGTCCATCTATTCATGATTTTTTTGTTACGTAAGTTCGGTTCTTCTAATTTTGGTTTTTTTTTTTTTTTTGCAGAAGCAATTCTCATCTTAATATATGTATATATTATTGTATATAGTGATTATAATTTCAAGATACTTTTTAAAAACACATTTTTTGAAACATATTTTACATTATTATTTTAAATCATATGGGTGATCAAAATTTCAAGGAACTAATTTTAATATATTCAAAACTAAATAACATAAAAAAAAAAAAAAACAATAAACAAATCCAATTAAAAAGAAATATTAAGAATACTATAAAAATTATATCAGATTCTGATATATAGTAACACAATTAATCTTATAATTTAAATATTATCTTATATATATAGAAAGATTTTAGATATAAGATTAGTTGGTGTTACCATCAAACAATTTATTTAAGTATAATTATAGTACATTATATTTATTCGTTAATAGATTCCATATGAAATGGGTTTGGTGCAATCGTAATTAATAATGAGTAAATACATATAAAATAATAAATAAAATTTTTAATAAAATAAAATAGAATTATTTAATAATAAGTCTGCATAATAAATAAAAATAAGTAAATGTAACAGTAAGTTGATGCAACCAATTTTTTAATACCCTATACCTAAAAAATTCAAATATTCTTATACAAAATTGCAAGGGTCTATCTTTATTAGTTTCGGAGATATGCTTGTTAAACCTTGGAAGGTGTGTGGCAGCTGCTTGAACCGCCTCCCTTTCCTCCCTTATTCAACTTCAGGAACGTAATCAGGAATTTCAGGAATTTCAGGAACGTAAAAGAGGAATGATTTAACACCCTTGTACAAAATTTCAAGTTTCTATCTTTATTAATTTCAAAGAAATGCTTGTTGAACCCGAACCGCCATTCTAATTCATCTCAAATTTCAGGAACATAGAGGAAACATTACAAAACACAGTTGTACAAATTTTAAAGATCCTATCTATATATTGGTTTTGCACCTATGCTCGTTTGCTTTTGGCTAGTTGGGAAGCTTTTAAAATCCAAATCATCTCAAATATCAGTTTTCAATTTTAAAAAAAGGAAACATAACAGAACACAATTTTACAAAATGTAAAGGTTCTATCTTTATTGGTTTTGGAGATAAGCTCGTTTGCTCTGCGGCTTGTTCGGAAACATCCAAAATCCGAATCCAAGATCCAAAGTTCCCTCAAATTTCAAGAACATAAAGAAAACATGTAAAGAAACTATGTTAGTTTTGGATATATCCTCGTTTGCTCTTTGGCTTGTTCGGAATATTTCGAAATCCGAACCCATGGACCAATTTTTCCCAGTTGCATTTTCCGCTTTTTTTTTTTGTTAGTTAGTTAGTAATTTTTGAGTTATCGTGCTGTAATGGTTAAATCGACTCAGGAGGTGACATCGATTAAGAATAACTTACATCCTTTTGGTGGTTACAAACACCGTAACAAAGTTGATATACACTATATAATTTAGGTGTAGGGTATAATAAACCGAATCACTTTAAACGTATTCAATCAAACCCAAAAACTAAATTTAGTTGATCATAAAGAATAGGGTATCACAAATTCACACGGTAAACATAAAATATGTGTACCCCGCAGAATTAAGAAAATCATGAATAATGGACGGATAACTAAAAGAAATAAAATCAAAAAATAATATTTGTTTATTAATTTTCCTTAATCTGGTAACACCATAACAAAAATTTTATTTAGATATTTATTAATTTAGGTATATAAAGACGATTTAATTTAAAGGTGATTTAAATTGTATCTCTTTTGTTTTTTTTTTTTAATTTTTTCAGAAAAATGAAGTTGTCAATTGAAAATGTATATCGAAATAGCGCACATATATTGTATAGCTTAAATAAACTATACATGATATTTTTCACATATCTTTATAGGTATAGTTATATATATATATATGTATTTACATATGAAAATTAATTTTATTTTCGTTTTATTTTGATTCTCTTCGAGGTTGTCTTTCTGTTAAATGATTTTTAATGTTGCACCTTACACAATTTTACTGTTACTGTCGTTAATTTATTAGCATATAACTATAAAGGAGAAAAAAGTCCTATATAATAATTTTAATGTATTCAAGTATGTATATTAATTTGTATCGTTATTTATATATATAAGTATGTTTATTTATTTTATATTTTTTTTCCTTTTTATCTTAAAAGACACCTTTTTTTTCCAAATAGCACTTTTTAGTTTTTATTTTTATCTTTTTTTTTTCAAGATTCATTAATGAAACTAAAATTTTAAATATTAAAATCACTTCCAGACGTTTAAATCTTTTCTCGTTTTTTTTTGTTTTTCCTTTTTGCTGTTTTTTTTTTTTTGTAATTTTTTTTTTTCTTAGCACAAAGTTTTAAATGTGATTTATGATGGGTAAAAGTGAATGGGGGTTTTTTTAGAGGTTGATTTTTAATGTTTGGTATGATTGGATGCATAACGAAAATAAAATATGAGAAAACATATAAAACCATAAGATAAGAAAACAAAAATTAAAATGCAGTTAATAATTTTATTTTCTTTTTTAAAGTATATATATATATATATATATATATAAAATTTGATTTAAAGAACAAATAAATGTTTGTTTTTTTATGCCAAAAAAAAAAAAAATAAAATAAAAAAATTTAAAACAAAACAAAATTATTATGATTACTCGTATTATGACCGTAAATTTTAATACTTTAAATATAAATATGTTTGTATACATATAATTATTTACTAAAGAACATTAATGTTATTTAATATTAAAGTTGCAAAGATTTCACATAATATAATACAATACAATAAAAAAAAAAGAATCGTTATCATCGGTGAGAAATAAATATATAAATATATACGTTTTCTTTTAATATAATGTTATATTTAATAAAATATATGGAAATGTTTCCCTATTGACTTTCTCGTATTATATTTAATATCTTTATATAGGTATATTTTATAGAAGATAGTATTAACATAGAAAATTTTAGCAGAAACTTACCTACATTAACCCTAACTACAATGGTCTTCAGATATCTTAAGACGAGCTGTCAAATTTGTTTAAAATTACTTAAGATATATACTGTTAAAACTGAACGAAGTCCAACTATGCATGATAGTCTTAAGTCCAACTATACATAATAGTCTTAAGCAGTTTTAATAAATGACATTTAAAAAACGTTAACAAAAAAAAAATTTAAAGATCACAAACGTCAAACTTTGTTAAGGTTGCTTAAGATTTGTACGACTCAGTGCATACACCTCAAGATTTGACGAAAGATTTATTATAATATAACGAAAGTTTGCTTAAGATTATTATAGTTGTCAATAGGTCGTTTTAAACATTCGTATAAATTTTTTTTTTTTTTTTTTTAATGCCACATAAATGTGGACAGGAAATTACACAGTCTTTCCTGTTCAGGGGTGACTGTAAATGTCGTAAGGGGCAATTACTCTTACGACGTGTGTGGGATTCGAACCCACATTCCCTCGGTGTTTACAGCGTATTTTCTACGCTCTTACCTACTAGACCACCGAAGCCCCATTCGTACAAAATTTTATATCTTCTTAAGACATCTTAAGATCATTATAGTTATAAGGCTATTATTAGAGATTGAAAGTTTTAAATTAACATATCCTATGTATACATACTATATAAAAACCAGTTTTAGGTAGGCTGCTAACATATAACCCTTCTTTAAAAAAAAAATAATAAATTAAGACCTTTAATTTTTATACCACTTATAAATGTATTTATTCACATTATTACTCGAATAGATCATTGAGAAGAACACGCAGTAGTTATATTATCAATTAACAAATATTTTAATGTATATCCTATCGTTTCCTATTTTTTAATTTTAAAATAATATAGAAATCTTATAATTTTATTACACATTTAAAATAAAATTGTCTACACTTTCTAGCTGAAGAAAGAATCATTTCCGATTATTGACAGAATTTCTTCCGATTAACAAAATTATGTATATATATATACATATATATGTATATAATTTTAAAATTTAATATACAGGTATAGAACTTTAATTTTTTTGACAATGTCGTTTTAAAATTAACAAAAATGACGTTTTAAAATTGACAGAGATTACCAAAATTGAGCTTTATATAAATTGAAGTAAACTTTTGGGCAGAAACATTATAAATTTTTTACTATTCCAATACTTTTCTTTTAATACATAAACAAAAAAGTAAAAAAATGCTTGATAAATCAAAGATGAAAAGTAAAAATCAAAAATTGTCAGATAAAACTATAAATCGTTCATGTTGTCAACATAATATTGTGTCCCCTATATACACACTAATTAGATGTAAATGTAAATATATATGTAAATAAAAATTTTATTTCATGCTTCTTTTTTTAGTTTTTGAACATTTAAAAAAAAAATTTTTTCTGTCAAAATTTCTTTAAGTTTTTGTAAAATTTTACAATTAATATGGATATTTTAAATCTGATTGTGCTTCTATTGCAGAAATGGTATTCATTTTACTTTGAGAAATCTAAGCCTGTACATGTTTTAATCATTACTATTTGCTTAAATATTCCATTAAGAATTTACTATATATAGATATTTGTGTTTGGGATTTGAAATTTGTGATGAAATTTCAAAATTTTTCTTGAATTTTATCCTTAGTTTTTAGTTTTAAGATAATATAGTAGTGTACTAGAAAATTCTTATTATTAAAGCAAGGATTATATACTAAATAAGGCAAAATATAAACCAACGGTTTTTAAAGGCGCACATTTTCTAAAGGACAATACAAACCGTTTAAAATTATGATTTGGAAATTTTCTTAGAATTCCATAATAAAAAAAAAATGTGAAAAATAAAGAAACACTTTTAAAGGGAAAATTTTAAGGGAACTTTACATAATTCAGAAAACCATTAACCATATGTAAAATTATAAAGTTGAAGCTTTAATTTTTGCTTAAATTGCTTAAAAAACAGTTGCTTAAATTATAGGTCTCTAAAAATAGCAAATTTTCAATTTTTGAGCTCTAATAATAGCTCTTAAACAGTGAGTGGTACAAAAAAAATGTCTAAAGAAACTTATAAATTCAAGTCTCTATATAAAAGCATGCTGGAATTATGAATAAAGAAAAATCATGCAAAATTTAATTTTCATATTACGGAAAATTTAAATACAAAAATTTTTTAAATAATGTATACTTTTGATATTAAGGTAAAAAAAAGTCCTGTCGAATGGCGTTTTTAAACTTTTGAACTTACATTTAAAAATAGAGCTTTTTCCAAATTTGATGGGCTGTAACTCCGTAATGGATGAGGCAACATAAAAAAGTTGTTCTACAACATTAATATTTTTATGAGATCTATTCATGGTTAAAATTTTATTGCTCTATAACTTTAACGGTGTAGAAGTTTGTAAACAGACGGACAGATGAATGAACGGAAAGAGTTAAATTAAGGCATATTTTTTTTCAAAATGTTGTTTGAAAATGTGCTAATAAAAATTCCAGACACTAACTCACAAGTGAAAATGTGAAACATAATAATATTTGAAAAATGAAGAAATACGTATAAGTATTAAAAATTAATTTATTAAAAGATAAATTAATGAATAATGACTTGACTTGACTTGACTAGACTTGATTTATGAATTGGTTCATTTGATCACAAATAGTTATAAAATTATTTAGAATATACAATATATACTTAATAGGTTTCGTTGTAAGCAAATTCTTGAGCTTTGAAATTTTTTACATCTTAACCCTCCTAACTATATGTAGAAAACTCATTAATCTCAAATAAATATAAAACTGTTAGAATAGATATAAATGGATAGAACATCTATGTTAAACTATAGATCTCGGTGACTTGTTAAAGATAAAAAACCAAATTAGTTACGCTTGTTGGGTTGGATATGAAATCCCATTTCTATTATAAATTCTTTGATGTTGAAATGTGTATATATATATAAAAAAATATATTTTTAAAAAAAGTAGGAAGGATTTTAGAGTTGATTGCAAAATTAGAGTTAAATACGATTTTTTCAGAATTTAATATACAGGATGTCCGGAACTCAAAGGTCACGAAGAATGGATCTGATAGAGAAGATCATAATAAGCAAAAAATTGTTCGTGTATTTATTGGGATTTTGTAATTTTTGAGAATTTGAAATTTGGGATTATATTATTTGATGAGATTATGATTTTAATTTTTTGAGTTTTTGTAACTCAAAAATTTTAAGAAACAGAATTTCGGAATGCTCCCATAGTTACTTCTTATATCCGCAACCAAACCTACTGCTAGTATTTTAAAAGCTCGCATATATATGTACCAATATATTAAAATCAATTTATTTATTATATTATTGAGGACATATACTTTAATTAAGGATATCAGTAGAACCTTTTAACAAAACATAATACTTAATAATGTATTCCTCTTTCATCAAAAGTCAAATCCGAAATTACTTTTAATTTTATCACTAATTTATTTGTTCATTTCTTAATTTTAATATTTAAAAAAAAAAAAAAACTTCATGGGTGTTAACATTTTAACACTTTACTCATATGGGGAACAAAAGTAATGAATAATGGCGTCAAAAATTTTACGTGTATATATAAATATCCTTTTTAAAGATAATTTATTCAAATTTACTTTATTATGCATACATATATATATACACATGTTAATAAATATAAATAAATACATTTAGTCAGATTAACATTTAAATATATATATACAATTTGTAAATTTGTATATATATATATATGTTTATGCATTTATGTGTTTAAATTTAAAAGTCAATAATTTATTTAAATTGTTGTGTTCGCATTGGTTTAAAAAAAAAATTTTTTTTTACTTTTGTATACCTAAGCACATACGTACTATATAAGTATATTATACGTAATTATATAAGCATATATTTATTTATATATATTTTTGACAAAGGTCTGCCACCTGTAAGATAATATTACCTGGTAAGCTAATATATTATATGTATATACTATATATTTATATATATATACGTTATATGAAAATTGATTTTGGTTTTTATTTCTTTTTTCTTTTTTGTTCTTAAGGAAACCGACAGGAGAATTGTTGATTTCTTAATTGACTTTTGTTAGGTATATTTGAAATGTTAAATGTTAATGATATGGGTAAAGATACCTTTTAAAAGGTGATTGCTTAGTTTTAATAATTTGTTTTAAAATCAATATTATTATTATTATTTTTTTTTTAAATACTTTCAATATGGGTTTGAAAATATTTATTACTTTTTCGTGTTTGATTTTTAATTGCGTTATTAACTTGTAGTAAGTTAAATACAAACATATTTATAGTGTAATACTTTTTAAGTTATTTGATTGACTATAAAAAAAAAACTGATATTTTATGAACCCTTATACTTACAATAATTCAAAATTTTAAAAATAAATTTTAATTAAAAATCTTAAAAGCAAAATAACGTTCGAGTCTTTAGTTCTATGAGAATAATTACAAGCTTATAGCCAATATAAATTTTCCCAATATGTAACAACTTGTTGCAAACAAAAAAAAAAATTAAAAACGATACAAGCTCCTAAACAATATTGCACAGCACATGTATATTATATAAATCATATTAAATTAGATTCAGACTTAATATACAGGGTGTTTGTCAGTCGAAGCTCTCAAAGAATAAATAAATTAAAGCTTTAAAGTTAAAAAATAAAATAAAAATCATACTTATGTTAATAACGGTTTTTTATACAAAAATTACAGTTATTTAAAATAACATTGAAAAATATCAATATTTTTCGACTTTAAAAGTTTATAGGTATAGCTATACAACTATGAAAGTTAGAAAAAAGTTAAGATATTTGTAAAGATCATATAGTTTTAGCTGCGTATCGACACCTAAACAAATCTTCGGTGTTATATATGGCCAAATATGTTACTATGTTTTTCAAGTTTTACTTTTTTTTTGCGAGGGTAGGTGGGAATCATCGAAAGACAATATATAGGAGTGAAAACGAGCACGAGTCCTTTATGAGTGTATGGGACCTTAACCCACTAAACACCACCACCCTTTTTTGACCAAACAATAGGTTATACGACCTTTAGCACTCATGTACTCTCTGGTCAGAGGAAGTTTAGTTAGGGAATGAAAATTGATTTCAAATGGCAGGCATATTGTGAACAAAATTGTTAATATTCACCTTGAATTTTTGCCCGTTGTAATCAGCACCAATTACTGGGGAACACATGAGGTAGTATTCCACATTCGCGATGTACGTACTACAAACGAATTTCCATAAGCCGAATTATGCCATCTGGGAATTTGAACTATGTACTTAACAAAAATACTTTGAATGCCGTTATACTGACTTTTGGACACCCTGTATAGGCAGAATACTATATAATAAAATCTTGAACTTTATGTTTAAAGTATATATCTTTTTAAAAATAAAATAAAACAAACATACTTTTAAACAATGAACAAAACTACACCCCTAAATAATTTTTCTTTTCGCTATGTTTTGCAGTTAAAAAATAACCACATCGAAACTTATAACTAAAATGTTCTTGTAAAATTAATATTAAGAAAAATATTACATAATTTACTTTTATCTAAATATGTTCCCACCATAACTTTAGAGTGATATTAGAACAATATTCAAAAATGAATGTTTACATCATGTTGAAAATACATTTATTAATTCTTATCGTCATTACAATTTAATAATATACGCTGACGGTAACTATACGATTTCAAAATTAGAACTATGATCAAGATTAAATGAGAAAATAATTAACGATGTATGTATAATCAAACAAAAAAAATTTTAAATTATAAGAAAGGTCCAAGTGAATTTTGTAGGCAATCACAACACTGATTTTTTTCAATTTGAACTCAATGGCGAATGGTATATCTGTATCAAGTCAAAAACCAGATCGAAAAGGTTCACACTTTTACTGTGCCTCACGTCACTCTAACCACTGTGCAAACCAACCCTCAAAAGAAGAGAAGGTATTGAAAAATATGTATCATGATTTAAATCGTCAGACGGTAAAAGACAAAAAATGATAATCAGTTTCATGATCGTTAGATTTCAAGGACATGACACACAAAATTTAAATATTTAAATACATATATATGTATGTACGAAACGAAAACAATACAAAAATGTTTTATTAATTTTTCTATAAATGAAATGAATTTTAAATTTTCAAAAAATTAAAACTTTACAAAAACTTCTACAACTATAAATTTCAATGAATACAAAGAAAAAAAACATACTCTTATCGTCTAATATTAATTTCTACATACACACTAGTATAACATGTTAATTAAGCATATTTATGACATTTTCTCAGCTTTTATTTCTTTCTGTTTTTTTTTCGATTTATTTATTTTTTTTTTTGTAATTTATTTCCTTTCCTTATCAAACATGAGAACTTTTTTTTCACTGTTTTGTTTTGTTCTCAGTGTCAGAAACAAAATTTCATAAAGCCTTGAACATCATAAACAAAACCTATTCATCATTATCATTAGAATAAAATGTCAAAAAGACAGCATCGGAATCAACAAAAAAAAAAATGAAATAAAAAAACAAAAACTATAAAAAAAAAAATAAAAAAACAGCTGTCAAAATTTACAATTGTGTATTATTGTTTTTAACGATCGCATCACTTCGGAACATCGCACATGTAAATTTGAATTGTTGTGAATTTTTGTTCTGTTTTTTTTTTTTTTATAATTATTCTCATATACTAATTACATAAGTAGCAGCGCTACTGCAATATAATAATATTAACACTTAACAGTGAAATGAAATGCAGTGAAGCGATTCTATTAATAAATTATATACACTTGTCAAGTTCTAGTATTTTTCTGTTTTAAAATTCTTTTTGTATTATTTTTTTTTTCAAAGCTTTTTAGAACTTTTTTTTTTGTTTGTTTTATACTTTATTTTTTTTTATTTATTTGTTTCTTTTACTGAAAGGAAGTTTATAAACAATAATAATTCATTATTATTTCATTGACATAATAATAATAAAAAAAAAGTTTTTTTTTTAAATTTTAGCTCATCCGTTTCAATATACTAAATGACTGACATAATATTAATAATTTTATTATTTTTTTTTACTCTAAAATTAGAATTTTTTTTTTCATATTTTTGAAAGAATAAAATTGAGTAGGAATATTGTATAGATTTTCTTTTTGATTTTTAAAAAGGATGTGGTAAGTCTGATATTTAGAGGCCCAAATTTAGAGGTTAAAGGTTATCCAAATTTATACATATTAAGTACTAACTATATGATTTAAGAATATATTATATAATATGTATAAAAAAAAAATTTTTACGAGTCTAGCCACATAGTAGCCACATTGTATATGCTCTATTAATTAATAAAGTGGAGCAGGTGAAGAAAACACTGAGAACCGCATAAAACTAGCTAGGATAGGGTATGGAATACTTTGACCAATCTCAATATTACCACAGCTAAACAGGGGCACGAAAACTAAAATTTATGCGGGAAGAAGGAATACAGAAAGACCAAAATCAACGTTGATAAGGTCAATACCAAAGGAGATTGAAGGCACATGAACAGAAACGAAGTGCGATACAGAAGATATGTGGAAGCTCTATGCTCTTTCAGGGGCAGTGAAAAATGGGTGAATATGCTCACTAAAATAACTATTTTAAAACTAATTTTACATAGTGAAAAGATTAACTTTATCAAAGTAAATTCTTGTAAAAATATTCTGAATTTTGATATCCTGAATTATTTTATAAGTTTTGTTTTCAAATATCAGAAAAAAACTATCTTATACGCGTACACTTATTTATTTTATCATTTTTTTTTCTGAAACTTAACGTTTAACGTTAGATTAATCGATATTAATTTATTTTGGCTTCGGCGCGTTTTTTTTTTAAATTCGTATACTACATAAGAACAAATATCGAAAGGGTTAAATGTCAATTTACAAGATGTTATTTTTCTTCTTAGTCGTTCAATCTATATAGTGACAAATTAATATTGAGTTCCAAAAAAATAACTTGTACCAATATTTCAAACAGCATTCGAACAGCAACAGAACAAGGAAGATAAACATTGAGAAGACAAAAATAGTAGTGGTATCCAGGCATAATCAGAGAGAGAGAGAGAGAGATTAAATATTACAATGTGAAAGTAGTAAAGAGCTTTGTCTATCTAGGGTTTGAAATAAAGAACACCAATAATGAAACGTCACCGCTAAGCGGAAGGATAAACAAAGCTAAAATTGCATACTATTTTGTGATGAAGATGATGAGATACTAAGAGATAAACAGAAAATCTAAACTTGATCTGTATAAGTGAAACATGGACGATCACCCAAACCTATTCGTCAACAGCTAACCTATTCGTCTAGTTTGGAAGAAAAATACTTCGGAGGATTACGTATATACCGAAAGCGATGTAATAACATACATCAAAATACAATGCCTTAAATTGACTGGTAACACTCAGCGTATACCAGAATCACGAATCCCAAAGAATGAACTCAACAGGCAAACGGCTAGATATAGAAAAACACCAGTAAGAAAGCCGAGAAACGGATGATACTTTCAAAAGCAAAACTTGAAAACTATACTGTTCTATCAAATGATATATAGTGGAGATATTTATATCGAATGGAAGGGAATAATAGACGGAGCCAAGTTCCGATAATCTTCTTCCGATAGAAGAAGAAGAAAAAAATATCAAATCTTTCCTTTGGTAATCATAATTTGTTGTAAAGTATATGCATAGACGAATAAAATAAAAGGATTTAAATATTGGTAAAAGTTTCTGAAATTTTCAAAATAAAAAATAAACAGAGAAGGTTTAACTTCTTTGACAATTTTTTCAAAGAACCTTTTGTTTTTTATTTGCAAAGGAAAGAATAATTTTCCGTCCCCTAGATTACATTTGAAATTGAATCCTTAACCTTCTAATTAAAAAGGTAAATTAATTATTTGTCAATTGATGCATAACTATGTCTATAAAAAAAATTTTACTTTAGAAATAATTAAGTTCAGAAATCTCCTTAAATCATTGTAATGAAAAATAAACCGTGAATATTTTTTTCTTTGACTTTCTGAAGGTATATATATATATATGTACTTAGTTATTTGTGAAGAAATAAATGACTAATGTAATAAGTACATAGGAATGATAATATAAACCCAAAAAAATCTGCATTTCCTACACTATTCTCGGTGAAATTTTAAATGTTATGACAAAAACAATTTTTTGTTTTTTGGTATAGTTTATATAAACTTTTTTACAGTATTTGGCGGGAGCGCCACGAAATCCCAAAAAAAAAATCCCAAATGCCAAAATCCCAAATTAAATAAAAATCCCAAATTCCAAAATCCCAAATTTTAAAATCCCAAATTGCAAAATCCCAATTTTTAGCTAGTTATAAAATCAAGGTCATATCTTTTTCCAGAATATTTATATATGTATATGTTCATGCGATATTCTGAATTAGGAAAGATTTTAGGGTCACAATCCTGCACGCCAAAATCTACCTGCGACAAAATCTTGCTTGTTTTTTTATTTTGCATTACAAAAAGCCGCTATTAAAAAAATATTTTATTTTTAATACTTTTGTATAAAGTAGGTATGCCGTACCCGTATATTAGAGTTGGTTACAATATCAGGGTTTCAATAATTTTTTTAGCGGGGCTTTGGTGGCGGCAGCCGCCATTATTGGAAGTTCTTTATTATTGAAAATATATATTAATATAAAAAAATATCTAGGAGGAATTTTATAGTTGGTTACAAAATCTGGATTATATGCCTTTTACAGAATATTTATATATAGAATAAATGTTGTTTAATGTAGAATAAAATGTTGAATCTTTTTTGTTGGAATTTTAGCAATCAATATTTTTTTACCCATTAAATCGACCCACAACTGAAATAAAAGAATTAATTCAAAACGAATTATGATAACGATAGTGGTTTGGGATTTTGGGATTTGGGATTTGGGATTTTGGAATTTTGGGATTTTGAATTTTGGGATTTTGGGATTTTGAATTTGGGATTTTGTATTTGGGATTTTGCATTTGGGATTTCGTACCCAACTCGTATTTGACACCTATTAAGTATATTATATATACATACGAATTAATTTAGCTTTATATAAAATCAATTTAAATTACCATGTTTTGGAACTTAATAAGGTAATTGTATACGTAATATTGATATATATTAGTAATATATCGATATATTTCATATTTTTATAAATAACTTTAGTTAATTTTAATTAAAATCGACGGTTAAAGTGGTATTACGTTTTGAGACATTTATTTTCTAATTTTGTGAAATTTGGCAGGAATTGTTAAAGTATTTAATAAGAAAATTTAGTTTAAATGTAAAAGGCTATACAGAAACGGAATGATTTGGATAGAAAAGAAGGAAAAATTTGCTTCAATGAGAAAATAATTTCTATAAGTAAGAAGTGTTTAGTATATTTTTCAATTTTGCTAAATATAGAATTAGTTAAGTATTAAAAATCAAAATTTTAAAGTTTTTTGGTTTAAAAGTCTATAATTTTATAATAAAAAACATGAAATAATATATATCGAAATTAGGGACATAATTTTTTGGTCATGTACCTAATATCGATATACATAGTTCAATATTTAGCAATAAAAACTAAAATTTATATTTTAATTTAATTCTTTAAAATAAGTACTTACATTTTAATTAATGTAATTTCATTTTAATTATTGGATTTGAAGATTGCGCATAATTTTTATATATAAATATTAGGTACATCTATGTGTCGATATTAGGGACATGCATTTTTCATTATATCGATATTAGGGACATATGACACTGATACTTTAAATTCTTACAATTTTCAGAAATATTTTTCAAAATGTTAGCTTTAAATTGTATTTTATAAAAAAAAGTTCTATATTTTCTGAAAACGTGTACTTTTATTAACTTATTTTGATTAATATCTGAGTTATGTTAAAAGAAAAATGAGAAGACTGTTAAAATCGTTATGTCGATAATACGTACTTTTACCTTACTTATAATGGGAATTTCGTTTTCGTTTGTTCGGCTTGTAAATAATCGAAATATACCTACTTGATTAAATAGATTTTTAAATACTTTTAACATTCGAATTTTTTTATCTTATATATATATATATATATATATAGAAGAATAATGGACAATTTATTAGACATTTTTTGTATTTAATACAGATTTATTTTTTTCTAATTTAGAAATTTCTGAATTTTAAATTGGTCTGGATATTGATTTTTCCGAATAAATTGAATTTGCCTGAATTTTGACCATCTAAATAGTAAAAATCGTAATTTAGTTACGAACCCCAAAAAAAATTCCTAATTTAATTTTTGTGGAAAAAAACCCTAAATATTACAAAATTCAGAAAACCAAAACACCGAATTTAAAATTAGCGGCAAAAATCGTCATTTCTTTCATGTTAAAATAATGTAAAAAATAATTAAAAGTGATTATAGAGTTGGTTAAAAAATCAGGGTTGTAATAATTTGTTTAGCGGGAGTTTTGAGGGCGATAGATCCCATTCTATTTTAAATCTGAATTACACAAAAAATTAAAATCTGATTTTTTTTCTGAATATTTATGTAGATTTTAAATATCTCAATTTTGATTTATCTAAATTTTGATTGTTCGAATATGATTAGCGAAAATTTTTTTTTTTTTAATGCAGTTCTGTTCTGTTTCTTCAGGCGTGACTGTAATTATCGTAAGGGGGAATATAACTCTTACGACATGTGTGGGATTCGAACCCACATTTCCTCGGTATTCACAGCGTATTTTATACGCTCTTACCCACTAGGCCACCGAGGCCCCATATCAAAATATTGATTTTCTGAATATCATAATTAGGGTTACCTAATAAAATATTTAAAAAAGTAGGGACTCTGAATTTTTTTTTTTTTTTTTAATTTAGAACTTTCTGAATTTTAAATTGTCTGAAATTTAATTTGTCTGAACTTTGAACCATCTGAATAATAAAAATTGTAATTCTAATATGAAGCCTTTAAAACAATTTGTTATATACAAATTTTCTAAACATTACAACAGTCAATAACTTTAATTTTTCAAAGATACAATTTTCTATTATTACTTATTACAAGTGAGGTCAAGTGTACCAATGTTATTTGATTGTCATATGTTAATAGAAACCAAAATATTATCTTAATTTAAACTAAATAGGTATATAATAGAAATAATATATCTCAATTATCGTTACAAACATACAAATGTATATTAGTATATATCATTGTTATCAAATGATATGCCTTTTCCATTTTATATATATATATATATATATATAGTTATATTCATTTATTAACATATATACATTAACGTATAATTAAGTAATTTATATATTGGTGCAATGACAGAACGCCCGAGGAAAAAAAGCCCGCTCTTTAATTCCAAAACTTTTAGAATTCACGCCCGTGAGCTTTAAATCCTTTTCAAAAAAGAATTAAAGCCCACGAGTCTTAAGTCCACTAGATCGCGGGATTTAAGTCGATTTTGAAAAAAAATTAAAGCCCACTGAGTAACACAATGGTTACTATCATGAGTTTGTATTTCATTTGACTGGATTTTATTTAGTGCCATGTCAGAAGTCTCATTGGGACTTTTGACTCACTTCAATGAGCCGGACGTCCCATGGACTTTTGTCTCATTGTTAAGGCCTCAGGGATTTTGGGAGGCCTTTTCATGATTATACGCCTTTTTACAGAATATTTAGATATATGTATATGCATATGCGAATTTTTTGAATTATGAGAATTTTGCAGAATATGTATATAAACCTCTCCCAATTCAGAATCTCGAACATGTACGTATATTAGTAAATATTTTGGAAAAAGGAGATACCCCAATTTTTATCCAAAATATCCTAAAATCCCTCCTAATGCGTTTGCTCTACATATTCTATTACTCTCTTCTTTTAATAACAAAAAAAAAAATAGTGTGAATCTTAATTCTAATTCAAAAGGAATTAAAGCCCACGGGCTTTATTTCCCGCGAGTTTTAATTCATTTTAATATGGGCTTTAATTTGAATTCAAAAAGGAATTAACGCCTGCGGGTTTTATTTTTCTCGGGCGTTCTGTCACTGCATCATATATAAGTATTACAACAATAAAAAAAGGTGTAAAATTAAATATAACATTAATATAACATTATGTACAAGTACGCAGCATTGAAGATGCGTTATTACCAAAACGCATATATATATATCTATATAAATATCTATAAATAATTATAGTAGAATAAAATAAGTATAGTAAAATTTCAATCTTTTAAAATTTCAATTTTTTGTTTTTGAACTAAATAAAATCTAACTTTATGTCATACCTATATATAATTATTTATGTTTTATTATTTACTTACTACATATAATACTACTTTTTCCACTTTAAATTATTATTTTTACACTATAATTTCTTTTTTAATTTTTTTTTTTTTGTTGTTGTTTATTGTAAATTTCTCGAACAACAAATTATATATAATTATAAATTAATTTTATCTTTATATACATATCATAAATTTTATTAACACAAATATTAATATTTATCATTATACATTATAGGTTAATAAGTTGGTTTTATGTGAAGTTATAAGTTTGTTTTATTTTTTAAAGGTGTCATTAGAATTATTTTTTTTTTTTTTAATTTCTTTTAAAGTAATCGAACCGTAAATTAAGTATATATATACGTATACATCTGTATAACTATATCAGTATAGGAAAAATTCTAAATTAAATTTCAAATCTTATATACCTTTATATATACAGGATAAAATATAAATAAAAATAATGTTTTTTTATTAATTGACCATAACGTATTTAATTTTTTATGGCCACATAACATAAGTATATTAATATTAAGACATCATTTCAATTTTTTTCATTAGTTACGGACCAGATTTTATATTATTGTTTTTCGGGAATATAATAACTTTCGGGAATTTTAAAAATAACTATAATTTTACATATTGAATTTTATTGTGGTTTAATATACAGGATGTCACGCATAAGAACCCTCTAAGCTTATATAAAAAAAAGTCTCTATATCCTATAAACAAAACTCTATATACTTATACTATGATAAAACCTACCTCCTCTGCCTGCCCCCAAAACAGACACAATTTTTATACGGGATACCCAGTATAACTTTTATATAACACGAGAACCATTTTGAGCATAAGTATTCTTAATTTTTTTTCTTTCGACTCGTTTTTTGTGTTAAGAGCATATAGAGGACATCCACACACCCAAAAGTAACAAAAATTAAACTATTGATGAATAATCGGCTATATATATAGCTACATACTTATTCTACAAGATTATAAAGCACAATAATACTTGCGCCATCTATATGTATATATATATATAATTATCTTATACAAAAGTTATATTTATAATTACATACTTATTTATAATTTAAAATACGATATAAGTAAACTATTACGATATGAAGTTGTAATATTGAAGACCACTTGATCCCAGTTTGAACCTAAGAGCTGTTGTATAAGAGGCCAGAGTTTTAAGGAACAAAAATCTCTCACACAATAAAGTGGCTGCAGTATTTTTTCATTTATTAATCTTGTCAGTATATATTATATGAAATTAAAGTGGATTTAAATATAAAAGTAAAACTATAGGATATAGGGGATAAAAAATGCCTACAATTCCCATACCTTTTTGACTAAACAACTGGAAGATTATATATAAGTGGAAATGAATTAAGCGAAAATTTGAAGGAAGATTTGGGTATATTAATGTTCTTGTTACATACATGGTTTGTTACGGAATAAACCATCCATAGAGCTAACAGATTGTGTAGAAGAGATCAAAATAAGCAAAAAAAAAAATTCGAGTGGTGGACATCTATATTTAATAGTTTTCAAGATAATAGTGTTCAAAAGTTTCGTAATGCTATTTAAAATAAAAATCGTATATTTTTCAGTGTATAAACATATGAAAGTGAAACGGTACGTGAAACCCGCAAAAGATATGATACAAATTGTGGTAATATAAATTAAATTTGAGAACTTTGAAAATTCTTTAAATTATACTTTAATAACTAATAACTTTTTATGAGAAAAAAAATCCACAATTAATTCGATAACCGCAGTTTCAGAACAACGATGCATCAAAATAAAAATTTTTGTAAGCGATTTATTTCGAATTGTGCACAGAGCTACTTTGAACCAAAAGAAAGTGTTAAAAAAAATTCTTTTACTCTTCAATTAAAAACTATTTGATCGATTGGCTTTAAAATTTATACGTGCGTTCCTCCTTCAAAGTGATATTAGTTAACTATAATAACAAACTTAGGATTTCTTAAATCCCTTCGGCGGGACAATTTGTCAAAAAAATAATTTTCGTAAGCGAATTATGTTCAATATTGCTCAAAAAATTATATATTCTTATACTTATACATCAACATTGTGAAACTTCAAAGGTTATATTAAACATTTAAGTAAAAATTAAAAATTATGTTACAAATTAAGGAAATTACCTATAACGTATAGCTCAAAGTACCTATACTTATATTCAAAAACTTTAAGAATTAAGAATTTTTAAGAATTTTAAAACTGTTTAATAATTATTTAATTCAATTTAATTGAAAAGAATTAAATGTGATAAATTTATTGAAAAGATATATTCAAAAGTATACTATTCATTTATTATACCATCCAACTTCTAATATTAAACATCAAAGGATCATTTCAATTATGTATATATATACAAATAAAACTCTTGCTTGAGATTTATGTAATTTATTTCAAAAAGTAAAAAAGAAAAAATTTATTTTTAAGAAATTCTAAGCCTTTCATATATAGTTTTGAATTTCAAAGGATTGAAAAAAAGTTTTTGATGTTCTTTAATATTTTATGATTATCATATAGATGTATATATACATATATATATATGCAAAGGCATCTATTCCTTTCAAAATATCATATGTACTTATTCTTTTCAAAACCCTTTAATATTGTTTCAAACGTATAAGTTGTAACTTTGTGTATAATTACTTTTTAATAAATAGATAAATACATATATAAAATTTTAATCGCGGTTTCTATCAAAAAAGAAAAACTTAACATATAGCAGAAGCATTAAAAAGTTTTTTTTTTTAAATTCTTATATAAGTATATAAGTACATATACATGTATATATTACCTAAAAATTGAACCTGGTCTTTAAATTTAATATTTAAAAGATTTATTTAAAAAAATAAGATATAAAGTAGAAGTATATGAATTCTAAAATGGTTTTGTAAATTTATAACTTAATATATATACTTATCGAAATACAAAATTTTGAAGTCTAAATGCAATAATAAATGTAAAGCTTAATGTGCTCAATTTACACGTTTTGCGTATAGTGTCTAGAAATTACTAATTTAGTTTAATCTTATATACTTCTTTATACCTAAGCTTTTTTTGTCTCATTTTATCTATTTCTTTATTTAGCGAAGCTTATCTGACTAATGTAGCAGTGGTTAAGTCACCAACCTTTTAATCGGAGGGTCTTGTATTCAAATCCCAGTTAGGTCATATAAAAATCGAATAATATATATAGTATATGTCCTATAACTAATTAATAATAAAAATAATAATAACAGTGGAGCTACCTTTTGTTACATCACGCCGGAAGGTGTTATATTCTCTTTGCACATTCACTAATCGCCCTGACCCTGTATGATAAATATTAATCATAATACATATTAATAATTACATAATAGTAATACTAACCCTAATAATAGCTGCTACAGTGACAGTTGGGTTGCCATCAATTATTACCTCTTGCAGGAAGGTATTATATACGACTGAATGTTGCAATTGTTGATGACTATATCGTCACTGATAGCAAAATAGGTGAATTCATTGTTCTCTTAACAATCCCACTCCCCAAATTAATATATCCGCATCTTTGTCCATTTCCTAGCCAACAATTCGGAGTTTATATTCCATTATAAAAAGGGAAGTAAGTTTATCCATAATAAGAATCTGACACTACCAAGGGGGTATTTTTGGTGTTTTTGAAGGATTCAAACCTTTCTTAGGAAAAATGTATAGTTCGTAAATTTATAGAATTTAATAGTTCGATTTACGTTATACGCATTTTCGATGATTAAGTATTTATATATAATATATGCATTTATATGTAGTTATATACTTTTTTCATATAGATGAAGGACTATAAAATGTACACTTTGAAATTGTATTTCCTTAAAAAGATGTGAGTTAATTAAAATAATGTATAAAAACAAGTTATAACTACAAAATATAAACATAAATATGTATTAGATAAATTTGGAAACATAATATTAAATTTTTATCGTTAATTTTTCAAGTTTAATGTTTAACTTTAAACTATTGTCTCCAATATTTCTCTTTTATAATCTATCAGACTCGAAACATTTTTTTTTTTTTTTTGTGTTTATAATCAAAAAAGGTTCTTTTAGGGATTTCGAAATGAATTCAATAAAAAAAATAAAAACAAAAAAACACGAAAATTCAAATGTCTGGAAAAAATGTATCTTACTACCAGATAACAACTGTAAAAATATTTAACGTTTGTTTTTTTTGTGTCTCCCAAAGGATCAAATTAAAGAGATAAAGGAGAGAAATACCTTGTAACCAATTAAAAATGAAAATTTTGGGAAAAAGAAGCAAATTCTTACCACAATATATATATAGATATACATATATATACATATTTATATACATACATTTATATTTAAAATAAGAAAAAAAATGGATTCCTTCTGTATACAGAAGGAATAATCATTGAATTATATCATAATTCTTGTTTGTTTTTCAAAACATTTTTTTTTTTTAAAGTATTTTTTTCAAATGTTTTAATAAAAATAAAAAAAAAAAAAAAAAATTGAAATAAAATAAAATATGCAACGTTTTTGCAAAAATTTTCTTACAAATACTTTTTTTTGTATCAAATAAAATGCACAAATATAAAAATTTAATTTTCGGCTTTAAAAATACATAATAAATTAAAATTTTTTTATAAATTTTTTTTCTAATTGTATAAATAAAGTTGGTTTGGCTACTTATAAAATTATTAGCTTATAACCAAAAAATTCTTAAAAATGTATGAAAAATTGATATAAAACTTTAGTTAATGTAAATTTTTAAAACAGAAACAAACTTCTATATTCATATTTATAAGATTTCGTTACATGTTTAGTGTTAAACATTTGTACTATAATAGTGGATTCAGCTGTATATATACACAGGTTGAAGTGTAAACCCTATAAAAGCTATCATTAAATAAGACCGAGCACGATTTCCTTTTTATTAGGTATATATGATACTTTAACCCTATATATGAAATCATGTCCTTTTTAAATCAAAAATATACATAGATGTGATTTCAAATAAAAAGAAACTTAATTTAACGTCGGCAAAAACAAATTATTATATTATATAAGGTACATATACTTATATATAAATAAAAAGTTATATATATATTAAAATGTAGATAGTATAATATATATAACTTAGATTATAATATTATAAAAATGTTGTTCTTTTTTAATTTAATTAAGATCTAACAATTAAGATGCAACATTTTATGAAAAAAGTATTAAATTATTACTGAAAAAATTTTGATGTACACTTATATTTATATTTATCAAAGGGCCTACATATCACCTTTGCATAGGTATAAACTTTTTTGAAAATGACTTTCTTTAAACTTCAGCTTTCAATCTCATTCTCGGCTTAAAGATTCTGGCAAAACGAATTATAAATACTATTATTATTTTCGCCAGCTATAAATAACTGGACAAAATTTTTTTGACTTATTTCGGCTTATAGAATGTGATCATAATAAACAAAACACTATATACAGGGTGTCCGGAACTCCAGTACGCGCACTGCACTCAGTGATTGGGGACATTAAAACAAACAAAAAATGGTACGGAGGGGAGGGGGGCTATTGTGAACCTTTTTCGAGATATGAGGGATTAAAGATTTTTTAGAGACTTTTCATAAAAAAATCTTTAAAATCTAAAAAAATCGTTTCGCTTGAACGACTTGCTGTAGAGAGATAAAAACAAATCCATTTTGTAGAGTAAGTTGTCAAAATTTTTGTGTACTAATGATCTCCATATACCTAAGAGTTACAAAGTTATGAAATGTTCAAAATTATTTGAAATGAAAAAATTATGTTTCAAACTCAATTTTCTTTTGAAACATCCTGTACTTGGGGTACTTTTTATAGCATATTTCGAGACAGCTTTTGAAGTTCTATAATTAGTACCTAATAATTTCTTCTCTATTTCTAACCGCTTTTGAGATATAAAGAATGGAGTTCCAGACACCCTGTACATATTTACGTATAGATTTACGTATAGATTATAATTGCGTAATATTTATTCAAATGACCTGATGATTCAGGTTTGAACCAAAGATGTTTCAATTAAAACTTAAAAGACTGGCGACTTAAGCACTATGCCATTGATACAAATTTTAATTTAAAATAATATTTTAGTTTGATGATTTGAAATTGAAAGATTTCAGATTAAGTTTTGTATCGTGGTTTTTTATTCTCATAAGAAAACAAATTGCATAACTATTCAATATAAAACTATAGAGATAAAAGAGAGTTTAATATAATTTTGAAACAGTTCTTCAAATATTGTGATATAACGATAATTTTTTTGTTCGGAAATTATTTTTTTTTTCTATTTTATAGATAGATATACGTAGATATATAGAATGATATACGTATCATTATGATTATTTTCCGACTTCTTTAGAAGTATTGATTTTTATTTTACCAGATACCTATATAAAATACCTATATATATACACTTTGGTCCATCAATAACAACTTTTAATTTAAAACAAAAATATATATTTATTAAAAAGAAAAACCAAGTATATATATAGCTACATGCATATATATCAAAAATAATGAAAATGCAATGTAAAAAAAAGGAAATCCGTTATTTTTTAAACAAAAGAAACGAATCATATATATATATATATATATATATATATATGTACATTAGAACAAGAAATGAACTCTATTCATATACATTGAATCGCAATTTTTTTAAGCTTAACGATGGAGAGATATATGAAGTAACTTAAAATTAAATACCTATAGTACTTACATATGTAGGTAAGTACATACTTTATTCTTATATTCAAAAATAAAGGCTTAAAGATTAATTTTTATTTTATACAATATTTTAACTTTAAAATAATATTAAATTTAATATTATATTTTAATAAAATATCCTATATACAATAAATATGTATATATATATACCTATAAATAGGTACAAAATAATAAAAACTTAATATGTACCTTAATCCTTATTTTTTTTTTTTTTTGTTTTGACAATAAATCACAATGGTTTAAAAAAATACAACTTTAATTCTTGTATAATAGTATCTATATTACATACCTTATATATACAAAGTATTTAGAAATCCATTTTAAACAATTTGAAATTTGGCAAATGATTGTTTATTTATTTTTTTTTTTGTTTTTTATTTATTTTTTGAATAAAAATAACAATACTGATTTTTTTTATAAATATTTACTTTAATTTTAATAAAAATTTTAATTCATAAAAATTCTATTCGTTTTAAAAATTTAATTATACATATATATACATATAATATATAGGTATAGCGTATATTCTTAAAAATATAAAACAAAAAAACAAATCAGAAGTTTAATATATAATATAAAGTAATTTTTCTATATATAGGTATATTTATTATAATATATAGGCATAGGTAGTTGTTTAGATTTCTTAATAGTTTCTTTTTATAAGTTTTATAGTTAAATAAATCCTTTTTTTTTTATTTAATATTTATTTCTTTTTCAATTTTAATTTTACAAAGCTGCATATCTATACCATATGTATATGTATATATGTATATATACTTTAATATTAAACACACTATACCTAATACACAATCACAAAAATTACATTATAAAATATCTTTCATATATATATACATATATACTTGTGTATATTTATATACTATTTTATACAATATGAATTCAAAACTTAAAATTTAAATATATATATATATATATATATAATATATCTATAATGCACGCACTATCTTATATATGTATATTAAAAGTTTATATACACAAATATTTTATAAGCATATTTACATATGTACAATATGTAAGTATGTGGATTTTAAGTATTGTAAGATTTCAATAAGTTGTAAAACTCTCTTTATACTATGTTTTTATTTTTCTTTCTCTAATAATTTTACTTTATAACTTAATATTAAAATGTTTATTTTTATTTTGATTATTAAATTGTATTTATTACAATTAATATACATATACATACATACACATTGTATTTATCTACATATATAAACTAAAACATTAAAATTATAAAAATAATCTATTAGATATTATTTTATGTATGTAAGTATGTATGTAGGATTAAAATTTTATTTTAAAACAAATAAAATGTCAAAATAGTACATTTCACAAAAAAAAAGTACCTTACAGTACTTTTATTTATTTATTTTTTTAATAAATTTTTTATCCGATTAAAAAAATTTTTCTTCAACGTACATAAACTTTCCGTCTCAAAACTAAACTGTAAAAGTTTTTCAATATTATCATAATATTCACAACATCATCATATCCAAAAAGCAATAACACAATACCCAACAAAAACAAAACAAAAAAAAAAAACAAAATAATGTCTATATATGATGAACCAATGATTAAAAAATATCCATATACATACACCAAATACACACTGTAAAAGTAATTTAAAAGGCGGAGTTAAGAAAGCCAAAAATGAATAAAAGAAAATGGTGTACGATTTACACGTACCGAATTATCATATATTTTTTTTTCATATATTCTTGTTTTTTTTTTTTATTACATTTTCTTCTTTTAATTTTTACATTTGTATAAGTGTTAAATTAAATAAGATTGTTTAGAATAGATGTGTGCATTCATACATATTATAAAAATACCTATGCAAATCCTGATGTTTTGAAATAAATTAGTGTTACCGTTTTGATGTTTTTATTATTTGGGATGGTTAACAAACGGAAAATTAAAGTTTTGAAATTGCAAACAATAAATATTGTGAATAAGTGTGAAAACTTATTTTATTAGTAAAATCATAAAGGAAAATTTATACATATTGTATATACATATATACATATGTATATTGTATAATATTGTATTATATTTTTTTTTATTTTTCTTTCATATTTCTGACATTTCAAACCTATTTTTGACATTTCTTAAACTTCAAAATTTCTCTGAAATTCTGAATTATTTCAAATTTTTATATTTGTTAAGTGGAAAGCATTTATTTATTATGAAGGATATAATAATTAATTTACATATATATATAAAGGACGTATATTATAAAGGATATAATGTAAAATTAAACATTAATTAAAAATATTGCAATAATTCTTTATTGTAATTTTTTAAGCGCCTACAAAAAAATTACAGTACGAAACTATTTCTTCCATTTTTTAAAAATACGAAATAGTGATGTTTACCCGCTAATGCTAATTTTTTGGGTGCATGACACTTTGCTGAAAAAAAAAATTCCAAACTTAAAAATTCCAAAAAAAAAATTCTGTAATTTAAATTTGGTGGAAAAAATCCTGAAAACCAAATATACCGAAATCAAACATATTTTGTTCAAATAAGTACATATAAAAAAAAAATATAAAAAAATATAAAAAATATACACTTTTTCCAAAATATACATATATATATATATATATATATATATATATAATATGTATATGTGAGATTCTGATTTAGGAGGGATTTTAAAGTTGGATTCAAATCAGAGTTATCCGCCTTTTACAGAATATTTATATACATATGAATATGTGACATTCTGAATGAGGGAATTTTAGCGTTGGATTCGAAATCAGTATATTCCCTTTTTACAGAATTTTTTTATATGTATATGTGTCTAAATGTCAGATTCTGTATTAGAAGGGTTTTTAGAGTTGGATTTAAAATCAGAGAGGATTTCCTCTTTCTCCAGAATATATTTCGTATATCGTATAAGTAAGTAAGTATACCCTGATTTTGTATCCAAATCTAAAATCCATGCTAATAATTTTTAACATATTATGTACTTGTACATATTTGAACAGAAATTCTCTTCGTTCACCACTGGTGTCAATATCCAAATAATATTCAAGTTTATAAATACATATATTACAAATACATATATGTAAACAATAGTTTAATATTATTAAAAAAACAAACATAAAAATTCATATTATGAATGCAACCCGGTTTATATTATTTATTTAAAAGAAACGTCATTAAAATTATTTTTACGTAAAAAATATTGATCAGATAATTAAAATAAAAATAATATTTTAAGCAATAATCTTGAATTAAAATTATTTGTTTTTGGAATCACCATAATTCGGCCGTTGAATTTTGATGATTTCAAAAACACATAATTTTAATTCAAGATTTTTTTTTTCGAGATTTTATATTATGCGGCATTTTCGTATTTTCGGAATTTTTTTTTAAGATTTTAAATCATTCAGAATTATTTTTCGCTATTTTTTTTTTCAGTAAAGTGTCGTAGATCCTAATTTTTTAAAAAACAACAAACAAAATATGAAGAAAATATGGAACAATTAACAAATATGGATTGAAAACATTGAAGTCTAACTGCGGTCTTATAGAAATAAAAATAAACGTTAATTAATTGACAAAATTAATATTAGAAAATAAATTTGACAATAAATTTGAATGTAAATTTGACATATAATAACGATCAATGTTAATTTATTTTATTTACATTTTTATACCCTACACGTATCTAAACCTCGATTCGCGTATATGAATCGATTTAACTATTTCCGTGCGTCCGTCCGTCCGTTCACAAAATAACTCAAAAACTAATAAAGCTTGATGAAATTTATATAGAATATGTTTTGTCATCTTTTCTTTATGTCTCTGAAATTTGAAAGAACTTCGGTAATGGGTTCAAATTTGACAGGATTTGGACCATGGGTTCTGATTTTGGAAGCTTCCGAACCAGCCCCAGAGAAAACGAGTATATCTCGAAAACCAACAAAAATAAAACCTTTAAATTTGGTACAATTCTGTTCTGTTAAGTTTCCTTTTCTGTAAAATTGTAAGCTGACGTTTGAGACGATTTGCACCATGGTTTCGTATTTTGGAACCTTCCAAACGAACACAAGAGCAAATGAGCATATTTCCAAAACCAACAAAGCTACCTTTAAATAATTGGTATAATGCTGTTCTGGCATGTTTTCTTTATGTCCCTTCTGGCATGTTCTGGAATGTTACTTTATGTTCTTGAGGTAGCGATTCGGCTAGCTGACACATGCCTCCCAAGCCCTAACAAGCATATCTTCGAAATTAATAAAGATAGAAACTTGAAATTTTGTACAAGGGTATTAAAGCATGCCTTTTTCACGTTATCTTGAAGTTCGAGTTGAACAAGGAAGAAAAATGAAGCAATTGCCAAAAAACTTATGGATTTTTAATTTAATTCAAATTATTCAGGTGTAGGGTATTATAATATATATACACAATAGGGTATTATTGTATTCATATGTAGAGTCGGTTGCATCGACTTACTGTTATATTCACTTTTTTTTTATTTAAATTGGTGCTTTTGACGGTATGCCTTATATTATAAGCTAAATAAACTAAAAATAATTTTTCATTTTATCTTTTTATTTTTATTTCTACGTGGACAGCATAATTATAATAACAAATAACAGAGGAGGCCAAGAAGATGCAGAGCACAGGTTAAGGATATGGATATCCCAGATATTCAGAACGACAAAATTAAGAATATTTCGCACATGTGTTCGAACAAAACCTTTCCTGACATATGAAATTGAATGATATAGTTTACTACCAACAAACTGAACCACAAGCTGGAAGTCTTCATTAATAAATGTTTAGAATAACATGCCGTATGTTTTGACCAAACACAATAATAAAAACATCTGGGTCCCAACCAGGTAAAAACCCATAGCCAAATAAATCAGATAAAGAAAATGGAAATTAATATACCATGCGCTTAGAAAACCACTTACAAGCATAGCGGCATTAGTGTAAAATCCTCAAAAAGCAAAACGATGCGACTGCCCAAAGAAGCGGAAAACTTCGTGCGGTGGAGGTGTCGAGTGAAAGCTCCCAAATCCCAAGACCCAGAGGAAACAAAAAAATATACATGACACACGACATATGTTTATATGAAAATAAATGTGTATACCGTTGTTTTGAAAAACAAGAAATATTATGTGGTGAGTTTATTTTATGTTTTGACATTTTTTTTTTTATGTATTATGTAACTGGTATGGTGTAATTCAATTTATTTGTGGATCTTTTTTGAAAAACTATTGAGTACCAGCAGGAGTACCAGAGACAATGTCTATTATCTCTAATAATACTTTTTTTAAGTAAACCTTTTTTTTACCTCTACAATTATATTATGCATATTACCTATATTATTATCTTAGAAAAAATAAAGTAGGAATAGAAAATTCTGTATACCTACCAATATACGTACATATTATGTATACGAAAATTAGTGAGACAAACTATTATCTTTTATTATTCAATTTAACAATTGGTTATAATATGTATTATAATTATAATAACAAAACTCTACCAGTGTGTTATAGTGATATATTATATCACTGGAACCATGCACTGGAACTATGTCATTGGTATTATATCACTGAAACTTATAATATGTAGTTTATCATAAAGAAACTAATATACCAGTATCTGGTTAAGTATATAGTCGTATAGTTTCTTTATGCTTCCCATACACGGCGGACTATGTTGAAAACTTGGTACGCGGATTTGATAAGTTGTATCGTGTATGGGCAAGTTTGTACAACTTAAATGTCATTTTAACATTGAAATTTTTTGATTTGAGAAAATAATAAAAACATAAAGTGCATAATTACAACGGTTGGATGATAGGTTGGATAAGTATGTGGTATAGTTCTTAAACCTGTTTGCGTACCAAGTTTACAACCTAGTCCGCCGTGTATGGGCAGCATTAATAATATCACAATTTAATCAATGACGCTAAAAATCTACAACATTTAATGTGGATGTTGGTTTTTCAAAATTCATTAAATATTTAAACCAATTATCTACAATAAAAAAAATATCCACACTCCGTATTCTCCAAGCGGAATGCGGTTATATAATAAATGGAAATTATTAACGTATGTAAAAATATATTTTAATTTTTAAATTAAGCGAAATGAGGAATGTGGATTTTATTAATTCCCATTTTAGCAAATATTTAAACCAAATATTTTTAACAAATTTCATCCAGTACTGCCAAAACTTAATAAAAAACTAAAGAGAGAATAATCATTAAATCTTAAATTACCAAATATTTTAAAATCAATAAAATTTGATAACAATCAAAAACACAATTAAACAATAAAAGCATCAGTTATATTATAACTTTAATCAATTTAAAAATTCTATATAATATAACCAGAAACAACATTGATAATATAATAATAAATTTTTTTTGTAACAGTTTGAGAAGTGGTCATTTTAATAAACCGGTTAATTCGAATAACCGACACAAAAAGCAAATTAATATTTTGACATTTTTTTCTGACATTTATGCTGTCAATGAAGGAAAAAATATATTAAAGGTTTTTTCAAAAAAAAAAAAAATAAAAATTATTTTTTGGTTTTGTGGTATTGTTTAAATAATTTGATATTTAATATTAAACCTCAATTTATTATGGAATTAATTTAATATCATGGATATAGATTCAGACATTAGAGAAGACGAATCACTTGCTTCGAAAAGATTAAGTGATTCTAAAATTAGTGATTTAGGTAAGCAGAAATGTTTTTCGATACTATTTTTTATATTTCTATAGGTACACATTTCTGAATTGCAATTTTAATATGTACTAATATTCTTAATTACTAACTAGATAAACTAAAAAAAAAACAGTTCTAAATATAATTGATAAAATTCTTTTTCAATAAGATTGTGTACATAAATTTTTGAAAAATCTATTTTGATTTTTGACACTTTAAATTTACATATTTTGAAATATCAATAATTATATTTCAAACTGTAGACTTAACTAATCATTTATGGGATATTTATGATACTTCCCTTTTTTATAGTGAAAATTTTTTAATTAAAAAAGAAAACAAAAAATCTAATTTAAATATATTAAAATACAATTTGAATAAAAAAAAATTGATTTATTAGTCATGAATTGAAAAAGTTTTAAAACTTTATTATGTAAATAGATAGTGTGTATGTATATAATATACTCATTCCTTTATTAATTATGTTCTCATATTATTTATTTTTAATTTAGAATGAAATAATATAATTTAAATATAGTAAATTATTTTTATACAATTTCACTACAATAACAAAAATCGATATTTCAGATAAAAATGCCCAAGATAACAAAATTAGTGCTGAGGTAACTAAGAATATACTTAATCAAAAAATTATTTCATTATTTTAAAATAACAAATAACGGTAAAAAAAAAAATTATAATTTTTTTAGCGGGCGAAAGCCAAAGCTGATAAAGAAAGAAAATTGGGTCATAGGAGGGTTGGTGAGGGCGGTGAGATAACGTACAAAAAAATCCAAACTTCACAGATTATGGGTTCAATTCAATTGGGAATCCAACATACGGTATTATTTTTTATTTCATTTTTTTTTTTTTTTACATTTATCTATTAAATGAAATAAATTTATAGGTAGGAAGTTTAGCATCAAAACCAAAACGCGATTTATTGATGATGGATTTTTGGGAAATCGAATCAATAATATTTCCACCAGAAGGTTCCACTTTAACGCCAGCACATCATTTTGTTGAATTCAGATTTAAAATATACGCTCCTATTGCATTTCGTTATTTTAGAGATTTATTTGGAATTAGGCCTGACGATTTTATGGTAATATTTCTTATATACAAAGGAATATAATTGACAATAAAGTTTTAGATGTCGATGTGTTCAGCTTCTTTAAGAGAACTTTCAAATCCAGGTGCATCTGGTTCAATATTTTATTTAACAAATGACGATGAATTTATTATTAAAACAGTTCAGCATAAAGAAGGAGAATTTTTACAAAAATTGTTACCTGGGTAAAATTATAATTTAAATTGGATGATAAATAATAATAAAAATTTTTATTTTTGTTTATTTGTTAGATATTATATGAATTTGAATCAAAATCCACGAACTCTTTTACCAAAATTTTTTGGACTTTATTGTTTTCAATGTAACGCAAAAAATGTACGCTTAGTTGTAATGAATAATTTATTGCCCTCATCCGTTAAAATGCATCTAAAATATGATTTAAAAGGCTCAACTTATAAAAGAAAAGCATCCAAAAGTGAACGTAATAAATCCTCTCCTACGTATAAGGATTTAGATTTTATGGAACATCATCCGAATGGAATATTATTAGAATCAGAAACTTATAGCGCATTAATAAGAACTATTCAACGTGATTGTACAGTATTAGAATCGTTTAAAATAATGGATTACTCATTACTTGTTGGTGTTCATAATTTAGATCTAGCCTTAAAAGAAAAACAAGAAAAACCTCAAGTATTAAAACAAGGACAACAACAACAACAACCGCATCATTCCCAAAGTAAAGGTAATTATCCTAAATTAGAAGATGATATTGAAGATGCTCCAGAAGCTGATCAGTGTATAGCTCAAGATGTGAGAGCTCGTGCTAGAACATTAAATCGTAACAAGTAAGTAATAAATTTTAAAATATAAAAAAAAAATTAAAACTTTAATTTTCTTTTTAAATATTCTCGATGGAAATAATTATTATATAAATATTTTGGTAATTTTTTCACCCTGAATGAATAATTTTCATTAATTTTAATTTTAAGGAATATTGTTCTTATGTATGTGATTACGTTTGTTAATGAATTCCTAGAATTGAATTAATTTCTTAAAAATTTATAATTCCCAGCACAATATTTAAATGTTAAAGCACATTTTTATAATTTGTATTTTTTTTTTTTTGTTTCATTTTAAATATTGTATCTTCACGATGCCCGGTTATTCTTTATCTTATAAATTAATATATGATTTGGTAAGTGAAAATAGGTTTTTATTTTTTAAGTTAAAATGCATGCATTTTTTTTTTCTTAACTACTTTTGCAAAAATAAAATATGCAAAAATTTTAAACGTTATAATAAATCACTAACTTTACAAAATGTTCAAATTGGTATTTCCTTTGTTTTAAAAAGTTTGAATTTATTTAAATTAAAAATTGCACTTTAAAAATTAATATTTACAAAACTATAGATTTTTATTTAAATAAGTTTCATGCACGTATATTTTATGATATTTTAATGTACATATTTATTAATTTTCAATTTCTATATTTATATTTAATTAACAACATCTAATGAAATTGTTTTTGTTTTTTTTTTTTGTTTTCTGTAGTTTCTGTTACAGATCTTTTAATCGTCAACGTTTAGTAGCACATTCTACAGCGATGGAAAGTATACAAGCCGAAAGTGAACCCATTGACGAAGAAGACGATGTGCCGTAAGTAATACAATATTTTAATAAAAGAAAAAGTAATCGTTTTAAATGATTTAGGCGATTGCAAATTATATTATAAAACTTTTAAAATTTAGCATAGCATTTCAAAAAAAAAAAAATCTTTACTTTTTTGAATATCTTCTAAAAATCTTCAAAAATTTATAAAGTTTAACTTTTTAATTTATTTTAAAATTTTCAAATTTTTAATACCTTTTCTCTTAAGCAGAAAAAAGAAAAAAACAAACAAACAAACAAATAAAACATTTTCTCATTAATTTTCTATACTAATCACAGTCCAGGTGGAATACCCGCAAGAAGTGAAAAAGGAGAAAGACTGTTATTGTTTATCGGAATAATTGACATATTGCAATCATATCGTTTAAAAAAGAAATTAGAACATACGGTTAAGAGCATAATTCATGATGGTGTAAGAATTTTTACAAAAAGATTACATTGAAAATTTTTCGTTAACTAATTTTTAATGTTTTTACTTTGCAAAAATTGTTAATCTTTGTTTAAGCATATGTATTTTGCAATATTTATTTATTTATTCCTTTTTTTTTTTTTATTTTTTATTAATCTTTTTTAATTTTTATTTGATATGTTATTTGCATTTAACAAAATTTCACTAATCATTGCAATAATAAATAAAAAATAAAACCATTATACAATTAATTTTTTATACTCCAATATTTAAAACAAAAAAAAAAAATATGCTAAAAACATTTTATTATCACAATTAATCATTTAATAAAATTTACAATAACTACAATACAATATACTTCACAACATATTTTTGAACTTGATTTCTTTTTTTTTTTTTTAATTATTAAACTATTTTTAATAATATTATTTTTCTTTTTATTTTATTTTTTAAAATAACCATCATTGAATGCTTTTTAACTGAATTCATATTTATATTAATCTGTTTTTATCCTTAATTTTAGTGATGGGAATATTGAATATTTAGAAACTTATATGTTCGAATAAACGAATACATTTGTATTTCGTTATTATTTCATTACACAAATATTTCTAATAAAATATTTTCTATTTATATCGAATGTTAAAAAATTTTCAAGTCAATTAAAAAAAAGAATTACATAAGGCATTAATTTCAAAATATAATTAAATATTTCAATGTTTATAAATATCTTTAACTTATTAACAAAATTATTATATATGTACTTAAGACAACAAATCTTGAAAAAATGATTTCAAAATCAAAGATTTTGTTTAAATAATATTTTAAAATCATTGTTAATTATATAATTTACTTTGTTTAGTATAGATTTTAAATATATGTACTGTATATACAGGATGTCCTGGGAATAACTTGCCATAAAGCAGTAAGTGATAAGGGAGTTTAAAACAAACAAAAAATTGTATGGAGAAACGAGATGTATCTCCAACCCATAAGGAGTTAAAAAGCTTTAAAGATTCAATTTTTTAATAAAAAAATCTTTTTTTTTTACGAATTTTTTTGATG
Source organism: Poecilobothrus nobilitatus (assembly GCA_947095535.1). Lineage (NCBI taxonomy): Eukaryota > Metazoa > Arthropoda > Insecta > Diptera > Dolichopodidae > Poecilobothrus > Poecilobothrus nobilitatus. Next base: position 163,962,166 of record OX352773.1, read on the forward strand.
TTTGGTTTTATTTTAAAGAAAAAATTTAAAGTACATATTAGGAGCCTGTTGAATTGTTTTTCTAACTCATAAAAAATAATGAATAATGCTTTTCTTAATTGGAAGTTTTATAATGACTTAAAGTTTATATACAATAAATTTATAAACAATTTTTTAGGTAAATATTACTTTGAGCCCTATTACTCAACAATTTGCGCAATTATAATATCATTTTTATTCTATTTGTTTCATTTCGAACATTTTAACACCAAAATGTTTTTCTAACCTTAGAAAACATTTTGGTGTTAGAACAAATATAAAAGTTATCATGAAATAAAGTTTTAATAAAATTACAATTAAAAAAAAAATACTACGTTTTTTGCTTCAAATAAATTTCAAACAAAACAGGATTTTTAAGTTCTAATTAAGAAAAGCAATACTCATTATTTTTTATAAGTTAGAAAAATAATTCAACCGGGTTTAATGTGCATTTAAGCTAGTAGATTTCGATTTTATAGCTAAAAAACAAACATAAAAAAATTTAGTAAAAGAAAATTTTATTAAAAATTCGAATTTTTAACACTTTTTAACTCGTTATGGGTTGCAGATAGACCACCCTCCCATACAGATTGTTTGCTTGTTTTGAACTTCCTTATCACCTACTGCTCCGCAGGATATTCGCGGAACATCCTGTATAAAAAATGATTTTATTACAAAACAAAAACCTTACATTTATTTATATTATGATGGTACATAGTATATGCATTGTCAAATATTTTTGAGTTGTATTCAATATAAAACGATAGTTAAGACCTTGTTTGCATTTGGTGGTAAAATGTACCTTTTTCCACTCCTTTTTCAACCTTTATGTTTCCAACAGGGTGAAAAGGGTGCTTTTTTTTTTGCCAAAATCATGTCAGAACATTGGTATATTAGAAATGAAACGACGATTTCTTCACATTTCTTTTTTCATTTTGTTCCGACACATTTTTCGTACGTGTTTTTCTTTTACCATCCCGCTTTTCTCCCTTGCCTAAAAAAAATGTACGTTTCCCCCAAATGTAAACAAAGTTTAAGAATTGATAGTCACCATCACTAACCTAAATTAAAATTTTAACTAAATTCCAAAAAAAAAAAAAAATTTGTTTTAATTAAATAAATTATTTAATAAATTTTTTATCTTCTTTATATTAGGATACAGTATCTGTTCATAGACCATCATTTTACGCGCAAAGATTTCAAAACTTCATGGCTAAAACAGTTTTCAAAAAGATACCATCTTGTAAGTTTTTGTATATGTTTTTTTTTTTTTAAATTTTTTTAAATTATTTTAATTTTTTAAATTTGTTTTTGTTTTCAAGTGGATTTACCTGAAATCAAAGGAACTCATAAGAAATTTAGAACTTTGGTATCCAGTTATATTGGTGAGTATATAAATTAAATAATGTTTTGTTTAAATTTTTCACATGATATTCATATTTAATTAACAAATTAATTGGGATTCTAATTTGATAATTGAATTTGTTTAGCAAAAAAAAAAAAAAAAATTGAAAAGCTGCTTTTTTAGCTAATATTTTTTATTTTATTTTTTTTTTTTCGGAATTTATTTTATTAAAATTTTTTTAGCTTTAAAACATTCCCCATCGAAAAGAAAAAGTATATCAAAACTTATTCAAAATCAAAATCAAAATCAAAATAACACAGGTGAAAAGGACACAAACGGTGTAGGTAAGATAAACTTCAAAATTCTTAACATAATTTGTGGTAGCTTTCAAAAATTAAAATTTATCAAAAATAATATATAATAATTTTTATAAAAAGAAAAAGTTTGGTAAGCTTTTTTGATGTTTGATAAAAAAAAAATCTTTTCAAAAGATCAAAAAATTATAAATGCAAATATAGTAAAATATTATTTACATTTTGATTTTTTAATTACACTTAGATAAACCACATATCATTGACTAAATATTATAATTTTAAGCAAAGCTTTAGCAATTCACAAACAAATTTAATTTTAAAATTTTAATTATATTCAAAATTTATTATGTACATATTAATATACATTTACAAATATACTATAAAAAAGTAGTATATAATATATTTTCTATAAGCTACCTCTTAAAAAATATTATTTAGAAAAATTATAAAATTTATACTTTTTAATATAATCAACTCAAATTTTTTTTTTTTTTTGTTTCTTAATAAAGCACCAAAGCCAGCTGTCGCAAAACCTGTAACTTCTAATCCACCTTCTTCAAATCAGACTCGAGCGAAAACGCAAGAAAAATCTAGAATTAAAGTTCCTCCTCCGGTCCCGCCTCGTGGCTCACCAAAATTACCCACAGAAGTTCATCATGAAACAAAAGTCCGAATTAAAGATGCTTTTAATGCCAAAGGTATAAATATTAAAGATAGTATTTTAATTTTTTTTTTTGTAACTACTTTAGTTTTTCTATTTTTATTGTTAATTGTAAATTAATTTAAAAAGAAAAAACAATTTTTATCTTCCAATTTATAATAACATGTTATACATACTTTTATATGTTTAAAATGTCTTTAAATTATCATTCTATGCTTACTACATTTTTGTAAAGTTTTGAATGTCTGTTTTTAACTTATTGTTTTCAAAATAAGTGTCCTTTCTGCCACCAATGTCATATCCTACATTTAATTAACACATGTAATATTTTTTATGATTTTCTTATGTAAGTTATTACTTGCGCGCGGGGAGAGTATATGTTTATATAATATGAAAAGTATTCAAAATCACAATGTTTAAAAGTGTGTCACAAAATTTTTTAATTTTATTATTTGTGCTAAATATTGAGGCAATTTCAACAACCAAGAGTTAATAGTTCAGTTATAAAGGATGAAGATCTATAACGCCATAAGTAAATGCCATATATTAAACTACAATTAAATATAATTACTTGTTATAACACTGACATTATGCTCCTATGCAATGTTTCGTTCAGGCAAGACCAAAGTGAAGTTTTCTGCTTAACAGTATTTAAAATCTTTTTTTAAACTTAATAATTTTTTTCTCATATTAAAAAACTGAAAAGTGATTTTTGACAACCGGATATTCTCATTTCCCAACTCAGTATTCTTACTTTAGTTACAAATCTTGAATATTTAGTTTTTTGTCATTTCTACTATGTCTGATTCATTATTCTACTATTCGATTCAGTTTTAACATTTTTCTCGGATAGTTATTTTTACGATATTCTCAGTTACTAATTAATCAGTCATTCTTCTTTATATTAAGTGCAGTTTATTTTTTGATCCTATATGAACTAAATATCGGTTTTTAAGGTTGAAACAATTTGTTTATATTTAATGTATAAAATGAAATTACTTCAGGCATTTTTATGTTTTTTTTTTTTTGTTTTAAAAATTTTTATTTTTTTTTTTTAAATTTTCTATTAAAAAACAAACAAACAAATAATTAACAAGAATCAAAGACGGATCAATGTAATTCTGAGATATTATCCGAACCTGAACCTGAATCTGATATATCGAAACCAATATTTGGACAAAGATGGTGTCCAAATAATGTTGAAGATTGGCTTGAGGCTCATGATCATATAATTCGAAATACAGAAATAAAAGAGAACAAAAAATATGATTTATATCCCGATAATTTATCAAGAACACTTGCTATTACTGGTAGAAGACCATCTGATTTTACTGGTCTCAATTATTCATATTTAAAACAACGACGTTTTAGTACTCAATCAAATGCTGGTACAGCATCATTAAAAAATTTTTCTATATCACCGAATATACAACCAAATTCAACCGAATATAATACAATTATGATGGATAAACAAATTGAATATAATAAAAAAAAATCTAAATCATCATCAGTGGCACGTCATCATAATAAAACAAATTATTATGATTATATTATAATGGCTATCGACGGAAATGATAATAATAATCAAGATAATCAAGAAAATTTCATTGATGTTTTTAGTGATCTATTTGAAATTAAAAAAAGTTTATTCCATTAATATTAATGATGGATTTAATTCATTCATTAGATTTCGTAAAAGAGAAACATAATTATTTTTAAAAATGCAATATAGTTTGTATTTTGCAAAAGAGCTATTTTTAATTACTTTTACTTTAAAATATTCGATATAAAACTGATTTTTATATTTAAGAAATTCCTATGATAGTATTATTAGTATTTAAGTTATAATTTAGTATATTAGATATTAGTATTGGTTTGAGCTTTGATTTTTGTTTTTTTTTTTTTTTTTTTTTTTTTTCATTTCATTTTTGGTTTTTTTTTTTTATTTCTTTGGATTTTTGTATTGCTAGGCTCATCGAATCCATCACATTCAAATATATCAAATGATAGCCAAGATGATATGCAAAATAAATCACCTGAAAATAGATCAACGTCGAGGTCAAATATACAGCTTAGCCCAGCGAATGCAAGGTAAAAATTTTCTTATATAAAATATATAATAATATGTAATATGTATTTTTTATATTGTAATCAGTCTAAAGAGTTTAAAAAAAAAAAAAAAAAATTATTTAATGTTTTTTTGAAGTTTTTCAAAATTTTTTGTATATTTCTAAATTTTATTAATCATATTTTTAGGCTTTAGTAAATGTGCAGTTTTAAGCGAATTAACCTAATTAAATTAACGGTATTAAAATTTAGCCCTAGCTAGATTAATTAAATATATTCATATTCTAATTTTAGTTTTAAATTTTCATATAATATGCAAAGTAATTTTTTTTTTTATTAAAATCATGAACGTTCGCTAGCTTTTCTGTTATGAATATATTGACTAAATAGTAGTGGTGGGAAATTAAATCAAATGTTTAAAAACAAATATAACGTTTCTGTTACACTTTTTGATACTAAAAATATACAGCATGTGAAAATTTTATTTAAAATATTTTGGATTCCAATTTAGGTTTATGTACATATTGAAAATTTAAAATATATTATTGCAAACTTTGACTGTTTTTTAAATAATTTGTTAACATAAGCTTTAATTTTTGCGAACGTTCATGCTTTAATGTCATCACGTAGTTTTCATAAAAAAAAAAAAATTTTTTTTTTTTTTAAATTACCACCGTCTTAAAAATTAAAACATTTTTATTTTTAAGTTTTGTCCCCTCAATTTTTACTATTTAAAAAGTTATTAAGTAGCTATTTTATTGTTAAAATAAAAAAAAAATATCATTATATTTATTTTGAATGGAATTCTTTAAATTTTAATTTCTTTTTGTGTTTTTTTTTTTGTTTTTTTGTTTTTATATAAATTCGATTTATGATTTATGAATTTTTGTTTATTTTTTTTTTATTTTTTTTTTTTATATATATATATAAAATATAATAGGTCCGAACCTATACAAATTCCTGAACCAAATAGCCAGTATAGTTTAGTTATGTCAACATATTCATCAAAAGCTTCCATTGAAGATTCAACATCTACTTGGACTGAAGGAACACCAAGTTTAACTGAATCTAGTTCTAGTGGTACAGATCATAATTTATCTTTTTTTAATTATTTTAAACAAAATTCCATTTATTGATTGATTATAGATTATTCTGCAAGTCAGGTTTTTATTCGTTCTGAAAGAAAAAGTACTGATGACGCATTGAATTCTTTAACAACAGAAATGGTATGTAATAATCATAATTAATATCTTGAACAAATAAAAACATAAAGAGAAAGTAAACAATTTAATTTTTATTTTGTCAAAAAAAGATATATATATATATATATATATATATATAACTTTATTTTGATATTATATTTATATGCACAAAAAAAAATTATATTATATTTTGCACTTTAGCATTTTTTTCTTTTTTTTTTTTGTTATTTTTGGTAAAGAAAATGAGATAAATTTTTTTTTTTTTTTTAATTATTTTGAAGCGCATTTCCCTGTGACCGATGATTTTTTTCTATGAAATTCTAATAAATAAATTTTTTATTAAAATCTTAATTTGAATTTCTAAACGAAAAATGTTCAAAAATTGTACATAATAATATGCACATGTTGACACATCAATGTGCAAATAATAATGAAGTGCAATTTTTCCTTAAAAGGATAATGCGCTATTATAAAAAGACTAACAATTCAATTGTGTTTTGATATGCTGCTACAGTTCTTCAATATAGAAAAAGCATTGCAAGCCTTTTATTTAAAATTTGTAGAAATATCATTTTTTGGTAAAATTTAGCTCTCACTAATTTGGTTATTAATATGCTATAATGATTTAAAGCATTTGCTTATACAAAAAAAAAAACATTTTTTTTTTTTAATTAAGAAAAAACTTATTTCAATTTTGCTTGTAATTTATAAAATATTGTAAAAATTGTTATTTGCCATTTTTAGAAAGAAATTAATATTCACTTTAAGAAAATTTTACAAAAAAAAAATTTTTTTGTTCGAGTACCTCTTCAATATTTTTATAAATCCAATTATTTTCGTATTTATTTAAAGCAGTTTTTTTTTTTTTTTTTTTTTAATTTAATTTAAATTTAATAATTAAAGTAATTATTTAGACAAACGAAAAAAAAAAAAAAATAATTTCTTAAAATATTTAAATTTTTAAATTAAATTAAAAAAAAAAAAATTAAATAATTTTTCCAAGGTATTCGGCACAGGAAAAAAGAAAAAGTAAGTCAGTAGATGATCTCTAGAACGAATTTAGTAAATTTTTAATTTTTTGTTTAGAAAAATAAAACTACACTTTCTAACTAAATTAACTTTAAATGTATTTTATGTCTTTTTTTTTAATTGCATTTTAATTAAAAAAATTTTTTTTTAAATATATTTTTAAAAAATTATTTTCTTCTCATTTTACTTTTTTTTTTTTTTTTTTCTTCTATTTTAATATTTATTTGTAGGAGAACTTAAAACATCGTGTAGATAGTGACTACAATTGAATGCAGCTAAATTATATCATTAGGTGTATATTATTTACAAAAACGAAGTTATACATACATATATTATAAATAAATTATTAAAAATTATGTATTTAAAATAAAATTTTCATTATTATATTATTGATAATTATAAATATAATATTTACGAAATAAAGGGGATATTATCAATATTTAGGTGAATATCTTCGCTTTTGATTGATGGTGTAATTTGGATCTTTTTATTGATCTCATTCAAAAACAAAATCATTCTTTCCGTTTTTAAGTTTTACTTCTTAAAATATTGTATTGTACTTAAATATAACAAAAACAAAAAAAAAATAAATACTATCATATACCAAGTTTTTTTCCTAAATAAGTTAATTGAGTTGTTCAATTCTAATAAAACTATATTATATTGTATTTATTATACAAATATATACATACATATATTAATAAATTTGAAAGAAAAAAAAAAAATATATATATATATATAAAATAAAGCCAGTGTTATACGTTGAATTTGAAAACAAGAATTATGATTGTTTTATTTTTAATTTTTATATAATATAATTTTTAGATTGATATAACTTGTAAAAGAAATGAACGGATGTATAAAATCATCTGTATTTTAAGATAATTAAATTGTTTAACTGTAGATTATTATTTTTTTTTTAAACCAAATCAATATTTCGAAATAAAATTAAGCAGTCTTTTAATTTGATCTATAAAAAATTTTTATACCCGTACGATAGGATCGGCTATAATAAAATTACTCCTCCGTTTGTAACACCTCGAAATAAGCGAGCTAGATATACCTTCAAAGGTATGGATCGGATCAGAAAAAAATTCTAAGACTTTTGAGCCATGTCCGTCCGTCCGTCCGTCCGTCAGCACGCTAACTCAAAAACTAAGAAAGCTAGAATCTTGAAATTTACACAAAATATTCTTGGAGTAATTTGTAGGTTCCCTATTTTTTTTGGTTGAGTTTGGACCAAACCTTAAGGTAGCTCTCGAACACCTAACTTTTAGATCCCCACATTTTTTTTGAAATAGAGCTATGAAATTATTAATTAAATTAACTGCTGATAGGTCTCACAAAAATATTAATTTTATTTTTAATAACTTTTTTTTGTAGCCCCACCCGTTACGGAGCTACAACTCCCCAAAGGTTCAAAAAAGCTCTATATTTAAATTGTTATAGCACAAGTTGTATAAGGTATATCTTCATTTTCAAAACGCCAAACGATTACTACTTTCATTAGCTTTAAAAGTATATATACAATAAATATATATATGTGGCATACTGTGTCGTAATTTACCGTTATGCGAAACTCAAATTTTGCAAAATTCTTTAACCCTTCTATCTTCTAAACGGTTAAAGTTGGAAACTTGAAATTTTGACAGAAGTTAGATCTTTAAAAATTAGTATGAGTCATTTCAGAAATTTTTTTTGTATCACCCCCCGTTTAGGAGCTGTAAGGGGTCAAAAACTGAAAATTTCCTATTTTTAAACACCTGTTAACATTTTTTTGAAGTAATACACAAAAATTAAAGCTTCAACATTATACTTTTATTTCTGTTAACAACTTTTTTTAATAATATAGGGTTACTTTATAATTGACGAAAGTGTTACTTGATTTTTTCAAATTTTCTAACAAATTTCTTTAACGAATTTTTTCCATTTTGTTTTACTCGATAATTTGAAATTGTTGAGGATATAATGCGTAGTACAAAAAAATGTAATTAAATAAACAACATAACGGTTGCTTGAAGAATTTTTATTTATATGATATTGATATATATACATACTTATATAATATCATGTTTATTTACATATCGTATATGTCACTAGTGAATGAATAATAAGAGTATAGATGTATATTATATAGCGCCGTATTTACATACATATATGTATTTTATTGTACTTATAAGAAATTATTCTGTCAATGGAATATTTAAATATAATATAATATAATATTTAAAATTATATTTACTATATTGTACTAAGTAAATTTAATATACATTTACCGCTTAGTATTAAATGGTACTATAGAATATTTGAATAAGTTTTGGATTGATAATCGTTATGTTAAAATCTGCTTTTGAAGAATGTATAAACATATAGTTTGAATATATGTACAACCCATAATTCTAGAAATTATAAAATTCACCCAAATTATTTTAAAATACTAAAATATTAAAAAAATAATATTGTAAGCGAAGTGACAGGCTGTGAACATACTAACGGTTCGTACGGGTATCTAAGAGTTGACAAAGTCAACTGTATTCTTCCTCGTTTTTTTTTAGGCGTTTTTTTCTTCCTCGTATATTTTTAGGCGCTAAAATTGATCGATTGATCGCACTCTTCTTACTATAATAAAATGAGACTGTAGAACTGTTAAGTTATAGCAACACTTCTTAATAAGTGAGAATTTGTTTATCATGTGCAACTTCCTTTCTCGAATTAGTAATTTATGTGTCCAATATTTAAGAAAAACTTTAAAATCCAAATTATCTAAACCGCATTTTCCAACCATTCTTTTCACATCGTCATCCACAAAATCAAATTATGGGTTTTTTTTAAAAATGCAGAGTGCACACAGACTTCTAAGTTAAAATTAACACTTTTTTTTTCGCAAAAACAAACATTTGCAGAATGCCAAAATAAAAATAAATTTGGGCAGCAAAAAAGTTGTTAGTTAATCCTACAGGTCAAATCAATTCATCAATAAAAGAAAAATATTTGACACTGTAAAATTTACTATAGTTTTTGCAAAATTTCTCTGCAGTTCTACATTTTCAAACGCATTGCAATGGCAGCTTTTGATTTTCAACCGTACTTCTTTTGCAGTTTTATCAATTCTTGATGCAGTTTGTTTGGCCAAAGAGTATATACTAACATTGTCTCTAACATTGTTATCATTGGATAACAGACATTCAATCCCATACAAAAATTTTGTAATGCTAAAAAGTGCTTGTAATATTTAATATTGTGGTCCCTGTCTACATCTAGCAGGAACAAAAATAATCAATATTTATCAAATGTTTTATCACATTATCAAACCTTTTATATATGTGTTTCTTTTTTTTTTTTTTACGAGAGACGGTGGAAAACATCAAAAGTCACTCAAAGGAACTGCACGAGGTTCCTCATACATAATAGTTGTAAACGCGACGTGCGCATGACAAACGAATTTCCGAATGCTGTATTGCGCCGACAGTGTATCGGTGGGCATCTTTTGCACTCCTCGTTTCACGTTGGAAAACTTTGAATGGAGGCATCAATTGTTTTATTTCTTTGGAGCAGGTGTTCACCCCTACAAGGTATCTATAAAAAAAGGGTCAATGATCCGACAGTTTGGCGATGGCAAAGTGGAGTGAGCGTTGAGGTAACACTGGGGTTGCCAATAAGGCGAATAGCTCTATTTTGCACTTTGTCGAGGTAACCCAGCGCTGTTTGGGAAGCTCCAGCCCAAATATGTGCGTTATACTCCATTTTCGACCTAATGTACATTTTAAAGATGTTGAGAAGATCGAAAGGAGAAAAGTAAACTTTACAGCGATACAAGAAACCCAGACATTTAGCAGCATCTTTAAGTGTACCAAAAATATGATTTGACCAAGTCAATTTTTGATTTAACTTGATGCCCAGAATGTTTAAATCTGTTGAGTGCTGCAAAGCTTCACTCTGAAATGTCAGGTTGGATGTAGTAGTAGCTATTTTACATGAGATTAAACAGCATTGTGTTGTTTTTGGTGTTGGAATCAACTATGTTGACTTCACCCCATTTTTGGATTTTCTCTAAATCATTATTTAGCTCATTGATAGTGAAATTTCTTGCTGTTCTATTAATCTGGTGATTAATACCGTAGCGGCTATGAAATTCATAGGAAGCTACAAGGATGCTGTCATCTGCGAAACTATGGATTGGATTGGAGGTTATTGAAAGTAGGTCATTGATAAATATTAAGAAGAAAGTGGGAGATAAAATCCCCTGAGGAACACCAACATTAATTATAAAATTGTCAGATGAATAACCATCAACAAGTACCCGAATCATGCGATTCGAAAGGAAATCTAAAATCCATTTTAAAAAGACTTTACCTAATCCTAATGCTTTGCATTTTGCTAATAAAGCATCATGCCAGACTCGGATCTACAGTTTTCATATTCATAAAACATTTTAGGTGGTGATAAGTTTTAATATCTTTTTTATATTTTTTCGAACCATCATTTGCATTACTAATATCTCCTTCAATTTCTTCTGGAAAATCTGAACTTAATGATGTTATGGTTTCACCTTTGGTTTCACTTTTTTCTATTTTCCTTCTTTTTGTTCGCCATATGTTATTATAGAAAACTCATTAGCTTCACAATTTAATAAACGAGTTGGTTTGAACCCTCTTTGTAATCTTATAAAATCACTAGTGCCATTGCTATTCCTAAAGCAATCTGACGAGAAATGTTTTCTAATAATTTTGTTTCTTTCGTATGTCTAGTCGTCCTATAATTTGCGCCCAATCGTAAAATTTTTGAGTTCCAAATTTCGAAAAAGTAACTAGACATACAACCAGGAATAATACACTTTTTTATTCTATTCATAATAATTGATTTTTTTAACACTTTATCATAAATATTTTACTTTAATACGTTTTATACTAAATTTTTTTTTATAAAATTTTTAATATTTTTTAATTAAATATATGTATGTACCCATACTAAAACTAATAACTAATACAAAACTAATAATTTGTTATAAGAAAGTTAAAAATAAAATTATTTAAATGAACAAAATCCATATAAAATTTTAAAAAACAACAATAAAACATTTTTTTTGTTTGTTTTTATTTTGATTTGGTTCTTTAAAAATTAGAAAAAAAAAACTTGTAAACTGGTATACTCAATATTATCTTTTAGTATATATTCTAGTATATATTCTAATATATATCTCTTAGTATATATTCTTTGGTGAAACGTATTATGTCTCCCCGATTTAGCTTTCTCGCTTCAGAGAAGCTTTCCCAGTATCGACAGATTTTCTTTGAATATGGATTTCTATAGGTTCGAGGTCCAGGATTGTTTCCATTTTAGTTTCCATGTTTTTCTAGTAGAACTTGTTATCCCTAAGCATCCCTGCCGTTATATTTACGTTTTGATGTTTCGGTACCTTTTCATTTTGGTGGCCGTTGAGCATTGTTTATTTGCGGTGCTTGTCTTGTGTCCTTTTTCTGCTAAAGAGACATATTTCTGTTTTGTTTGGGGTTCATTTTAAGGCCATTTGTTTTAGCACACTCTATAGTTATATCAATTGTCCTTTGCATTACCTGTTGTATTGGCTGGCCGTGTTGTATTTTTTCCGTGAACAATAACACCACGTCGTCTGCATAGCATATCAGTCTTTGGTTGTTGATCGATAGCTTTACTAAGAGGTCGTTAACTATCAAGAGCCATAGGTGAGTTGAAAGGATGCCCCCTTGCTGAGTGCCTCTTGAGATTGTTCTTCTCTATGTGGCTTCTCTATGTGGATGCATTTTGAAAGTAACCATATTCTGATTTATTTTAATTTATTTTAAAACAACTAATTTATTTTAAATATGATTAAACGCAATCAAAAAAAATAAAATATATTTTTTCTTCGTAATTCAGATTTTTATTTATACTAAATTTACCATTACGTTTGTGACACCTTAAAGGAGTCGAGCTAGATATAGAGTGAAAGGTATGGATCGGCTCAGAATCGAATTCTTGGGGGCACAAGTATTAATTTTGAACTGTTTGGATAAGTAACCATCAACCAGGAAGCAAGAACTATTCAAAAGAAAATCTGCAATCTATTTTATAAATATACGACGGAGGCCCATTGCTTTGTATTTTGCATACCAATATCCAGAGCTATACAACATCAAATTCCTATTGATGGGCTCAGGCGCTAAGGACCCATATTAACGATCATGAATTAAACCTTTACTATGTAGATATTTCAAAAGATTTCCATTTATTAAATTTTTCATTACTTTGGATTATTATATAATGTTGCATTACAATATAATGTTGATTATTATACATTGTAGGAAAATATCTACAGATATAATAATGATAGAGATATAAAAATTTTATCTAAAATGTTAATATCAATTCAAAGAATAACTGGTTCAAAACTAATATTTTTTAACACAAATTTAATCAAATGGTTTCAATATATTAAAAAAAATTTAATTAATTAAAAATCTTTAATTATCACTTCAGTAAAAAAAAAATGTTTATTAAGAAAAATAAATAATAAATAAAAAATATATGTACATATTATAAAATGTTAATCTGAGGAACAGTTGTATACGTTTCTACATAAATATATTAATAAAATATTTTATATCAAAAATTCACTTTTTTCTTTAAAATTTGTTTTTATAAAAATAATTAACAAAGAGAACATTGCCATTTTCTTATATTCTAAACTACTAACTTATACATTTGGTATATATTTTACAAAATTTTTCGTTTTAATTTTTCTTAAAAACTATGACTTAGTTGAGTTTTTTTTAAATAAAAAAATTATTAATTTCCAATTTAGAAAATTTTATATATATTTAATAAGCCATTTCAGCACCCCAAGGTCTATAAGGTTTATTACTATGATTTGTTGTATAATTTGTATTTTGCGGTGTAACACCATATTCCTGACCACTACTTGGTATATAAGATAAACCATAATTATCAGATGGACTACGAGCTATCGTTGTTAATTCAGTATATGTGGGATTTGTTGTCGGCTGTTGTTGTTGTTGCTGTTGTTGTTGATGATGAAGACCAACATATGATGTTGTTTGAGTTTGTTCTTGTTGTGATAATTGACGATTTGTATTTGAATCAGTTGTATTTGTTGCTGGATTTTGATGTTGATCAGCTGATTGATGATGTGTTGAAAGATTTGTTGTAAGCTGTTGTTGTTGCTGTTGCTGTGTTGTAGAATGATGATCATTTGTATTTAACATTGCACTAACATTATCAATATCACTTTGAATAGATGTTGATGCAGATAAATTATGAGTATTTGATGATGGTGTATATGATGTTGCTGTTGTACTACTATGATGTGATAAAATTGGTTGTACATATGGTGTTGATGCATTACCTTGTATTGAATATGTTTGATATGGTGTATGATGATGATGCATATTTGTTGCTTGATGGTGATATGCATTAACGGGCCATGCTGCAGCAGCTGCAACTGCAACTTGACTTGTTGTTGTACTTGATTTTGCACTTATTTCACGTTGTTGTACAAAATATTGTAAATGTGACATTAAACGTAATCTTAATGGATCTTGTATATCCATTCCTTCAATAGTTACTAAATATCTAGCAACTTCAGCTGCACATTCTCTAAAACCAATAATATGATAATCTAGAGCAAAACGAGATTGATCACAAGATGAACCATCTATTCCTAAAAAAAAAATTTTTAAATTAAAACAAAATGTTAATTAATTAATTATAAATATTAAAACTATATTGTAATAAAGGGTATTTTTTCAGGATATTTTTTTATGAAATTAATTTTGCAATAATAAATTGCAGAAATTTAATACAAACATTAAATTTTTCTAAAATTTTAATACCATAGAAATGAAATTTTTTATTCTAATGAAGGAATATAATGTAATAATTTAAAACCTTACATTAAATAGATTAAAAGAATTTATTTTACTAAACTGAAATGTAAATACGTACTCAAAATAGTAACATGATAACTTTATTTTAACTAAAAATCTGGTCGAAAGTACATAATACTATAGGAAGTAAACAGGGTGGTTACAAATTTTTCAGATGTATTATAGAACATTATAACAGGAGATAATACATCTGAAACGCAACGACTATCATAGTAAGACGTTTACCTGCCTCTAACGATTCATAACGTAATTGAGGCTTAAAGGTTTCATGTACATATATGTATTTATAGTTAATTTTTAAAAAATAAGTTTTAGAAAAATTTAACTTCCTAAGGCTAAAATGCAAAAAAAAATTAAACTATATTATAATTAATTATATAATTTGTCTTTATTTAAAGAAAACCATTTAGAATATTTATGAATTCAGATTTAGTGCTTAAGACACCGGCCATAAATAAATGGTTATAGACACCGGCTTTTTGGTTAAGAGATACCAGTCTTAAATAATAAATAAAAAAGAAGAATATATATCTTATTAATATTATATTGTAATACATATATGTATATACCTAATAAAATAATAATTTAAATAATTTTTGTACAAGATAATATATGGCGTAAAATAAAGAAATATTTACGTCTCATAGTCTTTTTTGTATACAATAGCCAGACCATAACAGAGGTTGGGCCATGAGAGCCTTTTGGCTTAGGCCTCAGAGCCTTTTGGCTCAGAGTTGAATTTGGTCAAAGTAGGTGCGGAAAAATTAAGTTGAAATATTATTTTGAGTTCAGAAATAAATTTATTTTAACCAAAGATTTATAAAATATAACAGAAGATTATGCAACGATACAAAAATTATAGTGAAAATTTCAAGTTCCAAAGGAAATTTCAATTGGAATATGTGATGAAATGATATTTTTAAAAAATATTTTTGAAGTAAACTTTGATGTAGAATCATCTCCTGCAAAGTTGCTGCAAAACATTTTAGAAAAAACCTAATTGTATTATTGCCCAATATATCAACAGCTTTGAGAATATTTTTAAGTCTACCCGTCTCCGTTACTTCAGCGGAACGCAATTTCAGTGTGTTGAAAAGGGTTAAAAATTTTAACAGATCTGCAATGAGCCAAGAACAGTTGAATGAGCTATCAATTTTACATATAAATTCAGACATTGCACGAAATATTTACTTTTCAATTATTATAACAGATTTTGCTAACACTAAACCTTGAAAAGCTTATTCGTAATTATTAATTTCATATTTTTTATTGACCTTGGCCCCCTCTCAGCTCTGCAAGGCCCTGACAATAACTATACAATCAACGGCTTAGTTAAATTAATGATTCCAAAAACTGAAGCTTAGTCAAATATGAATAATAAAAACTTAGTGTGCGGATGCGCCCTATTTTCCTTATAGGAATGGGAAAAAAAAAAAAACAGAATAAAATATTAAATGTTAATATTGAAAAATAGTCTTCTGTTATATGCAAACATTCCAAATTGTGTAACATATTTTATATTCAATTATTATCCGACTTTCTGTACAGAACTAAAATATATATAAATGGATTAAATTTCAATTGAAATTAGAGTAATATTTTTTATGTTCACTTTTCTTCAAATCATATTAATATATATTATGGATTATAAATGTATATAGAGCTCAATAAAATCAGGTTAAAAAAATATATAATTGTTGATGAATTTATACACGTGCAGTTACTTATGTATATATACATATTAACATATATATAATATATTATATACATTACCTGCCAATCAGTTTTACTTGTTCTAATTTTAAGAAATTCTTTCTTTATTTCATAATTTATTCTTTAAGATATTTTCACTTGAATAATTTTTTTGGGGTAAATAAATAAATCATTATATGTATCGTATACTTAAGTATATACATAGTACATACATACAAAATTATTATTAATACATAGTTATAAATATGCATTTATAAATGTTATTATATTTTTTAAGTTTAATGAAGTGAATATTGTTAAGAGTAAAAAATATATTTTGAATAAAATATAGGAAAAGTAACCCTTTAATCGATCATCAATCATTTTTGTTCTATACTTCATTTTCAAATTCATTGATTTTGTTAAAAAAAAAAAATCGAAAAAAAAAAATGAATCTTGTTGCAATCGATTTATTGATTGAATTTACAATTTAGACACACCTGATGTATGAATTTTTAAACTGTAATGACATTTAAGTTTTAAAAATAAAGTAAACAATAGAAATTAATCAGTAAAAAATCATTCATTTTCTGATTTTGTCTTTATTCAATTCGTTTATATAAAAAACTAAAAGCAATATATAGATTAAATGGCAATCAATGATCCTATATATATGCGATAAAAAAAAATCAAGTCATACAAATTTTAATTAGTTTTATTATTTTAAAATAAATTCAGATAAAAATTTTTTAAAAATGATCTTTACACCCTTGATAGTAATATAAAATGATGTTCCAGCAAAATCTATTAAATTATCCATTCATTCTGAAATTAAAACAGCCAAAAAAGACAACGAAAATTGATTTAACCCAAATTAACTATGTATGTACAATGAAAATCGATTAAACCAGACACTAGGGAATCTTAATTTCAACAAGTCTTTTTCGTCAGTATCAAAATTATATTAGGGGTATTATATAATTGGTTAATTGTACTTGTTATACAACAAGTTAATTATTATACAGAAATTTTGCAATGTAATGCTTTTAGTTTCAGAAAAAAATTTTCTATTTATTTTTCAAATTTCATTTATTCCTTGTACACAATTCTTTTGGGAGTTTTAAAATAAGTGTACTACAAAATTTAAATTTACATTTAGTATAAATGAAACAAATTTGTATATATAAATAATTTTTATTTTGTTTGAGTTAAAATTTTTAAAAACTCCAGTTCAAATAAGGTTTAAATAAACAATTATAAAATGATAAGGTATTATTATTAGTGTATAGTCAATTATGAACTCACTATATCTATACATGGTTAATCAAATTATCTGCTGATTAATAGGCAACTGGTTCAATACCGGTAATTTAAGTACATATAAAAAAGCTGTAAAGAAAACACATAGTAAAGTATACATGTGGAAAAAAATAAAAGCAGTTCAAAAGACTAAAGGATGTGTTTATAAATAACCTCAGTAATAAGAAAAGCCCAGGTTATGATGGTATTTCCGAGAAAATTATAAAAGAACTGCCAGATGCAGGTTTTCTAAAACTTCAGCATATTATTAACGCTTGCTTCAAATTAAAGTATGTACCTCGTATTTAGAAAATAGCCGAAGTAATTGTTATACCTAAGCAAGGCAAATCTCTAACAGAAGTCACATCTTATCGCCCAATATCTTTACTGCCAATAATGTCAAAGATTTTTGAGAAAATATTGCTGAAAAGGCTTAATTATTAAGCAAAGAAATCTAGTTCCATCACATCAATTTGAATTCAGAAATAACCATTCAACACTAGATCAGGTCCATCGCATAACAGGGATAATAGAAAAAACATTTGAGGAAAAAAAAAGTCTGCTCTGCTGTCTTCTTGGATGTGACCCAGGCATTCGATAAGGTATGGCACGAAGGTCTCAAGTTTAAACTTCACAGAGACCTATCTAGACAATATTTTGAAGTGCTTGACTCATACCTAAGCAATAGATACTTCAGAGTTCGCTATGGAACTGAATACTCAGACCTAAAAGCGATAACAGCAGGTGTTCCGCAGGGAATTGTTCTCGAGCCTGTATTATATCTATTTTTCACAAGAGATTATAATGTTACTACAGCGACATTTGCAGATGATTTTCCGATTCTCGCCGTCGGAAATTGTATTGCTGACGCTACAAATAAATTGCAAAACAAAATAACAACTTGGACGAAAAAATGGCGAATCAAGTAAACGAAACTAAATCAACACATATAAATTTCACGCTCAAAAAGATAGCCAATCTTCCAGTATTCATAAATAACCAAATTATATCTTATGTTAACACTGCCAAATACTTGGATATGAACTTGGATGCTAAGCTAAAGTGTAATGAGCATACAAAGAAAAAAACAGGAGCTAAACATTAAATACAGAAAATTGTACTGGTTACTAGGACGTAAATCCGAGTTCTCAGTAGAAAATAAAATATTGCTATACAAACAGGTATTGAAACCAGTCTGGGCGTACGGTATCCAACTATGGGGCTGTGCAAAAATATCAAATATCAATATACTCCAAACCTTTCAAAACAAAGTACTACGCGGAGTTGTAAATGCCCCCATATATACGGAACAAAGAGCTACATCGGGATCTACAGATCAAATTGGTAACTGAAGAGATCAGAACGTTTGCATACCAGCACTAACAGCGATTGCAGATACATGAGAACGTCAAAATGAAAGCTGTACTGGATGTTGATAACAATATTCGTCGGCTGAAAAGAAGAAAACCACAAGAGTTACTACAATGAGCGATGGAACCATATTTTATATAATATTTTTCCAGTACACGTGAACAAATAAAAAGAAGAAAAAGTTTTTAGTCGATCAAACAGATTGGTGATGACACAAGGAAAGGTGGTTTTAGCCGGTAAGAATCCGGCATGCTGTAGCAGAACACGGGTGCTACAGTATCTCTTGAAGATCTCCACCGACCTACGAAAAAAAAGAAAAAACTTCAAAAGACATACGGAGGACCACTTTAAGTACTCATAAAGCTTCTGAAAAATATGGTTTTCCGAGGACTACCATACAAAACCGTTTTCTTAGAAAAGTAACAAGAGACTATATAAAAAAGAATCTTGATTCAGTTTTATCAAAAATATATGCACAAAGGAAGAAAAACAAGCAATTGTGACATGGTGTAAAAATCTTTGCAAATGTGGTTTTCCTATAAAAAAAAATACAGATTTATTAAACATGGTTCAAAGAATAATAAATAAAGAAGGAAGGAAAATACCATTCAAAAATGGAAGGCTTGGACGAATATGACTAAAAGCATTTTTTCGAAGAAATGAATCGCTTGCCATTAGAGAAGCTGAGAGCATTAGTAAACGTAGGACTGTGGTAAGCGAAGAGGCCATTAAAAATGGTTTATGGAATTAATATTTGCTAAATATAGGTGAACAAAATATTTTCAATGATCCAAATCGCATGCAGGCGAGACTAGTTTCCAAATGTGACCCATTAGAGGAAAAATAATAACACTTAAAGATTGGAAAAATGTTTATTCAATTCAAATGCGTAGAAATATTATATTCTCTGGAGAGATGTAATTGATGCAAAAATAAAAAACAAAATAAAAAATTCAAAAAAGAAAAGAAGAAAAGGCTATAAGAAAAGAAAAGGAAAACAGCTCAAATCAAAACTTAAATCATTTAAAGAAAAATATAAAAGTTGAAGACGAGGAAGATGATTTAAAAAACATTGGATGTAATCAATAATGTTCCAATCGGTTTCATAAAAAATGCACAAATTTACAATAATGTAAGCTTTTAAGTTTTATAATTAATAAGGTTAATACTTAATTACTTAGTATTTTTTTTATTTATGTAATTTAAAATAAATAATTTTAGATATATGTACATATGTACTTATAAGTTTATATTTGTGACACTATGAAGTTTTAAAGAGATGCTATTTATTGTTTTGAACTGTATGAGAAAATTACAAAAGTATTAAATTTTGATTTTAAAATAGTAAATTAAACCTTATACCTAAAATTGTTTTGGTTAAATTTTATTATTTTAAATTGGATACTAAATATTTGTTGGCCGAATACTAAATTTTACTGGCCACTAACTAAAAAATCTGTCGAATTTTAAAATTAACGTAATATAGTAGCTTTAATATAGCAAAGTGAATCGAAAAAATCCCTTAAGTGGCCGGATACTAATGCTTTTACTATAAGAACTAAAAACTTTTACTATAAAAACTAAGAAAAAAAATTTTTTAAGACTTTTTTTCTGAATTAAAGAAAAGCTAAAAGTTAAAAAAAGAACCGGTATGTTTTTAAAACCATGTGGTAGAAAAATTCCAAGAACGTAAATCAAAGAAAAATAATACATAATGTATTATTACTCTAAAATCATAAAATTACAATCTAAAATTTTTATCTTTTAATTTTTTAATATACTAAAACCAATTTTCTTCAATATTATCTTATTATTTTTATTACCTCATATTAGAATGTTTTTGTTTTATTTTTTTGCAATAATTCTATAATTTCAATTGTTATAAACATATTGTCATTTTAATCATATAGAATTGATGTAGAATACAATAAGAACACAATAGAAGACAATGTACTCGTATTGAATTACATAAAATCGCGTTAACGTAAACCAAAATAAAGTAAACAGAAAAAAAAAAAAAAAAAAACAAAAAATAATTTTAACCCCTACTGTGATGAAAATTGTTTTTACAAAAATATCAAGGGGTAACAATGTATTACTCGTATATTTTGTATTCCTTATATAGATTCTTTATATTTTACATTAAAAAAAAAAAACTTTTTTTTTGCAATTTACTTTACTTATATAATTTTAAAAATTATAATTTTAAAAATGCAGAAAAACTGGGAAATTAAATTAAAACATTTGTTATGGTTAAGTTAAGTTTTATTTCGTTGAACAAAATGCTTTTTTAAAATATTAACTAATAAGACGTATGTAATAATAAATGTATGTATACATATAAATAAATTTATTTATATCTATAGAAGTTATTTTATTTCTTAACTTGAATAATTGAAAATTTTGTCTAGAGCAAAAATAATATAACATAAGGATTCTATTTATGATATGTGATTTAGTTAACAACCTCATAATTGTATTTAAAATTCAAATAAATGATAATTAATAAAAGTAAATTTATATTAATCTCTGTTACTATACATATATGCATATTTATATATAGAAGGATTATATGGTATTAGAAGCGTTATTGATTGACTTTAATGGTGCAATCGACTTAATTTGATTGAATGAACTATTTTATATATATACTTTAAATAATGAAATTTTCCTATATCTACACAATAAAATTATGCTATAATTAGGCTGCAATGTTTTGTCTTTTCTGATGTTTTAATTGAATGACATTTCAGTAAAAGGATAGAAAATATTAATACTTTGCCGTACTTATATAGTTACAATAATAATATTAAAAGATTTTATACTGAATTCCTGGAAAAGTAAAACCCTTTTACGACAAAAGACCCCACTTCAAAAAACCCTATATAAAATCCTCTAAAACCAAATACCCTACAACGAATCTATTCGAAGAAAGTTAGCAACCTTCAAAAGTTTTAGTATAAAAAACAAAAAAAATAAAATTTCAATTAGTGCACTTTAAAATTAAAATGTTTTTCAGTTGAGAATATATGAATAAAATTTGTTCTTTTAAATCCCCCTAATTTAGAATCTCGCATATATACATACGTATATGTACATACTTACTCTGGAAAAAGGGAATACCCTGATTTTGAAATTCTGTAAAAGGTGTAAAATTCTGGTTTTATAACCAACTATAATTATTTATTTTACATATTATATTTAAACATATAATGGAATCCCCAAACTCCATCTAAACAAATTATTAAAATCCTGATTTTAAATCCAAATTTAAAATCCCTTCTAATTCTTAAATCTCTTAGACAAGTCTTTTGACGCATGGTTTTTTTTTATCCATATGTGATTTTATATATGATCTTTTGTCGTTGGAAATTTTTGTCATATACATTTTTGAAATTGAAAAAGGATGTTATGTTCCAATATTAAAACAACTTGGAACAATTTAAAAATACGACAAAATAATACTATTATTGAAACGAAAAATAAAGTTAGGATTACATTTTATTAAATTTATTTATTTTCATGATAATAATATTCAAATATATAAATCTCATAAATTTAATCTAATTAAAATCTGTCGTAAAAACACAACTAATATATAAACTACTAAAAGATGAAATCAACAGGTCAAGAGAAAAGAAAAAGAGCAACTATTATTGGTGGCTTCAAACAAAAATATTTTTAACTATTAAAAAGTTAAGATCACTCACTACATTTTAAGACATAAAATATAAAAATATGAAGGAAATTATTATTTAAATTATAGAAAAAAAATTTACAATTGAATAAAATAAATATAAAACTTATTTAAAAATTTAAAAATTAAAAATTTCAAGCTTATGCTGGTTTCATTACTTCAGTAAATTAGTTCCGCACTCATATACGCGTGCATGTTTTTTATATGAAAATTTAAATGTTCTTATTATTTAAATTTAATGCGATATTTTTTCTCAAGTGTCATTTTTATGACATATTCATCAAAAAACATTAATTGAAACTGAGTAATTATTTTCTTTTCTGTAAAGAAAGTAAATTTAAAAAGAGTGAATTTAAAAAGAAATATTCTGAAACAATGAATCATCAGTCCGATAATTCACTTTTAGAAAAATAGTGCAGAACTAATTTACCGAAGCAATGAATTAAGCATTAGAGTATTTGCAATATTTATAAATTAGTTAGGAATGAGGAAATGATATAAATATGTCGAAATTTTTCTTTATTAAAAACTTAGGCCGTGTCCGAAACTATCGGACTTCGCACTAAATACTAGCTAATCGCACGAAATTAATACCGAAAACTTCCGAAAATTAATTACCGAAAAACTCCTTAAAGAGTAATACATGTAAGAGAGTGCGTAGTGTCTAAAGTGCTAGTGCGATAGTTTCGGAAAGTGCCTTAAAGTAAAAGCAGATAAAATTATGAATTTACACTACTTCTAAACTGACAAAAAAAAAAAAAAATAATTAACTAATCTAAAAAAACTCTATTTGTATTTAAAAATTTCTTAATTTTAATTCATCCTTTATATAATGTCACAGCTAAAATTTATAAAATAAAATTTAAAATAAAAGAAGGAAATTATTATAGGTACAGTAATTTTTGTTAAAAAATTTAAGGTTTTTTTTTCATAAGAAAATGTTTAAAATCTATAAGATGCCATTAAAGAGATTTAAACACACTGTGTACATATATATCATCCAAGTACATAGTCCTCTCTTAATATACATAAACTTGTTTCCTTAATAAAAAGATCTAGCCTATTTGTAGCTGTAATTGACACTCGTATCAAATCATAAGTTAAAATTCCCAGTTCCTCAATATACTGGAGAGGAAGTGGAAGAAAAAACACTTTACCTATGGATGCTTGTGTTCAATTTTAGCTTTATTTCGTTGTATGGTTTTTGCCAAAACAATCCCATTGATTTTTTTATAAATATCCTTATCTCATAATGATCAAAATGACCACCATTTCGACCTTACATAATTTTAACCTTAATAAATTTTTTTAATTACTTTTCTGAAAAATCATATACTAATAAATAAATAAAGCACGTTTTTTAAACCACCTTTAAAATTTTAATTGACTAGAATTATGGCAAAAATATTTTATTTTCTTTAATTCCCACGCTTTACCAATAACCAGACGTGGGAACATATTTTTTTTTTTTATTTTCATAGAAATAACTTTATAATTTCACAAAGAAAAATCAAAAATTTTTAATCTATTCATTCACCATTAACCATACAATCTATAAAAGAAAAACAAAAAAAAAACACATCAAAAGTGAATAAATACAACAATAATATACAAAAATCAAAAAAAAGGGGGTGAAAAAAAAAATACAAAACGATTATAAAAATTTTTTTAAAAACATATTTTATGAATACTTAAATTACTCCTATATGAATTTTCTACTATAAATTTACACATCCGCATCCATACATATGTACATTCATTCATACATGATACATCTAACATGAACAATATTATTTTATTTATAATTTGCTACTATGTATAGAAATTACTTTATTTGTTACCCTCTCTCTCACGATGATTGTTTTTTTACTACTCCTGACTCCTGAGAAATTAAAATTTCCCATAAGAAAAAAACAAAATCCAATATAGGGGTGAAATGTACAAACTACAAACCAAAATAAAAACAAAAAAAAATTTCAAAGGGATTTTATATAATAATACATATTATAATACTTGTACCGTTAAGCAGAAGAATCCTTCTGAATAAAATAATATTTCTATATAAAAAATGTACATGTTTATGTCCGTATGAATGTATGTATGCATACATGAATTTATTTTTAATTTCCATGAAAAATTAAATATCAAGAACTCAAGAAGGTAAAAAGGTTATTGATGAAGGAAGAGAGAAACAAAGAAGGGAGTAAAAAAATGAGAACATAGGAAAAAGAGAAAGACAATAACGTAAATATGATAAAAGGGATATTCCTTATTTTATTCCCATTAGAATTATTTTTATTATATTTTGTTATTTTTCTTTTTTGTTTTTGTGTTTTTGTTTTGAAAGTGAATCTTATGTACACAATAAAAAGCGTGGGATAGTAAAAAATAAAATTTCACTTTTTTTTTTTTTATTTTCCTAAATACTCAATGCCGTTATATTGACATGTTTAACTGTATATACATACCAACTAAAAACAATATTGTGCCATTCAAGGATATTTAAATAAAAAATCAAAAAACAACAACAAAATCAAAAAAAAAAAAAAAAAAAAGAAACAATTTGACAATAACAGTGCAGTCATAAAGTGATGGTGTGGTTGTACAACAATAGGGAAGACAAAAAAAAAAAAAATTGGTTTTTATGAAAAGTGAATTTCAGGTGATGAATTAAATCATGAAAAAACAAAAACCAAAGAGAAATAAAATAACACCCTACTCAGTCGTATTTAATAAAGAATTATAATATAATATGTAGTATTATATACATTACATATATGTAAATACATATGTAGGTATATACTATAATATGTATTAATTTAATTTGTATGCATTAAATGTTTTTATGGGTTAATAGTGAATTTGGTTTTTTTGGTTTTTTTTTAAAGAGCTGATAACTTTTTGATATTTTGATGGGAATAAATTATTTAATAATGGTGGGAAAATATTGATATATATAATTGTTGATTGTTAAGAGATATTTTGTTTCAATAATGGTTATTGTTATTATGATTAATTTTTGATATAAATTAGGGTTTAGTATAAGTACATACGATGTATGTTTTAAGTAGTAATTAAATAGCAGGTTTTAATTATAAGACTTACCTAATTATTCAAATTTAATTATTTAAAATATTTTGATATATGTACATATATTAATATATACCTAATATATAGAGTAATATAATATTTGCTCTATGTTAATATGATTAAAGTAATTTTATTGCAAAAAAAATGCTTCCAAATTTTAGGGGTGGCTTAGTAAAACTTTTAATAATTAAAATGTAATGTAGTTTTTTTTCTTTTTTTGGAAACTTTGTGGACATGTACACATATTCTCTCAATGGGATTTTATAATATATCCATACACATAAGAACACGAGAAATTATTTCCATATTTAAAAAAAAAAACATTTTTCCATTTAAAAAAAATTTTCATCTTTCTAAAGAATAGATAGAAAATATCATCTAAATCTAAAAAAAAAAATTGAAAAGAAGCAATACATATACATCCATTATGGATAATAATAAGATTTGAAAAAAAAATTTTATTTCAAAGCAAAAAAGATTAGCTTGTGACCTAAAAAGCGGAAGATGCGCGTGAAAACTTACTTCATTTCACTTGCATTATGCAGAAACATTAAATTAAGCAGAATTATTATGGTCGAATAAAAGCATGAACGGAAAAATTTTGACAGTTATCAATTGTCATTTTTATGCTTATGGGCACTTAATGGCAAACTTAATTAATTCTAATATGTATATGTCTTTTAAAATGTGTTTCGTTCTTTATATGGTCCTCTAATTTTTCATAATATTTCTTTTACTTCTTTCTATTATAATACATTATAGGTATACCAATTTTAAATAAATTTTACCTAAATTTTAAAACATTAGTAAAATTTTTGTAAGTTGTGTGTTTTAAATAGTTAACAATTCAGCTTTAAAATAGTCTAAATGCAAATTATAAAAGGGAGTCCATCAAAATAAAGCAAAACAAAACCCAATAATACAAAATCGCAAAAAAGAAAGAATCCCAAAAAAAATTGCAATAAAAACAAATACCGCAGTAAAAAGAATCCGAAATTTAAAAATTCAAAGTTACAAATCCCAATAAATATATTAAAAATATGTAAACAAAATAACAATCATAATGTTATTGATTATTTTTAATTTTTAAATGCATATAAATGAACTATTTTAGACGCTTTGTTGTTGAAAATTTTATGTAACAAAATTATTAAGGAGGATTTTACAATTCCTTACAAAATCAAGGTTTCAATAATTTGTTTAGCGGGGGTTTGGATATACAATCAAGACATTTTAAATAGGAAATATTTTTTCTTGGGATGTATACCTGAATTTTTGGAATTTTATGTAACAAAATTAATTCGGAGACTTTTACAGTTCCTAATTACAAAATCAGGGTTTCAATAATTTGGTTAGCGGGGTTTTAGGTACAAGGGACATTTTAAATTGGAAATATTTTTTCTTTGGGATTTTCTACACTTGGATTTTTACGATTATGTACATTTGCAATTTTATTTCGGATTTTGATTTTGGGACATGGATATGGCTGGAGTCCCAACCGAATTTAAAATAATAAAATTTTGTTATTTTTTTATTTTTCTTTAAATAAAAATAATAAGAGAACATCTAAACACAAAAATAAACATATATACATATAATATGTATTTTTAAAATGATTAATATAAATTAATTTTTTTCAAATGATTATAAATATATTACAATAAAAATTAATATTAAATTCGTGCATGTTAAAATAAATAATTTATAAGAAAAAAACATATTTTTGTTTACTTATCAAACAGCAAACTACCGTCAAAACTATGTCTAAATATATAAAGGACGATACATTACGAAGGACAAATATAAATATTAAATTTAATTAAGTTTGTCCTTATAAGTGTAATATATATTTATTTGAAAATCAAAAGACATTAATAGAATATATAGTATTACAAAAAAACAAAAAAAAAAAAAAAATCAAAATCACGTGTTTTAACTTCAATAAACTTAAATATATAATTTCAATTATATGTTTATACATATATGTACATATAATGTAATATGTATGTACACCTCCTATTTCAAACGTATATAAATATGTACATGCATGGAATTTTATTTATTCACTATTTATTTCATTTTTTGATATATTTACTTATTTTTCTTAGTAATTCAATTTTGTGTTTTTCTTTTTGTTTTTGGTTTTTTTCTTGTATTTAAGTTAGAAAATCCGTTTTTTATTAAAAATAGAAAGAAAAATATTTTTAGATATTATTTATTTTTTATTTAACAAATAATTATTTATATACTTAAATATATATGTATGTATGTATTTAAAAAAATTATATATCAACAATAAAGAAAAACAAAAAATTAATTAACTCGATTTGTTTTTTAATTTTTTTTTTTTTTGGTTTCATTTTAGATTATCCATTTCTAGAATTTTATATTTTCGTTAAAGTCCTTACAAAAATAACAGGCAAAAAAAAAAAAAAAACTAAAATTGGTTATAATGGAAATCTTTGACACGTGACTTGATTTGTTCGTCATTCTTTATTCTTTTCTTTGTTTTGTTTTTGTTCTGGATCTTTCATAAATGAAAATTTATGTTTATAGGTTGAAATTTTGGTTTTTGCTTAATATTATATATATATGTATGTATGTATATACATGTATATATATTTTTTTTATTTTTTTAATTTTTTATTAAATAAATGATATGAATATTATTTTTTTTTTCTACTTTACCTAAAATTAAATATTATATTTGTTATATATATATATATATATATAAGGGTTTTAAAATGAAATAAATGGTTTATGGCTGGTTAAATTTTATATTCTATCAATATATAATATATGTATGTATGCATATAAAGATATTAAGTGCATAAAGCACATAATAATATATATATACATATATGTATGTATGTATGAATTAAATTTTTTTTTTGAAGTTCAAAGAACTTTAAATATATTTACTGTTTATCTTTATATTATATATAATTTACATAATATACTTATGACATGTATATAGTTATAATATGCGTACAATGTCTAGTTACCGTCGTTGTCAAATTTCAAAAATTATTTTTGAACAGTATCTATATAATAGGAAACTGAAGAAATTTTAAAAAGCGTACTTTTTAAATTAAATCAAAGATGTTTCGATCTATAGATTCGATTATAGTTTCGATTATAGATTATAGTTTCGATATATAGGTACTATTTTATCAATTGTAACAAAATTTACGAAATAAAAGTTAAAAATCACCAAGAACATAATCTCCAAAAAATTTTAAAACAGTAATCATAATAATAAGAAATTGAACAACCATACAACTAAGTACTATAGACAACTTTGTTGTTGTAGAAATTAAAAAAACAAAACGAGAAACAGTGTAGAGTACAGACTGTGTTAAATCAAGGATACCCGTACGAATATATGCTGTTACAGTGTTACCATAACATTTATTTATCTTTCACAAAGTTTGAGATATCTGACTTAATAATGTTCCTACATCGAAATATATTTATCTAAATTTTGAAGTTGTATGAGAGCTATTCGAAACCGTTGACCTGAACTAACCAAATTCACAGAAGTTATTGTCATAAAAATTGATCATGTTTTATATAGAAGCGGTTCTCATTCTATTTTTATGGCGACCTACTTATGGTAAAAAACAAGCAACTCACAGTAAAAAACAAAAGTATGAGTTGTATATATTCACTTGGCAAACTAGACTAGATATGTATTATGCGAAGTGCATAATAAATTTGGTTTTTGTTATTTGAAATTTGGCATCATAATATTTAATCTGTAAATGATAGACATTTAAAACCCTTTTACTCAATTATTTACCAACCGACTTTTATTTTTTTTTTGTTTTAAATGATAAATATTCAGTACAGCTATCTTACAATATCAATATTTTTCAAAAATTGCTAATTAAAACACCTCGAATTTCGAGGGGCGGGCGAGTACTAGTTATTATTTTAATTTGAAATTTGACAACTAAAAAATTTTATAAAAAAAAAAATTGTCAAAACATTTTTTGGATTTTGATTGTAAAACATTTAATAAAGCATTTAAAGGTAAAATACGAACAATATCATATATGTACATATATATAGAAACTAATATTTATTTATTAACAAATTATAGTCGCTGTTCCAAAATGGACAATTGGTAATTAGGAATTGTGAAAAACCTCCAACTGGAGAAGTCCTGTATGCGCTGTAATATATAAATATTCGTATATATATATAAATATATATAAATATATAAATGGTGAACAACGACCAATTTGTATTTTATGCAAAAAAATTTAAGTAAATGAAAACATTTTCGCGACCCGATTTTAAAAACTCACTACCCAGTTTTGGGTCACGGACAACCAGATGAGTATCGCTGGTATATAGATAAATCCATCCAAAATTCATTTCTGTGCAAGAATATACATACATATATACTTTGCCATATCTAGCTCGTTTCTTTTAAGGTGTAACAAATGTAATGGCAAATTTATTATAACCTTCACACATCTCAATTTTTACACAATATATGACACTGGCGAATATAAAAATCTGATATAAATTTATTCCTAAATTTAATTTATGTACATTTTTCATTTTTTCATATTAAAATATTTTTAATAACAAATGATAAATTTTCAAATTGCCTGTATAATATAAAACAACATACGAGTAATTCAAGTGTACTCAAATTAAAGTGTTAACCTAGTATTTAATAACAGTTAATTTAAAAAAAAAAAAAAAAATTTTCTGGCAAAGAAGTGAACAATTTTTTAAATAATTATTGTTTTTTCTTTTTGGTTTAAAGAAATATAAAGAAAAAAATCTCATACTTTTATTTCCGATTGTTTTAATAATTGGGCTTGTAATAAGCATAATGTATACCTTAGATATATCGTAAAAAAAAGCCAGTATATAAATGCTGATGAGAAATCGAGATATATGTATGTTCTATATAAGAATAATCTTGAGATACATAGAATTACATATACATAGAATTGATTTGAAGAATTTTACCCACAAATTACAATATTGATACTTAAGTTACCATGTCTAATGTTGAGTTGTTATACTCTATTTACAATCAATAAAATTCTTCATGTTTTTATTATTACTTATCTTATTTAAATGTTTATCTTATGTTATAAGTTATAATATAAAGAGTTATGAATTAAAATTGGTTGTTTATATTAGATAAATAAAAATTATATTATATGTATGTATACATTTATGTTTCTATTTTCCTATAGTAAAATATTATATTTACTTTAAATTGAAATTGAATGATATAGTTTAATCAGATATATAGAAAAGTTTACAAATTGATCGTATGGTTAAATGAAAAAAATAAGGCAGAATGTAAACTAATGGTTTTTCAAAGCGCACATTTCCAAACGACTTACACCAAAATTTAAAAACTTTTATTAGAATTTCATATAATAAGAAAAAAATGTGAAAAATAAAGAGATACTTTCTCAATTTTAAGGGAACTCTACATAATTAAGAAAAACCATTAACACATGTAAAATTATAAAGTTACATAGTAAATTTTCAATTTTTGAGGCCTAATAGCTCTACAGGGGGGTGGTACAAAAAAAATTTCTGAGAAAACTTATACTAATTCTAAAAGTTCCTTCAAAATTTCAAGTCAAGAGCGTGCCGGAGTTATGAAGGAAGAAAAACCATGCAAAATTTGGATTTCACATAACGGTAAATTTAAATACTAAATTTAAAAGAAATGTATCATTTTAAATTTAAAATGATTTATAAAGGTAAAAAAAGGTCCTGTCGAATGCCGTTTTTAAATTGACAAAATGTTAAACAGTACATGCGATATACACATTTAAAAATGGGACTTTTTTAAAATTTGAAGGATTGTAGCTCCGCAATGGATGAGACTATATGAAATAGTTGTTCTATGAAATATGTTGTCCACATTACTTTTTTTATAAGATCTACTCATAGTTAAAATTTCTTTGCTTTCTCTTTAACGGTGTAGAAGTTTTATAAACAGACAGACAAACGGACGAACGGACAGATTAAAACCAATAGGCACTTTTTTTCAAATTTTTTTTTGGAAATGTGCTAAAAACTAATCAAAGAACTTTTACCATGAAATTTAAAACTATATACCTATAGATGATTGAAATAAGAAGTCGGAACTCTATCCACGCTTATATGCTTTTTCAGTCGATTTATATATGAAATATGTATCTAAACATTTGTATAGAGTATAGTATAGACCATACATATTTTATATCAAAAATGTATACGGAGCGGGTCACAATCCTACACGCCAAAATCAACCTGCGACAAAATCTTGCTTTTTTTTTTATCTTGCATTACAAAATCTATCTTTCTAAAATCTTGCATTACAAAATCTTTCACGGACAAAATCTTGCAAAATATTTTTAAAGAAATAGATTATGGCTTTGTTTTTAAGGTATGTATAAACAAAATAGTTAAGGAGGATTTTAGTGTTGGATTCAAAAGCAGGGTTAATACGCCTTTTCCAGAATATTTATATATAAGAATATGTGACTTTCTGAATTAATTACATGCAAGATTTTGTCCTAGTAGATTTTGGAAAAAGGATTTTCGAAAGCAAGATTTTGTATTCAAAATTTTGTCACGTTAGATTTTGACGTAAATGATAATGTAGCAAAATCCAAATGTATATTTTTTTTATAATATTAATATAAACTTTTCAATCAATCAATAATTTATATTTATATGAATATTATAAAACCAATTAATAATTTTCATAATATTTCGACGATTACAATTTATTATACCTATTGCAAAAATAAAAATTTCTCCCTTTTCTTTAAAAATTATTGAAGCATAAATTTAATCAAAATTTCAAGGTCAGTTTTGATTTAAAATATTATTATTTTGCCCTCTATATATATATGTGTATAGATTATATGTAGATACTTGTAGTCTGACAAAAAAAGATAATTTTTTATTTAAATTAAATTTAAATTTATTTCGTATTATATTATGTACTTCTCATTTCACAATTTTCATAAATTGACCAAAAAATAATAGTAGATATTTTGTTTCGAATTTATACGAGTTTATATTATATAATATTTATCATGTATTAATTCATAATAAATGTAGTTCTATATAAGTATGTACATATGTATATATACAAAAAATACAATACCATGTATATTTTTAGGAATTTATAATAAAAGAATAATAATAATAATAATAATTTTATAAAAAAAAAAATTCTATAAAAATATTAGGATAATTTTTTTCTTGTATTTTATTTCAATTTTAAAAAAATCAGGATACTTATTCTTATTTTTACACCCTATAAATAAGATATTAATGTTGTAAGACAACCGAAAAAAACGATTTTTTTTTTTTTTTTCAAATCAACACGTGATCAATAGATCTTAAAAGTAAAATACATAAATCTATGTAGTACTTAAATATATATATATCATATAGGTATTATATGTATATACTATATAACATATACATATATTTAAATGTTTTATATATATATATATATAATAATGCATGTTTAAGTATATATAAAGAGTTCTCAACCCTAAGAAAAAACATATTTTTTTGTTTTATAAGTGTTACTGACATGTTCTTTTCTTTTATTTTATAATTTTTTTTTTTTTTTTTTCAAACTTAAAATGGAAGAAAATAAAATTTCCTTAAAAATGATTGGCGATTAAATAACGTTTATAAATAAATTTTTGATTTTTTCTTTTAACTTTCATTTTAAGAGTAAATTTTACATACCCTTTTTATTTGAATAATTTTAAGTATTAGGGTTAGGTATTAATTTATTTTTCAATTTTTTCATCAAAACTTTAGAAGTATAAAAAGTAAGTAGTATGAAAAAACACTGTTCAAGACAATATTGATAATTTTAACCATTTTATTTAATTTTAAAATTTTTCAAAATATAAATTTAAAATTTTAATAAAACAAAATAATTATAAAACTTTTATTTCAATTTCAAAAAAAAAAAAAAAAAGGCATTCATTGCGGACGATTTGTACATTTCTTGTTATGATAATATTTCTAGAATTATTGGTTGGATCCACACGGGTCTTTTTGAATCGGATTCTTAACTGTTATTTATTTCCAAATGTTCATTTTTATATATGCATATTTCAAAATAAATTTTGAAGTGAGAAGTATAAAAAAAAACTCATTTTTGTTATTCGTTTTTTTTTTTTGGGTAGATACAGAAAATTTTTCTGACCCTGATAAAAAATTTTAATTCGATTTTTTTTTTTTTTGCATTTATGGCTTCTGGTATGCCACATTTTGGATTCAAAAAAGAAAAATAGAATCCCTACCGCTATAAAATTTGTTTATTAGAAAGAGCGAATGAGGCATAAGATAAAAATTGGTTTAGAGAAGAACCGTGTGAAAAGACGGATTGTATTAAAAAAAAAATCAAATTAAACCTTTAATATGAAAACTATCAAAATGCATCGTCTTTTTTATTTAATTTTTTGTGTAAGGCTCTAGCAGATTTAGTCGAAAAATCTTTTGGTCGAAAAATTTTACTGTCGTTCAAGTTGAAAATCAAATGATTATAAAACAAGTGTGCTAAATATTTTTTTTTGAATTTGAAAACATCAAATAACAGGAAATTTTTAATATGTATTATTCAAAAATATATAGATATGTATAAATCAAAAAATACAATATACATACATATATAATTTTTAATTTTGTTAAATTTTCAACCCTCCTGAATCTTCCAACACCACTTTTAAAGCTTAGCCTTTGTAACTTTGAAAAAATATCTTTATACCAAATAAGCATAAGTACAAACAAAATTAGTGCATTTTAACTGTTTTATTAAATTAGTGCATTTTAACTGTTTTATTAAATTAGTGCATTTTAAAGTATTAAAGGTCAAATATAAAAATTTACAATTTTTATACATCTTTGACATTTGTGCAAAATTTTTTAAAGGTAAAATAGAAAAATTAAAGTTTATAATTAAAAGTATTAAGATATTTTTCTTAAAACTGGAAAAAGTAGTTTTGAAAAGAAAAATTTTAACAAAAACTAAGTTTGTTATGAAAAATTAATCAGAATAAATATTAAATTCCTTTCTATTGACGTTTTGGTAATATGCTCTTTTTAAAATCCTTAGTTTTACATGTCACCTTGCTTTTTTCTTTTTTGATTCTAACCCATGGGCCATGACCAACATTTTCTTTTTTTTCAAAAAAATTAACTCTTTCACAAATGTTTTATTATTTTATATTTCTCATATTCAAAAATTGTTTTTTCTCAATTAGTGTTCAATATCCAAAAAGTTTTATAAATTCGAAATTATCCTTTCTATACACTCAGTTCACTAAAATTTTTAACACAAATTGCAGAAGTCAATAACAGACAAAAGTTTTCAGTATCGAAAACTTTAGTTAGATTTTCGTCCTTTCTTAAAAAAAAGTTATTAAGAAACTCATTTAAAAAACAAACTTTTTAAAAAGTTTTAAATTTCAAAACAAAAAAATTCTTTTAATTGTTTTTAATAGCAAATAAAAAAAAGAAAAAAGAAAACGATAAAAGACAACAAAAACTTACCTTTTGCATGTAAATTTTTTAAATGTTCCACTGTTAATTGTAAAATTTCAGCTTTTTCTAATTTTGTTGAACCTTGTTTTTCATAAGCTGATGGTACTAAACGTTTTAATTCAGACAATGAATTATTTATTCTATCACGACGTTTTTTTTCAATAACACCACGTCTTTTTTTACGATTTAATAATTGACAGTTACCAACAGCGGCTCCTGGTGAATTTCTATAAAAATTTAAAAACAAAATATAAATAAAAGAAAGGAATAATATTGTTTTATCTGTTTTTTTTTTGTTGTTGTTGTTTTTTCTTTGATATTAATTATTTATATGTACATATATAATATTTAATTTTAAAAGATAGAATTTCATTAATCATTATATCGTTTGTACATATTATGTACCCATTCATACTTACATATATGTAAATATTTTGTACAATCAAATGCCAGAAGTTTTCTTAATCCTTTGCTTTACGACTTCATCTTTTGAAGATAAAACAAAGAAAATTATTCACTTTTTAATATTTTTTTTTTTTTGTTTTTTTTTGAAATATAACAAATAAGTGCATACTCGTCATACACATATATGACGTATATATACACATAACATAACATTATTATGTTAGTCATATAATCCATCAACAAAACAATTCATTTATTTTGTCAAATTGTAATTAATATTGTTGAAAAATTTTTCAAAATGAAACTGATTATTAACATAATGGTTATGAAAGTGAATGTGATGATTAAAAGTTACATGACTAATTTTTTTGTAAGCTTTGGTTTATTTACAAGTTTTTGAATTAAAGCATGTATTTTTAATGCGTGTATAGTTTTTGAATTTAACATCGTGTGAGTCGACTCGGCTTTACTAGATTTACAAAGAATTGTAAGCTTTATATATATTACGTTTTTGATTAACAAATGTTATAATAATAATTTATCGTCATCGCCATTTACGAGTTTTGGTCAATATTTTAACACACTGCTCATATACATATACTTAAAAGTATCGTAAACTTACGTTATTTAAGTAAATTTTAAAGTAAATAGATTTATTTTTTTTTTTTAGCATGATCAAATGTACGGGAACTGACATTGTATACAAAAAATTATCTTTTAAAATTAAAACATATATTTAATATAAAAGAATTGATTAATATATACATATTTAGTTAATTGATTAATTCTAATTAATCAATTTTAATTAAAATTAAAATTAAAATTAAATTAAATTAAATCCAGTATGGGTAATTTTTATTTAATTATTAAACATTAATTTATTTTAATATTTGTATAATAAAAATTTATTGTTAACTTTTAAATTTCTTTATTTTAAATTACCGTTTATTTATATAGGTATATACATAAAAAATATATTTGTACATATATAAAAAAAATTTTGGTATATACATATACATATTTAAATATATTTTTTTTTTAAATATCAGTTTATTTAAATTCACTAATCATTTTATTTAAATTAAACAACTGCGTGATTTATCATAGCACTTAAAATAGTTAATTTTATTTAAGTCACTGTTTGAAAAAAAAATTTTTTTTTAACTAATTTTTTTCTTTAATTATTTTTAATTTTTTTTTGTTTTAAAATTTTTTTAATTAATTAATATGTTGTGATTATTGCCACTAACTTTTTAAAAAATTCATATTCCAAAAAGAATTTTTTTTTTTGTTTTTTTTTTTGGATAATATTATTAATAATAAATAATGATTTTTTATTTACTTACTGTTCTTTAGAAGATTCTTCTGAATATAATTCATCTCCATCACTTTCAGAATAACCACGTTTTAAACCGCGATTACTACTATGAATCCATGTTTCTTGATGATTTGGTGCCGTTGAATATCCCCAATGAACTGAATGATCCATTTTTAAAATAAATATAATATTTTTTAAAAATATATTTTTTTTTAGTTCTAGAAAACTATATACTTTTAATCTAGACTTCCTTAAGCACGTGACTTATCGCGTGTGCAAACGTCGTTCGACTGACGAAATAAAACTATCATTTCTGCATACGTTAAATTTACCCTCATATAATATATCTTCAAATAAATATAATATTATTTTCTATTCAACTATACACATATAATAATCTATCCTGTTTTATTCTCCAGAAAAATTTATATATATATATATATTTATAGTGAATCCTGTTTTCACTTACAGTTTTTATATACAAAATAAATAACAAGGTTTGGTTAAAAAAAAAAAAAAAAGAAAAAATTCATATAGGACTCATACTGTGTTTAACACAAATAAATGCTTGAATGAATGACTGAACGGATAAATGAATGAATGAATTGTTGAGATACGGAAAATATTTACTTCCCACACTTTACACTCACAAATACATTTAAAATACCATATATATATTTATTTAATAAATGAATTATATAAAAACAAAAACAAAAAAAAAATATATGAAAAGAAAGGGTGAATGAAAATTCAAGTGATCGCTTCTGTAAAGGATATACATATTATCATCATTCGCAATATTTTATTATATTTGTATTGGTGTTAAGTTACCATGTCACTTATATAGTAAATAAGTAATATGTATTTTATTAATGTAGGTAATACGGAAATATATTTTAGTTTATTCTTTTTGTTTTTCATGTTTTTTTTTTTTTTTTATGATAAAAACAACCCATATTTTATTGTGAATTTAAGATAAATATTATTCAATTAATATTTCAAATATTTGTTTTTATCGATGTTAATCAAAACGAAAAATTAATTTTTATTTTTATTATTAAGATTTACCTAATTAAATAATGATGTTTGAATTTTGAACACCTTATTTTTAGTACAAATCATTTAAAATCATTAATTATTATAGTTTATTTGTCCTTTGTAAAATTAATTGTTTTTTATTATGCGGTCTTTTGATTTCACAGTAATTTAATTAATTTTTTTTTGTTATCAATTCTTAAAGATGAAAATATTTCGGTTTTTTTTTTGTATTCGATATGAATGTTAATATGCTGAAATATTTTAAGAGTATATAATGGTTTTTTTAAAATTTGATATCATTTTTCGATGTAAGTTTTTTTTTTTTTTAAAGTTTATAAGAAGTGAAGGGCCACCACAACGTTTCTTTTTGTTGAATTAGATTGTTAAAAAGACATAACATAAAATTTATATATAGGTATTAGAGTTTATGGCAAATTATTAAAATTTTTCTATTATGAAGATATTTTCATTTCAGGGTCAATAAATTCGAGTACTTTATCGCAATTTTTTAGCAGATGATAAAAACGAGTATATATGTATATATATTTAACTGTAATGTAATTTTTGAAATTTCAAAAACATATTTATTTCCAGTAAGAAAACTTTATATTGACAGTTTAGCTTTAATTAGCCCTTTAAGAAGTCGGTTTTTGTTACAGTGGATTTTACCGTAGGCCATTTAATGTTTCTTAATAATTAATATTTAATAAAGAACTTTTTAGTGAAGAAGGAACCGAAGTACATATATGAAATTTGAATGGATTACAAGTATACGATTTTCAGTCTTATTAAGATTCTTCCATAATCTGTATTTGTTATACAACAGCAATATAATACAGTAAGTTACAGTAACATCTGTGAGTTACTATATACTAATTGATTTGCGTGTAATTAAATAATTCTGGGTAACTTTAGAATAAACCAATATATACATATATTTCCATTTTCTTGTTAGTAAACTGCATTTCTTTAGGATATATACACTTAAATTTTATATAATTTTGTTACAAATTACCATCCCCTTTCAAATATATAATATATTAAAATTAAAGACAAAAACCCAATTTAAAACTGTTAACGCATTCTTGTAATATATTTTATAAGTTATTTTTAATACCTTAAAAACATTTCAGAATCTTATATTCATATATATATACATATATATTATATATATATATATGTATATAATAATATATATATATATATAATATTTATATTTTAAGAATTTATTATTGTATTCCACTTCAATGAAAATATAAGCAGAAAATATATAACAATTACCCACTAAGGAGAAGCCACGTGATTGTTCTTATTGTAGATTAACACAGATATTTGATATTTTTTTAACTTTTTACAATATACATAGATATATATTTTATTTTAAATATATTCTTTTTAGCAATCATCAAATATAGCAATCAACAGTTTTTTTTTTTATATATAACCATTTTTTATTTTATAAAAATTACAAGGATATTATAAGTGAAAATTATTTCCTCCAAATGCAGTAAACTAGTTTAATTTAATATTTTGTTAATTTAAATTATATACGTAACAAAATTGTATTTTATTTAAAAAAAATAAATAAAAAATCATAATAAATATAACTATTAAAAATAATTAACTATGTTTAAAAAAAATTAATTTAATTTCAATTTAAAAAATTTAATTAAATTAATTATGAACATTTAAAAATTAAAAAAAAAAAAAAAATCTGCGGCAAAATAACTGAATCGTCCAATTAAAAGTTGCTTTCAATTAAAGATTGGCCTATATAACCAATTTGGCGGGATTTCAAGCCGAAATAAAATATAAGCAATTTTAAAGAGAAATATGCTGGAAAAATATGCGATATCATAATGAAAAATACGAAAACTCGCTGAAAAGTCGACCTAGTCAACTGTGAAATTAAAATAATTCAGAATGTACTGCAAGTTTATAGATAAACAAAAATGTTTGGTCTATATATGATACATCTCAGATTCGGAATTAAAAGAAAGTACAAAAAAAAAAAATTATGGTACGAAACAGTTATAGTAATTGGTCAAACGCGCATGCAAAACATTAAAATAAACTATTCGCTTTACACTATACGAATTATGAAAAGGAACTGAAAAAAAATGATAAAAAGAAAAATTGAAAAAAAAAATATTTTTTTTTAAATTATGCGTAAAAATAAATAGAAAATCTATGGGTTATCTTTAACTGAAAATTGTAGATATGCAAAAAAAAATGTTTAGCAGCAGTGGCATATTATAGCTAATAGTGCAAGAAGTAAATCATTGTTTGGATATGTAATACAATGTCCATAAAATAAAGCGAATGGCTGTAAAGTAATTAAAATTAAAAAGCAATAATAAGATTTTTTTTTTTTTTTTTTTGTGTTTTAATAATTTCTTTCTTTTTTTTTTTTTTCTCTTTTAAATGAAATAAAACTTCCGAAATATTGCGGAAAACTAATAATTTTTAAAATCGAAATAATAGTTTTTAACGGGAATCACGATGGTGAGTTTGTTTTGCTTTTTTTTATAATTTATTTTTTATTTTTTTTTTATAAACTTTTTAAGTTTTTTATAACATTTCTTTAGTTTTTTTTTTTTTTTGTGATTTTTTACATATATGTAAATATATATATCTTTTATATATATATATATTTCTTAGTAAACATTCTATAAAATTTCGCAAATAAAAATGTACGATATTTTTCATAATGTTTTGTTTCTTTTTTGTTTTTTTTTTTTTAGTTTTTTTTTTGTTTTGTTTTTGCTTTTTTTTTCTCCTAATAACTTAACATTTAATAAATTAAACTTTTAAAACAGAACATCTTGATAAATTTTTTCTTTTTTTTTTTTGTTTTTTTTTTTTTTTTGTTTAATTATAATAATAATAGTAATAATAATAATAAGTTTAAAAAATAAACTTAAGGTGTGCTTCCTTCGAACAGAGCCCTAAATTCTCCACTTTTTGGCCTTGGTAGTCCCCTTTTTATTGTCTGTACTGTATCAGATTCATTTGATTGATCATACATATCTTTATCATCGTTATCATCATCATCATCATCCCTAAAATGACAACTAATTTAAAAATTCATTCAAATTTTAATAGTTCCGGATTAGGTTTTCAAATGTTATATGATTTTGATAATTTTGGAAAAAAAAAAAAAAAAAAATTTTTAAATTTTGAATTTTGTTGTTTTTTTTTTATTTTATTTTATTTTTTTTTTTGTTAAATTTAAATTTTAAATAATTTAAATTTAAACCTACATTTTACATTCTTCAGCTTCTGCTGCTAAAGCATTCACAACCGCGGTTATCGTATGCGATTCCGAATTATTTAATTCTTCTTGATCTTTTTGTGTCATAATATTTGGATTTTTACCAATTTTATTTAAACGTTCAGCAGCTACTGTTTCCATTGTTTTTCTCATAAGTGGATATTGATCCAAAACGCAATTAAAGTGATCAACGCTAAGCGAAAATAAATTACAATATGTTTCAGCACGAACACTAGCAACTCTTCTAGCATTTGTTAAAAGGCAAATTTCGCCAAAATAAGAACCATCGGATAGTGATGTCGCCACCTAAAATATATTTAAAAAAAAAATAAATAAATTGTATTAAATAAAAAATTTTTTGAATTTTGTAATAATTATATGACACCAAAAAAAGATTAATTTAATTTTTTAAAAGAAATTTTTTATTTTTAAATAATGAAAAGTTTGAATATTTTTCAAAGAAAATTGGAAAAATAATATAAAATATGAATTGTGTTTCTAGAACTGTCAAAAAAAAAAAATAATACAAGTAGAAGAATTTAAAAACTCTAACTGTCAACTATGATCGTATGTAAAACATATCGTTACAGTAAATTTAACATGTTTAAAAATAAAACATATTAAATAATTTCTTAATTACTTAAATAATAGGGGACAGTAATTATACAAAATTTTTAATATTAATATTATAAAAGTTAAAAGTATAGCCTGTAGTAAATATATTTGAGTATACATTTTTTGACATTCAGTTCAAATGAAAAGTCAAAAATATTACTTGAACTTTATTTTATTTATTATTGTGAAAAATATTATTTCTACCAAAATACCCTGTATGTATATATATATATATATATATGTAGGTTTATGTATATTTTTATTTATCAAAATTTTATAATTTTCAAAAAAAAAAAAAACTGCTGTAAACTCAGTGGGTAAATATTTATTTTTTCAGTAAATTTTTAATTAAAAAATTATGTAAACTTTTTGTTTAGTTAATTGCTTATTTACCTAGACGTAATGATTATATATTTATGTATATATTGTTAAGGTACATTAAGGTATTTCGTTTATTCAGATTTAAATTAAAATTTATTTATTTAAACATTATGGATGCTATTTTTAAATGTTTTTGTTTTGATCTTAACAAAAGAAACGTTTTTATTGAATGAAATGATATGAGTGTTTAAAATTAAAATAAAAATAAATTCTTGTATTAAATATAAAAATATATTGTATTATATTTATTTATATATATAGGTTTAAATAAGTTTTAAGTGGATTATACTATATATATATAGCAATAGAGTTGAATTAACAAACAAAATTTTTAATATATCAAATATAGTTAAAGAAATTATATTTCTTGTTTGGTGTTCAATTGATAAAATTTAATTTTAAATTTAATTGTTCAAAAGTACATACGTTTTGTTCAACAAATAAAAGTATTTTTTAGCTTTATTTTTAGAACAATTGGAATTAACTTACAAAATTTCAAAATAACGCATTTTTTAATTAATAAGTAAAAATTCTACAATAATTAGAGGTTCTTAAAAAATTCAACTTTAATTAATATTGTATCTTTTATATTCATTAAAAAAAAGTACAGAAAACTTTTTTATATTTAAAATATTTTTTTTACTTTACCCAAACGCTATAAAAAGGATTCCTTTAAACAAAAGTTATTGTACAGGTTTAAGTAATTTGGGGGAAGAATTAGAGAGAAATAGTATAATAAGGGCAAATTGGTATGGTAAATTGGACAGTACTGATTCTTTTTGAAAATTTACAAATTATGAGTGGATTAATTCCTAAAATATTAATTATTAAAAAATATCTGAAAGAGCAAATTAGTAAAAAGAATTGGACAAAAAGATTTGTAAATAAATAAGAAGATTCTTTCACATGATATTAATGAGTAATCATATACACGAGTACTTTTACTTTAACTTTTATTTTAATTGGCTTTAAAGCATAATTCCTTTTAAAGTGTAAAACTTCAAATAAGTAATTACTATAACTTATATTAAAACATAATTTTACTTTTTAATTTACACTTGACAATTATGAATTAAAACCATTTGTATTATAATATTTATTATGAAATTTATATTTTTTTATGATATATATATATATATATTATAGAAAACAATTTTCTAGAAGCTATATATACTAGTTATATACGCAACCATAATATAAAAACACAATATTTTTTTTTTTATTTTACTTAATCCGTTTGTTTAAAACATTTAAAATCTGATTTGGAAAAATAAAACATAATTATCATAATTAACATTTAAAAAACTTATAAAATTTATTTAAAAAAAAAAAAAAAAAATCTAAATTTTTTTAAATCTTATACTGACCTCGCCATTGGCCATCACAATATCTACAACGCCTTCTTGAATAAAATACATTTTTGTTCCGATTGTACCTTCTTTTATAATAATATCACCTAAAAATTGAAAATAAATCAAGAAAAAATTTTTCATTTTAATTAAAAATATGGTAATCTTTTGTTTTAAACAAAAAACAATTTTTGTTTAAAAATTGTAAATAAAAACAATAATTAATTTTTTATTGTTTCAATTGAATATTGTAACAAAAAAAATTTTTTTTAATTGATAAAAAATTAATAGATAATAAATAAATTTAAATGAAAAATTATGTACCAGGTTGAAAAACTTCATATTTCAACTTTGTAACGACGTCAGAAACAAAATTAGAATCCGCATTTGCAAAAAAAGGCACTGAAGCGACCAGAGATCTAAAATTAAATAAAGAAAAAATTTAATTCATTATAATAAAATATTTGTTTTAGTCCCACACTTAATATCTTAAAAAACAAAAATCTTTTAGTGACAAAATCTTTAAAAATTTAAAATCATAGTATAGAAAATTTTAAAATTAAATAAAATAAATAAAAAAATAAATAAAAAAATAAGTAAAAAAAAAAAAAATAAATAAATAAATTTTGTAATTCAATTTGGCGGCGAATTACTTAATACTAAATATTGAATTTAAAATTGATTAAAATATTTTTTTTCAATTTTGTTTGATGAGGAATAAAAAAATACCAAAATAGTTTTATAACATTTTCTTCTACACATTAGTAACTTATCTTTTATTTTGTTGAACTTCTTAATCTAAACAAACACCAAAATCATAAAACTTGGTTTTGATTATCATATGTGATATTTGAAAAAAAAAAAAGTTTTAATAAAAAAACATAATTATAATAAAATATTTTTAATTTCAAACTAAAATATATCGATTTTATAAATTAAAGAAATATTTTTTCAAGATTTTGTCCGAAAAAGATATATATATATATATATATATACACATATATGAATACATACATATATAATTATTATAACTTCATAAATATTTTTTTTCAAAAAAATTTTTTTTCGGGATAATTTTTTTTTTTTTTTCAAAAATATTTCATGATATACCCATTTTTTTTTTTTTAATTT
The DNA here is from genome assembly GCA_947095535.1 of Poecilobothrus nobilitatus. NCBI lineage: Eukaryota > Metazoa > Arthropoda > Insecta > Diptera > Dolichopodidae > Poecilobothrus > Poecilobothrus nobilitatus. The sequence goes on from OX352773.1 coordinate 164,006,936, forward strand.
TAAATGAAAAATTCATAATATATATTCGCACCTGCAATTGTAGTTAATAACATCCTCTCTTAATTTTTCACTTAATTCACCTAATATTAATTCTTCATCGAAGAATTTACCTTGATATCTATGCTCAAAATATTCAGTTATTCGCTGTCTCATATCACGAGGAAGTTTCCTGTAGGCCATATATTCTTCAACTTGTTTTACTTTCTCGCGATACTGACGGCGACTTGAATCAAGACTTTGTATCAAATTCGTTGCATGACCCAAGAATAATGCATAACATGTTGCCCCAGATATCATTGATAACATTGTTAACCACATATCAGTTAAAGATTGTGGTGGAAATCTAAAATTATTTTATAAAATTAAATTTTAAAATAAAAAAAAAACAATAATAATAAAAATAAAAAAAAATAAAAAATTAAATTTTTCCTGAACAAATATAAAAATTATTAATTAAAAGATAAATTATATGTTTGTATATATGTATATATATTATTATGTAAAAAAAAAAAAAAACAAACCTTCCATAACCGATACATAACATATGTGACATTGCTTTAAATAATGCCCACGAATATTGCTCAACCCAATAGGCCTCCTGTGAAAAATAAGCAATAACAATGAAAAATATATGTTTAAAAGTTTTGCATCTTTCAAAAATTAATTTACCATCTTGTTAATTATTTTGTACAACGAAATTTACAAAAAAAAAAAAAACTAAATTTTGAATACGTTGATTTTTGAGAATTATTTACATCAGGAATATAATGTTTATAAGTACCTCCAATATTATTAGGTAAATTCTGAGTGATTTGGTCTATAATTCTTTATTATCAAAACATAGAAAATTGATAAATTTACAAAAAGCTTAAAAAATGTCAGAGCAACAATAAGGTTTTCTTTAAGGAAAATAAATTTAAAAAAAAACTATAAAAAACAAGAAATTTTAAACGATTTTAGAACTCCAAAAGAATCAAATAAGAAAAACTTCATGGATTACAATTAGAGAAATTACAAGATCCAAATATAAGAAAATATATGACGATATATATAATAAATAACTATTACATATATACCCAAAAATTCCCAATACATATTTTTAATATTTTTATAGGATTTTAAAACCTTTTTATTATTCTTCTTTTAGTTCTCCTTTAGAAGAAGAAGAAGCAAATCTAACCTAGAGGCCAGACGAGACAGTACTAGCAAGATAATGCACAAATCCATGAACATTTTTGACTATACTATTACATTTTTTCAACTATCTTCTTCACTGTTTTGCCATTTTTCTATATAGTAATTTGAAATAGTAATTTGACACTTCGAACAATTAAAAATGGCGACAAATGGAAAACAACATTTATATCAAATACATTTTTTGCGGTTGTTTTATTTTTAATTTGATATTTTTTGTTTATGTCTATTTTAAACAAGAAATATTTTGGAAAAATATAAAATAAACTTGAAAAATTTTGATAAAATATAAAAGAAATTGAAAATTTTTGATAACAATGAAATGTCTTGATAGTAAAAATGCCAAATACGTCCCACAGACAGTAATTTGATATTTCGTATTACACACTCGCAAGATAGTACATAATACAGTCTCGTCTGATTGCAGGGTAAAGAAGAAAAATTTAGCTGCTAATTCAAATTTAAACGAAAATTAAGTATAAGTATTATTTAAAAACAGATCAATATTAACATTAATTTTTACGAATTTTGAATAATGTTTAGTAAAGTTGTATTTTATATATTAAAAAACCTCCTACACATCCAAAGGAGCTCCTACACTTTACACTATAGATGAAGTTAAAGAATTTAGTTGTTACAAAAAAAAAAAGTTGCATTTTATTAAGTAAAATACCAGTAATACTATACAATTTAAATCAGAAAATATACTTAATTAGGTATACTGTAAATTTCCGTTTTTTTCTTTTATAAAGTCACAGTATAAAATCATGGAATTTCAATTGGTTATAATCAAAGAATATTATATATAAAAAATTTTATTGCATGTCAGCTGTCTATAGACGAACATTATACAATCACAATCACTATATATAATATGTATATTACATATATATAGTGTAGAGCTATATCTTATAACTCCGTAAAACATTTTTTATACACATATCCATGTATAATAATAATATATACATGAAAATATATGTATAAAATACATTACCTGTAATTCGTTTATTGACACCCATGAGTTGGACGGGAATCCTTGAAGCATTGGTACCAAGAATTGTAAACAACCACTCCAATGGCCTATTAACAGCATCATGCATATTAAATTGAATATTCGCATAAAAACCGAAGCCATATTAAGAAACTGTAATAGAATATTATTAGTTGTTCATAAAAAAAAAATAAAAACTTTTTTTTTTTTTTTTAATTCTCAAATAAAAAAATTAAATTGATAATAATAATAATAATAATTAATAATAATACATATAAGCATTTTCTTTGAATTTTTTTTTTAATTATAAAGGAATATTAATTATGTTTTTTTTTTATTTACTTAATTAAAATTTCAAATCCAAAACTAATATTAAATAAAAACAGAAAAAACAATAAAAAAAATTATTAGAAAAGAAAAAAAAACAATTAATAAAAAACTAAATAGAATTACATACTATATTACCTAAAACAAAGCGTACAGTGTATACAATTCTTTTTTATCAAAATCGTCATACAAATAATTTTATTTTTTTGTTTTGAAAAATGTGTGTTAACGAAAACAATCTGAATATTTAAACTTATCAATTTATTATTTTTAAAATTTTTTGTTTTTTATTTGATTTAAAGTGTAAAAGAATTCTCTGTGGAAAATTGTCCAAAACATGATAAATATATTTTTCAAAAAATCTCATTTATACAAAGTATTTCTTTTGTTTCTTTTTTGTTTTGGTTTTGCGAGGATCGGTGGAAAAAGTCTACAGTCACCCAGAAAAATTGCCCGTGATGCCCGCCGGATGCTGTTGAACTTTAAACAAAAAAAAAGAAGTGCGACAAATGCCCACCCCTACACAGTAGAACTCTCAAGATAGTGTAACACGGCTTATGGAAATTCGTTTGTCATGCAACATGCACGTCTCGTTTGTGAAATCACATACCCAAAGTTGGTAACTCATTAGATTGTGTACGATTTAAATATTCTTTCAAATTTTCATATCCATCCTTCATAATCCTAAATTTCTTCTTTTTTTTGTTTTGCCTAAATCCCTTTTTCCCAAGAATCTATCCCACATCCCTATTCCGTAAACCAAACTGTATTTTTGTACAACAAGTCCCAGCCTAAAGTTTGGTTTAAAAAGGGGGTGGTTTTGGTTGGTTAAATGTCCAACACTATCCGGAAAAATCTTGTGCATTTCTTCTGGGTGACTTTCGAAGTTTTCCACCAATTCTTGTAAGAAAAAAAAAAAATACACCAAAAAAGCCCCCTTTTAAACCACCGAACCAAAAAAAAATTAAATCTTTACATTACAAGTTTGTTATATATAAATGCTAGATATAAAACAAAAATAAATTTTTTCATAAAACACCCAATTTATATTTTGTAAACCATCAACAAAAAAAAAAATCATAATTTTGTACTAATATTATTTTCAGCAATTTTCCACATTAAGATTTAAAAACTCACGGTATAACGTATATATATATAATAATTATAGCACTCGTATATATTATATGTATTTGTGTTGTGATATGATTGTATGAAGTACGCTTATCTTTAGGTAAAACTGTTAGTTGCAATTTAACAAAACAAAAAGACAATAAAAAATTTTTTTTTAAATTTCAAATAACAAAACATTAGTAATTTTAATTATTTTTACTTTTTTTTTTTTAACTAATTTTACTTTATATAATAGATAAAAGGGATAGAAAGGATAGGAATGGTGGAATTTATCTTTTTTTTTTTTTTTTCTTTATTTTTTTTTTTTTTTTTTTTTGATTTTATTTATTTTTAAACTTTTATTTAACGTGCCACATATTTTATAAATATTAAATTATTTTTACAATCTTTAAATCATAATATGTATATATTTATATGCATATATATATAAAATACATATGCGTATTTATATAATAAGTGTTATATTAAAAGTAATATTATAATATAAAATATTAGAATACTTATATAAAAATTATTTGTTAATAAAACAAAAACAAAAAAAAAAACATTAAATTAAAAAAAATTATTTGTTAATTTGTGTGTTAGTGTTTTTTTTTTTTTTTTTTATTATTATATTAAATCACTTAAAGTAAAATAAAAGAGATATAAAGTGAAAGAGAAAAAGAAGAAAGGATATTTTTATCTTAGATTTGTTGTGTTATTATTTTTTCTTCATATAATTATATATTTTTTTTTATATATATATATATATAGGTAATATTAAACAAAATTTGCGAAAAAAAATGTGCATTAAATTTGAATTTATAAAAAAAAAAATAAATAATAAAAATTATTTATTAAATACATAATTGTATTAACAAAAATATTTTTACAAAAAAAAAATTTACCATAATCATAAAGATACATATATATATATACATATATACACATAAATACATATATTGTAGAAAATATACTATAATATAGTACTGATATTAAAAATTCTAATGATAAATTTCCATAGGTAGTCAAAAAAAAAAAAAATTAAACTAAGAGAGAAATACAAATTTATTGGATTCATTTCTCGAATAATTGTTTACTAAATCTTAAAATTCATTAAAACAAATTGATAAAAGATAATTATTGATTTATTCTTGAGGAAATAGGTGATAAAATATATTATTTTGATTTTGAATCATAGTGTTAGAACTATAATTATGATTACATATATGTATATACATATGTATTAACCCTCAATTTTTTCAGTGTTCTATTTAATTAATTCATTTTCTACTATATGTAATATTGTATGTAAGTTAATAACTATTTCGACTATTGATACCCTTAGTTTCCGATATTACGACGACGTGTTATAAATTCCCTGGGCCATAATCATCTTAAGGGTTACGTCTTACAAGTAGTGGTTTATAATTTCCAAATTAAGTTTAAGGATATTATGACCCACTAGTGATCGAACTAAATACCATAAAAAAATGTTGAGAGTTTATCGCTTAGCAGAAATTGTTATTAATGTTTATTAAATGAAAAAAATTTTTGATGTAATTTCATTTGATAAAACAACCAAAAGAACCCTAATCCGAATCGATTTTTTTCAGACATCATTTCACGGTATTTTAGGAAATGTGTTATTTTATTTATTTTTTATTTATTAATTTATTTACATGTATTTAAATAAATATACGAACATGAATATTTTTTTCTTGTTGACATTACTATGGTATTTTAAAGCATTTCTAAAGATTTTAATCTTAATTTTGTAAACAAATCTATAAAATTTCTTCTATATATAATTCACAATGTCGTACATACATATATATAATATATATTCATATTCTGAAAAAAACTTATATAATCCTATCTCCCCATTATAATCCTATATATATAATCCTATAATCCTATAACTATAAAATACTTCCTAGTTATTATTTTACATAACATATATATAAATATATTTTAACAAAGCACTTACATATTAAGTGGAAAAGAAAAGAAATATGTTATAAATATAATATATAAAGCTTATAATATGTAATAAAGGTACTTATATTTTTAACATATTCTGTAATATTATATATTTTATTTTAAATATAAATATATAATATTATATATATATATATAATTATTAAATCAGTTGATAATATCTTGTTTATGTCTCCTGTGTCCCATTTTAGTGAATCATAACATTTAGAACAATTTTTTATGTCCCACCAATTTAATAACATTGTGACTCACAGCTAGTATAGAGCATAAATCTAAAACTAAAAATTTGGGGCTTATAATCTACCAGCGATGAAACATAACCCACAGCGGTATTATAACCAGGAAGCATTGATACATCACTTATAGGTAAATCTAATAAATAAGGAAGAAATTCTGTTTGTTTGTTTGTTTGTTTGTTTGTTTGTTTGTTTGTTTGTTTGTTTGTGCCCTTTTCACGTAAAAACCACCAGTCCGATTGCAACCAAATTTTGCAGGAACGTTCCTACGACCCGGGAAAGTGTTATAGGCTATATCGCGTTTCGGTTCATTAACCCATTGCGGCCCGAGAGCCATTTAAAGCCGTTTCGTTTTTTCGTTGTCCTGCCTAAACGGTTTGATCGATTGAGTTGAAAATTTGTACAAATATTCTTCTTAGCTTTGGACTTTGGACAAAGAAATTTGGATACAATATGTTACCCGGATTCGGCCCGGCGGGCTTCCAAAAAAATTTTTGTTTCCGATTTATGTCCAATTTTGTATGTTGGTTTTATGGTTCGAAAAAAAGCCTGTGACAAATTTTTATGAAGTTCTGTTAACCCGTTTGGGCAGGAGAGCCGAACAAAGTTCATTAAATATTCTGTTGTCCTGCTTAAACGGTTTGACCAATTGAGTTGAAAATTTACAATAGTGTAGCTCTTTACCACAGGAGCTCACTGAGTTGATTTGGTTATGATCCATTAACCCGTTTCGGCACCAGGACTCAATGAAGTTTTTCAATTTCTTTGTTGTCGCGCTTATACGGTTTTGCCAATTGAATTGAAAATTTACAAAATTGTAGCTCTTTATCACAGGAGCTCACTGAGTTGATTTGGTTATGATCCATTAAGCCGTTTCGGCACCAGGACTCAATGAAGTTTTTCAATTTCTTTGTTGTCGCGCTTAAACGGTTTTGCCAATTGAATTGAAAATTTACAAAAGTGTAGCTCTTTACCACAGGAGCTCACTGAAGTGATTTGGTTACGATCTATTAACCCGTTTCGGCACCAGGGCTCAATAAAATTTTTTAATTTCTTTGTTGTCGCACTTAAACGGTTTTACCAATTGAGTTGAAAATTTACAAAAGTGTAGCTCTTTACCACAGGAGCTCACTGAAGTGATTTTGTTACGATCCATTAACCCGTTTCGGCACCAGGGCTCAATAAAATTTTTTAATTTCTTTGTTGTCGCACTTAAACGGTTTTACCAATTGAGTTGAAAATTTACAAAAGTGTAGGTCTTTATAACAAAAGCTTTTTGAGTTGATTTGGTTACGATAGATTAACCCATCAGACTTCAGACCATGAAATTCTCATTTTTTGTTGTTGTGCTTAAGCGATTTGACCAATTGAAAATTTGTACAAGTATTGCACTTTGGCACACAAACTCATTCAATAAATTTTGTTGTGATACATTAACACATTTCGACACGATAGACTGTAAAAAAAAAATTTTGTTTCTAATTTCTGTCTAATTTGGGAGAATGAATTTTCTAAATAAAGGCTGTAACAAAATGTTTGTTAACGTTTCTTAACTCATTTGCGCACGAGCACTTATTAATAATATTTTGCCTAATTTTGTGTATCGTTATTATTATTAAAAAAGATATTTCCAATACTCTTTACTTTTATCTATACTGTTTCTAATATTCCATAAAAACCTTTTACCTTTTAATGCAAATTTGTAATATAGAACAGTAATTAAAGTAACCTTATTCAGTATCTTAAGAATACTGTGTTTAAGTTTTAACAACATAACATTTTCGGCCGTTGTTAAAAAACAGAAACAATCTCCTACATTAGGCAATCATCATGTCATCATTCAGAAATGCATTACTTACATGTGGTCTTTACATGTGCTCTACCTATATAAGATGCATGTGTATAACATATTTCCCATAAAATATCATTGAAATATGTATATATAGTATGTATAATATTCGTATATTTAAAAATACTATAAACTTAATCAATTAAATTAGAAAACATATTCACATTTCTGTACAGCATTTAATCAGAAATGAGTACATACATATTTAAAGAACAGAAAACCTTACATTCTTATCCTTATACAATTTTTACATATATTTTTAACCAATCAATTTGGAAGCATAATTAGCAAAACTAAACGTAAAAAAATTCTGGTTGATTTATAAAAGTAAAAAACAATCATGTATTTTTTATATTTATATGTTAAAAAGAACCTGAAATGTACGCATTTATAAAGAAGTTTTTTTAAAATTTGAAAAGCTGTCGGTGCTCTAGGATCTCCTACGGTGAGGGTACATAAAGAAGATGTTCTATAACATTACTCTTTTAAGAGACCTATGCATAGTTAATATTTCATTGCTCTTTATTAAACAGTATATAAGTTTTAACAGACGGAGGGACAGAGCGAACCTAATAACAAATTTTTCAAAATGTGCTTAAAAGAATAATTCACCAAAACATGAAGTGACATTACTTACAAAAAAAATTTATTACATAATTTAAATACGATTTTATGTTTCGGTGTTAACGAATATATTGTGAAAACTCATTTCGCCGTAATTGTGTACTCAATAGATTATTGACTGCTTCAAAAATTTTTTGTAGACGAATTGTCTCTAATTCTTCGCTCTATTTATTCAATTTAACTAAATATAATAAAAAATAGAATATTAACTACAAGCATCTGTAAATGCATAGTAATAAGTTAACTATATTACTTAAATTATATTAACGCAGAAACAAAAGTTAATAATTTTTATTTCATAAAGCCAATAAAATACTCCGGGCAACGCCGGGTACTCTGCTAGTACTTATATAAAATAAAAATAAAAATTAAATTAAAATATTGTAACAAATATGTATAGCCTTTACAAAAAATCTGTAAAATATCAAAGATATGACGTATCACTTTGAATATCTAACCACATATAAATTTAGGTGGTAATTATAAAACCAGCAGAGACTGTATAGAACTAAATACTGGCAGTAAAAATATTTAAATCATACATGGGACTGATTATTAATATGGTATAACCATTTTTTAAAATACTTCGTATATATAAATACCAAAATAATAATGTAACGAATATCACTTTTGATATAATTGTTTTAGAAGTTTTGTCAATAAATTTAAAAAAAAAAAAAAATCAATATAATCAAATCAATTTTTTTTTTTTGCTGTTATGTTAATTTTACTGTATAAAATTCTAACTTTATAAATGTATAAATGTTAGTATCACAATAATTTTAATAGTAAAAATTATTATTAATTAATTCTTTTTTCCACTTTTTTTTATGCAATTTTATATTGGGTTTGAAGAATTTAATTCCATTTAACATATAAATACATTTTATATAAATATTCATATATACGTATGTATATTTATTATTAATTTATTGAAATCATTTTTTTTTTTTTGAAACAAATTGATAAAATTTTTATATTAATTATTAAATTATTTATCAAATTTTAGACATATAATTTATATATTAACCATTGCCAAGATATACATATTTAGGTTTACGATGGTTTAGGTTAGAAAAATAAGATCACTATAATATAGCAATAATAACACCTAATATAAAAAAATTAATAATTTTAAGTATATTATACATCAATTTTTATTTTAATACATAAATACGATATACGATCCTATATATTCTAAATATATAGATATTTATTTTATTTTTTTTATTAACCAATATATACACACAATTAATAATTCTAACTACTTTCCAAAACACAGTCTAACTATAATAGAAAACATAACGGTATTAATTGTTGTAACAATTGATAGATTTTACATCTAACCTAACTAGCATTGTCAAAAATTACATATATTTAGCAGCTTTTTTTTTAGTTTATAACCCTGTCACATAAATGTAACAAGGAAATTACACAGCCTTTCTTTGTCAGGCGTGACTGTAAATGTCGTAAGGGCGAATTATTTTTACGAAGTGTGTGGTATTCGAATCCACACGCCTTCGGTGTTTACAGCATATTTCAACGAGGCCCCAGCTGCTTTTTTAATTTCCAATATATATAATTTTAATATACATTTATTTTAATTACATATAGCTGTTAAAAGCAATATTTTAAAAAGTTCTAATATTTTAAAGTCTTCAAGAGTCCTTAAATTTAAACTTTTCCTTTAATCTTAACAGTAAAGTTATATAAAATATATATAGGTATCCCAAAAAAAATATATATATACAATTAGATTTAGAATTTTAATTTTAAAACTTTAATTTTTCTTTTTTTTTAATATCAGTACCAAAATGTTATAAAATATACATATACATATATATGTACATTATTAAATACATACTATTAAATATAACGATAACACATAAGTAAATCGTAAATGAATGGTCAAAAATTGAATTTTTAATATAGAAAATATCATATACAATTTATAGTTTCGATTTGTATAAATTTTTAAATAAAGACAAAAAAAAAACATTTATGTAGTTACAATTTATATTGTTTTGAAGAAGTTTAAAAATCCAATTTTTTTTTTTTTTTTTGAATTATAGATAAAATAAATTTTTTTTCTTTAGTTATTTTCTGAAAAATTAAAATATATATATAGGTACTTTAAATATGTATACTATATTATATTATATTACATTCATATTATATATTGATTTACAGGGAGAAACATTTAATTAATTGCATATATATATAATATATGTATATAGATGTTAATTTAATATTAAAATTATCAAATTTGTGTTTTATTTATTTATATAATATTTTAAAAATATTTTCAAAGGACATTTAAATATTATATTATGTATACATAAAAGGATACAATATAAAATATATATATGTATAATATATATATATATATATATTTATAAAATTTATATTGCTACTAAAAAATTAATATTTATTGAATTTTCTCTATATATTTATATATTATAATATATATATATATATATATATATATATATAAATAATTGTAAGTTGTCTAAATAATTAATTATAATAATTTTAGTTATCGTTATGTTGCAAAGAGCAAAGAAAAAAAGAAAAATTCAAACAAAATTTGCAAAAGCGTTTATATTTAAAAAAAAAAAAAAATTAAATACTTTTTTTTTTAAATTTTTTTTTTTTTGTTTTTTTTTTTTAACTTTTTTTTTTTTAAGTCGTTTACCTTTAGTATGAGGTTGTTTTTCGATAAACCATCTTTATCTTTTTGATTTCTTCCTCTCCGGTCAGCACTTTTTTTTTGTAAATTCTGCAGAATCTAAAACCATACAGACGTTCACGTATAAAACGCACGTTTTAATCAGAGAAGCGTAGGTCTTTTTTTTTTGTTTTTTTTTTTTTTTTTTGTGTTTTAAGTTTTAAATTTGTTTTACTTTTATTATTTGTTTAATTTAAATTCTAACTTTTAAAAAAAAAAAAAAAAAATAGTTTAACTATTATATTTGATGAATCAAATGCATTCTCAGAAAAAAAAAAAAAAAATGTGAAAAAAAAATGAATTGAAAATCGTAATTTTTAAGGACAACAAACTTAATATTCGTTTTCTATATATTTTTATTTTTTATCTTGCTATCCCCCTTTTATTTTGTTAAATATGGCGAATACACAGATTTATATTAAATATATAAAATATACAAACATAAAATTAATTTTTGATGAGGTGTAACGTTTTTTTTTTTTTTGTTTTTTTTATATATTTTCATTCATCAGTATAATATTATTTAAAATATAAAGGGTGAAAAACAAAATGACGGAAATATTTACAAAAAAATGAAATGAAATTATAAAAGGTTGTGTGCGAATTTCATAACTAAATTAAACTAAAGTGCTGAAAAGATTTTGAAAATGTATACAATAAAATTAATAATCAACAATATTTCAACATATTTAACAAAAAAAAAAAAATTTTTCAAATTCTTTATTATTAATTAAATTTTTTTTTTTTCATTTTATTCACTACATTATTAAAATAATATAATATATGTATACTATCAAAATTCAAATTATAGGTACTTTAAATTAATTCATTTCTCAATCAAATATAAATTTACCTATGGATGCAAAATAAATGTTGAATAAAAAGCATTTTAACGCGTTGACAGTATTTAAAGCGTATATAACTGTGTTTTGTGTTTGTATACCAAAAAGTTTGTTATTATTTTGTATTTTTGTACTAAATTTTATGTATTGTTTTGTATGAATTTTTTTCATCATAATAAATATTTATAATTATTTGCATAATTTTTATTAAAGATGAAAACTGTGTCAAATATCTTCTTAAGTTACACAATTTTCGAATGTAATTTTTTTTTTTTGATAAATAAAGTGATTCTGGTATATTAAACACAATTAATTTAATTGCTATCCGTTTCGAACTAAAGTATATTAATTTAGTACACAAATATGTTTTATATAACTGTATGACTACTTGTATATCATTTTGTACTAAATTGTATAATTAAAATATCAGCACATTAATTTAATTTAATCAGATTTTTATACACAATCCTTATATATATAATTAATTAATTTTTAATATATTTTTTATTTTATATTAAATGTTTAGTGATTTGATTATTTATATATGTATGTACTAAAAAAACTTCTTTACTTTAATATCTAAAATAATAACTAAATTGAATAATTTATTTACTAAAAACTATATAATATGTATGTATGTATATGTTAATTAATTATATTGTCCAATAAAAATTCGATTTTCTGCTCACTTTTTTTTTTTTTTTGTGTTTTTTAGAAAATTTTATATTATATATACTTTTTTCTTCAATTAAATTTTGAATTTCGGTTTTTAAAAAAACAAATGAATATAAAGAAGTAATGATATATTAATACTGTATATTATGTGAACCGTTTTTGTTTTTTTTTTTTTTGGTTTTTAAATAATGGACCAACGCTTATTTTCAATTAATTTTATTAGTAAAAAAAAATTTTTTTTTAAATTTGTTTTTTTTTTTTTTTTAAGTTTTGAAAGAATTAAAAAAATAAAAAAACAAATCTAAATCTAAACTCATGAAAATGGATTTTTTTGTTTTTTTTTTGTATTATTGAATTTGTTTAAAGTAGCTTTAAAGTAGTAAAGTAATGATAGCTAATAATTAAATAAAATATATAAGTAAATGTCTGAAGTGTGTTCTGCTCACACTGAATTAATTAAAATCATTATTGATCTTTACATAGAATTTTGAAAATGTCAATATACTTTTTTTTTTTCTGTTTTGTTGATTTTTTTGGATTTTTTTTTTTTTTTTTTAAATAATATTAATTACAATTAAACATACTTATATAGTGAGTCATAAGCTTTCCTTTTAAATTATTATATATATATATATATGTATATATATTTTACAAAAAAATGAAATCATTGAATTGTTTCTTTTTCATAAATGAAAGTAATTACAATATTATTAATTAAAAAATAATAAAATTTAGACTACACGTATAGTATTAAATATTTTAAAGGAGAATATTATGTATATTGCTTTTTGACTTCTTATACAGGGAGAGGGAATTTTCCCTAAAATTGCATTTAATGTTAATTTTAACTATGATATATTTAAAAGTTTTTAAATAAATTGTTATAGATTTAATTCAATCTTGTTCCCATAAAATAATTCGAAATGAAAAATTAAATTAAATTAAAAAAATTTTGTAAGGGGAGGGATTGCCTAGTGGGTAAGAGCGTATAAAATACGCTGTAAACACCGAGGGAGTGTTGGTTCGAATCCCACATACGTCGTAAAAGTTATTTATTTGTTAGTGTAATTTTCGTGTCCACATTTATGTGGTAGAGAAATGCAATAAAAAAAAAAAAAAATTATTTTGTAAAAGTATAAAATTTGAAAATTATTTTAAATTATAAAACTTTAATAAGTAGTTCTTATTACTGAAATTATTTAATTTTCTTTTTTCAGTATGGAATTTTTATTCTAAAACATAAATAGTTTATATTATTTGTATAGTATTTAATAAACTTCGTAGAAAATCATATCGAAATTTTTATATATTTTCAATTGAAAAAATTTGAATTTCGTACTGGATGCATATATACTTTACATAAATGGGTACGGTACACTTTACAACTTTAAATGAAAGGACATTTCATAAAAAAGACTCTTAATAAAAAAATGTTTAGCAAAATTGACACTTAACAAAAACAATTTGCAAAATGGGCACATAACATTTTGATATTTGGACAATATTTGGCCATTTTATTTATGTGTGCACTGACCTGAGTGCTGCTAAATGTCCAAATATTAAGCAAATTAAGAATATTAACAATTATTTCTACAATGTTCGTTATTTTTACAAATTAATTTTAAACTAAATTTTTTTTTAAATATTAACTTTCCGTTTTTGATATTAATTATTTTGACACAGATTCAAGCAGCGAATGAAAGAGATAATGAAATTATGTAGTTGAAAATTAAATTGTTAATTGTTAAAAGCGGCGAAATGCCCACTTATAAAAGTTGTTATAAGCTTTCAAGTTACCAAGTTTCCAGTTGTTAAAGTTATTAAATGTCTTTTCATTAATTGTACATTTTGCTAAATGTCTCTTGTTAAGTGTCTTTTTTGCTAAATGTCATTTTATTTTATATTATTATAAATATTATTTTTTCTAACAAATTTGTTCAAGTGATGTTAAAAAAATGTACAAAAATAGCTTTGAGATAATTATAAGTTTTATTGGATATATATGAGATCGCAGGACAAATATTCTAAAGGATGTAAAATGACATGTAAAATTTTTTAATTTCATAAGTTTTTTTTTTTATTAAATAGACATTATATTATTTTTAGGAAACAAAATTGATTAAATCCATTCATTTAAGTTTTATTCAAGCTTTTAAATTTTATTTAAAAAAAAAAAATAAAAATTTGAAATTTATTTATTAATTTTTTTTAAAATCAATCAAAATCCAATAAGACATATAAAATTATACTATAATATAAAAAAAAATCGTTTTATATATATATTTTATAATATATATGTATATATGTTTTTCTTTAAACAAAAGTAAAGCTTGAATTTAAAAATTTTTTTTTAATTAAAGCCAAAATTAAGCTTAAAAAAATTAAATTTATCTTAAAAATGTTTATAAAACAAAATTTTAATATAAAAACAGTCCAATAAAAAAGAATTATACATAACTCATTTTAATTAATATAAATTGAAAATTAAAAATCAACAAAAAAAAAAAAAATATTTAAAATGTTTTAAATTAAAATGTTTAAAATTAAAAAAAAATTTCGCTATTAATGATATACTTAAGAAAAAAAAAAAAAAGTCTAATTATTTAAGGGTTTCTAATAGAATCTAAAAGTTATATAAATTTTTTTTATATTAATGCAAAACTTCTATAAAAATTCTATATGTATATATATATATATGTATATCGCTATTTGTTAAAGTATATATATATATATATAAATTAGAAAAAGCATATGGAATTATGTAATAAGTTGTTTCATTATTTTTTTTTTTAACTGAAGAACTATATTTTATCTATATGATTATATAAATAATGAATATTTGTTATGTTTGGAATTTATATGTATATATATATTATATATGTCACCAAAAAATATATTTATATTTTGTTCTGATTAAAACTAAAATAATGATATTATATTTGTTCGAATTAAAAATTAAATTGAATAAAAAAAAAAAGGGAATGCATTTTAATAGTTTTTTTTTTTTTTAACTAAATGCTAAACCAATTTAAAATCAATCAATCAATTTAAAATCAATTTAAATGAAACAGAGTGAAATTGTGTACCTCTGTGCTTATATAGTTGTTATAAATTTAAGAAAAATCCAATTTACGTTTGGATATTATATGATATATAGTATGAAAAGCGTTTTAAAAAATTTGGAATTAAAATCGAAATTCATACAATTTTTTAGGATCTGGTACGAAAAGTCACTTTCCAAAATCCCACCAAAACAAAATTCCGCTTTTTTAGTTGTTTTTTCTTTTTTTATGGGATTACGTCCCGCTCCCGCAATTTTTTTTATTATATATATCATTTAAAAATTTAAAAATTTTATATTTTAAATTTTTTTTAGTAATATTTTAGTAAACTAATCGAAAAATTGTATATATATAGAGAATGTTTAACTATATAATAAAAAATATCATAAAAGTATATAAATTTGAGAAAAAAAAAATCATATTTTTATTTTTGTAAAACTTACAAAAAAAATTTCAATTTTACGTTAATATTTTCAAAGTAAGTATATAATAATTCATATATAAAAAAATTTTAAACTTTTCTTATTAACTTAAACACTCAGATTTTTATATTAATTTTGAAAATGTATATATATATGTATTTTAATATTAATAAAAAAAAAAAAAAAAAATTTTTTTCAAAAAAAAAAAACAAACAAAATATTTTTCTTTCTGTATATTATTTTCTGCAAAACCTACAATTCAAATATTTTTAACTTCTAAAAATGGCTTTTCTTTCACATTATATTTAGGTCTATATATATAAAACAGATTATATATATGTATATATATTATGTTTTAATTTCTAATTAATAATTGCAATTATTTTATATAAATTTCTATACTATTTTAAATATATAATTCTAATATATCTGTAATGATTATTTTAACCTGTTAGAGGTGGAAGCATATTGAAAGCTCACTAATTAAAATCTTATGTCTCAAAATCTCGCGTTTTTACGATATTTTTCAAAAAATCTAATAGGTATGTAAAAATAAAAATAGAAAAAATACAAGAATTATTAAGAGTCAGTCTTTTTTTGTTGAAAAAAAAAGTTTAAAAATAAAATGTCGGGATTTTGGGGGCGGCAGCTATATTAAATGCATTATTCTTGCATATTTATTTAACAAAATTATTATGAACGATTTAATAGTTTGTTACAAAATCAAAGTTTTAATAAATTGTTTAGCCGGGATTTGAAGATTAAAATATGTATCTAAAGAAAAATAATTGGGTGAAATTTTGAGGAATAGGGTTCGTTACAAAATCAGGGTTCCAATAATTTTTTTAGCTGGGATTTGATATTAAACGCCTTGTTGTTGTAATATATATATATGTAAAAATATAATTAGGAAGGACTTTAGAATTGGTTACAAAATCAGAATTCCAATAATTTGTTTAGCGAGATTTTGGGGGCGGCGTCCCCGTTCCCCTATATTTTAAATGCTTTGTCGTTCAAATATGCGAATCTAAAAAAAAATAGGAGGAATTTTATAGTTCGTTGCAAAATCAAAAAGGCGGCAGTCCCCACTGCTTTAAATAAATATATTGAAGGATTTTAGAGTTAAAAAAGAGAATTATAATTAAAATTTGATAATATCTTATAAATTTTTTTTTTGACTAATATTTCTTTTTAATTTTGGTTTTTTAAAAATGAAATAAAGCCGAAAAGAAAAACTTCATAATTTTGCCTATTTTCAAATTGATTTCGGATTTATTTCAACCTTTCCGGTAAACTTTAAATTAACGAAAAAAATTATTTGGTTTTAAAACGCAAGATCTTGAGACACAAGATTTTGATACGCAATAGATTTTAGTACTTTATATCTCCAAGATTTTCAGATACAAGATTTTGAAACTTGCCAACCCGTTAGAGGTATATATAAACTTCTATTTTTTTTTTTTTCAGTTAAACCTTAACTGTTAAGTTAAACATTAAATTGTAAAAGGGACACGAATTTTCTTACATTTTTTACATGACGTATATAAATAAGTCAAATCAGGCAACAGGTTAAAATTTTGAAAAAAAGAAGAATTTAAACTAATTTTATATTTTAAAAAAATAAATAAAAATTTTCGTTGAAAAATTCTACTAAAAATTAATTTAATACTCTTTTAAAATAATTCTCAACTATAGTTTTAAAAAAATTAGTAGGTATTTATCAATAAAAAAGAAAAAAATAATGAAGATTTATAATATTGAAACTCTATTGAAATGATCATCATAGAAATAGAAACAAATTTATCAAATAATCAATTTTGAATTTTAAATAAAGTTTTTTTTTTTTTTGTTAATCATTTTAAAATTATTTATAATTTCTTTTAAAAATATTTTTTTTTTTAATTCAATTTGACTTAATTTTTTTTTTATTTTTAAAGGACAGATTATGACGTCATAATGTAACAAAAAGACATTTCAAAAAAATATGATTACATTCCTTCATACAAAAATACAAAAAGTGCCTCCCGTAGAATAACTTTTGCAACAAAATGTATAATTTTTGCAAAATAATGGTATAATTAAAAAAAAAAAAAATTTTTATTTTTAATTATATTTTTTTTTTTTTTTTTTTTAACAATAATATTTCATTCTATTTATTTTTTTTTTTTTATAAAAGCAAATGTAGCAAGCGCATAAATGCGTAAATAGTAAAAAAAAAAATGATTATTTTAATTATAAAAAATTATATTAAAATAATTAATTATATATAATTGGCATTCTTTTAAAGCCGTATATATATTCTATTAGTCTAAAATATCACCCTTATATATTGTATATATATATATTTTTATTTTTAATTATTTTCAAAAAAAAACTTATAAAGCATATAATATATAAAGTATAAAATATTGAAAATGGGCTAAAGAAATTTTCAATTAAAATAAAATTTCTTTTTTTTTTTTTTTGTTTTCAGATAAAAATAAAAATTTTTCGAAATAAAAATTGAATTTTTTACAATTTGAAAAATAAATTCTCCTTCAAAAAGGAATTAATGAAGTTTTTTTTTTTTTTAAATTTTATTAATATTTTTTCATGTTAATTTCTTAACTTTGCAAGATGTTAAAAATAATATTTATATATATGTAAGTAAGTTCAACTATTTATAATAAATGTAATTTGAAAATTTTATTGGCATTAAAATATGAAATTTATACAAAGTTGATTAAATTATTATTCGAAAATTATTCTGTTGTTGTTTTTTCGATATACTTCCGCAAAGAGATTACGCACTATTAAAATGAAACAATCACATAACGGTATTTTATATATCAAAGTTTCCGAATATATATGCCATTTGGTCTATTTTGGCTATGCCATTTAGTGGCGGAAAAATACATTACAAAATGTTCTTAACATTTAATAGTATTCTACTTAAATCGTTATATTTTTCCTCTACAACAGTATATCAGGAACTAATTTTCTACAAAATTGTAGAGCACAATACTATGTTTAATATACATCTTGTTTCATCTTAATCGGTGTTACCGTTACCGTTACCCTTTCTGAAATATTGCAGTTAAAAGTAGAAATTTTGAAAAAAAAAAAAAAAAATTCAAACTTTAAAAAAAACCACCACTCTACATGTGAAATTTTCAAAGACCCCCTATATTTTTTATTATACATATTATTGAATGTTAGAAAGGTCTCTTCATACCCTTTTCAACTGTTTATAATAAATAATCTCACCAATTTAAACAACAATTTTCATAAAAAATACATTTTTATATACTTTATTTCTCATACATTTTGTTCCTGTATATTGTGGTAGAGGAAAAATACAACGGTTTAAGTACAATACTAAAAAATGTTAAGAACATTTAAGTAATACTAGATAGCGATATCGGTCCCAATGATATATTCGGAAATTTGAAGATTTAAAGTAGCGTTATATGATGATATTCTTAATATTATCATCATAATAACTCCTAAACCCTTTGCAGAAGTTTATCAATAGTTTTTTAATAAAAGCTATGTAAATTCAGCTTTGGTGTTAATATGTCTAATATTTTTTTAAATTAGAGCATGGCTTATATGCTCTATTATTTGCAAAGGTTTCAAATTTTACTTATATATAGATATAGTAATAATACTATCCCATATGTAATAAATAAATAAAAAAATGTTAAATTTCATTGTTTGCCTTAGAAAATGGAAAATAAATAAAAAGTTCAATTTATATAAAGAACTTAATTTCATTAAATACCGATATGTTGAAAGTTTCTGTTTAATATTATTATAATTTGTGTATTTGGGCTCTAAAAATATTTATTTCCATTAAAGCAAAAAAAAACAAAAAAAACAATTATTAATTTTCTTTGGAAAAATTTAAGTAACTAAAGTTACATTCAAAATGATTCTTTTATAAAACAAGAACAATTTTAAAAAATGTTATCTTAATGTTTTATAATAAAATTTATGTTATTTAAAACGTGTAATAATTTTTTTTGTTATTAAATATGGCAATAATTAGGTATATAACAAACAGTATTCTATTTATTTATTCATTTTATTATTTGACATTATTCTTCATATATAATGTTCCGGTTAAGTATATTAATTATTATTTAATTTTAATAAAAAAAAAAATAAAAAAAAAAATTGTATTCACAAGTACATGCTGGGTGATATATTTACGTTTTTTTTTTAAATAAAAACAAATAAATATAAAAAATAAAATATTAAAGTTAAATCAAAAAACAATCGTTATTTTTCGATACCTACCTGTTTTTTTTTATATTAATATATATATTAATATATATTTTATACTTCGAAAAGCGGGTTATTTATAGCTATTTTATATATTATTAAATATTGAAAAAAAAAAAGAAAAAATCAAAAGTACATATACATAATAATTACACTACCACTGACTGAATAATTTTAAGATATATTTAAAATTAGTTTTAATATGTAGATATATATATATATATAAACATATATATAAATTTATATATATACATATATATCTATAATTTATTTATTAATTTATTCTGTGATATGAGACTAATAGAAAAATCCAGACATTGAGTATATAATATGTATATTTATATATGATATATATAAATACACATATATATATATATATATATATGTATTTTAATTTTAAAACATATTTTGTTTAAAATTACGAATTAGAAAAACAAAAAAAAAAAAACTTAATTAAACTAATAGGAAATTGAATAAAAATAAAAAAAAAAAAATATTCTTATTAGCATTTTCAAATTTAATTGGAAGTTGAAATTTTTTTTAAATTTCCACAATAGGTACTAATTGAATTTTTTAATCCTATAAATAAAATTGTGATTTTTTTAATTTAAATAAATATAAATTCTGAAAAAAAGATCTTAATAATAAAACTAAAAAAAAAACCGATCAAATAATAGCAGCTACAGTGGCGGTTGCCTTCAATAGTTACTTCATGCACGAAAGTGTTATATACTACTGCATGTTGTAACTGTTGTAACGGCTATTGTCACTGTTAGCAAAATAGTAATAATAATAGACAGATTCATTGCTTCCTTACAATCCTACTCCCAATCCAATGTTTATGCATCCTATTGTCCTATCCTTTCTTATTCCTATTCTCTAGTCAATATACTGTGTTAGAAGGTAGGGGTTTCATCCCAATATATTGGTTAAAGAGTGAGGTGGATTTAGTCAGCAAGAATCTGACAATACCAAGGGGCATTTCTTGGTGCCTTTGGAAAATTCCCACCTCCCTTAGTAAAAAAAAACAAAATAAATAAATCAGTATGATCAAAAAAATGATTTTCTATATCTAAGAATTAATCTTATTATCTGTTAGTGTCATATTTCTTTAACATTAAAATATTTTTAAATGTAACAAATATATATGTATGTTTTCATATTGTAATATTTGAAACAAATTAATAAATAATAATTTAGGAGTATATCTGTAAAAGTTTTAAGAAAGAATTATTCTTCAGATGTGTATGGAATTCCCTCTTACAATATTTTATATACGCTCTTATCTACAATAGGCCACTGAACAGACTATATGTGCTATATTTATAATTGTAACAAATCATAATTTTAATTTTTTAAGATGAAAATTTATATTTAAAAAAAAAAAACTTTTAACTAAATAAGAAAATGCTAAATAAAATGAAACATATCAACATAATATGTATATATCTAAAAAAAAAAATTAATATATGTATATATATATAATTTTATATTTAATTTTTAGCAATATATTTTTAATATTTTAATTAATCTCAGTATGAGCAAAACAAATACAAAATAAAAAATATACATAATTAACTAAAACTTATAAGACATTATGTAATTAATTTTATTTTACATATTATATATAAAAATTCAACTTTTCAAACAAAAAAAATTTTAAAATTAAAAACTAAAAAATTACAGATAGAATTTAAAACCACCACAAAAAAAAAAAAAAAAAAAAACTAATAGGCTATATAAAATTAATTTTTTTTTTCTATAATATCCATTATATGTATATATATATTTATATATAAATATATATTATATACAATCGTATTTTATATTAAAAATAATAATAATAATCAAAACACATTAAATAATATGTAATTATTTGTATATAAAAATATATACTAAATATTATATAGATTATTTTTTTTTGCAAAGCGAAGTATTAAGAAAATTAATTTTATATTAATAAGAAAAAAAATTACATTTTTTTTTCATTTATAGCTATACTTTTAATTAATATTATTTTTTAATAATATTTTTTTCTAATATATATATATTTTATATGTAAATACTTTTGTAAGGGATCACTAAAATTATATTAATTGTTTTTTTTTATTTTTTTTTTTTATTATTATCGTTTTTTAAACGAATATTATTTATTTATCAAAAACAATATTCAAATAATAACAAAATTTAAATTTGATAAAATTAAAAATATTCTAACGCGTTAAAAAAAAAAGCCAAATTGAAAAAAAAAAAAATGTAATTTTTTACTTTATATGCATTAAAAAAAAAAAAAAAATTATTTTAAGATTAAGACATGCAAAATCGATTTTTAAAACAAAACAAAAACCAAAAACAAAAATGAAAAATTAAAACATTTAAAATATTTTTTTTTTTTTAAATATAATATTATATAAAAATATATGATTATATACAAAATTTTATATAATTATATAAATATAAATACTTTTTATATATTAAAATATAAATATTTATACATAAATACGATTTCAAAATTTAACCATTTAACCATATATAATAATTTATAAACCATTTATATTATATGTAAGTCACAAAACCATCACAACCACAAATGTAAATTACGTATATATTATATATATTTTTTTTTTTTTTTTTTTTTAGTTTTTAGAATATCATTTATGAAAATATATATATCGGAAAATATCGAGCAGATACATACACATATATATATAAATATATATATATAATTGTAGATATGTATATATAATATCTTATGTAATACGTAATGTATTTTATAAGTTTTTGTTATAACGAGACTTTTTTACTTACATATACTTCTTCCCATTGCGATACATATCTTACAAGTCTCGATAACCGTAATAATCTAACAAGAGATAACAGTTTTGCTAATCTAAGAATTCTTAACGCTCTGCCAGCGTGAAGAATTTGAAATGAATCGGAGAAATCCTGTAATTTCATAATCTTGAATTAAGGTCATAAAACTACTCTAATAACATAAATACTCACTTGATTAAATATCAGGAAAATATAATCTAATGGTATCGATGAAATCAAATCAAGAAAAAACCATGTTCTAAGATAATGTTTTGCTATTAATCTGGGATCTAAAATAACTTGCTCAGCATTATCTTGTTGCATAATACCTAAAAACAAAAAAATATACAAGAAAAAAAAAAAAAAAAAAAAAAAACAAAACAAAACATAGAGGATAAAATTTGATGATTTATATATTATTTTTTTATTATTTTGTTATTTTTGAGAACACATCAAATTAATTTTGAGAACCACTGACAACACAACAATAAAATGGTTACCTAAAAAAAAATTATTAATAAAAAAAAAAAAACAAAAAAACAGAACAAGAAACAAATGTTAATTAATATTATATTTTTGAACATAACTAAAACAAAACTAAGTACAATAAAACTTTATCTTTTCCAAAAAAAAAAAAAATTTTTTTTTGATAGTAATCATACCTGAAACAAAAAACAAAAAAAAAAAACAAAAACAATCAAGAAAAATAACATGTTTTTTTTTTTGTAAATAGACATCATCATACATTAAATTTCCATTAAAATTATTTAAACATATTTTTAATTAAATTCCAATTTTTCTAAGTATTAATTTTTTGGACCATTTAATACATCTTGTACTTCTACAATGAAAAATTTTAATAAAAATTTGTGTACCATTTGAGCAATTTTTTCAATATTAAAATAAAATAACTTTATTTAGATTTAAGTTTTTAGGATATAGGACTTAGATAATAACGCATGACCGAGATGTATTTCGAAAATGTAAATAACAAACGAAATAAAAAGAACTTTCAAAACTAAACATTATCCATAGAAAGGCTATGTCAGCAAATATCTAAAGAATTTACGGAAAAGAAAACAATAATCTTATCTAAAATAAGGCTTCGATTGCAATTGTCTAAGAAAAGTCTTTAAGTGGAAGAAATGCTTTTTAAGAAAAAGTGTCTCAATTATACGAAAAAAATTCATTAAAAATTAGATAAGGTTTTATACATATATACCTATATGTATTCATTTTGAAATTTCAAAATATTGTAATATTTTAGGAAAATTGCCATTATATACTCATTGTCATTAACATATTTAAATATAAATGTTGATCTCTCTTATACCTGTCATGATTATAAAAAATTTTGATGTGGAAAATTTTTTTTAACATTTTAAAAATCAAATGAGAAATAACGTTATAAATTATTGTCTTATTTATAAATTGTAAATGGTAATATTTAAAAGTAACAAGAAAAACGTTTTCAAATAATTCAAATTATTTTCCTAAAAGTATGCAATTTTTTGTTTATTTGCAATAAAGAAGTAAGTTTCTGGTTTATCAACGGAGGGAGTTGTGGTTCGAACTAAGCATAATATATAACAAAGATCTTTAAAAGAAAATAAAATTAGTGAAAAATAAATTTATAGTCTATAAAATTCATTTATTTATTTATTTAAATTGTAATGTTACAGAAACAACTCAAGCAAAATAAGTATTATCCTCGGCTACTGAGTGCCGACAAGAATATTTATTTCATAATATGACCATAGAAAAGAATTTTAATAATATTTCATAATCCCATATAATATGTAATATAAAAATAAATAAATATATAAAAAATATATAATTTTGTGATCTTTGCTTTCAATTAATCAAAGATTTCAGTATAGACTGGACTAAACGGGCGAATATGAATTAAGTGATTATAGGAAAATATAATATTATAGAGATAAACTTAGTGTTTTCTTATGCGTATATAATGTTTTAATTGTTTGCTAATTTTTTTTTATTATTAAATACAGTTATCCCTCAATTTACACGGATTTAATTTTATCTTATAGTTTTTAAATTACAAGTTTAACTAAATATATACGTTTCATTTTATACGTTTTAAATTTATATGCTATATGTATTTTTCGTATAATAATATAATCTATATAATCTATATAATATTTAATATAATCTATCATAATTGAGGGATGAATATATTTATAATATATTATATTTAGTATATAAAATTTTAATATTTACTCTTTACTTTAGTATTTAAAATTTCATTTACCAATCAATATAATTTTCTAGTTAAAATCTATATTCATATATTAACGAATAGATGTATACGACAATTTACATATACAGTTAAAGGACATTTATTAAGAAATTAAAATAAAAAAGCAAATTAAAAATATATAGAAAGCAAGAAATTTTATAAAATAAATAAATAAATATACGAATATTATAGAACAAAATAAATAATATAAAAATAATGTTTTAGTTTTTAATTGTTTTTAGTGTTTATTGTATATAAAAATTATTTTATACATTAAATTAATATATATATATTAATATTTATTTTTTGGAAAAATTTATGTAGTAAATTTGAGGAAATCACGAATAAGACAAATTTATATTAATGTAAAACAAAATTTATTCAAAAGAAAATATTTCAAGAAATATCCTAAAGAAAGAAATAGACATAATATAGGTAGGAAAAAATGTACTAGACTGTAATGGACATAATATACAAAAAAAATTGACTTATAAAACGCAAGTTCTTTTCTTAACTCTTTCAAATATTTGGTACTAAAAGCAACGATAAAAATTTATATTTAGAAAAATTCCAAATGAATTTAAATATCATCCAAAACTAATTAATAGGAAAAAAATATAATTTCAATTATTGAAACATTTTAATTTAAGATTGATTTACTTTTGCTGTAAATTTCAAATATTTTGTTTACGTTATATATATATATGTATGAGCTAAAACTAATGTTTTGTTTTTTCTAATTTTTCAAAATAGGTACATGTTATTTGTTTTATAAACAACATAAAGTAAATTAATATTAAATTAAAATGTTATATTTATACATCATAAATCAATTAATATAATAAATAAATTTAATTAATAAAAATATATTAATTGTTATATCAATAATTTTCAAAAAAAAAAAAATACAACTTACACACCAATTATAAATTAAACAATTAATATTAATATTATTTAACAAGAATTAAAATATCACAAAACAATGAATGTATATATTATTATATCAAATCTCTAAAATCAAAATAAAATTAATATTTTTTTTCTTTTGAAAAAAATTACCTGTTCTAAAATTGACAACTATATCAATTAAAAAAATTGTATCACTCAAACAATTAAAAGCAATCCATCTAGTACTTAAATCATCATTAAAAAACGAAATTGCCACCGGTAATATTATTAAATTGGCTACCAATAACAGAAGCATACACAAATCCCAGTAAAATCTGAAAAAAAAAAAACAACAAAAAAATTGGAAAAAATGTCAATTTTAAGAACATTTTTGTACAAATAAAAAAAAAAAAATTTTTGTACAAAAAATAAAAAACAATATCGTGCACAAAACAGTATGATGGTACATATTAACTTTGACAATATATCACATAGCTAAAAAATTTTGTAAAGAAAAAGTTTTGAACAAATTTAAAATTTATTTTTTAAATAACATTAATATTAATATAAGTTCAGCCTCAGCCTGCTATAACAAGGCTGATCTTGTATAACATAATACTAAATGATTAAAAAGGTTATATTTAGCTTTTGCATAATTCGATATTGTGATTACGATTTTCTATACTCTTAATATGTAGGTCATTATAGAGCAGAAAAATTTTTTTTTTTTTTTTATTAAAAATGTTTAAAATCTATATAAGTCATTATTTCATTATCTTATATACGCTTAAATATTCTATTAACTGACCGAAATTTTTGTAAATAAATATAATATAAAAATAGAAAATGTCAATTATGATATTAACCAGCAAGCTATACTTGACAGGATTTTATTTTTAAAGACGTGTCAATTATTTTTACTGTTTTATTTTACATTATACAACAAAAACAATTTTTTTAAATGTTCTTCTCTTTTATTAAGTGTCATGCTCTACAAAATAAATTTTCTTTTATTTTTACTCCTTACAATAAAAAAAAAATAAAATAAAAAATAACAAAATTTTTTGTTTTTTTTTTCTTTTAACTTTCATATTTTGAAATTTTAATAATTATGACAATCATGCATATATATACAAGAACAATATTTTTTTATATCTTTATTTCTTTTAATTACCTGAATGAGCTGCACGGATGTATTACCCAATGCCCTGATGTTTTTTGACGGATTCTTTCTTTAACCAAAGCTTTTCGACTGCCAAAGAGTTTCATAGCAAGCCGATTGTCCGTTGGTTGAAACCATGATTGTAGCTGATTTTTTAAGAAATTTGCTGATATTTTTTCCGCTACAACAGGAATTTGTGGCATTGGCTCTTCTTTAGGCGTTCCGTACAAAGAAACGTCATCGAAATGTACCTATTATATTTTAAAATTGGAAAAAAAAAAAAAAAAATGTAATTAAAAACAAAAATTATAATAATGTTTATATACATAAGTATATGTATACATTTTCATAAATTTGTTTTTATTTGAATATAAATATATGTATGCAAGTTACGTCATCTTATATTGTATTTATGGTTTAGAAAAATATGCTATAAAATATTTTGATTTTTATTGTAATTAATATTTAAATTTACAGTACAATTATTATACGTCAAACAACTAACTTTTTAGGTTATACATATATACATTTTAATGTTTAAATTAATTTTTAATATTTGCAATATTATATTAAATTACTATAATTGATTATTTCTATAATTTTATTTATCACTTGTTATTATGAATTTAATTTTTATATTATGATCTTAAAAAAAAATCAAAATAATTTATACGACATAAAAAAATAACAATAAAAACAAGACAATTTATCATGTTAAGCTGAATTCTGAAATCTATATACATACATACATATACATATGTACATATTATAAATATTTCAAAATTTGTTACAGTTAATAATCAATTCTAATGAAAAATAACTCTTTGAACACTTTTACATATACAATATATATATATAAATATGTACATATATAGATAATTTGATCAAAAAATTTAAAATAAGTTAAATTTTACAACTTTAAAAATCATAACGTTAAGTCCGATTTACTAAGGAATTTTTAGAAGAAACAGTTAATTCTTCTACTACCTATACATATACCTATATATATATATTTTTTTTTTATTTGCTTTGTCTTATAACCTCTTGTTTTTATGACCTTTCATAATTACACATTTAGTACATAAAATATACACATATGTCATATATAGATATAAAAAAAATATTATTGCACGTGTGCATAAAAAAAAAAAAATATTACACATATTATAATGTTTTTGTTTTATAAATCTTTTTTTTTTAATTTTTTTTTTTTTTTTGTACTTAATAACGTTTTATGAAATACACTTATTATATTTTATATACCTTTGTTCTAGCCATTCCGTTAATTGACTCACAAATTAGCAATGCTTCATCTTCAATTGCAGTCACCAAGGAATCTGTACAGGTATTTTCTACAGAAATTTTTAAATCGCTTTGATTCACTGTTGAACAATATGAACAACGTATAGAATCCGTACTATTTGCACCCAGTATCCTTTTAAGAGAAAATAATTTTTTTTTTTTTTTATTTATTTTATATATTTAATTGTTATTTATAAATTTTAATGTAATTTTTTTTTTTTGTTTTTTAATTTAATTGTGTTAAATTAAATTAACTTTGTTTTTGATTTTTTTTTTTTTTTTTGTAATTTATTTTAATTATTTTAACAATACAAAATATCTATCATTTAAAATTGTTCAGAAGATAATTTTTATATTTCAACTAAAAGTACATATTTTGAAAAAGAAAAAAAACAACAAACAAAAAAAAAATAAAATAAAAAGAAAAAAGTTAAAATAAAGTTAATTTAAAAATTTTTTTTTTTTTTTGTGGTTTTATTATTTTTACACGTACTGGAGAAAATTTTAAATATCTTTTCACTCTTTTAATAGTTTTTTTTTTTTTATTTTTTATTTTATATATAGGTACTATATATCTTTTACTTCTATAGTAAAAGATGAACTGCAATATATAGTAGCTACAATTCTTTTATTTTAAAAATTTTCTTTGAAAAATTCGGTAGATACTACCTTTTTTTTTTGGTTTTTTTTTTTTTATTTTTTGTTTTTTTTTTCGTTTTTTTAAATATCTTGAATTATATTTGTTTATTTTCTGTATTCATTGTTTATTTTTCTGATACATACATACATACATATATGATCACATATAGCTATACAATATTATATTTGTATATATGTATATATATATGTATATACAATAAATATCGTATAAATTGCGTGTATTTTCATTTTTTAAACAATGAACACAAAAGGTATATTAATGATATATTTTACATTATATATTTATTTACACATTTATATATTATATTATATGTATATATAAAATATTTATATATAATATTCATAAAAATTATTATAATATTCATCAAAATTTGTTTAAGAAAAGTATAAATTATTTTATAATTTACACATTGTTCATATTTATATAATGAGGAAATAAAAAAAAAAAAAAACAAAACAAAAATACAAAAACCAACAACCAACAACCAAAAGAAAAAAAAAATTATAGCATATGTTACTATATTTAATATTTTAATTGTATTTATCATTTATTCAAAATTTTCTGAATTTTTTGTAATTAATGCACTCTTTTATTGTTTTTTTTTTTATTACATTCTACTAAATGAAAAATTATTTTTAAAATTAAATATACAGTCAAAACTCCTTTAACAGACGACATCTCTAATAAGTGAACTTTAAATATTTCAAAATTTTCCAATAATTTCTAAAAAAAAAAAAGTATGTGTGCAAGTATAGTATTTTTCTTTTATTTTGATAACGATAGCATTTTTAAAAATACTTTAATTAATATCAGGGAAGTATCACTTTTATCTAAACTAGATTTATCTAAGTGATCTTTATTGATTCACTTTACTATTATAACGTAATAAAATAACTATTATTATTTTTTTACATATTAACTTCTAATATCGTACACTTTAAAAATCGTAAACTAATATCGTAAACTTTAATGTATAGTTTAAAAGCGATAAAAAAAGAAGAAAATAAATTTTTTTTGCAAAAATTAAACATTTTTAAATTTTCTAATTTTAGAGCAAAAAAAAAATTTTTAAGCTTCCCTAATTACGTTTCCAACTGTAGTTAGGTTTGCAACGGAGTTATATTTGCTATATTATTAATCAACTAAATGAAAATAAATTTACCGCAAAAGTATTTAGCCTAAAATATTAACAATTAAAAGTTGTAGTTTATAGCTGTTATTTTTATTTGGAATTCTGTTGACCTGCTTGTTCGTTGTACGAGCAGTTACCTTGATCTGCTCGTTCAACCCTGCTCTGTTCTAAAAGGTTAAAGATAAACCTTAATTTTTTTTAAATTTGAAGACGTATACAAATATTTAGTCACTTGCCATAATTGCTTCTATTCATAAAATGTTTTGTTTTTGCCCAAAAATTTATATACTGACTTTGGAAATGATTACTCACTTTTTAAAATTTTAGTTCTCCTCTTTTGACCAATACAAACAACAGTAGATTTATCAATTTCATTTAATTTGCTTCATACATTATTAGACTGTTAATTATAATATAGAAAGTACTATACTAAATAAAAAGATTAGTAAATTATAAAATATCTTTTATTATTCTGCCTTTGTTATTTTAAAACATGTATCTGCAAAAAGCAAAATTTTGAGATTACAACATTATTTGCTCTACCTTCGCTTATTTACATCTTTAAGAAGAATATCAAATGGATATCTTATACATATCAACCCTAAAATTGCTTAAAATATAATAGTTGTATCTGTGAAAGAACTCTACTTCTGCTACTTCTGCTTCTGCCACAAATACCTTGTTGCACTACGAAAAATCGTAACTACAAATATACTGCCATTTTAATAAGAAAATTTTATTTGAAAATTATATTATGTACTTCAAAATCAGGCCAGGCTAAAAACAATTTATTGTTTTCTTTAATGAAAATTAACAGTAAAAATATTAAATTATTTTTAAATGTTTTAAATTTGGTCGATATACAAATATTTAGTATTATTTGAACTTATACTGAAGAGATTATTGACCCACAAAACAATATTAAATCAATGTTTAAGAAAAATTTTGGTTCTCCTAATACTTTTAAAGTTTTTTTACCACTGCATATTTATTTTAACGAATTATTTGTTTAATTAACTAAAAAAAAACAAGAAGTTACTCTTATCAATTTCCAAATTTATTAATTAACCCTTTAACTCTTATCAATTTTTATTACATTTTGAAAATTTTAATTGAAAACCTTATTTGAATAAATTAATTCATTAAAAAAATTATAGTCATTTATAAGTGATAATTCTTGTATAATGTAATAGATGGCCCACAAATAAAAATATTCGAATAGTCTATATTCGTATTCGTAGTCGTAATCTTAGTTTAATCGCTATACGGCCAAATAATTAACTCCCAACGGCATAATGAAAGTAATGATAACTGAAACTGAAGCTTAATGAAATATGAATAGAAAAATGACTTAGTGATGCCCTCAGCCCTATGCTCCTTATAGGAGTAGAAAGCAGAGTAAAAAATATAAATGATGATTGGATTAAAGAAGAAAACTATAAATAAACTTAATTTACAAAAATCAGGTTTTTGTTGGAGAAATATATAAAAAAAAAAATTAATCTTGATATAGTTTACTTCACCCGACCTGAAAACTTTAAAGGTTAACTTCAGTATGACTATATCTTTTTAAAAATTTAATTATAAAAAGTAAATATTTGTTATTCATACTGTATTATTTTAATCGTACCTACAACATTTATAACAAAAATTGTCCGCTTATTAGAGCTTTTACTGTATATACCTACATATTACATATATGGAGAAGTTTAAAAACAAAAATTAGAAAAGAAAAAACAAAAAAAAAAAACACCAAAAATAAATAAACTTTTAAAGTTGCAAATATAAAATTTAGTTCAATGCAAAATAATATTGATTCTAAATACAAAAAAAAAATATAAACTTGATTCGTTCCAATAATTTAAGTAAATTTTCAATTTTTATTTTAACAACACTTTTAGTGAGTATATCAGAATGATTTCATTACAGTATTTCCAAATAAAAACAGCAGCTAAACCACAATTTTTTTTTTGTTTTTTTTTTTCTTTTTTCTTATTTTTCGAATTTGTATCGGTGTATATAATTCGCACATTTAAAATAAAATATTTTTCAAACTATAATAAAATAATTTTTTTTTTTTTTTTTTGTATTGTAGCATTTTTGAGATAATAAACGATAAATAGCATTTTAAATGATACTTTTGAACATTAGTCAAATAATCAAAATAGAAAATAAAGTATATATAAAAATAATAAAATTAATAATTGATTTTGATTTAAAAAATATTTTTATTTTTCGAAAAATGTGAAAATAGTATGAAAATGTATTTTAGGTATTAACTAATACATTTTAAAATTTGACATGTTTTCTTTTATGAAATAAAGTATAGGATAAAGTAAAGGATCTCAACGATAAAACTATAAGGATTATCAAATCAGTAATACATAACTGTAAATTTTATTTTACATGATTACATGATTTTACATGAAGTAAAAAGAAAAGCAACATACCATTTATATAGGATAAGCTTGACAAAAAAAAGAAAGTAGATAATACTTCGTGAAATTTCTATAAGTTCTCCTTATTTTTCTAAAAATTTCTTTTCTATTTTGAAACATAATTAATTAATAAGTTAATTATATGATATAATAGGGAACGCTATGAAAGCTGGTCTGTAATTCTGTTTTTAGCACATTTCCAAAAAAATTTTGAAAAAATGTGCTTATTAGTTTCACTCTGTCCGTCCGTCCGTCCGTCCGTCCGTCCGTCCGTCCGTCCGTCCGTCCGTCCGTCCGTCTGTTTACAAAACTTCTACACCGTTAAAGATAGAGAAAAAAAATTTTAACCATAGGTAGGTCTTATAAAAAAAATAATTTTGTGGAACAACTTTTTCATGTAGCCCCCCCCATTACGGAGCTACACCCCGTCAAACTTTGAAAAAGCCCTATTTTTAAATGCATATATCTTATGTTCTGCTTAAGATTTTTTCAATCTGAAAACGTCATTCGACAGGTATTTCTTTTATCTTTGTAAATTAATATCAAAATTATACAATTTTTTTAAATTTAGTATTTAAATTTACCGTTATGTGAAAACCAAATTTTGCATGATTTTTCTACTTTCATAACTCCGGAACGCTTCTAGATACAAGCTTGAAATTTTGAGGCAAGAAAGAACTTTTAGAATTAGTATAAGTTTCCTCAGAAACTTTTTTCGGACCACCCCCTGTTTATGAGCTATTAGGGCTTAAAAATTGAAAATTTGCTATTTTTAAACACCTGTAACTTAGGAACCTGCACACATTTTACTTCTGCAAGATGTAAAAATTAAAGCTACAATAATATATTTTTACGTGTGTGAAAGGTTTATTTTAATTGTAAAGGGTTCCAAAGTTGCAGCTCTTCAAAATTGTAAAAAAGCCCCATTTTCAGATGTATATATCTCGGGCTCTCCGTAATAGTTTTGCAATCTAAAACCGGCAGAAGATCGAAAATTTTATTATCTATATAAAACAATATCAAAATTATGTAATATTATGTAATTTACGATTTAAATTTACCGTTATGTGAAAACCACATTTTGCATGAAATTTCTTTTTTCATAACTCCGGCACCCCTTTAGATAGGAACCTGAAATTTTGAGACAAGAAAGAACGTTTAGAATTAGTATAAATTTCTTCAGAAAATTTTTTGGTAACGCCCCCTCTTTAAGAGTTATTACGCCTCAAAAATTGAAAATTTGCTATTTTTAGACACCTGTAACTTAGGCACCTGTAAAAATTTTTCTTCGGCAAGACATGAAAATGAAAGCTACAATAATAAATTTTTACGTGTGTGAAAGGTTTATTTTAGTTGTAAAGGGTTCCAAAGCTGCAGCTCTTCAAAATTGTAAAAAAGCTCCATTTTCAGATGTATATATCTCGGGCTTTGCGTAATAGTTTTGCAATCTAAAACCGTCAGAAGATCGAAAATTTTATTATCTATATAAAACAATATCAAAATTATGTAATATTTTGTAATTTACGATTTAAATTTACCGTTATGTGAAAACCACATTTTGCATGAAATTTCTTTTTTCATAACTCCGGCACCCCTTTAGATAGGAACCTGAAATTTTGATACAAGAAAGAACGTTTAGAATTAGTATAAGTTTCCTCAAAAAATTTTTTGGTAACGCCCCCTCTTTAAGAGTTATTACGCCTCAAAAATTGAAAATTTGCTATTTTTAGACACCTGTAACTTAGGCACCTGTAAAAACTTTTCTTCGGCAAGACATAAAAATTAAAGCTTCAATAATATATTTTTACGTGTGTTAACAGCTTTTCTTAGTTATATAGGATTCCGGACTTACGGCCCCTCAAAATCTCAAAAATGTCTTATTTTCAAGTTTTTTCTTATTACATGAAATTTTCAAATTTTTGTGTAAGTCACACTTCTAAACAATTTGTATTGAGTTTTGGAAATGTGCGCTTTTAAAAACCGTTGGTTTACATTCTACCTTGTTTTTTTTAAATGCAGTTTACTGTTTTTTTTTTTTCAAATCCGTTGTTTATAACCCAGAAGCGTATAACCCTGATTTATTATATAAATTTTTTTACCTATATGTATATTTAAAAATTTGTTTCAATTTAAATATTTTAAAAATGGAAATGGAAGTAGTAGACCACGGCTCTATAGCACCAAGAACTTATCATTAACCGCATATTGAAATAATCATTTTTTTAATAAGTGAGGGTTTTTTACTAATCAAAACTTTATTGAGTTATTTTTATTACCAAATAGAGTTTTTGGTGCAACAAAAACTTATCAATAAAATGATTGTTTGATTAATTGATTATAGTGTTAAGTATTTGATACAATAGAGCCTTGTTATAATATTTTGTGAATACTTATAAATAACAGTTATTTTTTTGAGATGAAATTACATAAATGTCGTTCAGTCTATTACTATATCTTAAAAATCATTTAAGTTTTAAATTAAATTTTATGTTTATATTTATTACGTTTTTTTATACCTATGTAATATATATATATTTTATAGACCTTTTATAAATTTAATGTATAGCGTTTATAGATTTACATTGCGTAATGAAGTACAATACGCTACATCATAATATATTATATTTGAAATTTAAAGTAACCCTTTTTTTTTTTAATTCATTGATCATAACAATATATATGGAAGAATCAAAAATATGGTTATACTGAATACAAAATGTTTAATATTTATTTAAAATTAAAATTAAAAAAATACAAAAATAATTAAATTAAAAATATGTACATATATAGATTTTCGTCATTTTGTTCAATAGAACAAATCTTTAAAATGTTCTGTGAAACACCTTATACATAAAAAAAATTTTTTATTAAATTTAATTAAAAATTTATTTATATTAAAAAAATAAACTAAATATTATATAGTATAAGTAAATCTTTTGTAAAATCAAAAATCACACACTGTTTAAGTGAAAAGATTTATCTTTGTTTACAACTTTAGGTCTTAAAATGTTTGTTTTTAAAAATGAAAAAAAAAATATTCTATATAAAAATAAATAAATAAACTTTAATTCAAACTATGCAGGAAAATGAAAAAAAAAAAAGTAAAAATAAAATTTTAGTGCTTTAATTACTAATTTATAGTATATTTTATTATTATATTGAAATATTTTCTTTAATTTAATTTTTTTTCAATCAGATTAAAATCTTTTACATTAAAACCATTTTAAATTTTTAAAAGTGCTATAAAACTATTAGATATATTTGTTAATTTCAATCATTTACTTTGCTTTATTAACTATAATAATTCTTAATTAAATTTGTTTTATATTAAAATTGTGATTAAAAACAAAAAAAAAAACAACCAAAAGCCAAAAAAAAATTAATAAATTTAAAACGAATGTAAATTAAATAAAAAAAAAAAAATAATAATAATACAAACTTTATTTTAATGGTCATAATTTAATGTTTAAAGAAAGAAAACCGATATGATAGCCAACTGTATCTCAACTAATAAATAGTATTTGAAATAAAGATTAAAATAAAATCTGCTATTAGTAATTTTTTTTTTTTTTTGGTGATTATCAAAATTGTAATAAATCAATGGAGTTGAGATAAGTTATTTCCAAAAAGTATGATCAGACAGAAAAAAAACTAAAATTTTAAATTAAAACTAAAAATATAATGAAAGTATTCATAGGGAGAGCTAAAACTAAATTTAATTCAAAATATTATTATCACAAAATATATATATGTATGACAAACGAAAACAATTTTTTTTTTTTTTTTTTTATAATTATAATCGTGATAATTAAGACGTATATAAGTATATAATAAAAATGTAATCGTCTATAATAAATATGTATTCCAAATACAAAATGAATAAAAATATTCACAAAGATTGACCTTTAATACATATACATATATTGATCACAAAAGATCTTCAATATAAGTATAATCTTTTATTAAAATACAAATCACATATTATTATGTATCTATTATTCAGGATAATGTATTTTAATAGAGTTGAATACGAAATTTCAAAAAAAAAAAAAATTAAATTTCCAAAATACCATTTATATAATTTAAAATTCGGGATTTTGTCTTGGCAATATTTTGGACCGAGACAAAATCCCGACCGACCTTTCTTATAAATAATGATTCTTATAAACCTTTCTTACGACCTTTCTTATAAATAATAAATAATATAAATTATTCTTATAAATTATATATCTACTTTTGGTAAAATATTTTAATAGTTTTTGAAGAGGAAAAAAAAATCAAATTAAGTTGGTCCAATTATATTTTTGATATAGCTAAAAATGCAGCTAGGTGTATGGGATTTCTGTATCGTTGTAAAGCCTTCTTTTCATCTTCTGATCTCCTTAATATCTATAAAAGATATATAAGACCAAAGATGGAGTACAATGCACATATTTGGACAGGAGCCTCCAAAACGGCATTGGGATTTCTCGATAAAGTACAAAATAGAGCAATTTGTCTAATAAACGATCCCCATGTCACCTCTACGCTCTCTCTACTCGGTCTCCGGCGCCTAACAGGAACACTTACCCTGTTTTATAGATACCTTATATAGGGTTGGGTTCTTGTTCTAATGAGATTAAAAGTTTGGTGCCTCCTCTCTAAGCATTCCAATGAAAAACAAGGACAGCCTCTGCTGCCCATCCCTATATAGTTCAAATTCCCAGATGGCATAATTCGGCTTATGGAAATTGTTTATAGTACGAACATCGCGAATGTGGAACCATCTTCCACCTTATGTGTTGTCCAGAATTGGTGATGATTACATTTACAACGTGCAAAGATTCAAGGTGAATATTAACAACTTTGTACATAATATGCCTGCCAATTTGAAATCTATTTTCATTCCCTAACTCAACTTCCTCTGACCAGGCAGTACATTAGTACTAAAGTTGTTTTTGTCAAAAAAGGGGGGTGGTGTTTAGTGGGTTAAAGTCCCACACACTCATAGAAGAATTGTGCTCATTTTCACTCCTCGATGATTCCCATCTACCCTCGCAAAAAAAAAAAGAAAAGATATTTGAATAACAATGAATTTAAAAAAAAGAAAATAAATTTTTTTTTTCCGAATAGGTATACCTATGACGTCTTCGTAAATATTCATATGTATATAAGAATCGAGAGAAATTAGTATATACTGAAATATATTTAAATAAAGAGCTTATTATATTCCTAAATTCTGAAGATATTCACAAATCAGAACAAACACTCTTACTACTGAATTTATCACCATTTATAATAAATCTTAATATAGTATGCACTTTACTATACATACATAATATCCTGTACTATTTCTATTTTTGCTAATATTTTTTTTCTTTTTTTCGTACGTTTGCATTTCAAAAGAAAAAAACAAACAAAACTGTAAAAGAATAATAAAAAAGAAAAAAAAACAACATTTTTATAAGGATCACTTTATGACATTCTTTTATGTAACCTTTTGTATTTAACAATAAAACCAAATAAAATAAAAACAAAAAAACAAAAACAAAAAAAAAATGTCCTTTTCTATTATATTGTGCATCTCTTGAATTCAATTCTATAAAAATTGTTTAGCATTTATATTATTGCCTTATCTTTTACAAAATATACTCATTGTTATTTTCAGGAAATTTTATAAAATATATATACGTATATACATATACATATAAATATATGTATTCATGCATGTAAATATAAAATGTTTGAACTTAATAGGTAAAGTCTTCTTTTTTTTTTTTTGAAAAATATTTGAAAATTTATTAAATTGTTACAAAATATTATTTGTACATTATATATACATATGTATATATGTATATAATATGTATATAATATATACATGTCCTAAAATTATAACAAAACGGCAATTATATTTGCCAAAATCAGAAATATATTATATATTTAATTTTTTATCGCAATACACTTATATTCAATGAGCTTTCTACAATCTATTGTATATATATATATTTTTGAGAAATTATTAAATGAAAATGAAAAGGAAATTCATAATTATTTTAAAGAAATTCGTTTTTAGCACATTTCCAAAAAAAATTAAAAAAATATGGTTATTAGTTTCACTCTGTTCGTCCGTCCGTCTGTTTACAAAACTTCTACACCGTTAAAGATAGAGACAAAAAATAGGTAGGTCTCATAAAAAAATTAATTTTGTGAAACAACTTTTTCTTGTAGCACCACCTATTACGGAGCTACAGCTCCTCACACTTTGAAAAAGCCCTATTTTTAAATACGTATATCTCATGTTCTGCTTAACATTTTTTCAATCTGAAAACGTCATTCGACAGGTATATTTTTTACCTTTGCAAGTTAATATCAAAATTATACAATTTTTTTTAATTTACTATTTAAATTTACCGTTATGCGAACACCAAGCTTTTCATGATTTTTCTACTCTCATAACTCCGGGACGCTTTTAAATAGGGACTTGAAATTTTGAGGACAGAAAGAACTTTTAGAATTAGTGTAAGTTTGTTTTTTTGGACCACCCCCTCTTTATGAGGTATTAGGGCTCAACAATTTTAAATAAGCTATTTTTAAACACCTGTAATTTAGGCATCTGTATACATTTTACTTCAGCAAGATATAAAAATTAAAGCTCTAGTAATATATTTTTATATGTGTTAACCGTTTCTTTTAGTTACATAGGATTCTAGAGTTACAGCCTCTCAAAATTGCAAAAAAGCTCCATTTTCAGATGTATATATCTCAGGGTCTGCGTAATAGTTTTACAATCTAAAACGCCTAGAAGACCGAAAATTTTATTATCTCCATAAAACTATATCAAAATTATGCAATATTTTGTAATTTACTATTTAAATTTACCGTTATGTGAAAACCACATTTTGCATGAAATTTCTTTTTTCATAACTCCGGTACGCCTTTAGATAGGA
Source organism: Poecilobothrus nobilitatus (assembly GCA_947095535.1). Classification (NCBI taxonomy): domain Eukaryota; kingdom Metazoa; phylum Arthropoda; class Insecta; order Diptera; family Dolichopodidae; genus Poecilobothrus; species Poecilobothrus nobilitatus. The sequence goes on from OX352773.1 coordinate 164,046,846, forward strand.
ACTTGAAATTTTGATACAAGAAAGAATTTTTAAAATTTTTTTGTACCACCCCCTGTTAAGGAGCTATTAGGACCCAAAAATTTAAAATTTGCTATTTTTAAGCACCTGTAACTTAGGAACCTGTGCACATTTTTTTTCGGCAAGACATAAAAATTAAAGCTCCCAAATAATATATTTTTACGTGTGTTAACGGTTATTCTTAGTTATATAGGGTTCCGGACTTCCAGCTCCTCAAAATTCTAGAAAAGTCCTACTTTCACATTTTTTCTAATATGAAATTTTCAAATTTTTGTGCAAGTTACAATTCTAAACAGTTTGTAATGTCTTTTGTAAATGTGCGCTTTTTAAAATCGTTGGTTTACATTCTACTTTCGTTTTTTTTTTGTTTTAATTTTTTTTTTTTTTATTTAAATAAAATAGTAAAAATTTATTTAAAAACTTTTTAAATTTTTCATAGAAAGAAATTTAGCCTTCCAATACAAAAACCAAAAAAAATAAAAACATAATAAAAAAAAAACAATAAAATATAAACAAAAATTAGTTTAAAAATGAAAGCAAAAATGTGAATCTAAAATTAACTGACTATATAAAAGTTTATTAATTTAATTATAACTATATAATAATATATAATTAAAAAATTATTGTGGTACAACTTATACATATATAAAATACATGTATTAATTATTTTTAAAATTTTGTGAAATATATGTATTATATGTTGCAATTCTATCATAGCAACAAAACAAAAAAAAAAAAAAGTGATTTGAAAAACCCAAATTAATTAAATCTTTTAAATTTTATATTTTTAATTATATGATTATAAATACATAATTATACAAGTTATACATTACCATCTCAATTTTTATAATTAAAATCTTCTTGTAATTTTAGAACATCATCATCATCTTTTTTCAAAAAAAAAATATTTATATTTGTATAAAATTTTTGTTTTATATTTTTTTGTTTTTTTAAACAAAATTTTCAATTGAAAATTTATCCTAACAACTTACAAGATTTATACTATGATGGTATTTTCTTTTTATAAATATGTTATATGGGTATATATATATATATATACCCATATATTATAACTTATACATATATATAGGTAAATTTGTATCGACACCTCCTTTATTAATTTATTTTAATTTTTAAATATATAAAGCATCATATTCTATAGATATATAAATACATATATATATATAGGGTTAAAAAATATAGAACAAATAATATTTAATCAATACAAGGCTTAAAAGATTTACCTATGGCATTTTAAAAAATGTCGTTATTATTATTATTATATATTATAATAAAGTATTTTTTAATTAAATTAAACCATTTCCAAATTAAACAAAACCTTTTTCAAAGTAAATAAACTATTTTCAGGGTAAATTAAACTATTTTCAGAGTAAATGAGTTAAATACTGAATATCATATGCATAACATAATTGGAACAATCAATTTGTGTTAATTCCCGAATACTTTGATCAATTACATTGGAAATATTATGATTAGTTGTAAGCCCACTTAATATACATCGTGCATAAACCTTAATTTTTGAAAATGTTTTTTCAATGGGATTCAGCATCGGGGGAATAAGGTAAGAAAAATTTTAAATTAAAACCACTGTCCGAATTATTGCTTGAACTTCTTATGCATTTAGTAGATTTTACAATTGCCCATTACTAAAAAAAAGCATTCTCAAGCTGGTTGAAACAAAATAAACCGGTCAACAGACATTATTTATTTATTTTATTGTTTGAAATGCAGTTTATTATATTAGGTTTAATTAAAATCATTTAATAGTAAATATTAAAAAATAAATAGAATTGTTTCTCTCTTAATACTTAAGTTTCGTTTTAAGTTTCATTCTTTTTGAAAAAAGTTTTATTTAAAATTAAAATAGTTTCATTTAGTTGAAAATAGTTTCATTTAGTTTGAAAATAGTTTCATTTAATCGAAAGATTATATATTATATAATATATATATTATAAAATATATTCATTTTGAAACATATGAATTTTAAAAAAAATTATAACTATTTTAATAAAAAAATTTTTAAAATGAACATAAAAATGATAGATTATATTTAAAAAAAAAAACAAAGAAAATAAACGGCCTGTAAATTCAAAAGTTTATTTGTTTTTTGTAACAAATAAATATTTAAAAAAATTATTTTGTTTTAAATATTTAAATTTATATATATATAATATGTATAAAATTAAATTAAATTATTTTTTTTTTTATTAATAATTAATAAATTACCTATTTTTTGTATTCGGTTTATTCAAACTGCTATTATACGATATACAACGGGACGATTGTTTTGATGATGGTAAACAATAATTATTGTTATATTTATTAGCTGATGTAGTTTTTGATGTAGTATTTGATGTTGGTGCGCTCAGTTGACGATAAAAATCTGTTTTTCTTACAGTCAAATCAGTTAAGCTATCTTTAATACCATTCGAAACCGAAAATTTTCTTATGTTATTCAAATCATTAATTATATCTATGTAGTTACTATTATAGACTTTACCACGTTTCCGGCGTCGTCCATCTCTTAAATCACCTTTGCCTTTTGGATGATGGGTTATTGGATATGTTTTGATACCACCCTTTGCTATAAATTGTTTATTCTTCTGTTGTTGTTGCTGTTGACTTGTTGATAAATTTTTATTATTATTTTGGTTATTATTATTATTTGATATTGTATTATTTGTTGATGTTGTTGTTGGTGTTGGTGTCGAAGTTGTTGTCGATGTTGCTGATGTTTGTCTTTCATCAAAACGAGAATTATTTATACATTTATTTTGATTATCACCTGGTATAGTACTATTATCAATATTTGATTTTGTTAAATTTTTATTTTTATTATATAATTTATCACTATTTCTTGATCTTAATGAAAAATTACCCAATCGTCTTGAGTGTTCTTTAATTGCTTTTACATTTAATATAGATGGGCTACTTGTTAAACTTTTAAATATTTTACTTTTAGCTGTTCTATGTAATATATTTGAAAATGCAATAACATTATTATTATTTTGTTTTGAATATATATTACAATCACTTAAATGATTTTGTCTTATTTTACTGCATTCATCTAAGCGACTACCAACAGCAGTAACTGGATCTGAATTACTTAAACTCAATATACCATTATCATGACAATATCTTTTATTTCTAAGATTAAAGCACTTATAATCATAAAATATTCTTTGATCACTTAAATTACAATTTCCATATGAACCGGTGGATGTTACATCATTTGAATTTAATATTGTACCACGATAATGTTTTGTTGAGTTATTGTAATCACCTATTGATGAACAATCAGCATTTAAACATTTTGTTATATTATCTGGTGTACATTGATGACTGCTATACAATTCTTTATCATTATTTTTATCATATTTTCTTGAACTATCATCATTATCTGATATCAGTAGATAACTCTGTTCATCATCATCTTTTAAACAAATTTTATTTAATTTATTTTGTCTATTAAATGATTCGCAACTGCACGATGCTAATTTAAGAATATTATAATAAGCGTTCTTACCATTTGGATAATTGATAGTATTGCTAGATGTTAAATTAATTAAAGATTGCTGTAACAAGTTGTGATTATATCGATCACCGGAGTTTTCTCCCCTAATGTTTTTATATATACATTTTTTTTTTTTTTTTTAAAAAGAAAATCAAAAAAATTAGATTAAAAATTAAATTTAAAATACAATTAAAATATTATATATATATATATTATATATACATATATATAGATATTATTTAAATTTAAATTTTTTTTGAAATTATTTAGTTTTATTATTAAATATAACTTTATACAACTACAACTACAACTACAATATATTTAAAAAAAAAAAAAAGCAATATAAAAATAAAAATATATCAAAATTTTCCATATAATTAAAATAAAATAATTCATTCAAATTTTATTAAATAAAAAAATGGAAGGATAACATAATATTAAAATAAAAATTAAAAGAATAATATAAGTAAATAAAAATATGGCAGAATTATAGGCATAGCAAGAAGGGAAGTAAATATAAAATAATCTATAGTTATATATATATATATAGGAAATCATTTTTTTTCTTTAAGTATAAAAATTTGCAAAAATAAAAAATTGAAGTGAAGTGAAGAGATGGGGTAAAGGCCTAAAATACAGAGCAATTTTGAAATAAAAATTTTTAGAAAATATATAATTAAAATTCGGTTAAAAATTTCGTAAAAATATCTTAAAATCTACGATACTACTTTTCTTCAATTTTGTTAAAAATTTATATATATATAATATATGTATATGTATATCAAATTTTTTTTAAATGAAAAACTATATTAAGAAAAAAAACTGTGTTCGTAAAAAAATGTTAAGATAAAAAAAAAAAAAAAATTTAATTAACATGATATTTCTATCATCATATCATATCTTCTTCTACTTCTTGAACTTACACTGATATAGCACATATATAATCATTATGAACTGGTATGATACAAAGCATTAAAAAGAAATCTTTAAACAAAACAAAAAAAAAAAAAAAAAAAAAACATTCTGTTAAAATCATTATAAATAAATGATTAACCATTTTAATATTTTATATTATCATAATTTAAAAATATCCTAAATTAATGAAAACTTTCATATAATATCGAAATATATATATATATATGTACGTATATAGGTGTCTTTTTTTTTTTTTTGTATTACGAGGTAATTTTATACATATATATGTATATAATTTTGAATCCTTTTTTTTTTTCCTTAAAAAAAAAAAACAAATAAACTACTCTCTACCTTTGAAGGTAAACATATAAACGATTAGAATAATACACATTTTTGTACATATTTCTATAAACATATATATATATATATCTATACATTCCTTTATAAATAAATATATAGGCATATATAGTTATATAAAAACATAAATTATTTCAACATAGAAGAAAATTTTTAATATAAATAATATATATGTACATACATACACACATTTATACATAAATAAATTTCAATTGTTTTCTATTTTTTATTTTTTATTTATTTTTTTTTTTTTTTTTTTTGTCTACAAAAATACTACCGTGATTGAAGTTAAGTTCAATTTCCTAAAATGATTAATCGATAACAATGTAAAATTATCAAAGAAATAACACATAAAATGTTATAACTTATTTTGAGATTACATCCCAAAAAAAAAACAACAAAAAACAAAAAATAAAAACAACAAAACAATAAATAAATAAGAAAAAAATATAACAAAACAAGTTCATTTATTATTACCGAATCTATATATACATAAATATACTTATTTGTGTAATATATATATATATGTGTAAATTGGTATATATATGTACATAATATGTATTCTTCATCGTAAAAAATGTTTTTGATTTCATCAAAATTGCAAAAAAAAAAAAACAAAAAAAAAAACTACTATATAAATTTCATATAATATATAACTATATATTAAAATTTGTACATACATATATATATATATATATATATATAAACAAATACAAATTAAATTTTATTAATTTATTACATAAGAACTGGAACAAAATAAAAAAAAATAAAAGTAATCAAAAAAAATATATATATATAAATAAAAGAGAAAAGGATCGAAATAATATATAAATCAAAATTTTGTTAAATTTTAATTTAACCATGTATAAAATATAATAATTAGGTACCGCAATAAAAAGAAAATTTATATAAGAAAAATCATTTCGCCTAAATATATGCAATTTTCTATTAATTTTAATTGGAAAAGAAAATTATTATTTATTTTATATTTTGGCTTTATTGTTTTATTTATTTTTTTTTTTTGTTTTCTCATTTTGTTTTGTTTTTTTTTTTTTTTTTAAATAACACATAATAATAAATTTCAACAATAATTTTGTTTTCCTTTTTTTTTTTTTTATTTAATTAATTATAATTTAAATATGAACATTGTTGTATAGTTTAAATTTGATTTATTAATAATATAGTGTTTTGTTTATTTTTTTTTTTCTGTATGATATTCGTTATTATATGAAGCCAAAAAACAATCCAATATACATATATATGTATTAAATTTATATAATAAGGGGGTCATATGGAATTTTAAAAAGAAAATGTTATTCACCTATTTTAATTTCTTTTGTTGTTTTATTTTTTTTTAAATTAGTGTAAAAATTTATTTAAATTAGTTTTAAAAATGAAAATTTATTTCTAAAAAGATTTCATATTACAAATTTTAATTATATTATTTTTTATTTTTTATTTTTATTTTTAATATACGTAATACTGTTAAAATTTAATTAACAATTTGTAAACTTGAGTATTATTGCAGTTAGGTATATTATATATTATACTTAATATTTATATCATGAAAATTAAAAATTAAAGGTAAAATTCAATAAAAAAAAATTAAAAATAAATTACTTTTAATAATCTATAAATTCATATATATATATATATATAAGTAATATGTATAATACTAATGATTGTAATCGTAGAACAATCAAAAAAAAAATTTTTTTTCTTTTTGTATATACAATGTTATTTCTTTTGAAAACCGAAAAATACTAATTTTATACAAATAAAAAAAAATAAATAATATAATATATATGAAAAGAAAAACACCTAAAGTTAAAAATACAAAGTATAAAAAACAAAATAAAAAAAAAATTAAATTAAATTATTATACTCTGATGTCATTAATGACACACAAATTAAAACATTAATTTTATGTGTTATCCTTTTTTAAAGTTTTTTTTTTTTTGTTTTTTTTTTTTTCATTTCTTATATTTTTTACAGTATACTTATGTACAAAACAAAAATTCCGTTAAGCTTGTATATTTTAATACCGTAAGTCATCAAAATGTTACGAACAATAAATTTTTATATATTTATATAAAATATACATAAAAAAAATAAACAAAAAAAAAAAAAATAGGAAATAAATCGCCGATATACAATGTAGGTACTTAAATTTGTAATGGTACATTAAATTAAAAAAAGCATAACACCTTTTTTGTTCTTTATATAATTATATACATAAGCATATTATATTTTGTTGTATTTTAAAAATTAAAAATTAAATTTTTTTTTGTTTTTTTTCACAAAATTTTATTAACAAAAAAAAAAAAAAATCGTTGCCACTTCAGTTGTTTTGAAAGTGTCAATTTAAGTTTTGAAAAACTCAAAATTTTGCTATAAAAATTTCGTTTTTGGGAAAAAATTAATTGTCAGTCGGGTTTTTTTTTTTTCTGACAATGGTTTACTTATTAAATATAAGCAACGTCATGTTTTGTATATAGCAATAATTCAGTAATAAAAATTTTGTGTTCATTTTTATACATTGGATAAGAAAAAAACTAAAATAAAAACCATTCCCTTAATTTTTCTTTGAAAAACCAAAAAAGGATCAAAACATCATGTTGACACACTTAATATAATATAAATATTGTATATGGACATTTTAAATTTCGTAAAAAAATTAAAATTGTAAAATTATACAAAAAAAAAAACAACAAAAATAGAAAAAAAAGTAATATAATTGTAAAAATAAATTTATAATAACTAAAAGTTTACATATACCTCTGTTATACTTAAAATAATTTATTAATGATGTTATTTATTGAATTGAATTTTTTTTTTTTTTTTAATTTACTTACTTTTTTTTCACTTCATAATTTTTTAACAAATTTATTATTTTTAGAATGTCATGATATAATATTCTTAACTAATTGATATAAGAATATAATATACGATTTTATATATATAATATTTATATATAATACACCTTTCATTATCGACCTTGAACGTTTCTTTATTTTATTTTTTTTTTTTTTGTTTTTTTTTTTTTGTTTGATATACCTTTACGTTAAAAAAATTTTATTAGGACTATATCCTTAAAAATATATATATGTACAGAAAAACAAACTATAATAGATATACATACATATATGTATATATAGATTATGTATGTAAATGCACAGCATTCGAAAAAGTTATTTATTTATTATTATCATTTTTTTTTTTTTCATTTAATTTCCAAATTTTAAATTATAACAAAAAAAAAAAAAAGGAAAATATTAGAAAACTTACGGTAGCATAAACAAAATTTGATGTTATCTCCTATTGTACATTATATACACTATATATATAATGAAAAATACATATTTATATACATATATACTTTTTTTTTTCTTTTAAGCTAAACAAAGGAGTCAAAAAATGCTGAATTTCTCAACTAAAATAATCCGTTTTATTTTTTGACAAAATCATCGTTCTTTTTTTTTTTTTTTAACTAAAAATTACTTTTTTCTTTTTTTGAAACCTTTTTTTTTATATATATAAGGATAATTATCTTTTATACATGTGTTGATTTAAATTTTGATTTAAATTAAAATTAAATTCAATCAAAATAAAATTTAATCGATTTGAGTTGAACATATATATACATATATAATGTACATATATATATAATATTTTAAAATTTTGATGATTATATCAAATTAGACTCTATTTTTAAATATAATATGTTTTAAAAAAAAATGAATTAAATAGAGTTTACTCAGTTAACATGGAACAATTAAATAGTAATTATAGTAATTACTAATTAAGCTAATGGCAAAATGATAATAGAAAAACAAAATAGAAGATTTAAAGATTATATAGTTCTTAAGTATCTTAAAAACTTTTAATAAAGTAATTTTTAAACAATTTTTTTCTTTTTTTTATATTAAAAATTTTTATTATAATTATAAAAGTTTTAAATCACCAATTAAGTAATAAATAATTTTTAATAAGCATCTTCAAAAGTTTATTGAACCCTAATTACAATAACTAAAGAAAAACTTAAAAAAAAATAAAACAAAAAAAAAAGTTTATTTCAATTTTATAATTATTCATTTATTATTTATTTATTTATTATTGTGTATATACATATATATATACATATATGGTGAGTTGTTAATTTTGTTTTTCTTTTTTAATTTAAATAAAATAAAAAAAAAAAGTTAATTCAGTTAAAAGATAATTAAACTTGAATGAAGGAGAAATAATAACAAACAAAAAAAAAAAAATATACATATATATATGTATATATATATATATGTATATTTACAATTCATGCATTTTTTAAATGTTGTAAAAAACTTCATCTAAATAAATAATTTATAAAAAATTTTGGCCATATTTTTTTTTATGCATATATACATAATATTATATATTTAAATTATTTTTTTTTTCTTCCAACAAAGCTATTAAGCGCGCAAATATTTTAGGTATCTATTAATTCAGAAAAAAAAAAAAAAATGGAAATGAAAATGAAAATATATGAAAACAGTCTATTCAATTTTTACTTTTTATCATTTTTTATGTACGTACGTAGAAAGGCTAATATACAAATATGTTTATTTTTAGAATTTTCATTTTATTTAATATTAATTCCGTAAAGGTGTACTTATATGTATGTACATGAATTACTTATATATATATATATATATATATATATTATATTGCATGAATATATACAAAATTATTTTACGTATATAAAATGTATTTATTTATAAAAATAAATATATATATATATATATATATATATATATATATATATATATATATATATTTAGTAGTACATATTGTGTACACCTACGTTTATTAAGGATAATAAAATAAGCTTTCATTTTTTTAGTAAATATAGCTTTTGAACATATGTGTGATCCTATTCAAAACTATTAACTACATAGTTGTCAATATCTTTTTATTTTATTTTATTACTTGCTCGTTTTTTAGTTAATTATAGATTAAAAATGTAGGTTAAAATGTTGATGATTTCAGGATTTAAAATTAAACTAATATAAAAATAATAAACAAAAAAAAAAAAACAATTAAGGTATATATATATATATATTACATGTATATAAAGTTGTATAAATAATAAATTAATATACAATATATATGTACAATAATAATATTTGTATCAGTATTATAATTGCATACATTTAGGGGAAAAAAATTCTTCACTTTATTTTTAAATTTTTAATTTTATTTGCAAATAAAAAACTAACATTGTATAATAATATTTAATTGTTTCTTTGTTTCTTTTTTTTTTTTTTGTTTTATTCAATTAACTTACAAATAATTACTAGAAGTTCCGTAAGCTCCTGGCCCACTGACTCTCCTTTGAAAATATTTAACTGGCATATTACTATAACCGAGTTTATAAGGCGAAATGTTTATTTTTTATCATAAACACTTTTATTTATGGCTAAAGTTCTATACTCAATGATTTTTGAAACATTTTTTTTTTTTTTTTAAATTATTTAATTAAATATACAAAAAAATTAAAAAATACTTTTGAAAAAATATAATATGAAAATATTAAATATATTAATATATAGCTGGCAAGAAAACTTATATAATATATCGTAAAATTTTTTCAATAAAATTATTGACGACAGTAAAACGATTATGTTCTATATGTTAACATTATGCAACATTTTTTTTTTCATTCAATATACAAAATTTTTTTTTTCGTTTTTTTTTTTTTTTCTTTAATTTTTTGCTTTTAAAAAAAATCTAGTCTTTTGATTTCATTTATTTAATTGAATTTATATAAATATATATATAGATTTTTTAAATTTTATTTTATTTTTTTATTTATTTATAGTTTTAATATTAAAAAAATAATTAACAAGAAAAGTTTTTCTTTTTTTATATATTTTTTTTTTAAATTTTTTTTTTAAATTAAAACACCATTGTTACATATATATTTTTTAAATAAAAAAATAAAACTAATTTTAAGTAAAACCAAGTGTATCCAAAAAGGTGCAAGACAGGATTTACATAAATGTAGAGATAACATGTATAGTTTTTATTCTATCAATTGCGCATAATCTGTAACAATAAAAAGAAAATATCCTTTTAGTTGAAGTTTTTGTGTCATTCAAAGGACACAAAATATTTGTAGTTTTTTTTTTTTTGAAAGAAAAAGTAAAAGACCGTTATTTTCAAAATCAAAAAATATATTGATATTTTTTTGTACTTTAGATTTTTTTTTTTAGATTATAAAAAAAAACCAATTAATCTTAATTATTGATTTACATCAAAACAATCGAATTTAATAACGAAATATTATATCTAGAAAAGATTTATGTACGGTACAATCTTAAAGAAACTATATACATATATATACTTTCTTAATGGCACAATAATAAACTATATTAAAATCACAGTTTAAAGATATAGGATAAAATGATACCATCGTTTTACACCATTAAGTCACCGGGCTTTCATTCTAAATGTCTCAGATTCAAGTCCTGGCTGTGTCCTATGAATTAATAAAAAAATAATATAGATTTTATTATATAATTTATAATTAATATAATTATAATTAATTAAAAAATAAGTATATATATATATATATATATACTTATTTTTATATTATACATATATATATATACATATGCATATATATCATCTATTATATAATTAACATCATATCGTAATATTTCATAAAGAAAAAATAAAATAATTTATTGTTGTATAGGATAATAGATGTCGCACAAATAAAAATATTTGCATAGTATGGTATTGTACAATAGTTAAACAAAGGTTTAGTGAAATGTAATGATTCTAAAAACTGAAGCTTTAGTCAAATATGAATAATAAATGGCTGACTCCTATATGAATTTAAAAAAAAAAAATATTTTTAGGTTTTATTAAGGAATCTTATTTAAAAATTCTTTGTAAAATATTTTATTTTTTTCTTTTAAATATTTTTAGAGTTTAAAATATGTACTCTAAATTAACAATATCGAAATATTTTATAAGTTTAATTATTAAATATTTAAAAAAGAAAATTAAAATGAAATTAATAATAATTACGTTTTATTTAGTTTTAAACTTAAATAATCGAAAATGTAACAGTTTTTAATTATATTAACAATATTTTGAATATTCTTATTTCATATATGGATCTGTATATTTAATATTATAAAAAATATATTAAATAAGTTTTGTATTTTGAAATACCAAACAAAAATTTATTTTATTTGCAACAAGAAATAAAATATTAAATTGCAAAAGAAAAAATGTTTAAATTTTCATAAATTTTTAAAATGTTGCATTAGAATGTTTCTCAACAAATTTCAGAAAAACAGAAAAATTTTATATTGGAACGCCACTTGCTAAAGCAAGAATTTTAATTGACATTTAAAAAAAGCAAGGCGAAGGCTTGGTTCCAGTAGGTTATTGCCCATTAATTATTTGAAAAAAAAAAAATAAAATAAAATAAAATTATTAAGGAATTTTTAATGAATACGTTAAAATTGTGAAAATTGCAAGATTGATAAATACGTAAGTTAAATAATTTTGTTCATAATATTCATTAGTTATAATATATTGTGCTTTAATTATAAAGTGAAATTTTTGTGAGAAACTTCAAATGTAAAGTGGCAAAAATTTTTCCAATGTCGGCATTAAATATTTATAATGTTGATATGTAGTTATTCAGTGAAATTAACTTAAAAGGTGTAAAAATTACTGCTCTTGCATGTTTTTATTATAAAATTTTTTTAAATGGTTTAGTAAATATTGGTGTATTTTAGAAAAAAAAAAAATGTCTGCCATTTTAAATTGAAAAAAAAAATGTGTATTCTAAAATGTGACTCCAACTCTACGTGACATACCAAAGTTTTATTACAATTTTTTGTGGAGTGATATAAAATTTATCAAAAAAAGAATATATTAAGACGCTTAATTTCTTAAAAATTGAGATATAAATGAAGTTTATTTATAGATGAATTATTTCTACACTTCTGTGTACTAAAATAATTTCTTGTATGTATTATTGTGTATTCACACTTTCTTTTATATTTTCGAAGTAAAAAAAATGCCATTATTGTTACATATAATTAATTATAAATTCAAATTTTCAATTTAATTAAAAAAAAAAGATTGAATAATTTTTCAAAAATGTACATGTATTTAAAACTTGTTACAAATAATGTAGAATAAAAAATGGTTAAGTATAAATACTTATTTTGTTCAAAAAATTTAAAATAATTTTTGCTTTCTGCTTTCACTCAGTAAAAATTCTTTTTGTAATATTTTATTAAGTTTTTTTTTAGAAAATCTCTAATATTTACCAAAAATTAAATTCTGTTAATTACCAAAATTAGAGTACAGCTTCTTATAAATTTAATATCATGTAAATATTTACTTAAAGCTAATTAAAAATTAATTTTCTTATACTCTATTCATAATTTCTTATTAAAATGTATAAAAATTTAATCGTCAATTTCCTTTTTTTTTTTAATTTATATCTTTCAATTAAGTTTATCTTATTGTTAATATCATTTTTCATATAAATTTTAGAACTATATAAGTTAAATTATATCTATACATATACATATTATGTATGTATGTAGGTATATTTTCTAAGCCATTTTTTTTTTAAACAACAGCTATAAAGAATTTCAGAAAATCATTTTTAAAAAATATCTTAATTAAAATTAAACTGTTGTATACAGGTCAAATATATAACATTAAAAACCAATATATTTCTTTAAAAAATTCTTTTTTTTTTTTTTAATTTTTAATTTGTTTATCAATTTTTTTAATGATGTTTAAAAATTTGTGATAATAACCAAGATTTGAAATATGTAATGGGATTATTTGTATTGTGACAACTGATGACAGGTTATGTACAGAGTGAAATCTTTTTTATTATTGTTTATAAATTTTTTTTATTAAGTATTTTTTTTATTTTCAAATGTTATTATCAAAAAAATAGTGCTTTTATAATTTTTTTTTTTTTTAAATAATATAATAACTAATTTAGTGCTTATGTTTATTAATTTATTTTTCTATTTTAAAATTATTAGATTTATTATTTTGTTCTTTTTTTTTTTATATACATATATATTTATTTATTTTATATTATGATAGTGTAATAATCTATTAGTGTAAAGTTGATTTTAATAAGAACACTTCTTTTAAATTATTCTATAATTTTAAACATTTAATAAAAAGTTAAAGTGTATGACGTGAATATAATTTTTTTTTTTTATTTAATGATCTAGTTTTGGGAGGGTAAAAGTGCTTTAATTCTTAAATATTAAATTTGTGTAAACATTAATATTATTTTATATTTAATTATTTTTAATTTTATTTTATTTACAATTTTTTTTGTAAACAATATATTCTCTGATAAAGATAAAAAGAATCTATTGTGACATATATGTGACAAAAGGGAATCAAGTTTCATTTAAATCTTTTCTTGGTGTAAAATAAACTTAGTGTTTTAAAGATTACACTAAATTGACAAATTGAATTATGAATAAAAATAATTTCTTCAATTAGGTTCCAATTGAAAAAAAAAATAATCAAATTGTGGTTTAAGTGAATGTATTTTCAAAACAATTAACATTTTCATGATGTGTTTACACTAATCAATATTTTTAGTGTTTAAAAAAATAATTTCTTAATTTATTCAAATTAAATTTTATAGTTCTTTCTAAATATTAATTATTAGATTGATTATTGTAAAACTTCTAATTAAAGTTGATTTTCGAATTAAAAAGTTGATTGTGCTTCAAAAAATATAACAAAAAAGAAAATATAAATTTTTCACATTTTTTCTAGTGTATAAAAACGCAATTTAAATACAAACAATTTAAAGAAAAACAGCACAAATATTTAGTCATATTTTTTTAAAATTATTATAAACTACAAAACAACAAAAAAAAATCCATGTACCTATCAAAATTAAGAAAAAAACAATACAGAAATATTTTGTGAATTCAACTTTTAATTCAATTAATTTTTTTTTTAAATAAACTTTGTTTTTTTTTTTTTTTTGTGCTGTTAAAATAATAACACAATATTTAAAACTTGGTAATAATTTATAGTAGAACCATGGTGTCATCTAAAGTGTCGAGTGTTAAGTGCAAAATAAAGGTACTTATAACAAAATTATCAATTTCTTTAAATTTACTTGTGATTCTCAAAAATAAAAATTTAAAATCACTGATAACAATTTGGATGACATTATTCTGTTTGTTAAGAAGAAAAAAAAATAAAAGCATAAATTTATTTATTAAAAAAAAAAATAAAATGGATGGCAGATTTTCCTACTCATGATATTCAGTAGAATTTAAATAATGAATTAAAAAAGGTATGAAAAAATTACAAAAAACAAAATCAAATTACAAAATCAGAACTAATAAATGTAAATGTATTTTTAAAAAACGATCTCAATCACAGTCGATATGAATCTTATAGTTCATAACAACGAAACAACACTCTGGGCTAATATTGATAAAGGTAATTATTTTTCGCAAATCACATCCGATAAAAAAAAATAAGAGCAACTAGATTGTGCATTAAAAGAGTGGTTTTCTAAATTTTATTCAAATAAGCAGAATATTTCATTTTCAATATGTTTGATATGGCTTAATATATTAGTTATTTATCTATATTTATTAAATGTATAAAATTCATTTCGTTTGTTAGAGGTCGCTTTTCGAAAAAAATACAATATTGTTATTTAATATTTATTACACTAGGAGCTACTATTACAATTTTGCATTTTATTATTGTTATCCTTCATTCTGATCAAATTATATTTTACAATTTACGACTATATAAAATTCATTCATATCAGTTACTCAGAGCAGCAGTGACCTATTTTGAATTTGTCCACAAATGCTTTAAGTAACTCTTCATTATCATTTTTAATATAAATTTTTTTTTTTTTTTTAATAGGTAAGTCAAAATTACAGGTAGATATTTTGCAGATTAAAAATATTTTTTTTAATTTAGGCTTCTTTTTTATGTACAAAAATGGCAAAAAAAAATATTGCAAAATTTGCAAATTTTATAAAGGGTAGCAGTATTATATATTAAGCTAATGTTTATAGAATATTATAGTTTATTATTTTTTCAGATTTGCAAATTAATTTAAATATTATATTATTAGTATATATTTTTTTTATTTGATAACAACTAAATGTAACTAAAATCTTGATTCAAAATTTAAATCTAATATTTGTATATCTATATGTATCTCTTACAAGTTATACATACTTGAATTAATTTATATTTAAATACAATTCTTAAAGATTTTAGTTACATTTTACAGAAAAACCTTTATCCTTTTTAAAATAAAATAAAAATAAAACAATATGATTTAATTTAATTCGAAAATTTTTTTTTCAGATTTTTTATTTTCAAAGGAAGCACCCCAAAGGCGTGTACTTTAATTTGATTTCTTTTTAAACAGCTAATGAATAGTATTCGAAGCGCAGCGGATTTAGACCGAATTACTGTTAAAATACATAATATGAAACGTAGCGCATCGCGTGACTCTCCCAGAGTAAAACGAAGAAATAGCGCAAGTCTTCGTTATGATGGAAGTTCTGATGATGGACGAATGTCTCCTGATAGGCACACAAGAGGTAGATTGGTTAGGTCACCAAGCCCAAGACCAAGATATGCTTCTCCACCACACCCTGAAGAATATTCGCGGCCGACATCGGATCGACCAGTTTATAAGGTACTATGTGTCAGCTCCATTCATTTGAAAGCATCAGATGAATTTATCAAAGAGACTTTATACAGGGAATACAAAAAATTCGGTGATTTCAGTATAAGAGTATCACACGAAGTTGATGAACGTGTAGCTTATGTTTGTTTTAGAACACCAGAAGATGCTCGAGAAGCTAAACATCACAAACCAAGAATAATGTTTTATGACAAAATGGCTGTTGTTGAAGCGGTTTATGAAGGACCACCAAGAGCGGAACATCGTAGTCGCCACAAATCCAGCTCCCCTCCACCACCTGAATATGATCGACATTATTATATCAGATCCCCAGCAGCACCTGTTCCAGTTGAAAGACATCGTATGCCTCCTCATATTGAACCTCATCATCCATATGAAAGAGCTTACGGTCCTCCAGCAGTACCAATGCATCATCCACCAGAATTTCGTCCTATTCATCATGAATATATACCAAGAGGTCCACCTATACGTCATATGCCACCACATATGCATCCAGCACCACATCGACCATATATGCCACGTCACATAATGCCAAGACCACACATTCCACATTATGAGAAACCGGATAAAAAAGATAAATTTCCAAATTACTTGCATCATGTTCAACCAGAAGATGATCCTTTGGCAACAAGAACTTTATTTGCTGGTAATCTTGAAATTAACATTTCTGATGAAGAACTACGCAGAATTTTTGGTAAATACGGTATTGTAGTGGATATTGACATAAAACGACCACCTCCTGGAACTGGAAATGCTTTTGCTTTTGTAAGATACCTTAATTTGGATATGGCACATAGAGCAAAAGTTGAATTATCAGGGCAATATATTGGTAAATTCCAATGTAAAATTGGCTATGGAAAGGCTACGCCAACTTCAAAAATTTGGATTGGTGGTCTTGGTGCGTGGACATCCGTAACACAACTTGAAAGGGAATTTGACAGATTTGGCGCTATTAAAAAGATTGAATATCAAAAAGGGGACACAAATGCGTATATTTTGTATGAGTCTGTTGAAGCTGCTACCGCCGCCGTTAAAGATATGAGAGGTTACGCTTTAGGTGGACCGGAAAAACGTTTAAGACTTGATTTTGCTGATGATGGTGGAGAACCAGCAGCAGCACCAGCACCATTTCGTCCGAAACCAGGTCATGATCAAGCACATCCAAACTCAGAATACAGAAGGCCTGAATATGAGGTAGAACCAGTTCATTATCAGGAAATACCTTATCATGTGCCATATCATCCACGGGGAGGATATAGAGGACGTGGTATGTATAGAGGAAGAGGAGCTTATCGTGGTGCTGGATATCATCATGACGTACATAGAATGCCTGCTGCGGTTGCAGTTAATGAATCGTGGAATCATTCAGTTGAACCAATGGAATACGAAAAAGGTCGTTCACTTTCTCGACAACCTCCAATTGAAAGATCCAGATCGAGATCTCCTCATCGAAATATGAGTCCAGAATCTGATTCAAATTCTCGAACAAACGGAATTCTGAGCTCAGTTCGAAATCTTCAGGATATTGGAAGAAAATGTTCTATTGCCTGGCAAGGTGCATTAATTTTAAAAAGTTCTTTATTTCCTGCCAAGTTTTATTTAACTGACGGAGATTCAACTATTATAAATTCATTAATGAAAGACGAAGAAGGTAAACACCATTTACGGATTACACAAAGATTACGTTTAGATCAAACAAAATTAGACGACGTTAGAAAACGAATAACTTCATCATCATCACACGCTATTTTCTTGGGTTTGGCTTCTTCTGGATCAGTAGTTCAATTAGATGATGCTGGTATTCAAACAAGACCCTTACGAAATTTGGTTTCTTACCTAAAACAAAAAGAAGCTGCAGGTGTTATTTCTCTATTAAATAAAGAAACTGAAGCTACCGGAGTTTTATATGCATTTCCCCCTTGTGACTTTTCAACAGAATTACTAAAACGTAATTGTCATTCACTATCAGATGAAGGACTAAAAGATGATTTTCTTTTGATTGTAGTTGTTCATGGTGGTACTGCATAAATTGAACAAAATTACCCATTAATTTTATTAAAAAAAAAAAATTAAGTAAAAAAAACTTAATCACACATTTTGAATATAAGATATTTAAAAGTAGATAACAATAAAATGTTGAAAATATTTAAATTAAATTTTTTTTTATTTCAATATGAAAATAAGTTTGAAAATTTTTTATTATTGCATTTATAATTAAACAGGCATTTTTCTTTCAGAAATAAATTTTTTCTTTCTAAAAATTTTAAGCTATCAAGTTAATCCATATTCGTTAGTTCTTATTTATAAAAAAAACTTAATTTTTCTTAAAATTCTATACAATCTTATTAATTTAAGCTTGAAATTATTTTAAAAAATTTTTAGTTTAGATTGAAAAGGAAACTAAAATTATTTTTAGATCGAAAAATTAAATTTATATTTATTACTTCAAATCATCACAAAAACACAATGTTGAAATTGAAATGCCATTTGACTTTTTTATATTTCGAACATCCATACAAATTAATCTTTAGCTGGAACTTCTATCACGCGGGGCTTGTCAATTATTCTAGCAGTTCTGTTTCCTTTTTCAACAATACCAATAATCCACGCTTGATATCCTTCTTGTTTTTCAATGTCTTTACAATAAGCAGCAGCTTGCTCTCTTGGTAAACAAATTAATAATCCACCTGATGTTTCAGCGGAATGACCTTGAAGTAATTGAAACATATTTCCACATGCCTTAGCAACTGCTGCCATTTTAGCAATAACAGGCAAATTGTGAATAACAAATGAAACTTCTTTTTTTTGATGTGATGCAAGAGTTTGAGCATGACCTAAAAGACCAAATCCTGTAATATCTGTTGAACCATGTGCATTGTATTTATGCATCAAACGTGCAGCAACTCTGTTTAGTCTAGCCATAGAATCCATGGCACGATGATAAGCTTTGCGAACATCCTCTTCTGAAACAACTAACTTAATTCTATTCCATCTTTCTGGTTGATCCAACCACTGATGAGCACTGACTGCAACTTGAGTACCCAAAGGTTTTGTTAAAACTAAAACATCGCCAACTACAGCATTGTCTGGAACAATATATTCATTTGGCTGGCAAATTGTAGATGCTACACCTCCAATTGTACACCATGGATTTACTACACTTTGGCCACCTGTTACAGATGTTCCAGCTTCTACTGCAGAATCTTTGAAACCTCTCATCATTAATGGAACAACAACATCACGTTCTTTTTCTGTCATTTTTGTGCTTATAGCCAGAAGCATTAACATATTATCGCAATCAGTAACTCCCATTGCATACAAATCACTTAAAACATTTGCACAAGCAATTTTACCCATCATATATGGATCGTCAACAATTGGGTAAAAAAAATCTGTTGTTTGCACTAAACATAATCCTCCATGCCGCAAGGGCGTTACTGAACAATCAAGTCCAATACCAATTCGCGGTATAGCCAAATGCATATATTGATTATCATCCTGATTTGTATAATCTTGTTGTAATGATGATACAAGCTTACCAAGAACTTCTTGAGGTACTTTACATCCACGTCCTTTTAAATCAGCAAACCTAGTTAAACGAAATGTTGGCTCTAAATCATGAGCAGTAGGGTCAAAAGGACGGCGTAAGGAATCTCCATCTCCTTGTAATTCAAGTTTTACTGAATTTAAAGCATCAGCTTGGTATTCGGACATTTCTGTTTTTCCAACCGTAAACAAATTTCAAAATTCAATTGTATAAATAATCAAAAAAGCCGCTATTCTTACACTAGAGCAAAATGGCGTCACTATTCTGTGCCAAACATCCAAATAAATTTAACACTTCACTTTTTTTCTTATAGAAGCTACCCAATGATTTTTCATTCGTTTCATGCGTAGTCACATTTTCGCTTTTCAAATCAAACTTCAAAATTATATTTAAGAAAATTCTAGAAATGTGTACTCCTTGTATACTAAAAAGAATTATTCTTTTTTTTATTATTATTAATTTGTTAAATTTAAAAATTCATTTTATTAAAAATTTCAATAAAAATCGTATTGAAAATATTTATATTAATTTGAATAAATTTTATTTTGCAAAAATAGTGTCGTTAAAAATATTTGATTTCGAAAATAACTACTATTTTCCATTTATTCAAAATACATACATAATACAAGTTATTAGAAATTTCATAAACTAAATTATTTTTTTTCATAGTTAACATAAACCAAATTATTTTTAAAAGTTTAAAAACAGTAAAATTTAATACAATCTCCTGGTTTTAATAGACAAGTAAAAAATTAGTAAAGAAAATTCTTTATATTCATGCAAATTTTCATTTGAATAAAGTAAAATAATTGTAAAACAATCTATTTTACTCTTAAAAAAATTATGTTTTATTTTTATACAAAACGAGATAAAACTATAATTATTTTATAAAACTTTTTTGGTAAATTTTAAAATTGGAACAACTTTTTAAAGTAAATAAGAAATATGCAGTTCATAATTTCACTTTCATTTCTCGTGAACGAAAGTCGAAATCAATAATTTTTCATTTAAAAAAACAAAAATTCACACAACTAGAAAAAAACCTCTTAATTTTCTTTATCAAAAGTTATATTTATCTTATTTATATTTATATTTTTATTTATTCGACATATTATCATAAACTATTCTTAATGAGTATATTTCAATTTTTAGTAATTTTATTTTAAAATAAAATTAAAATAAAAAATGTTTTTTTACGGCAAAAAATGACAGTTCAAGTCGGCTTATGTCTTAAATGGCTAAATAGTATATATATTTGACAGTTACTACCGGAAGCGGATTTGATATTTCTTTTTGTTTTAAAATCTTCCGGAATCAAAATGTCTAAAAGAGGTAAGAAAGAATTTAATCGATTTTCATCTAATGAAATAACGCAATTAATATGTTGAAGTTCTTATCAAAGTTGTTTATTTCACATCCATATAAAAGTTTCATAAATACGTTCTTAAAAATTTCACTTTTGAAATTTTTATATGTAGTGAATCTTTGTTTTCATTCATTCAGTAGTACTTCCTTTTGAAAAAAAATATATGAAAAGATCTAAGTTTACAAATGAAACATAAAAATAAAATTTATTAATATTTATAGGACGTGGTGGATCCGCCGGTGGTAAATTCCGTATTTCCTTGGGATTACCAGTTGGTGCCGTAATAAACTGTGCTGATAATACAGGTTTGTATCTATAAATATTTTTAGGCAAGAAAAATAAATTAACATGTATTTTGGTTAATAATAAAGGTGGTAAAAATTTGTATGTAATTGCTGTCCATGGAATTAGAGGTAGATTGAATCGTTTACCTTCAGCTGGTGCAGGAGATATGTTTGTGGCTACAGTCAAAAAGGGTAAACCAGAACTAAGAAAAAAGGTAAGGAATAAAATCTACATAATATATTTATGAATGGATGAATGACCCTTGTATAAAATAAAAACATTGCTAATAAAATTAGTGCTTTTAATTAGTAATAACTTTTTTCAATGTTTTAGGTAATGCCGGCTGTCGTAATCCGACAAAGAAAACCATTTAGGAGGCGGGACGGTGTCTTTATATATTTTGAGGACAATGCTGGTGTAATAGTGAACAATAAAGGTGAAATGAAAGGTTCAGCTATAACAGGACCTGTTGCAAAAGAATGTGCGGATTTATGGCCTCGTATTGCATCAAATGCCAGTTCTATAGCTTAAAAAGAAAAATAAAAATTTATTACCTAAAAACCACAAAATTTGTTTTTTATTTAACAGATCCCAAATCAAATTTTTAGTTTAAATTACTTTTCTTCAACTTTAATTATCAGCGATTTTTATTAAAAAAATATACTTATATATATATGTTTATTTATTGTTTTTAGACTTTAAAATACGTTTTGCAATATCGTAATGTTTTTATTTAATAACTTAGTGCAGTTCAAGCAACCGTCATGTAGCGATATTTTTAGGTGTTTTTCAGGAATTCGTAAAATTTATATGTACAGTTAATTTTCAGAGGGTATGGAAACATACGTAGACCACAACTTAATGAGTCATTTATATATTACAGTGGTTCATCGAATTAGTTTATTAACCCTAATAAACCTAATGTTAGACAACACAAACATCACTTTTCAAAAAAAAAAAAAACTACGCTTGAGCTTGTGATTTTGTTAAAAAGAAAGATTTCAATTAAAATCAGTTTTATAAATTCGGCCCAAAATTTAAAAATAAATTAAATCACTACATGTGGCAGTTTTAAATAAAACGACCCAAAAGAATCTGCATATAGTGGTTCTGAAAATCTATAATAAAATTTATTATATAAATCATCATTTGTTGTTTGTTGAGATTGAAATAAGTATATATACATGAAATCAAACTACATACAATTAATTTTCACTATAATTTTATTTTTTATATAATTTTTGATATAATTTTTAAAATATATTACAATTTGATTATAGGGTTTCCAAATAATAACTACTATATCGAAATATTTATTTTAATTATTTGCACCTTAAATTTTTAAAAAGTATGTAATTGTTAAGTAGCTATATATGTACAAATCAATTTTAATTAAATAGATTTAGTTTAAATTTTTATGAGCAGTTGACATGGCAATTCGTTCATTTTTTTTTTTTTAAATGGCAAATATATGACTTGTAATTTGCAATTTGCATTAAAAAAAATTAATCGAAATAATACATAAAACTTAATTATTATTTAAAATTTTACTTGTATTAAATATTAAAAACGTAGTTTTCTTTTTAAACTTATATAAAAACAACATAAAAAGCTTAGTTTTAACTACATATATATTTTAGTTTTAATAGTGTATGAATTTATAAATTTCACAATTTAAAATATAGTTTTGAAAATTCATCTTTAAAACTTTGTTGCAAAATTTAAAAACAAATATTAGTAAAAACTATAAAATTCGTTTCAATACAAAAATAAATTTATAATTAATAAAATATAATTTTTTTTTTTTGAGCAGAACAAATGTTAAATGTGCAGTTAGTAGTACTTTATGACAGTCGTCGATTAAATTGCACTTTGAAAACCAAATAAAAAAAAAATAAAAAAACAATGTGTATATAATACATGAATAAATTTATAAAGAGAGTTTTGCAAAATTTTGAAAATGGCACAAATACATTTTTAAGTACATAAAAATCACAAACGACAAATAAACTTACATTTTAATTTAAAAAGTTTTGTCAAAATAAAAAATACTTTTTTAACTTAAAATTAAGTATATACTACATACATTTTTTTTATAAAATTTATTTTTATATTTTTTTATTTTAATTTAATTTAAATAAAAATAGCATTAAACTTAAAATACATGGTACATATAACTTTTTTTGTCATTATTTTCTCTTCGTTTTTTCTTTTCTTTTTGGTATATATATCTTAAATTAAATTAAAACGAACACAAATATAGCCTTTCTATTATTAACAAAAAAAAAAAAAACAAAATTGTTGGGTTATAAATAATTTGTAAATAATTTTCTTTAAAATCAAACATTTTTAAAATGAAAAACGACTGTCTAAATTTCATGTCGAATAATAACAATAAAACAAAAAAATGATAACTTCTCAATCTTAATCTTTATATACAAATTTATCCAAAAAATCAATTCTGTGCTACGGTAGGGTATGACTATTTTGCAAATTTTCTGGCAATGGCTAAAATTGTATAATTTATTATTAAAAGTATATAAAAATAAGATTTATATTTTATTTAGTAAACAAAAATGTTCCTTACTGGAATATGAGGGTACATTGAAGTTCCTGTTAAATAAGATTGTGATAATTTTGGACGATCATCTGCTTTTTCTTCTTCTCGTCTTTTTAGACAAGCAGCTTTAGGATTTAAATTTTTTTCTAAAATATAAGTATTTTTTATTTATCAAATACGAAAATACTAATTTTCATTTTTACAACCTCTAACTTGTTGCTCTAATTGAACTATTACATCAACTGCCATATTTAAAATACCCAATTTTGTTTGTGGTTTATCAGTTTTTAAATGAGACATACACATTCTTCCTAATTCTTTAAGAGCTTCATTTATATCACGTATTCTTATTCTGTAATTTTTAATTTATTATTTAAGGATTACATAATATATATGTATGTAAGATAAAGGCATATAAAGGTATTATATTTAAATTTTTAATTATTTTACCTTTCTCTTGCATTGTTTGCCATACGTCTTTCACGCTCTCTTTGAGCTTTCATATCTGGATCTTCATCTTCTTCATCAGCGCTTGAACAACTTCGAGAATTTTTACTATAAATTTACTTAAATAAAAAGAAATTCAATTTAATTTAAAAACTAAACTTACAATCTTCTAGCTCTTTTTGGTGATTTTGATATTCCTTCAATTAAGGTACTAGTTGGTTTAATATCTGTTTGATCTGATAGAAATTCTTTCCTCTTCTCTACAAAAGAAATTTTTTTTTTATGTATCAGATAATTTGCTTAATACCGGCATGAAAAATTAAAATATACAAAATAAGTCTTTCATGAAATTACTTGTTGTTGTAGATATACCCTTTTCAAGTTTGACTGTTGTGTTAATATTTTCATTTGGCCCAGGTTCTTGAAGTATTGAAGTTGGAATTGGGTTTGATGATAGATAAGGGGGTGTTTCTAAATTATTGTAATTTATACTAAGTTGCGGTTGTTCACAATGATTTCGTAAAACATTTAAAGCGTCATCTAATCTTTCTTCCATTCGTGTTGCCTAAAATAAATTTTATTTATTGCGATTACAAATTACTTTTGTTTTAAAAAAAATAATCTACAGTTGAATTTTCATTATGGCCTCTAAGGAAACCAATAGCATCTGATACTGGTTGTAATTCTGGTGGATTAATCTAAATTAAAAATTAAATTGTAAAAAATTAGATATGTATACATCTGGTCTTAAATATATCAAAAATTACAGGTGGTAAAACTCTTTCATGTAATGTACTTGTGTAATCATTTGCTAATTGAATATTTGGCGATTCAGTAATTCTGCTAATATGTGACACTGTACTATTCCATTGAGTATTTGCATTTAAATTGGTATGAGAATTCGAATTCTGCTGCAATGAATTTGTTAACGGGGGTGGTGAGTTAATTGGTGTTGAAGGATTTGAACTAAAACTACTAATACTCTGATCGGCAGGGGCATAAACCTTAAACAAAAGAAATTAATTATTAATGGGTTTTTAGTAAAACTATATTTTTATTTTTACTGTTAATACTTTTCCGGCTAATCCCTCATGAGGCATTGCTGGACTATGTTGTGGAATTGAATTTGATGATCCTGAAGAAGGGTACACAGCAGGAGAATGAATATTTGGGCCTATATTAGAAATGTTCTGAACATCAATATCTCTTAAAGTTCTGATTGGTGGCAACACTTGATTTTGGTTCTACAAATATTTCGTTTATTAAAATATTTAATGTATTTTTGCAGAAAAAAAAATACTGTTACCTGATATGATTGGACATTTATCGAATCCATAGAATGAAAATTATAATCATTATTGCTAGGATCTAAAGAATTGGAATGATTTGCATCATTATAAATATTAGTTGATGAATACCCCTGTGAAGGATACCATCCTTGTCCATTATTTGTATCAAAATAAACATCATTTCCTTGATTTGGGCCACTTAATTTTGATGACGAATAACGATTTTCAAGTTGATAATCATCATTTGGATACTAAAATTTATTCAAAATTATTTTTTTTTCTTCAATTTTTTATTTACTTACTGTTCCACTATCTATGCCTGCATAATGTGATTGATATCCACTTTTATCACTTCCTTAAATTAAAAATACAAAATTAAAATACAACTATGTACTACTTTTAAGTATTCAAATTAACTTTGCCCTTATAGCACAAGACAAAAGAAATTTGACATTTCTAAATTTTTATCTTAAAATAATTTTTTTAACCTTTATGTAGTTAATATTGCTTGATTTTTAGAAAATAAATTAATGTTATTATAAATAATTTCATTAAAATTTCACCAAAAAACTTTAAACTTAAATATAACAAAAAATTTTCGTAATGTAAATATTTTTGTTTTGACAATGACAGATCGATGTACTTACATTGTTAAAATGTTAAATATGTAGTGATTTCATATAAAATTTTAAATAATATTTAACAACATCAATTATTTTTTTTATAAGAGTTTAAGTTACCTGATTGCCTATTTGCTATTTTATTAAAGCAATTTTGAAAAACCTCGTACAAATGCATAGGCTCATCATCACTTGTCGCCATTTTTTTCAATCCATTTATAATTTGTGATAGCACCAAAACGTTCACGCTTTATTTTAAGTCATAAAATGTTTTATTTGTATACTTGTTTAGAAACATAAAAAGCAAATTATGTATTGGGGAATTTATCCTCATAAATTCGCAAAATTAATAATTGTCAAATTAAAATATTCGCCGTTTCCATTTAATTATTCATGCAGCAACGATAGTTCGTTATCTTAACCAATGCTAATATTAATTTTTAATTCAATCTAATTATTTCTGTTATTATCTAAAATTGGGTAATAATAAAATAATTGATTGAAAGCATTTTTTTATATTACTAGGAAAATGTGATTACTCCTTGTAAGAGATTAATTAATTAATTAATTTTTAAGTCTAAATATTTCAACATCGGCGAAATAGGTTTCCTAAACAATTCAATCTAGAATTTGAAAATATTTAAAATTAACAGCAAATTTTAAATTTACTATATTTTATTCGTCAGAGTATAACTAAGTATAAATAATTTAAATTCAATCGAAGCTATGGTCAAGAATATTAAGATTTTTCTATATTTTGGATCAAATGTGGGTCTAGTAAACAATAAACCAAAACATAAACTTATTTTTGTTTTATTAAACTAAAGTTCACAGTTTTAATTCGGTATAAAATTAGGTTTTATAACAAAAACAACCTATGTTTTATAAACAGTTAACAAGTTTACATAATAAATAATTTATTTCATAATTTAAAACTAATTATAAAAAAAATTAACTACTTAAATTAACATATGGAAACACAATTAAAAGTAAATGTCAAATATTTTTTTATCAATTATGGAATTTAGATGGATTTTTGCGCAGCGTTCAGCAGTAGGTTGTTTTCAACTATTGATTTCCCATTCATGTCATGAAATCTGGTCGTAATTAAAAGGAGCACTTCCTAAAAAAAATTGACTATTTTAGTTATTTTGGTGATATTTCTAAAATTTTTTTGTTGTATAAAGTTTTAAATTTCGTCGTGTATTTGATATTTAGTAAATTTGAATCATGACGAAAGATAGATTAGCTGCTCTCGTCGCGGTATGTATTGTTGAAAAAAAAAAAAAAAAAAAAATTGTACAAATTAGGCAGTGCAGTATATTATTGATATATATTTTAGTGTACTAAATGTAAAACTAGTAATAAATTTATAATTATACATAAAAGAAAGTTTGCGAAAATTTTGCGAAAAATCAATAAATGACTAAATTTAGAAATTAGAGAATATATATATTTTTTTAATTAAAATGTTTTTAAAAATGTTATTGAAAATTAAATTTATATTAATTTGTGCTCGAATATTACCCAATGAGATCATCATTAGTGGTATCTATCAGTCATAGAAAACTAATATTCAATTAGTTTCTTTTATATATAAGTATATACAAATTTATATAGTACTTACACATACGGTATACATATATATAATATATATCCAATATCAAATTTAAATAAAAATTCACAATGAGTAACTAATTAAAAAGATAACTAACTTTTATTAAATTTAAAATATACAATATTTTCTATTGTTCATTTAACAAAAATTTATCAAATTTAAAAAGCTATTAATTAAGTATGTAAAATGTTTGAAAAAGTGTTGTGCAAAAAAAAAAGAAAAACAAAAAAAAAAAAATTAAGACAAAACTTTTCATAAGTTATGAATCATAGCCACTATGTGATATGGATCCTAACTAAGTTTTTTTTAAATATAATTGTCAAAATACTTTATTTATTTTATAAATTATGACTATATTCAAACTACGAATAATAATTATGAAAACAGAAACATATTTATGCCTATGTAGTGTACTAAGCAAAAATATTTTAGTTTAAACACAGATTAAAAATATTTTTTTTTATGATTAATAAATAGTTGATATGAAAGTAAAAAAAATTATGTGGTATTTATTATAAAAGTAAATAATTTTACTGATATAAATATTAATGTTAGGCAACAATAGAAGATACCTATTCAAATTTAAATTTGTTATACTGCAAAGTATACTTAAAGTTACTAATCCTTTAATCAGTGGTATTTTTTTGTTTAATGATTATCTAAGTATAATATTATTTCGAAGGTTTATCGAATGATATAAATAAGAAAATCATTTAAAAATACTTTAACCGAAAAGACTGTTAACATTTTAATTTTTTGATTAAAACAATTTCTTTATTCTGTAACAATTTCTTAAAATAAATCTGAGTTTGTTAATTAAATTTTTATATCAAATTTAAAATGATTGAAGTCAAACCAATTTTGAATAGAACCTACATACTTACATATTTTATTTTAATCATTTCAATTTAAATACATCAAATCTTTGAAAAAATTATATTTCAAAAAGATAATAATTTCAAAATATTATTTTGATTAAAAGAAAAATTTATATTTTAATTTTTGTAATGTTTTCAAAAAAGATTTGTAAATTATTTGTTCATGATTTAAATTTTATTTAAAAAAAAATCAACTTGAATATTATATTAGAATATATGCAAATTTTGCGGAATGTTTTTTATAAAAAAAATTACTTAATAATGTCTCATTTAGCTTACGAAGATTATGAATCTCTTCCAACAAATAATTTTTTAATTAATATGTCAGCTGGCTCATTAGCAGGTTTAATGGAACATTTGACAGTTTATCCACTTGATTCGATTAAAACTCGAATGCAAAGTTTTTCTGCTGAAGCTTTAAATCAGAATATTATTTCAACTATCAAAAATATGTTAAAAGAGGGTATAACAACTCCTATGCGCGGTATGTCAATTATTTTAATTGGTGCTATACCAGCACATGGTTTCTATTTTAGTACATATGAACTAATAAAAGATTCAACATTTGAATTTTCACATAATAATCATTTAAGTTATATGATATCAGCAGTATGCGCAACATTTGTTCATGACGGAATTTCAACACCAGTAGAAGTTATCAAACAAAGAATGCAAATGTATAATTCACAATATAAATCTATACGTGATTGTATTAGTTCAGTTTATCGTAAAGAAGGTTTTCATGCTTTTTATCGTTCATTTCCGACACAATTTTCAATGAATTTGCCATATCAACAAGTTCATTTTCTAACATATGAATTATTTCAAAATACTTTTAATAGAGACCGTGAATATAATCCTAAAGTACATGTAGTAGCAGGTGCAGCTGCTGGGGCTTGTGCTGCAGCAATTACAACACCTTTAGATGTTATTAAAACATTGTTAAATACTCAAGAAATTGGTCAAACTAAAGGAATCAGAGATGCTATTGCAAAAATTATTAATGTTTCTGGTTTTGTTGGATTTTATAAAGGCTTAACAGCTCGGGTGTTGCATGCTGCTCCAGCTGCTGCTGTATGTTGGTCGACTTTTGAGTTTTTTAAAAATTATTTGTCAAAAGTTTACCAAAGTTAATATTTTTATTGCAATTTGAATTGTTTTTGTTGTATTTAATAAAATTAAATGGTTTAACTAAATCGTTTTATTTATAATTTTTTTTAGTTGAAAATTCCTAGTAATGTTGTAATGTTTATAAAAAAAACATTGCCAAGAAGTATAAAATATATAAAAGTTATATTGCTAATTTAGACCAAAAAGTTACAATAGTTTTATTTAAAATCTAACTACATATAATTGGTATTTTCAAAAAGTATATTATTTGCAAGTATGACTTAATGTGTGCAAATTTATCTGAATCATCATTTTTATAAAATCTGCTATTCTATCATCATCATGAACAGTCATTTAAAAAATAAAAAAAAAAAACTCTCAATACAAAAAATACCACTTTAGATGAATATTAAAAAAATTGTAATTATGTTTATATTGAATCCGGTTTGCAACTTTCTTTTTTGAAACTAATAAATAAAAATTATCTTATTACTTCATTTATTTAAAATCATAATTTTACATAGGCACAAAGCGATGAAGATGAGGCTGGACCAGATGACGTCGCTGTTAATGTGGAAAACCGAGATGGTTTTATGGACGACTTTTTCAATGAGGTAGAAGAAATAAGAGAGATGATTGACAAAATCCAAGCTAATGTTGAAGAAGTTAAAAAGAAACATAGTGCAATATTATCAGCCCCTCAATCAGACGAAAGTAAGTGGAAATAATTATTATAAAAATAATTTATATTTTTAGGAATACGTATGATATTTTAAAATTAATTTGTTCCAATTTATATTTTATAAAAAGTAATAAATCAAATTTAAATTTATTCAATGTTATTATACAGAAACTAAGCAAGAGTTAGAAGATTTAATGGCTGAAATTAAGAAAACTGCTAACAGAGTCCGTGGAAAACTTAAGGTATTTTAATATTAAATTTTTGATTTCAAAATATGTACTTTGATATGATTGATTTTTATTTTTATTGATTTTTAGGGAATAGAACAAAAAATTGAGCAAGAAGAACAAGCTAATAAATCAAGTGCTGATTTAAGAATACGTAAAACACAACACTCAACATTATCTAGAAAATTTGTTGAGGTTATGACCGAATACAATAGAACACAAACAGATTACAGAGAGAGATGTAAAGGAAGAATACAGCGACAGTTAGAAATAAGTAGGAAATAGCAATATAAAAAAAATGTGTAACAAAATTAAAACTCTTAAATTTATAGCTGGAAGAACTACAACAAATGAAGAACTTGAAGACATGCTTGAACAAGGAAATCCAGCAGTATTTACGCAAGGGGTACGTCTATTTTATTGAAAGACATTATTTTTATTTAATCTTTAATCATTTTTTTTAGAAATAATTTGTACTTTTTAAAAATTTTCCTAATAAACACAAAAAAATGTACTAAATGAAAAAAAAAACTTTAAAAAAAAATGTATGTGTACTTTTTTAAAAGTAGAATTCTTCTAATTTTAGATAATAATGGAAACACAACAAGCTAAACAAACTTTAGCTGATATAGAAGCCCGACATGCAGACATTATAAAATTAGAAACATCAATCAGAGAATTGCATGATATGTTTATGGATATGGCTATGTTAGTAGAAAGTCAGGTAAATAAATAGATAAAAAACCACAAACAATAATTTTAATTAATACTAATTAATAATTCAAATTGATATAACTCATATAAAATTTTCAGGGTGAAATGATTGATCGTATAGAATATCATGTTGAGCATGCGATGGATTACGTACAAACTGCTACTCAAGATACAAAGAAAGCACTTAAATATCAGAGCAAAGCAAGAAGGGTAAGTTAAACATGATTTCCTTAATTTAATTCTTTGCAAAGATAAACAAACAAATACAAAAAATATAAACAATAAGATAATTAAGTAAAGATGAAAAAAAATATTATATATTTTAGCCTTCAATTTTAACTTTAAGGCATTTTTTTCCCCTTTTCAAAATAATGAAACTTTAAATGATTATTTAAAATGCATGAATTTTATTTAAATAGATATTTATTTGTTTTTATTTTACTTTATTTGTTTATTTCCTTCAAAACGAAAATTAAATGATGAAAAATTATTACATACGTCCTAAATAATATTTTATCTGGTTTTAAATTAATTGCAATTTACATTTCCAATAATTAAATTTTCTTTACATTTTATTTTAATTTACTTTTTTAATTTATTTTATTTAATTTAAAGCTTTTTATAATTGTTTCAAAAATTTGAACTTTTTTTCAGATTGTAAATAATGAAATTTTTTTAGTAACTAAAAAATCTATTGATGGGAAAGTTCAGTGTAATTAAATTATTAACAGCAAAATAACTTTTTTTATATGTTAAAAAGTTTTTATAAATTTTGTTAATTAAATTAAACATTTAGTTAATATTTAAGGTCTATCAAAAACAAATAGTTGAAGCCCTTTTAAAAAATTTTTAAATTAAACTCTACAATATTCCAATGTAATTTTTACATTTTTTTACAAAAAAAAAAACGAGTCTTAATTAATGGAAACTTGAAAGTTCAATGTTTTAATTGGGGTTAAAAATTTTTTAGTTCTGTTAATAGTTCAGATTTATATATGAAATTTTATGTCATTTCCCGCGTTATGGCTTTATCTTTTATTTACAGCACTGCAAACGGAAACTTTACAATAAATTTTTTTTCTTTTTTTTTTAAGTTATAATTATTTCAGAACAGAGGATTCCTTATTTTAATTATCTTATTTTTTTTTTTTTATTTTAATTAATTACTTATTTTTTATTTTATATTTCAATTTATAATAAATTAAAATTTTTTTTTTTTTAATTTTCTAATATTTTTCAGAAAAAAATTTACATAGCAATTTGTCTAGCAGTTACATTAGCGATTATTATTATTATTTTACTTACGCAGTTTCTTTAAAAATAGGCATACAGATTTCTTTTAATTGTATAGTATTTTTTTTTTTTTATTATTATTATTATTTAAACATATTACTTATTTTATTGTTTAGTACTATTTTTTAGTAATAATTTAATGTATTTAATAAAAATTTAAAACACTTTTAAGAATAAAAAAAATATTCTTGTTTTTTGTTGTTTTTTTTTTTTTGTTTTTTATTATAATTAAAAAAGCTTGTATATATCAATTTAGTTTTATTATTTTCTGCATGTTTTAATTTAAATAAACTATAGAATTGTAGAAAAAGAAATATATTAGAAATTAATAAAAAATAAAATTAACTGAAAAAAAAAGTAATAATATAATGCATGTGTGTGTGTATTCATTTGAAAAATAAAATATTTAAATTTTCAATTTTTGGTTTACTCATTTAATAAAGAAAAATATTTTTTTGCAATGTTTATTAGTCAAATTTGCCATAGTTTTAATTTTTTTCAATTAAAATTTTGAAACAAGAAAAAAAAAAAACTTAATGTACTGAGACTAAATTGAGATAAAATCAAAATTCTCATTAAATTTACAAAACAAAAAGAAAAAATATACTTGTGTTTTTGTTACATAACCCAGTAACTTTAAATATAATTATAATCTTGTTTTAATATTTATTACCATTTATTTCAACATAAAAAATTATAAATTATGTATAAAAATATTTTTTTAACAATTTGGTGATCTGAGAATGTTTAGTAAATTCCGCATAATAGTTTTTTACTACTCGTACATAACTAATTAAATTAAGGAGAGATGCAATGGTGAAAAATTTAAGTTTTTAAAAGTTATTTTGTTTTTTGTTTTTTTTTTTTCGTTTTTAGTTATTATAAATGTTCTAGTCCCCAAAAATATGTACTAAAAAAAAAAAAATGTGGTCACCAAATTGTTAACGAAAAACGTATAATAAAGTATTTTCTTTATGCGTAACTTATTAACAATAATTTTAAATTAAGTTTTTAACACATTTAAACATCACATTAAAAAATTAAAAAATATCTTTAACATTTTTAACAGCAATTAATAATAAAAACAATTGTAAATAAAAATTTTGCGTAAACAAAATTTTTAAATAACTATTTTGTTATTCGATATTGCAGAAGAAAATTATGATCCTCATATGTTTAACGGTGTTAGGATTGATGGTAGCTGGTTATGTCAGCAGTTATTTCATGTAAATATTCAGGACAAAAACAAAAAACAAAAAAAAAAACCAAAAAATATCAACAACAAAAATTAAGGAAAATAAAATTTATAAAATCATCAACAGACAATGTAGCTTATAAGGTAATGAACATTTTAAAATTATCCAATAAGATAAAAATATATACATAATACAAAAATTTCAAATGATTTATGTTTAATAATAATTATAATAATTTTATCTCCCTTTAAATAAGAACCTAAATAACCTAAACCTTAACCTTGAATTTTTTTTACGAACTAAATTTGGTTATCCAGTTTTAAGAAACTTATTTACATTTTTTATTTTTTACATACATACATACATACATATTTTTATCATTTTTCTTCTATATTAAAAATTTTTTAAAAATTAAACAAAATAAATTTTGGTGGTACCGGACGTGTACACCCAGATGTAAAGAAAAATTATTTATTAATTCTTAAAAATATTTTTTCTATACGAAAAATTTAAATGTTTTTTCCGGTTGTCAAAATAAACATTTTCGATGATCTCCATCCCCAGTTATTTTTAAAATATTATATCTGAAAAACTTTAAATTTCATTCACCCAAGTTAAAGTGGTTTTAAAGCTACATATCGTATTTACATACAGATAAATTTTTAAAAATTGTAGTATTTTTCTTGGAGATTTATAAATTACAATGTCAAAACTCGAAAAATTTCGATTAAAAGATAGTTTTGTCTTTTTAAGAGATTTTTAATTATCTAAAAAATCTTTAGGATACTTTTGACAAACGCTGAAAAGATTACTAAATACTGAGAAAAAAAAAAACAAATTTTCAAATTTAAAAATATGTACTGCTTTTAGTACACCACAAGAAAATTACCTATGTACATATTTCAAATTTGTGATAGAGATTAAATAATTAATACTAGATTATATTCTTTATATAGTAAATCTTAAATTGTTAATTATAAATTAATTATTAATTAATTACATTAAAACATATAAAATAAATACTTTGTTTTTTATACTTATATTTTTATTTATTACAGATCAATTCTACAAAATTTTTGAAAAGGATAAAAATTTAAAAAAAAACAAACAATTAAAAAAGAAAAAATAATAATATTTTCAATAATTAACTATTTATGAAAAAGAGGTAATCCAATTAAATAATAAAAAATCACAACAAAAAAAATAAAATTAAAAAAAACAAAACAAACAAACAACAAAATAACTAATTAAGTAGTTATTTAAGAATTGCAATAATTTTGTTATTATATTTTAATATGTTTACGTTTAATAAAATATAAAAATTCAAAAAAAAAAAAAAAAAAAACAAAAAAAAAAAAAGATATCACAAAAAACATGCATCGATCTAGCGCTCAAATCATGTATGTGTATGTTTAGCTGAAAATTAGGTCTTAGTATAAGCGGATTATTATTATTTAAAAATAATTTATATAATGAATTATTTATATATATATATATATATATATATATATATATATATATATATATTTATCTATGTATATATACATATGTATATATATATATTAAGATTATTAAATTATATTAAATTTAAATTACATTAAAAATTAAAAAATAATAAAAAAAAAAAAAAAAAATAGGTTCAATTAAAAATTTTAATCTTAAATCGATATTATAATGTAAAAAAAAAAAAAAAGGAGACAAACACAAAACATATTAAATATAATAATTAAAATTTCGATTAAAACAAATTAATGGAACTTTGTGAATAATATTATAATATATATATAGTGTATTGGAATAATAATTTAAAAACAAAAATATCATACAAATCTTAACAATATAAACATTTCAAACAAATATTTAAATCAATTAAAAACATATATATATATACATATGCATATATATATTCAATAAATTAAAAATAAAAAAATTTCTTTGTGTGGGTCATAAAAATAAATAATAATTCAAAACAAGAACAAAAAACAAATATTACTACACATGTATAATTAAAAAATATATACACATATATATATATATATATATACATTCATATAAATAAATATATATATATATACATATATATGTATATTCAAAAAAACCACTTATTAGCAAAAGTGATAGTATTTAATTAAAAGCAGCAAATAACTAATAAATTTAATTAAAAATTAAATTTAAACATTAAAAAAAAAAAACAAAAATAAAAAAAAACTTTTAAATTTAATGCATTTAGTTAAAATTATGTGCATTCGCAAAAAAAAAAAAAAAAAAAAAACAAAATAATATCTATTTTTTAGATCTAAGTTTGTTTAATATCTACATATAATATATATATGTTAGATATTCACAACTGCCGAATATTAATTAAAAAAAAAAAAATTCAAAAAAAAATAAATTAATAAAAAATTACAATTAATTAATAAAAAAAAAATATATATATATTAAACATGACTTCCTTTTTACCTAGTAAAATTTAGTACTTAATTATTTTTTGTTTTAATATTGAAATTATTATTACATATATATTTTTTTTTTTTGTTTTTTTTTTTTTTTGAATAAGCATTAGAAAAAATTTTTTTTTTTTTAGATAATAATTAATTATCCATAGTAGTGGTACAGTATGCCTCTTTAAAAACTAAGCAAGATATAAATATATTTTTAATAATTTTATTCAATAAATATTATATATCTACCTATATACTACGAGTAGTAGTTAATTTCTTATATTAAATACAAATTTTGAATTTTATAACTTTTACTTTTCAAACGATACTTATATAACTTATATGTACATAGGTACGTATTTAAAAATTTCAATTGAATAGAATTATAAAATTATGTAATTTAACTTTTTGTTAACGTTTTAAACTTAAAAGACGTTTTTTTTTTTTTTAAACACGCATTAATCACTACAACACGTACTTATATTTAAAGCATATGCAGATACATATGTATATGTACTTAAAAAATATTATATTTTTCTTAAATTATTAATTATTATTAATATCTATAATATCTTAAAATACAATATGAAGTAATATTATTATTATGACAGTATTAATTATTTTTTAATTTTATTAAGTTTAGCGCTAAATAGACCGTAATGAGACGAGTAAAAACTCTATCATTACATCTAAATATATCAACATAGCGAAAATAGACGATAAAAATATCAAAAAAAAAAAAACTGCACAAAAATTTATATGTCATATAAACGAGAGAAATCCCTGCTTTCGGTAATGTCGTTTACGCTGTAATCATCAATAATTCAACTGTCATCGAACTTTCGGTTATTCAGTTGAAAAGCGTTATTCTTTCGATTATGCAAAATAAGTCGAAATGGTCAATCAAATTTGTATACAAATACAAAGGAGGGGTAAAAATTTATGATTAGTTGTTGATTTTTGTTGTGAACAGTGTGAAGAAAAGGATAAATATAAATATATTTTTGTTGAAATGGATTCTAATATTGTATAATAAATAGTATTTTTCTTGTGAAATTTTAATTATATTTTAAAATTTGAAACATAAAAAAGTAATTGTAATAAAATATAAGTAATTGTTATGTTTTTAAATTTAGATAGTCTTCCTTATACTTATCCTTATTATATATATATATATATAATTTCCAAAAAATAATATTCTATAGCTTTTAAAACATGTGTATTTAATATTCTATCTAAATTTTTAATTTTTCCTTACTTATAATTTCTGAACAACCAAAAATATAAAAATTATACTAAATCACACTAAACAACAAAAATTTGTTTTTTTTCGGTATTGGTAATGTCGCTTGACGTCGCGTCAAAATATTAATTTACAAAAGTCTATTTGACAGTTGCTTAGTACTTTTGAATCAAATTAGAATCAAAAATCATTTGACTGCAATCAATTCTCTGCAACGTTTAATCCAAAAATTTATTTAACGTAAAAAGTTGTTTATTAGAAGTCGGAAATTTTAAAATTATATTAATTTTTTATATTATTTTTCTTTTTTACAAATCCATATATATATATATATATATATATATATTCAATATCTATATTTCAAATCCTATTGATTATACTGTTTTTTTTTTATATTTATCTTAAACTTTTTATTTTTATTAATTACTTTTTAAACATTTCCATGCAACTTTAGTTACGGTGTACACATTTTTATTAAATTATCCAATGAATGAATAATCATTCTAAAATTCCACACACAGAATTTGCAAACAAAAGCTAGATATGATTTTTTATCGTCTTTATGTTTTTATTTTGGCTAGTTACTCGTTTATACTTCGCAAAAAAAAAAAAAACCGTACGAAATTTCTTGCGTTTTTTAATCGTCTCGTCACGTCTTAGTTTTGGCTATAACTTTAATATAATTTCTTTCAACTTCGAACTGTTAAAAGTTTATTTTTTTTTTTTGTAAAAGTCAAATAATTCTACTGTTTTCAGCAAAATCTTATATTGTACTTGTTCATATGTATGTTTTCATCGTGTTTAGTCATTTAAAGATAACATACTGCTTCTGTTCTGTAAAAGGCTATATTCAAAAAATTAAATTAATTTAAAAAACATAAAAAAAAGAGCACATAACCAAAAAAAAAAAAAAAAAATGGGTCAAAAAATTGAAAGTAATCAACAAATAATATGTATAAATTATATATACAAAAACAAAATATTTTAATAAATTAAAAATAATATTAAACTTTTAGCAAAATTATTTTTTTTCTTCAAATTACTGAAATTTAATAATATATAATTTATAAATAAAAAAAAATATATATATACCATAAAGTAATTAAAATGGAATTTCAGTTAATAAAAACCAATAAATTCAAACATCGAAATATGTATTAAAAATAAAAAAAAAATAAATTAAAAAAAAAAAATTAAAATGGATAAAAATTATTTAACAAAAAACTGGTTATAAATGTTTTCAACATTTCTATGTAAATTATTTAAAATAAAAAAAAAAAAAAAAAAAACATAAATTTTTAATATGCTTTAGAAATTATAATCTTTAAGTTACTTCAAATTTTAATACATACCTTTACATGCAATTATAATAACGATAATTGTTTTTTTTTTTTTGTAGAATTACTACATTTTTACTGATTTCTACTTTCATAATTTTTATTTATATACTTACCAAAAATGTAATCATTATAATTTTTTTTTGTAATATATTAAAATATTCCTCTTTATTTATTAAATAAATACAAAAATTCTGTTTATTGCTAATCAGTTTGAAATACGTATATATTCATAATAATACACATTTATTATTTAAAATAACATTTTGTTAAAAATAAAAATCAATAATTAATTAAAAAAAATATATATATAATATATATAAACCTATATGTATATATATTTAGAATGATATGCATTTTTTTTTTTTTTTTTTTTTGTTCGTTAGACTAATTTAATTTAATCTTGTAGTTTTTATTTAAGTCTTTTGTTTTCTAAGTTAAAAAAAAAAAAAAATACAAATCCCACCTAACAAATTTTTTACACAATTGAATTCTTAATATTTTAATGCATAAAATAATGAAATGCTAGCGGAAACTATTTAACCAATAATATTATAAGTGTTTGTTAGTTGCGTGAAATGAAAATTGAATTTTTGAAAACAATTTGGAAAATATTTCATTAAAAATTAATAATACAAATAAAAAAAAAAAAAAATTAATAAATTCATTTAAATATAATTTTTTGAAAGATTTTTTTTCTTTCTCCTCATAGATTTGACTGTTAAATAAATAAAATATCCTTGCTTATTCTTAAAAAATTTAAATTGCATATCAAAAGAATTTTAAAAATTTCTTAATTTATTTAAATGTCTATTTCATTTAACTCTGACAATGATTTAATTTAATTTAATAATTAATTAGTAATTTAAAAACTTTTTGTGAAACTTTTCAAATCTCATTCGTCAAGTAGTATATTTCTTTATTTTTTTTTTTTTAACTCATATAAAATATAAAATTGTATTAAAAAAAAAAAAAACATTTATTGAAGTTACTAAAAATCCATATTTTAAATTTCTTTTCAATTCTTGTTTTGTTACCAATATAAAAGGTTAGAAAAGTAAAAATTACAATCGAACAGATAAATATTTGTATGAATGTATATACATATATGTGCGACTATAATGTTCTAAAATTTATCGGACTCCATAAAAAACAACGTAATAATAGCAATAGTTCACAAAATAAATTTTGATATTAGATATATTTTGATATGAAATATAAATAGATTTTAAATTAATTTAGAATTTTTTTTACGGTTATATGATTGTGAACAACGCTACTGCAAATTGCTTTTTTTTTTTTTAATTAAAATATATTTGTTCTAATTAAATATTCTAACAAATAAATTATTTTATATGGTTAATTTTATTATTATTTTTTTTTTTTTTTGTAAATTAAAGTTAAAAGAAAAAAATATATACATAAAACAAAATATAAATATATATATATATATATGGTATGGCTTTAAAAAAAGTTGATTATAAAATGATGGAATTATTATTATTATTATTATTTTTTTTTTAAACCATGTTAAAATGGTTAAGAGTTTTTTTTTTTTTTTAAATATTATGAATAAAAATAATCATTTTTTATATATATTTCAATTTATTGTAAACTGAAACTCTTTTTCTTAATCTTTTCCATCAATAATCAATTAAATATAAATGTTGGAAAATTTTTTTTTTTTATAAATTTTTTTAAATTTCGCATTAAAAAAAAAAACAACAAAAACCTATTTTTTTTTTAATTCAAAAAATTGAAAAATTTTTAATTTACTTTTTTATTTTTTTTTGTTTTAAAAGAAAAAAGAAAGTTAACAAAAATAATAAATAAATAACATATTAAAAATCAACGCAAATTAAAAAAAAAAAAAACAACTGTAAAATTTATTATATATATACAAGTGTAAGTATATTACAATAATTGCTACATATTTCTTTTTATGTAAAAAAAAAATTTTTAATAATTGAAATCCAAGAGCCTATAGATACGCGCGTACTGTATGTAAAATTTATTTATATGGTAATTGTATAAGCTGTATCAATCAACTGGAATATATTTTTTTTTTTCAAATTTTGGATTTCTAAAGTAAAAAAAAAAAAAAAAAAAAAAAAAACAAAAAAAAAATAAATAAATATTGCTTCCTTTTCCAAAATACATAACTTTTACAAGAATTTTGAAAACTAATTCCCAAAAAAAAAAAAAAAAAAAAAAATCAATAAACAAATAAATAAATAATTGTTCATCTAATCTTAAAAAAATAGTAATTTTTAAAATTTTGCATATAATTCTTTGTATAATATATTAATGTAAATTTTATTTATGTATATACATACTATATGTATAAATAATTAAACTCATCTAAATATATATATATATATATATATCGTATAAATAATAAAAATTATAGCAAAAAAATTTCGATTAAAATTTATCTAAATTTCATATTAATTAAAGTAAGTGAATATTTTGTAGTAAGATGATCCCCCGAGAGATGGGAAATAAATATCACAGAAATCAATATAAGGAAAATTGAAAAAAAAATTAATAATTTTTTTCTGTAATAGATAGATATTCCTTCCAAGATTCCAAAAAGTATTTTTTTTATATAAAATGTAGTCTGTGATTTTTTATCTATATATAAAATAATAAAAAAAAAATAAAAATAAAAACGCTCAACACAGTCATAAATTTGCACGAGTATAAACACATGTTACTATACTTACATTATTGGATGGAATATTTGAATATTAAATATACGAAGTTATAAATTAAAAAAAATCTTTAAACATTTTATTATTTAAAATATTTTCTATTTAATTTATTGCAGTTTTAGTTTCTTCATGATTTAATATTTATTTGATCCGTTAATGAAATATTATTCATTCCCATCATTTAAATTTCTTCTTAGTGTTTTTAAGATAATTATTTAAAATTAAATATTTTAAAAAATTACTCTTTCTTTAAAATTAAAAAGTTTTGAATTTTTTTTAAAGTTAAAAATCTAATTAATAATTTTTTTTTTTTCTGATAATTATATATTTTTAACCTTTTTAAAATTATTCATAAATTGTAATTTTATTAATTTGTTATTTGTAACACAAACCGTTTTTTTTGTTTTGTGTTTGTGTCTAAACAGTAATAACTTAATTATTAATAAAATCACTTTAGTATTATAAAATATCTTAAAGATTCATATAAATCAGAATCTAGGAATCTATTTTTTTTTTATCTAAAATATTGATCTTTTCTACAATTATTTCAGATCCATTTCTATTATCCATCACTTGTTGGTCATCTTATATAAAATAATTCATTTTTTTTTTTTTTTTATTAATTTATCTAATTTAACAACATGCATATATATATATACATAAATATATATTAAATACATAAAAATTATACTAATAAAAATAATAATAAACAAAAAAAAAAAACCATTTCAAAATAATAATTATTTCTAAAAAAAAAAACAAAATTTTTTGGAGAAAACAAAAACAATGATATAAAAAAAAATTAAAAATGCTTGTCTCTTATTTCAAACAACTTCTTTATAACATTAAGTACAAGAGATTCTTTCATTTATACATAACTATATTCTAGATGCTGTACTTATTAATTAATAATAATTCATATATTTAAAAAATTTCTAATAAAAAAAAAAATTATTTATTTATTATACATATTATATTATATAATATACATATATATATATACATAAAATAAAATAGAAAGAAATATAACTTTTTTCAAGGTTTGAAGTTTATATTATATACATACTATAACTTTCTAGCACTTAAAAATTTAAAATAAATTATTAGTAAAAAATAAAAATTATAATAAAAAAAAAAAAAAATCAAACAAATTAGAAAAAAAAAAAAAAATTATTAATATTTAAAAAAAATAATAAGATAAATATATCAAACTTGACTATTTAAAAAAATTTTAGAGTATTTCATATGTTTTTAAAACAAATAAAAATTTAAAAAAAAAAAAAAAAACAAAAAAAAAACAAATACAAATAAGACAAAAACATTTGGAGTTCACTAAAATTTCATACATTTATAAAATTACATATATATATATTAATATAAATAATACATAATAATAATATTAATATTTCTAATCGTTAATTATTCGTCAATTGTTTAAAAATGGGATTAAAAAACGTCAAGTTTTGATATAAAAATATTTAAATTAAAAAATTAAATTTTATGAATATTTATGTATGTAAAACTTTTAATTATTTTTTTTTTTTTTTATTATTATTAATCTTAATTTGTAAAATATAATTATAAATATATGTACATATTTATACATATATTATACATATATTATAAATATATGTACATATTTA
This sequence comes from Poecilobothrus nobilitatus, assembly GCA_947095535.1. Taxonomy (NCBI): domain Eukaryota; kingdom Metazoa; phylum Arthropoda; class Insecta; order Diptera; family Dolichopodidae; genus Poecilobothrus; species Poecilobothrus nobilitatus. The sequence continues at coordinate 164,090,636 of OX352773.1, forward strand.
TATATATATATATATATATGTTTTCAATATGCGCATTTGTTAAATTTATATAATTTTTAAAATTATACAAAATTATTAATTATATAATTATAATAAAAAAAAATTAAATTATATATATATAATATTATATAGTGTAATTTGAAATAATAAAAAAAAAAAATAAATAAATATATTTAATACTTTTGTATATAATTTATATATATTTGTACATTTACGCATATTAAAAAAAAAAAACAAAAGTTTTTTACATACATAATTATTCTTTAAATAATAATTTAAAATTAAAATAAACGATATATAAATAAATATAATAAAGATTAAATATCTTTTTCATTATATAAGTATTAAAGATATATATATATATTATTTTTTATTGTTGGCATATATATATATATACATATATATACATACATATATTATTTATTTTATATATATTTTTGTTTTTTGTCATGTCCTAAATATAAGACGATAGAAATAACTTTTGGTAAATGCATATATATATAAATAAATATGTATATATTTCGTTAGTTGTTGTTCCTTTCGTCTTTTATTCTGGAAATTTTGGATAAAAATTTAAAAACATACAAACATACAAAAAAAAAAAAAAAAAAATGTTATGCCATTTAAAATATATTTATAAAAATTTTTTTATGATCTTATATACATACATACATAGTTTTTTTTTTGTTTTTTGGTTTTTTTTTTTTTTACTAACTAATTCATTAATTTATTGTTTATAAATGCATTTAGTAGAAAAACAAAATTAAATAATAAATTTTTAGAACTTAAAAAACGAAAAAAAAAAAAAAAAAAATGAAATATCTTAAATTCATTCATATTAATATATATTAATAATATAAATATAATTATATATATTCAAATGATTGAAGTGAGATTAAAATAAACAAAATGAAATAACAAAAATGATAAAATTGATATATTCTACAAAAAATACCATAATTAATTACAAAATAAAAAAAAATTAAAAATAATTGTTTAAAAAAAAAAGTAAAAAAAATAAAAATGCAATTACATTAAAAAAGTAAAACAAAAAAAAAAATATTTAAAGTATTTAAAACATTTTTTAAAGTTTTTTTTTTTTTTTTTTTTTGTTTTTTAAAAATATATAAAAATTATAGAAACGTGAAAAAAAAAAAAATATATATTTAAAATTAAAATATATTATAATATATATAAATATATAATCAAAATATTTTACTTCAGTAAATAAAAATAAAATAATAAAAAGAAATGAACATCTTTGCATTAAACGCAATAAAAAAAAAAAAAAAAAATTTAAATTAAAAATTTAAATTATGTTAAGAATCTGTTCACTATCTTTATTAATAATAAATTAAAATTTCTTGAAAATTTGTTTTTAAAACATAAAAAAAAAAAAAAAAAAAATTGGCTTTTATATTTCAAAATTTATTTTCTTCCTTTTTTTGTTTTTTTTTTTTTGTTCTTTAATTTTCTACGCAAATTTAAATTAATTTTCTCCTATTTTCATACATATTAGCCATTTATAAATAAAAATATTTCGATAGAAAATGAAAATACTATATATTTATAGTGATTGGTTTACAGCTGAAGAGATTATTAATGTTGACTCTAAAAGTTTTTTTTTTGTAGGAAAATGAAAATTTAAACTTATAGTTATCGCATCCAGCATCTTTATATTATGAAAATTTCAATGGAAAATACAACAAATAATTCCGAAATTTGCTATTATAAATAAATACTACCAACCCATTTCAGTTAAAAACCTTTTTCGTAAGTTTTTGTATTACAGAATTAAGAAGAAAACAAATTTCGGAGATCATCATAAAAAATTTTCCGATTCGAAAAAATATCTTTGTTTTCCATCGGATATTTGTATACTTAACAAAAAATAAGAATTTCTACAAAGAATCACGATAGGTTATAAACTATAACTATGTAATAATTTAAAAATTATGTCAAAGCTAAATAACGAGCATTTAGCAATAACTGTACATTTAACTTAAATTAAAAATTAAATGTTGTGATTTTTAGTTTTCACTACGGTTTACATTTTAAAGCCTTTTTAAAGTGTTTTTTTTTTTTGTTTTTTGGTTTTTTCTTTAATTAAATTATTTAAAAAAAAACTAATCTACTGCTGTTCATTTTTATTGTTTCAAAACAATACAAAAACAATTCTTTATAAAATAAATTTTCATAAATTCAAATTATAAAATATATATTAAATTTGTTACATACATTAATTAAATCATATTATAATATTTATAAAAAAAATATTTCATAATATCGCGTTATCTCATATATTACATACATATATAAAAATTATTAATAATATTACGTCGAATATATTTATATATTTTATGTACTTATAATAAAGATGTAAATTATATTCGTTAAATTTTTTTTTTAAATTATTTACTATTTTAAATTTCCTATACTATAGTTACTATTATAAAAATCGCCTTTTTGATTCTTTTATAGTTTTTTTCATATAGGTGTCCTTATAAAACAAAATAACTATAATCTAGAACCTTTTTTAAAACTATATATATGTATATATAATATACAGTATAAAAAATTAAAAACATATTTAATTATATATATATATATATATGTGTATTTTTTTTTTTTTTTAATTTACTTACTGGATATATAATAAATAAAATTCTCTACTGAAATTTTACTTATTTTGATAGAATAATTTATTTTAAAAATATTAACTAAGTCTAATGATTCCCCAGAATTTTTATAATCCGTAATAAAATTTTATTGTTACCGTAAAATTAAGAATAGAGCAATATAAATGGGAATTCGGAAAATTAAAAAAAAAAAAGTATATAATATTTTCGAAACGGTGGTGTAATTTATATTAGATGTTTATATAATTCAATAAGAAAACGCTGTTGTCGCGCGGATAAATTATAATAATTATATTTTTGATAATACGTACACCTATATCCCTCTAAGAAAAAACATATACTGTAAATGAACTGTTATCAAAGACATTTATTGATACAAGACATCGTCGTAAATGTAACGCTTTTTTGGCGGTACAAAAACAAACCTTAAACGCGTAAATTTTAGAATAAGAATAGTAGAAAATATAAATAGTCATGTATATGTATTTTTTGGTACTTCCCGTACGTCGCTAAAAAAGTTCGCTAAAAGCGGTACGAATCGTTTTTCTTTCATTAAAAGAGTTACGTTTGCGAATGGAATAATATGTTATAAGAAATTAAAGATGTTTATTTTTGTATACTATTTTTATTTCTTATATTTTATGGGTTCATAAATAAGTAATAATATATTAATAATATATATTTCTATATCAACTTAGATTATTACTTATATTTATACTACTTAAAATATTTTTAAATATTTATTATTTATGTCTACTTGCTTCCAAATTCATATGATATTTAAATGTGTCGAATACATAAAACTAAGTTTGAACTGAAAGTTTATTTTTTATTTTTTTTTTTGTTTGAAAAAGTTAGATTTGAGTTCAAGCTCAGTTTTATGCGTTCGACCCAATATCTTTCAAAATTTAAACAAACAAGACTCTATAATATACAAAAAAACGTTTCCAAACCGGTTCATTTATGTAATAAAACTGTAAAATCTTACTTTCAGGCGTATCGTTTTAGTTCTGCAAAATTCGTTACGTTTTTTTGTTTTGTTTCTTAGAGGGATGCGTTTACATAAAGTGTCAAAAATTTATGATTATAACAGCGCAACAGCAACTGCGGATGTAATATTGCGAATTGAATATGTAAATAAGGCTGATTATTTTGTGATTGATTATATAATATATTATGTAGTGACTCATATTTTAAATTTTTTATTTGAATATTTTAAATTACTCAAAAGTGCAATTTTTTTTCTGAAATAAAATGTTATTATAATGTAATTAAATGATAAATTTGTTGAAAACAAAAATTTTTTTTTTTCATTTAAAAAGAGTTTAGATATTTTGAAGTATATAATATATGGTAAGTATTTAAATAAAACTCTTTTAAACATAAAAAGATTTTTATTTAAAAATAATTCTTGATTCATCATTGAGATCGAGATCAAGAATCAAGATCAAAATAAATTAATAAATATATTTTATATATATATACATATATATATATAAAAAAAAAAAACCTAAACATAAAGATCAAATTTACTTAATACATTGTTTAAATTTATATATTATTTTACAAAAATTATATATAATAAATTTTTTTTTTTTTCTTTTTCGTTGCCTTCCAAATTATTACAAAAACAAAAAAAAAAAAACCGAAACATACGTATATATTATAAGAAAATAAAATAAATTATTTTTAAAATATAAATAATGATTTATTATTTATTCTACAATTGAAACCATTATAAAAATTGTACAAAACAACAAACACCTAAAACATAAATTTATACAACTAATCAAACAAAAAAACAAAAAAAAAAATTATCTAATTAAAAAAAAAAAACAAATGGCATTTATACAAAGAACAAAAATATATCAAGTAAAAAAAAAAAAAAACAACAAAAAAAGAAAAAACAACAAAAATATTGTTTAGTTAAAATATACAAAATATTAATCCAGATTTGTTTCAAAAATAACTGCATTGCAAAAATTAAATAAAAATTTTACATACACATACATACATACACTATAAGCAAGAAAAAATTAAAATAAAAAAAAAAACAAATAAAATATAATTTTAAATAATCATTTTTATAAATTAAGTTTTATTATAATAATTATTTTATTAATATATAGTTAATTAATAATTTTAATATTTAATTTATAGTTGGTTTTCCTATATTTTTACTGTTTTATTATTATTATATATATATATATTTTTTTTTTTTTTTTTTATATACCTACCTATATATAATATATTTAAATTAGTATTTTAAATGTTATTTTAATGTAAATTATTTTTAATTATTTAATATAAATTTTTTTTATTTTTTATTTTAAATTTATGTTTAAAAAAATACAAAATCACATAATTAAAAAATGGTTATAATTAAAAATAATTAAAAAATAAATTGTTTGAATGTAAATAATAGATTATTATTTAAATTTGTAAAAAAATATATATATATATATATATATATATATATATATATAATTGAATAAAATATGATTAAATAAAATAAAATTTCGAAGTATAAAACCAAAAGTATTATATCGATAATATATAGTGGACGTATATATAGCGCTAATCCGTACAAAAAATAATGATCTAAATAAAAATACTTCAAAATTTTTTAGAACAAAAGTTTTTTTTTTTTTTTTTTTAAATAGTTGCGTATACTCGTATATAATTAATTCTAACTTTAATTTTAATATCGTAAAAAATTTTTAATTACATTTTATAATTTATAATCATTTTCATCTTGTATCCTTAATTTTTTTCACTATATCTATAATAGGTAAATATTTAAATCTTTAGAATCGGTTCATTTAATAATCGGATAACGGCCAGGGGCCCATATTATATAGCTGAATAAAAATTCTTAAAATTTTTAAAATTAAATAAACAATTAATTGTATACATATGTATATAAAAATTCATTCATTCATTCGTAATTCATAATTCATAATTTGTAATATGCATAAAATTCAAGTTTTTAATGTACTTATTTATATTGGAATATATATAATTTTTTGGAACGCATTTCTTACATTCCGATTTTTTTTATTTTTATTTTAAAAATTTGATATTTTATTTTAAAATATTTTTTAAAAATATTAACAATTAAAAATGAAATAAAAATGACAAAGAATTAAAAACTCAGCTTTAACTACATAAAACTTCTATAGCAGTTTCTTTGATATATACCATGTACATATATGTTTATATTAAGTCTGTTTTGATTTCAAAATTTTTTGCCATTTATTCACTTGGTTGTTTTTTTTTTTTGATTTTATCTTTGTTAATTGGCATAAAAATTTAGATTTGTCTCATTAAGGATATTTTTATCTAAACATAAATTTTGTCGTATTTATTTTTTTTTTTTGTTTTTTATTTTATTGTGTAATTCATCAAAAAGACAAATATACATTAACATGATGTTTACAACTAATATAATATATGTTTAGTTGATCAATTCAAATATATTAACAGTGCATGTCAACCTGGATACCCAAATAGATATTACTGGTACGAGTGAATTGGAAGGGAAGGGAAAGAGTTGGATTGGATTTTGGAAAACAGGATTTGTTGATATTAACTATAATATAAAGTTATTTTAATTTTATTTAATTTTTTATTTAACTTTTGCAATTTTTTTGTTTTAAATTACATTTTTTTTTAGGAAAGTGTACCAGATGGGTGCAATTAAATAGAATTAATATACTTATTATGATACATAGAAAATTAAAATTTAAATAATCATAATTCGGACAATCAAAATTCGAACATTTTAAAATTCAGACAATTCAAAATTTAGATATTTAAAAGTCATACAAATATTCAGAAAAAAAATCAGATTTTAATTTTTTGTGTAATTTAGCTCTTACTCCACCTCCAAACTTCCCCTAAACAAATTATTGAAACTTTGACTTTGTAACTAACTCTAATATTCTTTCTAATTATTTTTTTGAAATACATATTTTAACCTCAAAGAATTCGGGATTTTTCCCAGAAAATTGAAATTCGATATTTTTGGTTTTCAGGATTTTGCAACATTGAAGATTTTTTCCACAAATTTTAAATTCGAGATTTTTTTATTTCGGGATTTTGGTTTTTAAGTGTTTACAGTGTCAGATCATTCAAAAAAATGTTAAAAAAGTAGAAATTCTGACACTCTGAATTTTTTTTCCCAAACTTAAAAATTTCTGAATTTTAAATTGTCTGAATGAATGTCTGAATATTGAATTATCTTAATTTTGATTTTTCCGAATAAATTGAAGTTGTCTGAATTTTGAACCATATGAATAATAAAAATCATAATTTTGTTTTGAACCCGAATTAACTTTCAAAAGACTATTAAAAACAGAAAAGTTATCTTATCACGAATGTTTATTGTTCAAAGTCTACAGGCCTAAAAATGATGACCGAGCATTGGCGTCGCTTTGAGCATTTGATCTTTATTTTATTTAGAACGCTAAAAGCGACGCGATCAATTGGGTCATCACCTTAAAATACGTTTGATCTAAAATCGAATCTAAAGTGAATTTTGTTCTTCTATACATACATATACATTGTACTTACTTACATATTTTCAACCCATACAGCTATAGAAACAGTTTTACTATGAATATGATTTGATTATTAACCCTTATGTTATTACAAACCCTTGTTGAACCGCCTTTAATCAAACCCTTGGTACATTTGAACCAATAACGTTTTTCATACATTTTGTATAAGAAATAATATGTAAAAAATAAAATGTTTTCGTTTTTTTATAACCTTAATCATAAATTAACTTTAACAAAATATTTCTTAATTTAATTTAAATAAGAATACAAAATAAAAGAAAAAATAAATAAAAAAATTTTTAATTTTGAGAAGCATTGCAATCAAAGCAATATTTAGCAAGCAAAGCAACGTAATTGACTTCATTTAAGTCCCTCAAATCCTAATTGTCTCCACCAAACTATATATATTTTTAGTATGTCTTGAATCAAAATAACACTTTAATAGAAGATGTCACGAAGGTACAGATTTGCACTTCAAAAAGTGTGGGAGATATAGCTGTTTAAACTTAAAATTGTTACATTTGTACCAAGGGTTTGACATAAGGGTTAATAAAGATTAATTTAATACAAAACTTATCATATCGTTAATACCAGACGTGACCGCAGACGACAGAAAAACAGGAAATTTCGTACGGTAATTTTTTTCGCAAAATGAAAACGTAATAACAATATAAATTTATCTTCTTAATTGTTTTTAAAGTGGACAAATCAGAATTAGCAATAAAAATGTGTATCATAACTGTATTATAGTTACATTCAAATGTTTAAAAGTAATTTCTTTTGATTATAGTTTTAATTACTTTCTTTTAAAAGTAATTAAAAGTATAATCAGTATATAAATGCAGATACATTTGCATTAATATAATTTTAAAATTTCCGACTTCTCAAATAATTAATTTTTTAGGTAAATAAATTTTTAGGTTAAACGTGTTGTCATCTTTTTACGAAGATTTATGTGACACTTCTCCCGTTTATATGACATATAATTTTTCGTACAGTTTTTTTGACATTTTTATCGCCAATTTTGGACTATGTTCATATATTAATTTGTACTCGTCTCGTTACGTCTATTTTGGGTTAAACATAGGTTAAACTTTAGATTTAAGTTTTCATTACAAATCTCTGGATTTCCCATCCCTATTCATTTTACGGTAAAAACGAAAAAATATGCATGAAAAGTCAACGTTAAACATGAAATTTGTCAAATGTCAAACAGGTCTACGTTAAACATAAAATCAAGTTAAAATTCAAATCAATATGTAATCTTATAACTTAAATATTATACTTATATCTCTTATATTAAAAAATAATATCCAAAAATTAAACACATCAGTATATTATTATATTATATTACTTGTACGTGTAGCTATATGTGTTACTGCTTTTATTAGTTAGTTTCAGTACTTTTATGTTTATAGAATTTTGTCAATTCTTTTATGTAATAACTAATTAAATAATTCCTTATTACTTATATCAAAATTTAAATGAATTCTTTATAATTTATATTTTATATTAAATAAAAATTAAAAGTCAATATAAAATTTTATTATTGCTTATTTATTATTTTATTTATTTCATTATGTATGTACAAGTACCTACGTAAAATTTATTTATTTTTTATTACATAATTTTAAAATTTTTATCAGATGGTATAAACATTAAAAAATTTTAGAACCACTGTATTTCATTTTAATTATATCACAGTTTAATTAAATTTTCGTTATTCTTTTAAATTTTTTTATTTTAAATACCATCAGTTTTTTTAATTTCCTAAAGGTCGGAAATCCATCTAATTTTCGATTAGTGAACACCAAACATACAACTACTCATAAATAAAGCATATAATAAATAATTAATTTTAATATTTTGTTTTTTGTAAAAATTTTACTTTATTAATTTTTTTCATAATTCAACATTTGTATTATTATTTATTAGAATTTAATAGATTCAATTTTTGTATAAACCATAACTTAAAATTACTTAATACTAAAAAATAAAATTTAAATATAACAAATTATTATAGAAATTTAATTCTTAAAGGGCATATAGCGGAAGCTGTCTGGCCATATTAATTTTAATTTCGTTATTTTATTACTATTTTTTCCCCTAATGGAGGTGAAACTTTGCCAAAGAAACTAAGAATTCCTCCGTGGTAGTGTCAGATTCTTATTGACTAAACCCAACTTTCCCTTTAACCCAATATAATGGGGCAAAACCCCTACTTGCCAAATCAGTATATTGGCTAAGGAGATGGGATAGGAAAGGATCGGACTAAGATGCGGAAACATTGAATTGGGAGTGAGATTATAAGGGAACAATGAATCAGCCTATTATTATTACTATTTTGCCTAACAGTGACTATAGTCATCAATAGTTACAACATGCAGTAGTATATAACACCTTCCTGCATGAAATAATAATTGAAGGCAAACTCACTGTCACTGTAACAACTATTATTATTAAGTATTCATATTAGTTATTATGTATTATTATTAATATTATTTACTACAGAGACCGTCAGTGAATTACAACGGTCTATCATTATTAGTTATTATTAACTACATATTTTTTATTTTGTTTTATATGACTTGACCGAGATTTTAATCCAAGACCCTCCTATTGAAAGGATGGAATTATATAATGAAAAAAAAAAAATAAAAATAAAAATACGAGTTTCAATATTTACAAAATAGTTTAAATACCATTAATCTTGTAATTAATCAAAACATATATTATACTATGTATGTATATTTAAATCGGTGCACTTGTAACATATTTTCTTATTTCGTTTTTAAAATTTGTTACATATAATGTATATTGTTTATATTTTTCAATTCAACCAGCAGTTCATTATAAAGTTTGAGACAATTATATAAACAATTAATTTTTTGATTATATTTAGATTAGGTAAAAATTAGACTTATTTCTCGTGTTAAAACTCTGGTTGTCAATCATATAATCCAACGAGGAGTTCGGAAGGGCTGTATATTGTCACCGTTGCTCTTCAATTGCTATTCAGAATTTATTTTTAGGGAAGCAATCAGTAATAGGGAAGAAGGTATAAAAGTTAATGGCATTACTATCAACAACATAAGATACGCCGAAGATACAACTCTTCTATCTGATAATATACAAGATCTTCAGTTATTGCTGGAAAAAGTCAACCACGATAGTAAATTATTTGGCCTTAATATGAACACAAGTAAAACCAAGTTCATGATAGTAAGCAGAAGAAATATCTATGGTAATACTACTAAATTAACGCTAAATGGTTTAGACGTTGAGCGAGTCACCCGTTTAAAATATCTAGGATATTGGTTGGATGAAACATGGAGAACCTCATCTGAGATCAAATGTAGAATAGAAATGGCACGTGAAGCCTTCTGCAGATATAAAAAAAATTTGTGCAATAGAGAATTTGATCTCAGTCTATGATTAAGACTCGTAAAATGTTACGTCTGCTCAGTTCTTTTGTATGGCATGGACACTTGGACGTTGAAGATATGAATAAGATCGAGGCATTTGAAATGTGGACCTTTAGACGAATTTTAAAAATATCTTGGGTCGATAGAGTGAGTAATAGCGAAGTTCTGCATAGATTACAAACTGAACGTGAGCTACTACAAAATATTGAGCGTCGTAAATCTGCATACCTTGGATACATCATGCGCAACAATAAATATGAAATCCTACAACTTATAATCCAAGGCAAAATTGAAGGCAGACGTGGTGTAGGTAGAAAAGAAATATCTTGGCTTCGTAATATCAGAAACTGGACAGGTTTGAGAACAATCGCCGAACTATTACAAACAGCATCCAACAGAGAAGAATACAACAACATTATCATAAATTTGCAGTGATGTCTAAATGTGATTCGCCAACATACAAGAGGATTGGCAGCTAAAGAAGAAGAACTTATTAATTATTTTAAAGGTCATGTATAATTCGTATTTACAGATCTCATGGAGACTTATATAACTTTCATTGTATCGTAAATTGGTTCGGTGTCTGATTGGTAAAAAGTGTATAATTTTCATCGATTTTTTTTACTTTGTCTATATTATTTAAACTGCTTTGCGATCCTGTAATCCATATAAGATTTAGATATACTATGTTGGATAAAATAAACGTTTATGTAAAATATTATAGGTACAGTGAGAGAACGCCCAAGGAAATAAAGCCTGCGGGCGTTAATTTCTTTTTGAATTGAAATTAAAGCCCATAATTAAAAGGAATTAAAATCCTTGGGCTTTAATTCCTTTTGAATTGGAATTAAGACCCACAGTATTTTTTGTTATTAAAAGAAGAGAGTAATAGAATATGTAAAGCAAACGCATTAGGAGGGACTTTAGAGTTTTGGATAAAAATTGGGGTATCCCCTTTTTCCCCTTTTCCCCTTTTTCTGATATATATATGTGCAAATTTTGAATTAGGAGGATTATATACATATTCTGGAAAAAACGTATAACTCTAATTTTGTAAACAACTCTAAAATCTCTCCTAATTCAGAAACTCGCATATGCATATATCTAAATATTCTGTAAAAGGCGTATAATCTTGATTTTGAATACAATTCTAAAATCCCTCCCAAAATCTCTGAAGCCGTAACAATGAGACAAAAGTCCCAATGCCTTAATGGGACTTCTGACCATGGAACTTCCGACATGTCACGAAATAAAATCCAGTCAAATGAAATACAGAGTAATCATAGTAACCCTTGTGTTACTCCGTGGGCTTTAATTCTTTTTCGAAAGGGACTTAAAGCCCACGATCTAATGGAATTAAGACCCATTGAAAAGGATTTAAAGCCCACGGGCGTTAAGTCCAAGAATTTAAAAAAAATATTTTAACCATCAGTAGGTCTCTCAAAAAAAGTTAATATTGTAAAACAACTTTTTCATGTAGCCCCATCCATTACGGAGCTGCAGCCCCTCAAACTTTGAAAAAGCCCAATTTTTAAAAGCGTATATCTCATGTTATGCTTAACATTTTTTTAATCTAAAAACGTCATTCGACAGGAATTTTGCAAATCAATATCAAAATTATACAATTCTTTTAGATTTAGTATTTAAATTTATCGTTATGTGAAAACCAAATTTTGCATGATTTTTCTACCTTCATAACTCCGGCACGATTTCAGATAGAAATTTAAAATTTTGAGGTAAGAAACTATTTTTAGAATTCAGACCACCCACTGATTATGAGCAATTAGAAGTTCAAAAATTGAAAATTTGCTTTTTTAGATACCTGTAACTGTACAAATTTTTCTTCAGCAAGACATAAAACTTAAAGCGTCAGTAATATGTTTTTACATGTGTTAATGGTTTTTCTTAATTATGTAGAGTTCTCTTCAATTTAAAGAAAGTGTCTCTTTATTTTTAACATTTTTTCTTATTTTATAAAATTCTAAGAAAATTTTCCAATTTTTGTGCAAGTAACAGTTCTAAACAGTTTGTATTGGTAAGTAACATTTCTAAACAGTTTGATTGCATTTCTTTTGGAAATGCGCGCTTTTAAAATATTTGGTTTATATTTTGCCTTGTTTTATTATGTGATCAATATGGTAGCACCACATCTTAGTTTGCTATCTAATATCAGAACTAGATAGTTAAAATTCTGAACTGTTTTAATTTTTTCACCGTTAAAATAGAAGTTTACGTTTGAGAAATCCTTATTTTCACAAAGTAAAATTTTTGTTTTTTTTTTATGTTCAGTAGAAGTTTAACATTTTCTTAGCCATGCTTTAATAATTAAGAAATCGTGATTTATATTATTTTACATTTCATCTTCGTGCTTTGAAGCGTATTTCAAGGCAGCATCGTCAGCGTAGAGCTGTACTTTCCCTTTCAGTTTTAAAAAGTATAGAACAATACTTCTCTGGGAGGAAGCATTGCAATAGTTACGGACAGTCAAGCAGCAATTGCGGCTCTCAACTCTGCAATAATAACATCTAAGCTTGTCAGGAAATGCTTTGACGTGCTTAAGAATGTAACTAATCAATACAATGTTACATTTCTGTGGGTTGCGGGACATAGGAACATCGCAAGAAATGAACATGCTTATGAGTTAGCAAGGAGGGGTTCCAGCCTAAATGCTTCACTGGCGGAACAGGTAGACCCACTGCTAAACAGCGTTAAGAGAGATATCTTCCTCCACTTTTTGCTCTTAGCAAATCGTAGGTGGAATGAGCTAGCCAGATGTTGTACGGCCAGGAAAGTCTGGTCATCGTATGATAAAAAAAGAACCGAAAATTTATTGAAGCTATACCGCCGGAATATAGCCAGAACAATAGGTGTGTTCACGGGCCACTGGCCAATTGGTGAACATGCGGCCAACTAGGTATCCCATTCAATTCATCATGTCGCAGCTGTGGTGAACACAAAATGAGAAAGAATCCATCACACACTTCACCTGTAAGCGCGCAGCGCTGGCTAGGGCCAAAAGAACAACTCTGGGTAGCTATCAACGATCTTAACGATCTAGCCGTTAAGCAACCTGCATGGATCTAAAATAAAAGCTATAATATAGCCCTATTATAAGCCTTGTGGTCACGGAAGTGGTAGCAAAATGGTGCTAACGCGCTAATTGGGGTCACGCAACGAAATGGATCTAAAATAAAAGCTATAATATAGCCCTATTATAAGCCTTGTGGTCACGGAAGTGGTAGCAAAATGGTGCTAACGCGCTAATTGGGGTCACTGCCATGAGCGGTGGTAGGCACCCACCTACACCAACCAACCATGGATCTCTGAGGCACACCTCTCTTACCGTTCTTACTTTTACTTAGATAAGGACGAAAGAAAGATAATTGATTTTTTTCTAGATTCATTTTCCCAACTTATAAAGAAGAATTTCGAAGTCAACACAATTAAACGCTTTTTGGAAATCAAGAAAAACACAGGCTACATAGTTTTTTCATTTATTTTGTGCGATATAAAATCAGTTAAATTTAGATAGGCTGTTGCGGTATTTGGATTTTTCTCAAAACCGTACTGATCTTTATGTAAAGATTCATTAGTTGTCATAAAATCGTTTAACCGATTTTTAATTACTTTTTCAAATATTTTGGAAAATGCGCTGAAGATAAATATTGGTGTGTAATTAGAACACAACTTTTGTTGTATTTCTACTTTTAAAGATGGGAGTTACAACAGCTGCTGTTTTGAGTGATAAATAAATGTTTCAAATGAAGTATTTATAAAGTTGACTAATACAATACTGGAGATAATTTGTTTGAATACTTCTTTTTAAAGTTATAAGATATATTGTCATATCCTGTTGTGGCCGTTAATTTTAAATTACCAAAGGCTAATTCGTCTACTTCTATATTTGTAGAAACAAGATTGAAATTAAAATTGAGTGGGCGAGTGAAATTGTCACTGTAATAAAAAAGTTGTTGAAACACTCTAAAATATTTGCATCTGTTGTAAATTTTCGTTAAGGTTCAATTAGATTAATCTTAGATTTTTGAGTGAAATCGTTTTGATTATGTATTGTTTTTTTTTTATACAGAACAGAACTCAGAGTTTTTGCCTATTACTATGATTTTGTGTAATTTTTCTAATCTAATATTCGCTTGAAGGATTAAATTTTAAATTTCGGTTTTGCTCTGTTTGTATATGTCTATAAATTAGCATTATTGGCATATTTATTTTATATTTAAAATACGAATCGCTGATTTCCATTTTTGCTAATATTTCATTCGAACATAAATGCTTTTGTTTCTTTCTAATGCCATGCTTTTGTTTCTTTTTATTGATGTAATAATAAAATTATTTTATTATTATTATTAATAATAAAATTATTAATAATAATAATTTTATTTGAAATAAAAAAAATAAACTCGATTACAGTTGACCGTATAGTGAAAATCTTCAATTAAAATTAATTATTATTAAACAACATGGAAAATTTGGCATTGTGAACTAAGGCTGTAATGAGAAATAATACGCCGGGCGTTTTTTTCTTATGTAGGTATTAGGTAATTGAGGATTAAAACTTTAAAATATGACAAATAAAACTCAGGACTCTGGAGTGCCATTTCTTTTTTTGCTTAATCTATAGCTTAGGAAATAAATAAGCCTGAAAGAGTTTTTTCTAATTAAATGTGTAATAAAACCTAGTTTTGCAAAATTCAAACCTGAAAAAAATATAAATTTCATTCAAACAAAAAAATTTTATAAAAATAAATTATTCTTCCATACAAATCCATTATTTTTTCATAGAATATACATTCGAAATTAAAGAGGATTACCAAACTGACAAAAAAAGTATATTTTGCAAAGTGTACTTATTATGATGTTGAACAAAAATTTAAACAAAGAGACTGACTCTTTTATAAAATATTTGACCCTTAAAAGAGTTGATTAATTGTTTCTATTTTCGTTACTCTCTTTTATTAAGCATTTTTATAAATTCTATGAGGCAAATAAAAGGATCCTTATTGTCCTCTTCCTTAACTATTGAACACCATAAATACTAACATAGACCATGATATTATGTATGTATATTCCGGAAACGTTAATGATGCCTCAATAGGGGGAACTTTTTTTTTTGTCGTTTTTTGTAAAATATATATAGATTGAAATCGTGGAAATCAACGAAAGACACCATAGAGGTGTGGAACAAGTGCGAAGCCTATTTAATTGTGCCGAACTTTAACCAACTTCCCTTTTTAGACCAAAACAAAAGCTTACAAGACCGTTGGTATTAATAAAGCCAAAAAGTATGCTAACGGATGTTAAAGAAAAAATGGAATCAGCGAAATGATTGAAAAGATCAAAAAGCAGAATGATTTTTTAAGTGGATGTTACGTAAAATGTGAAGTGTTAGGTAAATTGAAGTAGAAGGAAAATTAAATTTGAAAAATAGTTTATATAGTGTTAAGATGCGGTTATACTATATGTGTAAATTACATGTGCGTATAAACGCGTGCATACGCATGAAAGTAACGCTTACAAGTAACTTACATACATATTACATTTAGTGGTTATTGAAAAAGAATTAACAAGTGCTTTCACGCACGTTTAAATTTCGCAGTCGCGTGAAAAATTAAATTAAACCAAGTTTTACGCGCGTGTATGTTGAATATTTTGTTCCTTTTTTTTAAAAAATTCTTTTTGTTTAGTACATATAATTTAAAAAGTGCATTGATGTAGACCTATATGGATAAGTTAATTTTAGAAGTGAAAAAATAAAAGCCCTTATAGGATATGTTTTTAAATATATTTAGTTTTTTTTCTATAATTTACAAAAATTGTTCAAAAATTGTTATTAATCTTAATGTCACAGAAAGTCATTCTTCTGGTTTGGAGCGCTATAGAAGTTTGTAATTTAGATGCCCAATAATGTTCAAAAATATAATCGAAAGTATAGCGGATGACATTCTGATCACAAAACATTTAAAAAAAGAAGAAGCAAAAATATTAAATATTTATAGTGTGTGAATGGAATAAATATAAATATAAAATACACCTCTAAAACTAAAATTAATCAAGCTAAAAACAAAAGCATTGAAAACAGGTTTAGAAATGCCAAGAATTCTAAAGATATCTGAACTGAAATATAATCAAAAATACGGTATATATAAGTATATCAAATATACGGTACGGTAAAACGCATAATAAACATTTTTATTGCTTTGCAAGCATTGATTTTGGTAATCAAATTAACCACAACCATATAGAAAAGACTCACAAACTAAACGAGGGTGTACTTTGTGAACAGTATAGAAATTAATGAATGAATACCAGTGAAAAGTTAAGATGATAGAATAAGAGACTATAGTAATAATTTTTTTTTTTCTTCTATTACAGTAGGTATATTTCTCAATCCCTATGTAAATCCCTATGTAAATTTTGTACGTACCAAGGAACTCTAATCATGTTACGTAAAATTTTATTTTGGAAAATTTGGATGTTCTGAATATTTGCTTGTTTGACACAACCCCATAACTGTATGCCGTATAACCAAATAGGCTTAATTATTTGGTTATATAACAAAAGTTTATATTCTATTGGCAATCTAGAATTTCGATCTAGGAGCTAATACATTTGTCAAATTCGACTTTATTCTTCTTGACGTGCTCTTTCCATCTTACCTTGATATCTAATGTCATTCCTAGCCATTTTGTTTTGTTTTCTTGCTGCTCCAATTAATTTTACGGCTGGGGGATTTTGTACGATTTTATTTGTAAAATTTACTTCCACAGATTTAACTTAAGCTTAATTTTCCATTTTTTGCTCCATAAAAAAAGCTTATCACTTTAATTTTGGTAATTTATCTGTAGCATCGTCAATATTGAATGGTACTGTCGTTATTGCAGTATCATCAGCACAAATAGTTACAGTTATATTGCCTAATCTTGGTAAAGCACTGGTATAAAGCAATATAATATAGGACCTAATATACTACCTTGAGGCACACCTGCTTTGATTTCTCTAAGCCTGGGAAGCCTGCAAACGAATAAAAATTTTACAGACCAATTTCTCTCTTACCGATAGTGTCAAAGCTTTTGAGAAATTATTATTAAAAATAATGAAACCGTTAATAGAAAGTATATAATATAATACCGTATAATATAATAAAAATAAGAATATAATTCCAAACTATCAGTTTGGATTTAGAGAAAAATATTCAACTATTGATCAAGTGCACAAGTTACAGATATATAACATATAATTACAGATATATGTAATTGAAAAATCTCTAAAAAAAAAAAATAAATGTGCTCTACAATCTTTTTAGATGTAGCTCAGGCATTAGATAAAGTTTGGCATGAAGACTTAATCTATAAACTAATAAAAATACTACCTAAACATTATGTAAATATACTTTCATCATACTTGACTGACAGATTGTTTGGAATTAAACATGATGAGGAGTTTTCTATACTTAGAGAAATCCATATAACGATGAGAGATTTTAACTATGATGACGATGAAACCCATTTTTACATTAAGTACAAGAATGATATGCTCGGACTTCCACTATAGAATGGGGGATTCTTCATTGGCTGGAGGCAGTTATTGGTTGAGGACGAAACGAGGTTGAGGAAGAAATTTTTGGATCCCGATACAATTTCATCATTGTTATTAACCATATGCGGGAACGAAGAAACGCCTGCGGTCTTTTGGGTGAGCAAAAAGTTTTTAACCGTCTGTTGTGGAAAAATGTTTGCTAGTTGATTAGTCTATTATACCGATTTTGGAGCCGTCAGTCGGCAGTCCTATATATATGTTCTGTAATATTAGTCTTAATCCTAGAAAGTAATAATTCAAAATTAATTAATAATTGCTAAGCAAAGCATTTCTCTGCCACATGTGGACAGGAAATTACACAGTCTTTCCTGTTCAGGCGTGACTGTAAATGTCGTAAGGGGGAATAACTCTTACGACGTGTGTGGGATTCGGACCCACACTCCCTCGGTGTTTACAGCGTATTTTATACGCTCTTACCCACTAGGCCACCGAGGCTCCTGTAGACATTATGATTATCTAAACAAAGTTTTAAATTTCTTTTTAAAATGGAGAACTGCTGTTTTTTGGAAGTTCTTTGGAAAGACAATTAGTATCTTAAAGGTGTTCGTAATTAAAAAAAAAAATAATTTTTATAAATCATAGAAAACGGTTTGATATCTTTATCTTTATTCTTTAAAGTTGTATAAGTAAGTTATTCTTTTTTAAATTTGTATAAGTAAATTATTACCAGTTTATAAGTTATTACCAGGACTCCCGAAAAAGTTTGAAAAAACGAACGAATTAAAACAATAATTAAAAAATATGTTTATTTTTTTAACTTAAATTAAATAATCATACTAATAAATACTAGACGGAGAGTGTCATCATTAAAAATTAAAGCGATTATAAATGCTTATATAAAATGATCTTATATAAATGATTAATAAGCTTTATTATTTCTTCAGAAAAGTATGACTGAGGCCCCAAAGTATATTTAAGAAGTTTTTTCTTTAAAATAAAGGATGTTATCTCTTTATTTTTTATTTTAGCTTACAATATTTATATCTAATAGTCATACAAGAAATTTACTTTGTCTATGAGTCTGCATAATTATGTCTAATTCCAACTAAATTTTCATTTATTACTTATTAATTATAATCATTTTTTAAATTGAAAAAACATAAAATATAGTTAAATATTGCATGTTGTTCTCTCTAGTAAATATCAGTATCACAGAAAGTTCAGGGTTGAGAGAATTAATGTTTAATTTAATTTATATTTTTAAGTATGGATATGTTCTTTTGTTTCCTTTTTGGAATTGTTTCCAAATAAAATAATAATTTTGTTAGATCAAAAACAAAATATCCTTTTATTTATTACTAAAAACTGCAAACAGTTTTTAATATAAATTAACTTAAATATATAATAAATAATTGAAAATATTAAACCTTGAAAACTGTTGTTGATTGTTAAAGTATCAAGTTCAATAATGTTTATTATTCACGGTTGAATCGTGGAAAAGAAAATATTTATTAAACATGTGTTTGCTCTGTGCATACATTTAAGCTTACTAAGCAAAATCGAAGTATGTACATGTTTTAATTGAAATAAATATTTTCAATTGTTTTAAATATTAAACATTTTTTTTTTTTACAGAAAATGAACTTTTTTTTTATTAAGCTGATTCTAAATAAAAAAAAAAAATGTTAACATTCCATGTTGTAGAATTTTTTTTATTTCTGTTTTGAACCTTCTTTAAGTTATAAATAATTTTGTATAAGTTATTTCAAAATGTTGAACATAAATTAAATCTTAATTTAAAAAAAAAAACTTGAAACGAAACAGATTAATTGATAAATAAAACCTCGAGTACAAAAGATGCTTAGTAAACAAATGTTTTAAGTTAGTATGTATGATTTAATAAAAATAGGACCTAGAACGATACCGTTAAAAATATATTTTAAATTAAAATTTATAGAATTAACATGCCTTTCAAATTTGATGTAGAAAAGCTTCATCAATTCATAAAAAATTTCATTTTAGAGAAAATTAATGATAATTTCAATGTTTCAGTGGTAAATTGAATTACAATTTTTATTTTTTTTAAATTAAATTAGTCTGAAAAAAATATCTTAAAATAAAAACTAGATAAATTATTTAAATCTATGCAAGTATTTTTCCCAAGCTCTTCATTTGTTTATGCTTACTATTAAAAATTTATTTTTTATAAAAAACCTTCAAACTTAAAAAATTTTTTTTTATTTTTAATAAAACATTATTAATTAATTATGTGACTCAAATTTATTTGGACTTAAAAACAAAAATGAAAATAAAATATCAGTACATAAAATTTTACTTTTTTCGATGATTTTTTAAAAAGTCTTTAAATGCTGATTCTGTTTCTGCATCCATTTCAGGATTATATTCGTATTCTGAGTCATTACTGCTAAAAAATTAAAAAAACAAACAAAGGTAAACATAACATTTTCAATAAATATTTAAAGTATAATTAGATTCCTCTTACTCTTCATTATTATCATTATTCATAGATGCCAAAAACAAATTCTCTTCTTCTGTTAAAATTTGACCATCAGGGCCATAAAATACAGGTTCATCACAATTGTTAATATATGGTGCGTTATTTGGAGGATATTCTGAATTTAGAAATTTGAACAAATTTTTTTTTTTACAGTGTATTTAATATAAATAAAATACCAGTATGCACCTACCTTTAACTTCTTCAGTACGTCCCCAACAATTATCTTTTAATTTTAAAACACTTTCCAAAAGCCTACTCGTGCTATTATCTATATGATTAATAGATCTAAGTTTTGTCAGAATGATTTTCATATTATCAGGACAATCGTTTTCTAAATCAAATCCAGCTAACTGCAATTTCATGTAAGAATAAAGATTATTTAAATAAAAAAAATTACAACAAAGCTGACTTACTTTTAATGTCAAACAAATGCATTTAATATTTTCTGGAGAAGGATTAGTAAGTAACTGTTCTATTGAGAAAACAATACTATGAGCAATTTCTTTAATTGTATCACCATTCTAAAAAAAAAATAAAACAGTTTTAATTTTGAGATTAATGTTTAGCTTTTTATAAAGTATTTTAAAGTTACATACGTCTCTTAATTGCATATATAACTCTGCTAAAAATAAAGTGGTTCCTATAAAGGCCAAAAAAAAAAAAATTTAAGATTACAAAATTTTGGTTAAAAAATTAATTTAAATATACATACCTCGAACTTTATGTTGTCCTTTGTTTTTTATGAAATTAATGATTTCTTCTCTGTGATATGTCAACTTAAAAGTAAGAAGATTTCGAAACATGCTTTCGGTTCTTTGATCAATAGAATCTAATAAATTGTATAATTTTGCACCCATATAGCGAAAATTTTGCTCTTCGATAGACTAAAAAATTACATATTATATATAAATTATATATTATAACTTTTTTGTTCAAAAATTTATAAAATATACTTTATTGAATATAATTTCCATTGCATTTGACAAAACATAGTAATTATCAGTAAATCCTTCAAACAATATTTGTGCTTGTTTGGCGACTGAATCAAAGGATCCCGGATTTTCATTCAAACTATTAACTATACTTTCAATATAACTTATTGCATAAGTTTCATCTTGAGTCTTTGAAAAAAATAAATTATTTTAATTAAATAGTTATTATGAAAACATAAATATTATTTTATTATTACCGGATCAAATATGTCTTGAGAAGTTGCAGTTTCTTGTTGTATTGGAGTATTTTGACTCTGAATAGGAGCATTGTTGGAGTTTGGAATGTTTTGCATCGCGTTTTGATTATAATTACTATTACCACTATTATAATAATTATTTGTTGGATGATGTGGATTTGTCGAAGGATTATGCTCTTGGTGATGGTTTGTATGATGGTGGTGATGGTGTTGAAAATTTTGCGATTGCTGAGGTTGAATTGAATTATTTTGTCCTACCTTTAAACGTGATTGAACGGAGGACATGTTTAATGAATTCATATTTTTTGTTATAGTTTCAGTTCTACTTTGAGGAAAAAATTCGGGAGCGTTCGGAGATAGCATTTTTGGACGTTGTTGTGGATTAGGCCGTGACACTGAAGCGATGGATCCATCTAAGAAATAATACAAAAATTGTTTTAAAAAACCAATATTTATGTATTTGTCAGTTATATCATTAAAAAATTATAAAAAAAAAAATAAAAATAAAAATTATGATTTCAGGAAAAAAAATTATATTTTTAAAAAAACATATAGTTCCAAAATTTTTTTTGATAATTTACTTTTATAAATCAACACATCCTTTGTTATCTAAGACTTATTTTAATAAAAGTTACACATCAATATTTTCAAATTAGTAAATAAGAATATAGAATAAGAATACGACCTCTTTTGGCCTTTTTCCAATAATTTCAATTTTATTCTTGTTTAAGGATTTTTTTTTTTTAAATTTAAATAAATCTTTAAAATTAAGTCTTTTTATTGCAAATATTTAGTTCCCCGCACTGGTGCTTTTACAATAAGAAAGTGGGTTTAAAAAAAAATTAGATAGAAAGTTTACCGCTTTCCCTTTTGATATAGTAGTGGTAAAAAAAAAAACTATAAATCACATGTATTGCTTGCCTTTGGTTATATATTATATTATATTCATAGGTATAGTAGGTACTATATTAACAAAAAAAATTTACAATTACAATTTTTTTTACGGGAAAAAATACGGGATATCTATTCACTTAATTGTACAAACTATTTTAAATTTTTAATTACTAATTCCATATAATTAAAAAATTGATTTTTTATTACTGATATTCTGAGTTATATCTGTTTTTGCAAAAAAAAATATCTATATGTATATATATATATACATATATATTTTAAAAACTACTTTAACCTTCTTTGGTCTTCAAAAAAAAATTGACTTGTCTTTTATCCATGCTTTTAAACTTTTTTTTTATTGAAAATTCTATTACGTATTGAAAATTTGAAGTTTTTTTTAAATATTTTCTTAAAAAAAAAAAAATATTACGATAAATATAATTTTCATAATCCTTAAAATTATATAAATCTTTATATAAAATGTAAATTTTGAAGAATATTGTGAAAATAAAATTCTTTATTTTGTATGTAGGTACCTTGTTGGCTGATGATGTTTGGTAGCCTTAAATTCGTGTATACTTCATTATAAGTAAATCTAGAAGCTGATTTCGAGTTTGTATCCATATTTTTCTTTTAAAAGTTGTTTATATAAGGGTTTCAAATTTGCAAATTTCAAAATATATACAATTCAAAAACAAACATTTAGTTTTTAAAATAATAAATAAATTTCCTATTAAAATACGATCAGAGCACTAAACAAAATGAATGACTTTATGATACTTCAGCTAGCGACTTTTTGACAACTAAATATTGCAACTTTGTAGTATTAAAATTCCAAGTCATATTTTTAGTTTTGTGGATACATTAGTATTGGTATTTAGATATTTTCAAACAGGGTGTATTGTAAAAATAATCGTTCAATATCTTTTTTTAAATATTAAGAAATTTTTATAAAGTAAAAATTTAGATAATTTTTCAAAAAAAATCTTAATTTTTGATTTATTAGAATAAAGCTGCAGAAATCTGCAAAACATTTATATTGTTTCATAAAACAGTATTTAAAACAGCACAACAAAAATTAATTTTTACCAAAATCTAAATTTGGTAAAATTGACTTTTTAGTAATAGTTTAATTCTACTACATGTTACATGGGGGACACAATACAATAGATCTACATCAAAAGGTCGCAGTATCACTTACATTACAATTACAACAATCCTTAAACAACAGTAATCACTAATCATATATGTATTCTTATCTTTATTTAACAGTCTTTATTTTCTGTATGGTATTTCGTAATCAATATAAAGATAGAGACAATTTTTGTTTTTATTTATGAAATTACATATTGAAATCATATATGTAAGTTTTCAATAAAATTATCTAAAACTTAAGTATCAAAAATGTAATATGTGTATACAATAAACAAAAATTTAAAGACTGGAATTATTATTTATGCTACATAGAAAGTATTAATATTTTTCTGATAATTTAGTTTCTTAATTAAAATTCAATTAGCCATTAACTAATTTATTTTTCGGTATAAGCAACTTTCATTATGAACTGGATAAATTCTATTGAGCTTTTACTCATTAAAAGAATTCGAAATACATATTTATTAGTTTAATAGAAACAAACTTAGGATCCTTTCAATTTGAATTCTGGAAAATTTTCTTTTCTTGCTCTTAAAAATCTGTTCAGATAAAGATAAATGGCGTGAAAGGACATACTGATTATGAGATGTAATTTCAACATTATAAAGAATATATTTTTAAGAATTAATAAAATTAAAACAATATCAAATGGTTACAAATAATTGTTTTTTTTTTTTTTATTCAATATTTTTATAGGAAAAATATAAATGAAATAAGTGAAAAAAATGTTATTCATAAAATTTATTAGAAAAAAAAAAAATAATAAAGAACTTAACACTCAGACAATCACATACCCTCAATTATGAATTAATTCAGTTATCTTACATAATTTAAATTAAATAATAAATAATTTTTTTTTATTGCGTTTCTCTTTCTAAGCGAATTCGTTTACTTCGAGAATTATTAGCAGCATCAGAATTTAAATCAGATGAATGATCTCTCCGCTTAAGGATACTCTGCATTTGAAAGAAATTATAAACATATAAAATACTTTTAAAATGTAAATAATAAATGAAATTTTACCTTTTTATCCCATTGTTGATGTAAATAACGCAATAAAATATTTTTTTTCTCTGTTACAATTACTAAAAAAAAAAAATTAAAAATGATTATTAAAAGATTTGTCACCGTCATTTTTTCTTTTTAATGCAAAATAAATACAAACAAGGTTCCACATAAGGTAAATGTAAAAAAAAACTAATTAAAACTAAAATAATATAATAAATTTTCAGTATTTTACATATTTATTTTGCTATTGTCTTGAATTGAAATTAAACATATCATTTTAGTTTAAATATTAAAACTATTGAATGTCTTGCTTGTAAAAGATTATTACCAAAAATATATTTAATTGATTGAGACAGTCCTTGGAAAATGCTTTCAATTTTCGCTATTTATTTTAAGAATTAAATTTTTTAAGACTTTTCTTTTAAAAATGCATTTAAATTCGCACAATATTAAAATTAAGGGTTGTAATTTACAACTGATCTTTACAAATTTATATAAATATTTAATTTCTTACTTTGTTCTGATGGTGAATCCTCTGTGGGTATGTATACAGTTGGTCTTGATGTTCTGATACCATTTTCTGAATTAAATAATGAAAAGTTTCGCTGATTGTGACTTGGTAAATCTTTTAGAAATTCTTTTACTGACTAAAAACGTATATAATTATAAATAAAAGAATTTAATTAAATGAAGTTCACTTACCATGTTGTTGTTATTTGACATTACAATTTGCCAATAATAAAAATTTGTTTTGTTGGTCGTAGTTTCTGGAGAAAAGACAGAAAAATTAACAAGTGACTAAATGTGGCAGCGAATTTGACAGCTTTATTAAGTTTACAAAAGGTATGTAACATTTTACAATTCATCTTTTTAAATTTTTGACATTTTTTTTACAAATTTTGATATTTTGGTTTTTGTTTAGTTATTTTAAATAAAATTTCTGAATTTTGTTATGAAAAAATTTATTCTTTATATATTTTTTTTTATAGAAATTTTATTTTTCAAAATATATATTGATATATCTTTTAAAATATTTTTCGATTTTGTTTATTTTTCTTTCATTTTAAAATACATATATTGAATTTTATATATGTACATATATAGGTCTTAAAAAAAAAAAAACTGGAAAATTAAAAGAATGAAATTAACCCTTAAGTCAAACCCTTGTTGAACCGCCTTTAATCAAACCCTTGGTACATTTGTACCAATAACGTTTTTCATACATTTTGTATAAGAAATAATATGTAAAAAATAAAATGTTTTCGTTTTTTTATAACCTTAATCATAAATTAACTTTAACAAAATATTTCTTAATTTAATTTAAATAAGAATACAAAATAAAAGAAAAAATAAATAAAAAAATTTTTAATTTTGAGAAGCATTGCAATCAAAGCAACGTAATTGACTTCATTTAAGTCCCTCAAATCCTAATTGTCTCCACCAAACTATATATATTTTTAGTATGTCTTTGATTCATAACACTTTAATAGAAGATGTCACGAAGGTACAGATTTGCACTTTAAAAAGTGTGGGAGATACAGCTGTTTAAACTTAAAATTGTTACATTTGTACCAAGGGTTTGACTTAAGGGTTAATAAGTTTTGATTTATTTTTTAATTTTTGCATGTGATTAATTGAATATTGTATCGAATCATAGATTTTTTATATATTTTTCTTACAATAAAGCACTAAAATTATTAATTTGAACTTCCTTGTTTAGTTATACACTCTGTACGAGCTTAATTAGCTGTTTTAAGAATAATGAATAAATAAAAAAAAATAAAAATATATTACATAATAAATAGGCAGGTATGACGCAACGAAGAAAATATTAGTCAAATTTTAGAAACAGCTGAGTGTCAGTGAACCCTACTTATCTATTATGCTTTTAGAGGTTTTTCAGAAATAGTTTGCTAAAAAGTTAAATAGTTTCATTTCTAATTTATTCGACCCATTGTTTTGCGGATTTTGTTTTAATTATCTACAATTATGATTTTCCAGTTGTAGGTAGGCATTCTAAATATAGACGGTGTAAGTGGCGTGCGGATCATTGAGCAGTGGAGCAGAACCCGGACGCAACAGATACGGACACAACATCACAACGCGGAAGAGGTGTGTCTAGGTAAGAGCAGTCATAAGCGCTAACCTGCGAAACAACAACAACAGTCTGTGTTTTGTATATTATTTTCGGCGTACTTGGTTAATAGTAGTGTCCCTATCTATAGTCTGAACTTGTAAAATTGGTTCAGTTTGTATATTTGTACATGCATACATTTTTTTTATAGTACCTGAGAATGCTGTGTGTCAAGTTTGTGTATTTAAAAAAAATGTTTGGAGAATATCGGAAAAATTTCACCGTGTCAAAATTTCAAATATTTACAAAAGTGAACCATTTTATAATTTTAATTGGTAGTGGTATATATTTTTAGCTTGAAATATAAGATTTCGACCTTATAATTTTTGTAATTATTTATATGAAGCTTGTTTTACAAATATATACATACATATATCTGTAATTAAACTTAAAAATAGTTGACAGGTTTTAAGAAGTAGATTAATGAAGAAGAATTTTATTTCTGTTGTAGTTTTAGGTCTTTATTTTTGGTTTACAGCAAGACCAATCTTTTTTTCTAATTAATGTAGTTATGCATGTATATGTTATGACAATTTTGATTTATTTATTTTTAACCTGAGAATTTTTTTAACTAAACATAAAATGTACATTAATATTGAATCAAAAAAAAATTTTACAGTTTAAATTTTGCCTCATCAGAAGAGAATATAAAAAAGATAAAAAAAAACAAAAAAAATTGTTCATGTATGTACATATATAATGCATATGGCGTATTGTAATATGTATGAAATATGTATGTTATTAAAATTAAATAAAACTTAAAGTTAGACGGATCAAAACATGTTTTATGGCAAAGTTGTTGCCCTTTACTTGTTTAACAACTTTTTCTTAATCATTTTTTTCACAATATTTTCCTGTTAAGAAATATTCGTAAAAAACTTAAAATTTACACTAGTAAACCACCACTTGCGATTGTCCAATGTGCTCCAAAAGCTTATCAATCTAAAATAATTACGTCAAAACCTTAATATGAAATTTCAAAAACTTCCGCTCGGTCGTTTAGACTGTATGCATACTCACAGCATCCTCACACAAACATATGTATACACAAAAAGACATCAAGCTAAAAATACACTTTTTACACGTTGCTCGGGTACAAGTTTTTGGTATGAAAGCAATACCTGTTTTATACATTCATGTTAAAAATAGCTAATAAAACGAAAAGCATACTCAAAAATAACTTTTTTAAATAAAAAAACTAAAAGAACCGCGAGATAAATATACGATTAAAAATCCAATCGTACGGTTGCTATTTTCATACTAGCATTTGCGTTTACGGTTTGCATGATACCGAGTTTAAACTTTTATGTTTACGCTTGCGGTTTGCTTGCATGATAAGTACATACATATTATTTAGTTTTCACCATCCTTAACAGATTCTCAATCAGCAGAGTCCTGGTATAACTGACTTCTAGCGGATAAGGGATAAAATAAAAGTTAAATGACTTAATTTATTACCGTTTAAATTAAGGCTACGCTATGGACTAATTTTGGAATAACTTGCCACAGTAGGTAGCATTTGCAAGCCAACCCATATTTTTCAGTCGTCAATTCTCAGCTCGTTTATCAATGAGTATATTTATTTTTAAGATATTCCAACTTTTTAACTAAAATAAGTTTAGAGAAAAGCTGTACTTTTTCGACTACGGTTTAGCTGCTTTATTTTGCCATTAAGCACAAAGAAAATATCACAAAATATTTTTTGTACGCTGCTATTTTTGTCAATGTTAACTTGTTGCACATATTATGTATAACGCAATTTGATATTAATTACAAGTTAAAATATTAAAAAAAATCTATTATTTCTATTAAAGAGAACTTTTGCATTTCAAAATTAAAAAGTAGATATGTATGTAAAAGTGTATATATATGTATGTAATTTTACTGTAGAGTGTAGGCAAACCAAATTGTATGTGTAAAATGTTGGAATTCTAAGGTTGGAATCCTTAAAAATAATGAATGTATGTATGTATGCCAGTATGTATATTCATGTGTGTTGTTATAATTTAAACAACAATCATATAGATTTACAGCTGGGCTTAATGATTGATCAACAAATTTTATTTTGATAATTGCATAGATAATAGATACAAACCATAGATATATTGCTAATAGATAGGCAGTGAAGAAAATATTTTCAGCCAATTTTGAGAAACAGCTGAGTGAACCGTGCGTATGTATTGCTTTAGTTTCCTTTTCCCAGAAATAGTTTCCTAAAAGGTGAAATAAATTCATTTTTAATTTTTTTAAGGATTTTATCACTAATTTTGTTATTTTACAAGTAGTTAAAATTTTGAATAACCTAAATTAAATTAAATTTTAATTTTAAAAACAAAATATATCAATTATTAAGTAATATAAAAACTTAAAATCTCTGAATGAAACTGGTTATGAAAAACTGCTTTACATTATATTAATAAATATAAACAGCTGAGTGAACGAAATGTATACATATTATAAAATGCATATTATTTTTTGACTTGAATTCCTTAAGATAGGAAAACACATAAGAAGAAAAGAAACGACTATACCTAACTTCCTATCTATTAGTAATATATCTATGGTAATATATATATGATACAAACAGAATTACCAGGCTGTTATTAAAAATTATTGTAGAAATTTTATATGTTGTGTTTTGTAAGAATATATCTATGGTTGAGTGAATGCATAATCCAACAGGGTGGCATCATACATTAGGGATTTATCTGCAAATTGAAAACGCACTTCACTCTTAAGCTCGGAAACAAAAGGCTACCATCTATTATTATAATAAAAAAAATTGCTTATTTTTCATAAAACTGCGATTTCTCTTAAAATTAAATGATAAGCAAACTAATTATAAAATTAATTTCCATTACACATAAAATGATAAACCTAAAACAAAAAAGTAATGCCGCAACTTGCGAAGAATACACACTCATGAGTCCTGACTTTAAATGGCTCAATGTATACAGGTAAAAATAATTTAAAAAAAACCCAAGTGTATTTAGAACCATAAGTGAGTCCCTCTATTTCCACTTTCGATGTTTTATCATTAAAACCAGGATACACAATGTGCATCTAAATTAATCTAAATTACATGCCACATAAGTTCTGCAGCTCAGATGCTCAAATATGAAAAGGGGTAACGAGATGCACTACGTACTCTGTAGTAAAAAAAAATACGTCCGTAGGGTTAATAAATGTCAAATTAATAAATAATCATATCGATATGACAATTTTATATTAATAAAAATTGACTTTTTTACGATAGAAAAGTCAAATCTTACTAAACTTCATGATTGACCTATGAAGTTCATATACGATGTTTAACTTAAGCTGTCTCATTTAAATAAAGCTTTTAATTATTTTGTGAATTAATTATGTATCATATACTTATAAAACTTGATCTAATTTTTACCAAAAGGTTATCAGTCGATCCTTTTAATTGAAAATTTTCCCACTAAGTGGAATACAACACCATTGATATTTTTATTAATCAGAACAATATCCGCTACAAATTTTGGCTAGTTTGTACGAATGATTGTAATTTAGCTTCGTTTCCTATCAAGGGTCTAGTTTAGAAACTTATACTTTGATATTATAAATTTTCTTCCAATTTTATTTTTGAAACCTAAATTATGTTACTTTTAAATTTTTCGCTTACCGGTGGATTTTTATATTTTTTAATATACATACATATTTAATAATTTTTTTGCAAACTCTCTAAGTTCCTAATAATATTGTTAATTATTTTAGATCCATTTAAATGGTTAAAATATTTTCTGTTATGTATACTAACTACTAGTTTATATTTGTCTTTATACAATTGTAATTGATCTGATTTTGAAAGCTTTGAAATTGCTATAACTGGGAGCGAAGTTATAAATTGTGCAATTACTCTAAACACAATTACTTTTTTTTTTTACTTTTTTAATTATCTTGAATTCTGAAATGAAAATATATTTAAAAAAACTCATTAGATTAGGAGTTGGAAACTCGAAATATTTTTCTTTAATAAAATAAAATGCAAAATGTAATTGCATTTTTCTTATTTTTTTTAAGAATGATTTAAAATTTTCTTCAAGACAACAAATCGGAACAAATAAGCAAATATCTTTTTTTTCTTGTTTCAACTTTACTTAGCAAAAATGATAAAGGCATACGTTAATTATGTATTTTAAAAAAACTCAAGGAAATAATTTATCACCACGTTCAGAAAATATATATTAGGTATGTAATGTGTATATCTAGTTCTTATTTCTTGAATAGAAAACAATTTATATTTCTAATTCCTATTTCTCAATAATTTCTTTTTTTAACGAAGTACGTTCTGCATTGTGCAAATATTTTTTGCATTGTTGATTTTTGTTTTGTTTTTGTATTTAACTTCTACCACCGCATTCACGACTTATGTGTCCTGACTTTCCACAGTTAAAACAGTATTTTGTTGTATCTGGACAATTTCGAGAAATGTGACCATTTTTTTTGCAATTGAAACAAGTCAAATTCGATGATCGATTTTCTTGATCTGGACAATTGCGGCGTAAATGACCCGTCTTATGACAAGTAAAACAACATGGTTCATCAGATGGTAGATTACAATCTTTAGATTTATGTCCGGTACCTATAAAAAAAATCATTATTATAAATTAGTCTTGGAAAAAATAACTTCTTAAAAGAATCTTACCGTTGCAACGATAACATCGCTCTTCATCTTCTTTGCACATTTTTGCAAAATGGCCAAATTGATTACATTTGAAACATTTGAAGTATTTGTCGCCTTTACCTCCTCCACCTCTGCGATTATCTCTTCCACCACCACCGCCACCGCCGCCGCCGCCACCACCACCTCCGCTGCCACCACTACCTCTCCCGCCACGGTCGCTTCCACCACCTTCTCCTACGCTGCCGGTATTATTGCATTCTTTGGCGAAATGGCCAACACTTTTACATTTAAAGCATATAAAAGAAGACATTTTCTGAAGATATAAAAAAAAAATGTACATGTAAAAGTAGAATAAACTTGTTTTTTTTTTTCCTTTTTTTGTTTTAATCAATAATAATTGGCAAGTATTTAAATTGAAGAATGGCGCTTCTACAAGTTTTGATACTAAAAAGTTAATTATTGTGAAAAATTTTCCAACAAAAAATTAATATAAATTATGTTTTAAGTTAGAATAATCGATTTTTTACTTTTAAAAATAGGAACTTGTATGGCTTCACATTTTTAGGCGATTTTTGGTTTTCAAATAATTTAAGAATATCAAATTTGAAATTATCTTGATTAAATTATAAGACTTAATAAAAAAAAATAAATAAAAAATAAAATAAATACATACACTACGTACTGTACTTTAATTTTTTAACATACCTATCTACAACTAAATCATTTTTATATATAAATAATTATTCCTTCTGCGATTAATTTTATTCCGCTTTATATGAATATCAGGTCTTTCACTTTTTAAAATAATAAGTGAAGAAATGAGCATTCAAGCTGCTTTTGGAAGCATTCATGACTAAAGCTGGTGCTTGCCAAACAACCAACAAGAATTTTAATCTTACAAGCAAAACACAGGAATAATTACCCAAAATCTGAAACAAATAAAAGTAACTAACAACCACTGCCTATAAAAAGTTATGTATAAGGATATAGTTGTATTTTACTAGCATACAAGAATTTTCTTTTTTTAAATTTTTTCTTAAAAATTTAATACAAAAAGTAAAAATTATATTTACATTTATGGCATTTAACAATTTTTAATAAAAAAGACACTCAAAAAATTTTTTTAATTTAAAATTAAATTTGTTTTTTTTTTTTATTTTAATTTTTTTTCTCAACGCCATTGTTATTTTTTAGAATTCAGCTTCCTGATCTAAATGTATTAGTGTAGTAAATTGCGTACTTACCACGTGCCCAAATTTTTGTTTTAATAAACTGGAAATATGCAAATGGTATCTTCAAACTCAAAATCACTTATATAATTTAACAATTATATATAATAATTAAAATAAATTTAAAATTAATTAAATAAAAATTTATTTCAAAATTCTATTGTAATAAAAACAAGTTTGTAAACGATAAATTATCCCGGCAAATCTCACTTTGTAGTCGATTCAACCTCCATTTGGCCAAAGAAGAGATAAATGACAACTGTTTGACAATAAAACACGTCATAGTTAGGGTAAGAAATGCTCATTTTTCTTCTTTCATTATAGTTTGAAATGTACTGATAAATAAATAATAATCAATTGTTATTAGTCAAAAATGTACTAAATACATTTTACTTTTTCTCATGCGCGACGTAACCGTGCACGACTGGAAACATTATTCTAAAGTAAAATACATTTTTTAAGAAAATTTTTTTAAGAAAAATTTAAAAATTTATTATTACTCATTCTTTTAATACCGATAAAAAAAAAAAACAAATATAAAAAGTAATAATTATCTAATAATTTGCTTTTTCAAATATTCATATCCAATAGTAAAAGAAATTTAAATTGTTGGTCCGATCCGGTTGGTTCTATTGTTGGTCCGATCTTGAAAGCTTTTGTTCTATTTTATTATACAAAAGTAGATTAATCTAAAAATTTCGTATATCGCAAATCTGTTTCAATCATTCATTTATAAACCTACAAAATTTAATTGAAAGGGCATTGATTTTATCAGATTTAGGTTCAGAATTGTGTAAAATATATTTTTTTTTTTTCGAAAATTTTTATACAAGTTAGTGAATGTACGGTTTAGGGTTTAGGTGTACTATTGTTATAAGAAATGTTTAGTTTATAAATATTTGAATTATTTTTAAAAAATATAAATGTTGGTACCCTAATTTGCGACTGCCAAAAAACTGAAGTTTAATTAATTTTTTCAATTGAGTCTGAATTGTTTCAAATTTTTTCAAAAATTTATGGTATCAGATTTATTTATGCAGTAACTCAAATAAAAAATAATTTAGATATAATATCTCATCAAAATCGACTAAGAATTTAACTTATTTTTATCATATTTTAAAAATTTTTAATTGTTATTTTGTTCGAAAAAGTGTGAAAATTAAATGAAGAATTTTTTATGCTTTACTGCATAATTTTCGTTGTTTTCGGATACTGTCAGAAATTATATATAATTATATATATATTATATATATATAATTTCTGATACTGTACATTTTTCAGTACAATTTGAAAATCATTGTTGTGGAGTGGTATGGTATTAAAAAAAAATTTAAGTAAACCAAACCACCAAACAACACAATAGAAAAGTTATTGTCTTTGATAAATTTTCAACAATTTCTGAACCATAGGTTTAAAATCTAATTTTGACATTTATATTAGGTAACGTTTTTACATTGAAATGTCAAAACAAAGTCTATGTAGCACTTTTTTTTTTTATAATGAAAAAATATTTTATAATTTATATTAATTTATTGTTTTTCTTTTATTTAATTTATTTTAAAGACAAAATTAATATGTATTATGTGCTAAACTACGAGTATATATGTATGTTAATTAAAAAAAATAAAATTTGAAATGCAATATAAACATAAACAGGCATGAAACGAATATTTTAATGTACCTAATAAATGACACATTAACGTTTTTTTTTTTTATATTTTCTTAATGACGGGCAAAGCCATTTATGTACATACGTACATATATACATATATATACATATTCCATTTTATTGAATTTTCATAATTTTGATAATGAGTAATTGATATTACATATTATGAATGTTTTTTGATATTTAGATTTTAGAATTGTCTTAAGTATATAATCCATTTTTTTATCTACAAATTTTTTTTTTAAACATGTATTGATACATTTATTCTATACACAAACAAACATATTTGTTTTGAAATTTTAATTTTAACGTTTTTTTTTAATTATTTAATAAAATTTAATATTATATATTTAATTTATTTTTAATTATTTTTTTTATTATTTATTTTTACATATCATTGATATAATATACATATAACCATATAACGTAATTTATATTAAAATAATTTTAATTTTATTAATAATATTTAAACTAAAAACATTCGTAATATGTTAAAATATACCGTTAATATTATATATTAGAAATATAACATTTGGAATTATTTTCTATAAAAATATTTTAAATATATATAATTTTTTAAAAAGTAATACTGCATTAAATCTTTTATTATTTAAGGAAGAGAATTTATAAAATTAAGCTTTTCCAGTTGCCTTTTTTACTATACATATGTATACGAGTATAATTATTACGGTCTATTCTATTCTCTCTAATAAAGTCAATAATTCTTTAATTATTTGAGTTTTTATAACTTCAAATTTATATTTTGTTTTATAAAGTAAATTCAGATTTCGTTATTATTCGGAATACATTACATATTTAAAAAAAAATGTGTAATATATATACAATTCTGAAAATTTTAAATTTCTTCCAAGCTTCTTTTTAAAATTAGTATTGGAAAATTTGTTCACCCTCTAAATAAGCTTTGATTACATATCGATTTTCGATATTATATTTATGTTGAAAAAATTAAGATGTAAGTTTTTTAAAAAATATTTATTCAAATATTAATATGTAATATTTATATTTATATATATTTATATATATGTGAGTTCAAAAAGACTAGAATAAAAATAGAATAGTTACGATTGTTTTTAATGAAGTTATTTTTAATTTTGAATGATTTTTAATAGTGTGTTGACCTTTTTTTTGTTTGCCAAAAAAATTAAAAAATTTAAAATATAATAAAATCAATGTGTGTATATATATACATTTACTTTTAAGTGTTTAATGTATATAGTAAATAATTACACATACAAACATATAATAATTTAATTCTCATATAAAAATTTTTAACAAATCAAAACAAAAATTATTTTAGCTTTTTATAATGTAAGTTATTAATTTCTTAGCTTTTTTTTTTTTTAAATTTAACAATTTTTTTTTTTTTATATAATTAGATGATTTAAAACTGGTTGTGTAAATTTTTGAAAATGCAAAAATTTAAAGAAAAAATTACAAATGTACAATATTTCAAAATAAAGTGAGACAATTTTATGACGTGGGTAGTAGAATAATGTCTGAAGGAAAACGAATTAAAATAAAGTTGTATTACTTTATATGGTTATATTGTGAAAGTTTTTGGTTATCCTTTGTAAAAAAAAAAAATCTGTTATTTTAATTTTCAACAATGATCATTTCATTTTAAAATATTTTCTTTTTTTTTTTTACACATTTTTTCCAAGTTCTTTTATTTATGTCAAAAAAATATATATACTACAATATGTATGTACATAAGAGTTTTTTTTTTTTTAAAGTTGCATATTATATTACTATCTGATTTACAAGTAATAAAATATGTTAGCCTTTTTTAGTAATAACTGAACTTTGCTGCTAATATAAAACAAAGATATATTGTAAGATTTTTTCAGATAAAATAAACCACTAAAATTTTGACCAAAACCATAGAATAAACCGTATATGTATGTATGTATGTATGTATGTAAGTATGTATTTGTTTTTTTAACAAAGAATATAGTAGGTGTCAAATTTAGTCAATATTTGGCCAAGAGTCAGGACTTCTTAATTATATATTAATTTGAAGCATTCTGTCTAACTTATAATTGTTTTAGAGAGTTTTTATATACACGTTATAATATTATGAAACCAAATAAGACCAAAAATTTTATAAAGTCTTTTATGAAGTATATCATATAGGAGTATTGAAGTTCTGTGAAGCAAAATAGACAAAAGTTAAATCTTATAACTTTAGTAATATAAAAATGAAATAAAATAATATAAGTTGATTGCATTGTTTTTCGTTTACTTACCATATATTAAAAAAAAAAAATTAAAAATTTATTTTTATTTAATTATATTTTAAAAACAATACAAGTAAAAGATCGAAAGATGAGTGTATTGTACATTTAGAAAGCGCATTTTTAGATTTCAATTTTATTTTTTTATCTGAATATAGGCTTTGTTTTATTAAACTAAAAACAAAACTACTAAAAAGTAAATCTGTCGTCCAAGGGGCTAGGGGGTTAAAAGTAAATCATTCGTAAAAGAGGCTAAGTCACTTACAAACGTTTTTTTTTTTTTTTTTGCAAATGACGAGAAATAGTTAAAAAGTGTATTACGTATACATATACCGTTTTGCAAATAAAAATAAATTTTAAGTTAAGAAGACTATCTATGAAATTACCTTGGATTATCTTGCTTTATTTTTATAACATTTTCTTTTGTCATTGAAAACAGTTGTAAGAACTTTAATGTTTGCCATTCAAAATGTTAGTTAAAAATTTGATTTGTCGTCTTTTGCATATATAGGGGACAGAAATATAGTATTGTTATCAACATAAAAAATATAATTTTTTATAGTTAATTTTCTTCCAGTTTTGATCAAAAATTGCTATTATTTTGTATTTCATTCTCTTTTTCAATCTGCTCAGTTTCTGGAATCGTTATAGTTTCACTAAGTCAATGATGAATAGGCTATAGCTATTGACTTTGTGCGCCATCTATTATCTTGTTCAAGAATAATTTAATTTTTTTCTTTTATTATACATAGGTAATTAAATTACAATTAATTATGATATTATTTATATGATATACATACATATATAATTATTTTTTATTAAATTATATTATACTAATTATGATACATA
The DNA here is from genome assembly GCA_947095535.1 of Poecilobothrus nobilitatus. Lineage (NCBI taxonomy): Eukaryota > Metazoa > Arthropoda > Insecta > Diptera > Dolichopodidae > Poecilobothrus > Poecilobothrus nobilitatus. Next base: position 164,128,367 of record OX352773.1, read on the forward strand.
TATATTGATTTAAAAATCTATATTATGATAATTATATAATGTCTCAATATATATTGTCTTAAAAATCTTATATTGTATAAATCTGTCTTATATTGTACGGGTTTTTTAGTAAGTTTGCGCTTACTTTAATATCTTCTTTTTCTTTTTGGTATACTTGTTAACATTGTTTTTATTCAATTTGCGAATTAATTATTTGGGTCTAATATATTATATTAAATATACGAACATTTGATGAGTTATAAAATATAAATCAATATTGTTTTTCGAAAAATCAGTGCTATACATACTCTGTTTTTTGAAGGTACATACTCTGATACATACTCTGTCTTTTTTTTTTGAAGGTGGAAATTTCGAAAGACACCAATGAGAACAACGCGCGAATTCTTTTTGGTAGGGTTGGACTTTAACCAACTAAAGGCCACCTCCTTTTTAAACCAAACATCAGATTAGAACGTATCGTACAATGTACTGTTTGGTTTTAGGGTTAAGAAAATAGGAATAAAGGAAATTGGGAAATATTGGAAGTTATTGGACGTTATGAGACTTATTTAGAACAAAGATGTTGATGTTCTTCTTGAATTTATCGATATCATACACATTACGATTGCCAATTTTAGGGAATACTTTCGGCGGCATGTTATTCCATATTCGCGCTGTAAACGAATTTTCATGTGCGAAGGAGTGCCATTTGGTGCCAAAGGGTTAGCGTGCGTAACCCTCCTTGTATCTCAGTTTAAATTGTTGAGAGAAGGAATTAATGTTTTTATTTCTTCTGAACAGGTTCCTATACCAAAAAAATATCTATAAAAAAGAGTGAGTGCTGCAATGACACGTTTATAACCTATAGTGAAGTCAGAGTTAAGTTAGCAATGGGATCGTTTATTAAACGAATTGCTCTGTTTTGCAATTTATCTAGTTATCTCAATACTGTTTGGGAAGCTCCTGCCCAAATGTGTACATTATACTTCATTCTATGCCTGATGAAGGATTTATAGATAGTTAAGAAATTTAAACCCGAAAAAACGTCTTACAGCGATATAAGAAGTCTAAACATTTCGCTGGATCTTTAGCGCTATCCTAAAAACATGTGTAGACCAGTTTAATTTTTGGTTTAGCTCTAAACTATAATTATATATAGTATAATATCACAAAGATCCATAAAAATATCTCGAATTATAATACTACCATATACTACATATATTCAGTATACGCATCAAAAGTTTAAAAAAGCTAAATTTAAGTGATCTTTGCTGTTATTTTTAAATAAGTTAATTTAATTTTATTAATTTAATTCTAAAATTAAAAACTATTCTTTTCTAGCTAAATTTGTAAATATATAAAATATAATAATATATAATACTAATACCATAATACATAAGTAAATCACTTGTCTGTTCTTAAATAATTTAAAATAAAAAATTAAAAAAAAATAAAAATAAAAGTTTTTGTAAGAATGAATATGCCACCGACACTCCTCAGAAGTAAAAGACAAAAAAAAAAATACAATTGAAAAATATTAGAAAAATTCAAAAAGAAAAATTAAACAAAAAGTTTTTAATGGAATTCTTCTTATACTCGTATATATATAGGTTATAATTTATAATATAATATATCTATAAAAACCAAAATATGTGTACGCAACCTGTTTGCGTGTAGAATATAAAAAATGTCTATATGTTATATAGAAAACGAGAGAAGAAAATAAGAGGAATAAAGAGACTAGCAAAAAAAAAAAATTTAAAAAACTTCTTCTAGATATTAGTAAGTACAATACAATAAATAAATGATTAGATTAAAAAAAATAGTAGTTAGAAGTTTGCTCTGATCATATACTTGTATTTTATATTCATATCTACCGTGAATCACAGCAAACATCGATGAAAATTTATTCGTTTTCTAAACACATTTACACATAACATTAAATGTTAAGAAGTTTAACTATATATACATTTATTTAAACGTGATTGTAAAATTTAAAAGATCCTTTAATTTAAATTTAATAAGCTCACCCGCTAAAGCTAGGAAGAAAGTAAAATGAAAAGTCTAATTGCTTACGCAAATAAAATATCTCAAAAATTTGCAATAGAAAAATTTCAATTTAGAAGGGTTGAAAAATGTGGAATAAATAACTAGAAATAGTATTAATTTAATTTGTTTAAATTTTTCCAAATTATTGGGCTTAAAAAGACATATAGGTCGTATTTTTTAATTTGAATATTAAAGAGTTTGTGATATTACAAAGTTCGATAACAATTGTTTAATATAAATTAATTATTAAGAGTCATTAAATGTAAACGTAAAACATTTCCGTTAATGTGAGGAGAGTAAGAATTATGGTGAGTATTAACATAAATTATAAAATTGATTTAAAAGGAATTTCAATTTCAAACTATTCACCAATCATCAGAAGAATATCAAAAATTTTCCATTGAAATGGCAAATGAAAGAAGAACAATTTTCCATTGAAATGACAATAAAAAGAATGTAAGCTTTTAAAATGGAAAAAAAAAAAAATTTCTCAGGAAAAAATTCTAAGAATATACCATTAACACTTTACCATTAAGAGAAAATAAGCTATCCAGAAGATTTATAAACGTTCCAAGAAAACCAAAAAAAAAAAAAGAAGTACATAATAAAAAGGAGATATCAATTTTTTATTGCAACACACTTAAGTATTTTTGTTCAAATTTGATTTTGATTTTATTTTATCCATATATATGTTCATAAGAAATGTTGTGGTTTTTTAGTAAATATGTGTATATTAATAAATGATATGTATATACTGATCTAGCATAGAACGCTAGCATTGGGTCATCACCAGATATCATACTGCACAATCAAAGCGCGCATATAGGACTTTTTTGTGTCTTTTTAAAATTCTTTTGAAGTTTTAGAAAAATAAAACAATACATAAAGTATATGTAAACATATTCAACTTTTTCACTATACGTGAGTATTTAAATTAAAAAAAAAAACTCTTTCACCTGTTTTTGGCATGAGCCACTGTAATTATATACAATTCATATTATACATATATATATATATTTAAATAGACAAAATATAACGTTTTTTTTTTTACGAATAACGATCGACGACAAGACGTGAATTAAAAATTTTTTTTTTTTTTTTAGTATGTATGTAAGCGGTATTTAATAATATTAAATACATATATGTATGTATAATACTTATAATTCTCTATATGAAATGAAAAATAGAAGAGAAGTTAAAGAGCTTTTCACGGTGTTTTTAATTTTGTTTTTCTTTCCTTCATTCTTTTACTAATTTACAAAAAAAAAAACATAAGTAAAAAAAAAAAACAAATATTTATAATTTGTTACGATTTCAAATACCGGTGTATTTGAAGCTTTCGATCTAACTTATTATACATACTTATACTTAAATTCTACGGTTTTTTTTTTTTATATATAGGCTGAAATAAAAAATGTAAAAAAATACAACTTTAAGCTGAGTATATATCCGAATTAGTTAATATTTTTTATTTTATTTTTCTCATTTTTTTTTTTAATTTAAATTATTATTATATATATTTTCTATATATTTTATTTCTGTGTAGGTTGTTGGTGGGAAACCTACATATATTTTGTTTTTTTTTTTATTTTTATATTTTTTAAGTTAGAGACTTAAGTTAAGCTTTACCTTTGAGACATGACTTTACAATCTATCAGTTTAATTTTTAAAGTAAAAGAATAAAGTACGACTTTGCGGATAAAAAAAGAAAAAGGGAAAGAAAAAAATAAACATAAAAAAAAATAAGAGAGAAAAAATTTTTTTTTCGAAGCATATTATATTATTAGATCGAACGATTAAATAATAAATGTTATTAATATTGTTATTTTTAGAATAAGTAATGATCTAATTTTTTTTTTTAATAATTTTTATTATTAAATATAATAATTTTTTTTAATTAATGGTGTTGTTTTTAAAAATATATATATTTTATACTCGTTGAATTTTTTTTTACCACGTATTCATATCTATAATAATTAAATAATAATAAAAAAAAAAAAAAACAAATAAAATAAATTAAAAAAAAATAAATAAATAAATAAGTAAAACAAAATGACAAAATCAACGGTAAAAGTGGTCGAAAAACAAAATCGACAAAAAAGTGATAAAAATATATCATTAAAATCTTTATCAACATCTGAAAAACAATTAAATACATCTTCTTCAACTCAATTAATAACTCAATCCACTGGATCATCAACATCATTTGATGATAATTTAAAATTAATAAAAAATATAACAAATAATATTAATAATAATAATATTAACAATGATACCGTAATAAGCACTACGAATGATCAAACGAAAAAAAATATATCATATGCAACTGAATCTGCAACTGCATCTACATCATCATCATCATCAAAAACAGCAACAACATCATCACATTTAATAAAAACTACTGAAAATAATAATGATAATAATAATAAAATTTCCAATACTAGTACTAGCAATAGTAATAGTAATACTAAAAAATCATCATCTTCAACATCATCATCATCAGCAGCATATGAATCTCGAAGTAGTAGCACAAAAGTTTCATCATCATCATCATCATCGTATACGAAAAATACAATAATAAAACCATCTTATACAAAATATGTTAGTCAAAATGCTGATGGTTCATATAAAATTGTATATAAGAAAAAAGTTTTAGATCAAAAAACTGGTAAATGGAAAATAATTGATGAAAAAATTATTAGTAATGCAAAAAATCTTAATGATACAAAAAACATTGATTTTGTTCCAAAATTATTGGATGATGTCACTGATTCAACAACAACAACCTACACAACAAAACTTTTTGATTCCAAAACAGGTAAATGGAAATTAGTTGATGAGAAATCATTTAGTGAAAATACTGTTGTTGTACCAAAAGATATTATTAGAGAAATTGAAAGCGATAATGCTGATATTGCTAATGTAACAACAATAACTGAAGTAACTAAGGTGAGTTGAGTATTATAAAAAAAAAAAAAACAAAAAAAAAATATAAAAAAAAATACATATTCATATATTATAAGATAGATGTATGTATGTGTATTAATATATTATTTCCTATTTGAATAAATTTTGTATAGACTTTAAACCTACATATTTTTTTTTTTGTTTTGCAAATTATTTTGCAAAATAATAAAAATAAAAGATAAATAAATCTAAATTAATTCAAATTAAAAATAAAAAAGATTTAAACTTATATTTGAATACCATGTACGGTATAAGAAAAAATCTTTAAAATAATAATTCTATATTGCTACTATACTAATAATTTTAAAAATTATATGAATACAAAAAGCTTTATGCACCATGAATAAGTATAAAAGTATTATATTAATTATACTTACTACACATAATTAACCGTGGAAAAGCTCATCTGAAGGTCATCAAATTAATTGGGTAAAAAAAAACTTTTTTTTTTTGTAAAATCCATGTTAATTTTTTAATTTTCTATTTCGAAGTTTTTTTTTGTAAAAAAAAATGTTTTTTTTTTTTAAATACTAAAAAAGTAACAAAAATGTATACAGTACAACTATAAGACTTTTTATAAAACATGCTGCAAAAAGTTTCAATTGTTTTAAGTATGTATACAGGATGATTCGTAAGTAAGTGCTTTCACGTATACCACCCTGTAGAGAATAATGTAAAAACAAAACTTTTGTATGGGGGTTAGATTCTGGGACCAATAGTTTTGGAGCTGTGAGGGCCTTAAAGGAGATTTATTGCAATTTTTTTTTGTTTTGATTAAAATACCCATAACTTCTGCTACAAACAAGTTTATAGCATTCTGAAAATGTTTTTAAAAGCATGAGAAAGGAACTTTTCATAACGTATTTATCTTTTTTAATTTCTCTATATTTTTTAGTTTTTGTTTTAAAAGGTTTTGAAGTCAAAAATTTTAATTCTTTTTAATTTTTATTAGAAGAAAATGCTCTTTTTGCTAGTGACTTAAAATGAAAAATAAAAATTCTTCCCAACAGAATTCTCCCCAATATTCTTAAATTCTCCAATAAAAAAATTCTTTTCAAAACAATTCTTGATATACAAGGATATAATCCCGATTTTGCAATCAATTCTAAAATTCTTCCTAGTTACCTAATTTTGATTTTCATATATTTGTTTTCAAGAATTGTGTTCTCGAGAAATTGTGTTGACAAGAGTTATGTTGAGAAAAATATATTCTTTACAAAGAATTGTATTGGATGAATTGAATGGATTCCAATTATATGTATATATTTCGTTAATTAGAGTAATAATAGATCAATCATTTTAGTAAACTTTTGACCATAATAAATGAACAAAAAGTTATATTTTTTTTGTGAATAATAGGGTGACGTGTTATGAGGCCCCGAACATTATACCCTTAGGTGTTATGGCCCATTAGTGTGACATAATAACCAAATTTGGAAATAATGAACCATTACCTGTAAGTTATAGAATACCACATAAGACCATAAAAATGTTTGTTGGTTTTTGATGTTATGACCCATCAAAATGGTACAAAATGCCATAATTTAGGATAGTATGATGTATCTGAAAGAGGATAAAATAAGTATCAAAAATAATACTTTCTGTTAGATAAACAAATTCAATTTATTAATTATTATTTTTTTTGTACTTGCCACTCCTATAATGAGCATAGGGCATCCACTAAGTCATTAATTAGATATTATTAAGTTTGAAAAAAAGTCTTTCGCATATAATATATATTATATATAACACATTCATATATTTCTGTCAAAAAAAAAAGGTAAAAAGCATTTAGGAGCCGCCACTATTTCAAAAATTTTGTAGTTAAAATATTTATGTAAGAAAAATAATTAGGAAAGAATCAGGATTAAATACATATTCTGAAAAAAGCGTATAATCTTGATTTTGTAACCGACTATAAAATGCCTCCTAATCAGAAACTCACATATTCATGTATTATAAATTTTCTTTAAATAAAAAGAAAATTAATGTAAAATGGCCAAATGGATCATAAATATTTAAAATGTTTAAAACAGAATTTTTTCGAAATTGATAATTTATTGCAATGTATTTATAACGATTTAAAAAATTTAACAAATTTTAAATCTTAATAAAATTCATAATACCTGTCTATTTTTAATTCAGTAAAAAACTAAACATGAATAGGTATGTTTTGTTTTTGTTTTTGTTTTTTTTTTTTTTTAGTTACATTTCAATGCGTTTAAAGAATTAGTTAGATTGTGTTTCAAAATAAATGAAAAATAAAAAAATTAAATTAAAATTAAGGAAAAAAACACAAAAAAAACACTAAAATTATTTTGACTTTCAGAATTTAGATAAAAAAAAAAAAATGATCAACAAAAAAAAACACGAAAAAAATAAATAAATAAATAAATGCTCTCTTGTTATTATACTCAAGATCACGCAACTTTGACTTTGTATATAAATGTATAGATTTTTTTTTTTATTAGAATTTATTTATGTGCCACTTAAAGCTTTTTTTTTTAGTTTAGACGTTTAGACATAAGATGCTGTTTATTTTTTATTGTTATAATTTTATTAGTTAGACGGTTAGATTTAGTAGACTATATTCTTTCTCATTTTCTCATCATATCTTTTTTTTCATTTGATTTTTTTAACAAGAATCAAAGATGATATGAATTCGTTACATATACACATAAGTTGATTAAAAAATTAAGAGATATTCTTAGATAATATGAGAATACTAAAGAAAATAATAATAATTGATTCTAATTTAATGATGAATATATTAAATATTTTATGAATAAATAATGTTTTTTTTTTTGTTTTTAGTTAAATTAAATAAACAAAAAACATACGGAAACTGAATCATATATTTTATTTTAAACATTGGTTAATTTTTTTTTTTTAATACGAACTGTTAAATTCATTTTGCATTTTTCATATTAATGTCATCTTATTTAATTTTATAAAAATGACATCATATTTTTTCTTTTTATTTTTTTGTCTTAACTCACAATATATTTCGAAATCAGTGTCATACATATTTTTTTAAGGTTTTTTGTCTTATCATTTTTTATTTGTGAGTGAGAAAAAAAAAAAATAAAAAATAAAATTATTATAAATAAAAAAAAAGTTTTATATTTAAGAAAATATACTATAGTACCCTATATAATAACACAAATAATTACAAAATATTGATAAATCATTAAAAATCATAAAAATAAAAATATAGATTTAATGATTAATAAATTAATATTAAAAATAATATGCCAATTAAATATTAAATACATATGTAATATTTTTGAATCATGAACTTTATATAGAATAAAGTCAGAGTAAGTTTTTCTTCTTAACACGTTTTAAAAATTTTTTAAAATTTTTAATTTTAGTTGATCAATTTAATTTTGATTAATTCCAACCAATCTTTTAAAAATTGAAAAATGCACTTTACACTTAAAAGATACTTTGAAATTTAACTTTTAAATTGACTTTTAATAACAAGTTGAACACCGGTCATTTTTTTATTTAAAAACAAATAATGAAAAAAGCTACAGCCGATTTTCCAAAAAGCACATTTCCAAAATAAAACATGTTGACGAACTTTTAACTTTCTTTAATATAAAATAAAAAATATAATGTTGAAGCTTTAATTTTTGTACATTACTTCAAAAATATTTAGACCGATGTTCAAGTTATAGCTGTAAATAGTGAATTTTCAGTTATTGATAACTTACAGGTCCTAAACGGGAACAAAAATATTTTCTGAAATAACTCATACTTATTTCCAATGATCTAACTCATTTCAAAATTTAAAAGTTTTTAACTTAAACCGTTTGAAAAATAGAGGCCAAACATTTTGTAAAAATTGAGTTTTGCATAACGGTAAATTAAAATACCGTATGGTAAATGTATGTATATATTTATAAACCTAATAAAAACAATTGTCGTTTGGCGTTTTCAAGATTGAAGATATACCTTATAGAACTTGTGTTATAACAATTTAAATATAGGGATTTTTCGAACTATGGCAGGCGTAGGGCTATAGTTAAAATTTCATTGCTCTATTTCAAACGGTGTAGTAGTTTTGTAAATACTCAGACAGAGAGACAGAGTGAAACTAATAGGTAAATTCTTTCAAATATTTTTAAAAATGTGCTAAAAATGATTTGATTCAAATTTCAAAATACTTATTATAAAGGTGTATTTTGCTTACCTTTTTGTATAACACTGATACATATGTATAAATTTTAGCCTATTGTAGTTTTATACAGTCTAAATAAATGAATAGTATTTCCAAATACATTAAATATAGTGTAGATTGGTTCAAAAATCAAAACATATACTTGTGCATAACTTAATTATGCATATGGTATTTATTTGTGCCAGTTTTTGTTTTATTTTATTGCATTTTTCAGATGTTTTATTAATAAGATTTAATGTTTTAATTTTTTCTAATCTAATTTTGATATTTATGTTTTGTTAATTATTATTTTTCTCCAGTATATTATTTTAAGTGGAGTTTTTATATTTTTTTTTGCTGTAAAATTCTTAAGATATGCTTTGTATAAACTTTATATAAATTTCAAAATTATATATGTACTTATAAATATGTACATTAAATACTTATAAATGTTTAGTAAAATTTTTAAATTTTTAAGCATAGTCTGTGCAGAATAAAAAATAAACATTTATCAAAACATGTACAGATTCAAGGACTATACTTAAAGTAAAATCTAAAAATAAATAAATTTTTACTTTAATATTGGGAATGTAGACCAAAAACTTTTAAAGGTATAGGTTAAGTTTGAATGTAGGAATATTGTTTAGAATAAGTTAAAAAAATTTTTCGCTGGATGAAGTTTTATAATTTTAAGATTTTCCGTTTCAATTAATTTTTTAGTAGACCCAAATTATAAAAAAATAAATTTCTAAAAATTAAACTTTATAATATAAGATTTTACATATATTTGAAATAAAAAAAATTTATTATATGAAATAAGTTCCTTTGACTTAAAAAAATGTACTTGTTTAATTAAAAAAAAAAAAAAAGTAGTAAAACTTGTGCAAAGAAATATTATTCCGACAAAAAAAAATTTATTTTTTTCTTTCGTGCGGATCTAAATTAATAAAACCTTCATTTTGGACGTTTCATATAAAATGTATGTCAACAATAAAATGTTGTGTTTCCTCGTTAATTTTATTTCTTTAATTTGTTTTCTATCTTTCTTTTTTTATGATCTTGAAGCTGAATTTATTCAAATGATTGAAAAATAAAAATTAAATAGATATATTTTAAAAGAAATATAACTATGGTGAAGTAATAAAAATGAAAAAGATGAAATTGAAGGTGAAATTATTACTAAGTAATATTTTTAATGATACGAACATATATTATGTACCTATATAATATATAAAACTCTATAATGGTTCTTTTTTTAATTTTTAAATTAATAAAGAAATATATATATACCTAATTAGATGAAACGTATATATATACAATGGCCATCAAAATGTTGTTTTGAATTTTAAATTTGTTTACACTTTCTTTCTCATCCACTAAATTGGTAACTAAAGTATACACATATAATTCTTAATTGTTAAATCATGTCTTCTAGTTTTAAAGTTTTAATAAGGTTTTAAGGTAGTAGTTATATAGTTTTAAGGTTTCCATAAAGTTTTTTTTGGAATGGTTTTTGACGAGAATAATCGTATAAAATATTTGTTGCCTATTATTTCGGCTGTATCCAAAAACGCCTAAAAAAACAATCGTCCAAAAATCAAAAATGACAAATCGTAAGACAAAAAATTTGGATAACAGATAGCATAACATAAACTTCCCCCTAATTCAGAATCTTGCATATCCATATATAATAAATATTTTGGAAAAAGCGTATAACCCTCATTTTGAATTCAGCTCTTCCCTCCTAATTCAGAATTTCGTATATATATACGAGTATATATACAATATAAATATTCTGGAAAAAGGCAATAAACCTGATTTTGTAAACAACTCTAAAATTCTTCCTAAATTATAAACATATATATTCTGGAAAAAGCGTATAATACTGATTTTGTAACCAACTTCAAAACAAATTTTAATTCCGAATGTCACATATACATGTAAATTTGTTTAGACAATTTGTCATTTTTGATTTTTGGATGGTTTTGTTTCGATTCTTTTGTAAATAAACTTTTTCGACTTTCTGTCATTTCATTTTGACGATTACAATGATTTTTTGGAGTTTGTTTTTGGGGTTTTTTTTTGAAAAATTAAATTTTAGCTAAAACATTTTGAGCGATCTGTCATTTTTGATTTTTGGACAATTTGTTTTTGGGTGATTTTGGATACAGTCTATTATTTAAAAATGAAATTTAAATCTTTATTTTATATCTTTTGCATATCATACATATATATTATATAAGAATTGGTATTTCCGTTTTATAAATCTTCAAAATTTAAAAATATTTAAAATAATTTAACTTGTGCGTATACTGGATATTTCAAAATAAAATATTTAGAACAAAGTTTTCAGTGTAAAAATTTTTATTACTAAGCATAAATTTTCTAACTAATAAAATTGTGAAACTAAAATAGGCAATTTTCATTATCGCAAAGGATGGGTGTTTTTTAAATAATACAATATAGCCTTTCCGTTTAACTTTAATAATTTTCTTTAGGAAAAACCTATGGTTTTATTTCTAATTAAACATACGTTAAATTTTGATTTTCAATAAGTCCATAAAATGAAGTCAAATGGCCATAAATATAAGCAGTAATGTAGCAATATTAGTGTCTTAAATCAATTATTTGTGATGCAGAGTGGCAGGTTGCGTTCCTCTGTTAAATTTGCATGTTGTTTTAAGTTTATATTAATAACTTGATTACCAATTAATTTATCATTTTTATTTGTTAAAAAAAAAAAACAATTTTAAATTTAATCGATAATGATTAATTAATTTCTTTAAAATTCATATATAGAGTTTATAGCAAATAATTAATTTTATAGATTATACTAATGCTATTAGTTGGTGATTCAAAACTGTTTCTTTGAATAAATATAAGTATATTATATCCTATATGTATATGTATATAATATGCATATATATTTATGTTTATATTAATTTATTATTATTTTGTATATTAACTCACCATATATATGAACTCTGTACATTTGTATATCATTTTATTTTTAAATTTCTTACCAAATAAAAATAAAAATAATAATAAAATAAAAATTAAATAAAATTTTCCTTGTTGATTATTGTAATAAATAATTTGATTGCCAAGATTTGTCTTATCTACAAATAAATTATGTATTGTATAGATAATATTTATAAAAATTTTTAAAAGAATTTATATATACGAGTAGATATAGATACAAATTAGTTACTTCTTAAAACAAAATGACGTATGTATGTCTGAAAAATATTAAGAAGCTTTTTTTTTTCTTATCTAATTTTTGATTATTTTAAATAGAGAAATAACCATAGAATATACACATTATATTTGATAAAAAAAAAGCAAATAATTTTGAATAAGTTCAGTAACGCAAAGGGCTATAACGAAAGGAATTCAATATAGGCATCATGAAATAACTTCACATTGAAAAATGAAATAAATTCTCCAATTGACTTTTTGCAGATTTATTTAATTTTTTATTTTATTTTTATTTTTATAAATTACTTTAGAGTTGGATTTAAATTAAGTGTATTACATTTTTCCAGAATATTATATATATATGTAGATGTGTATATATTTATGCGAGATTCGATAGTCTTTAGGTTACAAAATCAGAATATTCGCTTTTTCTAAAATATTTTTATATATATATATACGATATTTTGAATTAGGAGGGATTGAAAATCATTGATTTTGTAACCGACTATAAAATCCCTTCTAATTCAGAATCTCCCATATACATATATACATATACATATGTGTGCATATAAATATTTTGAAAAAAGCGAATATCCTGATTTTGAATCCAATTCTAAAATCCCTTCCAATTCTGAATAACGTATAATATACATATTATTGTATACGTTAAGAAAAAAACATAAACGAAATAAATCCGTAAAAAGTCAATTTGAGGATTTATTTCATTTTTTTGATTTGTGAACTTTATTTCATAATCAAAAAATGACATAAATCCGCAAAATAAAAATGAAATAAATCCGCGGACAAAATAAAATAATTCCGCATCAAAAAATCAAGAAAATTTTTTGAGAAATTATTTAATTTTTAGTTTGCGGATTTATTTCATGATGCCAAATTAAGTACAAAATGAAAAACTTGCGTTTACATTATATGTTTTTATTTTTATTTATTGCCAATATTTGCCCTATTCAATGCAATATATCAATTCTTTACTGATAAATGATAAGTATCTATATGATTGCTATAAAAATTCTATTATCTACCTATACCTATTTATACCAAATATCTATATATATGTAATGTATATTATATAGTATTATCTTCCTATATATAACAACATAAAATTTAAATATTTGAATATTTTTCGTAAAATTTTATTCCAATAGTACTCGTATTTATATTAAATAAACTTTAAAGTTAAGAAAAAATTCAACTTGAATTTAGACTTGATAAAAAAAATGAAACTTACCTCATCAAGTGGTGACTTAAATAATATACATGTACATATTTATTCTATAAGTACATTTACAATGTAGGTTTTTGTTTCTTTATTATTCAAAAAAAAAAAAAAATTGTTTATTAAAAAAAAATTAAAAAATAATTTTTTTGTTTTTTTGTTACTCATTAGATTTTTTTTTTTTACAATTTGAAAACTTTGTAAAATTTAATGAATAACTTCATCATAATAATTATGTCTGTATTAATAAATTTTAAGTTTGTGTTTTTTATTGTAGTTGATAAGTGTTTTTTTTTTTGTCAATTTTAAATAATTTTAATTTTCCTGTTAATAACTTTATGTTTTTTGAATTGTTCCAATGAAAGCATATAATGTATTTTGAGCATGATATAAAAAATTTTTTACCAGCTTTTAAAACTTTACTTATCTTATAGTATTTACCTATATATAAAGAAAATCTTATAGATTTTTACAAAATCAAAAAAAAAAAGTAAACTTCCTTAAAAATAGAATTAACTTAGAAGTTTTAAAAATATTTATTTATTTATTTATATTAATATTACATACATAAATGTAATGCAATATTATTGAACCATCGGCTACTAACTAAGGCCATTATAGATTTTTATATAATTATTAAATTATATACTAATATTATTTATTTTGTTTATATTATATACTATATATTTACAATATATTTGGTCGTAAGGAGGATATGTAAACAAAAAAAGACACTTACGACCTGTGCAGGGATCGAAACCACACTCCTTCGGTTAATACGTCACACGCCTACCCACTAGGCTACCGAAGCCCCTTTAAAAATATATAAACTTCTATATATTATATATTATATATGTATTATATATTTTCAGATTTAATGTGGACAAAAAATTATTTACGTTATTTGTCGTATATTTTTTTTTTCAAAAATGGTTTTTTTTTTTATTTTTTTCGAAGGTAGGTGCGAATCTCGAATTAGATCAACATGCAAATTCTCTAGATGGTAGTGTTGAATTTGAATCAACAAAATGCCATCTCTATTTTAAACCAAACATTAGATTAGAATCTATAGTATACAATGCACAATTTTATTTGGGAATTGGGGATAATATGAATAAAGGAATAGGAATAAAGAAAATTAAGAAATATGGGAAGTTACTGAAGATTGAGAGAAGTGTTTAGAACAAAAAGTTTAAAGTGTAAAAATCCGATAGGCTTCTTAAAAAATTTTTATTGGTCTTTTATATTTTTTTGTACTCTATTATTCTATTTTATTTATTTAATTTGACAAATTATTATTTTTTTTTTTGAAATATTAAATTAAAAAAAATTTTTTTTAAAATATTAAAAATATAAAAATAATTTGCAAAGATAAATTAGTCTTTTCTACTGCAACTAATTTGTATATAGTTAATTAGTTTTGTGTGGGAAAATAATTTTATTAAAATCATTTCCTGCAAAGGTAAAATGTGGCTCTGAGAATGTTTTGTTTTGTTTTTTTTTTTTTGTTTTTAATTTATTACTTAATAGGTGTAAATAATTTGTTAATTTTATTCTAGGATACCATTCGGTATTCGGTAAATTAATACAATAAATATTTTTTTTTTAATTAAGTTTTGTGAAGTTTTGGGAACTTTTCAGATAATTTTTTTAGTTAATTTATTAATATTAGTATTAGTAAATTTTATTATAAAATTTTATTTAAATAAAATGTTCTTTGTATTTGTTTTCTTTTTAAATGTTGTATCACGAATCGGTTATTTGGGTTTAATTAGTTCTTAAACTTCAAATAGTTTTTAAGTAATATTGTATCATGTTTTTTTTTTTTTTATATGTAGTTTTATGGCGTATTCAAATTCAATATGGTGTATATGCTGTTTATGTTTTATTATATACATATTATATTTCTTTCATTCATTATAATTTATAATAATATAAATGGAAATAGTAATAATAAGGGGCGTCGGTAGCCTAGTGGGTAGGCGTGTGGCGTAGTAACCGAAGGAGTGCGGATTCGATCCCTGCACAGGTCGTAAGTGTTTTTTTTCTTTACATACCTCCTTACGACCAAATATAATGTAAATATATAGTATATAATATAAACAAAATAAATAATATTAGTATATAATTTAATAATAGTATAAAAACCTATAATGGCCTTGGTAGCCGATGGTTCAATAATATTGCACTATATTAATGTATGTAATATTAATATAAATAAATAAATAAATAAATAGTAATAATAGATTGGTAATAGTATAAATTCATAATATTGTATGTAATATATAGGTTAGGTTTATAATTCCAACGATTTAGTCAGGTATAGGTAGTTAAAATTTTTTATTTAAAAATGTTATTTTCGTATTTTAATACTCCATACACCATACCATTTTTGATTTAACTGGAAGCCTTAAATATGGTTTTAAATTAATTTAAATCTTTTAAATTTGAATTATGTTTTTTTTTTTTATTTTCTTTATATATTTGTCAACATTTTTATTCCAATTATAATATTAAAATTAATTCATTGCAATAAAAAAGAAAAAAAAAAGTTTCTATTTTCAAATTTTCTTATTATTGAAAATTTACTGCTTTGTAGTTGTAGTTGTATTTTTTATTTTAATTTATTTCAAACCAAAAACGTTTAAATTTTGTTTTTATGGAAATATGGTGCCAATTTAATCAAAAACTCTATTAATTTTTTTTTTCTTTTTTTTTTTCTTATTCATTGTAATATTTTTTTACTATTTTAGAATGAAATAAATCAAAATATATTGTAGCTTAGAAAAAAAAAACAAAAAAAAAAAAAATGACAAAAAACATTAAAAAAATTGACAAAATACAGCAAAAAATGTATTTATTTTTTTAATTTTAACAAAAAGTAAAAATAAAAAATAAAAATAATATTAATAACGAATGAACATTACAATGAGATTGAAAAGCTGTAGATTGGTTGAATGTGGGGCGACAAAACTTTATTATATACATATGTATATAAGATGCAATTATATATTTTTTATGTACATATTCTTATATAATTATATACACTTATGTGTCTACATTTTGAAATTCAAATGAAATTTTATTTGTTTTTTTTTTTTTTTTTTTTTATTCCAAAGTTGGTAAGTTGATGGTAAATGATGCCAATAGTGATGTCATTTTTATCATTAATATATATTATGGCGAACCGGTTCAATGAAAATTTTATTACTCATATATTTTTATACATATGTAGGTATTATAAAGCACGTACATATTCAATAATCATGTAATATTTTTTTTAGTAGTAGGTATATGTATATATGTATATTCAAAGAAATTATGAGATATGTACCTATTTAATGGAAAAAAAAAATAATTATAAAATGAATGAATGTTATTGAAAAACTAAACTGATTTTTTTTTTTTTTTTTACTTAAATTATATATTTAAATAATTATTTTGATAATTAATTCGTTATATTCGAAATGGTTTTTAAACGAATTTATCCCTTTTTATTTATATATATGTATGTATATATAAAAATGGCTAAAATATTTATACTTAATTAAAAGGGTCTTGATTTATTATCATTTACCGTTTTGGTATGTCAAAAGTTTAAAAATTTAATTTGTTTCAATTAACTATAAACATTTCAATTAGGTAAACATAAGATTATTTATTATTTTTTATAAATAATGGGCAAAAATCATTTTTAAATACTATAATAATCTCAAAAAAATATCTACTTATCACATAAAAATTTTTTTTAATAAAACCATCTTAATAGTTATATCCAGCCAATGGTGTAGAGGTTAAGACACCATCCTTTCATACGAATGTTCTTGGGTTCAAACTACGGTTATATGGATTAGTATAATAATCTACATAATTAGTATAATATAATTAAATTAAAATATGTCTAATAAAATTATAATTAATATCATATTGTAATATATTAATATATAATAATTGTAATAAGATAAAAGATGGCGCAGAAATAAAAGAAACGACTTATCATAGTACAATATGTACAATAGTTACAGCCGTACAATAGCTATAGCCATACAATAGCTACAGCCGTACAATAGCTATAGCCGTACAATAGCTACAGCCGTACAATAGCTATAGCCGAATAATCAACGGCTTAGTGAAATAATATTCTCAGAAACTGAAGCTTAGTTAAATATGAATAATAAATGACTTAGTGGATGCCATATGTCCCTTATTAGGAGTGGGAAAAAAAACTTAATAGTTATAATATAAAGAAGTCGTTAGTTTTTAACAAATTTATAAATTTGAATTACATATAGTCCCAAAAAATGTTATTGTTTCCTGGTAGAAATTTTTATACGTTTTCTTTTAATTTTGTTACAAAATTACTATAGCTTAGAAGTTGTAGAAATTTTAATTATCAGGCAAATTAAAAACAGCTTTAATCATATTTTTTATTTTTATACCTGTATAAACGCAGTTTTCAAGGTATAGTAAATTTGCCATTTGTGACAAGTTAAAGGAGACGACAAAAGACGAGACATCTTAAAGAAGACGAATAAAAGAAGCGAAAAGAAATCATGTTTTATACCAACAATTTTTGCATATTTTGCTATAACGAAACGGATTCTTGTAGCTGTCATACAACTCCAATATTTACACAAATATATCTTGGTATGTACTTAGGTTATAACTTAGATACCTGTAATTTTATACAGTCAACTATACATTCTTGCTCGTTTCTTCTTAGAATTGAGTTTTTAGTTTTTTGTAAGTTTTTCTCTTTAAATCTTTTTTTTTTTGTAAAATTTTCTTCCCTTCTAGATCTAGAATTTTTTATATGCCAGTTTAATTAATTTTTAGCGTAAAAATTTATTCATCTTAATCTTGGCCACTATACCATTGATATTATAATCTTTGAAAATTGTCCATTATTATTTTTCATTACAGAGTATTATTATTTTTCAATACAGATGTATTCTAGTGTTAATATGGCTTGTCGTCTAGTAATTATTTTGTCGAAATTAATTAATTAAATTAATTTTTGGAGATGTCTTTTATTAATTGACTCTATATATTTAGATAATTTTAAAATTAATTGAAATGTCAGTTAGAATTACGCCTTATCTGCAATACAAAGGGTTAATGCATAAGTATACATCTATTATTATATAATATATATGTATATATTATATTATTTGTTGTCAATTTATTATTTAATTTTATGCCAATGCGAATATTCACATTAATTTAAAATAATTACGATATTAATAAATATCTGTTATATATATTTTATATAATTATATAATCTTATTTCATTATTGGTTTTCAATAAAACAGAAAGAATTTATGTAGGAAAATATTATACATATAACCCTATATCAAGCTAATGTTTAGTTTAAAAAAAAAAACTTAATTTTAAAAGAAAAGCATACATTATGCATTATAAATTATTGATCAAATCAATTAATAAATTAATATACTATTTCTCAATTATAGAAATTTTAATTAAATTGAAAAAAAAAAAAAAAACAAAAACATATTGTGTTTTTGCCAATACATACATAGTATATGTTATTTTAGGGATATTATTCATTTTCCTAAAAAAAAAAATAAAGTTAAACAACACGTTTGAGTAATAAAATTTTTACAATAATATATTTGCATTTTAAGTTAAACTTTTTGAATTTAACTTTTTAAATAAAAGTACTAAAAATAGACAATTTAACACCTTAATTTCCGATCATATAAACAAAAAATAATAAAATTTTTGAGTTTTATTTATATATAATATTTTTATATCTTTTTTTTTTTTTTTTAATTAATATGTCTGTCACCTACAAGACATTATTTGTTGTGTAGATTAGATCAGAAATTTTCATATGTTTTTTTTTTTTTTCAAATAGGGTTATTGTTTTTCTAGAAAATATAATATTTCTTTTTGGAAATTTTCATCGTCATTGTTTACTTATTAATGATCTTTGATGGTGAATCATTAATAGGATATTAACATTATTAAAAATAATGTTGGCGTATAAAAAGTTTATTCCAATTTTGGATTGACACAAGAAAAAAAAAAAAAAAATCGGCAATTTATTAAATTATTGTCATAATTTTTTGTTTTTCAGTTTTGCGATAGTGGACATAAAGAGAATTTATTATTTCATTAAGAACAGATGATCTGAAGGTGTTAATCATATCGTTTTTTTTTTTTTTTTGAATTTTAAAAAATATCCGAATAAAAATAAACGATCAAAAATATTTAGCTGGTAATTTCTTATAAAAATCGAATAGTAATTTAAAAAAATTTTAATATTTATGTAATGAAAGTTTTTTTTTATCTCTTGTATTCAATAAAGATTAATTGTTATTCATGGAATTAATTGTAATATAATAACAATTTATCATTCTAGTTATTTTCACTATAGTAAAAATTTAATGCTAAATGGATAATATTTCAAATGTGAATTTGAAAAGTTCATTGTTTACTCTTTTTGCAATAAAACTGTGAGAAGAAACGTAAATGTAAATTATAATGATATTTAAAATGTAGAATTTTAAAACTTTCATTCAAAATTTTTCCTTTCAATAAATGTTTTTTGTTTTTTTTTTTTTTAATTTTTAGGTCTTTGATGCTAAAAGTAACACTTGGAAAACTGTCAATGAACAAACACATACTAATGTTGTGGAAAGAATTGTTGAAAATCCAACTGAAAATGTTGAAATTTTAACAACAATCAATGAATTTAATGATGAACAATCTAAAAAATCAAAAACTTTGGTAAGAAAATACATATACATAAAAATAGATATACAAAAAAAAAAAAATATTTAACGAAATAATTAATTTAATTTAATTTTATTTTAGATTCACGATGAAAATGTTACAAATACAAGGAATAACAGATATGATGAAACAAGAAGAATAACCAGCGGGTAAATTAAATTTTAAATTTTAATTAATATAAAAAAATAAACGACATAGAATTAAATTTTAGTCTTCACCAAGTGAACGATGAAATTGATCATTCAAAATCTACAACTAATGTGTTTTCTTCAAAAGGTAGGTTTTTTTTTATATTTGAAATATTTTATTAAATTTAATTTACTTATATCATTAAATTTTTAAATCAAACATTTCATTTTATTTTAGACGATAACTTTGAGTCATCTTATACTCGTGTTAGATCAAATACGTGGACTAAAGATGATCTTGTTAAAATTAATAATGAAATTTCTAGCTCAGAATATGATACAATAAATAAATATGGTGATTGTCAAATGTGTCTATTAGAAAATCAAAATATTGATTCAAGAATGAAAGAAATGCTGTATGAAACAACAGATTCAAAAGATTTTAAACGAATCAGAGATTCTAAAAATAAATATGATGATAAATTGGAAATTATTCCATATGAATCAAAAACAATTACTGATCAAATTAAAGATGATAATCAAAAGCATTTTACTGAAAATCATAATTTTGTTAGTAAATATGATAGTTATTATCATGATGGAGAAATTAATATTACTGAAAGTAGAATCACTGATAAAAATATACCTACTAAATTTTTTCCAATCAGACCTAAAGATAATTTAAAACCTGAAGGTGTTATGTATTTTGAAGAGAAAGAAAATCAATATGTAGCTTCAGCAAGACGAAATATTATAAAACACTCAGATAATCTACGCCAAGAAGGAGAATTTTACTCTCCTCAAAAAGATACTTATATTCCGGGAGATATACCAAAGGCCATTAAACCAAGAGATAATCTTAAGCAAGAAGGAGATATCTATATAGAAGAAAAACAAAAATTTATTACAGCTGAGAAACAAGAAATTATAAAACATTCTGATAATCTTTATCAAGAAGGCATAATGCATTATCCTCGTAAAATAGAATATAAACCTGGCGAACGTCCACAATATATTAAACCCAGTGATAATTTAAAATCAGAAGGTTCAATGGAAATTCCTGATAAAGATAAATATGTTCCTGGTGAGAGATTTCCACAGGTTCGCCCAAAGGATAATTTAAAACCGGAAGGAGAATTTTATACACCAAACAAAACGACATACGTTCCTGGAGATAGACCAAAACAAATTAAGCCAAGTGATAACTTAAAACCTGAAGGACAAATTTACATTGAAGAAAGAAAAGAATTTAAAACTGCCGAAAGACAAGAAATTGTACGACATTCAGACAATTTGCACCCAGAAGGTGATGTTTATTACCCAGAAAAAACGAAATATAAGCCTGGTGAACGTCCTCAACAAGTTAAACCATCTGATAACTTAAAACCAGAGGGTGAATTTTACACACCAGAAAAACATTCTTTTGTACCCGGGGAACGACCTCAACAAATAAAGCCAAGCGACAATTTGAGGCCTGAAGGTAAAATGGAAATACCCGAAAAAGTAAAATATGCTCCAGGAGAAAGGTTTCCTCAAGTTCGTCCAGGAGACAACTTGAAATCGGAAGGGGAATTTTATACCCCTGATAAAGTGAAATATGCTCCAGGTGAACGACCAAAGCAAATTAGACCCAGTGATAACTTAAGACCTGAAGGCCAAATATATATTGAAGAAAAAGAGCACTTCATTGCTGCAGAAAGACAGGAAATAGTAAAACATTCCGATAATTTGCGTCCAGAAGGGATTGTTTACTATCCAGAGAAAGTCAACTACAAACCGGGAGAACGCCCCCTACAAGTAAAACCATCCGATAATTTAAAACCGGAAGGGCAATTTTATACTCCAGAAAAATTATCTTACGCACCAGGAGAGAGGCCAGAACAAGTTAGACCAACGGACAATTTAAGACCAGAGGGTAAAATGGAAATACCGGAAAAACCAAAATATGCTCCAGGAGAAAGGTTTCCTCAAGTTCGACCAGGTGATAATTTGAAACCAGAAGGAGAATTTTATACGCCAGAGAAAACTAAATACGCTCCAGGTGAACGTCCAAAACAAATAAAACCAACAGATAACTTACGACCTGAAGGAGAAATATATATTGAAGAGAGAAAACAGTTTGTAGCTGCTGAAAAACAAGAAATTGTCAAGCATCTTGATAATTTGCGTCCAGAAGGTAATGTCTATTATCCAGAGAAAACAAAATATAAACCTGGCGAACGCCCTCAACAAATTAAACCCTCCGATAATTTAAAACCAGAGGGTGAATTTTATGCCCCAGAAAAACTTTCTTATGCACCAGGCGATCGCCCCCATCAAATAAGACCAACTGACAATTTGAGACCCGAAGGTAAAATGGAAATACCAGAAAAAACACAATATGCTCCAGGAGAAAGGTTTCCACAAGTTCGTCCAAATGACAACTTAAAACCAGAAGGAGAATTTTATACGCCAGAGAAAACCAAATATTCTGCCGGCGAACGTCCTAAACAATTTAAACCAACAGACAATTTACGGCCCGAAGGAAAGATGGAAATGCCCGAAAAACCGAAGTATGCACCAGGTGAAAGGCCTTCACAAGTTCGTCCGGAAGATAACTTAAAACCCGAAGGAGAATTTTATTCACCAGAGAAAACTAAATACACTCCAGGTGAAAGACCAAAACAAGTCAAACCAAGTGATAACCTACGGCCTGAAGGAGAAATCTATATCGAAGAAAGGAAACAGTTTGTAGTGGCTGAAAGACAAGAGATTGTTAAACATTTAGACAATCTGCGTCCAGAAGGTGATGTTTATTACCCAGAAAAAGTTAAGTATAAACCAGGTGAGCGTCCGCAACAAATTAAACCTACCGATAATCTAAAACCAGAAGGAGACTTTTATACGCCAGAGAAAAGTCCATACGCTCCAGGTGAACGTCCAAAACAAATCAAACCTTGTGATAACTTACGACCTGAAGGAAATATATATATTGAAGAAAAGAAGCAGTTTGTAGCTGCCGAAAAACAAGAAATAGTGAAACACTTAGATAATTTGCGTCCAGAAGGTGATGTTTATTATCCAGAGAAAACGAAATATAAGCCTGGAGAACGCCCCCAACAAGTTAAACCTTCAGATAATTTAAAACCAGAGGGTCAATTTTATACTCCAGAGAAACTTTCTTATGCTCCAGGGGAACGACCTAAACAAGTTAGACCAACTGACAATTTAAGACCTGAGGGTAAGATGGAAATACCAGAAAAAGAACAATATATTCCAGGTGAACGATTTCCACAAGTTCGTCCAAATGATAATTTGAAACCAGAAGGCAAATTTTATACACCAGAAAAAACCAAATATGCTCCGGGAGAACGTCCTCAACAAATTAAGCCAAGTGACAATTTGAGACCAGAAGGTAAAATGGAAATGCCCGAAAAACCGAAGTATGCTCCTGGTGAAAGACCCTCACAAGTTCGTCCAGAAGATAATTTAAAACCAGAAGGAGAATTTTACACACCCGAAAAACCGAAATATGCTTCAGGTGAACGTCCTAAACAGATTAAACCAACTGATAATTTACGACCTGAAGGAGAAATTTACATTGAAGAAAGAAAACAATTTGTAGCTGCTGAAAGGCAAGAAATTGTTAAACATTCAGATAACTTGCGACCAGAAGGTGATGTTTATTATCCAGAAAAAATTAAGTATAAACCAGGTGAGCGCCCGCAACAAGTTAAACCTACCGATAATCTGAAACCAGAAGGAGACTTTTATACACCAGAAAAAGCTAAGTATAAACCAGGTGAGCGCCCGCAGCAAGTGAAACCTACGGATAATCTTAAATCAGAGGGAGATTTTTATACTCCGGAGAAAACAAAATATTCACCGGGTGAACGTCCAAAACAAATCAAACCTAGTGATAATTTACGACCTGAAGGAGAAATATATATTGAGGAAAAGAAGCAGTTTGTGGCTGCCGAAAGACAAGAAATAGTTAAACATTTAGATAATCTGCGTCCAGAAGGTGATGTTTATTATCCAGAGAAAACGAAATATAAGCCCGGAGAACGCCCCCAACAAGTTAAACCTTCCGATAATTTAAAACCGGAGGGTGAATTTTATACTCCAGAGAAACTTTCATATGCTCCAGGGGAAAGACCCCAACAAGTTAGACCAACTGATAACTTGCGACCCGAGGGAAAGATTGAAATACCGGAAAAACAACAATATGTCCCTGGAGAAAGGTTTCCACAAGTCCGGCCAATTGATAATTTGAAACCCGAAGGAGAATTTTATGCACCAGAAAAAACCAAATATGCTCCAAGTGAACGACCTGAACAAGTTAAGCCTAGGGACAATTTAAGACCTGAAGGCAAAATGGAAATGCCTGAAAAACCAAAATACGCTGCAGGAGAAAGGCCTGTACAAATTCGTCCAGGCGATAATTTAAAACCGGAAGGTGAATTTTATACTCCTGAAAAACTTATGTACTCTCCAGGCGAACGTCCAAAACAGATTAAACCAAACGATAATTTAAGACCTGAAGGAAAGATATATATTGAAGAAAAAAAACAATTTATAGCTGCTGAAAAACAAGAAATTGTTAAACATTTAGATAATCTGCGTCCAGAAGGTGATGTTTATTATCCAGAAAAGGCAAAGTATGAACCGGGTAAACGTCCGCAACAAGTTAAACCTACCGATAATTTAAAACCAGAAGGAGACTTCTATACACCAGAGAAAACCAAATATAAACCAGGAGAGCGTCCGCAACAAGTTAAACCTACAGATAATCTCAAACCAGAAGGGGACTTTTATACACCAGAGAAAACTAAATATGCTCCGGGAGAACGACCAAAACAAATTAAACCAAGTGATAACTTGCGACCTGAAGGAGAGATGTATATTGAAGAACGAAAACAGTTTGTCCCTGCTGAAAAACAAGAAATTGTTAAACATTTAGATAATTTGCGCCCAGAAGGTGATGTTTATTATCCAGAAAAGAAAACGTACAAACCAGGTGAGCGTCCGGAACAAGTTAAACCAACCGATAATCTTAAACCAGAAGGAGACTTTTATACTCCAGAGAAAACTAAATACCAACCCGGTGAACGTCCGCAACAAGTTAAACCTACAGATAATCTCAAACCAGAAGGAGACTTTTATACTCCAGAAAAACTTAAATACCAACCAGGTGAGCGTCCGCAACAAGTGAAACCTTCTGATAATCTCAAACCAGAAGGCGATTTTTATACTCCAGAAAAAACTAAATATAAACCAGGTGAGCGTCCGCAACAAGTTAAACCTACAGATAATCTCAAACCAGAAGGGGACTTTTATACACCAGAGAAAACTAAATATAAACCAGGTGAGCGGCCGCAACAAGTTAAACCTACAGATAATCTCAAACCCGAAGGGGACTTTTATACACCAGAGAAAACTAAATATGCTCCGGGAGAACGTCCTAAACAAATCAAACCAAGTGATAACTTACGACCTGAAGGAGAGATATATATTGAAGAAAGAAAACAGTTTATAGCCGCTGAAAGACAAGAAATTGTTAAACATTTAGATAATTTGCGTCCAGAAGGTGATATTTATTATCCAGAAAAGACAAAGTATAAACCAAGTGAGCGTCCGGAACAAGTTAAACCAACCGATAATCTTAAACCAGAAGGAGATTTTTATACTCCAGAGAAAACAAAATACCAACCAGGTGAGCGTCCGCAACAAGTTAAACCTACAGATAATCTCAAACCCGAAGGAGACTTTTATACTCCAGAGAAAACTAAATACCAACCAGGTGAGCGTCCGCAACAAGTGAAACCTACCGATAATCTCAAACCAGAAGGCGACTTTTATACTCCAGAAAAAGCTAAATATAAACCAGGTGAGCGGCCGCAACAAGTTAAACCTACAGATAATCTCAAACCCGAAGGGGACTTTTATACACCAGAGAAAACTAAATATGCTCCGGGAGAACGTCCAAAACAAATCAAACCAAGTGATAACTTACGACCTGAAGGAGAGATATATATTGAAGAAAGAAAACAGTTTATAGCTGCTGAAAAACAAGAAATTGTTAAACATTTAGATAATTTGCGTCCAGAAGGTGATGTATATTATCCAGAAAAGACAAAGTATAGACCAGGTGAGCGTCCGGAACAAGTCAAACCAGCCGATAATCTTAAACCAGAAGGAGACTTTTATACTCCAGAGAAAGTTAAATACCAACCAGGTGAGCGTCCGCAACAAGTTAAACCTACAGATAATCTCAAACCCGAAGGAGACTTTTATACTCCAGAGAAAGCTAAATACCAACCAGGTGAGCGTCCGCAACAAGTGAAACCTACCGATAATCTCAAACCAGAAGGCGACTTTTATACTCCAGAAAAAACTAAATATAAACCAGGTGAGCGGCCGCAACAAGTTAAACCTACAGATAATCTCAAACCCGAAGGGGACTTTTATACACCAGAGAAAACTAAATATGCTCCGGGAGAACGTCCAAAACAAATCAAACCAAGTGATAACTTACGACCTGAAGGGGAGATATATATTGTAGAAAAAAAACAGTTTGTAGCTGCTGAAAAACAAGAAATTGTTAAACATTTAGATAATCTGCGTCCGGAAGGTGATGTTTATTATCCAGAAAAGACAAAGTATAAACCAGGTGAGCGCCCGCAACAAGTTAAACCTACAGATAATCTCAAACCAGAAGGAGACTTTTATACACCAGAGAAAACTAAATACCAACCAGGTGAGCGTCCGCAACAAGTGAAACCTACCGATAATCTCAAACCAGAAGGCGACTTTTACACTCCAGAAAAAACTAAATTTAAACCAGGTGAGCGTCCGCAACAAGTTAAACCTACAGATAATCTCAAACCAGAAGGGGACTTTTATACACCAGAGAAAACTAAATATGCTCCGGGAGAACGTCCAAAACAAATCAAACCAAGTGATAACTTACGACCTGAAGGAGAGATATATATTGAAGAAAGAAAACAGTTTGTAGCTGCTGAAAAACAAGAAATAGTCAAACACTTAGATAACCTGCGTCCAGAAGGGGATGTTTATTATCCAGAAAAGATACAGTATAAACCGGGTGAGCGTCCACAGCAAGTTAGACCTACTGATAATCTTAAACCAGAAGGAGCATTTTATGCTCCAGAGAAAACTAAATATAAACCAGGTGAGCGTCCGGAACAAGTTAAACCTATCGATAATCTTAAACCAGAAGGAGACTTTTATACTCCGGAGAAAAGTAAATACCAACCAGGTGAGCGTCCCCAACAAGTTAAACCTTCAGATAATCTCAAACCTGAAGGCGACTTTTATACTCCAGAAAAAACTAAATATAAACCGGGTGAGCGTCCGCAACAGGTTAAACCTACAGATAACCTCAAACCAGAAGGAGACTTTTATGCACCAGAGAAAACTAAATATAAACCAGGAGAGCGTCCGCAACAAGTTAAACCTACTGATAATCTTAAACCAGAAGGAGACTTTTATACTCCGGAGAAAAGTAAATACCAACCAGGTGAGCGTCCCCAACAAGTTAAACCTTCAGATAATCTCAAACCAGAAGGCGACTTTTATACTCCAGAAAAAACTAAATATAAACCTGGTGAGCGGCCGCAACAAGTTAAACCTACAGATAATCTCAAACCAGAAGGGGACTTTTATACACCAGAGAAAACTAAATATGCTCCGGGAGAACGTCCAAAACAAATCAAACCAAGTGATAACTTACGACCTGAAGGAGAGATATATATTGAAGAAAGAAAACAGTTTGTAGCTGCTGAAAAACAAGAAATAGTCAAACACTTAGATAACCTGCGTCCAGAAGGTGATGTTTATTATCCAGAAAAGATACAGTATAAACCGGGTGAGCGTCCACAGCAAGTTAGACCTACTGATAATCTTAAACCAGAAGGAGCATTTTATACTCCAGAGAAAACTAAATATAAACCAGGTGAGCGTCCGGAACAAGTTAAACCTATCGATAATCTTAAACCAGAAGGAGACTTTTATACTCCGGAGAAAAGTAAATACCAACCAGGTGAGCGTCCCCAACAAGTTAAACCTTCAGATAATCTCAAACCAGAAGGCGACTTTTATACTCCAGAAAAAACTAAATATAAACCTGGTGAGCGGCCGCAACAAGTTAAACCTACAGATAATCTCAAACCAGAAGGGGACTTTTATACACCAGAGAAAACTAAATATGCTCCGGGAGAACGTCCAAAACAAATAAAACCAAGTGATAACTTACGACCTGAAGGAGAGATATATATTGAAGAAAGAAAACAGTTTGTAGCTGCTGAAAAACAAGAAATAGTCAAACACTTAGATAACCTGCGTCCAGAAGGTGATGTTTATTATCCAGAAAAGATACAGTATAAACCGGGTGAGCGTCCACAGCAAGTTAGACCTACTGATAATCTTAAACCAGAAGGAGCATTTTATACTCCAGAGAAAACTAAATATAAACCAGGTGAGCGTCCGGAACAAGTTAAACCTATCGATAATCTTAAACCAGAAGGAGACTTTTATACTCCGGAGAAAAATAAATACCAACCAGGTGAGCGTCCCCAACAAGTTAAACCTTCAGATAATCTCAAACCAGAAGGCGACTTTTATACTCCAGAAAAAACTAAATATAAACCTGGTGAGCGGCCGCAACAAGTTAAACCTACAGATAATCTCAAACCAGAAGGGGACTTTTATACACCAGAGAAAACTAAATATGCTCCGGGAGAACGTCCAAAACAAATCAAACCAAGTGATAACTTACGACCTGAAGGGGAGATATATATTGTAGAAAAAAAACAGTTTGTAGCTGCTGAAAAACAAGAAATTGTTAAACATTTAGATAATCTGCGTCCGGAAGGTGATGTTTATTATCCAGAAAAGGCAAGGTATAAACCTGGTGAACGTCCGCAGCAAGTTAAACCTATTGATAATCTTAAACCTGAAGGAGAATTTTATACTCCAGAGAAAACTAAATATAAACCGGGTGAGCGTCCGCAACAAGTTAAACCTACAGATAATCTCAAACCAGAAGGGGACTTTTACACACCAGAGAAAACTAAATATGCTCCGGGAGAACGTCCAAAACAAATCAAACCAAGTGATAACTTACGACCTGAAGGGGAGATATATATTGAAGAAAGAAAACAGTTTATAGCCGCTGAAAAACAAGAAATTGTTAGACATGTAGATAATTTACGCCCGGAAGGTGATGTTTATTATCCAGAAAAGGCAAAGTATAAACCTGGCGAACGTCCGCAGCAAGTTAAACCTACTGATAATCTTAAACCGGAAGGAGAATTTTATACACCTGAGAAAACTAAATATAAACCGGGTGAGCGTCCGCAACAAGTTAAACCTACAGATAATCTCAAACCAGAAGGGGACTTTTACACACCAGAGAAAACTAAATATGCTGCGGGAGAACGTCCAAAACAATTCAAACCAAGTGATAACTTACGACCTGAAGGGGAGATATATATTGAGGAAAGAAAACAGTTTATAGCCGCTGAAAAACAAGAAATTGTTAGACATGTAGATAATTTACGTCCGGAAGGAGATGTTTATTATCCAGAAAAAGCAAGATATAAACCTGGTGAGCGTCCGCAGCAAGTTAAACCTACTGATAATCTTAAACCAGAAGGAGAATTTTATACCCCAGAGAAAACTAAATATAAACCTGGTGAACGTCCGCAACAAGTTAAACCTTCAGATAATCTTAAACCAGAAGGAGACTTTTATGCTCCAGAGAAAACTAAATATAAACCAGGTGAACGTCCGCGACAAATTAAACCTATCGATAATCTTAAGCCAGAAGGGGACTTTTATTCACCAGAGCAAACTAAATATAAACCAGGTGAGCGTCCGCAACAAGTTAAACCTACAGATAATCTGAAACCAGAGGGGGACTTTTATACACCTGAGAAAACTAAATATAAACCAGGTGAACGTCCGCAACAAATTAAACCTATCGATAATCTTAAGCCAGAAGGGGACTTTTATTCACCAGAGCAAACTAAATATAAACCAGGTGAGCGTCCGCAACAAGTTAAACCTACAGATAATCTGAAACCAGAAGGGGACTTTTATACACCTGAGAAAACTAAATATAAACCAGGTGAGCGTCCACAACAAGTTAAACCTACAGATAATTTGAAACCAGAAGGGGACTTTTATACACCTGAGAAAACTAAATATAAACCAGGTGAGCGTCCACAACAAGTTAAACCTACAGATAATCTCAAACCAGAAGGGGACTTTTATACACCAGAGAAAACTCAATATGCTCCGGGAGAACGTCCAAAACAAATCAAACCAAGCGACAACTTAAGGCCCGAAGGTAAAATGGAAATTCCTGAAAAACCGAAGTACGCACCAGGAGAAAGATTGCCTCAAATTCGTCCTGACGATAACTTGAAACCAGAAGGTAAGTTTTATACACCTGACAAACCGAAATATGCTCACGGTGAGCGCCCACAGCAAGTCAAACCTAGCGATAACTTAAAACCAGAGGGCAACTTTTATGCTCCAGAAAAATTTTCATATTCCCCCGGAGAACGCCCTCAGCAAGTTAAACCAAGCGATAATTTGAGACAAGAGGGAAAACTGGAAATTCCCGAAAAGGCAAAATATTCTCCAGGTGATAGATTTCCCCAAGTTCGACCTGAAGATAATTTAAAACCTGAAGGTGCATTTTATACTCCAGATAAACCTAAATATGCTCCAGGAGAACGTCCAAAACAAATAAAACCAACTGATAACTTAAGACCTGAAGGACAAATCTACATTGAAGATAAAAAGCAGTTTATTAGTGTTGAAAGGCAGGAAATCGTCAAACATTCAGATAACTTACGTCCGGAGGGAGAAGTTTATTACCCCGAAAAAACGAAGTATAAACCTGGAGAAAGACCTCAACAAGTTAAACCTATTGATAATCTGAAACCAGAAGGCACATTTTATTCTCCCGAAAAACTTTCGTATGCGCCAGGAGAACGTCCAAAACAAGTTAAACCTAGTGATAACTTGAGACCAGAGGGAGAAATTTACATTGAAGAAAGAAAACAGTTTGTAGCTGCTGAAAAGCAGGAAATTGTGAAACATTCTGACAATTTGCGTCAAGAAGGGGATGTCTATTACCCAGAAAAAATGAAGTTTAAGCCTGGTGAACGTCCTCAACAAGTAAAACCAATTGATAACTTGAAAGCGGAAGGAACAATCGTGATACATGAGAAAATTAAATATGAACGTGGTGAAGTACCAAAACCATTTAAACCAAAAGATAACCTTAAGTCAGAAGGTAAAATGTATATGAAAGAGCAAAATACATTTGCGATGTCTGAACGTAGGGAAGTTATAAAACCTTCTGATAATTTGCACCCAGAAGGCGAATTTTATACTCCAGAAAGAACTGCTTTTACCCCAAGCAAACGACCAGGTCCAATTAAGCCTAAAGATAATCTAACAAAAGATAGCCTAACACAATTTGATAGTGTATCATCTTTTGAAAAAACAATGACAAGTAAATCTAAGCAGAGTACTATTGTTACAGAAAAAAGCACTAAGCGTCCGGAACCATTTAAACCAACTGATAATTTACATCCAGGCGGTAAATTTTATGCGCCTGAAGACAAAGTTTATGTAAATGGTGAGAGACCAAAACCAATTAAACCAACAGATAACCTTCGTCCTGAAGGTAAAATGGAAATGCCACAGAAACAAACATTTTCTCCCGGTGAAAAACCCAAGCTGGTGAAATATGAGGATAATTTAAAACCAGAGGGTGACATGTATCGTCCAGAAAAACCAGATTATGTTTCGGTTAAACGTCCAAGCTCTGTGAAACCTGTTGACAATCTAAAAATGGAGGGCGAAATGTATATGAAAGAAACCCATTTAAAGACAGATCTAACTAAAAAACAGGTTACAACAATGACTTTAGAAGAAAAACTAAGTAAAACTCGTAAAACAAATGTTGATGAAAAAAATATTAGTGGTGTTAAAAAAGTTACAGGACGAAATATGAAATCGGATTCATCAATCTGTCTGGGTAACGATCAAATCGATATGCAAACTTCTAACCAAGTTGAATATAAACAAGTTAATAAAACTGTAAAAGATACTAAAACAACTCCTGAAGATGGGGCTATTTTAGTAAGTACAAGGAAGATAACAACTGTTATCAACCCTAAAACTAAAAAAACCGGTGCAACTCAAAATGTATCTTTCCATCATAAAAAAAGCTCTCTTCATTCTGAAGAAGATGTAACAAATAGTTTTCTTTCTCGAAATATAACAAACCGTTCAACAGATCATTTAAACACTGATGTGAACACATGTAAGATACATAGAAATTCTAATGTCTCGGCTCATCAACATACTGGATCAGATCATTCTTCACAATTAGTATCTCAAAAAATTCATCAGTCGGCCAATACATTATCTTCATCCAAAATGTACTCGACATCTTCATATACTGATTCAAAATCTAGTAGTAATCAAAGAAGCTCACACGCAATGCATGGTAGTTCACATGCAATAACTGGTAGCTCAAATGGTAATCTTAATCAGTTAGGTAATTCTGGAACAAATGCCAATTATGGAACTTATAGAGTTCAACGTAATTCCAATTCTTCATCAAACTTAGGTTTTACAACTATGGATTCGAATGTTATAGATACAAAGGGAACCTCAAATTCGTCAAATCGTCATACAGGCTTCTTTTTATCCGATCGAAGCCCAACTAGAGAGAGAAAAATTGAAAAATATGATTCTGGTCTGACAACAACAACTTCAATAAATAATATAAATTCCTTAAGAGGGGATGGTGGCTGTGTATTACATTCCATGGGAAATAATTCTAATTCCATGGCGAGAAATCAACAAAGTTCAAGTTTTTCTAATAGTGGTACTGTTTCATATACAACAACACAAAGGCAAAGTTACAGTTCGATACATAAACAAAATAAAGAAATGAATTTAAAGTCAGAAATAAGAAATTATGTTGCTAATAAAAATCAGCAAGATGGATACAATCAAAGAAGATTGAATAAATCTAGTATTGTTTTAGGTGATTAAATATCTTGTTTTTTAAATTAAGATCAAATTATCCGCGATTGTTTGTTTTTTTCTTAATAATTTAATATGCTTTATAATTTTTTTTCTTATGTACAGAATGTTGCTTTCAATTAAAATTAATGAGTAAAAAGAAACATGTATTTTAAATTTTATTAATTATTAATATAACTAAAGTCAGTTTAATACATATAAAAAATATACATATATTATAAAAAAAAATTGAATTTTTAATATTTTTTACATAAATTTTTTCCAGATATAACAATAGGTTCTCTGTAACCAATCCCATAATTCTTATTGTTTATGAAAAAACTTTTAATTTTTTTGTTTAAAAGCCTGGGTTATTATGGTCATCTAGATAATCTTAACTTATTATTTTAGATCTTATGCAGAAATAAGAGAATTTAAGTACTTATACTTTCCTTTTACACCTTTTGAGATTTTTATCAATCTTCGTTCATTTACCCATGCTTTGATTTCCCGTGACGGTCGATATTAACCGATCAGAAACGAGTGCCGTGTTTGTCGAATATCGACACAGGCGA
This sequence comes from Poecilobothrus nobilitatus, assembly GCA_947095535.1. NCBI lineage: Eukaryota > Metazoa > Arthropoda > Insecta > Diptera > Dolichopodidae > Poecilobothrus > Poecilobothrus nobilitatus. The sequence continues at coordinate 164,162,484 of OX352773.1, forward strand.
GTAAATATTTGAACTTTATTTTTTCCGTCATACAAACATGTTAAAAAGCGTCATATTAAAGTAATTTTTATAAAATAAAAAAAAAGTGTTCTTGTTATGTAGGTTAGTGTTTTCTGAATTTGATCGATTTACATATTTAACATATCATTTTATTTGGACGATCATTTTATGCGGTTTTATTAGTACCTAGACCTACATATGTAAATATATGTATAACATTTTATTTTTTACTTTTAAAAAAGTAAAATATATTAAATTTTTATTAAAGCAAAAATGTATTGTGAATGACTAGAATAAATCATTTCATAATTTTACACATCTTCTCAGTATGTGCTTAGCTGAAATCCGTCACTAGTGTAAATCGTTTGTTTCAGGCGATTGTGAAGGTAATGTATAAATTAGGCCTCATATAAATTTTAACTGCACTGTGGTGTTATTTATGCTTTTTAAAATTTATTGGAACTTTCAACTCATAAAGGTTTTATGAGACCAGTTTACAATTATGTATTTACTTTTTTTTTTAACCTAAAATTACAAAATTCGTGCAATTTTTATAAAAAAAAAATTCTTTTCTCAGAAATTCAATTCTTAAACTATCAATAACAATCGGGTGATTCTTTTTCAAATTTCAGTGTGTGGCAGTACAAACAAAAAGTGCTCATACGCCCAATCACAACATTCATGTCTTTCATAATTGAAGTCTTTGTCATAATTGAACGCCGCAAACTGAGAATCGATTCTTTCTCTTGGTTGAGCTCGTAATTGATCGTAATTGATTGAACTCGTAATTGATTACCTTGAAGCCAGTTTTCATGTTGTTGAGAAGTTTTAACAGCTTTTGTTATAGTAGCTCTGATTCGAACTTGTTCTAGACGTGTTTCATGTTGTTCTGGTGTTTCGGCTGCTCTTGACTGTTGATTCCTCAGCCGGTTTGACTCTATTCGCATTTCATGTTGTTCGGGTTTCTCTATTGCTATTGACTGTTGATCTCTCAGCCGGTTTGACACTAATCGCATTTCATGTTGTTTGGTTGTTTCGGCTGCTCTTGACTGTACGTAAATGCACTGTACGTTGTTCGAGCTTTCCGGTTGCTCTTTTTCGTTTCGCATCTGATGTATTTTTTCCACTTCCAGCTCTTTTCGGTGCGATATTTTTTATTTGTATTTTGTTTTTAATTTATTTTTAATTTCTAGAGTTTTAGTATTTATTTGGAACTGATAATATATATAAAATTTCATCTCTATTTAAATTATTTATGATAATCAAAACTATATTGATTTATAAAAAAATAATTATAATGTACAAAGTATTTATTTTACAATGTATGAAAATATTTCTAAAAAGAAGCTTCTAACTGAAGCCATCGCCCGATCGACCTCACAAACAATAGGGTTCCTCGTTAAAGATGTATCTACCAAATAACGAAAGTTTCAAGACGATAGCTCTAACCGCTCCCGAGTCTAGAGCGGACATACATACATTGTCTGAAACATTTTTCCTATTTTATATGTATATAGATTTTTATGAATTTTTGAAATATCGTTTTTAATTATTCAAAATTTTAAATAAATATTGGTTTATTAAGAAAATGTTAATAATTAAATTTTATTACAAATTTCATTCGCAAGCACTTTCTCGTATTGCAAATTATTTATTTTTTGGATAAGTGTTTCTAGTTACTTAGTTCAATTTCTGTCACATAGAACTAATAAACGCAGAAAAGGGGGTCTATCTTTAACAGTTTTCATTTAATTCGAAATTTTTTTAGATGACTTTCTTATGCTACCCATACACGGCGGACTAGGTTGTAAACTTGGTACGCGGACTTGATAAGCTGTATTGTGTATGGACAAGTTCCATTTTGTTTCCAAGTTGAAAAGTTGGTTGGAAGAATATCAAAAAATTTTGATTTTTGTGGGCGGAGTCTTTGGTTTGTAGTTGAGTTGTGTCGTTATGGGCAAGTTGTACAACTTAAATGTTATTTTAATATTGTAATTTTTTAATTTGAGAAAATAATAAAAATATAAAGTACATAATTACAATGGTTGGATGATAGGTTGGATAAGTGTGTGGTATGGTTCTAAAACCTGTTCGCGTTCCAAGTTTACAATCTAGTCCGCCGTGTATGGGCAGCATTAAGAGAGTTAGAGTTAACATTTTTTCATAATTCTATACTAGGCGAATAATTGAATTTCTTATGTTTTCTAAATTCAAAATTATATACTTATAGAAATTATATATTATTATTAATATTATATTTGCCTCAAATAACCATATGCCTATAACAAATGTGTATTAAAATGTTTAATGTAGGATTTTAATATTTGTTGAATAGCCAAGATTTTCAACTATACAATATTATATTATGCAAGATGATTCTCTAAAAATAATTTTAGATAAATAAATATGTTAAGATGTAAAAAAATTTTTAAAAAAAGAAACAGATGACATGTTTTACAGGATATACTGTAGTTTTTAGTAATATATATACTGTATATGTACCCGTATATGCCACATGCTAATTAGATTGTTTATAAGTAGTTTTGAATAAACTTACGGATATTAATTCATATAACAAAATACTATGAATTAATATTATATTTATATGTATATTTTAAGATACATACCTAAAATTATTTTTTATTTATTAGGTTTAGTACCTAAGATAAGAACAGAACATACAGAACAGAAAAAAAATATATATGTTTATAATTTTTAATAACTGCGTGATATCTTGGTGTTATACTTTTGATAAGTATAAATTTTTAACCGACATATTTTCGCAACTTTATATATATAATGTAAACAATAATTATACTTGAATATTATATTTTTTTGTTTCCAGAACCTTTAAATTTTTAATTGAAAATAAATTAATAATTATATTAAGACCATATTTCAGTTTGCAGTTATTTGTTATGAATTACCTGTCTGAAAAGATAACGCTGCAAACCGAAATACCTATACAGAAATTACAAATACAATATTAAAAATGATAATGAATCTTCGTTTCCATTTTTTGACACGAATACTTCATAATAAAAGTCAATATTAACTGCATAAGTATATTTCTGATCAAATAGCAAATATTAACAGTAAATTCATCCTTACAAATAATAATATTATTTTAAAGAATTTCTTTAATACAAATTCTGACTTAATATTCACTTAAAATATTTTAAGTATAAATTATTATAAGTTTTTTTTTTGTAATTGATTGTGCTAGATTTTAAGTTTTATTTAATTCAGCCATGCTCAAACTATGGCCCGCGGACCTCTAGTAATGATGTTATATATTTTCTATTCCGATAATGATGTTATAATACAATGATAATAATTATTTTTATTTTATATTTATTCATAAAAATTATGATCTTTATTTATTGAATAGTACCGCAACGCCATAAAATACAATTTTTAAAAAATAGAGATTATCAATATTATATTTAATTTTTACAAAAATGAATACAAATTTAATTTTATTGTACAAAGAAAATGTACTTCATTCATTTATTTAATTTTTTTTTTTTGTTATTTTTCGCCTAATTTGTATTAGTTAATATTTTAAAAAAATTTGGCCCATCGAGTTTTAAAATTTTCATTTTTTAACCCGAGTCAAAATATGTTTGGGCATCACTGATCTAAATGATTCATATTATAGGATTTTTTTCACTCCGGTTTTTCTTAAAAAAGAAAAAAAAATACTCATAGTTTATATTATTTAAAACAAAAAAAAAAAAATTTTATTAAAATTTGTTAAGATTCTAAATATCTGTTACTCTAATAAATATGATGATAAATGATATAACTTTTATAAATAAAACTGTAAATTTAAGGTGCATAATAAATAAATAAATAAAAAAAAATATATATATTAGAGGATAAGTAGAAAAATTTTAATATACTAAAAAATATTAGTTATTTTATATATGTATACAACAATATAAAATTATCTTAAATAATGAAAATTATAATAAAATTGAAAAGATTGATAGGGTAAAATGGTAAAATATATGTTTTGTTTTTTTTTTTTTTTTTATTCTGTCTTTTAAGTTTTGATTCATTTTAGAAAACATATACATGCATACATATATTATAGGTTATATATATAGTATGAATGTATGTTCTGAAATAAAAATAGTGAAAGTTTTAGGAATTTTTACCTTTCTTTATTTTATTGTATCCTTTTAATTGAAATGTGTATGTTTATTTTTTGATCACATAATAGTCATCATAAATAATGATAATATTTTAAAATTTTTACCTAAAAAATCTATTGGACGCAATTTCAAGTATATAAAGGTGTTGTTATTCAAAGAAAATAAAGGACTTTTAAATATATTTTTTTTTTCCCTAAAACTAGTTTAACAGTTTAGGATTCATATGTTATTTATTTATTAATTTATTAATGTTGTTTTTTTTTTGTTTTACAAATTAAAAATTGCATTTTACCTTTTTATTATAATCCCATTTTAAATTAGGATACATACATTATAAATATTATGCTTAATTGAATATACTATATATATATATATGTATATACATATGTATATAATGCATATTAATTCATTTTGTATTTCTATATTTGAAAAACTATGTTAAAACGTTAGAATATTATATCTATACATAAATACAAACACATATATGTATATATGCTATTAAATTTTTAGATTTTATTTTATTTTTTTCGTTGATTGTCAGGTCAGGATCAGGATTTTATTTCTTTTTTTTTTTTTTTATTATTATTATATAGACGTATATGTTATCAGTGCAGTAGTTTATACTCATCATTTGGGATAGTTGGTGCTGCAGCATCATTTTTTTTTTATAATAATATCTACATATAAATAAAATATATACATATATATAAAGTATAGTTAAAAAAAAAATATACAAAAAAGAAAAATATATTAATGTAAATTATTATTTTATTTTTAATATTTCATTTGTTTTCTGTTTTATTTAATTTTTTTAATTTTGTTTTTACAATTTTTTAACATAAAATTTAACTTAAATTAAAAAAAAAAAGAAAACAAAAATAATATTATTAAAGTAAAGTTTTGAATCATTTGGAAAAATTAAATTTAAAAAAATTTTTTTTTTTGTGAATTAAATTAAGTTTTGGAATAAAATGAAATAAATAATAAGATAAATTCGTTGTTTAAAAAAAAAAAAAAAAAATATATTGGGTGAGTAGTTATTTTTAATTATTTAAAACTATATATGTATGTATTTATATGTGTTAGGTTTTTTTTTAACCATAATATTTTAATAAAAATTAAAAACGAAAAAAGGTGGAAATGTTAAAATAAAATATACAAAAAAAAAAAAAAAATGGTAGCAATATTAAATTTACAAAATTGTAAAAAATTCATTTCTTTAAAATAATAGTTTAAAACAAAATTATGTATTTATCTTATATTAAGATAATTTAAAATTTAAATTATTATGTATGGATATATTTTTGTGTAGAAATATTTTAAATTTATAAAAATTTTTTTAATTTCTTTATTTATACAAACACACATACACATATCGCTATGCTTTAATTCAAAAATATTTTATATACCTACCTAAAATATTTGTCTCACAACTAAACCAAAATATACGATATATAGACGTCGTAATTTTTATTTAACGCTATCGCAATGTATTTTACGTTTTCAATTTAAAATTTAGAGTAAACTTTTTTTTTTTTTAAATTTGTCTTAAAAAAAAAAATTAATTTGTTTACGAAAATTTATTTATTTTAAAATTATGTAATTTTCATTTTGATTATTTCAGATAATTAATAAAAAAATAAATTTTCTTTAAATATAAGTAAGTATAGAAGTAGTCGCATATAATACGCTTACATATATTTAGGGAATTGCATCTAATTTTAAGGAACAAAATAATAAAAATAAAAAAAAGGAAACAATCCACCATTATTGTTTTCCTTTTAGTGTGTAAAAGAAAGAAGGAAAATAAAAAATTTTCTTTGAATTTTTTTTTTTTTTAATATAAAGTATGTACGTTTTATTATTAAGTATATTTGTTGTATTAATAATATTATTATTTTAATTATTTAAAAAAAAAAAATGGGTATTAAAAATCAGTTATGAAACTTTACCGGGTATTACATAAGTATGTATGTACATAATATATACATAGGTACATATACTTATTTATTAATTTTAAGTTTATTTATTGAAAAAATTATTTATTTTAAAAAATAGCTATAGAAAAAAAATTAAAAATTTTGGAAAATTTATATACATATATAATTTTTGTTTTTCTAATACATAATATGAAAAGAAAAGGATGAATCCTTATAAAATTTGCGAAACAGAATATTTAATTTAAAGATATTATGAATGTATTAAATTACCTTTATTTATACTTACGTTCTTACATACATGCATACATACAATTTAATATAAAATGACTTTTGTAATAATTTCAATTGAGTATTCAAGTGGACTATGGTATTATTACAATATTACTAAAATTCGAAACATACATATACACACGGATATTTAATATAGATATAACACAAATATGTAGGCATTTATAATGTATAGAAAATGTTATTTTTTACCTGTTTTTTTTATGTTGTAATGAAAAATGTTTTTATAGATTTGTGTTATCCTTTTTTTTCTAAATATTATTCAAAAGAAAAATAAATGAAATGCATTTAAAACTAAATAAAAATTTAAAAAATTGTTTTAAAAAGTTGAAATTTTCAAAATTCGATTCAATTCTTATGAATGTCACAGTCGGTGTTTTAGGACGCCTACTGTTTTTTCCTTTTAATTTTTTTTTTGTACAGCCTTGTTTTGTTATTGTATATTTTTAGTATCGTATTTTAATATTGAATATTATATGAAGTTTTAGTTTAAAAGAAATATTTTATAAATTAAGATATTATTCTTTCATATTTTCAAAAATCTTTCAATATTGTTGCTACAAAATTTTTCTAGATAATATATTCAATAGGTCCATACGATCCTTAAAAATTATAGGTAAAATGAGATGTAATATTAATTTTTAAAACAAGGATATATGTAGGTAATTTAAATTGTAAATTTAAAAATCGTGTGAAAACGATTAACATTTTTATACTTAATAATAATTTCTTATACTTAAATTCGATAATCAGTTAAAGTTTTATAAATTTTTATAACAGTATACATATGTATCTCTTATTTAGTTTATACTCAATTTATTTTACATATATTTATAACACATGAAATTAAAATTTTCATTTTTTATTATTTTAAGGAAACTTTACATTAATAAAACGGAAAAAGAATAATTAAAAAATCGAAAATAATAAAAATAATAAAATGCTTCACGAAGTTGATGAACTTTTAGATTTATATGGTGTTGTTGGATCAGGTTCAAATAGTACAAAACAACAAATAATTCAACCACCAAGAAATTCATCAATATTTTGTGGATGGTGTAATACTGGAGCATCACTTAAATGTTTAGATTGTAATGAGTTCATGTGCTCAGAATGTTTAAAAAATCATCGAAGCAGTCCATTTTCAATAAATCATTCTGTTATAGCAGCCCGGGAATCTTCATCAACACCACAATCATTAACAGAAATTGCTTATTCAATTTCAACAGCAGTACGAAAAAAATGTGATATTCATGATAAAGTTTTACAGTTTGTTTGTGAATTTTGTAAAAAATTAATTTGTCAGTGTTGTACATTGAATGAACATGAAACTCATAATGTCACACAGATACGTGTATATGCAGAAAAATCTCATACAAAAATATCTGAAGCTCTTGAGAGTATAAATATTGGAAATAAATGTATTCGTAGAAGCATTGATAAAACCCTAGCATTTATAAGACTTTTGGATCGTAATACTATTGATGTTACAGATAATGTACGTAAAACTTTTCGTCAATTGACATTAGCATTGGAAGATCGCGAAAGAATACTTTTAGATATGGTCGAAAAGCTTAAAATTCGCCGATTGAATATTTTAAATGATCAAATGGCGGGTTTAAAGAGTGCTTTAAGTGGTTTGGCTGAAACTGCAGATTCTTTACAAAGGTTATCACAAGAAGTTGGATATATGGATAGTATTGATGTTGTAATGAAAATAATAAATGGTGAGAGACAATTGGAGCAGTTTGCATCAATTTATAAAGATTTGCAACCAAAACATGAAACGATTGTTTTTAATCCTCCAGAATTTACTTTATTAAGTAGTATGAAAGTGTGCGGTCGGGTCTTATTAGCTGGGGAAACTATCACCAGTGTTAGTCCTTGCGAACATCCTGCTACACCTGGAAACTTAGATGTTTTAATTAAAAGACATGTATTACACGATCCAATTGCTCCATCTCCAATTCTAGCTGGCGCTAGTAATAATTTTGATACAACTTCCGATTGGTATTTACATACGTCAAAAGTATCACAATTCGGATTTACTTTAAGCTCTACACGAATTACTCAATGTATACCAGGTGCTTTGGCTCCAGTTCATGTGAGAATTTTTAGTGACAATGACTTTCCAAGCTTATCATTTGGTTTGGAGGGGCATGACGACAGTCAGGTTAGTCGACCATGGGGATTATGTGTTGACAAATACGGAAATATTTATATATCGGATAGAAGAAATAATAGAGTACAAGTTTTTCGTTCTGATGGCTCTTTAATGTTTAAATTTGGACGAAAAGGTGTTGGTAATGGTGAATTTGATTTGCCAGCTGGTATTTGTGTTGATGTCGATAATCGTATTATTGTCGTTGATAAAGATAATCACCGTGTACAAATATTTTCTTCGACTGGTATGTTCTTATTAAAATTTGGTAGTTGTGGAAAAGAATATGGTCAATTTCAATATCCATGGGATGTAGCTGTCAATTCACGTAGACAAATTGTTGTAACAGATTCTAGAAATCATAAAATACAACAATTTGATTCTGAAGGAAGATTTATTAGGCAAATTGTATTTGAAAATTTTAAACAAAATCGTGGAATTGTTTCACCAAGAGGTGTTTGCTACACTCCTCAGGGTAATATAATTGTGTCTGATTTTGATAATCATTGTTTATATTTGATTGATCCTGATATAAATGAGGTAATTGAAATAAATATTTAGAAAAGAATATATAAAAATTCATGATAAAAAATTAATATTTATAGATATTGGCTGTAAAAGGGCAAGAAGGGTCTGGACATCAAGAATTCAATCGCCCTTCCGGTTTATGTTGTGATGATAGCGGAAATATTATTGTTGCAGATTCTAAAAATCAAAGAATTATTGTTTTCAATCAGAATTTGGAATTTCAATGGGATGTAAGTAAAAATTAATGAAATATGTTTTACTTCTTTACTTTAAAAAAAAACTTCTACAAAAGAAATTTATATTTTGTTTTTTAATAATTAAAGGTTGAAGTTCGTCCATCACAAAATCCACGAATGCCATCAACTTTAGATGAGAAAGATCGTACATGTAATGTAGCTTTGATGCCCGATGGTCGTATAACATTTTTGATAGAATTATCACCGGATGCAAAAGAGGGTTCAAATCCCCAAAAACGTTTTGTTCATGTTCTTTAAAAACAAAAACAAATGCAACGAAATCGATGTGTTCAATTTTTTTTTCATAAAAGGAAATATTTTATTCATTCTTTTTAAGAAATAATATTTTCTATTTATAGGATAAGCAATTAGGAATAAGTAAGAAAAATAATAATGAATAATTTTGTATAATAATTTAAGCTGTGAGCGTAAGACTGAAAAAGCTTATACAAATATTTACTATAGTTACTTCAAAGAGTACCTTTTATATATTCCACCAAAATGTGTTCTAATGGGTTGGTTGTAAAGTTGGTTTTGGACCTATTCAGTAAGAAATATTATTTAAAGATAGTTTTTTTTATAATATCTTAAGATCAAATAAAGTTTGAAATTATTTTAAGATAAAACATTATGAATAATGACCTGAAAAAAAAGAAACTATATAAAAATGGGTCAACATAAAAAAAATTCATTTGACTTCTAGAATTAACCATAACATTTTTCAGTTTATTTTTATTTATTTATTTTTAAGCTCCATAAATTGTACAATTTATTACAAATGTTTCACTTAGATATAGATATGTTATATATATCTTTGCTGCAGTTAACATGAAATTTTTTGTTTGAGTGAGTGAGTTATATTATGTTAATCAGCTTTTCATTAGGTATCAGAGTTAGAATAATTTTCAAATGAACAACAGTTAAACTTATGATATTAACTAACAGTAAAAGTAGTAAACACATTAACGCATTATATTTGTTTTTAAGATAAATATTAATTTGGATTCTTTTACCAAATTTTGCGAAGTTATCCTTTTTTTTTTTTTTTTAGAATGTATAAACAATACAAAAAAATTTTAATTTAAATTTTAATTTAAAAAAAAAAATTTGTATTTTTTATGGCTGTAATTTAATTTATAATGGTAAAAAACGGTCGAATCTCTGTTCGTTTTAGTGTATTTATTAAAAATAAATAAATTTACATTCGCAATCTTTATAATATTAACAACTATATTTTATTTTATAGTATTATTGAAAGTTCAAAACCACTTGGAATTTTTTTTTTTTTTTCAAATTTATTTTTAAAATATTTAAAAAAATAAATCTACAAATTATTATAAATAATATATTAACGGTCACATTAATAATATAATTTTTTAATAATAATTATTATCTAAAATTCAAGTATAAACTAAATAGTACAAATATTTTTATATAAAAAATTATATAACAACTTTTAATTTTTTGTGTCACTTGCTTTAAAATTTTTTGAAACTTATATGAATAGACACATATTCAATGAATTTTCTACTTGATTAGAATTTAATTCAATTTTACTTCAAAATTATTTTGCTTTAAAAAATTAAAAATGGTATTAAAATTAGTAGTTTATTATATTTTCAATAAAAAAAAAAAGGATTATGCCTAAATATAAATTATATAATATTTGTGAAAACATTTATAACAAACATTTTCAGAGAAAAGTTTTATTTAATACATATTATATTATATTATACGTATAATTTATACTTAGAGTAAGAATGATGTAATCAAACTTATATTAAATTTCATTTATTATTTTCTTATTCAATTTAAAGCTAAAAATTAAGATTGAAAGAATTTGAATCACCTTAACGTTAATAAAAAGGATTAAGCAGAAGTATATAATAAGACATCTTTATTTTATTGCAACTGCAATGAATTTGATGTTTTCGAATCACATTTGAATGACATTTTAAGAATATTGTGTACATCGTTCATTTAATACCAGAATGGAGAATTAAGAAAAACTTTATTTTGTGCTGGACGCCTTTTACAGTTTGAAACTGATTTTAACTATAAATTATATGACAACTTCAAAATAGAGGTATTAATTCAGTTGGCAATTTGATATATTTTTATTTTGCTTTGTTGAACGAACAATAATGCATTAATGAATTTTTTTTTTTTACAATTGGCTCAAAAATTGTTTAATTTGAGTTAAAACATTTTGGTTTCAATATTGATTTATGCAATTTTAAAATAAATAAAACACAAAATACTACTTAAGATTTTAACTTATAATCTTATGAATCTTGTGAATTTGAGCTAACATGTCAACAATGAAAAATTAAAAAAATATATACATACATAATATTAATTTCTTTCGATCTTATATAGCCTTAAAATTTTTATTATAATTTACTTTAAAAAAAGAACTTTAAAAAATAAAACAAAAAAAAAAAATAAATAATTTAAAAAATTACAAATAAAATCTTAATAATACGCGTTTAACGAGTGAAGCTATGAGCTAAATTTACAGAGAAAAAATTTCAAAATTATATAATAAAAAAAAATATATATATATATTAAAATTGACAGCTGTCATTAAAATATTTGTATTAAAATTGTGACAGCGCTTTGCTGCGCGTTAATTAAATAAAAAAAAAAAATTATAATTTAAAATATATAAAAATAAATAAAATTATATTATATAAACAAGTAAGATTTTAATAAAACTAAATAAATAAAAAAAAAATAACAATTAATACAAATATTAATTAAAAAAAAAATAAAAATAAAATACAAAATACATTTTAAATGAGATTTGAAATTTACCTTCTTAAGGTAGAAAATTTAACTTTTAAATTAAAACAAAAAATTCAAAATGAAATTATTTTATTACTTTTGAAAAAAACAAAATAAAAAAAAAAGATTGTATTTGATATTCTTAAAGGAAAATATACTTACATATATTCAGAGTTTTTTATACAATAATTTTATTTGTTTATTTTCCCAAAACGAAATTTTTTCTTTTTTAAAACTTTATGATATAATTTGATCTTAGACCCTTTCAACTTTTAAAAATTTTGATTATTTTCAATCACCTGTCATAGCCAGAAGAATGAAATATAACGGTTATAATTGTTAACACAGTGTAATACTGAAGTTATAGAGAGATGCTAGTTAAAAGTGAATGGTTTTGTAAGTGTATATTTATATATAATTTATTGATTTTTTTTAATACTTACTTTAATCTTTCAGAACAGTTGTGCAATCTGAAAAATACTCTTTTTAATTATTTTTTTTAAATAACCTTTTTTAATAAAGTTTATTTTAGTCAACAAAGTGGAGCAAAAAAAATTAGTGCTATCTTGTGATGAAACGGAGGCAGACGTTTAAAATAATATTTTTTACGCTGAGCAAGTTTACGTATTAAAAAAAAATATTTTCAAATTTATAACTTAAAAAAAAAAAAAACTTACCAAAACAAAAATTATCTTTAATTTTTTTATTTTAAAAACTAAAATTTATTTTGCACTAAATAACATTTCCTTCTTAACGTGTTAGTGGTAGTGCTTGCTTTCAAATGATTAATTGTGTGATTTATTTTCATTCATTTTTCATTTTGACGGGCTACATTACAGCATACACAAAAAAAAAAAAAAAAAATTCGAAATAAAAATAACGTTTTGCAGCCGTGAATAAAATTCTGATTTCAGCATATCATATGCGATATTTTTGTTCATCGAAACATTTCGACCGACTTCAGCATAACCATATTTTTGTCTCCTTGTTTAGCTTTTTTCGCATCAAAAAGATAAACCAAAATTATAATATGTATGTAGGTATTTTAAGATGTGAAATAAAAATGCACATATTTTCCGGGATGTTTTTTATTTTTTGTTTTCACATATATATACAAAATATATATATATGTATCACATAAATTTAAATATTTATTAACTTTTTTATACAATATACATAATTTATATACAAATACATACATAAATTGATATAAAAAAAAAAAAAATTTTAAATTTTTTTTTTTTTCTTAAAAAATATTTTTGTCGTTTTGTTTGTAATTGTTGCTTTTTATTTAGATGCTTACAAATTAAACGAAATGTTATGGAGTATTATTATTAGGAAATATAAAAATTAAAAAAAAAAGTTTTAAATTATGAAAGAAAAATAATTTTCAAAAATAAAAAAAAATTTTTTTTTTTTGTATATATAAATTATTCTTAATTTATTTTATAATGAAATTTTCTATGACGTTAGACAAAAATTGTGAATTAAATTTTGGGCTTTTTTAAAGAATAATATTGGAAAATGGTTCACAATTTATCATTAAAAGAAATTTCTAAAGGACTGGGAAGGATTATGCTATATATTTAAATAGATACGAATTAATTTTTATTTTAAATTTTTTTTTTTGGAAAATTTTGTAAAGTTATTAATTTTATCGTTACATCAAAGGTTGCTGAATATAATTAAGTTTAAGATATGCTTAACAGATTCAATTGAATAGCTTACAAGTAATTTGATAAATAATTCCTGTATTCGGTTTTCCTATTTTTAGGTTTTAAATGTCACGCATACCTTTTTTTTTTTTGAAGTGTCTATAATAAAACTATTTTATTTCTTATTTTACCCAGTAAAAAAAAAATTTTGGAAAAATCTTAAACTAAGTTTGTAATGAGTTGATTTAGAAATATATTATTATAATGGGAAAAAAGAAGGTATATTCAGTATAGGTAATGAATTTTATGCAATTATTCGAGTTTTTTTTTTTATTATTATTTACAACATTTGCATAAGAAAATGAACTTATTTATTTGTGATTTTTTCAATTAATTTTATGTTTTTTTTTTCTTTATACAATATTCGTTTTTCTAAACAGTAAGTTTAGAAAAAAATTCTTCAATATTATTAAATCCATTATTTTATATTAAAGTAGATATTTTTTTTTCTTTTGGGTGAAAGAATATGTTTTGATATGTTATATTCATTTTGAATAATGTTAAAATTTTTTTTTTTAAATTTGAAAAAAGATTTGATTCTTATTATACTGTAAGATTTTATATATTAAAAAAAAAATAATGGATTCAATAAAGATCAAGGCAAGATTTCAAAATCAATTAATTAGAAAAACATTATACATATAGGTAAAAAGTGATACTGTTGTATTGCACCTCCCCAATAAATGTTTATTAATTAATTATTTTTAATTTAATTTTAACTAATTTTGTTTTTTTTTTTTTTGTTGTTTGTTTTAAAAGTAAAAATTTTATATATAATTATTAACCGACAAAAGGATATGGAGCAAATGGAGATGGATAATAACCAGGATATGCAGCTGCAGTTTGTTGAACTGGTATTGTTGTTGTAACAAAAGTTGTTAATACTGTTGGCACGACATTTGTTGAAAATAATGTTGTATATGCTGTTTTAGCACCAAATGTTAATTTTAATATTTTACTTTGGATTTGTGTAATAACTGTTTGTGTTACCATTGGTGCACTTGTTATATGATATTGTGGTTGTTGTTGTTGTTGGAATAATGGATTTATTTGAGTAATTGGATTATATGGTACTGGTGGTATTGGTAATGGATTTATTGTTGATGTACCATATTCTAATTCTGTTTTTGTTACTGTACCAATTGCTTTAGATATTGTACTATAACTAGTTGATTGACCATTTATAATTGGTATAACATGAGATTCATAAAGTGTTTGTAATTTAAAAACTGGTTTTGATGTTGTTATAACAGATGGTATTTGTGCTGCAGGATTTAATAATTTTAACAAAGCTAATTGTTGTAATTGTTCTGGTGTTAAATTATTTTGCAATGAATCTTTATTTTGATTTTTATGTAAATGTCTTGATGGTTTTGATCTACGTTCAAATTGTTCACCTTGACGTACATCAATTAAATCAAAATCGGCTCCAATCATACCAATATCTAATTCTGGTGGTAAACGTTTTACAGAACCTGCATCTTCATCATTTTCGTTATCATCACCAAAATCTAATTCTAAATTAATTTCAGAACCAGCTTCTTCAAGTTTTCCATTAAAATCTTTATATCTATGATAAACTTCTAGCGGCGCTAGAGTTTTTGTAGCTGTTGTTAATCGTGTTATATGATAAGTTTGCACTAGGGTTATTGTTGAAGTTTTAGTGTCATTTGTAACAACTGGTAATATTTGTGTTCTAAAGATTTCTTGAGTTGTACTAAATGTTTCAATTGTCGTCTCTAACGCTGGAGTTTCTTCATCATTGGATAAATGTAAAGGAGATAAAGTGATAATACTTGATTCAAGTAAACTTTGATCTAAATATCGATTCGATGATGTTAAAATATTTTCCATTAATGGTTCTGTTAAAGTAGTAGTTGCTGTCGGTTCAGGATCTAAAGTTTTTTCCATTGTGGAAGTAACCGTTATATATCTTGTGTTTTTGACAGTGCCAACCTAAAGAATATATATTTTATAAAGTGCTTGTAAAATATTTAAAAAGGATTAAATTTATAAATACCTGGAATGTAAATGGTGTTTTAATTGTTGCTATTTCATAATAAGTATCCTTAAAATTAGCTGGAGTTGATATTTCAACATTTAAAGTTTCAATTGGTAATTTCTTTTCTTTTTTTCCATCGCTTTTTTCATTTCTATTATCTAAATCGTTTAATACACCGCTGTTGATTGAACCAGATGAATCCAAATCAGTGTCATCATTTCTTGTATTAGCATTTCCTATTGGGATATCATTCGAAAGAACTTCTGGATTATTATTATCTGCTGGATCATCTAAATTTGATTTTCTAATTGTAACTCTTGGTTTTGGTGATGTTTTATATTGCCATCTACCGGGTGACCTGTTTAATTTAAATTTGTATAAACTTGTTGATTCTTGTTGGGATGGTTCAACAGCAGATGCTTGAATTCTCGGTTTAAAAACCCGTCTGGAATAAGGATTTTCAGCTGGTACAATTGAAGCTCCTGAGGCTGCTACTATTGTAGATGGTGATTTATTAGAATGTCGAGTTGTTTTATTTCGACGATTACTTTTACGATATGAGAAAATTTTCTGTTAATTTTTATGCTCCTGAAAAACAGAAATTACAAAACTACTTACTTTTTTGATTTATGCCGATTACGTCCAGGTTTTGAAGAGGTAGATGGAGATGGTGGAGAAGCATTTACTGTAGCAACGCTTTCATGTTCGTCTCGTGCTGGTTTTCTAGGACGGGATTTAAAATTACCTGTTGATCCTGGACGTCTTTGAGTATTACGTGAATTCGAATTATCATCATAATCTGGTTGTGATGTTGTTTCCGCACGATATTTAATTGGTGGAGGAGGTGCTGGTGCTGCAGTTTTCAATATTCTCAATGTTGGAGTAGTTGATATTTTTGGTGGTGGTGATTTTTTAAAAACTTTTGAAGAACTCTGTAATACTTGAGCATATTTACCAGAAATATATGTACCTATTACACTTGTCTCATGAACAGTTGTAGCACCATCTTTAACAATTGTACCACCTAATTTTGTAACTAAGCCGGTAGGATGAATTGCATCTTTTGATTGACTTTGTTGACGTTTTTTATCATGGTGATGATGATGATCTTTAACTCTTTGTGATGGCTTCAAATTTGTTACTTTATATGTTTCTTCAGCATATTCTGATGGTTCTCTTGATAGAAAATCATATTCTGGTTCAATTAGATCATTAGAAACAGCAATTGCAGGATTGTTATCAGCTTCAACTAAAACATTACTTTCAATTTGTGTATGTATTTCAATTTTTGGAGTAGATTGAGGTAGAATTGGTTTTTTAGTTTCTTGGACAACAACAACTTGAACTTTTGATGATAGTTTCTTTTTATCAGGTATTACTGGTTTTTGTGGTTTTTGTTCTTTTTTCTTTTCTGAAATTGATTCAACTGATTGTACCACTGTTGATACCACATGTTTTGGTTTATTTTCTTGTGTAACAACTGTAATAGTTTTTGATGGTTTTATTTCAGAAATTTTATTTTCACTATTGGTTGCTTCCGTTCTAACTACAATACTTTTTTGTGTAGTTGGTGGTGGCGCTGGTGTAGCTTTAAATAATTTTTTTTTTTTTATTAAAAATCTTGATTTTATTTATTTTTGTTAATAAATATATTTGTAATTAATAAAAGATTTTAACTTACTTTCAGGTGCAGAACTTTGTGGTGAAAATACCATTACTGTATTACCGATTGTTGTTGTAAAATCCAAAAATCCATATACAGTTTGTGTTGTATATTGTTGCCCCCATGTCGCTGAAAATAAATCATTTTTTTGTTTTTTAAGATTTATTAAATTGATCAGAACTTTTATTTATAGTTAATGATAAATTTAAACTTACCGTTTAAAGTTTGTATAAGTAGAAAAGAAATAAAAAAATATTTTTTCATTATGATTTAGTATATTTTGTTTATTATAAATTCTTTTTCTATAATGATATTGAATTAAAATTATTTCAGCATCATCAAGTCGTTTTCTGGAATCAAAGGAAAAAAAAAAAAAAGAATAGTAATTAATAATTTTATAATATTTTCAAAACATATAATAAATATTATCTATAATTTAATTCATAATTAATGTTTATTTTGAATAATGGTTTCATTTTTGAAATATTTTAGGTTTGTATATGTTAAATATTTTAATGTAAAATTAATTAAGTTTTTTTTTTTTTATTATTCACATAATTATTTCTAATACAAAATTAGAAATGTTAATTTTTTAGTAATTCCTTAAATGTTCTGCACTATTTATTACAAATTTTTTTTTTTTTAAATAATATTTCATCATTAAAAGAGTTATATATACTTATTAATATAAATATATATAATCAATTTTAGTTTCAATATCGACAACGATGACGATTAAATAAAATAAAAGAAAATATGTAGAGCAATAAAAAATGAATTTTGTTGAAATGTTGTTGAAATAAGTTTTCCATATCAGTAGATACATATATAAATACAATCAAATTTATTTATTATTTATTTAAATAATGTTAAATTAACCTTTAAAAGCTAATTTTAAAATCAAAACAAAATTA
This sequence comes from Poecilobothrus nobilitatus, assembly GCA_947095535.1. Taxonomy (NCBI): domain Eukaryota; kingdom Metazoa; phylum Arthropoda; class Insecta; order Diptera; family Dolichopodidae; genus Poecilobothrus; species Poecilobothrus nobilitatus. The sequence goes on from OX352773.1 coordinate 164,180,878, forward strand.
AAAAATTTTTAAATAAATTTAATTTATAATAAAAACAATACTATGGTATATAGTTTTGGAATATGAGGTTATTGTACTTTTTTTATTAAATAAATTTGGATTGAAATTTTTGTTCCGGTTTGTAAAATTATGGTAATATTATAGGAATTTCCTCTTTAAAAAATTATAATAAAAAATAATAATAATTAATAAAGTTAATAATAGTTGTAATAAACTGACTGGTATAAGATGGTTTTAATTAATCTTATTGATATAATTCAAATTGATTTGGCAATATAGAATTTGAACTGTTAATTTTACTTCGTTTAAAAAAGAATTATTTATAGATTTCGTTCGTCGTCACATCACATTAACCTCTGCCATCAAATTTTTTTATTTCTTTTGATCTCTTTTACATAATTTCATCATAACTAAATAACTAAGAGTTTCCCTGTACGATACTTTTACACTATTCATTTTATTACATTAATATTTCATTTAATTTTATGATTTTCATATGCTTCTAATTCTTGTAGAATTATTTTTTCCATTTTTTTTTTTTTGAGGTTTCATTCTATTAATTTCTGAATTTTATTATACTGGAAGGTGTTATATAATACTGCACGTTGTAAACCACTGATGGTCCTGACTCTGTCTTTGTAGTAAATAATAATAATATCCTGCATTCGATAATGTCATTTGCACTGCAACCATCAAAAATTCAACTGTCATCGAAATTTCGGTTATTCAATTGACAAACGTCCTTCTTTCGGTTATGCAAAAATAGTCGAAATTTCAGTCAAATTTATGCATATAAAACAGGGTAAAAATTTATAATTATAGTTGTTGATTTTAGTATGAACAGTACAAAAGAAAAAATATAAATATATTTTTGTTGAATTGGATTCTGATTCTGAAAAAGAAGTGTAGTAGCTAGTATTTTTGCTTGTGAAATTTTAATTTAATTTTAAAATTTGAAACATAAAAAAGTAATTGAAATAAAATATAAGTAATTGTTATGTTTTTAAATTAAATGGTCTTCCTTATCCTTATCCTTATCATATATTTATATATATGTATATAATTCTATATATATAATTCTCAAAAAATAGAAACATGTATATTAATATTCTATCTAAATTTTTTATTTTTCCTTACTTATAATTTCAGAACAACCAAAAATATAAAAATTATAGTAAAGCACACTAAATAAAAAAATTTTGTCTTTGTTCCGTATACTGTAGCTTTACGTCGTATCAAAAAATTTGCAAAAGTTGACAGTTCCTTAGTTGAATCAAAATCGAATCAAAAATTATTTGATTGATCGTCATAATGAATATTAATACCAATAATAATAGTTGCTACAGTGATAGTGGGATTGCCTTCAATTACTACCTCACGCAGGAACGACTTATATACTACTGCATGTTCTAACTGTTAATAGTTATTGTCACCATTAGGTAAATAGTAATAATAATAGGCGGATTCATTGTTCCCTTACAGTCCCATTCCTATTTCAATGTTTTTGCATCCCGTTGTCCTATATCCTTTCCTTTCCCTTCTCCCTAGCCAATATACTGCTTTATCAGGTAGGCGTTTAAACTATTATATTGGCTAAAAATAGGAAAAAGAAAAATTAAAATTTTATTACGAAAAAATTTTTTTCCTAACTATTCTGAACTAAATTCTATCAATTCTAAGATTGATTTAATAAAAGTCTTATTTTCATAAAATATGCCTAAACAAAATTTTACTTTTAATTGGTTTTCATTGCAAATTTTGATATTTTATTGATTGTTACATTCTATAAATTTTATGAATCTGAAAGTCAACTTTTCGTATTTTAACTTTTTTTTTTTTAAATACACCTAATTAATTTAATTAATTTATTGTTTCCTTAATATAAAATATAATATATTCATATTATCTGCTTAGATTACTAAAATTTTACATAGTTTGTCTAATAAGTGTCTTTTCAACTGTGATGCTTTAAATTATGCTTTTTGGCGAAGTTGAAAGCTAAGATATTTGCCTTTTCAATACTAGTAGCAAAAGTATCTTTATTAACTTTTAAGCAATTGATATTATGATTTTTATTTTTTGTTATTTTAGCTATTTTCAAAAAAGGTTTTAGAACGCTTTTTGAATTTTCTGAGAGTTCCATTGTTTCATTTTTGATTTCAAAATTCTATTGTTTAAGAAGAAAATCAAATTATCTATATCTGTGTATTATAGATAAGAGTTGCATAATTTTGGGAATTTTTGTTCAATTCGATTTTAATGTAATTTTGGAACACATTCCACTTAGCTTTATGATAAACTAAGTAAAAGTGTTTTACTTGTTTGAAAACTATTGCAAAATAATTTAAGAGTTATACTGGAAGATGATCTGATGAAAGGTGAATTTTAGTAACAGATTTAACAAATATATACTTAAAGTTTCTATCAAATTTTTATTTAATTTATAAATTAGATACATATGCTTAAATTTAGAAATCATTTAAATGTTATACATATAATATATTATAATTATTAATGATTATTATTTAAATTTTAGTAAAATTAAATTTTGTCTATTTATGTTATATAATCTATACGGTATAACTAATAAAAATGATAATATGTAGTATGATTTAAAAGATTTTGTTAAATATTTTAATAATTGCTACTTCATAACTTATATGGAAACTTTATATACAGATATTCGTACATGATATATTTTATCGTGTTAATCTATTTTAGTTTGTATTAAAAAAAAAGTTTATAATTAATCTTAAATCTTTTATAGTTTATTTTTAAAATTGATTTATTGTATAGGTACATAATATATTTCGTTTTTTAGTTTACACATAAAAATTTAACTTATAGTTTAAAAATATTTTAACAATTTTTATTTTTTAAAATGTACTTAATATATTGTAGACATTTACCTTGAAAATACTTAGAGGTTATAATATATAATGGATGGAAAATAAATTTAAAATGAAAGAGCACGCATTCATGCTGGTTTGTATTTTTTTTTTTTTAAAAACATTCATATATCTTTAGAAAAGATACAAAAAAAAAAAAAGAAAGAGACATGTTTTTATTATGGTACGACAACTAAAATAAAACTTGAAAGAAGGAAAAAAAATCGAATTTTTTTGTTTAACAAGTATATAATATTAATAATAAAAAATAAAATCCTCCAAACAATAACAGTTCAAAACTTTATTATGATTAACAATAAATATAACAAGGTAGAATGTAAACCAACGGTTTTTAAAAGCGCACATTTCCAAAACTCAATACAAACTGTTTAGAAGTGTGACTTACACAAAAATTTGAAAATTTCATGTAATAAGAAAAAACTTGAAAATAGGACATTTTTGAGATTTTGAGGGGCCGTAAGTCCGGAATCCTATATAACTAAGAAAAGCTGTTAACACACGTAAAAATATATTATTGAAGCTTTAATTTTTATGTCTTGCCGAAGAAAAGTTTTTACAGGTGCCTAAGTTACAGGTGTCTAAAAATAGCAAATTTTCAATTTTTGAGGCGTAATAACTCTTAAAGAGGGGGCGTTACCAAAAAATTTTCTGAGGAAACTTATACTAATTCTAAGAGTTCTTTCTTGTCTCAAAATTTCAGATTCGTATCTAAAGGGGTGCCGGAGTTATGAAAAAAGAAATTTCATGCAAAATGTGGTTTTCACATAACGGTAAATTTAAATCGTAAATTACAAAATATTACATAATTTTGATATTGTTTTATATAGATAATAAAATTTTCGATCTTCTACCGGTTTTAGATTGCAAAACTATTACGCAGAGCCCGAGATATATACATCTGAAAATGGGGCTTTTTTACAATTTTGAAGAGCTGCAACTTTGGAACCCTTTACAATTAAAATAAACCTTTCACACACATAAAAATATATTATTGTAGCTTTAATTTTTACATCTTGCAGAAATAAAATGTGTGCAGGTTCCTAAGTTACAGGTGTTTAAAAATAGCAAATTTTCAATTTTTAAGCCCTAATAGCTCATAAACAGGGGGTGGTCCGAAAAAATTTTCTGAGCAAACTTATACTAATTCTAAAAGTTCTTTCTTGCCTCAAAATTTCAAGCTTGTATCTAGAAGCGTGCCGGAGTTATGAAAGTAGAAAAATCATGCAAAATTTGGTTTTCACATAACGGTAAATTTAAATACTAAATTAAAAAAAATTGTATAATTTTGATATTAATTTACAAAGATAAAAGAAATACGTGTCGAATGACGTTTTCAGATTGAAAAAATCTTAAGCAGAACATAAGATATATGCATTTAAAAATAGGGCTTTTTCAAAGTTTGAGGGGTTGTAGCTCCGTAATGGGGGGGGCTACATGAAAAAGTTGTTCCACAAAATTATTTTTTTATGAGACCTACCTATGGTTAAAATTTTTTTTCTCTATCTTTAACGGTGTAGAAGTTTTGTAAACAGACGGACGGACGGACGGACAGAGTGAAACTAATAAGCACATTTTTTCAAAATTTTTTTGGAAATGTGCTCAAATATATATATGTACACGTTGTTATTTACAAAAAAAAAAAAAAAAGAAAAAAAATATTAATCGAAAGGAATTTAATTTAAATACCTAAGACTGAATTCAAAGAAAAAAAAGACAATTTATATTCGAAAAAAAACACAATAATATGTCTTTTGTATACATATAAGTATTACAAAATGAAATACCCCTTAAAATATTAAGGAGGATCCATAATAAAAGGTGTATAATTTTGAAAATTTCAAAAGCAAGTGCAATTTTGAATAACGTATTACTGATATTCAACTAAAATATTAATGTATAATATTCAATTCAAGAAGTTTTACTCGAATTTTGTAAATTATACTTCAACTGGTATAATATTAGAAATTTCTATTATATTGTATTTTATTTTATCTTTATATTCGAAAATACCAATGCAATAAAAAAAAAAAAATGAAGGACTTTTAACTTTATACTTTCGGATATAAAAAAAAAATATTATGATTATTTGACTGGAAATTAAACTTTCTATATAATTTATAATAATCTTATTTGGCTAAAAATTGAATAAGAAACCTGTTTAAAAATCAAATTTAAATATATTTAGATGTATATATTATACCAGAGTTTTTAAAACTTTTTCTCAAAATAATTATAATGTACATATTTTTTATTTGAATATACTCATTTTGCCTTATATTATCTTGAAACAATATAATGTTTAAATTTTCGATTAAATTGTATTGTTTATATACATAGTATTGTATATTGTTTATATACATAGTTTATATACATATATACTGAGTAGTATTGTTTTAAAACTTAAAGAAATTTGTTGTTTTAATTGAAGGCACAATGGTTTATACACGCCACTACTATTCCTAACCTACTATTTCAGGGTGAAGTTTTGCAGCATTCAACAGATTTAAACATGCTGGGTATCGAGTTAAACAAAAAATTGACTTGGTCAAATCACAGTTTTGGTATAGCTAAAGATGCAGTTAAATATATGTGTACGATTTATTTAAGTTTAAGAAGAACATTAACATCTTTCTTCAAAATATCTTTCTAAATTTTCCTACCTATCCCTCATTATCCCAAAAATTTCCCAATTCCAATTTTCCCAATCATCCTTCCCACATTCCTATCCCCAAAACCAAGCTGTACATTTGTACTAAAGGTTCCATCCTAATGTTTGATTTTAAAAGAGGGGTGGTTTTGGTTAAAGTCCAACACTACCCTGAGGAACCAAGGGCAGTTCCTCTTGGTGACTTTCGAGTTTTCCACCAACCCTCGTAAAAAGAGAAAGGAAAAAAACCTAGATATTTACTCGAATATAAACTATGAAAAATCATTTATATTTCAACTAATTACATAATAAAATTTATTTATTAAAATTATTTAGAGTTGTAGTCCCTCACAATAAAATAAATTTTAAATAATGGCTTTGGGTTGTATTTCAAAAAACAACATTTAAATGGCTTACCTACACTTATAAATTTTCAATTCCGATTAAATTGATAATTTTCCCCAAACCTATAGATATTTCTTACCATTTGGGGAATATTCAATCTAATCACTTTAAAATCCCTGATTTATTCAATAATTTTATATTTAACCGCATTAAAATTTTTTTTTGACTTTTTTTTTAACAAGTTTTAGTTTGAGTAAATATTTTTAACTCCTTCTTAAATTTATTTCCTAATTCCTATATTACATGAAAATAAGTAAATGGAAAAGATAGTTCGAGTATCATTTTCGAATCTACAAAAACTCATCTCATCTATAATAGAAAAGGAAATTATCAATTTTTTTTTGTAGTAATTTTTAATGGGGAAAATTTTAATGGAGAACTTGCTTTGAGGGTATTGTACTGTAATAATTAAATATTGTTTACATATATAAACGTTTTTACTTTTTTTTTCCTGTATCTCTGTATTTATCACCATCATGTTAATGATGTGATATTTATTTTTTGACTTAAGTTTTTCTTCAGTTTTACAAGTCATGTAGAGATAAAATAATAAAAATAATGAAATTTTTCATCAACATTTTAGATAATAATCAAATAATAGATTTTTAATATGATTTTGATACTTTCTAAAATTTTTCTTAAAAATTATTGCATACATCATTCAAACTGAAGAAAACGATTTAAACATATACTTAATGGAGTAACTTAAAGAAATATGGTATTCGATAAATATATAAGAACATTAAATGTACTTGGAAGAAGTTCGTGTTTATTTTATTGAATTTTTGTTTTATTAATTTATAAACATCTAAAGTTCAAACAACAAACTTCTAGTTTTTCTTATGATAAAAAAAAAAGAGACGTTTTGTTTGTGTTAAGTTTTATTATTAAACTACCAATAATTCATTTTTAAAGCTCCAACGTTTGATCGCCAATTTGACCAGATTTCTAGAAAAACCAGACCAGATTTTTCAAAAGATAACAAAGTTTACAATTAAGTAAATTAAGCAAGGACAGTAATTGCAACCAACTTGAACAATTATTGTAGAACAGATCTCATTTATCATACAGTATACTTGCCCGGTATTTCGTCATAAATGAAAAAAGTAAAATAAATCCTATGGTTTCTTTCATTATACTTTTAATTCTACTTTAAGATGCTAATTTATAATTTTATTATTGCTTTATTTAAAATCAATATGCCGTTTAAATTTTCATTAAATATATGTGTACCTATACATATAATATGTATATAGTTTTATTTAATAATTTAGTTGCGAATTTGGGAAAATTCATATCAGTAAAGTGCGTAATGCCAACCTCAAAGTAATCATTTCATATTTTAACTTTAATTTTTGTAAAATGCAAATTTATGAATAATGAATATGCACAAGTTTAAAGTATAGATTGTATTTAACTATACGTTTTTAACTCTAATTAAGTTTTAACTATTTTAAATACACCATATTAAAAATAACAGTCACTGATGTCTAATTTTAATATATTTTTTTAAAAATAATTAAAAATCTATTCAAATGTCATAATAAATTTTTATTTTTAAAAATAATTTTTAAGCTTTTAATTTTATTTTTTTTTTTGAAGACAGATTGAGATTTCTGCCCTAAATAATATGGTAATTGATGCTTTAAGACTTTTAATATCTATTCCGAAGTAGTTGGTACTATAAGTGTAATATATTGTACGCCTAAGGTATATATACGAATTTCCAAAGAATATCTTAAAGTTTTGAATAATGCTGTGGACACAAATTATATAATTTTATTTTTTACTTCTCTATTAAAAAGTATATATGATCTTCACCCATAACTTGAATGAAAGGCATTCAAAAAGAAAAAAAAATCGTTAGCATATATAAGTTTTCAAGTGTTCAATAATGTTGTAACATAAATTATTTAATTTTTGTTTTTTTACTTTTGTAACAATACGTGTCTTGAATTTTAAATGAAGAACGTTTTTATTTATTTTTTTTTTTTGAAATTTTGATTTTAAAATATTTTAATGAATTTTAAATTAATTCTAACCTAAATGGCATAATCATAATTATACTGAAATTTATTGAAATTTTTAAGGTTTTCTCTTACAAATTATGTAATACATATGTATGATGTATGTAAATTTATAGTATATGTTTAAGTTGGAAATATGATTGTAAAAGTACATGCGTTTGATATATAAAAAAAAAATTTAGGATCATAAATTATATTTTTAGAGCAAAAAAAAACTTTATTAAAATTTTCATTTCCTTATTTAGTTATCATAAAGGGAAAAATTGAATAGAAAGAATAGTGAAAATTAACGAAAAAAGCAAAAACAAGTCATATTAGTGATGTTTTTATTATATAGATAAAAAGAAAAACAAAAGTGTAAAATTTCATGATTTTGTTTTACTTATTTATTTATATTATTAATATTATACATATCACATAATGTAATGAAATATTACTAAACAATCGGCTATACTAAGGCCATTATAGATTGAATATACTAATATTAATTTATATACAGTAATATAATTTATTTTGATTATATTACTTATATACATATTTATATTATATTTGATAGCAAGGGCGAATTGTTTCAAAATAAAAATAATAAGCAACCTTAGGAGGAAATTAACCTGCACTCCCCCGATTAATAATCCACATGCTTAATCATTCGGCAAAAGTGTTTATTTTTATTCCTTTTTTTTTGAATAAACTTTTTATTTATACATTTTAATTACACTCTTAAATTTAGCTTAGGAGAAAGTTTAGAAAAACAGCATTTATTCTTTATTGTACTAACATTTAAATTAATTTGTAATTTTTATGTTGTTTTTTTTTCAAAAAATATTTATTGATTAAGTTTTTTTTCAAAATATTTATATTATATAATATTATTATTTTTTTTTTATTGCAAAAATGTTGGTTTTAAAAATCAATATTTTATCTTTACTTTTAATTTTTTATTTATTTATTTATATTAATACATATTACAATACATAAACGTAATGCAATATTGTTGAAACATCGGCTACTAAGGCCATTATAGGTTTTTATACTATTATTAAATTATATACTAATACTAATATTATTTATTTTGTTTATATTATATACTATATATTTACATTATATTTGGTCGTAAGGGGGGTATGTAAAGAAAAAAACACTTACGACCTGTGCAGGGATCGAAGGCACACTCCTTCGGTTAATACGCCACACGCGTATCCACTACCCATTAGGCTACCGAAGCCCCTTTACTTTTAAAGTGTTGATTAAATACTAATTTATAATATTGTAAAATTGCATATTTATAGGAGAATTTTTCCTTTTTATATCGTGGATAAAACAGATAAGGTTGACTGATGCAGGAACGTGTTCTTAAAAAAAGTAATTTTTATTTTAAATTTTAACATGAACCTTTTTTATTGGCAATTTTTTGTTAAAGATGTTCACAACATTTCTTATTTAAATAGTGTAGAAGTGCACCAACAAATTAAATAGTATTGTCCTGTCAAAGAAAGAGTCAAAGAGAGATAAAATACCTTATTGCACAAATTAATAAAACTTGTTATTCGCATCCCTCCAATACATCATTCTAAACTACCATGCAAAAAGTAAATAAATTTATAAGCTGCACTTAGGACACCATTAATATTTTCTATATTCTTTTTATTCATTTTGTTTTTCATTTATAAATGTCAATTGTTATTATTTTGTTATTGAGCTGTAAAGTAAGCCAGTATGAAAAACTAAATGAGTTCACGACATCGCAATTTTTTTTTTGCTGTTTTAAATAATCTTCTGAACATTTTATGATGTATGATGTATGATGCACATAATATAATATGTATGCTTAAAGTAAGTGATATATATATTTTTTTTTTATATAAAAGTCGTAATTTTCAAGTCACTTCTTTTCAAAAAAAAAAAAAAAACTTTTATTTTTTTATTTTTGTATTTTTATAACCAATAAAAAATATTACATCATTGATTTTTTTTCATTAATGTTATAATAATGCCCAAACATTTCATTTGCTATCGTAATTTTAAAGGAATGTTTTGTTTTTCATTATTTCCAGAAAGAAAAATATTATAAAATGACTGTAAGTTTTGGGGAATTTTTTGTACTGATTCACTCTTGTCATTATTGTTAACATTTTTTTTTTTTTTTGGCCAATTGAAATAAAAATTTTTAGATGCTTCAAAAAATAAGCTATACCATTTACAGATGTAAAGTAGTTTTTGAAAAGATACATATATGAAAATCTAAAATGATAAAAATTAAATGAAGAAGATTCAATAATAATATAACAATTTGTATTTTCGTTTTTTTTTTTGTTTCAGGAAATGATGAACCGTTGTGTCTTTTTTAAAAATTTTTCATTCAATTGTTTTTTTTTTGTATTTTTCTCTGACTATTAAAAATTTTATGAATTACGTAAAATGGAAGATATAAAAAAAAACTAATTATAATATTAAAATTATGATGATGTGTTGTGTTCGACAGTTAATAGTCAGTTGATAGTAATCTATCATTTAATGGTAAAACTTAATAACTGACATTTTATCAGTTTTATGGCAAAAAATGTCTTTGTTGTGAATAAAAATTAAAACGTAATTATAAGACATCAGGTTGTTAAACTGTTCAAACTATAGTTAGTGTTCAATAATATCTATAGGTATATTATATATATATTTTGGTGCAGTGACAGAACGATTAATTCTTTTTCGAAATGGACTTAAAGCCCATGAGGGTTAATTCCAAAAGTTTTGCAATTAAAACCCGCGGGATTTTTTTCCTCGAGCGTACTGTCACTGCACCATATATTTGTGAAAAAAATTACCAGTTAAATTTATATGGTTATTATAACCTATTTTTAATAATAAAAAACTAATGAAGAACAGATTTTGATTTTTTTTTTATATTTACCTTAACTGTTAATAAAACTGTACTTAGAAAGTTTTATTTTTAGACTAACAACATATCAATTATGATGTTTGTCATCAGTGATTGGTCATCATTTTTTGATAAAATAAAAAAGGAAATAAATGATCTTTGCTAATTACAACTTATTTTAACTGTCAAATTAAAAATAGATAAAATACATATACATATATATAAAAATAAAACATGACAGATAATAAAAATAAAAATGTAACATGATTTTAATATTTTATATCTACAATAAGACTTTAAACATTTGACATAACGATTTTAAAGAATTTAATTATATGATAAAGGAAAAAAAAATGTTTGTGATTTTGAAATTAAACAAATCAATATAATATTTGGCAGTTTAGATTTTTTGTTTTGTCTTTTGATTACGATAAATTGATGTTCGATGAAGGTGATCAAGATATTAATTAAATAAAATGAAATAATAATAATAACAATTAAATATTATATGAAATTAATTTAATATTTTAATAATAATTTGTATTTTATTTTGATATGTTAGAGTTGTTAAACATTTTTTAAATGAATGATGATTTGACCAGGAAGAATACATAGTCAATTAATATGAAACCAATTTTAACACATCAGTTATTGTCAAGGTAATGTTAATCATTAAATTTTTCAAATTTAGTAAATTGAAGGGATTAGGACTTTAATTAGTAACATTTTTCAATATATATACTTGTAACTATATTAGATATATGTATTAGTAGAATGTAATCATGAATATTTATATTTTATGAATTTATATTGTTACTTGTCAAATTGTATTTGATTCTTGTAAAAAATGACTTCAATTTAAATTTTTATGATGTTGATTTATTTTGCTTTAAATTTAATTTTTTCTTTTTCAAATTTTTATTTTAAAAAACAATCACTGTCGTACTCTGAGCTGTATTATTTGTTAAAATCGAAAAAAGTGACATTCCCATACAAATTTATCTGGAACACTTTAACCAAATTTAACATTATATTTAACGCAAATTATAAATAATACCGTTATACATAGTAAGATTAAATTAAAAAAATTATCTAGGATTATATAAACTCAATTAGTAATTATAGATACCTATCTATATTTTTACATAGTTGCTAAATATTAATGGGTCTGCATAGTTAATGAAAGCAAAATTTGATTTAAAAGTGTTTTAAAACTATAAAAGTGTTTAAAAAAGATTGTCTTTAAAAAAAAACAAAATAATTGAAATCAGTTTTATGTTTCATCTTATTTTTTTTTAAGTAGAGTTAAAGTGAAATTATAATTAAGATTTGAAAAAAAAGCACTATAATTTATCTCTAGATATAAATCTATAAAGTTTAAAAACAAAATCGAAAGGTAGGTATTACAGCATATTACATTTAGTTTGAACGAAGAATGTAATACTGCTCATTATATTATATAATACTTTTATAAAATATTCTAAACAAAGAAGTGTATTCTGCACTGTTTAAATTCACTCATATTTTACTTTTTTGACTTTTTTAAGTTTGTGTCAAGAAAATGATTTGATTATAACCATTATTTGAATTTTGCATATATATTTACATTTATGGATGAAATAAATTGTCACACAGTCTCTAAGCATGAAATAATCTTTTACTTATGGCCTATATATATGTACGATCTATAATATATTTTAATACTATGGCCTATATGGCCTAGCCAATATAGCAATTTGTTTTTGGGACATAAAAAAGAATTATTTTTTTAGATTCGAATCAAAATTCCTTAAGTGTTTACAGTGTATTTTAAACGCTCTTATCCACTAGACTACCGAGGTCACTTACAGTACTATATATGACTTACTTTTAGTAGGCCATATAGTACTGTAGAAAAGATACGTTTATAAGTATTTTACTTTTTGTATATATTTTTATAAAATATATATTTATTTGTATTTGTAAAATTTTTTTTTTATAAATTGTTATTAATTTTTTTATAAGGAGCCAAACGGGTCAAGGTTTATTTGCGTCCAAAAATGGTTTTAAAAAAATGTTATACAAATTTATAAAAGGTAAACAGAAAAAATTTTAAAATATACTTGTACTACATTTACAATTAAATACATAATTAGAGAAAATTTAATTTTTCATAATTTTCTTAACATTTTTTTTAACGCCTATTACAGACAAATATTTTCCCACATTAATTGACATAATATGCGGTGTGTTTCACAATTATTTCAATTACTATTGTAATATTTAGTTTTTTTTTTTTCATTACAATGTAAATATAAGTTAAATAATTAAAATTACATTTTAATAAAACATTAAATTTATTTTTTTTTTATTGTAAATAATTAATAATTGAATACAATTTTTTCATGTTTTAAATTAAAACTAAAAAAAAAAAAAAATATTCGAGTTATCTGGTAAATTGTACAATTTCTAAAATACTGTGTGTAGATAATATGTTATTATATTTATTTTATTTTTTACTTCCCATATATTTTATTGGTAATTAATTATATATATATTATGTAATTAAGAGTATAGCTTATAACTGTGGTAAACACCTACAGGTAGGTAGGTAAGTTAATTAATTGAAGGTAACTTATTTGGTGAATTAATCAATTTAATGAACCACAAGTGTGTAAAAAGTGTTGATTTAATGTTTTTTTTCTTTTTTTTTTTTTTTTACTTTTGAACAATAATAATATAAAATATTTGGGGTAATTTTAATCAATGTCATGAAACAAAAAAAAAAAAAAATATAGGAATGAATTGCTTTAATTTTGTAAGGTGTTGCAATAAATAGTACTTAATATTATTGGGAAATTATAATATAATATTGTTTGCACAATTTAGCTTTTTTATTAAATTTCAATTTAATTTTTTTTTATTTTTGTAACTTCTTAATTAAGTACACTTTTGTTATTATGTTGTATAGTATATTACCAAATTGAATTCAGATTGAAATAATCGAAAATTTATACTTTTAGGGGTGTAATTATTTTTGTAAATTTATTTCAGTGAAAAAAAAAAAAAACTTTACAAATACTGACAAGTGACAATCAATAAAAATATTAAAATACTTATATACCTAATAACTAAAAATTATTTCATATTTTGGGTTGTATTGTTAGATATAATTAAATTGAAATAAATTTGTGAATGTTTTCTTTTTTTTTTATAAAGGATTTCTTTTAAAATTGACTTTTTTATGTTCTTGTTTAAATATATACTTTTATGAAATCATATTTAATAATCAATTCAAAAAAAATCGTTTTATTATATTTTGAAAAGAAAGTTAAATTTTGTGCATTTGAAAAAGAATATTCATTATCGCACTTGATATATTTATTATTTTTGAAAACGTTTACAAGAAATATGTTATGAATATGACAATAAAAGCAATATTCGTTAACATAAGAATTGATATATATATATATATATTTATTATGTTATTATACTGCATATTATACTATATAATAAATTCCTATGTAGAATTATAGGTGACCTTGAAAGTTGTTTCATTCTAAAACCTGTAAATTTATAATTTATTTTTAAAGACCTATAAACCTTATTAAATTATTATTAAAACTTTACTTAATATCCTTAATCCTCTTTAATCCTGTAATTTAATTTAGATCATAAATTTTTATATTTATATCTTATTTTTCAATATAGTAATCAAGATCTATAGTTATATTATAATCGTATTCTTATTTGGAATTTTTTATATGTACACGGAGTATAAGTAAAAGTATTAAAATCTTGAAAATCTTGAAAATCTTTGACAATTAAAAATTTTTACGTTTTGTACTAATTCTTCTTCAAAATGTTACTTTAAAATAATTATGTCTGCTTATTTTAAAATAAATAAACAAAATTATACACCCAAAACCGCTGCTATAGTTATTTAAGATATTTTTATTATTTCTGTTAAATTTTGGGTTGAGATCACCATTTTTAAATAAAATAGAAAAATAATAAAAATAACATTTAAAAAATAAGTCATTACAATAAGCCGTTTTGCGTTGCAATAATGCGTTTTATAGTTGTAAAATGTAAAAAGTCTTCGAATATTTTATATACTTGTATATTAAATTTTACTTTTAAAGTAAAATCACTCAAAAATTTTTATTAATGCGATCACTGAATTTGGTAGGTCACACCCAATGGAGTAGTAGTTAAAATGCAAATCTTTCAAATGGTAGGTTCTCAATTTAGATCTTGGTCAAGTCATTTTAGTAATTTATTTCGTAATAGTTTAAGAATTCTGCCTATTATTGAAAACTGCATTTTAGTTACGTATCGAAAAGACTTGACGCGCTTTCGATTCCATCGAATGGTGAATATATGTATTATTGAAAACGTCATAAAAGTCATAATAAAACATATTAAAGTAATTGGTAAAATTTATCTGTCAACATTTTTTTTTTTGTTAAGTGTTTGTCAATTACAATAAAATTATTAAAGAATAAAATCTCGTAAAATATTTAAAAAACGGATTCTATTGCTTTATAAATAGAAATTAGGAAAAATAATACAAAAAGAAATGTAAAGAATATTGTAAAGGAATATTTTTTGAGTTGACTGATTGACTGTAGAGTAAGTAAAAATTTTTAAAATTTATTTCATAAAAGTAAATAAAGATGCGTTTCAATACGTTTTGAAAGAATTGAAGAGTAAATTACCAGTTACCACCAACCAGTAGATTATCCGTAATTAACTTAAACTATACTACTAAAACTAAATTGACTACTTGCTTACGTTTTTTTGCTGTTTTATTTTCACTTAAATTAAAACAAACAGGTATTCGATATTTCTAAATAAATAATATAAATAAGAATATAAAACAAAAATAAATAAATATTAATTCAAAAATAAATGGCGGTAAAATAATGGCGGATATGAAATATAATAATTTGTATAACATACGTTTCATAACAACCAAAAATTTTCTGTTTTGCTTTTGGAACGCGAGTTTTCAATAATACAAGTTTCACCAAATTGAATGAATATTCGATCCGCAACTGAAACGCCATTTTCAATAATAGTCTATATCATTATATAAAATAATTCTTGTTTAATTCTTATAATAGATGGCGTTTTAGAAGCTTGCACAACCAAGTAATCACCTGATTAGTGATAATAATGATTCAAGAAATTGATGGGTACTCTGACATAAATAATAAGTGACGTAGTGGATGCCCTTAGTATATATTAGCGGAAAGAAAACAAAAAAAAATTGATATACGAGTACATAAATATTTGAAATAGTTCTTTGAAATTTTGTTTGCATATAAAGGTATGCGCAAAAGTTAAGGGGAGAAAAAAATTAGTTGTTTTTATATAAAATTGGGTTTGAAAAAAAAAAAACAAAAAAAAGTATTAAAAGAATCCAAATTTAAAGAAGCAAATAATAATATTAAATAAATTTAAAAAAAAAATTAATGTCACGCATTTTTTCTTTTTTTAATTGAACCAGTTTAATAAAAAAAAATCGATGTTTCTTACCGGTATTTTTAAGTTGTTTATAAACATTTTTTTAATAGTTTTTTTTTTTTTTTAAAAAAAAGCAAATATAAAAAATATACAAATGAAACTGTTATAGAAAATATTTGCAAAAATTCATTAAAACATGTTTAAAGATCGTTAAACAAATTGAACATAAAAAATAAATATAAATATTAAAAATAATAATATAAAATGAATATGCTAGAAAAGTTATATGCATTTGTTTTTTTCCATATAAAGTGAAATGATATAAAATTTAAATAATTATAAAAATATAACAATAATACTATTAACAAATTGACACTTAATTGAGTTAAATGAACTTCTTTAAAACGAGATTTAATTTTTTTTTTAAAAATTATTGTTTTTATGTTTTTAAAAAACAAAATACAAAAAAAAGGTTTAACACCTAGAGATGTTTTATAACTTGTTTTAGCACTGTTTTTTTTTTTTTGGTACCCTCCATTCACTAATATGGTAAAAAACAAGTCATTTAATATTCTAAAAATATATTGTCATAGTGATAACACATTAAATATTAAATATAAAAACATTAAAAAAATATTAAATAATAAAAGAATATATACTTAATTTAAATAAAACTATTATACATTGAAATTTAGTTATATTGTAGTTATGATGACAAAAAATACTTAAAATAGTTTTATGAATAATTCAATTGAATAATTTTATTGCATAAGAAAAAATTTATAAAATTAAGAGAAAATTAATTTTTTTTTTTTTTTTATTATTTTGATTAGATAATTATAATAAAATAAAATAAAATGTGGATTATATAAATCATAAATATAAATAAATTATTTGATTGATGTTCAATCTTCATTATTTAATTTGTTGATGTGACTATATGATATAAAATTTAGTTTTTATATGGGGATATTATGTAAATAAGTATTGTACATATACACATACAATAATTTTCTAGATGCAAACTCCAAAATCGTTAATAATCTAAAAAACGAAACTTATATATAAAAATTAAAAATTTTATATTTTTATAGAGTTTTAAATTATATAAACGTTAAGAAATGTTCATTATTCAATCTAAAGACATGCTGTTAAATTTAGACTCTTTAAAAATGTTCATGTAGTTCAAAAACGTGTATTAATTAGGAAGATTATAAAGTATATATGTATGTATGTATGAATAGATATACAATTAATAAAAAATAAATGCCATAAAAATGAATATATAAAAGGATTGCTTTTCAAATCGTATGTCCATGAAGTTCGGAATAAAAAAACTTGAATGGCAAAAATATACAAAATCTTATAAGATATATTGAAAATTTTTAGCTGAAGATGCTGTAACTTCCTATATATTGAATCAAGATTTTTGACAGGAAAGGAATTTTAATTTTACTGTAATGCTGAAACGAAAGATTTTTCAAAAAGCAAAATAAAAACTTTTGTGTCATTATTTTAAAAATAAACATGAATTTTGAAAGGAAAAAATATATTTTTATATATATTAAAGTATAAAGTTTTGAATTGGTCCTTTAAAATTTTGTTGTCATTTGCTTGTATTACAATTAGTAAATCTCATATAAAATTTAAGATTTGATTAAAAGATATTCAAAAAATTTTAAAAAATCTCTATTTTTAAAGAATCTAAATAACATTAAAAAAATTAATGTCGCCTATTAATTTTTTAATTAAAAAAATTATGAACAATTAAGAGACACTTTCTTCAACGTAACATGACTTTCAACAACGAGACATGATTCTGAATAACAATGTCCAGAGATACTAAGGAACAAACATTTGAGTTTCACATAATGGTAGATTTATATACTAAACTCTAAAAAGTTATATAGAGTTTTTGGTGCTTTTAGATTAAAAAAATATTAAGGAGATATTGTGATATAAACAATTTGAAATATGCTTTTTTTCCATTTTAAGAGGCTATAACTACGCAACGGATGGTGCTACATAAAATAGTTCATCTATACAAAATTATTTTTTTAATTACAGCTTTCCATGGTTGAAATTTTATTGCTGCATATTAAACGGTGTACAAGTTTTGTAAACAAACGAACGGACTGATGAACAGACGAACAAACATAGTAAAACTAATAATAAGCAAAATTTTCCAAAAAAATAAATAAAATTTTTTTTAAAACAAAAGCAAACATTTTAGAATAATATAAATTTTAAAAAAGAGGCAAAAATGTGTTAATTGCCTTATGTCTTAATGATTCAAATCAACATTGCATTATACAGATATTTAATAAAAAATAAACTAGTCGGTAAATTACAAAAAAATCAACCTATTATAGATTTAACAAATAAATTTCATATAATATAAAAATTTTTATTTGTTAAATTAATGCATTATCGCCATTGAAACAATAGAAAAAAATATTTAACTTAACTCCTTCCACTCCTTTACAATTTAATTTTTGCACAAATATTTATCATGCAGATAGTTACTTAATATTATGAGATAAATTTTAAAAAGATTTGTATTAAAATAGATTTTAAAATTACATGTTAAAAAAAACTAAATTATATACGAGTATGTTATATTTTGTTGTATTTTTTTTTTTTATTATGTTAAAGAGATTTTGTAATCTTGTTATGTTATTTCATATTGTACATATATACCTGAAAAAATTACACAATAACTATACATAGATAAAAATTGTTACAGAATTATGTATATTATGTATGTATATTTATGATCACTAAGCAAGAAAAAAAAGCAATAAAATATTACTATACATTATATTATATAGTTATTCTGTTATATAATTATTCTAAAATGGATTCTAGAATGAAATTGAAATTTATGTCATAAGTTTTTTTTTTATATGACTTCAAAGATTAGTTTAATGGAAACGATATTATCTGTTGACAAAGTTAAAATAAAATTATTTTCATATGATTTGTAGAAGAATGGAAAACGATTACAGATACAATATAAGTTGAGTGGTGAGATAAGATGGTACACAAACTTCAAAAAATTAATTTTTCTAATAAAACAAAAAAAAAAACAAATTTAAAACCTTTTCGAAATTTAATTAGTAACGCATAACAAGTGATAAAAATAATAGGATATTATAGAAAAGGACATAAAATTTGATCTTAAATTTTTTTTCAAATTTGTTTTATTTGAAATGAAATTTACTATTTTTATTTTGAATAATTCAAGTTTTAAACAGTGTATCTCGAAAATTATTCATTATATACTTTGAGTCAGAGAGCCGTTCAGAACTTATTTTTCAAATCAATATTATTCTAATTTGAATTAAAAATCTAAATTTTTAAAATTTAAAATTTAACCTAAGATTATTTCAAGATTTAATGGAAAGCATTAATAGACAGGGGCACACCAGAAAAAATAGTTTGTCTCATCCAGGCACTCTATAACAACGTCGAACTTGCAGTATTACACAACGGCCAAATCAACGGTTCTTTCACCACAACATCTGGAATCAAACAGGGATGTCCACTCTCACCCCTCCTCTTCACAACCGTCCTAGACATCATCCTCAAAGAAATCTGCGCAACAAAAAGAGGTATAACTTGAGGCCTGATAAACCAACCGAGGATCTGGAGTACGCGTATGATATCTGCCTATTATCGCTGAAGTTCAACGATATACAGAGCAAATTAAACCACCTTGAACAATTTGCTCAGCCCGATGGTCTAGAAATCAACTTAGAAAAAACAAAAGCGATGAGGATAAATAACAGCAGCACGGCACTCCTTCAATTGAAAGGACAACAGATTGAAATTGTAAACAGCTTCTGCTATCTGAGCTGTATAATATCTACCAGTGGGGGGCCCACGAAGACGTGGAACACAGGCCACAGAAAGCGAGGGCAGCAGTTGGACGCCTACAACCCACATATCCAGAAAAACGAAACGAAACTATTATCCAGAAAATATCCAGAAATTCCCACATATCCAGAAAAACGAAACTAAAATTATTCCGGGCATGCGTGAAAACCGTTCTGACATATGGGACCGAAACCTGGCTTGTAACCAACAGCCTAACCCACAAGCTGCAGGTTTTCATAAATAAGTGTCTGAGGATAATATGCCGCATATTCTGGCCGAAAACGATATCCAACGAAGTCCTCTGGATACTAACCGGCGAAGAACCCATAGCTAAACAAATCAGGCGTAGGAAATGGAAGTGGATAGGCCATACGCTTAGAAAGCCAAATGAAAGGATAACACGTATGGCGTTATGGTGGAACCCTCATGGCACCAGAAGATGCGCTCGTTCCAACATCACATGGCGCAGAACAATTCAATAAGAAATGGCTAAATGTAGCATCTCACCGGATGACACTAAAATATCAGCGCGAAATTGCGTGAGATGGAGGTGTCAAGTGGAAGTCCTATGCTCCCAAGACGAGTAAGGAAAAAAAAAAAAAATATTCTGTTACTTGAATATTTATTGGCCTTTATCAAAACAAAATATATATATTTTTTATTTATAAAGGGTGTGCAAACGTGTCAGTATTCACTAGACATTTGGTCCGTATAGTGTACCTTCAAAACGTAGAAGAACCTATTCGGATGTTAAGAACTAGAAGTAGATGTTAAGTTCCCAAAGATTTATGCCACAATGATGGCACTCTGACAGAAGAAGCTTTGAAGACTTCTCAAATTTATGTCAGGGAGTTTATCTAAATATTGGAAAAAGAAACTTTAGAAAAATAATATTTACGCCTTTTCTTTGACAGACTAGGACAGGTGTAAAGAAAGTGAAACGCTCGCTATCGCATCAATTCCTCTGGAAAACAAAATATATGTTTTAATGTTGAAATATTATATTTGAATACAAAAAAAAAAAAATTTATTAGGGAGGAATTTTAGTGTTGGTTGCAAAATCACTAATCAGGTTTATATAAATGGAAAGTTGTAAAATATCTTTGTCTTCTAAATTTTGTCAAAAGATATTAGGAAAATTGGTGTTATACAATTTAAATTTTGACTAACTGTACATAAACCGGTAAGTAATTACTACTTCATTGCAAAATATTTTGTATTCTATTGTAAAATAGAGTACAAATAGTTATCATTTTAATTAACTTATTTTTACTAATACTATTATAATGAAACGGTATAGCAAGAATAAATAAGATGAACTATAAAATTGGAATATTATTAGGCAAAAATTTTTAAAAATCAAATCTTGCCTAATATCAAAAGTATCTATTTGTATTAATACCTATAAAATATAAATACATAAATCATAAACTTTAAATTATAATAATATTTTTACGACAGTTTCATTTAACTTAAGTATGTATATGTATGCTATAGTCATTGTGATTATCTCGTATGTTGTTAAAATTTATATCGTTAAAATCGAAATATTCAGAAGAAACCGCAAAACTTACTTATAAATTATATTTATGTACATAAAATTAATACATATTTATTTAATATTTTTGTACTTCTGAATAATAGTTTTTCTTATTTTAAATTAATAATAAATGACGTTTCTTTCATTTTTAAGTTCAAATTGTTGATTTTAAAAAGTAAATCTTAAAAAGAATCTTATTTAAATCGAAATCATAAATTTACGTACAAAACATAGATATACTAACATATTATTATGTTAGCTAAAATAATAAATATTTTTTGTGTTTAATGTTTAGAACGCTTGATTTTGTCAGCGTGACCAAAAATTATTAATTTAAAGTTATAATTGCTTGTGCATTATTCAAAAGATATGTACGATACGATATATTTAAAGATTCTATCTACATATATATATATGTATATTTATATTTAAATATAAATACTTAAATTAATGGGTATAATCGATAATTTTTGTATTATAAATTGCAAATGGTGTTTTTTTTTAAAAAAAATTGTTTTGTTTTTTAATATATGAAAAAAAAAAAAAAAAAAAAATTCAAAGTCATCCATAAGGTCAATTAATTAAAAAGAGTTAAAAATTTTAGAAATTGAATTTGTTTTTTCTTTTTTATCGTATTTGTATTTTCATTGAATTAAATTATATTCATATATACATATTAATATATTATAAATTTTATTTTATTATACATTTTCTTTATATATCTGGTAATATTTAAAATTTTTTATTATAGTTTTGTTTCAATAACATTTTTGTGTCATTTTTTTTTGAAGCATTCGTATAAAAACTACACACAACTATAAAATTGTTGCATTTCATATTTTATGTAAATTAAGAAGTTGATATAAAAGATTCGGAAGAAATGAACTTGATAATGAAATTTTTATATTATATAAAAAAATTTAATTTATATGTTTATACTTGATAAAGAAATTTTAAAATAAATAATTATGTTTTAAATCTAAATACATAACCTATACATAATAATTTTTAATTGTTTTTTAAAAATATTTTTAATTTTTGAATATTATTTTCTTTTTAATTTTTTTTTATTTTCTGAAGACTTTTTACTATATGTATAACATACTTAATTATTAATATTAATTTTGTTTTAATTATTAAATATAATATTTTTTTGTTAAAATTTGACTAGGTAGGAGTAGCATCGTGACATGCATAGAGTAAACATAGTAATTATTTCTACACATTGCTATAATTATTTCTTATCATCGATCAAATCATTAACAAAAACAAAAAAAAAAAAAAAAAAAACAAAAAAGCAAAAACTGCAATTTATAAAATTAAATACTATAATATCACATGATATTATACCTAAAATTATTACGGTCTCAAAAATTTCAGCTTCTTAATTTTGTTTTCTTTTAATAAAAAAAAAAAAAAAAAAAAAAAATAATAATAAATAAAAAAAAAAAAATATTAATCAATATAAAAAAAAAAAAATATGAGTGAAGACTCTAGTGGTTTAGAATTAAAATGTACTGACCAAAATACTAATTTAAAAAGAAAAAAAAGCATTGATAATAGTTCCGATAATGCTATAAACATAAAAATGGCAAAAAATGGAAAAAAAATAAACAAAAAAACAAACAAAGAATTAAAAGACGAAAATGTGTTTTTAAAACAAGAAATTAATAAACTAAAACAGTTAATTTACAATTTAAATTCAAAAATTCCATCACTAAAAAATATTTCAAAAAATGATGAAGAAAATATTAATACTGACTTGCTGGAAGGTACATCTCTTCCTGAAAGTAGTAATGAAATGGATACGAGCAATAAAATTAATACACTTCAAGACATTGAAAGTGACTATGGAAACAATTCACAAGAATATAATAGTCAAACTAATTTTCAAACCTGGACCAACCTGGAAATAATGAATAAAATGAAGCTGAAAAATTTAAATAAGAGTAATACGCAAACTTCAAATCAAGAAAAACAAAAACAAATAAATGCAGATAAAGGTAACATAAATAACAATATTTTTATAGCTCCGGATTTTGTCCAGCACAGTAAGGAAATTATAACGACTCCAAAAAAGTAGAGTAAACTACCTCCTATTAACATAATTGACCAAGAACCTAAGGATATAGTTGAAATTTTAGTGAAAGGTTTAGCTGTGAATAAAAAAGACTTCTATATTAAACAAATATATAAAAATAAACACGCTGTATATGTAGAAAATATTCAAATTTATAACAAATTAAAATTAGCATTAGAATCAGTTAAGGCAAATTTCTATTCCTTTACTCCTAAATCAGAAAAGAATAAGTCATTTCTATTAAAAGGCTTACACGAATCTGAAAATACAGATAACTTAATAAATTACTTAAAAAACTTAGAGCTTAAAAACATAACATTTTTATATAACAAAATTGTAAGGTTTACTACAAAGAACTCAATTGCAAAAAATATTAAATTGCCACTATTCTTAATTCAAATCACACCTGACAGTGACAGTAAAGAACTATATAATATTAGGTTTATTAATAACCAGGTTGTTCAATGGGAAAAATTAAGAAAAAAAGAAATATTACAATGCAAAAAATGTCAACGTTTTGGACATGTAGCATCAAATTGTAATATGAATTACAGATGCGTTAAATGTGACATAAATCATTTACCTGGGGAATGTTCCTTAAACAATAATTTAGAAAATACACAACCATACTGTGTTGTATGCAAAACTGTTGGACATCCAGCCTCCTACAGAGGCTGTGAAGTCTACAAAAAAATTAAAAAATCGTTAGATGAAAAGAAAATGAAAGTTTCACAGAAATCCCACAATATCAGCACATATAATTCCCTAATAAAACCTGAGAAAAGTTTTGCCCAACTATTTGTCAATCGCCCTACTGAAAAGCAATCGAACTCTTTCAATAATACAGATTTAAGCGAAATTAAAAACTGCTTAAATACTATTTGCAACCGATTAAACTCACTAGAAGTAATAATAAATACCAATTCTTCCAGAATTGATTATATTTATCAAAATTCTTTTTTGCAAAATGAATAACGTAGAAAATCTCAAAATAATATCTCTAAATATTAATTCTATCATCTCCACTCAAAAGAGACATGCTCTAAACGACCTCCTCTTAGAAAAGAACCCTGATATCGTTTTATTAATGGAAACTAACCTTACAAATCAAAAATTAGCCTACACTAATTATGTAATAATAAGAAACGACAAAGATGAATCAGCTAATAAAAGGGGTACACTTATTTTAATAAAAAATATATATAGATTCGAAATTGTAAACTTAGACCAAAAATTTAACTGCTTAGAAACAAGTATAATCTCTCTTAAACTTAAAAATAATAAACATCTGTTTATTATCTCAGCATATGGTAGCCACAAAGATAGTTCTTCCTTTATACCAGAATTACAATACATATTTGATAAGCTTAAGTTGGCTAACACAGAAAACTTTTTTGTACTTGCTGGCGACCTAAATGCTAAACACACCGCTTGGAATAATAGTGTAAATAATGAAAAAGGTAACAAACTTCATGCATGGTATAAACTAAATCGTATATCATATAAATGCCAATTATTGTTTAGTTCAGAGTCAACATATCCTCGTTGCAATTCCTTCCTAGATCTCTGTATTGCTGATTGTAGATTGCAATTCAGAAACTTAACAGATAACTGTTTGAACACATTAAATTTTGACAGTGACCACAGAGCACTTACATTTGAAATTGAAACAACAAATTTAGAAAACGTGCTACTGCATGATATAGTTAACAACAGAAAATTGAACGATTTTAATAAAGTAAATTGGAATAATTTTAGAAATGAGCTAGATTCTTTACTTAATCAAAACAATGAGTGTATAGCCCCAAACAACATAAACTTACAAAATTCTGAAATAGATGAATATATTTTAAAATCAAATTCTATAATCTTACAAGCAATGACAAAACATATTCCAAAACAAGAAAAACAAAATAGTTTTACAGACTATTCAAATATTTTGATAAGAAAATTAAAGAGTTGCAAAAGTAAGCTTGTTACTAAGCTATTTAATCTGTATAGAAATAATATAGCACACGATCATCCTGAAATATTAAGGCTTAAGTCGCTCATTAAAAATACAAATAACCTTATTAAGCAAAACCTTTTGAAAGAAATAAATAGATTTTGGAAGAAAAAAATTGAATCAATTCGACCCTCTAGGAATATGTTCCCTAAAATTAACAAAATTTTTAGAAAAAAGGAAATCTTAGATATCAAAAACCTTAAAATTGAACAAAACGATCTTAATACCTTTGTAGAAAATAACATTGATGTTGATAAATTAAAAAAGGATAATAACAATAACTTTGTTGTTGAAGATAAGCAACAAATTTGTAACATATTAGGGGGTATTTTCCAAAAAAAGCATAATTTAATTTCTAGTACTAACGATATAATAAATAATGAGGTTATTACGGCCGTAAATTATATTAATTCTAGAAGTGAATCAATTGAAGATATCAGAATGTTGAGTTTCTCCAACCACCAAAAAGCCAACAGTTTAAGTGAAGAGCAGTCTCAAAATTATTTTATAACTATTAATTCTATGACAGAAATTCTGAAATCCCTAAATAATAAAAAATCATGTGGATTAGATGGGATTCCCAATATTGTTTTAAAAAATTTATCCGAAAATTTTATCTTACAAATTATCACTATCCTAAATAATTCATTAAATAATTCATATTTCCCAAATGTTTGGAAAACTAGTAAAGTTATACCAATTAGAAAAGCAGGAAAAGTTCCCACTAATCCTAACAACTTTAGACCTATAAGCCTGTTATCTAACTTAAGTAAAGTTTATGAAAAAATTATAAAAAAAAAAATCATAATGTGCTGTCAAGAGCTGGAACTTATTAATAACAACCAGTTTGGTTTCAGAGATAAGCATTCCACAGTGCATGCTGTTGGAAGGCTTGTATCTGATATCTGCTGGAATGCAAATAAAAAATACTGCACGGGAGCCCTACTGATCGATTTAAGCGATGCTTTCACAACAGTGTGGATGGATGGTTTAATTAAAAAGCTAATTGATTACAACTTACCTCACAATCTCATAATCTTAATAAATAACATGATAAGAGGAAGAACCTTTAAGGTTCATATAAATGATATTGAATCGTCTAAGAGTTTTGAAGTAAAAAACGGCCTAATGCAAGGTACGGTCTTGTCTCCAATTTTATTTTCGCTATACATCAATGATCTAATTGACAACCTGAACTCACTAGACACAAGTAATATGCAAAAAACATCGATAGCATTTGCTGACGACATAATTTGCTACGTTTCTGCCAAAAATTATAAAGATATAAAAATTAATTTAGAAAATATGTTACATATAGTAGAATGCTATGTTTCTTCATGGAGACTGAAGATTAATTTTAGCAAATGTGAGACAATCCTATTTCGAGATAATCTCTCTCAGTGCCACCCTTCTGTTCGCAAAAATTGGAAACAATTTTTGGTCAGAGCAGGAGATGGTACCTGTATAAAATCAAAATTCTCAGTTAAGTATCTTGGAATTAAAATCAGTAAAAACCTAAATTTTTCAGAACATATTAAAACACAAATTGAAAAAGCGTCAAACGCTTTCTTTATTGCAAAAAATTTGTTCTACTCAAAACACCTATCTCCAAAAGTAAAAACAATAGCATACCAATCTATTATTAGGCCAATTTTAACCTATGGGAGCCCCATTTGGTATAACGTTAGTGCCTCTGTGATGGAAAAAGTCAGGGTATTTGAAAGAAAATGTCTAAGAGCATGTTTAGGAGAATACCGAAAACCAAATAGTGAGTATAAACATTATTTATCTAATAAATACATATACAACAAGGCCAATATCATAAGAATAGATAATTTCATAATATCTTTAATAAGAAAACATTTTCTTAGGGCACAAAATGTCACTGAAAATAGTTATATTTACCATTCGATTTACCCAGAAGAAACGTACATATCACAAACATTAATTACTGGTTATATTCCACCTGAAGGCTTTTTATACTTAGACAAAAACAAATTCATTCAAAACTACAACAAAGTTCCGATCTTATATCATTTCAATAGAAGAGCCACAAATAAAAAAATTGAACAAGACCTCAATACAATAAACGTTAATAGCTTAGTATTTAGTACAGATATATCATACAAAGACTCTAGGATAACCAATAGAAATGAATACTGGTGGTTGAAACCTCCTTAAGACTAAAACATATAAGTACTTCTGTACATTTTATTTTATTTTACTTCCCATAAATTCCTCTTATCCTTTACTCCTTCCCATTATCCTCTAGTTTTAAGTTTTATCTTATTGTAATACAAAAAATTTAAATAAGAATTGTTTTTTAATTTGCCTTAATTTTTCAATTCAAAAAAATCATAGTTAAGTTTAAATATTTAAACTAGTAATATAAAAAAAAAAAGAATTGTTTAAAAATCTAATTGTAACATTGTAAAATAATTTATTTAGAGATCTCTAATTATGGGACATTAAATAAAAAAAAGAAAGAAACAGATTTAGATTATTCACTTATTTTTAAGTTTTTGTAATGTGAAAAAAAACAAGGTAGAATGTAAACCAACGGTTTTTAAAAGCGCACATTTCCAAAACTCAATACAAACTGTTTAGAAGTGTGACTTGCACAAAAATTTGAAAATTTCATGTAATAAGAAAAAATGTGAAAATAGGACATTTTTGAAATTTTGAGGTGCTATAAGTCCGGAGTCCTATATAACTAAGAAAAGCCGTTAACACACGTAAAAGCATATTATTGAAGCTTTAATTTTTATGTCTTGCCGAAGAAAAATTTGTACAGGTGCCTAAGTTACAGGTGTCTAAAAATAGCAAATTTTCAATTTTTGAGGCGTAATAACTCTTAAAAAGGGGGTGTTACCAAAAAATTTTCTGAGGAAACTTATACTAATTCTAAAAGTTCTTTCTTGTCTCAAAATTTCAGGTTCCTATCTAAAGGGGTGCCGGAGTTATGAAAAAAGAAATTTCATGCAAAATGTGGTTTTAACATAACGGTAAATTTAAATGGTAAATTACAAAATACTACATAATTTTGATAATGTTTTATATAGATAATAAAATTTTCGATCTTCTGGCGGTTTTAGATTGCAAAATTATTACGCAGAGCCCGAGATATATACATCTGAAAATGGGGCTTTTTTGCAATTTTGAAGAGCGGCAACTTTGGAACCCTTTACAATTAAAATAAACCTTTAACACACGTAAAAATATATTATTGTAGCTTTAATTTTTATATCTTGCAGAAGTAAAATGTGTACAGGTTCCTAAGTTACAGGTGTTTAAAAATAGCAAATTTTCAATTTTTAAGCCCTAATAGCTCATAAACAGGGGGTGGTCCGAAAAAATTTTCTGAGCAAACTTATACTAATTCTAAAAGTTCTTTCTTGCCTCAAAATTTCAAGCTTCTATCTAGAAGCGTGCCGGAGTTATGAAAGTAGAAAAATCATGCAAAATTTGGTTTCCACATAACGGTAAATTTAAATACTAAATTTAAAAAAATTGTATAATTTTGATATTAATTTACAAAGATAAAAGAAATACCTGTCGAATGACGTTTTCAGATTGAAAAAATCTTAAGCAGAACATAAGATATATGCATTTAAAAATAGGGCTTTTTCAAAGTTTGAGGGGCTGTAGCTCCGTAATGGGGGGGGCTACATGAAAAAGTTGTTCCACAAAATTATTTTTTTTATGAGACCTACCCATGGTTAAAATTTTTTTTCTCTATCTTTAACGGTGTAGAAGTTTTGTAAACAGACGGTCGGACGGACGGACGGACGGACAGAGTGAAACTAATAAGCACATTTTTTCAAAATTTTTTTGGAAATGTGCTAAAAAGTTGTTAATGTTATCGAAAATAAATAAAAAACTATTAAAAAAAAAAAAAAAAAAATTTGACTAGGTAGGAAGTTTTTTTTTCTCTCCAGAAAAAGAATTTATTTAACTTTAATTTTTTGTGCGGAACTCTTTTGCATCTGTCTTTTTTTTTTTACATAATGCTTCAAATTTATTCTAAAAAAAATTTGAAGAGAAGTAGTTTTGAAATAAATTCAAATGATAATTTTATTTTTATAAATTTTAAAACTTCCAAAACAACAAATTTAATAAAAATTTTGTTTGAAAGAAATTTTTTATTCGATTCATCAAATAAACAAAAATTTAAAATAATTTAAATGTTATTTCAGCTGTGTTTTGAAGCGGTGAATCGTTGTTGACTGAATTCTCCTTTTTTTTAAAATAGTTCAGAAGAATTTATGGCGAAGCGTTGAACTAAGCATAACGACGATTGCAATGACTTAGCACTAACTGGATAGTTATTTTATTACCATCAGTAATGCTGGATTTATTGCTTCGGATAAAAGTTCTGTATTTGTCATGTAT
This sequence comes from Poecilobothrus nobilitatus, assembly GCA_947095535.1. Taxonomy (NCBI): domain Eukaryota; kingdom Metazoa; phylum Arthropoda; class Insecta; order Diptera; family Dolichopodidae; genus Poecilobothrus; species Poecilobothrus nobilitatus. The sequence continues at coordinate 164,211,085 of OX352773.1, forward strand.
TTTAATCAAATTTTGAACTCTCTTATTTTTGAAAAAAAGTGCAGAAGTTTATTTTCTCTCTTTAAAAATAAATCAACTTCAACTTTTAGTTCGGAACTATTTTTGATGGCATTTATTAATATACATATATTACGTTAACATATGTATACATACATATATTTTATTTGGAAAAAAATTTGAATAAGCAGATGTCCACTATCTAGTGGACTTTCTAGTGGACTATGTATTATGACCACTATCTAGTGGAGTTTACTTTTTCTGCTTCAGCAAACATTTACTGAATTAATCAATGTAGGATAACCATAATAGTCATTATTTTTCATATCATTATCATATATATGAATTTATACGTTCGTATCATATTTCATTTAACTAACTATATTGTGGTCATAGCCATCATTCGTTGTCATTTAAAAAACTTTCATCAAAATATTAGTATACGAGAGAGAGAGCTTACACATCATATTCATTATTGAATCATTATAGTAATATTAGATTTTTCAAAAGATTTTTTATAAATATTATATATGTAGTTAGGACTGTGATTTGGTATATCATATATAATCATATAAAAAACTTATTTAATATTCATATGATAGTTAAGCTAATGACTATTATAGTAAGGGGTAATAATCTTCAAAATGTGGATATATTGTATACTGTTGTATATTTATTCTAATTTAAAATTTGTATTATATATATATATATATACATTTGATATATATAATACACACATGATCACAATATATATATACATATATGGAAAATCATTAATCAATTCAAAGGATCTATAAATGTGTTTGTTTATAAATGTGAATGTGAAAATGTGATTAATGTACAAATTATAAAATTTTTAAAACTTATATATAGTCAAACCTGGTTAAGTGGAACCTGCATAAGTGTAAAACCTCTGAGAAAAAATGGCAATCTAAGCTTGGTCCCTATATTTTAGTGACAAAAAATCTCTAGAACTGAGATTTTTTGACCTCTATAAGTGGATCTTACTGAAACCTTATAACTTCTACTTCTTTTAATGGAAAAAAAGATTTCCTTCACTTGTTTACATTACAAACATTTTTATAAAGAAAAGCTATTTTATGTTTTTTGTATGAACATAGTGCTATTCTGGATAATATAGATAACTACATATTATGTATCTATTCAGATTTTGTTAGTTCTTGTTTGTTAATTGGTTAGTTAAAACAAGCTAAAAAGTCAAAAAGAAAAATTAAAATTATTGCTGTAAAGTTCTCCAAAATAGATTGTCACGATTAGGAATTTCTGAAAAAATTTAATGTTCCAAAATTAACTCTTTCGCTTGATAAATCGACGGTAATAAATTCTTTAAAAATATTTTGCAAAATTTTGACGTGAAGGATTTTGGTAATGCAAGATAAAATAAAAAAAAAGTAAAATTTTGTCGCAGGTTGATTTTGGCGTGCAGGATTGTGACCCGCTCCCGGGTATTATGAATATAATTGTAAAAAAATATATTACTTAAAGCCTCTAAAGTTCTATAATTTAGGTTAATTTGTATATATATATAGACATATTTATTTTTCATACTTTTTTGTAATCAACAACATAAAATACAACTTATGTGATGTGTGTATGACATAAAATACGACACTTTATATTGATATAATAAAATTTTATATTTTCTATGATATCCATTAATTTATACACGGACTTTATTATAATTTATAATTATATAATTTAAAATATATTACCTATACATATTGTATTTTATTCAATCTGATAAATTTTGATTTGTTGAATGTTGGATTATGTATAGGCGTAGGTAATTAATTTATAAAATTTTGTTTTTAATCAATTATTATATACCTACTCGTATGTAATAATTTTAAATCTTTGCAATTTTTTTTAATAATTTTTAATCTTTACCATATACAACAAATTATTATTATAAAATTGAAAAATTTACTTATAAATTTCACTCTGTTGTCCGTCCATCTATATGTGCTTGTTTATTTACAAAACTTCTACACGGTTTAAGTTATGACAATGAAATTTGAACTATGGATAGGTTTCATAAAAAAATGTATGTTGCAGATCATGATTGTTTTTTATGTAGCCTGCTTCATTATGAAACGAACACCCTACCAAGGATTGAAAAAGCCTCATTTTAAAATGTGTATATTTCAACTTTTGCTTAAATTTTTTTTTAATCTCAAACCGTCAACCTGTCTTCCATCTAAAATCGTCAACCTACAGGAACTGTTTTAGCTTTATAAATGAATAACAAAATTATAAAATTTTTTGCAATTTAGTATTTGAGGCCTCGGTGGACTAGTGGATAAGAGCGCTTTAAACACCGAGGGAGTGTGGATTCGAATCCCCCACACATCGTAAGAGTTATTCCTCCTTACGACATTTACAGCCACGCCTGAACAGGAAAGGCTGTGTAATTCCCTGTCCACATTTATGTGGCAGAGAAATGTATTAAAAAAAAAAAAATTTAGTATTTAAATTTACCGTTATGTGAAAACAAAATTTTGCAAGATATTCCTTCCTTGATATTTTCAGTTCGATTTCGAATAGAATCTTGAAATTTTGAAAGAAGAAAAATTTTTCAGAATTAGAAGAAGTTATCTAAGAAAACTTTTTTGTTACTTTGTCAGTTGAAGAACTATTAGGGATCAAAAATTTCAAATTTGCAATTTTAGACATAGGTACAAATATTTCAAAATGAAATGTTATATAAAATATATATTCTAAAAAAGTTTAGAAATTTTGGTGCAGTGTAACTGTAAAGTCACAATTCTAGTAAAATTTTTATTGTCTTTTAGAAAATGGGCGCCTTAAAAATATTTGGTTTTACATGCTGCCTAAATTTTTTAAATTTATCTCTTATTTTTTAATATATTAAAATTATTTCAGAGTAATAAAGATATATTTTAATTATTTATTAAATTTTTTGAGGCAGTTATTAAATTGTTTTTTAAGTAGTTTTGTTCTTAAGAAGCTTAACATAGAGAAAAATTATATTATTAATATATTATTTTCAATTAAAATTTGTTTTTTTTTAGTAAACAATAAAGTACGTTTTCGAAAATTATTAATTATATTAGTTATATTTAATATATCAAATCCTTCAGATCTAAATTAATGAACTAGTTTAAAAAATTAACTTTTAAATATGCATCTACATATATATTATATACTCGTATAGTATATTCTAAAAAAATTATATTAATCTGATTTTAGTGCAATAAAAAAAATTTTTTTTTTAAATTATTCTTTGACATAAGAATAAAAAACAATTTTCGTAATTTAAAAACTTTTTAAAACTCTGAAAATTTAATAAAATTTACATACGAGTCAAGGAAAGAAAAGAAAAATGACGCAAAAATATATATATATATATATTATTTAAAAAACAATTTATAAGTTTAACTCGTTTTTTTTTTCTTTAAGATTTTTTTTTGCATATTTCTTTTATATTTTTTTTTTTTTTTTGATCAAGTAAATAAAAACCACAAAAAAAAATTCATATTGTGTTCTATAGTTGAAACGTTCATTGAATAAATAAGAAATTATAATATAAAAGACTTATACATAAAAGAAAATAAAAATCATATATATACATATGTATTAACATTAAACAATTAAACATTCAAGTGATTATCATTCGTGATCATAGGATAAAATATTGAAATACTTTTTAGAAGTGATATTATGTCTTTTTTTTTTTTTAAACAAAATAATCGCCTGTTGAGTTTTCCTTACCATTTTCCGATATTCTGAGTTTTAAGAGGATCCAAAGTTTGGACGGTTTAGAATAAACCTTACTTCATTGTATAGCAAACTTTTCTGTTATATACTCTAATTGTTGTTCAGAATGTTTTTTTTTACACCCCATATCCAAGCACTAAGAGTGAAATTCTTTATACAAAGCTATTGTAGGATTAAGTAATAGAGAGATAAATTGGAGAATAATATAGGATAATAAGGAAGAGTTGAAAGGTAAATTAGAAACGAACCAATACAGGTTTTTTTTGAAAAGTTGCAAGTTGTATAATTAGTCAAAATCTATCAGAGCTGATCACATTTTAGCGGTTCTCACAATAAATAAGTTTCCATCATGACTAGATTTAAATGACCTAGTAATTTCCACCGTGTAGAAATGATCACTTGTAGCCTTCCTGGTGAAATTGTTTTGAAAAGGGTGGGCCATTATTAATTTTAATCCAATAGAGCAAGTGTCATTACTTGAAAAATATCTATAAAAGAGAGATAATACACCAATATTTCGATGTATGTTAAGAACAGAAAAAATTATCTTAATAATAGGATCAATAATTAGGTGTAAGGTGCCATTTGGTATTTTATCTAGATAACTTAATGAAGATTGGAAGTTGTCAGCTCACTTGTAAGAGTTGTACTCCATCTTAGCTCGAACATATGCTTTATAAATATTAGCCAGATCTCTAGAAGATAAATAGACCTTATAACGAGAATTTATTAACTAAATGAATGTAAAACTTATTTGCTGCATTTTAACCCTTAAATTTTGGAGTTATTTTTTTATCAATGATCATCTCAAACGAATAAATGAAGTATTTTTCTATTTTTAATCCTTTACTTATATTGTATTGTTATTATAATAAGAGAAAAAAGAAGATTTATCAATAGTACCTAGGTATAATATATATGAATTATTTTTAATTTAAGTTCAAACTTATTTTTATATTATATTCTTAAAATATGCTTTATGGCATTTAAATCAGAAAGTAATTCAGTTCATTTTGATTTTTTTTTTTTTATTAAGAATGTGATTAGTTTGTGAGTTATAATGTCATTTTTTATAAAAAAAAAAAAATAAAAATCGGTTTTAAATTATATCTGAAACAAGAAATCTATTCAGAACGTATTCAGAATAAAAGAAAAAAGAAATACAATTAAAATGTCATAAAACGTTAAATTTATGAAATATTTTTTTTTTATCATTTGACTTCATATTATGTTCATATTATATAAATATTTAGTATATAGAGTTCAGAGGATTAGCAACTAGAAAAGTCCAGTATACATTTATATTAATGATATGCCATAATTTATTCCTAAGTTGTAGAAATCGTGTTTACCATAAAAAGAGAGTGTGATTATATGATTGCATTGAATAGGTACCTATACTATTTTTTATTATGCTGTTTATGTAGGATTTAAAAGGGAAGATAATTTTGCATGCTTAAGTAAAAGCCAAAAAAACAATCGATCACACTTATTTATACCAGTTATTCAATTAAATAAGAATATGTTGTGCAAAAAAAAAAAAAATAAAAAATTCAATCTTGGTGGCATTATATTTAATCAAAGAAATATTATAAAGGGTGTTCACGTAAAAGTGTATTGAAGGAATGTTACATTTATATGAACGACCCAAGATAAAATATGAGTTGTAAAGTAAAAAACTACAGATGATAAAAATTTTGATTGCGTTTAGAAAAATGTTTATTGTTCTCTTGCCAGAAATATTGGATTGGTATCTTTTAAAAAATGTTAATTGTTAACTTCAAAACTATGTGAGAGAAAAATAATATTTAAAATATATAATAAGGTTCAGGTCTAGGATAAAATATCGATACTTAATTTTATTTTTTTTTTATACATGAAATAACAACAACTTCTGTGAAAAATTTCCACCAATTCTTCGATTCAGTTTGCACTTTTACAAGATGTAAAATTATGAAGTAAAATTAATAAAATGCAAATAGAAATTAAGAAATATTAAAACCCTAATATTTGTAGCTGTTTTTGCAGATTGTTTTTATTTTATTTTTTTGCAGTTTTTATAACAAAAATTTAACTTAAATTAAAAAATATAAAAAAATTGAATTTTTTTGAAGTTTAAAATTAAATGTTATATAACAGCGGGTTACGAGTCTAATTTAGAATCAATTCTGAATTGTTTTATAGCAGTAATAAAGTATTTTTTGTCTCAAAAAAATTATCCCGTGCAAAAAAAAATATTAGATAAAAAAAAACAAATATAAAAATAAAATAATAAAAACTTATTAATTAATTAATTATATATATTTTTTTTTTTGTTCTTAAATTAATTAAAGAATTGTTTTGCAAAAGTTATTAAAACTAGCAAAATAATTAATTCATTAATAGTTGTGGGTCATGCTTGTGGAATTCTTCGAATTAACGGGAGTCAAATGATGTATCATATTACCTAATTAATAAAGATAAAAAAAAAAAAAGAGATTTTAATTTTATTTGAAGAAAAAAGTTTAAATTGTTGTAACAAAAAACACGTTCTTAATTTTACTAATATTATTGTTAAAGTTTTTATTTAACTTTTTTTATTTGAATATTAATAAAAATAAAGTTTCAAATCAAAAAAAAAAAAAAAAATTAAATAAAAATTAAATCATTCTTGACATTAGAAATAAAGAAAAGACATGGGATTATGACTACACATAAAAAAAATTATTAAGGTAATAAAATGAATGTAAAATTATAAAGAAAATATAACAAAAGGAAAAGTTAATATTTTTAAGTCGATAAAAATAAAGAAGATTTTTTCACATATTTTTATTATAGTCCTAAATGGAAGAGCTATAGAATGATCACATCACTATCGGATATATACTATATAAATTAATATAACTATATTGTTTAAAATATTTATATATTTTACAGTCACAAAATAACACGCATATATACATATGTAAATACATTATATTAAAATTAAATTCCATCTTTTATACGCATACTAAATATACATATATGATAACTTCTAAATAACTAATATTATATATACTAAACATTAAAATATTTAAAAAAAAAAACAATTCATTCTTAAGATATTTGTTTTTTTCTTCTTTCCATTCTTATAAAAAATATATACGCCATCCGCTAAAGTCATTTATTATTCATATTTGACTAAGCTTCAGTTTCTGGAATCATTAATTTCACTAAGTTGTTGATAACTCGGCTGTAGTGATAGCCTGTACAAAAAGACTCTTAAATATTTTTATTTGTGCGACATCTATTATCTTATACAAGAATTATTTTATTTTTTATTTTATTACGTATATATTTTGATATGATATTAATTATATATGTATTCCTTTAGGAAAAGAAGTATGAAAGCGTGCAGAATGCAAGTACTAATTTTGTATAACTTACTAATTTGTACAACTTACTAAAGTTTTAGCTAACTAAATGCTTCAAAGTACAGTTTGTATATTAAAAACTTAACGTCAAACCATTAAAAACGTGACGTGTAACTCAGAAACGAGAACTTGTGTATGTATGTAAATAAATATAATTACTGTATGTATAAAATTTGAATTTTAGCAAAATATTTATGCTAAAGTTTTTTAAGTAACGTTTATGTAAAATTTTTGTTGTGATTTTGTTTTCTTTTAAATTAGATGAATAAAAAATTTTTTTTTTTTAATATGTTTAAGTATATACATATATTGTATTTGTATTATATTCTTGTAAATTTGTGAATAAATATATATAATTTAAATTTATTACGTATTATGTAATTTTTGGTTGCTTTTTTTTCTTTTCACAATCTCTGGCGTATTGAAACCATGTTTTTATGACATTTTCGATATCGCTTTTAATAGCAGAAGGAAATTTATATATGTATATATAGTTTAATCTAATATTTAAAGAATTAATATTAAATAACATATTATGTGTTATACTTTATAATTATAAATAACTCACCAAAAAATTATTAATAAAACACCTAACAAAAACTACACACTACTAAGTGCCTATTAGTTTCATTCAGTCCATCTGTCTCTTTACAAAACTTCTACAACATTAAACATAGAGCAATAAAATTTTAACCATGATTAGATCGCATAAAAATATTTTATTAATATTGTAGAAAAACTTTTTCATGTTTTATCTTTATAAATCAATATCAAAATTATACAGCTTTTTTAAATTTAGTATTTAAATTTACCGTTATGTGAAAACCAAATTTTGTATAATTTTTCTTCCTTCATAACTCCGGCAGATTTTTAGATAGCGACTTGAAATTTTGAAATTATAGAAAGAACTTGTAAAATTAGTATTTTATTTGTACTCCATCTCCTTTTTAAGGACTATTATGGCTGAAAAATTGATATTTTGCAATTTTGTTGTTTGCAACAAAATTGATATTTTGCAAACACCTATAACTTAAGCACCCGTATACTAATTTTTTCAAAATAAAAGGCAAAAATTAAAGCTTCAACTTTATCATTTTACATGTGTTGATGGTTTTTCTTAATTATGAACAGTTAACTTAAAATTGATGAAAGTATCTCTTTATTTGCACTTTTTTCTTATTATATGAAATTCTAAGAAAATTGTCTTTTGTTGTGTTTGTGTTGTCTTTCGGAAATGTGCGCTTTTAAAAGCCGTTGGTTTACATTCTGCATTGTTTTTTATTTAAAGGTTTTTTTTATAGTTATGTCAATATTGTGAATTTCAGAAAAAAATCAATGTCTTTATAATCAACACAAATGAATGCGTGTACCTATTCGAAAAAATTTTACATAAACTGTAAGTTTTCGTTGAGAATTTCCAATAACAATTTTTTGCCTAAAGGTATACTTATTTTTTATTAAAATTTTTATTTAACCCATATGACTTGCAGTCGGAAATGGAATACAAAATCTTTTGAAAGAAAAACCGGTGTCTTAACCACTACATTATGAATTTTCAAGTAAATTCAAAAAAGGATTAAAACATTAAAACACTTTTTTTTAAAATTTATTACAATATGTTTAAATTATGCTTTAAAAATTTAATCTGACTCATGGCGCAGTGGTTAAGTCGCCAGCCTTTCAATCGAAGGGTCTTGGCTTCAAACTCCGGTCATATAAATAAAAAATATGTAGTAATTTTATATCCTAATAATGTATATCGTATAATTAGTGGTAGTAATAATAATAATAATAATAATAATGGTAATAATAATAAAAATAATAATAATAGCTGCTACAGTACAGCTATCTTTGGTTATATCATGCAGTAAGGTGTTATATGCTACTGCACGTTGTAATCCACTGATGACCCTCACTCTGTAGTAAAATAATAATAATATTAAGAAGAATACTAATACCAATAATAACAGCCGCTGCCAGTGACAGTGGGAGTTGCCTTCAATAATTACCTCATGCAGTAAGGTGTTATATACTACTACATGTTGTAACTGTTGTAACGGCAATAGTCACTGTTAGCAAAATAGTAATAATAATAGGCGGATTCATTGTTTCCTTACAGTCCCACTCCCAATTCAATGTTTCCGTATCCATTTCCTATTCTTTCCTACCCCTAGCCAATATACTGCGTTCGCAGGTAAGGGTCGCAGGTAATCAGAGTTTAGTAATTAAGAATCTGACACTACCAAGGGGAAATTCTTGGTGTCTTTGGAAGTTTCCCACCTCCCTTAGGAAAAAAAAAATTTTTTTTGAAACATAAACACAAAATCTGATACCAAAAATGCAAACAATTAGTTATTTTTCTTAAAAAGAAAATTATGCACTTAGAAAAGAGAATATAAGAACTAAAGCATTTTAATTTGTATTTGGAAACAGTTTTAATCGTATATGATGTATTTTACTATTTATTCTTTATGCCTTCGATAAAAATTTGAACAAAATTATGAATTAGTCAGTTGAACTGTTAAATAATTATATAAAATAAATATATATTAGGTGTTACAATTTATTATACATATATAAGTATATAATACCAGATTAATTTGTAATAAATTTAAATAAATGTAAATTAATTATTTTCAATAGCGCTATGAACTAAATCCCAAATCACTAACCCCCATAAGTACAAAAACAAACTATTCGTCAATATTTTTGCTAAAATTAAACTTGGGGATTAGTACATTTTTTTTGTGTTTAGTTCATTTTTAGAAATTGGGTATTAATGCATATGAATTAAACACCAAAACTTCCAAATTATTACATAAATAATGTTTTGTACTCAAATTTTTGTTTTTAATTATTGATTTCCAAAAAAACAACTTGTGGTTTGAGATGGTTACATTTTTTTTTGTGTTTAGTTCATTTTTGGAATTTGGACATATTAATTCATATGAACTAAATCCCAAAAATTCGAAAAATATTTTTGGGGTTAGTTTATAATGAATTAATACCGAAAAATATTGGGGATTAGTTCGTAGCGCCATTTTCTATATTTAATTTTAGGTTTGGTTAATATGCACGAAGTTTATTTTTAAAATACATAAATGTATACATATATATATAATTATTTTACGGTTAAAAAGTATTTTCAGTAGAGATACATTTATGATTACTGCATATAATATGCCATATACCTATCTACAGACTATAGATAGGTTTACTTTAATTTTTTTTTTGTTTTTGTTTTTGGTTTTGCAATACAAGTTCTATAAAAGTTTATAATTTCTTATCGGAATGGGGAATGTTGGATGAAAAAATTATATTTAATATAATAAATTTTTTTAAATTATTTTTTTAAAAGAATTTTTTTAAAATAAAAATATTTAAAGGCCATAAAGGAAAAGTATATAATAATTGAACAAGTATAAATAAATAATGTATAGATATATATGTATATGCTATATAATATAAAAGAATATAAAAGAATGTTTAAACAGAGTTAAGAAAGAAAAAAAAAAACAATTTTTAAATTATAAAAATTGTATGTAGATAATTATGTTAAATGTACAATACCTATAAATTTATTTTATAATATTGAACTGTTCAATTTAAATAAAATACTCGTACAATAATATTTCAAGGTGAACAAATAATTTTTAATTAAATTAAATTATTATTTTTTTTTTTTTCTTTAAATATGAAAAACAAATTATTCTTTGCATTTTTATTTTTTTGTTTGGTTTTGTTATTGCTCTTAATGTGGTTCTTAAGTGCTGAAGTGTTTCTGTCAGTAAATTACTTAATTCTTGAAAAATAATTGTATAGTCCGTAAAACATATACATTTTGAGTAATACTAAAAAAAATATGTAATTAAATATAGTATTTAATTGATTTTCCATTTAGAATATTATTTTGAAAAAATATGTAAAACAAAATGTATCTACATTTCATTTTTAATACAATGAATTAAAAAATAATATTAAATTTACTATATGTTTGATATATGTTTGATTTAATTATATGCTATATGTATATACGTAAAACGAGGTCACGTGAGCTTTTTTTTGGGGTCGTAACACTTGGCAAATCTCGGATGGCAAACATCTATTTCGCCTAAGTTCACTTATCAAAAAACTCACAATGCAAAAAATCAATTAGAAAATTTCAATTCCGCAAATATCCATTTGTTAAGATATTAAAAAAAATGCCTCTTTAGCTATAATTTGAATGGATTTTTTCGTTGGTTACAAAATCAGAGTAGCCCCTTTTCCAGGATGTTTATATATATATATATATTATTTTATAAGTGAGATTCTGAATAAGGAGAGATTTTAAAGTTGAATTCAAAATCAGAGTTATACACTTTTTCCAGAATATTTTTATATATGTATATATGAAATTCTCAATTAGGAGAGATTTTATATATATATGTAGTTGGTATCAAAATCAGGGTCCCAATAATTTGTTTAGCGGGGGTTTGGGGGTATTAGCGAACACTATTTTAAATGCATTGTTGTTGAAATATGTATCTAAAAAAATGTTTTTTTGAACGAATTTAGAGTTAGCTTCAAAATCAGGGTATTCCCTTTTTCCAGAATATTTATTAATGAAATATGTATGTACAAAAAGAATAATATTAGAAGTATATTGTCGAAGTATCTTCCAGATTATATATACTTGAATGTCCTTCATATACATATACCTAAGCTATTTGATATTATTTGAAAATTTGCTAAACTGGTGTTTTGCAAAGTAAAAATTTGATATCTACCCTTTTTGACAAATGCGTTTTTGCGAAACGACTTTTTTGCCAAGTGATTTTTTTACAATGTAAGTTTAGATTAAAAAAATTTTTTTATAACTATTTCTAAATTAAATTGGTATAACAGACAATTAAATACTTACTTATTATATAAAAGGTATAGAGAATAATTAGAGAAAATTTACGTTATGTTTAATATCGTAAAATCGTAAATTTTAATTATATTTTGTAATAATGAAATAAATTTTAATGAATTTTGTAATAAATATATTGTGTTAATACGCATTAAATTTTTAAAATAATTAATGATATCTTAGAAGTGTTAAAGTTATTCATATAAAAATATTTAATGGTCTTTTTTTTTCTTTCTTTTTAAATATTTAAAATTTTTTTTACCGGATTTTTTTTTTTCGTTTTTTTTTTTTGGGTAATTTAGATTATATTGAAAACCAATCACTTTATTTCAATTTAATTTTAAATATAGCTAAATAAATATTTAAAGTTAAATTAAGCTTTGTTTGATTGTTGTTTTAAGATATTTTTCAATATTGTTTTTTGTTTTGTTTTTTTTTTTTTTTTGAATTTTGAAACGGCACGGAATAGAATTTTAACAACCTAATGAAATTTCATTAATTATAATAATAAACGGAATTCAACTATAATATATTTTGTATAAAGTCAAAAAAAAAAAAACAAAAAATTCGATTTGATGAAGAAATAATACATTTTTTCACGAAATCGTAATTAGAAGAGTGTCAAAAATTTTAATAGTTTTATTTCTTAAACGAGGTTTTAAATTCTGTTATATTATTATACATCATCTCTTTAAATTTAATTATTACCATTTAAAAGACCTCAATAATTTTTTTTGGTAAACAACAAGACATCATTTCAGAAAGATGTTAGAAATTTAAATGAATCTGTCAATCTGATCCAAATTTTTATGGCCCAAACAGTTCAAAATTATTAGAAAAAAACTAATCCTTAAGGTATTTGAAAAATTTAAATCGGGTTGGGTAAGAAAATTTTATTTTTCAAAATTCCAATCATGAACACAAAATTCCAAATTTCCAAACACAAAATTCCAAATTTCAAGATCTTTAAAATTTTCAATCTTATCACAAAATCCCTGAATTGCGAATTCTTACTCTAGCGTATACTGAAGTACTACTTGAGGAAACCTCAAAAAAGACCTTGAATAAAATTTTTTTAAATATATATTATATTTATTTGAAATTTAAATATATAGTACTTGTATATAGTACATAATTAATTATATAATAAATTCTGGAAAAAAAGTATAATTCTGATTTTGTAAGTTACTCTTAAATCCTTTCTAATTATTTTTGACATACATATTTCAAGTCAACATTAAAGAATTTAAAATAGTGAGGTGCTGCTGCTCTCAAACCATTGCTAAAAAAGATTATTGAAACTCTGATTTTATAACCAATTCTAAAATCCCGCCTAATTATTTTTGCTCACATACCTATTTTTGCATCAAAGAATTTAAAATAGTGGAGGTTACCGCCTTCAAACCCCTGTAAAATAAATTACTGAAACTCTGATTTTGTAATCAACTCTAAAATTCCTTTAATTATTTTCTTACAAACATAATAACAAAAATAAAACATTGATAATTTTGTCATTGGGTAAATTCGGAAATGCATAATTTTTAGTAATGATATGGTATTGATACTGTATCACTACTGTATTACTACAAAATTCATGATGCGATGCAATAATGTTGCTGATACAATTGTGACATTTTAGAACGTTCATATTTTCACAATGGATGCCTTTGACGTTTGCATATTTTTAATTTTAATTTTTAATTAGAGTTTTTTAAAGATGAATAAGATTTTGTTTAATAAAGGTTTAAACACATTTTTGGATAACTGCGAACCATCAGAATATGATACACCTTTAACCATATAGAAATTTTGTAAAAAAAAAAAAAAAAGCTCTTTTACTGGAAAAAAAAATTAAAGTTATATCCAAAGCAAAAAATTAGTTTAAAATAATTAAAGAATTTTCCGAAGATATATTTCGAACACATTTTCGAATGCTACCATCTACCATTTTTATTATTATAATACTATCCAATGTAAACCTCAGGTTTGAAAAGCAACGAAAGTATCATAAAATTATATGATGCGAAGTTTGCTCAAAAACTGTGCGTCAATATCGGTAGTGTTACGAAAAAAAACTTGATGCTTTCGGTAATATTATGTGGATACATTTTAGAAGATGATACTATTGTGATGCGTGATACTGATGCATTTCCAAATTTATTGATTGATTATTTTGTTTAGGTTAAAAATTTCCAAGTTTGCGATTTTGTGTTTGTGATTTTGTAATTTGGGGATTTTGAAATTTCGGATTACGTGATTTGCGATTATGATTTTAAATTTTTAAAATTTTTACAACTTGCTAACTTTGGCATTTTGAAAAATGGAATTTCGAGACCATTCGATATAAAACTCATAAATCTAGTTTAACAAGTACATATAGTTAAATGAGAATAACAAATAGTTTTAGTATAGGGTAAGCGAAGTTTAAAAGGATATTTCATTAAAAAACAACATAATTAAAAAAAAAAGTAAATTTGGGTGGGAGAGGGTATATTATAAACGATAAATATAAAAAATATGCTAATTTATCAAATTTGAAAAAAAAAAACGGTACTAACTACTAATATCTAATATCAAGTTTATAATAACTTAATTTTGTTTTGATGAATTATTATGTTTTAACCAAAATGGGATCTCAAATTTACAAAAGCAAAAACAGAAAGAGTAACTGATATTTGTTAAAAAAAAAAAAAAAATGCAAAAAAAAATATAAAAAAATAAAAATAACGAAAAAAATTTTATTAACAACAATCACAAGTAAAAAAATACTCGTAAAAATAATTGATCATTGAAATAAAACAAAAAAATCTTTTCACCTTTATAAAATAAATTAACTTTAATATTGTGTACACCATAATTATCCAGGTTATATTTTGTAGAAAGATAAACTTAAGAAAAGAAAAAACAGAAAAATAACTAAAGATTTATTTATTCTCATTAATTGTTTTGATGGTCATATAATCAACGAAAATCGTAAATTGTTGTGTAGGAGTTGAAACTGAAAAAAAAAAAGCCAAAAAACTGAAAAGTTTGCAATTTTATGTATAAAATAATGATTGAAAAGTTTGTTAAAATGTACATGAATAAAATCAAATGACATTTGTAAAATTTTATTTAAGTTCCTGAATTTTATTTAAGTTTTTTTACAAATTTGCCACAAACGTAAATTTTTGAATATATTTATGTTGTATATACAAGAAAAGTCTCAGATACATATTTAACAAAATTGATTAATTTATTTTTCAAAAAAGTGATCGTTGATTGTCGAATCAAAAAATTATAATTTATAAAGTTATATCTGTTTCTTTGAAGGAAATTTATGGGTATATATATGGGTAAGAGTTCATAATATATACTACTGATCTATATATATACTATGATCATAATATATACTACTGATCGAAAGGGTCAAAATTATAAAACTGATGTCAAAACGATAAAAGATATTTCAATCAAAAAATAACACGATGACATTCTAGTACCAATTAATGCTACCATGGCATTTAAAACATATTAATTTTATAGTACTTAAATTAATCCATTTTTTATTTAGAATTTTAGTGGCTAACGATGTCAGAAAGTCAAATGAACATTATTTATTTAACAGTTTAAACTTTCTTTAAACTTTCAGTTTAAACGTTATTGATTTCTTTTAAACTCTTGTTGAGTATTATGTTTAATATGAAGGGTTTCGGTGGCCTATTGGGTAAGAGCGTATAAAATACCCTGCAAACAACAAACACCGAGGGAGTGTGGGTGCGAGTTCTACACACGTCGTAAGAGTTATTCCCCATTACGACATTTACAGTCACGCCTGAACAGAAAATACTGTGTAATTTACTGTCCACATTTATGTGGCAGAGAAATGCATTGAAAAAAAAAAAAAAAATGTTTAATATGGATATCATCAACAACAATAATTCTTGTCAACAATCTCAACAACAAAATGAAGAAAAAAAAATAATAAGCTAGGGAAATTATTAATTTTAAAATTAAGAAAATATGATTTTTAATCAATTTTTTTAATGGTTGTAACATTTAAGTTCCTATTGTTTTAATTTAACCGAATCATTTTAATGACTTCCTATATATTTGTGACAAAAAAAAATTTGTAAGTTAAAAACAATCTCTCTTGGCAAAAAAAGAAAAAAAAACAATATTTATAAAATATTAATTAACATTTAATATAATTTAAGAAAAATATATTTTTTTTTTTTTGTTGATTCATTTCAAAATTTTTCTTCAAATATTTGAAATTTTTTAGTAATTGAATGTTAAGGCACATTAATTTTTTTTAATTTATGATTTTGTTGATAGTTTTATAGAGGTTTTAATGTATATAATCTTAGTATAACTTTTATATATATAAAACCATGAGATTTTTTTGAAAAAGTAAGTTCAATTTCAGTATCTAAAGTATATTTGAGAAGATCCAAAAATTTAGTTTTATATGAATAAGTTTTTTTTTTTTACTATTATTCGATGAGCTCAGAAAGTCAAAACTAATAAATTTATAGATAACATCATCTACACTAAAGATTATAAAAAAAAAATCAAAAAGAAATTAACGATCGCGGAAAATATAGATATATCTATAAATAGTAAAAATTGTTCCTATAATATTTCTATTTAACATTTTTTACCTTTTTTGAAAAATCAAAATCAGTTTTCTCTTAACTAGAAACATATTTTACATTTCAATATAAAAAAAAAATATATGGTAGCTATATAAGATTTATATATATTTTAAATTAGGAAGTATGTTTAAATTGTGATAAGTATGTTGTCAAACATTTGCTTAAAATGGTTATTTAGAAATAACTGAAATATCAATAAATTTTTAGTTTATTCTTTTTTAGAAAAAAATTAAATATGTGTATAGAAATTTAAATGGTTTTTTTTTATGATAAAAATCATAAAGATTACTTTTTTTTGCAATGATTGTCAATGTTAACATTAGTTAGATTTTATAAAGGTAAAAACAAAAATTTAGCAGTTAATCAGATATAAGTATAGGTACATAATAAAATTAAAATATTGAAGTTTTATATGAAATGTATAGAAATTTTAGAGCTTAAATATCTGTATGTAAATAGTTACCTTAAAATTACGTAGTTTAAATAATATTTAAAAAATTAAAATATAAAATAAAATATTAAATAATAATTTGTCAAAAAAAAAAAATTTTACAACATCTGATATTAACAAAAGATAGAAAAAGTCGGTGGGAGTAGAAATCTACAATACCAAATAAAATTTGGTATTGAGGAAAACACAATACAAATAAAATTTAGAAACTCTGAATTAAAATTAAAAATATACAAGATAAAATTTCAAAATTTAACAAGAAAAATAGTCAAGTTAAAATACACTTAATGGGAGTTATAATTTAAAATAAGGAATAATTACCAAAGATTATTGCAGTACAGTATAATGCATATAAAATTTTAAGCGATAATATCCACAACCACCAAGTTTTGAAGAAAATTTCTATTTTATGAAGAAAAAAAACCAGCTATATAACAAATTTAGAATATTTTTTTTATGAAGGAAATATATTAAAGACTTAATAAATACGATATTGATGATGAAAAAAAGAAGAATTAATGGTATGGTGTACAAAAAAATCATAGAAAAAAAAAACAGGTAATTACAAAATGGAAACTACATGTCAAGAGATTCAATGCAATTATTTGTAAATAACTTTCTTTTTTTTTTTTTTTTCAATAAATTTCCTTTCTAGTTTAAAAAAAAAATACTCTTGCTTTTGTCTTAATTTTTAATACAATTTTTTATAAAAATAATTTCTAATTGTTATTAAAGAAAAAAAAAAAAATAATAATAAAAGTGGTTCTACTAATTTAAAAGCAAAAGTTGTAAGGTGACTTTTTCCATCTAGAAATATATAATAAATATTTATGTCTTGTATAGGCTATATTGAAATCTATAAAATATTTTTTAAATATAAAATTGCATTTATATATTATTAATATGTATATTTCATTTGTTGCACCATATATCTATGTATATACATATACATAACATTTATATTCATGATTCATATGTATTATACACATACCTTTATATTAGAAAAAAAAAAAAAAAACAAATTATCTATTCAGATTTATTCAAAATTTATATGTTATGATTTTATTTGTAATTTTTATTTTCCCGGAAGTATATAAGAATTTAATATACCTTTATTTATATTTATATACATGTATATTATATATGCTATATGGTATTAATAAATATTAATAAATGTCATTTAAAAATTTAATAAAATCGGAAGAAACCTAATTTTTTATTGATTAATAATTTGTATTAATTAAAGAAAAAAAAAAAAAAAGACCATTAAATTTAAATATTCACACACAATATATATATATATATATATTAAATTAATATTATTAATTAAACTACTATTTAACTATTTTGTGATATGATAAAGATTATTAGTTGATTATGTTTGTTAGGTGATATTATAATATTAAGTATTATTCAATTTATTATAATGTCATTGTAAATTTATTGTAAAAATTAAAAATAAAATATAAAAAAAAAAAAATATTAAAGAATTTAAAAATTTAAATTATAAATTTTTTTTTTTTTGTTTTCCGTTGAAAAATCTTTATTTTTATTATTATTATATAGTCTGGTCCTTGACACACTAAAGATACTTAACTACGTATAAATGAAAAAAAAAAAAATTTTTTTTTTTTTGTACTTATTTAAATTAAAACGAAAAAAAAAAATTAAAGTTAAGATGAAGAAAAGAGAAGAATTTCAAGTATAATTTCTTTAAAAGTCAAGAAAAAAAAAAAAAATTTAAATTTATATAAAGACAAGAAGGTATAGTGAAAAAATTAAATAACATATTCTTATAATGTAAAAATATGTTAAATATAAAGGTGTTGGTTTTACTTTTATATTTTAATGGTAATACTGTAATTTTAAATATTGAATAATTAATTTTTTTTTTTTTTTTTTTTTAATTGTAATATATTGGGAAAGGCAGTTTTTTGTTTTCATTTTTTATTTTACTTTTTTATGGAAGATAAAAAAAATTTTTTTTTTGTGTACAATAAAAAGTTAAAGAATTTCCATGAGTTTCTTATATAAACCACGTTTCTTTAAATTTTGAATTAAGCAATATTAATACGTTGAATTTTCATCAATTTAATATCTTAAAATTGTAAATTTCATCAAATTGTTTTTAATTATAAAATATTTACTTATATAGGTACATATATATACATATATGATTGTATATATATGTATTTTTTTAAGGATCATGGAAAAAATTTTTTAAAGTTAAAAAGTTATAAAGCTATAAAGTTAAAGTGTTTTAATTTTTATAGAGTTTCATTTAAGATATATATAAAAAAAAAAAAAAAAAAAAAAACTATTAATCATAAGAATTTATTAGTAACCTTAAAATCGTCGTTTCATCGAACTTATAACGTGTGTCAAGGTTAAAATAAATTTTTATACCTTCTTTTATTCTTAAAAATTTCCAATTTGAATATCTTATAAAATGTTGACCGCTGTCTATTCACAATAAAATTACTTATTCATATTCAAATAGTTCTAAAGGTTGAATCATTTTTATAATCAGATGTTTGAAATTATTTAAAAAAAATACGCAGTACCTATATGTGTATTTTTTTTTTTTATAAATTTATATAAAAGAATATATGTATAATAAAAGTTTAAGTATTTATTATGTATGTATATAAGTTACAGATTTTTTTTTTTTTTTAATAAATTAACTAACTAAATATTCGAGGATGAAGTTATTAAAAATATTTTTGTTCTGATAAAAAATTAAGATATACATACATATATGTATATCTTTAAGAAAAAAAATAGAAACATAAATACATATGTATATCTAAGACATATTAGATTTCGTTGTTTAAGATTGGAAAAGTATTATTTTCGTATTTTAAAGACACGAAAAATATTTTATGCGTAATATTGATATAATAGGATGTTTTTAGAAAAGAACTGTATGAATAGACAAGGTAAAACCTAATTTAAGAATACGCAAAAGAGATTCTAGTCAACACAAATTAAGCAAAATTTTATTCATATATTTTCTTTTATATATATATATATTAATAATTACAAAAAATTCTCTTTTACAACGTAAAATTTCGGGCATATATAATTGAAATTCCTAAAAAATATATATTTAAAATTTATTAATTAGACTAACACTTTCTTATTAAAGAAAACAAAAGAAAAAAAAAAATATTTTATAATTATCCATCATGAGTTTTGGTTTATGTTAGTTTTCACTCATAACCAAAAATTTTATATTAACCTTCTTAATTAATTTTTTTTTTAAAGTTTTGTTTTGTTTTGTTTTTGTAAATTAAATTTATTCATTTTATCGTATTATTTTTATTAATAAAAACCAGAAGAAAAAGCAAAATTCCAGAAGGGAAATAAAGTTTCATTTTGTTTTTTTTTATTATATGTATATATTTATGTATAGTTATGAAGAAACCACTCAATCAATCAAAAAATTAAATATATTAAAAATATATATGTATTATTATGCATATGTTTATACATAATGCACATCAGATAAAAAGAATTAAAAAATAACGTAAAACCTATGCTTTCAAATTCATTAAGAAAAATATTTAAATATTTAAACCAAAAAAACAAAAACTAAAGAAAAAATCAAAAGACTTAAGGTGGTTACTACACATTTTTATAATTATTTTCAAAGTAAGTTAGTTACACAGAAAATAATTACAGATTTTTTTTTTTTTCCTTTTTTCAGTCTTCATTGTATTATAATTATAATAATAATTATTATTATTATAAATATGTACCATTTCAAATTAAGCTTAGAAAACCGTATTAAAAAAATATTTTATTTCTCTTTTTGTTTTGTTTTTTTTTTTGGTGGTTTTGCAACACAGTTATTTTACCATTTATTTCATTGAAAGAAATCATTACCCATTTACCCATATTATAGTATAAAAATTGTTTTTAAAAATTTATTAATATTTTATAAATGAATATTTATATATAGATGTATAAACGATATATATATATATAACATAAGTATATAATTTTATTATATTTATTTTTAATTCTTTTTGTTATTTTATTTTGTTGTTGTTTCGTTAAGTTTTATAGTTTCTATTTCATTTTCGATTGATTATTATTTATTTTATTTTTTTGTTTGTCTTAAATTTTTCTGTTTTTTTTTTTTTTTTTTTTTTAAATATAGGAAACATTCAATTTTTTTTCTTCTAAAATACGTTTTGTTTTTTTTTTCTTTCTCATATAGCTATGCATATATTATACTTTTGCTTATATATTTTTTTGTATTTTCTTATATATATATATATATATAATTTTTTTTAACATATTTATGCACAATGTATATATATATATTTCTATGTATATTTGCTGTATAATATATTTACTTTCACTATACTCAGTTCATTTAATCAATATTCAAAACGTAACTGTTATATTCCAATAAATACATATTATTAATTGTTATACTAAATACTGTTATAATTATTTTTAAAAGTTATTGAATTAATCCGTTTTGTCATTGAAAAACAAAACCAAAAAAAAATTCAATGGTATAAAAATTGAAATTGAAGTCTTTAAAAAAAAAAAAAGGGCAATTCGAAAATATTACATAGAAACAAAAAGTAAACCCACAAAATGAATTGTTTTAAAAAAAAACAAAAACACACATTAAAATAAAATAAAAATAAAATTAAAAGAAAAAAACTTAAGATTTTTTTTTTAAATTACTCACTTCTAATTGTAATATTTTTTTTTTTTTTTGTATCTATACGTTTCGTTTTTTTTTTCTTTCTTTCTTAATTATTTTTTTTGTTGTTGTTGTTTTTTTTTTTTTTTTCAAATACCAAATTGTAAATAGCAACTTAGTAATAAATAATGATTATAAATCATTTATATTTAAATTAAATATATATACAATGTATAATATAATATACATATATATAACAACGAAAGAAAATCAACACTTTTTATATTGAAATTTAATATTTATATTTTTTTAAAAAATTTTCTTTTTTTTTTTTTTTTTTTATATTTAAAAATTATATTTGTTTATTTTTTTATTTTGTATTTAAAAATTTTTTCACATTTATTAAAGAATTAAATAAAAATAAAAAAAAAAATTAAAATAAAAGTTAAAAATAAAATTAAAAAAAAACGAAGGAAAACAAAAATTCAATATGCAAAAAAAAAATTCAATATGCAAAAAAAAATTACTTTATAAAACGCGAAAATTGTCTTTTCTTTTATTATTATTATAGGGTACCATTAACTAACGACGTTTCTTAGCCAAAATTTCATCGACAACTACAAAACTGGATTTGAAAAAATTCAACAAGCTCACCACCAAAATCAAACTTCAATCGTTTTAATCAAAGTTTTTTTTTGTGTTTTTTTTTTTTTTTTGTTTCTTACCACCTCTTTTTTAACATAATACTTCGCATTCATTTTGTTATTAGAGAGGGATCAGCAGTTGGTAAAAAACAAAAACGACAAAAAAAAAACATTAAAAGTAAACTTGGTAAATATGAAAAAAAATATGCTGTATTGTAGTCAAAAAGTATATTTGTATATTTTAAGGAATAATAAAATGTTTAATAAATATTTTGTAAAATAATTAATAAAAATTTTTTAGGAAAAATTATTATGTTATAGGGACGTTTTGTTTTTTAATATTAAATCCCTAATGTATTTTTACTATAGTAAAGTTTTATTATAAACTTTTTACCCTAGTACTTTAGTACTTTACTCTGGTATAGTTAAATTTTATTATAAACTTTTAGGAAATTATTCAGAAATCATAAAAATTAATTCCCTTTGATTTTTATAGACTTTTATTTTGAATTTCCAATAGAAGGTTCACTTGATATTCAGCCTTACAATCTAGGTTTACCCAAAAAAAATTACAAAACGTAAAAACCATTCTTCTAATAATATTTTTGAAATTATTTTTTCGTAGTTTGGTTAATTAAAGTCAATTAAATGTAATTTGTTAAAAAAATCATTATACTAATATATCGCTTGAAAAAAAGTTATTTTTATTCTTGAGGTTTGATTTCTTGAATTTCATGTACATTGAAATTTTGTTTATTAAAATGTTTTCGAAAAAAATTTGCGCTACATCATTTCGAACATTGATTGAATAATCTTTTGCATAATTTTAATACGCTATAATTAACTGTTCTTAATTTCGAACCACTTCTCTTTGATCAATCAATCAATATCAATCAATTAATATTAGGTTTTTAAAACAGATCAATATTTTTTGTCATTACATGATTTATTATTTTATCATTCTATAGGTAAATTAAAATTCATCGTGACTCTTAGCGTTATTGCTAATACATATTAGCATAATATTTTTAATTTTTTTAGTACATTTCCCTACCACATAAATGTAACAAGAAAATTACACAGCCTTTCCTTTTCAGGCGTAGCTGTACATGTTCTAAGGGGAAATTATTGTTATGATGTGTGTAGGATCCGAACCGACACCCCCTCGGTGTTTAGAGCGTATTTTACACTCTCTTATCCATTAGGTCACCGAGGCCCCTACATAATAATTGTTTTATTTTTAATTGCAATGTTAATTTAAATTCATATTATATTTTCATAAGTATATACCATATTAAAGATATACCATTTGAGATATACCATTTTAAAGCACTTTTTTTAAAAAGAAAATTTCTACTTTTAAAATAATTGTAAAAAGTTTTTTTGTTTTAAAATTATAATTTATTTTACACTCAACTCAAATCGGAACAACGTAAATCGAAGTTTGAGTACATTTAATAAATATAATAGATTAATATCATTCTTTTTTAAATTAATATATTAATAATAATTTAAATTCAAATTCAAAATAAAATAAAATTTTCTATATATTTTTAGTTTTATTTGATTACAGCTCTTAGACTATAAATTAAAACTGCGATTGCAATAGTCCAATACTGACGGACTAAGATATGAGAGAGTTTCATTTTAATTGTTCTTATCTTGTTTTTCTTTTCTATTTATTTCTCATTATTTATTATTATATATATGTACCTACACTATTTTAGTTAGTAATAGTATAAACGGTTACAGAAATATTTTTGTTATTGTTTTGCTTTTTTTTTTGTTGAATATCTTACAGCTATAATGTAGCAGTAATTGGTAAAACACCTAAAGTAGTTTATTGGTAATTATTATACGGGCGTAATATCTGGGATTAAAGAGTTTTACAGTAATATAAAAAAAAAAAATTGAAAATATATAATAATAAGAATAGAAATAATAGTATGAGATATTATTATTATTATTATACCCAGTACCAATTTTACAAATACATTTATGCAAAAAAATGTTATTTTGTTATTTTGAATTTAAAAAAAAATTTTTTTTTTGTTTTATTTTTTTTTTTTCTAAGTTGTTTTTAAATGAGATACAAATGTATCTTGTATTACGAAATTACACTTTGCAAGGAATTTTTGTGTTATTCAAAATTAAATTAAAGATTCCAGAATTATTTCTTTGAAATACAGTACAAATTAAATACAATAGTGGGAACAATTTTGAATGGCAGAATTTCATCAGTTGGTGCTAAATCAATTTTTAGCTAAAGCTTATAGTTAGCATAAAAAGATATTTAACAAAATTCCATTTATACTATTTTGAACACTTAAAATCGTGCTGGCATTTGGACATTTGGGATAAATTTTTTGTAGATGATATTTTTGTTGGTTGGTTGTAGTAATGTTGGTTAAATTGTACAAACATATTTCAACAATAAAGCATGTAATGGGGGGCTACCAGTCCTAAATTCTTTTTATGCTAACCGGCTGAATGCTAAAAGTTTTTTTTATGCCAAATGTATTTTTGTGAAAAGGGTTTAGGCCAACTATCACAGACCCATTTTGATTATACTCTTTAGCATGATGAATTTCAGGATTTATTATAAAAAAAGAAGTACGAATTCTTTTCGTTTAGTTGTTTTTTTTTGTACAGTTTAATTTTTGTCCCAAAATGGATAAATAACTTTGGATTTTACACTAATCCTTTTCATTTATCATAGTTTAGAGTTATTATTTTCTTTCAGCCTTTGGCTTACTATGTTTATTGAGTGCTTAATCGAACGTTCTTTGTTCTTATACTACTTTACTATTGTTTCGTAGTGGGCTAAGTAGTATTGAATCTCTGTACTTAGAGCCTTCAATACAGATACCTAATGATCCTTTAATCGGTTAGAGAGTACCTTCTCCATGGTCTATTTATTCCATTTCATTTATCATGTGGCACGCACTTTTTTACTTAATAACCTAATTAAAATTTGGTTTTGAAAATTTTTGAACTCTTTATTTCTAGTTTTTCTTCTTTATAAAGGTTTTCATTAATTTATAGCTTATTAATGATTAAAGGTTAGCTGATTTTCAGGGTCTTCAATTTTATATGTTATTCTAAGACATTAATTTCCAATGATACAAAAAAAAAGTGAGATTCGGCAATATCTCAAAATTTTAACTCTGGAATATCAAATTAATGAAGTGACCATTTTATAATTTGAAAAGAAGTACAATATAAGTATATACTAATGTTTAGTGTGAATGGTTATTATAAAATAAATAAATTTCAAATATAATTTTACACAAAAGCTAAATCAGAGAATTGTGTATTAAGTACATTACTATAATAATAATAATAACAATAATAATAACAATAATAGCAATAGTTAATTTTTTTTTTCTTGAAATGAAGTTTGAAACGAGAAAAACTTTAATTGACAGATTTAGATTTAGAGTTTTTTTTTGTATTATGGAGTTGTTTTTTTTTTGTTGTATTTAAAGCATTTTTTTTTTTAGTTTAAAAAAAAAAAAAATAAGGAAAAATATATTTTTAAAACTTTTGTTTTTGGTATTTAATTTTATTCAAGTTGGTACAAATTTTTTGATAGTAGTTAGATATAGAAGTAAATAATATCTAAAAAAACAAAATTATTGCTTGTATCGAAAAGGTGGGGTAAAAACTTAATTTCGTACATATTATTTACTTTAAATAGAATCAGGTAATGTAATTATATTTGCTTTATATAATATGTAATATATAATATATCATTGTATATAAATTTAAAAATGTTTGCTTTGCAAAAAAAGACCAAACTAGTTTAATGTATTTTGAATCAAACTTTAAAAATGCTGGAATAATATCGATGAATGGATGGAAGGTGGAGGAGGAAGAGGAGGAGGAAGAAGTGAAATGAGATCAAATATTTTGGTTATTGGAATATTGAATTTTGATTTTTTTTTGCATTGAACAGTTAAGGTAAAGAAAATGCTGGGCTTTCAATGCCTTTTCTATTTCCTTAGTTTGATTTAGTCGATTAATAAAGAAAATAGCATAAAAGGTAGGGGATTTAAATCTACAGGGCTTTATTTTTCATTTTTACGTTACTTAAATTCAAGTTATAATGTTGGAATTCAGTATTATACACGTATATTTTATGCTTAAATTTTTATTAAAAATATCTGTTATATTGTTTTATAATTATGATATTTTGCTTCGAATCTTTTTTTATAATCTTTTAAACTGAGTAGTACAAATTTAATATATCGTTTTATAAGCTTACACGCTTTTATTTTGTTAGTAAGAGGCTATTGAATGTATACTGAATCTGTACTTGTAAAACTAAAAATTAAATGTATTCACAGAACTATAAGAGTTCTTTGTTATTAAAAGTTATAGAATTTAATAAACTTTTAATATTAAAAGTTACAGATATAATTCAAAAATTGCAGAAAAGTAGTAATTGCATTTAACATTCCTTTAAAGTAGCGAATACAATACAAAAAGTAAATGAAAAAATCGTAATTATAAATCTTCGATACACATTTATATATAAATATACAAATGAATCGATTTCAATCATCTGGAGAGCAACAAAAGTAGATTAAATAGAAACACTAAATCCTTAATATAACAACTTTCCGAAAGTCTCTAATACAACAAATTATCCTCTGATATTTTTGTTAAATTAAGAATTTATATGGGATGACACAGCTATGTCCGGTTTAATCACTTAATAAAATTTTGATTATCAATTTATAGAAAGTTTCTATATTGAAGTGGTGGGACAGAAGAATTTTATTCTCTATTTTTAATTTCGTGCATTATAGTAGAGATTTTTATGTCCTTATGATTATCGGTATTTCGAATATACCATCAGGGAGCATTAACAAACGCAATATCTTATTTTGAAATGTTTGGAGACTTGAAATATGAAGTTGTTTAGTACAATCGTATAACTAAATAATGTAAGTCCTTATATCGAATATTTAATTCATTATCTTTTATAACATCATCTTCCATTTAAGTTTCGTGTTTAATATCTATATATTGTGATTCATTTTCGTAAGATATAAAAACATCATTTATTTTGACTGGATGAGGAACATCTATTTTGTTCTTAGAAAAGTTGATACGTTATATATTCATTTAGTTGAATTTTCCATTTCTTTATCCATCTCCTAATTCTATCAATCCACTTTTGTCATTTTGTTAATGCATATTTAATATGTATTTGAAGTAAATACCTGTATAGTGTCATCATTAAACGTACCTACAGTTTGTATTTTACGTTGGAGGTAAATGGAATAACTATATAAAATGGAGCCTAAATTTAACTCTGAAGACACAGATATGAAGCAATAATTACATAAACAACTTGCTTCAGTAATAATGGTATTTAGGTCATCTAAGAATACAGAAAAGTATATTTTGTTTTATACTAGCGAATTTTCTATAATATATTCTGTAATTTTATATATCTGATCGACGTTTGAATGATGTTGTCTAAGTCCATGATGATTTAATATAATATTTTTCAATTTTATTAGTTTTTTTCAGTCTTTTTAACAATAATTTATTCGACAGCTTTGCTTTGCAATTGATCTTAATAAATTCGCAATATATTACTCCGTCCTTAAGGCATAATCTTGTCGTATGTCTCGTACTGCTTAAGTACGCTCGTACTATCTTGTACTACTTAAGTTTCAATCGATACAATAATTCTACAGTACATATTTGTTTATATTTTATTATTGTTTTATATTCGAACTAGAAGATATAATAAAATAAAATTAAGATATTTGGATGTTATTGTTTATTTACATAATCTTCTAAATGAAAGGTTGACTTTTTAACCGCTTTGTCTTCTATCTGTTTTTAAACTAAACTAAAATTTAAAGTTTCATTTTGTACCAAAACTGTTAAAGTAATAAAATAAATATTTAAAATTTTAAAAAATCTTATTTCTTCATATTAGTTATTTCATACATAAGGAAACATTTAAATTTTACTAATACACATACAATCAAAAATTTTTAAATACAACTTTATTAAATAATGGTTTTTTTTTTTTTTTGTTTTATTATTATTAAATAACAAATGCAAAAACTAAGTTATAGTTTTTCATTCATTATAAAAAGAAATATATATATGTATATATATAAATTATGAAATTAGGATCAAAAAAAGCATCACCTAATTAAAACACCTTTAAACTTAAATTAAACAACTTTTTGTTTTTCTATTGTTTTACTGAAAAAATAAAATATTTAAAACAAAAAAGAAAAAAGTTGAGCAACATTTTTATTTTGTTTCGAGAACATCTCAATAACATTATGAGAAATATTTTTTTTTATTACCTTTGTTTTAAGTTTTATTGCTGTCTCTGTCTTCCTATAAAATTATATTAATAAAATAACATAAATTTTAATTTCTAATGATGATGCATTATGATGATCATAAAAATATTTATTATTATGATGATAATTTTAATTGTAAAAAATGATGCTGTAGCTTTACAAAGTATTTAAAGACAAAATTATCTCACAACTGTGATACATAATGATGGTTATAATACTTTTATATTGTAAATTTAATATTTTGTTTTATTTCTGTAGTAAAAAAAAAAAAAAACAACTTTGGTCATAGAAAAAGGTATAACAGTAAGTAAAACTTAACAACTTTAAATCAATTTATATAATGACAAAAAAGCAATATATATATTGTAGAACAAATTGATATACACAATTGATAAATAAAGTTAAAAGTAATGAAATAAATTTAAATACTTAGGCATGAATAATCAAATGCTGACGATTGACAGCATTTTAGGAATAAATTGCAAAAAAAAAATGATGCATTCACTCATAAAACTGTTAAAAAGACACAATAACGTGTCAAAAACCGTAAAATATAAAACCATAATAAGACTAAAAGGATTTCTTTTAGAAGGTAAATCTAAAGCTGTCTTAAATTAAAATGTTATTAGAATGAAAAGATTAAGAATTAGAAGATGATCGAATAAGAATAGTGAATAGAAAGAGATAAAGATACATTGTGGAAGAAACAGTGACTTATAATGAATTGTAGGATCGGGAGAACATAAATAAAGAGGAAAAAAAAAATTAAGAATTTTATGTAATATTTATTTATTTATTTAAGAAAATTTCTCTGTCACATGCAATGTCACATCACATGTGACAGGAAAAAGATGGCTGCCTTTCCCTTCCTGGTGTGACAGAGATAATAATTTTATTCCGGATTAATAAATTTTTTAATAATTTTTGGAATTTTTGTAGTATAATATAATATATATTAAACAAAATCAACACTTTATATTTAAGTTTAATTAATTTTTCTTTTTTGAAACACTCAGTATTTTTTTTTTTTTTTTGTTTTGTTTTATGTAAAGCACAACATCATTTTCAATAGATAGAGAATTTGCCATTTAATAGATTTTATTACTCATATTGTTTATATTTTTCTTTTGTTTTGATTAACTTTGAAGATATTGTTGCATCTTCAAATCAACATTTTTTTTTTTTTTTTTATATAGTCAAAAGAATTATTATAGTGTGCAAAAAAAAAAAAAAAAAAATAAAAAACAAACAAATATTGCGAAAACTTTAAGTTAATAAAAATAAAACAGAAAAAAAATTAAAATTAAATAATTGTGAGAGAAATTTGAAAATGAAGTCTTTTTAATATATGTATTATATTATGTATAGTTGAATGATGGTGTGTATCATTCATTTGCAATAGTATATATGTACAATGAATAAATAAGTATTAAATTTATTTATATTACATATTATTATATATATATATATAGAAAATTAATATTTATATAAAGACGATTTTCTTATTTAATTAGAAGAAATATATATACAAAGAGAAAATTTTTCTGATATTATGTAGCGTTAAAAGAATTATATATCTATATTCTTTGTTTTTATTTACATTGTATTTCTTGAATAACCTTATGATTGACTGATTTAGAAAAGTTAATATACTCTATAGTAATTCATACATTTTGACATTTTTAAAAGAGAATTCTAATTTTGATAGATCAAATCTGCTAACTTATAGGTTTTTAAGCTTTATAAATATATTTGAAACTTATGTCAGATCTAAGATGTTATTGAGGATTGAAGAAGATATGATTGAAGAGATTTAGAGGATTGCTTTTTAGCTACCATTAAAAAATATTTAATAACGGAATTTGAAAAAGTTTTTAAGGCCCTTATTTTACTCAACAAGAAAAAGTAACAAGGCAAACACGTTGATTACCATAACTTAACCATATATAACTAAATTATTATAAGTAATATAAGAGTATGTATAAGTATTATAAGTAATATAAGTAACCATAAAGCCTTTAAAAGACCCATAACGGTGCAATACATTAAGGGACTTTTATTATTATTGAATAAATAAAATAAATGTAAATTTTGGTTTGTATTTTGATTATAACGTTTTTTTTTTCGCATATTATTTTTAAAGGTTATGTATAGATTACATAACAGGTTATATGCACAAAAAAAGTTCTTATCTAGGAGCGGTCTTATTTGATATTTCTATATACTTATATTGATATATATTCTTATTACAAATAAAATTATACAAAATAATTTCGTTTAATCTTTTAGAGTTTGAATTTTTAATCTAACTTTTGGAAAATTTTTTTTTTTTTTTTTTATTTCAATCCAGTTTTATTTTCTATAGAATTCATGTTTTTTGTTTTTTTTTTTTTGTTTTTGTTTTTATGTTTGATTGAAATTTTTGTTACAAACCAGTGCAACATTTACTTTTTTTTAAAGTATGAACCTTTCAAAAAAAAAAAAAAAAAAAAAAGTTCCGTGTAAACATTTTTTGGCTGTATGTATATGTATATTTTTTTCATTTTCATATATGGGTTTCATGTCATGGGTTTTGAATCTAACGATTAAAGAAAAAAAATTTTTTTGTTAGATTGCGTTTATTCGCTGTTTATTCCAAGGTTTTGTTTTTTTTTTTTGTTCGTTTAACTTCTACTTTACTTCAATAAATAGTTTTTCTTTAATGTTTTATTTTAAAACGAGTTTTTTTAGACTGATTTTTTATTTGCTGTAAAACAACCACAGGAGACTAAAAATATAAAATTTAGTAAAAACAAAAATGTAAAAATGTATTAAAATAATTTGGAATAATCGATGTTTAAATGTAGATCAATTAATTAAATTATGACTATTTGTTTTTAATTTTCTTTTTATTTTGAAATTAGGTGAAATTCTTCTCTTTCTATATATATATATACCTATATCTTTTTCATTTTATAAGTAGAGAAATTTCCATGTTTCAAAGCAGATTTTTTTTTTTGTATATATATAAAAAATAATTAAAAAATGTTTGTGGAAAAGGAAATTTAAATTTAAAGTTAATATTGGTTATTCTCTTGATTTAGGTTTTTATTTTTGTTTCTAAAGAAAATTATATCAAATCAAAAATGCGGATGAGTTAATTAAAAGTATTTCAATAGGAAATATGTATTTCATTATGTATTAATTATTAATAATAAAAAAAATCTAAAAATGCAACCACCACCTAAAATAAAATTTAATTGTTTTACAAAATAACTTTCCCAAAAAAATTTAGATATCAAAAAATTGGTTGAAAAAAAAAATATATTTAATTAAAATACCTTTAGGAAATAGAAACATTCTGAGATATAATTTAAATATTTTTAATTAAATACAAAAGTTCCGCTCAATGTCGAAACCCAATTTGAACAAAACAAAAATATTGTTTTTTTTTTTGATAATTTTTTATAACTCACAGAAACTTTTGAGACAAATTTGTTAGAAGCCTTGTTAAATTTTAAAAATTATTTGGAGTTGTCTAGGTAGTTTAACACTACAGTACTCTACTGACGAGACTAATATTTTTCAACGAAACACTTCGATGAGACTGGCATATACTCGTGTTATCGGAACAAAATACGTAAATTTGTTCTGAAAACATTAAAAAGTTAAAAACAATATAAAGGTTGAAAATTAAATGATTTTATAAATCAATCATTTTAAATATTCTAATTTATTGTTTCTAGTCTACATAATTGTGTTTATTCCGTTTTTTGAGGGTAGGTGGTAATCATCGAAAGGCACTGCAGAGGATTAGAACAATCACAAGTCCTTTATAGTGTCGTTCGATAATTCCCACCTACCCTACATTCGAAAAAAGAAATAATAATTGGAACAATAACGAGTGTGTGTGGGATTTTAAGCCACTAAACTCCATCCAAATTTTTTTGACCAAATAATAGAATATATGTAGGAGAGCGGTATGTAAGACAGCATCACAAAATTTTTCAGTAACAATATCTTGCTTTTTTTTATAAAGCTTGCAACATTAAAAACTTCCAATAATAAAATCTAATGCAAGAAAATTTAAAATTTACAAAATATACACCACAAAATCTTGTGATAACAAAATATTAAAAAAAACTTTTATCAATCGGGAAAACCGAAATGAAAATAATAATAAAAAATCGGGGCCTCGGTGGCCTAGTGGGTAGGAGGGTATAAAATACGCTGTAAACAACGAGGGAGTGTGAGTTCGAATCCCACACACGTCGTAAGAGTTATTTCCCCTTATGACATTTACAGCCACGCCTGAACAGGAAAGGCTGTGTAATTTCCTGTCAACATTTATTTGGCAGAGAAATACATTAAAAAAAAAAAATTATAAAAAAATCCCACTATATGAAATGCTTTTGTTTTGAAATATACATGGGAAAAAAATAATTCCGAGGGATTTTAGAGTAGGATTCAAAATCGGGGTTACACGCTTTTTCCAGAATATTTATATATATGTGTATGGGAAATTCAGAATTAGCAAGGATTTTAGAGTTAAATTATAAAACAGGGTTATACGGCTTTTTCAGAATATTTATATATATGTATATGTGACATCGTGCATTATGAGGGATAAATAAAATTAAAAAAAATTATTTTAATTCTACCTTCGAGTATATTTTTATTTCAGCATTCTTTTTTCAACATTTTTAATTCGATATTTTGTGTTTTAACAATTAGACCCACACTCACATAATTTTATATATCGAATAAATTTGGCGCCCTCTTTCACTGTGCCATCCTATGCATATGGAAGCGCCGGCCCTGCATCTATGCCAAAACTAAAAAACCTAGCTCTATATTATTAAAATTTCTCTCTTGTTTATATATTATTGTTAAGAGTAACAGAAAATTGATGTTAATAAATAATTTATTTTATAAATAAATGATAAAGGATTAATCAATTGTTTAGGCACAGTTCAATTGTATGTCATATATTATTTCATCGAAGAAAATTCTATCATGAAAATTAAACAAAAATTGCAAATTTGGTAATACAAAATTTTGTAATGCAGCATTTTTAAATGCAAGATTTTCTAATGCAGAATTTTGTATGAAACATTTTGTAATGCAAGCTTCCATACCCAACCCTATATGTACTCATATACTGTGTGGTAAAGGGAAGCTAAGTTAGGGAGTGAAAATTGATCTCAAAGTGACAGGCATATTATGAGCAAACTTGTTAATGTTCATCTTCAATTTTTGAACGTTCTACAATATATGTCGAAAAAAAAAGTTTGATAAAGATTGGTTTAATAATATGAATATTATACCATAATTTATTAGATTAAAAATATCTATACTGGTTAATACGTAAAATGTATAGACAACATTATTTTTTAGTAATATGAGTTTAATTAGATTGATGTTTCTGATCTTCTGTGTAATGCATCATTTAAATGCCAACAGTCAAAAAAAAATTCAAAGCAGTGCCTAAATTTTACAGATTATTATATTTTATGCCAATTAAAACAAATTTAATCAAATTATTTTTCAAGTACGTTTTAATAACAAATAAAATACTTAAAAAAAAAAAAACAAATTTTATAAAAAAAAAATTTATTTAATTAATAATTTTTTTTTAAAATTCCTACAGCATAATTTTTTTTTTCGTATTCCTTCAATTCAACCAATGAAGTATTATAATAGTAGTGTACACTTAAAGCATTTTTAACTTTAGGCCCTCTTAATAAAAATCAATAATTTTAAATTTAATTAAAGATTTTTGTTTTTTTACATCATAATTTGTACATCATCATTATTAACTGTGAACATTTATTTTGGTTACCTGCTGATATAAATAAGAATTACTATTAAAAAATAAAAAACAAAGTTTTTATTGGTTTAACCTTTAGGTGTCAAATTATAGATCACTTAAAATTGTAATGTATGACCTTTTTAAGAAAGCACGCGTTTATATGGGATCATATTTTAACAAAAAAAAAACGTACTTATTATTTTGTTCAGTTGTTTTTTTAGGTAAATTTAGTAGAAAAGCGCAAAAAAAAAAATTACTTAAAAATCAACATATAAAGGTATATTATGTTTTTTTTTTTGAAGTTATTTTAATAGGTAACGCTTGAATGCGTCTGCCTATTCATTATTCATAAATACATAATCTAGGTATGGCCAAAGCAAAAGCAAAAAAAAAAAGAAATCCATAATAATTAAATTTAGAAAAAAAAAAATTTCAAAAGCATATTTCATACGTTCATATTCGTATGTTATAAAGGTTACTTAATTACAACTGCCATACTTGTAAGATCACTTTTATTTTCATTTTTTCTTTTTTTTGCTCTCATCATTTTTTGACAGTTTACAATATCTGTAGATTTATTTTTTAGCTGATGACTGATATAATCGTGTAATTTCTTTTTTTTCCTTTTTGTAATTTTATAATCAAATGAAATAATGAATGAATGAATGAATTATGAAAAATATAAAAGAAAAATAAAGAAAAGCAGAAAATAAATCCATCCTCTATTATTCATTGTTGAACTAATTTTAATCTTATGCGCTTTATAGAAGTGACCATTTCTTTTGATGTTTTTTTTGATTACAACAACATTAAAACTATTAGATAAAACTTATTTTAACAGAAAAAAAAAGGTGAATAGATCCAGAGTTAGCACATTACTCAGCACAAACTGACTCGGGTTAGTGTTTGTTCAAAGGCTAAACAATTTTTAAAAATCAGATCCAAAAGCCTCGAAATATTCTCCTTAAAATATTTAATAGAAGACGAAAATCTAACATGATCGTTTTTCTTAATTATGGGTGGCAGAATATTCTCGATTTAAAAAACTTTCCATAGGCTTTTTCAATGAAAATCAAATCATAATGTGGTGGCGTTTTTTCTGTTTCACAATTTAAAAGGAATTAAGAAAAAATGGAATTTAAAGTGTTTAAATAGATTTGTGTTAAATGCAACCGAAGTTTTTATCGTAAAATTATAATACATATTTAAAATATAAAAAACCCCAAAGAAAAGACCATATATAAGAAAAGAAGTATTTAAAAATATTTTTGATAAAATATTCGATTTATTTTTTTCTATATAATAATAATTTTAATTTAATTTCCCAGAAGATTTTCAATTTTAGAGTTCTTTCTTTTGTTTATAATTAAAAAATATGTTAAATATAAAACTCATACTTTAGTCACATATTTTACGTTATTTAAACCCGAGTATTTGCTAGATAATTGAAAATATTAAGAGATCAATAACAAAAGAAAGGAAATCCCGCATTAATTTCTTATTGTACCGTAAACATTTTCTTAATATGGTCTCTTTGAGTTATATGCATGAATAGTAAAAGAGGACTGAACTGTAGAAATATTGTACACCGGTGGATTTTGGACAAAAAGAAAAATATAAAAATTAAAATTACATGAATGCGTAAAAATTTAATTTCTATAATTTAGAAAAGAAAAGTAAATAAAATAAATATACATATATAGTATAATTTACGCAGAAATTACAAATAGGTAAATAAATGAAAAAAAATCATTAATTTTCATCTTAATTTATTTTATGTAGGTCAGAAAACTAATTAAAAATCATTTTTTTGATTTCAAATTAAAAATTTGCAATTATAAAACTTTTGATTCTTATTTTTATTTTTTTCAAATGTAATTAAATTAGCTGTGGGCTAATTAGTAACTTTTTATTTGATTATTTATTATGTAATATACAATATAAATGCCTTAAATATAGTAGGTGTCGAAAATTCTACTCCTTTTATTTCATAATTTTAATTTTTGTTGAGATTTCAAGTATGTACCAGTAAAAATAAGAATTGTAATAAAAGTATAAATCTCAACTTATCATTTCTATTATGATAGAGACAATGTTTTCAGTTGAATGTTATTTTGTTAAAAAAAAAGATAAACGGAATATTTTTATTTTTAGTTACAAAAAATTAAACAAAACGATGTCAAGTGAGGTTCGAGATGCTATGAAATTCTAGCAATATAACTATAATTTCTTACAATATTTTAGTCATTTTTTTAATCATTTTTTAATTAAAATCTGTAACAAATTTGTTTAAAAGAATATTAATTATAACTCTTAAAAATGTGTTATTATTACGGCATATCCTCATAATTTAAATGTTTTTTTTTAAAAAGCAAAAGTATAAATGTTATTCAATTAATTATGTATTCACATAACTACCCAAGAATTATTTACTATACTTATAAAATATATTATAAAATGTATGTTTACAAATTAAAAAATTAGTATTAATTAATAACTTTCATATTTTAAGTAAATGTTAATTAATATGGAAAAACAAAACACAAAATAAAAAATATCTGTCATAGATTACTTTCTTCCTCTTTGTTTTACGAGTATAAATTTTGTTAATTAAATGGAATGAAATAAAAATTTTTTATCTATATGCTAATTTTATCTTTATTTAAATTTGTAGTTTTTTCGCTTGTTTGTAAAAAAAAAAATTTTCGTGGTTGCTTATTAGCTTTCATTATTTGTATATCTAATGTTTATAATAGTTAAGTTTCTCTCTTAAGTCTTTTGAAATATTTACATTAGTTTTAGTTTTAAACATTTTAATATGAAAAAAAAGTGAGTGAGTTTATCAAGATTAACCATTCTTTTCATAATGATAATTTTACCACCAATTCAATTATCACCTTCGTTAGTTAATGAGAACTATAGAAAATTAAAAATTTATATATATTTGTAATATTATGTTTTTTTTTTCATAAGCTTTAAATTATAAATTTCTAACGTTAAACTTATAACTTTAAGTTATGCTTACATTACTTATCCCTTCTATTGGATAGATAAATTCAATTGATTGATAGTTTAGATATAATTATTTCTTTTTTAAAAATAACTCAAAAGAAAAATAAGAAATTAAAATAAATTTCAACATTTTTTTAATTTAGAAACGAAAAATTATTAATTATGCTGATTTAGTTGAACACTTATCACGTTCGTCATTTTATTGCACTATAGTTTTTGTAAGCTTTGTGATAAAAATATTTAACCTTTGCGCATAAAATTTTAATTTCAAAGTTCGTAATGCGAGCGATATTTTTGAAATTGTAAGTCATCAGGATTTTATACTCTACATTATACTTGGACTATATTTTCATATTAGTTGTTGTTGGTAATTTTTAAAACTGAAAATTCTTTAAAGTTAAAAATAGGCTAAAGAATATTTATTGTATCTTTAAGGGACATGGTTAAAAAGAAAAATTCTTTGAAATGTTGTTTTATATACAGAGTACTGTTATTCTTCTAAAATTTGTGGTTTATTACAAAATTTGAATAGAGTGACAAAAATGTATTTCTTAACACCTTGATGTTTCGCTTCTTTAAAAGTTTATCTTAGATTCAATTTTAATTTTCTAAAAAACAATCAATGCTAAAATTAATAATAGTTAGAATTTAAATATATTTAAATAAAAGTGTGGCTTTGAAATTTGTGGTTTAGAGTTAAGAACTTTAATACACACAAAATATTAATTAAACTGTAAAAAAAAAGATTTATTTAAAAAAGATCATCTGGAAGCAATCTAATTAAAAACCAATTAATTTTTAAAACAATAATGATATTCATCATAAAAAAAACAAGAAAAATTTAAAAGATTATGATGCATGATTCAATGAAAGAAAATCTATTTTATTTTGTGTATTTTATTATACTGTTTTCCATAAAAGATACTTTGAACTTCTCACAATTAATAACATTTAAGATTTATGATTAATTAAAATAAA
The DNA here is from genome assembly GCA_947095535.1 of Poecilobothrus nobilitatus. Classification (NCBI taxonomy): domain Eukaryota; kingdom Metazoa; phylum Arthropoda; class Insecta; order Diptera; family Dolichopodidae; genus Poecilobothrus; species Poecilobothrus nobilitatus. Next base: position 164,249,650 of record OX352773.1, read on the forward strand.
AATTAAAAACATATAATTCCAGTTATAATTTATTATATAATTTATTTTAGCAGTCCAGGTTCTACGCATGAAAGATTTTATAAATGGCATTTTTTACAAATCTTAAGATTTTTAAAAACAATAGTGTTAGATTAAGTGTAAAAGAAGGTGATTTTTATGAAAGAATCTTCAAAAACTTTTGATTTAATTTTAAATTTAAACTTTGGAAAATTGCCAAAAATTAAAAATAAAAAATTTTTTTTTGTAAAATCATCTTCAAGTATATATATTATTAACTAGTATATACACTCATTATTAAAATTAAAGAAAATTTCAGATGTCAAGGTTTATATGTTAAATTCAATGTAAATATACTAATGGTTAATATTTAAGTGCAGTGTCTCTTATGAATACAAAATAAATGAATTTTGAAAAGCTACAAGAAAACAAAACAAAAATTTTAACTTTAATAATATTGACTAATTTTACATCATTTGAATGTTTAATAATTGGAAAATGAATGAATGGAATAAATGAATTAAATAATAAGTGAATTAAAATTATTGAATATATTTTTTCGAATATATGCAGTTCGAAAAAAAAAAATTGTATGAAATTATTGAAATTAATGAAATTGGAGGCTTATACTAAAAAATTTTGTTCATATTTTTAGATTTTTATTTTTTAAGTATTCAATTTATTAGAATTATACTTATACATATACGTAGTACATAATTATATATATATATACACAATAATAATAAGGAAATTATATAATAAAAACTGTTCTTTAAAAGTGTTGATATAAAACGGTTTTTTTAATGCATAATCCAAATATGCTTATAATTCATGCGTAAAATATTTTTTGGTTTTTTACAAATGTTTTTGTTGAATTTGTTGAAGTTGTTGATTGAAATACGATGAATCATTTAATTGCTTTCATAGTTTTTTATTCAAAAATTTGATTTTATGGTTGTAATATTTCTTTATTCTTTTAATCACTTCCTTTAATTGTATTTTGGTATTCTGTTTTCCTTCCCACTTCTAAAAGGAGCATAAGGCATCCACTAATTAGTCATTTATTATTCTAAACTTTAGTTTTAGGAATCATTAATTTCACTAAGCTGTTGATTACTCTGCTATAGTTATTATATACAAGACTATGAGGCGTAAATATTTCTTTATTTCTACGCCATCTATTATCTTATACAAGAATTATTTTTTTAGTGGAATTTAACATCATCATTGACTGGTATTTTGGTATTAATGGTATTAAAATAGAATTTAACAAGGTAGAATGTAAACCAACGGTTTTTAAAAACGCTCATTTCCAAAACACAATACAAACTGTTTAGAATTGTGACTTGCACAAAAATTTTAAAATTTTATTTCATAAAATTTAAGAAATTTTTTGTAATAAGAAAATATATGAAAATAGGACTTTTCTGGAATTTTGAGGGCCTGTAAGTCCGGAACTCTATATAACTAAGAAAAACCGTTAACACATGTAAAAATATGTTACTCTAGCTTTAATTTTTATATCTTGCCGAAGTAAAATGTGTACAGGTTCCTAAGGTGTTTAAAATTGGCAATTATTAAAAATTTACAGGTGTTTAAAAATGGCAAATTTTTAATTTTTGAGCTCTAATAGCTCATAAACAGCGGGTGGTCCAAAAAATTTTCTGAGCGAACTTATACTAATTCTAAAAGTATACCGTTTCTTTCTTGCCTTAAAATTTCAAGCCTCTACCTAAAATCATGTCGGAGCTATGAAAGTAGAAAAATCATGCAAAATTTGGTTTTCACATAACGGTAAATTTAAATACTGAATTTAAAAAAATGGTATAATTTTGATATTAATTTAGAAATTTAAAAAAAATACCTGTCGAATAACGTTTTCAGAGTGAAAAAATTTTAAGCAGAACATAAGATACATGCATTTAAAAATAGGGCTTTTTCAAAGTTTGAGAGGCTGTAGCTCCGTAATGGATGGGGCTACATGAAAAAGTTGTTCCACAAAATTATTTTTTTTATGAGACCATGGTTAAAATTTTTTTTCTCTATCTTTAACGGTGTAGAAGTTTTGTAAACAGACTGACGGACGGACGGACGAACAGAGTGAAACTAATAAGCACATTTTTTCAAATTTTTTTTGGAAATGTGCTAAAAACTGAATAACATTGAATAGGAAAATAGAATATAATATTGTTTAAGAATATTAATTATTCTAGTGAAAATAATTTTATCTACAATTTTAAGTTGAACTAAAATTAATGTTAATCAGTTTTTTAATTTTAAACCAAATCGAAATCTTCCACAAAAGAAATATTAAAAGAAATAAAAATAACTACAAGATCAAACTAAAACCAATTCGATTATATTTCCCTAATTATTATTCTTGTTTAAATCAGTATATTAAACAAATTTTGATGCAATAAATTTGGTTTTATTTTGACGGCTCAATTTAATCTTTAAAAAATATTTTAGATTTAAATTCGGATAGTTTTTACAAGGACTGCAAAGGATTAAAGTTACTGGAAACATTTATTTATTCCAGTACCTTTTAACAAACTAAAATAAATAAATAAATATAAAAACAGTTTGTTTACTTTTAACAATAAATATTAAGCATAGTTTTTAGCTACTTTAACAATTAATCTGTTATGATGAATTTTGTTAAAGAGGCTACTAAATGGTTGGGTACAAAGATGGGTATGATGGATACGAAAAAACAAAGACGCGGAAAAATAAGATCCTTTTTCAAAAGCGTCTAAGATAAAATTCTCTACAATAAAAGACTTTACGTCAAAAGATGCAATTAAAAAACCAAGACAAAAGACCCTTTGACGAAATCTATTTGAAAAAACCAAAAGTTTGTTCAAAAGTTTTGGTATTAAAAACAAAAATATCAATTTTAATTCGTTCATTTTAAAATGAAAATGTCTTAAATCTGTTCTTTTATGTTTTTTTTTAGTTTTTACGGTAATACTTTGTTTAAATATTTTTAATATATTTATAAACTTCAATATTGTTTTGATATCGATATGGGTGGTGCACATATCCTCCTCTCATAATATACATTATAGGTAAATATTTTGTAAAAAGTTTAAAACTCTAACTTTGTAACCCACAGTAAATTCCTATCTAATTATTTATTTTACACATATTTAAACATAAAATGAGGCTGTTGCACTCAAACCCTCGATTAACAAATAATTGTACCCTGATTTTGAATCCGACTCTAAAATTCCTCCTAATTCAGAATCTCCCATATATATACATATATATACATATTACATATTACACCTCCGTAATCTATGGCCTTTTAACGTAACATGGGCTTTTTTTTTAAAGCAAAGTCAAAGGCAATTTGACATAGGGTTTTACATAGAGATTTTTTTCATACATTTTTTAAATTAAAAAAAGAGTATTTTGTCCTATAAGGGTTTTTTAACAAAGGACTAATGTACAGCTCCCTATCATCGTAAGTTTTTTTAAAAAACTAACATATTAAGAGTTTGTTTTGCAGTCAATAGTACTTTTTAAAATTGATTACACACGCTAAGATAAATATAAGACAATAAAACTGAAATTAAGTTTCTATTGAATACAAGTGACCTTGTAGATGATGGTTTTAGCCGAGAGGAAAGTAAGAAAGTAATAGAAGAATTACTTGTTAGAAAACAACGACTTCAAATCAAAACAATGAAATGATTATTTAAAAATTAATTATTAGAACTTTTATTTTAGTAGAAAAAAAGATAATGAAGAAATCATTACGTTACAACAATTTGATTCTAAAATAAAGAAAAGAAAATTAAATAAAAAGATATTTTTTACAACTCTTTCAATATTTTCATTTTAATATTAATTTTTTTCTTCTCTTTTTTTTTTTATATTAATATTTACAATATTTCTCTATTTTAAAACATTTTATATTTATTTTAATATTACTATAATATTAAAAGGAAACATATTTATTCGAAACCAAAGAAAAAAAAAAAAAAAATTCTTCTTTAAAACTTAATTTCTATAAATAAAATTTACTAAAAAGGATTAGGGTATATTAATTATAATATAATATATTATATGTATATACTTCACTCATTATTTTTTATTACATATTTAAATTTATAATATAAATTATATTTTTTTGTTTTTAAAGATAATTTTCTTTTTTTATTTATTTATTATTTTATAAATAAAAACAAAAATTTCATTTAAATTTACTTAATTTTTAATAATAATTTCAATTCACTACTTTTTATCTTACAATTGTTACATATATTGGAAGAGGGGCTGAATTAATTTTATATTAACACAGCTTTTATCAAATTTATATTTAAATTGTTCATTAAAAAAAAAAAAAATTTTATGAACTTTATGGAATATTTTACTATATAATATACGTATATACTTATATACTATATATGTATAGTATTTTGAGCAAACTTAAGTTTTTTTATTCTTTTTTGGATCTTTTCCTTTTTTACCATAACGTACCAATATTTCATCATTAAAAATTTCAAATTTTTTTCTATTTATATTATTTTGTTGTTCACGCCACGCTGGACGAACTTTTTTTCTTTGTAAACCCCAATGACATGTAAATGCTGGCACTAAAACTTGAAATTGATATCCAGCTAAATACATTTCATAAACCTGAAATAAAAATATACAAATATATACAATTAATTTGAAATTTTCTAGCTAAAATAAATGAACGTAAATATAAATTATTAGCTATAGTTAGCTAAAGTTAGACTATAGATGAGAACTGGAGCCATATTTGACTACTAAGAACTTGCGTTAAAAAAACACTTATGGAATTTAAATAAAAATAAAATGTGTTTATCAAAAATGTTTTTCAAATTTTATACTTAGGAAATACAGTCAATATTATAAGGTAAGTTTTTTTTGTTTTCTAATGGAGGTGGTTATCTTCCAAAGATATGAAAATTATCAACTCTCTTGGTAGTGTCAGATTCTTAGTGATTAAAACCACATCCTCTTTTAGCTAATATAATGGGATGAATTACATCACTAAACTGTTAATGCAGTATATTGGCTATAGAGAGTAGGGATAGAAGAGGGTAAGATAGATAAGGATGCTCTAAGGGACATGGTAATCTTCCAAAGATATGAAGATTACCAACTCTCCTGGTAGTGTCAGATTCTTAATGATTAAAACCACCTCCCCTTATAGATAATATAATGGGATGAATTACGCCACTAAACTGTTAATGCAGTATGTTGGCTAGAGGGTAGGAATAGAAGAGATTAAGATAAGGATGCAGAAATTTGGGAGTAGAATTCAGAATTGGGGAGTAGGACTGTAAGGAAATAATAAGCCCGCTTATTATTATTATTAATGGTATCTCCAGTATATCAGATTATTACTATTATTATTATTATACAATATACATTGTTACGATATAAAATTATTACTAATGTTTTTATATTATGATTTGGCCAGGTTTGAATTTAAAACTCTCAGATTGAACGGTTGACGATTTAATTATTATACGACATGAGTCAGATAGTTTAGATTTAATATAATAACAAAAAGGAAAAGCTTTAATTTAAAATGTTTGTTGATAAAAGAATCAACAACGAAATTTTTAATAAACTTTCAACCAAATCAATTTTAAAGGATAGCAGGAATTAACAGTGCCATCAAATTTCGTTGATTAGTAACCGTTGAATACTCGACTGTAGCTACTGTGCAAGAATATTAAACAAGTCGTGCGTCATCTGTTTTAAACAATCTATATTAATATACTACATGTCTCAACCGACCCGATATCTTAACCACTTTATCATTGTCTGGATAGGCAGAAAATTACTAGTTATAAAAGGAACTGTATCAAGCTAAAAAAAAAATTGCAATGATCTGAAATCTTCTAAAACTCTATAAGCATTTGGCTTACTTCGAAAATTTATAAATAAACTATGTATATAATATAACGAAACTTATAAGTAAGCACTCAAAACAACAGGCTTACAATTATTTGAGGAGTAATTTAAAATTAAAAAAATTGAATTAATATATAAGTATAATTATTCAATTAAATATTTTAAAATGATTGTGTTTTTTTGTTTTTTTGTTTTAACCTTGATTTTATTAAATTGGATAAAAAATATGACGATGATTACCGCGGCTACAGATATTCTAAAGTTGAACATGAATTGATCAAAAAAAAAAAAACAAAAGTTGATGAATAATTAAAAAATGAACTTTTATGACAATTGTGAGAAAAAAAAATTTTAAAAATTTAAGAATAAAATTGTATATGAAAAACTATAATTAATTTTAAATGAAATTTACAGTAGTAAACGATGGTAATTTAATTGCTTTATGTACATGTTATTGTTATTATATTTTTAATGACGGAAAGAAAAGTTAAAAGATGATATTAGATAAAGTTACTGCTATTATTGGTGTCTTGCTGAGACTTAAAATTTTAAAAAAATAAGAATTATGAGCACATCACTGAGTATATGCATATATATATATATATATATATATATATAATAATTTATCAATTAAAATTAATTTTTTTTTTCGATTTTTTATAACCACAACTTTAATGGTCATAATAATAATTAAATTGAGCAGCAAGCTTAAAAAAGCACTTTTTTTTTTTTCTTAAATATTTTTGTGATGCTGCTAGTCATTTTATTCTTATTACGTATTATTTATCATTAAATTATTATATTTATATACATAAAATATAATTTAAAAACTAAAATGTTTCAATCCCATCAAATAAAAGTTGATAATTTTATACTTGTTACTTATACATAGGGAAAATTTACTTCTTCAGTATCAGAAAATTCTGTATTTTAGGTCTACAAAAAAAATACTATCGGTTAATATACAAATTAATATGTATTTACTTTTAATTTAAGATGATGTAAAAGAGGCTATAAAAATTATAAGATTTTTCTGAATTTTCTGCTTTATGAAGTGGAGTGAATTTTGAATTGATATTAATATCTCAAAATATTTAATATTAGCATTCTTTTATTATGATAAGCTTTTCTTAATCTTTCTAGATTTTTTTTATTCGTAGATTTGGAAAATTTTCAATTTTTCGCGTTTATTCTTTGGGAGCGTATTCTAATTCCATTTAACACATTGGACTGTGTCAATTGGAGTGAAAAATTGTATTTTCTACAAAATATGTATTATAGGGATTCAAGATAGCACATATTGAAAAAGAAGACGTGCTATGAGGACCTGGACCATTATACTCTTAGTTGTGGTGAGACATAATGCTCATATTTAGTTTAGGGATAACACCCAGTTGGCTGTGTTAAAATATAAGTTATAAATATAAGTTAAAATATCCTTAAATTAGTGGGACATAAGACCATAATAATTTTTATTGTTGTTTGATGTTATGACCCATAAAAATGGGACAAAATGGCCTAATATGACCCTAGTATGATCCACCTGAAAAAAATGTTAAATAGAATTAAGTATCAAAAATAATACTTCCAGTTAGATGAACAACTTAAATTTTCTAATTACAGAATATTAGTTATTACGTTACAAAGTTTGACAAAAAGTCTCTCACATGTAATATATATTATAACACATTTATATTCTTGTCAAAAATATAGTAAAATGCCTTTTAGGAGCTGCCCACTATTTCTAGTTAAAATATTTATGTAAGAAAAATAATTGGGAGAGATTTTAGAATTGGTTTCAAAATCAGGGTTTCAATAATTTATTTCACTAGGGTTATGTGTATATATAATGTATATATGTGAGATTCTGAATTAGGAAGGATTTTTGAGTTGGATTCTAAATCAGGATATTTCCTTTTTCCGGAATATTTATTTATATGAATATGTGAAATTCCGAATTTGAAGTAAATTTAGAGTTTGTTACAAAATATCAGGATTAAATACATATTCTGGAAAAAGCGTATTAACTTGATATTGTAACCGACTATAAAATTCCTCATAATTCAGAATCTCTTATATTGATATAGGTATATAAATTTTCTTGAAATAAAACAAAAATCAAAGTTTAATGGGTCATAAGATCCTAAAGTTTATTGTAGGGTTTCATTACATAGCTGTTGGAATAATTTCCTCCTCAATTTTTGGTGAGCCATAATGCCCAAATTTTGTATGGGATATTATGGCCCACCGCTAGTTGAACATACTCACCTAACAATATTTGGGAATTGTGTCTCACCATTGGTGGGTTATAATATCTAAGGATATAATGGCCCCTGGCCTTATGACACGTCCCATACAAAAAATACTCTGAAAATATTGAAATAACTTCTTGAAGAAAGATCTAAACTAAGATAACTACTACCAGATAAAGAACACCTTTTAATATAAATTTTTCGACTCAATGTAGGTACGTTATAATCGGGAGCGTGTCATGTAACTGTATTTCATTTGCCTGAAGGGCCATTTGACTGAATTTTTCGTAAGGCGCCTGTATTTCATTTGTATGTAAAATTGAAATTAGGGGGATTTTAGAGTTGGTTACAAATAAAATGCAGTCAGATAAAATATAGTTCAATCAAATGCAATCAAGTGAAATAATTACAGTCAATTGGAATATTGTTAAATTAAAAGACAGGCCAAGTGACATCATAGGTCACATGATATACATTCATATGAAATACAGTCTTGTTATAGTAACCCGTTGCAATGAATAATTTCTTAAATTAATTTCTTACAAAATCTAAATTTAAATAAAAATTGAAAAACAGAAGATATATTTTAACATATGTATGATTAAATTAGAATTCCAACAGATCTTTTATATGAAAGTTACTTTTAAAAAGGTATAAAAAAAATATCAGTATAATATTAACAAAACTTTTAAGTAGCCCTATTCTGTTGTAAATTATCTATATTATATCATGTAAAAGATAAAAAGAAAAATTACATATTTTTTTAATTGCTTTTTTACCTGTGAATTTCTTGTAAAACCATAACCAATAAAACGTTCATCAAAAGGTGGTGCTGTATTGTCAGCAATATAAAAAGGTTCATATAAAAATTCAAAATTTGTTACATTATGACTAATTACGATATCACCATTCATTTTATCGTTTTGAAGCCATCTAAAAAAAAAAAAAAAAAACAAAAACATAATTAAAAATAAATTATTTAAAAAAACAAAAAAAAAATAAAAAATATTATGTAATTAAAATTACCTTGAAAAATTTGTTGCAAATTGATTATATATAAATACTTTTTCATGAAATGGTCTAGCTAGACCTTTTTTAACTAATCTTAATAATTCTTCACGATTTTGTGGAAATTTACTTCTAATATCAATTTCAAATGTTGGTATCACATATGCACATAAACCACCTTTACATTTTGTCTTAAAAAAAAATGTTTCTAATTGATTTGCTAAATTAAAATTTGGTATTATATCAACATCAGTTAATAAAACTTTTTTACTTTGACATCCTTTTCTTGCTAAATTTCTTAAATGATTTTGTGGATATGCTGTTCTAAGTCTATATTTTATTGTATCAACTGTACGCATTTTTAATAATTTTTGTAACATTGATTCAGCTGATAATTTACAATTTGAAAATAATTCTAAATATTTTGATAAATCTGTTATAAATTTATTTGGTATACGATCTTTTGGTATAGCTAAATGTATATTAACATTATCACGTATATGCTCATAACAATTTTCTAAATATGTTAAATAATATTGTAATATATTAAATTCTTCATTACCAGATATATATATTGCTAATGAAATTGCACCATTCCAATTTGTTGCAACTTGTGTTATAAAATGTAATCTTTCAATTGATGATTGTGTTGCTAAACATATTGTATCTTTATTATCATTATATTCATATCTACGTCCAATTGATACAAAATCATAATATTTATATAAATTTTGATTATCCCAACGTCCTAAATTAAAATTAATATTATTTAATGGTATACTATCAATATCTTGTAATTCTGTTCGTTTAATTGAATCTATATGTTCAAAATGTTCAACTTTATCAAGATCATGCTGATATTGATTGAATAATTTAAGATTTAATTGTTGATTAATATTATTGTTATTGTTATTTATATTTGATAATTTTGATTGTTGTTCCAAAATACCATTATTGATAATTTTTGCATGCGATAATGATTCATTAATAGTTGATGGACATTTTGAATTTGATAGTAAACGATGTGTTATAAAAATATTAATAATCACCAAAATTAAAATGCATGTTATATATACATTTTTGCGACAATAAATAATCTAAAAAAATAACAAAAAAAAAAAAAAGAAATGAATTAGAAAAATATTAGTTTCATGTATTCTTATTTAAATTTTTTTTTTATTAGATTTAAGATTATGCAATATTATGAAAACTATCGGGCTAATTAAGGTCATTATTTTTATTTATCAATTTATTACTTTTTTTAATAATTTTCCATACAATTCAAAAAAAAAATGTTTACAGATATGTGTATGATTTAATTTTGCACTCCCTCTAATAATATATTAATGTTGATAGATTTGGTGATCGAAATTCTATTACCTAATTTTATACTTTCATATTCCTTATTAATTTATTTAATGTACTATTTAGATAAGCATATAGAAAGTAAAAAATATTTATTCGGCTGCTAAAAGTACTATTGGCTGACAATTTAGTTTTTTTTTGTTAATTTGACTTAATGTTAATTTGATTAAAGAGATTCTTTTTCTACAATATATAGCAAAATTTTATTCTCATATATCATATAGTTTAGGCCTTTGACTTGTTTCAAGTGATTAGGAGAGCTAGCGATGAAGGCGTTAAAAAGAAGAACAGGCAATGAAAAACTTTGGGATGGATCGTTACTGAATTTTTTGACTGAGTTTTGGTTGAGTAAATTCCATTTAAGTTCACTAAAATTTTTTTGATTTTGTAAGGAATTTTCAATTACTGTCGTAAATTTACAACATATTTCCTATTATAAAGTTAATTTACTTTAAGATTGTATCGGCTAAAATAATATCTTATTTATACTTTTTTCTATTTTTATTTGCATATGTTTAGGATTAATAAACATTTAAATTTAACTGATCAAATATTTTGTATACATTTAGGATGAATAAATATTAACAATTTTTTAAAATTATAATTGCATATACATATTTATATTTATTTATAATAACCAGCATTTTATATCCATTACGTATTTATATTTATTTATATTAATTTAATAGAATAATGTAATGTCGGTTCCCAAGCCCATTCTTGATTAAATCCTATTTTTTATTTTATTTATATTATAGGTATATTATATTATATTTAGACTATATTTGATACAAGGAGAATTTTCAAAATTAAAAATAATTGCGCTACCTGTGCATGATTTGATTCTGTACTCTCCCTTCTTCCCAACTTGATTACGAGGCCTCAAAATGTAATTTATTTATTTATTTATTTATATTATTGATTTGTAATATTAAATTAATAAACATAAGATGATGATATATTACTAAACCATCGACTACTATACTATTATTAATTTATACAGTAATATTATTTATTTTGTTTATATTACATATTATTGATATTATATATTTACGCTATATTTGGTAATAAAGATTTTCCTTACAAATAAAAACACTTGTTAATTACTAGGCTACCGAGATCCCCCATTATTTTTTATTTTATTTATTTTTATTTATAGTAATATTTCAAATCACATAGGATATTTTCGCCCCCCCGTTTTTACAATATTGGCAAATACTTGTTTTTCGTAGTTATTATATTGCATACGTTTAGGCGAACTCTGATCAAGGCATTTAAGATTTTCGAAATTAAATATGATTTCTTTATGGTACCTAGCTATGTGTAATTTGTTAATATAAACAATTAGTTTAAAAATAAATAAATAAGTGATTAAAATAAAAAAAAGGAAATATAATAGAGTAAATAATGTTCAAATAATAAATAATTAATATATCAAAATTTAATAATTTAAAAAAAAGACTAAAATCTATCAGCTATCAAAATTTTATTATATAGTACATACGATATTTATACGTATATTTATTTGGATTTTATATAATAAATATATAATTTTATATATACAAATATACAGGGTTGTTTCATAATAGTAAAGAAGTACTGCAACAGAGTGTAGGAAAGGTTTCAATAAATAAAAAGTTGATGAAAGAAAACCTTTTGACAAGTTTTATAAAAATCTATTAAATAACTTTATAAAATAAATTAACTAAAATATTTTTACATTATAACTAAATAGCGTCAGCTATTTAATAAAGGTTTAATAAACTTTCCAAATATACACAAATAAAAATTTATTTAAGAAAAAACTATGTTTAAAGAAAGTCTGAATTTTACTTGTTACATTATTTTTCTTCTATATGGAGACATCCTGTATATGTTATAAATAATACAAAAGGAAACAGCTTTCATTTAAGAAATAATTTATTTGATATCATTAAATATTTAATAATATTATGCTTATCTATAATAATTTCTATTTTAAAATATGAATAAATTATTTAATTAGTTTTTTTCTGGTTACGGAAAGATCTTTTTTTAAGTATCACTGAGACAAAAGTTGTATTTGTATTAAATTAAAATAATGATTACGTTAAATATTGAATAAAAATGTTTTAATAGGAAATAAATTAGTTGTTAAAAAACAAAATTTTGAAATTAAATTAAAATATTTACAGAATGTCAAAAGAGTATTTTTTAAACAAAATAAAAATTTATATTTTATAACAATTCATACTAAACAAAAGTGGGTATTATCCAGTCAAGATCTGATCGAAAACCAAGTACGAAATAAGAAATGAAGATGGATCGGTTACATCCTCAGAAGCCCAACAAACATCAGTGGCACGTCAAGCATTAAACTGGAATCTTCAGCGCAAAAGGAATATGGGAAGATTTATAGTGCCACTTAGAAAAGAAGTGTCTAAAAAGAGATAGAGAATAGTGTAAAATCTTGGACGAAAGTGAAAAGATTGGCGCAAGATAGAGAAAATTGGAGTAGTTTTATCAAAAACCCTACGTTCCCTAAAGAAATGAGAAAAAAAATATATTAAACAAAACAAATAACACAATTTAATATTAAAAGAATTTCCACTAAAATAAGTTCTTTTATATTAAATAATAAAAAAACAAAATTTCTTATTCCTTATCCAACAATTAATCAAAAACCTAAATATATTTGTTTTAATAGATATTTTATTGACCTTAACTTACATATGTATTTTCCCACCTATTTACATACCAATATTTAATTATCAAATTTTTAGCTAAAAAATATTGATTTAAAAATGGATTAAAAGTTATATTCTAAGTTAGATTATTTGGCAGACCTTTGACTATTATTTATGTTGAATTAGTTTAATTCAATATTATAATTACATTTAAAATCTATTGTTCAACATATATCTACTTATAATATATATATGTATATATCTACCATTCATTAAATATTAATATACCTTTATATTTCCTTAATGTGCTTTTACCATTTTTTTTTTTTAAATTTTACTTAAAATTGTAGAAATATTTTAATTTTTATATAGAAAAAAATTTTTGTTTTTTTTTTTTTTTTGTTTATTAGTTTACATACATTTTTTATTTACTGGACTATACTATCAATTATTTATATTTTTTTTTACATTGATTTTATATTGCATGTTAGTTAATTGCTTTTCGTTTTGGTAATTAGTTTTGCTTATCATTTTTTTTTATATCAAAGTGTTGAATACCACTTTTGTCACCTCATCCTTGTATTATTATATAGTATAAAGTTATAGTAATTTTTGTTATGGTAATATTAATTTTTTTTTCGTTTTTTTCGTTTTCTTTTTTATTCATTTGTTTAAAAGGAAAAACAATAGTTAAAAAAGAAAAAAAAATTGTATTTTATCCTTGGAGACAATTTTTTGATTTTTTAATTATAGATAAAAAAAAAAAACAATAGGGAAAATCTTATAATTTTATTTTTTATTATTGCATATTTCAAAATGAAATTAATATTGAAAACTATTTTAAATATATTAACATTCTTTTACCATTATTTATGCATATATATATATATATATTTGTTCACTTTTAACAAAAATGGGGTTTATTTTTATTAAATCAAACAAATATTGTTTAATATAAAAAAAATATAATCATAAATAAATACAATATATTAATTTTTTTCAAAAAATCATAAAATTATAATTATTAATAACTATTTATACAAAAATAAAATTGACAACTCTTACCATTTTTAACGTAATAGATCTTAAATGATTCCTTCCTTTATTAGATTTTATCTTAAGATAATATATACTATGTATATGAGATTTAACAGATTCTTATAAGGACTTATTTAATTGAATTTTTTTTTTCTTGAGCAATTTTTATATTTTTTTCTTCGTTTTATTAACATTTTTTTTTTTTTTTTTTTTGTAAATAATAATAAAATATTATTATTATTAATATTTAACGAGCCTTACAATTTTTACAGTATTTTAGAACAAAAAAAATAAAAAAAATCTTAAAATTAAATCACTTAAGTTTTATATGTTATACAACAATTTTCTTTATTCAACTCTACATTTCTAAACGGAAATAAAAACTACATATATAAAAAAACAAAAGAAAATTAGAAGCTATCGAAAAAAAAAATGAAAGCTACTTTAAAATATATATTAACGCTTATTAGAACTATTGATGGTATTGGAAGGAAAATATATTGAGTATATATATAAAAAAAAAAAAGTATCTTATCAGTTTATGTCAAAATGAATTTGTATTATTTACAAAATTTTATTGTTAAAATAGTCATGCGCTTAAATTGTTTTTTTTTTTTTTTGTTTTAATATTCAGTAAATGTCAATGTGTATTTTATTTACAGAAAAATAAAACACAAAAAACTCATCGTGAAATATCTATATATTATAATCGATTTATTTTGATATTTGAAATTCAATTTAATTTAAATGTTTTTTTCTTTTATTAAATTTAATTCGAGATTATAGTTTTTGATCATCTTTTTCCTTCATTATTATTTCCCTGGAGAACAGGACCTATTGACAAGAGATTTAATAATAAAATCACAAATTTAAGAAAATGTTCAGCATTGGAATATGCATAACACAATATTATATTTACCCTAAATATCATTAACTTTAAGCAATTTAACAAAGCAACAATTTAAGAATAAGTTGCTATACTTTAACAACATTTGTGTATAGAATATGAATTGTTTTTAGAAGTATAAGTTGCTATAGTTTAGCAACATTTGTGCTTAGAATATGAATTGTTTTTAGAAGTATAAGTTGCTATAATTTAGCAACATTTGTGTTTAGAATATGAATTGTTTCTAGAAGTATACGTTGTTATAGTTTAGCAACATTTGTGTATAAAATATGAATTGTTTCTAGAAGTATAAATTGCTATAGTTTAGCAACATTTGTATATAGAATATGAATTGTTTCTAGAAAAACAATTGTTGTATCCAGAAAAGTGTTTATAAATATTTTTGTTAAAATTTAGAAGTATAGCGTATTTATACATATGTATTTTAATATTTAATTGTATTATATCCTATTTTCAAGAGATTAAATAAGGCAAAAAGAAAATAAATATTTAAAGTTTTTTAATAAAGTTAAAACATAAAAATAATATTAAAAAGTAAAAATTGTAAAATTGTTAATTTTTTTTTGTTGTTTTTGTCTTGTTTAATCTCTTGAGTCTTTTCTAGCACATTTATTAAGTCGTTTATTATTTATAATAGACTAAGCTTGAGTTTTTTGATTTATTATTTTCATAACAACGTTGATTACTTGACTGTAATACAATGACTGTACAAATTGTTATGTCTTTCAGATGACAAATTTCAAACAACGATTATTATACTGGACCGTTCAAATCCATCGGTCAGGTCAAAATATTAAATAAAATAATGTAAAAAAATATATATACATATTTGTAATTATAATTTAATACTTGTATCGAAGGTCTAAATTTTAGCGGAAGAAACCCCTGAACATAACTGAAGAAAATAAATAATAAATAAATAATTGTACCTTAACTATAATTTAAAAAGGAAGCGTTCCTTTATTTCCTCAAAAAATTGTAATGTTTGAGGGCAATCTATTATATTATACTAGAATTGTTTATTTATTAATTTTATTATTACTGTTAATTATAATTTGGTCGAAGCTAGCTATTAAATTATGATTAGATTTTTTTTATGGTATGGTAATATTTACATGATTGATCGTTAAGTGATCGTTTAGTGAAGACAGATGAATTAAAAAGCTATTACTATACACATACATGTATGCATAGATTTCTTAAGCAATAAAATAATTTTAATACTCACTAAACAACTAAAAATTCAATGCAAGGACAAAAAACAAGTGCAGTGTAAGACAAAATTAATTAAACCTTTTCACTGGCTGTATTCGTTAACATATTATATACCTAACTTACTTTAAAAATTTAAAAATATGTTGCTAAAACAGAACAATTTTAACCCTCTAGTCTCTTATAAAAGAAACTGTGTAGAGTCTGTTTTTTTTCACAAATATTTTCCTCTTTAATTTTTTGACAAAGTATTTTTTTGGCAAAATCTAAAGTATGGCTATTAATTTAAATTTTAAAGGATTATATGCAATATATTTTGTTTTGAATCTGAAATTGTTCGAATTTAAAAAAAAAATTAAATCATCCTTCAGTTATTTTTTAAATCTTGGAAATTTTTAAATGTTGTTAATTCATGACTTAATTTCGACTCATCTATGGTAGGTATAGACTGGTAAACTTGTAAAACTATTTGAATTATATCAACTTTAAATAAATTATAAATTTTTAAAAGGACAAGAAAGTTTTTTTTTCTAATCAAAAATTTGTTATAGTATTTATAATAAATTACAATCAAAACTTTTAAAGGATTAAAATTTTTTCTTTCTTTTTGTGCTCAAAAATTTTCTAATTATTATAGATGGTTTAAAACCTCATTTTTTTATATATATATATAATTTCTTCAAATTTTACCACTCTCCTTAAATGTTTACCAAAAAAACAAAAAAAAAACACTTAATTTAGTTTTATTTTTTTTTAAATTGATTTATTAAGATTTAAACTTATAATTCTCAAAAAGTATTAACACAAGAAAAAAAAAGAAAATTAATTC
This sequence comes from Poecilobothrus nobilitatus, assembly GCA_947095535.1. Taxonomy (NCBI): domain Eukaryota; kingdom Metazoa; phylum Arthropoda; class Insecta; order Diptera; family Dolichopodidae; genus Poecilobothrus; species Poecilobothrus nobilitatus. The sequence continues at coordinate 164,266,822 of OX352773.1, forward strand.
TGAAAAAATGAAAAATATTTTTCATAAATACACAAAAAAAAAACTTTTGTATCTTCTCTAAGCATTGTTCTGTTTTTCTTTTTTTCATATACACCACCACATTTCTATGATACATTAATTCTAACCATCTTATACTTGTACAAAATACTTGACTTTTACTGTTTGTTGTTTTGTCTTTCCAAGGATTTAAAGATTCTGCGTTTTTCAAAATTTAAAATATGATAAATGATCGTCTTTCACGTGCCTTGTTGTGCCTAATGTATTCTTTATGAGTACGGTTGACTGTTGTCTGTTATAGGTTTGTAGTTGGTGGTTGGTTGAAAATATTTTTTATTTTTATTTTTATTATTACTTAATTTTAAAAGAAAATTCAAAAATAATTGCCGACGCAAAATTTTATATTATTAAAATAAAAAAAATAAAAATTTCCACAAAATATACACGTTCATGTCCCCTTTGTATATAATGTCATGCTATATTCTATATGTATCATTTACACATACTACATCTGGGAATGCGAATACTATGTAGCACATCCTTGATGTAATTACAAAATTATAAAATGTTAAAAATAAAAATTTGTTACTAACAATATCATGTACGTATATCCTTGATGTCATACAAAAACCATTTAAATTTATTTTATATAGAACAATGAAAAAATTGGTATTTGTTTGGAAAAAAATATAAAACAAAATAAAAAAAAAAAAAGACATCGAAGTAAGCAACACGTCGTGTGCAATTGTGCATACTCCTATGGGAATTTTATTCATATTTTAATATACATACCGTTATACATAAATATACGTGTGAATATAGATATATTTTGTGTTACAGTCATCATACAAAATTGAAATTAAATTGTTGATCTGATCAGTATATAGTTATTGGTATGTTATTGGTTAAAATGTTCAATGCAGTAGCAGTTAAAGGACATTTTTATCCCCATTGATTGCTTTAAAATCCATCCAAATGTAAGAAAATAGAATAGAATCAGAAAGGAATAAAACAAAACACAAAAAGAAGAAATTCTCAATTTACTAATTGGAAAAAAAATTAATTTCATTCTTGATTTTTATTTTACTGTTTTTTTTTTGTTTTTTCTTATCTTATCTGCAGCACATGAATTTATGTACGTATACATTTATAGATGTACATATATATATCTAATACATAAAATATTGTGTCCTTTTTGATTTTCCAATTTACCAATTTTACTAAAGTTTGTTCTATAGATGGAAAACCAACCGCATTACAAAATTGAATTTATACAGTAAATATTTTTTGTTTTTTTTTTGTGACTTAACAATAAAAATAACTGTATAATTTCCGTGTTTGATTAAAACCGGGCAAAACCGGGTGTGAAAGTTCATATATCCTGATAATGTATAGTATAAGAAATATTCGTGCTGTAAAAAGAAAAAAAAAAAATAAACTAGGTTTTATATAAATTATATACGTTATAAATGATATAATGCAAGTGCTTCATTTGTAAGACTCTATGAATTAAATTATTCCTTAACATGTTTTAGACAAATTTCATACATAGCGATAGCTCTAAAAGTAGATTACTCGTTTTCATTCATATATCAAATGAAATTTGTTAGATTATTAAATATTATGCATCATGGTAACCAATAATCAAAACAAATAACGGAACCTCTTGATTTTTTTTTATTTAAATATGATAGGTTACCTACACAACCTAAAGCAGCTATAACGTATTAATGCACTATTTGGCGCACAAAATTAAAATAGTGGGCCATCTTTATTTAAGATTTTGGAATAACAATAGAACAAATTTTAAGTTTTCGTCAACAGATGGTGTTATTTTGTAGAAGCTATTAAATTCACTCTTTTCTATTAGGGGGCATGAAATAACGTCGCAGTGAAATAAAGCCGCAAACAAAAATTAAATAACGCCCCAAATTTAATTTTTTCTTTACGGTGTTATTTTCTATACAAAATTTGAGGGATATATTTCATTTTTTCTTGCGGCTTTATTTCATTCCACCTTTTCATTAATCAATATTTAACAAAAAAAAACTTTGATACTTCTAAATTGATTTATATAATTACAGTTATTTTAAAATTTAGTCACAATATAATCACTTAAGAAGTGACGAGCTCTTGCAATAGTTGACGACCATCCCTAAATTTAATTATTTCAGTAATTTTGAATTTAATCGAAATTTACTCGAAATTCACCCTGTATGTATTAATACAAAATATATATATAATAAAAAAGAAATAACCATATATAAAAAACATTGTTTTTATTTATTTTTTTTAAATATTGTTTATATTGCTAATACGATAATTGCTATTACAAAAACAATTATTGCAAAAGATTGCAAAAGAATTAAATATTCGAATATCGATAAGAGAAAAAAAAAATTAGTACATAAATAAGAGATTTTTTTTAAATTAAATATATATGTATAATAGTGATAATAGTAATAAGTACATTTGTATATGTGATTGTATCTTTGTGATTGATTTTTAGTTAATGTTTATCTATAAGTTTTTTTTTAATTACCGTTAATGCTTTTGTGTTTTAAAAGTGGTTCACAGGCAGCCGGATATTATTATTATTTAAAATTTTTCATATATGCTTACATGACACCAAACTTCTGAATTTTTTATTGGTTCTAAGGGAATACATTCGACAATTGAATGACTTTTCCATAGAAAATAATAAAAAAATATTGGGCAAAGCAGTTTTTTTTTAATTGTAGGTAGATATGTTATTGTTTTCAAACAAAAATATAATAACTGATTAACAAAAAAAAAATTATAATAACTGATTAAATTTGTTAGGAAATAATTTTAATTTTTGAAATATTGTCCTTGGTGCGGCTCTCTTTTCTAAAACTTATAGTTCCTTAAATTTAAGTTTTAAATTTAAGTATAGTTTTAATGATTGATACTGGCTGAGATAATCTGAATATTGAATATTGTTACTACTAAGTTATTTCCATATAAAGTTATATGACTCGAACCGGCCGATCGAACTTGCTCAATTTAAATAGCGAAACTAGCAATTTTAGAAAGGTGAAATGGTAAAAATTTTAGAATACTAACTCCATAATTTTTAGAGTTATCATGCAGACGGACGGGCGTAATTGGCTAAATATCGATTCAGAATTCGATTCGGAGCAAGAATACTTTGCCTCGGTTCCTTTAAGATGTCACAAGTGTATTGAAAAATTTATTATACCTCTGAACTATGTTTATATATGCGTATAAAAAATTCAGAATTTCGAAGTTTAAATAATTTATTATCTCAGAATTTCTTAACTCAGAATTTCGTAGCTCAGAATTTGTAATGCCACATCTCACAATTATGGAAAATCACGATTAAAAAAAAAAGCAATTGATTTAATTTATAAACCTAGCTTTTCTACTAAAATTATTCTCATTAGAGATTTTTTGGACATTTTATTTTATATTTTAGAAATTTAATAGGTTCCTTACAAAATCATCTATATATTACATAGCCGCCAATTAATTAAATAATGCATTCCGGTATATAGGAAAGGTCATTTAATTAACCAAAATTACGTTTAAAGACAATTTGATTATTTATAGTTTATTTTTGAGCAAAAAAATTAATTTTTTATTTTAAGAAATTTCACTATTTTATTTTCTTTTCAATTGTCGGATGATCCATTTGGACTAAGAATGACTCTAATATTCACCAATGCGTTATAATAGTCTTATTTTTTTTTTTAAATTGAATAAGTAGATAAGTATGGAAAGTTTATTAGCAGTTGTTACGCCCTTGTTAAGTTCTATTCAAATTTCTCCATTGGGTATATGGAACTGAAACTTACCTCAACAGTTTCCAAAAAAATCTCTTCAACCCACGAGCATTTATATTAAAAACTTACTGAATATTAAAATATAATATTAAAATATTAAGAAGATTTTTTGGTTGTTGTCTAAATAAGCTACAGTTCTATACCTACTAAGGTGTTCAATAGTACTGAAGAAGGCCGAAACAATTTCTGTTAAAATTTTAATGTTTAAAACATTTAACCTAACTTTAAATATTTTTTTAAAAAAAGAAAAATGTTTTCTTAAAAAAAAATAAGATTTAAGTGCCCTAGTAGGTATAAGAACGTATAAAATACGCTCTAAAGACCAAGGGAGTGTGGGTTCGAATTTCATACACGTCGTAAAAATAATTCCCCTTTTACGACATTTACAGGGTACAGCCACGTCTGAAAAGGAAATGCTGTCTAATCTCCTTGGAATAAACTAAAAAAAAAAAATTCTTAACTTCAATCCATTATTTCATCTTTTAGCAGTTTTAAATAAAACTTCTCTACAATTTCGAAGCTTTAAATTTTAATTTTTAATATTACTATGGCATATGACATAATAAAATTTGAAGGTTACGACATTTTTAAAATTTTTTAAAAAAAAACTTTCTAATTTGATTCGCAATCTTCCAATTTGTCGTATAAAATTAAATTGCACTAATAATAAGATCTATACCTACACCAATTGTTTATGTTGTTATTAAATTAATAATTTATTTAAATTTGTATATTTAATTCTTCCAAAAAATTCCAAATTTTATTTATTTGTGTTTTTTTTTTTTTAATTTAAACCAAAATTTGACATAATTTTTTGAACAGATAATTTAAAAAAAAACTAAAGGATACCATTTTTTATATTATCGTGTATATCGGAAAATAAAAATGGGCGGAACATACATAAATCATAAAAAAACAAAAAAAAAAAAAAAACAAGAACAACAAAATATTTGCTCCCATAATGAAGGATTATACTCTTGTTTTATTTTCTCGATATCAATTTATAAATTTATCTTTTTTTTTTTATTGTTCAATATTATTTTTTGACTCCTTTAAGGATATAAACGCATATATACCTATACATTAAATACCATAAAAATATAAAACTGTATATAAAATATATGATATAAATATTATATTTTTTTGATATAAATATAATATATATATATATATACCTATAGAAAATATATGTAAAAAAAAAAAATAAAAATCATCTATTAGATAAAATAAATATCTACATATATACTGAATCAAATTTTGGACAGACTCCAAAATATACTCACAATGACAGATAATTGTTGTTGTCTGATTCAATTAACAAATTGGGCACAAGTCATATTATGAAAGACTCCATTTCAGGGAAAATCTTTTTGATTTGTGTTTTTTTTGTTTTTTTTTTAAATTGTAATGCACAAGATCTATTATATTTTCTATTATATTTTAATATATTATATATATGTTATGTATCTTTAAACATGTGTATGTAAAGATATTTTTTGAATGAACTAAAAATGACAAGAACATTTTATTATTTTCTATATTAAATTTATTACTATTCAATATAATATAAAATAATGATACATATACAAGTACTATATGTGTACATATATATTATATACAATTGACATTCATATAAAATGCATATATGGTAAATAAGTATGTTTTTATATTTTTTCGAGTACCATTATACTTTTATAAAGTATATATTGTACATATATGTTAAAAAGTTAAAGTCTTAATAGAATATTTTACTTATATTTTACAATTTTAAAGAGATTTAAAAATTTGATCCTTAAAGGGGTATTTAAGAGGTATGAAAATAATGAAATTTTATCCTTTATGATTAAATGAAAAAAAAAAGAAAAAGAACAATAGATAAGTTATTTATGTTTACATAATATATATATATACATAGATATTTACTTTTATGTATACATAAATTGCATTTTAAGATATAATAATTAAAATAATAATAATGTCTCTTTTAATTAATCTTCTAATTATAAATCTGTATTTTGTATTCAAATATTTAAATAATAATAAAATATGTATAGATATGTGATTAATTAGTATAAAATTTTTTTTTTAATTAAATAAAATATATAATTTTGTTAAGTTTTATAATAAATATTGATCAGAGAAGTTTAAAAAACAAATACGCGTATACTTATGATGTGGTAAAAATTGATTTAATTACAAATGAATTTTTGTTTTTCTCAATTTTTCATTTTATTAAATAAAATTTATTAAAGTTTTATAAATACGTAAATAAAAATAAAAAAAATCTTAATTTATAATAATTAATATCATATAATATACTTTATTTTTAAATTCATATTGAAATATATAGAATTAATTTTTTAATAGAGAAACTTTAGAGAAATAACAAGTAAAAGTAACAGTAAGTCGATGCAACCGACTTATTTATACCCTACACCTAAAAAATTCAAATTAAATTAAAAATCCATAAGTTATTTTAGTTAGGTATTTAATATAACTAAGCTAAAAAAATAAATGCTTTTACAACCTTTGTACACAATTTCAGATTTCTATCTTTATTAAATTCGAAAATATGCTTGTTAGGTCTTGGGAAGTGTGTGAAGGCACGCGGACCACCACCCCAATTCATCTCAAATTTTAGAGACATCAACAGTTTAGAACATTCTTATATCAAATTTCAAGTTTATATTTTTATTAATTTCGAAGATATGCTTGTTTGGTCTTAGGAGTTGTGTGGCAGATATCCGAACAACTATTCTAATTCATCTTAAATTTTGGACAAATCAGGGATTCAGGAAACAACACCCTAGTACCAAATATGAAGTTTCTATCTTTATTAATTTCGAAGATATGCTTGTTCGGTTTTGGGAGTTGTATGGGAGGTGCCCGAACGACCACTCCAATTCATCTCAAATTTTAGGCAAATTAGGGATTTAGGAAACAGCACCTTCGTATCAAATTTGAAGTTCCTATCTTTATTAATTTCGAAGATATGCATGTTCGGTTTTGGAAGTTGTATGGGAGGTACTCGAACAGCTCCTCCAATTCATCTCAAATTTTGGACAAATCAGGGATCCAGGAAACAACACCCTAGTACAAAATTTGAAGTTTCTATCTTTATTAATTGCGAATATGTGCTTGTTCGGTTTTGGGATTTATATGGGAGGTACCCGAACAACCACTCCAATTCATCTCAAATTTTGGGAATATCAGGAATTCAGAAAAACACAACCTCGTACAAAATTTTAAGTTTCTATCTTTATTAATTTCGAAAATATGCGTATTAAGTTTTAGGAGTTGTATGGGAGGTCCTCGAACGCATGGTGCGATTTCGCCCATTTACAATCCCCGCCTTACCTTAGTCATTGTTAACCTACAGTATAAATTTCATCAAGATAGCATCATTATTTTTTGAGTTATCGTGCGTACGGACGGACGGACATCGCTAAATCGACTCAGGCGGTGATCCTGATTCAGAATATATATACATGTCTATACCTAACTCGCTTCCTTTTGGTGGTTACAAACACCATACCAAAGTTAATATACCCTATACTTAATGTGTAGGGTATAATGAAAATCCAAAAATTTAAATTTAAAACAAAAACTTTAAAAACTAAAATTTTAAAATTACGATTATTAAACTGATAAAAATACAAATTCAATACAACTTTAATAATTTTTGAAATTAATGTATTATTTATTTGAAAAATTATTTTAAAGACGATCAATGATGATGACAGTTAGAAGAGATGATGGGATGGAATTTTTTCTATATATTTAACAGAAAGAATACTATACCTTTTTGTTTTTAGTATTTTAAGAAAATATATTTTCAATTTATCTTAAAAGTCAATAATAGTAGAAAACAAAATTTTTTTCTCAACAGGTCACTAAATATACATAATCACAACACCACAAGTAAATCAAACTTTTACTTAAACCTCTTTCGAATAAATAACATAAATAAAAATTGTCTATACAAATGTCTGAAATCATATAATGAGTTATCTGAGCTGCATTAAATAAGTTTTAAGTATAGCTTAAATACTATATGCTAATGCTATGCGAAAGATCATATATTTTATATGACATAAAAAATTATTTAATTTCAATTTCTTTTATTTATTTTGATATTAACTTTTCTTTTTGCTTTTATAAATATTATTTTTTGATATAGTAGTATTAAATTTAGCTTTAAGTTTTTATTTTCGATTTTAATCCTTTTAATTTAAGACAAACTGAATTTTCAATATTATTATACAATTAATTAGATCTAACAGCCTCGGCGTGGTCATAGAAAATAAAATTTTGTTTATGTAAATTAGACTTTAAGAAACTTTTAAATGAATTAATAAAAAAAAAAAAAAGATTCAAGTGAAAATTTTCTTTTCAAAGTACATACAAGAAATTATTGTTTAATGAACCAGTTATTTTAATTATACTTACACTTGGCAACTGGACATTTGATCATTGGACATTTCGCAAAAGAGACAATTAACAAAAAGACATTTAGTAAAATGAACAGTTAGCAAAAGGACATTTAGCAACTGGACACTTAACATTTGAACATTTGGCAACTTTTAATTATGTAGACGCCTACATAAATGCGCCTACATTATGTGCAATCCATATATGTAATATAACTTAAGAGTTGTCAAGAGAGAGTTGAAATCCACTGTATAAATTATTTCATAAAAATATTAGTTTAGTACTATAAAAGTAAATCCATTTTTTTTTTCAAACGAGCAACAACAAATTTTAATCTTGTTACTTTTTTGACTTTAAGTTTATTTGATTTATACATTTCAGATATTAATTATTTTGAAAAAGATTCATGCAGCCAATGAAAGATATAATGAAATTATAGAGTTGAAAATTATATTGCTAAAAACTGCCGTCGGTAACCGGAAATAATGCCCCAAGAAATAAAGCCGAATCGAACGAGGCTGCGCAGCGCGACCCGCACGCTGTTGTCCGGTCGCCGGCGAGTGAGACAGCTGTGAGGACTGTCGATAACTTGCAGGCGGGTGCTTCCCTACGCGATTGGCATACATGCCTACTGATGTTAATATCAATAAACTATTAAAGTTCTTAGAAATTACATTAGAAATAAATAAAATAATAAATAAAAAACAATTAAATAACAGATTTTGAATATACCGGAAAAAAAAAAATTTATGAAATTAGGAGGAATTTTAAAGTTGGTTACAAAATCAGGATTGCCTCTTTTACCCCTTTATATATTTGTTCTGGAAAAAGTGAATACTCTGATTCGTATCCAACTCGTATACATACTTGAATAGAAATTCCTCATACATCACTGATGATGTCAAAATCAAAAGAAAAAATTTAATATTTGAAAAATGAAAATTAAGGTCGATTCCTTTTCAAAACGGTAATAAAGCCAAATTTTCAAAACTCACGATTTCGCCATTATTTCCGCATCGGTAGGAAAATAAAGCCGATTAGGTTTTGTTTCTTGGGACATTATTACCGGGCACCCAAAATTTCCCTTTGTAAAAGTTGTTAAGTGTCCAGTTGTAAAAATTGTTAAGTATCCAAGTCGAAAAAGTACGCAGTTGTTAAATGTCCTTTTACTAACTGTCCATTTTACTAAATGTCTTTTTGTTAAGTGTCTCTTTTGCGAAATGTCTTTTGCTAACTGTCCAGTTGTCAAATAAAAGTTGCCAACTGGCCGGTTCACGATATAAATATATCTTAAAAATTTTTAAAGAATTAAATATAGATATAATTATTTATAACAAATTACTAAATAGAAAAACCTGAATTTGAAAAAAAAACTTGCAATTAAAAAGGAAAAGTTAAAACGTAAATTAGAATTAGTTACATTTAAAAAATAACATTTGCTTGGAATGGAAATTCTTTTTCTTATTATAAAAAACGATATATCTTAAAAGTATATAAAGAATCTTTCTTAGATCGAAATATAATATTATGTTATAGTATAAATTGAACTGTAATTTTCATTTAACATTTATTAATGAATTTTTTTACCCATAATAATCTGTATATACAGATACAGATACATATATGCATAATTATGTATTAAATATTGTAAAACAGATAATTAATAATAATATAAAGTCTATTATATTTACTTTAACTAAGGTTTTAAGTACTTTTAAATTAGTAAAATTTTAGAATTTAATAAGTGCTCGTTGAATTTTTAACTTTTGCCCATCTTTTTCAAAACAAACTGTTCATTATATCACTACGTATTAAAAAAACCCATCCTAAAGTTTGGTTTTAAAGAGGATGGTTTTGGTTGGTTAAAGTTCAACACTACCCAGAGGAATCTCATACAGTTACATTGAGTGACTTTCGATTCAAATTTCCTAATTCCAATTTCCCCAATTATCCTTCCCAGTTTCCTATTCCCAAAAACAAACTGTACGTTTGTATTAAAGGTTCCATTCTAAAGTTTGGTTTTAAAAGGAGGCTGATTTTGGTTGGTTAGAGTCCAACACTACCCTGAGGAAGCACGTGCAGTTCCTCTTGGTGACTTTCGAGTTTTCCACCAACCCTCGTAAAAAAAAAATTGAGTGACTTTCGATGTTTTCCACCGTCCCACCATTTATCGGTATTTTTATATACCAAATAATTATAAAAAAAAAAAACTCCGAACATTTTTAAAATTTTGTATTTTCCATATAGCTATAGCGAGGCATTTTCTTTTCTTTCGATGCTCTAACCTCTACTTTCCCATAAAAAGTTACTATTATATTAAAATTTTGAACACGTTCCTTACATCGGCACTATCTTGTTTATACATCGTATCTTAGCTTATCTTTGATTTATCCAATATGTATGTATGTTTTAACAATATGTATCTTGCAACGTAACTACGTATAAACGTGGAACGTAATTTAGTGATGTAAGTGACGAAAGCTTTCATTTCTAATCATCCTAATCATCCTAGACTAAATATATTTTGTATTTAATCATTTATGAAGAGGATATAGTTTTTTTTTTAGTCTGGTTTAGATTAAATTGAATAATTAAAGGTTAAAACAATATCATAGTTAATACAAATTATATTTTCCTTCCCCTATTTATTTAAATAATTTATTATGTTGATTGTTTTTTCTAATAAATCTTATTTCCATGTATATCTGAAAAGATGTCATAAATAAATTAACTAAAATGTTATCTGTTCTTTTTCAAAATTGTTGCATTTGTATAATGTTGTGTTGCACAAAAACAAAGGCCACCGAAACAGATCAAAGATTAAAAAGAGTAATCTTAAATGAATAGATTAATCATATTTTGAGAATTGTTGCTTCTTAATAATAATTTTAAAATATAATTGTTTCATTCACGATATTTAAAAAAAACAAAATTTTGAAATATTCTGATTTATGTATCCTATTTAAAGATTTTTTTTGCCCTTAATTATATATGCAAAATATTTTTTAATGTTAAAATTAATTTATTGGAAAATTTAAAGGTGTTCATACTTTTATAATTTGATTAGTGACCACCACTTTGCTATAAAATATTCAATATGCATCGAATGCATCATCAGTGCATTCGTGTCTTGAATATAAATTGTAAAAAAAAAAATCAAAGTGATGAGTTGAAATTTTATTTATTAACCGGTCATGTATATTATAGGTTCCTTTTTCTATAATATACTTCATATATATTTAGATATGATATGCATAAAAGAATGGAGTTTGTATATAAAATAAATTGATTGCAAAAAAAATATTAACTATCAATATTTCATTTAAAATAAAATAGAATTTGAAAACGCTCAAGACTTCAATAAAAGTAAATGTAAATCAAATAATAAAATGATTATATAGAACATTTCTTTAAATTATATTTCTAATTAGACTGTTTTTTTATTAAAAAAACAGATAGACCGTTTGTTCATTCATTTTCAAATCACAACCGTTAAGAACTACCATCATATTATGGGAATTTTACATATAATCTATGATGTTAAAATAGGTTACTTAATAAGTGTTGTTAAAAAAGTTTTGCATATTTTAACTTTACTGGTTATACTAGTATCTAATGAAAACTTTATAAATTCCACTACTTTCTTTTTTATCCTTTTTCTTTATGACCATTCCCAAATGTCGAAAATCATTAGATTGAACCCGTTCAGTTCATTGCAATGAATAATGAATTAAAGTGCTTAAAATGCATACTACTGCATACTATTTTTTATTTGTCAAATTTTGTTGGTTATGAAATTTAATTTTTTGAAAAATAAAAAAAAACACAAAAAAAAATTGAGAAATAAAAATTAAAAAGAGAATTTTCTGTCAAATCAAATGTCGCTACTCAATTTAAGTGCATATAGTTATTTTATGCTGCAAAATTTATAAAGCGATTTACTTACTTAAGCGCTTGAAAAAAAAAACAGTAACAAATTACTTTAATCGATTTAATAATTTTAAAGCACTTTAATCAACTGAACGGGCCCCAATCATTGCCAAATGTTTTAAAATTTCAAAAATTTACGATTTTATTCAATAAAGTTTTACACTAGAATTAAGTTTTTTTTTTTTTTGTCTTTTTTGTTTTATTAATTTTTTAATAATTTTAATAAAAATTTAAAATATTTTTTATAATGATTAATGGACACTCTAATCCAAATATTAAGATCTTTCCTTTTTTATCATTTCTATACATTTTTTCTTTACTTAATAAAATCTGAAAAGTTTTTGATTTATTATTTCTTCCAATATTTTAAACATTTATATAATTAAATAAAAAACAAAACATTTAAACATTAAATTTATTTATTTATTTATAATTTATTTTCACCAGTTATTAATCATAACTGATCAAAATTTAAATATTAAATAAAAATACATAATATTTTTCTATAAAGTATATATTTATTATTTGAAAAACAAATGGGTGACCCGGCCTCACAATATAAAGGACGCAGTATTTGAATATTGAATATTTTTTTAATATTAAAAATATTACAATTAAACAAAAAATGTTTTTTAAATTGCTTAAAAATTTTTCACTATTCTAATTTTTTTTTTTTTTTTTTATATATTAAAATTGCCAAAGTTTTAGTTAACATTTTTAATAAACAGTACAAAATGTTTTTGGGCGTTAATGCAATTAAAAATTGTTGTTTTATGATTATTTAAAGTGTAATAAACGTTTTCAAGTGAATTGTAAGTCTAAATCGTTATTTTATAATAGGTAAAGGTTTTCTTATTTTAAAATAACATTTTTCAAAACTATATTAACACAATATAATTGTTATGAAAGCTACAAAAATAATTTGAATATCCTTTAAGTATAGCGGCACAATCATTGCACTCTTGCCTAATAAAAACTATGATCATATAATGTTTCACATTTTCTATAAAATAAAAAAAAAAAAAACACTTTTTTTTTTTTACATTTTTTAATTAATAAATATTTAAATATAATTTTACAATATAATATTTTTTAAATTTATTTAATATATTAATTTTTCAGTCCATTTTATTAAGAAAGAAAAAAAAAATTGCAAAAAATTTCAGATTAAAATTTAAAAATCCTTTTTATGTATATTTTACACAAAATATTAATTAATATTTAATTTACATACTTCTATATAATTATACGTTTTGTTCAATTCAATTGAATTTTTTAATTTTGATAAATTTTTTTCTTAGTTTTATTTGTTACATTATGGCAAAAATTTTCTGCTTAACACTTTTCTTCGAAACTTCTTATATTAAAATTAATATTTCTTTAATTTTTCTCACATAATTTTTAACTTTTACTTTCTGTTTTTTTTTTTTTTTTTCTGTAATTAAACTTTATTAATATATACACACAAATTATATATATTAATTTTCTTTTTCAATTATATTTTTTTAATTATAATAATCAAAAAAAAAAAAAAAACAAATAAACAAACAAGTCTTAAGATACTATATAGGAAAAAAAAGAAAAAGTATTACCTATATAAAACGACAATCCTGTTAAACAAAATGGAAAATTATAAAACTCTACTGTAAATGAAAGTTCAAAGAAATGAAATGACTACAGAATAATGAAACAAAAAAAAAAAATAAAAAATAAAAGAGTAAAGAAAATCTTTAAAAGAAAATTTTATTTAAAAAAAAAAAAAACAATATATCTAATCAAAGAAAAATAGGATATGATAAAAGTTAGGTTATCCTTACAATTTGAACTAACTGGTAAAAATATAATTTTTTCTTTTTCTCACAAAATTTAGGTACGATTTTCAATACAAGAGTTTCATTTTCTTTCATTTTTTTATATATGTATATTTGTAACTATATATAAATATATAATACAAAATTTTTTTTATTACTTTTCTTTTTTTTTTCTATACACTTGGTTTTTTTTTTTCCTTTTTTTTTTTGTTCGTTATTTTCTATGTTGATTAAATTCCAACAAGTCAGTTTTATATTTTTTTTTGTCTTTTTGATTTTCTTGTTTTTATTTTTAATTTAATTTTTATTTTATATTATTTTTTATTTAAATATACTTATATAGAGAAATACGTATATAACTGAGTATATATACATAATATAATACAGAAAGTATGTATGTTTTCGTTAAATTAATATACATATATATGAAATTAAGTCCTAACATCAAAAAGTAGGCAATATTAAATGGCTTTTAGTTGCCATGTACCCAATTGGATTTAAAGGTAATTTCTTTGTTTTTTTTTTAAAAAGAAATTTTGACTAGATCAAATAAATGTTAGTAAACTATTTCAATTAATAAATTACATTAATAAATGTAACAACTGAAAATCTTGAAGTTTACATTACTATAGAGTATTCACCGTAAGATTTAGGTAAGATAAGAGTATATTCGCCATAAATTTCTTCGCTGTAAGGGCTGCTACAATACTAAATTCTTTAGATTTAATAAAATATTTTTGAGAAAGAGTTATTTGATTTTGGGCTATAAAGTGCTGTCGAGAAATATTGAAATTTGTTTCTGCATACAACCTTAAAAACTTGAATTGCTTCATAGAGCAAGTAATAACAAGGAACTAGTCGGCCATAAGTAAATAACAGGTAACTAGTCGGAACTAGTTAAAGTCAATAAGTTAGCAAATCATAAACCTTTGGTTAATCGTTGAAGATACTTCATCTGCCCATGTGCGAATTTAAATCCTAATCTCAAATGGAGATGAACGATAGACGATGGATTGCAAGGACAACTTTCCCGATATCAAAAATTATGTTATCATATTTTAGTTTAAAAAGATGCAAATAAAATATGTGTCCCTTTTTTTCTAGACCATAATTTAGATAAATAGTGTGGCTTATTACGAGCCATTGCCTAATTGGTAGATATACTAGAAAATGGGGTATGCAAGTGGATGTCTTTTGAAGGCTATATTTTAACTTATCACATGGTCTATCAAAAAAAGGACGAAAATACTTAAGTAGTTTCTTCTTTAAAAATCGGACAAGAAATTAATAAACTTTAAATATACAAAAAACTGAATATTTTTGAAAGAAGATAGTTAGTAAATTATATTGTTAGTTAAAGTAAAAATATTCCGTTTATGATAATAAAAAGTTACAAATATTAGTCAGTATTTCAAGCGATCGTCCAAATAAATCAAAAATCCATAGAAATAGATTATATGTATATCATTTTGAAATTAAATAAATTATCACTTGTCAAAAGTGCTTGTAACATAACCTTTCATAACCTAAAGTGATTCAAAACCATGTATAATTTATTATCTTAACAATCGTAAATTTAAGTTTGATTAACTTTTCCGAAATACTAGAGAATCTCGAAAAATAAGATTTTTCAGTTAAAATCAATAATTGCTTCTTATAGAAAATAATAAAATCAAATACATACATACAAACAAACATATAATTCTATAAAATTAAAGGACCATGATAAGATAGAAAAAAAAATTGTTTTTTTTTTTTTAACAAATTTAATTTTTTGTTAAATTAAGAGAAAACCTTAAGAATTAAATTGAATGTAAAAAAAATATGAATCGTTATCTTTTTTCAAATTAGGACAAAAAACTAGATGGGAAAAACAAGAAAATAAACGAAGAATAAAAAAATTTTTTTTTGTTTAGAACCTGAAAAACAAAAACACTTCTTTGTTTTATCATTATTATTGTTGTTTCTTTATTTGTCTATTTTTTTTTTTTATATTCATTTTTATTTTTATTTTATTTCAAACAAATTAAATCCATATTGCTTGTCAGCTTCCAATGGCAGCAAAAAAGAAAGAAAGAAAGAAAGAAAAAAATTAAAAACATATAAAATAAGGATAAACATAATATAGAAAAAAAAACAAAAAAGGGAACATAAAATGGTATAAAAATAAAAATAAAATAAACAACTCAGGAAAATAAAAAAAGGACTTCATCTAACTCCGCCCATTTTTTGTTTTAATTTTTTTTTTTTTTTTTGTTTTGTTATATTTCAATAATGATAATAGTCATTGCTTATTGGTTGATATACAAGGATATTACATCCTTAAATTTAATTTTCTATGTTATATTTGTTTGTTTTTTTTTTTTCATTATTATTATTGCTTTTTTTTTTCCCATTCATTTCTTATCCAATATACAATAAACGAAAAATTTTATTTCTTATTATTGAATTAAGCTTATCATTTTATTTCATAGCCAGCAACAAATCGGTATTATATGGCAAAAGGATCATCATTTTTGTTGATTACTAATTGAATTAGTTTTCGAATAACCATAATATTTTTTTTAGTGATTTTCAAATATTTAGAGTGTTATAAAATAAAAAAAAAAAAAAAAAAAGCGAAAATGTACACAGAATAAAAATAAAAACAAAAAAATAAAATATATATATATATATATATAAAAATAAAAACAAATAATATAATAAGAGAAAAAAAAAGAATTCAAATAAAATTTTAAGGATATACGAATTATACTAAAAATAAAAATAAATAAATATTATATGTTAATATATATATATATATATATATATATATATATATAAATATAAAAAAATTAAAGAATATGTAATATTTTTTTTGTTTTTTGAAAATCTATAAAATTTTTTTTTCTTTTTTTTTGAAAATCAATAAGAGTTGAAAAAAATCAAATAAAAAACAATATGTATTTAAAATATTATATGAATAATTATATATTAAATTAAATAACATAATAATAGTCATAATAATAATAATAATACATTAATTAATTATTTAATTATTTAAAAAAAAAAAATCAATTGTATTGAACAAAACAAAAAAGAAAATTCATTCATTCATTGATCATTTTAATTTTTTTTTCAAAATAATTTCAATAAAATTAAATTTAATTGAACGTTTAATTGAATTTAAATTTAAGAGACGCCTATCGGTTCATTGTAACATCCCTTTATAATTTTTATTTGCTTCTAATATTTATTATTTTGTCATATTTATTTTTTGTTTTTTTTTTTTTCGAAGTGAATTTGTGATCTATGTTTAATGGGTTTTAAACCCCATACCGCACCACCAATACAATTAACATTTGATCGTCCCGTGTTTATAAAATTCATTATATAAATTAAAAATTTAATAATTATAATCAATCGCTAAAGCACAATAAACAATAAAATATAATAATAATAAAAAAAATATTATACAATAAAAAAAAATCCATATACAACATATATATATATATATATATATATATATATATATATAAAAAAAGTGTTGCTGTGATAGTGTTTTTCTATAAGTTTTATTCATATTTATTTTATTTTTTTATTATTAAATACAATTTAAAATAATAATAGATATATATATATATATATATATATATATATAATTAAAATAACAAGAAATTAAAAAAAATATATATATATATTATATAAGTAAAAAAGAAATGGAATACTCATATTTAAATCAAAGTGTATTCGATACAAATTATTTACAAACAACAATCGATTCTAATACATTAAATAATATACCAATATCATCATATGGTGATTTAACATCATCATGCGGTCAATTATCACAAGTTGCATATAGATATTCAACATCAGTTCCAAATCCAATTGGTGTAACAACAAAATCACCATACAATCATCATTTAGGACATTCATCATTATTATCATCATCATCATCATCATCAAATAATAATAATAACAATAATAATAATAATACAAATAATAATAATAATAATAATGAACAACCATCATCAACATCATCAATAGCATCATCATTATTACCAGTATTAAATTCAAATCATCATCAAAATTTAACAAATAATCCATCACAGTGCCTAAACGGACGTACTTCATCAACAAATGCTGCAGTTGCTGCTGCTGCTGCTATTACTAATCAACATGTACATAGATCACAAATGTTTCAAGCTTCATTAAATTTACAAGGTAAATTTATTTATTTTGTTTGACATCAAGAATATCTTCCTTCGCATAGTTTCAGTTTTTTTTTTTTTTACTAAGTAAACCTATCTCTCCCTTTAGTCAATATAATGGGATGAAACTCCTAACTACAAGCACATAGTACTCGTATATATTCGGCTTGTATAATAATTTGATAATAATTATGAAATTTATTTTTTTTTTACATTTTTTTGATAATTTTGTACAAATAATATCCTATGAATTTGTATCCTAAATATTATATTATATTAAATGTATCCTATATATTTCCTATGTATTAGAGGTTCAATTAAATCTCAAATTATAAGTATATACTTAATATAAAATGACTATAAAAAGTTGATAATTACCGAAATAAGTATATACCTAATCAAAAATCGTTATTAGTTGATACTCATTATTTAAGATGTTATTATATTAATAAATAAGGCAGTATATGTTAAACCAACGGTTTTTAAAGGAGTACATTTTCAAAACTATATATAGTAAGAACAGTATTGAACTACTTTTGAATCAAATTTTTTTTTTTTTTTGGAATTTTTGATGTAAGACTTTCTTTAATTTTAAGAAAAACCTATATATAATTTTGAAACGCCGTTAATACATACTTTAAAATAAAATATTGGTGCTTAAATGTTTGTGTATTATTTTGAAAAAAATTTCAGGAGATAAAGTTACGAAGGTGGTATTATTTCCTTATCTTATTTCTGAAAGATTTTCCTCTTCCTCCTCTCAAAACGTAACAGATGAGGATACCTAAAAAAAAAAACCTTAAAAATTTTCAACAGTGGGAGTCATTAAAAAATTAAAATTTCATTGATTGATTGATTTTAAATCGTGTTGAAGTTTGTAAATAAGGGACAGAGTTTGTAAATAAGGCGATAAATCAAACAGAACAAATAAGAAAATTTTTCAAAAAAAAAAAAATTTGAAAAATATGCTAAAAATTAAGAGTATCAGAGTATCGGTAGTGGTACCAAAAATTACAAAAAAAAAACACCACCAGTTTCATGACAAGTTTGAGATATATTAAAAGATTTTCAAGAAGTTACTTATAATTTAAATTAAAAAGTCTCAACTAAATTTAAAACATTTTTTAAACATTTTTTTTAACTAATACATCGTTTTCCAATATAACTAATAGATTTGATGTTTCATTCTTGGTGCATGCATTCATATTTAATGTATCATATGTATTTTAATTTAAAAACCTATCTTAATTTACTATTCGTATTAGGAGGCAAGAGCCTGAGTTTTATTATTTTAAACTAAGGTTGTTATACATATACATAAATAAATTATTCAAAATTTATTAAAAATTTTTATATTAAAAGAAGGACTAAAATAATTATGTAAGATATGTAGTGTTTAATTTTATGATTTTAAAAAACTCTTTTATTTATATTTTTATTTACCAAAACCAAATCAAACATAAAATATTACGTCTAATGAAGGTTTAATATTTGTTTTAACATTTACTTGTGAACAGAGTTTTAGTTATTTAATTCTTTAAATAAAATCAAGGTATAAAATTAAGCGTTAAATGATTGATTCAAATCAAAAAAAACATGTAGATAAAGTTTAGTTAAATCACAAAAAACATGTATATGTAAACATGTAGATATGTATATGTAGGTTTTTTATCAGAGATACCGTCGGATATTTTTGCCGTCTTTCTTAAAATATTTTTTTATATAGAATAATAAAAATAAAATTTGAATATTTAAAAAAGAAATTTTATTTTTTATTTTTAAATTACTATTTGCTTTATTAAAAGATTTTGTGTTTATTTATGAGCCGGGTTGAATACTCTGAGATATTTTCTACCATAATGTCGTGTAAGCATTTAATTGAAAATTTTTGGTAACTAAAAATGTATAGTTTTAAAATTTAAAAATAATGAATATTAAGAATTTCAAAAATAACAAATGGAATGCTAATAAGATTTTTTATTTGTTATAAAAAGAATAGAAGAAATTTAATATGCAATGCAAAAATTGTGACAGCTGGGTCTTAAAGGATTAAATGACTATATACAACATTTTATCGAAACTTTTATTGAAATATTAATAAACGCGATTTTGTTAAATCAAGTATACTCGATCAGATAATCTAGTTGATCTCTGCCGACTTTCATTTGAATTGACTATTTTTGTATGCTAATTCGTCATATCAACATTTTAAAAATATATTCTTAAAATCCCAAATATAAAACCGAAAATGTAAACTCTATTGTTCTGGTTAGAATTACAGATAATCTCTGTAATATATAACCAGATCGAATTGAATTTAATGCAAATTAAGGCCGTGTTCGAAGCTTCGCACTTCGTATTAAATTAATTCTCGAAAAACTCCGAAAATTGCATTTCAAAATAGTGCACTAAATTGTCTGATCGCACTTGATTATCTGTCAATCTTTTAGTGTACTCTCGACTACACTAAATGTTCGACCTGAAAGAGTGACGCATGTAAGAAAAGAAGTGTAAAATGTCTAGTGTTAAGTGCTTGTGTGATAGATTCGGAAATGCCCTAAGTATCGAAAACTTTTCTTTAAATTTGAACTATCAATAAAAAAAAAATCGGTTTAAACTAAAACTTCCTCCTTGAATTGAATTCAACTTTGTTTTTATTAGATTTTGTTTAGATATTAGAGCCCCAAGATATCAATTAAAGTAAAAAAATTATCAAATATAAAATGGAAATATAAAGGATTAAAAGAATTCTTTCAAATTTGCGTGGTTCTTTAGGTCAGTCGAAGCATCTTCTTCCAAATTAAAATATAAATAAATGTAAATTTTGGTAAGGTATTTCTTTTAATTCTTTTTATCTGTACAATCGTTAATTATATTTTTTTTACTTGCATAATGATTGTTTGTTAAGGTTGTTTTGGGACCGTCTTGCGGCGATAAATTGTCTTGTTATATAACTGTTTTTTTTTTGTATATCAAGTTTGAATGTCTTCTATCAGAAAAGGCGGCTCATAAATAAGGTTGCGCATGCAATAATTCCAAAAAAAAAAATTGTATAATATATTATTATTGAATGTAATGTGTAGTAATATACAAAATATATTGAACCATTAGGCAAATAAATCTCAAAAAAAAAAAACAAAAATTGTATAGTATACCTATGTATATATATTTAAAATAAATTATGTTTGTTTAAATTTTTTTCGTAGGATTACCATTTAAAAATTATGTAAATCACGAATCAGTATTATCAGAAAAACGAAAGCAACGTCGAATACGAACAACTTTTACATCAATTCAATTAAAAGAATTAGAAAGAGCCTTTCAGGAAACTCATTATCCGGATATATACACTAGAGAAGAAATAGCAATGAAAATTGATTTAACTGAAGCTAGAGTACAAGTAAGTGCTTTTTTTTTTTTTTAAGACCTTTGGGCAGTTTTCTTTTTAATGTTTTAATATTTACTTAATTATTTATTTATAGAGAAAATGAATTTATTCTATTTTGAATATCCTTATTCTTTAAGGATTATTATATTTTTAAGAATGGTCATCATTTCTATAGTCTTTTGTTCTAGAAACAAAAGCATTAACGTTTAAAAAAATTTCCATATAGTCTTTGATTTGACATTTGACAATAGGCGATTTGTTTTTTAAGCACTCTGATTTTTTACTCTGAGTAGAATTTATGCTTTTATACGATTAACTACAATACTCGCATGCAGAGTTAACTTTACTCTGCCATTTCGAAACGACTAAAATGAATATGAACTGTCAAAATTATATTGGAATATTTATTTATTTCAAACAAATAATGGAGTTTTCCAAAACTAATTTAATTTTTAAAAGTATTATAAGTTCAATTGTACGATTTCGTTTACAATTATTTTAATATGTAAGTTTATAATATTAAAATTTGAAATAAAAAAACAATAAAGGCACTTCTTAAGACTTTGTCATTTGTAACACATCCTATAATTCTCCTCACAAGTAGGATTATAAAAGTTAACTCTGTAACTCGATTTTGGTATTTCGAAACAATATTTATGACATCAGATAGTTTTTTTACTGTACTCCGGCATTTCGAAATAAATTTTGTGTTTTATTTTTTTAGACCTGAAAAGTCAGAGCTTGTAATAATTCGTGTTTTTTTATTAAACCAGGCTTTAAATTGTCAAAACGAAAACAAATATGTATTAAGTGTGACTGAACATAATAAATTGACAATTAATTTTGACATTTGAAAGAAAAGTCAGGAAAATTTTTTTCTTAGTTTATTTTCAATTATTGCGTTGATCCATTTTCATTTTTAAAACACAAAAATATTAAGTTTTAAATATTATATTTGTAAATTTTAAATATTATTATTTTGACAGACAATTTTCATATAAATTTTCATGTTTCAATAAAAGTTTAATAAATTTAAACTCTCATTAAATCTTTTCACTAAAAAAAAATTTAACTTTGGTTTGTTGACAATCTGAAACATCATTTAATAAAAATAACATTTTATTCAAATCGTGTTTTATATTAAATCTGAAATTACTCTGAGCATGCTCTACTTAGTGTTGCATGATTTGATGATTCTTCTATTTGGTTAGATCCAGCTCAAATCTGTTGTGATTAAAAAACAAAACAAGTTAGCATTTAATTTCAATGTTAAGAAAATCCTATAAAATTAAGAAAAATCGTACACACATATTCTAAAAACGCCAATAAATGTTTCGAAAGTTTGTAAGAAAAATTGAACTGATAAAACTAAAAAACTTAGTTGATAACCTTAATTTTCTGTCAAACTTTAATCAAACTCAAGTTTCGTTTATCAATCAATTTTATAAGCCATTATTGTATAAAAATCATTTGTATTTGAACAAGCTCTAAATTTAAAAAATATTATTTATTAAATCAAATCAAAGAGATTTTAAATTCCAAAAAAAAAATTTAAAGTAAAGTTAAAAACTTGTTATGGTTATTGTGTCATTTTTATATTTATGTGTATATTTTTTTATACCCGTATGAACTATGTTCAAGGGTATAATAAATTTACCATTACGTTTGTGACACTTTAAAAGAGTCGAGCTAGGTATAGTGTCAAAGGTATGGATCGGCTCAGAATCGAATTCTGACTCGATTAAGCTATGTACGTCCGTCCGCACGATAACTCAAAAAATAAAGGAGCTAGGAGGCTGCAATTTTTTTTACGTCACTTTTGCAAAATTTTGCAAATGATGATCAAGTTTTATGGCAACAACTTCTGTAAAATTTGGTTGTGATTGTATGACAGGTTCGGGTAGCTACCATACAACTTCTCTTTTTAAATGAAAATAACTCAGTGTGTACTGAAGCTAGGAATCTGCAATTTAGTAAAGAGGTGTCGAGTTACATGCCAACAACTTTTGTAAAATTTTGTTCGTCTTAAGCAGCCGGTTCAGGCTTCTTGCACCTCTTGGAACTTAATGAAGCTAGCCGCAATAGATTCGGGTAGCTGTCATACAACTCCGCAATTTACATAAATATATCTCTGTAGACTGTAGTTAACGTCGGTACTAAAACATCTGAATGTTTTTAAAAGATGAGCAAGTTTTATAGAAACAGGATGTTCATACGGGTATCCTAGAGTTGACACAGTCTACTCTACTGCACTCTTTCTCGTTTTTTTTTGTTCTGGTATTTTTCATCTAATCATTTAATTGTTGTTATGGCACTTTTTCTTTTGACATTTTCTTGTTAAACATCAAATTATACAAAACTAACTTTTTTTCTTCATCTTTTCAAACTTCAATCCAACATTTCATAAAGTAAATATTATAAGAAAAAAGTGGGGGTACACTAACATTGCTTAAAGTTTGTGATTGTATGAAAAAAAAAAAGAAAAGTTGTTTATTTTTTGATTAAGGTTTGATATAATTTTTATATACTTATGTTTATTGAATAAAAATTATTTTTAATACCAAAAATAAGGGTGATAATCCTTAAAATAATTTCATTCTAAAAAAAACAACTACCAAATAAACATTTCTATAATTATTTAAACAATTTTTGTTTTTTTGGTTTACTTTATTAATGAAGTCATGTTTTGTTTTTCTTTTTGCTAAATGCTCTTTTTTTCTATAACTTCTTCTTAAATATTTGTAATCCTTATATTAAATACCATTATATAGTTTCTATACGTATCGTAAGAAAAGTATGGTAAGTGTTAATAAAATGACAATTTGTAAATCGAAATTTAATTGAAAACGATGTTATTTTGTTCTTTTAGGCCCGTCTGATATTTTTAAAGATAATGACATAATGTATTAACGACTGTTAATATTATGTCATTATCTTTAAGTTCCATTAAGTTAAGTTCTGTTTTAATTAAATTTAATTTGGATATGATCATTGACGCTGTTTTGGCGAAACTCAAAAATTTATCATTTTATCATATTATTGAATCTTTAATAACAGATTTTCAATAAACAATTCAATAAGAGAAAAATTTATTTTACATGATTCTGTTTTTATGTATATCTTAACTTAAGCGCTTGAAGTCTGCTAAAAATTCGACCTACTTCATTTGATATATGCATGTTTTCGGTTGGTTCAAATATAAAAAGTTTTATATTTAGTCCATGTTGCATTTAGATCATACACCGATTAAAGTTCAGTCTATACCTTAAGATTTTATTTCAGTCGCTTCACATTTAAGGGTTAAAACACAAATAATTTAATTAAACGATATAATACCTTACAATAGAGAAGATTAAGAAATCGATGTAAGAAGTGTCTGTTAGACAATTGAATTAATTTAAATCAATATTTAAATCAGGAGTGCGTAGCCATCGTTGAAAAATAGTTGTATTTTTGTTTTTTTTTCTACTTTATTCCCCTGTCACATAAATATAACAAAGAAATTACATATCCTGGAAAAAATTTCAGGTGTCGCTGTAAATGTCGTACGGGGGAATTATTCGTACGACGTGTGTCGATTTAAAATGTTTACAACGTATTTGATACTTTCTTGCCCACTACGCCATCGACGCTCCTCATTCGTAGTTTTATTTTAAAATTTAAACTAAGAATTGTTGTTAGCGTAATTATGACCAACTGACCTCAAAAACAACCACGATATTTTATATAAACGATATTTTTTTTAAAACGATATTTCTCGAACTTTTAAACTTTTGGTCTATTAATGTTAGTATCAATTTTTTATCAGCATATCAATTTATATTTTTAATTGGCTATGCAATAAAGTCAAAGGGAAAATTTTTCCCATATTTATGTTATATGAATAAAAAAAATACGTTATATATACATAATATCCCCACAATGTCGAAACAAACAAAATTTTTATAGGACATCCCTGTCTATTTCTAACGGTATTCAAATTTTTCGTATATATTGTGTATAAAAAAATCATAGAATGAAATCATAGAAAAACATTTCCATCATGCCATCATCTCGAAAATGGTTAGGCATAATTTCGATATTACCTCTCATCTACTTCTATTCTATATAAAAATTTATCATGGCACACCCTATATTTTGCTTGTATATAATCCATGTATGATTTTATTTTAGTACATGTTTTGTTTTTTATATGTTTAGCAAACATTTCAATCAAACAAATAAACAAAAAATAATTCGCTAATTAAATGTTTTCTGGCTATTTTAAAATATTATCAATGTTTTGGGTGAATATTTTTTCTATATTTATTTTGTTGATTTAAGTTCGAAATATAAATTATATGTTAGTTGCAATCAAATATTGTTCTTTTATAGTTGTTGGGTACTTTGTTTTTTTTTTTTTTATTAAGATGTCATAAATAATTTTTTTTAGTAGTATTTACGTTATTAAAACACGTACATATATACGATATATACAAATGAATGTAGGTTGTATATTTCAAAAAAAATTGGGGAAATGAATTGTGACAGATGTAAAGACATTAATCCGTTCCAATCATTTAACACAAAATTTCTATTTTTTTTATTTTTTGTTATTTTTTTGTTTTTATCATTAAATATTTATAAACAATTTCTGAGAGTAAATATGTATGTATAAATAAATTTACTACTGCAATTTTTTGTTTTTAAAAAGAAGAAGATGAATTATGTTGACCATGGAATATGTTAAAGTTTAAAAAAAAAAACAAAATTGAAAAAAGGATATGGTATATTTTCTTTAGGCTTAGAATATTTTATATTTTATGCTCATTAATACTTTTATTTAGATTTAAGTGTAACTTCTATTAAAGTGTTATACTGAATAGTATCTCCGCCCTAATAGTATCTCTCCAAATAAGAGTCTTGTATTAGGTAATAAATGGATTTGTGTTTCATATTGTTGTACAATAGTTTCAGCCAAGTAATTATATAGGCTTTGTGAAAATAATGTTATCATAATAAAACTTAATTTGAATAATAAAATAAGATATGGATGTCTTGTACAGCAAATGAAATACAGAGATGACATATATGTATGGATATAGAAAAATATAAGAAATAAGTATCAGTAAATATAAAAACTTTAAGCTCAAAAATAAACCGTTTTCGGAGGTAATTAAAATACGTTTAAATAAAAATTAACTATATTTTCGTTAGATAATTATTTTTATTATAATTTCATTAAAAATTGATTAATCCTTAATTTTCTAAAAAAAACAAAAAGGATGATAAATTTTTAAGTCTTCACTATTTTATATTAATTGATAAGTTGAGTGTCTAACTTGTTTTTTTTTTGTATTCCTAAGGATAAAAGTAGTACGGGAAAATTTATATCTATTAAACAAATATGTACTTTAAATTTTTAATCATCACATTTTCCGAGAATTCTATTGATATAATTGATGGACTTTGATGGATTAGTATTATAAATTTAAATTTTTAATTATTCGATTTCACTATTCCTAGCCAATTGATTTGTGTCTTGTTCTTTACTACAATATTTTATAAAAGGCACTACCGCAAATTACTTATTTTCGAACAAGAGACATTAATGGAATAAGTATAGGCATATTTATTTATAAGCATAAGCATATTTTGTTAATACTATTAGTTTTATATTTTACGTCAACGAGTAAATTTTATTATTTCGATTTTGATTATTATAAATTTTGTTTTCAAAAAATTATATACAAATACAGTACCAAATTTATTTAAGTCTATAAATAATCTGAACAATTTTAA
Source organism: Poecilobothrus nobilitatus (assembly GCA_947095535.1). Taxonomy (NCBI): domain Eukaryota; kingdom Metazoa; phylum Arthropoda; class Insecta; order Diptera; family Dolichopodidae; genus Poecilobothrus; species Poecilobothrus nobilitatus. The sequence continues at coordinate 164,294,180 of OX352773.1, forward strand.
TGGTTGAATTTATTAAATTTTAATTTCATATAATATATATTTCTTATGATAAAGTTCATTTAAAACATAAGTTTTTTTTCTTCTTTTATCACAGCAATTGTATCTATATATGAAGCAAAAAATTTAATTCATTACGATATTCCTATTACTTATTTTTAGTCATTACAAATGATAAATGTACTTTTATGACCCTCTAATATAAGTTTTGTATACGCAATGGTGTACCAAAACACTGACACTTGTCTGTTTGATTAAAAAATCAAAAGAACATAAAAAAAAAAAATTAACATTTATCAACCAACAACAAAAACAATTTTCACATCCTTCAATTAACACTTCTATTTTTTTTTTGTTTTTATACAATTTCCCACCTAAAATAATGTTATTTTTGATCTTAGTCCTTAATTTTATCCTTTTTTTTTTTATATAAGTTGTGGAATCATAAATTCCATAATAATATACGAATATGCATTTACAATTTTTATTGTTTTTTTTTCTTTTTGGTTAACAGCGATGCCAGATTTTAAAATTTTGTGGTTCTATATAATCTTGCAATTGCCATTTTTGCAAAATAGTTTTTCTTTGAAAAAAATTAGACATAATCGGGTCAAAATAAAAATAAATATAATAATAACAAGCTACAAATCAATTATTGAGCGGCAAATTCAATTTAATGTAAAAGATCTTTGAAGTTATACAACTACAAAAGAAAAATAAAACTATCACAATATAGCGTTGCATTTTAAAATAAAACACATAAAGTTCTTCCTCTTCTTCTCATGGCTCGATCTGTTGTATAGCTATCATCGAAATGCTTCCGGAAAAAACGTTTCATTTCCGTATTATAGCAATCAGAGAAAACTGTCACTTGAATTATTTGTCAAATGGCAAATGACAATAATGAAGGTAAAATAAAAATAAATGTAATTTAAATTTAAAATTTTGTTAGCGTTATTTCGATGTTATATTGGTTAACATCGTTAATTATTATTGGTAGAAAATGGTACTAATAAAGAATAAAAAAAATTTTTTTTATTTAATAATGACATTGGCTGAATTGAGAAGAATAAAAAAGTATACATAAATTTTCTAGAATTAATTTTTTTTTTTACTTTTTTGAAATTTCCATTTTTAAAACAAACAATTTTAAAACTAAACTTAAACAAAATAATAAAAAAACAAAATTTAAGTCTCATTAAAATACAAAATTATCATGAAATATATGAAGAATTGCATCAGAATTTTTTTAAATGACAAACTGAAATGGGAAGAAATGAAACATATGTCATTGGAACAATTTTGTTTCATTAACAAAATCACTGATTAGTTGTTCAGGAAAATAATTACCAATCCGGAGAATGATAAAATTGATTTTTTTTTTGAATATTTAACTTAAAATTTAAAAATTCGTAGCTGAATTTATTCTTTAGAAATTATTTAATCATTAAATCAACACTTTTGTTAAATTTTATATGTCTTTGCTGCAAAAAAATTGAATTTAAACATTTTCCGGAAGCATTTCAATGACAGCTATAACTGGCGCCTTATCGAATCTATTAAATATATTCTTTAGATTTAATTTTACAGTCACAATAAAAATAGTATTGTTTAATTTTAAAACTTTATTTAACATTTTATTTCAATTACCAAAATATACATATTGTAGAACATTTTTTTTTTAAGAACACATCTCAATAAAAATTGAAGATCGTAGTTTAAATCGTTCCTTTCATTTCTGAAAAAAAAAATAAATAAATGAGGGTGTAAAATTGTAAAATTCAAACAAATATCAATTAACTAAATAAAAATTTAATCTGGCCATCCTTATTATAAATTTAACTTATAATATAAAGTTATCAACTTGTTGCAACAATAAATGTATATATTATATTAAAATAATCAACATATTCGCAGGTTTTATTTTTATATTCAAATAAATAAACAAACAAACACTTATCCTGATGTTATATACAATTATAATAAGCCGAGGACTATAAAAAGGTACAATTTCTTATATAAAATAAAAAAACAAGAAAAAAAACATTTATTGTATACAAGTGTTTACAAAAATATATCCTTTTAGAACCTGTGTAGTAAAAGATCTGTAAGTAACATATAAATATGGTATTTTTGAAAAATATATAAAAAAAAAAAAAACAATAAGGGATAAATTATTATAAAATAATAATTTCCACCCCTAACATTTTATAGTTTTTATTCTTTTATTTATTTTTTTATTTTTTTTTGTGGAAAAATGTACACAAGTCATTTATCAAAAGATGAAAAGTGAAAAAAATAAAAAAAACAACTCTTTTTTGCTCATCCCTAATTTCATAAAAAAAAAAAACAGGGATAAAATTTTATTGTTTTTTTTTTTTTGTTAATTTTTTCTTTTCTTTTGTTTGATATTAAATTAAATTCTATCTTTTTTTTTCACGTATATGCAAGTGTGGTAATATCTAACAGGATATATAAGTTTATTACTTTAGTAATCTATACTTTTTGTTTCTTGTGTTTTTTTTTTTTTTTTTTTGGTATTATGTTATACTTTTTGATTACCGTTTCAATATTTCGAAACAGAAGAAATTGTTTTATAATACTAAAAGAACAGGAACAAGACCAAAACTCGGATCAATTTAAAAATAAAAAAAAAAAAAATATATAGGGAAGAATATAATCAAATAATATAAAGAACTATACAAAAAAAAAAAATAAAAAAAAAAACATAAGACTACTATAATAGAGTATAGACTATTAAAATTGTCATTGGGAACAAATAAAACAATAATTCACTTGTTGATTAAACCAATGTTTTGTTATTCTGTTGAATTTTCTAACGACCGAATTTTCTAAAGAAAATTTATACCATATAATTTCATTAATTATTTACATATATGTATATATACATATGTATATAGTCAGTAAGTATAATTTTAATACAATTCTAATAACAGTTATTTTGTGTATAGACAAGACATAATATACAATGGATCGTTTTTAAGAACGTTAATTATTTTTATGTCATATAGTTATGTTCCAACAAGTATTAAAATATATTAATATATTTCCTCCTTCTTTTCTTGATTAAATCATTTCTAATATTTGTATATATATATATATATATATATATATATATATATATATATTCATATAATAATGAATAATAACTTAATAAGTATATGTGCTTAATAAGAGATTACTAAAAAATTTCAATTTTTAGATTTTTAGGTAAAAAAAATATATATATATATACAGATTATTTTTAAAAATGTTATCATTATGAATTTTGTAATGCAAAAAGAAAAAATCAGTATATTTTGTGGGTTTTTAAGTTTTTCGGTAGTTTTAGTAACCACAAAACAAAAATAAAAGCAAAACAAAAAAAAAACACCCCGACGGAAAGAATCTAAAAATATATCGGATAATATTTTATAAACATTGATATGAACTTAATAAGATATTTTCACTTTTAAAATAGAATTTCGTAATTAAATTTTACTTTTGTGATAATTTAAAACACTTATGAGGTTTAGGTACATTTTTGTTTTTTTTTTTTGTTGCACTTTTAATAATTGATAAGAAAGAAAGAATGAGTAAATTGTATAATTAGTAGACTATTTAATTATAGAATGAATATATGTATAGCTTTTGAATATTTTATTAAATTTATAAATGAAAAAATAAAAAAATGAAATGAGTAAATTTTAATGAATTTATATGGATGAATGAAGAAATTTGAATAAAAGAAAAAAATTCTTTTTTTTTTTTTTTTTGTAGAAACATTAAAATTTTTTAAATAAGAGAATTAATGATTATATAAAAAATGATTTAATAAAAATATTCGAACCAGGGGCCTCGGTGGCCTAGCGGGTAAGAGCGTATAATAACGGTTCGAATCCCACACACGTCGTAAGAGTTATTCGCCCTTACGACACTTACAGCTACGCCTGTACCTGGAAAGGCTGTGCAATTTCCTGTCCACATTTATGTGGCAAAGAAATGCATTTAAAATAAAAAAAAAAATATTCGAATCGTTTCTTCTAAAATAATTGATTCAGAATCTCTGCTATACTTAATTTTTTTTTTAATTTTTATTTTTTTTTTTTTCAAATTATTCTAAATTTTTCATGTTTATAAAGATTTTTTTTTTAAATATTTCTTTGGCAAAAAATTTCAAAAATTTACTATTAGTCCCTATGGTGTCCCTCTGTAAACAAAACTTCTACATCGTTTAAGATCGAACAATGAAATTTGAAATACGGATAGGTCTCTTAAAAAAATTAATATTCTCTAAAATAACTTTTTTTTTATGTTATTATGTATCTGTATATTTTAGATTCTGGCTTTGGTCAAAAATTGTTGTTTAGAAATTTTTAGGCACCTGTAACTTAGGAACCTATGTAAAGTGTAATTAAATTTACTTAAATTTTAAATTTAATTAAAATAAAATAAAATTAAAAAATTATGACTTTTAAAAGAATCAATTTAAATTTTTTTTTGTTAGCCAGAGGAATGGCGCGCGTGATTCTTCTGAATAGTGTTGCACTTTAATCAACCAAAACCACCCGCTTTTACTAATCTTTAGATTGGGATTTTTAATATAAATCTATAGAATTTGTTTTATAGAATAAAGCTATTATTACGCTTCATTTTTTACTTTTTTAATGCATTAAAAACTATTAAGCTGTCATTTGCGTATAAAATAGGTAACATAAATATTAAAAAGAAATGAATTTTATATCTATGCATTATTTTGCGTAATTTTTTATTAAATTTTACCATTTGAAAAATTAAATATCATTATTTAGGTTTAGAAATCTTACGGTATATTAAAGAACGAGAAAAATATTATCGAAAGAAGTTCGCGATATATTTTTTGATCTACCAAATAAATTTATAACTATTATTTTTATTTAAATTTATTGTTAGCAACAAATTGGTATCCATATTTTTTTAAATACCAACTGATTATTTAAATAAACAACAGCTGATATTCCAAAATAAGCTTCAATTTCAAAAAAAAAATGACTTAGTAGCTGAAAATTGAATTACTTTTTTAATTCATTCAAAATAAAATTAATGACATTTGACTTTTATAAATTTTTATTACATTATATACTCTTTCACTTCACACCAATAAAAATTTGACACTATATCGCTTTTATTACATATACAAATTCGTTAAAAATGTAAAAATGTAAAGTGGCATAATAGCTAAGGATGTGGATGTGTGGAGGCCATAGTATGTATTTCTCGATCATTTGACTGTACTTCATTTGCCTGTATTTCGTTCTAAATTAAGAGAAATTTTAGAGTTAAATTCAAAAGCAGGCCTTTTGCGATTTTTCCACAATATTTATATATATGCATATGTGAGAATCTGAATTAGAAGGGACTTTACTGAATTTACGCATTTTACAGCATATTTGTATAATATGAAATACAGGCAAATTAAATACATACAAATGAAAATACAGTCAAAAGAAATACAGGCTTGTGATAGTAACCCGGGAGGGATTCTTGGAAAAAAGGGTTTTTGAAAAAATTAGGATTATTTAGAGAATTTGGAGCATTAACTGGGTAATAATTTTACTCTTATTCACCTATATGTATATATACAATTTGTATTAAGTATGGAAATGCTAATGGTAATTACATTTTGTTTTATTGGTCTTTTCTTAACAAGTATTTGAGTTTGAAAATACCACGTTTTATAGGTTTGTTAACCTGTTTGATGTGTTTCTGTAACAAATCTTATAGAAGTAGTTATCAATAATTTAAAATTCATTATAAAATTCATGTAAGTCAACATATTTCAATTAAAAATTTAAATTGAATATTTACATTATATCAATTTGGTATGCCAATTGTTTCGGAGTTATTTTGAAAACTAACTGTGATTTTAAACGTAAAATTATCATATAATATATATTGCAGTTCCACAAAAGCTTTTATTTAACCTTTGATTTAAAAAATAAAATTATAATTGTTAAATATGTAATTATAAATACAATTTATATAAACAGGGTGATTTGTTAATTAGTGCCTTCACATATACCAGTCTGTACGGAAGAGATAAAATTTTTGTACGCGGGCTTTATTGTGGGCGCAATAGTTTCGGAGCTACAGAACCTTAAAGCAGATTTAGTCCAATTTTTTTTTGTTTTCATTAAAACACCCATCATTTTTGTTACATACAAGTTTATAGCATTCTGAAAAATGTTTTTAAAAGCATGAGAAAGGTGCTTTTCTAAATGTCTTTTTTAAATCTCTATATCTTTTTTTAGTTTTTGTTTTAAAAGGTTTTGAAGTTAAAAATGTTAAATTTTTTTTTATTTTTGATAGTGGCCATTTTATTAGAGACTTAATATGAAATTTTTTTTAGGTATATAAAGCTTCAAATCTTTAATTAATCTTTAAATATCTTTAATTATCTTTAATTATCTTTAAAAAATTTTGAAATAATCAAAAGAAAAATAAAAAAAAAATTTCAGGTTTGGTTTCAAAATCGTCGAGCAAAATTTCGTAAACAAGAACGATTAATTCAACAGAAAAGTCAAAATTCATCTCATTCTACGGGTAAAGATAACAGTTCACAAAATATTACAAAAAAAGAAATAAAATCATCACAAGATACAAATGAATCATCAAAAGATTTGAAAATTTCAAATTGTTCAAATTCTAATTTAAATATTATAGAAAATCAAGAACATTCGGACAAAATTACAGAGGGTAAAAGAAATATTATTCTTTTTTATTTATTAATGTATACACATATATATATATATGTATATTTAAAACATTTTTATTTTTTATGATTTATTAGAATTTAGTTTCAATTAGAAAATGATATATGAATGTTTTTGAAATTTTCTATTTTTTAATTTCTTAATTGTTGTTATTGTTTTTGTTTTTACAGTTTTTTTATTTAAATTTTTTATTTTACTTATTCTGATATATTTCCATTAAAGATAAAAAATCACCTAGCAGAAATAATAAATGGATAAATGCTTCAAATTTATTCCTTCAATGTAAACAAAGTATTGGATATAACAATCATATCACAGTAGGAACATCACCTTTTTCATCATTAATAACAACAACTTCTGGTGCTGGTTACCTTTATGATTCACTGGGATATAAATAATCTTTTTGTTTTTTTTTTTAATTTTTTGTATATTATATAAATAAAAATTATATAAAAAAAAAAAAAAAAAAAAAAATGAATATAGAAATTACAATATTATTATAAAATTATAAAAAAAAAAAATTTAAATTTAAATAAAAAAAAAAATTATTATTAGTATTTTTTGAAAATTAATTAAGTCCTTGATTTAAACTTTTCTAAGATTTGAGTTGTTTATTGCCCCGCGTGTCCTTCCTGGTATCGCTTTAAAAAAAAAAATTGTCACTAAATGTCAGGGTCGCTTAATGAAACAAGTTAAATTGTGTATGTAAAAATTATGAAAATTATATTGTTAATGACAACCAACAATCAATATAAAATAAAACAAAAAAACCAAAGGAAATTGATTTTCAACTCGACTAAAAGTAGAAAGATGATCTACTTTAGCTTCGCTTCGTTGCAGCGATTTTCGAGGCACGTTCAATTTGGTCAAGTCGTATTTAAATTAATGTATTCTGTTTACATTAGCATTGGACTCTAGCATTTGGTCATCACATTTTCTACTTTTAGTCACGTTGACAATCAATTTCTTTTAGTTTTTTTTATTTTTTATTTTATATTGGTTACTGGATTGTCATTGACAATATAATTTTCATAATTTTTACTTACACAATTTAATTTATTTCTTATAGCGACGCTAACATTTGATTATCATTTTATTTAAAAAAAAACGGCGCTAGAGGTGACCCTAGAATAAACGCGCGAGGCGAAGCGAACACTGGAGGCCATCATCTTAAAATATACTTTAATTATAAAACATAATTATATAGAATATATGATATTTATTCAATCATTCAGATATAACGTTTTATAGTTCATTTTATGTAAATGCTTTACACTGCAGAACTAAATTTAGCCTCTAAAAAGCCTCTGGAATGAAAATTCAATTTATTCAAAATGTGAATATAAACTTATAAATATTGGATAAAATCTTTTGAAAGATTTTAATATAGATTTTAAAGAAGAAAATGAGTGAAAAAAAAAACAATAAATTAAAAGAATTTTCTGATTAGCTAATATAGAACCTAATATAGTTTAAATTTCAAGATATTCTATTATATATATTAACTTTATGCTTAACTTAAATATAAAACATATCTTTCATAAATATCTGTTTTTTGGAATCCAAAATCTATGAAATTCTTTCCACTTTCATGTTTAAACCATTAACTACCGAAATTTATATTTTCTCAACGAACAAAATTATTGTTAATGTCGAAGAATAAATCGACTTTAGAATCTTTAGTTTTGTAATTATAAGTCGCTAATCATGAATTAAAAGAGTATATTATCTTATCTGAAATAACAAATTAATTGAAGATTAAAATCTCAATCACTGCTTAGAAGTTTATATAATAAACTATAGAGGTTTAATTTTACTCTTCGAAATGAATTTTGAAAGGTTTAGTTTTAAAATTTTGGTACAAGATGAAAATATTATCAATTCAAGAGGGGGCCTATTATTAACAGTTTCTGAAGTAACGGTCTTAAAGTATTTTTATTAAGTTTTTAAAAATATAATAAATTTTTCCTAGCATTTGTAGTTAAATTAATAGTTATAAGCTTTATTTAAAGTCGAAAAATATTGATATTTTTAATGATTTTTTTTTTAAATAACCGCCATTTTTGCGTAAAACACCGTTACAAACATATCATTTTTCTCATACATTTTCTAATTTATCAAAATCATAGCTTTATTTTACGTTCTCATAATTTTTAGCGTATCTTTTACTGTTTTTGAGAATATTAAAACTTTTTTGAAATATTTGGTCGAATGCTCAGTTTTATGAGCTTCAACTCAAATCGCAATTTTTCGAATAAAACCTATGAGTTCAAGCATAGTTCTTGTATGAAAAAGTATGATTTGAGTTCAAGCTCAGTTTTATGCATACAACCTAATATCTTGTGCTTCATTGAAAATTTTGTTACAAAAATTTTACTTCCATATGTTTTCTTTTGAAAGAGTATTAAAAACTTTACGTTCTATATATAGGAAAAATTTCTATTACAAAATTTCAATTGAGAAATCTATTGAACCATCTTGAAAAATATATTTTGAAGCCACAATTTAAAGCTTTCAGTTAAGAATATGAATGATAAAATGTTATATTATGTAAATGCCCCGAAACTTGAACCCTAACAGAAACTTTTCTCAAGAAATTATAAACTTTTGAACTGTGACTGTATAGATGAATATATTAAAGATTAGCTGGGTCGATAGAATTAAGAAATCAAAAGTACTAAGAAGAATGCGAAAGTCAATGGAATTTGTAAATATGATATAAAAAAAAAAAAAAAATTAAACAACTTTGTTCATGTAATGCGATATCCAGAAAAAAAAAATATTTTCTTCCATATCCCACTCTTAAAGGAAAAATACAACAAAGAAGGTGGCCCGCAAAAAGATTAATATCTTGGCTGAAGATCTCAGAATATGGTTTAGTCATTATTTAGACCAGCACTGGACAAAATCAACATGATATATGGATAGCCAACGTTCTATACATATATCATATATAGAATAAAAATGGACTTAAAATAAACTTTTTTTTTTTTGCAATTTAAAGTAAAAAACAAAAAAAAAATTTTCGTTTCATTTTTAATTAATTTACACAATGTTTGTCTCCCGTGAAAATTTTATACATAATCGTACATATTATATGGTATAATATTAAATTCATGCTGATTGTTTTTAAAATGATTTTAAAATAAAAATTAAATTAATATAAAATTGAAATGCTTTAAAAAAATGTCTTACTTTTATCTCTGAATTCAAAAATAAAATTTTTTTATTCTAAAACCAAAATCCTTATTTTAAACTTAATCTTAAATTAAGATTTCTTAAAATATACATAGACATTTGTATAACATTAATTTACAAAACACTTTCTTTCGTACATATATTATATATTTCTGTCTCATATTTATCAAATACAAAAAAAAAATAAAAGTAAATCTATTTTTAAATTAAATTTTTTTTTCATCATTGCAAAAATTCAAAATTTGCTTGATTTTATCAAAAAGAACAAAAACGAGACTTTAAAGTCTAATGAAAATTTTCTGTTATCAAATTCTCTTAAATATTTTACAGTACAAAAATGAAAACCTCAACTTGATTATAAATAAAAAAAAAAAAAAAAAAAAATTTAAACGAAAAATTTTTTTATCATTAAATTTGTGGTCACTTTTTACGGTATAAATACTCTTAAATTTTTGTAAATGAAGACATTCACAGTTTAACAATTGTGTAGTGAAAATCATTTTTATTTTGAAAATATTTTAATTTTTTTCTATTTTTTATTTTTAAAAATTTCAAACTATAGTGAAAATTAATTTAAATTTACAATGGCTGCCGAAGATATTAAAGCATTAAATTTATTATTCCAACGTCCACTTGAACCAGTGTTCACATCAAGAGAGAATGGTACAGCTACATTCGATTTACCAGATTCATTTTTTACTGAAAAATATAAGGATAATACAAAAGTTGAATTTGAAACTCGTTTTGGTGATAATGTTCAAAGTAGAGTAAGTTTTATCATACATGTATATCAAATATTATAAAATATTTTAAAATAATATTTTTTTTTATATTAATGTTATATATATTTATAACAGATTCCATTAAAAGATATTGCAAAACCAAACTTAGACTTTGTAAATGGTATTGGAAAAAAAGAACAATTTTCACTTTTTATTGATCATCATAAACGTATTGCTGCTCAATTAATTGAGTTGTACATGAACGCAGCAGATATTAAAACTTTTATTGCACTTTGCGCTTATACTAAGTAAGTTACAAAAAAAAAAAAAAAATTAAAACAATTTTACAAAATCAATTTTTCAATTTAATTTTTAAATTTTTATTTTATTTATTTTTTTTTAATTAGAGATCGTGTTAATCCATTTTTATTCCAATATTGTTATGCAGTTGCATGTCAACATCGTCCAGATAGTGTTGGTGTACAAGTTCCATCAGTTGTTGAAACTTTTCCACAAAATTTTGTAGAACCTTCAATATTTAAAGATGCTCGTGCTGAGGGTACTCTTATTTCACAAGGTAACAGAACAAAAATTGATGTTCCACAAAATTATACTGCATCTGATCGTGAACAAGAACAACGTCTTGCATATTTTCGTGAAGATATTGGTGTAAATAGTCATCATTGGCATTGGCATGCAGTTTATCCAGATTCTGGTCCACTTGAAATTGTTAATAAAGATCGTCGTGGTGAATTATTTTATTATATGCATCATCAAATTATTGCAAGATATAATGTTGAAAGAATATGTAATCATTTAGCTAAATTAAAACCATACAATAATTTAGAGGACCCAATTACTGAAGGTTATTTCCCAAAAATAATAAATAGTAATAATAATCGTTCATATCCTGCACGACCAAATAATAGTAAATTATATGATGTTAATCGTGGAAGTAATGCTATTCAAGTTGCTGAAGTTAAACGTTGGGTTGATCGTATTCATGAAGCTATTGACAAAGGTTTTGTCACTAGTGTAAGTTTTTTCTTTTTCGTTTTAAAAATACATATTAATTTCATTTTATTTGATTTGATTTTTTTGTTTCGGTTTTCGTACATAGGATCGTGGAGAAAATATTCCATTGGATCCAATTCGTGGTATTGATCTTCTTGGAAATATGGTTGAAGCATCTGCTTTAACACCAAATCGTCAATATTATGGTAATATACATAACATGGGACATAATTTAATTGCTTTGTGTCATGATCCTGAAAATAGACATTTAGAAGAATTTGGTGTTATGGGTGATGTAAGTACAGCAATGAGAGATCCAATTTTCTATCGTTGGCATGGATTTATTGATCATATGTTTAAAAAATACAAAGATTTATTACCACCATATACAAGTCCAGAGGTACAATTTTTTTTTTTTTTTTTTTCTGATAAACTTAATATATATATATATATATAGTTTTTATTTTTATTACAATAATAATAAATATAATATTTTTGAATAGTTATCTTTCAGTGGAATATCTGTTAAAGGTATTGACTGTAAAATAATATCAAGTAGGACAGCACCAAATAAATTATTAACTTATTGGCAAAAGTCTGATATTGATTTAGCTGCTGGTCTTGATTTTGGACCAAATGGTAATGTATTTGCTGAATTTACTCATTTACAACATCCACCATACGAATATATTATACAAGTAATGAATGAAAGTGGTGCAGCCAAACAAGGAACTTGTAGATTATTTATATGTCCAATTCAAGATGAAAGAGAAACTTTATTGACTTTTGATGAGCAACGTGATTTTGCAATTGAATTAGATAAATTTTCCGTTATGTGTATGTTTAATATATTATATTAATTTTTAAATATTATTTATTATATTTTTCTCTTTTTAATATATGTATAGTGAAACCTGGTCAAAATATAATTAAAAGACGTTCTGATGAATCAAGTGTAACTATACCTGTAGAAAGAACTTTCCGTCGTGTCGGTGATGTACATAAATTAGCTGATAATTCAAATGAAAAATCAGTTTTTCAATTTTGTGGTTGCGGTTGGCCAGAACATTTATTGATTCCAAAAGGTCGCCCAGAAGGAATGCAATTCCAATTATTTGTTATGATTTCTAATTTTGAAGATGATGCTGTTGCTCAAACTAATAGGTAATGTTTTTTTTTTTTTTTTTATTGATCATATGTGTATATATTTAATATTTAAAAAAAAAATTTTTTTTTTTTAATATTATAATTTTTTTTTATTTTATTTTTTATTTTTAGTGCTGTAAGTCCTTGCGGTGATGCATATTCATTCTGTGGTCTTAAAGATAAGAAATATCCTGATAGACGTCCAATGGGTTTTCCATTCGATAGAAAAGCTGTAGCAACAACAATGAATGGTTTTGTTCAACAGTATCCAAATATGGGTGTACAACAAGTTGAAATTAAATTTCAAGACTTTTTAGTAGATAGAACTAAATAAATGAAATGGTTTTTATTGTGAAATGATTAAATTATTGAACATTTAATTAAAATTTACTATATTTAAAAATATTATTTTTATGATTCTTATTATGATTCTATTTAAAAAAATTTTTTATTATTCACTTTTTTTTTTATTTTTTATATAATTATTAATTAAATGCACTATGTATTTTTTATTATAATATGTTATCAATTATGTATAATTTGATGAATTTAATTTTTTTCTTTAAATATTCTTTATATCAAATAAAATATTGAAATTTCTTACAATAAATATTTAATTTCTTTTATTTATAAACACAAATTTTATATTATTATATATTGGAGATGGAAATTTGCTATTAGAGCAATAAGAAAAATTCAACTTATGTATATATATATAATAATAAATATTTTATTAATATTAAATATCAATTAAAATATGATGAATCGTTCAATTTAAAAGATTATAGGTTTGATACTTTATAATATTAATTGGATAATTGAAGTGCACTGAGCTTAACATATTTTATAGATTATCCTTTAAAAAATTAATTGAACCTTATATATTTAATGTAAAACAATCTATATTTAAAAATGAAAATTATTGGTCTTTATATATATATAATTGATTTAATTTAAATATTAATATATAGAAAAATTCAGTATATATAACACTTAATAATTTTGTCAGACTACAAATTGTTGCAAATTGTATCACACATTTCAACAATTTTATTGTAAATTAAACAAAAATATTTTTTATATAAAAAAAAATTAAACAAGAAGTTTATATTAAAAAAAAATATATACATTTATTTATTTCAAAAAAAAAAAAAAAAGAATATATATTAATTTATTAATTAATTTATATATTAATTTATTAATTAAAAATTATATTATCTGTTTTAATTATTTAATTAAACAGAACATTCAAAAAAAAAAAAAAACATTAAAAATGTATCGTAAAAATATTATAAAAGATATTTTATCATTACCAATATTTTTTTCAAGAGCAGTTGGTACAATGCCATTAAAAAATTATATTAAAGAAAATTTATTATTAAATAATATATTATTTTTTAGTGGATTTTTTAGTGTTAGCCTAATAACAATATCATTTATTATTAATTTTTTATTAACAAAATTTGATGTAACAACAGTTTTAAAAATTACAGAATTATTGGCATGTCTTGGATTTTTATTAATTGCTGAACTTAAATATTTATTACTTTGGAAACGTAAAGATGATGTTACATATTATTTTGAAAATTTTTCACAAAAATTAACAAAAAAAATTGAAATAAAATATTCAATTATTATAAAAAAATCAATTAAAAAAACTCGTATTATACAAATTATTTTAACAATATGTTTAGTAAATGCATTAATTGGTTATATATTAACTGGTTTAACAACATCAATTTATTATCATTTTAATAATATAATAAATTTAAATATAACACAATATAATTATCATTATATTTATACAACATGGTATCCATTTAAAATAAATAATATACAAAAATATTTATTAGTTACATTTCATCAAATTCATATAAGTTTTATTGGTTGTTTTTTATCATTATCTTGTGATTTATTATTAATTGCAATGATAACATTATGTTGTACACATTTTAGTATTATATCAGAAAAAATTCAAGAATTAAAACCAACAATAAAAAAAAATTGTCCAACTAAAAAAAAATTAACAGAAATTATTAAATATCATGAAGAAGTTTTAAGGTAAGTTTAATTTTTAATATATATGTTGTTCTTTTAAAAAGCAACATTAATTGTTTATTTGCACTTTTAATAATAATTAATTATTAATTTTTACTTTAATTTGATAATTTCTTTTTTTCCAAAATTTAAGTGAACACTCTGACATTAATCTGGGAAAATTTTAAAGTAAAATCCGTCAAAACGACATTATGATAGTATAAATCTATGGTAACTTAACACCAAGTCTTATTAAAAAAGTACATCAAGTCCTCTATCTACAAAGATGTTCTTTTGAAGTTGCACTACAAACCTACAGTTTAAGAATTATTGACGCGTTAGAACAGTTTTCATTTTAAGTGAAATGATTAACTCAATCTATTTCTACTTCATACAATTTAAGTTTATATTAAATTTGAGTTGAGCTTTTCTTAATATCAAATTTTAATTTGCAAAAATTATAGAAAATTAATAATACGTGTTGGAATTTAATACATGTTTGTATATTAAATAATTTATAGTATATAATTTTTGGATTTTATATACTCATCTAAGAATTTCTTATTGTTTTTTTTTGTTTTGATTGACGAAGTCTAAGTTAACGTTTCAGTAATCTCTAGATTCTGTTTTCGTAGTGAACCTTAAATACGTATGAGAACCTATATGGCTAGATTTGATGTTATCTTTCCCGAAAAATTTTAGGTTTTCTAACTATAAGAACTATTCGAAATTTTAAACTTTATTTCCATCTGAGTTTTTTCACTAAAATGTCCTTCAAATTATTGTAACATTTTAATGTAAAAATACAAATTAATTTGAAAATTTTTACTTTGCCCGTAATCAGTACCACTACAATACCAAATTAGGTTTAAAAAAAAGAAAATATTTTATGTTTGAATCTGAATCAGTTTTTTGTTTTCACATAATTTTTCACTTATATTATACATAACGTAAAATTTTCAATGGTTTCCATTTATCTTTATTTATTTTATAAATGGCGGAATACATTTATAATCTTAAATAGGAAATTCTCTAAATGAGGAATTCTTTTTCAAATTTATTGAAAAATATTTAAGCTGTCCCTGGAAAAAACAAAAATATAATTTTATTTTAGTAGTGTTTCGTCCTTCAGCACTACTGGATTCTTAAGAAGAGTTGTAATGATGAATTGTTTATAGACAAGTTTAAACTTTCGATTAGTTTTACACTTATATCTGAAATTTTATAAAAAATCATTTGTGAAGTATAAGACTGATCAAAATTTTTCGGAATTAAACATCGGAAACCATTTTTTTATGATATTTTGAAAAACAAAACATAAAAAAATTCAAAAATAGAATGAAAAGACCATTAATAGGTTATTAATATTTGTTTTTAATAAATAAATTACATTATTTATTAAGAACAGTAATATACATACATAGACATAATTAAATGCCAAATCTATATTGAAATATGGCTGCGAGTCACTAACTCCATTAAGAATAAACTAAAAGTCTTCATAAACAAATACATCAAAATTATATGCCGAATATTCTCGTCAAATACAATAAGGAACTCAGAGTTTGGCAACTAACAACTGAACAACCAATAGTGAAGGAAATCACCAGAAGAAAGTGGAAATGGATCGGTTATACACTAAGTAAAAATGAGGACTGTATAACAAGAATGGCGCTGAATTGAAATCTTGTAGATGGGTTCAGGGCAAGAGGCAGGCCTAGAACAACATGCGGAGAAGAACAGTCTCGAAAGAACTAAGAAGATGCGAAATATTCTGGAATGAAATAGAAGTGTTAGCAATTAATGTATTGTGGAAAGTGTTAGCAATTAATAGAAAGGAATGGAGACTTCAAGTTGAAGTCCTATGCTCCCAAGTGGAGTAACAGAAGAAAACAACAAATAAATGCCAACACTTGTATCGTATAAAAAAATTATTTTAGAACTGTTTCGTCCTCAACACTCTTTCTAGACTCTTCAATTTTCTTAATAAGTACAATAAGTTATTTATTTAAAATAACTGACCTATTAATGGTGGTTTCATTCAATTTTTGGAAAAAATTTTTTTTTAAAAAGTAACACACAATTATACTTTATATGCAATTAATTAATAATTTAAAAATATTTTTCTTTTTTGTTTTTTTTTTTTAATTTTATAGATTATCAGAAACAATAAATGACACATTTTCAATGGCAGTATTATTTAATTTTTTGGCATCATCGATTATAATATGTTTTATTGGCTTTCAAGTAGCATCTGGTGCTGCAATTTTAGAAGTTACAAAATTTTTATGCTTTTTATGTTTTGAAACTGTTCGAGTATATGTAATTTCTTATTTGGGTGAGGAATTAATACAATTGGTTAGTTTATATACATATATAATATAATAACTTTAATATATATATAAAAAATATAAAATTTTTCTTTTTCGATATGTTTGTATTAAAGAGTGAAGGAGTTGCTGATTCAGCTTATAATCATTTTTGGTTTAATGGTGATAAATCTTACCAGAAAAGTATTTTAATATTAATAATAAGATCACAAAAACCAGCTATAATAAATGCAACTGGTTTTGCAGTTGTTTCTTTAAGAAGTTTCACTAAAGTTAGTTTAAATAATTTTATATAAAATTTTTTTATTTAATAATCGTTATATTTTTTATTCTTAGGTTATCAACATTTCATATCAATTTTTAACATTATTACGTACCGTTTATAGTGAAAAATAAAATGATTACAAAAAAAAGCTTTAAAAAGCTGTAATTTTAATCAAAAAATAAATTTTGACTTCTAAAAGAAAAAATTTTTACAAAATGTTTGCATAAAAATAATTTTAATTTTTGAATTAAAAAAATCATAGCAAAAATATATTTTATAAATACTAACACTAAAAATACAATAAAAGTTATTTACTTAGCATTACATAAATTTGAAAAAAAAAAAAAAAGGATTTTAGTATAATAAAAAGCATCCTTTCATGAATCAGTTTTTATTTGATTTAAAACAAAGTTTTGATTTTAAAAAACGTTAAAACCGAATTTTCAGCTAAAAAAAACTTTTAAAATTACATAAGTATCTTAGCTGGTGTCCTAATAAACGTTACATAATTTACTAAATGTTACCTAAATAACAATAGAGAAAATAATGTAAAATCCTATTTATTATGTAGAATGTTATTTTAATAAAGGAAAACTTAAATTAAAACTAAAAAACTAAATCTCAAACATCTTTATATCTCAAATGAGCTGCGACATATAAGAAAACTTTGAATAGCTGTAGCTGTAGTTTGTAGTAGTCTAAATACAAATAATTTTGTAAAGGACATATTTTTGGTAAACTAGACTGACAAATAAGAGACAGAGAAATAATTTAACAAGAACCTTGATTAACTTATCTCGTTGAGATAAGTAGATGCTAACAAAAAAAAAAACCTACGATTAACTTAATGAAGAACTAAAAAGACACATATTTATTTATTTATTATACCCATGTTAACGTAGTTCTCAGGGTATAATAATTGCATTGCCATTGCATTTGTTACAGCTTAAAAGATAGATAATAAATAATGATAATGATAGATGATAGATAAGAAAAAGTTATATATATATATTGTTGCTCAGGATTAAATTCTGTGTCGATTAAGCCATATACAACTGTCCGTTCTTCAGATTTTTGAAATTTTATAAAAATTTTATAAATTTTATTGTTATATCTTGACAATTAATTAGATTAGACATTTGCAATTTTGTAATAGATGATTAAGTTTTACAGCAATAGCTTTTGCGAAATTTGTCTGGTTCGGGGTAACGGGTTCTAGTAGTTATCATACAACTCTAAAATTCACTGAAATATATTTCGATGCTTAATTAAGTCTAGATATTTTAAATTTTCTTGGAACATTATAGATACATATATTATACGTTTGTGCAGCTGCAGATATTCTATAGAGTTGACACAGTCTACTTTATATTCCACCTCGTTTTATTAACTTTATATTACATTTTAATTTATAATTTTGTTTGGGAAGTTTGTTAACTTAATTATAGGTAATTCTTTTTAACAAGATGTTAATAGTTAATACCTTTTTCAGTTAATCTGATATTTTGATGCCCTTTTTTAAAATTTGTTCTATAATTTTTTATTTCTTATGCAGTATGACAGTATTATTTTGACCATTATTACAAATTATTACATTAGTATTGCCGCTTTACATATTATTCAGATCGATTACATATTATCATTATTACTTCTATATGCATTTTAAGTTTATAAGAATAGCAATGCATTGTTTATATATTTTCTAGCTGATCTCTTAAATACTTTGCTACGCTAGAACACTTTTTTATTTTCTTAGTTAGCTGATACGCAGCAATTAGCAAAGATACGAATAGATAATAGAAGAAATTTATAAAAAATTATATAACTTGAATAAAGTAATAATACTGAATTTTTAATGAAATATACCGATAAGAACAATTTATTATCATAAAATCAGATAAAGACTTCAAAGAACTATAATTTCATAGTTAAAATCCTATTCTATTGTTTTTCTAAAATAATAGAGCATATTGTAAACAAAAATATATTCTAATTAACATACAATTCATTAAAGACTTTTGTTACTTATTCTATTTGGAAGGAAGGACTCTGCACAAATCTATTATATGACTATAAAACTTTTTGGATGAATATAAAAGTTGAAAATTAATATTGTTTAATATAAAATGTACAAAGTTTCGTTTAAAAAATTAAAACAATAATATAAAAATTATTTAAAAAAAAAGTATTTATTACAAAAATTTTTATCGTACAAATTTAAAAAAAAATTTTTTTATCAAATATAATTATTTTTGTCTTTTTCATAAATTATTAAATATTTATTAATTGGTTTATTTTTAAATGACTTTTTTTTTATTTTGTTAATTGTTTTGTGTTTTTTTAATTTATTTTAATTTGTTTTAATTTATGGACCACTTAATGGAGGTGGTTCATAATTTGGATCTCTTGCTGTACATTCTTGAACTAAACTTGTTTCTTGTGGTATAATATCAGCTGATAACTCTAAGAATTTATCTAATGGACAATATTCTGAACAACCAGGAATTGTTAATGGAATTGGATTTTCTCCTTCATTTTTTTGATAAACACGTACTTCATAATCACCACTAGGTGTACTATATAATTCAAAAATGGCCATAACAGCATAACCAGGGAACTAAATACAAAAAATTGGAAAATATTTAAGATATTAATTATTCTAAATTTTATTATATTATATTATATTTACTTGAGTTTTCCATACACCTAATGCATATAAGAAATTAACAACAGTTGAATCATGTCCACAATATATATAAAGTTTTCTTTTACTTGGTGACAAATTATTTTCACGTTTTGCTTTCCATTCATTTGACATTTTTTTAATAAAAGGTCCTGATTTAATTTTTTGCATTTCCTTTGTATAAATATTAAAATTATAAGCTAATTCGGCATTTTCCTGCATTTTTTCTGGGAAATAATCATTTGTCCATTCTGGTAATTGTAAACCGTATTCTACCTATAATAAAGTCAAGAAAAAAAAAAAAAAACCGCAAAATAAATAATGTATTTTTTTTTATAGTGCCAATAAGTATGCAATATTTGGGAAAAAAATTTTTAAAGATTTTTTTTAATATGAAAGGGATTTGAAATATTTACAAAAAATAAATTAAATTAAATAAAATATTAACATGAAAATTCTATCTAACTTATTTAACACCTTTTTAATATTTAAAAATTCCACAGATATTTTTCACAAAAAAAAAAAAAATAACGTACTCACCTCAGCTTTCAAAGTACTATACAATGAACTGACATCTTCAGGTGTTTTAATTTTTAAACCAGTTAATTCTGTTAAATTTTTATATAAATCGGAACTTTTATCAACTAAGGCACGTACACTTTCATCTTCTTTCATAATTTCTTCAAAATTTTCACCATAACGTGGACATGAAATTCTAACTAATAATAATGTATCTTTATCTAATTCCTCATATGAATATGGTATTGGTTGCCAATTTATTTTCTTATTCCATTCCATTCCAGTTCCTTTTGGTTGAAATAAACCAGCTAAAACTGTTTGAATTGACATTTGCGTCCTTGAAACACCAGTAGATTGAGCGTGAACAAGCTTTAAATAAAAAATAGAAAAGAAAAAAAAAAATACGTAAGTATAATGAATTAATTAGATGATAATTTGTACGTTTAATAAAATGTTTTATTTAAATATAGAACAATAAAACACCTGTATATACTTTGTTAAATAATATTATTACAATATTGCATTTTTTTAAAATTTTTTTTTTCTATCAACTATTAAAAATTTACATCATCTTATTATTTTTAAATATATAACATTTTATACTTACATCTGGGAAATAATCTGGTCCTAAAAATGAATTGTAACGTGTTCTTAACCATTCACCAGTATTATATAATTTACATTTACCATACTGTAATTAATATTGCAATTATTATTTTAATAAATTTTAATTTTTTTTTGCTTTTTAAATAAAAAAAATTATTACATTTGTAACTTGTCCCCAACCATATGGTTTAAAAGTTTCATTTATATATGGATCATTTGGATATGTATCAGCTGGTGTTCTAGCTCCATGTCTAAAAACCTAAATAAAAAATATTCAAATCAATATTAATTTTATTGATAAACAATTAATTAATTTTATTTTATATATATGTACTTACAATATGTAATAATTCTAATTTTTTACCATCTGGTGGTGATAAAGATTCAAAAGTATGTGTTGAATTACCACAAGCTCTTCGTTCAGCTCTTTTTTTTGATGAATTTCTTGAAGAACGTCTAAAAGCTTTTCCAATACGACTTGATTCACTATTATTATTAATTTCATCAGAATTTATTGATCTACCTTCTAATGATATCGTTAAAATACATAAAATACAAAACACCAACAACAATAAAATACTTTTTCTTAAAAAACACATTTTAATTCTTTTTAATCTTGGATTAAAATTTTGAGATTCAGTTTGATTTTCAATATCTTCATACGAATTCAGTTTTATGAGATAATATGATCACCAACTATCTGTTAAAATAAAAATAAAGCATTTTATTAAATTTTTAATGTTTTTATAGAGAATTTAAATTTTTACAAAATTTAATTGTATGAAAGAGACAAATAGAAAACTTTAAAAAAAAAAAATTTATAAACAAGAGTTTTGATATTGTACCATTAATAACCCAAAGGGTAAAGAACTAATTTGAAAAACTTAAACGTTAAAAGAGTTGCCAAAATTTTAGTGGTGGTAAAATATAACAGATTACATATTATATAATATATTAATGCTAAAATTCAACAAATTTAAAGAATAAATATTAAATTTGAAGCAGATTTGTTAAATATATGATTATATATGATTCAAATCCTTGTCATCCAATAGGATGTTAAGTTATAAGAATAAGATATCAAAAACTAAAAAAATTCATAAAATTTAATTTTGATCTTAAATAAGAAAAAATACATAGTAAGACTAGAAAGACTAAAATCAAGTTAATTTACATTCTACGATTAAATTAAATAATGAATATCTCACTGTTAATACAAATTAAATTGTTTTTTATCGACACTTAAATAAATATTGAAAAAAAAAAAACTTAAAGATGCTTAATATTAATGACTAAGGGAGAACTAAAAATAACAAATAAATATATTTTTTAAAAAATTACCTCCGAAATATATGCAAATAAAATTACAATTATTATGAAACATAAAGACAAAATTAAAGCACGTGGCGACCTCGGTAGCCTAGTGGTTAAGCACCTAATTAACTAAACGAGGAAGTGTGGACTCAAATGCGGCACTGGTAAGCAAGTTTTATTAATTGAAAACAAATTCTCCTTGCTACCAAATATAGTGTAAATATGTAATATAAACCAAATAAATAGAATTAATGTATAAATTAATAGTAGTACTCGACCTATAATGTTATTAGTAGCCGATGGTCTCGTAATATTGCAATATCCTACGTGATTTGTAATATTAGTATAAATAAATAAATAATTTAAGCACGTGGCTTATTAACAGTGGGAGTGCGGCTTCAAATTCTATACAGGTAGGAAGTGTTTTTAATTGTAAGAAAAACGGCTTCACGAACTAACGCCCGAATCGAAAATGAACTAAAGCCCGAATTTTTCGCTATTTTTATTTCGGGCGTTAGTTTATGAATTAAAGGCCGAAAAAAAATAAACTAACAACCAAAAAACTTCGGGCGTTAGTTAATTTTATTCATGCATTAGTTCATTCTTTTTGGGCGTTAAATAAAATAAATTAATTCCTCTTAAATAACAACTGGTTCCACTTAAATAAAAAGTGGAATCAGGTGATCAGGTGTGTAGGTAAAAATATCTGGAAAAAGTGAATAATTGCGAAAGGATTTAAGAGTTGATTACAAAATCAGGATTATTCGCTTTTTCTAGAATATTTATATCGTAAATTAAAGTCCATGATCGTATAAAATACCTTTGTTGGACTTTAATTCCATTTCTAAGTTGCATTATAATACTCTTTTGCAAAGGTATAATATCCTTTAGTCCACTTAAATAAGGCTGTGCCCTTATGCTTTTTTCAGAATATTAATTATATATGTACGATATATGTGATATTCTGAATTAGGAGGAATTTTAGATTTGATATCAAAATCAAGATTATACGCCTCTTATACAGAATATTAATATATTTATTTATAAATATATATATATATATATATATATTTATTTATATATTTTTTAATAGCCCATATTCTGAATAAGGAGGAATTTTAGAGTTGGATTCAAAACCAAGGTATTCCCTTTTTACGGAATATTTATATATATATGTACATATATGCGAGATTCTGAATTAGAAAGGATTTTAGAGTTGGTTGCAAAATCAAGGTTTCAATAAGTTGTTTAGCGGGGGTTTCTCTTTCTTCGTAAATTAATTGATTTTTAGATTTTCCACATTTTAAAAATATGAAAAAGCCGAAAAAAAATGAACACATGAAAAGATATTACTGTATAAGTAACAAATAGTATTCCATCTATAATGCCCTTTAGTAGCGAATAGTTTAGTAATATTGCGATACCCAATGTAATATTAATATAAATAATATAAATTAGCTAAAAATGGGGGTCACGATGACCGAGTGGTGAACTATAAGCCGTTTTAACGCGGAGTGCTGATTCAGCTTCTCTATAGGTCGCAAATATTTGCAATTGAAGAAAAAGTTATTTTTTTAAAGATGGAACTAAATATATACCCCCCTTCCAACCAAAATATTTATACAGTTATATATAACAGTTATATATAATATTATAACAGTTGTAATCTATAATGGTTTTACTACTAAAAAGTAGATAAAAGGTTTTAGGAATATTGCATAATTGTATATGCAATTTGTAATATTAAAGTAAATAAATAAAGTTAACCATAATATAAATCAATTTGCAATGAACAGAAATATTTCTAGAGGTTTAGTGAAAATATAAACTTATGGCGCCTCGGTGGCCTAGTGGGTAAGAGCGTAAAAAATTCGCTGTAAACACCGAAGGAGTGTGGTTTCGAATCCCACACATGTCGTAAGAGTTATTCCCCCTTACGACATTTACAGCCACGCCTGAACAGGAAAGGCTGGGTAATTTTCTAAAAACTTATTTACTATGCAAGTTACAATAAAAATATTTAGATTACACTTTATCTAAGTAAAAGCACTATTGAAGTAAAAGTATAAGATGGGTTGTATACTTTCACTTCATTTTAATAAAAAAAAGTGAAAAAACTGGCCTGTATTTTTAAAATCGAACAATAAAGAAATTTTCAAGAAATTTCCAATTACATTTACTACTTGCAGTACAAAAAACCGTATTTTTCCTAATTAAAATAATTTTTAATTTGTTAATGTAAGAAATGAATTTTAATACTCATATTTACCACCATTTATACAATATAAAATAATAAAATAAATATTTAGTTTTTTATTAAATGAACCCATATTAATTTTACTGAAAATATTATAACTATATTTATAGTTATATTTTATTCGCCTGAGTGTATGCAATATATATTCTTTATTTATTAATTATTAATTAATAATTATTAGAGTAATTTAATTTTAAAAAACAATTGCCGAATAGCTTTCAAATTTACAATGCTGAAATAGTACCTATCTATGAAGCGCTATTATTCTCAATTGGCAGCGCTCAAGAATCCATAATAATCTTTTCTGACAGTTTAAGCGCCTTGAATGCAATAAAAAATCTTAACAATAAACAACCCATTGTCAGGTTTATCAGGAATGCATTAGAGAACTCTAGAAAAAATATCAAACTAATATGGGTACCAAGTCACCAGGGCATAACCGGAAATGAAAAAGCCGACGAAGAAGCAAAACGAGCCATAAAATCACCATCTACTCTCCAACTTACTTTCCTTTTAAAAGAAAAGACCAATGAATTAGAAAGAAAGTTGTTACTTCCCAGGCAATTGAAATGGAATACTTCCAACAGCTTCCTAAAATGTCATTGGCCTTAAGTTGTATCTGCCACTTATAGTGTGGGAAACAAAAGAGTCCTAGAAAGAAAAATTTGCAGAATCCGTTTAGGGCACACTTTTTTTACTAAAAGACATATATTTGAAAATAGTAACCCGCCAATAAGCCCCTATTGTCAGAGTCAACTAACAGTCAAACATATGTTCCATGAATGCTACATTACAAAAAATTTTGCTCAGAGTAATTCAATAGATCTAAAGAATATCTTAGTTCCAACATTAGAAAATGCAAACAAAATCCATAAAATTTGTACAATATTTAAAATCTGGGACAACATTTAATTTTTACCTAAAATAGTTTAGCTCTCAATTCTGTATAAACTGTAATATAATTGCTATGTTAATGTATTATTAAACAAAATATTGTAAATAAAGTAAATAAATGTAAATAAATCTTAAATTCTAATTGTAACCACAAAACAACAAACCTACGAATCCTAGCAAAATTATTGAACTAATCAAATATAATGTAAGTATAAAAGAAAAAATTAACTTAAGATAACACTTATAGTATAATATAATATAATAAATATAAAACATTGAACTGTAAATAGCACTGTCAAGCCCAAAATGGCCTTAGTAGCCGAGGGCTCTACTGATATTATAACAATTAATTGTATAATGTTAAACTTAAATAAAATAAATAAATAGTAATAAATTACAGTTTGGATCAATGTCCCCCAGTGGTGTTATCACAGTTGTTCAGTTCTCAAAAAAATCTCCTTGGGGCCAAATATATAATGTAAATATATAATAGCCGATGTTCTAAATAATATTGCATAATTTTATGCGCTTTACGACGTTAAAATAAATAATATAAATACATTTTGGAAAAGCACAATAAGTGGATTATGCATACTCTGAAATAAATATTAAAATTTATTATCATTTACCCAAAAATTCGAACTCGTGATACTGAATTAGAATTTTTTTTGAAAATTCTTCTTATTGACTTTTTAATATTAAAAGCTTTTTAAATAAAAGAAGAATTTCTTAGCAGAATCCTTAAAATTATAATTTCATGGAAGAACCATAATTTTTTAATTTTTCAATCATCCTTCGTTAAATTAAAAGAATGTTGGAAAAAAAAAAATTCCCAATTAAAAAAAAATTTTAAAACAATTTAATGTCTTATATGATGTTATCGAAATTATTACATATAGTTTAAATTTTTTTTTAAATATAAACCATTAAATCATAATATGCAGAATTTATTTAAATTTCAATTGAAATATGAATTATAATAACCATTAAGAAGTCGTCTTTTATTACACACGGAAACCAGACAAAAATATTATAAAGATAAATGCATGCAATGGATTAAATTATTAAAATATAGTGGTGTTTGCGTTGTAATTTATGGTCATGAAGAAGCATTAAAATTATCTGAGATTATTAATTTCGTTAAAGGTTAATCAATATTTTGGGGAGTACCTATAATTATTATTTATCTTTAACTTTTAATTTCAAATTAAATTTTTCTTTTGTTTAGTTTTTTTTTTTCTTTCTTTTCTTTTATGTTTACTATTTAAACAGATTCGGTTAAAAAACAATTCCCTGTACACTCAGATATAAATTTCATGATTGTTTTTCTTTATAAGTACATAACATAAATATTAAATTGAGTAAACTTTTTGAATATTTTTATTTAAGAGTTTTTTTTTTTTTAAAAAGCTTTTATTATATAGTAACAGAACTTAAAAACCTTTTGTGTTTTTCGAATTATGAGCAATAAATTTAGATATCTCTTATTTTTTTAAAAGACAAAAAAAGGGTTCTATTTTCTGAGTAAAGCTTTTAGGATCTATTTTTATATAGAACTTATGAAAAGTTTGTAGCTATAATTTTAGATAAGTTTAAAAACAAACATGTGGAGAATTTAGGAAATAATTATATTAGAAAAGAAAATTTTACAAGTTTCAGAATATATAATTCCAATCTAATTACTTAATATCTTAGTATACTTTTTATTGATACTTTACTCATTGGTTCCCTTCTTTTACTTTCTAAATGCTTCAATGGCAAAACGATATTATCTCTTTTATAGAAAATACAAAAATTAAATATTATGGCCATGTTATAAAATATATTTAAAAAAATATTATTTAATGAATCGTCATTTTTAATTATTAAATAAACAAGTAATGGAAAAAACATAAGGTTTTCTAAAAAGCACATTTCCAAAATTAACAAATATTTCATAATAAGACTAGACTAAAGAGTAGATATATTAAAAATAAATTTGTTTGATTTTTGTTTTGGTAAGAAAACATTGAGAAAAATCAAATCACACTTTTGTCAATTATAAGGTAACCCCCTATATTATTAAGAAAAGTCATTAACACAAACAAAAATATAATGTTGGAGCTTTAATTTTTGTATATTAATTCCAAAAAATTTGGACAGATGCCAAAGTTACAGGTGATTAAAAATAGAGGATTTTCAGTTTTTGATCCCTTACAGCTCCTAAACGGGGGGCGACACAAAAATATTTAAAATATTTTTAATAACTCATACTGATTTCCAAAGATCTTATCTTCTCAAAATTTCAAGCTTCTAAGTTAAACCGTTTGAAAAATAGAAGGGGTCCAAATTTTTGCAAAACTTGAGTTTCACATAACGGTATACTATAATACCGCATGGCAAAGCCACATACTTATTGTGTGTATTAAAGCCACATATTATTTTATATATTTACAAAGTTTTACCAAAGTTTTATCGTTTGGGATTTGCAGAATGAAAATATGCCTTATAGAACCTGTGTTATAAAAATTAAAAAATAGGCTTTTTCGAACTTTTTAGGTATATAGCTCCGTGGAGCGGGTGGAGCTACAGAAAAAAGTTGTTGCACAACATTAGTTTTTTGGTGACGCTAATCGTAGTTAAAATTTCATTGCTTTATTTTAAACGGTGTAGAAGTTTTGTAAACAACCAGACAGACGGACGGACAGACAGAGTGAAACTAATAAGCAAATTTTTTCAAAATTTTTGAAAATGTGCTAAAAATGCTTTTCCTCTGAACAGGATCAAAAAGGGTTTAAATTTTGTAAAGTTTTAATACATTTTTTTGATTCTAAAAATAAAATGTTCGCAAATCAATAATATTAGGTAGCTTTTGAACACTAAATGAAGACTTTGAAATTCTTAACTATATCAAAAAGCTTGTTATATTCTACATGTTGGCCAATGAAAATCATTCTAGTAAATAGTATTATAACATTGCTTAGACTGATTCGTAATTTAAAAATAATTCTTGGACCAAAAAAGAAAATTTAGGGCTAACATCGAATAAAAGAATAGAACAGAATAATTTGTTTTCTGAATTTTGTGAACAAATATGCTTAATATTTTATTATATTTAGAATTATGAAACATTTATATAAGTATAACTAATCTTAAATGGAATTAGCTCAGGTTAAGTACGGCTATAATTCTAATTAAAATTTATTTTAAGCTTCTTATCATCTTTTGACCTACTCAATATCCACAAAGCGTTCATACGACCAAAAATGGAGTGTAATGCGCATATTTGGAACAGCCTCTAAGAAGGCGTTGGAATGTTTTCGATAAACACGAAAATAGTAATATATATAAAATATATATAATAATATAGTAATATATATAAAATATATATATACATATAGTATATAATATAATATATATATTATATATATATAATATATATAAAATATTAAATATTTATAAAAATCATTTAATAAATTATCCCAATATCACATTATGATCTCCCCACTGTGCATCCGACTCTTGTAGATTCACTATTTGGTAATTTGTTTGTGATTTGAATATCGCTAATGTGAAACTATTTTCTACTTCATGTGTTCCCCTAAAATTGAGGAAGATTACATTTTCAATTTACATGAATTTTAGAAGAATTCAACGCCTTTATTCATCACCTTCCTGTTGCAAAGCTTAAACTTATTTTTATTCTATAGAAAAATCTTCCCTCTCCCAAACACTCGCCTAATTTGACAAAAAAGACTTAACAAGAGGGACACTTCCCAAAAAACAAATATTTAATAAAAAATCTTTTTTTTTGTAATATATGTGTTTTTACTAAAGAAAGCATAGTGTTTATATATATTTCTGTACATATGTAAAATTCTTCCTAATTATATTTTCTACATATATATTTATTGAGACTGCCACCGTCAAAACCCCCGCTAAACAAATTATTAAAACTCTGATTTTAAAACCAAGTAAAATATCTTCTAATATACTTATATCTATGTATATATTTTTATTAAATACTTATTACACAAATATCTTTTTGTTAAATATTTTGTGAAAATGTCCTTTTTGTTAAAAAACTTTTTGCAATAAGTTTTTTTTTTTGTTAAATGGCATTAGGCAAAATATCTTTTCTGTGAACTTGATTTAGGTAAAATGGGATGCTCCTATCTTATTATGACAATTTTAACGTTATATTTTTTTTTAATTTAAAAAAAAACAAGGTAGAATGTAAACCAACGGTTTTTAAAAGCGCACATTTCCAAAACTCGATACAAACTGTTTAGAAGTGTGACTTACACAAAAATTTGAAAATTTCATGTAATAAGAAAAAACGTGAAAATAGAACATTTTTGAAGTCCGGAATCCTATATAACTAAGAAAAGCCGTTAACACACGTAAAAATATATTATTAAACCTTTAATTTTCATGTCTTGCCGAAGAAAAATTTGTACAGGTGCCTAAGTTACAGGTGTCTAAAAATAGCAAATTTTCAATTTTTGAGCCGTAATAACTCTTAAAGAGGGGGTGTTACCAAAAAATTTTCTGAAGAAACTTATAGTAATTCTAAAAGTTCTTTCTTGTCTCAAAATTTCAGGTTCCTATCTAAAGGGGTGCCGGTGTTATGAAAAAAGAAATTTCATGCAAAATGTGGTTTTCACATAACGGTAAATTTAAATCGTAAATTACAAAATATTACATAATTTTGATATTGTTTTATATAGATAATAAAATTTTCGATCTTCTGCCGGTTTTAGATTGCAAAATTATTACGCAGAGCCCGAGATATATACATCTGAAAATGGGGCTTTTTCGTAATTTTGAAGAGCTGCAACTTTGGAACCCTTTACAACTAAAATAAACCTTTCACACACGTAAAAATATATTATTGTAGCTTTAATTTTTATATCTTGCAGAAGTAAAATGTGTACAGGTTCCTAAGTTACAGGTGTTTAAAAATAGCAAATTTTCAATTTTTAAGCCCTAATATAGCTCATAAACAGAGGGTGGTCCGAAAAAATTTTCTGAGCAAACTTATACTAATTCTAAAAGTTCTTTCTTGCCTCAAAATTTCAAGCTTCTATCTAGAAGCGTGCCGGAGTTATGAAAGTAGAAAAATCATGCAAAATTTGGTTTTCACATAACGGTAAATTTAAATACTAAATTTAAAAAAATTGTATAATTTTGATATTAATTTACAAAGATAAAAGAAATACCTGTCGAATGACGTTTTCAGATTGAAAAAATCTTAAGCAGAACATAAGATATATGCATTTAAAAATAGGGCTTTTTCAAAGTTTGAGGGGCTGTAGCTCCGTAATGGGGGGGGGGGGGCTACATGAAAAAGTTGTTCCACAAAATTATTTTTTTTATGAGACCTACCTATGGTTAAAATTTTTTTTCTCTATCTTTAACGGTGTAGAAGTTTAGTAAACAGACGGACGGACGGACGGACGGACGGACAGAGTGAAACTAATAAGCACATTTTTTCAAAATTTTTTTGGAAATGTGCTAAAAACACAAATATTAACTATCATTGTTTGTTCATAAGTATAATTAAATATTTAAATTTTTACAAAAACTTTTTATTTATTTAACAAAACTTAAAACAAAATTTAATTATTTTTTTTTTTTCTATAAATTATTTTTCAATTAATTAAAAGAAAAATTTTAAAAATTATAAAATAGAATTTGATTTATTCAATCAGACAATTTTCATATATAAAAGTTAACTGTTATTTGACACAAAAATGACATATACGGTTACAAAATCACCAATAAAGACCACCAATAAAAAAAATATAAATAATAATAATATTCTAATAAAACCATTTGAAAAATTCATACCAATACCAAATTTTTTTTATTTATTATTAAATTTTACACCATATTCAAATGAATCAAAATGGATTAAATTTATATTTTGGTTAAATTTTTTTAATAATTGTGCTGCTGTTATTGGTCAAATAATATTTTTACAAAATGTTATTAAAGCTAATGCTAATTTTATTGATAGTACAGCATTATTTGGTTGTATATGTTTTGGATCTGATAATAATATTAAATTAATTATGACAATTTCAAGAAAAAAAAATATATTAAAAAAAATTTATAATAAATTTTTAATATTATATCCAAAAACTGATATTAAACAAAAAAATTATAATTTTAAAAATTTTGAATTTCAATGGAAATTTGCCAGTCGTATTTATTATTTTTTAATGATATTTCATAATTTATTTTTTTGTATATTTCCATTTGCTCATTCAACATTTAATTATTATACTGAAAATATATTTTTATATAGAACACCATTATTAATATGGTATCCATTTGATATAAGTAAAAATTTTTTTTTATATTGTATTATATATATACATCAAGGATATTGTGTTATGGCAACAACATTAACAACATTAGGATTTGCATTATTATTTTGTAATATTATATTACAAACTGGAATACATTATGATTTTATTGCAAATGAATTAATACAAACAAATGAAAATACAAATACAAATATAAAATTAAATAAAAAGGATGATGATGAAAAAAGTTATATGGAATTAAGAAAATTATTAGTAAAACATCAAATTTTATTTGAGTAAGATATTAATTAAAAGTTTAAAAAAAAAATTATTTTAAAAAAATTAAATTTTTTTTTTTAATTTTCCAATATATATACATATATATATATATATATATATATATATATATATATATAATATAGATTATGTGATTTAATTAATGATGCATTCGGATTTAGTTTATTTTATTATATATTAAATGTTACAATATCAATTTGTTGTTTGGGAATACAAGTAGCTGGTGGTGCAAATATTTTTATTATTTTTAATTATTTTGCATTCTTTATTTTTCAAGTTGTACAATTGTTTGTATTTTGTGCACTCGGTGAAATAATTGTACAAATGGTTAGTATATTACATAATATAATAAATATACCTATATACATAATATTATATAAAATAAAATTTTATTAAAAATTATTTTTTTATGTTTTCTTTCTTTTTTATTTTAGAGTGAAAATATTTGTGAAGCTGCTTATAGTTCTAAATGGATTAATGCAAATTCAAGATATAAACGATCAATTTTGATTTTAATGAATCGAGCACAAAAACCATCTGAAATTAAAGGTGGTGGATTTTTTTTATTATCCTTTGAAACTTTTAGAAGGGTAAAAAAATATTCCGTTTTTTTTTTTTATAAATTATTAATAATTTTTAAATGAATTCTACATATCGGGAATTCCATGTTAGTCATTAGGACATTTAAAAAAAATTTCGATATTTTCTTTTATCAATTTAGCCGCCTATATGTATCATTCAATTCTATTCTGCAAATATTTGCATATTTAAAACCCTTTTATAGAGCAATATTTCAATAATATTTCGGTGTTCCAATAACAAAAACTTAAACGAGAAAAGTAACTTATATTTTCACAAAATGCTGTTAATCATCAAGGATCACTTTTGTTAGATTTAATAATTTTCAAT
Source organism: Poecilobothrus nobilitatus (assembly GCA_947095535.1). NCBI lineage: Eukaryota > Metazoa > Arthropoda > Insecta > Diptera > Dolichopodidae > Poecilobothrus > Poecilobothrus nobilitatus. The sequence continues at coordinate 164,327,413 of OX352773.1, forward strand.
ATTATACCATTTTCTGCGAATTTCTTTACAGAAGTAAAAAACAGAAAATCATACATTTATATTGCGCTATATGTCTATTGATAAAACATGAACTAAAATCTAATTACAGGCTTTTTTCCGCCTCAACAATGGATTTTGAATCGATTTTAAAAACACAATTTAAAAAGGAAAGCAGATGAAGAACTAATATTTACGTTATCTAATATTAGAACCTTAGAGAACCGTATAAAATATTATATAGTTCATTTAGAAATTTTAGGTTTTTGGCTCATTTTTAATGGAATTCCCCATATATATATATATATATATATAAATGAAAATTATATTAAATTAATTTTTTTTTTTTTTATAGGTAATGTCTTTTTCATATCAAGTATTTGCTTTACTTTTAAAAATGTTAAAAAATTAATTGATATCCTGAATATATATATAATATATATATAATATATAAGTGAAGTTTACTAATTTAGCAATTTTATTAATATTATAAAAAACACAATTTCCTAAATGTTTTAATTAAATTATAGCACAAAGCACAAAATATAAATTTTTAATGTTTTAATTGTTTTTAGTTTTACTTATAAGAAAGTTTAGGTTGTCCATGTATGTATATATATTTAAATGATCACCAATATCTTCTTAGATTTGTGATACGTGTCTTAGACAATCATTTAATGATTCTTATATACAGGGTGATTTTCTTTAGGTCTTGAATATTTATAGGGTATATTTGGGACACCAAAACGAACAAAACATTTTTCTGTAGAGGAGGTTTATTTCTCTCGGTTCTTGAGATAATGGAGTATAAAGTTTTGTTTTTAAGTTTGATTTGCTTATATCTCAAAAACTACGTAATTATAATTAATAAATTTGGTACATCATCTTCAGGAAGCTTTACACTACATCTTTTCATTTTTTAGATATCAATCGTTTAAAAGTTATAAACAATTTAACGAAAAAGTAATTGAAAAAATAATCAATTTTTAAGATTTTTTTTTTTCTTATACGTTTCAAATTTGCTCATAACTTTTGAATGATCGATATCTACAATATGGAAAGATATTGTTTGGAAAGTTGAATGCACAGCTTTATTACAGTTTTTCAGACTGATTAATTAATTTAATAGTTTTTATGACATAAGCAAATTAAATTAAAACACAAAAAAAATACTTTAGGTCCAATTATCTCCAAAAACCAAGAGAAATAAATCCCCACCCTCCCAATGGAACATTATTTTCTTCGTTTTGGCCACCTAAATACAACCTATAAATATTGAAGAATGAAAGAGAATCATCAATTCTCATATACAATATATAATATTGCCTATATAATTAGTACATTATATTTGAAGGATTTTAGAAAAGAACATCAGACAAGAAGTTTTATTTTTAGGATAAAAATTTAAAGCAACTTAATGAACTCGATCAAATAATTCTTCTGAGCAGCTGAATTAATTACATGAAAATGGTAATGAAAATATCTTCTTACTCTCATTTTTGCATTTATCACTTTTAATTGAAAGATAACTGACTTGAAAATATAAAGACAAAAAAGATAATGATTTTTAAAAGCGTGTATTTTTAAAACGTTTATGCGTAAACCGTAAAGTTTAAGGTAAAGAAACAGTTTGTAGGAGTTATAAATACATATATATAAAAAATTACTATAAAATTTTCTCATAAAAAACACAAATTTTCTTAAGAATTTCTTTCTTGTATAAAGAAAATTATAAAAAATCATAGAAAACATTTTACATTTTTTAGTGTTTCATTTAGCTCAGAAAAGATTTTTGCTAGTGCTAATGATACAAATAAAGTTTAAATTTTAATTTTCTCATCTATAATCTTGAAAGAGGAGAATACAAGAACTTGTGCCTAGTTTTAAAGTTATATTGTCCCATTCAAAATTGTATGATTTTAGTTTTAAACATAGCCTTACCGGTTTTTATAACATTAAAGAGTTCAACTTTACCTCACAGAAGATTTTCTGAAATTTTCTTATAAGTAGCAACACTTGTTAAAAATTAAAATTAAGAATTGTCTAATCATATTAATATTACTTGCTAACTGAAGAGATTGGGCATAGTATTGTAGAACGAAACATTTACTAAATTTTATATTTTTAAAATATTTTGAATGCTGTCGAATGTCCTAAGAGGTTCAGCTAAATGGTTAAATTTTGAACTTGAAGTGTAATCTCATCTCTTTTAAATTTTGCTATACTGAGGACAATGCTCAGATCAGGATAATTAATATTTCATGTCATAAACATAAATGATATTCTCTCAAAACTTTCTCTAGAAAAAAGAAGGAAAAAATATTTTCTAAACGTAATTTTATTTTTATTTTTGTAATTTGAAAAATAATTACTTTTATTGCTTTTTTTCCATAAACACCGGATATATTAAATAAAATTCTATAAATTTCTCTAATTTAATTCTAAAAAAATTAAAATTATTATAATTATCAACCTTTAAATTAATCAAAATATTCTATTAAAAAATTTTTTTTCCAATGAATATACGAATTTTTATAATTTTTTGCAAAATTTCTGACTTTCTATTAATCATTAGTCATTACAATATTGTCAAATACTTTTGAAACGCTTGAGTTCACCATTTTTTTTATAATTTTAAATTATATGATCATAATATTGTTAATTAACTTTCTCGTGCATTTAATAGATTTTATAATAAGTATTTTTTTTGTAAAAATAAAATTAGGGAAAATAACAAAAATAGGGTTTTTTGTTATTAGCAAAAAAATTGCAATTATTTTTACTACATTTCAATTAGAATAAAATAAAAACAAAAAAAAAATAACGAATTTTAGTTGGATTGGGTACGAAATTGCAAAAAAAACAAAATTCATTCCCAAAATACCATTTACATAATTCCACAAAAAAAAACAAAATTTCAAAAAAAATTTCAAAATTCAAAATTTAATTGTAAGCACTTTAAATAGTGGGGGCTGCCGCCTCTAAGCTCTCTGAACAATTATTGAAACCTTGATTTTGTAAACAACTATAAAATCCATCTTAAATCAGAATCTCACATACACATATAATTGACTCATGGCGCCTGGAGTACATCTGATTAAGTCGCCAACCTTTCAATCGAAGGGTCTTGGGTTCGAACCCCGATCAGATCTTATAAATAAAAAATATGTAGTAATTTCATATCGTAATAATGTATATCGTACAATTAATAGTAGTAATAATAATAATAATAATAATAACAGTGGCCACAGCTATCTTTGATTATATCATTCAGTAAGGCATTATATACTACTGCACGTTGTAATCCACGTTGTAATCCTGACTCTGTAGTAAAATAAATTTGGCTAAAGGAGAAGATAGGTTTAGTCAGTAAGAATCTGAAACTACCAAGGGGAATATTTTTGGTGTCTTTGGAAGATTCTCACTTCCTTAGGAGAAAAAAAAACCATGTAATATAGAAATATTCTGAAATAAGGGAATGCCCTCACTTCATAACCTTTATAGCCCCCTTCTAATAATTATTTTTTTACATGCTAATTATTTATTATATAATATAGTCTATATAGAATAGAGCATTTCTTTATGGAATTTATTTGTTTTCTGGAATTTTTTTTGAAATAATTTTTTTTTAGAATTTTGACGCTATCCCATTTTAGTTAGAAGTATTTACGGGTTTGAAGAAGTTTTTAAAAGAGTATTGATTTATATAAATGCAAATCTCAAAAAATTTTGTGGGAAGATATAAAAAGATAAGTTCTAATTTATTCATATAGGGTTCATAAGGTTCATACTCATATATATTGAATAAGTAATGACATTTCTCTAATATATAATACAAAAGTTGGTATATTTGGTAAAAGTTGGAATATTTGGAACAATTTAGAATATTTGGAACAATTTAGAATATTTGGAACAATTTAGAATATTTGGAACAATTTAGAATATTTGGAACAATTTAGAATATTTGGAACAATTTAGAATATTTGGAACAATTTAGAATATTTGGAACAATTTAGAATATTTGGAACAATTTAGAATATTTGGAACAAGTTAGAATATTTGGAACAAGTTAGAATATTTGGAACAAGTTAGAATATTTGGAACAAGTTAGAATATTTGGAACAAGTTAGAATATTTGGAACAAGTTAGAATATTTGGAACAAGTTAGAATATTTGGAACAAGTTAGAATATTTGGAACAAGTTAGAATATTTGGAACAAGTTAGAATATTTGGAACAAGTTAGAATATTTGGAACAAGTTAGAATATTTGGAACAAGTTAGAATATTTGGAACAAGTTAGAATATTTGGAACAAGTTAGAATATTTGGAACAAGTTGGAATATTTGGAAAAAGGTGGAATATTTTTAGTATGATTATATTTTCTTATGACCATCATTTTCTTCTATACTTCTAAACCTCTTAAATTTAAACCTCCTTCAAATTCTTCTTGCAACTGGGTACCTTTATTTCAAGATAAAAATAAAATATTTGTTTTTAAAATGTTTGTGCTCTATACGGTTTAGTTTGAAAGGGACACCGTTTTAGTAGTCCAAGAAATGCGGTCAAACTTCAAAATGGCATAAAGCATAAGTTAAGCGTTAAAGGTTTGTTCTTCTTGGTATCTTTTGATTATTTCCACTCACATAATAAAAACAAAAATTCAAATAAAAATCAAATTGACAGCAAAACAGTAAAACAAAAAATATTGCATTGACAAAAAATAAACAGCAAACAAATAAACATGAAATATTGTATATGTATCAAATGAAATTATTTTGAAAACAAATACCACTATTATAACTTGTAAACCTGAAAAAGCATGTTTAAAAGCCTTAGGAATTCTTTTATAAGATCTGCCGCTTTTAATAGGAGACATTAAAGCGTATTATTTATTATGCACACAAAATTTGGCATTTGATTATGTCAAAATTACAAAAAACTATTATTTAAAACTCATACTGACTTTTAAAAATTAAAAAATGTGACATCATCATAAAAACTTATGAATGTACATGTATATCCTTTGATACACAGGAAATTAAAAGGCAACAAATTATTGTTATATACAAGTATATTTTCCTTGTTATGGAAGTTTAACTATTTTTGGTTCAAAAGTTTGGGGTTCATGTCCAAAATCACATCTGCACTGGTTACTAATTAAGCAAAAAAAAAATTTTTTTAATTATTGTTGAATATACTCTTCTACTGCCAGACACCCACCCTGCTAAAGATCGAACTAACCGAAAATATTATTATAAATGTATTATATTCTTATTTATTTAGTAGCAATGATTCTAAAAATTCTCCAATAAAAAATTTGTTTAATTAGTCATTTTGATGTCATTCAAAATTCACCAGACCTCCCCCTCTTTCACACTTTCCTGTCATTCATGAAATAAAAATCGAAAAGTGGTTTCCCTTTTTTTCCTCTTAATAAAGACAATTTCAATTATATTTTAAATATAAGCTTAAAATCGACCACTATGTTACAAATAAGTCATTATAAGTTTGTAAATTTCATTCGGAACAATAAATAAATATAATGATAATAATGACCCCATAAACCATAAAATATTTTCCGAATAAAATATCTTATATATTTAAGGTGAATTTTTATTTTAATTTTATAAACAAAAATTAAGGAACAAATTATTTTTTTTTTTTGGTTTTACAATGAATACGGGGCTGGCACTTAAGAATATAACGAATGTAATATTATATATCATGTATACATAGTTAGTTTTAACTTGATAACATTGTGGTTTTGTTGGCTTTCATTTTCAATTTTCAATAATTTTAATAAATTTTTGTTGAAACATTTGTTTTACAGGTTGTTATCAGAAAAGAATACAGGATTTAGCGAAAATGTTTTTCAATGTCACCTATAATATTGTTAAACCACATGTCAATTTTAAATGTTTTTATTTATTTTTTTTTTTAAATAAATAAATAAATGCTAAAAATATTTATTTATTTATATATACATATATATATATATTATATATATATACTTTATTTTCATATAAGCTTATTAACAATTTAACCATACATACTAATAAAATATTAATTTTTTTAAGTTCTCTTTATAGATAAGATAACAACAGCTGCTATCTTTCGTTTTTTTTAAGCACTTATTTTGTTGTCATATCATTAACCACGATTTTTTTTTTTTTTTTAATTAAATAGTACAAATAAAGATAAAAACTTCAAATAACTCATAAAATAAAGCTTTAATTTTTTTTTTATTTTTACTTTCAATTTAAAAAAAATTTATTACAACAAACTTTTTTTCTATTTTTAAAGGTTCTAAGTAATTTTAATTTCATTTTAGATTTTATTAAAGTATGTGTGACTATGTATATCGAAATAATTTAAAAACATAACCATTTCATTCTAAATGTATACCTTACCTATATACGTTTTTAATTAGAGACTGTTTTCATTAATAATAATATCAAAACAAAAACATTAAATATGTAAAAGTAAAATTTGAATGTTTATATATAGAATGTGAACTTTTTATACTTGAATATACAAGTTCATATTCACACGCTAAATTAATTCCTAAAATTTACGATTATCATATACGTCATAAGTGATTAATTGTTCAAGGCATTTTTGCTTTGGATTTTTATATTAATTTTCAAATATCAATAATTTCGATTTTACAAAATCTCGTCTTCAGCACTGTCTTAAAAAAATAAAACAAAAATTATGCAACCGTACTCAATACGATGGTACAGTCCCTCAAAGATTTAAGATCTATTTTAAATATCTCTGGTATAACTTAGATTATGCTTAATATTTTTTCAATCAATAAAAGTTCAATATAAATTCAACATTAAAATTATATAATTTTTTTTTTTCAATTTTTTATATAAATATACGGTTATGTGAAAACAAAATTTTACTTCCAGCACGTATTTTAATTAGAACATTGAAATTTTAAGAGAAATTTTTTGTATCTCCCCCTCTTTAAGGTCGTCTAAATTAGGGGTCAAAATTGAAAATTTACTATTTTTAGACACCTATACAAATATTTTCAAAGTAAAACGCACCAGCATTATATTTTTACATCAGTGTTAACAGCTTTTCTTCGTTATTATACACGGTTTCCTAAAAATTGAAGAAAATATCTCATGAATTTCCTCTTACATATAAAATTCTAAGTAAAATTACAAATTTTGGTGCAAGTCACAATTCTAAAATTTTTTACAGTCTTCTGGAAAAAGTGCGCCCTTAAAAACTCTTGGCTTTACATTCTGCGTTATTTACTATAACACTTTTTTGTTTTTTCTTTGTTCTTCTTTTGTCTTATACATATGTTTTAAATTAAACTTTAAAAATTTTTAAATATAGACTTTAAATTAAAATTGAGGCGACCTAAATAAAAAACAAGTAAATGTAGCAGTAAGTCGATGCCATTGACTTATTAATATCCTACACCTGAATAATTCCAATTAAATTAAAAGTCCAGACTTTTTTGGCAGCTGCTTGAACCGCTTCACTTTCCTTCCTTATTCAACTCGAATTTCAGGAACGTAAAAGAGGCGGAAGTTTTGAAAATCCGAGCACATGGTCCAAATCATCTTATATGTCAGTTTTAAATTTTAAAGAAAAGGAATAACAGAATACCCTTGCAGCAAATATAAAAGTTCTATCTTTATTGGTTTTGGAGATATGTTCGTTTGCGCTCGAAAGCCTCTAAAATCCGAACCCATGGACGAAATTCTCTCAAATTTCAGGGACATAAATAAAACATGCCAGAACACCATTTTACTAAATTCCGGACGAGATATACTCGTTTGCTCTGGGGCTCGTCCGGAAGCTTGCAAGATCCGACCCCATGGACCAGATCTTCCCAATTTTCAGGAACATAAATCAAACGCGGAAGAACACCATTGTACCAAATTCAAAGATTCTATCTTTGTTGGTTTTTGAAATAATCCCGTTTGGTCTGGGGCTGGTTCGGAAGCTTCCAAAATTCGAAGTCATGGACTAGACCCTTCAAATTTCAGATCCTGATTCAGAATATATGTACATGTCTATATCTAACTCGCTTCCTTTTGGTCGTTACAAACTCCATACCAAAGTTAATATACCCAATATATTAGGTTGTAGGGTATAATAAAACAAAAAAAAATGCTTTAAAGAGTTTTGTGTCATAATCTGAATGTGAAATTCAGAAATTCATAATCCGAAAAATTCAGGAAATTGTCAAATACGCTATATTAGTATAAAATATTTACTTGATAAAAATAATTTATTTTCTCAATAAAAATAAAACGAAATTTTAAAAAACGAGATTTAAAAAATACGATATTATAAGAAAAGAACATTTGTAACGCACCCATTATTTTTATTTAATACAATAAAAAAAAAAATTTCGACCTCGGTAAATATGAATGACTACGTTATAGAAGTTGAATTCATATCTAATTTCTTTTGATTTCGCTTTTTAAATTGATTAATTTTTATTCTATAAATTCTAAAATTAAACCTATATAATATTTTGATTTAAAATAATCTATTCTCTTTTTAATTTAAAAGTGCGATACCGGCTTGATCGTGTTTTATAATTAAGTATGGAAAACAAAAGTGTAAAATTTTTTTTTTTTTTTGAAAAAAATTTGAAACAAAATAAAAATGAGGGGTTTATTTTAAAAATCTATTAATTAATTATTTTAATTTAAGGTAAATTAAAATAAAGTGATATAACAACAGTGATTATAATCGCTAAACTCGTGATTACATATACCAACTAAAAGCATATTTATGAAATTAAATTTTTTATACTTAATTTAGTTTTAAATAAAAGATTACTTTTATTAAATTAAAATTTAAATTAATATTATAAAATGTAATTTTAAATTTATAATAATAAGTGATAACAAACTAAGTAGTAAAGCAATGGCATATTGCGTAGAATGCATAAGGAATTACAAACTCCAGTTCTAGTTAATTCACAAAATTTAACATCTATCATCAGTTAGTGTTTGTAAGACAGTGGTTAGCAACCCATATATTGTCTGACACAAGCACAATATAAAGCACAATTTTCTCAATACATTTTTTTGATATGACTATGGCTTTTAATCTTTAATAGCTTTAATATAGCAGAATGTATAGACCGAAAAGTTCCAAACTCTAATTAAGGCAAAGCACCTATTGATATATTTATAATGTTACCCTTTACGCAATATATTTCTATATAATAACTCTCAATTTTAATCCCAAAGATTAATCCCATTAATTTAAGACCAATTTTGGAGTATGTCTGTCAAATTTGGCACCACATTAGAAAGTCGATATTTCACTGTTTGAATAGAAAAAGATTTCTTCATATTGCATTAGAGCATCTCCCACGGGCAGATTCAATCCATCTTCCTTCTTATGACGACAGATTGCTCTTAAATGATATTAATTTACTAACTACTAGCAGAATAGGCCGATATTTCTTTTCTCCACCAAGTAAGTATTGGTAACGTATTAGCCCGTACTAACTAGTGTTTATGATCTATTTATATTTTAGAGAAAATGTAAATCATCTCAGATCTATTGAACTGATTAATACACGAACTCGTAAAACTAATTATATAGTCAAAATCAATCAATTACGAGAATGGTACGTGAAGTTAATCTGTACTATAAAAAGACTTGTAACATACTCTTAGATTAAACCATAAGCAAGAATTATTCACTAACATTTTTTTTTTTTTAATTTAGTACTACATTAATTATTTACTCACATTATTAGAATAAGTAATTTGTTATTATAGCTTCTTCTAACTAATCAGCATACTAAAAAATTTAACTGGTGACGATGTTATTATTGGTTTAATTGATAGCCTTTGAATCATTATGAGTTTTGACTTAATTATGTTACTATTTTTTTTATACTTTATTTTAAAATAATACTACATTAAATTATAATGCTTGACCTAAGCATTCATCTGATAATAAGTATTTAGGTAGGTATGCAAACTTAGAAAAAAAAAAACATAATAGATGCATTTAACATATTATGCAATTATGTATTTATTGTAAATTTTTAATAAAAATGTTTATCTATTGTACTTATAACTTTCTTAAGTCAAATTATCTGCCATAATTATAAAAATGAGTAAAAGTGAATTAAAATCTTTGAATCAGGTCAACTAAAACTTAACTTATACAATGAAATATACAATGGAAAAGCTTTATTTTAAAGGTCAGTAACGTTTTATTGTTGTGTTCAATATTTATTATTTTTAAAATTTAAAACTAGTTACAATAATTATATAAACGCACTTTATCTTTTAATACAATTTTTTTTTTTGTTGTTAAACTCATACTATCAAAAAAAAAGTCATGTAAATTTTTATTACTCATTTTTTATGACTAAAATTTAAACCTTATAAGTAAAATATTTTTCAAAGACATAAAAAGCAATGTAAACGTGCACAAAAAGAGACAAAATTTATATATGAACTAGCAAACTTTAAGTTACTCTTTGAATAATAAACGTGAATGTTCCTTTAAAATAAAAAAAAAATTTTGTTTTATAACCAAAGAAAAGTCATAAACCATAATTATAAATGCATTTAAAAAAAATATATATTAAATGCTTTTTTTATGACTTTAATATTTTAAAAATTACGAGATATTTTAAAAATACATATTCTTGAAAATTTTTAATTTGTAAAATTTTAATATTTTTAAAACTTCCTTTTAAATCACATATTCATTTATTAAATTTTTTTTTCAACAAATACCGAAATATTCTTCAATTTATGATTTTTATCACCTAAATATGACACTATACACTATATCATATGTTTCATATTTAGGTGATCGATTAGGAACTTTTATTATATTTCTTTACCTGTACAGTCACTTAATTAATCAAATATAAAATCTGAAACAAAACGAAAAAGAGTGGTAAAATAAACTGTGTCAACTCAATAAGATTTTGTATAATAAGAAGTTGTCGGGCAATAACTTGAATCCTTCGGTTAAATTTATCAAAGTGTTAACGTTAAAAACTAACATTTTTATAAAAATAAAATGGTAAAAATTTCAAAATCGTAGCTTCATTATTTTTTGAGTTATGATGTGGACAGATAGATGGACGGACATACATAGGTAAATCGACTCAAACCGATTTTTGATCCTGAATAAGAATATAATGTTTTTTTTTTTCATATCTACCTCGCCTCCTTTAAGATATTACAAATGTAATGGCAAATTTATTATACTTTTGTACTTTGCTTATACAGGTAATAAAGAAGTTATTATACACCTTTGTAAGTCTATTACTTAAAATCCAATGTCATCAAACTAGATTTATTTTACTGTAGAAAATAAAAAAAATTATATGGCGCGTTATTTATTTGGCAAGGTCACGGCCTTTTTAGATAGTTTTTCATCTTAAATTTTCTAATTTTATTTCAATTATTTTATGGCGATATTTTCGTTTTCGTAAATTGAATTTTGCACTATACGCAGCATGCTAATAACATTTTTAGATTCTACTAAATGCCAAAAAAAAACCTAAAAAAAAATCAAGTGTCTATTAATGTAATTCTACCCCTTATAATTAATTTTTGTTTCTTTTTTTAAATCTAATGAATTGACCGAAATTTGTGTATTTTCTATCAAAATGTACTTAAAGATTTTGCCTTTTAAGATTTATGATTCAAACTTTTATGATAATATTACTAAATTTACTTTTTAGCATTTCTTTATTGTTATTGCATTTACTTATTTAACTTTTAGTAGATAACAAAACAACTGGTCATTAAAATAAACAGGTAAACAAAAGCTTATCCAAATTTACTGTTCAATATTCAATAATCATCATTCATCATTAATTTAATTTTAAAAATCCTAAAAAATAATAACTATGCATGTAAGTGGAAAAGCGGTAAATAATTCATCATTTATTGAATTTAAGCAGTTAATTGTACCTTTTAATAAAAATCAGTTAAATATTTACAAAATAAAATAAAATTTGATAACATGTTTATTATTCATAATAATAAACTAAAAACAAAAAAAAAAAAAAATTTGCTATTCATATTATTAATAATTTTTTGATTACGTACAACCAGAAATAACAAACTAAATCCAAATTATGTGGTTTGATGATCTTTCAACTGTTAAAAAGCTTTAAAACTGAACAATACACAATTTCAATTAAACATTTATTGGTAAACACGGTAAAATTAATAATAAAAAAAAATAAAAAAAATAGAAATAAAAAAGAAAAAAAATTAAAACAACACTAAATATAGAAAAATAAAAGCACTCAAATGCGTTCTAAACACTTTGAAAGCTCAACCAACACTAAACTCAAATATAGTTGGAAATTTATTCTCAAATAAAATATTATGTATTTAATTTAAGAAAAAAAATTTTTTTTTTTATCATTTCTATAACAATAAATAAATTTTTATAAAATTAAAAAAAATTAAAAAATTTCATTGTTATTGTTGTTTTTCTTTTCTTTTTTATTGTCACATTTTATCCAAATTAATTATGATCTTCTCGCACATCTCCAAAACAAAAACAAATTAATCCAGTAAATCTCCAAAAAGAGAATATACATATATACTATATTAGATAGTTGATTCAACAAACTCTAAGATAATTTTTAATAATGATCTCTATATTAACAAACTATTGATAATGTTACTTACCTTTTATTCCTTAATACTGAAGAAACATACATAAGTGCCTAATTTCAATTTGGTTTTACTCCTTCTTATCTTTAATTACCATCAATATAAAATGACTTTATTATTTATAAATAAATTATAAGTATTATATTTATATGTATATCTGTGATATACAAACTATAAAATCAAGTTTTTTATTTATATGATATACCCATACTTTCTTTTATATATTTTTGTTGCATTTTTTTTTTTTTATTGCAAATCTAACAGCAGAAATGGAAGTCAATAAATTTTTAAAGTTCCATCCACGGACCACAAGTAAGATTTTAAGTTAATTTTTCAAATTTTTAATGCACGTTTTTGGCTTTATTTCAATTACACATTATAAAATTTTTATTTTGATTTAAAATTTTTATTTATATCATTTTTTAAAAACGAAATAAAGGCAAAATTAAAATGAAATAAAATTAAAAACATAATAAACACGTATGCTTTGTTAAAGTTTTAATTCTAATTTTTTTAAGTTTAAAGTTGTAATGATAAAATCATTTTTATTTCAAAGAACCAAAAATCTTACCGGGCTTAATCAGGAAGATGTAACTTTTGATATTCGAAAAACATATTATATCTACAGGGTGTCGGGAACACTCAAAGGTCATGAAGAACGGAGGTGATAGAGAAGTTCATAACAAACAAAAAACTGTTCTGAAGGGATGGGGGTCTATTTGTAACGGTTTCCGAGATAACGTCCTTCAAAGTAATTTCATTTACTTTTTAAAGAAATTAGAACATGTTTGCCCCATACAAGATTCGTTTAAGTGTCGGTAGCTAGCTGAAGTTATGGGCTTTCACAATAATATTCCAACTTATATTTATCTTTCACAATTGAAGAGTTACAAGGTTTTAAATACGAAAAATATTGATATTTTACAATGTTTTTATAAAATAACTGGAATTTTAAATAACCGTTATCAATGTATCAATTTTATTTCATTTTCAAAATCACCCCTCAGCTTCAATTTACGTTAATACATTTTTCTCTTATTTTTTACCGTTTTCGAGATAATTATCTGAATATAACCATATGCTTAATTGAAATTTTGCTAAAAAAATTATTTTCCATACTGTTACATAAAAACAATAATACAATTACTTGGTAAGTAAAATTACAGTTAACGTGAATGAAATTACTTTGAAGGGCATTATCTCGGAAACCGTTAGAAATAGAACCCCTCCCCTTCACCCCTTTTTATTTGTTATAAACTTCCCTATCACCTACGATCTTCTTGACCTTTGAGTTGCTTACACCCTGTATATAGAGAAAATGAGAATTGCAAGTAAAACTAAGGCATTAATTCAGGGCAATGTGGAATTTCCAAGTGTTGCCAAAAGACACCATTACTCAAGTTATATCTGGCACATAACAATACTAATTCTTAAATTAAAATTAAATAACCGAAAATCGTAAGGTAAAAATACAACAACCAGGTAAAGGAGAAAAAAAACAAAACAATGTTTCGAAATTAAATACGAAATATGTAGAATTGAATACCTGTTATATAATTTGTACAATTAAAACAAATAATATAAACTGTTTTATTATGATTTTTTTAAATAAGATGTGCATTAATATTTTTTGTTTAGAAAAATAGAATACCTATATAAAAACAGTTGTTATGTTATATATATGTATGTATGTATGTTTTACTAAATTTTTTATTTACTTTTTATTTTGAAGCATAATTTAATTGTATAAATTTAATTAAATGAAAGTTTTTTTTAAATTTAGCCCTTTAATAATAATAATAAATACGCGTTGAGCTGTTTTTCAGTATCTTAAGCTCCACTGGCAAGCTATCTACGAGTATATAAATAGAGTTTGTAATGCTTCTTGAGATTCTAAAAATTCTATAATATTGGATGGATTTATTTGTATACCTATGGTTTTTAGTAATTTTTTAAAATTATGTATGAGAGGTTTGGATCATTTATAAATTAGGAGAATCTTATGTCGCATCGCAAATTAAAAGATTTTAACAGAGTTATATTAAGTGTATACTTATTATGATTTCATAAAAGGTAAATATTGAGTCAGGAAAATTAAAACAACATTATTAATTCATGCAAAAAAAATACACAACCTTAATACCCTATTACGATCTCTTAATCTTGTTTATTTAAGATAAAATTAAAATCATAATACAATTGAGCAATTATATGTGATACAAACCTACACTGATGGAATTTTGTTTGAAAGCTATTTGAATATACTTATGTGGAAGAAATGTATCAAATAAAACAATTCAATTTTTTAAACTGCGTAATTTTTAAATTTTTATTAGGTATAACTATAATTTTTTTTTGTTTAAAAGTGTTTTTTTTGTTGTTGTTTTTGTGATATTAATTGCTAATAGGGTGAGTTCCATTCCAATGTTCTAATCTTTGACAGATCTTTGGCAATTCCAATGTTTGACAGATGTTATAAATCAACGTTCAATTTTTGTCGCAACTACAGTGTATTCCAAATTTAAAACAATAGAATAAATTCTTGATGATTTTTCTTCTAATTTAATGCATTGGAACTTGACATGTTGAATAAACATGTTGAATGTATATTTTATAATAATAATTGTTCTTTTCAAAATCCTTTTCAGGATTTAGTGATTATTATTAGTGCTTTAGTGTGTGTACAATGTTAAAGAAAGTTTTATTCGATAACCATAAATTTTAAAAATAAAATCAATTTCAATAATTGTTTTTTTTTTTTAACTCAGATCTGTTCTGTTTTATTTCCAATTCGAAGATATTACCGGAATTAAAAATTTTCGATATTTTTTGTATACATTTTTGTTTTTTTTTTTTTTATTTAGTATAAACAGTTCTTAGCAATGCAAAAAATTGATATGAAATGCTACAAACCTGAAATAATATTTTTTTTTTAATTTATATTTTATATTACATAATAAATTTTATATATAAAAATAAAAATATCAATTTTTTTTTTGTTCAATTTAAAAAAATTTTTTTGATAGGATAATAATTTCTAAAATAATTTTTTGTTTTCGTTTTTTTTTTTTTTTATTAAGAATATTAATTACTTTTGTAAAGCTTGCTAATGAAACAACTGTAAAACTTTTTGCATTTATTATTGCTGGTTTTTGTGATCTTGTTATTATTAATAATATACTTTTTTGATATTCAATATCTCCTTCAAACCAAAGTTGATTAAAAGCAGCATCAGCAACTCCGGAACTCTATAATTAAATAAATAGACTGTATGTTCATATGTATATAAATTTATTTATTTATATGTATGCATTATAATAATAATTCTATACTTGTATCTATAATTTATTTAAAATAGAAATTAAACAATGAAAGAATGTGCCATCTTATACGAGTGCAGTTTCAGATGATTTTTTACAGTTTGAAGTGTACCAATAATTAGATTTTTTTTTTTAATTAAATGTCAGAAGGTTTAAAGTATTTTTTTCTGTCCCATATGTACATAATATATGTACATATGTTATATATATGTATGTATATGGCTTTATGTTATTACGCAATTTATTTGCATACATAAAATACTTTTATATAATACATATTTATATATTATACTAATAAGTGTCACTTTACAAATAGAAAAAATCTAAAAGATGTCAAGATTAAAGAATAAATCAGACAAAATGTAAAAACCATAAGGGTTTTTACAGGGCCGGCTTAGGAGCGATGCACAAGTGGCACATGTATAGGGGGCCATGATTAAGGGGCGGCAAATTTCTCAAAAAAAATCCCAAAAATTTTTTTTATGTTTTTTTAAATTATATATGTATGTACTTACAAATAAAATATTTTGTGCCACATTTATTTTACTTGAGTGTACATCTTTATAAAATGTATAATTTATATTAATAATTTGGAGTAATTTTAATGTAAATTTGAATACAAAATATACATAAGGCCAGATAACTACTAATATCAATTGTTTACATAATATATACACTGTATTAGACTCTACGTCCTATGTCATGTACATTACACTAATGTTGTACATCTATGTTTTATATAATATATTTTTTATTAATTTTTTATTTTTTTCAACAAGAACACAAATTTTAAAGCAATATTACCTATAGAATATACATTTAGCTCTACATAATTATTTACATTTTTTATGCATTATATCTTACAGGCCAGACCATAGACAATAAGGTTCAAAGAAAAGCTATCAAATTCGATCATATTTGTTTTTGTATACAATTGCCTCATGGTTGTTTTTAAAACAATTAAGTCGTTCTTATTTTATGTATATCTGTATCAGAAAATTCCTATTTACTTCTAGTTATAAAGTTAAACTGCAAACTTGAACGCAACCACATTATCTACCTTCTCTGAAAATTTCATTAAAATTATTATATTATTAATATTAACATTTTCATTTAAAATTTTTAATTTAAGAAAATTGAATCAGAAATCCATGGGCAATGTCCTAATTATTTTAGATGATGACCTAAATATTTTATGGACAATGGCCTAAATATTTTAAGTTTTAATATTCAATCCAGATCTTATTTTTAAATTTTAGAATAAAATTTTTTTTAACAAAAAAGAAAAAATCAAAACAAAAAATATCTCGTTGCAATGATGGGAAGGGGAACGGAAAGATTTAAATGTGCATAGGGCGCCACAACTCTTGAGCCAACGCTGGGTTTTTAAAACCGCACATTTGCCAAAAGACAATAATTTATTGTGCTTGCATTAAAATTTGTAATTTTTCTTAAAATTTTATATATGTATGTACATATGTATAAGAAAAAATTCAAGAGACATTTTTTTTAATTTTAAGGAAAATTTTATATAATTAAGAACAACTGTTAATACACATATAATTTAAAAACTGTTAGCACACATACAATGTTGAGGTTTTAATTTTTATTTTAAAAAAATGTGTGCTGATGCCTAAGTTACAACGTACTGACAGGTGTCTAGAAATACGAAACTTTCAATTTTTAACTCATACTTATTGTTAAACATGGGGAAATACGAAGTAAAAATTTTTTGTAATAACTTAGGCATATGCTAATTCTAAAAAATGGTTTTTTTATCAAAATTTTAAGATTCTCTTAAAAAGCTTTCCAGAGATTTCAAGGAAACAAAATCCTGCAAAATTTTATTTTATCATAACGATAAATTTAAATACTAATACAAAAACTTGCATGATTTTGATATTGCTTTATAAAGTTAAAAATGGTTGTCCTCTAATGTTTTTTGACGTTTTTAGATAGAAAAAATGGCTTAGAGATAGAAAATTAGGGCTTTTTTAAGCTTTGAAAGGAGTTGAGAGCTTCTACAACTTTATTTTTTTTAAGAAACCCAGCAATTGTTAAAATTTTACTGTTCTATCTTAAACGGTGTAGAAGTTTTGTAAACAAACGGTGTAAACGAATGGACGGAGTATAACAATAAGCAAATTATTAAGTTTTTTTGAAAAATGTGCTTAAAAGTTCTTTACATCTCGCTATAGATTAGAATGATTTATCTTTAGAAAATGTCAAATATTAAAGGGCTGTATGTTACATGCTAAGGATGCTAACGAATAACATGTAATTCAAATGCAAGATATCTCTATTTTATTAACTGAATCAATAAATTTTGGACAAGGTGAAATCTCGCTTAATGCACTATCTTGATTAATACTTTCTAAAATTAGTTATATACTTTAAAAATTGTTCTGGAATTTTTAACTGCGCTTGTCTAATTACCATATATACTATATTTTGTTTCCTATATATGTATATGTTCTTGCTATAAAATATATATCGAACTTAACTTTTTTTTGTCCCGCCTGTGATCATTGAATGTTATTATGTATTTTTTTTTATATCATATGCATTAATTTAACTTTTTTTTAACTTAAATCTAATTAATGTTGTGTATATATAACTAACTTTTAAATAATAATTTACCGATTGTATAAGATTTTCTCCCAAATAACAAATTGTCCATACTTGAATTAATTCAAATGCTAAAAATAGCATATATTTAAATAATTCAAGTGCTGATGAGCCAGTTGTTGCCTGAAATCCAACTAAACATATAATAACAGATGATGCTAAAAAATTAAATAAAATTGCCATAGAGAAAATTTCATTAATATCTTCAGATAATCTGAAAAAAAAAAACAAAATAATATTATTTACTTTAAAATGCTAGTGGGGTAAATAAGTGAATTTATTATTAATTAAGAACAAATTAATTATAGGTATATTATATGTATATACTCATATATATATATATATATTTTTTTTTAATTTTATTTAATTAATTTTATTACAAATATTTTATAAAAAAAAGTATATACGTGTATCTATTTTGCAATACGGATATTTTAATTAGAAAGTTTTGAAACCTTGAAAATTTCACATTGTAAAATAATCTCTAAATAAAATTCGATACAGATTATATTTAAATCTTTGATATTGGTGTAAAATGTTTTGGGTACGGAAGACTTTAAAAACTAAGACCATTTGATAAAATCCCCTATAACAAAAGTCGCTACCTCAAAAAATCCTTTGGTCGTAGGAGGTTCTTTTCACACTATTTTGAAATTAAAAAAAAGGAATTTTGTTCTAGGAGATTTTTAAAAAGGGTCAAACGTATTGCTCCCATGTAAAATATTTTTCAAACACTAATCCGAACACTCTTAAGAAATGATTTTTTTGATGGTTTTTTTTAAGAAGATTGTAACATAATATTTAAATACATGAAATTATTATTCACTTCTCCTTAAAGTGAAAATAAGATGATGAAAATGCAAGCTACTCATACAGTACAATATCTCTAGAATATAAGAACCGAAAAAATTCTAAATTAGTGAAAGGAATGGGATTATTTATTATATAAAAGCCGTAAACGTTTGCAACAATATTTTTCATAGCAAATACTAATACTGCACATAATAGAAAAAAAGAATAAAAAAATTAAAAATTTATAGAATTGGGTACGTAATCCCGAAAAAAATCCCTCAAAATCTCGCATAGACAGACATATATGGATATAAATATTCCGGAAAAAGCGAAATACTCTGATTTTAAATCCAGCTATTAATACTTACAGTATGCCCATACATATATCATTGAAAAAAAAATTAAATTTTTCACATTTCCATATGAAAAATAATTGATTTTGAAAGGCCCGCTACCAAATTATTGAAATCCTGATTTTGAATCCAACTCTAAAATCAATACTAAAGTATGTCCATGCATACAGGTTTCCATGCAAAAGTATTTAATTTTGACATTTCACTTAAAAAATAGTGAATATTATACGAATTTGGACATTTTTATAAAAAAAAATATTTTTGAAGAAATCTGCCATCCTCTGCCGCCCACAAACTCCCACTACAAAATTTTCTTTAATTTTCTTAAGTGTTATTATCTGCGTTTTTACGTTTATTTAAATTTATTCTTATTATAAAAAGTTAAGTATTCTTACTGATGAAAGGAACATAGTTCTCAGAAAACTTTTTTAAGATAAATAAAATATATAATAAAACAGAAAGATATTTCTTTTTATTTCATTTAAAAGTTAAGTGACAATATTATTTCTAGATTACCAAGTATATGCTACGGCGGGTTTATCTAGTTATACATATATTAAATTGAAACGAGGAAAATAATGCGCAACTGTAATTTAAAGGACTTACATTTTTTTTTGTATTAAATAATTTTTTTTTCCATAACTGTTAGCCTCAACTTAAATATACTATAATTAAATACTTATCATTTTTTTGCTTAAAAGAATTTAAGGAAACAAGAAAACAACTTTTGAAAAAATCTAGTTTTTAAAATAAATTAAAATTAAAAAAAAATTTAAAAATTTTTTATTTACAATATTTTTTTAACTAAAACTACGCAATTATTTTTAAGTTAAAAAAGTTTTGTAACCCTTAAAAATTATTGCGATATACTTGTATTTTTAAATATATAAATATTGTATGTATGACTAATTCCAGTTTGTTAAATTAAAATCATTGAATTAAAATTGATTTTTATTTAGGACTTTGTTGAATTTTTTTATTTTTTACAATATGTACTATAAATTAAAATTTCTTTAATTAAGAATTCATTATTCGATTTTTTTTACTTTAAATACATTTTATTTAAAAAATAAAAAAGAAGTTGTTTCGTCCTAGTTTAGTGTATAGGACTTCTCAGTAGATATAAACTGAAGTCTGAACTTTATCTAGACAACTTCTAATTTATCTTCTTTAATTTCCCTTTAACAAAAATAAACCTTAAGAAAAAAAATAAAAAACATTAATTTTTTCAATTTTTTCATGAAATTCTATATAAGATCAACAATAATTTTGTGGTTCTTTTAAATTGTTCAAATTGTATAAATTTTTAAAAACTTATCAAGCGATAACAGAAAATCAATAAATAGAGTAACATTATAAATACCTTTGTATATATACACCAACAGAAGAGGTTAAAATGTTTAGACTTTAAACCATTAGGTGTGTGGCATTAGTAAACAACAAATATTACATTTAGTGATTATGTTTACTAAATTTTTAAGTAGAGCATTCCCATTTCATACTCTTAACGGTATTTTTAAGAAATGTCTTAAATATAAAAATTTTAAAATTTATTAAAATTCCCCTTCGTGTAAGAATTTGTAGTTATATTTGTTTTTTCTTTCTTTGGGTGAGGATGGTGAGAATCATCGAAATGTGAGATTTTAACTTACTAAACAACACTAGCTTCATCCCCGTCTAAAGATTTTAAAATTAGTCTGAAAGACTAACCATTAATTTTGCGTAAACTCTTATAGATCTACTGGAATTTTAGATCTCCGTGAAAGTGATCTCCGTTTATTGCTAAATCTAGTGGTCTAGTATTTTTAAGCCTTCTATAGATATTTTCAAAATATAGGAGTTTTGAAGCTTCTACATTTATGTGGTCTTCTAAGCGAGTTTTATGTTTTAGTGCATATTTTTTTATTGCTTCGTTTACAGCATAGGTATTTCTAGACATTTCTAATTAAATAAAAATATTATTAGTTCCTTATTTTTCACAAAATTAGTTTACATTTGAAACTTTGAGACAATAATTTAAATCCATCATATAAAATATTTATTGAGTTTAAGTATATACACTAAAATATATCACTGAATATTGTTTTACTTTAACAATTGTATTCTAAGATAAATACTGATCTTTATAAAGGGATAGTACCTATCATAATTCCAAAAAAAAAATTCCATAAGGAATTGTTTTATTCTACAAAGTATAGACTATGTTATATGTATAATTATATAATGTGCAAATAAAAACATAATTAGAAGAGATTTACATATACAAATACAAAATCAGGATATTCCTCTTTTCCGAAATATTTATATATATGTATGTATATATGAGATTCTAAATTAGAAGTAATTTTAAAGCTGAATTCAAAATCAGAGTTATACGCGTTTTTACAAAATATTTCTATATATGTGTGTATATGTTTATATGACATTGTGAAATAGGAGAGATTTTATTGTTCGTTGGAAAATCAGGGTTTCAATAATTTGTTAAGTAGGGGTTTGGGGTGGCAGGACCCTCATTTAAAGAGCTTGCCATTTAATTTTTAAATTCTTATTGTGAATTTTTTTTTTTTTGATTTATGTAAATTGAATTTTGTACAGGAATTTATTTTTTGGAATTTCGTATCAACCCACTTGTAAAATTTTTTTTTTTTTTTAATGCATTTGTCTGCCACATAAATGTGGACAGGACGTGAACGTTCTGTTCAGACATGGCTGTAAATTTCGTAAGGGAGAATAACTCTTACGACGTGTGTGGGATTCGAATCCCACTTATAAAATTATATTTATACACAAACCAATCAATTCTAATATTTCTTTTCCTTGAATTCAGTTGGTATAATTTTCTGTGACTTTAAATAATTACAACTTGTTTTTTAAAAGTTTTGACTCCGAATTTATTAGAGTTAATCCAATCCCATTGAGTTAATGGTGTACTGGTTAAGACACCTATTTTTCATTCGAAAAGCCTTGAATTCAAACTACGGCTGTGTTATATAGATTAATAAAAAATATGTCTGTAAATACCTATATCATATAATTAATATCATATCGTAATATTTATTTTATAATAAATATATTTTATATCCTCCATATTATTTATTATATAATAAAATAAAATAATTCTTATATAAGATAAGAGATGGCGCACATATATAAAGATACATAAGTTTCATAATTTTGTACAATAGCTACAACCAAATAATGAATACACCTTAGTGAAACTAATGATTCCAGAAACTGAAGCTTAATTAAATATGAATAATAAATAACTTAATGGATATCCTAGGTTCCTTATGGGAGTTAAAAGCAGGAAAAAAATCAATTGAGATTCATTGTAGTTACTGACATTTATTTACTATAACAACCTAAAGTCCTAAAATTAGATGGAAAATTTATCCTCCGAAGGATTTTCTTATATAGAAAATATTCAGAATATTATAATCCTTTTTTTAATTCTAATACATATATACTTACTTTAAAATTTTTTGATGATGTATTACAATTTTTTTTAACATTTCTTTATCATTTTTATTACCATTTGGTATATATTTTTTAATTGTTTTTGATATATAATCAAATTGCATAACACATAAATTAATCATACTAATCATTAATATATCTGATGCTAATGTACCCCATGCAGCTATTAAACCAGCATGAACTTGTTGTATATAAACTAATCCATATTTTATATCATTATCAATTTTAAATGGATACCATAAAAAATATGCATAACGTCTTATAAATGGCATATTTAATATATGATATTCAATAATTGTTTGTACAACACCACTTAAATTAAATAACCATATAACACTTAACATTGAAAATGTATACATTCTTTCAAAATTAATTGTATTATTTGTATATTTTTTAACTTCATATTCATTATTATCAATATTATTATTTGGAAATAAATTTTTCATTGATATTATAAAATTTGTTAATGTTTGATTTTGTAACCAAAGTGAACCCAATTTATAATTTGTTATTATACAAAAACCAATACATGGTGCTAATGCTGTCGCTTCTAAAAATGTTGAAAATTGTCCCATTGCTTTATATAAATATATAATTTCAAATATTATTGTTATATTTATATTTAAAAAACTTATCCAAAATATTAAAAATAAAATAATTTTTTTTAAAAATGATATTTTTTGATCATTTTTATATGGCATCATACCCAATGAATTAAAATATTTATTAGGCATTAAAAAAAATTGTTCAAATTTTATAATTTTTAAATTAATACGAAACATTTTCGTTTTTTTTTTTTTTTTGGTAATTTATTTATTGGTTTAGGTTTTAACAGTTAATTTTATAGTTTAACCGTAAGATAATAATGAAATCAAACTAAATTTAAAATTTTTTTATTTTCTTAAAAAAAAATAAAAAAATAAAAAAGAAAAATAAATAAAATATGTAATTTTTAAAGGAATAAAATTATTAGTTATAAACATGAAATTATTATGAATTACAAATAATGCTCATTGAACATAAATATAATTATTTTACTTACAATTTATATACATACATATAATATAAATGTGATGTATGTATATGTACTATACTTACGACATATACTCAATTATTTTCGGGCAAATAGTTTTGAAAATTATTACAACTTTTATATATGATTTTTAGTATTTTTACAAAATTTCGATTTTATATTAGAATTTACATATGTATGTAACTTTAGATTTGAAATATCAGTCTTCATTACACATATGTATATATAATGTACAGAAGTTATACATAAAAGTTTAAATATACATATAACGTTGTGTTAAACGAAACATTATCACATAGTAGAGATTGCGCTGTTTCTAAACGTATTGGATACTAAATCTCATTTCTGAAAATCCCAATTATAAAATCTCAAACATCAAATCCTTAAATTACAAAATCTCAAATCACAAAAATTACAAAATCTTAAATTACAAAATCTTTATATTCTTCCGCATTCAAGTACTACTCT
The DNA here is from genome assembly GCA_947095535.1 of Poecilobothrus nobilitatus. Lineage (NCBI taxonomy): Eukaryota > Metazoa > Arthropoda > Insecta > Diptera > Dolichopodidae > Poecilobothrus > Poecilobothrus nobilitatus. The sequence goes on from OX352773.1 coordinate 164,352,147, forward strand.
TTTTTTACACGCTACCTATAGCCAAACTGCAGTATAAATTCCTTTTTACAGTATTACTGTAGGTTTGACCAAATGGAATAGGAAATGGGGGAGGAAAATAGTATAAAAAAAATGGAATTGGATGGTAAATTCGAAACGAATCTAAAAAGGTTCTTTTTGAGTAGTTGCAAATTGCATATAGGATGGAACATAATTGACAGAGGAAAATTGGCCGTTCTCAAAACAAATGAGTTCCCATTACCAGTTTTAAACCGCCTAGAGATTTTCATGGTATAGAAATCAGTACTTGTAGCCTCTCTTGAGTTACGTTGAAATTGTTTGAGAGGAGGCATTATTGATTTTAATTTAATAGAACAAGTGTTGTTCTCTACAAGATATTTACAAAAAAAATCAAAAATACCAAAATTTGGACGAACTTTGGAGAATCTTAAAAAGAAATCTTAAATAAAAAAAATATCTAGCAAATATATTATACTTATTCTGAATGTAATAAGTTCTGGAAAAACCTTATAACTCTGATTTTGCAACTAACTCTTAAATCATCCCGAATTATTTTTTTTACATATATACATGTCGCCAATTGTTGAACCTCTGGATTTTGTAACCATCTCTAAAATACTTAATAATTAGTTTCATACAAGCATATTACATTACAACAATAAAGAAGTACAATTTTTCTAAATGACAATTTTCTGATTTTATTATACGTACATAAAAATATATCAAAAATTTCAAGATATTATAATTTCAGGATTTTGTGTTTGGGATTTTGTAAATTTGGAATTTTGGGAAATGGGATTTTGGGACGCTGCCCCCCAAAACTAATTTTATGACTAAAAAAACCTTAAAATAATTTAATACTATTTCCCTAAAATAATTATATGCCTAAGACATTATGTAATATATATTCATATTTATTTCTATATAAGTCGAAATATATATAATATATAATTTTAAATTGTTGGTTTAAAGAAAAATCAATTTTAAATCATTGATATATAATTTTTTTATTTTAAATTTCTTAAAATTTAAATTAGTAATTTTGAAAATCTTTTCTCTTTTCTAGAACTGATTTAAAATTATGATCCATAAGCACTTTCAGTTTCACTATGTTGATTGCTCTTTAATTTAAATATTTAACTTTAATCATATAACAAATCCTTAGAGGCATTAGTTTGTTTTTTGCGAAAGTTTCTGGAAATCATCTAAAGACATTATAAAGGAATGAAACGAACGAATGCTGTATGAGTATGTTGGGCTTTAATCCAATGGCCAATCGTTGGGTTATATCTACTTTAGTATATATACTGCTTGATCAAGGAAGGAAAATATTAGGAAATGAAAATTAATTTCTAATTGACGGGAATGTACAAATTCTTATAATCCTCACCAAATTTTAGGTAACACATAAGGTCGAACATGATTGCATTGCACATTCGCTATTTTCATACCATAAACGAATTTTCGTAAGCCATTACTTTTCTTTTGCAAATTTGAGCTTAGAATAGTTTTTATTGGATAACGAAATCTTTACAGCCATATTTGGAAAAGAATATTGTGTAATTTCCTTATCACATTTATGTGACGGGATCCGATCAGGGATTTTGTAACCAAAAATTTATTTATTTTTTCTGTATTCCAAAATTTTTGGTCCTACTAATTTTAAAACTGGTTCTTCTCGTTCTTCTAATTTAAAACTGAAAATGAGTGTTACCCCCTTTAAATACGTATATTCCTGAAATACAAACAACTGGCATCCTGTAAAATGAAATACAAACAATTACATACACATTTTACAATTACATACATTACATACATATTTTAATTGTATATATAAAATGCATAAATGGCATAAATTCTCTGAGAGAATAAAGAATTAATTTTAAGTTGGAATAGTTAAATAGTGACTTTAGCCGACAACATTTACAATTTACAACAACATTTAAAAGGGAACTCTAATTTAGTGGAACTCCTTACTCCAATCAATTTTGTGGGATTTTATTTTTCATTATTACTGAGAATTAAGTCCATCTCAATTTCATGGGACTATATCCACATGAGAGGCAGGAATTTATAGGAATTGGTGTCATGTGAGGTTATTTTCCTGCGCCTATTCAAATATTTTTTGAAAATTGCATACTATATTCATACATATATGAATACATATATATTCATGCATATAATTAATCTGCATAGCATAAAAATTATGTATAAGTCATTGCAATCTAACAAATATAATTTTCAAATCGTAGTTTTTAAGCATTTTATTTTTATCATATAGTGTTATGAACCTCTTTTATAAAATTAATACGATTAATTACTATTTTAAGAAAATAATTATAATTTGGAAAAATTTTACAAAAAAAAAAGCTAAAACCGTATAAATACATGATTAAAAATGAAAATTGATGTAATTAAATGATAAGTCATTGAAAAATGTTTAGAATTGCGATTTGAACCAAAATTTGTAAATTTTCTTAAAATTTCATATAACAAGCAAAACTGTGAAAAATTAAGAGACACTTTCTTCAATTTTAAGGACAATCTTCATAATTAACAAAAACCATTAACACGTGTAAAATTATAAAATTAAAACTTTAATTTTTGCCTGTTATTTTCAAACAGTTTACACAGGTACCAAATGTTAGAGGTGTTTAAAAATATAGGAAAAATTGAATTTTTTAGGCCTATTAATAGTCCTAAACAGGCCTGAACAGAGGGTGGTATAAAAACAAATTCTGAGACAACTTACATTAGTTCTAAAAAATTTTTCTTCTCTCAAAATTTGCCGGAGTTATGAAGGAAAAGCGTGCCGGAGTTATAAAGGAAAAAAAATCATGCAAAATTTTATTTTCACATAACGGTAAATTTAAATACTAGATTTAAAAAGAAATGTATAATTTTGATATTGATTTATAAAGGGAAAAAAAAATCCTGTCGAATAGCGTTTTTAAACTAACGTAACGCAGCTTAAAAAAATGTTAAGGGCAACTTGAAATAAATATACACATTTAAAAATACCTACCCATGGTTAAAATTTCACATTGCTCTATCTTTAACGGTGTAGAAATTTTGTAATTATTAATAGGTATATAATATACATGTATGATTATACATTTTTATTAATACATAATAATATATGTAGGTTTTTATTAAGGTGAAGCATTTAATGATACTATAAATATTGCTGTCAAAAGTAATAATTAACAAAATTTTGAATAAATAATTAATTAAGAATTTTTATAATAATATGAGTACTCCACACTCGTACATAAATTTTAACCATATTATGTACATAAAAATTAATTAAAAAAAAAATTTTAATTAAAATTTAAATTCACCAATACAGTAATGATTGGTTCGCGCATTGCATTCAACAAACTATAAATTATAATTTAGTAGTTTTCAGCCACACACTACGTATTATGACATTCCGCTACAAGTACGAATAAACAAGTACATTATTTGGATACGATTTTCTATTACAAAATCTACATTAACATATTATAACATACATTATGTATATTTAGAATCATGATTTTTAGCAGATTTCCAAAAAATTTTGAAAAAATTTGCCTATTAGTTTAACTCTATTCGTCTGTTCGTCCGTCTGTTTACAAAACTTCTACACCGTTAAAGATAGAGCAAAAAAATGTTAACCATGGTTAGGTCTCATAAAAAAATTTATTTTGTGAAACAACTTTTTTATATAGTCCCATCCATTACGGAGCTACAGCCCCTCAAACTTTATAAAAGCCCTATTTTAAAAAGCGTATATCTGATGTTCTGCTTAACGGTTTTTCAATCTAAAAACGCCATTCCACAGGTATTTTTTTACCTTTGTAAATTAATATCAAAATTATACAACTTTTTTATTTAAATTTACCGTTATGTGAAAATTAAATTTTGTATGATTTCTCTACTCTAATAACTCTGGAACGCTTTTAGATAGGAACTTGAAGTTTTAAGGGCAGAAAGAACTTTTAGAATTAGTATAAGTTTGCTCAGAAAAGTTTTTTGGACCACCCCCTTCTTATGAGCTATTAGGGCTCATTGAAAATTTGCTATTTTTAAACACTTGTACCTTAGGCACCTGTACACATTTTACTTCGACAAGATATAAAATTTAAAGTTCCAATAATATATTTCTAAGTGTGTTAAGTGGTTTTTTTTAGTTGTATAGGGTTTCAGAGTTACAGCCCCTCAAATTTGCAAAAAAGCCCCATTTTCAAATGTATATATGTCAGGCTCTGCGTAATAGTTTTACAATCTAAAACTTAGAAGACCTAAACGCTAGAAGACCGAAAATTTTGTTTTCTCTATAAAACAATATCAAAATTATGCAATATTTTGTAATTTATATATAGGGTTTATCTCATTTATATATAGGATTCCGGACTTACATCCGCTCAAAATTCTAGAAAAGTCCTATTTTCACATTCTTTCTTATTACATGAAATTTTCAAATTTTTATGCAAATCACAATTCTAAACACTTTGTATTATCTTTGGGAAATGTGCGCTTTAAAAAACCGTTGGTTTACATTCTACCTTGTTTTTGTTTTCTTTTGGAATCAAGAAATTTTGTATTTTTTATAATTTAGATGTCACGGTAAAATATGCTTACACACCAGCTACAGGGTCCTCTAGTACAGTAATAAATTGATTGTACAAACTCATGTTGTATACCTTATTTATTATGAAAGTATATGCGATCAGAATTCTTATAAGACGTTTTATTTAAATTAATTTTAATAAAGTAATATATACAAAATAATAATTACAGTAAAAATATTGTCTACAAATATATATGCGTATTTGCATATAAATTCAATTCATTTAACTCTTAAAAATAATATTTAATAAAAATAATAACATATTTTATATAAAATATTAATTAAATAGTAATGTTAAATTAAATATGTACATATGTACATACATGTATGTATGAGATGGTATATGATTTATAATTTTGAATAAATATGCATTAATTCATAACAGTGTCACCCTTCGCTCGAAATTCTAACAAATCAAGCGCCGCGTGGCTGCTTCGTATTGATATTCTAAAATCATTCGTTGTAATTCGCAATAAATATTCGAAAATTTAAAAGTAAATCTTAAATAAAATAAAAAAAAAATTCTCGCCCCCTAAAAAGTAATGAGAAAAAGTCTTAAAACAGTTTTTTTTTAGTGAAAAAGTAGTTTCAATTGCAAGGCTTTTTTTCAAGTGCATATTTATGAATGCAAAAATCAAATTAAAAAATTTTGAGCGAATTTAAAAAAAAAATTGTTCGTTTATTCGTTATTGGAAGATTTTGAGGAGAACTACATACATAAATGGTGCTTATCAGTAAAAAAATGCCTTTGCATAGATAATTTTAAATACCTACTGATCAGCAGTGCACTGAAAAAGTATTGATTTGATTACTGTTTGTTCCGCAGTATTAGTGAAATAACAAAACAATAAAAAAAGTAATTGCTCTCTATATCGCTCTCTTTTTATAACTAAATATTCTCAGAAGTTAACAGAGATGGGAATTATTTAGAAAAATTTCATAGACACCTAGAACGTCTTCACCCTCATTGCATGAGATTTTTATTCACTTAACATACCTCCTCCGGTAGTAACATGTTATGGTTCCATAGCGAATGGTTAAGTTACTATAATTCCATAATTGCACCAGAGATTGGCATTGGAGTCGATAGACAATTAAACTATTAGACCTTGTTTACATCTTTTGGTGGAAAAACGTACTTACTCCAAAATTTTTAGGCAAGGGAGGAAAGCGGTAAAAGAAAAATACGTACGAAAAATAAAATATCATACGTGTCGGAACAAAATGAAAAAGAAAAGCAAAGATATCGTCGTTTCATTTCTAATGTTCCAATGTTCTGTTGGAAACATGAAGGTTGAAAAAGCAGTGGAAAAAGGTACATTTCTCCCTCAAATGTAAACAAGATCTTACATATAAATTTAAGTTTTTACATTATTTTGATTCAAATCTCAAAAATAATGTTACATATAACTTCAATCTTAAATTTATTTTATTTTAACCATATTAATTTATAACTGAAATGTTGTAAATTAATTTTATTAGAAAATAAATATAAAATAAATATTTTATTTAATCTGTCTTTTTTGTTAGGTATACAGACACCGAGTTCTGAAAAAGTTTCCAATCAGCCCTGAAAAGAAATACATCGATTAAGCACTGAAAAGGTGGCACTGGTCTGAAACAGTCTTGAAAAGAAATACATACTTTCATTCAGTCAGTAATGAAAAAGTAACGAAAAAAAAGCCCTGAAAGGAAGGAGAAAAACTTTCAATGTGTGCAAAATTGCTTAATTTTTTCCCACCTCCTCTATTTCAGTAGAAAATAAGAACTTTCATTCAGTGGCGTTCATAAATACTTTAATAGTACTTCTGAGTTATCAGAAATACATACATACATATATGAAATATATTTTCTTCATTGGCTATCTATGGGTAAATCTATGATCTAACTAAGATTTAAATAATTCCTTATTTCCCTATAAATTCAATGAAATGAATTGATGATGAATTGAATTCTAATTTCCCTATAAATTCAAAGTGCTGCAGTTATGAGATGCTCAAGTGCGAAACGGGGTATTCAACAATTTTCAGTGAGAAAATAAACATATTTTTTAATCTAGTCAAAGTCATTTGATTTTGTACAAATTTTGCGTTGCATATAGAACAGTTTCTTTCTTATGAAATCAAAAACATCTGACAGTACTCGGAGTATTAAATTGCTGCTTCTCTAAAGTAAATAAAGATAATAAAAAACATAAAAGTATAAAAAAGTAAGGATAATAAAAAACATAATATACATCAGAGTAATAAATCAAATATGTAATCGAAAAATAGGTAAGAGAAATAATTAAAAAAAATAATTATTCAGGATTAAAAATAAATATTTCAGCATTTTCACAAGAAAATTGCCGACCGAAATAAATCCAACAAAATATCAAATATTGGACGTCGTGTACGTTCATTACCTTCGAATATAAGGTCAAATGACGAAACATTATTGAATATAATATTTAAACCAAAAGATAAAAAGACTGAATTAGAAAATTTTCGAAAAAGTATTCAATTTTATTGTAACGTAAATATAGAAATCTAAAATTGAAAATTAAACATTTTTGATTTCTGTAAAAAAAAATATAAAAGTAAAAAAAAAACGCGAAAGTTTCTTTTAGCGAGAAAATTTCCGGAAGAAACTAAATAATGTACAAACAGCTGTTGTGTTTCTCAAAAAGTGTTTTAAATTTTTTTGTTATATTGCCTATCTAGTTACTAGTTGATATTACATCTATGGTACTGACTACTAGTACAGTGTACTTATTGCATTTAAAATCAGACTGGGTCAAAATGTAATAGATTTCTTTTTCATGAATTAGTGAACAAATTTTAGGGATTATAAAGAAAAAATTAAACAAAATTACAAATTTTTGAACTTTTATATTATTTTTCTTTTCTTACAAAGATTAAAATTTAAAAAACAATCAAAAATAACATAAATGAAAATAAGAATTTGAATTCACAAAAACATAAATTAATAAAAACTTAACAAAATTTCAACTATTTAATTATTAATTAACATAACGCAAAAGTAAATAAAAATATTAATCAAAAGTAAAACTATAATATATTATTCTTTTTGATTATTATAACATCATATAAAGTAGTTGTACAAATTTAAATTTAAACATTGACATTTGAACAATGTCACTGTCAAGTGTCAACTATCAAAGTTTTTCAAGATTGCGTTTATTATTATAATATGGAAGGTAGCGTTTAAATAAAATAATTATGGTGCGTTTTTTAAATATCGCCTAAATTTTTTTTTTTATTATCAGAGATTAACAAAGAAATGAAAAAAAATTTTTTGAACAAATGGAGTAGGATTTTTCAACCTTTTGTAAATAGTAGTAGATATTTGTTACCACGTAGTATATGTTTAAAATGAATAAAAAGTAGTAGATCTGCTACATTTTTAGTAAGGTGACAGCCCTGATTATGAGTATGTATAGTATAATGGTGTGCGCATAGATATATTACTAATAGATAGGCAGTGAAGAAAATATTTTCAGCCAATTTTGAGAAACGGCTAATACAGACACCGAGTTCTGAAAAGGTTTCCAATCAGCCCTGAAAAGAAATACATCGATTAAGCACTGAAAAGGTGGTATTGGTCTGAAACAGTCTTGAAAAAAAGTACATACTTTCAGTGAACCGTGCGTTTGTATTGCTTTAGTTTCCTCAGAAATAAGTTCCTAAAAGGTGAAATAAATTCATTTTTAATTTTTTTAAGGATTTTATCACTTATTTTGTTACTTTACAAGTAGTTAAAATTTTGAATAACCAGTTTCCATAACTAGTTTCATTCAGAGATTTTAAGGTTTTATATTACTTAATAATTTATATATTTTGTTTTTAAAATTAAAATTTAATTTAATTTAGGTTTAGGTTAAACATAATAAAACCTACAGACTACATATTAATATAGTATATTAATATATAGTATTATTAAATAAAAGTACAATTTATTAGTCTCTGTTATAACTATATTAAAAAAAAATAATTTTGATATTTACATAAATTGTATATCCAAAAGTAACGTATGTAAAGTATATGAAAATATGTAAACAAAATTTTTAACACTGTTTTTTATATATTATTGACAAAGTAATCACTTCACTTTTCTTTATATTTAAGTACTTACATGTTTCCTGAATATTTTAAATTTTTTTTTGTTTTTAAGTACTCTGCTTTCTATTGGTTTATTCCAAATTTTTTTTACTCATCATTTTTTCTCTATGCAGCCCGGCATATAAATCAAACTGCTGTTAATATTCGATAGTTCTTTGGTAACTACAAAAATTGCCGCTTCAGCATGAAAATCACTTTGACTATTGTCATTTGTCACAGCCGGCTTAAATTTTAATTCTGATCTATCCTCGATGATAACAAATTATATATGAAGCTAAAATATTTTTAGTTAACCATAAGCATTTCGTCAGTCGAATTATGTAATTTCTTTTCATGTTTTTTTTACTTATCATATTTTTATTTGCTATTTTATTTTAAGATATGTATATTGATAATGTTTATATATCAACCTATATATGATAATTTAAAAATAAAATGGAAATCAATTTAACTTTTAATAGTTAGAAAGATTTCCGCTATATAGTATATTAGCGCACCTTTATTTTTTTCCCCTTTTTCTTGACACATTATGACGGCTGATTGTTGACATATTTGAAAGCTGTCAATTTTGACAGCGAAAAATTTATAAACGTTTAATATTTTTTATTTTCCACAATTAAAGTCTAAAGATTAATAAAAAACAAATTTCTAAATAGCATATAAAAATAATTAATTTCTTGTTGTAAACAACATGGCTGACGATTTGCAAAATTATAAGTTGCAATTACAACAGGTAATTAATTTGTTTTTAAATCACATATTTTACGAACATGTTTGTTTCATACATTTTAAACAATAAAAGATTTTTTATTTTAGGTAGAGGCAGCACTTCTGACAGATCCTGAAAATTCCGAATTATTAAAATTAAAAAAAGATTTAGAAGAAGTTATTGAATTGACGAAAGATTTAATACGTACACAATTAGAAGATCAAAAAAAATCTTCATATATTGAACCAGCAAATACTAGTACTGGTCGTTTGTATGATGAGATAGAAAAAGCTTTATTAGCTGCTGAGAAACTTGTACCTTCAAAACAATGGAAAATTGGTGATAAATGTCAAGCAAAGTGGACTGAAGATGGAAATTTTTATGATGCAACAATTGAAGGAATTACCGTTGAAGGTGAAGTCAGCGTAGTTTTTGATGCATATCAAAATCGTGGTACAACAACTTTAAAAGATCTTAAAGAAAGAAATACAAGACAAGAAGTTTTCCCATCAACCAAGTAAGTTAAAAGATACATATATATTTGTTGTATAGATTATTTTTATTTTTTTTATCTTACTCTTATAAAGCTGACAACAAAAATAACTAAATTTGTCCAGGACCTAACTTATTTATATTCTTTTTGAAATGTAGGGAATAAAAAATTACTTTTAAAGTGATAAAAATTATATCGGTGAAATTAATTATTAGTTTAGTTAAAAACAACAATTTTCTCCGGAAAATGTACTCATATATGGGTATGCATAATGAATAACCATATAAATAACCATTCTTTTATTTATGTATAATTATCGATCGCATAAATTTTGTCAAAATATTAAAATTTCAAGTACATATCCTTTTCTTTTTCTTTTAGACGTCACAGACCTAATCAAAAGGAATACCTTAAAAAAAGAAAACAAAAGAAACTTCAACGTTTCAAAGAATTAGAAGAAGAACGTGAGCAAGATAAAAATAAATGGATTAATTTCACACAAAAACATGTAAAAAAATCGGGTGTTAAAGTTAAAAGTATTTTTGCATCACCAGATAATGTTAATGGTCGTGTTGGAATTGGTACATGTGGTGTTGCTGGGAAACCTATGACAGAATTTGTTGTTGGAGAGAAGTATCGTAAAGGGATATAAATAAATACTGATTATTATATATGGTAAAACTTATTTATTAGATTTTTTTAAATCTAAAAATAGAAAATAAAAAAATAATTACTTATCATCGTCGTTTTTGCTTTGATTTGGTTTGCATTTGTTTTCCATTAAAAATAAATTGTTGTAAAATTAAAAAAAAAACGAAAATTATTTTTTTTTTTCAAAACTCGTCTTTTTTAATTAAAAAATTATTAATTTTAAGCTAATATATATAACAAGTAATATTAATTTTAAAAATTTAAATATAAAACTTTTGTGAAAAAGTAAGAATGTTTCCTTTTTTTTTTAGTTTTTATAAAAGGCAAGGCAATATGAAATGAATGTAATATTTTTGTAGCCTTAACATCTATTGACATAAAATAAGTACTTTTTTCAATCACGGTTTAAGTCAAAGTATTTTAAAATTTATTGTATCAATAATATAATATATAATACTTTTAAATATTTGTTACTATCTATTTTATGAAATTTTAAGTTTACAACTAATACATTATTTTCATATTTTATAAGCTCTGCATCAAGAACTTACATGACAATTTCTAGTCGTTTAGATAAGGAGAAACCTTTTTTTTGTTTTACAGTTAAGGGTCAATATATATAGATAGTATATATAAATATATACAGATTTAAACGCTTACGTTAATGATGTGTTAGCATTAGGCACTACAAACTATAAGTGTGCCAATTTAACTATATTATAATTTTCTTTTTTCATTTTTTAGCAAAATTTTTTAAGACTAATTGATTTTTATTACGTATATAATTAAAGGAATGTATATGTACTTTAATTCATTCTAATTTTGTAATTAAGCCTATAAAATGTGGCAAATATATGTTACTTTTTTTTTATAACTTTGCTTTTAATTAAAAATAAAAATATATAAGACCGCAGCCTTTAGTTTTCAAAGTAATTATTTGATAACATTTTTAAATTTGCAAAATTTGTTTATTTTATTTGAATATGAGCACAGATGAGTAAACATTCGTTTTTAATAAAAAACAAATTACTAAATTTATTAAATAAATCGATTTGACCCATATTAGGTATTAATTTAAATTGTAAACCATCATAATTTAGATTTACTTATTGTTAATAAATTCTTACATTCAAAATTAATAATAAAGTTTAATTAATAATTTATAATGACGAGTGATTAACTCGCCAGCCTACTCTGGAGTTCTAATCTTGATGAGGTCATATAAAAAGTATGTAGTCATTTTATATTGTAATGCATGTATATTGTATAATTAATAATAGCATCAATAATAATTGTTATAGTTGCTACAGTGGAGCTATATTTGGTTACATCATGCAGGAAGGTGTTATTGTAATCCACTAATGTCTTTGACGGCCCTGACTCTGTAGTAAATAATAATATTTAATAAACAATAATTATTACTAATACCAATTATAATAGCTGCTACAGTGGCAGTGGTGTTACCTTCAGTTATTACGACCTCATGCAGGGAGGTATTATATACTACTGCATGTTGTAACTGTTGATGGCTATAGTCACTCTTAGCGAAATAGTAATAATAATACGCGGATTCATTGTTCCCTTACAGTTACAGTTAAAGGGGGAGGTGGGTTTAATCAGGTGCCTTACCGCAAACTGCAACTTTCGTTAAACGACAATCGCATTCGAAAATTTGGAACTTTGAAAATTGAAAATCGCAGGGTAAGGCATCAATAAGAATCTGACAGACACTATCAAGGTGAAATTCTTGGTCTCCTTGAAAGGTCCTCACCTCTCTTATTAAAAATACTTACCATTTTATATATTATTGCTTAATGCAAGCAAACATACAGTTTTTCATAAAAAGAACCTCTAATACATATTTGTAAACCTAAGAATAGATTTTTTTTTATTTTAAAATTCACCATTAACCATTTGTTTTTTCAGTTTAATAGCTCTACAGTTCATTATGAACTAATACTTACTTCGGAACACCTGCCTCAACTTACTGCTAATGTCCATATGTCCGCCTGATTTTAATGTCCATATTTCAGAACCTAAGTATTATTAGATTTTTCTATTTGAATTTATTCTTTTTATTGATTAAACTTGATCCAACATGATTATTATAGCGTCTATAAATTCATCTGCTATTAGAATTAAAATAAAAGCGGATAAAAACTTTAAAATACACCTAACACCTAATTGTGTTTAAAGTTTTTTCATGGTTGACTCTTGAACTAATAGCTTTTACACAGGTATTTTTTATTGTAATCATTTCATTAATAATCTTGATAATTTAACAGCTTTGATTTTAAGATGGAATTAATTTTTGTTCTATCTTCATTATGGAAAAAGCTCTTATAAACTTGAGGTATGTTGAAGCTCATTAAAATTTAATTTTTAAATGTTTGATATAGTATAAAGTACTGATAAAATTTTAAATAACTATTGATGTGAAATCGGCAAAAATTCGGACTCGAAATTCTAGATTTTCGCCTTTTATTAGTACTTTATTTTTTAAATTATTTTTATATTAAATCTTTATTTATTTTGTTTTTTTTTAAGCCTAAAATAATTCTATTTAAACAATTTTTTAAAAAAGTAAGTACAAAGACGTAATTAAACTAAAAAGTAAATAATATTCACCTCTACGGTTTAAGTTGAATTATTTATAAATAAAATTGCGTTTATTACTTCTCGAATTTAAAATTACGTTTTTTAAAAAAGTAAAACACATATATATTTGTTGTTTTTTTTTAATTTTATTTTTTTTTTTTTAGAAATTAATTTTACATAATAATAATTATACATAACTACATATTATTATTTTATTTATTTTTCTATAAGAACACTTAACTAACAACATTTTTTTATTTCACTATTAAAGTGAAATTTGCCTCTTTATTTATTTTGCTGTTTTTTTTTTTTTTTTGTTTTTGTAAATTAAAATTTTTTTTGTTAATTTGTTTTTTTTTTTAATCTTTTTTATTAAAATTAAAGTAACTTATACCATTGTCTTAATTAAAAATTACATTCAAAATAAATAATTTAAAAGAATCTTTCTGAATTATTTAACGATAAAACAAAAAAAACAAACTATCAAAAACTAGAATAAGGAACCTTTAATATAAACTTTAATTGAACATAAAATATTTTAAAATAATTCAATAAACCATAAATTAGCATCTCTTAAATCATTGATATAGTATTTTTCGATTAAATGAAACCATTTTCAAATTAAATGAAATCTTTTTCAAAGTAAATAAAACTATTTTCAGGGTAAATGAAATTATTTTCAGAGAAAATGAAACTTTTTTCAAAATAAATGAAACTATTTGTATTTTAAATTAAACTCTTTTCAAATAGAATTAAACCTAAAACGAAACTTACGTATTAGAAGAGAAAAGATTCTATTTATTTTTATGATATTTACTATTAAATGTTCTTAAACCTAATAAAATAAGTTGCATTTTAAACAATAACATAAAATTATGTCAATGCTGACCGTTTTATTTTGTTCTTATACGAGAGATTTTTAAAAAACTTTTAAACAACTAACTTTAGAATGCTTTTTTAGTAATGGACAATTGTAAAATCCACAAAACGCAAGAAGTTCAAGTAATATTTCGGAACAGTGGTTTTAATTTAAAATGTTTGCCACCTTATTTCCCGATCCTAATACCCATTGAAAAAGCATTTTCAAAAATTAAGGGACATACACGTTCATTAAGTGACCGATTTTAATATTTCAAATGTGATTGATCAAAGTGTACGGGATTAAACTCAAAGTAACTGTTTCAATTATGTTATGGATATGATATTTTATATTCCACAGGGCCTGAATGTCAACCCATGCATTAAGAACATTGAGAAAGAAATAATTGATATTATTTTATTATTTGTTAATTTTTGAAATTTTATTTTATTTTATTGTTAAAAAATGAAAATGTTTTATTAAAAAGAAAAAAAATAGTTTAATATAAAAAAAACAAATAATTTATTTTGAACGAAAAAAGGTTGTATTTGACTGTAAAAAAGAGGTTTCATTCTGTTTGAAAATACATAGTTTCATTTACTTTGAAAAAGATTTCATTTAATTTGAAAATGGTTTCCTTTAATCGAAAAATGCTATATCATTATTTAGGAGATGCTAATTTTTGGTTTTTTTTTTTTTTAATGCATTCCTCTGCCACATAAATGTGGACAGGAAATTACACAGCCTTTCCTGTTCAAGCGTGGCTGTAAATGTCGTAAGAGGCAATAGCTCTTACGACGTGTGTGGGATTCGAACCCTCGGTGTTTATAGCGTATTTTATACGCTCTTACCCACTAGGCCACCGAGGCCCTATGGTTTATTTACTTAAAAAAAAAAATTTCTATATTTAATATATGTAAGTTATATTTCATCCAAAATCTAATAATAGTATCTGTTTTGTATTTATTAATATTTAAGTTTATACTTATTAGTTGCCTCGAAAATTATATTTAATTATTAAGGACGTTTCCGAAGACATCGCAGTTAAAAACTTTCCGAAAATATATGAATGTAATGTAACCCGAAATAATTCTCTAAATATCATTTTATTATTTATTTAACTTAATTTTATCTATAAACTTGAACATTTATCTATACTAGTACATTTTTGTTATTAATAAAATAAAGTGATTAGTTAATTAGTAGTTAATTAAATTTTTGCAGATACATACATCTATGTATATATATATATATAGTTAAGTGTTGTGGGACGTCAACTAATTTATTATGACTTGGTACAGTGTATGCTTAATGAAATTCAAAAGAAAAAAATCAAGTGCAACTATAGTTACTTATTAAGTATTTAGTATTATTTTTACGAAGTGTGATGGATTCGAAAACGTTCTTAAATTATTTTTAGTTTTAATTTATTTGTTCATATTGATACATATATACATATATATCTTTCACCTGCTTTCACCTTTACCATTGATAAATACATATGTATGTATGTACTTTAATTTTACAATAGTTTTTTTTTATGAGTAAAATAAAATTATATACTTAAGGAAATGTAATATAAAAATATAATTTTTTTATAATGTATATATGTATAACAAAATCCATATAATGTATGTACATTATAGCCCAATTAATAAAATTTTATTTTTTTAAATTTTCTGCAAAATAAATAATTTTTAGAAACAGAAAGAAAACTAGGTATATTCATTGAAAAACATGTGTGGATTGTACCTATGTATTTATTGGTTGTATAAATTTTTTTCTCAATTTTTTTTATCCTGCTAAGGGAGGTAGGAATCTTCTAAAGACACCAAAATAATACCTCCACTTGGTAGTATCAGATTTATACCGATGAAAGCTACCTCTCTTACATTTAATACTTAATCATGACATTCAAAATAATAAGAAAATAATGATAAAAGTTAGGAAAATAATAACTATGTATTTAAATCGAAGTTAAACAATATTTACCGTATTTTTTTTAATTCACAAAAAAAAAAAATTGTTTTTTTTTTTTCATTTTAAATAATTCTGATTAATGCGTATATAACTTTATTTTAAAAACTAATACATGTAGTACGGGATATACTTCAACAGAGGGGTGATCATCGATTTAGATGACATCATCACATAACGGTACTTACTATCTTCAAGTTTCGGAATATTAGTACCGTTAGTTAAGTAAGTTAGAATATTAGTTAGTTCCGAGTATTAGTATTCCATTAGTACCGATGCCGCAATGTAGTGGCCAAAAAATGGATTACAAAATTTTATTAACATTTTGGTACTATTTTAATTAAACCGTTATATTTTTCCCGTAAGACAATAAACTGTAACAATTTTCTACGTTCGTTAATATACATCTTGTTTTATCTTAATCGGTACTACCGTTTCTGAGATATTGCAGTTAAAAGTGGGAATTTAAAAAAAAAATCCAACTTTCAAAAAAAAAATCACTAATACATGTGAAATTTTCAAAGACACCCTATATTATTAGATGTATTATTTATTATTCATATATTTGTTGACTAAGCTTCACTCTCGGGAATAATTAATTTCATTAAGCCGTTGATTACTTCGGCTGTATATTATTGGTTTATGTTATTGTACGTATTATAATACATATTAACTTTATAGAAAAAACTTTTATGATTTGTGATTAACTACTTAGTACTTATATGTACTTTTTAATAAAATTAATTTTTTACTGTAGAGTAATTATTCTTAGTTGTGTGTAGTACCTGGTAGTACCTTATGGTTTTTTTTTTGAATTATTTTTGATGTCAATTGCTGCGCCAAGTCACAAGAGTGGTTTATAAAGAACGTTTTACTCTTTGTTTCATATCCTCTTTTCTATAACATAAATTTTGTGGTTAATTAAGGATAGAGGGTATGAAATGAAGAGTAAAATGTTTCTCATAAATATTCGTGTCACTTGGTGCTTGTAAATAAATTTTTTTTTTCATGCAATTTGTTTACATTTTTTTTTTTTGCATTTCATTTAAAATAATGATAACAATTTTATTTGAGTAATGATAACAATAAATTTTGAATGCAACTGTAATTTTAAAGGTTTTTCCATTTTTTAATTTTATACCCGTACGATAAGGATCGGGTATATTAAAATTGCTCCTCCGTTTGTAACACCTCGAAATAAGCTAGCTAGATATACCTTCAAAGGTATGGATCGGATCAGAAAAAAATTCTAAGACGATTGAGCTTTGTCCGTCCGTCCGTCTGTCCGTCAGCAAGATAACTCAAAAACTAAGAAAGCTAGAGTCTTGAAATTAACATAAAATATTCTTACAACAATTTGTGGGTTCCCTATTTTTTTTGGTTGAGATCCGACCACAACTTCGGGTAGCTCTCGAACACCTAACTTTTAGATAACATAAAAATATTAATTTTATAATTTACAACTTTTTTTTGTAGCCCCATCCGTTACGGAGCTACAGCTCATCAAACTTTTAAAAAGCCCTATTTTTAAATGCATATGTCTCATGTTCTACTTAAGATTTTTTCAATCAGAAAACGTCATTCGACAGGTATTTTTTTTAAATTTATAAATTATGTAGTATCAAAATTGTACAATTTTTTTAAATTTAGTATTTAAATTTACCGTTATATGAAAACCAAATTTTGCATGATTTTTCTACCCTCATAACTCCGGAACGCTTTCAAATAGGGACTTGCAATTTTGAGAGCAGAAAGAACTCTTAGAATTAGTATAAGTTTCATCAGAAAATTTTTTGGTAGCGCCCCCTTTTTAAGAGTTATTACTCCTCAAAAATTGAAAATTTGCTATTTTCAGGCACCTGTAACTTAGGCACCTGTAAAAATTTTTCCTCGGCAAGACATGAAAATTAAAGGTTCAATAATATATTTTTACGTATGTTAACGGGTTTTTATAATTATATAGGGTTCCGGACTTACAGCCCCTCAAAATTCCAGAAAAATCAATTCTTCACATTTTTTATACCGTACGATAAATAATTTATACATATGTATAGTATAAATTATTAAACTTAGGCATTATACATTTGCCGCTTAGTATTAAATGGTACTATAGCATATTTGGAAAAGTTAGATAGATAATCGTTATTCGGAAGGTTAGAATCTGCTTTTGAAGAATGTATAAACATATAGTTTGAATATATGTACAACCCACAGTTCTAGAAATTATAAAATTTCACCCAAATTATTTTAAAATACTAAAAAATTAAAAAAATAATATTATAAGCAGAGTGATAGGCATACTAACGGGTCGTACGGGTATCTAAGAGTTGACAAAGGCAACTATATTCTTCTTCGTTTTTCTTTTATTTATTTATTCCAAAAAGATTAAATTTAATTTAAAAAACAAATGCATTTTCTTAACTAACACAAAGTAAAACTACTGCATTTTAGTATGTAAAATGTCTATTACTTAAATTTCATTGAATTAGAAAAAAAAAATGGAAATGAATTCCAGAACATGATCACATAATATTAAAATTTAAAAATACATATTTATATTATAACATGATCATTCTTTTATTTAATTTTTATTTTTAAAAGATAATCAAATTCTAAAATACCTAACTATAATAAAAATTTTAAAACTTATAAAAAATAATAAAAAAAAAACAAAATGAATTATTAAAATTACGTCTTAATATTAGGTGAAGATCAGTTAATAGTGTTGCTAAAATTAGAATTTAAAAATAAATATATAGGTAATCTATATCTATCTATGTAAATATATCTACATACACATTATGTATATTAAAAAGATTAAAAAATATCTCAAAATTCCATAGCGTCAGAAACACTTGTTTTTATTTATTTATTTTTTTTTTTTGTTAATTTTCAATTTACGTAATTAAAAAGATTGTGACAAATGACAAAATACATAATGTGTATGTAATACATATGTATATAAAGATTATTATATGTTGTTCGATGATACATTAAAGATTTTGTTGTTGTTTCTGGAAAATAAAAAAAACATCCATTTTACACCTTTCATTTTTATTATAGATTTTTTTTTTTTTTCAAACTTAACGATCGTAAATTTGTGGTTAATTTTAATTAGCTTTTTAATCATGAGCACGGTGAAACTTTAAAGCAATTTCAAAAAAGTTATTAAAAAAAAAAAAAAAAAAAAATGCTTTTTGCATTTCAAACTTTTTAAAAATCTTAAACTTTTTATTACCTATTTAAAAAAGATACAAAAAAAAAAGAAAAATGATCAAGAATAAAAATCAGATACTTTTCTCAATAACTATTTTGTTAAAAAAAAAATTTCATTTTATGTTAACCTGGTAGAAATTTTGTTATAGTTAAAAAAAAGCTTGTTATTTTTTTCTTAAAGCTTTAAATATTAAAAAAGAAAAATTAAATTAAGAACTTTTATTACTTTGATTACAGCTTAAAAATCATAATAAATTAATGAATATTAAAATGTTTAATTTGGTTTTTTTTTTTTTCTTTTTAAATACATAGACGTATTTTATTTTGCAGAACAGCTTTTGCAATTTTATGGAACTAAAAATATATACGTTTGTATGTTTTGTGAGAAACTGCTGAGCGCTGATTTTATTTTTTCTTTTTATATAAATATTTTATAACAAATATTTCAATACGTTCTAATAAGCTCAGATTTAGAAAAATGCAAGCGTGCGCAAATATTTAACTGTTTTTGGTTTTTTTTGCTATAGGTACATGTATACCTATACTTTACATATACGAGACGAGAATAAATGCAAATGCATGCGCGCGTTTGACTAAAAAAAAATTATTAGGTAGGTACTATTTATGTGCATTATGTAATAAGATATCGTATTTTATAATTTATGCGCGATTTATTATTAGCTTATTAATGAAAAATATACATATAAGAAAACTGTCACAAAAATTGAATTTATAAGTTAATTTTTGAAATTCGGATTACTTTTATGAGTTAAAAGTGGTAAGTTACCACTTACTAGCTGAATACAGTTTCTATGTATGTATGTGCAGAATTAAAAAAAAAAATTAATTTAATATGAAAAAAACTGACTATGTATGTGTGCCTATGTGTATATGCCTATTAATCAGAAAATCTTTTATTACATATATACATAATATATATTTTATTATATAATCAGAAAATTTGAAATTAAAGTAACTTGTGTGTAATTAATTTTTCCTAACTCAGTTTAATTAATATTCAGTTTTTGTTTTTTTAGATAAGGTAATGGGAGTTAAGCACTTGCATTAAAAACTACTACTAGTAACTTGCTTTAAAAAAAAAATATATATTGTGTTTTAGTAGAAGGAATTTTAAAATTTCTCATATTTTAAATTTGATATCCAGGGCATAATTATTGTTGAATTGCTTCTCTTTTAATATCGGACGATAATAAAGTCTTCCCAATAAATTCCACTCATGTTGACGCTTATTAACAAAATATTTTTTAAATAATTTTTTTTTTCGAAATATTAACGAATGTATGCTATATAATTATTGCTGTTACTACAGGAATTAAAATTTTTAGTTGACTATAGCTACTTTACATGAATCTCAACTATCTTATTCTCCAGCTTTGTTATGAGCATTGGGATTTGTATTGTTATTTACAGTAGGGGGGATTAACAGGAGTGGTTTTAGCAAATTCATCAATTAATATTATTTTATACGATACATATTATGTAGTAGCCCACTTTCATTATGTATTATCAATAGGAGCAGTATTTGCTATTATAGCTGGATTTATTCATTGATACTCTTTATTTACAGGATTAACACTTAATTCAATATGATTAAAAAGTCAATTTATTATTATATTTATTGGAGTAAATTTAACTTTTTTCCCTCAACATTTCTTAAAATTGGCCAAAATACCACGACGATATTCAGATACGACGATATTATCCTAGATGCATATACCACCTGAAATGTAATTTCAACTATTGGATCAACTATTTCACTATTAGGAATTCTATTTTTTTTATTTATTATTTGAGAAAATATAAATTATTCAAAGACAAGTAATTTATCCTATTCAATTAAATTCTTCAATTGAATGATATCAAAATATTCCTCCAGCTGAACATAGTTATTCAGATTTGCCTTTATTAACTAATTTCTAATATGGCAGATTAGTGTAATGGATTTAAGCTCCATATATAAAGTATTTAACTTTTATTAGAAACTAATGTCAACATGAGCTAACTTAGGTTTATAAAATAGAACTTCTCCCTTAATAAAACAATTAATTTTTTTTCATGATCATGCATTACTAATTCTTATTATTATAATTACTGTATTTGTTGGTTATTGAATATAGGAATATTATTTTTTAATAAATATATACATTTATCGATTTTTATTGCATGGACAAAAAATTGAAGTAATCTGAACTATTTTACCAGCAATTATATTATTATTTATTGCATTTCCATCTCTTCGATTATTGTATTTATTAGATGAAATTGATGAACCAATATTATTACCCTAAAATCTATTGATTTGATCAAAATCAAAATAAATAAAACATAATATTTTATGAAATTTTTCAATTAATTTTATCAATTTCTTGTCTTCGTTAGAAAAAATCTTGTGTGCAATACATTGGTTAAATAGGTGATTAACGCATACAATGTGTTGTCAAACACACAGTTAATGCGTTAATTGACCCCTGTTACCATTACCACTATAAAGTGAATGAAAGCAAAAATGAATGATAGAGACTTATCGGTGTTATAAATATCATTAAATGAACGAACATTCATTGTGAATGAATGAACTGTCTTTTTAGTTGTCAAGTAGATTTTATTTTATTTTCTATGTTTCTTTATACGTTGTTTTAGTCTGTTTCTGTTGTTGTTCTGTTGTTGAGGAAAATTAGCAATAAATACCAGATTAACCAGATAAAATTATTTCTTTGACGATTACCAGATAATATTATTTGTTTGACGATTTTCCTCATCACTACTGTTACTTTCAGTAAAATAAAAATCCACATTCATTTTTAATTCTTATTTAAAAGTACCCTTCTATTATAATTTTTATAAATAATTTTTATTTTAAACTTATTTTTGATCACTTTTATTTAAAACTAAACTTATTTTTTATTACTTTTATTTAAAATATTAAAAATTCTTTGATGTTTTTTGAAATCAACAGAAACAAATAGTATCTTTCACCAAATAAAAAATAAGTGAATGATAAACAGATAATACCTATATCTATATCATTCACTTTTCTCGATTCATAACACCGAAATTTTTTCCATATAAAATGCAGTATACAATGGCAATTATTTTTGACAGTTCACTTTTAAATGGTAACACTAAAAGTGAATGATACATTTATAAAAATGTCAATGATAAAAACAATGATAATAGGGACCATGTTACACAAATGCGTATGTTTTGTTTTTTTTTTTTTCAAAAAAATTACTGCTGCACTGTAAATGCAGAAAACAAAAAAACCTCCGAAAGTTAATTTAGAATAATTATCGATAAAAAAAAAAAAATTAATTAAAACCCATTTACATAGTCGACATTCATTAAAATAACTATCTACCAATTTAATAATAATTTATTCTAACTTCTTGTCTTCTATTATACTTTTTTAAATAACGGAAAAGGAAGATTATTTAAATAACGGTAAATATACAATTGTAAAATGTTGACGTTGTTTGTTATTCTTGTCTTAATTACTTAGATTAATTAATTAATTAATAAAGTTTTTTTATAACATAAATATTTTATTTGAAAATATTTATTACGTTTAGGAAAAAATTTTTTTTTTTTTTTAAATTCTTTTTAAATCGCATTAATAAGTGTTGGAATAATTTTCCGGTTAAAACTGCAGTTTTTATTTTTTGTTTGGAAATTAGAAAAATCTGAAAGCTAAACAAAAACAAAAAACCAGGTAGTTAAAAGAAAACCCCAAAAATTAAATAAAAATAAATATGTAATAATATTAAAATATTCTGAAAAATTATAAAAGTTTCCTAGAATCAAGATATTATTGTGACCGTATTCAATTTAAATATGACGTTTATTTTAGTTTTATATATGTACATTATATATATACATATATATATATACATATGTACATATATGCTTATTATAAAATTTAAATAAATATATGCACATATAAATTAATTACTTCGATATTCATTTTTTTTTTTCATTTCATTTCTATTTTTTTTTTGATTTATTAAATAAAAAAAAAACATTCATGTGTGTTTTTTTTTTTTTTTTTTTAATCAAATGTTAATTAAAAACGGAAATAAAAACAATCAACAAATGAAATATAATAGAACACAACACTTATAATTTTAATTGATTCAATTTCATCTATAGTTTAAAGATTTTTTTTTTTTTTCTTAATATTTTTTTTTTCTCACCTGAAATCTGAAATAAACAGGTGTTTATTAAGTGGATATATAGATCGGATATATTGTAAGTATATCTATAGTAGATCTAATATCTATTTTCTTTTAGTAAAGTAAAAATTAATTGTACAATTCTTTAGATTGTTTTTTTTTTTAAATCTTTTTCTAAATATGAAAAAAAAAAAAAAATGTTACATTTTAGTTCCGCTGATAATTAATCTTAGTTTTTGACGTGTATATTTTTATTAAATCTCATAGTTTACAAAAATGTCGTATAAATTGCGAAAAGAAAAAACAAAAACACTATGAAGGCTAAATTTATATGGAATAAAAAAAAAAAAATGTTTTTTAAGAATTTAATTAGTATAGTTATTTTATTTAAAAAAAAAAAACAGTCATTTAAGATAGTTAGTACATATTTTTTTTTTTTATTAAATGTTTGTAATTCTTTTAAATTGCTCAACTAATAGAAAAACCATAATTGTCTAATGGGAAATTTTTGTTTTTTTTTTTAATTATTTTTTATTAATAGCCGCAGAAAAAAAATGATTTTAAATATTATGACGTTTTAGTTTTTTCATTCCACGTTTTCAATTAACTGCTTGCCAAGATTTTGTATTTTATGAATATATACAAAAAACAAAAAACAAAATTCTGATGACTGAAGTGATATTCTTTTAAAATTTCACAAAATATCAAAGTTATTTTAATAAATTTACAATAATTCTTTAGAATATTTGAAAGTTCGATAAAAAGGTAAATGACATCTTAAGTTTAAAAATTAAATTCAAGATTTTTTTTTTTACAACTGATTTTTTTTTTTTTTGTTTGAAAAAAACAAATTTTGCCTAAAGTTATTCATGTCTCTAAATCAATCTAATCGGGTTAAAACAAAATGTTTATTAATGTGCATACATACAAATATTATGTAGTACCGTAGAACGAACTACGAGTATATAAAAACTCATGTTTAAATTTTTTAATCAATTAATTAAAATTTTTGTTCTATAAAAAATAATAAAATAAAATTAAGAAAATAAAAATGAAAATTGAATAAAATTGGAAAATTTTTGAAAAAAAAAAAATATTAAACCATTACAAATTTAAAAGTTGATCCGATTAATAGATTTGATTTCTTTTCAGTGTACCCTAGTTACGGTATAAAAATAAAAAACTTTATGACTAAATATTGCAATATATTGATTGATTTATTAGGCGGTTGAAAAGTAATCATCTACTTTGATTCAACTAAGCTGGTAAATGAAATGTAAGCTATAAGATTTTGGCCATACCATGTGATTATTAATTTAATAATAAGAAAATAAAAAAGAAGTTGCTATAGTTACTAAAGCTAAGTACACATGGGTGACGAGCAGGGCAGGCTAAAATTGGTAGAGTTCTACGGAAACAAAAGTTTTCTTTACCAAATGTGTTTGTTTACACGACAGCGTAACTCTACAGAAATAAATACCTTGTGTTATTTAATTATTAAAAAAAAATAATAAAAAATATAAAAAATGTTGGGTTGGATTCTATAAAGATTTATTAAACGAGTTAAGAGTTAAGGATCCAAATTCGAAGAAAAATCTTTTACGTATATATGTATGTCCCATTCAAATTTTAATTTTTTGCTAGGAGAATTTAAACAAAATATTCAAAAGTAAAATACAAACATGCAAGAATCAATTTCAGCTGGAGAAAAATTGGCGTTAACGTTAAGATTTTTAGCCACATAATTTGAATTTTGATTTTGTATATTATTTTCGAATAATTTTTATAAAGTAACTATTTACCATTGATTACTTATAGAAATATAGAAAATATATACATACGTATTTTAAATAGCAAAAATTTTCTACAGATCTAGACATCAAGAATTTCTCTGTCATCGTAGGCACAAAAATTTCTCTACGTGAAAAATGGTTACACGGTAGAGAAATCTCTAACAAAAAATCTCTGAAAGAGTCGATACAGATAAAAAGATATACAGAAGTTTTATATTGGTATATTTAAAAATAAACTGAAGCTAAAAATAAACTAAACTGAATTTTAAAACAGGTGAATTGTAGAATTTTTAAAATAACTAATTAAGATCTTTTTTCCACTTAATTTTTTTTTCTTTTTAAGAATGGTATAATATAATTGTTTTCTTTGGAGTCCTACGAAGAAGAGCTTAGAAAATGTCATTTTAATGTTAAGGTCAAAGAAAGGAAAATTCCAATAAACACATCTGCGTGATAGAGAACAGGTAACAGTAATAGCTGCTAACGTTTATAGAGAACAAGCGGTTTTCGAAAAAAGCAAACAAATTGGCAACACTGGAAGAGCCACTCTTTTGTAGCTGGGACCATAGAGCTCCAAGGGGATAAACTATGGGTCAACAGGATATATAGGGTTAAATCGGCAAGGGTAAACTATCTGATTAAATTTCCCGAGAGTACATTATAAAAATAATGTCGCAACGCCCTTAATAGGGTATTGGAAGGAGAAGAAGATAATAATATAATTTGTTAACATAAAAACTTGCTATTTTAATTTATTCGAATTGATTACTTTTATTTTTTAATGTTTTTTTTTTAGGTATAAACGGTATAAAACTACCCAATTTAACTTTATATTCGTGTTAAAACAAATGTAATTTCATTAAATAAAATACAAAACTTGATATACATATTATGTAAATAGAAAATAAAAAATTTTGAAAAGTATAAAGTTACTAAAAATAAAAGTTACTAAATTGTATTTAATTAGCTAGCTATAGCCAAATTATTTTTTTCATTATTGTTTTTATCTGCCTTTCTATTTATTTATCAATTATTATAATTTATTTATTTTTATTTTTTTGATACCTATAAAATAAATTTCCTCCATTTTCAATTAGTTATAAATTCGATGTAAAATAAAAATATAGCCAAAGTCAATGAAAAAAAAGTATATTAAATATTAGTACACAATTAACTTTAAAATTAATTAATCGATGTTAAATAATATTTCATTGATATTTACATATGTATATCAATAATATAAATAAATAATAAAGTAAAATAATACATACATATACACAGTGAATATACTCAATAATAATAAATAACCGCCAAAAAAAAAAAAAAACGGCGAATTCACCTAATATTTTTGATTCTTTTGCTTTTCGTTTAATTTTGGTTTTTTTTTTTTTGTTACACGCAACGCAATTATTAAATATACATATATTTGTACATATGTTTCTAATATACCTATTATAAAACTTTTATAAAAGCGTTTTTTTATTGCTGTTTCTCTTTTACTTTTGCGTTTTAGTCAATCAATATACAAATGTTATTATGTATATACCACCCTATGCAATGTAAATGTATATAGGTAGGTATTAAGTATATTAGAAACATAATAATATATTTATTAAAAGCATTCGCTAATATAATATAATATATAAGTATGTTATGTACATATTTAAATAAATATACATGTATGTACATATATAAAAGTATATTATTTTTTATTACTAATTTTTTTCTTAATTTTTTAAGATGTCATTTGAAAGTCAATATGAGAAGAAGAATTAAATAAAAAGAAACAAAAAAAAAAAGCTTTAATGTATAGAAATACTGTCAACTGTGTGCTATATGTATTATTATAACTATTAGTATGCCTTTAAATTCAAATCAATAATTGCGAAATCCTAACACATTTAAAAATAAAACAACAACCACACACAATACATAATATTAAAATTTGTACAAAGTTCAAGCATTGAACCATGAAGGAAAATTATTTTTTCATTTTTTTTTTGTTCTTTTTTTTTTTTTTTTTAATATATTTTAATAAAATTGCATTTCAATTCATAAATAATTTACTATAAAAATTATATAATATTTACGCAAATACAATAATAAATTGCATTAATTTATTTTACAATCTAATACCTACATATGTATGCATGTATGTATAATTGTACAATTTTTCTTTTTTTAAATTTATTAATGCTTTTTTTTTTAACCCTGTTGGAATTGTATAATATATAATATTATCAATAATCCATTAATTTATTATCACCTCTCAACTAATTAAATTCAATTTGAATTGAATCATAGATAAGAATGTACAGTTATTAACTTTAGAATCGCTTAAGATTCAAGTGAAAATAGTTGGGAATTTTAGAAAATTTTATAAATAGCGAACTTCACGTTCACAGGTAAAGGAAAATCGTTTACAAGAAATATATCTTAGTTATTACTTATTATATTTTAGCTCTATATGCTTATACAGTAAATGTAGTTTTTTTGAAGAGTTTAATTTAATGTTAAAAGTTTTTTTTTTTTTTTTAAATGTATAATGTATGAAGGATGGGCCAACTTGGACTGACTGATTTGAAATGCTTATAATTTTTTATTTTTTTTTTATTTTTGCAGATAATAAAGGATTTTATAAAATTTTATAACTTCATCATACTCAGTGCAAGAACGTGTAAAAATTGTTGAATTATATTATGTTTCCGGACGATAAATTTTTTGGATAATTTAATTATGAGCGATGAAGCACATTTTCATTTAAATGGATATGTCAATAAAGAGAACTGTCGGATTTGGGGATACGGAGAATACGAAAGCAGTGCATAAGCGAAAATTACACCCTCTCAGATGCACTGTTTGGTGTGGAATTATGACTGACAGATCGAATTATATTATCGATTCATATTTTTTCGAAAATGAAACTGAGTATCCAGAAACCGTTTCTGGGACGGTATACCGGACTATGTTGGAAAATGTTCACACTTAGCTTAAAAAAATTTTAATAATATGTATATAATTTCATTAAAAAAAATAAAATAAAAAACTTTAAAAATAAAAAAAACTATAAGCATTTCAAATCAGTCAGTCCAAGTTGGTCCACCCTATATTTTATAAAAAGATGAAATTAAGTTCAATTAACTATAATTGATAGAATTTATATTACTATGTTTTATGTCGATTAGAATTTTTAATTTAAATATTAAGGGGTTAAAATAATTTTCATTTGAAAGTAAATATGTATGTACGAATCTCTTATATGCGTACGTACTTTAAGTCATTTTCATATACATACATACGTTTTATTATTAATAAAATAAAATTGTTAATTATATAAATTATTATATCTGAACCTTCTTATCATTTTTTTATATTCAGTTCTATTTGTTTATATTTAGATAAGTATATTTGAATACATATCTATTTGTTTATTAACATTATGATATTTGGTTATTTGTGAGTTATAAAGCCCAAATTAAAATTTATTATACATATTTTTTTTTTTTTGTTATTTTCTTATATTTTTCTATTATTGGCAAAAAAAAAAGAACAAAAATTATTATTATGTATTTGCAAATCAATTTGAACTTAATGGTGAATGTGGTAGTTGGATCAGGTCTGCTTTCACTTTTCCTATACAATCTCCCAAATGAGAGATCTACAGCGACGATCAAATCACTGTTCTAATCAGTCACAATTTTCTACTTTGAAATAAAATTTTAATATAAAATTCTGCGAAATCTGATATTATAAAAGAAAGTTTATGTCAATTTAATTATTTCTGTATTTATTCAATGTCAAATGTTAATCCGAAGAATTATTTATATATCATGAAATTATTATAGTTATAATGCATTGTTGTAATTAGATATAGCATAATTAATTAAAATTTTAAAATAATTTAAATTTAAGTTTTAAACGTATGTTCAGTGAATGAAACTGACTTTTTTTTTTTTCTTAATTAGTATAATAATCATTTTACTTTGATTTAAAGTAATTTATTTTGAAAATTACAATTAAATATAAAAATTTCCATTCAATAGTTTTGAAATGTTTAATTGCAAACAAAAAAAAAAAATTTTTTTTCCACCATAAAAATTAAAAACAAAAAAAAAACATTACTTATTAATCATTATTAAAATCATGCTTAATTTACTTAAAAGTATAAATAATTAATATTAATGAATTTGTTAAGTTTTATATTAAAAGTGTTGAAAGAAGGTTTTCTTAATAAGAAGGCTACATTTTAATAAAAAAAGTTTTTTATGGTTAATTACAAGAAATAAAAGTTTTTATTATAGAATCGGTTAAGTTAAGAGTTCAGTTCAGTTAACTTTTAACACTTTTTCTATTAACTTCTTGAAAAACAAATATATATAGAAAATGGGCTCCTCGTTCCAATAACAATAAATTGTATTAATGTATGTATGTATGTATGTACCTATAATTAGATTTGAACAATAAACCAAACTAAAAAGAGAAATTTAGGCAGATATGTTTATATATATGGGAAACTGCAGCATGATAAATGGAACTTTAAATGGATATGAATATCTGCACACCACACCACACCACTATACTCTATTTGAGCTTTATCCTAAATTACACATGTTTGCAGAAATATATGTATGTATGTAGGTACCACAAATGTTAGTTTGATTATCAGAGAATAAAATCTAATTATATGATTATAATAATTCTTGCAATATATATGTAGGCTTATTTCTTCTAGAAAAAAGTTATTTTAAAAAAGACCAGTGGATCAGGGGCCTATTAAATATTTCGATTAATAGAAATTTTATAAATATGTACCTTTATAATAATAACAAAGTTAAAAAAATTCATTGAAGCTTTTCTTTTGATTGATGCGAACGTTCTACATACATACGTCGAAAACGAATAAGTGCATATCAACCAGGCAAATAAAACTTTTGCAGTTATGAAATATTTGCAATTATACGTAAGTGAACATATTTGCATTTATGCATCTGTAATATGTAGAAAATTTATACACACAATATGTGTATGTATCTACTGTGACTTGTCAGCTTCAAAAATAAGTAAATATCTATTTTTTTTCGTTTTCTATTTTTGGGATTAAAAATAAGTTGCACTTAGGCAATTTTTGCACTTATCCATTTTGCAGTTATCCGTTTTCGACTGATATTTTATATTCAATTTTTAAGTAAAATTTATAAAAATAAACCTTTAAAATGATTTAAAATACTAATTTAATTATTTAAAGGTCATAATATCTAATTAAATTAATTTGCACATAAGTAATACAAAAAGAAACATTTTTTCCAATTGCCAAAAAAAAAATCCAAAAAAAAAAAATGAAAAGTAAAATAAAATTTTTACCTCAATAAGCAACAAATTAATAAAAAACAAAAAAAAAATTTTTTTTTTTGAAATCATATAGGTAATAACGTGAACTATGTAAGTCACTAGTTCAAGTTCATGCAACTCTTGTATTTCTTAGTATAAAAAATTTATAATTGAAAAACAAAAAATTAATAAACTTCTTCTAGTTTGTGAATTTTCGAACAAAAAAAAAAAAAAAAAATAAGCTTATGCCTTTGCGTAATCGTATAAATTCAGAGTGTTTACAAAAATAAATACAAAAGTAAATGTGTATGTACATATGTATGTAAGTATAGTCAACATATCTCAATTTTTTTTATAATGTCTTTTAAATGATATCTAAAAAAAAAAAAAAATATATATTTACTTTATAACAAATTATGCAATACAGCAAAGAAAAAAAACAAAAATTATGCAAGAAAAGTTATTAAATTCTCTTTAAAGCATAGGTACTCAACACTTACGTTTGAAGTAATATGCTTTAATGGCCTACAATTTTATTAAGATTTATTTAAATTTAAAAATGGTGTGAATAACGGTATTATATTCATATTGAAATAACTACATAATACATATTATGTACAATATATATAATGTACTCTCAAACATTCATGCAAAACCTAGTAAGTTGCATAATATTATTATGTATAATTGAATTGTTCAAAGATTTTAAAGGATAGGTACATATGTACTTAATTTCTAAGGCACATTTAAAGTTTTAAACGCCCAGAACTTATGAAAGGTATTTTATTTACGCCTATTTCTATTGTCATATGAAATTTTTGGAATTTAATTACGTAAAAATAAAAACAAATCAGTTAAACAGGTACCTATGTGTAAAAGCGTTATAATTATTTAATTTTATTTAATCCCTTAAAATCTAAACTTTTAAGTATAGGTAACTAATTACTTGTTACCATAATGTTCTTACTTATTTTTACACTAATCTTCTTCGTTTATTCTTTTCGGTTCAGGGATGATCTTTTAAAGTATTATCGAGATTTTGATTTATTTTTGGTTCGGGGATGGTAACGGGATCCTTTAAATGATAGTGAGCTAAAATGATAAGTTACGTACAGCAAGATTAAATTATATAACTAGCAATGAAAATAATCAGTTAAACTGCAGTTATTGCTCATGCTATTCATGCTTAGACATCCTTTAATATTATACTTATTACTATTAGTATTAAAAAGGTTTAGCAGTTAATTGGTCTTTTACATAGCTTTCCCCGACATTTTCATTTATACTTTTCGATTCGGAGATGGATACGGGACCTCTTAAATGTTAGCTAGCTAAAATTATAGTTAAGTAACGCAAGATCCAAGCATAAGTTAAGCAATGTAAAATCCAGCATTGCCGTGATTGATTCAAATTATTCGGTAATCTGTACTGTTATGTGAATATTAAAAAGTTTAAGGGGTAAATTTCATCTATTTTGGAATGAACATGATGAATATGAATGATGCAATAATGTCACACAAACTATGTATACCTATTAAAAAAAATAAAATATACAAACACTAATCGATCTGATTGATTGGAATTGAATGGAGAATAATGGAACTAATTTCAAATAGTCTGGTTACTAAAAAAAAAAAAAAAAAAAATAACATGGCTTATAAACGATTCATTGTTTCTTGTTTTATTGTTTCTCCTTTTATTTAATTGAACCGATTATTAATAAAATCAAAATATACATAATAAGTAATTGCTATAATTTTGTTTAGTTTTGTAATAATATTGTTTATTGATTTTTGAGATGTTTGTTTTATTTAATCAAAAATATCTGAAATTGAATAATAAATATTCATATAATATGTATTCTGTATATGTACATATATGCAAACTGAGATTTTATAAAATGGTATAAGTTCAATGAAACAAGATTACTAATATAATAGAATTAAACGATAGAATGGTAGTGTATATTTTTAAAGTATTTTTTTTTTTCTACTCAATTTAAATTTTAAAACAATAAAAGTTTTTAATTAAAGAAAAGAAACAAAAAATTCATTTTTAATTGACACAAATTAAAAATTTAAAAATCTGCAAATAAAAATCATAAATAAGAAAAGTGAAGTTCTTTAGAATAAGAGAAAAAAATATTAATATTTTTATGTAGTGATTTCTTTTTTAAAGTTTTTTTTTTTTTATTACAAGTAACGTTTTAATTGATTTAAATAAATTTCAAGTAAATTAAAAAAAAAATTTTTTTACTAATACATAGTTTAAATTTATGGAAAAAAAAAATTCTATATTTAGTTGCTTATAAAAAAAAAGCGTATATATATTATACATATCTACATATATATTCGTTGTGTGTTTAATTATGTAAGGGTTATTGTGACTTCATGATAAAATAATTATGATTATGTTAAAGTTTGATAACAATTTTTGATTAAATTATGAATTTATTTAAAATTATCAAAATGAACTTAAAATCATATACTAATATTTGAAATATATAAACAATTTTTTGAAAGCGTAAATAAGTATCTGATTCATTAAGACCTTTAAACTTTAGTCGATTTTTATCGTTTATTTCCACCCTTATTCTAAATTCCATGGAAATTGTTTTTTTTTTTTGTTTTCAAAGTTTCAAAATCAAAATGATTCCGTTTAATTTTAATAGTGATTATTCTTGGTAACAAAATTTGAATAAATAATAAATAAATAATTTTTTTCAACTTAATAACAATTTTAAAATGATTGATTAAAATGAATGTATGATTGTATGTTTGTACGTTTAAGTATGTTCTTTCGGTATAGTTGTTATAAAAGAATTAAGAAAATGATTATTTTGAATCAAAGAAACTTGTAGATTAGAAAGAAGGATTCCTCGAGATTCCTATGTCTGTGTATAATAGCTAATAATTTTAAACTCTTTATATTTAAAACAAATCAGTCTCTCAAATGGAGAAGATATGATTTAACGCACTGAAAATGCTGTTTCAATTGTATAATGAACTTTTTCAAAATTGTTTAATAGTTGAATAGAAATGTTTAAAAAAAGATAAAAATTATGAACATTATTGAATCAAGTTCAAGAAATGTCAGAGGAAAAAACAAAAGAAAAGAAAAATAAATTTTCATTCAAAACATATAAAAACAAATTTCCTGTAAAATTTCTAAATGTTTATTTAAAAGCTATAACATAATTATAATTTAAAACTAAAATTTGCCAAACAATTTTGTTGTGTTCAGTATTGTTTGGCAAATCATCATGAAAAGATATACAGTTGCATAACGTGAAATTTATAGTCAACATAATCTACAGAGTTTACTATTCGAAATGTTATTATATAGATATTAATTGAATAAATTCGGGAGAAACGGTTAGTGTTTTGTGATGTTAAAAATCCGCTACACATAGACATGATTACTGATTTTTTGTAACATGAATTAGATGATTTCGATTTATACGATATGTGAATTTTTTTTTTCTTTGCGGTTATATTAAATCATTGCTTTACTCAAATAAACCATAAACAATAAAATGAAGATTATTCGTGTTATTGGTAAATAAGTGCAGATTTATGTGAAAATGTAATCAAAAATTATCTGGTATTAATAATCGAATATTTAAAAAACTTCAAAGGCGGTAAATTACATGGAATCATTTTTTAATAACAAATGTTTAAAATAAATAAAAAAATTTATTAATATCTGATATCGTTTCGGTTTCATTTCAAATTAAAAATATATAGCTTTCCTTTGATCACCCCTTAGAAAGTAAAAATGAAAAAGCTAGCCACTAGCTACTACGAATTAATATATCTGTCGTCGATATTTAGACGCTTGTTTTACATTACACGCAAATAATTGAGAATTGGCATATTACGAAACTTCGAAAATTAAAATTTTATTCGTTAAAAATGGAAATGATATTTTTATCGTTTCTACAGAACTTTAAGCTTCAAGTAAGATTTTTCGTAAAAGTTTTACCAAGTTATACTTAATTTTTTAGGCAAAAATTTTCTTGATAGTAGATTAAGTAGATATTTTTACCCAAACTTTAAAGATCTAAAATTTGCAAAGAAATTTTCATGTACGAATCTAAAAAACATTTTTTGAAAAAAAAAATATATATATATATATATATGTACACATATATATATTTATTTTAATTTTTAAGAAATTAATTTAATTGTAGAAAAAAAAAATAAAACATTTAAAATTAAAAATTATAAAATTCTATATTTACTAAAAAATAAAAATAAATTTTTTGTTTTCTTTTAAATTAAAAAAAGAATGAAGTAATTTAATTTTTAAGTACATTATTAATTAATTTAAGTTTTTTCTTTTCATTAAATAAACATTAATTATAAATTATGTTTTGTTTTTGTGTTTTTTGCTAAATTTTCATAATCACAATATAATTTAATATAAAAATTACATATATATTATTATATATTTTTGGTTTAAATCATATTTTTTTTTTTAAATAAAATTTAGATATTATTTTTTTTAAATAAATTTTAGAAAAAAATCATTCAAAATTAAAATTAAAACTGAAAATATTATATTATAAAATCGGAGCGCACAATGTAAAATCAAAATGTAAGTATAGGAATTTGTTTTTAAAAAATAAAAAATTTTAACTCTAATTTGAAAAATTATACTAAATAATTGGCTATAAAAGATAGTAAATTATCTACTTTTAATTATTGTTTATTAATAAATTATTTTAAAATTTTATTTTATAAAATTATCAATTTCAAAGTAAAATTTTAAATAAAAGAAAAAAAAAAAATTATTTTTAAAATAAAGAAATTTGGAAAAAAAAAAAAAATTTTTTTAAAATAAAGAAATTTGGAAAAAAAAAAAAATTGTCGTTGATTATTTCATTTTACTTTCAGCTCAATTAAAATTTCGAAAAAAAAAAATATTTAAGAATAAAAATACAATACAAATAAAAATATTTAAAATTAAAAAAATAAAAATTAATAATTATATGTAGCAGAACGCAAAAATTTATCATTGGATGCTGTTTAAAAATTATTAATTTTTTTTTAATCAAGAACCAAAAATAAATTTGACAAAAATACAATTTAAAAAATATTTAATTAAATACATAACCTAAAACCTTTTTTTGTTTTTTTTTGTTTCGTTTTCCGTAGACCATTTATATTAAAACATTGCCTGACCATTGAACTGTAATATCCTATAATTTATATACGTATATAATATATATAGGATGATATTGAATCATCTTCATAGTTTTTCTTCTCAACACCATTTAGTATGAATGTTCCGACGATTTTATATTTCATTATTTTAATTAAGTATTTTTTAATTTTATTTTATTTTAAATTAAAATCGAAATTATTGTTATTATTTTTTATTTTCAATTACATTTAATTTAATTTAATTTAAAAAAAAAAAAAAAAAAAAAAAAGGAAAAATCAAAAATTTTAATATTTTATAAATTATTACATAATATATAATTATTATAAAATTTATACAATTTATTATAATATTGTGATATTATAAAAGAAAAAGTTAAAACAAAAATTTTTTTTTTTTTAAAATGCGATGTACCTATTTAATAACACCATAATATAATTTAATGATTTAAAGGTAAAAACATAATGTACGCTTTTTACGCTTTGACAAGTTATACACTTTTGACATTAAAGTTGAATATTATGAAATATATATATATATTTCATATATTTATATGAAAGCTGACTAAATGGAAAAAGTGTAAAACGAATGAAATGCACAAAGTTGTCAACTTTCAACTTTTTTGTCATTTTAACACTTTTGACATTTGAAAAAAAAACCAAAATTGAGCAAAAAAAAATTGTTTCGACGTTTCCATTTAATGTTTTTGCTATAAGATTATTAGTTTTTTTTTTTTTTTAAATAAAAATTATTAAAAAAGTTAAAAGTTTAAACAAATTAAAGTTTAAATTAAAAGCGTACATTACGTTTTAAAGGTATCAAAAGTGTAAAATGTGCAGAAAGCATACAAAAAAAAAAAAAAAATAAAACTGTCAAAGCGAAGCATGCATATTGCCATACATACATTTTTCACCTTAAATTTATTATTTATAGTACTTCATTTATTCCAATATTAAATGTAATATTCCTTTTTTTTTTCTTTTTCTTATTATTTTTGTTTTATAAAAACAGATATTTTGGATGTATTTTTTTTTTTGTTTTTTTTTATTTTCTTTTTTGTTTTTTTTTTTTTTTCATACATCAAAACCAACTTAAAAAATATAAATTTTAAAATTTAAATAATTAATTAAGTACAAAGTAAAAATAAAAATAAAACAAAAAAAAAAAAAATAAAAATAAAATAAAAAATAATAATTTTTTGTGACACGCCGGCATGTCACATGGCAGCCATATAATCTAATATTTTAATATAAATTATCTTCCATATTATCAACTAAAGTTTTTTTATCATCATTTTTTGAACATGATGAATAATTTTCAACAAATTGTTGTTGTAATACTTTTGGATCAAAACATGGTGTTTCACATATATTCATATTACAACAATTTTCAATTGTTATTTCACATCTTTCAACAGCTGATAATGGTGTATTTCTTGTTAATGGTGTACTACCATCATTTAATTGTGAATTTCTATAATTATTACCATTTAATTGTTTAACAACAAATGTTTTACGTATTCTTGGTCTTGGAGGTTTAAATTTTTTACATACTTTAAATGAAAATAATAAACCAGATGTTATAAATAATAAAATTGATAAACATATTATAATTATAATATATGTTAAATAATTATTATTATTACATGAATATAATAAATTATTATCATATTTTTTTTGTTGTTCTAATTGTAAATTATTTTTTTCATTATTATTATTATTATTATTATTATGTTTTAAATTATTATAAAAATTATTTAAATTTATTTCAGTATTATTTGATTCATTCATTGTATTACATATATCATGACAATATAATGGTATATCTTGATTTGAATTATATTTTATTATTGAACAAAATAATGTACATATTTCAGTTAAATTTTGTTCACATCTATCACCATTATATAATTCATTACATTCACATTTTGGTTTATCATTTTTTATTTTACAAAAACCATCATTTAAACAATAACCTAAACATTTAAATGCTTCACAACGTATACCATAAAATCCATCATTGCATATACATTCTGGAAAACCCATTGTTGATATTTCACATGTACCATGTACACAATAATTTGTACAATCATTTAATTCACAATTTAATCCAGAATATCCTACTTTACAAATGCATGCATCACTTAAAGGATTATATTCACCATTATTTAAACAAAATTGATTTGTTTTCATTATTTCTGTTGTTGTATGATGCATTGAATTTAAAAGAATTGATGATGTATTTGTTATTGTTGTTATTTTTGTATGATTATTAATATGTTCTTTATATTTAATTATTGAATCTTTTATTGTTGAAATAATTTTTTTACATTCTGGTATATTTGTATATTTTGTTAATAAACCAATTCTTGATATTATTCCTCGCGGTCTGTCTTTAAAGGTATAAACCTGTGAAATAAAAAAAAAAAAAAACAAAAATTAATTTTAAATGTTTTATATGTATATGATAATATGTAGATAGTTATAAAATTTATATTAAAATTAAAAAAAAAAAAAAAAAGTAAACAAACATAAGGTTTTTTGTCGTCATTCAAAAAAAAATTAATTATAATATTATGTATCAGTCTCAGTAAATGATAACGGATATCTAGTAAAAAAAAATAAGTAGTTTGTTAGCATTCTCTAAACATTAAATAACTAGATGATAAGATTATATACATAAGTATTTACTAAAAATGAGATTTGTATATTTTTTTGGTTTATGAAAAAAAACTCCGAAAGAAAAAATTTCGAAAAAACTAATAACGAATGATTTTTTTTTTTTTTTAAGTATATTATATGTATATATCGTCCAAATATAAATATCTGTCGATATTTTTAGAACCATTTCGCCTTTAGCATGTAGGCCATCTCGGTACAAGTATTCAATTATACTTAATTATATTTAATTATTTTGTTTACATTATTTATATATTATTTTAGACCTGACCTGGGTTTGAACCCAAGACCTTTCGCCTGAAAAACCGGTGACTTACGCATTGCATCATTGGTCAGATGACGAATGATTTAAAATCCGAAAATTCAAAAATCCAATATATGTTCAAAATAAATCTCCAAAAAAATCATCGATTAAGTTCACATTGGATGCATGCATCCGGATGCAAATATTTTATTGATTGAAAATATACGTAGGTACATATATCGTATTTATGACGTACTTTTCCTTTCGCTCATTTTAGATTCAAAATTTTTTGCACCTTCTATAATAAGCATACTGCATACAAGATGCAAATTTGTTTTAACGCCAAATACAGACGTAAAATCAAACGTCAATAATTTTAAACGGTAAATATTTTGAAATATTTTGAAGATGGATACAATAAAAAGAAAAAAAACTTGCAATGATTGCTATTGGTTTGCAGTTAATATTAAACTTAAATTAATATAAGTTAATAAATTATATTTACTTTATAAGTATTAAGTAATTAAATTTATTTCTTACATACATAACATACATAATAATTTTCTCTGGTTTAACCATTTTGTATTTTATAAATAAAAAATTTTTTCATCAAATGTCAAAACAATATATATGTACCCATACTAGCCTACTAACTAGGTACTTTCAAATAAAGCTTTCAAAATAAAAATCTTGAGAACGTGAATTTTGCAATCTCGTTTTTCAAAATTTCATTTTCAAAATTTTGCATCTCGTGAACGAATGGATGCATTGCATACTTAATGGATGACTCAGAGTCTAATTTTATAATTTCAAAAATTAATACAATAATTTAAATCTAAGATAACAGCAAATGTACATAACTATGTAAGTTTGGTACGACAACCTTTTTCTTAAAATTTCTGTCACAAAATCTCAAATACGAAATCTCAAATTACAAAATCCCAAATTAGTTGTCGTAAATTACAAAATCTTATTCTCGTGCATTGAATTCTATTTGGTTAGAACCTCCAAAAAAAAATCTTGAATAAACATATGATATTTATTCGAAATACTTATATAGTTATAATATAATATACATATAATAAATATCTATATAAGTACTCTAAAATTCTTCCCAATATTTTTTGTACGTATACATATTTCAAAACCAAAAAATTTAAAATAGGAATTGCTCTCCAAACCTCCAAATTATAGAAACTCTGATTGTGTAACCAGCTCTAAAGCCTTTCCGAATAATTTTTCCCACATACATATTTTAACATAAAAAAATTCGGGATTTTTGTATTAAATTTAAATTAGGTATTTTTGGTTTTCAAGATTTTTTTTCAGGATTTTGTAACATTCGGTAATTTTTCCTCATTTTCATAAAGGTAAGTATTTTCTAAGAACGTGATCTTATTCATGTTCTAACTCTAATAATTTTGTTTTTGTAAAAAAAAGCAAGGTAGAATCTAAACCAATGGTTTTTAAAAGCGCACATTTCCAAAAGACAATACAAACTGTTTAGAATTGTGACTTGCACAAAAATTTGAAAATTTTATGTAATAGGAAAAAACGTGAAAATACTTAGACTTTTTTGGAATTTTGAGGGAAGATAAGCCCGGAACCCTACTTATATAACTAAGAAAAACATTTACACACGTAAAAATATATTACTGGAGCTTTAATTTTTATGTATTGCCGAAGCAAAATTTGTACAGGTGCCTAAAAATAGCAAATTTTAAATTTTTGACCCCTAATAGCTCTTAAATAAGGGCTGCTACAAAAAAATTTTCTGAGGAAACTGATACTAATTCTAAAAGTTCTTTCTTGTCTCAAAATTTCAATCTATCTAAAAGAGTGCCGGAGTTATGAAGGTAGAAAAATCATGCAAAATTTGGTTTCCACATAACGGTAAATTTAAATACTAAATTTTAAAAAATTGTATAATTTTGATATTGATTTACAAAGATAAAAAAAAATCCTGTCGAATGGTGTTTTCAGATTGAAAAATTGTTAAGTAGATTATGAGATATACGTATTTAAAAATAGAGCTTTTTCAAAGTTTGGGGGGACTGCAGCTCCATAATGGATGGGGCTATATGAAAAAGTTGTTCTACAACATTAATTTTTTTACCCTTGGTTAAAATTGTTTTTCTCCATTTTTAACGGTGTTGAAATTTTGTAAACAGACGGAAGGATGACAGAGTGACACTAATAGGCCCATTTTTTCAAAATTATTTGGAAATGTGCTAAAAATATGTACTCATTGCTATAAGGAATTAATGGAAAAAGGTCGTAGCTTACTAGCTTCCAAATTATTACGTAAGAAGAACCATACAAATAAACTAACTAATACAGAAACTAATAAATTAAATAAAATCCTTTTAAAAGAAAATAAACTGATTTTCATAGTATAGATACGCAAGTACAATATAATGACTAAAAGAGCGCGTTCAAACTTATAAAAAACTTACGACAAACTTAAAATATTAATTAAGTATATAAAATTACGTTTATGTTACTTTTCAAAAATTAACTGAAAGAAATAAAATTTTATAAAAAGTATAAATTTAAAAAAAATCAAAATGATTAAAAATAAAAAAGGTTTAAAAAAAGTTAACCTCATCATACAATCATTTACACTTCATTAATAACCACAGTCCACAATCATTATTCACATCCCAAAAATTTCAAAAAAAAAAATATTTCAAATTTTTATTTTTCTTAGAAATTTTAAAAATTTTCTTTTTGTGTAATAAACTAACTAAGTAATTAATATGTAATAAAATAACCATTAATTTCGTTTATTGTATTTCTGAAGTTTGACAAACATGGATTTAACACGTGCACGTATACCTGTTCAGATATACAAAATGCAAGACATTTTCTTTTCTTTATTTTAGTATTTAAGATTGATTTATTATTTTGTAAATTGTTTTTTAATTGTATATTTATTAATTATTATATTTATTATAAATTATTAATTATTAATAAAAATAAGAAAAAAAAAATGGAGAAAATAAGAGAAAAAACAAATCCTCATATCTCAACAAAATCTCATTTGTTAAAATCTTGTTTTTTTTTTTTTTAAATATGGTTAAATCTTTTTTTTTTTGTCAGATAATACAGAATAATACTTTTGCGGCAGCCCGTACACTATTTTTAATTAGTGGGGGGGCTATATTTTTAATTTAATCTAAATACATATTTTTTTAAAATTATTTTATGGTGAAATACTTATTTATCGAAAAAATATTAGGAAGGGATTTTATACTTAGTTAAATAGTTGGTTACGAAATCAGGGTTTCAATAATTTGTTTAGAAGAGTGAGTTTGAGCGACAGCAGTCTCGTCTGTTTTATGTACATACTTAAATGTTTGTTTTTATAAATTATTTTAAAAATGTATTATC
Organism: Poecilobothrus nobilitatus; assembly: GCA_947095535.1. Taxonomy (NCBI): domain Eukaryota; kingdom Metazoa; phylum Arthropoda; class Insecta; order Diptera; family Dolichopodidae; genus Poecilobothrus; species Poecilobothrus nobilitatus. The sequence continues at coordinate 164,394,178 of OX352773.1, forward strand.
GATGAAATATATATGTACTTACTATTTACATGTAAAAAAAATAATTAAAAAAGAAATTTTACATTTTGTTATAAAATCAGGGTTATACGTTTTTTTTTTTTTAAATACATAAGTATGCATATGCGAAATAATCCCAAACAATCCGAAAATAATCTAAATTTAAATTGAATTTTTTAAAATTTCGATTACAAAAAAAAAATAACAAAAAAAAGAGATTTTCAAAAAAAAACGAAATTTTGACATACGAGCATTTGTATTAAATCGAAAAAAAAACAATCAATTAGAATAAAATACGCACATATCCACATACATAATACGTATTATATAATTAACATGTGTTCAAGGAACTATAGGATATTAATTACAGAAAATACTAATTAATTATATATATATATATATATATATATATATATATATATATATATATGTATGTATTTAAAAAGACGCGACCATTTAAAATTAATTTTAATAAAAAATTTTTATTCTTTAAAGTTTGTATTCCTATTCGAAAGAAAGTATGTACGTATAAAAAAAAAACTTCTTATTTTTATAAGAAAGAAGAATTAATTATCCAAATATGAAAATAATTTTTTTTATAATTATTTTAATATATTTTTATTTAAATATTACTTTAAAAGAAACATTATCGTCATCAACATCATCAACTAATTTTAAATCAAAAAATATTAATGAAAATTGTAAAGAATTAATTAAAATATGTAAATCATTTTGGGATATAATACCATTTCGTACATTTTTAATATATTCATCAACAAATAATCGAATACCATGTTCAATACCAATAATAAAAAAATTTGCAAAAATTATTATAACAAAATCAATTATTAAATATAATATACGTTTATATTTTAATAAATCACATATTGGTTTAATATTTTTAAATTATAAATATGATAATATATTAATAACAGTTAATGAAACATTAGAAATGATACATGAAACAAAATTATTAATAATATTTAATTATAAAATTAAATCATATGAAAATGATATTAAATGGATATTTAAATGGGCATGGAATTATTATTTTTTAAATATTATTATTATATATTGGTATGAAAATTCATTTATAATGAATACATTAAGTTATAATCCATTTTTAAAAAATGATAAATATATAATGGAAAATTTAACAAATATAAAATATAATATTAATTGGTATAAATATTTTCAAAATAAATGGAATAATTTAAATGGTTATCAATTAAAAACAATTTATCGTATGGAACCACCATATATTATGTATAAAAATAATATAAATACAAAAATTAAAAATGTTGGTGGATTATGTTATAAAATATTTTTGGGTAAGTATATGTAAGTATAAATAAGTGTATTTTATACTTAAGTATAATAAAAATTCTTAAATTAAAAATAAGTTTTTTTTTTATTGTAACACTATGAATTTCTTTTAAAATTCTTATCAATTAAAAATTTTTCTTATAAATTTAAGTTCAATCAGATTGAACTTAAAAAAGAATATTATGAAAATATCATTATTTATATATATAAGTAGTATAAAGTATGTATTACTTATTTGTACTTAAGTGTAACAATATTTAATAAATATATATACTTAGCTTCTTATAAATTATTGTCCGTTCTGGTCAAGGTCATAAAAAAAAATTATTTTTTCTATAGTGAAAAAACAATTTTTGAAATATTTAACTAAAAGTAAAACACTTACAAATTTTCTGTATAAAATTATTTTATTAGGTTTAAAACTAAGCTTGAACTGCTTTTCATATTTATAGTTATTCAAATAAGTATATATGTAAGGTAAAAGTGGGTATAGTGAGAATTTTTTAATAAAATAAGATAAGTACTTCTAAATATTAAATACTTATTTTAATTTAACTTTTTAATTAAACTTTTAATTTTTTTTCTTAAATGAAAGGTTGAATATTAAAGGAAATAGGTGTTTACCTATTATTAAAAAATATCTAAAGTTTTATCATAATTTTATTAATATAAAAATAGATTTTATTTGTTGGCTGTTTCAAATTTTGACATTTTTGGCAATTGTTTTTTTTTTTTTTTTTTACATTTGAAATTAAATTATTTTATAATAAATGAATCATTTTGTTATTAAAAATGTGTATTTTAATTAATTTAATTAAAAAAAAAATCTCATTTTTGTTATTTTAAATAAGTATATTTAATTTATATCTCCACTATATAAACAGATAAATTACTTAAAGTGGATACAATCGTTGTACTATAAACATGAAATTTGGAGTTTTAGTTTTTTTAAATAATTAAATAAATAATTTAACAATTTGAATCAAAATGAAAAAAAAAAATTGTATAGAAATGGGAATACAATATTTGTTAGAAGAACGCTCCTAATAAACAATAAAGCAATCATATTATCTCCACAATTCATACATATATATTATCTTCATAATCCATACTTATGTTATCTCCACAATGTATGCATATAGAATTAAAGAAGAATACCGTAGTATTTAGGTTCTAATTTTTTTCAATAATATTTTAAATTTAATTTTTTATAAATGTAAATGTTTTGTTAACTATTTTTCTTTTTTCTTTTCTTATAAGTAAGTAATTGTTTTTTTTATTAAACCGAAATATAATATTAATATTTTTTATTATAAAAGAAATTATAAAAATAATTATTGAAAATATTATTTTTCAATCTTTTAATAAATATTATTCAAGGAAAATTTTTATTTTTTTTTTGCTGCCACATAAATACTTTTTTAGGGGTGGCTGTAAATGTCGTAAGAGAAATTGTTCTTACGATGTGTGTGGGATTCGAACCTACATTCCGTCGGTGTTTTATCAAGGAAAAGTATTATATCTGCCCAAAATGCTACTTAATGAATATTAATAATGTGTCCACAAAACTCTCGTTTTGTGTAAACACTAACTAAACAAAATCTTTTTTCCTATATCCACTAAACGAGCATCTGTCAATAATGTTTAATTAAAAACTAATATACTTAAATAAAAAAAATAAAAACTTATAAATAGTTACTTTAAATTTTATGCAAAATAAATGGTGTATGAATAAAATTTTGTGTTTTTTATAAAACATTTATAAAAATTTTTTGAATAGTTAGTGTTCAAAAAAACAAAAGAATATTTTTTAAATTATTTATGTTTGAGAAGCTATCAAATGCTTGTTAACAAATTATATCGCCACTATACCCACTTTGACCTTACTTAAAGGTAATTAATTATAGAATTTTTTTTATTAATAAGTAAATAAGATGTTTTTATTGTATAAATTATGTAACAAATAGAACGTATAACAAATTTTAAATACTAAGTAATTTCATAATTATATGAAACAATCAAAGGAAAAGCAAGCAGATAAATCAATTTTACATCAATGATGTAACATTTTTTTATTTAATTTTTTTTTTTTAATTTCGATTAATTTTTATCATTAATTAATTAAGTAAAAAAAGAAAAACTAATATACTAAATAATTTTTTAATTTAAATTTACTTAAAAAGGAGGTCATTAACACACAATATAATCTTATAATCCATATTTTATCAGCTGAATTTTTTTTTTAAGTACATAGTTACTTACTTAAATAAATCATTCAATATTAATTATTTACTTACTTGCAATTTAACTATACTTGTATAACAATTAGTAAAATTTTAGTAAAATTTTTAATATTTGAATATGTAGTTAAGAAAAGAAATACATTCTATAAATATACCGCCGATAGTTAAGCGGTTATCAAATCCTCAGCAGTAAGAGATGCGAAAACTAATAGAGCTGTCGAAAAGTATTGAAAATATTCTCCGCATAGAACACTATTAACTTTTGTTGGGTCCCAGGATGTTTTACTTTTGTTATCGGTATTACATTGTGTTATCGGTAGATATACTAGAAAAATAAGTATGCATGCCAATCTTAACTGTAGATTTTGCAGAGGAATTGATGCGATAGAAATTGTTGAGCACTTTCTCTGCACCTGTCTAAGTCTATCAGGGAAAATACAAAAATAACTCGGTAGTTAGTTTCTTTTCCTAGATTTAGGTTATCTCTCTGTCGTGGAAAAGCTTTTAAATCTTCTTCCGTCAGAGTGATGTATCCGTTGAATGCGAAATAAATCGGAAACTGTTAAAAAAAAAACTAACAGATGATCCTTCTTTATACTTCTTTAAAAAAAACCCCACCAATTCCAAACATTGCTCAACTTTATTTTCAGTTTAATATACTTAATTGAACCAAATATTATCACTACTGTTGTACTTACACAGATTTTTTCACCTAGTACTTATTTACATAATATATAACTAACTCAACTATTTTAAATAAATATTAAAAAAAATTGTTTGATTTACTTATGAATCGTTAAATAAAAGTTACAATTAAAAAAAGAAAAGGCATTAGAAAATGAAATTTACCATTTACCACAACAGTTAATACTTAAGTATAAATAATTTTATACTTATAATTACTTAACAATTCTAACCAATTATTTTTCGAAATTTTATTAATTTTTTGAATAATTTACAAATTGTTTGCATGCTAAATACTTAACTACTCATATTTTTTAATATTTATTAGTTTAAAAATGAAAAGGGAAGTAAACTGTTTAAATAAAATAGTTATCCAGTTTTTTTTATCTAATATCTGTATAAAAAAAAACACGAATAAAAATTGAATAATTTATTTACGAGACTACGAGTATCAAGTATCAACTATCAATGCTTAAAATGTCAGCAAAAAAAAAAAAACAAAGTAAGTAAATGAAATTAATTGCCTATAATAGTGAATTGTCTTTCAATAAAGGAAATCAGAAATAATATTCAAACATTTAAAGAAAGTAGTTCAATATTATTAGTTTTTAAATACATATATACTTATTCATTTACTTTTTTTAAAATTTTAAATAAAAATTGGCTCATGTTTTTATGAAAAAATCTATTTAGTAAAATATTAAACTTATTATTTCCCTTTGTTATTTTGCTTTGTACGTTCTGTAACTGAATATATAAAGTACATAATTAGACACAAATATGTTAAATTATTTAAAAAACGCGGAAGAGTAGACTGTGTCAACTTTGGGATACCCCTATGACAGTAATATATGCCGTTGCAAATTCTATAAAATTTCAAATGTCTAGCTTTATTAAGTATGAAGTTATGGTGATAACTATACTTAAATTATGCTTATATGAAAAAAGGATTTAGACTAACCAAATTTTACAAAAGTTGTATGTAACTCGACAACTTTTCACAAAATTTCAGATATACCTAGATACTTCAATAGACACTGAGTTATTTTTATTTAAAAAAAGAAGTTGTATGGCAACTACTCGAACCTTTTGCATCAGCACAACAGATATTGTTAGCATGCAACTAGACACATTTTTGAAAAATTTCAGATAAGTACTTAGCTTTAATAGACACTGAATTGTTTCCATATAAAGAAAAGTTGTATGGCAGCTACTCGAACCCACTGACCAAAAATGCTGGATTTAAATAGCGAAACTAAGAATTTTTTAAAAATGACATATAAAATTTCAGCCACCTAGTTTCTTTATTTTTTGAGTTATCATGCGGACGGACATGTAAATAGATTACTTAATCGTTATCATGTAAATAGATTAAGTTATCATGTAAATAGATTAATCGACTCAGAATCCGATTCTGAGCCGATCCATACACTTGAGGGTACATATATCTAGCTCGGCTTCTTTAAGATGTAAAAAACGTAATGGCAAATTTAGTATACTTTTGAATATATGTTCATGCGGGTATAAAAAGTTTTAAAGTACCTAATTGAAAAATTAAAAATAGATAATTTTTATTATTTTTACAATTTTGTTTTATTCTTGGCAGCAGTTTTTATCACATATACTTTTTTGTATGTATTTTATTTTTTTTTATTTTTTAAGAAATAAAGAAAGATCCAAAAATTTCATAAGATTTTCACATCTAATTTAAAACTAAGTAATTAATTATTATAGATATCTTGTTTATTATTTTTTGTTCTTTTGAAAATGAATGTAACAAAGTACTTAATCAGAACAAGCAGGGAGAAATCTTACGTTTCATGAAGAGTGGCTCGATGAGACATTGTAAATGACCAGCAAATAGTCAAGTAGGAGAGTACAACGGGTTGGAAAAAGTGCATGGACCGTTAAAAGTTCCATTTTTGAAACAAGAACAACATTCACAAAATAAGTTTAAATAAAATTATCGTAACATTACATACAGATCAACAATAGCTAATTAACTAATAAAGTAATTATCACATTTTAAAAAGTTTTTTTTTTTTCAAAATAAACATAACCAAGTAAGGATGTATGGATAAATTGCTTATGTTATGTCATATCTAACAATAATTAAAATTAACAATAATCTAAATTATTGTTAGCTATGGTTATGTCCATTGCAGAGTAAAAACTACCTTCAAATATTTAAAAAAACAACCAAAACAAATTTATTGATAAAAATAAACTTTCTTTATGCAATAATTACGAAATCACAAATCTCTGACATAATAGTTTTAGTTTTATAAGAATTTAAAAATACATATAAGTGTAACTATGTAATATGTCTTATAATGTATATATATATCTAGGTATCTAAGTATACAAATTTTCTGTTTTTTAAATAGAATAAAAAGTTTTTTTTTTAAATAATTAGCATCAAATTTATATTTTAAACACTATACTTATGTACTTTTCTATTTTCTTATTTTTTTTTTTGTAGAATATTGTAAACGTCATAATGCAACTTTAGTTGAAGTGTTAAATTTACCATATATATATGATAAACAATCAGTTTATATAGAAGAACGTAAAATTGATTTTTATTTACAATTTGTATCAAAAACATTTCCAGAAATTTCATATACAAAATCTAGTGCTGTACAACATATTGATGTTTTAGTACCATTTGCAAAAGAATATGGAAAATATTATTATTTTATATGGCCATTAAAAACAATTAAAATAAAATATTTATTACCTGGTTTATTTTATGCAACTATTATTGATTTAATAATTACATATTATCAATATAAAAAATTTGATTTTAGTAAATCATTTATAAAAACTATAAGTGATTTAATTTTAATATCATTTTGGAATCGTACAAAAAATTTAACATTTTCTGGTTCATTAATTTTTATACAATTATATATACTTGCATGGATTATAACAAATATTTATTTAGCATTATTATCAAGCTCATTAGTAACACCATTATATGAACGTCAAATTGAAACAGTTGATGATATGATTGATGCTGATTTAAAAATATTAACAAGTTCAACAAAATTATGGTCAAGAGATCCAACAGTAACAGAAGAATTTAAAAAACTTTTATTTACTGTTGATAATAATGTATTAAATAAAAATATGGAAAAATTTAATACACGTTATGGTTATACAATAACATCAGAAAAAACTAATTTTTTTTTAGCCCAACAAAGACAATTATCACGTCCATTATTAAGAAAAGCATTTGAAATTTTTCCAACACTTACTGCATTTCCAATGCATTTAAATAGTCCATATATTGATTCAATGAATGCTTTTTTACAAAATTTATTTGAATCTGGTATAATAATAAAATGGGAAAATTTTGATGTTATTGATGAAGCTATACAAATGAATTTATTTACATATTTTAAAGATCCTTCACGTGATATGGGCAGTTTAAAATTAGATCATTTTTATTTTCCAATGTGTTTTGTTGTTTTAGGCAATTTTATTGCTTTAATTACATTTACAATTGAGATAATTGTTGGACGAGAATGTAAAAAAATTAGTAATGATATAAAAGTTATTGAAAAAGAATAATAAGTATATAAATCATAACTTATAATATAAAATTTATAATGTTAAGAAGATAAACTTGATTTAATTAACATTAATTAGTGCACAAAGTATCGATTAGTTGACGCACTGGTTCATTGGTGTGAAAAAATAATATTAGTTACTTATGAATGAGTAACTAAGTATGTAATTCCAGTATTTTGAGTAATATTTTATAGAATATTATAATTGAATTGCTAGAATTTTTAATAAATAATTACTAAATTTACTACAAATACTTATCTATTATTAAAAATGTAAATGGATATTAAATTGAATGTAATTTTACACATTTCCAAATTTACATCATTATCACTTAAAATTAATAAACCTTGTATTGCACGTAAATGGTTTTTATTTTACATTTTTGTTACTTTTTTTATATATTTATTTATTTAGTTGTGGATGTAGAACATTTAAAGGAATATAAAAGAATAATATTCGGAATAAAACGGCATACAACGTAAACAATATCAAAAAAAAAAACAAAAATGAAAAGTAAAACATAAAAGCTTGTTTTCGACACGTGCCATTATTACACATCATGTACTTTTGTTATTGATTAAAGTCAAGTTGGACTTGTTCAGTAAGATAAACAGCTATATATACTTATATATTAGCTTTTAATAACACTTACCTTTATAGGTTTTTCATTAGGATCAGCTGATTTCGAAATCTTCCATATAGCCTCATTGATTATATCAGTATAGTAAATGTTGTCTTTTGTAACAGTTAGATCATATGGTTCATTATATAATCCTGCATAAATTTTTTTACGATCTGTTCCATCTAAATTAGAGCTCTCTATAGCATAATGTATTCCTGGTAAATTAACAACCCAATATAAACGTTTGGAATATTGGTCTGTAATAATACCACGAGGTTGAAATAAATCATTATTTATAATAATTTCATTCTTTCTAAAATCATTTTCTAAAGATATACGTTCTATGGACGGTTTTTTAATATTACTATTTGTCCAATATAATATCCGATTACATATATCTATAGCTATTCCTTCTGGCAGAGAGTCATTATTTAGATTTAAAAATATTTCTGGTTCATTAGAATGATTTTGTAAATTTAAGGAACTTGTATATAATCGATAAATTTTTTTATTACTTTTATCTGTCCAATATAAATATCTATCATATGGATCATAGGTAATACCACCAATTGTCTCATTATCTATACGTGCAACAATTTTCTCGATTATTTCTATCTTTCTTTCACCAGCACCTTTGACACCATTTATTTGACCGCTATTACTATTAATACCGTTAATATTATTAGGTAACTTTAATGAAAATACACTTCCATTATTATGATATTGATCACTAAAATATAATTTTTCTTCAATTTCATCAAATGCTAAACCTGATAATTTGGTAAATTGATGGGCTGCTTGTGATATTTCATTCCAATCGTTATCGAAAAAAATTATTTTATTTTCAGCTGTAGCTGCAAAATCCCATAGTGACATAACACTATTTTTATCAGTGCAAAAAATTAAAAATATATAAAGCGTGAGAATTTTATAATACATTTTTATCTTTTTAATAAAAATTTACTCGAATTGATTGTAAACTAACTACCGGTTATAAAAAAGAATTTTGAAATTTTCATTAATTATTTTATGTGTATATTTATTTATGCCTTAAAAGGTCTACGTGACTTTTCTCGATTTCTTTTTTTTTGTTATTCTTATTTTTGCACAGTAAAAATATCCGCGAGTGCAAATAATTTCACCCAACGTTCTGGACACGCGATGGCAAACTCAAATTTCATCAAGTCAATTTATTTTTTAAAATACAAATTACAAATGTGATTATTTTTGTGTTGTGACTTTTGACAACTTTCAATTTTTACCGATTCCACCGCTTAATAAAAAGAGAAACCATTAGTTAATGTTTATGCAGTACACATAATTAGTAGAGGTTAAAGCCTTTTGTTCTTTAATGTTCGAACTGATTGTAATTGAATATATTGAGGTTTTTATTAAAAATAAATATTATTTAAAATAAAATATTACATTATGATACTAAAGTGTCGATAAAATAACAATTCTTAATTTGGGCAAAAAAATTGTAAGAACTAAAGAACTGCAGATTATTTTTTATGGCCCAAAAAGTTGCATGGATGATTGCAATAATATAAATAAACAAAAATTAAAAAATTCTGAAAACTGTTTTATTTTTCAAATTTCAATAGCAATATTTGATAAATTTTTCGCAATTAACTTAATTGTTTTATTACATTTTAAATTGTTCTTAATTTGGTCCATTTTTTATATTCTAATTTCTAACTACTAGTAAACCGGTAAAAATAATTTTTAGCGGTAAAATAAAATTATTATGATGACAGCTATTTATTTTTTAATTTTCTTTTTTTGTAAAAAAGTAAAAAATGACAATTGATTTGACAACTAATAAATTGAATTGATGATGAGATGATGATGGTATATAAAATATAAAACGAAGATTAGGATAAATTAAAATGTCTCGAGTTCAAGAAAAAGTTATTGCAAGAATTAATGCTGAAATTGGAGATGATATTCAAAATCTCCATAAAACACGATATTTGCAAGAAAGTTATCAAACGCTATTTAAAGATATTGAAGGCAAGGTAAGATTTCGTAAACATGTTATTTCAAAAACGTAAAAATACAATTTAAAAATTTTTTTTTTAGTTGGATCTTCAAAATGAATCCTACAGCTCTATTACGAAATCTGCTCTAAAACAAAGTGAACTAACAATGGATGCAATTGATATTGAACTAGCAAAAATAGATCAATTCGATAAAAAGTTATCTAGTAAGATTAGTGAGTGTAATGCAGTTTTAAAAGAAGTTAAGCCATATTTAGATAATATTAAAAATTTACAACAATTTGTTGAATATTTACGTATAATTCAAGATATACAAGAGATTAAGTAAGAATATAGGTAATTTCATTTTAGAAATTTTTACATTAATATGTTTTTTTTATAATCATTCATTAGTAATGCGCTAAGTGTAGCTATTAAAGGTAGGGATGAAACGAAAATGGTTGGCTTATTTTTGTCATTAGGGGGTGATTATAGTTCTGCGAATAGCATCATTGGTCGGTTAGAAAATATTATAGCACCTTTTTTAAAAGCATTTGCAATAAAATCTAGTCTTTATTGGTATAAGATTTTAAAAGAAAAGTTTTCTAATGACTTTGAAGCTACATTAAAGGCAATAAAATGGCCACCACAACATCAAGTTATTGAAGATTCAAAAGAACCGTCAAAAGAACATATGAGTAAACTTACATTATTAGCTGAATATTTATTCCTTGTAAGATTATAATAATTTTGTTTTCTTAATAATGAATGTGTTTTTTTCAATATCAAGATTAAATCACCAGAAGAAGATGGTTCAACAAATTTTGTTGCAATTATACCGTCAATTGTATGTCCTCCAATAAGTCCACCAACACAATTATTATTAAAACCTTTTAGACAAAGGTAAAAAAATTTTTCTTAGAATTATTAATATAAACATTTAAACTTATTTCAGATTTTTTTATCATTTTACTGGAACACGACAAACAAACCGTTTAGATAAACCTGAATGGTATTTTACACAAATCTTAAATTGGGCAAAAGATAATCATTTATTTGTTGGAAAAAACTTCCAACCATCTGCTGTCAAAGCTGGTCATGAAAATTATAATGTTCGGGTAAATATTATATTGATTCTTAGAAAATTAATATTTTAAATTTAAATTGTTTAGTTGGAATTCGTTCGAGGTTTGGTTCAATTAACTATTGAAAAATTAGCAAATGATATAGTAGATATTTGTCAAGAAGAAACATTGTTTGCACATTTATTAGATGAAACATTAGCATTTGAAATAGAATTAAGAGAAACTCTAGGGTAATCCTAATCCTTAAGAATTATAATTAAAATTAAAAATTGTATAATTATATTTTAGATACCCAACAAGTTTTCCCAGTGCTTTAAATGTTATAACACAACCACAATATTTAATTAAGTGGATTTCAATTGAAGAAAGATGTAAATCATTTTATTTTTTTTAGTTAATTTTTTTACCATTTAATTTTATTTTCAGTTTGTACTGACAAAATAGATTTTCTCTTGCAAAGTGAATCTCCATGGATGTTGATTGATTCAGATAACATGGAAGAATTAAAAATTCCAAAATGTTCTGATCAGTTTATTCGATTATTAGATTCAATTAAAGATCGTTATAGTATTCTAACACAACCCGGACATCAATTACAATTTCTCAATCTTCAATTAGAGCTTATTGATCAATTTCGTCTTCGATTAGTTCAATTGTATGGCAGTGGATCGGTTGAGATAACAAATATTTTAAATGCCATTAATTATATAAATGCTGTATTAAAAGAATGGGGAGAGAATGTTGTACGTTTAGTTTTCGAATTTACAAAAATAAAAATTTATTATTTATTTATTTATTTTTATATATTTTTTTAGCATTATTTACTTTTACATGCAGCTTTAGTTGGCCCGAATGCAAGTGAAATTACATCAGTATTTGAACAAGCTTCAGAAGAATTAGAACATTGGCAAGAAAGTTTACTAAAAAATTTATCAGAAAAAATTGTTGGTGAAATAAAAGCAAAATCAATGTTATATAGACATGACAATTGGTCAACACAACCAGAACAAAATGCAAAAGAACCATTTATGTTATCTTCTAGTGCTAGTGATATGTTTCATGTAAAGAAATATTACTTATTTTTGATTTTATATAAATTTTAATTCGTTTTTATATACACACTTTAGGTTATGATGATAAATTTACATAGTTTAGAAAAGGATTTATCGTTAGATTTATTTAATTTAGTAATACGCTTAATATCACAACAATTAGATGAATTTTTTGTTGATAGTATGGTTATGAATACAAAATTTTCAATTGGTGGTGCAGCTCAATTTCAATTTGATATGACTAGAAATCTTTTTGCTTTATTTGGACAATATTCTAGAAGACCAGATTTACTTTTTAAAAGGTATATTTTATTTATAAAGATTTTGTATATAACCACATTCAATTTGTTTTTCTTTTGGTTTTAGAATACATGATGTTTGTTTATTATTAACAACACCTGTTGGCAATACATTATTATTATATCAAACTTTAAAAGCTGATTTGACACCAGAACATAAACTAAAGTCTTTAAAAGAATTTGGTTTATTATTTTTAAATCCAGATACGTGTATTGATATATTAGAAAGAAGAAAGGATATTCGAATTTGCTAGTTATGTTTAATAATTTTATTGTATTTTTTTTTTTTTGTTATATGTCAGTAATGGATTGATGGTTTAAGTAGATATACCATACAAAAAATTTGTTTTTAATAAAATGAAAGCTTTATATAATACAAAAATGAGCATTTTTTGTTGTTAATATGCATATGTTGATATTGCAAAAGCTGCTTTCTATTAATTCTATTTCAAAAAGAAAGAATTAAAGTAGATTAACTTGAATATTATCTTATCACTTAAATTCATTTGTTTAATAATTTTCTATTCATATTATCAAAATGAAGTCTAAAATTGATATTTGAAAATCTCTGATTGTTTTTGCAATTAAAATATTATTTAGAATTGAACAAAAATTATATATTTTTTTTTTTATATATATATACTTTATTTTTAAACAAAATTAATATATCTGAACAGTAGAAAAAGGTACTAATTAATATATAAATAATAAACATGATATATATAATTTTTTTTAAATACATTTTTTTACACTTTTCATTTCTTTACAACGTTTTAAAAACATTTAATTATCTATATATCTATAATTTTCTTTAAATATGTAGTCAAATTTTTTATTTCATTAAATATGTGAATTTCATTATTGTTTTCTTTGCTTATTGAGTAATTTTACTTTTTAAATTCATAAATTATACTCTTTACAATATATATATATATATATATATATTATTCAATTTTAAGTAGTATATAAATATTAAAAAGCTATGAGCAATTAAGACATTTAAAGTAAAAAATTAAAATTTCATTTAATTTAACAAAAATTTCAATGTTAAGTAATTTTTTGGTTTTGTAAAAAAAGGAGAAAAAAAAGATTTAAACCTATAATATAATTTTAGAATAAATAAATTATTTAGTTTTGTTCTAAATCCATTATTGTATCATTATTATTTAAACATCGTCGACATAATGGCCTTGCACTGGTGATGAGTGATGATATCGTCTTCTTTGCGAAAAATCTTCATTGTCTTCATTTAATTGTGTTGGTGATACATTTGGATTATATGTGGGAGTAACAACAACCTGTTCATAATCAGTCATACGTTTTCTATAAAAAAAAATTATAGTTAGAAAAAAAAATTATAATATAAAAAATGTTAGATTTTTTTTTATTTTATTTTTCAATTACCCAAAGCAACGGAAAATCACATTTTTTAACCAAACAAAAAATCTAAATTCAGAAGTTAAACCAGGTTTTACAGCTGGGTTAGCTGTTCCAACATAAAACCATATTACAAATACAATTACTATGCAAATACAAGCATAAATCCAGTTAACTAACATCATAATCAAAATTTTGGTCATTGCCTATTTAGGAAAAAAAAAAAAAAAAATTTAGTTTATTTTTATTAATTTGATCATTTAAAATTCTTTTTTACCCCAATTAAAGAAGCCCAACGATTACAAAAACCAGAATACCAATTTTTAGTTTTTGAATGTATAGGTGGTCGAATTGGTGCAATTGGTTCTTCTTCACCTGTACCAACACTATTTTGTTCTTCTAAACTTGCAATACTTCCATTATTTGTACTATTTGTTCCATCACGGAAAAATACTGCATCAATATTACTATTAACGCTATTGCTTGTGGGAATTATAGGAGCAGTTGTAGATGAGCTCTGTTCAGTCTGATTTGTTGTTTCATTTTGAAAAGAAGGCACATGTTGTGGTGAATTTTTTGGACTCTTAAAATAAAAAAAATATATGTGACAATACATTATTGGCATAAAAATAAAAAGTTAATAATAAAAACTTTTATACTTGTAAATTTTTGTGTCGAGTTCTTTCTGGAAAAAGATGATCTAAATCATTATCATCTTGGACAGCTCCATAACGACGTGTTTCATACAATGGACTTTGAGCTTGAATACGAAATCTTTCTTCTCGTCTTTCTTGTATATCAAAAGTTTGTGCCAACGCAAAATATGCATAATCAATACAAGCGTACGTAAATAAAAATGGCATTGTTACTATTGGTGCTAAGAAATTAATATCACCAACAATGATAAAGCTTATTGTTATTGTAGCTACAACAGCCATTGAGTATAATGGAACTTTATTGGGACCACGCTAAAATTATTAATTATTTGAAGTGAAAAGTTTATGCAATAGTTTTCAAAAATTACTCCTCTTCCTAATATTTCAATTCCTGGAATAACATTTTCATTTGCAATACTTTGTAGTACTCTTGGTGTTCCATACATAGCACCTAAACAACTAGACATACTTGAAACATAAATACCAGCTAAAAGTAAAAATTTAATTGCAGACACTTTCACCGCTATCATAAAATCGGTGTAAAGTATATCTCGGCGGCAAGTTGCACCCAAAAATAAAAAAAATACTAAATATAAAAATGTGCTAAAAAAAAAAACAGAATATTAATAAAAAGATTATTCAATTTTTTTTTATACTAACGAAGTCCCAAAAGCGGCTAAAGTTCCATTTGGAATGTCTGTTGATGGAGCACGCAAATCTCCACTCATGTTTATACCAGATAAAACTCCTGTTACTGTTGGGAAAAATACTCCAAACACGGTAAACCATGAATATCCTTGCCCATATTTTTGCCAAAGATTGTCCATGAAATTATTACTGATCCAACCATCAAAACCATTTTCTATAACACAATTAAACATACCATAGAGAAAAAAAAACATTATGAACTTTTGCAATTTACTTGGATCTTCTCCAACAAAACTTCCAACCATGAAATCTAATGCCGATAACAATAGTATTATCAGTAATGCAAATTGTAATTTTACAACCCATTTAACTCCCGCAACATTAATTACTCCTAGTAATAAAACAGCAGAAGCGGCAAATGCTCGTATTACCCATTTATTGCCATCCATACCGACTAAACCAGCCATTGATTCACCAAAACCCATTACATTTAATGCACAACCAACAGCTTGACCGAAACAATATATTAAACCTAAGGATCCACCAAATCGTGATCCCATTGTATGAGCAACTAAGAAATATACACCACCACTTTCAACTCGGCATCTTTCACATATACCAACAGCTGATAAAACTGATATCAGCGCAACTCCAACTGTACAAATTACTATTAATGTTGCATTTATAATACCAGCTTGAGCAACAATCCAACCAGATCGTAAAAATACAATCACACTAAAGTAAAAAACATAAATAAAATTTTTCAAATTTTCATTTATAATTCAGTATACCCGAAGACATTAATTAGACAAGATGTAAAAACTCCATCCCATGTTCCAAATAATACCGGTTGTGTTATAAAAAAATTTGTACGCCACCAAGGCTTATCACCTATAAAATGAAAAACAAAACAATTTTGTACTCCAAAAAACTGTATTTATTAAATTTTAAATATAACAAAAAATTATAATCTAATATTTACCTTGTTCACCAGCAAATATTTCATTTGCTCCAGATGCTTGATGACCACCAGCTCCATATTGATATTCATCTCCTAAATCAACAAATCCGCCAGAGTTTCCACGTTGACGTCGATGAAAATTTGGTTCATCATCACCACCTAATCCAAATCTAAATTTAAAAACATATAAATATTTAAATTTGAATATTATATATTAATTTTATGGAAACATTACAAGAAAAATTAAGTACTCACCTATTCCAATCAACATTTGATGTTGGACGATAATTGGATCTATCATTTTCATTCATTTCTTTTTAATTTTCTATTATTCCTATTGATATTGTTTAATTTTTATTATTAATAGATTATAAATGATAAGCTATTAAAAACTTTTTTAGATAATTTTTTTTAATGTATGGTAAAATTTTCTTTTGCTTCGTGGTGATATCATCTCATGTTTTTAAATTCTTGTTTCTCAAATTTTCAACTTATTTTTATATTGTTTTATCTATAGTTGAAATCTTTGTAAACGTTTGTAATATATTACTTCTTTCTTTAAACCGTTTATTCTAAAATATTTTTTTTTGTCATATAAATTAAATTTTCATATTAAAGAGAAAAATACTTAAAAGAAAAGCAGTTGAAAAAAACTCCGTAGATACGACGAGTACGTAAACAGAAAATTTATTATAAAGTTTGACAATAGAAAAATGTCATATAAAATAAAATAATGCAAAATATAAAAGTCATAATAGAAATAAGTGCTGCCATTATAAGTATAAATTATAATGGTAAAGTAACGTTGAATTTTAAAAATTATAAATACTTTTGAAGGGATATCTTTCAACTTTCATAATAATTACAATTAAAAGGATATTTATTTTTAAATTAATATTTAAATTATTTTAATGTTTTTTTTAAATTTATCTATTTAAAATATAGGTACTTCATCAAATCATCTCATACAGACTACAGAGTGTATAAACAGTTTGATTTTAATTTTTTAATATGTAAAATGTTAAAAACAAAAGAGAAAATTCTAGTTTCTACTCTAGTCTAGTTACTAAGTCTAGTTACAAAAAAAAAAGGGGAATAAAAAAGAAAAAATATTAAAAACAAGAAAGCAAGAACAAACAAAATAGTAAGGTAATGTTGTAATTAAAATTATAAATACATATTTAGGTATAACAAACAAATTTAGTTATGTTATTTTAAAAAATATTCTTTATAATGTTTAAAAATGAAATTAATAATAATAGTAATGCTTTTCTTATTAAGCATGGTCAATAAAATGGTAGTCTTTTTGTTACCAATTACAATTCTGTTATTAAGCCCCGAATTTTTTATTATCTCAAGTTTCAACTTAATCAGAAATATTATGGTGAGCTAAAAATTTTCATTAATTTTGTTATTTCACCCGTATATATTCTATTTGCATCCATACAAATCAATTATCAAACCAAGATTTTGTCAATATGCGAGGTTCAAAGAAAATGAAAATTCCGTCCAATTCGAACAAAAAATATTTCAAGTGTTTTAAGAGTTTTGTTTTTACAAACAAGGTTTTAAATTAAATTCAAAACAAATTCTCATTTTTTATGTACATCAACATCTATAAAAAAAAAATCATTGATTCAAACATCTGATTGGCTTATCTGATCACCAATTTTTGCCTACATAACTTGGACATACAAAAATATATACATATATTGGTATTTCAAATTTTAAATGGGCATATAATTTACGCGCGGCTTCGACTCAGTTATTAAATTTTTAAGATCTTTTGAAAAATGTAAAAAAAATGAATTCCCAATCCTCCATTTGGAGTATATACATAGGTAGTACTTATTTGAAGCTTTCTTTATTTGTCGTTTTCCTTTTTAGTTAATTTGAAATGTATTATTAAGGGATATAAAGTCGTAGTTTTTTTTTTGTGTAAAATACAAACTTTTTCGCTGTTTATTATACATAGTTTTATTTCTTTATTTTGTTGTTGTTGTTGTGGTTGCTGTTTTTTTTTTTGTCATGCATTTTTAATATTATTATGTTTTTTTTTTTTTTTTAAATTCATTCATATTTTTCAATGAAGTCGTATTTTGATATCTCTAATTTTACTATTCTTATACATATACATATGTACGTATATAATAAAAATAGGTATGTATATAATATGTTAGATAGGTACTTAATTTAATATGAACATACTTTTCTACATACTGTAATAAGTGTTATATTATGTATATATAATATACATATATTTAATTATTTATACAGAAAATAATTAAGACTACAAGATTTCTTTTCTTATTATTGTTATGTTTATAATTTTTTTTATTTTTATAATTTTATGTTTATAATTTTTTATCATATTAATTTTCTTTTATTTAAAACAAAAATATAAATTTAACACGCTCTTATATTTGTATACGGTTAAAGTTATATTTATACTATATATTTATATTTATACATACATATATATTTCGATATAAATATCTATACGTATTTATATATTCTATAGGTAGGTGTATGTATAATTATTCTCTAGAGACTCATAGTATAACATGTTTTGTTACCAATTTCAATAAGAAGATATTAAAAAAAGAAAAAAAACTGAATAAAACCAAAACAACTGAGAAATAATTTTATTATTACGTTACGAGACATTTATTTAACGTTTTACAACAAGTTTCCCATAGCAATAACAAAAAAAAAAATAAAAAAAGGATACAAATATATTTATATAAACTGTTATACAAATAATATTTAAAAAAAAAAAAAAAATCAAACCGTTATATATTACTTGTTAGTAAACTAATACTATTACTAATAATATTTTAAAGATTTAATATACGCATGTCAATTTTACCAATTTAAACAAATTTTGTTATAAATACATCCCTACCCTATACATACGTATGTACATATTACATTTTTATATACATATATTATTGTTTATTATCTGCCCAGCAGATAGTCAGGTAGTACGTACCCTTACATATATTTACATATAGTTTTACACCCCCCTACAATAAAAGTTTCCCTTTAAGAAAATATTTTTCACCTTATAAATTGTAGAGACAAATTTCTCTTTTGGCCACCCAAAAAAAAAAAAAACAAAAAAATTGAAAAAAATTTTCCACAAAAAAAAAGTAACTTGTGGGTGATATTTTATATAATATACACTATAAGTATGTATAACTAAGATATATATCTTCTGTACTAGTACACACGTCCATATATAAAATTATAGAAAACTGTGGAGATATTTCTGAAACTATTATACAATAATATATTAGTTAATATGATATAACCGTTACATGAAATATAATTAGGTATTTATTGTGAAAAATCGATAAAATAATAAAAATAAATTATATAAAATACATATAATATATATGTATAACATTTTTAAAATTATTATTATTTTATGACGTTTTAAAACTTAACCTAATATCGAAAATCTAATACAAAACCTGTAAATAAAACTAAGAACCTAAAAAATATTTAAAAAAAAAATCTAAAACCTTAAAAAACTTTTACTCTGTTTGAAAGATTTTTGAAGAATAATTAATTAATTACTTAAAATAAATTACGTAAGTACAAAAACTTGCATTTGAAAAAAAAAAAAATACTTGCTTTCAAAAAAAATTACTTGCAATCAAAGTAGAAATCCTTCTTTTCAAAGTAAAAAATATATATATTGGGATTTAAAGAAAATGTAAATTAAAAATATAAATATAAAAATAAATATAAATTTAAATACTTCTGCTACTACACACATGATTTATATACGAGTATATTAATTATGAACAATTATTACTACAAAAAATTAAAAATGATGCATAAATTCAACATAAACATGTTAAAAAGTTGACACTGATACCAAAAATTTTAAATTTATAAAGTATATGTATATAATATTATATGTTAATTTAAAAATAACGGTAAATTTAATCAATTTGAAAATAATTCTACAAAAATCTTTAATTATATTTTCTATATATATGTAAATACATATAATCATTAAATTCCCCTTTTTTTTTAAATATTATTTTATACCTATATATATATATATGTATATTTTATATAAAAAAAAATTACATAAACAGGGAAAACTCTCCATTAAGTAATTTTTTCTTTTTGAACAACAAAATTTTTTTTTTGAGAAAATAAAATTTAACTTTGTTTTTTTTTTTTTTTTTTGATATTTTCTCTAAATTTATTTTAAAATCAGTTTGAGAATACTTGCGAATCGAAACAGTTCTTATCGATAATAAAATAAACGCGTTACTGCAGTTATTCGTCGAGTTGTATTTGTTTTTTTTTTTTCTTTAAATAACTGTGTTTTCTTATAAAAGAAATTTTAATATACAAAAATTAAAATAAAATATTAAAAAATATATAATTGGATATTTTATTTTATTTTTTTTTGTTTTAAATTGAAAAAATGAAAAATAAAAAGAAAAATTCATATAAAATTTATTATATTAATTTACAACATATCGGTGTAATTTTGCAATAAAATTCTAAAAAGAAAAGCGAAAAAAAAAAAACTATACACAAAAAAAAAAAAAAAAAAAAAATTCATAAAAGGATAAAAGGATAACGTGGTAACATTTAAAGAGTGTTTTGTTTTTTTTTTTTTCTTATTTTTCCTTTTTTTTTTTTTCCAAAAAGTGATATGTAAAGTTTTTTTTTCATGAATACAATAAATATTATCTTTTTTTTTTTTATCATTCATTTAATAAAATTATTATAAGTATTATACAATAAAAAAAAAACAAAAATATACATATATATCAGATAATATAAATATTCAAAAAAAAAAAAAAAAAAAGAATAAAAAAAGTAATAAATACAAGTGAATTTCATATCAAGAAAATAAAAGAAATCTTAACATATTGTATGTTTAATTTTAATTAAAATAAGTGTTGATTATAAATTTAAAAATAAATAAATAATTAATAATTTTAATAAAATTATCTTTTTTCAGTATTTCTTTTTAATATTTATGTATTGTTTTTTTTTTTTTTTTTGGAATAAGACATTACAATTTATGTAATAATCATATTTATATGTAATATATATACAAATATTGTATTTTAATATAAAATATCATAAACAAAAATAAAAGGAAAAAAAAAAAACAACACAAACACATTTTTATATTTATATTGTACATTTAATTCAATATAAATATAAATATTAATTTAAATAATAATAATTAATTTTATATATTTAAATTATATTATATATAAAAAGGAAAAACAAAATAAAAAAAGATGTTTTTAAATCATAGTGTTTTTTTTCTTTACTATTATTAAAAAGTTCACTTTCTGCTGAAAACATATAATATAATATTATTCTGGTTTAAAAATTACATAAAAATAAAAATATTAAACTATACCAAACTATATACATATTTATAATACCTATATAAAATCTTTTTGAAGATTTTTTGTTTTTTTTTTAGTATTGGTGAGAAAAACGAGTCCTGTTTAATTTTTGTTTTGCCATTTTCATATGTCATATCTTATTTTCATTTTTAGCTATAGATATAAAGTATACGTTTATATTTTATTTTAAATTATAACATATACATATACACAGTTAATACATTTTTTTTTTTTTTATATTTTTTAATTTATGTGTGTGTGTAGTGTTAGTTAGTGTATAGTATATTTTTTTGAGAGTGTATGAATGTGTATAAATAATATAACGGTATTTATAAAAGTAGATAGAATTGTATCTACTATAGTAGTATAAACGTATTTTAGGTAATATGTAAGTACATATTATAATTTTTATGGTAAAAAAAAAAAAAAAAAGATTACTGTAATTTAATACATACAGTATAACAGTATATTATATAGGTAGTATAACGGAATTCTATATATTAATACATATATATTCTATAACGGTAGATATGTATTTATTGCAGTGTATAATTAAAACAACGAAAAAACAACAACAACAACAAAAAAAAAATTATGCAAGAGAAGTGTAATATAATATTTAAAATGAGAGGGTGTCAAGAGTATTTTTATTTATTGAATAAATAAAAAAAAAAAAAAGGAAAAAAAATACAAAAACAAAAATTTAAACGTTTTTTTTTTTCTTTATTTAAAATAATTGTAAAAAATTAAAAAGAATAAAAAAAAAAATAAGCCAAAAAAAAAAAAACTAAACAATATTAGGTATAAAGAAATGAAAGGATAATTAAAATTTTTTTTCTTTGAAATAAGTAAAACAATTTTCAATTTTTATTTTTTATTTCATTTAAAATTTAATTTTTATAAATTTGACATTGTGACAATTCTATATTTAATTTATTATATGGTAGATATAAAAGAAATTTGGGATCAGAAAAGTTTAAATTCATTTTTGTTTTTTTTTTTTAAATTTAGCTAAAATTTACTTTCGGAAATTGTTATATATTGTATGTACATATTATGTAGCTTTTATTATACATCATAGTCAGGTACTTTATTTTTCTTATTTGTTCAGATACTGATCCCGTCTTTTTTTTTTTTTTTTCAATTAAATTTCTAAACTTTGTGTTTAAAAATATTTTTAAAAATTTTAGTTTGGAAGTTCTAATTTTTTATTTTTTTATTTTTAATTAGTATTAAAATTTAAAAGTGTCTCTGTTTTCTAAACTCCTTACAAATTGATTACTTTTTATTAAGATATAAATTTTTATTTATTTTTACTTAATTTTTTATTTATTTTACTTTATTAATCTAAATATGAGCCAACGGAAGTGCGTTTCGTTTCTTAATCCGAGTAGAGTTTATTCTTTTATAGGATTAACTATGCAACACTCACATGCCGAGTTAATTTTACTCTGACAAACGACTAGACTTAAATATGAATTTGAACTGTTAAAATTAGATTGAAACATTTTATTTATTTCAAACAAATAATGGAGTTTTCCAAAAAAAAAAAATTAACTTTAAGAAGTATTAAGCGTTCAATTGAACGATTTTGCTTACAATTATTTGAATACAAACTTATGTAAGTTTTAATGTTAAAATTCTAAATAAAAAAACAATAATGACACTTCATATAAGATTTTGACATTTGTTAAGGCTAATTTTCATGAAGAAAAATATCGTCGATATTTGTTAGAGCATAGCCAGAAAATATAAAAACACTACTTGTGTGACAGAGAAAAAACACAAAAATATCGGACCAATTAACAATAAAATTGTACAAGAGTTCAGAAAATATCGGAGATATACCAACATATCAGATGAAATTTAGCTCGCAGAAGCTAAATTTTCTCTAATTATCTCCGATATTTTTAAACACAATACGTAAAAAATGTGTATGTACACAAAAAAAAATGGGCACACTACTAACATTGTTATGGATACATGACATTTGAATTCATTATTTTTCTCCCTCTTTCATATTGGTAGCATTAAGTATATTTTACTTTTTCTAAATATTCGATATCGGATGAAATTTTTTCCATGAAAATTAACCTTAATTCTCCTCGCGAGTCGCGAGTAGGATTAAAAAAATTAACTCTAGTAACTCGATTCTGGTGTTTCGAAAATAATACTTATGACGTCAGAGAGTTTATTTTACTCTACTCCGACGAGTATTTCGAAACGACTTTTATCTGTCATAGTGTTAACTAAATACCAGAGAGTTAGAAACGAAATACACTCCTGTGAAACACCTGTGTTTTAACTACTACACCATTGGTTGATTAATATTTTTTAATTAATTGTATATAGAAAATTTCCAAAATTTTTCAATTTTTTATTGAATAATAGAGTATTGCTAATAAGTCAGACTTAATGTTATACAGTTAAAATTTAAAATCAGAGTTATAATCAGTATATGAAAGTTAGAACTATAAGTTATAGTTAGAGTCCATTTTTTAGATTGATTGTGTTGTAAATTTATAGCCAAATTAAAATATAATTTTTATTTAAACATAATATATGCGAATGTTCATTAGACTCAAGTAAATTGCAAAAATTAATGCGATCAGAAGTTTTACAGACAACATTTGTATTTTTTAGATCCTTTTTTGTTTTCTTTATATTGTATAGAAAAATGAACTTCATTTTCATTTCTATTTGACCCAAAATAATAAAGATATTGAGTCGATTGAGTCGTTCAATAATAATATCCGAATATACTCGTGTTATTATATAAAAATGTTTTTTTTTATATTTCAGTTAATATCTTCTACTGTCACATAATATTTATGAAGTAATAAATTTTATTTCATATTTGTATTTGGAAATTAATAAAATATATATGTATTTGTCATTTTTTTTTTGTTGAAAATTCATTTTTAATAACTTTTAAAATAACTGCTTTTTGTGTGGTAAAATGATAAAAAAACATAAAGTATTAATTATGTATAGTAGGTATGTATGTATGTAGTTTATAATAATATACTAATAATATTTAATAGACCTGTCAAAAAGATTTTTATATTAAATTAATTATTTTGAATTTTTCTTTTTTGAGGTTTGTATATTTTTGATTATTTTCGAAAAAAATAAAATTTTTGTGATTGTTTTATATATTTTCTAATATTGACCGTTTTAGAAGTCAATTAATTTAATTTAATTTAAATTGAAATATTGTTATTAAAAATATATTATTTATAGAGATTAAATAATTTCCTTTTTATTAAATTTGATTTTTATGATATTAAAAAAATGAATAAAAATAATAATATGAAAAAATATGTTAGACCGCGGTAATCAGTGTTGTTATAGCAACTTTTTTCAAATCGTACACTAAATCGTTTTAAAATCGTATTTACCGTATTTTGTATTTTGCAATGGCTACCAGTGTTGCCAGTTCAAAATTTTCAATCCGGTCAAATTTGATCGTTTGACTGGAAAAATTTTTAAAAAATCTGGTCAAAAAATTCAGTCAACAATATTTTAGTGTAAAATCCTGTCAAAAAACCGATCAAAATAAAAACTTTATTAAGAAAACGGGCTAACCTTTTGTTGCTGTATTTATGAAGTGGTAAAATACTTAAATAAAAGAAAAAATAATTTTAAAAATAAACAATATGTATTTTATAAAATAAACACAAAAAATTACTTCATAAATTCAACAAAAACCTTATTTCATAAATATAATTACACTTTGGGCCTTTCAAAAAATAATTTAACTTGAGCTTGGTAACTTAACTATATAATATACATATATCATTATATATAAGAACATAATAAACAAAAAAATTATTTCATAAATAGAACAACGTACCTTATTTGCAAGAAGGTACGTTCTACATTTGCAGAAGAATGGGACAAGAATAATAAATGAAAACATTTTAACATCAACGGAAATGAAAACTGCCCATAATTTCTCTTAATTTTAGAAATTTTCCTCCAAAACTCTCCAACTCAATTTTTTCGAGAGATTCGCCAAATATATTAACAAAATTAAGATTTTTAATTTCCAGAAATCCTGAATCAATAGTTTGCAAATCTGATGGCGAGACTAGATTTGGAAATAAAAATAGACTCGTATCAACCATTATTAAAATTTAGAAAATAAACTTTCTTTGACATATTAAAATATTGAATTATTGAATATTGATGAAACTTGTATATTATATAGTTCTAACTTGTAACAATATTATTTCTAACTACAGATATATTCATATTTTTTTTGTTTTGGGTCAAAATCGTATTTTTTTGTCAAAATAAGACTAAAAATCGTACATCGTATTTTCCCTTTGAAATTCGTACAAAATACGATAAATACGATAAATGCATCACTGCCGCGGTTAGACATGCATTTTTTCAATCCATATTTGTTCCATATTTTCTTCATATTTTGCTAATAAAAATAAGCATTAGCGGTTAAACATGACTATTTCGTATTTTTAAAAAATGCAAGAAATAGATTCGCGTGTTATTTTTGTTTTAAAAAATTATAATAAATAATTTTTTTTTAAATATAATAATATGTATAATTATAATAATTTTTATAATAATATGCCTATTTATTGTTATATTCGTTACAATAATATTAAAAAAATATATTTTCATTTGAAATAATTCAGAACTTTAGAGAAATTTTGAAGTTTAAGAAATGTCAAAAATATGGAAGAAATACGGAAGAAAAATAAAAAAATAAATAGGAAAATTTCTATTTAATTTTTTCAAAAATAATGAAGGAATATTGAATAAATAGTCTAGCCTCTAAGTTACAAAAATTCTCTAATAATATGAAATATTTAAGTTAATTTGAATCTATGTAGATCTAAAAGTTGTATTTTTTACTCTGTTTACGACTTAAACTTTTTCTAATAACAACTGTCGCAATAAATAATTAACTTCATCTGGTCATAGTTTACAATTTTTAAAGCATTATAAGAGTAGACTCTAATTAGTTATAGGTTATATTGTTAATGGGCTGAAGTGTGTTTAATTTCTTACTCTGTATAGAACTGACTTTACTCTGTCATTTTGGAATCATTAGAGTAGAGTTAAATATGCAAAATTTAAACTTTCAAAATCAAATGGACGATAACGAAATTTATAAATTTATTTGAAATAAATAATGGGGTCTTCAAAAAAAATTATAATTTTAGCAGTATTAAAAGTTGAATTAAACGATTTGGTGGCCTAGTGGATAAGAGCGTATAAAATACGCTGTAAACACCGAGGGAGTGTGGGTTCGAGTCCCACATACGTCGTAAGAATTATTCCCCCTTACGACATTTACAACCACGCCTGAACAGGAAAGGCTGCGTAATTTCCTGTCCACATTTATGTGGCAGCGAAATGCAATAAAAAAAAAAAAATAAACAAAAACTCTCAAGTCCTAAGTTGAATTTAAAAAGGTTAACTCCGTCAACACAATTCTACATTCGAAATGTTATTTGTGACATTACTGCAGGTGTTTAAAACTCTACTATGTTATTTTGAAAGAATAATTTTAACACTGTAGAGTATAAAATAAGAGACGAAATCATACAGTTGCAGCGTGTTCGTTTAAGGTCACACAAAATTAAATTCATTTAATAGATCATTCAAGGTAAATCTTTTTGTAATTGCTTTTTTATAATTAATAACAACCGGTCAAACTATTAATTAAAATCAATTTAGAAATTATAAAGGATTTTGTTGAATAAATGTAATGTACATAGTGTCCTATATGTATGTATATGTATGTTGATTATAAAAAATTATTTAAATTAAGATATCTTTATTATTTAATTGATTTTCTTTTTATAATTCAATTGACTAATTGCACAATAACTTTTTTAACTTTACATCTGGTTACAACAGTTTACAACTTTTACAACATTTTACTGTGCATCTACATATTTGTATACATATTATGTAGTTTAAAATAATTCAATTAATATGAATATGTAGATATGTATATAAAATTTTTGAATGATAGGAACGCTTAACAAAATTTGTAAAAGAAAAAAAAAAGAAAAAAAGACAAATATAAAAGATATAAAAATCGTTAAAAAGTATTGTTATTTTAAATATATTTTATATACATACATATGTAGAATTATGTATATTTATATTTTCTATATATAAATGTATGAATTGTACATTAAAATGGAATCCCATTAAATGTCCTTTTTTTTCTGACCATTTGTTTCACCCTTAAAATTGTTTTAAAGTATTCTGTTTTAATAATTGTAATGAACGTATAGGACTAATAAAAAAAAGAGTGACCATCATTTCATCATTTTTATTGAACAATTTTTTTTCTTTTCCGATCTATTGTTCTTTTAGCCTTAATTAACATTATGTTTTATGATTTCAATATTATATAAATACTTATATATTGCATATAATAATCGCTTTAATACTATTGTTACGTTTACAATTCACAAGCAAAGTTTTCTTTGAAAATTTTGGTCGAATGCATAAAACTGAGCTTCAACTCAAAATCCAAATTTTTCAAATGAAATCACGGCAATTTTTTGTTTAAAAGAGTGAGTTTTTAGTTCAAGCTCAAGTTTTATTCGACCCTTCGACCCTTTAACTCGAAACACCACTATAAAACTTTAGTTCACATTAAATATGAACAATTTAAAGTAAATAAAGTAACAAAAAATATGATTATCAGTTTTATCTTGCTCAGATTGCAAGTGATGCGGTAATTTATATTGGATTATTGAGTTGTACAAGAACATATTGGTTCGAATGCATAAAACTATGAGCTTGAACTTAAATTTTATATTTCATACTAAAACTTTAAGTCTTATATTTTTGTTTGAAAAAGTAAAAGTTAAGTTTAATCTCATGTTTTATGCATTCGACCTAAATTGTTAGTTATTGTAGAATTTTATTTTTAGCGGAAAATTTTATAATATTGAAATTGAAGGATTGATGAATTTCATATTAGAGTTTCGTTTCATTCTATAATATTTCTATGTATCTTAAGTTATTGAAGAGTAACTTACTTTAAGAGTTTTTAATAATAACAGTATAAAATGTAATTATAGTTTTTTATTCTATATTTATAGGTAGTGTAAAGAAATATTGAAAAATTAATTGATTCTAAAATTTCTGTTTGAATCAGTGCTTATCTATAGGCTGTTTTTTTAAACATTTTCATTTTGAATTTTTTGCTATGGTCTGGCTAACATGGGTCTGATCATTTTGATATAAACTACTTTATATGACTGTTTTATGTATTGACTGTTTTTTGTTTTTTATATATTTATGTACATATTATTATTGTCCCATTTTTATTATATTCAACATAAAATCACACTTTTATTAAATTGTGTATTACATTTTTTTTTATCCTTTTATACTTTTATTTTTTTTTTATTTTTTCGGTTAGTTGTCTTATATTTTATACAATTTTAATTGAGTTTTTTGTTTCTTTTTTTTTTTTGTTTTTTCTGGTATTTTAAAAAGTGTTGATTTCATATGTGAATTTTATATATTATATTATATTATTATTGTGTTTTTCTTTCATTTCATAAATATGTCCACAAAAAATAAAAAAAAAAAAAAAAAAAATTAAAGAAAAGAAAAATGAAAAAAAAAATTTATAGAAAAAATAAAGTAATAAAAAATTGAATAAAAAAGAAAAAAATATATATAAAATAAATAAAAATATAAATTACTTTAGTGAAACAACTACATATATGTATATTGGATATATCAATACAAAAATAATTCAAAAAAAAAAAAAAATAATAAAAGAAAAAAAAACATGTGTTTGTTTATATAAAAATAAATAAAAAATAAATGAAAAAAAAAAAATAAAATTGATATACCTATATAATAAAAATTACTTCAGTTGAAGAAAATAAAAATAAAAATTTATAGAATTACTAAAGAAAATAAAAAGAAAAAAATTAAAGAATATAATCATAATAATAATAATAATAATAAGAGAAGAAAATATAATAATAAAAGAAAAAATAATATAAAACATATTAAAAACATAAAAGGAAAACAAAAAAAAAAAATATATAAAAGAAAAAATGTGGCTCAATGGATTAATTTTATTAACGATATTGGCGTTTGCCAATTGTATTGAAGCTGAATTGGCTGTTGAGGCAGCATTTCAAGGTAAGTAATTTTTTTTATTTTATTTTTGTACAATTAGATATATTTATTTCTTTATATATTATTGTATTATATCTATAATATAATACACAAGATGTTGGCGAGACCTTGCCAACATGTAAAAAAAAATATTTTATATCTATAATAAAACACTCACACTGAATGTAAACTAAACTGGCAATGATGATATTTCTGTATATCTAAATATAATAAAAGACAAGTTGCTGCTGCTGAGTAGCGTGCCCTCCTGTTATGTTAAATGTTAATTTAACAAATGTTATACCAGACTATGAAAAGAAAGAAACGTACATCTGATATTTACCCATATAAAAGATAGAAAACAATAAATATTATAATGTTATGCTATGAAATGAAAGAAAAAACAAGGCAGTGTATAAATCAAAGTTTTTAGAGGGTCGTATTTTTAAGTAGAACATTATAAAATTGCAATAATATTTTTATTTAAATTTTGCTAAGTAACATTTTCTTAATTTTTTAAAAATTTTGCCATAATATAGTACAATTTTAGAATCAGAAGTTTAGCCCATAATATAGAGATATATGAATAAAAATATGGGTATACATATATTAGATTTATTATAGATTTATTAATTTTTATATAGGCAACAGTTATTTATATGAATGAATGGACGGTAAACATAAACGAACAAAAAAAAAATTTAGAATGTTCTATAGGTTATAATTTATATTTTTTAAATAGACTGATGTATAAATTTAATACTTAAAAAAAATAACAGAAAACAAAAAAAAAAAAGTAAAATGTAATACTGCGAAGAAAAATAAAAACGAATAGAAAAAAAAGAGAACAAAAATGTTACTTTGATTGTTTTTAAATACTTTTAAAGAAAAAAAGAACTATTAAAATGTTATGATTTTAAAAGAAAAAAACATACGTCTGATATTTACGTACCTACATAACAGATAGAAAAAGGAAAAAAAAAATGTTATGCTATGAAAAGAACGAAAAGTCCATCTGATATTGAGGTACATAACAGATAGAAAAAAAGAAATATCAAAATGTTATGCTATGAAAAGAAAGAAAAAACAAGGCAGTGTATAAATCAAAGTTTTTAAAGGTTCAGATTTTTAAGTAGAATATTATAAAATTGCAATAATATTTTTATTTAAATTTTGCTAAGTAACATTTTCTTAATTTTTTAAAAATTTTGCCATAATATAGTACAATTTTAGAATCAGAAGTTTAGCCCATAATATAGAGATATATGAATAAAAATATGGGTATACATATATTAGATTTATTAATTTTTATATAGGCAACAGTTATTTATATGAATGAATGGACGGTAAACATAAACGAACAAAAAAAAATTCAAAATGTTCTATAGGTTATAATTTATATTTTTTAAATAGACTGTATGTATAAATTTAATATTTAAAAAAAATAAAAGAAATACTTAGCGTACGTAAATAACAGAAAACAAAAAAAAAAAAATGTAATACTGCGAAGAAAAATAAAAACGAATAGAAAAAAAAGAGAACAAAAAATGTTACTTTGACTGTTTTTAAATATTTTTAAAGAAAAAAAGAACTATTAAAATGTTATGATTTTAAATGAAAAAAACATACCTCTGATATTTACGTACATAACAGATAGAAAAAGAAATATTAAATGCTATGCTATGAAAAGAAAGAAACGTACATCTGATATTTAGGTACATAACAGATAGAAAAAAAGAATTAAAATGTTATGCTATAAAAAGAATGAAAAAACAAGACAGTGCATAAATCAAAGTTTTTAAAGAGTTGCATTTTTAAGTAGAAATTATAAAAAAATAAAGCGGTGCGTAAAACCAAAGCTTTTAAAGGAGCGCAATTTAAATTATAAAATCACAATTTTCAATTAAATTTTGAATGTGTAACATTTTCTTAATTTTATGCTTCTTTTATGATTTTTATTTTCTAAAACTTCAACATTATATGCACAGCCAATTTTTATTGTTTTACATAAAAGGTGCGTAAAACTTACGGTGTGAAGATTTTGTAGAGAAAGCGATAGATAAAGAGACAGAATATTATTACGGATAGAGTAAAAATTTGTTTGAAAAATATAACAAAGAAAGTTTTGAAGCATTTGCTATGGCAACCATAGAAAAATATAACAAGTGTACTATATATTATAATTAGGCAAATGCATCAGATCAGTGTAGTTTAGTTTCAAAATTATAAAGTTTGATACTGTATTTTTTCGAAGCGAAAATTTTTGATACTATTGGCAAAAATTTATTTACCATTGGTTTTTAATCCAACCTTTGGTTTTTTAATCCAAAGCTTGACAAAGAAATTTACAAGAGATGAGATTTATTAAATAATCATTTTTATTACATTTTTGAAAGAAACTACTTCACAGCATCATTGAGGTTTTTCATTATTTAAAACACTTTAGCAATAAATTTTACATTTATCAATATCTAAATATAATACATATAAGTATTTGAATAAATTTACTAAAATTAAATTGTTCATAAAACTGAGAAAACTTTCACAAAAGCTTTATTTTTCTACTTATACCCTTTAATAAGGCTTTTTTACTATTTATTTAATAATTTAAAGTTTTATTACCAGAGATACGAATCTTTAACTCAAAGTATTATCAAGAGACGCAAACCGTTAATTAAAAATATAAATAAATTTAGTAAATATTATTACCAGAGACTAAATTTTCCACTAGAATTATTGTCAGAGACACAAACCGTTCATTAAAAGTGAGTACAGTCAAAAAAGGAAAAGTACATACATACTTGAAAAACACATTTTCAATCAAAATAAATTCAGCAAATTTTTAATTTTTAAATTTGACCGCTACGTCCATTATGAACTGGTCGCAGCGGTAAATTAAAAATAAATTATTAATCTTCTGTTGGCGTTTTCAATCTTTGTTTTGAAAAAAAAAAATAAAAATAGGTACTCTTAATAAAATTAAAGCGCCTGAAAGTGAAAAAGTGAGAGTGAGCAAAGTTTATAGTAAACCTCATATTTATTAGAAAAAAATAATAGGTCGATTTTATTCTTGATTTTGTTTTCATTAGTATAAAAGCTGGTGCTTCGTAACAGACTTTAAAATAGTTTTGTTTATTTAGGTTGAAATTTAGATTTTTAAGCTAAATTTTCGGTAGAACTGGTATAACATAAAATATTCGAAATTTTTTTATTAATATAAAATTAGGCAGACTTAAATAATTATATTTCATAACAGAAGTCAGAAACTTACTAAATATTATAAAAACGGATATTTTTCTTAAAAAAAAAAAGAAAAATATTACATAGAAAATGTCATTTTAGACGCCTTCTCTCACAAAAGATTCATAATTTTGTACTAATTTATTATTAGACCATTAATAATATTGTTAGCCATGGAAAAAAATAAGATTTGTTAATCAGATCAGATAATATAATACCTGAAATTAATGATTGAATTTCTGATAATATACACAATATAATGATTATGGTTTAATTCACAAAGATAAAAAAATTTTGTAAATGCATAAAATATATGAATGATAATTTTTACATTTTACACCAGATTTTACAGAAGATTCTGGTTTTCACTAAATTCTTTTAGCTATGACACAAATCAAATATTTCTGTGCTTTAAAATTTTTAAAACTAGCCAGTTTTAGCTGGCCCGTTTGAAAAAAAAATTAGTACAAATTTTTGTATGAATTTGTACATCTCTATGTAGTCTCTGATAATACCAATTCACACAAGATATTAAATATCATATAGATATTAATACCAGACACACAAGATGTAAAAAAAAAATATTTTATTTCTATAATAAACCACTCACACTGAATGTAAACTAAACTGGCAAAGATGATATTTCTGTATATTTATTTAATAATATAAAATTTTATTATCAGAGACACAAATCTTGGACTAAAAGTCTTATCAGAGACACAAATGTTTACTTTTTAAAAAGTACTTTCGACACAAAATTTAAAGCAAATTTTTAATTTTTAAATTTGACCGTCACATCCATTATGAACTGGTCGCAGCGGTAAATTAAAAATAAATTATTAATCTTCTGCTGGCAGTTTTCAAATGACTCTTTGTTTTGAAAAAAATAAAAATACTCTTAATAAAATTAAAAGACCTGAAAGTGAAAAGAGCAAAGTTTATAGTAAGCCTTATATTTATAAGAAAAAAAATAATAGGCCGATTTTATTCTTGATTTTGTTTTCACTATTATAAAAGCTGGTAAAAGTTTCGCAACAGACTTTAAAGTAGTTTTGTTTATTTAGGTTGGAATTTTGATTTTTTAAGCTGAATTTTTGATATAACATAAAATATTCGAATTTTTTTTATTAATATAAAATTCGGCAGACTTAGCTAATTATATTTCATAACAGAAATCAGAAACTTACTAAATATTTTAGAAATGGATATTTTTCTTTAAAAAAAGAGAAAAAATAACATAGGAAATATCATTTTAGATGCCTTCTCTCAAAATAGATTCATAATTTTGTACTAATTTATTATTATCGAAAACGACCCACACAAAAAAAAAAGGCCCCGAAAATTTATGAAATTACATTATCAGAGACATGAATCTTTTATTAAATATACTAAAGACCTCTTCCAAAGTACATTTAAATAAAATAAATTCAGCAAATTTTTTTCAAGCAAAAAAAAAAATAAACGCAAAAGACTTGAAAGTAGTTTTGGTAATTAAAGTAATTCGCGAAGAAAACAACTGTT
Organism: Poecilobothrus nobilitatus; assembly: GCA_947095535.1. Taxonomy (NCBI): domain Eukaryota; kingdom Metazoa; phylum Arthropoda; class Insecta; order Diptera; family Dolichopodidae; genus Poecilobothrus; species Poecilobothrus nobilitatus. Next base: position 164,428,979 of record OX352773.1, read on the forward strand.
TTTATCGACATAAAAATTTTTTTTTAAACTAAAGAAAAATAGAGAGTCTGGTAAAATTTTAACAAATATTAAAATTATTTCGATTATTGGGATTATTTTAAATGTAACAAAAATAAAAATGTCGTAGCGGTTGGTGTTGGTTGGCTTTTCGCCGGTTTTTATTGTGCACTTTATACATGTGTTTCAAACAATTTTTGAGATATCGGCACGAACTTTTACCCTGAATGTGTTTTTAGCTTGGACCATTTTTTCTCAATGATTAAAAAACTGTCAAAAATTACCGCCACGAAAAAACGGCGTGAAAAAATTAATAAACTGTTCCTAACATTTTTAATTTTATATGTTCAGATTTGTTTTATGTTTTTTTCTATTACATCAAGTAAGTAAGTGATACCAAAGTTTTTTTAATGGTGCTGATGTAAAAATGAAATTTTTAGGTAGTTTATTAAGGGAGTCAGTATGATACCGCAAATGTTTTTGAATCTATAGAAATTGTGCAATTGCACAGGGGATTTTCTAGTACCCAATATATATTTGTATTAAAATATATCTTAGTTATTATTAAATTTATATATAATACATATGGGATATATTTTAATTTTATAAGTAATTTATCTGGATCATTTTATTTTAAAAAAAAAGTATTAGTAATTTTTCTTTTTAAAATTACAAAAATAATTATGTAAAAAAAAATATAAAAATAAAAAATACTTAAAGGTAATTATAAATAGATGTTATATACACAATTAAACTTGTTTATAAACTGATTTATATAAACTAACTAGTTAATTACCATCTTGTGGTGGTTGCAAAACCATTTCTTAAATAGACTGTCTAAACCAGGTCTGGGAAAAGTACGGCCTGTTTCTTTCTTTTTATGCGGGCCGCATTAAATATTAGGAATATTGTATAAGTATTCATTGCATTGTACATATACAGTTGTACATATTCACATAATTTCTAATAAACCAACGCTCAAACGAATAAAAGTTTATTCTTTTCTGTTATGATAAAAAAAAATCGCATAAAATTGTTTTTCTGTGTTAACTTTTGTTTGTTTGAGTTACATAAATACATATTGTTGTAATTCAAACTATAATAATGATGAGAATTACATTTTGTTTGAATTACTTTAATTCCTGTGATAAATATTTAGTTTTTTTGTTTTTTTTTTTTTTTTTTTTTATAAACAATAAAATTTTTGTAAGACAAAGCAAATTATTAACAAACCAAAATAAAGTGTATGAAGTAATAAGTACATACAGACATACATGCATATGTATGTACATTTCCACAATTTCTGCCTTTTATAGTTCTCTCGATGAAACTAAATATGCAAATCTTCGAGATACATACGGCTAGTAAAATTCTTGTCATATTTTGTTTCTACCTATATTTGTGAATAAACATTTTCAATCATGAACATAGATAAAAGTGCACTGCACTTTGAACATCTCTAACAAATAAACATTTAGAATGCATTCTAAAAATTACAACTACCATAAGTTAGTCGTAAGTCACCCGATATCGATAAAATTGTTAAGGACTTCAAGTAGTTACATTTACCCTCACTAAAGAAAAATAAATATTTTTGTGATCTATTTTTATCCAAAATTTTCAACGTTTTGAACACTTTTTTTTATTTATGTATACAGGTGAATTTTTTATTTGTTTCTCTTTATCTTTTCAAGTTGACTAAAAATTTAAAATTTTCTATATTTTTAATACTGTTTTTAGCACATATCCAATTTTTTTTATTAGTTTCACTCTGTCCGGCCGTCCGTCCGTCTGTTTAGAAAACTTCTACACCGTTAAAGATAGAAAAAAAAATTTTCATAAAAAAATTAATTTTGTGGAACAACTTTTTCATGTAGCCTCATTCATTAGGGAGCTACAGCCCCTTAAACTTTGAAAAAGCTCTATTTTTAAATGCGTATACCTCATCTTCTGCTTAACATTTTTTCAATCTGAAAACGTCAGTCGACAGGAATGTTTTTTACCTTTAGAAATTAATATCAAAATTATACATTTTTTAAAATAAATTTTGCTTGATTTGTCTACTCTCATAACTCCGGAGCGCTGTTTGCTTGGGACTTGAAATTTTTAGAATTAGTATAAGCTCTCTCAGAAGATTTTTTTGAACCATCACCTGTTTATGAGCTATTAGGGCTCAACAATTCAAAATTAACTATTTTTAAACACCTGTAACTTAGGCACTTCCACATATTTTACTTCGGCAAGATATAAAAATTAAAGCTCCAGTAATATATTTTTACGCGTTAACAGTTTCTTTTAGTTCTATAGGGTTCCAGAGTAACAGCCCCTCAAAATTGCAAAAAAGGCCCATTTTCAGATGTATATATCTCAGACTTTGCGTAATAGTTTTACAATATAAAACCGCTAAAAGACCGAACATTTTGTTATCTCTATAAAGCTCTCGTAGATAGGAACCTGAAATTTTGAGACAAGAAAGAACCTTTAGAATTAGTATAAGTTTCCTTAGGAAATTTTTTTGTGCCACCCGCTGTTTAAGAGCTATTAGGGTACAAAAATTGAGAATTCGCTATTTTTAGGCACCTGTAACTTTACACCTGTACTTCGGCACGGCATAAAAATTAAAGCTCCAGTAATATACTTTTATATGTGTTAACGGTTTTTCTTAGTTATGTAGAGTTCCGGACTTACAGTCCCTCAAAATTCCAGAAAAGTCCTTTCAAAAAGTTTTCATATTACATGCAATTTTCAAATTTTTGTGCAAGTCACAGTAATTCTAAACAGTTTGTATTGTTTTACTTTGGAAACAAACATTTATTGGAAATGTGCGTTTTAAAAAACCCCTGGTTTACATTCTACCTTGTTTTTATTTATGTAAGAGAATTTTTTATGTTTTCATGTTTATATTTACTAATAAAAATTGAAATTTCAAATTTGTATCATATAATTTCTCTTATATCAATATTTGGATTTGATACGAAAAGGACATGTAATGTAATTTATAACATATATTGCTTTGTCTTACATGAAAAATTCTAATACGTAGCCCTTGTTCTGAAAAGTTTGCACAGGCCTGATCTAAACCATTTCTTAAATAGTCATAGTATTGCAAATTTAACCGGGAATCATAATTTTTAACCGGAGAATTCCTATGAGTTAGTATCTTGCTCATAAAAAAACAGGTTAATTCAAAAAACTGTTTCCATAATTTTACTATATTCGAGAATAAAGATTTAGATGAGGCTATAACTGACCTTGGTAATCTGAATTAAATTTAGATTTAAAAATAAATCATATAAAAAAAAATAATTAAATATCATTTTGCAATATTTATTTATATATGACTGTTCTAATTTGTCAATTTTGAAGTACAATTTAATTTTAGGTTTATTTTGTGATATTTGATTTATTTTCACATATTTTTAATTTTTGTTATTTAATTTAATAATTTATATTATTAGGTATAAGAGAATTTGAAGTGAAAATTGTAATAAATTATGTATGTATATAAATTTTAATATTTAAAGTTTTAATATTTTGTTAAAATATATACAAATAATCATTTGACGGGAAATTTAACTGGAAATAATTGTTAAAAATTTAGTCTTTTTTCATATAATTTTTCGGCTATCCAGCCAAATTTGACCGGAAACAAAATTTTGATTTGGCAACACCTTATTAAAAAGGTTTTGATTTTTACGAAATGTTTATAAACAAATTTAAAAGAAAAGTTTATATTTATCTAAGAAAAATCAGCTGATTAATATCATTTTTAATATTTTTTAAAACAAAATATGATAAAGGCCAAGTCTCAACAAGCATTTCGTAAGGAACACGTATCGCTTTCTAGATTGAAAATCGAACGATTCACACGATATTTAGTTATATTATAGTACACGGAAGCTCAACACTTTTGTTGAAGAATGAAGAGAAAAGCACACCACATATTTTTTTGTATTTCTGTATAATATGTGTGCGTTTACTAATTAACACAGAAAACAATAAGAATTCCATTCATCAATCTGTAAAAACTCAAACGCACATTTCTGTGCTAATTAACATGGAAAAGTGTATATGACAATGTTATATGTGACAATAATCCTTTTAAATAAAATATCAAACATAATATTATATAAAACATTTTTAATATTAGAAGTAGATAATTCATTAAAAACTAAGTTTTAATCCTTTATACATATAAGTATATTTTTTGTTTTTTCGTTTTTCTTTTTATACATTTATTAATCTGAAATAATTTGTACTTTCTAAACTATTTTGCTGTACATCACTTATATATACGTATGTATACGTACTTTTTTATAAATATTTTTTTAATAGTAATTTCGTTCGCTTTTGGTATAAACGAAATTCCTTGCTATAATATGTATAACTATTTTAGTGAGCGCTCAACAATTTGCATATTGGGAGTATTATAAAAATTGTAAAAGTAGTTAAAAGTATGTAATAGTTAGGAATGTATTGCAATAGCTAATTTTTATAGATTTACCGATGTGCTTAAAAATCTTAAAATTATAGAAAGTCTCATTTCTGATACATTCGAATCACATACATATGCAAAAGAATTTTCTTTTTGGATTAATGGTATAACTTTTTGTAAGATGTTTTGAAAAGTATTTTCTTCCATTCTTATGTAATTTTTATATAATCATTTAAGTCTGCTTTTTTAAAAGTTTCTGATTAGAATGTTTATATATATAATTATATTCTTTAATCGCATTCTTTTTCCAATTATAACTATGTATCTATACTTATTGCTATAACTATCAATCTAATATTTTTATCTCCGTGCTTTGATTAAAGTCATTTATAAAGATACTGAAGTTTATGCAATTGTATAATTGAAAGTTTAAAAGTACATCTTAGAAATAGAATTTGAAAAAACGGTAAAAATGATTTTTTTAAATTTAAAGCAAAATTAAGTATGAATAAAAAAATATAAGTACATCAATTTTTTCTTCTATTTATTTGCTTTTATGACTATAAAAGCTTCAATTACACGAATAATTATTTTCACTAAACCGTTAGAAAATGGTGATAATTCTTTTTCAGTTGCGTAATAATATGTGGGCTAAGTGAATTGTTTTAGCAGTTTTTTTCAGCGTTTTTTTTAATTGTTCTGCTAAGTGAATAAATTGGTGTATTCAATTTAAAAAAATTTTTTTGGTTCTTGCGTGTTTTAAAAGATATATTTTAGTAGTTTGTAATGGTATAGGTGTAATTTTTTCAGATTATTTTTTATCGTTTTTTCTGTGTAAATGTCACTAGTTTAATCATGTTGTTTTTGTTGTTGGAGGATTAATGATGATCTTGAAGATATAGTTTTGCAGCCTTATCATCATAGACTTATTTGTACTAATGAACTTATGTATGTACTTTCTATGTAACTTGGTATCCTTTTATGCTAACGTGATTTGATATCAACATTGTTTTTATTACATTATTTAATAATTCTTTATTAGTTGTAATACAATTAAATTGATTTTTATTTGCTTTTTAAATAATCAATATTTACATATTCTGGACTAGTTCTCTTAAAGTGTTCAGATATTATTTCATACATTTTTGTTTTAACTTATTCTTAATCGTTTTGAATTATTTGTTATACACTCTGTATAATATATGTAACATATATCTGATTTGATAATCTAAAAATTTTTTAAGTTGTCGGTTTACATAATGTATTATTATAAAATTTTCCTGTTCCACTTATAGGTGTACTCCATATAGTATAGGATTTTAATAGAATCATTGAGTTAAACCTTTAGGCAATTAAAATGTATATTTTTTATTCATAAGTAAATACAAAAAAAAATTTTATAAAATTAATTAAGAAAATTTATTGTAGGTATATATATAATACAATATTTAATAATTATTTATACATAATGTGCATTAATTATTAATTCACATGGATTTTTATTAAAATAAAATTTTTTTTTTCATAAAACATTTTCAAATTATTAGAATTGATATTATAATATATGTATGAGATCAACTAAGACTTTAGCATTTTATATCTAAAAGGTAAAAAGAAAACAAAAAAAAAAAAAGAAATATGTATAATAAAAATTATTATCTGCAAATGAAAACCTCTTTAAAAAAAATATAAAAAAATTTGTTTCCCCCTTTTTTGCAATTTTTTCTTTTATATAGAAATTTTTTTTTTGATATCCTGAAGCAACTATGCAGAAAGGTCCAAATTAAAATTCTACAATTGTAGAAAATCTGATACATACTACATTTTATATTGTTAAATTGAACATACTTAGGCAGAGGATTGTTATTTTTTTTATGTATTTATTTTGTTTTTTTTTTATTTTTTTTTTAAATTTTCATTTTCATTTCATTTAAACTCAAACTACACTTTAGTTATTTCGCTTTTCTTTATTCCTACCATATTTTAGACTTTACATTTCATCATTACAAAATTGTTGAATAAATAAAAAAAAAAACTGAGTAAAAGGAAAAGAACAGACATTATATTTAAAAAAAAAAAAAACAGAATAAAAAATAAAATTCTGGTAGTGACATCTTTTGCTTGTTATCACAGACAAAATACCGAGACATCTGACAGTTGATTTGGAGAAAGAGACGAATATGCATATAGGTATATATATATACGTATAATAGGTTGATATGTCCTTATATAATAATAATAAAAAAAAAAAAAGGAAATGGTTTTATTATTTTCTTTCACTTCTAATATTTTTTATTCTGCTTTAGGTATACACTATGTGATCTGATTGATGAAATGAAAAATTACCTCTGTTAAAATTTTTAAATATAACTAACTCTACTTTTTTTTTGAAAAATTTCACAGAAAATATATAAATATATATATATTATGTTATATATAATGCATATATATATATATATATATATATATATATTAATATACTAAGTATCTGTATACTTTAAATATAATATTTTTTCTTTTTTATTTGCATCTTTACTTAGTCTAAACTACATAGTAAGAAATTAATATAATACGATAGTTACTTTTCTAAATATTACTTTTTCAGCTAAAGGAATTATTATTTTGTTGATAGAATAATGCTTGAAGTTATTTGAAGTTATATTTTAGTTTTTGCTTTAAATCTCTTAAGTATATTTTGTATTAAAACTTTCCTTTATTAATAAAGCGTATTTTTGCGTTTATATTTGAGTGTATGAAATTCAAATTTCGCAGTTTAGAAAAAAATTTAAATCCTACTTGCTTTAAATTTTTTTTTTGAAAAGAATCGTTAAGATTCTTGTGCCATCGAAAAAACTTGACTGAATATGCTTAAATATATGAAAGAACTCGCACTTGCTCATTTAGAAAGAAAAAAGTAGCAAAGGTTTAAATATATTTGAAATACTTAGAATTTGAAAATTACAATTCCTTTTCTCTTTATTTTCATCCCTTTCTATAATTTGATAAAATCATAATTTTTTTTTATTTTTACAAAGAAGTTGTCCCAAAATTTTCTAAGTAATGTCATTATACCCGTACGATAGGATCGGGTATAATAAAATTACTCCTCCGTTTGTAACACCTCGAAATAAGCGAGCTAGATATACCTTCAAAGGTATGGATCGGATCAGAAAAAGATTCTATGACTTTTGAGCCATGTCCGTCCGTCCGTCCGTCCGTCCGTCCGTCCGTCAGCACGCTAACTCAAAAACTAAGAAAGCTAGAATCTTGAAATTTACACAAAATATTCTTGGAGTAATTTGTAGGTTCCCTATTTTTTTTTGGTTGAGTTTGGACCAAGCCTTAGGGTAGCTCTCGAACACCTAACTTTTAGATCCCGACATTTTTTTTGCAATAGAGCTATGAAATTTTAACCACTGATAGATCTCACAAAAATATTAATTTTATTTTTAATAACTTTTTTTTGTAGCCCCACCCGTTACGGAGCTACAGCTCCCCAAAGGTTCAAAAAAGCTCTATATTTAAATTGTTATAGCACAAGTTGTATAAGGTATATCTTCATTTTGAAAACGCCAAACGATTACTACTTTTATTAGCTTTAAAAGTATATATACAATAAATATATATTTGTGGCATACGGTGTCTTAATTTACCGTTATGTGAAACTCAAATTTTGCAAAATCCTTCAACCCTTCTATCTTCTAAACGGTTTAAGTTGGAAACTTGCAATTTTGACAGAAGTTAGATCTTTAAAAATAAGTATGAGTTATTTCAGAAATTTTTTTTGTATCACCCCCCGTTTAGGAGCTGTAAGGGGTCAAAAACTGAAAATTTCCTTTTTTTAAACACCTGTAACTTGAACACCTGTTAAAATTTTTTTGAAGTAATACATAAAAATTAAAGCTTCAACATTATATTCTTATTTCTGTTAACAACTTTTTTTAATAAAGTAGGGTTACTTTATAATTGACGAAAGTGTTACTTGATTTTTTCAAATTTTCTAACAAATTTCTTTAAAACGAATTTTTTCCATTTTGTTTTACTCGATAATTTGAAATTGTTGAGGATATAATGCGTAGTACATAAAAATGCAAATAAATAAACCACATAACGGTTGCTTGAAGAATTTTTATTTATATGATATTAATATATATACATACTTATATAATATCATGTTTATTTACATATCGTATATGTCACTAGTGAATGAATGATAAGAGTATATATGTATATTATATAGCGCCGTATTTACATACATATATGTATTTTATTGTACTTATAAGAAATTATTCTGTCAATGGAATATTTAAATATAATATAATATAATATTTAAAATTATATTTACTATTTTGTACTAAGTAAATTTAATATATATTTACCGCTTAGTATTAAATGGTACTATAGAATATTTGAAAAAGTTTTGGATTGATAATCGTTATGTGAAAGGTTAGAATCTGCTTTTGAAGAATGTACATATAAACATATAGTTTGAATATATGTAGAACCCATAGTTCTAGAAATTATAAAATTCACCCAAATTATTTTAAAATACTAAAATATTAAAAAAATAATATTGTGAGCAGAGTGACAGGCTGTGAACATACTAACGGTTCGTACGGGTATCTAAGAGTTGACAAAGGCAACTGTATTCTTCCTCGTTTTAATGTCATTTTAATGTTAATTCTGATTTTGTATATTAATATGAGTATACCATGTTATTACTCCTACTGATGGATTGGTTTACTTTTACAAAATTATAATTTTTTTCGTATAGGAGTTCGTAGGAATCTTTAGAAAATACAATGTACCCCGTAGTACAATGTATGCCGGATTTTTATCGACTAACATTATCAATGCTCTATTAAATTTAGTCGAAATGACTATAACCATTAATTTTTTTACTTAACATTTTATTTTAGTTTAATTTATGTACATTTCTAAGGAAATCTGTACTTTGCACTGTGTCTTAATGTCTCATTCTATATTCTCTAAAGCCCTCCTATGTATAGTAATCTGATTTTCTATAAATAGAAAAACTTTTGCATTTATATGCTGTTCTAAATGAGCTTCATGTTTTTTGGCATATCTATCTTTGTTTCATCTACATATAACTTTCTAAATCCTTATGAGATTCCTAAAACTCTATTAATATAATTATTTCGCATATACCAGGGAGCACTTATGATATGGCATAGGACTTTGTTCTGAAATGTTTGTACATAAGTACTTTTTTTTTAATATTACATATGACTGGCACAAGCCCAAAGTTGACAATATGTTTGCCATATAACCATATAGATTTAATTATTTATTATATATAGGTAATTTGTATATAGGTATATCGTTAATTTTAAACTTGCGACCTAGGAGCCAATTATTTTCTCTGTATTTGATATCTAATAATTTGTAATAAAAAGAAAAAAAAATTATAATAAAAAAATAATATGTTTTGGTTTTTTAATTTTAATATAATCATGTAAAAGAATTGCAAGGAGACTTTTATGTGAGTTTTTTGTGAAAACATTTTCATTGTATATCTTAAATCATTAACTTGATATAAAACTAAAAATTTTTTGAACTAATTTTTTAATTAGTTTACTGTCACTTGCTTTTACTGTTAATATATAGAGATTAGTTAATATTCAATCTATTAAATTTCTGTTATAATTTATATCACCCATGGTATTCCGTTCATAACTTTACACTTTATATTTGTTATTTTATTATATTTTTTATACTTATAATTATTATATATTACAAAAAGAAAAAAATGATTTTTCAAATACTTAAAAAGGATATCTACTTTTTTTTTTAAAAATAAAATTTCATTTACTCAAAATTTTGAAAAATATCTTTACGTCATATAAATTTATTATCTTATATGTATGCGTACGTATATGTAATAACTTTATTGTACATTAAACATACCCATATACATATAATATTATATCAAAGTAAAATTTGGTAGATTTATTTTCCAGTTTGGATAAAATATAATTTGAAAATTAGGAAAAAAAAAAAAAGAAAAAAGCATTAGTAAAAAATATTAAAAAGAAACAGGATACATATACATATACATATTATATTTTTTTATATTATTTATAAACCAAACCAAAAAAAAAAAAAAGATTGTATTTATTTTTACTTCACCTATACAAAACTTCATATTATGCATATATGAATACATGTAAATTCTTGATTTCTATAATATATATTTATATATATTAAAATATCTCGATTAAATTGAATGTGTGATTTAGTATTTCTCTTTTTTGAGATATCCTTTTACTAACTATTTTTTTTTTTAATATATCTATTTCTTCACGTATATATATATCTACTTACATATATATAAGTATATACATATATTTTTATGTCATATCATTTTCATTCATCAGTAAAATTTTTTTTCTATTCAGTCATCAGTTTTATGATAAATGAATAAAATGAGACAATGTTCAGGAAAATACCAATACAAGATTTTTCTTTTTTTTTTTTTTTTATCTTTAAATTTTTACAGATATTAATCTATAGATACATATAGTATACGTATATTATACGATATATGTTTAAAATAAAAAATACTTATATTCATGATTTTCTCATTTTAAGTAAAATTAAAAAAAAAGGATATACTAGGATATACGTCATATAATAGTGCAATAAGAGTATAAATGAAAGATAAATTTAAAGAAAGATTCAATTTTGCTTTTCAGTTTGTTTTTTTTTTTCCTCAATACTTAATTTATGTTCTTGTGATTGAATTTCTATATTAACTCTAATCCAGATTTTTTGATTGTTTAATAAAATAAAAAAAAAAAAAAATATTTTGTTCTATCTATCCATACAAAAAGAAATACCAATAATAAAAATTCATCATATTTTTTCTTAATTTTATTTTTTGTGTTTTTGAAAAATATTTTTGAAAATTAAGTTTCAAGTTATATTTAATTAAAAACATGGAACTTAATATTTAGAATTTGTTTTTATTTTTATTTTTTAATACTTATGCTATTGGAAATTAGTTTAAATAGGATCATTTTTAATGTTTAAATGTTTTTAATGTAATTTTTAATTGAATTTTATTACAAAAAAATTTTCTTCCATTTTAAATAACATTTTGTATAGTACAAAACATTTGGATTAATAAATATGTACTTATAAGTACTTATAGGTACTTTTCCTTTCTTATGTTTTAGGAAATTTAAATATACATATATTAATTTTGTCGAGTAAGATTTATTTAATTTTTCTAGATTTTTGTAGATTAATAATCAGATAGATAAGAATAACAAAAATAAAATAGAAAAATTAGTAAAAATTTTGTGCTTTTTAGGGTTTTAAAGAGTTCTAAAACATAAATAAGATTTTTAAGAAGCATATCAATATTTGTGTAAAATTCCTAAGATTATGTTGATAAAACAGCATCTAACTACTAACTTTTTCTGAAAATAATATTTGATGCGAGTACAATCGATTATCATTTGTCTGTTTTCATATCCTTCAAATTGACTATAACTTCTATAATGATGCAGAAATATTTCGTTTAACTTATTTTTGTTATTAGCAAATAAGATCGATGTAAAAGATTTCTTTTAAGTGATTAAGAGAAAATAGCTCATTTTAATATATTAACTGACTTCTGAGCAACTGAATTTAAAATTTTAATAGCAACGGCAATTACCCGTGTAGATTTCAATGTCTCTGAATAAAAATCATATAATGTTTTAGTCAATTTAATCCCTAATAATGTGTATATTTATTACTTCGACTTGAAAAATCCTATAATAAATAGACAGTTAAAAAGTGATGTATGTAGTGTATGCATTTTGCAAAAAAAAAAAATAAAACAAGGCAGAATGTAAACCAACGGTTTTTAAAATCGCACATTTCTAAAAGATAATACAAACTGTTTAGAATTGTGACTTGCACCAAAATTTTAAAATTTCATACAATAAGAAAAATAGTGAAAATAAGACTTTTTTTTTTGCAAATTTATGGGGCTGTAAGTACGGAACCCTATATAACTAAGAAAAACCGCTAACACATGTAAAACTAAATTAACCGTTAAAACACGTAAAAATATATTCTTAGTATTTGTTAGGAAACTTATACTACTTAATTCTTAAAAAGTTCTTTCTTGTCTCAAAATTTCAAGTTCTAAAAGCGTGCCGTAGTTATGAAGGTAGAAAAATTATGCAAAATTTGAATACTAACGGTAAATTTAAATACTAACTTTAAAAATATTGTATAATTTTGATATTGATTTACAAAGGTAAAAAGCAAATCCTGTCGAATGATGTTTTCAGATTCCGTAGCTCCGTAATGGATGGTGCTACATGAAAAAGTTGTTCCACAAAATTATTTTTTTTATGAGACCTACCCATGGTTAAAAAATTTTTTTTTTCTCTATCTTCAAGAGTGCAAAAATTTTGTAAACAGACGGAGGGACGGACAGAGTGAAACTAATAGGCGCATTTTTTTTAAATTTTATGTTAAAAACAATCGATAGTGAAAACAAAGTATTTCCTCTTAAATATTTTAAGTTTTATTAAAAAAAATTTTATATATTAATATAAAAAAATATATATATATAGGTATATATTAACTTAATTTTAAAATAAAGTTCATAACTAATAATTATATTTATTAAGTTTTAACAAAAAAGATTTATACCAGCGTAACAGAGAAAACAAAAAAAAAAAAAATATAATCTCTTTTGTTTAAAAAAAAAAAACAAAAAAAAAAACACAACATTTTTTACACTCAATCAATTTTTTTCTTCTTATTCTTATTCTAACAAAAAAATAAAAAACTTTCTTTCTGCAAACCTCATCTTTTCTTTAAAACATTTTTAAACTTTTTTTTTTTTTCTTCTTTATTTTTCCACCATTAGAGAATTGAAGAATAAAAAATTGTTAAAAAATTTTCATTTTTTCTCTAAAATGATTTGATATAAATTTACTCAACCGTGTAAATATGTATGTACTATTCATATATATATATATATATATAAAAAAAACACAAAAAAAAAGATGGAAGAATGTTTTTTATATTATTATTTTTTTTGACAATCCTTTGACATTAACTATATTTTTTTTTCGATATTTTTTTTTTTTTTATTTTTAAACTTATATCCAAATATCCTTGTTTTTTTTTTTTTTTTTACTTCCAAATGAATTTTATAATCTTATATAGTTTATTTGTATGTAACTGATATTTATAAGACTTTAAAAGAATGTATAGTATATAATATATACGTATATACATTTATATATATATATAGATATTGTAATTTGTTCCTGTAACTAAATATATAATATAAAGTACATATATAAATATTAGCATATTGTCGACTAGACATAAATATTTTCGTATGAATGTTTGTAAGTATAAATCCGTATGAAATATTTAAATATATATATGTATAAGGATAAAGAATAGATAAGAATAGATAGGGTGTTGCAAATAAAAAATAACGGTTTTAGTTTCAAGGTAAAAAAAAAAAAAAAAAATAGATAAAATACAAGAAAAAAAAAAGGATTATTATAAGGATATACACTACATTATAATACTATCATATATATATTCGTATTAAATGTATGTAAATGTAACTATATATGTAAGAGTACATATTTATATTTTTTTATATTTAAATAAATTTATTTAAGAATAATATTAGTTATATATAAGAGTAAGTTAGTAAAATGTCTGAATTGTATCTTTTATATTTTAAGATTTGTTTTTTTTTTTTTTGTTTTGTTTTTTTTAATAGTAAAGTGAAAACAGGGGTTATTTAACATTAATAAGAAAGGATTAACCTTCTTATATTGTTTACATAGGGTTTATTTAAATTAAATTTTTTTTCATTTTTTGTACTTAAAAATATACAGACACTATAGATAGTTTTTATTATAGTAGTTAGACATTAACTTAAGAAAATAATATTAAAATTTACGTAGAAATTTAAAAAAATGATGAAAAAGTATATATACCTATAATATTATAAAAAAAAATTTTACACTTTCTAAATAAATGCATATATACTTAATATATGTAACTACTAACTAAATATATATGTAACTAAATATTTGTATATAATATATATCAAACATGTGTATGTACATATTTTACTTTTATCTATGGATGTAAATATACATATTATATAAATAAAATTTTATAAAAATATTTATTTTTAAATTTAAGGAAAATTTTTTTTTATTTTGGGAAAATTTTATAAAATATAATAAATTAGAAATTTAAGAATTATGTAAATAAAAATAAAATAGAAAATCAATAGAAATTTGTTTATTTTTTATTTTTTTTTTTGTTTTTTTTAGCATTGATAATAAAGAATAAATTTATTTAAGTAGAAAGATAACAAAAATTATTGTAAAGAATATTCTTATTTAGTAATTTATTTGGAAATATAAATAATGAAAAATAGATAGGAAATTAGACATTTAGACTAGATAATTAGTTGCTTATTTCAAAAATATTTAATTTGCAATAAATAATCAAAAAAAAAAAATATTTTTAATATTTTTAAATAATTTTTTTGGGATTTGATTAGTACCTATACACTACCAACATATTAAACATTTTTTTTTTTTTAAATATGAGATTTATGGAAAATTCTTTTGAAGAAGCTTGTTTTGGTCGAACACTTGATGCTATAACTTACATTCACATTTGCTTCAAATTTACAACTTGCCTAATTAACTGTGTTTGGCATCTTGTATTTATATAAAGCTGAAGAAGCTCTGTTTAGATTAAATTAAGGGAATAGATTAAGACTCATAATATATTGATAATTTGAAAATCAACAAATCTATACATGAAAACATTTCAAGAGCCATAACGTAGCTATAAAACTCAGTTATAGTCGGATCTCTGTTAAGCAATAAAAAGAAAGAGAGTTTATATTAAAATTAAAAGTTATTTTAAAATTGTTATTCTTATTTTGTAAAATCTAAGCTAATATTGTTAATATTATTAGTATATAATATTACGTAGAAAAGAAGAGATGTCTTTTTATTCATAATTAATATCTAATTTGATCTTGTTGTGATTTTATTCCTAATTAATATCTAATCTTATTAAATTTTTTTGTTTTTAAATTTCGTTATGTTTTTATTTATTATTGTATAACTAGAGTTTGGTATTATAATAGGTGCAGTGAAATAACACCCATGGAAATTTTGAAATACACCCCAGTGTGTGTTTATAAAAATAAGTAATTGAATAAATTTTCCATTCTGAAAAATAAATTATAATAAAAATTTTTTTTTAATAAAAACTTTTTTTTTAAGAGCCCTACTTTAATAACAATGTTTCATTTTTGTGGAATGCACCATATTTATAATAAGTATATTATGTAAATATATTTAATAAGTATATTATGTAAATATATTTAATTATTGTGAAACTGACCCTTTTTCAGAAGAAATTTTCTGTTCCTTGAATGACAAAGTAACAGAAGTTTCAAATTAAATATCAGCAGTTTTAAAGTTGTTTAGAAAATCAGATTTTAATAATTAGTGAAGCTAGAAATCAGGAACCGTAACTTTAATTTTTTTTTATAAAGTTCAAATTAGTATTTTTAAATTTTATTAATATTTGTAACATTAACAGGTTAACTTACTTTTCTCCGGGAAAAAAATTAAGCCGAAATTCTTTTTCAATTTTGGCGTTAAATTTAAGAAGAATTTAATGCTAATGCTTAATTTAATGCCTTTCTAGAAATAAGTGCTTTTCTTTTAAAATATAAGAGAAAGGTTCCAATAGTGTGTATGGTTGATTTTTAGAGTGAAAAGAGTCCTTTTCAATGAAATTCAATTATTGGACATTTTTTTTTGGTAAGAACTTGAAATATCTTATATTTTTAAAGAAAAATTAAAAAAAAAAATCAAAAGTCAAAATTTTTAACTTTCAAATTTTATGTCTTCACAACGGCAACACCTATCTAAAAAAATGTTAAAATAATTCTTAGATGATTACCCCACCAAATTAAGATTAAATATATATATGTTCAATATATAGACTTAAAGATATAACGGTTTATGAAAAAAACTGAAATGGGCAAGCATATTCTTAAATGTCCTTTTGCGGGATGCGGAGAAAGTCATATATGATTTTAAAAAGGTAAAATTATACACAGTACTGTTGACATACATTAATTTTGACTTACGAGGAGTTCCGTTATCTTCAGAAAAGCCAAAAAATATAATAATAATAATTAGTAACAATAACTTAAAAATAAAAACTTTTCTTTGTATGTATCTATACATAATATGTCAAATTGTCAACCAATCACACAAAAATGTCACAAATGTGTTGAGTTTTTATTTAACGAAATGTTTCCGGTTTCTCTTGACTGTTATATTTTATTTTGTGTTTTGCTTTTGTAGCGTTCGATTGACAGGTATATACATAAGTTTAATTATTCACTTTTGTTTACACCTATAATTTGACCTTTAATATAAGTGGTTTATGTTTATGTTAAAAAAGAATTACTTAAGATGTAAATTAAAATATTTCCCTATAATTAATCGGTATGAGATGAAACTGATAATATGAAAGATTATTTAGCGTCACTATCATGTTAAGAAAGTTTTTTTTTTTTATTATATGAAACTAGAATAAATAATAAACTTAAATTTTAGATTAAATTGTGAAAATTAAAATAAAATTTTTATGAAGTTAAACTTTTATAATATCATTGTAAATTATAATACACTTTTAGGGATATCATAATTTTCGGAACAAAAAAGACAAATATTAAACCAGATTAAACCTTAATAATATTTCGTACAATGATCCTATATTTCAAGTATATTTACGTCTGAAATTGTAATGGAAAGAAAAACTTTTTAATTGTTTTAAAAAATTATTTTCCAAAAAAAAAAATAAAAAAATGTTGGTATTATAATTTATAGTTTTAAAATTTTTGAAAAGGAAAAGTTTATAATAATTTTTTTACTTTTTAAATTTTATATTTGCAATGATGAATTTGTATTTCTTTAAATATTATTTATTTTAATATTATAAATGAAAGTAATTGAAAAATTATTTAACAAGGTAGAATATAAAATTAAAAGGATCTTAAAAGCGTACATTTTCAAAACTATATAAAATAAACATAAAGTCAAAAATTCTGAAACAACAATTGTGAAAAATTAAAGAGATTTTTAATACTACATATCGGGGCCTCGGTGGCCTAGTGGATAAGAGCGTATAATTTTATACTGTAAACACCGAGGGAGTGTGGGTTCGAATCCCACACACGTCGTAAGAGTTATTCCCCCTTACGACATGTACAGCCACGCCTGAACAGGAAAGGCTGTGTAATTTCCCGTCCACATTTATGTGGTAGGGAAATACATTAAAAAAAAAAAAAATACTACGTATCAAAATAATGTTTCAAAATTGAGATTTAATTTTTCTCATCCTAATTTTAAGAAATTTGTACATCATGTGTCCGCATGTTACAGATGTCTAAAAATAACATAATACTTATAAGTTTTTTTATAAGTTTAACCACTTTTCAAAGTTTGACCTCTTTGTACTTATACTCAAGTTTTAAAAAATATATTGTAAAGGGTGTTCAAAATTGAGGTATCATTTTGATTTTGCCGCCATTTTTTTTCTACCTGGAATTTTTATACGAGGTTTCTTTAGGTATATTCTAAATACATTTCGGTTAGTTAATATGGAGCGTTACACGAAGGAACAACGTGTTTTTGTTATTACAACATTTTTTGAAAATGGTAAAAGTTTTCAAGATGTAATTAGGAAATTTCGAACAAAATTTGGTAGAGAAAATGCTCCAACAAATCGTGCCATCAAGCTGATGGTTGATAAATTTCTAGAAACTGGATCTGTTCTTCATAACAGAGGCAACATTTATCAACGTAGTGGCCGTTCAACCGAGAATGTAGCAGCTGTGAGCAGAAGTGTTGAAGAACCAAAAACTTCCATTCGTCATCGTTCGCAGCAATTAAACATCAAACCATCCACATTATTCAACATTTTGCATCGTGATCTACATTTAAAGGCTTATACGATCTAGCTGACGCAAGAATAAAAATCAACTTACCATGCACTACGTCGGCAATTCGTTCCTTGGGCAATCGAAAAACAAGAAGAAAATGAGAATTTTTTTAACAAAATAATCTTCACCGACGAAGCTCATTTCCAGCTCAATGGCTACGTCAATAAACAGAATTGCCGCATTTGGGGTGAAGAGAATCCAAGGGTTATCTTAGAGCAACCAGTACATCCACAAAAAGTTACGGTTTGGTGTGGTTTGTGGTTAGGAGGAATCATCGGACCATATTTTTTTCAAAACGCAAATGGAAATGCGATTACGGTCAATGGAAATCGCTACAGGGAGATGATCCGAAGCTTTTTGTGGCGCGAAATTGATGATTTGGACGTAGAGAATATGTGGTTTCAACAGGACAGTGCCACTTGCCACACAGCAAGAGAAACAATGGATCTTTTGAAGGAAAAGTTCGAAGATCGCATTATTTCTCGTAGAGGAGGAGTGATGTGGCCATCAAGATCGTGCGATTTGACACCGTTGGATTTTTTTTTGTGGGCTTTTGTGAAATCGAAAGTGTACAGCAATAATCCCACAACAATTCAAGAGCTTAAAAACAACATTATCGAGCAGATTTCAACCATTGAGAACAGTTTATTGAACAACGTGATTCAGAATTTTGGTAAAAGATTGGAAGCCTGCCGAAGTAGTAGAGGGGGCCACTTGGCCGACATAATTTTTCATTATTAACCGGAACCTATTTGTAATAAATTAAAATAAAAATATATTTAATATTTCAAAAAAAAAGTTTTTTTTTATTAAAATTAAAATGATACCTCAATTTTGAACACCCTTTATTAAGCTTGGTATGCAACTAGCACTCACCTGCTAGGAAAAAAAATTTTGTATGGAATTTCTGTCAAATCTAAAAATTTTCCCAGCATAAGTAGTACGCACCTCAGCACTCAGCATTTTGTTTCTTAAGATTTATCTACCTAGGTGGATAAATTGCACTATTATTTTTTCTAGCAAATGTCATTTCGACCCAGACGTGTTTCGAGCTGCTTTTTCAAATTTTGAATGTCAAAGTAAATGAAGGTGAGGAGGACTAAAGTTATAATTTTCAAGAGTATTTGGAATTCGAGGAAAATGAAGAAACGAATGTTGAAAATATTTCTACTTTGAAGATGAAAAATACAAATGTGAAGGTATAGCTACCATAAACAACGAAGTAAAACGAAATCTAATTACTTTAGTTGAAGTGCAGAGGTGCACTAACAGTAACTATATGCATATAAATTCCTATACGCCAAAACTTGGAAGAAAATAAGTTTCCCTATTTCTTTCCTTTAGATAAAGATTTACCCAACATTCTCTTTTTTTTATATATTGTATTTGGTATTATTGAAATGATACATTATGATGTATATATCCAGCGAGAACCAGACAAATTTCTAATTCTTCTTCCTCAGAACTAGAAGAAAAATCTTTATCTTTAAAAAGTTGAGCCATAACTTAAATTTATACTTCTTGATTTTTTAAAATAAACACAATTTTATTATGTTATGGTGTTACATAAATGTCAAACATTTTTCTTGAAACTGTCAAATTTTTACTATAGGGTAAAATATTTGTTCGATTAAATTTTTTTTTCTAACAGGTGAATACTAGTTGCATACTAAGCTTAAAGCAATATATTTTTTAAAACTTGAGTTATAATAATTTGATAATTTGACTTTTTCGAAAATTTGGGGGTGTATACCTCTTAACGAGTACAGTTATACAAAAAGGTTATTCCACAAATTATTTTATTTTAATGCTCTTTATGTTAAAAGTTGCCTTGCTTAATTTCAAAAGTTATGCAGAAATGCTGTAAGCATACGAATGAACAGATCGTATCCGTGTGAAACTAATAAGCTAATTTTCTGATTTTCTTTTTTGAAAATTTTGATAAGAAGAATTTATATTCAAGATATTGGATAAAATTAAAAAATATAAATCAAAACATTTAGGCACTGCTAGAGAATATAACAACTGATAAAAAAACACTAATTTTAATAATTGGTTTTTTGAGGAGTGAGTCGAAGTTGTCCAATTGTAAAAGTTTTGTAGACAGACGAACCGAATAAAACGAATAAATTAATAATTAAATTAAGTTATTTAAAAAGATATTTGAGATTTAATTCAAAAAAGATAAATAAATATTAAGATCACTCTCAGATTAATCACTTTAGATTCTATGAATCTAACATAAAATTCTAATAAAATTAATGATTCTTAAAACTGAAGCTTAGTCAAATATGAATAATAAATCATTTAGTTGATGTCCTATCCTCCTTATAGGAGTGAGAAGGAAAAAAAAATTTTTGTAAGTGAGGCAATTAGACGCTCTTGTACACAATAATTTTTTGTTCGTTTTGGTTGCCCCAGTTATATCCTATGAAATATTCAAAACTGAAAGAGTTTATTTATACCCTGTATATTATTTTAAGAGAACTGGTATTGGTTTATATTCATTCATTTAAAACTGTTTGATAGAATATGTATTATTTATTACGTATATTACAAAATTATATAAGATATTATAAATTAATGTTAACGTATCAATAAGTATATATTAATTAATAATATTTTAGATAAGTATACAATCCAAATTTTTTTTTTAACTCATATTATGACATATTATTTTATAATATTATATGTTATAAATATAATAATTAAATTAAAACAATTAATATATCATATACAGGATGTTACTCAGGTAAGTGCACTGTTATAGGCAGTTGCATAGGCGATAATGAGTAAGTAAAATTTCCCTGCGCAGCCAATGTTCAGAACTCAATAGTTTTCGTCTTCCGAGATATGGAAAGATAGTTTTAAATTTTGTTTTTTATTTTAAACAGCATACAGCGTAACAGGTAAAATACACAAGTTGTTTAAAAAGAGTTGCAAAGGTTAGCGCTATTGGCTTTTGGATATTTAGATTTGATTCTATCTTTTTACATTTCCGAATCACATCCAAAGTTAAAAATTTAAAAAAATTTCAATTTTCGTTTATCAAAAACTTTAATTTTTCAAATTACTTAACATTGCTGCTTTTTCTAATTTTGTCAGATGTTGCGTCTTTGTTGATCAAGCTTCTTGCTACCTACTATTGGAAAATATGAAAAAATATAATCTAACAAGAACTTGTTTCTAATTATTTTTAAAATTTAATATTTGAGACCTAAAAAAGAATAAAATCATTCCTTTCGATAAATAAGAAATTGTTTATCACAATGAACTTGTAATATTATTGATAAGAAGCTTTAAAAGTTGGTAAAATTCAATATTGTCTGGATTTTTAACACTTATTATTTATTTTTAAAATAAAAAAATAGATTTGAAATATATTTAAGTCTCCGTATCTGGAAAACTGTTAAGTTTTAATCATTGGTGCCATACGAAAAAGTTATCCATTTATTAAGCCCTACGCAACGGCCTATAACAATTAATTTATCTGGAAAACTCCCTGTATGTAAACAATTATATAACAATTAGAATGTATATGTGATTAATTTTAATAATTTTTTTTTTTTAAATTGCTTTAAAAATTTTAATTGTAAATTAATTATTAAAAAAAAATTTTTTTTTTTATTTGTTTAATTGGTATGTTAATTATGCAAATATTATTTAGTGTTTATAACAAAATATTTATTTATATAATTACATATGTATAAATAAACATTCAAAAATTCTATACTTATGTATAATGAATAAATTAAATTATTTTACAAAATTTTCCAATCATATATATATTTGCCACCAATTTTATTAATCGAATTATTTTAAAATATAAATATAAGTATAAAGAATCTAGAGAACATAATTAACTATATATTTAAATTTTCACCATAGTAATATGCATAAATTATACATTTTAAGGATATAATATTGTAAATTTTCATTATAAGATTTTATAAATTAGCGATGATTTTATCAATATTTATGATTGTATTTAAATGTTATACTCTATATATTATATTTGTAAGTATATAAATATATATAATATAATAAAATATATATTGTAGGTATATATTTGATAATAAATGAGCATAAAATATATTTATATAGATAATATGTTAATTTTTCCTAAATGAACTGTGTAAATGGTAATTATGAAATTATTAATGGTGGTTAGATTTAAATTTGCAAAAAAGAGAGGATTAAAGTGATGATTTGGTTTTAGTATAGTTGTGTATAAAAAAAAAAAGAAGAAATTCACAATAAAAAATGTTTAAATGTTTTTTTTATTTTACAAATCGGGCAGTTTTTTATAATATACGTTACATTTACATTTATATTCAATATTAACTAATATGTATTAATTTTAAGTATGACTCTATCTTTTAAATGGCTGCTTCATATAATTTTTAATTAATATCTGAATATAATATTAATTAATATAAAACAGGGGGCCTTGGTGGCCTAGTGGGTAAGAGCGTATAATATACGCTGTAAACACCGAGAGAGTGGGTGTGAGTTATTTTCCCTTACGACATTTATGGCCAAGCCTATCCAAAAAAGGCTGTGTAATTTCCTGTCCACATTTATGTGGCAGAGAAATGCATTAAAAAAAAAAAAAATTTAACTAACACATGAAAAATTTCTGGGGTGAACCAATTAGTATAAAAACAAAGAAAATTCGAAAATTACACAGAACGGCTTTCTCCGGGAATCAGCTCAGCTCATCTAAGAAGACACGTCCAGAAAATAAGTAGATCAATCAAAGACTAATTGATCTATGTAGGGAGTATGGATATGAGATAGAAATAGTACTTCAAGTTCTGTGTCAATCCGCAGTGCTGAGATTTTAAGGGGAAGAATCTTAGAATAATACTGGGAGAGCTTCTCTGAAGTGAGAAAGCTCAACCAAACAGAAATCATACGGTTCATGTAGGGTATATATTGGCTTGATGAGACGCTGTAAATATAAAGCGGATCATCTAGTAATAGAGCCACAACGAGTTGCAGAGCCTATATGTATGAACAGTAGGAGCAGTTAAAAGCTTTCCGCTTCGAAACAACAAGAACTGACACAATAATTCTTTATTTTTAAATTATACTTCCTTTATCTGAATCCCTTAATGATGACAGTACATTTTTTTTCATATTTCCTATAAAAAAGAAATGAAATGAATAAACAAATGGTTAATTTTAAATCATTTATTAAATAACAAGTAATATTGTTAAGTTTAACAACATAATAAAAGTTTCTGTGCTATCATACAAAATAATAAAAATCAATTTAATGTCCCTTGTATAGAAAACCTAATACTATTATTGCTATGCTATCATTTTAATCATTTAATGATTACGGTTTGAGGCATTTTTTCTGTATGTTCTTAATTTATTAACTAAAACCTGGAAATTTCTTGGAAAATTACATTATCTAAAATTTTAGGTTTGAACCGATTTATTTAATCCTATATAATAACAAAAAAATCATATTTAATACCATCTTCTCAAACTTGCATTTTAACTTTTTATATTGTGAACCTTTTTTAAGATAAAATTATTTTGTGTAGTGTTTTAAAGCTATAAAAAAATCAAAGATTAAAAAATTATTTGTTAACAATTGTTTTTTTTTTTTGTTTAATTAATCTTATTAAGTATATAGTGTTTTTAAATGGAAACTTAATGCATTTAAAATGGATTATATAATATTAAAAAAAAATTTTTAAGTTTTAAATATTTGAAAATACTTTCAAAATATTTTGAAAGTAATTTTTTTATTTTTTCTTTTTTTCAAATCAAAACATTAAAATAAAAAAAAAAAAAAAAATGTTTTCTTCAAAGGGAAAAAATTATGTAAATAAATTTACAAATACAGAATCTGATACTGAAGTACTTGTACGTTTAAAGCAAGGGAATATAATTGGAGAAAAAATTATTTTACCATCATATCAAAATCATTATAAATTTTTTGGTATACCATATGCAAAACCGCCATTAGGTGAATTAAGATTTAATTCACCTGAATCATTTGAAAAATTTCCTGATGATCCATTAGATTGTAGAATTGAACGTGGTGTATCATTACAGATTCAATTGTCAGATAATCAAATTTTAGGTACTGAAGATTGTTTATATTTGAATATTCATGCACCATCTATTAGTGGTGAAAATTTAATTCCAGTTATGGTTTGGATACATGGAGGTGGATTTTTAACTGGTCATGGAAATAAATATTTGTAAGTGATAATTGAAATAAAATAATATAATATTATTACTTATTTATGTTTTATCCCTCTATATATATACATATATATATATTTTGTTTTTAATCTTTTCAATAATTAATCTGGATGAAAAATATATTTAATAATATTTATCTTTTGATTGATTTTCTTTTGATATTTGTAGATTATGCCCTCAATATATTTTAGAAAATAATGTTATATTAGTTACAGTAAATTATAGATTAGGTATGTTTGGATTTTTAAGTTATCCAAGTGGTGGAATTACAGGAAATTTTGGTCTTAAAGATCAGGTATTATATTATTAATAATAAATTTTATACATTTTTGATTTTCTTTCTGGTTTTTTTTTTTTTTTGTAATTGTCAATCAATTTGTATTTTATGAAAATCATATACATATATATGTATATGTATATAGGTAATGGCATTTAAATGGATTCATGAAAATATTCAATCATTTAATGGTGATCCAAATAATGTAACATTAATTGGTCAAAGTGCTGGTGCTGCTTGTGTTCATTTTCATTTATTATCATCTAAATCTAAAAAATATTTTCATCGTGTAATACTTCATAGTGGTTCATCAATAAATGAATGGTCAATTGAAAATAATCCAGAAGAGAAAGCATTAAAATTAGCAAATTATTTTAAATTTAAAGGAACACCAAATAATATTGCAAAATCATTTAGAACTATAAAAAATCCTTTTGAACAATTTAAATATATATTTAATACATTAACAGATGATGAAAAACGTCGTGTTTTTATTTTACCATTTAGACCAGTTATTGAATCTGAAGATTTAGATGATTCATTTTTAACAAAACATCCATTTGAATTAATTAAAACCGAAAATATATTTGGTAATAAGTCAATTATATCTGGTTTTACGTCAAAAGAAGGTATGATTATAATTGAATTTTCAAAAGGTATTTCAGCAATTGATAATGATTTAGCTTGTGTTTTACCATATAAAATATGTCAAGATTTAAATAATCCAAATAGTATTGATATGGTAAAAGATATAAGAAAATTTTATTTAAATGATGATAATGGTAAATTTAATAATGAAAATATTAGTGAATTATGTGATTTATTAGGTGATACAAATTTTATGATACCATTTTATTGGACATCAGAATTACATTTAGAATATCAGCCACAATCACCACTTTATTGTTTTAAATTTGATTATGATGGTAATTGTAGTTATAATAAAAAACGTTTTAATATAAATCATATGAATGGAGCATGTCATGGTGATGATTTATTTTATTTATTTTTTCCAAATAATGATGATACTAAATTATCATCAACATCATCATCATCATCATCAACTAAAATAAAAAATACATGTGTACTTGATGAAGATGTAAAATTTATTAAAAAATTTTGTAAATTATGGACTAATTTTGCTAAATATAATGATCCAACACCACCAAATGAAATTATTGATGATGATTTAATTGATTTTAAATGGGAACCAATTAAAGCAGTTAAAAATGAAAATAAATATATATTAGATATTTTAGTATTAAATAAAAATTTTGAAATTGTTAAAAATTCAGATAATAGAATTGAATTTTGGAGAAATTTTGCCAGTAAACATAATTCAAACTTGTTAAGCTTAAATATATAAAAAAAAAAACATTTACCTATTTCTTTCTTACAAATAATGTAATCTTAAGATATTTTAATTTTAATTCTTGTTTTTGTTTTATAAAGAAAAAAAAAAATGTTCTGGAATAATATTGAATTTTAATTATTATTGAGTTGATTCTTTTAATTTTTAATTTTGTTTTATTTTCATTGTTATTTATATTTAATTTTAATATTAATGTTGGTATTCGTTTTTGCAATATTTAATAAAACATTTTTACTTTAACTAATCAAAATACTTAGTTTTAATTTATTTTAAAGATTTAATATTGACCTTCACTTAAATTTAAAGTTTAATATTTAATAATAGTCAAACGGCATGGCATATTGATATGTAGTATATGATGATATATACATATATATATACACAGTGCCGGCGGAAGATATTTTGGCGCCCTGTGCAAAATAAATTTTGCGCTTCTAAACTTTCATAATTTTTTTTTTTAAATTCACAGTTTGTAGCAGGAAAATTAAAACTTTATCCCTTTGTCATATTTAACACAAACTTCACAAATCAATCGTTAAATTATAGCACTTTGAAACAATATAACAAAATATCCGTTGAAAAAAAATTTAAAAAAATATCTGTTCAAAATTGTAGAATACCTTGAGAAATGCACATTTTCAAAATCCCATTAAACAATAATTCTAAAGTATCATTTATTTGTGTACCATTAAACTTTACGCTTCGTTATTTGATTATTCAGCTTTATTCCAAATTTTGCACGTGCGATATAATATTCAGATAAGTTTTTATCATAATGCCATCAAAAAAATTGTCTGGTTCGGAAAACAGAAAAAGAAAATTAAAAATGGAAAAATCTATCTTCCAAAGCAAGAAAATTGTGATTTTTTTTGAAAAACAGACTGATTATGGAAATTGTAATAGTTCTCATCAAGATAAGGCGAACTCCGATAAAGAATCAGAACACCAGCTTAATAATACAAGCCAGAATACAATAACGCAAGATCAAGAAAAATCTGGAAATGTTTCTACTATAATCGCACTCCCAGTTGAAAAAGTTGTCTTAACATTAGATCAAGGCACACGTAATATGGACTGTAATAGCAACGATTCACCACAGGAACAGGTAACTTTTAATTTTAATGTTAACGATCCCAGCCAATATCCAAAAATATTAAATAAACGACAAATTGACCATATATTGGTAACAACAAAACACAATGATATTGATTTAAATTTTAAATTCCCACTAAACGACAAAATAAAGCGAAGCTTTTCGCATAGTCTTTTTAATAGAAAAGCTAAAAATGGAGTCCTTGAAATTATCGTGATTCAAGGACTCCATTTTTAGCTTTAGCTCCATTTACAAAATATATAGATAATTCTAAGAAAATGGCTGCAGAAATAGGTATAGATTTAAATTTTGCACATAAAAGAGGAAGAAAATCAACACTACCTGTGGATGAATCGATCGAGGAAAACGATCCGCAAAAATTCTTTAAAGAAAAAATTTATAACTTCATTGTAGCAAAAGTTAATGCTACAGTAAAAGAAAGGTTTACCCAAATTGAACATTTTAATAACTTATTCGGATTTTTACTTGATTTATTTAATTTACCTTCTGTAATATACTTTTTACAGAAAAAATGTAAGGATCTGAAAAAAGCTCTTACAGATAAAAATGATAGTGATATAGATGGTGATCAACTTTTCAGCGAACTTTCTTAAGGACTACTATGAATCAAGAAAGATTGAATTCCCTTGCTATAATCTTGATTGAACAAGAAATTTTAAAGGAAATTGAAGTAGCTGATGCCATTAGAAAATTCGCAGATATAAAAGCAAGGAAGAAACATTTTTAATTTTTGTTAACATTTAAGTGAGATTTTTAATTTTTTTACATTATGAAATGCAATTTTTATACAGGTGAAAAAATATTTAAATAAAAACTTTTTCATTCACTAAATTTTTTTACTTAGTATGATTTTCTGTTCTTTTTAGCGCCCTTTCAAAATTTGCGCCCTGTGCAGATGCACAGACCGCACATATCTTCCGCCGGCGCTGTATATACATGTATATGACACATACATACATATATTCGATGGGTGTATTATTGGTATGTCGTTCTTATTCTTAATCAGTCCTAGTCACGTTTAAAATACCTTTAGCAAAGCTAATTTTTAGTATCTTAAACTATATACTTCTAAGCATTAGCTAAATCTGGAGTTCTGTCCAAGTTTAAATAAAAAAAACTTATTATGTTTGTCTTGACTGTCCTAAGTCAAGATTCAAAAATAGATCTTATATTTTTATTGAAATATACCAAGTATTTATACTAATTTTAGTTACAATTTTTTATTGATATTTTTTATTAAATATTTCCAAACTAATGAAAATGCCAAATGCAATTCTCAAGAAATAATAAAATCACACACTTATATGGGTTATTTACTTTTAACAATATAAAAACTGTGTGTTTTTAAAAAAAATGCAATGCACGGGAATTTCTCACATGTGCATTTTTCTACAATTTAAAATTAACTACAAGTTCCATATATATGTATGTTTATATATATGTTTATATATGTATATTATAATATTTATAAACATATGTACGGTAGGTATACTCATTATTATATTGTTTTTACCGACCGCATACATTAATGTATAAGGTAGGTATTGTTTTCATACTAAAAATTTGTACACGAGATTTTGGCAAATATGCACTACTCCGGTGTGGAGAAGGGTGTACAAATTTTTTTTAGCATGATGTCCGTCTGTGTGTGTGTGTGTGTGTGAGTGGGTGGGTGCGTGTGTGTGTGGGTATGTCTGTAGGCACGTGTACAGCTTAAACGACTGAGCGGATTTTTTTGCAACTTCATATTTAAGGTTTTGACATAAATATCTCGGATTGATAAGCTTTTGGAGCAAATCGGACAACCGTAACTGGTAGTTTACTAGTGTATTTTTTAAGTGTTTTACAAATATTTCTTAATACAAAAATTTTATGAGAAAAATTATTAAGAAAAAGTTGTTACACACTTAAAGAGGAACAACTTTACCATAGAACATTTTTTGATCCGACTAACTTTAATTAGTCCAAATTTCATACATAACACTCCATATAAATTTATATGAACAATTTTTTTTTTTTTTTTTATGTCTCTAAAAATTTATATACATACTTATATCTATGATGCATATTATTCTTTTGTTCATGACATAAAATTAAAACGGTAAAATTTTCGTTAGCAGATTCAATATTAATCTTGTTTGTTTTGTATTTGTTTACAGTTTTTATTATTTTTTAGTTCTAATATTTTTAAATGAAAAAAAATCATGTAATGGATGTAAATGGATGTATGAATGAATGCACATATATTTTCGATTTCATTGCTTATTATTGTTATTGAATAAAACAAAATATTGTTAAATTATTAGAAGTTATTTTGCTTTAATATAAATTATTATGTAAAAATCTATAAATTTCGGCATTGTACTTTTCGTGTAGTGGTGGTTGGTTCTGTGGTGGAGACAGCTGATTTTTTTTAAGCTTTTTAGCTGAATTTGGAATTCTTAAATTTTAATTAAAAAATAAAAGTTCATTTTTTTTTTACTACTGTAAGTATTATATCATATTGTATGCAAAACGTGCTGTGTCAAATTTTATGAAGATATGTATGTATTTATTTTAGAATATTTAAAAAAAAAAAATATATTTAAAGGTAAGTATTGTATTTCTGATAAAATATGGTTAAGTATTGTAATATAAATAAATGAGTTAAATTGTAATGTTAATAAATTAATGAAGTGAAGTAGTGTGTGTACTACACACATTTTTCTTATTTACTTCAGACATGGTTAATTTGTTGAATATTATTAAATCTATGATTTCATTATGTTTTCATCCTTTCATATTGTGTTCATCCTTTTTATTAAGATTTTGAAGAAACTGTAATCTAATATTTGGTTTATTACACCCTTTCTACCTTTTTTTCAAATACCTAGATCCTGTACTAGTAGAATAAAGCATTCATATTGTGAAGCCATTTCGTAGTAGAACTCGCTAAATGCATTATAAATTAACCTTAGCACATATGGGTGTGTATAATACAACACATTTTTATTAATAACTTTAATATAGTTCCATTAGCCTTAATATAAAACTGTTTAATATACTTGCCATAACTGATAATAAAGTAAATGTGTTGGATGAAAAAAATAAATTATAGTAAATGTCAAGTTAAAAGAATGAAATTTAAGTACCTATGGAAATGGAAATTTTTTATGATATTTTAAAAAATTTCGCCTGCCTGCACTCTGCAGATGTTCAGAAAAGTTCAACTCCGTTTAATATTAAGCAATAAATTTAACTGTAGATAGATTTTAATATCTATATGTAGATTGAATAGAAGTTATGGGAATTTTTTTTATATAATCGTGCTAAGGAACTAAGGTCTGATCGGAAATTATTCGATACAATGTAAGAATAATACAATTTCTTATTTGACGTTATGCAGCATTTTCGGCTTTAAAAAATTTAATTGTCATATTTGCAAATCATTAACTGTAATTCAATAATTTCAACACGTTATTGTAATATATACGATTCCATTTTTATAAATGGCAAACCTTCAACTGTCAAAATCACATATAATATGGGTGTGTTTACTGTTTGAAGTGTGTTACACAGGCGCCTACTTTTATAAACTCAATTTGAAAGACCCTTAAAGACCCCCCTCAATTTGAAAGAACCTCTATAACCATAATCAATGATAACCAACAATCAATTTAAAAAAAGAAAAAAGAAGACAATTGACTGTCAACACGACTAAAAGTAGAAAACTTCCTACTCCAGCATCGTTCGTTGCGATATTTCTCGAGGCACGTTACATTTGGTCAAGTCGTATTTAAATTAATGTATATAAACGTCAAAATAATTTGAAAAATTTTTTTTTGTGAATTGTTTTTTTTTTTTTTGTGAAATTGTGAATGGAAAAGTTAAAATTTTTTAATGCGGCTGTCTTGCAGCTGTCTTTATTTTAATTTAGTCTAAAGTCTGTAAATTAAATTTGGTCTAAACATTGCCAGACACACTTTTATGAAAAGAAAATTCTCCATATGATTTACATATAAACATAATTTGGATATTATTTTTGCTCAAATTTTTGAGTATACCAATTATAAAAATATGCCTGATAAAAATATAGGTACGATTTTATAGATAGGTATTTATCAGATTTGCTTACATTTTTATACCCTACACATTAAGTATAGGGTATATTAACTTTGGTATGGTGTTTGTAACCACCAAAAGGAAGCGAGTTAGGTATAGGCATGTATATATATTCTGAATCAGGATCACTTCCTGAGTCGATTTAGCGATGTCCGTCCGTCCGTCCGTACGCACGATAACTCAAAAAATAATGATGCTATCTTGATGAAATTTATACTGTTGGTTAACAATGACTAAGGTAAGGCGGGGATTGCAAATGGGCGAAATCGAACCATGCGTTCGAGTACCTCCCATACAACTCCCAACACCGAATACGCATATATTCGAAATTAATAAAGATAGAAACTTAAAATTTTGTACGAAGGTGTGTTTTTCTGAATTCCTGATATCCCTAAAATTTGAGATGAATTGGAGTGGTTGTTCGAGTACCTCCCATACAAATCCCAAAACTTAACAAGCATATATTCGAAATTAATAAAGTTAGAAACTTCAAATTTGATACGAGGGTGCAGTTTCCTAAATCCCTGATTTGCCTAAAATTTGAGATGAATTGGAATGGTCGTTCGGGTACCTCCCATACAACTCCCAAAACCGAACAAGCATATCTTTGAAATTAATAAAGATAGAAACTTCAAATTTGGTACTAGGGTGTTGTTTCCTGAATCCCTGATTTGTCCAAAATTTAAGATGAATTAGAATGGTTGTTCGGGTATCTGCCACACAACTCCTATGACCAAACAACCATATCTTCGAAATTAATAAATATATAAACTTGAAATTTGATATAAAAATGTTCTACCCTGTTGATGTCTCTAAAATTTGAGATGAATTGGGGTGGTGATCCGCGTGCCTTCACACACTTCCCAAGACCTAACAACCATATTTTCGAATTTAATAAAGATAGAAATCTAAAATTTTGTATAAAGGTTGTAAAAGCATTTATTTTTTTAGCTTAGTTATGTTAAATACCTAACTAAAATAACTTATGGATTTTTAATTTAATTTGAATTTTTTAGGTGTAGGGTATAAATAAGTTGGTTGCATCTGTAAGTCGGTTGACTTACTGTTTACTTTTACTTGTTTTTTTTTTTAATTTTTGTTTATATTTGTTGTTTACAATTTTTAGGTATAAGAATATTTTTTCGAAATTTTTGTTTATTCATTTTCGAAAAAAAATATTACAAATGTAAACCAATTTTATTTTTCTAAATTTTTACCAAAATTCTAAATATGATATCTTAAAATCTTATTAATTTAATTTTATTCAAAAAGTTTTATATTTTTTATTTATATACTTTTATTATAATTTTAAATTTCATTCAACTTTTTGACAATAGACCAATAATTATTATATGGTATCTAATTACAAAATAATTTTAATAAATACTATTTTAAAAAATATTCAGTTTTTTAAAACTAAAATATAATTGATTAGAAACCCACATTATGGTATAAGAAAAAAAAAAACAATTTATTTTTAAAAGGATATTTCAATTAAAGGAGAAACCAAAGCATATTTTATGAACATTAATTATCAAATTCAAATAATAATAAACTGAAATGAAATAAATAAAGAACCCCAATAAAAAAAAAAAATGTCAATATTAATGATATTGATATTTATAAAATAGATTTTTAAATATAAATCAAAATTTATACCATATCTTAGTTTGACTATTTTTAGGTATAGGGGTGCCTGTAATTAATTAAAAATTAATCAATACGATCAACAATTTGTTACAAATAATTAATAAATAATTTATTATGCACTTATAATATGCACATAAAAACAGAATTGTTGCATATATTGGACCATAGATAATTAAATAATTCTATGTTTGAAAGATAATTTCATATACGTAAATTTAAATTATTTAAATCAAAATGTATTAAATATATAATTTTAGTTTTTTTTTATTTATATTTTAAAGAAGGGTATGGTACACTTTGGTAACTTACATTTAGGAACTGGACATTTAGCAAAAAAGACACTTCGAAAAAAAAAACAAACACAACAAAACAAAAAAAAAAAAACATCAGGCAAAACGAACACTTAATAAAAAGACATTTAACAAAATGGGCCATTAAAAACTTGTAAAATGGACACTTAACAATTGGAGATTTGGTAACTTTTATTTATTTAAGTATTTATTAAAATAAAATATAAATAAAAGTTGACAAATGTTCAAATATTTCAAAAGAATTAAAAATAATAATTATTGGAATAAATTTTTTTTTTTTTTTTCAAAAATAAATTTTACGTTTTCGATATTAATTATTTGGACACAAAATCATGCAGCCAATGAAAGAGATAATGAAATTATAGAGTTAAAAATTAAATTGTTGATTGTTAAAAGTCATGTGAAATGTTCACTTGCAAATATAGTTGTTAAGCGTCGTCTAAGTTGCCAAATGTCCGAGTTGCCAATAATTGTTCAGTTGTCAAATATCCTTTTCTTAACTGTCCATTTTGCTAAATGTCTTTTCTTGTAAAATATCCACTGAACAAATGTCCAGTTGTCAAGTGAAAGTTGCCAACTGACCGGTTTCCCTTATTTGGTATTTGTTTTGTTTTGCATATATACAATTTAATAATTGTGTATCTGCTATATATAAATTTATTTTCCCTAGAACTTAATAAAAAGAAAATATGAAAATTTATTAAAAAATATATATATAAATATAAAATATATATATATATATATCTAGAAACAAAAGAATGTAATAATTAATGAGAGTAGTGTATGAATATCAACTCCCACAATAAATTTTTTTTTTCATTATACATTTTTGAATAATAGACAAGCTTTACTTATTTAAGATTAAGTTTATCTGTAAATATACTAAATGTGTATATATATTGCATATAATATATATTATTATAATAGGAGTTTATTTATTAAATGGGATGTTTTAATAATTTATCAAAAAGTTCTTTTCTTTTATATTATTGTTTTTTCTTTTTATTTTGTTTTCCATTTTTATTTCATTAATTAACCGAAAAATAAAGGCAAAAAAAAAAAAAACAAAAATCCATAGAGAATAATTTACTTTTAATCATATAGTGTATGTCTTTTATTTAATATTTTGTCTCCTAACAGCTTTATATAAAATTCTTTTGCTTTTTATTTAAATTTTATTTTATTAATATTTCTTTTTTATTATGCGAGTATTATTTACGAGGTTTATTTAAATAAATGAGAATGAAAAGTATCAAACAAATATCATTATGGTTAGCAATTTAATTATTTCGATTTCAGATTGGGGGGATAATGTTAAATAATCGAATTTATAAATGTATCTACTTTATAAATTTTAATTTAAATTTTTTTTTTTTTTTCTTTGGGTAAGGATGGTGAGAATTTTCAAAAAATACTGTACGCAATATTTATGTGAGATTTTAATGAACTAAAAGTATTCGCACCATCTTAAAAGATTGAAACTAGTCTAACTATTTGCGTTAATCTTTATATAGAACTACTGAAGTTGCAGAGCTTCGTGAAGGTGATTTGCGTTTATCGTATTCTTCTATTGTTATTTTAAAAATGTAGAATTTTTGATATTTTTGTATTTATACTATTTTACTATATACCTACTGTTTTAAACAGATCTTATGTTTTTTTATTTCTTCGTTTACAATATAGGAATCTCTAGATCTTTATGAAAATAGAAATTAGAAATGTACTTAGGAGCGTTTAATATAAGTTACGTAAAAATTTATTTTGGAAAATTTCGATTCTCTAAATATTTTTTCGGTTCGGTAGAACCCCATATCAGTATACCGTACTAAATAATAGGTTTAATAATGTGGTTATATAACAAAATTTTATATTCTATTAGCAAACTAGAGATTCGACGTAGAATTCAATACATTTCTCTATATTTCGATTCTAGTTTGAATTTTTTCTTTTCGACATGCTCCTTCCAATTTAGATTAACATCTAATACCATTCATAGCAATTTTTCGTTAGTTTTTTTTTAGGTATATCTACCCCATTTAAATTTGAGAATGTGATTAAGCTTAATTTTCAATTTTTTTATTCATAGAAAGGGTTTATCACTTGCTTTTTCTAATTTATATGAAGCCTCGTGAACATTGGATCCTATACAGCAATTATCATCAGCAAATGGTAGCTACAGTTACCCTTTCTAATCTTAGTAAAACATTATTATAAAATACATATTATAATATAGGACTTAAGTTACTAAACACCTGTTTTTATTTTTCTAATTGTAAAAAGGTCTTTATTATGTTTAGTTGAAAACAACATGTCAGTTAAGTATGATGAGAGTATATCTACATAATGTTATTTGTCTTAGTTTATAAGCTTAGCTTTATGTGGCCTCAAACTTCATCAAATGCCTGAACTACATCTAAAAACATTATAGAGCATATTAATTATTCTTTTTCTAAGAGTTTTTTCAATTATATCTGTAATTCTCTTCACTTTCAAAGCAATTTTTGTTTTTGAATTTCATTATTTTGCAACGTTAGTTTTTAAAAATTTCTTTTTATATTATACTTAAAATTAATGGAACAGCAATTTTTAGATAAAAGTGATAAGAAGTATAGCATCAACCAAAATTTAGTATAGGAATTATTATTTAATTAATATTCATTTTCTCTTTTCCACTCCGATAGGACTTCCACTAAGCATCGGGCATTCACAGAAATAAATATTTTTAAAATTCTAGTTAACCGTGAATTGCTTGCAACAAAACAATTTTTTTTCTCTTTTTTAGATGTGAACTTTGATTAAAATTTATCCATTTTCAGACTTACATTCAGAGTTGGAAATAAAATCATGTAAAAAAAGAATTTTAAAGGACGATATTATAAAGTTCTAAGTGAAAATTATGTTAAGTAAC
The DNA here is from genome assembly GCA_947095535.1 of Poecilobothrus nobilitatus. Taxonomy (NCBI): domain Eukaryota; kingdom Metazoa; phylum Arthropoda; class Insecta; order Diptera; family Dolichopodidae; genus Poecilobothrus; species Poecilobothrus nobilitatus. The sequence continues at coordinate 164,465,425 of OX352773.1, forward strand.
AACAGGACGAAAAATAATTTATATACGTATGAGATAATTTCTATACAGGGGACTCGGTTGTCTAATGGGTAAGAGCTTGTAAAATACGCTATAAACACCGACGCAGTATGCGTTTCCACACACATCGTAAGAATAACTACTACCTTACGGCAATTAAAGCGGCACCTAGAAAGCAAAGGCTGTGTAATTTCCTTGTTACATTTATGTGGCAGAGGAATAAACTATAGAAAAAGAAACTGTTCTGTATTTTATTTTATGAAAAAAATTAAAACTATCATTACAGTTTTTTGTTTATAAGTAATTTGTAGCATTAAATCCTTTTATAAACTGATTTTCAAAGTTAAGATTCAAAGTTTCATCAAAAAGTATGCAATTTTTGTTTTTATTAACATTTACCTATTTACCTTTTAATATATTATTTTTGCCCATATATACATATATGTATATATAAAAAAATATTAATTCAATTTATAAAATTTTCTTAATATCACATTACAGTTCAGTTTTTTAAAAGAATTATTTCTTTGATCTCCATTAATTGATAAAAAGCAGAATATAACAAAAAAAAAAAAAACAAACTTCTCTTAATTAAATATTCATATGTGGGTGTTAATCATTCATATTCATTTGGATGCTTTTTTTTTTTTTTTTAAATATATAAGATATATGTACATATATTCACTACACTATGTATAATGTATATATATATGAAAGAAAAATATTTATCAAATGAGAATGTTAATAACAGGTACATTTTTACCTATACCTAATAATGTTTATAATGTTTTTTCTTATAATTGTTTTTTATTACTATAAAATATTAATAAAAAGTAGATATTTACATTTTATTTTTTTTTAATTATTATGTGTTGCGTTTTAATATACTTAACGAAAATATATAAGAGTTTATTTTAAAGTAATAAATAACTTTTTGCTTATTAAAAGTTAAGTTCTTTCAGAATAATTTATAAAATTTTTTTTAAAAATTATTTTTAAAATTATTTTTAGAATAAAACGATAACTTAGAGGTTAGATATCCCTATTTCTTCAATATTCCGTTATTATTTTTGAAAAAATCAAATTCTATTCTATATATAATTCAGAAATTTTCTTATTTTTTTAATTTTTCTTCCATATTTTTTATATATTTCTTTATTGTTTTCTGACATTTCGAATCTATTTTTAATGTTTCAAAATTTCATTGTAGTTCTAAACTATTTAAAATTTTTATATTAAGTATATGAAAACATATGAAACATTTTTATATTATTCTAAAGCGCTAAATAAAATATGCTAAATAAATAAGCTGAATAAATAAGCATATTATTAATAAAAAGATTATTCAAAAAAAAATTAAAAGTAAACAATAAAGTTCTTAATTCAAAAAAGTGGCACTACGAAACTATTTCTTCCATTTTTTAAAAATATAAAATAGTGATGTCTAACCGCTAATGCTAATTTTTTTAAAAAAACTAACAAAATATTGAGAAAATATGGAACAAATATGGAATAAAACATTAAAGTCTAATCGCAGTCTAAAGGTAGTTATTTATTCATAAGATAATGCTGTATTACTAAATCATCGACTGTAAGCCCATTGTATTTTGATTAATCTACAATAAATTTATATTGATTATTATTTATTTAAAAACTTACTTTTCATTAAGTTTTCTTTCAATTAAAAAAAGCTTGCTGTCGAAAGTATTTATTAGGTAAAATTTTCACGAATATTGCATACTTTATGGCGTATTAAAAGATTTAGTTTATAATTGAATCAGACCTTATTTTTAATATTTTACATCCAATTTATTAGCCAGCTAGTCAATATTTTATATTTCAGTTGAAAAAATAACATCAACTTTTTTTTTTTGCTAACGTTAATTACTTTAGGACTTCATTGTGCTTTGCATAATATTTTAGGTAAAGTGTCTAACCACTCAACCATTGAAGCTCTTTGATCTTTCAATTGAAAGGTCTTGGGTTGAAATCCAGGTCAGATAATATAAAATAATTTATATAGTAATAGTTCATATCGTAATAGTAAATATCGTAAAATAAAAATAATAAAAATAATTAAATCATTCTTATCTAAGATAATAAATGGCGCACAAATATAAAAATTTTTTCTTTTAATATTATATACAATAGCCACTGCCAAGTTATTAATGATTTAGTGAAAATTATGACTTACAAAACTGACACTAAGTCTAATATTAATAATAATCGACTTGTTAGATGTTCTATGGTATTTATAAGAGTTAAATTAACAAAGAATAAATTTCAAGCAACTGTAATAATAGTATTCAAATTAATAAGTATTCAAATTTTTAAGTTAAATGAAAAAAAAAAAGTTTTTCTTTTGGTGTTAATAAAAATTAATAGACTCAAATGATTTATCTCCAGGCAAGTTGGAATTTAATTTTGTTTTTTAAAGATAACGTTATATATTAGTTATAATTAAAAGTTTTCTGACAAATTTAATTTTCTACTAGTATCTAGTTTATATTTAAAAGGTTTTTGTTTTTATCCAAGGACAACATTTTTTTTTGCTTTTTAATTCTAGACATTATCCAGACATTTTGTTTTCAAATATTATGTATTTGTTTTATTAAACCAAAAATAAAAACAAAAACAAGCTATATTACAATTAACTTTTAATTTTTGTTTCTTTTAACTTTATGACTATATACAAAGTGGTCCAAACAATGCGTATCTGCTTTTTAAGAAGGGAAAGAATTAATTTTTAAGAGAAATAGTTGGAAAACAAAAAGTTTCTTATTTTTTCACGTGGAATGCGAATGTGTTTATAAAAATACCCGTTACCATTTGAAAAGCTCAATTTCTGTGAATTTCCGCTCTGAAAAACCTATTTCTGCGTCTTTTCCGGAAGTTTAAAATATCACCAATCGATAGAATACCTCCGACTTAGTTAATAAAATTTTTTCCATATTTTAAAATAATGAGTCCTTTCTTTCTTAAAAAGTTGATACGCATAATCCTTGACCACCCTGTATAAGATATTTATATGTATATTAATAAGTATATATAAGATATACTCGTTAAACCAAAAATATAAAATATATATATATATATATACATAAATATTATATCAATTTTAATATAGTTTGAAACTTTATTATAAATTATATTAAATGAATCAGCATAAGTTTAGGTTATGATATAAAAACAAAGTTAACGAATAATAATATGTTAAAATGATTTTAAAATGGTTCTAAAAATTTTATTTTAAATAAAGCTTTGGCGAAAAAATCGTTGGTTTTGTCTTCAACTCGCACTTTATCTATATATTTCTTAAACGATTTGAAGAGATTTAAAGAATATAAATATGTTTAATAGAAGTATGTTATTTTATTAAGTTTCAATTTTTCTATACCGTTTATCTGACATTTAAAATATCCCGTTTTTCACACGTCAAACTCTAATGTAACAGCATTATTTTCATAGAATGTCAAAAAAAAGTGCCACAATTATAGTTTCAAGAAAGAGTTTACAAATCAAAAAATTATTTTCTTTTCTTTACTAATAGATTTCTCTTTTTTTTTCTTAAAATATAAAATTCGCCATTTTCATCAGATATTAAATAGTAAAAATTAACAGTAAAGAAGTATGACATAACACAGAATTTATCATAATTACGGTCTTAATTTTTGTTTATTTTGTATAATAAGGAATAAATTACTGTTCGACCTTTAATATATTGACACTCACTGTCTGCAAGTGAACTTTCTTTAAACGCATACTTTTATATTATGTGGCACATTTTTAACGGCATCAAATCTAGGGCAAAAAAAGTACAACATTTAATGTAAGAGAATCGCTTTAAGGAGGATTGGAAGAAAAATTTCTTGCGTCATTAGTCATCATTTAATTTCATTAAGTTAATGTTCTAATAAGAAACCAGTGCTAAACATGCTAAAAAAAAAAAAAAAATATTAAAAATTTTTCGAGACGATGATAATCGTTATTTGTAGATTAAAAACATTTTCGTTAAACATCATTATAGTCGTCATAAGGGGCGGATGACTTAACTTCCTCGGAAATAAATTCCATATTTGTTTAAGAGGATCTAAATTTCAACTTATGTCCTCTTAAATAAACTTAAGTTCCACGAAAGTTTTGATCACTTTTTGTTTGAAGTTATATTTCAAATAAAATAGCCATGAGTTTAACTTTTCAGTTTTGTATTCCGAATAACAAATATTGTAAACCTTTTGTAAATGTGTATTTATACAAAAGATTTTAAACAGTTAAAAATTCAGAGTTTACATTTATGCAAGATTCTGAATTTGGAGAGATTTTAAGGTATTAATCAAAATCAGAGTTATGCGCTTTTTCCAGAATATTTATGCATATATAACTACTTTGGTGTATGTATGTGTGAAAATTTTTATTAAGAGGGACTTTAGAAATAGATTGTGTTTGGTGGCAGTAGTCGCTACTATTTTAAATTCTTTCATGTTGCAATATTTATGTAAAACAAAATTATTAGAAACCATTCTGGTAACAAAAAAACAAAACGGTAACAAAATCTGGATTACAAGTATACGCTTTTCTAGACTCCAGCTCTAAAATTTCTCTTAATTCATAATCTTAAATATTCGTTATGCCATTCCCCCCATTATAAGTGTCAACGTGAAGGTATTTAAAAAACCATTAGCGTATTCCTTCAAAATAATAAATTGGAATTAACAAATAAATAACATTATACTTATATCTAAATAAAATATAATCTATATTTGTTTCATTTTGCATGTCACTGTATTTACTTTTACTTAAAGATATAAAAAATTATTCAAAAATTAAATTATTTACTAATTTTTACTTGAGGGAAATATTAAAAAGTTAAAATATAAGTATGTACAAAATTTATAAAATTAAAAATATAAATATATGTTTAATTTTCTAAATATTTATATAATATATACATATATTCATACATTTTCATATATATATATATATATATATATTTATATGCATGGATTTTGTATATGTATAGTATAGTTGAATTGTTGTATGTAAATATATATACATATATAAAAAAAAAAGTATAGGTATATGAATTTTTGATGGCCCAAAGGATTTTAAAAAAAAAAAAAGTGAAAATAATATTAAAAATAAAATATTTGATTTTAAATAATTTAAGTAAAATTCTTGATAAAATTAATAAAAAAAAATTAAAAAATTTTGAAAATAGATATTTTTTTTATTTTTATTTTTAACTTAAAAACATTGATACCATTTTAAAATAAAATCAACTCAATATTGATTGCACTTTAATTAATTAATTTAAAATTTGAATATTGATGAAGTGAACATTTTTATTTTATTTTATTTAATTTTATTTAATTTTAAAGAAAACTTTATATAATTTCCTCCAGCAATCATCATTTTGCAGTTAATGTTCTTAGATTCATTAACATCATTTTTATTTGTCTTTTATTTTCTTTTGTAGTTTTATGTTATTATACATGAAAATTAATTTGTTATGTCAAGTATCTGATACCGTATACTACGTACAGTACCGTTATCTAAATATTTTTTATTGAGATCACTTTTATCATCAATTTTAATGAATATTGATTTTAAAAACTTTATAAAACTAATAATAAACTGGTACATTATAAAACTAATTCATAAGTTTAAAAATGTACTAAAAGTTTTAAAATGTATTTTAATAGTTTATTTTATGTACTTACATATATATATAAGGAGTTACCGCTATTTAGTGACAAATGTTAATTCAATTCTATAGACAATATAAAAATATGGAAAAAGTTTCATGACAAAAGAAAATCTTTTTTTGATGATTTTTTTTAACTTAAATTGGGTTTAACTTTAGTTTTTTTGTAAAACATTTAAGTTTGGTATGATCATCTTTTTTTTATTTAAATCAATAAAATTTTGACATTATGGTAGAAAAAAAGTAAATATGGTAATTGAAAATTCAATTTAGTATAATAAAAATATAATAGAAACATGAGAACTATATGAAATTATAAATTAACAAGAAGCTTCCTTATATCATACCAAAAGTTTTTAGAGGCGTAAATTTTCTAAATGACAATAAAAACCGTTTAGAATACTGTGATTTGCACCAAAATTTGGAAATTTTCTAAAGATTTTATATGTAAGAAAAATTGAGAAAAATCATAATAGACACTTTCTTCAATCTTAAAATTTTATATATAAAAAAAAAAATTGTGAAAAATCAAAATAGACTTTTTCAATTTAAAAAAAAGACTGTATATAATTAAGAAAATTTTTGCGCTTTATTTTGAAAAAAATTTATTCAGGTACCTAAGTTCTAGGTGTCTAAAAATAGAAAAATTAAAATTCTTGATCGCTACTAGTGTTTAAGCAGAAGAACCTTCAAAAAATATTGCGAGATAACTTATACTAAATCTGAAATATCTTCTGAATTTCAAGAAATGTCCTGTCGTTTGGCGTCTCTACATTAAAAAAAAATTTGTAACAGAATCTGAATTATGTACATGCGAAAATAGAATTTTTTCTAACTTTGAGATTCTGTAGCTTTATAATGGTGATTGGTGAGATTACAAAAAAAAAAAAAATTGTTTTACAACATCAATATTTTAAGGAGACCCATTAATATTCATGGTTAAAATTTTATTGTTTTACTTTCAACGGTGTAAAAGTTTTGTAAATAAATGAACGTACCCAGAAAGTGAAACTAATAACGAAATTTTTTTAATTTCTTTTTCAAAAATATGCTAAAAAAAAAATAAGATTACGCGGTATTATATTTTCCGCAACTATATAATATGTATTCAATTTTACACCAAATTGTATATTTCATTCATGTGCTTTCTGATGAGGCACATCTTAACTTAAAGTCTAATATTATCTTAGACCAATTTCTTTTAATTTATGTTAAAAAGGACGAAAACTTTATATTCAATTTTATATTGTTCTCTTAATATATAGAAGGGTCTGTTAATTGTTAAATTTATAGTTTTTATAGGATTTATAGTTTTAATTTTTGTTCTTATTTTTAAATAGCCAAAGGTTAACTATACAATAGTTTTTTGTTTTTTTTTGTCTATTTTAAATGGCTGTAGAGAATTTTCTTTTACCCTTTAACAATTTGATTTGTGAGTATTTTAAATTTTTAAAATTGTTTTTAATATCTCGTTTTTCAGTTGAATAATTTTGAAATTTTGTATATGTATAAGTAATTGTTAAAATTTATCTTATGTACTATATAAGTAGTAGAGGATTTTAAAACTATATAAAAATATTTTCCCCTTTACTGTAATTTTAAATATTATATATTTTTTATGCTTGACTAGACCTATCTAGACTAGAACTATGTCTATTCTATACAAACTTTATGCAAAATACAAAAAAAAAAATAAAAACCAGAAAATAAAATAAGATTAAGGTTGATTAAGGATAAATATTTTCTTTTTCTTACAATGTTTTGTTTGTTTTTTTTTTTCATCTTTATTGGTAATATTTAAGGTTTAAAATTGTTTTTTTTTTTTTGTGATTTTTCTCTTTATCTTTTATTTTAATTTTTGTATTATTCCCCCTGTGTTAACATTTTTACTTTCTTTTAGTTTTATTATAAAGTTGATCCATTTTGAATTGCATTAATGATTAAACATAGTACAAAGTGTCCATTAAGTGAAGAGTGAATTCCTTTTTTTGTTTTTTGACTGAATAGTAAGAAAAAACAAAGCAGAAGTAAATCAACGGTTTTTAAAGGCGCACATTTCCAAAAGGCAATACAAACTGTTTAGAATTGTGATTTACACCAAAATTTTAAAATTTTCTTAGAATTTCTCATAATTAGAATGTGTAAATAAAGAACCTCTACATCCTCTACATAATTAAGAAAAACCATTAACCACATATAAAATTATAAAGTTAAGCTTTAATTTTTGCTTTTTATTTTAAAAAAATTTGTACAGGGTCTTAAGTTATACAAGTGTTTAAAAATAGCAAAATTTCAATTTTTGAACTTTAATAGTCCTTAACCCGGGGGTAGTACAAAAAAAAATTTCTGAGACAACTTATACTAATTCTAAAAGATCTTTCTTCTCTTAAAATTTTGAGGTTCTAACCATGTGGTTCTCAAAGCATGCTGCAGTTATGAAGGTAGAAAAATATTGCATAATTTTGATATTGCTTTAATAAATAAGGTAAGAAAAATTCGGGTTTTCTAGAGGTTTTAGATTGCAAAATTACTAAGCAGAACCTGATATACCTACATATATATTTAAAAATAGCGCTTTTTCAAAGTTTGAGGGACTGTAGACCCGATATGGATGGGGCTACATGAAAAAATTGTTCTACAACATTAATTTTTTTGTGAGACATATCCATGGTTAAAATTTCATTGCTTTATTTTTAGCAGTGTATAAGTTTTGTAAACAGATGGACGGACGGATAGAGTGAAACTAATACACATATTTTTTCAAAATGTTTTTGAAAATGTGCTAAAAAATGTGAAACGTCAAAGTGAGAAATAAGTGTAAGGGATTTGGAAATTATTTTTTTTTACTATAGTAACTCATTGAGGTCAAATCCAGCTTAAATTTTAAAATTAAAGTATAATGCCACTACCGATAACAAAATTAAAAACAAAAAAAAAAAAAAAGAAAAATAAGAAAACTTAAAATGATAATCACAAATATTTACTTAAAGGAAAAAATAACTATTTTATAAATTTATATAAAGTTTAAATAAAGGGAGAAAATATTGTATAAAGGGTTATTACAAGTGATTAAAGAGTTTACTTATGTATATACATATATATATATATATATATATTTTATTGTAAAGTGAAAATCTTAATTTTAAAAATTATTTGTAAAAATAAGGTTTCCCTTCATATACATAAAAGAAAAAATAGAAAAAAACTCTTCAACTAATTTTCTATTAAATGTTTTAATTACTGATTTGGGATCATTAAGATTTTATAATCTTTTTTAAGAACAAAATAAATTTTTGTAATATATTTGTAATTAATTAACCAATATAAATTTTTAATTAATGTTTTTATCAATGTTTTAAGTTTAAAATTCTTTTAAAAGTTTTTATCGTAATGTTATTAAAAAATAGTGACGCACCCCAAACATTTTTCATTCATTATTAAAACAAAAATAAAAGGAGGATGGGGGGCGGGGAAATCATCCTATTTTGATATAAGAAATATTTTATTTTTAACAGGAATGATGTTACAAATTCTTAGATTTTAAATTTTGAAGGGCGGTCTTACTAATTCCAAGTTGATTTTTCTTAGAACATAACTTTAAAAACATATTGTAATCCATATTATAATCTTTGTCTAAACAACCCTGTTGTTATTGTCTTTTCTTTATCAATTGAATGTATAAATCTTTTAAAATATAAAGCAGTTTATATAATTTTCATATGTGTATATCGTTCTAATAAATTATTTTTTTTTTCATTAAGGCTAGTTAAAATTTAACATTGTATTTTTCATAAATCTGGAAATTTCTTATTTTGTATATTTATTTTTGTATATAAAGATTTTCTTGTTGAACATTTTCCAGTTCTATTTATTTTCTGCTCATTTTTTTTTTTTTGTCAATTTAATTACTTTTTCTCTGAAAAGATATTTCGTTTTTTGGTTTTTATTTATAGTTCCATATCAATTTTGATTTTTTTTTGCCAAAAAAAACTGTTAACATTTAGAAGAACCGAAGAAGTTTTGTGCTCTAATTGTTAAACATTTAGAAGTCTGGTTGATTAATCGAAGTTTTATTTTTAATTGGTTATATTCAAAAGACTGGCAACAACTCTAAAATCTTCCCCAATTATATTGTGTTTTGCACACGTATTTCAACAACTAATGGGGACTGCCGCCACTAATCCTCAAATTATTGAAACCCTGATTTTGTAACCAACTCTAAATTCTTCCCTATAATTATATTATGTTTTACACGCGTATTTCAAAAATAAATGGGAGCTGCCGCCCTCAAACCCCTGCTAAACAAATTTTTCAAACCATGATTTTGTAACCAACTCTAAAAGTAGTCTAAAATTACCCCTAATTAAATGTCTTGCATACAGTCAAATGATAATACTAGCACCTTGCAAAAAATACAGTCAAATGACACTACAGGCAAAAAAGAAATACAGGCATAATATGATACTCTCTCATTTTTATTTTATTTTTTAAATATGTACTCGTAGTCATCTATCGAATTTGTAATAAAAACAATATTAGGTATTAGTACTTAATTTAATTAAATGATTATTTAAAAATCTATTTTCAGTTCATTTCACTTTAAATTTTAAATAGAAAGAAAAAATAATACATTATCAAAATATCTTTAATAAAATGGTAACTTTCGTTATGTTAAAAAAAAATAAATAAAAATCTTTAATATAAACAAAATAACAAAATAGAACCCAGAAAATATATTTGGAATCTATCATTTTATATATACAATAATATAATAAATTAACTTTAAACTGTTAAACTTTAAATTTATGGTCATATTTTCAAAAACTTTGAAATTTAAAAATGACAATTCAGATAACTAAACAAATCTTTCGGTACGTTTAATAAAAACTATATTTTGTATATATGTATGTATATGTATTACAGATGAAAACCATTTAAAAGCTGTCAGATGAAAGTTAAATTAAATGCACGAACATTCAATTAAATATTAAAATTTTATGAAAGCGAAACTCTGGAAATCAAAAACAGAAATTGTACGTCAGGAAATGAGCGTTTAGTTATATGATAATTTATTTAGATATGCTTTAGTAAAGTTAATGCCCTGTCTGGTACGAAAAGTCGTTTCCAAAATCCCACCAAGATAAAATCCCACTTTTTTTAGTGGTTTGTTTTATTTATTAAAAACTACAAGAAGCTGTAAAATTTTAATTTATTGTAGAAATTAATTTGAATATAAAATTTCTTAACTATCAGCAAAGTGGTGGCTGCCGTTTTCAAATTCCTGCTAAACAAATTATTCAAACTCTGATTTTCTAACCAACTCTTAACATTCTACTTAAATCATATCCATATATAGTATGGAAAAAGAGTATAATCCTGATTTAGTAACCAACTCTAAAATTTCATCGAATTAATTTTGTTTACATAAATATTTCAAAAATATAAAAATATTTATTTGTTCTTTTTTTCTATAGAAAATAATAATAATAAAATTCCATTTGCGGCTTAATAAAGATGATAGTAATCTGTAATAAAAAACAAATCAAATTTTAAAAAAATCGGAATTTTTATAAGAAAAACGGGATTTTGTCTTGGCGGGATTTTGCACAGCTGGATGGGGCTACGATCCCGTTGTATACCATTTTCCAAAAAATATTAAAGATTATAATCTACAAGTATGTGTTGTTTAAAATTGATTACTTTTAAGTTTCTCTTAGGATATTATTTGACCTTGAAATGTCAAACAAACTAAACTCAAATATAAAATGTAGGGACTTATCATATTGTAACATTTTTAACAATATTATTTAGAATCATAATAAAATTCAGGCATATATAAGAAAAATAATGTAAGAAACGCCATGTTATAAAATATATTTATAAGGAAAAGAGAGTATAATTTGATTGTAAGTACCTTTTAAATAGAAGATTTTAGCTTTGTTTTTTATTCACATATCACAATACATATAAGAATATGTTCCTTTTATTCTTCCTACTACTAAAAGTAGTTGTGACTGTATGTATAGGTATGGGATGAAGGGATGGGTATAGGTATGGGATGAGGGGAAGATAAGTAAATTATGAATCTGTTTAGATTCATTGGGAAAACTTTAAATTGAAAAAATCACCAACTTTTGTTAATACATTGGATGGTAATGAATTTTACATTTTTATAGTGCTGACAACAAATTTCTATAACGAGTAGAGTACCTCTCAGATAGTTCCACTTAGTAGGAATGAGAAATTAAAGACCCTTTAGTGTTATGCTCAATTTTATTAAATTTTTTGAGATAGGGTATCTATAAAAAAAGAAAGGATTTCACACAGACGACAGATGTCACATGTCAAAAGAATTGACAGTATTAGTTTCGACGGGGTCATCAATAAGACAAGCAGATAAATTAGCGCGAAGGTAATTCAAAGAAGTAAACGAAGCATCATCCCATGCATGTGAATTGTGTACCATCTTAGGGCGTGCTAAATATACATTAATCAGGCCCTTAAAGAGAAAATCCCAGATATGGAAAACTTTTCGCTATATAAAAAATATGTTAATTTCATGTTATTCTTTGAATAAGCTTGCAAGTCCAGCTTGGGAAACCGCCTGTGACAAATCATAATTTGTAAGCGTTTTTTTCTGACAGTTTAAAATTATTATTAGCTTTGAAATTCCTGTTTACTTAAATAAAATATGATTTTGATCAAATAAAAATTTAAAACTGAATAAGTGCCCATAAGACTTTTTGATCTTTAACGATTTCTCCCTGGAATCTTAGAATTAGGTTATAATACGATATTGGGTTATTTATAACTTATAGTATAAAGTTCGTCTAAAAATAGATTGGTGATCATTGATGGTTAACTTATTACTTTAATCATTATGTGACGAAATTTTAACTTTTTCATTTTCGTTTTGAATTAAGAAAGAAATTTGTTTTGATTCTGTCTTTAATTTTTTCTTGAATTTGTTGCTGTTTTTTTTTTACGTTGTTGTGAAATCCTTAATAATGGTTATTGGTAAAAAAAAAAAAATTAGAAAAAAAAAAACGTGTAGTCAATAAAAATTCCAGTTATTTTATTTTTTTTTTATCTTACCCTATACTAACTTAAGTACATTTAGAGGTGTGTATTTTTCTATTTTCATTACAATAAATTTTTTCACTATTCCTTTTTTATCAGTTTAGATTTTTAGAGTGTACAAAAATGTGAAGTTGAAATTATTTAAAGTGTTATATAAGGAAAAATAAAAGGAATTCTTTACCTTTTTTTTTTTTTGTTGTAAAACTGAAAAATGAAAATAAAATTGAAGGCGTAAAAGTGAATTGACCAGAATGTGCTTAAATTTAAAGCAAAAAAAAAAAAAAAAAATTTAATAAATAATTTTCTATAGGGAGCAATTCTATCTATTTTGAAAAATCTTAAAATATTATTAGAAAAATAACCTTAGATATACTATATTATAAATAACTAAAAAATATTAGTTTAAAATTAAAAAAATTTCAAAATACATTTTGTGTAAATGAAAATTTTAAATCTTTTTAGAAAATTTTATTTATTTAATAGAAATGAAAATCGTAGACGGCCAATAATTGTTTTTTTTTTGCTGAATATTGTTTATTCAGCAAACATTTAACATTTTCTTTTTATATGATTGTATGTATGTACTATGTATTTAGATAAATATATAAAATTTTGTTTGTCAGACTAAGCAGAAAAATACAAGAAAAAGGAGTTCTAAAGAAACAAAAAAAAAAAAAAAAATGAACTCAATTAAAATATATTATGTGTACTGTGTAGTAATACCATATAAATCTAAGAAGTCGTGTTTATTTGTTTAAATCGTAGACATTAAAATGAAACCTACCAAATAATATAAGGTAAATGACTATAACATTGACTTTATTCGGTTAAATATAATTTAATAAAAATTTTTTTTTTTTTTTGAAAATTTCAATTTATTTTCCTAAAGTTTTTCGGTAAACTTAATACTAATTTTAATATTTTTCTTTATCCTTTGTTATATGCATAGTTTACAATCGCAGTTCCTTTTCATTTAACTGATGAATAGATAACTAATGAAAATATATAGATTAGATGTATATTTTCAGATAACTAATGAAAATATATTTGATTTTCGTTTTAAGCTCAGATAAATCATATTTGGCCCATTGTCAACTTTTCTTCTTTCTTGCGTTTATTTCAATTATTTAGGATTTGTTCTACGGACTTTTAAGGCAACAATTTCCTCTCTTGGTTTGTCTCATTTGTAAATGTTTTTGATTACGATCTTTTCTTACTCTACTAAGCCCGGCATTCTTTCTTTTGGAGGACTTAAATTTTAAAACTTTTTTGATTAGTTGCGTTTCGTCACTTCTCAGTACGTGGTCATACCAACGGATTTTTGACTATAAGTAATTTTTTTCATCAATAATTATAGTACCGCAGATGTAATAATTTCTTATGTTATCTCGTAGTGTTACATCACTATCCCACCTTAGTATTCACATTTAAATTGAGCTGATTTGATTTTTCCTTTTATCAGTCCAACTTCTACCAAAATGTATTAAAGTATCAATTCAGACAATTGCTGTATAAACTTTTCCTTTCCTTTTATATGGTACTTTTTTTTATCACAGGAAACGCTTAAGATGGCACTTTATTTTACTTATCTAAGTACTGTTTTCCGCGATTTTTGACATATTTCTAGTTTTTTTTATGTAAATAAATTAATTTAGTTTTTAAATTTTTAAGGTGCTACAAAAGATTGTTTAAGATGAGCAGAATCAACTATACATTTTTTTTTTAAATCCAAGTAATTAAATATTTTAGAATCACCATAATCTTTTGGAATGATTATCTGTAAGACTGAATTCGTTGATTTAGGCATCGAATTCGCTACATTTAAACTATTTAATTATTAAAATTACAATCAAATTGTTGATTCGATATCAGCTCCTATAATCCTTTTAGCATTATTCTCTTTTATAACATTATTTTATGTAATAAATGTTTACTAATGCCTTCCATTAACGAAATTATTTTAATTTGGTCAAAAATACCACTATTTATATAGTATTAGATCAAAATAATATCCTTTTACTTTATGCAGAAATACAAAGATGTATATTGGTTATAAAAACGAGTAGGTTTCATGTTTTTTTTCTTTGAAACAAAAAAAAAAAAACACAAAAATAAATTTCTATCTATTAACTGTTTATATTTTTTTTTACAAAATTATACCAAGTGTCGAGTATATATACCTGAAATTTTACTTGTATCCTTTTTTTTTTATTTTAACCAAAAACTTTGTTTAGTATCTTCCAATGTAGATAAATAGTATATACTTATATATAGATCAAAAGAAATTATTATATATATTTTGTATCTGTACGAATGTGTATGATTTGTAATTGAGAAGAACAAAAAAAAAAAAAAAGAAATGAAATGTAATGAATATATAAATAAAATAAACAAATAAACAAAAAAAAAAAAAAATCTATCTATCTATAAGTTGTTATAAATTGTAAAAGAAGTAATTAGTCAAATAGAAAAAGACATATTAACGTCATTTAAGATTATATATGTATGGCATATAGACTTAAAGATTCTTATTTATGTGCTTCAGGTTGATAACATTTTTTACTTTTTATATTATATGTATATGTAATTTTTTATATAGACACATATTTTTTTTTTTTTATAAAGATATATATATATAAATTGTTAGATAATGAAATTATATTATATTACATTTAGAGGTTGATTTTATGTTATACTTAAATTCACATTTTTATTTTTTTTTTGTTACAGGGTTGGTTTTAGTTAATTTTGTATATAAAGTACATATGAATATATTTTGGTTTGAGAAGGTTTGTTATATTTAGAAGATTGGTAGACGATTTAATTGTTTAGGTCTCAATTTCGGAAGTTCTTTCTTTAAATATTATACTCGTATATAGATATTTATTTATTTTATTGTAATTATAAGGGTGGAAAAAAAATTTTTTTTTTTTTTTTTATCTAAAAACTGTTTTATACTTTATATAGAAATTGAAAAATTACTTTAATAAATTAGAAAATTCATTAAAATATATTTTTAGGATGAAAATTGTAAAAGTATAAAAGTTTTGAATTCGTGCTTTGAAAATAAAATTTCAACTAATTGTTAATAATTTTTCTAAAATTTTTAATTATTTTATTTTTTCTTTTCCATTTTTGATGTAGGGTAAAATTAATTGGTTTATTTTTTACTTAATAATAAATAAGTGTATATGTATGTACTCATATACCTATAATGGCTATATATGTACATATAAAAAAAAAATATTTCAAAAGAATTTTGTAATTTTGAAAGAAAATTAATTTTGATTTTTTACCTATACAGTTATATTATATATATATATATAAATATTGTACATATATGTCTATAATATACTGTATATACATATTGTTGGTTTGGTTACCTTAAATTTATTTTAAAATTTTGATTATTCGTTTTCCAAAAAATCCATTTTCATTTTTTTTTTTCTATTAAATTAATATTTTAAAATAATTTCTTTATGTTAATAATTTATTAATTTCATATAATAAATTAATCCAGTTTTATTTATTGAAATTTTTGATTTTTCTAAAAGCAAAGTTTTAATTGTTCAAAAACAACATAAATTTAAAAAAGAAATCTATATGTATTTTGTTTAAGGGTTAATTATTCTTGGTTATTTAAGTCCTTGGAAAAAGCGAATATCCTGATTTTGCCACCACCTGTAAAGTTCTTTTTAATTATTTTTTTTTTTACATACATACATACATATTTTTTCAACATAAAAGAATTTAAAATAGTGGAGGCTGTCGGCTCCAAAACTTCTGCTAAACATATATTATTGAAATCCTGATTTTGTAACCAACTCTAAGATTCCTTCAGAATCTTGCTTAGACGAATATATAATTATTGTTTTACATCTGTAAATTTACTTATAAATTTTGATTTTATCATACTTAAATTAAAATTTTCAGAAATTTCAGAAATTTTTTTATAATAAATTTTTTTGAAAATAAAATTTCATGGAAAATTATGTCCGATTTTTTAAAAATAGAATGAAAAACTTATGTTGGCTTACATGTCAGAGACTTTTGGCTTGTTCAATGAGTCATTAGTCCCCAAGAGGAGCTTGTCTTGAAACTTTTGGTGCACCACCTTTATGTATAGGATAATAATTTATTGTTTGATAAAACACTATAATATTATCTGATTCCAAGTAACTTATATACATATATATATCACTAAGTCCTAGTGATCTTTCAATTAAGTTGCAGGGGAAAACAGATTGGTAATTGATATTAAATAACAGAGTCACGGTATAAACTTCATTTAAAAGTATCAAAACATTTATTCCGATTATATTGATTTGTAATTGATCTTTAAAGATTTAAAGTTTAACTCATATATATGTTGGCTGTTAATTGGTAAAATCTGTTATACTGTTTCCAATATCACATACTTGTTTTTATGAAAATATTTCGTTTTACCAAAAACTGAATTTTCCTTTCTACTTTTTCTTCATTTATTTTTTAATAGATTTATATTAGTTAAGTCTTAACTTTCTTGAAAAAACGTACAGCAATAATGTTATTAAAATGTTAAAATATTTGATTAAATTAAAAATTAATAACTTTATCATACTTTATTATTAATTTTAAATTAAATGACTTGAAAATGCCAAAAAAAAAACTATTTTAATTTTTAATAGAAAAATAAATAAAGATATTTAATAATAATTAGTTCCAACAAACAGGATATTTTGAATATATTTTATTTTTTTAAGTATTTTAATCTTATACAAATGGTATAAGACATACATAAATAAAATTCTTTCTAATATTGAAAAAAAAAAAACTTTTATTTATTTTCCAATTTTAATTATATTGACAAATTTTTTATTCGTTTGTCATTTATTTTATTATTTTTTTTTTTTTAAAAAGCATATGTTTATTTTCCCATTAAAAAAATTAAAAATTAAAATGCAAAAAAAAAACAAAAAATGAAAATTTAAATAAAAATTTAAATAAAAAATTAAAGAAAAAGAGCAAACAAAAAAAAAAAAAGAAACAGAAATTTTAATAGTTGCAATTTAAATGAAAGAGTCGCAATTTAAATGGAAAAAGCAGTTTAACTTGAATTTATTTTGACCCCTAAAGTGGTTTGAATGAAAAACTGAAAAAAGACAAAAAAAAACTTATAAATTTTATTTATCTAGAATTTAAATTGAAAATTTGTTTTTTTTTTTTTTTTGTTATTTGTGTAGAGTGCGTGAAAGTTTTAAATGACAAAGAAAAGCTTAAAAAAGGAAAGGATTTGGATTAACAAAAAAAAAAAAAATATATATAAAATTATATTATCATATTATATGAACAAAAATTTTTTTTTTTTTTATGTATTTTTCTCCCACATAATTGTGGACAGGAAATTACGCAGCCTTTTCTGTTCAGTCATGGCTGTAAATGTCTTAAGGGGGAATAAGTTTTACGACGTGTGTGGGATTCGAACCCACACTCCTTCGGTGTTTACAGCGTATTTTATACGCGCTTACCCACTAGGTCACCGAGACCCTTTAAAGCATTATTTAACTAGTTATTGTTTAAATAGAGGCGGCACACACAGAATATTTTCAAGTTCATGGAAATTAAAAATTTTTAAATTTAATTATTGCATAATATCAATATTTTTTGTACATTATGTAATATATGTCTGTGTTTAATACGGTTAAAAATGACAAAAATCAAACTGATTTATTTTTGTTTATATAAAAAAGACCTTAACATAAATTTCGTATTAAATTAAAAAAAGAAAAAAAAAAAAATAATTTTTATACAATACTTTCAGATAATTTTTTTTTTTTTTTTGTTAAATTCAATAAAATATTCAATAAGATTGAAATTAGTAATGTAACACATTTATGTTCATTTTGTACTTATATATTTATGTAAATATCTATAATCTATATAATATATAAATATATACATCGATATACACATATATATTTAATATTTAAAAGATACTTTAATTAAATTGAACATAATATGCAACTTCTTATATTTAAAATATATGCTACATATACATACATATATTTAATATAATCTTATGTATAACAGGCATTGCAGATATAATATGTATGTGTATACATTTATAATATACTTGTATATCCTTTCTTTATTATTCATACAAATGTTTCCGGTTATACTTGATTATCATTTTTATTTTTTATTTATATGAATAAAAAAAAAAAAAAATAATAATAAACAATTTGTATAACTTTTATTTCATTAAATAGATCTGTATAGAGAAAAAAAAAATTTCATTTTTTATTTTAATTGTTAGAAAGAGAGAAAAGAAAGTAGAATTATTATGTTATTGTTAAAATAAATATGTTAGACTTATTTTCACCATATGCATTTTTACTTTCTTTTATTTAAGATTCCAGGTATTGTTTAATTATTAAATTATGTATTTTTTTTTAGGTTCTATACTTTTTGTTTTTATTTATTTATTTTAAAGCAAATTGCTTTAAAACTTTAATTTTATTATTTTTAAAACGTTTTTTGTTTTGTTTTTTTATTGTTTTAAGATTTATTTCTATTTTTTTTTGTAAATAAAATGATATAAAAATATAAAAAAATATTATATTATGTAAAAGAAAAGGTCTTTTAAAGGCACACCTTTTCAAAATGACATTAATACTTATCTATATATAAAATATTTTACATAAAAAAAATGTGAAAATGCAAGAACCATTTCCTTTAGTTTCAGTAGAACAACGTTCTGTAAACGCTGTATAATTAAGAAAAGCTGTTAACACAAGTAAAAGTGTTACTATATTGAAGCTTTAATTTTTTCGAATTACAAATTAGTGCACAGCTGATATCGAAATTACAGGTCACAAATTTGCACCAAGCTATGGTTGTCTAAAAATAGAAAAATTTCAATATTTGACCCTTAATAGTTTTTAAATCGATGAGCCCCTGTGAAAAACAAACATCTTATGTAGTTGGGGTATACAAAAACCTAGGTGTAAGGATAGTTGTCTATCCCTCTTCCAAATAACAAACAACAATAGTTTTTAAATATCGCGAAATATAAACCTAAGTTAACTTTCTAACTGAAAACATTTCGCAGATATCCTGGAACAAAAATTTTTTGTTTTCATACAACAGTAAATTTAAATAATAAATTGTCAAAAATTATTTCCGTGAGGTTTTTTGAACGGAAAAAAATATTGAGTAAAACTTGAGATATGTATAAACATTGGAAAAATAAAAATTTTTCTAATCTTGAGGGATTGTACTTTCATAATGGGTGGGGTTATATAAAGAAGTTATTCCCCATTAATTTTTTAATTAGATCTACCAATTCATGGTTAAAAATCCATTGCTTTATTTTAAACGGTATGGAACAGAAATCTTGTGAACAGACGGCCCGGCCGAACGGAGTAAAACTAAAAAGAAATAAAAAAAGTTTTTGTTTAAAATGTGCTAAAAAAAGTATTAAAAGATTTTTTGTGTCAATGAAATGAACTACTTCATATTATTATTATGTATGCATATTATATGTGAATATAAAATGTAATATAAGAGCAAAAATTTATATATTACTATTATCTACATATATATTATGTATGTATATAATATTTTTATTATTTGTATGCATTTCATTTAACTCTTAAAATTTTTCTTAGTCGATTTAAATCTCATACTGTGGTTCAATGTAGAAAAAGACTAAAAGCTAATGCAGGAAAATACTTTTATTGTATATTTTTGATAACTACCATGTTGATCATAAAAATGTTCAGAGAACATGGAAAATCATAGAAAATATTAATATAATATAAAATGAGGATGGATTTTTTCCTTTAAAAGATTTTCATTTCTTATTATTGATTATTTACTAGAGTTTATAATGGACAACATTGGGCTTTCACAAAACGTCTTCAATTTTCCCTATCGCAAGTCAATCTTTTCACTTCCGTCCAATATTTTCCATTATTCTCTATTTCTTTTAGGACACTTCTTTTCCAAGTCACTCTAGGTTTAGCCACGTTCCTTCTGCCCTGAGGATTCCATTCAAATACTTGACGTGCCACTGATGTTGTTGGGCGTCTGAGGATGTGGCCGATTCATCTCTATTTCTAACTTCTTATTTGAATTTCGATCGGGTTTTGACTGGATAATATTCATTAATCTTCGTTGTGTATTTTTTTTCGCCAGAAGATTCTACAAATTATTCTTAGACACTTATGGGTGACGGCATGTAATTTTTGAATGTTGGTATAGCTTACCAAACTTACTTTTTACAAAATTTTACTTCCATATACTAGCACAGATTTCACGCAAGAAAGGTTTTTTCAGGTTGCCCGTAATTTTGCAAAAATCTTTCTTACCCTTGATATTCTGTGCTCTATATTCCTCGCAGTTGGATAAATGTACTAAAATATAGTATTGATTATTTAAGTAGTAAAGTATTACATAATTACCATTAACTTTTTGTAATCAATAATACACTTTTTTGTATTTTATTTTCTCTTTCAGAAATCGAATATTTCAGATTATATTTTTGAAAATTGCTCTATAATTATGGCAATTTTAAAAACAACTTTTATAAGTATACTATAAGAGTCATCGTCGTATATAGCGGCCTGCTACAATTAAATTTACACTTAATTCAGATATTTGACGATGAGATAAAGTATTCCGATACTTTAACTTATTATGAATCTTCTAAGCTTTCATTAATAAAAAAAAGATGAAAAATATTAGAATATTATAACTGGATAATAATTTGATCATTACAACTGGATCATTAACTCTATATATGCATTATTATTCTATAAGAAAATGAGGTTGTGTATATTATGTATCTTGAATGCTTTAAAGGGTTAATAAATTAATGAAAACAAAACAAAAATTTATCATATACATATAAGAATATGTATATATATATATTTTTTTAGTGAATATAAAAAAAGATTGTACAGCACAATGTATTATTTATTTATTAAATTAAATATTAAATAATACAATGTGTTCAAATTTTCCAAAAAAAAAAAAATGCTTTTGTTTCTATATTTTAGTGTTATTTAAAATAAATAGATTTTGTTAAAGTTTTAAAATATTTTAATTATTTAATTTTTGATTTTATTTTATTTTTCAATTATTTGATAGTATCTATACTTAATATTTAAATAATACATATTTATTAATTTTTCTTATTTTCTAAAATAAAGTATACATTATTATTATGAATGAATATTCTGATATATACTTTACATATATATAAAATATTATTATAATATATTAATTATAATTAGGTACAATTATTCCGATTAAATATAAATCTAAAGTTTAATAAAATTTTAAGAATAATTTTCATAAAAACTTTGAATAATAAATAATAATTAGAATAATTAAAATAGAACAAAAATAAAAATGTTTCATTTCCTAATTAATTAAGATTATATCATTGTAATCATATTTAAAGAACTTTTAGAATTATATACGATATATGTATGTAAGTATAATGTATTAAAAAAAAAGATTAAAACTTTTATCTTATTTTATATAATGAATAGTATTAAAGGATTGTTTTTTAAAATTGTTTAAATAATATTAATAAATTAATAATGAATTAAGTATATAAGTATGCAATAATTAAAATATTATTAATTACATAATAAAAATTTATCAGATTGATTAACACTCCTTTGATAACATATACTAAAATGGTTTACAGATGGTTCAAAAATATTTGAAGAAATTGGGTTTGTAGCACCTACAGGGATTTTTAGTACCTACATTGATAATTTTCAGAATTGTAGGGGAAATTTCTTATAGGATATGATATACAATCGAAAAATGCGTACAATGCAAGCTAGACAGAGGATATAGAATTAAATAAATAGTTATTCTATCGGACAGTCAAGTAGCCATGAAAAGACTAAAGAGGCAAGCCATTGAATCCCAATTAGTTTGAATGTGCTTAGTAAAAATAAACTGTTTATGAACAAACAATAAAGTAAACCTCAACAGGGAAATCTGGACACTTAGGTATAGAGGGAAATGAGGCAATTGCTATTGTCTTTACAGATCTCGAACCTTTTTATTGTATAGGTAAACACAAAATAAGATAAGCATTAAAAATAAAAAAGGAAAACTGTTGAGGGATAAATTCGGGTTCAAATAATCTAAGAAGGTTCTGGGAAACTATAATCGTTAGAGTATATAGAGTTACTTATACTTCTTAAGTAATAATAATCTAAATAAAAACACTCCTTTGGCGATATTTACCTAGAGAAAGTACTAGCAACATAGTGCACATACACATGAACATTTTTGACAATACTATTACAGTGTTTCTACTATTTTCTCCACTGTCTTAACATTTTTCTAGCTAGTAATTGAGGTAGTAATTTGACATTTCGAGCCATTTAAATTTTTTTTTTTTATTTTTTATTAGTAAATTAAAATGCACTTGTGTAGAATTTCACATTTAAAATATTTACAGTCTGTTGTTAAAATTAATCAACAAATATAAAAGAAACTTGAAAAATTTTGATAAAATATAAAATAAACTTAAAAAAATTTTGATAATAAATGAAATGTCTTAATAGTAAAAATGCCACATACATCACACAGTCATAGTAATTTGACATTTGGTATTACACATACGCAAGATAGTAATACTGTGTTGCCTTGCTGCTGGGTTAATTCTTTTAATACAAGAGTTGTTTTAGCGAAAAACAATATTTTTTGGGTAAATTAAAAATATTTTTTTCAATGTTATCTAATATCTATTAGGGACTGCATGTATATTCAATGTTGTTGTGAAATTCTAAGTTGTGTGAATAAAATTTCGAAACATGTCGAGTCAATATAGCAACATCAGTTCATTGAATCGGAAAGGACTGGTAATAGGAAGGTAGATATAATATTCGCAGAAGAAAAAAAAAATTAATTTTAATTGTATCTACGGTCCCACTCATAGCTTTTTATACCCGTATGAACTATGTTCAAGGGTATAATAAATTTGCCATTACGTTTGTGACACCTTAAAGGAGTCGAGCTAGATATAGTGTCAAAGGTATGGATCGGCTCAGAATCGAATTCTGAGTCGATTAAGCCATGTACGTCCGTCCGTCCGTCCGCACGATAACTCAAAAAATAAAGGAGCTAGGGGGCTGAAATGTTTTTTACGTCACTTTTGCAAAATTGTTAGTTTTGCTATTTAAATCCAACATTTTCGGTCAGCGGGTTCGAGTAGCTGCCATACAACTTCTATCTTTATATAGAAATAACTCAGTATCTATTCAAGCTAGGTTTCTGAAATTTTGCAAATGATGATCAAGTTTTATGGCAACAACTTCTGTAGAATTTGGTTGTGCTGGTGCGGCGGGTTCGGGTAGCTGCCATACAACTTCTTCGTTTAAATGAGAATAACTCAGTGTTTATTGAAGCTAGGAATCTGAAATTTAGTAAAGAGGTGCCGAGTTACATGCCAACAACTTTTGTAAAATTTGGTTGGTTTAGAGCAGCCGGTTCAGGCTTCTTGCACCTCTTGGAAGCTAATGAAGCTAGGCGTCTGAAATTTTGCAAATGATGATCAAGTTTTATGGCAACAACTTTTGTAAAATTTGGTTGTGGTGGTGCGGCGGGTTCGGGTAGCTGCCATACAACTTCTCCGTTTAAACGAGAATAACTCGGTGTTTATTGAAGCTAGGAATCTGAAATTTAGTAAAGAGGTGTCGAGTTACATGCCAACAACTTTTGTAAAATTTGGTTGGTCTAAAGCAGCCGGTTCAGGCTTCTTGCACCTCTTGGAACCTAATGAAGCTAGGGGTCTGAAATCTTGCAAATGATGATCAAGTTTTATGGCAACAACTTCTGCAAAATTTGGTTGTGGTGGTGCGACGGGTTCGGATAGCTGCCATACAACTTCTTTTTTTAAATGAAAATAACTCAGTGTCCGTCCGCACGATAACTCAAAAAATAAAAGAGCTAGGAGGCTGACATTTTTTTTATGTCACTTTTGCAAAATTGTTAGTTTTGCTATTTAACTCCAGCATTTTCGGCCGTCGGGTTCGAGTAGCTGCCATACAACTTCTTTCTTTAAATGAAAATAACCCAGTGTCTATCCAATCTGGGTATCTGAAATTTTGTAAATGATGATCGAGTTTTATGGCAACAACTTCTGTAAAATTTGGTTGTGATGATATGACAGGTTCGGATAGTTGCCATACAATTTCTCTTTTTAAATGAAAATAACTCAGTGTCTATTGAAGCTAGCTATCTGAAATTTAGTGAAAAAGTGTCGAGTTGCATGCCAAAAACTTTTGTAAAATTTGATTGGTCTAAAGCAGCTGGTTCAGACTTTTTGCATTTCTTGGAACTTAATGAAGTTAGGCGCAATAGATTCGGGTAGCTATCATACAACTCCACAATTTACATAAATATATCTCTGTAGTTCGGTACTAAAACATCTGAATGTTTTTAAAAGATGATCAAGTTTTATAGAAACAGGATATATTACGTTCATACGGGTATCCCAGAGTTGACACAGTCTACTCTACTGCACTCTTCCTCGTTTTAACATCGAATTTCCTGTCAATTTATAATGTAAAAAAAAAAATGAAAAAAAAGTAACCAATCGTTTTTGAACAATTGAAATAATTGTCTTTAACTTTAAAAAAAACTATTGAAGATATTATTATTGGAAGTATATACTTGAAATTTAATATTTCATAATTAAATAATAAATAATTAATCTAATTAAAATAAAAGATGATATTAAGGCAAAAAAAAAATCCTCTTTTTTTGTTTGTTAGTAATAATATTATCAAGGAGTATTCTGTATATATCCTTCTTAATTAATTCTTGGAAACAATAAATAATGTTTTAATATTTCTAAGAAAGTCTGATACCAAAAACAAAAAAAAAAAAATAGTTTCGAAGTTTTTGTTTTATTTTTTTTTACATAGAAAATAATACATACATACATATAAACAAAAGTAAAAGATTATTAAATATTTCTTTGTTATTTAAAAATTCTATCAAATGTATGTATGTATGTTTATAAGAATATAAATAGCTTTAAGGGTAAAAAATTGTTTATGATTACCTTAGAGCAAATCAGATTAAAACCACTGTTGCCAAAAAACAAATACATAATATAAAAAAATAGGAAAAAAAAAGTATTTATAACGTTGAAAAGGTTAAAATTTAACAAGAAATTTTCCTAAGGACATGATTTATTTAATTTTATACATACTTTTTTTGTTTTTTTTTTTCATAATTTTCTAGCTCTTAATTATTTATTAATTTTTTTTATTTTGTTTAAATACAAGTAATTTGGAAAACAAAAACAAACTTGATTAGTTATTCAATATATGTTATAAATATTTACTTATACAAAAACAAAAATATAGTTAAATTCATAAAACTTACAATAAAGCCTATTGTTTCAAATCGATATAAGTATGTAATTGATTTTGTAATTCGAATACTTAATTGATTTTAAATCATTTTACTTTAAATGACAATGCGGTACATAGTAAAACAAAATATAGTAAATACCTTTCAATACCTTTCTAAGCAATTACAGGGCGATTGCTAAGCGGTCAACTATACCCAAATTATTTGGCGAAAATAATTTATATTTGGGTTTTTTCCTTTGTTTACTATTATTTTTTATTATTTTATTATTGTTAACCATTTATCGCAAAGGTACAACATGGACTCCATAAAGAAAGATCAATGATTACTAATCTAATCGAATTTGTCTCTGATTTCATAAACCCCATGGAAAATAAAAAACAAGTGAATATTGTATTTACTCATATCAGCAATGACTTTTGATTTAATTCCCTTCAAAATAATCTTAGAAAAGCATAAGATCTAAATCTTCATTACTTAATTACTTGCAACATATGTTACAAACTATCGAATTACGTTAGGAAGTCATCTAAGTTCTTTATTTTTTATTGTTTCGACATATTGCAATTTCCTATATTTATGCCATTCTTTGTTTGTTATTTTACTGATGATACCAAAATTAGTGCAACAATAAATTCCATTCTTGATTAATCATTTTGTTACATAGTGCAGAAACAACAACCTCGAATTAAATGTTAATATGTACCAAATTATAGTTTTTCAAAATGATGAGCCAACTGAACCATTAATTATTAATATCTTACTATTACAGATTTTTATTTTCTGATTTTCGATAATAATTTGGGCTTCAAGAGTCATTATAATTTCATAATTAATAAATTTAATTCAACTTGCTAGGTTTTGTTAAGCGTTTGGTGAAAAGAGTTCTTTGATTCTTATACCACGAAACATATCTTCATTACATATATAAGACCTATTCTTAAATATTTAAGACAAGTATAGCCCTCCAATCGTCGTGATATGATATTTTACGTATTGAATCAGTTCAAAAAAATCTTCGTTCAAGTCTTCGTTTCGATTTACTCAATCTTGCTTAAGCTGATGCGATATATCTTCCTTCATATAAAACTATAATTTCTTTGATAAGCTTAAATTCCCTCCAGTCATGCTTTTTAGTGACTGCGATATCATATTTGTTTGCAAAGTAATTCGCGGTATTATTACTTCCCGCCTTTTTTTCGTTAGCTTTCTTGGTGGTTTTCTGATTATTCTTCAGGCATTTTCTTTTTATTTAATAGATAAATGATTGATTTAATTGATTAATAACAAATTATTATTAGAATATTTTCTATCACAATTTTTCCAATTTAGAATTCGTCAATCAAATACGACTTTTTTATATAAATTTAAAGAAAATTGTGAATAAAATAAGTCTAAGGCATAATATAAATGTAATCCCTTTTAGGATACTATAAAAGTTAAAAAGTTTTTTGTTTTTTTTTTCCTAGTTCTTACAATGCAAATGTAAAATCAAACGATTGAAAAACGTTTTCATTAAAATTTTTAATAGGGATTAAAAAAAACCAAATATAAATATGAATCTTTTCACATCTGGCAGAATAATAAAACTTTCTGTTAAGTTAGTCCTTCGAAAACGCACTGTCCCCAGAATATTTTGCCAAAATTTAGTAGTCTTATTTATATGTTCTTATATGAAAATTTCCATCTTAGGTGTTTAGGTGAATTTTTTTTTTTTTAGAAATGTATTGTTTCTATTGTGTTGAATATATTTTAATATCGACGTCTTTTAACCATTTTGACATAGTTTTGGTTCGTACTGTTTGATCTATTTTTGGTATTTATATTTTTTGGATCGATTTAATAATTATGCTAAGGGGTGATTTCAACAGCTCTTATTTTTTAGGAATCTTCATGTTTTGTATTCTAATGTTCTGATTTTCCCATTTCTTTATTCTTTATTATTCTCCCTAATTTTATAAGCTGATATTTAATGGTATTTCTGTGAACATTATATTTTCGACATAATTTCATAAGAGAACCTCCGCAATTAAATTTTAAAACAATATTGCACTTGTAATCTCACCAGTTTTAAACAATATTGCGCAGATAATTCACCGTTTTTAGGCATTATTTTGCTTTATTCAATATCTAACAAAGAACTGAAAATAACTGAAATATTGGGTTGAATGTATAAAAATAAGTTGGACCCAAATCTAACTTTTTCAAACAAAAACCACGTTTTATCTTATATTTTTTGTTTGAAAAAGTTAAGTTTGAGTTTAACTTTAAGTTTTTGCATTTGGGCCATTCTCTGTAAAAACCGAAATGTACTTGGATGATATGCACAAATACCTCTTAATATTTAAATTTTTTTTTTATATGTAGCACATTTCCAAAAAAACTTTTTGAAAAAATTAGCCTATTAGCTTCGCTCTGTCCATCCGTCTATTTACAAAATTACGGTGTAGATAAAGAATAAAAGATAGGGAAAAACAATTTTAACCATGGGAAAGTCTCATAAAAAAATTAATGTTGTAGAAAAAGTTTTTCATGTAGCGCCATCCATTACGGAGCTACAACCTCTCAAACTTTGAAAAATCCCTATTTGAAAATGCGTATAAGTATCTCATGCTATACTTAACAGTTTTTTAATCTGAAAACGCCATTCGACAGGATTAAGAACCGTTGGTTTACATTCTGCCTTCTTTATATATGCTTTAATTATAAAAGTTTTTATTTATATTTTTTTAAAATTTATTGAAATTTGTTTACTATTAATATTAACTGAATTACAGCAATTTTTTTAACATTATTTAAAAAATTTTAATTATATTGCAACACTTAAAAATTAGATTTCAAATTAAAATTAAAAGAAATAGTTTTTACAAAAACAAAAAAGAGAAAAACAAAATAAAAACTACCATGTTTAAATTCAAATAAATAACAAACATTAAAAATATGTACATATTTATTTGTTATATAACAAACATTTCAAACAATTTATATTTTCCCCATGGTTGACATAAAAACGAAAAAAAAAACATATTGTTTTTTTATTCTGCTCTACTCTAGACCATATATATTGACATTAAAACGGTATTTTATTTTTTTTTTATTTTTTCTTAACATCTAAATTTACCTGTAATAGTCTGATTTTAACATCAATTTATATACAAAGAAAAATAACTCTATATATGTTTTTTTTTTATATTTTATAGATACATTTTTTACATCATAGAATACATATTAAATTATGTTGAACAAACAACAAAAGATAAAAAATATACTTAATATACTTATTATAACTATATATGTATGTAAGAATATAAAGGTGTGATATTCCAATAACCTTACACTATGCACTGCATCTATTATATCTGTACGTATATTTGTTTAGCAGAGAGTTAAACATAAATAAAAAACTGAACAGGATCACAATAAAAAAATACATTATATGTACATATATATATATATATATATATGCATATATATTTCCATTTTAGCACAAATATCTTTACAATAAATATCCTTGTAATAATTCTCTATATTTTTATATTCAACAATATGATATATTTATGTATATGTACATATCTACAAAATTTAAAAACTTTTCTATATACATATGCACATAATATGTACGTATATGCAAGTATATCTCAATTTTACTCTAATATAGTAAATAAAAACAACAAAAAAAAAAAAAAACAATATAAAATAATTTAAAACAAAAAAGAAAAATAATGGGATATAATTTTTTACCGTTAACAACAAAATTTTAATATTTTCTATTATCCTGTAGCGAAAAAAAAAATACTCTGTACTTTTTATAGAGTATAATTTAAATAGTTACAAAACAAAAAAACTTTAATGAAAAAAATCGTTTAAATTGCATTTTTTGAAATTTTCTTTTTGAAATTTTTGTATACATGTGTGTATGTATAATGTATTAAAAATAACTATTTTCATTAGAATTACATACCTACAGTGTTGGACGAAAAAAAAAGTTAAATATCTCTTCAGTCTATTCAGTCTAGTAGATACATACATACATATACATATATATGTTTATAATATTGGCTCATATGTGAGTCATATTAGTTGATATGGCGAGTTACAAACATTAAAGCTTAAATATTTCAGGTGTAACAAGCTTTTTATAAAATTTTCTTAAAATAAAAAAAAAAGTGTTCTTTATGTTTTTTTTTTAAATTTTCTTTGCAGAAAAAATTCCAAAATATACAACGGCAACTGAACTGTAAAATTAAAGTAAAGTCTTACATTGACAGTATGAGAGATACGCTGAAATAAATAAATTGCCTAAAGATTATTTATTTACTTATTTATTATTTAGCGGACTAGAATAGAATACTAGATGACAATTTTAAAGAACTTTTGCATATAAGGCATTTATAGGCAAAAATAGGCAAAAAAGAATATACAATTATATAGCATGTTTTGTTATTGTATTATTATATTATATAATCTAAATATGTATGTAAATATTTGAAAGTGAGGGAATTGTAATTAAGCAAAGTTAATTTTTCGGTAGAGAGGGTTTATTAATAAATTTAATAAAAATACCGCTAAAATGAGTTTTAATTTTATATCACACTTATACTGGAGGCTATATTGTTTTGTATTAGAAGGTCTAAAGTTGATGACACAGTGCTCGCTTCGCAATGCGCGTCGCTTTTAACGTCAGCCCTAGCTCAGCTTTTTAAATAAAATGAAAAGCAAATGTTAGCGTCACTTTAATTAAAACATGTTAGCGGCGCTTTAAAATTATGAAAATTATATTGTCAATGACAACCAATAACCAATATAAAATAAAAAAAAACAAAAGAAATTTATTGTCAACGTGGCTAAAAGTAGACTGTTACTTTACTGTAGTGTCGCTTTTTTATGCGACGCTTTTCGCGGCGCGTTGTATTGGTCAAGTCGTATTTAAATTAATGTATTCTATTTAAACGTCAAAGCTCATTGGATCATCACCTTAAGAAATACAGCGTTCTCTTATTTTAATAAAACTTAAATATTAAGTTGAACTAACATTTTAAACTAAAACTTGACAAAAAAATATTTGAAAAACAGAATGAAAAGTTCAACGAACTAAAATAGAAAAACCCAATGACATGTCCTGATGTCTAGTATATATTCTGTTAAATAAATGAAAATCCGAATATTTTGGCTAAAATAAAATAAAATACAAAATTTAAATTTATTTCACACTAAGTATTTATTTAAATATCTATCTACTTGCACTTAAAAGTACGCAAGTTATTTTTGGCACATTTCCAAAAAAAAAATTGAAAAAATGTGCCTATCAGTTCCACTCTGACTGCTCGTTCGTCCATCTGTTTACAAAACTTCTACACTGTTAATTATAGAGCAATGAATTTTTAACCATATGTAGGTCTCCTTAATTAATTAATGTTGTAAAACAACTTTTTCATGTAACTCCTCAAACTTTGAAAATTTTTTTTCTTAAAAAGTCCTATTTTTAAATGTGTATATCTAAAATATTCTTTCTTAACATTTTTTCAATTAAAAATGCCTTTTGATAGGACTTTCATTTACCTTTACAAATCAATATTATTGTTAAAAATTATACAGTTTTTTTTTTTAAATTAGTATTTAAATTTACCGTACCTGAAAATTATAAGAGAAAGAAATATCTTTTAGAATTAGTGTAAGTTGCTTCAGAAAATTTGTTTGTATCACCCACTGTTACGGGCTGAAAAATTGAAATTTTGCTATTTTTAAACACTTGTAACTTAGGCACCTGTACAAAATAAAGAGCAAAGGTTAAAGCTTCACCTTTCTAATTTTACATGTGTTAATGGTTTTTCTTAAATATGTAGATTTCCGTTAAAATTTAAAAAAGTGTTATTTTATTTTTCATATTTTTTCTTATATGAAATTCTAAGAAAATTTTCAAATTTTGATGCAAGTTACACTTCTAAAGAGTTTGTATTGTTTTTGGAAAACGTGCGGCTTTGTGCGCATTGGTTTATATTCTGCCTTGTTTTTTTTTTTTTTACTATATATGCCCATAAATACAATATAATTTTGTTTTTTTTTCTAGAATCAAAATACAAAAATAAGGCTGTTGAATCCTTTTGTTTTTTAGGAATCCATTTTTTTTTTTATGTTGACTTGGTGAAATAGATTGTATTACAATATTTTTTTTTTTACAGTAATTTTTATCGTTATTTTATGTATTATTTTAAATACACATATGTATATAAGAGACAGATTACTATCGTATAAGTTTAAGCTTTTTTTTTTGAAATATTTATCTTTTGGTGAATTGTATCAATATTTGGTTACTACTTTTGACTAAAATAAAAAATTAAAAAAAAAAAAAAACATATATATATTTAATATAACGTTACATAGTTAAAAATTTATATTTAGAATTTTTTTTTTTCAAAATGTAATAATATGCTACATATATCTACATACTTATGCATGAATGTAAGAATATAAACATACAAATATCTACATGCATACATATATTAGTAATATTAATATAATATAGGTATTATATATTTAATTTAGTAAGCATGTATGCACCTATATATGTACACAGTATATTATTTTGTTCATTTTTATTCGATTTTTGTCAAACATAAAATGCCTTCTAGCTTTTCTTTGTGAAACATATTAGATTTATGTATTTTATTACATACAAATATGTATATATTTGCAGCTTCGAATACTATATGTGAATAAAAAAGTATTTTGGATATATATATATATATATTTGTATAGTATACACATATTTAAATGTAAATATATATAAAAAAGTAAGTTTTGTTAACCACGGCAAAGAAAAGACAATAAAAATTAAAATAAATATTTATAGTAAAGTTGCTTTGAGAGCTAAAAATAAAACAAAATAAAGTAAACAAAAACAGAAACAAAAACAGTAGTAGGTATACAGTTATTTACAAAGGCATAAAAAAAAATTTGTAAGTTTTTTTTTTTCTTATATTTTTATTTGTTTTAATTCTGTTACTATTTTGTGTCAGGATCTGACTGTATGCAATTTAAAATAACATTATTTTTTTTTTATTTCTTGTTTTTTTTTCACAAAATTGTACTTTTAAATGATTATGTAATAAATACATATATTGTAATTTTTGATATTTATATGGTAGGTACATTATTATTTTCAAAAAAGATACCAAATTTCATAAAATAAAAATACTAGTAAAGATTATTAGTAAATAAATATTTATGATTGCATATCCTTTAGGTACTGCGAACGTTCTTATTAATTTTCTAAAAGAAATCTTAATTGTTAGATGCATTTTTTTACATTACATAAAAAATAGTCTGTTTTATTATTAAATTAACTTTAACATATTTAAAAGAAAAAATTTTTAACATTTTCTTATCACTAAAATTTAAAGCCACAGTAAAAAATTAAAAACACAGTAAATAAAATTCAGTTAAATAAAAACTTTACACAGTTAATAATTTAAATTAACAGTAAAATATCTTTTTGCTCAGTAAAATATTAAACGCAATACAAAAAATACACCCTGTCAGTACATAATTTAAATACACAGTAAAAAAATTAAATGCTCAGTAAATAAATTAAATTCTCAATAAATAAAAAAAAATTCACAGTATATAAACTAAATTTACAGTAAAAGAATAAAAACACAAAAATTACTTTCTGAAAAGTAATGTAATAATAGTAAATAAATCTGCCACACAGTAAATTTAGACGAAAGTCATACGGTTAGTTATCTTAATTTTTCAAAAATAATGCTATGGTTATATTAAAAAAGTGAGTCAGAATTATTTATGTGTATTTTCGCTTTTTCCAGAATTTTTAAAAAATTGTACTTTTCAGCTTTTTCCAGAACGTTTTTCTTTGTATTAATAAAATAAAATTAATAAAATTTTTGTAGCCCTGAAAAGGATTGCTTTTTTTTATTTTATTTTTTTTTAATTTTTGAAAATTCTATTCTCTTATCTACAGATATCATTATTACAAAACATTGCTAATTTTAATATGGCATTATAGCTCTAATATTTGTATGAAAATGTTGGATTTTTTAAAGCTTCATAAAAAAATGAAATTTCCCCTTTATCCTCTTCTGAAATAACTTTCCTTTGCAAAAGTTGAAAAAGTTGTTCCAGACTTATTCCATTTACAAATGCAAAATTTGTGATCACCATTCTGGACTTGTAAGTTCCTAGCAATATTTACTGTGTGTTGTTTTATTTTAATGCAAAAACTAACTTTTTACTGTCACCTGAGCAGAATTTTTACATATAACTGAGCAGAATTTTTATTTTACTGTGCAAATACTCATTTTATACTGCGCGTTCAATAAATTTTACTTATGGTATTTTACTTAGCATTTAATTTTTTTACTGAGCATGTCTATTTTTTAACTTTGTATGTTGCTATTTTTTACTACCTCCTGAAAATCAAATTAGATCTAATCTTATAATAAAAGTAACAGGTTGTCAAACTTTTTTATGTCGTCTCTTTAATTACGGAGTTGCTATATCCTCTAAATTTGGAAAAAAAACTTATATTCAAATAGTTAAAATTGAAGTTCTACTGGAAAAACGTTTTTAAGGTTTATAAATCAATAACTAACATCAAATTTTTATTGTTCCCCCAAATGAATTATTATCATATTACATGTATGTATTATATATTTATATTCCACCGAATGTTGATGAACATTTTATTTTTAACCGTTATGTAAATACGATATTTTTTAAAATGTTTAATCCTTTATAACTGCTAAAGGTTTAAAGTTAAAACTTGAAATTTTGAGAGAGGTGAAAGATCTTTAAGAATAAACATCCATAAGTTTATATACATAAATACAAAAAACTCCAAAAACAATGAGAACTGTAAGGGGTAAAAATAGAATATTTGTAAATTTTAGGCATATTGAGACCAAGATGTAACTTTTATTTTAGATTTTTGTTGCACCATATTTTTTCTGTTTTTACAACGGTGGTGATAATATTTTTTACCTTATAATCATTTTACATTCAATTTTTTTGTTATAACTGCATTTGTGTATCTTTTTAATCAGATTTTATTTTGCTCAATTTCATAATTTTAAAAAATACTTAAAATAAAAGCAACTCAGAGTTTGAATTGGATTTGAAGTTTGTTCAAGGTTTCTTTTAATTAAAAGTGATCCGTTATAGTTTTATATGTATACCCAATTTATTTTAAAAATTTTCTAATAACCATTTTGATGAAATTGTTTCTTTTTTTTTTTTTAAATCTAATTCGTTTTTGTTTTTTTTATTTTATTTTTTATTTAGAAAGTGATTTAAAAGTAAAAAGAATAAATAAATAAAATAAAAAAATTTAAGGATCATTAAATTTTCCAAACGATATTTCAAATATAATAAATTGAATTTAAAGAAATTTCACACCAATACATTCAAAATGTGTTTCTTTATTTTTCTTTTTAGTCTTAAACGAAATTTTATATCTTTTTTTTTATTACATTTTGCTTTATTTTTTTTTTTTTTTTTATAAATTTAAGTATTTTTCTTTAATTTTGCATAGAAACATTTCTATTATTTATAGCTAAAGTATAAAAGTAAAAATATGAAAACAAAAATAAAAATAAATAAATCCATAAATCCTAAAATCCACTGATATATTACCTTCTTATTTTGGTTTTCTGTTTTTGTTTTTTTTTTTTGTTTTTGTTTTTTTTTAAATATTTTCCTTGTTAAATGTATATTGTGTATATATTTGTTTAGGTTTACGTGTGTCAAGTAAAAAACTCGTAAAGAAAAAACAAAAAAAAAAAAAATAAACGGGAAGGAAATATTTACGTTCTCTTTCTTGTGTATTTATATATAGGTTTTCCTATGTATCTATTAAATATTTTTGTATATCTATAGATAAAATAGAATGAAGAAAAAAAAAGTTGATACTTTCTTCTATCTAAAATATGCCTAGTACAGTGGTAAACATTTGATTTTAGCTCATTATCCGTTATGGTGTGATTTTTAATGGTCTAAGTGGTAACGGTAATGATGATGGTGATTGTGATGGTGACTGATTTTTTTTTTGTTTCTTTGTTTTTATTTAATTTGTTTACTTTGTCTTTCTTTTTAATGATTTCTTGCCATTAATAATTGCTTACTCTATTGCTTAAGTATAGTAATATTTTGTTAAATTTTTGTTTTGTTAGATTTGGGATAGCAAAATGGAGTGAGATATTAAATATCCCTTTACCACGAGCAATTTAAACATAAAACTCTTTTTGTTTTTTTTTTCAATTAACTAGAGTTGATCCAAACAACTTTAAGGTTCACTTTTCATTTAATTGGTATATATGTTGAATAATTATCTGATTTTTTTAAGAAATCTTAAAAAATGTTTTAAAATATTTATTAATTGGATGCTCATCTCACTTTTTTTGTAAAAGTTTTTTAATATTCAATCGAAATTCGAGCATGTTGGAAAGTATCCGATAATTTCTCTTAATTTTGTTTGA
Source organism: Poecilobothrus nobilitatus (assembly GCA_947095535.1). Lineage (NCBI taxonomy): Eukaryota > Metazoa > Arthropoda > Insecta > Diptera > Dolichopodidae > Poecilobothrus > Poecilobothrus nobilitatus. Next base: position 164,502,091 of record OX352773.1, read on the forward strand.
AATTAATTTTGGCTATTATACTTAAACGTTATGAGATTTTGTACTGAGATTTTTTTAACATTGTAGCTCTGTCATCAAATTGAAGTTATTTCCGTCTTTTTTGTAAATATTTTATTTGATTTTAAATCTTTAAAGACAATAATAAGACTAACGTTTTTATTGAGAAAGATTTTATAAAACTATAGTCATTTCATCGACGGGAAGTTTAATGAGGGGTGCACATCATTATTGAAACATTGTCTGCTTAACTATTTTAATATTTCAAACGTTAAATGATTGTCATTATACAAACATTAAAACTAAGTTAACATAGGAAAAAAAATTATGTTTATTCTTTTCTTTTTTAGAATACCCTTAAAAAACTTAATTACTTGTGAGCAGAAAGGTGAACTTAGTGTTTCCATAGTTAAATTTTCAGTTGTTACTTTTCTGTTTTGTTGTTTTTTTTTTTTTTAATTTTTATTTTTACATTTTTATTATAAAGAAAAGGACAAAAAATTTTAATAATTTTGTGAATTATGCGTAGATTTAGGTTTTTCTATATCTTTTTACTTTTTTTTTTTTATTTTTTAATTTTATTTAAGGACTCAATCAAATGGTGATATGCTGGTAAGATTGAAACATATAAAAGCTATGCAAAGAGATAATGATCTTAAATGAATGTTAAGGAAATATAATAAATATGTATTTTTTTTAAACATGACATTACAAAAAAAATTCAAAAAAAAAAAAATAATAATAAAAGTTTATGAGTTTCTATTGTATATTATGGGTATAGTTGAAATATAGTGACCACAGATTAAGAAATTTAACCAAAAAAAAAATAATTATTAGAGCCTCCAATAATTTTTTTATGTAACATTTTTAGTTAGATGAAATAGAGAATAAGAGGAGAGCAATTGGTAACATTTTAATGGGAATAATTATGTAACATATGGTTAATTATAAAAAAAGAAACTTAACTTAATTAAAGATTAAAAACGGTCAGATTTTTAGATACAAAATATCATAAAAATAAAAACAAAAAAAAAAAAACAAGAGAAAGAAATAAATAGAAAGAAAAAGATAAAAAGGACAAAAATTTAAATGGTTTTTTTTTTGTTTTTTTTTTTTTAATTTTTTTTTTTGATTAGAATTTGATACAAAGGATTTAAGTATAATCTTTCAGAGTTAGGAAAAAATCCATTTGAACATTTATCATTATAAATTTTTTGGAAATTTTGAAATGGTTGAAGAGAATTTAATGAACATAATTAGTTTTAATGTAATTTTCTTGTAAGTGTTTTAGTTTTTTTTTTTTCCAAAATTTATAAGATTTATTATATTTTAATTTAATTGTCTATCTGTTTAATCACTTTTTTCTAAATTTTAATTAAAGGAACACATACACAACATTAATTATTTTTATAATATTTTAATGCAATTATTGTTAGGTGCCGTTCAAATTTTAAAATTTACGTAGTACTATCAAATAATAAAAATTAATAATGCTATATTGTAAATAAAAATAAATCGGATGAAAAGTTTTTTCTAAAGCATTTTTAAAATATTTTACCCCTTGATTATGCACGATTATGAGCAAACGACGTACCCATAATGCTTTGAAATTTCAAAGAATTATTAATGCATATGAAAATATAAGTAGTACTATCAAAACACAAATGATCATTCTCGACTTGCCAGAGACCCACTTTATGTTGGTAGCAAGACGCTTTGATGTCAGTTCACAAATGAAAAATTGAAACTTTATGTTTCAGACATTTTGTTTAAAAATTTATTAAGTTTATTAAGAAAAAAAAACGGGGGTAATTAAAAAAAAAAATAAAATTATTTATTTATATTAAAATTGCTATTATTTTGTTTTGTTTTAACGTTTTTTTTTTTTAATTAAACTTTATTTATTCCAATTTATCAACCTCACCTAAAAATAAATCAACGTAACATAAAAAAGTTTACAAAAACGTTTCTTATCAATATTTTTTTTGTTATGTCAATCTTAAATTACCTTTTTCTTATTTTTAATATACATATTTATATAATTTCATATCTTCTTTAAATTTTCATTGAAAAAATTGTTTTAAAAATCATTGTTTTTTCTTTGTAATTTTTATAAAACGAGCCTATACTAACTTAACGTATTTTATTAAAAGCTTATCCTATCTTACACTAGTATATATACTAAAAATATGATGACATATATTTCATGCTGTACCTAACCACTGACAGTTTTGCCTAATTAATATATCCTTATGAAAAATACTCATGTTATACTTAAGGAGATTTCTATTAATGTTACCAGGATCATATTCAATAGTTTTACATGTAGCCCGTCTACTATAATGATATAGTATAGAGACATGATTCAGGTTTTGAATATAACAATTTTATTTAGATCTTTAACGTCAATCAAACTGAAAGTAATCACAAAAAATTTCAAGTGCGTTATTTGGTGGTATGTCATAGAGTTACAACTCATTTGAAAGGGTGTCATGAAGACATATTCCAATTTGCCTTCATGACACCCTTTCGTTATTTACCAATTTTTGACATTTATTTAAGGCTTTCTTTATTTATTAATTCAATTACTTTACATAAACGGCTTTAAGAAATGTACTTATAATAAAATTAATTTTTTTAATTCATTAATTTTACAACTATAATTAAGTTTTTAATTATTGTAATCAATAGTAAATAAATTCAATCTTTAAGTTACAAATTTCCAATATAAAATAAAATAAAGGGCAAAAAATATTTAAAAGGATAATGTAAAAATTAAACATAATATGTAATCATATGCGAAGCATATCCGTATAAATATGTAAGCGTATCAGCATAAAGCATTTCTAAGGAAACAAAGATCGACTTCAATTCTCTCTGTTACCGTACTAAAAAAATAAGGTTGTGTGAAACTATTTTTCATTTATATACATTTTATATACAAAAATCAAAACTATCAATTCAATTTTTTCTCTTCTATATTAATGTTTGTAACATCCAGTTTATTAATATAAGTTTGTTGCATTAAAGAGTAGTGCACATTGCTTATAGTTTCTGCGAAATATCAAATTCTCCAACTGCTCATAAATAAGTAATTGTTGCATAGTATTTTAAATGAGGTTTAACTCTTACATTATTTATGTTTATAATAGCGCACAAAGTTTATATTTTAATCCTAATTCTTTTAAAGAAAACATGTTTTGTACCTATTTTCTTGTACTTCTTGTTCTTGTCTATGTGCCAGTGAAACTTTAGTTTATTGTCTAAGACTATCAGAAGATATAAAATCGTGAAGAATTAAGTGGCATAATATTTATTTCGGGGAGTTTCTTAGCAAGACTATTGATTTAATTATTATTTAATTTTTACTGAACACAGCACAGAATTCTGAAATTTGTTTGTCATACAAACACCGCATTTATGGAACCTTATATCTGCATATGTGTTCCCGAAAGTTGGTAAATCATATGTGTACGATATAACGAAATTTAAGAAGAACATTAACATCCTTTTTCAAAATGATTCTCCACATTTTTTTCTTCATCCTCCATAATACTAATCCATAACTTGGAAAATCCACTCCTCCATAACTTGGAAAATTGAGTTTGGGATACTCAATTTTCCAAGTAATTCTTCTCTCATCTTTTACCCCAAAATCAAACTGTATTTACATTATATCATTATGTATTAAAGGACCCATCCTAAAGTTTGGTTATAAAGGGGGTGGTTTTGGTTAGTTAAAAGTACAATACTATCCACAAGAAACTCGAGCAGTTTCTTTGGGTGACTTTCGATGTTTTCCATCGTTCCTCGTAAAAAAAATACTTATTCTGTTTTAGTTCAATTTTCAATTCTTGTTAGATATTTTGGCAATATAATCTCTACATGTCTATTTCATTATCTTTACCCGATATGTAAAGCGAAATGCATTTTATACGGTTATGTTTACGTGTTTAATTATAGTACGTGTTTGCTATAATTTTTATAGCACAAGTGTTTTAATTGTTTTCTTTTTCTTTAAAATTAAAGAATTTCAATTTTTTTCTTGTTTTCTTAATTTTGTTAGTTGATTAAATTAATTGCATACTTTACGGCTTACATATTTTATTGCTTAATTATACATTAGTAAATCTTTTCGAATCAGATCAATTTAAGATTATTTTAAGAAGTGATTATTAAATTATATAATAAAGAAATGAAAGTAAAATATTATTTTCGTAAAAATTAAAATTAAAAAAAAAAAAAAAAAATTTATCTTCATTAAAAAGATATTAAGGTGATCTTATTTTATTTATATTAATAATTCTTATATTGTTTTTTTTTTTTAATTTTGATTTCACCTGAGGATTCAATTTCTGAATGTAAAATTTTAATTTCAAGGATTTTTTATTATAAGATTTTCTTGTTCTTTTCATCTGAGTGTATAAACTTTGATAATTAAATATACATATTTGGAATAAACAGATTTTTGCTTTCAAAGTTATTTGCGTTGTATGATGTATACTTTATTACAATTTTAAATTAAGGAAAATTATTCAAAAATTATCTTTTTTTTTTGTAAATTAAGTAAATAATATGAAAAAAATAGATTTAGAATTTTGTTGTACAAGAGATTAAATATTCTATATAAACAAAATACCAAATACAAAAAAGATGATATACAAAACTTAAAAGAGATAATTGAAAATTTAATTTTATGTTAATATAGATTTTGTCTCAAAAAAATATTATTTATTTTCTTTTTATTTGATTCATTTAATTAAATTTAAAATTAATTGGTGTTTTTTTGTAATTGTATGCGTATTTATTTGCAATATTCTGTTGTTTTTCATTGCATTAGTAATATATTTGGGGAAGCATATGACTAAGAAAAGAGAGAATCTTTGAAAATTTATTTTAAGTTTAACTAAGGGTAATATTCCGATTCACAACATCTTTTAGTTGTGTTGTGTATTAAACAACACAACACAATTATAGACAACAAATAAAAATTTCTTTATTCTGAATTACAACAAAAAACTACTTTTTGCTGTTGTGAAGATGTTGTATGTCATAGTAGTGCTGCCATTTACAAACTATTATTTTAGTACTGAAAATCGTTTTGAAAGTGTCAAAATGACAAAAAATTTTTAAGGAAATATTTTTGTCATAACAATAAAAATGTTGTTAACAAAAATTTTAATAGAATAATAGGAATTAAAGAAACATTTATACTATATAGTTAGTTACACCACTAAAAATAAAAAAATTTCAATTTGGGGAAAAACTTTTTTTTTTTATATTTTAGTATTAACATAAAATAACTCACACTTTAACACTAACAATTGTATTCAAGACAACTAGTCTTGACCAGTTGTAGCGTTCTTGTTGTCACACACAACTTTAATGTAAACTGTTGTGAATGGATCATGGAATATAGGTATAAAAAATATGTTGTGTCATTTTGACAGTTAATTATGTTGTGTTGTGTTGTGAATCAGAATAGAGAATGACAACAAAGTTGTCTGTGAAAACTATTTTTTATGTTGTGTTGTGAATGGGAATAGCATCCTAAATCTTGTAAAGTCTGCTTCTTCGTTAAAGACAATTTGTCGTCAAACGCAATTTTATGTAGCTATGATTCTGTGCTGTCAAAATAAGTTTAAATGTATAATGTTGTATGGAACAAGTTACAATTAATGTAGTCATACTGCATAAGATAAGAAAAAAAAATTTATTTAATTTGGTATATTACGTTTTGAAATGTTGCATGTGTTGTGTTGTCATATTTTTTTTTTTATATTATATCGTACAAGATATAAATATCTGCCGATATTTTTAGGACCCTTTTGCCTTTAGCATGTGGGCCATCTCGGTACAAGTATTCAATTATAATTATATTTAATAATTTGTTTACATTATTTTATTATATTTTATATATTATTTTTGACCGGGGTTTCAACCCCAGATCTTTCGCCTGAAAGACCGGTGACTTACGTACTGCACCATTTGTCAGATTGTTGTCATATTTTTTATTCAAATTAATACTTATAATACTCATTTCATATTTTTTATTTGAATTTATTTCTTCACTTAGTGTTTTTTTTCTCAGAGAAATTAATTGAAGAAGTTGAAAATAAATAATTATTTATTATACTAAAAAAAAAATCTAATTAAATTTTTAAGAATAATTAAACTTTGTAAACAAAATAAATCTCAACACAAAAATAAATGCCATTTTTATGCATCTAAACGTTTTCATTGTGGTATCAATTTTTCTACACGCGTGAATCGAGAATTTTCACTTATTGATTTTTTTTCCTCCTTTATCATTAAAAGGAGCATAGGGCCTACAATATTTCATTCATTATTCATATTTGAATATGCTGTAGTTTCTGGAATCATTAGGTACAGTAAGCCTTTGATTACTCGACTGAAGCTATTGTAAAAGACTGTTAAATACAAATAAATATTTTTATATGTGCGCCATCTCTTATCTTAATCAAAAATTATTTTATTATATTTTATAATACGACATTAATTATAAAATATGTATACTTATTTTATTTTATTTAATTATGTTGTACTACTTAAATTATAATACATATTATAAGAAAAATCGATATGAAAAGATATATGACACACTTGGGTTTTGAACTCGAAACCTTTCAAAATAAAGGGTGGTGCTTTAACCACTACACCATTGACTTATTGATTAAGAATAAAATATTTTAGAAAAAATGATATTCTTTGAATAAATAAATTTAATGTGAATTCCATATGCTTAGTAAGGATAATGCCAGTCGTTAATAGTTTCAAACTCCAAGAGAAAGCACAGATTATACAAATTTTTGCTGGATTGTAAAATGGTTTTATTTTTTTTTTTTATTTTGAAATTTTAAAGTATCGATGGAAAAATTAAATACTAAAATATGTTTAACAAAAATATTTCTAGTACAAAATATAAGTTATATTTATCTTCAATTGGAAGTTTTCAATGGCAATAGAAAAATCAAAATTTTCAAATAAATCTAAAAACACAAAATAAAAACTTTAATCTTATTTTATATTTTGGATATACGAATTACGTTTAAATTCAATTTTTACAAAAAAAAATCAGAATGTCCTTAAATCATTGTATGTTTATATAAATATATGTATATACATATTAATGTTTACATAAATAATATAAGTATCTAAATAAAAGATATAAAAGGTATTTGTATATAAAAGTATTATTGTATATAAATAATATTTCTTTATAAACATGATACGAAAAAAGTTTTGATCTATGTGGGATATCTAACAGAAACTTCAATTTAAAGAACAGATCTACAATAAACATGTATGACCTATTTCTTTATGGTTGATTAAATTTAATATGAAAGATGAAAGAATTGCCAAATGTTAATATTTTTCTTTTTTTGTTTTTGTTTTTTTTTGTTTTGATACAAAGATTTTATTAAAAATTATTTTTAGTATATGTTTTTTAATAAAAGTATAATTTGTCAAATACTATATCATTTTTTTTCCCGTTTATATCTGATAAGTATTGAATGTTTGTCAGTTGCCATATTTAAAATAAGAATAAATTTTTGTTATTCAGATAGATTATTTTTGTTCATTAGATAGCTAATATCATATATGAATATTCGATATGTTTTTGATGTGATTATATATGATATGTAAACCATCCTTTTAACTAACTAACTCCTAACTGTAATAATAATTATATAACAAATCATTAGAAAAACGTTATATTACTAATGATTATATATGATTTGTACGATATCTCTGGTATGGCAATGGTTTTTAAAATTGCAACGAATGATTGTTATGTCTATTATTATTAGTTAAAAGAAATGTCATCTTAAAGCTATGTTAGTTAATTACAATTATAATTACTGCCTGGCGTAAATAAAAACGTACGATGTATGTCTTATAAATCGCCATGCATCGATACGCTGGCCTTTTCTCAAATAAGACACTGGCGTTTATCAATTTTATAATGTTTTCAGAGGAAAATAAACTCAAAATAAAATATTTTTTATTCAAAGGTTTTTAATATAATTGTTCTTAAAGTAAACAAAAAACAAAATAAATCCTTTGAGAGTAAAACTTCATCGTGTCAAAATTGTAAATTCGAATATTCAGCGTATACAGACGTCGAGTATTTTGATTATCATCATAAAGGGTGTTCAAAATTGAGGTATCATTTTGATTTTGCCGCCATTTTTTTTCTACCTGGAATTTTTATACAAGGTTTCTTTATACGAGGAATTAAAACCAACTGACCATGCATTACGTCGGCAATTCGTTTCTTGGGCAATCGAAAAACAAGAAGAAAATGAGAATTTTTTTAACAAAATAATCTTCACCGACGAAGCTCATTTCCAGCTCAATGGCTACGCCAATAAACAGAATTTGGGGTGATGAAAATCCAAGGGTTATCTTAGAGCAACCAGTACATCCACAAAAAGTTACGGTTTGGTGTGGTTTGTGGTCAGGAGGAATCATCGGACCATATTTTTTTGAAAACGCAAATGGAAATGCGATTACGGTCAATGGAAATCGCTACAGGGAGATGATCCGAAGCTTTTTGTGGCGGGAAATTGATGATTTGGACGTAGAGAATATGTGGTTTCAACAAGACGGTGCCACTTGCCACACAGCAAGAGAAACAATGGATCTTTTGAAGGAAAAGTTCGAAGATCGCATTATTTCTCGTGGAGGAGGAGTGATGTGGCCACCAAGATCGTACGATTTGACACCGTTGGATTTTTTTTTGTGGGGTTAATGAAATCGAAAGTGTACAGCAATAATCCCACAACAATTCAAGAGCTTAAAAACAACATTATCGAGCAGATTTCAACCATTGAGAACAGTTTATTGAACAACGTGATTCAGAATTTTGGTAAAAGATTGGAAGCCTGCCGAAGTAGTAGAGGGGGCCACTTGGCCGACATAATTTTTCATTATTAACCGGAACCTATTTGTAATAAATTAAAATAAAAATATATTTAATATTTCAAAAAAAAGTCTTTTTTTATTAAAATTAAAATGATACTTCAATTTTGAACACCCTTTATATATATAACGTATATATACATGAACTCATTTTGACAGATCAGATGTAATATGTCGTAAGTTCTTATTTACGTCCGGCAGTTACGAATATTATTGCTTTTCGTAACTATTATTATTTTTTTTTTTTAGTTCACTTCTCCCACAGTTCTTCCCACATAAATGTGAACAGGAAATTACACAGCCTTTCCTTTTCAGGTGCGGCTGTAAATGTCGTAAGGAGGAAATATTTTTACAACATGTGTGTGATTTGAACCAACATTTCCTCGGTGTTTACAATGTATTTCATGCGCTATTACCCACTAGGCCACGGCCCCTTATTATTGTAATGTTGCATAAGTAATATTTTATGCATAAAAAGTTATCATAAAATCGAAAAAACTTTTAAATAAAAAGCAAACATTATTAAATATCGCAGTTTAATTGCAATAAACTTATTGGTGCCTTCTTTAGTTTAAGTAGTTAAAATTGGTACCAGAAAATAAAAATTGATGCGTCATTTATGACAATTACCTACTATAAAAATCCAATAGTAATTTATATCGTGCTAATTCGTTTTATTATTCTTTTACCTCGAAATGCTTTAGTTACTAGACCTTACGATACAATTAATTATTACTGGCATATAAATTTTTAAATTTTCTCACTAAGTTTTAAGTATAAAATCATCCAATTTCTTTTTGAATCTAATGTTAAAGTTGAATCTAGTAGTAAAAGTTTAATTCTTTTTTTTTGTTTTTTTTTTTTGGAAATTAATAGATCTATTTTTTAAATCGTCAATTAATTAAATATATTTTTTTTTACATTAGAAAATATTTTGCATTAAATTTATTACATATAATATGTTTGTAATTCAACCCTACCCTGATATAATATTTATCTAACAATATGTAATTTTAAATTTTAAAGTTTTTTTATTTTTGTTTTTTTTTTTTTTCTTGTTTTGCTTATTTGTACTTGTATCTGTACTTTAATCGAATAAAGAATAATGTAAACTATATATTATATACTAATTTTATATATAAATAAATAAATCTTATAAAATAAATATTTTTCTTTAATCTTTTATTTTGTGATTATATTATGTACTATATATTATGTTTCTTGAATGTTATTCTTTATATAATACATATATACATTGACATATTTAGAGATACATTATTAAAGATATACATATTATATAAAATTTCAACCACTATCTGGCCATTTTATTGAAGTTTTATTTTCTTTTTAAAATAAAATTCAAGTATATTATTTTTTGTTTTATTTTTGATTTTTATTTAGGAATAACTTCAGATTCTTCGACTTAATTGTAGATTTTATATTAATTTAAATTTTATGTTTAAACTTATTTCTCTATGTAGAAACTTTGTTATCTTTGTCTTTATTGAAATATCACAAAAAATATTAACTGTTTATTTGTGTAGGTTTTTTTTTTGAAGTTTTGAAAATCTAAAAGTCTAAAATTTGGGTAAAATTTAGGTAAAACATGACTTCTCTGTTCTTACAGAACACAAATAACATATCGAGTACTACTTGCAAAAAATGTTCAATTTGTCATTAGATTACTGTAAAATCTGGCAACTTAAAATCAATACTGATAAATGTGAAACAATACTTTTTCGAAACACTGTGGATAAAGTTAATCACAATATCAGAAGAAATTGCAGGAACCTAAATATTAAAAGTAATGATAGAACTTTTTTAAAACAAACCCAAAATAATCAAATATTTAGGAGTGCAAGTTCACCATCATTTAAAATTTAAAGATCATGTAAAGCACATACTAAGTAAAAGTAACAAAGTCTTTATGGACGCCAGAAACCTGTTTTACGACAAACGAATAAGTCCCAGAATTAAAATCATCTCATATCAAGAGAAGAATCATCTCTTATAAGACCAATAATGGCATATGCCGTCCCTATTTGGTTTAACATAAGTGCTAGCACAATGGAATTTATTAGAAAATTTGAGAGAAAATGCATTAGGGTCTGCATAAATAAAACAAGAAAACCAGAATCAAATTTTCAACATTTTTATTCTAACAAAGTAACAAGTTTAACATAAAGATGATAAACATAATAAGATTCGATAATTTTACTATTAAATTAATACGTAATCATTTTAATAGAGCTCTACAAGTGACGGAAAATAATCTAGTATCAAATATTTATTACCAGAATGATGAGTATATAAGATTCAGCATGAATACAGGATTCATTGCACCGGAATTCTTTATATACCTAGATTCAAATGGTTACATTCAAGATCAAAACCATGTCCCCCTATTATTTCATTATAATACGCGGACTACATGCAAGATCATTGACTATTTCGCGAAACCTAGATTATTCGATGTTGAAATTTGATACACATATCAGAAAGGGGCAAAAGCATTAGTAGAGATTATTGGTGATAAGAATACACATACATAGTAGATTAAAATTATTTTTAATTATTTAGGATAAGTAGGATCGCATAGGGTAAATTAGATTAGATATATAGGTTAAGATAGGTTAAGATAGGTTAAGTTTTTATCTTAAGAAATAAATTTGGATTTTTAAACGAATTTTTTACCAAAAACATAATGTACCATGGTACCAAGGATGTACCATGGAACATTCAAAGATTTAATGTAATATTAAAATATAAAACCTAAAATTAATAAAATAAGAAAACATGCCATCTTAAAATTAATTATAAAAACAAAGAAGTTAACTGATATTTTTAAATTTTTTTTTTGTAAGTTATATATATAAGATCTAAATGGAAAAAAAAGTGTGCTGTTAAGGACCATTTTAATTTATATTGTTACAATATTTATTTGGTTTATATTATATATTTAAGTTTTATATAATGTAGAGGGGATTTGAACCTGATTTTATTTTAAAAGATCGAATTAACAGAATCCTTGTTTTAAAATAAATAAATTAGAGTAAAACTACGAGTAAAATAAAAAAAAAACGAGTAAAATTAAATTGAGTGAAATAAGTATGAGTAGGTACCTAATATCCTTTTTTTATGATTTTTTAAATAAAAAAAAAAAGTAAATTTTTAAATTTTGACGAAATTGATTTGGACAAATTTAATTTAAAAAAAAGACGAATTTGATTTTGAAAAAAGACAAATATAATGTTAAAAATGACAAATTTGAAGTGAACAGAGTATAAAATAGCGAGAAAACACTATACATATTAATCTGAAAACCGTTCGATTGAGTAATCGGTAATCGAAAACAGCACTCTATGCATAAGCTATTATTATTTATTATTGACTTAAAGTTTTAAGTTAATGTATTAAAAAGTTCTAAGATTTTAGTTAGGGGTGTCGGTGGCCTATATAACATATACTATACAGATAGACTTTTATAAACTAACCATTAAGATTAGTAGTGGTTATTTTTTTTAAGGTTAGATTTGGATTAAAATTAGAATGATGATCGTCTAGTGATGATAAAGTAATAAAATATCCATTTTTAAGTGAAAGATTCAAATTAAATATGCAGGCTTGCAAAAATTTAAGAATGAAAACCTTAAAGGTTAAAAGTTCGGGATTCATAATAAAACATGTTAAATGTATGAAATGAGGGTACTGATAAAAATTTGTGAAAGATTTTTAATATTTTATTATATCAAATATTTTATTAGAACTTTACCATTTTTCCTCGCCACTGTATATATATTATTTTTATATTTATTTTCTGTATATACCATTTATATTTTACTATATATCAATCATATTATCATTCATACTTATATATAAATATAACTTTATTTTAGAACTAAAAAAGGAGAACAAACGAAATAAAGAAAAAATTAAAAAAAATAAAAAAATATATTTTAAATGGAATAATTAAGTTTAAATCCCTTGGAATAGAGACAATAGAAAATATAATAGAAAAATAAAAAAAAAAAAATATTATATTAAAAATGTACTGGTATAAAAATATAAAATGAATTCTTTTTTGATAATGAGGAAAAAGTTAAGTGGGTCAGGATTAAGTAACAAAAAAAAAAAAAAAAGATTTACAAAACAATAAGAAAAATTGAAATTTTTAAATTGAGTTAAAGAAGAATAAAAAAAAATAAAAATTTTCTTATTCGTTAAGTTTATTTTTTTTTTTGTATACATTTTATTTTGCAATATGTATAGGTATATATTTTTTTTCTGAAGTAAAATTTAAAATAAGACTTGCCAATTGAAATATTTTAAGTACATAATATCAGTTTGTTTTTTTCTAATCTAATGTAATAAGAATTAACCCAAATTACTAAAATTTACGTCTGTATGTTATTAATTCATATTATTATTCAATTTTAATAGATACATTAATAATATTAGGTCACAAGGGAGAGGAAAACCTTATTAGTTTTTTTTATTTTTTTTATTTATTTGTTTTAATATTACATATGACATAACATAATTCAATATTACTAAGTAATCGGCTGCTAAATCCAATATTAGGTTGAATATTATTATAAACTTATGTAGTAATATTATTTATTTCCTTTATATTTTTATGTGTTATACTTTTACATTTTTTACCCTTAAAAATATCTGTATAGTGTTCAATTTTCATCGTTGGACATACATTTAAAAAAATAAAGAAAATTTAGCATGAAGACTTAGAAGCAATTCTTATACATATTTTAATTAGGTGTGTATAATGCATGTTTAGTACCAAATAATAGTATTTGTTTGGTATCATATTAACTTGAATTTTAATTGGAGTATAAGGCTATAAGGAATATAAGGTTATGATTTTTTTAAATTAATAATTGCTTAACTTTTATTTGAAAAAAGTAATGGCATTGTAAAATTACAAAAACTATTCTTTACTAGAGCACTTTGTAGCGCAAAGTAAAATTAATACGGTATAATGTTAGGTCTTTTTTGATGGAAAAATTAAAGATTGTTTGAAGGCAAGTGTCTAAGAGCTTGTATACAAATAACTAAAAAAGGTATCTATAAATTTTGAGGCATTTCTATTCGATTATTTATGATTACGCCAACATAAAATTGATATTTTAATCATTCGATTCATATATCAGCATATGCAAAGAATTATTATTATAAATGAAAACTCATTAATTAGGAGATAAATCTCTGGCCTAATGAAAATAAAGACTGCATTAGAAACTGTCTAAGTATAGTTTATGTCTTTTGAGGCCTTCCTACATTTAGACAAGTAAATACATCGAAACATTGATTGCCAATGGTGTGTTATTTTAATAGACACACTTTAATAAAAAAAAAAAATTCGTTAAATTTAAATTAAATTAAATTTAATTTTAAAATGATTAGTAGTATGTTATAAGAACTTTTCTAGAAATAAATTTTATTAATTTGTAAAAGCTTAAATTTAGTCTAGACTAAATTTTACTTCAAGGTTATTTATATAAAAATTAATAATTAAATTTGTTTTTATACTAAATTTTTCCAATATATTGATTATAATAAATGGTAATATAAATCTTGCCATGTAGTTTGTGAAAAAAAATTTATGTCATTAAAGTAATCAAAAATTGGTTTATGATTACTTCAAAATAAAATTGTTAGAGCTAAGAAATTCGTTAACCAGTTACATTAAATTTTAACATATAAGATTCATTATTTTTTATTATTTATTTTAAATTTCGTATTTGAATGTAAAAATCAATAATGATTCTAAGCACTAATAGTTCCATTTAATTAATGTATTCTTATCAGGAATACTCGTTATCGTATTTATTTTTGAATAATCTCCGTGTTGCGCGGATTATATTCGATAGTTTTACATGTAAACTGTTTACTATAGTAGTATAGTACAGGGACATGACTTTGGTTTTTAATATTATCGTTTTTCTCTAAAATGATGAAATTCTCAGGGGAAATAAATCCCGTGAGCCTTTTTAATAGACTCCTCTTTGTGGTGGAATATATGTAATATTAAACTATTTTTTGTAGTGTTTTGTGCTCTCGTATAATGGGTTGGAATCAATTTACAATTAATTAATTGTTGATTCTTATAATTTTCGCTTCCTTGTACAAATATTTATATGAGTAATAATGTTTGTAGTAGGATTTGAGCTTTCTAGATTTCTTGATACAAACTCTTATACATTAATTTTGCGCAGATATTGTACCATATATGGGTACAGCATATGCAAGTGTTTGGCATAATTAATACTTGTTTTGTTAGCATATTATTTTTACCATATTTCTTACGTTTTTGTTATAAAATAGTTTTTTTGCTATCATTAAAGATTTTTTTTTATTCTTTATTTAGATCTTCTATATATATAACTTACAAAACAAAAAAATTTTTAAAATATCGTTTTACTTCTTTGTTTTTATAATTAATTTTAAGATGGCAGGTTTTCTTATTTTATTAATTTTAGGTTTTATATTTTAATACTACATTAAATCTTTGAATGTTCCATGGTATTTTACGTTCTTATATTTATTATTTTTTTTAGTAAAAAAATTCGTTTAAAAATCCAAATTTGATTCTTTTAGGTTTTAAGACAAAAACTTAACTAACCTATATCTTAGCCTGTCTTATCCTACCGCTATCATAAAAGAACATATTTTATTTATTTTTATTTGTAATAATATTACAAATCACATAGGATATTGCAATAAGAAGAACATACACTAATATTATTTATTTTGTTTATATTATATATGTTTATATTATCTATCTATAATTATAATTTAGTAGTTTTTAGCCCCACACTACGTATTATGACATTCCGCTAAGTTTTAAATACATGTAGGTACATATTCGCATCGTATTACAAAATCTACATTAAAATATAAATGTTTAGAATCATCATTTTTTTTGTTTTCTTTTGAATTTTTTGTAATTTAGATGCTTATATATTTACGCTATATTTGGTAGCAAGGGGGATTTGTTTTCAATTAATAAAACTTGCTACCTGTGCAGGCTTTGAATCCGCATTCCCTCAATTAATAAGACACGTGCTTAATCACTAGATCACCGAGGCCCCAAACATAAAATAAAATGCAAAAAAAAAAAAAACTTATAATTGCATACGTTTAGGATAACTTAAGATATGTTTGTTTAATTTGAAATTGAATAACAAATTAAATAATCAGTATCAAAATTATTTATAGTTTTTAAATTTAATATTTAAATTTAGCGTTATGTAAAAACCAAATCATGCATGATTTTTCTACCTTCATAACTCCGGCACGCTTTTAGCTAGAGGCTTGAAATTTTGAGACAAGAAAGAATTTTTTTGTATCACCCCCTGTTTATGAGCTATTAGGGATCAAAAATTGAAAATTTTCTATTTTTAAACAGCTGTAACTTAAGCATCTGTCGACATTTTTCTTCGGCAAGACAAAAAAATTAAAGCTCCAGTAATATATTTTTACGTGTGGTTAATGGTTTCTTTTAATTGTATAGGGTTTTAAAGTTACAGTTCCCCAAAATTGCAAAATAACTGTATTTTCAAGTGTATATATGTCAGGTATATATCTCTGCGTAGTAGCTTTACAATCTAAAAACACTAGAAGCCCGGAAATTTTCTTTCCTTTATAAAACAATATCAAAATTATGCAATATTTTGTAATTTACTATTTAAATTTATCGTTTTTCATAACTCCGGCACGCTTTGAGATAAAAACCTGAAATTTTGAAACAAGAAAGAACTTTTAGAATTAGTATAAGTTTCCTCAGAAAATTTGGTAGCATCCCTTGTTTAAGAGTTATTACGTCTCAAAACATTTAAAATTTGCTATTTTTAGACACCTGTAAACATTTTTCTTCGGCAAGACATGAAAATTAAAGCTTCAATAATATATGTTTACGTGTGTTAAAGGTTTTCTTAGTTATTTAGGGTTCCGGACTTACAGTCCCTCAAAATTCCAGAAAAGTACTATTTTCACATTTTTTCTTATTACATGAAATTTTCAAATTTTTTTGCAAGTCACATTTATTAACAGTTTGTATTGTCTTTTGGAAATGTGCGCTTTTAAAAACCGTTGGTTTATATTCTACCTTGTTTTTTTTTTATTTTAACTAATATCTTAATAGATTTTAGATTTTTTTTTGAAATTTTGTTAATTTGTTAAGCCCAAGATTTCAAAAATACTTTTAATCTATAATTAAAACTTGCCAACTTTAATTTTTATTTGGTTTGAATATAAACTCACTTTTATTTTATATTTTTTCTAGCAGTTTAATTTCAAGTTAAAAAAACTTTTTTTTTTAATACACTTTTCTAAAAATTTAAATAAAATAGCTTTTATTCAGAATAAAAAATATGATAAGAATTTCTATATAGAATTAAAGAATAAATTTTTTTTTAAATTTTTTTTTTCACTTTTCGTTTTTTTTCATTTTTTTTTTTTTTTATAGGACTAAGGAGTAATTTAATCTTCTTCTTCTTCTATTAGCATGAATATCAAATCTCAATTATAATATAAACTTTAAATGTATGTACTGAAATTTTATTTTTAATGAAATTTACCTGAAGCTGAAACTTTAAAATTACATTTACAAAAAAAAAAAAAAAATTAAAATAAAGAAATATAGAAACAAACTTTTAACTAAAAATGTAAATGACAAGAAAACTTTAAACTTTGTAGCCAATTTTCATAGAAAACATAAGAAACTTTTCTTTGAAAACTTTTGCTATATACTTAGTTTCAAAATATCAAAATTCTTATTTTAGATACCTCCTTTTTTTTTTTGTTGCTTTCAATAATCTCAGAATACAGAATAAGTGAGATGACATAAAAACAATTTGTACACTACTATATAATATATATTAGAGTGTAAATATATTTATATATTTATTAAAAAATAATACACTTACAAATATATTATATAATGTTCGTTTACTTAACTCAAATACGTATATACGTATATTATATATTTTCATATGGAAATAAATACATAATATGTTCATCTATATTTAAAGTTTGTTGCGGTTAGAATACTTAAATTGGCAAACCTTCTTAATATTACTGATTTTATGATTTTTATTTATGTTGCCGAGGCTTATGTTGACTTGGTAAAGATACCTAGAACTGATAGGTTTTAAATATTACATTGGTATATGATAATTGACAAATTCGCGTAGAAGAAAATTCATGATATTTTATTAACCAAGTTTAATAATAGTCTTTGTAATTTAAAGGTGTGAAAAAACAGAATTCTGGTGTGAAAAAACACAGTTGTGTATAACTTAAAAATTCAAAATTTCATTTTAACATTTCAACATTTCGTTTTTAGCTTTTATCAATCATGGTCTTTAAAAAATTATAAAGAAAATTGTATAAAATTGCTAATTGTTCAACGGTTTGGCTGATAATTCTGTTTGCGTTACATGGTATATATTGAAACAACACAGAAGACTTAGAAGTATTATGATATGCTAGAAAAAAGAGAATATCATGAATAGTGTATAAGATGAGTGGGAATATTTTTGGAAGTAGGTACTAAATTAGAATTGATCTCAATAAATTAGTAGTTAGGTAAATAATTTAAAAATACATGTTTAAAATTTTGATTGTTTTTTATAAAAGATATAATTTTTTTCAATTTATTTATTTTTTTTTAGATTTATTAAAAAATCTAACTTTTAACAATATTTTTTATTACTGAATATAACGATTCTAAAAGTCAAAATTATGTAAGATGTAATAATAAGAAATCCTGTTTCGAAAACTTAAATTTAATATTATCTTTATTATATTATCCTGTTTCAAAGACTTGAATTTAATATTGTCTTTGTTATATTATCTCTGTTATATTATTTCCCTATCTTCCGCCCCCCTTTTGCTACGTGTTTTGGATTTTGCCGTCAATTATTATAATACTTCTGTTAGACCTACTGTTTCGAGGAAACTAAATATCTATATTGAGAGTTTATTGCTAGTAGGTTATCTTCCATAAAGTGATGTTCTCCTAGGTATATATATCTATCTGGGAGTAAATCTTTCCTGCTTTTAAGTATGTGTTCAGGAACTGTTTTCTTGATAGAATTTGCAGGCAACGTATTTCACTATTTCAATTTTCTTAAACTATGTCCCTTTAGCCGATAATATCCCGAAGATGGAAGGAAGTCTGTTAGAATTTTTTTTATCGGATCCTATGATTTATATATAAGTAATACGGATCTTAAAATTTTATTGACTTATTATTTTACTTTATAAGTTTTAAGATTTCATTTTTTAAATTCCACTAAAATTTTAACGTTAATTTAACTTTTTAATTTATCTTTTTATCATCAAAATTCTCTGAATGCACTCAATTAATTTTCAAGTTCATTTAATGTTATTTTTCATGATATTTTCTAATACTTAAAATAGTTTAAATCATCAATGTTATAGTTAGCAAACTATATATCTGACAATGAAAATTAATGTAAATAAATTTAGCATAACATTATAGAATAAAATATGTTAAAAAAATTCTTATTATCAAGGTGTAAAAATTCTAAATTTTCAAATTTTCATAATTCAACAAAAAAAAAAAAAAAAAAACTTTTGAAAGAAAAGGTAAAAAAAAAAAACAAAAAACCAGTAACTTTCATTTTTTATCAAAAATTTTTTAACTTAAGATATTTTAAATTTTCATACAGAAGCGGTTTGAATTAAACTGCAAACTTTTTAAATATATATTTTGACAGTAGAATGCTAGTCTTTTTATTTTTGGTTTTTTTTTTGTTTTTGTTCGAAATTCTTAAAAATTTGGAAATTTTTTAGAAATACTCTTGTTGTAACGGTATTTTTATTATAGAAATAATAACGGTATTATAATACTTGCACATATATATGTATTATATTCGGTACCTATATATTATATACTTAACTAAATATAATATAATATAGATTTTGACTTTATTTAAATGTTTTTTTGATATTATTTTTCTGTTTAAGATGTTGTTCCATTTTTTTTTATTTTTTTTCTACATATTTTTAGTTGCGCAGTAAAACAAAAAAAAAAAGGAAAGGGATTTTAGGTGACCCTGTTTAAAAATATAATATGATAATTTCCCAACAATATATTTTGATGTTCTACTGTTATGCTCTACTTTTGCTTCACTGTCATTTACAAACATTCTAATAAGTTAAAGTATATAAAAACAGAAAAAAAAAAAAAAAAGTAAAACGTAAATAGACAAAAGAGGATTATAAATTTTTCAGCTCATTTGTAATGGTTTACTAGAAGAAGAATAAAATGAGATAGAAGATAAAAACATAATTATACATATAATCGTTATTAAGCTTATCATTTGACGCCAAATTAGCTATTCCCGCCTTATTTTTTCTTTTTTTTTTTTTAATGATAATTTAAAGTTTTAAGAAGAGAATAAAATGATTATATGTATATATGTACATATATAGGTATATATGTTACTTTTTAATTGTTTTATACGTTTTAAATTTAAGTTAAATTTTTCAAAAAAAAAAAAAATATTTTAATTTTAAAATAATGCTAATTTTTAACAGATTGAAACAATGCTTAGAATGACAATCTGTACAAACATAGATTGTTTATAATATATACATATATGTATGTATGTATATTATATGAATATTAATTAAGTTGAATACCATACGACGATAGCATAAAATCAATTTTCAATTTTATTCTTATTAATTTTATATTTGAATTTTTTGTTTTATTAATTAAATATATTTTAAATGGAAGTTTTTGTTTTTTTTTTTTTCAAAACTTTAAAATTGAATTTGAATTAAATTCGACGATTCGAATAATATAAATTTTTAATGACAATTAAACATAATAACAATCGAATTAAAAGAATATTTCTTCTAATTTAAAAAATTTTTAATTCAGTTTTGTTTTTTTGTGTGTTTGTTTTTGTATATCTGATGTTTCTCTGGTTGTTCGATTTTGATTATGTTGAATTTTAATTGCAGTGATAATTAGGGCCAGAGCCTGGTTTTTCGTCATTATATAACGACAAAAAGAACTATATTCTAAAATGCATTAGGGATCTTGATGGTCTAGTGGATATAAAATACGTTGTAAACACTCGAGGTAGTGTGGATTCGAATTCCACACACGTGGTAAGAATAATTTCCTCTTACGACATTTATAGTTAAACTTGAAAAGAAAAGGCTGTATAATTAATTTTTTGTCACATTTATGGGACAGAGGAAGGCGATATGCCAAAAGTATCGCAATCAAAAGTCTCTTAGGGAACTTATGACTCAACAAAAAAGCCAAAAACTCTTCGGGAGATTATAATTCTTGTAAAAATGGCCAAACGTTTCTTGGGGACTTATGACTTCATAAATTCAAATATTTATATGATGCAGTATTAAAACAATCGATTATTTCCAAAATTTATAAAAGTATAATTTATTGATTTGAATTTTTTTGATAAGATTTTAAAGTTGGATTCCATTTTTCCAGAATAATAAGATTTTGCAGTTGGATACAAAATTTGGGTATTCTTTTTATCCAGAACAAATAAATAAATACTATGGGAAAACGGGCAACCTTGATTTTTTAACCAACTTAAAAATCCATCCTAATGTAGAATCTGGTTTAGGCCAAATTAGGAGAGATTTTAGAATTGGATCCAAAATCAGGGTATTCTTTTTTTCCTGATCAAATATAAATACTCTGGGAAAACGGGCAACCTTGATTTTTTAACCAACTTAAAAATCCATCCTAATGTAGAATCTGGTTTAGACCAAATTAGGAGAGATTTTAGAATTGGATCCAAAATCAGGGTATTCTTTTTTTCCAGATCAAATATAAATACTCTGGAAAAATGGATAACCTTGATTTTGTAATCAACTTTAAAATTCCTCCAAAATTCAAAAATACTATAAAATATCGCATGGACGAATATATAAATATATAATTTTATGGAGAATTAAGTATCATTTTTTAGTAAACTTTTGGCTCACTTGTTAGAGTTATAATCTCCCGAGGACTTTTAGTTCATTTTTTGAACCATAAGTCCCTAGCGGATTTTTGACTCCGATACTTTTGGCATGTCGCCGCAGAAGAATAAATTAAAAAAAAATATATATATCTTCTAATTATCAATATATCTATGTATTACAGAAAATATTCAAATACAAAAAAAAATAAAAAAACCAAAAAATATATACAAACATTTTAAATACATATCTACATATAAATAACCAAACATATTATTTTAGGAAAAAAATTTTTTTTTTCGTATTACGCAATCATTTTTTTATATATAAAATTTCACATCTAATTTTTTCATAAACTTGGGATTTAATTTGCAAAAGAGAGAAATAGAAAGAAATTTTTTCAAGAGTTTAATTTTCAAGTAAGGTTGCATTGCGCATGCATATGCCCCTAAAATTGAAATAATTAGTAATTTCTCAAAGTATTTAAATAGTGTTTAAATAAATACTGATTTTATTTTAATATAAGAAATTTTCAAAATCAAGAACTCTAATTACACATATTATTTTTTTATAACTTTTTTATGTCTCAGAATTGATAAGATCAACGTTTAATTTTTCCGCTCATTATTATTTCAGCAAAAAAAAAAAAAAAAAAAGAGTAATAAAAAAATGCTAAAAAACAAAAAAATATTCCTAAACAATTATTTAAATCAAGATACACATTCATACATACATACATACATACAGGTTTATACTTAAATTCAAGTACTTACATTCGATATTTTCTTGTGTCTTTTGGTACTAAAGGTAACAATAAAAATTTTGTGGTTTTTTTTTTTTTGTTTTTGTTTGTCTTTCTTTAATTTGTTTTTTTTTTTTTGTTTATTTGTTTATATTTATGTATATTTGTTGTATTTTTGTGTATTTGTATTGTTGTCTCATTTAATACAATAAAAGCAAAATACTTATAAATAGAATATTGTTTTTGTTTTGGTTTTATTTTTATTTTTGAATTTTCATTCTTTTTGATATTCAAGTAAAAAAGCTATATATGTAGGTAGTTACAAGAAATCAAGGACAATAAAAGATTTTCAAAAAAGAAAACAAAAAAAAAAAACAGAAAAAAAAAAGAAAAATAAATGAAAATATGGTGGAAAAAATCTTTCAGGACTAAATACAAAAGATGAGAGTAGAAGAAAAAAAAAATAATGAAAGTTTACATTTTTGAAAATCTGTTCACCTTTAGGTAAATTTTTTTTTCTTTTTTTTTTATGTTGTTGTTTTCTTTTTGCTTTTGTATAACTAAACTTCTTTTCTTTAATTTTTTTTTTTGTATTGTTTTTTCTTGATTTTATTTGTTTTCAGTTGTAAGGAAAAAATTCAACTCACTTTTATTATATTTTAAAAGTTAATAATTTCGAAAAAAATGTTTCGAAAAAACACAAAAAATAAAAAAAAACAAAAAAATTAACGGAAACAGTGGTGACAATTGAAAATGTTTTGATAAGATTGGTTAATGCTTAAATTTAAAAATTTATATAAAAGCATTTACATTAATTTTTTGAAATTTAGGAATTTTGTTAAGTTTTTCTATGGTTGTAGCCATTCAACAGAAATTTTTAATCAAATTTTCAATATTAATTTACAATAATGGAGTAAAAAAATGTACCTACTGTAGTAGATACCAAGATTTGTTTTTTCCTACTCTAGTGGGTACCAAGAATTGTTTGTTCTTGATTTTTATTTTACTTGCAAATGAACGCGAATAATATTCCAGATGTAAAATTAAGAATTTATTAACTTTTTTTCTTTTTTTTTTTAAATTAAACATCAAAGCGAATCCTTTTTAAATCCTTGATTTTTAGGAAATGTTAAGTATAATTAAATTAGAGTCATTTAATGATTTTTTTTTTCTTTTGCAGCGATGAATTTATTTCGAAATTTAGTTTTACAGTTTATTCCATAAAAACGAACTGAGAAAATCGAATAACATAACTTGGCATTTTTCGATATGAGTTGAGTGTTTTTCGGGACTTCAGACATAAAGTACTTTGTTTTAACTTTCCAATCTTATTTTGAACATTTTTTATAATCGTATTTAAATGATTACTTAATTGATTAATACGATGATTATCGCATCTTCTTGTTAATTTCCAATATGTAGTGCGGTGTTACATATTGGGTTGGTTGTGATTTTAACATTTCTCTCCTTTCCTAAGTATTTTTGTTTTGATGAGGAAAATTATCAAAAGTTAAAAGATAAAAATACTTGAACTGTTTTAGCTGCAGGTAGAAGTGTGCTCAATCTTTTTAGAATTATCAAATATCATTTTTTAACTTTCTTTATGTTTTACAAAAAAAAAATTAAGGAACAAAGTAAATTACAAAAATTATTTCTTATATCCTTTTATGTCTCATTGATAAAACTGATAATATTAACACTCAATTTTTATCCAAATTTGTGTAGTGATTATTAGTTAGAACTGAGTATGAAATCTGGATCAAAAGCAAAATTTATGCAATAGATTAAATATTAACTAAGATATGTATAGTATCTACTTGTAAAACTGATTTTTTTTCCCAAATCTTCCAGATAGTTTAAAAACTACAAAATTATTATATAAACCACTGGTTTCATCTCTCTTTATTACAAAATAGAAAATACTTTAAGAGAATAATTGCTTCTGACATGTAGTAGAACAGTAGTTTTTTAAGTTTTCTCTTGTTGCTTTATTTCTTGTTTTTTTTTTTTAAATTAAAGAAAAAAAAAAAAACTTTTAAAGGAAAATTGTTTCTATTAATTTTTATTAAGTAATGAAAAAAAAAAAAAGAAAATTGTTTAAATTTTCCTTTTATCCTTTTATTTTTTGAATTTTATTTAAGAAAAATATTAAAAATAAAAATGAAAAGAATTTAAATTTTTATTGTTTTTCGGTAACTTTAAATTCTTTTTTATTTTATTTTTTTTTTTTGTTATGAAACAAAGTAAAGACAAAGATAAAGAAAAAGGAAAAATAAAAAGATAAAAATTATAAAGAAAAAAGGCAGTAATTTGATAAATAAAATAATTTTTTATTGATACCAATTAAATTTGTTTTTGTTTTATTTTTGTTTTTTTTTTTTTTTTTATTTTGTATTTGTGGTAATTTTTAGGTTTTATATTTTATAAGGAAATTTTCTTTAACATTCCTTTTTAATACATATATACCTAATATCTAATCTTAAATGTATTTTTAAATAAAATTTTATTTTAAATAGTAGTCAAGGGTTAATTTGAAAATTAATAATTATAATAAAAAAAAAATTTAATTAAAATTACTTTTGGAAAATTGATATTAGATTTAATTTTGTTTGTATGTATGTATATTTATATATATATTTTTTAATTTATTTAATTGTCCAATTAGTTTGATATTTAGTACAGAGTGTATTAAAAAAGAGTTAATGCTAGAGTGTAGTAGAATCAAAACTGATACATTTGCATTTAAAAATTTTAATTCTTTTGTTATTAGATGTGGCGGTAGTAACTCAACTAACTCTTCCTGATCAAGTTGACAATATATGTGATATGGTAAAATCTGTTAAATAAAAGGATGTGAATTCTTTATTAGTTAAGCACTTTGGAGAAACGTTTTGGGGGGGGTTTAAAAATTGAGGTTTTAAAATTTACGCAGAGCTATTTTTGAGACTAATAGTAATAATTTCAATAATGATATTAACATTTCTGATGACAATCAATGTGATACTTTTTTTTTGAAGTTTTAGATTTAAGAATTTCACTTAAAAATTTTTTCTAATTTATTATAATATTTTATATCAATTAGTTTTGTGATTATTTTTGTTTTCTAATAATATTTTTATTATGTTTCTTGTTATATACTTAGATTTGAGAATTTGGTTTAAAACCAGCAATGTGTTCTTTTAGCTCAAACCGAATTTGAATTACTCAGCATTTTTTTTTTTTTTTTAAAATGCAAATTAAAAAAATTAATTTTAATAAACTGAAATTTTTTTTTTTTTTATGAGTACTACTTTTTACCAACCGCATACATTAATGTATAAGGTAGGTATTGTTTTCATACCAAAAATTTGTACCCGAGATTTTGGCAAACAATACCAGAAATTTGTACCCGAGACAAGGCTGTAAATTTTTTTTAGCATGATGTGTGTGTGTGTGTTGAGTATGACTGTGGGCACGTATAAAGCTTAAACGACTGAGCGGAATTATTTGCAATTTCATATTTAAGGTTTTGAACAATTTTTTTGTTTTTTTTTTTTATATCTCTAAAAATTTATATACATACTTATATCTATGCATATTATTCTTTTATTGATGACATAAAATTGAAACGGTAAAATTTTTGTTAGAAGATTCAATATTAATCTTATGTTTGTTTTGTATTTGTTTACAGTTTTTATTATTTTTTACTTCTAATATTTTTGAATGAAAAAAAAAAAAATCATGTACAATAATATTATATTATATTATATTATACAATTATATTATAACAATAAAATTATTATTGTTATTGAATAAAACAAAATGTTGTTAAATTATTAGAAGTTATTTTGCTTTCTTATAAATTATTATGTAAAAAATCTATAAATTTTGGCATTGTACTTTTCTTGTAGTGGCGGTCGGTTCTGTGGTGGAGACAGCTGATTTTTTATTTTGTAGTAACAAGGTAAGCCTTATGCATATGCAATGGTAACAAAATCAAATATTTGCAAATAGTTGCAACAAAGTTTATCATTTGCATTATTGTTACGTATCTTACGGTTTCAATATTTATCTTATTTTTAATTTTTCAAATTTAAATGATACTTAAATTTATTATTCATTGATAAAAAAGCTTAAAAATACGACACATTTTTTAAATTAACAAATAAAACGTTTTTTTCATTTTTCTCAAAATTGACTTTAACGCAAATGGTTCGTTTTTGATTCTACTACACTCCTATTAGTTAGCAATAGGTATTATTTCAACAATATGCAAATAAGTGATACTCAATTTTGTAAGATATTCAGCTTAATGCTTCCTCAAAATTTTATATTATTTTCTTGATTTTAGAGTTATTTGAAGGAACTTCTTTGTTATTTGAGGGAACTTTGAACTACTGCAATCAGTTCCATCTAATTTTAATTATTTTCACATAAAATATTGAAAATTTTTAGTTTAATGATATCTTTAATATTTATATTATGTATGTATATATATATATATATTGATAACATATATGTGCAATCAACTGATCGATTTCTATATTTCGTCTATATAAAAATACATTTCTCTTGAATCTCCATTATATTTTAATTATCATTTTCATTATTTTCTGATCCAATTTATACAAAAGTTTTTTATTGATTTAAAAAAAAATATTACCATTTTTAAACTTGTGCTACTTTTCGTATTCTTATTAAAGACTCGAAAAATATTTTACATTGAAGTTATGATAAATTATGATGGAAGAGTCTGTCAAATTTTAATTTAAAAGAGGCATACAAATTTCAAACTTTTTTTTATGAAGATGCTAGAAGTTGACTTTAACTAAATCAAACCATTACTTTTAAAATCAAATTTTAAAATGAACCTTTAACCTTTTCAGTGCACTTCGCTTATACCCAGTGTAAAAATTTGAAATATAAGTTCAAGAGAATTATTTAATTAAGTCTGTGTGATAAAAGGGGATTTATTTTTGAAGTGTTGCCATGTGGCAACAAAAACTGTCAAAGATATAATATATTCATAGAAAAATGAGAAGTTATATATATAATTTAATTTCAAAGATATAGAAATAAATGTTATTTATGATTTTTTTTCAATTGATTTAGTAATTCATATAGAACTTAAAATTGAAATAACTGTAAAAAAAAAAAAAATTTAAATCCAATATAATTATTTTTAATCCAAGATATAGAATGATTAAAGTCGATGTTGCCGTATGATAATAATTATATTGAAAGGGTTAATGAAAATCTACTATTTGGTTTTCGAATGTAGGAAGGATACTTGGATACTTGGTGGAATAAGAATGTAGGTAGAATGTTAGGAATGAAATTTGATTTAATTTAGAAAATTAAGGATGGAAGTGAACATTCGAAGGGTTATTTTGAAGAATGAAATTAATGGTCATCTTAAATTTTATTTTATTATTCACATATTGAATTGATTTTTCTTTTCTATTTAAAGATTCATTTTAATTAAATATATGTTTTATATTGTATTTATTTTACATAGTCTCCAATTTAGTATATAGTATATAGAAATATCCTGCTATATTATTAATGTAAAAAGAAGTTTTTATTTTGTAATACAAAAGATTTTTGTAAAATTTCAAATTGAATACATTTAAAAAAAAAAAGTGAAAATAAAATATTTTGTGTATTTGTAAAAGTGAAATGAATCTAAAAATTTTAATGATATCAACTTTTTAAAGTTTTACTTATACTTACTAATGATTGCATTTTTAAAAGAAATTTATTTTACTTTGATTTACTTTTTCTTTGTTTTACTATTTAGAATTGGTAGGACCTTGTAATAAATACTTTTTCTTTGTAAAAAAAGTTACTTTTATTTTTTATCATTTTATTGTGTATTATATTTATAGAAAAGTCTTGTAAATGACATAAAGAAAACAAATTTCAGATCAAATACTACTAAACATTTAAAAGTCAAGATCGTAAAGACTCAAACATATTTAAATAAAATATAATTCGTTTAGTTTTTAAACTGGAATTGTTCTATACTTTTAAGTTCACAATTTCCTTTGTGTGTTCCTTAATTGAATCGTTGCCTTTGAAAGAATTTTGTAAGGAATTATTTTTAAAAGCAAAACCATGATTTTTTTTTTATTAGATTCTTTATTTTTGTTTTTGTAAAATATTACAGGAAATCCTGTTTATTTGTTAAACACTTTCGTTTGTATGATATGGTAATAAGATTTGTCATACATAAATTAATTTTTTGATATGTATATATTATAAGTTTTGAAGTTATTGAATTTAAAATTTTTTGAAATGCTGAACTAAAATGCAAAACATAATATAAAATTAACTTTTGATGAATTAATTTTTTTCGAATTTGAAATTTCGCGAGTGTAAGGAGAAACCATCGAAAGGAACAATATGTTATTTGTCCTTTAGTACTAATGTACTCCTTGCTCTTCGTAAACTTTATTTTTTTCCAATTTGTCTGTATGTCTATCAAAAAGAAGTATTTCGATCGTTAATTGATTTTTCAAATTTAGTTATTTTGGATAATGAAGTTATGTATTGTAAAAAGTCAAAACAAAGTTTTGTATCGGCAGGTCTACCATAAAATCTTCCAACAAACATGTAAATGTGCAAAAAAACATGTAAATTCCACTTGTGCAACAAATCTCCTGATCATTATGTTTTTCGATGTATAAATTGTCGAAATTGTCGAAAGAATTGATTTAATAATTGATTGGTAAGAAGTTATTTTGTACTCTGGAATTTTTTTTAACAATATTTGAAAAAGGTTTTGTTAGGTAATTCCATGTTTTTTAGGTGTTAAAGGGGGTTGAGTACAAAAGAGCCGGAAAAATAAGACGCTTTTATAAAATCCCCTAAGATAAAACCCCCTACTACAAAAGATCATACGTTAGTAAAAAAGTTATAATCTTTTTTAAAAATTTTGTTATTAAAAATAAAAATTAAATTTCAAGTATATACCCTGATTTAGAATGCAAATCTAAAATCCCTTCCAATTTAGAAACTCGCGTGTACGTATATATATTTATTTATATATATATATATTTTGGAAAATTAAATACTCTGATTTTTCATCCAACTCTAATCCTTAGTTCACCGTTTCGGCAAATTTGTTCTGAAATTCTCTCAATGACTATTCATCACTTCAGAAAAATTTTTCTGCAGAAAAAAAAATGTAAACAGATAAATGCGACTATTCAACTCAAACCTTTTTTTGAATATGTCAGATTTTGTCACAAAATTACACTCGTTCAACAAGTTCCGTAGAAAAGTTAAAGTTACATCAACTTTTTTTGATAGAGAATAAAAATTTCTGGAGAGAATTTAAATTCCAAAATTCATATAAAAAAAATGAGTGCGCTTGAGTGCGACTAAAATATCCGATGCGTTGAATTCAGCATTAACACTTAAACATCAAAAAAGCTTCTTAAATCTGTTAGATATAGAGTTTTTATGGTCTTTTCTCATAGCCGATTTTTTTCATACATTTTTGAAATTGAAAAACTGGTCTTTTGTCCTAGAAAATTTTTAAAAAGGATCAAACGTACCGCTTGCGTTAAAGGTCTGATTATCTAAAATAATTTGGGGTTTTGAAAAAGTTGACATTATTAAATTATATTATACATAATAATATCATATTATACTTTAGTATTATGGTTTAATAAAATAATAATAAACCATAATTTCTGTATAAGATAATAGATGGCGTAGAAATAAAAAGAAACGTCTTTCTTGTACAATAGCTACAGCCGTTCAATGGCTTAGTGATATTAATGATTCACGAAACGGAAGCTTAGTCAAATATGAATAATAAATGACTTAGTGGATGCCGTATATTTCTTATAGGAGTGGCAAGGAAAAAAAAAAAAATTATTTTGAGAAATTTTTTTTTGTGTTTTGAGGAGAATTAGAAATTTTTTTTAATTTGAATAAGATTAGTTTTAGTCAAATAGGTGACATTTTTGCCACGTTCTATAGGTTCAGGTAAAAGTATTTTATTTTTGAAGATTTTGTCTTATGGATTTTGTTTTTAGGAATTTTGTCTTAATGAGAATGTAGTCCTCGGAATTTTCTTTTCTTTTTTTTGTGTATTTTGTACGTATCCCTTTTAAAATATTATACAATTTGTGTATTTTATTACTTTTCTATAAAATAATGGGTCATACATATCATATATATATGTTTTTTGTACAAAATTTTTTGTAAACAAAAAAAAAATTAAAATAAAATATTAAGTAAATAACAAAAAAAAAAAGTATTTATAATTTTTCACATATTTATATTTTCTTTTTTGCTTTCAGGTATGTAACAAGTGGAAAAAAATATTTTTTGATACGTTCGTTTTTTAACAAGTTGTAAGTATAGTAAAAAAAAAAACAATAATCACAAAATAAGAGAATATTAAAAAAAATCACAAAAAAAAAAATTTGAAGAAAATGAAATAAAAGGATTTTCTTATATAGGTAACTTTTAACTTTAATATACTTAAAAAACTAAAAAGCTGTAAAGTCTTACAAGAAGGACTATAGTACAAAATGAAAAAGATTTTCTTTTCTATTGTATATAGTTAATTTTTTATATTTGTAACTGAACTGTTTTCTTACTTTTGGGTATATATATAAAATATTAAAATCTTCAAAAAAAAGAAGGATGTAATCAAAAGGATTACATTAAATTTAGTATGTTATGAGTTGATTTAGTTTAATTTTCTTTCATATTATGTAAAAAAAAAAGTTTCTATTGTCAAAAACTGTCAAAAATGAAAAATTAATTAAAGAAAACATGTCTTCAAAATAAAGTATTTATAAATTTTGTTTTGTATCTGTTAAAATTTAACAGTTAGAAAAGTTCATTGTTATGAAATACACATTTACAATTGGTCAAATTTAACTATCTCCTTCTTTTATTGTGTGGAAATGATCAGTTAGTAATAAGAAGCATATTTTCCTTCTCGTACTCTTTTTTTGAGGTCTACTTCACTTTGTTTTTGACCTAATTTTTAAGTTTTTTTACCAAATTTTACATTTTATTCTATTTTTTTTAGCAAAAAAATTTTTATTTTCTTCCAATCTTACTTTCTCATTCATTCCAAGTGTTTCATTCATTCCAAGACTTGCTGCGACACTGCAAGCAATGGTAATATTTTGAATATGTCAGTATTTAAATCAAATTATAAATTTCTATTTTCTGTTCTTTATTTAAAAAGTTATTGATGCAATTTATTTATTATGGTTTTTCTGTCAATCATATTTTGCTTCTTTATAAAAGGTTTATTTTCAAGCAAGGGCTGAGTTGAATATGAGATAAAGAAGATTTGCGAATATGTTGTACAAAATGCCATTTTAGATTTTTTCAATATGCTTTTTATGTGATTTATGTGGAAAAAATGAAGTAAAAAGGAAAAACAGTAGAAAAATAGAACCTAAAAATAAGCTGAAACGAGAAAATAGAGTTTGATATTAAAAAAAAAAAACAAAGATTCTTTGTAAGAGGTTTTTCTTAAAACACGAAGTGAAAATAAATTTAAGGCGTTAAGTTATATTGTGTAGAACAAGTCTGTGCCCTTTTCAATTAAATATTACTATGCAGTTTCATAATTAGAAGGCACTTTAGAGTTGATTACAAAATTACATAATGTTTCAATAATTTGTTTTGCGGGGGCTTAGGCCGGCAAGTGCTACTATTTTCAATTTTTTCAGATATTTTTCTTCGCGACATTGAGGGGGACCTGAAAAAAAATATTTGAAGTTTGCCATTTTTCTATTTAGATATTTAAAATTGTAGAATTTTGAATTTTGGGATTTTGAATTTTGACATTTACAGATTTTGATTTTCAGAATTTTGATTTGAAAATTTCACAATTGAGGTTTCCAAGAGTTTATTTTGCATGATGTGCTGAAATGGGCATTAGTAAAGAATATAAAGAATATCTCGTGAGAAATGGGCACTAGTAAGGAATATATTGTCGAACATCAGGACAAGTATAAAATTCCATGGGAGAATTTAATTTTATTGGTTTCCAATATGAAGATTGAGCCACTTATTAATTGCTCTTGAACTTTTTAAAGCAGAACATAAACATTTTGTTTAACATATAAACAGACGTTTTTAAAAGTATGACTATTTTATTATGACGTGATTTTTGTTTTTAAAATGCCCATCATTGTTATTTTCGTTATTTTGGTTAAACTATTAAACAAGTCTGGTTCATCTATAATTCGCAATAATTCTATTATTTTATTAAGAAACTTCACGATTCTTCAAAAATTCTAAATCAATATTTCTTTTGCTTTAACAATACTTTTCTTATACCATATATGTAACATCTACCTTTATATCTCTAAAATATAATATTTCAAATAAGAATTGATTATTTTAATTCTATAGTGTATATTCTATATTTGTATTTTATATTTTTATATTTTTTCATTTTTATAAAATTCGAATTGTAATAAAAATAATAAAGATTGAAACAATAATTTTTGTATTTCAAACTTTCAATAATGAGAACTCAATTTATTTCCATTAAAAATAAAAATAAATAAAAAAATAAATTTTTTCCTGAATTATATATTTTGTTTTTTTTTTTAAGTTAAAGGTAAAGTTCAATTTTTGTTTTGCTTTTAGAATCTTCTGTTCAAATTCAATACTTGATATACCACCTTCATATATACTTCCATTTTTATCAGCTCTTTTAAAACAAAACAAAAAATTACGATAGTAAAGTGAATTTGTTGACGGGGTTGAAACCATTATTAAGTCATAAATCTTTGTTATATTGGTTAAATTTCTTTTTCAATACAATCATATATAAAATAAAAAAAAAAAACAAAAAGAAACAAAAAAAAAAAAAACACGCAAATTTTTTTAACCAGAGTTGTTAAGTTTTGTTTCCCGTACCTATAGTTTCCTAAATTAAAATATGCTAAAAATATGCCAAAAATAAATGATATATTTGTATTAAGAGATTAAAATCATTTTTAACAATACAGGTACGATCACTTCTTTCAGATATAAGGACCAAATAAAATACTCAAGTAAAAAATATATATACATAACATATTAAATTTTTCTAATGTTGTCCAAGCTAAAAATATTAAAAAATTTTCAGCTTATTTTAATGACTTTTTATTATGAAAATTTAAAGATTTTTAAGCAAAATATGGCATCTTTATGGTAAGGATGTTATATGTAGGAGCTTAAAGGTCGCATCATTGATTAAAAGTTGTAAGAAAATAAATTTAGATAATTTTGAGGACTAATGACGAAAAAACTCAGAATTAAGATCCTAAAAAAAATAGTAACAGAAGGTCTTCTAAGGAGATGACTTCTCAGTAGTTCTGCAGATATGACAACTAAATGCTATAAAAGATGTATATGGAATTAACGATTTGTATTGGTGGCTCATTTATATAAAAAATGAAATCATATTCCCAAAATATGTGTATACATATATGTATGTACATATATGCGATATCCCTTATTAGGACGGATTTTATAGTAGGAAAATTCAAGATTTTAAAACTCGATTTAAATAAAAGATTTTGAAATTTTCGTACGGCTCTTCGAGCTTTATAACATTTAACATAATGTAACTAAAAATAATTAAATCTCTTGTAAGAAGTCTAGCATCTCAATGGTTTATGGAGCTATAAGGAAAAGGAAATATGTATATGGTTATTAAATACACTTACATATTATAATTTTTATAGAAGTTAGATTAATAATTTATTTAAGGGAAACTTTAAATATATTTTTTACTACCCTTATACTTAAACTTTCTATACCATTACTACCATTTCTTCATTATTTTTCTTATATAAATCAAAAAAAAACTTGAAAACAAAAAAGTTGAAGTAAAATTTTCATACTAAGTGAATTCGGTAATAGAATGCTATCAATTTGCAATCCCTGTTCTCACCTTTTGACATTAAATAAGATAAATATAAGGGGAAATATCCGAATAAATTTTATTTTCGTTTTTTATTAGAATTTTTTCCAGTAAACTATATTTTGTTTTGTTTATTTTTTTCATCTTAAATATTTTTTTTTGTTTTTTTTTTTTACATTTCCTTAAGATTAAAAAAAAAAAAAAATTTTTTTTTTGCAGATGATGTAAATAAAACGTTCATTCCTATTTTTATACCTATTATTATTACCATTTTATTCTCATAAGGGGCGTATAACAGTAATTGTAGCTCTAAAAAAAAAATAAATAAATATAAATTTTTTTCTATACATTTTCACAACCCCATAAAAGGTTATATTCATCTTCAAAAATTCTGTATTGTGCAAAAGTGTATGTTACGTAAATTTTAAAAAATTTCAAAAGAAGAAAAAAAAAAAAATAAAGAAAACAAATTCAGTGTGGAAGGTAGAAAAATATCAGTGCGGAAAATAATAAATTTTTTTGTGGGGTATTGGAGTATAGGTAGCCCTAAGGTATACTATATTGACGTGTATAAAAATTTCAAGTATGCATTAATAACAGTGAACCAAAAAAAAAAAAAAAACAAAAAAGTGAACATCAAAAATTAAATCTATGTATGAATTTGAAAAACAAAAACAAAATTAAAAAAAAAAATTAGAAAAAAAAAAACCACAAAACCGCAGACAAAGGGTGGGGTGAAAAATGAGTACAATTTTTTATCTTTGAATTTTTTTCTTTTTTCCATTAACCATTGAAAACCATAACTTATGAGTTTTCTAACATTTAGGATGAAAATTAAAAAAATTAAAAGAAAAAAAATATAAATAAGTAAATAAGTTCGTAATTTGTTATTGAATGGAATTTATACCTTTTTATATTTCGTCTTAATTGCCAGTAATTTTTATGCAGTGAACAAAAACACTAACAAAAAGTTTTTTTTTTAGAGCAAGAGCAAAATTTTTAATTCAAAATATTCACTGCTGTAAAACTATGTTTTTTAATATCAGGGGAAATTGAAAATAATTTTTTTTTTGGGTAAAAGTTTTTTTTCTTTTTATAATTAAAAACAAAATTAAGCGGTTTTAATCAGTATTAATTGAAATTTTATTTTTTCTTTTATATATTGAAGGCAAAAAATAATATGAAATAAATAAAATTTTGTTGAAGTAGATTTAATAATTAAGAATAAAATATCATTTGTTCGTAATGAGTGTAAAATAAAATAATGTTGATTTGGTAAGATCTAAAGAAACAAAAAAATTTGATGAGAAAATAGAGGTGGTAAAATTATGTCAAACGATTTGCGAAATGTAAAAAATTTGTTTTAAAAAATCTCGGGGCATTTATCTTTTAAAAACATTTTGAGTGGTGTTTTTTTTTGTTTAATTTTAGTATGACAATTCCATTTAAAAACTATTGGCAATTTTCTTATTTGATCTGAAGATCATCCGCTTTGAAAAAAAAAGCGTCACGGACATTTATCCTTTAACAAAATTTTGAGAAATTACGGTTTTGTTTGTAATTTTGTATTACGATTTCAGCTTAAAAACTTTTGGCAATTTTCCTATTTCATCTGAAGATCATCGGCTTTAAAAAATATGGCGTCATATTTACAATTAAAACGTTAAATTTGATTTTTGTATGTCCGATTATTCTTATAACTTAACTATTTTGTGACCAGTTTTAATTTTGATATGTCAGTAGGTGGGGTGTCATAAAGCCATATTTCACGAATATTGCTTGGGAATATGTTCTTATGGCTGATTTGAATGGGTCATAAAGTCATATTGTGCCACTAAAGCATTTGTAAAACATTTTGTGTCATAAAGCCTTAATTATATTATTCTCTGATTCAAATATAATTTTTTTTGTATAATTGTTGTTTGATTGATGTTGCAAATGGCCTCGAAGATGCCACGATGGCCGCCACGAGGATGATAGAAAATTATATGAACCATTTTGAAAATATTGAATAATTTATGTGATATTGAGGAGAGTGATAGTTGGTTACAAAATCAGAGTATTTCCCTTTTCCAAAATATTTATAACATATATGTATATTTTGGGATTTTGACTTAAAGGAATTTAAGAGTTGGTTAAAAATCAGGGTATTTTCCTTTTTCCTGAATATTTACATATATTATGTATAAAAGAGATTGGAAATTGGGAGAGATTGTAGAGTTTGTTACAAAATCAGAATATTTCCCCTTTTTCGGAGTATTTACATATATGTGTATGCGAGATTCTGAATTAAGATTGATTTTAGTTTTAGATTGATAATAGTTTTTCTTTTAAAGTATTGTTAATGATTTTATTTTTTAGAAAATATTACAATATATCTTCTATTTGTATCTTAATAATAATTAACTTTATTTCATTTTAAACGGTAAATCTGCTTAGTAAAATTTTATCATGTCCTATTTATCCCTGTCATGTTACAGTCGAGTAATCAACCGTTTATGACTTAGTAGATGCCCTACATGAGTAGAAGGAACAAAAACAAAACAATGCCTGTCAAGTCTTCAGGCTTAATTCATAACTGCTTAATTAGGTAATACAATCTTGTAGTTTGACTTGAATTCATGTAGTTTTTTCTTAAAATTAATTTCGAATAAAGTTTCTTTGATTCAATTCATCCTTGTTTTTGGACTGTAAATTATAAATTTGATTCTCGTCCATTAAAATAATTATAAAAAAAATTTTTTTAGTTACAAGTCACTAAATTATAAAAATGTTACTTTAAAAATTTTAAAGCTAATCAATTATTTCTGAAATATTGTATCTATATTTTTCTTAAATATCTATAAATATCTCTAAGATATACAAAATTTATGTACATATGAATTTGAATTGATGTTAAAATTGTATCTACTATATGCTATAATTGAATTTAATAGAATACATTTTTTCATTATATTAAATTTTTCTTTTTTTAACCAATCAATTATTTCCGGTCTTAATAAATATGTTTTGTGAATATATTTGGTACGCATACGTTTTAAAAGTAATTTATGTCAGTTTATTATATACAATTTCTTTTTTTTTTTTGTCAAATTGTTCAATAAAGTAAAAAATCTATAGATTTTGCAGCAGGTGGATATATACAAAAACTTAAAACAAAAAGAAAATAAGGAATTTATTAAAATACTAAAAAAAAAAAATAAAATCTTTATTCAATTCATTAAATTTTAAATTACATATAAATAATATAATATAATATATATAATTTAATAAAATAAAAAAAAAATTATTTGTGATTGTTTTCCGATAAATCTTTATGTTGATTATAATATTTTCCACAAGATATTCAACCTATTTTTCTTTTCTGTTTTACTACACCCTCCCTTAATACTAATTTGATTTTGTTTTTTGATGGGATCAACTCATTGGTGAAAACTTAATGTTGTTGTTTAGTGTATAATATTAAGTTCTCCCAATTTTATTATTATTTAAAAAATAAATACGAGTATCTAAAAATACATAAATAAATACTTTTTTCTGTATAACTGTAGAAGGTTTTCTGGACGTTTTCCTCGTATACACTCAATTGAAAACTAAAATCAATTTTAACCGTTGTGAAAATGTAGTTAAAAAAAATAAATGTTTTGACTTATGAATGTTAAAAGGAAACTTATTCGATATTTAGGTATCTTTAATATATTTTAATGTTAATATCTTTAATATTCAATATTGTAAAAAATATTTATTTATGGGAGAGATCTAGCGATATTTTTTGGATTTTCATACTAACCCAACCTATTTAATTAATGAAAAAAAATTATTTGGTTTCAAAACGCAAAACACGAGATTTTGAGATATAAGATTTCGTAGCCAATCGTTATTTGTTTATTTATTGGGACAAGTTACAGCCATTTTATAAAAATATTTACTGTTAAGATATTGGCTTAAGGAAAAAGTCTTGTGAAAAAATTTTATAAGAAAAAAACATCAGTTTTTGTTGCACTGATAGAATACCCGTGGGTTTAAATACTTTTCAAAATAGAATTAAGGCCGACGAGTCTTAATTCCACTTGATCATGAGCTTTAAGTCCATTTCGAAAGGTTACTATCATGAGTCTGTATTTCATTTGATTTGGATTTTATTTGGTGACATATCAGAAGTCCTATTGGGATTTTTGACTCACTTCAATGAACCAGAAATCCCGTGAGACCTTTGTCTCATTGTTAAGGCCTCAGGAATTTTGAGAGGGATTTTAAAATTGAATTCTAAATCAGGATTATTTGCCTTTTACAGAATATTTAGATATATGCATATGCGTGTTTCTGAATTAGGAGAGATTTTAGAGTTGGTTACAAAATCAGGGTTATACACTTTTTCCAGAATATGTGTACAATCCTTCTAATTCAAAACTCGCATATGTATATATCTAAATATTCTGTAAAAGGCGTATAATCCTGATTTTGAATTCAATTCTAAAATCCCTTCCAAAATCTCTGACAATGGGAGTATTACTTATATTATATTTACATATTTTGGAAAAAGCATATAACCCTGATTTTGTAAACAACTCCAAGATCCCTCCCAATTCAGAATCTTGCACATATATACATATTAGTAAATATTTTGAAAAAAGGGGATACCCCAATTTTTATGCAAAACCCTAAAATCGCTTCTAATACGTTTGCTCTATATATTCTATTACTCTTTTCTTTTAATAGCAAAAAATAGTGGGGAACTTAATTCCAATTCAAAAGGAATTAAAGCCTGCGGGTTTTAATTCCTTTTAGTTATGGGCTTTAATTCCAATTCAAAAAAGAATAAAGCCCGCGGACTTTAATCCCAAAAGTTTTGAAATTAAAGCCAAGTTAAATTAATAAAAAATTAATAAAAATTAAAAATAAGTTAAATTAATAAAAGAAAATATTAAATTTAGAGTAATTGTATTACTACTTTTACGACTAATATTATTATTATACTAGTACTGCAACTACAAAAATTAGAATGCTTGAATCTTTAGCATTATTTTCTAGCATGTCAAGATTAGATTAAAAGGAGCCGTGAAAATGAAACATTTGATTTCATAGATTGAACCAAAACTTGAAGTACATCAACTTCCAACATGTCAAGCATGAACCAAGGTATAAATACATACATTAACCTCTTTAAATATATTAATTATCTTACTAAAATATTTAATATTTTATTTGTTACCATTTATAAATGTAACAAGGATTAAATAACAAAGAGAAATTACAGCTAACTAACTAATTAATTGATTGAAATCTGAAAAATCCATGAAACTAATAAGGATGATTCTAATTGTTTAATAAAATTATTAATTAAAGTATAATGAAGCTCTATTAGTTGTAAGAAATTGTTGCAGATAAAATATTAGGGGAGACTTTGAAATAAAGAATTTTTCAGTTAAGTTTTACTCGTAACTAAATCAATGAAATCTTTCTAGCGATTAAATAGTCTAAATTTTCTAGATTCTAGACTAGTATGAAAAAAAAACAAAAAATAGACAGGTTAGTTTTAAACGTTATGGTGCGATCGCATGTGTTTATTTTATAATATAATGTTTAATTTATAATGTAGTGTATAGAAGCATCAGTTTCAATAATGTTTTTGGTACAAAACAAGTATACTAAATTACTGAATTACTTACCGTCCGGACATTGACAGAAACTACTGATACATATATATAGAATATTTCAAAAGATTCAAGTAAGTTCAAAACATCAAGATTCATTATAGTTTGGACATCGAAATTTTATCAATTTAAGAAAAGAGAAGCAAATTGAAATTTTGTATATCTTTAGATTTAATATCATATTTAAAAAAAGATGTATGTATATCCTATCAGTCAAAGTAATAGAAGGTGTAGAAAGAAAAAAATTATATGAAGAAAAAAATTTTATATTTTGCTACATACAAGTATTTTTGTATTAAATTAAAATAACATATGAGTACATATGAATGTGGCAACTTTTAGAGTGGTTGAGTGGTTCAGATTTTACTGAAAATCTTTTGTACCTATTTCTATTTTCTTTTTATTACTAGAGAATTTGTTCTTATTCTATTCATATACTTTTACTTTTAATATGATCTATAAGTAGTCTTAAGTCACCAATTTAAGTTATCAGAAGTTTCGAAACAATTATTCTAAAATTTACTTTTTAATATTTCATGTATTTTTTTCAGCCTATTTTAGTTTTTATAAATATAATATAAAAAATAAAATAAAAGATCAAAGGTTGATAGAATTGAAGAAAATATCTTAAAATACGATAAAAACAAAAAATATATTAGAGTCAATTTTTGCTATATATATATATATATATGTAGGTATATAATGATAAAAATATATCTATATATATATAATAAAATATTATATATACTTCTAAAAATATTCTATACTAAATTGTAACAACTGTAATATGAATGACTACATGAGACAATTGTATACAACAAAAAAAAAAAAAAAAAAAAAAATATTATATCATATTTATAGATTCACCTCTTCTACTCTTCT
Source organism: Poecilobothrus nobilitatus (assembly GCA_947095535.1). Lineage (NCBI taxonomy): Eukaryota > Metazoa > Arthropoda > Insecta > Diptera > Dolichopodidae > Poecilobothrus > Poecilobothrus nobilitatus. Next base: position 164,543,192 of record OX352773.1, read on the forward strand.
TTTTATAAATTTTTTTTTTTTAAATGGCTTCACCTTGACAACTTTAGGCTAAAAGAATTTTTTTTTTTTCTGCAAAAAGAATAAATTTATTAAGTTTTTTTTTATAAATATTATGTATTTTTATATATATGTCTTAAATATATATTATATATATTTGAATATATATACAAATACTATTCTATTATGTACTTATATATATATATATTATCTATATATATATTCATGTACTGACTTTAGTCAATATTTTTATAGTCCCGCAGGGAATTTTTATGAAATATAAAAATACATGGTATCGACAACATAATATAAATAAAAAAAAAAATTTTTTATAAAAAATAAAAATAACAGATAACAAGGAACGTCTTTATGACTGTCTTTTGATATATAAATTTTAAATAAAAAACAAAAAAAAAAAAAAAGAATATTTTGAATAAATCATGATTTTTGATTATGTAAAACTCAACTTTTTGAAAAACAAAAAAAAAAAAAAATTTTTTTACTGAAAAATCAAAAAAATCCTTACTGTTTTAATAAACTTTAATAGAGTAATGGGCTTACCAGATGTAAGATATATAAAAGAAAATTTTTTTTTACAATAATTTTTATTCCAACATTATTTTATGCCTATAAACTTTAATTTTTTTTTCTTTCTCTTTGTCCTTTATAAGTTAAAGTTTCGTATGTCTCCATCTTATGCCAGGTTTTTTAGTTTTGTTAAATTTTTAGTATCTTTTACTATATAGTAACTGTAACTGTATAATAATTTTTATTAGTTGACCTTATCGATATTTTTGATACAATTAACTTTTCATTTTACCATAAAATTTTCTATATTGTTCCTTTGTATCGTACAATAAAATCAAATATGTTCTCACCTAGAAGAGTGTTGAAAGATTTACCAGAAGAGAAAAAAGTATTCGAGCAGTATCTGTCCAACAGTGTTATATTTAAATACAATATAATACATAATATTTGCTTTTCATTTTCTTTTTATTAATGAAAATTTGGTAATCTTTGATTATAAATAACTGTATATAAAGTCAAGGTAAGTTAACATAATAATTCTTATAATATCATGTAGGATGTATCATATTTTTATTTTGTATCGTATTTATGTATACATTTTTATTTAAATATTACGTAAATAGGATATTTTTTCAGATATAGAAAATATTTTTGAAATTTTAGACATTGAATGGTTATAAAAATTAAAAATTGAATTTTGTATTTTTTCTTTGCAAAAAAAAAATAAAAATTTTTAAATTAATATCTACCCTGTATACGTAGAGAACAAAAGTTTTTAAAAAAAAAAAAAAAAAAAATTTAAAATATATTTTTTGCTTTCTAAAAAGTATAAATGTCATATGCATTTCAAAATTTCAAAAAAAAAAAAAAAATGGTAAAATAATATTATTAAAAAATCTCCCTCATTTTTGTTGGACTTTTCATAAAGAAAAAAAAAAAAAAATGTAATTTTTTAAAGTTAAGTGGAGTGGTAAAAGGATTAAATTTTTGAAATATAAAAATCAAAGATGAGTTTAAAAGTAATGATTGGATATTAGTAGATACAAATAAAATTCTAACAAATTTGTTATTTATTCAATGATTATTTTTACTCATTTGTCAATTTTATTGCAATCAAAGGTTGATAAAAATTCTAATGCAATCAATAGAAAACAATAAATTCATGTCATAACAGGTTCTAAAAAAATATGTTAAAAAAAAAATGTATAAAAATGTAGGTACATTAACTCAACTTTTAAATAATCTGTATAGGAGTGCTTTGTTTTTGACTTTCTCGTTTACATAGTAAGCAAATATTTTTTTATTAACCGCACTATCTTGATTAATACGCTACGTGCTTAACTACTAGGTCATCGAGCTCCTCCACGTAAAATTTTTCCAAATTTAAATAATTACATTTATGTTTTGCATACTTTTAGGAGAGAATATTTAGAATTTAAGAATATTATCATCAGTAATCCATTAAATTCTGTGTATGAAGCATAAAAGAAAAATGTTTTTATTTTGTTTACATATACTACACCTTTACATAAAATATTATGTATATAGCGTAACCTTACAAAATATAACAGTATTTTAATGTATGTAATCTATAATAAATAAAGTTGAATGTAAATAAAAGTGGCAAAGAAAATTTATGTTAAAGCAAACAGGTTTTCAATATATTTTTTTCAAATTTTATAATTGGCAATAAAAAAATGTAATTGTATAGTATAATATGTTGATCCTTCTTGATTATGCCCTAGATATTTTATATTGGATTATTACGTCACGGATTTTACAAAAAGTAGTAAGCATGTAATTATGCTTTTGTTACTGTGGAAATATAAAGTATAATAATAGAAAAATTGTTAAGAATGCAAATGTTATAACATGTAGATGAACTTTACAAAAAAAAAAAACGGGGGCTACGATTAAAATTATCTGATAAAACAGGAGGAAACTTCCACAAAAATATCATTAAAATTATCTGGTAAATCTAAGGTTGGATAAGGTTAATTGAATATAAAGTTAGTTAAATAAAATTATTTTCGTTTTTAAAATAACTGCAAAGATGGAGTACAATGCACATATTACGGCGAAATTCTCTAAAATGGTATTGGGATTTCTTCATAAAGTGCAAAACAAAGAGTAGTTATAGAAGTGGGTTCTTGTTCTAACGAGATTAAAAGTTTGATGCCTCCTCACAAAGCATTCCAAAGAGAAACAAGGAGAGCTTCTGTTGCCCACCCCTATGCAATTCAAATTCCCAAATAACATAATTCGGCTTATGAAAATTGCTTTGTAGTACGAACATTGTGAATGTGGTACCATCTCCCACCTCATGTGTTTCCCAGGATTGGTGACGATTACATTTATAACGTGCAAAGATTCAAGATGTATATTAATAACTTTGTTATGCTTTACAATATGCTTGCCAATTTGAAATCTAAAGGTCGTATAACCAATTGTTTGGTCAAAAAAGAGGGTGGAGTTTAGTGAGTTAAGGTACTTAAGGACTCGTGCTGTTTTCACTCCTCTATATTGTATTTTGATGATTCCCACCAACTTTTGCAAAAAAAGAAAAAAAAAAACTACAATCACCTGCAGAATTATTACATTCTTAAATATCTTTAGAGTTATTTTCAAAGCATCAAATAAATTGAATATTTATCACAGATTTTAATGAACTTAGATTGAAGGAGCCATAAAATAATATTTGAAAATTGTATAAAAAGACTAATAAATATTTTTCATCTAAAAATTGTTAAAATTGAAACATTAAGTATTTTCGAAACTGAAATTAAGAAAAACTTTCAAAATTTTTATATTTTTCTTGTTATATTTATTTTTAACATTTCATTTATTTCTTATGTTTATATTTTCTGGTTAAAAATCAATAATTTATTTATTGGAACTATTAGAAGTTATAATTTCTTATTTCCTGATACTTTCTTTGGATAATTTAAAATTAAAAAGTTTTATTTCCGCATTTTCAAGGTGATTTTATTTTTGGTTTTTTTTTTTTTTTCTTGACAAGTGGGACAAATAAAAACTTTTAATAATTTTAAATTATTTTAAAGTTTTAAATTGAAAATCTATAAATAACAAACATTTATTTTATGAAATTTTATATAACAGTACCATATTTTAAAGAATTTTATAATATAACAATAGTTAATAAAGGTGATAAAAAAAAAATCCAATTATTAAATTTATATTTAAACTTTAATTCATCACGAAATAAAGGTGGTAAAAATTCAGATCAATAACAAAATCTGTTTTTATTGTCAATTGAAAGGATATTAAAATAAGGCAGAAAACAAAACAAACGATTTTTAAAAACGCACATATTCTAAAAGACAATAAAAACTGTTTAGAAAACAGATTTTGATTTGCACAAAAATTTGTTAATTTCCTTAGCATTTTATATGTAAGTAAAAATGGGGGGAAAATGAAAAGACACTTTCTTTAATTTAAGCTAACCGTATATAATTAAGAAAAACTGTTAGTACATATAAAATTTTAATATTGAAGCATTTTTTAGTATTATTCTGAAAAGCTTTGTACAGGTACCTAAATTTACAAGTGTCTAAAAATAACAAATTTGAAATTTTTGACTCCTAATATATCTTAAAAAGGAGGTCTGAAGTAGCTTCTGAAGTAAAATCTGAAGTAGCTTCTAATAATTCTAAATGATCTTTCTTCTTTAAAATCTGATCTTTCCTCTTTCTTTCTAGATTCTATCTAGAAATATTGCGGAGATAATAAGAAGCCAAATTTTTAAAATTTTGTTTCTACGTAATTGGAAAATTTGAAATCTAAATTAAATATAATTGTATATTTATTTATAAAGTTAAAAATATTCTGTCGTTTGGTGTTTTTAGATTAAAAAAGTATTAAGCAGAATTTGATATAAACACATTAGTCTTATATAAAAATAGGGCTTTTAGAGATTGTAGCTAAATAATAAATGAGGGGCTGCATAAAAATTTTGTTTTACAATTTGGTTGATCTAGCTTTAGTGGCGTAGAAGTTTTATAAATAAACAGACAGATGCACAAAATGAAACTAATAAGCTGAAACTAATGTATTTACCAAAAAATGAAGTGTCTTTTTTTTATGAGAGAAATATTGGTATGATATGTTTTGTTTGCGAGAAATGTTGGTACACTTAACTCACAACAAAAAAATAACGTCCTTAGGCTTATGATTTTACTATTATTTTGAAACCGATAATACCGCAAAATACATAGGTGTAATAGATTTATATTGCAAAATTTTCAGGACCTATATTTCAGAAAGCAGTTAAGGAATCTTCTCATATTTTTTTTTTTGTAAATGCACAGGATAAAAATTTCCTATTAAGTTAACAGAAACACTACTTAAGCGCAGCAACGTTTAAATTTCAAGATTAGTTTCTACTTATTAAAAATGTATCATCGTTTAAACGGTTGTTATAAAAGTCTTTCACAGGACAGTGATATAAATAATAATTTAGCACCTCAACAGTTATACACCTGAATAAGCAAATGGATTAAATGAAAATGTAACATATTGATAAACAAGAATTTATTTTATTTTTTTTTAAATTTAGTACCCTTTTGCTTAAACATTTATAAATTTGTAAATTTAATTTTTGAAAAAAAAAAAAAAAAAAATGTAAAATAATCTCATTTATAAATAATATATTTAGCAACAAATTATTTATTATCAACCGGAAATCAATGTTATGTTCCGGTTATTCCATTAGGAATACTGGACTGCATTTGATACAGCACATATGAAAATATGTATGTGTATATTTTTATAAATATTTATATACTTAAAAAAATGTTTATATACCTAAATTAATGTTTATAATATATCTATATAGTTAGTATGTGTTATGTGTACGTAAAGTATACATACGAACAAATATGCAATAATGATTTTGCTGTTTAAAAATGAATAACAATATTTCTGTTACCAAATTAAATACACATGTAGAAATTTAAAATCTGTTATGTTTGTAAAAAAAACTAACAAAAGTGGAAAAATTTAAAATTAAATTTCTCAAAATGAACAATAAAAATTTAAAAGCCACAAATATTGAATGGAAAATTTTTAAATTTAAATAATTTTAACCAATAGTCTATTATTTGAATCAAACTACTGGTACAGAGGAGTTTTTATTAGAAAAGATGGCAAGAAAAATTACACCATTCTTTTTTTTGCGTAAGAATGGTAAAAAACATTGAAAGATACAGTATTTAATATATTTATGCGAGGTTTTAACTAGCTAAAAACAGCAGTCCCGTCTTAAAAGATAAAAATTACTCTTGAAGACTATAGCCATTCATTTTGAGCTAATTCTTGTATATCTTTACTGGAACTACAGAGCTTCATTAAGATATTCTGCCTTCGCCAAGTCTAGTGGAATACATTTTTTAAGCCTTCTATTATCATTTTCGGAATATAGGAATTTTGATGCTTCTACATTAATGTGTCCTTCTATTGCTTCACCTAAAATTAAATTAATAAAATTAATATTTTTACTTATAATATATACTCTGTAAATTTAAACGCACGCCTAACATTAAATACGATCAATCAAGTAAGTATTGCATGTTCAATATTCAGTATGGTATTATTGGTATTTCATTGCATGTGGAAATAAACATTACCTTCAACCATAAAGCTTTTATTTTTTCTAAAGGGAGATGGGAATCTTCCAAAGACACCAAGAATTCCGCCTTAGTAGGATCAGATTCTTACTAACTAATTTTTACCCATTCCCCTTTAGCCAATATAATGGGGTGAAACCCCTACCTGTTAACGCAGTATATTGGCTAATGAGTAGGGATAGGAAAGGAGGATAGGAAAAAGGATGCAGAAACATTGAATTGAGAGTGCGACTGTAAGGGAGCAAGAAATCCGCCTATTATTATTACCAATTTGCTAGCATTAACTATAGCCATCAACATTTAAAAAATGCAGTAGTATATCATACCTTCCTGCATGAAGTAATTAATTGAAGATCCCCACTTCCACTGTAGCAACTATTATTATTGGTAATGATATTAGTTATTAACATTATCATTATTTACTATAGAGTTAGGACCATCATTGGATTACAACCTGCAGTAGTATATAACATCTTCCTGTATGATATAACCAAAGATAGCTCCAATGTAGCAACTTTTATTATTATTATTATAAATTATACGATATAGATTATCGCGATATAAAATTACTATATATTTTTTATTTATATGGCCTGATCGCAATATGAACCCAAGACCCTCCGATTGAAAGGCTGGCGACTTAACCGCTACGCCATTAGTCATATTGGTCAGAGTCACAACTATACAAATATAGATTTAAATTTTCAAAAAGGATGATCTCTACTTGTGGCCCGTTTTTTTTACATTGAATATAGTTAGGCGAGCATTTATTTTCTTTGCAAAAAATTTGCATATTCGATGAAAGTTATTACAACCAAAAATTTTAAAATTGAAGTTTAAATTGAATTTTCATTTGAATGTATTTTGATTATAGGTGCAACAAAATGGTAAATATGTAATATTGATTTTTTAATTTTAATTTTTTTTGGTTAGATCTGAAAAGAACAAAATTTTAATAAAATTAATCACCTTTGTAATATTTTTGAAATTTTCATTTATGTATTGCTTCATTCTTAATTATGACTAAATTACAAATTTTCTATAAATCCTTACCGATAAATTAAGATAAATTTTTTTACTAACGAACAGAAACAAAAAAAAAAAAAAACAAAAATCGCGTAATAATCACCAATACAATTAGATTGATGAATATTTGTGTGGATTAATTGGTAGGCTGATTATTAAATGGAAAATGTTTTCAGAATAGAAAATTTTATGTTAATTTTTTTAATATAAAACAATAAAACAAAAAAAAAAAAATGCACAAAAGAAACAGAAAGAAAATATTTTTGATGATTATTGAATTTTTTATAATTTAATTAATTCAAAATTTTTTTATTAATTTTTTTTTTTTGGTTTTTCTATTCTTATTCAATTTTTATTTAAGTTTTTATTGGTTGTCTAATATTATAAAAACACCAAAAATAGGGCAATTATTTAATTAGAATTTTAATTTCCTAGATATTGTTTTTTTTTTTGTAAATTTTACAAACGATTTTTATAGTAAGTTTGTAAGTTCTTTTATAAGAAAATTTATAAATAATGATTTATTTTATAAAATTATTTTAATTCTTTTCTCAGAAAAATTTTGTTAAAATTATTGATTTTCTTTGAAAACCGGAAATTTGACTTTCAAATTGTTCTTTTCTTTTTTTCTTTACAATAATTCATTTTCCAGAAGAAAAAAACTTAATTGAATAATAAAAAAGTCTTCCTGTTTTCATTTCCTAATCAGAATTTTTTTATTTTTATTATATTAAATATTTTATATGAATAAACCATGGTCATGGTTAAAAAAATTCTTCCTTGAAATTTACAATTTTCTTACGAAATCATTGATTTTGCCGTCTGTCAAATATTTTTATTCGATCTTCTACCGTGACTTTTTCGTAAATTTTTGATAATAAAATTATTTGCGATAGATACTAATCCCACTTTTTTTTTCGTTTAATAAGTGAAAGTAACCTAATCATTACAATTTTGCTACATTATTACAATTTAACCAATTTGTGATTGTTTTTTCATTGACATTTACCATTTTTTATACCCTACACCTAAAGTATAGGGTATATTAACTTTGGTATGGTGTTTGTAACCACCAAAAGGAAGCGAGTTAGGTATAGACATGTATATATATTCTGAATCAGGATCACCGCCGGAGTCGATTTAGCGATGTCCGTCCGTCCGTACGCACGATAACTCAAAAAATAATGATGCTATCTTGATGAAATTTATATAGTAGGTTACTAATTACGAAAGAAAGGCTAAGTTCGAATCTGGACAAAATCCGTCCATGGGTTCGGATTCTGGAAGCTTCCGAATGATTCCGGAGCAAACGAGATTATCTCCAAAAGCAACAAAGATAGAACCTTTAAATTTTGTACAATAATGTTCCTTTCCGTTCGATTTATGTCTCTGAAATTTAAGAGGATTTGGTCCATGGGTTTGGATTTGGAAGCTTCCGAACGAGCCCCAGAACAAATGAGATTATCTCCAAAATCAATAAAGATATAACCTTTACTTTTGGCAGAATGGTGTTCTTTCATGTATGATTTAGGCCTCTGAAATTTAAGAGGATTTGGTCAATGGGTTTGGATTTGGAAGCTTCCGAACGAGCACCAGAGCAAATGAGATTATATCCAATACGAACAAAGGTAGAACCTTTGAATTTGGTACAATGGTGTTCTTTCGTGTTTGATTTATGTCTCTGAAATTTGAGAGGATTTGGTCCTTGGGTTCGGATTTTGAAAGCTTCCGAACGCGACTCAGAGCAAATGATATTATCTCCAAATGCAACAAAGATATAACCTTTAAATTTGGCAGAATGGTGTTCCTTCATGTTTGATTTATGTTTCTGAAATTTGTGAGGATTTGGTCCATGGGTTCAAATCTTGGAAGCTTCCGGACGAGCCCCAGAGCAAACGAGTATATCTCCACAACCAACAAAGATAGAACTTTTATTTTTAGTACAAAGGTGTTCTGTTATGTTTCCTTTTCTGTAAAATTGGAAACTGACATTTGAAAGAATTTGAACCATGGGTTCGTATTTTGGAAACTTCGGGGCGAGCACAAGAGCAACGAGCATATCTCCAAAACCAACAAAAGTAGAACCTTTAAATTTAATAGAATGGTGTTCTGGCAAGTTTTCTTTATGTTCCTGAGATGGATTCGATGAATTGGAGTGGCAATTCGGGTAGCTGACACAAACCTCCCAAGGACTACCAATCTTCAAAAATAATTAAGATAGAAACTTAAAATTTTATACAAGGGTGTCAAGCATATCCCAAGCGGATGCCTCTTTTACGTTCTTGAAATTCGAGTTGAATAAGACAGAAAAGGGAAGAAGTTCAAGCAGCTGCCAGCTGCCAAAAACAGTATTTATTAGTACCCTACACAAATTATTCAGGTGTAGGGTACTAATAAGTCGGTTGCATCGACTTACTGTTACATTTACTTGTTTTTCACTATTCCGAGTATTTTTTATGCAAAATCTTTTTTTTGTTTAAGCATTTTAGAACATTTTTGGCGGTAGACATGACTCTTTTCTCATGGTACTTTTGAATTTTATTTTTTCGTATTTCGAAGTAATGTACTTTTTTTTTTTTTTTTTGATGAAAGAAAAATTTTAATATTTAAACATTGCATATAGATAAATATAATATGTATTATTAAATTGGCCTATCAAATAATATTCCCTATGGCGTATAGTTTTCAAAGATTACTCAACGGAATTCTTATTATATGACATTATGTTATAAATAATAATATATTTTGTTTTAATTAAAAAAAAAAAAAATCAATAAGAAAATTAAAATGTATTTCATTCTTATCAATGATGGCGTAAATTAGCCTAATAATATGCAATTTGCATGAGTTATAATGACAATTTAATTTATATTCAAAGATTTTATTGTATTTTTTTACTTAAAATTAATGTTTAAATGTTTTATTCTGTTCTATTTATGTATTATTAAAAAAATGGGAAATATCTAAAAATTGTAAAGTCAACAGAAAGTATATATATATTTTTTTTTTCTTTGAGATTGGAATATCTAAAAAAATTATTTTTTTTTTTAAATATTGCATATAACCTAAACATTTGAAAAAATTTAATTTTTTATATTATTATATTTAAATTACAAGTGTTAATATATGTAAACTTCAAAACTTAATCTTACTTTTGATTTATATAAATGCATATATAATATATATACAAGTATCCTATAATTTACAATTATAACTTAAACTATTTCTGATCATGATATGAATTTATTGATTTTAAATAATATATATGTACATAACTAAAATAAAATATATACATAATATATCTTTATTGCTAAAATGTGCTATATATATATTTTTTTTTTATAAAATCTATGACTCTTCATTTTGTTATTTCGTTTTTTTTTTTTAGCTGAAGAAGAAAAAAATTCCACAAGGATATCATCTAGTTTTTTTTTCGTTTTGTGACTATATCCTGTCCGTGTTCATATAATGATGAGTACATAAGGAATGGTTTTGTTTTAATATTAAATATTTCATTCTTAAACAGAACACTCAAATGACGAAACTCAAAAATTTTATGTTTTGAAAAATTGTGAAAAATTATTTTCTATAGAATTTTGTTTTGTAATCAATGTATCTTAGGCAAAATTTTAAATTTCAAATGTTATCAAGATTTTAGCAATTGAATTTAAAAGTTTATTCTATATAACTATATAAAAATTAGGTTCATTCATTTCTAATTTCACTTTAACAAAATCGCTTGCGTTTAGATTTTAATGTTATGCAATAATTTTCAGTTTTCTTTTGTAAGAGTTTTTTACTTTTTCAAGAAGAATTTATTATACGAGGACTTCAAATTTTTGACTTATATCTTTTAATTGATACATACAAAAATTATTTAGAAACTTATAAGTTTTATTAAAGTGGATTTTAAATATACAATATAATGATTAGTTATATTATGAATCTAGCACCAGTACAATACATATTATTTATGACGATTTTCATGATAATAAATCACTTATCCAAGAATTATTTTTCATATTACCGCAGAAGGCTGATTATCACTTTATTTTTATTGAACAATTTTTACTTTAAAATCGCTTAATTAACACTAGCCGCCATGAATGAAATAAACATTATTCACTATTTTATTATTAATACATAATATTTTAAACATTTTAATATATTTTATTTCTTTCCAAAAGAAAAAAAAAAAAAAAACCACAAAACCTAAAAAATTATAATTTTTGAGTTATTTTAGTTTAGTTTTCGAAAATTACGATATAAGTTTTTCATTTTTTTTTTTTTTTTTATATTGATACCTTCCAATAATATGTGCAAGTATATTGCATATGAAAGTTTTAAAATCATGAAAACTATATAAAAAAAAAAAAACAGCAACAAAAGTTATATTAACTATATAATGTCCTTTTTTATCCTTCTTACTTGTTTTGGATTTTTTTTTTTTTTTTTCATTTTATATGTGTATTGGATTTAGTATTTTGTTTCAACTGCAGTTGTCTTTTAAACTTTATGTTCAATACACTATTTTTTTTTTTTTTGTTAAGTTTTTGGTTTATTTAAGAGGTTATTTGATTTCTGTAGTTAAAAATTTTAGTTGTTTTGCTTTTATTGTTTTTTTTTTTGTTTTTTGTCATTATTATTGTTATTGCCTTTATTATATATACAAGAATTTAAAAGTTTTTCAAAAACGAAATCCTAGAGAAATTTTTAGATTTATAATAATTTATAGATATGAAATGTTGAAGTTATATTACAAACATTCTTATATATAGAGATGTTAGAATTTATATAGTGTAATGTATTTGTAGTGTAGTGTATTTATTATAGAAAAACTAACATTGAAAAAAAAAATTATGTTGAATATTGCACAATACTGTCAGAGGAAATGTTTAAAAATAAAATAGGAAAGAAAAATTTATATAAATTGTTTTTTTTTTGTTTTTTGTTTTTATGGAAATACCATTTGTTGACTAAGGACTTTTTTCTCGATAGAAGATATACATATATATATATAGGAATTAAATGAAGTAAAAATATTATAGAAATTCTAAAAAATTGTATATTATTTCTTTTTAATAGAATTTAATGTCAAATAACACTGTTTAAAGAATTTAATTGAATGAAATTTTTTTTGATAATGACAAAATAAAATATTGTATAGTTTAGAATTTCATTTTTGAAAATTTAAGTTATAAAAAACTATTTTGTATTTCCTTGTAATGCTATTTTAGATTTGAAAAAAAAAAAAACCAAAAATAAAATTTAGTTATATTTTTTTTTATAAACAAAAAAGAAAATTTAGTTATACTAATGTTATACTTTACTTTAGGTTGGATCTTTTTCAAACTTTACTGAGAGATACCTTAGATTACGTAATGAAACGATACATGGGTTTGACAAATCGATAGAAACAATAAGGACTTCAAAAAGCCCTTTAAAAATATATGTGTGTAACTTACTGAGGGATCCCCGACAAGAATTAAACGAAAGCCCTGAAAGCATTCCTTTTCAAAGATGTTTATAATTTATTTGATATTCAATGATTTTTCGATACAGGGTGTTTAGGGGGAAAAAAAATTAAAAAAAAAAATTGTAGTTCTTATTAAATTTAAAAAAATTTCTATTTTTTCTTAACACCCTACATCGAAATTGTTAAATATCTTATAACATTATACACATTTTTGGAAGGAAAATTTTCAGGATTTTTGTTTAAGTCTTGGTAGGTGTCTGTAGTTTCACAAATGTAGGTGCTACGACTGTTTAAGTAAGTTATCCTCATAAATTTTTAAAGAGCTTTTTAAAGCCCTTAGTGTCTCAATAGTTAGGTCCATATAACGTTTCATCATGTTATATTATAAAGTATCACTTAGTAAAAAAGAAAAAAGATCGGACAATATACCTAAAGTAAAGTATATACCAAAATTTAATTATATTATGGTATCTATGGTATATGGAGAAAATTTCAAATGTGTTTAAAAAATGAATAAATTATTTCAAATATGGGTTAATTAATTTTTGTTTTTTATTTATAGTTAAAATAATAAAAAATTTTTGATAAAAATAAGTATAAAAAAACAAAAAAAATATAATAAATTATAAAAATATGATATGATATGCAAAAAAAGATTTATATTAATAGAACAAAATTCAAAAAAATAAAACAAAAAATTTAAAAATAGTCTTTTTTTTTTTAAATGAATTTTTCCTTTGCCATTTATTTTAAGTGAATGAAATATAATAATATATGCTTATACATACATTTATTAGTTTATATTTAACCTTTATTTAAATGACATATCAAATTAATATAATATTTTATTTTAATTTTATTTTACGTACCTTATATTACTTAGCGAATATATAATATAATATAATATGTCTATTTTATTTTATTTTTTTCACTTTATAATCCATCATATGGATTCCAACTGTAAAAGTTATAAATTAAAACCTATATCAATTGAACAGAGGTTCTTTATTGTCATGTCATAAAAGACAAATCATAAACAATATAAAACAACGTAGAATGTAAACCAACGGTTTTTAAAAGCGCACATTTCCAAAAGACAATACAAACTGTTTAGAATTGTGACTTGCACAAAAATTTGAAAATTTCATATAAGCAAAAAATGTGAAAATAGAACTTTTTTGCCATTTTGAGAGGTCCGGAACCCTATATAACTAAGAAAAACCGTTAACACACGTAAAAATATATTATTGAACCTTTAATTTTAATGTCTTGCCGAAGAATAATTTTTACAGGTGTCTAAAAATTGAAAATTTTCAATTTTTGAGGAGTAATAACTCTTAAACAGGGGACACTACAAATTAATTTTCTAAGGAAACTTATACTAAGTTCTTTCTTATCTCAAATTTTCAGGTTCCTATCTCAAAGCGTGCCGGAGTTATGAAAAAAGAAATATCATTCGAAATTTGATTTTAACATAACGGTAAATTTAAATAGTAAAAAATAATGCATAATTTTGATATAGTTTTATAGGGGTAAGAAAATTTTCGGTCTTTTAGTGTTTTTAGATTGTAAAACTACTACGTAGAGCCTGAGATATATACATCTGAAAATAGGGCTTTTTTGCAATTTTGGGGGGCTGTAACTTTGGAACCCTATACAATTAAAAGAAACCATTAACACACATAAAACTATATATTACTGTATCTTTAATTTTTATATCTTGCCAAAGTAAAATGTGTCCAGGTGCCTAAGTTACAGGTGTTTAAAAATAGCTAATTTTCAATTTTTGAGGCCTAATAACTCATAAACAGGGGTTGGTACAAAAACATTTTTTTGAGCAAACTTAAACTAATTTCAAGCCCTTATCTAAAAGTTTGCCGGAGTTATGAATGTAGAAATATCATGCGAAATTTGGTTTTTACATAACGGTAAATTTAAATACTAAATTTAAAAAGATATATAATTTTGATATTGTTTAATAAAGGTAAAGGAAAAATTCCTATCGAATGGCGTTTTCAGATTGAAAAAATGTTAAGCGGAACCTGAAATATACGCGTTTAAAAATAGAGCTTTTTCAAAGTTTGAGTGGCTGTAGTTCGCTGATGGATGGGACTACATAAAAAACTTGTTCCACAGAATTAATTTTTTTATGTGACATGGTTAACATTTTTTCTCTATTTTTAACGGTGTAAACAGACGGACGGACGGACGAGCGGGCGGACAGAATGAAACTAATAGGCAAAATTTTTCAAAATTTTTTTAGAAATGTGCTAAAAAATGTAAATTTAATTTTAACAATCATTTGTTATAATATAACCTTAGTTCTAAAATAAACTCAAATTAATTAACATTGAAATAAAATTTCTTAGCTTTTCCAACATTAACCCTTGTTACATTAATTCTAAATTTAAAAAAAAAAAAATTTTTAAATTAGCTTATTAGTGTCATTCTGTCCGTCCATTCTTCCGTATCTTTACAAAACTCGTACATGGTTTAAGATATAACAGTGCCATTTTAACCTCTTAAAAAATTTAATGTTGTAGAATAAGTTTTTTTTATGTAGCCTAACTCATTACGGTTGCATTCCTTCAACATTTAGTTCTATTTTTAAATATGTATACCTTAGGTTCTGCGTAACATTTTTTCAAACGCCATGTGAAAGGGATATTTTTTGAACTTTATTAATATCTTATCAATATGAAAATTATACAGTTTTTTTTTTAATTGAGTATTTAAATTTACCGTTATGTGAAAACATAACGCAATGCAAGCTTTGGCATCCTTTATTTCGATTCGTTTTGAAACGCGTCTAGATCGAATCTGGAAATTTTTTTGAGTGTTATAACAGGAAATTCTTTTATACTACTGTTTAAGAGATTTTATTAAGAAGGGATAAGATTCTAAGAAAATTTACAAATTTTGATGCAAGCCACAACATTTTAAACACTTTTTATTGACTCTTGGAATATCTGTGTCATTAAATAAAAACATTCTTTTGTTTTACATTCTGCCTTGTTTATTTTATTATACTTTAAATTATTTTAAATTTTTAATTATTGAACTATAAGATGTATATATTAAACTTTTCTGATCAGCTGTTATTGATTTTCATTGTGAATTTTATAAGTTTATAACTCTTACATTTTAAATGTGTTATTACCTTAAAGAAATCTGCAATTGTTAGTAGATACAGTTTATTATTTTGACACAGTTGTTAAAATTTGTGTCGGTTAGTGATTTGATTGTAAACTAATTATATGAATGGGTTTTTATTGCGTTCAAATTATTCAACGGTTAGGCTGATCAGCCTGTATGCATAACCGGAATATCTTGAAATAAGTGTAAAAGTATGATACGAAAATGGGTATATTATGAATCACTCTTTTGATTGTGATGTTGGGAATATAATTAGTGTTATTAGAATTAATTTCATTAAATTTATATTCAATTACTATGTGAGACAGTATTGAGTCTTATTACATAAATTACTACGACTGTTTATATTGGGAAATTTGAGTTTTATAAAATATAACTTAAAATTGTTTATATTTGGTTTTTTATAAATTTATATATTATATGATTATATTTTATATTAATAATAGAAAATAAATAAATTGTTATTAATTTTTTTTTTTTAATTCGTTTCTCTGCCACATAAATGTGGACAGGAAATTACACAGCCTTTCCTGTTTAGGCGGGGCTGTAAATGTCATAAGGGGGAATAACTCTTACGACGTGTGTGGGATTCGAATCCACACTCACTCGGTGTTTACAGCGTATTTTTTACGCTCTTACCCACTAGACCACCGAGGCCCCTGTTATTAATTATTGTTTGTCGTTAATTTGAATTAAATGAACAAATAGGGAGCTGTTCGAAATCTGGGTTTTTTTTATCTCGTTTTTCGAAATCTTTTTTTTTTTTTAATTTTGCGTTCTTCACAATCTTGTTTTTTATAGTTCACTTAAAATGAGAGCAGCGCCTTTTTGCTGAACGCTTTTATGTATAAAAAATAATTAGTAAAGACTTTAGAGTTGATTACAAAACCCAGAGTTTCAAAAATTTCTTTAGTGGGGGTTTGAGGGCGGTAGCCTCTAATATTTAAAATTTTTTCATATTGAAACATGTGTGTAGAAAGAATGATTAGGAAGGATTTTAGAATTAGTTACAAAATCAAGGTTTCAATAATGTTTTTAGCGGGGGTTTCGGGAAGTTACCTCCTACTATTTAAAATTTCGTTCGTGTTGAAATAAATATGTAAAAAATTTATTAAGAAAGATTTTAGAGTTGGTTTGATTGCAAATAAATTAAAAAATGAAGTAAAATTAAAACAAAACCCATTAAGAAAAAAAGAAGATTTTGCAAAAAAAAGATAACAAAAACAAGATTTTAAGGAACGAAATTTCATAACTAACCGAACGAAATAGTATAGTTAAATTTAGCCGACGTAGTAATTTAATGTTTTTTTCAATTAGGTAATTTTTAAAACAGTTTTACTTCACTTATACTTAATATCTTTAATTAAGTTTTTTTTTTTTAAGTTTTCATTAGTCCTTTTAATATCTTGGAAAATGTATTCTATATATTTATATATATATTTTTTTTAATATATGTATACATATGTAATTTCAATGTATTTCAAATCAGAAATCATAATATATTATAAATCATATTGAAAAGCATTTTTTTCTTTTTTTATTAAAACACGTATTTTTCGAACATAAAAAACAAAAAAAAAAAAACCGTTATATTATTTTCTAAATTTCAAAATTAACGAATAAAAACTTTTAATTTAAAAAAAAAAAAAAATTAAAGAGAAAAGTAAAAACAAAAAAAACTTCGCGTCAAAATTAAATCATTACTTTGAAAAATCTTTGTATTTAATTGCTAAAATTAGTCAAAAAAATAAAAATAAAATAAAATATATGTAATAGGTATATGTATATAATATATTACCATTTCTATTCATCTTTTATTTTATTTTCTTGCCCCTACAAAACATTAAAACATAATATATTTTTTTATTTATAAAATAATTATTTAAAGTAATAAAATGTAATATACGTATATATTTTATATAATAATTATGTGTTTATATACATAATATTATAATAAGAATTTATATATATATATTATATATATATACTTATAATATTATATTTTACTTATATTTAACTTTTCTAATTACAATAAAAACTCCTACCCTATTTCTATCCATTAATT
Source organism: Poecilobothrus nobilitatus (assembly GCA_947095535.1). NCBI lineage: Eukaryota > Metazoa > Arthropoda > Insecta > Diptera > Dolichopodidae > Poecilobothrus > Poecilobothrus nobilitatus. The sequence continues at coordinate 164,561,085 of OX352773.1, forward strand.
CTTGCTATTGTTATATTTGAAACGTAAATGATATCCTAGGTAACAGAAAATTGCGCCATCACATTACAAACAGTTAAATTATCACAAACAAAACAAAAAAAAAAATTAGAAAAGAAGTTAAAAAGAATACAAAAATAAACGATAAATGGTATATATACAACAATTTCACCTTAATATTATATATTATAATAAAAAAAAAGATAAGTGATATAAATATATATATGTCTATATAAAGTTATGTATAAACAATATGGTAGTTGGTTTTATCTCTTTCACACTAATAATAATATACGAATAAATGGTTACTTATCCATCAGTTCACCTTTTTTCTATGCAATTAACATAGAAAATAATTTATTACAGTTAAGTTCTAAGGTTAATTCACATTTTCGGTTTTTACATATATATAAGATTATATATATTTTACATATATATATAAGATTTTATATGTTCATATCATTTATATACATTTGATATTGTTCCTATATATACAAGAAGTTATATAGATATAAATAACATTTCTTTTCAATACACCTTTATTTGTATGTATATATATAAATAAAAATAATATATTCATTTTGAGTTACCAGTTATTCATGTGTTAAGTACCTATTAAAAATTATTATTTTAATTTAATATTTAGTATCTGTGATCTTCTCTTTCACTTTGCGTATTCGATTTCGAATGTTGCGGTGATTATGAAATTATTTATTATGTACTATATATTGTTGATGATGACCCACAGGATATTTTATTCTGTCCTTCGCCTTGTTAAATAATCCTACTCATAGAGTGTATGTTCGTCCTTTGGTTGATCTGATGTTTCTGAATGATATTTTTTTAATTTTCTTTCAATACTACGCGGGTCATGGTTTTTACTTTTAATTATGAGTTGTAATAATTGTTAGTTAGGATTTCGGATAATGTGAGCAAAATATGCCGCTTTTCTTCTTTTTATGTTTAATAACAACTTACAGTTTTTGTTTACCTTTCTTAATAATTTTCAGCTATGTATTTTCTGTGATATGTATTAATTTTTTTTTAAATATTTAATATGAAAAAGTTATACTAAAGTTTTCTAGTTGAAATTAATGGGCTTAATTTATACTTAATTTTGAACTTTAAAATTTTAAGAGAGAATTTTTAATAGATATTATTAAAATTCGAACTATAGGACTTTTAATTCTATTTTAGTTCAGTTACCCTCTTAACAAAATCGCAACAAAAATAAAGTAATCTGAACAATTGCATCATATCTAGAACATTGTGGCCCACCTACAATAAAAGGAGTTCAAATGAGTTGATATCCAAATAGCGCATGGACATCACCAGGTTAGTGTCAATCATTACATACAACTAGCCAGTAGGTACGCATGCAGCCAAATTGGAAATCCCTCAGAATATCTCTTGCAGGAGTTGTAAAGAAGCAAACAAAAGTGAGAACCTTTAGAATTTTATTTGCAGATGCCCGGCCCTAGCTTGAGCCAGGCTCCTCTCACTTAGCAAACCGTTCTAAAACAACCTTAGCGTACTCTCTAAACACAGAATCAAAGAATGGGTTTCGTATCTGAACTCCTTGACTTGGATATAAAACCAAAAACAATCACAAAACATAGGTTACGTGTGTGATCAAAATAGTAGGATCAAAATTTTTCAACCTAGTACTAATTGAGGCCTTAACGAAGCATCGTCAAGATCATCATCTTACCTACCTATCTCTTAACATAGTTAATTAACTTTCTGTATCCAAAACAAATGAAAAGCTTCATGGTTCAAATCCTAAATTCAATGTTAAATTTTAGTCAAACTTTATCACAAGTTTAATATGATATTGATATATATTTAAAATCTTTAGGTTTTCAGCTTAAATAAAATAAATGTGTCAGTTACTTTAATGTGATATGGTCACTTTAAATATATTTACTTACATATATATTATATAAATTGTATATTATTCAAAATATAAAACAGTATTAACCACATAATTCTTCTTTTTTTAGCCAACTGAAACTGAAAATTTAGTAATTTAGAAAGATGGGTGCGTTTTACTAAATAATAATAGCTTTTATATAATTATAGGGAGTGATTTTCATTATTTTCTATATATATATATATATTATAATATATCATTATATAATTATTTTTCTTCTTTTGTATTTTTTTTTTTTTGTTTTTGTTCTGCTTTAATAAATTTATTATAATTTCAAAACAGAATTAAATACTCTACATAAACATTTGTATATTATTTAATTTTATATGTAACAAAAAAAAAAAAAAAAAAAATAGAAAATGAGATTTAATTAATATTAGTAGGGATTGTTTTTTTTTTTTTATAGATACGAGAAAACTATAAAATATCAAATAATATGTATTTCTATCAAAGTATATAATAGACAATCATTTGACTCATTTTTCGATTTAGATGGGTTTCTAAATACGATTTTTAAATCAATAATATTAAATTTAATCTAAAATGTTGTCGATTTTGACATGCGGTTTCGCTTTCCACTGTGTTTTTTTTTTTTTTTGTTAAATATACATATATTTATTGTGTACATCGAAAAAATTAGTGTATCTAATTTTTGAAAATTTTTATAAAATTAACAAAAAAATAACAAAATTAAATCAATTTTTTAATGCCATTTTCTAAAAAACCTTACAAAACAAATTTCTTTCTTAAAATTGGAGAAGTATGTGTATTAGTTAACCAATAGGTAATGCGTAGATCTGAATGATTGTATTGTATAATATTTCCATTTAATTTGCCATATTTAATCAATCATTAATGATGAAATATTATACAAAAAGAAAAATGAAAATTAAAAGTTGAAAAAATTAGGAAAAATTGATTATTATTTTCAATTTAATCGATTTTCTGACTAAGTCTGTCTGTTAAGAAAACTGATTCTCGAAAAGATATCAACCTACCATAAATATAGAACTTACTGAAAAATAATATTGTCAAATTGATGGTTCACATCCGAAACGAAAAGCCCCCACTCTTTATGGGTTCATTTATATTAATAAAAATTGTTTTACGTAGATTTACTTATTACAGATCGAAAACAATACAAAGTCCTTTTTTTTAAAACGTTATATACAATATAACTCAAGTATTATATACTGTTTTATATAATTCCATCTGTTACTGATCTAAAGCATCACAAAGAGAATAAAAGTCCTTATTTTTTTTTTAAAGATTATACAATATAGCTGAAGTAAAATTGTCTTGTGTAGTTGTATCTGGTACAGATAGTACAGTAGTTGGTACAATAGTTATATCTGGTAAGCATCACAAATTTCAAAAAAGTTACTTGTAAGTAGCTAGTATTTTTAAATCTGTAAATGTCAAAAGAACGAAATTTTTTACAAATAGTCAAAAATGTAATATGATTTTTTCTTTTAGGTTTTTTTAAATTTACCTTTACGTGGAACCCAAATAATGAAAACTTTTATCGATGCCTAGTATCTTCCAACGCATTAAGCTATAGAATTTTTGAATAAGATTTTTACGAATATAAGTGTAAGTCACCTCAGAAAAAAAGTTTGCTTTCAAGGATGAAAAACTGAAAATTTGTCACCGTTTTAAATATTTAAACGCTTATAACCAACTGCACACCAATTAAAAATTTTTTATAGGGTAGTAGAAAAAATTAAAGTTTTATGATTATTGATGTGTACGGTTTTAGTTAAATATGTTTTCCTGAAAATTAATAAAAATATCGTTATGTTTCAAAATTTTCCGCACAGAAAATATTCAAATTGAAATTTTGATTTTAAAATAGTAGCAGGGGTGTCGGTGATCTAGTGAGTAAAAGCGTTTAAAATACGCTATAAAAACAGATAGTGTGCTCGAATCTCAACCATTTCGTAAGAATAATTCCCCTTTACGTGATTTAAAGCCACACCTGGAAAGGAAAGATTGTCTAATTAATTTCCTTGTCACATTTATGTGACAGAGGAATAATCAAAAACAAAAATGGTCACCTAGAGGGTCTTATATTATATATTGAGACTTTGAGAATGTCAAATTGTGAATTTTAAAAAAAACCTTTAAATTTCTATACCATTTTGTTTTTCTTAGTATTTGATTGTAATAAAATTGAACATTGAAATGTGAAACAAAAACAATGAATCACCACCTGAAACAAAACATTAATTTTTTTTTTTTGTTGATAATTTATAAAATTAAAATGAATAAAAGTTTATGGGTTTAATTATTTGTAATTTGAAAATAATGATAAAATATTTATATAACAAGAAATAAACTATACCATACCATACAACCTAAAATATACCATTTATTCAATTTATTTAAAATATAACAACACCACATCATTCGTTACACACTAATTTTCTAACAAATTATTGTAATGTTATTTCGCGATTTACATGATAAAAATGAAAACATTATTTTTTTTTTTTTTTTTCATTTTTTCGATTTCATTTTTGTATCCTGTTCTGTTGTACAATTTTTATGTTTTAGACTTTTGTTTTTTGTGTGTTTGTTAGTAGGTGGTAAAAATTACAAAAAAAATAATTGTCAAAAACAAAAAAAAAAAAAAAAAAAAAAGAAAATAATGAATAAAAAAATTGTTATTATTTTACGTATATACCAAAGAAGCTAATTTCCGCCACAATAACACCCCATGTAATGATTGTAAATTGGGGGTCATCCTATTTATTTTTTCTGTTTTTTTTTTGCTTGTTTTTTTTTTTTTTTTTTTTTGTTAGGTTATTATGTAGGTTGAACTTTTCGAAATATTTCGAACATTTAAAATAACATTTTTCAAAACGGAAAAGAAAATAAATTACTAAATTCTGTTCCAATCATTATTAACAATCTTTTTATTTTTTGTTTGTTGTTGTTGTTTTTATTTTGTAATTAACGTAATTTGAAGGTTTCAAATAGTATTTAATTTTGATTATTGCCAAATGGTGATTGTAAAGATGTCAGTTCTAGAAATTTATAGAATGCGTAAAACATTTTTATTTTTTTTCTTATTTTGATTTATAAAAAAAAAAAAAGAAACAATTTTTTTTTTTGTTTTACAGGTAACAGGATCGATAAGCTTAATATAATTTTAATTACAATTCGAATTTAATGTTTTTTTTTTTCACAATTCTTTAAATAAAAGATATTTATTTACCTTAGGTAAATAGTACATGTACGTATTTATTGTATGGTCAAATAAGTTAAGAAATTGTTTTGGGTTAGATTGCCATTGTGGGTTCATAAAAAAAAAAAAAAAAATTAATTACTATGCATATACAAATGTATAATGTATATAAATATATGTTTGTAAATATATTATATGATATTAATATACAGTTGACGAATATTCAATATAACAATAGATATATTATAGTAATTAATGCGTTATAATTACATACACAGAGTAGGAACTTATAGTGTGTCAAGGAATTTTAGAAAAAGTTATATTAAGCTATATATTATCTGTTTCTAGGAAAAATAAATTTTTTTTTTAAAATTTAATTAACAATATTGTCATAATCAGATTGAATCCGGTTTAAAATTTGAGTTCAAAGAATCTAAGCAGCTTCTGACAAACTATAACCCGAAATGATTTGAAAAAAAAAAATTATAGGATTCAGTAAAAACAAACTGAGAATTCTAACGGATTGAAGGGTCACTTGAAAAAATTATAATTGAGAATAACGGTACAAGAACGTTCTGTCAAGAAGAAGATGGATCTCCAAAGAAACGTATTTTGAAACTGTAGGATTGGCTGAAGTAGTATATGTGGATACAATATCCACAAAATGTAGTAATAAAGGCAGAGACACAGTAGATTTACATCAAAAGTTCGCTTAAATGTTACTTATACCACTTTTAAATGCTTTATACCACTCTTATACCACTTTACTTATACCACTCTCCAATCCAAAGTTGATTTTCCAAAAACTGATATTGTGTAAAAATGTAACCAATCTTGAATCTTGGTAGAAAACAAAACTATATATTATATACAAACATAAATGAAATTTGTGGAACTAAATAAAAAATTTTTTTTTATCTTTTAGGAATAAAATTATTTCTAAAATTATAGTTTTTTAATAAACAGGATTAAAATGGGTACCTATACTAAATCTATTTCTTTATGATTTATTTCGTTCATATATTTTAACTTTTACCTTTTGTGCGATTTCGTAAAAAATGTACGTATAAAATTTAGGAATTTTTCAAAATATTTGGCATTTAGATTTATTTTTACTTCCTTTCAAAGTTTTGTAGGTTAGTATAGATTTTTTGGTCATTGTATGAACAATATTATAGTTCGAGTCCTTTTTGTAACACGTTATGAGTATAAGACGTATATAATATACATCCATATAACAATTAATGAGTGTAATTCATGAAGTTAGTCATATTAAAATTACATTTCTATAAAAGTAAACGTTTTATTTTCTATAATAGAAACTGTTGAGTGCATTTAATTAATTTTTTTTTATTATAAATCTCAATATTTAAATCATTTTTGCTTTTATTTATCACCTATTCTTATAAATTTATATATCCGTTACCGTTTACCACCTAAACCATAATATTTGGTTTAATTTATTTTTATATATATTGCAGTATATACTGTATATTACATATAGCAAATTACATATTGTATCTGTTCTATGCAATAAAATTTCTTCTTATGAGTTGTAAACTTCTAAACTAAATTTAAGACTTTTAGTGTTGTAAGTTGTGTGTGTCGGTTGTTGACAAAGTTAAGTTAGGTTGGTACTAATTTTTCTAAAAGTTGTAAAATGTTTAAGAAGGATCTGGTTTAAAAATGATATATTCAAATATAATACAAACATTTAATTTTAAAAAAGAAAGCAATCCTTTCAATTTAACAAGTAAATTGCTATTAAAAACAAAAAAAAAAAAAATACATACCTTATTTTTAGTTCAAGTTGAGATAAAATTTTTTTAAAAGTTCTTTGTGAAAAAAAAGGGTGAAGTTAAAATTAATTTTCTCAATAAAATAAAATTTACAGGGTTTCTTTGTTTTTTTAAAATACACTTTTTTTTGTATGCATATAATATACAATTTTAATATATATATATACATACTATAGTTAGCCGACAGAAGATAGTATAATGGTGAATTTTCACCCTTTTTTAATATTTCTTAAAGTAAAATTAAGTGTATTACAATTTGATATAATAATACTGTTGAAAAATAGTTATACTATTTTATTTTCTGATTTTTTTGTAATTTAAGTTCAATCACTTTTAAAATTATTTTGCGCAATTTTATAAAATTTCCTTAATTGTTTGCTTTGTAAAAGAATAGAAAGCATTTTTTCCCGTCAGTAATTTTAATATTTTTTTAAATTTCATTGATATACATTATTGGTATTTTATTGGTATATCTATGGGTAAACAGCTTCAAATACTTGGTTTTAGTTAAAAGGAAGCAAAAAATTTACTTATACAAATTTATTTTTTTATTTTTTAAATTATTTAAATTAGAGAATTGTTACATTTCTTTAACCCATTTCGAGCTATAAAAAAAATATTATCCAAACCTGTATTAAAAAAAAAAATGATTGCGTAAGTATATTTTGTATATATTTTTATAAAAAAACAAAAAGTGCTAATTTTCATTTTTATAATCTCTTTATTTACAATTAAAATGTATTTTGAATATTTATTAAATACGCATTTAGTTTTTTCTGGAATTGATGAAAATTGATGAATTAGAAAAAAGAAATTGTTGAAAAGAAGCAATGATGTAGACTACCACTGGTAGTATTATAGCATTTTACACACTACACAGAACTGACTGATGACAGATATATATGAAAAATATATGGTGCTCCATTAGTGCTCCTGAACCAACAAACCACTGAAGCTAGTAGCTAATACGTTTGAAAATTTCATAAGATTTCAAATGCTGGTAATTGTTTTAGTTGCTGTAGTTATAACTCTATAACAAAAATTGTAAAAATTAAATATTTTCAAATGAAATTTTTTTAGAGCTCATAGTTACTCTTGAATTGTTATCATGTTTTTGTTTTTTTGACACACCCAATCATGCATCAGCTTACTTTTGGCAACACGTTTTTAGGGACACCCTGGTACATAAAATTACAATTTAAAGGTTTTTAATGCTTCAAGTTTGCTAAACAGAGATTGACTATAGTTTTTTAAGTTGTATTTTTATCATATATGATCCAGATAATTAACTCCCTCTTTAACTATCCAATTTTCTCATTTCCAAAAAAAATTCTTGTTTGTATAAGAATTTAAAGAATTTATTAAAAAATTTTGTTCATTACAATGTAACTAGTATTCGCCCGCCTCTCGAAATTCGAGGTGTTTTAATTAGCAATTACAATACAGTATATACAGTACAGTTTCTTTATGATTTTATTTAAAATGTAAAAATACAATTTTCAATAATTAAAGCCTTTATGAATTTAAAATTTCTTTGCAAATGATATTTTTTGTGAAAAAACGGTTATTATTATCGTTTAGAATTTGTCCTTGATTTATTGAGTATTGGAAACTCAATATATACCTATTATATATATATTATAAAAAGCCTAGGATGGTAAATCATTGAGTAAAAGGGTTTTAAATGTCTATCAATACAGATTAAATATTATGATGATATTATGATATGTAAGAATTTATTTCGTTTAAAATATAAAAAAAAAAAAAAAAAACAGAACTGAATCGAACTTGCAATATTAAAAAGCAACTATTAATAACTCCACACTCTACCGCTGTACTAAAACCTAAACTGAAATTTGAATGTTTATATTTAGTTATATTGTGAAATTCCTATTCCGACCATACAACCAATATTTTAAAATTTTTAATCGAAAAGAAAAAATAAAACAAAAATTTAACGGAATCAAAGAGCGTCGTTTTTAAATATGTATATTATAGGTATAGATTATACATATTATATGATACATATGTATATACTGTACATGGGTTTTTTATAAAAATGGAAAATTATTAATGAAAATCAGAAAATTTTGGAAAAATATTAATCTTGTAAGATGGCTGTACTGAATATTTATCATTTAGAAAGAAAAAAATGAAAGTTGGTTGGTAAATCATTGAGTAAAAGGGTTTTAAATGTCTGTCATTTACAGATTAAATATTATGATCCTCCTTTTGTAAAATCCTCAATAGTAAAAAAAAAACGAAAAAGAGCTACAACATAGCATTTAATTTTTAACACAACAAACATTTTTTTTTTATGTATGCTAAAAGTTCAACTTCATAAATTAATTAGTAATTGTGTAGGTATTTGATTTAAACTTAAATATATTTTTAGTGATTTAACGTAGGATTATTACATAATTTTAAAAATATTTTAGCATTAAAAAAAAAAAACAAAAAACATTAAAATATATATTAAACCTTTTACTTCATCATTGAGATATTGGTAAATACAATATTTGCTTTGCTAAAGACACCGAGCAAGCATGTTAGATTTAAAAATTCACAATTTTAAAAATGGCGTTTTTTCGAACATTGGTTCTTAATGGGTTAAATTAATCTCAAACAGAAAATAGAAGATATTTCTTTTTGTATTTTAATACATGTGATTAGTTTACCTGTTTTTCACTTACATAAAAAAAAAAAAAAAAAAAGCAAAAAATGATTTTAATTTTTTCAAAGTAAAAATAAAATATGAAAATCACATAGGATAAAAAAAAAAAAATAGGCTTTATTTCAAAGTTCAAAGAATCCATTTTGTATATTATATATGATTTTAAATAAATTTTTATTTTTTTTTTTTATTAAAATTTATTTCCTGTATTATGTAACACTTATGATATTTTTTTCTTTTTTAGAGTGATTTTGGTTTTGATAAAAAGATGAAAAACAAAAATTTAGAAATCAATTCAATTTTCAATAATTTAAAATTGAAATGAAAATAAAATGAAAAACCAAATATAATAAAATAAATACAATATATAATATATACATACATATTCAGTTTCCATTAAGGTTTTAATAAAAAAAAAAAATAAAATCCGTATTTTTAAGCCTCTTCTAACTCTTTATTTTATCTTATCAGATTTTCGATGATTTCAATTTTTTGTTACCATTCTAAACCAGTATTTGATAAAATTTTTAAATCAATTTTTTGACAAAGCATTAAATAAATTCATTTTCTTCTGCATTTTAATTCCACTGATATAAAACAGGATGTTGTATAATGTACAAAATATATTTAATTTTGTTTTAGATAAAAGATAAATTTTAATTTTTAATATCGGAGTGATAAATGTTGAATTTATATTTCAAAATTTAAAAAGGTGTTACAAAATAAATGAAAATATGGAATATTTTATTTTTAATTTTATTATTACAAACATTTTTGGTTATAAATCAAATCATTTTTGAAAATTTCTAATAATTTTATTGTAAGGATAACGTAAGGGCGTAAAAACGTAATTTGATTTTATATTAATGTTATAATGATTTGAATTTATAAAAAATTTTATGTTTAGACAATTATTTTGTGTAATCACATTTAAATATTATATATTAAATAAAGTAATCATTTTAAATCATTTTCTTATGTGATATATAACTTTAGATTGAAATTGTAGATTGGTATTATAATATAAACAAAGTGTCCCGCTTTCAATGTTCTTCCTTCATATATGAGATCATAGAGATGTCAATAAGTAATGGCCTTTTAAATCATTATCAACTATATAAATTAATTTAAATTTTATAACATTGGAACCAAATAAAATAGACAGAAAAATGTATATAAAATCACAAATGTAAATGAGATACAATCCAAAATTCAAAACATGTTTGACGAAACACAAAGCTATGTTAATTCTTGGAAACTAAGAATTAACTATAGTAAATGTGAACTAATTCTATTTAGGAATACGATAGATAAACCAAGTAGTGATATTAAAAAAAATTGGAAGAAATTTAATATAAAGATGATAAAAGGTACAGAAATTTTATCAGCAAAAACAGTGAGATATTTAGATATAATATTAAAATATAATTTAAATTATAAATTTCATATAACATAATAAATAGACAAAGCACCTAAAGCATTCGCAATAGCCAAGAATCTGTTTTATTTAAAAATCTTTTCTTCAAGAGTAAAATTAATCGCTTACCAGAGTTTAATAAGACCTATTTTATCTTACAGATATCCTATATGGTATAACATAAATCCATATATAATATGGAACTACTAAGAGAATATGAAAGGAAATGTATTAGATATTGTTTAGGAAAATTTAGAAGATGTGAGTCAAAACATAGATACTACTTACTATTCAGATAAAGTAATTTATGAGGAAAGCAAAATTAAAAAAATAGACAATTTTATCATAAAATTAATAAGATCATATTTTAACCGAACTACCGAATATGACTATATCAAAGATACATTAGAATCCGGATTTATCCCCCCCCCCCCCCAAGCATTAATATACTAAGATAAAAACAAATTTATTATAAATAATAATATTCCAATTATATACCATATAAATAGAAATTCCGCAGGTAAAAGAATAATGTACCCACCAAATACAAATGTTAACGAATTAAGAAATAGAGGATATGAAATTAAATTCAATACTTATCAAACTGAAAGAGATAAAAATGAAGAGACTTATCACATATGGGGGTTAAACGAAAATTAAAGTAAAATAAGAAGTTGTTATATTTTGTTTTTATTATTATTTTTATTTCTCAATTTTATTTTGTTTTTTGTTATATTCTTTTATTTTAAATCTAGATAGTAAGAAGTAGTCATAAGTTTTACTTAAACTCTAAAATTATTCTTGGTTTTTTTGAAAATTTTCCAAGTAAAAGTATTACTATATTTAATTCAAGGTTAAAGTAATTAAAAAACAAATTTAAATTAAAAATATATAAAATTATTAATAAATAAATTTTTAGAGAGCTCCAAATAGAGACATTAAAAATAAATAGAAGGAAAAATAAAATTGTAGTTTTTAAGGAATTTTGTTCACGAAAAAAAAAGAAAAAAAGTATAAATGATCTATTGATCTAAAAAACCAAATATTTCCAAAAAAATGTATATAAAATTTTCAGGTTTATTAAGCGATTTTTCAACAGTATTAACAGACATTACGCTAGAGCTCATCAAATGGAATTTATAATGAATTAAAGCCAATAATTATTTACAAAAAATCACGTAAAACCCTTTTTTATATGTATTTTTTAATTTGATTAACAAATATCGGACTTGGGTAAAACTCAATTACAAGAATTTTAATTACAATAATTGAATTGTTACAATAATTACAGTAATTGAATAATTGAAAACTTGACAATTGCAACTACAAGTAATTGTAATTAAAAAAATTACAATTACAATTACTTGAAATTGAAAATTTAATGAATGTATATTTCAATTAAAAATAATTGAAAAAAGTAATTGAAATAAAATAACTTTCAAAAGAAAAGCCGTTATTTGATTATTTTGGTGTGTAATCATTACCGTAAAATCTATTTAAACATTTTTTTTTTTCAATTAAAAGTATTAATTTATTAATAATAAATCATTAATCTTCATAACTTTGTAACTGTTGGGTATATGGGGATTATTAATACACCCAAATTAAAGCTGACAACCTACTCTACAAAACGGTTTTTTATCTCTCTAAAGCAAGCCGTTCAAAAGTTATAGAAAGTTTTTTATGAAAAGTCGCTAAAACATCTTTAACCTCTCATATCTTGAAAATGGTTCAGAATAGATCCCCTGCTCCCATTTGTATATGTATATGAGATAGGAAGGATATTAGAGCTAGTTATATAATCAGGGTTTTAATAATATATTTGACGGAGTTTTGAACATTTTTAAGTACTTTGTAAAAGAAAATATTATCAAAATAGTCATAATTAAAAAACAAAAAATTTTATTTCAACATTTTTTTTTTATTCTACATTTTGCTTTTCAACAATTCGGTTTTGAACCTAAACCAATTTCAATAAATTAATATCAGAGCAGCTGCTTATGAGATTAAAACATTGATGAGACAGAGTTTATATAGGCAGATATAGTCTAAATTGTAATCTGTGATCATAAAAACTTTTGGGTTCTTTCTCTTATTAATTAGAAACAATAATTTACAAGGAGAATTTTATAATTTTTAAAAAAACTAAAATACGTCGTTGGCAATGTTGTATAGATACCCAACAATATAAAAATTGTTTGAGCCATCAAATACTCTTTTAACATATTTAGGGTCCAGTGGAAAGATTATATTCTTTTGCTGGAATAGTATTCACACTTCGGCGAATAAAATTTGAATTCAATATTAAGCAACTCTTAAGGATGATGTTTTAATTTAATTTTGTTTTTTGTATGTGATTGTAATTAACTACATTTCAAATAATTTAATTACTGCACATTTAATGATTACTAATTTTTTTCATAATTACCTCAATTTCTATTAATTTTTTTTAAATTACATGTAATTTTAATTGAAATTTTTTAATTAAAACTAATTGTAATTGTAATTGAATAGGTACATAATTAATTACAAAATGTAATTGATTAGTTCCAAGTCTGACAAAAATTTATAATATTTTCAATCAGCTTGAATGCGGCTTAAAATACAGTATTAGCCGCCATTTAAATGAAAATAACTCACTGTGCACTGAAGCTAGGAATCTGAAATTTAGTAAAGAGGTGTCGAGTTACATGCCAATAACTTTTGTAAAATTTGGTTGGTCTAAAGCAGCCGGTTCAGGCTTCTTGCATCTCTTGGATGAAGCTAAATGAAGCTAGCTTAATGAAGCTAGGCGTCTGAAATCTTGCAAATGATGATCAAGTTTTACGGCAACAACTTCTATAAAATTTGGTTGTCATGGTACGACAGGTTCGGGTAGCTGCAATATAACTTCTATGTTTAAATGAGAATAACTCAGTATCTATTGAAGCTAGATATCTGAAATTTAGTAAAGAGATGTCGAGTTATATGCCGAAAACTTTTGTAAAATTTGATTGGTCTAAAGCAGCCGGTTCAGGCTTCTTGCGCCTCTTGGAACTTAATGAAGCTAGGCGTCTAAAATCTTATAAATAATAATCAAGTTTTATGGCAACAATTTCTGTAAAATATGATTGTGCTTGTGCAATATATTTGGGTAGCTGTCATACAACTCAACAATTTACATAAACATATCGCTATAGTTAATGCCGGTACTAAAACATCTGAAATTTTTTAAGAGATGGTCAAGTTTTATAGAAATAGTGTATATTACGTTGATACGGGTATCACAGAGTTGACACAGTCTACTCTACTACACTTTTCCTCGTTCTTGCTTAAAAGCTTAATAAAAAAATCTTATGGTAAAAAATTATTTATAATTTTTTTTTGAGTCAAACCACTTTTGGATGTTCGTTGTGTTCAAATATTGTTTTAATGTTTATCTTATTTGGTTTCAATTTCATCAAATAAAAATTTAAGTGCAGTTAAAAATTATTTAAAGGCTTATAAGATTTAAAGTCGTGAAAATAGACGAGCCTATTCGATACATTTTTAGGTTATCTTGAATTTCCCGATCATCCATTGAGAGCCAAAGATCTAAATGTAGTTTAGTTAGCAATTTAATTAGCATTCAGGCCGATCAACTCACATTAGGGAAGATGAACAAGTAAGAAGAAGAAAATGAACTGTAAATATTCCTTAGAACTTTAAAGTTGCATTTATCTATATTAGAAATTGTTATAAATCGTTGGTTTGGTTTTTATTCATATTTTTATTCCTAAATACATTAATTTTTTAACAATTTACATTTACATCTGAAAGTTTTTAAGAGATGGTCAAGTTTTATAGAAATAGTGTATATTACGTTGATACGGGTATCACAGAGTTGACACAGTCTACTCTACTACACTTTTCCTCGTTCTTGCTTAAAAGCTTAATAAAAAAATCTTATGGTAAAAAATTATTTATAATTTTTTTTTGAGTCAAACCACTTTTGGATGTTCGTTGTGTTCAAATATTGTTTTAATGTTTATCTTATTTGGTTTCAATTTCATAAAATAAAAATTTAAGTGCAGTTAAAAATTATTTAAAGGCTTATAAGATTTAAAGTCGTGAAAATAGACGAGCCTATTCGATACATTTTTAGGTTATCTTGAATTTCCCGATCATCCATTGAGAGCCGAAGAACTAAATGTAGTTTAGTTAGCAATTTAATTAGCATTCAGGCCGATCAACTCACATTAGGGAAGATGAACAAGTAAGAAGAAGAAAATGAACTGTAAATATTCCTTAGAACTTTAAAGTTGCATTTATCTATATTGGAAATTGTTATAAATCGTTGGTTTGGTTTTTATTCATATTTTTATTCTTAAATACATTAATTTTTTAACAATTTACATTAGTATCGAATCAAATCTTAATTTTATATTAAATATAAAGTGTAGATATTCTTGAAAAAAATAATTGAACTTCACAATGTATTAAAAGTTTAAAAGATACTGATTTAATTAAAAAAAACCGAATTTAAATGAATGTAAAATCTACGAAATCAAAAAAAATCGTCTTATGAATTTAGTAAAATGATAAACTGTGATAATTCTCCTTTCAAAGGTAATCTAAAAAAAAAAAAAAAAAAACTTATTTTCTTCTTAACATTTTTAGTTTTGATTAAAATCTGTATTACGTTCTATTAAAAAGTTTATATTTTGGAAAAAAAAAAAAAAACATTTACCGATATGTTTAAAAAATAAAATAAATTTTAAAGATGACAATTTTTTTTTATCTTTTTACTATATATATATAAATTGTTGTCCTTTTTTTTTCTCTCCAGACTCTATAAAAAAGAATTATTAATAAGTTTTAAAAGAAAAAGAAATCATATACTATATATGTATTGTACTTGAACTGAAAACAAAACAAAAAGGATAACACAAAAAAAAATATATTTGAAGTTCTATATATTGTCCTTTAGATTTAAAATGATTATAAAGAATATTATTTAAAAGATGAGTATATCTTTCATCTATGTTTTGTTTTTTTTTCAAATAAATAATAAAAAATAAGAATTAAAATCACAAAAAAAAAAAGAAAAGTGAACAAGAGAGAGGCATAAAAAATAAAGAAACAAATATACACAGAGTGTCAAAAGTTATGATACAAATTAAAACTTTATAAATATTTATATAAATTTTAATTTTTTTTTTTAAATATTTTATATTATTGGCAAATATTAAACTTAAATGAAATTAATTTAATGAAGAGTAACGAATCTTTTACATTTTCTAGCATAAGGTCAAACCTTAATGGTTATTAATGTTGTTAGAATGATTTTCTTGTAATAATTTTGTAAGTTAGCGAAATTAGATATAGAATTTTTTTTTTGCCAAATTTCACATTTCTAATGTATTCAGAACAACAAACTGAAAAATGTCTACCTATTTGCGACATATATAAATATGCCTCTGTCTTATTTTTTTAAATATCTCGGTTCCTTATTTAAAATTACAATATGAGTATTGGACGGCTATGTTCATTCCAGTTGTTTCTCAATTCTTCAGTAGCATTTTGTTTTTTGTTCCCCTACTGGCACATAAATGTGCACAGCTTTTCTTTTGCAGGCGTGGCTTTAAATGTCGTAAGGGGGAATTATACTAAAGACGTGCGTGGGATTCGAATCCAGACTCTATCGATGTTTACAACGTATTTCATACGCTCTTACAAACTACACCCCCATAATTTTCTTTTTGGTTGAATTCTTTGTTGGCAATCAATTAAAGTTGAAATAGTATTGATAAAAATTTATTATCTTCTAATTAGAATTTATACAATTTTCAAAAAGTAAAAAGTTTTGCTTTGAACATAATTTTTTGACATTATGTGTACATAAAAAAATAATTTTTCCTTTTTTATCAAACTTTTAAACTCCAAAATCCAAATAATACCAGAATATTTTAAAATATGGGCAGTTTTTCTAATGTGAGTAAAGAACCGTAAATTAAAAAAAAAAAAAATATATATAAATCACTTAATATACATAATATAATATTATGTTTTATATAATAAAGTATATACTCATATATAGTACTTACATATTCTTTTTGTATGCATATTATGTAAAAGGAATCTTTATCATACTTTTTAAATCAACATTTAAATGCTTTTAAAAATGAAAAAGAGAAAGCATACAATATAACAATAAAAGAAACAATAAAATTAAGAAAACAAAAATATGAATAACAAAAAAAAAAAAAAAATTTTTAAGATAAAAAAGAAATCATTTTTGAATGCGTTAATTGAAAAGCGTAAAATTACTTTTTCTTAACGTTTTTACATCTATTTATAGGATAATACATATGAGTAACTTTATTTACCAAAAATTATATAGCTCTATATGTATAAATAAATATATATATTATATAAAGTTGAAAAAAAGCCTAAATATTTATTAAAAACAAACTATACATTTTTTTTTTGTTAACGAACAGTTAAGGAAATATATTTTTAAATACTTTCCAGTAGACGCTTTACTATATTTGAATATTTTAAATTTATTTTAATAGAAGCTAATTATATTTTTAATTATTGACTAAGATATTAGGATGAATGGACAAAATATTCATTGGGTAGTATTGAACTTTATCTAACTAAAGCAACACCATTTAAAAACACACTTTAGGATAGGTATTTTAATACATAGTGATATAATGTATTGTTTGGTTTTGAAGAAAAAAATTAGTTATTTTGTAGAAGGATGTTAATGTTCTTCTTAAATTTCGTTATACTTACCGTACACATATAAATTACCAACTTTTGCGAACACATGCCGTATTACATAATCTTGACAATTCGACAGTGTAGGGGTGGACATCTATAGCACTCCTTATTTCAGGAGGTTTTATTTCTTTAGAACAGAGGAGGAGTGGAGGTTTTATTTCTTATTTCCAGGAGGAGGAGTGGAGGTTTTATTCCTTTAGAACAGTTGTTCACCCCTACAAAGTGAATTCCTACCCCTATAAAACAGAGTCATTGACCCAACAGTACGGTGATGGCAGACTGAGCGTCGAGGTAACACTGGGGTCGCACATGACGAATAGCGCTGTTTTGTGCTTTGTCGAGATAACCCAGGGCTGTTTGGGGAGCTCAAACCCAAATATGTGCATTGTACTCCATTTTCGGCCTATTGTACGTTTTATAGATCTTGAGAAGGTCGTTTGAAGAAAAGTAAGCTTTACAGCGGTGCAAGAAACCCAAACATTTAGAAGCATCTTTAGCTATACCAAAAATATGATTTGACTAAGTCATTTTGTCGAACATAAAATGCGCATTAGTAAGTTTTGTTTGAAAAAATTACTTTTGAGTTGCAGCTCTGTTTTATGTATTCGACTCATCGTAACTATAAAAGTTTTAAAGATTTTGAGTTGTATAATTGAAAATTTTATTAATTATTTTGTAGTTTCTTAATTTTTCTTAAATTTCTATAAATTCTGTGTAATCCATATTAAATGAAATTTTTAAATGTTTTTGTTAAGTTAAGTTAAGTTAAATTAATGGTTGTGATTTTTAGGTAAATAAGATTATTTTAATGCTTTATAATTGCTTTAATTTAGTTGTTTTATTTTTGTAACTTTAACTTTATTTACTATGAAACTTTAGCATAACGTATTAATTTTGAAATTTAGCACATAGATTTTTTAGTATTTTTCAGTACTTTAGTATTTTCAGGACTTAAAATTTATGACAGTTAATAAATATTTAGAAGAATTGAATCAGTATTACCTTAATACATGATTTTTTACCATTTCTGTGGAAAAATACCATTTACCATTTTAGTTCAAAATGCGATCGCCGTTCACTTAGTGTAATTGCCATATCACTAAATATTTGACAGATACTCATAGGTGTTAAGTTCGATGTAATCCGAATACACTAGATGCTATTCGTAGTTTTTGTGTAAAAAATAAATGTCATAAACCCATATTTAGTGTGAAGTGCGATGCATTTCAAAGTGCCGTAAGTTTCAGTTTCTTGAATTATTATTTCCACTAGCTATTGATTACTGGGGTGCAGCTATTGTAAAAGGTTTTGAACCTAAATATTATGGTAATTGTATGCCCTCTATTATCTTACTTAATAATTATTTATTTATTTCACGTTACGATATAGACTATTAATTACTATGTATATAAACTGTTATCCGTTAAATTACTACTATTGGATATGACCTGATCAGAGATTGGACGATACAGCTTAATTTATATGTTTTTTGTTAATCTAAGTGCAGATATTAAAATTTTTATTGTATTAAAAATTAAAATACAAAAATTAAATTTTAATAAAATTTTTAACTCATATTGTTAAGTTATTGATTATTTTTTCTCGATTACTGTTATAATATGTAATATGAATTAACTATAATAATATTGAATTTATTCTTATATTTTTAAAAGGGATAATAAATTTATATTGAAATTTTATTATGTAAAAGGATATTTCCGATTAACTTTATAATATTTTTCTTTCTTAAAATTGTATAATAAATGAAAATTCAATAAATTGGTACATATGTTGTTTTAAGATTATTGTTATAGTTTTAATATTAATATTAATTTTTTTTTTTTTTCAAAATAACAAAAGGATTTTCTTTATTGTAAAAATGTAAACAAATAAATAAATTCAATTTAGTTTTTTTTTTTTTTTGAATAAAAACAAACACTAAAAATTAAACAAAACA
Source organism: Poecilobothrus nobilitatus (assembly GCA_947095535.1). Classification (NCBI taxonomy): domain Eukaryota; kingdom Metazoa; phylum Arthropoda; class Insecta; order Diptera; family Dolichopodidae; genus Poecilobothrus; species Poecilobothrus nobilitatus. Next base: position 164,580,802 of record OX352773.1, read on the forward strand.
AAATGACTATTCCAGAATCATTGTGTTTATGATTAATGATTTTCCTTTAAATTAAATGTAATTAAAATATAATATACTTTAAAAACGGTTTAAATAAACGATTATTAAAATGGTAGAAAAGATCAAACTTTAGAAAAGATATAAATTCGAATAAGTCATTGATTTAATTATAAAGAAAAACACAAAAGTAATTATAATTATATTTTTTTTAAATCATATAACAGTTTAAAAATCTCTAGCATAACTTTGATCTCAACTTATCAGACACTCAGTCTGGCGGACAAAAGTACATAAGTCAAAAAAACTCAAATTTTTTTTCATTTTGAAGTTCTGAATACAAGTTTTTAGGAGAATTTTTTTTTTGTATCAAAATTAATAATATTTAATTAAAAAATATAGTAATTTATTCAAATATTTTAATGTTTCTATGTGTTTCATAATTTTTCACAATTCGTCTATGCCTTAAAGTATGCAATTTTTTTTATTAGATGTTTGTTGAATCCTAAGTATCTTGTATCTTGTAATATAAATAAATAATAAATTGTATAGGGATTATATTGTGAAACGATAATGAAAGATAATAATATTGCGATTTGCCAATTCAGAAATTTAAACAAATCTTCAACCGAAATAACAAATATAGCCAATAGCCAATTTAAAAACCAAATAGAACTTCACCATAAATTTAAATGTTTAAAGAACAAAGTTTCTTCTGGAATTGATGAAATTGCAAATATAGTTTAAAAAAAAATTTAAGTACCTTCATAATTATGTAATATTCAAATATGTAATACTTTTTAATAATGCAATAAATAACTTGAACTTTCCAAATATATGGAAACAGCGAAAATTATTTTGTTAAAAAAAACCTGGCAAAGACGTAACTAATTCAGGCAATTATAGATCGATTAGTTTAATGCCATACATATGCAAAGTATTTGAAACACTTATTAATGACAAATTATTAAATACCAAGCAGTTAATTCCCGAAAATTAGTTCGGCTTTAGATACAAGCATGGAACTGTACATGTACCAAATTAAATTCAGATTTATGCTGGTTTATTTACAAAAATTTCGGTGTTGGTGCCTGCCTAATCGATATGGAAAAATCCTTTAATGTGGTATAGTTAGCCTTTTAATATGGTTGGATGGCTTGATCTACAAACTTCTAAAATTGTCGGTTCCCAAATATTTAATTTCAATTATATTGAGTATGGTATATGAAAATAAATTCTATATTCAAAATAAAAATAAAATGCTGGAAAAAAGTTTTTGTATTGAAAATGGATTACTACAAGGTACAGTTAATGTACCAATTCTGTTTTCACTATATGAAGCAGACTTATTAAATTTATTAGTTCAGTTTAGTGGTAATAATTATGCGTTAGACGATATAATAATTTACTCAGCCGATGATACGGTGGACGCAGCATTAAACGAAAGGTGCAAAACATGTTTAATACTGTAAAGGATTACTGTAAAATTCCATTGCTCAAAATTAATTACAGTAAATGTAATTTTGTTTCGAAATAATCAAACCAAACCAAACAAGTCCAGATATTAAAAAATACTAGAAAGAATTCATAATAAAAGCACCAGATAATCCACCTCTTGTCAATAAAAAAGTAGTTAAATACCTCGGCGTTCAATTGCATCGTAATCTTAATTATATTGATCATATCAAATATAGCATTTCAAAAGGTAACAAATCGTTCATGGTGGTTAACAAACATTTTTAACAAAAATATTGGTAGAAAAGTCAAAATAATATGTTACCAAACATAAATAAAACCAATGCTTGAATATGGTGTACCAATATGGTATAACATTAGTGCAACCTTAAAGAAACATTACGAAAATTTGAAAGAAAGTGCTTAAGAATTTGTACCAACATAAATCGTAAGCCTGAATCCTACTACAAATATTATTATTCAAATAAATATTTGTATAAGGAAGCAGATATCATACGTATCGATAATTTTATAATAAAATTATAACAGAGCACAAAACACTCCAGAGAATGGTTTAATATCACGTTATATTTTACCACAATGAGGAGTACATTGAAAAGACCTTGCTCACGGATTTCATAGCCCCTGAGCATTTCATCTTTTTAGATAAAAATCGTTATATCCAAAGCCAAAATCATGTCCCCTTATTATACCACTATAATAGACGGGCTACGTGTAAAGCTATTGAATATAACCCGGGAAATATAAATTGAGAAAATGTAAAATACGATATGTCCATTTCGGATAAAGATAAATTATTTAATAGAAAATTTTGATGGTTGGAAAATACTTATGAATTAAATTAGAGTATAAAAATAAAAATTGAATTAAAAAAAAAAAATTGTAAAACGATAAATCTGAGAAAATAGATTGTAGATTTTTTGAATAAAAAGCAGAATTGTAAATGCTAAATCTTTAGGTATAGTGGGTATAAAAATGCGTAATCTTTATCCTTAAGTTTGTTCCTTGAATTTTTTTTTTTAAGAATATTCAGAGTTTTAAACAGGATAACAAAGATTTTATTTTCATCTGAATTTAAATTTAGTTTGTCGTAATATTGTAAATAATTTCCTGATATTGTTTTAGAGTGATCATCAAATTGGAAGTGGTTGTATGCAAAATTTATAGTTTTACACAAAGTATTGAAAATACAAATTTAGTTTTACTTTCCAAAAATGCATCTTTATTAAATATTTTTTTTTGATCTAACTAATGTGTAGGTTTATAGTGTTTATTTTTGTTTTTACGGCGCAGGAAATTGGGATGTTGGTAATATTTTTTTTTTTTTATTTTGGTAATCATTATTTTTTTCAATTTTTGATTTTCTTTTGTTTAAAATTAATAATCACTCAATATAAGAAGATAATTTTTGTGAAACTTATTATAGAAGAAGTGGGCGAATACAGTTTAAGTAAAAGGGACCAGTTTTATTTATTTCTTATTATCATAAAAAATATTTTGTATGTAAAATCATAATGTAAGGTTATCTATTATAAGATTGTATCTCCTTCTATATTAAATAAACTACAAAAAGCATTTTTATTTGTTGTTTTTATAAATTATAAGTTTTTTGTTTTGATAAAATATTATTGATTCAAAGAAATTTTATTTACAATAATCGAATTTTTGATTATGTACTATGTATATACATGATTATGTATTATTCACAATTATTATTTACAATTTCAATACAAAAAAAAAATTTAATAATCAATTAATGCAAAAAAAAAAAAAAAAATGATTATACTTTTTTTCTTGACAGAATAATTAATTGATTTTGATTTTACTTTAGATTTAATTTTGATTATTTTAAAAAATCATGTTTTTATCATTATTTAATAAACAGATTTATTTTTTTAATTTTTTTTTTTTGATTTTTCAAGCTTTTCTTTTTCTTTATTTATTTTGTATATTTTGTTATTTTTTAAAGTTAATTAATAATATCGGCCAAAATTTATTGGTTTTAAGCTTGCGTAAATTTAAGTTTTAACAAAATCCATAAAAAAAAATAATTTATTTTTCTCCTAAAATGGTGCAGTAAATAAAAATGATGAAATTTATTTTATTTGTACACTGTGTTTTACTAGGTTTTGGTTATGTTAACTTCAATTGGTTCTTAAAATTCTTTAAAGATTACTACAAATCATTGTTAAAGTAACATTTTATGATAATTCTACTTTTATAATCATTTTTATTTCAAGTTGTTTGATTTTCTATTACAAAATGGTTTCTAGACCATTTAAATAAGACAATTTGTTGTTTTTTTTTTCTCAAATTATTCTTGAATTTATAGTATAAGATTTGTATACCGTTTTTCATTATGTTTTATAGTTATGGTTAACTTTGATTGGTTCTTAAAATTCTTTCAAGATCACTACAAATCATTGTTTGAAGCAAATTTTAAGTTAATTATATTTTTATAATCATTTCAAGTTGTTTGATCTTAGAATAGTGTTTTTCTTTGTACACTGTTTAAAAGAGGAAATTAATTTCAGACAAAAAAAACAAAAACAATTTTTTTTTGTTTCAATTTATATCATATAATTACTCTTAGTCTAGATAATATAAAAAAAAATTGGGTTGTATTTGTGGCTGTGCGCAATTACCCCCAAAAACAAAAAGCCCAATAAAAGAGCGAAAAATGTTTAGGTTTTTTTTTCATTTTCTATTTTTGGGCTTTTTGTTTGTCCATTTTGCTAAATATATTTTTGCTAAGTGACAGTTTTGCGAAATGCGCTCTACTAACTATCCACTTGCCAAATGAAAGTTGGGAACTGGCCGGTTCCCGATTAGAAAGGTACATAGAGAGAAAATAAAATGCACTCGCGTAGTCGTGGATGCTGCATCGGCCCTGCCTCACTGATCTGGTAGGCAGTAAAAAACTTTCTTTGACTTTGTTACAAGTTTGACTTATATTTCGATGGAAGACCTGCACTATGCGTCGCAATAAGTTCAGGAAACATTGCAAGTATTTGTACACAATTAAATATTAAAATAATAAAACATTTCAAAATGAAAATGAATTCTGTTCTTTCATTATGAAAAAAATCATTTTATTTTGTGCTTTTTGTCATTTTTACTCTTGGACATTTTTTCCTTTTTTTAGATTTTTCTTCATTATGAAAAAAAAACCCAAAAAATTTGTGCTTTTTTTTATTTTCTATTTTTGGGCTTTTTGTTTTTGGGCGTAATTCCACACAGCCTGTATTTGTATTAAATTTATAATAATGGTTCTAGACAAAACAAAAAAAAACAAAAAAGCATTAGGTATAACGTTTAACATGTAAACTATATAAAATGTAAATTAAAAAAAAATTCTTCTTTAAAAATTAAAACAATATGTAATTGCATTAAATAGAATTTGTATATACATATATAAATATAATATAATACAATAAATAATGTGCAATGTAGGAGTTTAGGAGTCAATTACATTAAAACACGAAATCGTGGGTTTTTTGTTTTTCCACTTAAATAAATTTGAATATATTATGAAGAAAACAAAAAAAAAAAAAAAAAAAAAAATGCTTTTTGTTGATTAGTAATAAAAATAACTATTATAAATAATAGTAAGGTATAATAGAACGTATATATAGTTATTGTATCAAACTGTATACTAATTTATAAGAATGAAAAACTTATTTGGTTGATTAAATTCTAAGAATTTTATTCAGTAGGTATTGGTATTAAATAAATAATTAGTCAGGCATATGATTTAATATATTGTAAAAAAAAATATAAAAGAATAAATAATATTAACACAATTAAATTAGATATACTAGTAAATTTAATCAATAAAAATAATTGTTTTAATAATTTATTATTGTATTTCCATGGTATTGGGCTTGTATACAAACAATGTTAGGGAAAATTCTATAAAATTTTTGATTAATCTTATACTTCACAGATGATTTCTATAAAATTTCAAATATTATCTTAATAATCTTTTTGATAATTTAAGACCAATCGATTAATTTTTCGAATGATTGAAATTTAATCTTAAATTAATGGAAACTTTAAAATAGGAGTTTTACAGGTTTACTTAAGAGTCCAGTAGTGTTAAAGGACGAAACACTTTTAAAATAAAAATTGTTCAAAATATTTGCAACATTTTGTTTTTTAAGTAGATGCCTTTTTTTTAGAGGAAGGCTTCATCAAAGGAATTAATAAATTTTTACTTAACTGAAAACACATTTTACACTTTAGTGTATATTTCTTAAAAATAATTAAAGAATTTTTTTTTTAATGAGCTCTTAAATAAATTTTGAAAAAAAAAAAAACAAAAATATCTAAATTCTAGTATTTACTGCACCTTCTATTTTTTTAATTTGTTCAGTTTTGTTTTTCTTTACGGAGAAAAGGGGAAGATTTTTTTGGTTATAAAAGAATAAAATAAAAAGTGGCTTTTGTTGTCACAACATAACGTTAGTGAGTTCTTATTTTTACATTTAATTTTTTGAATTTTATTTTTACAAAAAACACGTTAAATTTATGTAATTAGCAAAAAAGGAATCAACTTGCTTAAAAATTATAGTAATGATGAATGATAGCGGCAGAGTGTGTAGAGTATGCAGAGTCGTCTTGGAATATAGTTGCTGCCATAATTTCAATTACACTCTTTACAAAACCTAAAACCATTATAAACAGGATCATATTGTAAATTACATTTTTTTGAGGTTTAATGAGATTATAATACAAAAATCTTAAAATTAAATAACAAAATCCCTTAATTGCAAAGAAAAGCGTGTTTTAATACAAGAACTTTATTAAAATCAACATATTTTTTTTGGTTCAACTTTTTCGTTTTTTATTTTCTTAAATACTCGATTTAGAGGTCCTGAATAACATTGCGAAAATTGAATTTCGATCAAACTAAAAAAGTAGATTGTCTCCGTGTATAATATATATTTAGTAGGACATGCATTTCTTCACAAATCTAAGATATTAATATTTTATTTTAAAAGTTTAAGGGTTAAAATCCCACACACTCATAGAGGACTCGTGCTCGTTTGAAAAAAAAAAAAAAAGTTTAAGTTAAAAGTTTAATTTCAGGCGTGGCTGTAAATGTGGTAAGTGGGAAAACTCTTACGACGTGTGTGTTATTCGAACCAACACTCCTTCGGTATTTACAGCGTTAATCGCTCTTACCCACTAGGCCACCTAGACCCCTAATTATAAATTGTTTAAAATTGTCTATTGTATTAATTTAAATTTTTTAAATCAATTTAATTTGCTAAAGAAATTAAATTGATTATTTTCTTACCACAATCTCTTTACCTTATTTTGTCCTTTATTAACAAGTACATATAACTAAATTAAAGAAAATTCTGTCTCATTAACCTTTGGCACATTATTCTTTTTGTTTTTGTTTTTTTTGTGTATTTATAAGTGATGAGTCATCATTATTTTTATTTTTCACTTCTTAATTCAATACAAAACCTAATTGAATGGATTGAATTTTATAACAATGGAAGTGTATAAAAATAATAGGGTATAGGTGGTAAAATTTATAGTAAAAAAAAAAAAAAGAAGAAAATAGTAAATAAATTGTGAGTTTTATATTGTTTACTCATCCATAAAAATTGTCTTACAATTATTTCGAAATATTGTCTATATGGATTGTGGTATTATTTGTGTACAATTAAGACTTTTATTAATTCTTACCGTTTCTTTTTTCTATTGTTTTTGAGAAAATATTGTGTACCTATTCTTTTTTTGTTTTTATCCTTCTGTTCTTAATTATTTACTTTTTTTTATGAATACAGGTAGTGAATTTTTTGTTTCTAAATATTTTTTATTGTAAATTAATTATTACAGAATATTTTATATAGAAATAAAATAATAAAATTTGTACAATAAAATTTTAATTTTGGGACTTTAGGATATTTGATTATATTTTCGTTAAAAAGTATTAAAATTTAATATTTTTATAATAAGTATAGACACACATAAAGATAGATTCTCATTACAACGGTAAGTAACAACACCGTGACGACGATGTACCGTACCGGAACATTATTTTTATTCAAACAATACTTACGTCAGACGTAAAGATAACAAACTTTTTCGTCCGAACACTTTTTAAAAATGAATATTAAAATGGCGTTTTTCTTATTATATATATTTTCTATTTTTATTTTGAATATTTCAAATTTTATTTTGAATATTTCTTTTATTTTTAATACCTATGATGGATTTTTCATGAATAATTTCCTTAGGACGATAAATGATATTTTAAATTACGGTACGGTATCAGAATGTCATTACGGTATAGTACCGGTTACTATGAATATATTCATAAAAATACATATCACGTTGTCTTCCATTGTCGTCCCGTGTCATTGTAGTATGAGAAGTGACCTTAATAATCAAAATCTAAATTAAATTATTATCGATCAAAGCCCTATATTTACTCTATATATTTAATATTTTTTTAGTTATTTTCAAAAGTTACTCATTTTTAGCTATCATTGTTTTTAGTCACTGATCTCAAATTTAACTAACAAATTGATTTGATAGAATTTCTTCATCCAAAAAACGGGATTCGTTAATTTTAATTTTTTTGTTTTTGATTTAAAAATTTGTCGCGTAGTAACTATATGTACCTAATAAAAAATACATTTGAATTTTACTAATTTTATACAATATGTATGCGGATTGATATAATATATTATATCTGGATATATCTAGTTATTTTTCTTTTTCCTTAGAAAGTTGGAAATTTTTAAAAGATACCAAGAAAACCTATACCCTGTTGGTTTGCGCGACGTTTTTATTCACTAAACCCACCTTTCTTTATGTATAAAATAATGGAATGATACCTTAAATACTTTGGCAGTATACTGTACTGCCTATAAGAAGTATGGATGAGACAGGATCAGATAAGGATGAGGAATTTATACTAAAATTGGTGAGGTAGATTACATGAGTTTTGTAATAAGAAATTGTCAACACTCTGTCCACTATTTAATTTTTACGGTCCAAATATATCAAGAAACACAAATGAAGCCAATGTCTTCCACATGTAGAGGTTCTTGTAATTTTTTTATGGGTTTCTGTATTTCAAGGTTCTACTAATTGTATTGTCTTTGTATGTATTCTATTATTTACTCTGCTTAGTTTTATTTTATCTAACACATACATAACAAATCTTTTTATTTACAAATATTTGAGTTCTGAATGAAATATTGAAATAAAATTCTAATATAGTTACCAACTAAGTTAAATAATGTCCTAGGACCGATATATTTTTTCATTTTTTGTGCTTTTTAGAACATTTTCAAAAAATTTTGAAAAAATGTGCTTATTAGTTTCATTCTGTCCGTCCGTTTGGGTGCTTACAAAACTTTTACATCGTTCGAAATAAAGCAATGAAATTTTAAGTACGGATAGACATCTCCAAAAAACTATTTTTGAGTAACAACTTTTTTCGGTAGCCCCACCCGTTATAGAGCTACAGCCCTTCAAAGTTCGAAAAAACCCTATCTTTAAATTATTATAACACAGGTTCTATAAAGCATATTTTTAATCTGAAAATACCAGCTGGTTTTATAAACTTTATAAATATATATAAAAAAAATATGTGATTTTACCATGGGGTATTTTAAAATACCGTTATGTGAAACTCAATTTTTGCTCAACTCAAACTCAAAATTGGGACCTCGGTTTAATAATAATATTTCTTAATAATATACTTACCTTATAATTGACCTTACCTTATAATTGACCTGGGTTACCTTGGTTACCTTATAATTGACAAAAGTGTGATTTGATTTTTTTCAATTTTGTCGTACCAAAACAAAAAAAAAATGAAACAAAAACTACTTTCTTATCAAAATTATTATTTTTCAATATATCTTCTTTTTACTATGGGCTTATTATAAAATATTTTTTAATTTTGGAAATGTGCTTTTTTGAAAACCTTTAATTTTTTCCATTTCTTGTTTTTTTTATCTTTTAATTATTCTCTATTTACTTTTTTCTCACCTAACAAAAAACGAAAAATTAAAAAGAATAAAATTAATTGGTTCATTTTTTTGAGTTGGTAGATTTTTTTTTTGAAACAAAAAAAACCCGAAACCTTTAAAATAAATTAACAATAATAAGTAAAGGAAAAAGAAAAAAAAGTATAAAGTAAAAAAGTACACTAACGCAATTGTATTCAATCTATTTTGTTTTTTTTTTTTTTTTTTTGTGTAAGACTTAATTTTCATCTTCATTTTGTTATTTTGTTCATGAAAGGTTCAGAAAAATAGCCCTTGAAAAAATAAAAACTGGAAAAAAAAACAACTCTTCCGTTTTGGATTTTAAAAACAACTTAAAAAGTAAAGGGTTTTCTTTTATTTGAAAATTAATTTTTGTCCCAATGCTTTGTATATTGTTATATATTATGACGACGGTCAAGAATTTTTCTAATATTGTGATAAAAGATTAAACTGGTGTGTTCTCTATTCTTGCTAACATTTCACCTTTAAAATTGTTATCTAATATTAAAAAAATAAGAATGGAAAATTAAAGGAAAATTTAAATTAAAATACAAAAAAAAAAAAAAAAAATAAAATTAAATAAAAAATTTCACCTTTTTTTATTCTTTTATTATTCTAGTAATTTGTTTTGTTTGTTTGTTTGTTTGTTTGTTTATTTGTTGGGGCTGCAGAATGCTGCAGGACATTATTTTATCAAATTATGTATAAAAATAACCTTTCTATAGAAACTCTATTATTTCCTGCTATTATTAAGGTCCTATCGTTTTTTTTTTTTTTTATACCTTAGAGATTTAATAGACTGTGTCAATGTGAATCCTTGAAAATTAAAATGGTCACTATATTTCATTTCAGTAACTTTATGTACTGGGGTATATTTGAATGTATATGTATATATATATATATATTTATATACAGAAAGAGATAAGAAGAAAAAAAAAATTTACTAAGAGTGTTAAGGAAATCTTTTTTAATTATTTTGTTGTAAAAATGTACAAACAAACAAATTGGTTTTTCGTTTTTTTTTAGTTTTTTTTTTTTTTTTTTATTGCCTGCGTCTAAAAATTTTATTTTAAGCTTTAATGTTTATTGCCGATTTGTTTTTTTTTTTCTTTTTATACCTTGAAAAATATTTGAACCTATTAATTTAAATATTTTTCCTAAAGCATTTTAATTTTTGGTATTGAAGTTTTTGTGGTAACATTAAATTATTTGGTTTGGGTTGAAAAAAAACAACAAAAAAAGTTTTTCTTTCAAATTAATTCTTAAATTAGTCCTTTTAAGTTTAATAATGCATTTAAAAAATTGTGTATTTGAATTGTTGTATATATATAGAAAATGGCTTATGATAAGCTTCAGTTAATGTTTTCTTTACCAAAACTTTTTAAAACTTGGTGGCTGAACGTTTGAACAGATAGTTTATAAAATCGATGGTCGTAAGTCTTTTTGGTAACGACAAGTACGAGTAGTACGTTTGAAGTTTCACTTTCCATATAGAGTCTAGTGATTAATGATACGTTAGCTCAACCTTCTTCAATTTATAAAATAGAGATAAAAAAAAATTAAATGTTTTTGTTTGTTGTACAAATGTTTTTTTTTTGTTAAAGTTTTGTTTTGTTTTGTTTTTAATAAGTCTTTTCTTCGTAAGTTCGTAAATTGTGGTTATTATTCAACAATACGAAGCTTTTAAGATTTTGCTTTATCCATTAAAAGGTATAGTAATTAAAAAAAAAAAAAATAAAAAAACAAAACTATAATGACGTATTTACTTTATGCTTTAAGTGGAAAACTTTTTAATAATCGAAAAATATCAGTAATATTTCAATTTACATATTAAATGTAAAAATTTTTTGTTATCATTCATTATTTTTAATGGTTTTTTATTGATTTTTTCTGAAATTAAAATTTTATATTTCCATATATAATAATTTTTCAACTAATTTGTTCAGATTCATCTTCTTTATACCCGTACGATAGGATCGGGTATAATAAAATTACTTCTCCGTTTGTAACACCTCGAAATAAGCGAGCTAGATATACCTTCAAAGGTATGGATCGGATCAGAAAAAAATTCTAAGACTTTTGAGCCATGTCCGTCCGTCCGTCCGTCCGTCAGCACGCTAACTCAAAAACTAAGAAAGCTAGAATCTTGAAATTTACACAAAATATTTTGGGAGTAATTTGTAGGTTCCCTATTTTTTTTGGTTGAGTTTGGACCAAGCCTTAGGGTAGCTCTCGAACACCTAACTTTTAGACACCCACATTTTTTTTGCAATAGAGCTATGAAATTTTAACTACTGATAGATCTCACAAAAATATAAATTTTATTTTTAATAACTTTTTTTTGTAGCCCCACCCGTTACGGAGCTACAGCTCCCCAAAGGTTTGAAAAAAGCTCTATATTTAAAGTGTAATAGCACAAGTTGTATAAGGTATATCTTCATTTTGAAAACGCCAAACGATTACTATTTTTATTAGCTTTAAAAGTATATATACAATAAATATATACTTGTGGCATACGGTGTCTTAATTTACCGTTATGCAAAACTAAAATTTTGCAAAATCCTTCAACCCTTCTATCTTCTAAACAGTTTAAGTTGGAAACTTGAAATTTTGACAAAAGTTAGATCTTTGAAAATAAGTATGAGTCATTTCAGAAATTTTTTTTGTATCACCCCCCGTTTAGGAGCTGTAAGGGGTCAAAAACTGAAAATTTCCAATTTTTAAACACCTGTAACTTGAACACCTGTTAAAATTTTTTTGAAGTAATACACAAAAATTAAAGCCTCAATATTATACTCTTATTTCTGTTAACACGACGAAAATGTTACTTGATTTTTTCAAATTTTCTAACAAATTTCTTCAACAAATTTTTTGCATTTTGTTTTACTCGATAATTTGAAATTGTTGAGGATATAATGCGTAGTACAAAAAAATGTAAATAAATAAACAACATAACGGTTGCTGGAAGAATTTTTATTTATATGATATTGATATATATACATACTTATATAATATCATGTTTATTTACAATATATCGTATATGTCACTAGTGAATGAATGATAAGAGTATATATGTATATTATATAGTGCCGTATTTACATACATATATGTATTTTATTGTACTTATAAGAAATTATTCTGTCAATGGAATATTTAAATATAATATAATATAATATTTAAAATTATATTTATTATTTTGTACTAAGTAAATTTAATATATATTTACCGCTTAGTATTAAATGGTACTATAGAATATTTGAAAAAGTTTTGGATTGATAATCGTTATGTGGAATGTTAGAATTTGCTTTTGAAGAATGTATAAACATATAGTTTGAATATATCTACAACCCATAGTTCTAGAAATTATAAAATTCACCCAAATTATTTTAAAATACTAAAATATTAAAAAAATAATATTGTAAGCAGAGTGACAGGCTGTGAACATACTAACGGTTCGTACGGGTATCTAAGAGTTGACAAAGGCAACTGTATTCTTCCTCGTTTTCCTTGTATTTACATTTCATTAATTTTTACTCATATATAGTTAGGTTGCATAATATGAATTTATTTTTAAATTCATTTTTTAATCTTAATTGTTTTTATATCTTAAGTTGTTGTTGTCTTATTTAGCTCATTTTCCAAAAAAAAAAAAAAAAACAAAAAAAAATTTGAAAAAATATAGTTTATAGTTTCATTCTGTCCGACCGTCTGTTTACAAAACTTTTACATCGTTAATTGAAGAAATTAAATTTTAACCATGAATTGATCTTTTAAAAATATTCATATTGTGGAACGACTTTTTGATGTAACTCTATCTATTGCGGAGTTACAATTCCTTTAGGTTAAAAGAAGCCCTATTTTCAAATTTAGTTTAAGATTTTTAAAAAAGCTTAAGATTTTTTTCAATCTAAAAACGTTAAACAGCAGACGCTTTAAAAACTAATATAAAAATAATATAATTTTTTTGCTATTTGATGTTTTAATTTACCGTTATGCAAAATTTTAACGCCTTCTTATTTCCGGAATGCTTTCACTCAGAATGCTTGAAATTTTGAGAGGAGAAAAATCTTTTAGACTTAGCATATATTTTATCTTTTCTTAGCATATTTTTCAAATCCCTTACACATAGCATATATAAATTATGTTGTATTTCAGAAAAAAATTTTTGTAGTTCCGCCTGTTTAAGACCTATTACGGGCCAAAAAAAAAAAAACATAACAATTAAATCTCTAATGTTATGTTTTAATCACTTTTCTTAACTTGTATAGGATTTTCGTAAAATTAAAGAAAGTGTCCTTTGATTTTTCACAATTTTTTCTAACATAAAAAATTCTCTGAAAATTTCTATGAAATGAAAATGAAAATTCCACAACGCTTTTTATTTTTTTTTTTTTGAAAACCTTTAATTTTACATACTGCTATGAAACAGTTTTCTTTAATTTATGAATAACTTTATGGTTAAATTATGGCAAATAAATTTGTCAAAAAAAAAAAAAAAAATTGCTATGTATAGGGTATGTAAAAAAATTTTTAAATTTATTAAAATCACTGAATTTCAATTTAATGCAACAGTCAATACTCGGAAATTCGAAAATTAATTAAAAAAATCTTTAAATAATCGAAAAATAAATTGAAAAAATCAAAATCAAAAATGAAAATTATCTATATAAAAATTTAGAAAGAAAATTTTAATCCACATGATATTAATAGTTAAGTGCAATTAATAGTTAAAATGCAATCAATCTATAGAAAAGAACTTAAATATATGGTTAGTCCTTATAAGTTTTCTTTTCCTTTTTTTTTTTTTTGGAATATTCAGTCCTAGTGACAAAGTACAGAAGTGCTTATGATAAATGAATATAAAATCAAGAATATTTCAATGGTTTTTGTAAAGCTATTGCTAATTTTTGTTGGTAATTTTGTTGAAACTCTAATTTTAAAGAATTTTTTTTTCTTTTTTAAGTTTGGATATAGTAAAAATTTTTTAATTGATCTTAATCTTTATTCAGGCTGTTATTTTTGTTTGCAGTCAAAGGGTTAAAAAAAAAAATTTATAAAGCAGAGTTTTTTCTATATTTTGTATTTTGTTTTTTTAAAATTGTGGACAGCATTGAGAATTGATTCAAATGTTGAGAGTTGGCTTTCTATTCCAAAGATTAATTTTTTTTTCTTTAGTTACCTTTTAATATAAAATACCGAGAAAAAATTAGAAGTTTTTAAATACCACTGTTATATTCGTATTGTAAGTATAGACCTTATTGTAAATAAAGTTCAACCTTTTAGAAGATATTTAAGAATGATTTTGTTTTATACTTTTTTCATACATATATGATATACTTAAAAAAAGAAAAAAATTTTCCAGGATCAGGATATTTTTTTGAGAAATCCAGATTTGTAACCACAGAAATCAATAAAGGAATACGTATATATTCATATTTGTATTGTAAAAAAATTTTTTAATAATATTTTCTGTTTAATTTTCCTTATTTTTTTTTTTTTTTTTTTGTGGTTGTACAACCCATTAAAGTTTAATTTTATTTTGTATTTATTTTTAAGAAAAGCACAGATTCCATTTTCCAGTTTTTTTTTTTTTTTTTTTTTTTTAATTTTTCTGAAGTCCAATTGGATTTTAATGTTTTAAAAATAAAGAAAAAATGTATATAATATATACGGTCGTATATATATTGTAATAAAAAAAAAGGAAATTATGAAAAAATGAAGCGAATAGAAAGAGACAAAATATTAACATAATTTGCCTTATCGTTTAAATGGAAATTTTAATTGAAAAAATGTTTAAAATCACAAAAAAAAAAAAAGAAAAACATCAAATTAAGTAATTTTTTCCATTTTCATTTTGTTAAAAAAATAAAATTAAAAAATTTTTTCTTTATTATTTTTGTGTTTTTAATGAATATTGCAAATGTGATAAGTTTTTTTATTTACACAAACAAAATGAATGTAAAAAAAAATTCTTTCATTCTGGGATTTGTTTTTTTTCATTATTGTATACATTCATACATATATGTATACATATTTACATATTCATAAATACATATGTATATAGATATTACATATATGTAAGTATAAAATATTATTTTAAAATGTTAAAATGGTTAAATTTGGTTTGTGGTCAGATTTAACTTAACTTTAAGCAATATTAATTATAATTGTATTTTATAGAAGGAGTAAGTGAAAAAAATTATTAACAATTAGATATTTATAAGGAGAAAAAAAAGTTGGTTTTACAAAATCTTAAATTCTGTATTTCACTCCTTTAAACGAAAATCATTCATAAATTTTAATTTGATTTTAATTAAATTTAGTTTCAGATTCCTTGCATTATTTATATGTTATTAAATCGTTGGTTACTTGGCTATAGGTATTGTATTTGATTTATAAATACACATATTGTGTTAAGATCAATTTAGATTATAAGAGAGCTGTACGAAAATTTCCAGCTACCTGTCCTATATAACGAAAAAATGAGTGAGTCCTTCCAGACTAATACCAGCGTTAAACAGGTTTGCTTCATATCACCACTTCTTTCTTCGACTTCGACAATATAATGACCAAAGTCTGCAAACAAAAAAGGGTATAACTTGGAACTTCACCCGTCATCTGAAGAACCTAGATTATACGATTAGAAGCCCTAGCACAAAAGGTCAGTTATACATGTAGTTCAAAAATAAAACATATAGAAGGACTTTGACCCATGACTTCAATGTATGCGTAAAAACAGTTTTTATGTATGATAGTTAAACATGGATGATATAGAACACCTTCATCCAAAAACTGCAGATGTTCATTAACCGCTGTATACATAAGGAAGAGAAGAGTATTAGTTGAGACTTACCGTAGAGGAACACATACTAAAACAATTAAGAAAGAAGAAAACGACATGGATAGGTCACATGTTAAGAAAATGTTACGAAAGGATAAATCGTATGGCCTTGTAGTGGAACCGCAAGAAAATAGAAGACGCACAGGCATTTAAACAACAACTGCAGACGCACCATAATGGGCTACACTACGACTCAACTTCTGCAACTTCACATGAAAGAATGCAAAAAAAGCAGAATGGAAATGGAAGCTATATGCTCCCCTTGTGGAGTCAAATAAACAAAAAAAAAAATTATCTGGAACCAAAATTATTTATTGTATTAAAACAAATTAAATACACATTTTAACTGTAGTCGATGTAGTGAGAATTACGATCTAACTGTATTCGATGTAGCGTCAATTACTGCTCAAAAAAAGTATACTTTATTAAACTAAAGTTTTCCTGTTTATTTAAAATTTGATCTATTTTTAAACTATTTATGTTAAAAAGAAATTCAGAACAAAATCATATTAATATAAACGTACCTATTGGCTATTTTCATAATGTTGTTTTGATTTTTTTTTACAGTATTTTTATTCCAAAATGTATTAACTTAGAAAAAATCAATTAACAATTTAGTCCTCATTCCTTTCCTCAATTACTAAGTTCATTTCTTTGTAAACTGAATTTCTGTGCGGAATTCAGTTTTTCCTGACTTAAGCTGACTTAAAGTTTTATTGTAATTGAAATATTTGAAACTATGAAAGTATCTTAATTTTTATTTTAACGAAAAAAAAAAACTTTTGACGGTATTTTAAATATTTCTTTTGGTAGTTTAAATTTTTCTAAAGGTGCCCCTAGTAGTATACTACAATTAAAGATAATGAAATTAAATAAAAAGAACTTTGTTAATTTTGAAATTAAATAAAAAGAACTTTGGTAATTAAAGAAAACTGTTATTTAAAATATCAGATACAATATTTTAATTAATAACCAATGAATCAATTGATTTGGTCAATCAACAATTGAAATTATATTATTTGTAGTATTTTTGAATATGTCCTTTTCTATTATGTGGTATATACTTGTAATATGCATATGTTAAAATTAATTATAAATTAAAACAGATTAGAAAATTCAAAAATTAAAATCAATATTTAATTGAATTATGTACCAATATTGTAAAAATGAAAATTAGAAAAAGAAATAGGAATAAAGATTTAGGGTTTAAATTTCTAAATATCTATAATTGAACATATTAATATGGAATGTATATATAATTACTTTTAAATATAATTAAATTAAACATTAATATAAAATATGATTAATATATTTAAGTATCACATATTGTGTATAACAAGTATATATATGTAAGATTTACAAAAGATATACATAAAACTTTTAAATAAGATTAATTAAATTTCATGAAATATTGACAGGTATCAAGGTATTAGTTAAATACATAACTTAAGATTATGGTTATTACAAATTACAATTATAAATGTTATGAGGTTTTTCTTTCGTTGTTTTCTTTTGGTTTATAAATATTTTAATATTTGATGGTTTTTTGAAATATTTATTAGATATAGCTATTTATTAAGTAATGATTTTAATGGGTCTAATGTTGAAAAAAAATTTTTACTTCACAATTAAAAATGAAAATTACAGATCTTTTTTAACATTTAACAATAATATTTATCTCTTCGTTTTACAGACTGTTTTGCTGAAAGGAAGAAGAAGAGTCTTAAGTAATTTAATGACTCTTTGTCTAAAACTCAAAATTATTTTATGTTTTTCTAAAGAAAAATTTAACAGGACACAGGTCTAAATATATGATATTATATTAAATTAGAAAATTCATGATAAATAATCCTTTTATTACAAATTATAAACGATTATTAGTTGATCATTCTAGTTGTAGACGCAAAGATTGGCTGGTAGATTTATTAGAAATATCAGATATGATAGGTATAGGTAGGGAAGTGGGTAGAAAGAGGCATACTTATGCAGATGCATAATTAATCCAGTTTAGAAATCCAGGATCAGGTATAATAGGTTCAAATTTATTGATAATAAATGCTCTCTGTCTTGACTATCAGCTAAAAGGTCTTATCCATCAGGCCTTGACCATTAGAAAAAAAAACAAGTGAAGCAGAGCAGCCGGAGTAAACATTACTTTTTAAAACTATTAATCAAATCGCTAAGAATTTTAGATGAAATTAAAATTAAACTTTTAAATATAATATAGTTTTTTTGTATAGTTATATTTATTGGTATTGGTTATTGAAAAATTGCCTAGTTATATTTACAGGTATAGCTAAAAATGATTTGTGTTTAAAAGAAAAATGATGCAGTCTAAAAATAATCTTTAATATAGGACAGTTGATTTTGTTTATTAAATTTTAAATCTTTAGGTGTAAATTTAGTTTCTTTCTAGATTTTAAGATATATAAGTAACCTCTTAAAGTAAGGTTGGGAAAAGTTGAAAAATATTAATTAATACTGTATTCATAAATATTCATTGGTAGTGTACTTCTTCTTCATTTTCAAGAAATATATATTTATATAGATAAATTTGTTGCATTAAACTAATATTATCTATAAATATTTAATAAGAATTTAATTATTATAATCTTTTTTTCATATTTTAGTACATCTACTGATAGTATAAATATTGATTAAAGTTTTTATTATGCTTATATAAGATAATCAGAATATTATTACAATTAAATACAAAATTGCTTATTGTTTTTTGTTATTACTTAAAAAAAATTAATTTAGGATATTTATGATTAGGTATACCTACCGATACAATAAAAATTAAAAAAATATACGAATTAAAAATGTAAAAAAAAAGTCGAAGAAAACTTTTGAGTTGATTCTAGGATACTCGGACAAATATATTACATATGTAGCTGATTCCATAAAATTTAATCACATTTTAGAAAATTTCAAATACCTTTTTTAGAGGGCGAATTTGGTTTAAAAAATATTTTTTACATATTAGTTTTTTTACAGAAGCAGTTAGCATAATTTAAGATAATCAAGTATCTTTTATAAAATTTCAGATGTCTAAATGCTAATATAAATTTCTCAGCTACGCGAACCTATTGTATTAGACTAATCACATTTTCCAGAAGTCGTTAGCATGAAATTTAATTGCTTTTGACAAAATTTTAAATTAGACATTTTATTATGGTGATATAGAGAAACTGTATGTCAGCTACATGAACCTGCTGCGTTCGATCAATCACTAGTGGCGCAGATTTTATTGGTACAAATAATAACTTCTATGGTAAAAATTGCAGATACATAGCTCAATAAGAAATTGAGTTATTCTCATTTAAAAAAACGTTTTACTATTCAAATCCGCCACTTCTTCAAATAGCAAAACTAGCATTTGTATGAAAATGAAACTGTAGTCTATACTTTTTCTCTTTTTTAATATAATTTAATTTTTCGTGCAATGATAATAGATATGTCTAGTTTCGAGTTCTCTAAAAGTTAAATACATTTATTTCGGTTTACATACATTTATGGCGTTATGAACTAACCTACGAAGGCAAAAATGAATTTGGGGACTAAATCATATGAACTTAAGTCCAAAAATTTCAAAAATAATTTTCCTCAAACTTTAAAATCTCAAAAACAAAAATGAATTATATCCCAAAAAGATATTGAACATTCCCCAAAATTACGCTACGCAACGAATTAAGCCCGGGAGAAATACATTACAAACTATGTTACGAATAAAATATTTGAAGTAAAATGTAAAAATTTATGTAAAAAAAATAAATAGAAGAGACTTTGGAGTTGGTTGAAAATTAGGGGTGTACGCTTCTTTCATAATCTAACAATAAAATTATTCCTTCTAATTCAAAATGTCACACCTACATAATATATATGTTAATATTCTGAGAAAAGGGAATATCCTGATGTGGAATCCAACTTTAAAATCCCTCCCGAATTATTTTTTATTTTTTATCCGGATATCGTAACAGACTGGCTTCCAAGTGTATAATTGTTTCTGGTTTATCGTCGTAGACATGCGACTATACATATCCGCAGAAAAAATTAATAGCGTCAAATCGCACAAATGAGATGGCCAGTTTACATGTCCATTTCGTGAAATTAATCGTTCGTCAAATGTTTCTTTCAGTAAATTAATTGTATTGTGTGCTGTGTCGTATGTGGCGTCGACCTGCTCAAACCACATGTCTGCAATATTAATGCCTTCCAATTGAGGTATGAAACAGTTAGTAATCATGTCTCTGTACCGCTCACTGTTGACTGTAACGTTTTGATCATCATAATTTTTGAAGATATATGGACCTAATGATTCCACCGGCTCATAGAGCGCACCAAACGGGGACTTTTTTGGGATGTAACGGCGTTTCGTTAATGGCTTGTGGATTATAATCGCTCTAAATGCGGCAATTCTGTTTATTGATATAGCCATTTAATCAAAAGTGTGCTTCATCGCTGAACAAAATGAGTCTCGATGAGTTGCTCGAATTGAACCATGTTTTTCAAAATAAATTTGAACAATTTGCAAACGTTGCTTCCGCATGAGTATATTCATGATGAATTACCCAAGTCACAGAAAAGAGTGTTGCCAATTTAAAGTTTTCCGCCTCTAAAACAAAAAAACACCCTTATTATCTGTTAAATTCTGTAATAATAGAGGTACCAAAAGATTTTGAAAACAAAAAAAAAATATTTTTTCACTGGAAATTAATTATCTTGAATCACTATCACGTCAGTTTTCATGTAATGATCAAATTGAAAATTCTTTTTGAAATTTTTTTTTAACTTTATTTGCTTTATATGTAACAAAAAAAAAAATCATCATTTGTTTCAATGTTTTTATTTTGAATGCGTGTCTTCTGTTCAAAACAGATTGTACCAATATTTCAAAATATATTATGATAACAAATCAGAAGAAAAAAACTTTTTAAATAATTTTTTTGTTTAAGGAATCAAACAAAATAATCAAGAAAAAAAATTTTAGAAAAAGAAATGTAATAAAGAAAAAAATTATAATCCAGACAAAAATAATCATACATGATTCTTTATTTCTTAAGGTTAACATTTTAAAAGCGCTCAGAAGATTTTCAAGTTTTTAATTTTTTTTTTTTTTTCAGTTTTTTTCTTTTTTTTTCATTTTCTTTTGAAATTTTTTGATTTGAAAAAAAAAAAAAATAAAAAAGTTTACCAAAAAAAAAAAAAAAATTTGAATGGATATTATTGGGTTGAGTGAATTTTAAAGTTGGAGCGGGTGTTTTTTGTTTTTTTTTTTTATTTGATGAAAAAATATAATTTTATATCTGTCGGCGGGTAATCAAAACTTTGTCATTCTTAGACAAGTATTTTTTTTTATATACGATATTTCAAAAACTCTTCAACAACTTTTTATTTTGTAGTTTTTTTATTGTTTTTTTTTTTCTCTTTTCGAAAATAAAAACTTTGCTAATTTTTTTTCTTGATTTTAGCTTTATTTTTGAAAATGAAATTTATGTTTCGCTTGTAATGTATTTCCATTTAATTTCGAAACTAATTAATAAAAAAAAAATTCCCAAGAGAAATTAAATGAAAAATGAAATGAAAATAGTAATAGAAAAAAAAAACAAGTAGTTGATCTGTAATATTATGGGATTTTTTTTTGTTGTAAATTTATTGATTACACAAAATAACGAATTGATACTAAATTGTTGAAGTACGAGTTCTCAAATTTAAAAACATTTTTTTGATATTGTAAGAAATCTAAAACTTTGACCCCATATCTTGCCGAAAACTATTTTTATTGATCTTAACTATTTGTTTTTAAATATAATTTCTTTCTATTTTATATTTTCATTCACGTTTTTAACCATGTTAGAATAGCGTTACGCAATTAATAATAATTCGTTTATCATTGCTCATATTGTATAATAATTGCCTGTAGCACATGTAACATTAAAGTTAAATAATTATAGGTTAGTTTCCAATGTACTCCGAATTGAATTATCCCTTATTATCCTATTTTTCTTCAATTCCTCTTCGCCTAAGCCTAAACTACTTAAATCACCTAAACCTACAATAACTTTATGTAAAGAAATCCTTTTCTAAAGTCTAAAGTGTTAGAAAAAAAAAAAATTCCCATGATTACAGTATAGTTTTGAATTTTAAAGAGATCAACTTTATCAACTATGTTTATAATTTTTCTACTAAATTTGTATTAAATTTCTGTTCACCTATAGGTAGATCTGTTTACTTCCTAAAATTCGAATCTGCTTCCTAATTTTTTCTTTTCTCCGATTAAATTCTGAATCTGTTTGTTTAGTTTGAAGGAATGATTTTGATGATTTTGTCAATTAAATTTGTAAACATCTAATACGATCTTATGCATAATTTGTCATGAAAACTTTTTATGTCCTTAATTTATCCTTAAAGAAAAAGAAAATAATACAAAGAAAACATGCTTTTATTTATTTAGGAAAACCGTATAAGTAAGGTTGCGTTTATATTGGAGCTGCAAAAAGTGATATGCGCGTCGAAAAGAGCTTCGATAAGAGCAAAGCTCTATGATGTTTTCTATAATGTACTTGTATTGGATCTTCGATAATAGCGATGTAAAATAGAAAATATTATTAAATTAAAAATATTATTAATTAACGGAAAAAAAATATTTCATCCTCGATAAGAGCGTAGATGAATTGAATAAAGAATTGAATTGAATAAAATTCTCTTATCTCTTATCGATGATCAAAGCTATGCTCCAGAATAAACACTTCAATATAATTTTCTACACTATGCTCTTATTGACGCTCTTATCACTTAATAGCAGCTCCAATATAAATGCACCCTTAAAAGTTTATAGAACGGGTAATTTAACTTAACCAATCTACTACCTAGAAAATTAAATTCTGCAACTTAAACGAAAAGTCAATTAAGAAATACATTCAACTTAGAATTTTTGCTTCTAAAATAAAACAAAACCAAACTTAAATTAACAAAAATAAAAAAAAATTAACAAAGAAATATTAAATTTATGAAAGTTTTCACCTGTGATAGGTTAAATTAGTGTTTATATAAATAAAAAAAAAAAAAAAACTTTTACTTTCTATTGTTTTTCCTTTGGTTTTTTTTTTTATTATATCTTCACCATTGGAATTCACGAAGGAAAATTATTCACATATGTAATGTTATAAAAATAACATAACATTAACAAAAAATTATACGCATATGTATTTTATTTTTATTTTTGACGTCTACCACGCTTGTTGACATTTCTTAATTATATATTTAATAACTAACTAATTACATTTTTTTTCTGTTTTTTTTTTTTCAAAGACATTGATAAATTAGATTTTATTTGTTTTGCTATTCTGATAGCATTTATAAAAATGCTATCAGAAATTATTGTGTTAATGGATTTTGAATGATTTTAGAAAAAGAAAACAAACCAATATTATATTATTATTAATATGTTCCTACCGCATTATACAAAAAAAAAAAATTTTGAATTTGAAAGGAACTTTTTGAAAATTAGGAGTTACTTCCGAATTGAATAGTATCAAATTTACAATATATGATTCAATTCATATTATTTACACTAATATTGTTACAAATAATATTTCTATGGTTTCTATTGTACATATATGTTGAAGCGATTAGATTTGGGTTCTCTTTAAATAGTTTTATGTCAATTTTAAAAATTTTGGGTTAGTGTTTTTGTTTCCGTTATCCGCCTTAACCTTACCACGATTTGTTTTTTAACTGTCTTCATTATTTAGAGAAATTGAGTCCAATATTAATAAATTAAGTCGAAAAATTAAAGAAACTTTTTCTTGAATAATAAAAATATTATTTGAAATAGAAAAACATTAAAAACAATTTTTTTTTTTAAAGCAATAATTTTCTATTTAAAATGTTAACAGTAGGTAAAAATATGGTAACTCTTCGGCATATACATGGTGGATTAAATACACGGTTTATCAATCAAGGGATTACTGGTCTTAAAATTCTACCAGGGGGGTAAGAGTTTTTTTTTAAAAATAAAATTCTGGAAGTCCGTGTAGACGATATGTAAAGTAAATATATAATATTATAAGCTTCTTTACAGTCTTATTGAACTATTTTTCATTCAAATTAAACTTTTTTTTTTTAAATTGAGTTACCTTTTATACAAATTATATATGTTTTCTTTTAAACTAAACAATTTGTTTTTTCCAATTAAACAATTTTTCGTCAACAAATCAAATTTTTACATATATACATGCATAAAAAATTTAATTTCAAAATGGTTTTTTTTACTATGAAAAAAAAAAGGTTTAATTTCAATGGAAAATGTTTTAATTCAAATGAGAAATGATTATTTTTGAATGTAAAAAATTGAATTAAATAAATTATATGGGGCCTCGGTGGCCTAGTGGGTAAGAGCGTATAAAATACACTGTAAGCACCGAGGGATTGTGGGTTCGAATCCCACACACGTCGTAAGAGTTATTCCCCCTTACGACATTTACAGTCACGCCTGAACAGGAAAGACTAAAATAATCATGCAAAAAAGCCAAGTATAAGAATTTACAAAAAAAAAACCGTTATTATCAAATTACTTCGAAGCACATTAGAAGCACAAGCACTATTGGAAAGTTGCAACCCTGCAACTTTTCACGTTGAAGTTCAGTAAATGTTGATTTCGAATATAACTTGTAATACCTGCTTTATGTTGGTCACTTTAAACTATTTGTCAATGTCATCAGTCATTTAACAAGTAAACACAAGTAAATTATGTCTTGACTTATGTCTATTTTTTAATTTTTTAAATGCATTTCTCTGCCACATAAATCTGGGCAGGAAATTACACAGCCTTTCCTGTTTTCTTACGACGTGTGTGAGATTCGAACCCACACTCCCTCGGTGTTTACAGCATATTTTATACATTCTTATCCACTAGGCCACCGAGGCCCCTTGTCTATATTTTGTCTAATAAAAATTTAACACTAATAGACAGCCTATGACAGTTGTCAATAGGCATATTACAATATACATATATGTATTTTGTAATCATTTGATATACCTGGAGTTTGCAGTATTAAATAAAATTCCTAAGCACAAATTAAGCTTTTTTTATGATATGGAAGTATAATTATAAAGAGAATATTCCAGGAAGAACAGACGTTTCAGATAGTGTTTCCCTTTTTTCTTTTGTTAATTTTTTTTTTTTGGGAGTTCTCTGACGTGAGATAAACCTCAAGATATAAGATTAAATAAAGTTAAATTTTTAATATGGAAGTTTTTCTGCAAAAGTCATTTATTTTTTATTTTTTTTTTTTTGCAATTTAGAAAGTTGTCCTGATAGTTTAAAATTTTTATAGTTTTTATTGTGGTGTTGACACAATGGAAAATTATGAAATTTTTTATTATGTTGTTAGAGTAGTAGATTATCTGTTATATTGCTGGGTCAGTAGAGTTTTGAAAGTTTTGATGTCTTCATATGATTAAGAGGATGTTCGAAAAGGGAATAGCACTTAGACAAAACCCCATATGAATTTGGGATATTCGAAAATCGAATTGTCAAAAAGACTGAAAAAAAAACTGAAATTTTCGGAAATTATCTAAAATGAGAGTCTTAATTTATAATAAAAATTTTTATTTTTTTTTTTATAAATCTTACCTGTTTTAGATCGAGGTCGTTCATCGGAAGTATAGTCATTTTTATTTTGCGTAGTTTTTCATTTGATTTTGTTCTTGTTGCTCTTTTGTACCAGTGTATAGAATTAATGTCTTATTTTGATCGTCATTTCGTGATGTTATCACCTATTTTCGTTGTTAAAAAGTTGGATTATTTTGAATGTGATAGTTAGTGATTATATATATATATGTATAGGATTATATAATAAGATTATATAAATATAGCATAAAGAAGGTGTAGAATGAGAAGAAAAAAATTTTTAAAGAAAAGAATATTAATAATTTATGTGTGTATGACAATACACGAATATTTTCGTGTATTTCGATTAATGTATATGTTAGTATAGGCGCGTGAGTTAATAAAAACTTATTGATTTTTGTTAATTTTTTATTATTAATTTTTTTTTTTTTGTTGACTTTTTAACAATTTGAAAGAAGGAATGAAGACATTTTTTTTTATGAAGACATTAAGTCAATATGAAACTATTCTGTCAGACATTATAGTTATGGTATGGTTATAAGATTTTTCAAAAAATTTTTAAAGTTTGAATTTTTCAAATTTTGATTTATTTTTTTATTGTTTTTTTTTGTGCTCTTTTTTTGTTATGAATTTAGGTATTTAGTATACCAGCAGCAATTTTAAATTTATTTTTTATAATTTTATTATTTGATTAAATGATTAAAACAATTTAATTTATTAACTTTGTTAAATTATTAAAATTGTGTGTACTCTGGTTATAAAAATTTAAAGGAATTTTAAATAAATTTAAAATTAAACTTTTATTTAAAATAAAAATAAATAAAAGAAAATCAATTTAAAAGTTATTAAAATATTTAAAGAGTTTTGTAATAGTTTAAAAATTTATTTTTCTTTTTTGCCCTTAGAAAATATTGAAAATAATATTTAATAATTTTAAAAGTTGAAAGTAAAAGGTTTTTAGTAAAAAAAAAGTAGACATAGAAAGTTATAAGTAAAGTTTTATGTATAATTTAAATTTTTTTTTTAAATATAAAATAAAAAATAAAGCACGGTTTCTATTTGATTATTTTCTATAATTATTAAAAAAAATTATGCTTTGATGTATTAAGGATGTCTTATTTATTAATTCAATTAGCCAGTATAAAGTAGTTTAGTTGCATTAAATATTTATATTTTTAATACTTAATTTTTAACCGATTCTATTTATAAATAACTATTTCATTTAGGGGTCTCGGTGGCCTAGTGGGTAAGAGCGTATAATACGCTGTAAACACCGAGAGAGTGTAGGTTCGAATCCCACACACGTCGTAAGAGATTCCTCCTAACAACATTTACAGCCACTCCTGAACAGGAAATGCTGTGTAATTTCCTGTCCACATTTATGTGGCAGAGAAATACATAAAAAAAAAATTTCATTTAATTTTTTTTTCTATAAAATTATCGGTATATACACATACAGATTACCCCAAAAATTAAGTGCACTGCTATATGCAATGGTTTAGAATTTGGTTAGTAGGCCAAATTTTGGTATGTGGCTGATGTCCAGGATAGAACGGTATTGTTCCAATAATTACTTAACAATAATTGTTTCATATAACTTTGTCTGTAGAAAAGATAGTAAGATTATTAAAACGCGTTTGAAAGAGATCTGCTGGAGTTTTCTAGTGAATATTTATTGAACTTTACGCCTTTAGCTGCAATTTCCCAGTGAGTATTTGTTGAGCTTTATGCCTCTCTTAGTTTGGAAACTACAAGGTAAAAATTTCAATCTTAAGTTGAATCTAAAAATTTTTGATTTTGTTCATTTGCATTATTTTTTTACACTTTTTCTCTTGAGGAGGTAACATGAGGAAGTTTTTTAGATTTTGTTAAATTAATTTCACCTCTTTGAGTTTCAAGCTTTAATTTAATGTATGCAAATGTAAAATTATCTTTTACTGTTTGAAAGGTAGAAGAAAATAATTATTGAAAAATCATATTGTTTTAAATTTTTTTTTTGTTCTTAAAAAAACAATGACGATGATTAAAGAAAAATGATCAATGTGGCTCCCTTCTTGCTCAATGGAAATTGTCTTTGATTTAAATTTGTTAAGGTTTTCAAAAAAAATGGATGATTAGAATGAATATTGTCACCTGCTTTTGTTAACTCATCTCTGCTCCGGTCAACCGGTTTGTTCTACACAAAATCTTTTGAATCACTCCATAATTAGAAATTTGGAGTTGTTAAATTTGATGATCTCGCCCCTAAATTTGGTGATCTTGTTTATGTAATAAAGCCTCTTTGTCCAATCTATCTTCGAAATTTTCATTTAGATACCTACAGATGGCTAATGAAAAATTATCTGGAGCTCCATCATGAATGAACCAAATATCGTTTCCTGTTGAAAGAGGAAGGTTTTCGTCTACCATTTCTTCTATTGCATTTTCTAAAAATTATAAATAGTATTTCTTAGAATATAATAAAGTTTTTTTTTTAAATTTTGGAGCTTAAATACTATGTCTTTTTTCCTTTAAAGAATTAAGGATTCAAGGACTTATGTTAAAGATTCAAGTATTCTGAAATTAAATTTATTTCAAAGTTTATTTTTTCATATAAATTAATAATAATTTTTTTTCTGCATTTTCAGGTAAATCAAAACTTCATAATTTATTATTTTTCTACTGGTAAAAGTTTAAATAATTATATTACCAACAAAAATTTGAATATATTATAATATAACAGGGGTAAGTAAAGTAAGTATGTATAATTAAATGATTTAAATCTTAAAACTTTTGAAATAAAAATTTTCTAAAATAAATATTTTCTAAAATAAATATTTTTATATTATAATTTTCTATTAGAGAAATTATTAGAGTCCTGTCAAAATTAAAGTTTAATGCAGAAGTAAAAATTAATTTGTAGAATTGTAGTAGTTAAATTTATATATACATACATTATTATATTTTTACCGATTGCATACATGTAATGTATAAAGACGGTATTGTTATGACACCAACATTTCGAACTTCAGATTTACATTATGTTTATATACATTTCTCCGGAACGTATAAAGCGGAATTAAGTGTTTTTGGAATGGTACCTATTTGTCTGTAGGCACGTGTACAGCCCAAATGTCTGAACTGAATTTGATAAAATTTCATATTTAAGAATTTAAAGTAAATATTGAAAAGATATATTTATTTATCATTTTACTATTAATTTTTAAATTAAATGGCATAATGTAGATTAAATCAAAACATAAAATGAGTTCAAAGTTTTAAATAATAAATATAATTCGGACCATCAATTATCGACCATCAGTGACTATCAATTATCGACCAACTATCGCTTCCCCCAACTATTTTTTACCAAATGAAACATAATTGTAATTTACAAAAAAAAAAAAAAAAAAGTAAATAAAATGTCCAAATGAACAATGTTTATAATAATTTTCGTCTATCAACAGGACTCTTAGGCTGTGAATTGTGGTGGACTGTATTATTGAATTGCCTATAGACAATTTGTAGTTTATACCTTCGATTAGTCTTATATTTAAATGCAATTTTATAAAAATCATCTAGTGCTGTGTTAAGTATGTATATACCTATGCATCAATTTCTTAATAAATAAGTTAATTTATTTATTAAAAATGAGTAAAACCCATATAGTAGTGATTTCAATTTAGTTTTTGAAAAGTTTCTTTTTCAAAAACTTCATTATAACGTATTTATAATATCGTTTTCAATATTATTGTTCCTTAGAGATAAAATGTCGAGACCGAGCATTAGTGAAAAAATAAAAAAAAAATATTTTGATCTCGGTGAGGGCGAATTTTTGATATTCAACCTGGATATCAGAATGAGATAGTTAAAATTATGTTTATTACTTTAATGTGTAAAATTATGCTATATAAAATATTTGTTTTATAATAATTAAATTTTGGTTCGCATGCATAAAAATTTCAAAATAAATATACAAAAATAGAAATTTACAGGTATTAAATCCTGTGATCTGCTGAATGAATTATAAACAGTGCTGACTGTCATTTCAATCTAAAAAAAAATGAATAATAATTTAAATTCTTCATTTTTTACCAATTAAATTTTTCATATTTTTTATAAATAATAAAAATTCTGTCTTTCTTATTTGCTTTCTCATTTGAATTTGCATCGATAAATACTTGGTGAAAAAACTTTGCACTGTGCAAACTGAAAATGTCAAATTTTTTCATTCCCACTCTTGCGGAATTAATACTCAAATTAGTGCAAAATGAAAATTTTCACGAGAACTGTCAAATTTTTTCATTTACAATGCTGCGGAATCTGGCCCCTGGTAGGTCATGAAATAATGCCCCAAAATCTAAAAATATTCCCAATCTTTTACATTTCATTTAAGATACCTTCAAACGGTTAATGAAGAATGAGTTGGAACTTGGGAACCTCATCCTGATTTCATCACATTCATTTCTTATTGAAAGGGATTCAATTTCATTTTATGTCATATTTTTAAATTTAATTAAAAACTAAAGTTTAATTTTTAAAATAAATTAAATACAATATTTAGAAATTAATTAATTATATAAAAATTAAATAAAATAATATTTTTTTAATTTAAGTTTTATTTAAATTTTGTTTTTTTTTTTTTTGTTTTTTTTCTTAGAAATTATTTTCAAAATTTCTTTGTTCTAATTTCTAAATTCTATCAGAGAAATTCTATACAAAAAAAAAAAAAAAGTACACAAAAAAACAAATAAAGAAATAAAAGAAACATGGCACTTTAAAGGAAAGAAACTTTTTATTCAAAATAGCGACCACATAATAATAATATAGAGTTTGAATTAATTATTTTCAGCGAAAAATTAAAACAAAGAAATAATGAAAACAAATTGAAAGTAGAAAATTTTAAAAATAATTTTTAATATTTATTTAATGACTATTTATTTAAAAAAACAAAAAAAAAAAAAAGCAAAAAAAAAAAACAAAAAAGAAATTTAATTGCCACAATTTTATGGTACATTATACCATCATCTAATTTTTCTTTCTTTTCATATATTTTTTAATTGCTTGGAGGAAAAATAATGAAAATATAAACAAGAACAAAATAATAATAATATATGTATATAATATTTAGCTAAAACAAAAAAAAAAAAAAAAAACAAAAAACAAAAATGAAAAACAAAATTCTAAAAAACATTAAAAACATTTTTGATAAAATAAATACATATATACGTATATATAAAATATTTAATATATAATATTATATAATTGTACGATTATATCCTATATACATAAATAGTTCTATATTAAATAAAGGAAAATCTTTTCAAAATAATCACTTGAGGCAGATTAAAAAATAAAAATAAAAATAAAAATAAAAAAAAAAAAAGCGAAGACAAAAATTATTTTGTTTTCCTATTTTTTTTTTTGAAAATTTTTTCATATTATTCAACAAAAAAAAAAAAATTTTTTTTTACTAGGATAATATTTTCACATTAAGAATTTAATCGCTACCGTACACACCCAGTTAATTTCATTTGCATGAATCAACATTAGAAAAATTTTCCTTCAAGGAAATGTTGTTTTTTTTTTTTTTTGTATTTTTTTTATTAAGAAAAATGTTTAAAAAAATAAGAAATTGTACAGCAGTAAGTACATTAAAATTGAATTGATAATAAAATTCCAAGATTAGTTTGTTTAAAAACTTCATGTCACTTTAGTAGATTAGAAACTTTGTCACAGAAATATCATATTAAAATATTAGATTTCAAATGAGAGAAAGGTTAGATTAAAATTTTTGATCTGATAATAAAATATTTAAAAAGTTAATTTTTTTTTTTTTTTTGTTTTTTGTAGAGTAAAAAATGTTTCATTAAAAATTTTATTTGTCATTTTTATGTATTGTTTTTGTATTTACCACGAACTAATTGTAATAAATGTCATTCAATTAATTTAAATTTTTAAATCATTTTTTCAAGGAATTTCAAAGCCCTTTCCATATTTTCATAAGTATAATTCAAAAACTTCACTTATACACATGTCACTTAAGAATGTAGTCCAATGGCGTTAAATCACACTATTTTGGTGGTTAAATCATTTCATGAAATTTCAATAAATTTATTGTGTATTAGATCAGTATGTGACACCATTTTGGTGAGTTTAAAAGTCCATCAGATCGATTTTAAGTAAATTTTCGGGATAAATAATTATTTTGCAAGGGAGAAAAAAATTTTTATTTTGAAAAACTCTTGGATTTTGGAAATAAATTTGAAATGTTCTTGTGGCAGAAGTTTTTTCATGTTAATTTTTCAAACTTTACTTAATACAAAATTCTATCACTCTAACGAAAATCAATCTTTACTTGAACTTTAAATATTTTTGAGTGTATGAGAATATTCTCAGAGGGAAATTGGAAAGATTAAATTATAACAGTATATAATTACAATAAATTTTCACTTTGTATATTTTGAAATTAATGTTTACTACTATGAAATTAAATTTGATTGTATTTCGAATTCAGTTTTTTAATAACGATACTTTTTAAAATTAATTATCAGCCTTTTTTTTTTTTTTTAGTTTATTACCCAGCCAAAATAACCCACCTTTTTTTACTTTCCATGTGTCTGGATGTAAATGTCGAAAAGGCGAGATTGAGATTCAAAACAATTCTCTTGTGGTGTTTACAGTTTATTTTATTCACCATTACGCCACTGAGACTCCTTATCAGATTTTTTTGCAGTTAAAGTTATTTAAAAGTATTAAAATTATAAGATTAATATAACAAAGATATTTAAAGATTCAAAGATATTTTAATATGTTTCACAGTTTTTAGAGAAATTATTGATCATAGACGGAATGTACGATCAAAAGCTGGTAGATGGAAATTTAATCAAGTGAAAAATTTCAATCATATTTTATTATATTCATTGATTATAATTTTTGAAAGTATTAATACAAAATATTAAGTGATTAAAAAGTATCTTTTTATACCCAACACATTAAGTATAGGGTATATTAACTTTGGTATGGTGTTTGTAACCACCAAAAGGAAGCGAGTTAGGTATAGACATGTATATAATAAAATAAAGAGAGAAACTTCAAATTTGGTACTAGGGTGTTGGTTCCTGAATCCCTTATTTGTCGAAAATTTGAGATGAATTGGAGGAGCTGTTCGGGTACCTCCCATACAACTCCCAAAACCGAACAAGCATATCTTCGAAATTAATAAAGATAGGAACTTCAAATTTGATACGAGGGTGCTGTTTCCTAAATCCCTGATTTGCCTAAAATTTGAGATAAATTGGAGTGGTCGTTCGGGTACCTCCCATACAACTCCCAAAACCGAACAAGCATATCTTCGAAATTAATAAAAATAGAAACTTCAAATTTGATATAAGAATGTTTTACCCTGTTGATGTCTCTAAAATTTGAGATGAATTGGGGTGGTGGTCCGCGTGCCTTCACACACTTCCCAAGACCTAACAAGCATATAGAAATTTGAAATTTTGTACAAAGGTTGTAAAAGTATTTATTTTTTTAGCAGTTATATTAAATACCTAACTAAAATAACTTATGGATTTTTAATTTAATTTGAATTTTTTAGGTGTAGGGTATAAATAAGTCGATTGCATCGACTTACTGTTACTTTTACTTGTTTTTTTTTTTAAATTATTTCCGTATCTTTAGGTTTCAATATTATTTGCAGTATCTTTTCTACCATACGATCTATTTACGTACCGAACAACCCGTATATAAAACCATCCTATAAAAATTCAGAAGTCTCTATAAATATCTCTGCTGACAGAATTTAATTGTCATTGCTTAAATTTTTTAATTTTAAGTAATAATATTTAATCAATACAATCATTTCTTTTTTAACATAGATACAAATTTTAAGAAAAGGCTTAATTTTAGTTATAATTTTTATATTTAAAAAGTCCTAAATTTAGTTTTTTTTTTTTTTTTAAGATGTTCACATAAAATAGAAACAAAAAATACTTAGATGTTAATTGTTTCAACAAGAAAAAAAAAGAATTGGGTTGTTTTTTTCTCTTTTCTTTT
The DNA here is from genome assembly GCA_947095535.1 of Poecilobothrus nobilitatus. Taxonomy (NCBI): domain Eukaryota; kingdom Metazoa; phylum Arthropoda; class Insecta; order Diptera; family Dolichopodidae; genus Poecilobothrus; species Poecilobothrus nobilitatus. The sequence goes on from OX352773.1 coordinate 164,614,811, forward strand.
AATAAGATTGGAAATTTATAATACCTACCTACCAATATTTTACAACCAAGAAATTTAACTTTTCTTTTTCTTATAATATTTTTTTTTTTTTTAAATATATCTATGTGTATATAAAATACAATTTACAATCTGTTCCTTGATCAGTTTCAATTTTTGTATTCGATTTTCTGCGAAAAAAAAAAAAAAATAAATTCCAAGTTTAAAAATGTTGAAGTTTTCTTTTCAACATTTTATTGAAACAAAAAAAAAAAAAATTCAAAAAAAAAAAAACAAAAAAAGAAGTTAAATTTTCTTAAAGTAATTTGTTATAATTTGTCTTATTGCAAAATATTAGTGTAATTTTTTTGTTCTATTCTATCTCTTTCTATTTTCTGTATCATCATTTAATTTTTTTTTTTTTCTTCTTTAATTCTTTTTTTTTTTTTTTAATTTTTCAGTAAAAGTTTTTACTGTGTTTTTATTTTGCAATGATTTTTCCACTTTAAACTTTAAAGTTTTTTTTTTTTTTTGGTTTTTGTTTTTTTTTTTCTTATTCGTGGTAAACAAATAACACTCGCACATACGAATACTTTACGAAAAGTATAATAGGTATAATTTTATTCTTGGTAACAAAAAAAAAAAAAAATCAAAAAGAAAAAAGTCATAAAATTAATGAGACTTCAAATTTAATTAGATTTCAGTTGCAAAAAAAAAAAAAATCCTTTGCAACCTATACAAAAATGTTAATATAAAGTAAAGGAAGTAAAATGGTATATAATTCTTGTTGTTTTTTTTTTTTTTTTAATATTTTCCTTTCATTCTTTCCCCTTTTTATTTTTACTCTCTTTCTTTCTCTATCTATTCTTGTTACACCTTTAAGTTTTTTTCTTCGATTTCTACTCTAATCTATACGATCCAGATAATCGTTTTAGTCCTTTACGGCAAAAAAAAAAAAAATAAAAAGTTGAATACAAAAATTATTTCTTTATGCAACTAGAAATATATATTTTTTTTTTATATTTCTCAAGGATATAATTGATCTAAAGACTTAAACAAGAAGAACAAAATCAAAAAAAAAAAAAAATTTATAGTGAAGTAACTGTCGAAGATTGCTTATAATAAATATCGAACAAGAAGTAGAAAAAAAAATCTTAAAACACAAGTCTTTGTCCTAAATAATGACCTTAACAACAGCTAAAACAAAATCTAAATAAAAATGGGGGGGCAAAAAAATAAAATATAAAAGGATGCGATGAAGAGGGAACAGAGGAAAGCAAGTGAAAATATAAAAATTGAAAAAAAAAAAAAAGAACAAACAAAAAAAAAGGAAAAAAATAAAAACAATAACAAAATTCTAAATGACTTTTTAATGGAAGTTATAAAGACGATAAAAATAGAAGAAGTGAAAGTGCATAAATTTTTTTTTTTTTTTTCTATTTCAATTACGTATACATGCATTTTCTAGTGCATATTTCTTTCCCGTTCTTACACACAAATTTATTTCATATTTTTTTTTACATAAGGAATATTTTATATAAAAAAGGAAACAAAAAAAAAAAAACAAAACTGGGAGGCAAAAAAAATAAGTGAAAAATTCAATGATCTGGAATAATTCAAAAAGGTTTTATTATTTTTTCTTAAGTGATAGGATAAAATAAATGAGTGAATGAATGTTTACATTCACGTATTATTCGATGTACTGTTGCATTAGTGTATGCAATGAAAAAAAAAAACAAAAAGAAAACTTTTATTTTTGTTTTTTTTTTATACTAATAAAAAATATGTGCAACAAGTTGTGAAGTATATATACTACAACAATTAGTTATAGAAAATCTTTAATGCATCTTATATTTACATATATAAGAATACATATATATATATATATATATATAACTATATACATAATATGTATTTATGTTTGTAATTTAAAAAAAAAAGATTTTCAATATCATGCCCATCATGATGGTAGATGCTTAATCAATTTACAATTAATTAAATTTATTGTTAAGTGTTTGAAGTATGAAGGTAATTCTGTATAAAGGATGCAACAAATAAAATGAATCATCATCATCTAATTTAAAAATGTATTGAAAGGCACTGTTTAGGTATATGTTATAATATATTTTATTAAAGTTTTATATCAAGATATATACTTATAAGTAAGTATTAAAATATTGTATATAAAAGATTTTTTCAATAATTAAAAGTAAATAAGTTTTGTGTAAGGACTTCTTTTTGTATGTATGTTACGAAGAGTCTAGAAAAATTAGATTTTATTATTGACTTTTTTTTAGTAGGAGAAATTTTGTGATTTTTTTTTCTCCTTTTTTTAATAACTTGTAAATTTATTAAAAAATTAAAATATATCTTGAAAAAGTATCAATTAAAAATGATCTTATTCCTCCCTTTTTTTTTGTTGTGGTAAGTTATGTAAATTTTTTTTGTTATGTTATGTAAAATTGATTTTCAAAACTCTAAATCAAATTATTTTGGTTGAATAGTAAACTGATGGGAACCTTAAAATTTCGTTTTATATCGTTAAAGTTAGTGAAGTTTGATAGTGTATAATTGCAAATGGGTGTCTTAAATGATTCAATCTCACAGTGCATTGACTTCTATTTAAGAGTTGATTCTAATTTTCATATGAGGGTTTTACCAAAATTGTTGAAGGAGATTTTAGCTTAAGAAGATGTTAGAGTTAATTTTTTTTGAAAAAGGAGTTAAGGTGAATCTGATTCAGTGTGTATTTTTAAGAACCTCGGAATGTATGTGAGATTACTTTAGTGATTATGAGTTTACCTTGCTCAAGATCTTGCATCAGTTCTGCAAGTGGCTTCGTTGGACATTGGAAAGTTGATGAATTTGCTAGAAGTAAGTAATACAACTGTAAGTGCCCCTGTCACTTCACATCATTTCACGTGTAAGTACCCAGCGCTGGCGAGAGCTAGAAGAGCAATTCTGGGTAGCCATCAACTCAATGATCTTAGTGATCTAGCGGTTAAGCAACCTGCAGAAATGATAAATGATCTAAAATTAAACTAATATAGTCCTATTATAAGCCTTGTGGTCACGGAAGTGGTATCAAAGTGGTGCTAACGCGCTAATTGGGGTCACTGTCATGAGCGGCACCCACACCAACCAACCAAGTAATACAAACCTTTACATTCTACAAAAATAGGAGAATTTTCGGATTCCAATTACAATCTGCAAATATTAATCGTAATAAAAAGGTAATACACTTATAAACCACAGGTACTTTTCTGTTACCAATTCCACTGTGGTCAAAAAAACTTGGCCTACACTATAGATCTTAAACGACCAACTTAACTCTCATCCCGGTATACCCGGTAAATACCCGGTATGTATTGTCAGTTTGTCCGACATGCCTGAAGCTAGTGTTCCCTAATATAATTTTAGTAAAAATATTTGTAGCGATGAAGAGGAAGAGGAATCAATCATTACTATTCATACAGCAAGATACTTTGAATAGACCCGGCTCTTGCTCAAAAAAGAAGAAAGTTGGTGAGGAAATTATTTTTAAACAATCTTTTCAGCGCTTACAGTCTTTTGCAGCTCTCAATTGTTTAATTAGAAGAAACACTGATCCAGGATGTCACAACGGGTCTAAACTGGTCTAAGTGTGCATCTGTAGCCCTTACCTATACCTACCTACCGACCTTGCTTAAAAAACTTTTTTTTAATTTTTTTATTTTTAAGTGATTGCGATGCATCTCTCTCCAATTATATCGATATTAATAATATATCTTTAATGTGATTATGCATTTTTTTTTGACATAAAATACATAATAAAAATATAAAAATTTTCTTACATTTTTAAAAAATTTCTAGGTCCTTAGCTTTAAATTATTGTATAAACTCCAATATCCAACTCAAAATCATTATTTTGTATTCTTTAAAAATTGTTTAAAATCTTATAACTTGTATTGTATGCATCATTAGGTTTGATTATTTCAAGAACTATTAGAAATAAACGCATATAATTCATGCCTGATTGACTTTTTTGTTTGAATCCTTTACCAGTACTATGCATTACATTATTTTCTAATTATTCCGAGACAACTTGTACATATATAAAAGTTTTAAAAGAATATTTTTTTAAATGGTATATTATTACAATAGAATAATACGTATACATGCATATATTGTATACATTGTATTGAATCCTTTACATTTTTCTTTGCACTGAAAAGTGTAATAATAAGGTTTTCATTATATATAAGTTTTCATTTTCATATTAAAAATAATATACAAAAAAAAAAAAAAAAAATAGAAGAAAAATATGTACTTATGTGCATTTAATAATTTTTTATTCAGTGTTTTTCTTTATTGCATAAAAAAATATTTCGTCTCTAAACGATAAAAAACACAAACAATGCAATATATATATATATATATATTATACAAATCCAAAAAAAAAAAAAAAAAATAAAAGTAAATTTATTGTTAGAATTGTTCCGAAAATACGTGATTATTCCCCTTATTTTTCTCCCGCCTTTTTGTTTTTTTTTTTATCCTTGTGACATTTATGAGAAAATTGCTGATGCATTTTTTATTTTTTTTTTATTGTTATCTGTTTTTTAATGATTATAAAAAGTTACCTTGAATAAAAAAACATTAAGAAATATATTATATATATAGATAAATAATATAATAAAAAAATTGGACGAGGGAGAAAAAGAGTAAGAAGATTAAATAGGATTTAATAAATACATATTATACTTGCAATATAATAATATTAAATTGTACATGTATTTGTATTTTATGAATATAAATGTTGGAAAATGGTTTGTTTTTTGAAATCGTTCAAAACGGAAACCGAATGAATAGCCATTTTATCATAATTATTTTATACATATATATACATTATTAGTTGCTCAGAAAGTTTTAGTAAAATAAATGGCTGATAAGGGAATTTAAATGAAATGAATGTTAATTTCCTGTTGCTTGTCAAAATGAAAATTAGTAAAATATGATTTTAGTATTGTGCAATATTTAAATGCTATTATTATGTTGAATTAATTGTTTAGTCTCTTATGGATGATTATTAAAAATACGATTGATTGATTGATTATTATATATGATGATGAAGTAACAATTAATTTTTACATCGAAAGTTCTAGTTTAGCTATTGTGGATGTTAAGTGAGAATTTTAAAAGACATTAAAAAGGATAACATGCGAATTTTCATAGATCCTGAATAATTTAAAATAACTATATATTAAATGCATCTATTAAATGCTTTTGAAATCAAACGACAGAGGTTGGATTCTATGGTAACGATACATGTTTTTAGAAATTTAGAACGATACAATGTTTTTAGAAATAAATATTAATGCGTTCTGTGGAACTTTTTTTTTTTTTACGTTTTTCCACTCGTATATCCACTGAGTATAGGGTATCCACTAAGTGATTTATTATTCATATTTGACTATACTTCAGTTTCTGAAATCATTAGTTTCACTAAACCGTTCATTATTCGATTACTCGTAATACTCGTTGAGTACTCGGCTGTGCCTATTGTAAAAGACTATTAAACTAAATTATATATTGTTATTTGTGCGCCATCTATTATTCAATAAAAGTATTTTTTTTATTATATATTTCGATATGATATTAATTATATATATATATTATTTTAGTATATATATATGTATTTATTTTTTTTTTAAATTATATTATCACTGCCCAAATAACACCCCCATCGCTTTAGAAGGACAGCTTATAGACCTTATAGACGAATTCTGCTACCTAGGCAGCATAATAACTCCAGGTGGAACATGTGGAACAAAGTAAGTTTTCCAGAATAGAATTAACATAGCAAGACCATCAATCGGTAGACTTCGACCTATATGGAATAGTAACCAAATATCAAGAAGAACTAAAATCAGAATATTCAACTCCTGTTGTTTTTGTTGAGTTTTTAAGTTCACACTAACACATGGCAGATGGTTCAAAATGTTCATGATTCATGGACAATTTCATCAAAAATAACTGATAAGTCTTCATAAATAAACACCAAAAAATTATATGCAGAATATTCTGACCTAATAGAATCAGTAACAAAGATCTGTAGGATTTAGATCTTGCTGATTTAAACTATGATGAAGCCACAAGCCCAAGCCTAATGCTCCCTAGTGTAATAACAGGGAAAAAACAAACTAAATACTATGTCATAACAAAAATCTGTATTATTTTTTATTAGTTTTTATAATACATCCGTTGTCTTAACAACAACTCCATTGGCTCTGTCAAACTACAAAAATTAATTTACAAATTTTAGTTTTACAATTAATTGGCTTATGTTAAGCTGCTTTCCTTTTTAGTAAGAAGAAAATATCAAATTATGGTAAGAAGAAAATATCAAATTATTTCACCTATGCTGATTCTGATACTAATACTACTTTTATTACTTACTACTGTACTTACTGCTCATTTTGAAAAACGAGTACTTGAAAGTACTTTTAGACTCCTATGTAATAATGGTGAAAGCGTTGTCGCTAATATGCACACTTTATTTTTTTTTTTTTTATATTCGGTACGGTTTTATTTTTGTGTTTGTTGTTTCTTTTTTATACTGAATTATTTTATTATTATTATATTTTTTTTATTTTCATTGTATTATTTTGTTTTTGTATGGTTGAAAGAATAACTAAAATACTTTAGGTAAAAATTACATACAAACGAACACAAAAGAAAAAACCATAAACGTAAAAAAAAAAGTGAAGGGGGGACGAAATAATAAAGGGAAATTTTCTCGAAGGATATGATTTTGTTTTACATAGAAAAAAAAAAAAATGTTTCTTTTAATTTTTTTTTTTTTTCAATTTCTTAACAAAAGAATTATACAGAAAAACATTAACAATGACATACGAAATTTAGAATAGAAATAAATAGAAATAAATAAAAAAAAAAAAATAAGTAAAGAATAAAAAGAAAACAATAATGAACTGAAAATTTGAAAACAACTGACTGAATATTGTCTATGTAAGAAAATAACCAGAAATAAAATTGAATCTGTTAAACATTTTGTAAGGACACAAGAATTCTGAATCTATTATAGAAAAATAATAAAAGAAAAACATATGAAACGCTGTCAGTTCTAATTTTTGGTCTTATTATTTTTTTTTGTTTTTGTTTTTTTTATATTTTCTTAAGAAAATATTTCATGGCAACTTAAAACGGTATTTTCGCGAGCGTAACTTAAGTATATATGTGCATAGATTATATAATAATAAACAGTATTGGAAAAATTTTTTAAAACATAAACTGTTGGAGTATTTTTATAAATTTATTATTTGGAAGTTCAAAAAAAAAAAAAGAAGTTAAAAAAAAAAAAAAGAAGAGATTTAATATTTTCTAAAAAAATCTTTCGATATAATTAGTGTGAATCATTTTTATTAGATTGGATAAGTTAATTAGAGTGATGTTTTTTTTCTTTGCCACTTCTATAAAGAGCATAGGACATCCACAAAGTCGTTTATTATTTATATTTGACTGAGATTCAGTTTTGGGAATCATTAACTTTACTAAGCCGTTGATTACTCGGCTGTAGCTATTGTATAAAAGACTATTAGTTTATTTTGACCCCAATATTAGATTAGATGTAAGGTCTGAATGAATTCTAGAACCACAATGCAAGAATTACTGTGCTTTATTGTATTGCATTTTCATTTTAAAGTAATTTAACTGTTCTTTTTATCGTTTTTAATGACGGCTAAACGGCTAAAAATTAATATGTTCTAATAATAGAATGAAAAATTAGTAGTAGATTGAAAAATATTAAATTATTATTTTGTATTATTATAAAAAAAAAACAAATTTAATGCTAAATAATGGATAAAATTATTAAAATTTTCCTAATCGAGAATGGTGTTACTTTGAACTATGAAAAAAGTGTACAAATATCTTAGAAAAGAAAGAAACTGAGATAATAAACAAATTTATAGATCAAATGTCTAAATAATAATATTGTACAAATTAGTCTAAGTACAAACTAAGTCTATTGTACAAATTATTCTCTACTTTGCATCAAAGCTTCTAAGTTTGCTTCGTATGTGTATGAATTGTATGTGTATGAAAAATTGTTAAAATTTAAGAGACAGTTTCTTCAGGTTTAAGTAATTCCTTTTTAATTTATAAAAGAAAATACAATGTTGGAGTTTTAATATTTACATTTTACTTTAAAAAAATTTGTTCATGTGTTAAAATTTGTATTTAAGTTACAGATACCTTAAAAATAGTAAATTTTAAAACTTTTACCTTTAATAGCTTAAATAGAGGGCGATAAAATAAAAAAATTTCTGTTGTAACTTATGCTAATTAGAAAAAAACCTTTCTATTCTCAAAATTGCAATGTTTTAACTAAAAGTCTGCCGGTATTGCACAAAGTTTTCAAATTCTATATAATATGTGTAAAGAAAAAATTGTGAAAAACCAAAGGACGGGTTCTTTAATTTTAAGGTGAACCAAAATAATCCAGAAAAACGGTTTAGGTATGTAAAAACATAATATTAAAGCTTTATTTTTGCACATTAATTTGCAACTACACGTTGTAGAGATGTGAATAGCATAAAATCTTGCAAAATTTTCTTTTCATTAAAGACTAAATTTAAAAAAAATTAATAATTTTGATTTATAACGGTAAAAAAAAGTATGGGGTACGGTGTTTTTGATTGAAAACATGTTAAGCAGAACTTGGGATATATATATTTAAAAATATAGCTTCTTTAAATTTTGAGGGGCTGTAGCTCCGTAATGGATGAGTCTACATAAAAAATTTGTTCTACAACATTATTTTTTTTATAAAACCCTCCCATGGCTAAAACTTCATTGTTCTATCTTAAACGGTGTAGAAGTTTTATTAACGGAGAGATAAACAGGTAGACAAACGGATGAACGCACGGGCACGGCACAACAGAGTAAAACTAATAAGTAAATTTTTCAAAAATATGGTAAAAATGACCATAACATATAAAAGTAAATATTTGAAGATATTTGTGCAATTTGACGATTTTTGTACAAAAGAAAACAATTTTGAAATGATTTTTATTCAGTACTGCACATTCTATCCCATATATTCTGTTTTGTTTCAAGGATAATAATAATAAAATATTACTTGACAGGATAATTGTATATATGTTTACAATAAAACGAAATAAGAGATCTTAAGATTTTTTTTTTAATAAAAAAATCTATCGAATAATTCCAATTTAAATCAGATATTTCTCTTATATTTTTGTTATTGTTTGAAAATTAACATTTATATTTTAAAATTTAAAATCAAGATAATTAACTTTTATATATATAAGAAGTTAAATAAATTAATTTGTTTCCTTTTATTTTTTTTATTTTATATTAATATTACATATTACATAGGATAATGCGATATTACTTAACCATTGACTAAAGGACATTATAGTTTTTATTACATTATTTGCTTTTATTATAGTGGAACTTCCCTAACTCGTACCTTCCTAAACTCGAACTTCTTCTGAACTCGAAATATGTTGATGCATTTAAAATTTTATTTCAATTATTTATATAAATTAGTTTCTCTTACTCGAAAATCTCTTCACCTCGAACTTTTCTCTTATTCGAACATGTCATTTTGAGTAAAAAAGTTTCTTTACCTCGAACTTTTTGTTGACAGTTATAAACATATTTGACAGTTATAAACATTTAGGTCAGGCAAATAACATATTTTTTGTGTTCGTTATAAATTTGAAAATTAAAATGCCCCGTAGAAAATTAAAATATTTATCTTTAAAAGAAAAAATTAATTTAATTATGCTTTGTGCAATTTTTTTTAAGTCACCATTCCTCGAATTCTCTGTAACTCGAACAAATTCCCGAATATTTACAAAAGTTCGAGTTATAGAAGTTTCACTGTATTATATATTTCATTAATTCATTCATTTATTCATTATTTTTTACAGTAATTACAAATTCACTAAACTCTAATTTTTCTTATTTACTATAACGATAGATTTTGTAACATTTTTTATTTTTAAATATCTAATAATTATTTAAATAAAAATAGTATCAAATGCTACTCAGAATACCTTAAAAAATTTTCTAAGCTAAAAATATACATATCCAAAATCATGAAAAACATTATGTGTGGGGATTCATTAAAAAAGAAAAAAAGAAAAAATAAAAATATATACACATATAAATGAATTTTGATGTAATTTATAACTGATAAATTGAAATAGTAATTATTAAGTATATTAAAAACAATTAAAAAGAAAATTTCAAAAAAGAAATCTAAAAGAAACCTTAAAATTTAAAAGTAAACCTTTTACATAATTATAGAAAATTTACATATTGTATTCAGTTAATTTACAATATTGAACAATATTTCCACCTCATTACAAGTCTTATTTAATAACCAAAACTTTACTTTTTTACTGAATTTGGGCAGCGTTCTGATACTAAGTGTTTCAGAAGGAAGTTTACACTATATTTGCTAGCAAGGGGGATTTGTTTTCAATTAATAAAACTTGTTACCTGTGCAGGATTTGAACCCACACACCCTAGGTTAATAATTTGTTTAATCTCAAATCCATTGAGGCCCCACTCCTGATTTGAGTTAATTTAATTTAATTATAAGTTATTAAACCAATAAAATTGCATATTGTTAGGCGCTTAATTAGTAAATGTTTTTGTTTTAATATGACCGTAGCAACCGAGAATAATAATATTAACTTTGCTTAAACTTTTTATGTAATATTAGAAAACTAAATAAATAAATAAATAATATTTTACATATTAAAGATATTAATTAATTTTTTTCAGTATAATATTTTTGTCAATTAAATTGATTAAGTTTGAAACATAGCGTAAAATCGTAATTTTTACCGTTTATTTCAAAGGGATATAAAAAAAAATTTCTTTATAAAATTCATTAATTCATTACGTTTTATTTATTATTTTTACAATTTTTTTTTGTTATTTATTATTAATAATATATAAAAAATGAAAATAAATTTATTTGCTAAAGTTAAAAATAAAACAGAAGGAAAACTTAATTAATGAAATGTAAAAAACATGTAATTAAATTTTTTATTTTTTTTTTTATGATTATCACAAATGTTTGTTAATTTATAAAAAAAAAAAAAAAACCAACAAACGAAAAATAAAAAAAAAAAATATTTTAACTATTTCACACGTTTAATGGAAATAATTACATAAAATTTGATTGAAAAAAAAAAAAAAACTTTAATTATCTCATTTGGAATGCATTTTGGATGATGAGCAATAAAAAAACTTTCGTTAATTAGTGAAAATTTAATTATCGTTAATTTTTAGTTGTTAATTCAATAAATTTTGTTTAAAAATAGATAATCAATATACCAGTATATAAAAATGTTTAATATGGTATTAATTTAAAAGTATTCTTTTGTAATTATTAATCACTCTTTTGCATTAAATTAAGTTTTTTTTCAATTTGGCAAATAATAATATAAGGTAGAAAGTAATAAAATTAATTTTGATTATTTCATTCTTATTATTCTTTTGGGTATTGATTTTGCAAATGAATAGTCGTTTGTTATATACTACACTTAAAGTATATTAACTTTGGTATGGTGTTTGTAACCACCAAAAGGAAGCGAGTTAGATATGGACATGTATATATATTCTGAATCAGAGGTGATCCTGAGTCTCCAGATGTCCGTCCGTTGGCACGAAAATTCAAAAACTAGTTAAGCTATCTTGATGAAATTTATATAGTAGGTTACTAATTACGAAAGGAAGGCTAAGTTCGAATCTGGACAAAATCGGTTCATGGGTTCAGGTACCTCCCATACAACTCCCAAAACCGAATACGCATATCTTCGAAATTAATAAAGATAGAAACTTAAAATTTTGTACGAGGGTGTAAAATTTTTCCAATATCTTTTATTTATCTAATCAAAAACAAGACAATGTTTCTTTTTTTTTGAGTTACTTTTCTACCGTACCGTTTTAACTTGCCTGCTTAAATTTGTATGTGTGCTGACCTCTTTACTCATTATTTTAGTAATGAAGGAGCTTTGAATCATCTAATTCTCTTATTTATGTTTTGACATATTTATTTTTTTGAAATCGAGAAACACTGGTTAAAAATTATGATCTTTCTTTTGACTTTATTTTTTACGAGGGTCGATATAGAAAAAATCGCCTAGATAAATTGCATGCGATTCTTTCGGATAGTGTTGGATTTTAACCAACCTAAATCAGGTCATTTTTAACCGAACTTTATAATGAGACATACTTAATATAAATATGCAGTTTAGTTTATATGATAAGGATGTGGGAATTCTTGGGAAAATGAAATTTTGAAATATATAGAATTAGGTATGTAGGATTTGTATAAAAATGTTGTAGGGAAATTTGTAAGGCAGATGTTAATATTCTACTTAAACTTTACTAAATCGTATACATATATAAGTTATCAAGTTTAGGCAAGACATACGATGGCATCTGATATTCCACTAGAAAAGAGAACGGCATATGTATTTTAAAAACAAATTTCAAAAAGTCTGTTTTTACTGAAGAAGAAAAAATTATATCAAAATATGCTTAAAATAGTGAAAAAAATGACTGGAAGAGTTAGAAAAATCGATTTAGAAATTTGATAATTTCAAATAAATATTCAGTTTTTACTATGTTTTATACAGTGTTTAAGTATGAGCATTTGTAGCATTGCTGGTTTCACGTAAAAAAATTTTGCATTTACGGTTTTATTTATCGCCGGTTTCTATTCATACAAGATGTCGATAAAATAAGATTAATGAATCAAATTTAGTTGATGACTAAATGAAGTGGATTTTCAGGTAACTCTGGAGTCGTTAATAAGACACATATGTTTGTTTTACAAATTATTGGGAGAATTTAGAATTGTTTCGGCTATTTTAACATAAATATGTCCATTATAACCTCCATTACGCTGTTTTAAAACGTCTTATATGTGCATTTTAATATTTTAATTTATATAGTAATTTATATAGTAATATCCAGCCATTGGTGCAGTGGTTGACGCACCGCTTCTCATTCATAAGGGAATGAGAGGTCTCCGGTTCGATTCCCGGCTGGGTACAATAATTATGATATAAAAACAAAAATATTCATATATCGCAATATGTAAATACTTTATATATCATTATATCACGTACACCCCACCTACCAGGAAACAGGGGTTATAGCTACCTGCACATTTATGTACCACGGTACCTGAATATAAATAAATAAATAAATATATAGTAAGAATTTATTAAAATTATGTTGATATGATTTTCATTTTAATCCACACTTAAATTTATTGTTCCTCTATTGAAATGAATAATGTTATAGATTGCAATTTTAAATAATAAATTTTAAATAATTGTTTTGTTTTATTAATATGATTTGAAGCATTTTATATGGTAATAAATTACAGATAAATACCGGCATAAAATAGTTTAAAAATAATTTCTTACAATCCATTACTTTTCCATTTTTAACTTTGTAAAATCCACAAACAAAAAAAAAAAAAAAATTACTATAATGAAATTCAAATATACTTATGGATAAAATATTTATTTATTTAATTAAATTTCTTTTAAAATATTTTACATTTAAATAAATTTTCGCAGAAATACCAAAAATAATAAAATTATTTTTACAAAAAATGTTACAAATTATCATTTAAATGTCAAAAATATTTTATAAATTCAAATTAATTAACATGTTGCGTATATATAAAAGAACTTTTCTAATTAAAATTGACAATTAAAATGTTTTATGGTTATTTTAAATTGTTAAGAAGTGTAAAATTCAAATTTATTTTAATAATAATAATAATAATAATAATAATAATAATAATAATAATAATAATAATAAAATTAATAATTTATATAATATATACATATATAAAATTCAAATAATAAAAAAGAAGAAAAAAAAACTTATTTATTATAAGAAATTCTTTACTGAATTTAACAAATTAATAAAACTTTGTTATTTTATGATAAATTTATGATTAAAAAGAACATACATATTTTCATATTCTTTTTAGTTCATTTTATGACATTTAAATTTGAAAATTTTCCATTTAATTCCACTTTGCTTAACTGACAGTTGGTCCAAAGTCACAATATTCTAAACTGTTGTTGTCTAGCTTTTTAAAGTACTAATAAATATGAGCATATTTTTGGAAAATGTACGCCTTTAAAAATGTTTTATTTTATATTCTGCCTTGTTTTATGCTTAACCCTTATGTCAAACCCTTGCTGAACCTCCCTTTAATCAAACGCTTGGTACATTTGTATCAATAATGTTTTTCATACATTTTGTGTGATACGTAATAAATAAAATGTATTTGTTTTTTTATAACTTCAATTCATAACTTAATTTAACAAAATATTTCATAATTTAATTTAAATAAGAAAAGAATAAAAAGAATACAAAATAAAAGAAAAATTAACAAAAAATTAAATAAGAAAAATTTTAATTTTGAGAAGCATTGTAATCAAAGCAATATTTAGCAAAGCAAACCAACGTAGTTGACATCGTTTAAGTCCAGCAAATCCTAATTTCTTCCACCAAACTATATATATTTTTAGTATATCTTTGATTCATAACAATTTAATTGAAGATGTCACAAAGTTACAGATATGCACTTTAAAAAATGTGGAATATATAGCGAGTTAAATTTAAAATTGTTACATTTGTACCAAAGGTTTGACATAAGGATTAAGACCAATTAAACAATAATACCAAACAACCGTTTAAGTGCAAAAACATATCTATTCGATTGTCAAGTCCATTATGTACTTATTATTTTTATTAACAAACTATATATGTATATACTTTTATAATTTTTGATTGCAGGATAATTTCCATTATATATAATTTAAAACTTTATAAAGGCCAAATTTATTATTTTTCTTTTTAAATATGAAACTAATCTTTATAGGATTCCCATGATGTTTAATTGATTTATTTTAATATTATAAATAACAATTTTAGTATTGTTATTGACTTAGTATAGTTTAAATATTATTATTAATTATTTATGTATTAATATTATTTATTTTATTTATATTATATATTATTTATCTTATATACTTTGACCTAAGGGATATTTGTATTTAAATTAATTTTTCAGTAACTTTTCTTTCAATTGCTTCAAGTTTTGGGAAGAATTTTAATCTACACTTTTAATCTCGATTAATACACTATGTTGTTACCTATACCACTTACCCTTAACTTTACCCTTTAAGATTATAAATTTATTTATTTATATTATTATTACAATAATTACATGAGATAATGGCAAATAAAAAGGTTTTTTGCTCTTCGTCGCTATATCTTTCTAGTTTTTATTAATATTCTATTTTTAATCATTTAATGGTTCCCTGAAATAAAGTCAAATGAAATAAAACCGAAATACATTTTTTTTTTGGCTTTGTTTTAATTTCACATTTGAAATCAATCCGAAAACGTGAATTTTTTGTTTTCCCGCTTAATTTTATTTAAAAAAAGAAAAAAATAAAGACAAAACTAAGAAATATTAAAATCGAACATATTTTTTAACAGGCATACCTACTTTGATACAATTTTATATTTAATTCTCTTTTTATAACTCTAAAATCCTTTCTAATTATTTATTTTACGTATTATATTATTACAATAACAAGGTATAGTTAAAATAGTGGGTGACAGCCCTCAAACCCCCGCTAAACAAACTTTTGAAATCCTGATTTTGTAATAAACTATAAAATACCTCCCGTGATACCACAATTTTAAATGTCATATTTTTATATACACATTACATATTGGTATTTCTATATCATTATATTCATATACATATACTTGGTTACAAAATCAAGGATCCAATGTTGTTGAAATATGTTTGTGAAAAGTATTATTAGGAGAGATTTTATTTACTTTTTCGGAATATTTTGTTTTACATAAATGTGGACAGGAAATTACACAGCCTTTCCTGTACTGGCGTGGCTGTAAATGTCGTAAGGGGGAATAACTCTTACGACGTGTGTGATATTCGAACCCACACTCCCTCGGTGTTTACAGCGTATTTCTTACGCTCTTACCCACTAGGCCAAAGAGGCCCCATTTTTCAGAATATATATGTATATGTATCATATACATAACTCGAAATTTTTCTATAACAAATTTACTTTTTATAAAATTTCTGAAAAAAAAACATTTAAAAAGACATTAGAGAAATAAAATAAAGCTAATATTGAAGAATTTTCAAAATAGAACTAAGATTGAAATTTAAAAATTTGCGATTTTGATGTTATTTTAAATTTGAAAGTGAAATAAAGCCTTGTAATAAAGTAAGACTTTATTGCATTCGGTTTATGTCAGAGGTTTATTTCACTAATACTTTTAATTACCTGCTGCCTTCTGCCTCCTATGTAAGTTCTTACAGATCAGTGCCGATGTTAAATTATTAAAATAAATAACATTAAATTCTTGTATGGTATATACAATTGAAATATTGAATAATTTCTAATTAGAAGATATAGTACTTGAAATATTAAAAAAAGCTGAATCTCTGAATGAAAAAAAAGAAATGCAACCACTTTTGTCGTGAATAAAAAAAAATTATGGTACAAATTAGTTTTTCGATTATCCAAACCTATTCAAAATTATAAAAATGTTCGATGTGAATCAAAACTTTTTTTCTTTTTCAATTAATATTTATTGTTATTTTTAAAAAATTAATAAAAGTGAACAAAATTGTATTAAATCAAGGTTTTCAAAGGAAAAACACTACATTCAAAAAATTTAATTGAAAGTAAATCAACGTATAAAATGTTTAAATGATAGCTTTCAAGGACTTCTACAAGGAAAATATAATACCTTAAGCAAAAATAAAATTTAATGAATTTTTTATTTAAAATAGTCTGTGACTTAGTGGTATAAGCCTTAATATTTGGGTTAGGAAACTTTAGCACTGAAATAAATCTAAAAAAAAAACGAGGAAGAATACAGTTGACTTTGTCAACTCTTAGATACCCGTACGAACCGTTAGTATGTTCACAGTCACTCTGCCTACAATATTATTTTTTTAATATTTTAGTATTTTAAAATAATTTGGGTGAATTTTATAATTTCTAGAACTTATGGGTTGTACATATATTCAAACTATATGTTTATATGTACATTCTTCTAAAGCAGATTCTAACCTTCCACATAACGATTATCAATCCAAAACTTTTTCAAATATTCTATAGAAACATTTAATACTAAGCGGTAAATGTATATTAAATTTACTTAGTACAAAATAGTAAATATAATTTTAAATATTATATTATATTATATTTAAATATTCCATTGACAGAATAATTTCTTATAAGTACAATAAAATACATATATGTATGTAAATACGGTATATAATATACATCTATACTCTTATCATTCATTCACTAGTGACATATACGATATGTAAATAAACATGATATTATATAAGTATGTATATCAATATCATATAAATAAAAATTCTTCAAGCAACCGTTATGTTGTTTATTTATTTACATTTTTTTGTACTACGCATTATATCCTCAACAATTTCAAATTATCGAGTAAAACAAAATGCAAAAATTCGTTAAAGAAATTTGTTAGAAAATTTGAAAAAATCAAGTAACACTTTCGTCAATTATAAAGTAACCCTATATTATTAAAAAAAGTTGTTAACAGAAATAAGAGTATAATGTTGAAGCTTTAATTTTTGTGTATTACTTCAAAAAAATTTTAACAGGTGTTCAAGTTACAGGTGTTTAAAAATTGGAAATTTTCAGTTTTTGATCCCTTACAGCTCTTAAACGGGGAGTGATACAAAAAAATTTTTTGAAATGACTCATACTTATTTTCAAAGATCTAACTTCTGTTAAAATTTCAAGTTTCCAAATTAAATCGTTTAGAAGATAGAAGGGTTGAAGGATTTTGCAAAATTTGAGTTTCACATAACGGTAAATTAAGACACCGTATGCCACAAATATATATTTATTGTATATATACTTTTAAAGCTAATACAAGTAGTAATCGTTTGGCGTTTTCAAAATGAAGATATACTTTATACAACTTGTGCTATAACAATTTAAATATAGAGCTTTTTTGAACTTTTGGGGAGCTGCAGCTCCGTAACGGGTGGGTCTACAAAAAAAAGTTATTAAAAATTAAATTAATATTTTTGTGAGATCTATCAGTAGTTAAAATTTCATAGCTCTATTGCAAAAAAAATGTGGGGATCTAAAAGTTAGGTGTTCGAGAGCTACCCTAAGGCTTGGTCCAAACTCAACCAAAAAAAATAGGGAATACAAATTACTCCCAAAAAATTTTGTGTAAATTTCAAGATTCGAGCTTTCTTAGTTTTTGAGTTAGCGTGCTGACGGACGGACGGACATGGCTCAAAAGTCTTAGAATTTTTTTCTGATCCGATCCATACCTTTGAAGGTATATCCAGCTCGCTTATTTCGAGGTGTTACAAACGGAGGAGTAATTTTATTATACCCGATCCTATCGTACGGGTATAAAAAACACTTTTTAACCTAACCCTAAAAAAATCTTTTTATTATGTATATGATTTTAAATTAGATTTTAGATTAAATTTTCTGTTCTTTGATTTGTGTCGAAAAAATAAAAATTTTTCTTATTAAAATTGTCAACTTTGTTTTTAAATCCCTCAAACTTATATGAGGAAAATTATAAAAAAGTTTATACAACTTTATAAACATTTTTTTATGTTTGACATTATAATCTTATATTGGTTTACTATAACATTCCTTTTTACGTAATGTACAAAAAGAATGATGAAGTGTATCAGGTACATTCAAACTTCAAAGTACAATTTTAAAATAGAAACAAAAAAAAAAAAAACGCTTTTTGTATCCTTTATTTTTACTTTAAGATACAAAACTAAAATTCAAAACAATACAATTTTTAGTCTTTTCCATCTTCAGATACCTATTTATCTTTTAAAGATTAAATATTATTTATTAGTACAAGGTTTTGAGTTCCAATCAATTTCCAATCAAATTCCATCAATTTTTAAATAGTAAAACAATTATTACGCAATTGTTAAAACAATTATTACGCAAAAAAAAAAGATTATTATTAGAGTAACATTAAAATTTAAATAATCAAAAATGATGATCTATGAAGTTCTATGATAAAAATTTAAAGGAGACTTATTTTAAGAAATATAATACATAGATGTGTAAATGTATATATAATCAATATCCTTGATATGTTTCTTTGTATAGAAATTTCAGAATTTACTTTGGATAGGTGGTGTTGTTTTTGAAATTCTTTGAATATTTTCAAAAAATTATAATTTGAATTAATGTAAATGTTATCATTATTTTAATAACTTTATTCCATAATTTTTTAATCAATAGCTTGAAATAAATAACTTTCCTTTTTTTTTGTTTTTCATTCATATGATCGTATTGTACTTGAAATATAATTGTAAATAAAATAATAATAAAAATTTTTTTGTTTTCAGTAACTAAAATAACATAAGAGTAAAACGTAAAATTGAAAAATGTTCGTTAAAGTACATTTTAGGTACATATTATTTACTCATAATATTACATATGCATTCATAAACTAAGCCAAAATAATATAATGTACGTATTGTTTTAATCGGTTCCACCGACTTTTACATTTTAAATAAAATATCTTTTTGCAGATTTAAATTATCCGCTCTTTTGATGAATTCAGCTATCAGCATTTTGTGGTGCCCAGATATAATGCCCCTTGAATAAGGCTGAATCAGTTTTATTTCTTTTGCGACAGATAAATAAATCCGGAAACGGAAATAGTGCCGAAATCGAAATAAAGTCCAATTTTTTCATTATTATAAAAAAAAAAATTTGTTTGTGATGCAATATACTACAATGCTCACCAACACACTGTTTTAATATTCAAAAGTATTAAAACTAGATGATTTTTATTATTATACCATGATATGGTTATTTTGATAAAAACATATTCCTAAAATGGTGGAGAACTGATTGGTCTTGAACCCCCGATAAACAAATGATTAAAACTACGATTTTATAACAAACTGTAAAATCCTTTATAATTTAGAATATGGCATATACATTTGCATAAATATTGAAAAAAAAAAACGTATCATCCTGATTTTGTAATCAATCGTAAATTTTTTCCTAATTATTGTTCTTATAGATATTTTAAGAATCAGGCATTTAGAACTGTTATCCACTTAATTAATTTAGGGCTTTCAGAAAAGGAGATGTATCGTTTATTCCAGGTAGTTTACATTAAAATGATGTTTGATTTTACAACAATTTGATTTTTTTAAACCTTCTGCAAATAAGAAAAAAAATCACTGGGCAAACATACTGAAATCTTGTTTTGGGGTTTATTACCATTTTAAAAAAAGAAATAAAGGCGATTTGGTCTAATTTCTTAAGGCATACTTACAGCGCTCCTAGTTTTTCATTCTTTATAGTTTCAATGAAATCTCTATGGCCATAAGTATATTCAAATTCTCTACTTTATCTCTTACATTTTATCAATCTTATAATCATCTTTTCTTTAGATTCAAAATGTTATTTTTAACTCTTCCATTTAAAACTTTCAACAAAAACTTCCAATTTCAACTTATCATATGGTACTTTGTTAAAATAAATAAATCTGAAGTGGATATACATATATGTATTTTGATGTTATTGGTTATTATCATCAAAATATGATTTGATTTCTTTTAATATTTTTCAATGAAAGCCAGACGGATTAGGAAACTAAAATAACAGAGCCACCTAGTGCGGTTAGATATCAAAATCTTGAGTACTATTTGGAGTAGATTATACTGAGTTATGGAATAAAACTGGAACACTATTGTCTATAGATTATAAATATGATTTTTTGATGATTTTCTTATATAAAACATGAATTCTAGAAATAGTCCTTGATAAATTTAAAAAGAAATTTTTTTTTTATAATATTTTAAACTTTTACAAATTTCTATTTTAAAATAATTTTAGGTGTACATAAAAAAAAATTGCATTGAAACTATTTTTTTTTTAAGAATGTAAGTAATTGCCAAAACTTGTGAAAATGTAAATATGAGTATTAGTATATTATATTCATATATACACGTAGATATGTCTAACAAAAAAGGATTGAAAAGGATAGAAAAAAATTTTTGAAAGTAATGCAAACTTTTTTTTTTAGAACTCTGTCTGTGTGGAGCTAAAGTAAAAAAAAAAATAAATCGATTATTCTAGTTGTTATTTGTAGTTGATTATCTGTTTGATTGTCCCTTTAACATCTCTAGTTTAATTCTTAGATTAACTCTTGGACTTGGGGAAAGAAGCAATTAATTTATGATAAATTAAATTAAGTTGAAACAAAATTGAATCAATTGCATTATATGTATAATAATCAGAAAAGATTAGTTATATTTTTCAATGTTTGCTCATGTCCATATGCTAAATTTGATATAAGCAATTGGTTCTTGATAAACATTTTCATGATTAAAAGAATTGTGATCGGAACCACTCATACTAATAAAAGTGGATTTGATATGAATTATAAAATATTTGAGTATGTATTTTAAAATTGTAAAATATATTCGGATTGAAAACCAGGAATATATTAAACATTGTATATATAAAAAACTTAGATTACTTCTTAACTTCCGTATCTTTCATCGAAAAAAGAACAATATCCATTAACAAGAGCATAGAGCACGCCGAACCTTGTATTGATACTGAGTAAGAATGATTAACATAATTAAGGTAACATTTCGCAAATTTCAATAGATGTATATATGTATAAACTATACAATCACAACATTTGCGGAAATTCATCAATTTTTTGAAGGCACTTAAACTTGTCACTGATCTTTTAAGAAATAAGAAATTTTTTTTTTAACATATTAGATATTATATAACATTTCGGAAAGTAAAAAAGGATAAGTGTTATATTTCATGTTTTTTTTTTGTTTTTGTTTTTATTTTTATTTTTTGTTATGCACTGAAAAAGCCGGAAAAGGATATACATATAGTCATATTGTGTACGTGTTGCTACATTTATATCTGTAGGTATCGGATAATGTTTACAATTTATTTTCTTTCAATTTTAATTTTCCGTATGTTTAAAAACAATTTTTTTTTTACTTCTCTTAGTTTTTAAAATTTTTTTTTTTTATATTTTAAATTTTTTTTTTTTTATTGTAAAAGCGAAAACCGTGTATTTGTAAATTTAGCATTCATGTATGCGAAATAATGGTATTTTGGTTGTCCTTTTTTGTTTTATTTCATTTTTTTTATTATTTTTTTTTTTTATTATTCTTTTAGTTTTTCTTTTTCCATTTTTCCAAAAAAAAAAAATAAAAGCAAATATGTTTTTTGACGTATATTTGTTTTGGTGGTGGGTTTTTTTTGTTTTTATCTGTGTTAGTAAGAATATAACTTTTTATTTAAATATAAGGATTTAAAGGTATTATTTATCTGTCATTTGGTTTAGAGTTTTTATTTAAGTACTGAAAGATAGATTGAAAAGTGTATTCATGTGCTTGAATACTTGAGTAAATGCAGAAAGTAAATAATGTGATGTTAAAAATATGTATGTGTATAAAAGTAATTAAGAGATTTGGGAATTTTTTTTTTTTTTTTTTTTTGAGAAGTTTTACGTAACCGTATATATTTTTGGCATATACATAATATGCAATATCGTATAATTGATTATTTTTAATTTTTAAATGTATATAAAAAACATTCATTTTCGTTATTTTACTATTGGTGATTTGTCTTTGGGGATTTTGTTTTAGGTGACTTTGTCTTTGGAAATTTTGTTTTTAGTGATTTTATCTTTTAGTAATTTTGGCTTGGGCATTTTAATTTGGGAATTTTATGACTAACCACAAAATATATTTTAAGTATCCTGTAATCAACAAGACCAACTATACATAATTTAATATTTTGTATATATATGTTTTTTATTCTTTTTGTTTTACCCGGAAGAAATTTTTCCAGATTATTTTTTTTCTTTAGTCTTTTTTGCGTACTTTGAATTTTGTATTGGGTTTTATTTTACGAAAAAAAAAAACAGGGTTTTACTGAAGAACATAAGAAAAATCCAACTAAAAGAAATTAATTACGGTCTAGAAAAAGGAAATGGTTTCCATTATTTTTGTTTTTTTTTTTGTTTTTGCAAGTGGGAGGACGTATTGAATAATAAGTTTCTTTAAAACATTGTAAACTTTTCAAGTAAAATTTATTTTGACTCCTGTTTATATTTAATTCCTTTGTTTTTTGGTTTTTTTTTTTTTTTTTTTAATTTTACTCATAACTTTTTGTCATAATACAAAAAAAAAACAATATATGAGAAACTGTTGATCAAAATATTATTATTATATTATGAGAAAATTATACGTGTATTTTTTGGGAATATAATATGATATTTATTATATAAGTGAAAAAAAAAAAAATTATTTAATATGTACACGTATTTTCTGAGAAATTTATTTAAGTTCTAATTTTAAATCGGCATAAAAGAAAAAAAAAAACATTTGGTACATTAAATTTAAAAACAATTTTTTTTTTTAAGATTAATACAAAAATTGTACCTTTAATCGTCTTAAAAAGATCTACAACAATTTTTTAATTGAGGTCCTTCGAAGCTAAATTCTATCTTATAAGGGTTGGTTGTTAAGTAGATATCTTTTTAAATAATATTAATATATTTTAGAATTTAAATAAAAGAATAAAAGTTTTTCTTAAAAACAAAATAAGAGATGTCCATTACAAAATCTATTAGAAACCTTAAAAAATGGTTTATTCCTAAAATATAGAGGTTGAATGGTGCTATTCTTATTTTTTCATTTATTGAACAGTGCTTTTCCTTATTATTTCATGTAATATTTCAATTTAATGCTATGAATCGCTCTTCTTATTATATTATTACTAATTCTGTTGTTGGTAAATTATAACTTATTTAACAGTATAAGAATAAAAAAAAAATCAAAAAGAGAAAGTGGAGTTGTATATAGGATACAGATTTCGAAAGTCAAGAAAAGAATGGAAATGAAATCTGCAAGAACATCTGGAGATGCATGATCTTACAATAGCTGTTGTCAATAAATAGCACATTGGTGGAAGCTACGACAACTACAAAGGGGAAAAAAAAACAGTATAATAATAATTGATTTAAGTTTTGATTCAAAAAAATTTCATTTTTTTAATGGACAAACATTTTTTTTTTCTAGATTATATCAACTTTTTTGTGCCTTTTCTAAATTTTGTTCTTCTAGTCTGACTCTTAAAAAACCTTTTCTAGTTACATTTTTCTAAAAAATTCTATCGACTTTAGATTTTAAAAATTTTATCAATTTTATCAAGCTTAATTAAAGTTTTAGAAAAAAAAGGTTAAAGATTTTTTTAATATAGCTTATAATTTTTACATTAAAAATTTTTATAGAAGTTAAGAATATAAAGTCTTATTAGCTTTTTTTTTTTAGTTTCATTATAATTTTTTTTCTTTTTTAATTTTTTATAAAAGTACCTGGAAATCATCGAAAGAGGTGAAAGAGAAGCAGTACAACGAGCACAACTTCTTTATCAGTATGTATGACTTTAATTCGTCAAACACCACCATGTTTATACCCGTATGAACTATGTTCAAGGGTATAATAAATTTGCCATTACGTTTGTGACACCTTAAAGGAGTCGAGCTAGAGTGTCAAAGGTATGGATCGGCTCAGAATCGAATTCTGAGTCGATTAAGCCATGTACGTCCGTCCGTTCGTCCGTCCGATAACTCAAAAAATAAAGGAGCTAGGGGGCTGAAATTTTTTTTACGTCACTTTTGCAAAATTGTTAGTTTTGCTATTTAAATCCAACATTTTCGGTCGGCGGGTTCGAGTAGCTGCCATACAACTTCTATCTTTATATAGAAATAACTCAGTATATATTCAAGCTAGGTTTCTGAAATTTTGCAAATGATGATCAAGTTTTATGGCAACAACTTCTGTAAAATTTGGTTGTGCTGGTGCAGCGGGTTCGGGTTGCTGCCATACAACTTCTCCGTTTAAATGAGAATAACTCAGTGTTTATTGAAGCTAGGAATCTGAAATTTAGTAAAGAAGTGTCGAGTTATATGCCAACAACTTTTGTAAAATTTGTTTGGCCTAGAACAGCCGGTTCAGGCTTCTTGCACCTCTTGGAAGTTAATAAAGCTAGGCGTCTGAAATCTTGCAAATGATGATCAAGTTTTATGGCAACAACTTCTACAAAATTTGGTTGTGCTGGTGCGACGGGTTCGGGTAGCTGCCATACAAAATCTCTTTTTAAATGAAAAGTACTCAGTGTCCGTCCGCACGATAACTCAAAACATAGAGGAGCTAGGAGGCTGAAAATTTTTTTACGTCACTTTTGTAAAATTGTTAGTTTTGCTATTTATCTCCAGCATTTTCTGTCCCCGGGTTCGGGTAGCTGCCATTAAACGTCTTTCTTTAAATAGAAATAACCCAGTGTCTGTTCAATCTAGGTATCTGAAATTTTGCGAATGATGATCAAGTTTTATGGCAACAACTTCTGCAAAATTTGGTTGTGGTGGTGTGACGGGTTCGGGTAGCTGCCATACAAAATCTCTTTTTAAATGAAAGAACTCAGTGTCCGTCCGCACTATAACTCAAAAAATAGAGGAGCTAGGAGGCTGAAAATTTTTTTACGTTACTTTTGTAAAATTGTTAGTTTTGCTATTTAACTCCAGCATTTTCGGCCGCCGGGTTCGAGTAGCTGCCATACAACGTCTTTCTATAAATGGAAATAACCCAGTGTCTGTTCAATCTAGGTATCTGCAATTTTGCGAATGATGATCAAGTTTTATGGCAACAATTTCTGCAAAATTTGGTTTTGGTGGTGCGACGGGTTCGGGTAGCTGCCATACAACTTCTCTTTTTAAATGAAAATAACTCAGTGTCCGTCCGCACGATAACTCAAAAAATAAAGGAGTTAGGAGGCTGAAATTTTTTTACGTCACTTTTACAAAATTGTTAGTTTTGCTATTTAACTCCAGCATTTTCGGCCGCCGGGTTCGAGTAGCTGCCATACAACTTCTTTCTTTAAATGGAAATAACCCAGTGTCTATTCAATCTAGGTATCTGAAATTTTGCAAATGATGATCGAGTTTTATGGCAACAACTTCTGTAAAATTTTGTTGTGATGATATGACAGGTTCGGATAGTTGCCATACAACTTCTCTTTTTAAATGAAAATAACTCAGTGTCTATTGAAGCTAGCTATATGAAATTTAGTGAAAAGGTGTCGAGTTGCATGCCAAAAACTTTTGTAAAATTTGATTGGTCTAAAGCAGCCGGTTCAGGCTTCTTGCATTTCTTGGAACTTAATGAAGCTAGGCGCAATAGATTCGGGTCGCTATCATATAACTCCGTAATTTACATAAATATATCTCTGTAGTTCGGTACTAAAACTCTGAATGTTTTTAAAAGATGATCAAGTTTTATAGAAACAGGATATATTACGTTCATACGGGTATCCCAGAGTTGACACAGTCTACTCTACTGCACTCTTCCTCGTTTTTAACTAAATTATAGTTTAGGGGCAGCTTTTGGTACTATTATACTGTTTGGGCAAGGAACTATAGAGTAAATATAGGATTAAAGTTGAAAAAAAGCAGAAATGTGATGATCGAAAATGTTGATGTTCTTCTTAAGATATAATCATATCCAATTTTAGGGAACACATTAGGTAGAAGATACTTTCATATTCGAGATATTCGAATCACAAACGAATTGCGATATTTTCTTTAATTTTGCCACCTATTAAAATTTGAACTATTCCTTGGTGAGCAAACTTTGAGTAGAAGCATCAGACTTTCGATTTTGTCAGAATAAACTCCCACTCCTACTAGATATCAATAAAACTGAGTAAGAGAACCCACTAGGCGTCGAAGTTCAGTGAAGAGAATGTTCAGGTAACATTGGCTTCATTTATTAAATGAATTGATCCCTTTCTATATATACAGAACAAAAGTTATAAACAATTTATGATTTTATAAAATTTCAAAATCATCCTATATACGAATATTCTATACATATAATATGAGTTTGTTATACCGAATAAAGAATTTTTATTTTCCCCCCAACTCCATTATTGTATATACATGATTAAAGCAAATATAGGTAAATACAAAAAACCTAAAATGACTGAACAATTGGTAGAAAATTTTTAAATTCAAAACAAAATAAATAATATAGTATCTATAGAAAATAAAAAGAAATACCAAAATAAAAGATAAAATTTATTATTTTATTAACTTAAATGTATATATCGCTTGTAAATATAAAATATACGTATATATACATAAATATTATGCCTTATAGTATCCCTTTAGGCTTATTTTAGATTTATGCTATTATGAAAAAAAAAAAAAAAAACAAAACAGAAAGAAAAAAAACATTTTTCTTTATAGAACAGGGTATGAAAAAAAAAAATTTGTTAAATATTCAGAAAAATGAAAATGGTTCTTTATGACTCCTTCATTCTCCAATATATCAAACTTCCATAACGAATAATTTATTTGGTATTTCAGTTCGAAGACTTTGACCAATTGTCTGATCACATATGTGAACAGTGTACACATCTATATAAATTCCTAGTATAAGCACATTCATATGCATACATATCTATAGCACATATCTATGTATGGATTCAGCTAATATTTTGACTGTGGAAATATAATGTTAATTTTTTTTGTTTTTGTTTTGTGTATTTCAAAATACGGAATTAGATGGGGTAAAAATTATTCTTACAAATGAAGTCCTTTTTTTTTCTTATGTATTTCGGTTTAATATTCTGTGTCTGAAGGGTTTTTTTTTTTATTTTCGTTTTTCCTAAGAAAATCGAAAAGGAAACACAAAAAAAAACAAGGGTAAATGGAAACCAATGGTTTTTAAAGGCGCACATTTTCCAAAAGATATTACATACTGTTTAAAATTGTCACTTGCACTAAAATTTTGAAAATTTTTTTTAATAAGAAAAAACTGTGAAAAATAAGGAGACACTTTCTTCAATTTTAAATGAAATTTTCATAACTAAACCATTAACACTTGTAAAATTATAAAGTTGAAGCTTTAATTTTTGCCTTTTATCTTGAAAAAATTTGTACAGGTGCTTCAGTTACAGCTGCTGCAGTTACAGGTAGCAAAATTAAAATTCTTGAGGCCTAACAGTTCAGCGGGTGGTACAAAAACTTTTTTCTGAGACGACTTACACTAATTCTAAAAGTTCTTTCTTTTCTCAAAATTTCAAGTTTCTATCTAAAAGCGTACCGGAGTTATGAAGGAAGAATATTCAAGCAAAATTTGGCCTTCACATAATGGTAAATTTAAAGACAAATTTAAAATACATATCATTTTGATATTGGTTTATAAAGGTGAAAAAAAGTTCTGTGGAATGGCCTTTTTAAATTGAAAAAATGTTAAGTAGAACTGGAGATATATACACATTTAAAATAGGGTATTTTCAAAGTTTCAGGGGCTGTAGCTCTGTAATGGAAGGGGCTACATAAAAATGTTGTTCTACAGCATTATATTTTTTATGAGCCTTACCCATGGTTAAAATATCTTTGATATATCTTTAAGGGTGTAGAAGTTTTGTAAACAAACCGGCGAATGGCCGGATTGATGGATAGACGGGCAGAGTGAACATTTTTCAATTGAACTAATTGGAACATTTTTTCAAATTTTTTTGTTGGAAATATGCTAAAAGAAAGAGTTCGATATTCGGTATCTACCATTCCATTTTTTTTGTATAGAAAATTTATTTTTATTTTCAATTTTGAAGTTATTTACATAAAACATGAATATGCATTTTATTATGTGTTTGTTTTTATGTGATGTTATGTTATTTCGAAGACAAGACCAAATTTTAATTTTTTTTTTGTAGACAAAAAATGATTCCCATTCCATCTGCCGGCCAAAATGTATTTTTTATTTAATATATCATTTGGGTATTTCTTTTTTTTTTTTTTTACTGTCTGTTAATAGAAACAAAAATTTGTCCTTACGTGTGTAAGAAATAATCATAATGTTGTTCCAAAATAGTTTTTTTTTCAATAGTAGTTAATTTTTTTTTTTTTTCACCAATAATAACAAAAAAATATTTTTTTTTTTTTGAGTTACAATACAGAAAATTCTTAAGGAAAAAACTTAATTAAAAAACCAAAAAAAAAGTGTTCTGGTTTTGTTTTTTATGGTTAGGTGATGATGAAAAAATATGGTATGACAAGGAAAAAAGATTTGTTACAAATGGAAAAAACAACTGGCGATAAAAATTTTATTTTTCATTGTGTGTGTGTGTGTATACATTTAGAGGGTTTTATATATTAATTTTTAATATTTTTCTGGTTTTTATTGTTATTTTGTTGTTTTTTTTTTATTTTGAATGGTGGTTGGTTATATATACATCAAAATTAGGCAGCCATGGCCATAAAGGAAAGTGTATTTAATAAAGATTATTTTAATAAATTGAAACTGTGAAAATTTTAGCGTACGAAAACAGAGTTTTTTTTTTTTTTTTTTGATTCTTTATTTATAATTGGATTTAATGAAAAGTTAATTTAATTTTCTTTTTTTTTTTTTTGTTAGATTTTGAAGTTGAAATTAAATATACATAGATGATGTCTGTGTTGGGTATATATATACATAATATATATTGTTGGATATATACTATATTCATAACTGTCACTAAGTTGTTTTTTTGTTTTTCAAAATTTTTATTTAATTTTTGGTTTATTTCATTGTTTGCATAAGCGTTAGGCCAAAACATAAAAAATAAAAACTAAAATAAAAATAAATTTTATATAGAAGTAGTCTATACATGACGAGACGTCTATAAAACTAGAAGCATGTTTTATAAATATTTTATTTCACCACCTATTTATGTATTCGGGTACAGTATAGTAATTGTTCAAAAAAAAAAAAAAAAATCGAAATTGAGATAAAGTAACGGAATAATTTGAAATTTAGGTAAACGTATTAACTTCCATATGGTTGTTAGGCACCAAAGAAATATGAATTAAATTCGATGACTACAAATTCGGGCTGTCACAAAAAATAATAATGGAAAGTGTGTGAATTTAAAAAAAGATTTAATTTAAATTCGATGAAATTTAATTTACTTATGAGAAAAATTTAGTTTTCTGTAAAATTTTATCCCGATTCTGATGACTAAAAGTGCACTTTAATGTAAATTTTGGAAGAATTAGATTCCTTTTAGATATGATATAATTTTGAAGTACTTATCAAAGTTTAGTTCTTTTCCATATTTGCTTCATTTAATTTCTAATATGTTGAGTCCAATGCATATCACCGCGGTAAACATCGTTTCAAATCTCATGAACACCGGTGAACATTGCTGGATGTTCTCAAAATCCCAAATCAATTTATAATCTAGTTTTGTTTTTATCTTTCACCAGTGGATACATTAGAACTTAACACATGTTTATTTTTAAGTTCATCGATGAGCACAGCTGGATTTTGAAACATTTCAGTGATGTTTAGCTGTGTAATACATGTGGCACTTAACGCAAGTTTTTTTTATGTTCAACGGTGAGCGTGGGTCACAACGCGTTAAAATACAATAAATAAAACAATAGTTTTGTGAGAAAGTTTTCTAGACTACGCTTAGTTTTTTTTTTTGAAATAAAAATATGGTTTGTATGATATTATGGAAGTATGATTTAGATAGATAGTAAATAATGAAATTGAATAATATAAAAAAAAAATCCCTTAAAAATATCATTTTTAACAGTTGACAATAAAAAATTTTTTTATAAGTTTTTTTTATGAATTTTATTTATTAGTGTGTAAATTAAGTTTTATTTACTTTAAATTTTACATTTTTTTTATGTTTTTATTTTTAAAAATAATATTTATTTTCTAGTAGCACAATAAAGTTTGAAAATTAAATTATAAAATATGTAAACTTAAAAATAAAAATTAAATTAATTTCATGGCTTTTGTTTTTATAATAATTTAAAATTATGTGTAAAGAATCGTGAATTCATTCAATTTTATTAGAATTTTTTAGCGTTTATTGGATAAAAATGAAGGTTAAAATTTGTATATTAAAAAGTATATTATATTCATTTATTCCTTTCAAAAAGTCAACTTTCAGACATATAACCGATATATGTTTGTCTTACTCTTATTAGCTTATCGTGATGGGAATTATGTAAATGAAAAAAATTTTCAGTAAGTTTCGCAATAAAAACTTAAAAAATCTTTCCTATTAAACACTTTTACGACCTGTTCAGTATTTGAAACTATCAAATCTCTCGGTTGATAAACAACGTGCTAACGACTTGGTAACCGACTCTTCTTTATCTTGATATTATTAAGTTTTAAACTAAATTAATTGAATTTTAAGGGTATAAGTCGTGAGTTAAGATGACACAAAAAATATTACTCACATGGGACTGGGAGTAAATACAAATTTTGAGGGTAAAATACACCAATACCATGTAACGAATTTAGTTTGAGTTTTATTATAAGTTTTCAATATTTTAAGAAAATTTAATTTATTTTTTATCAATGTTAAATTGATGGTATCTATTGATGATAAATAAAGTTATCTTAATTTAATACCTAAAAGGCAAAATGCATTTCTAAATACATACATTTATAAATACCCTGGAAGAAGCGTATAGCTTTGATTTTGAAGCCAACTCTAAAATCTCTCTTAATTTGCATCATTTCTTTTCGAACTTAATTCATTTCTCGACTTTATTTTATATTGAAATTTAGATATTTTATAAAAAAAATTAGTTTTGGAGGAACTGGTGGCTACTCCTCCCATTCCTCCAAGAGAGGTATGTAGAGATCGGCAAAGAAAGTCTTTAAGGGGGGGGAGGGGCGATATGGAAAATTGTTGAAACCTGTTGAAAATATTCGAATTTTAGAGTCGGCTACAAAATTAAGTTAATACGCCTTCCTAATTCATAATCTCGCATACATATATTTATATACATATGTATACAACTCTCTTAGATTGTTATAATAATAATTTTGAATAATTTTGGAATTAGAAAAATTTACAATAATAATTTTGGAATTAGAATTTAAGCATATAGGCTTTATTCCCAATTAGGATGAGAGGCTTACGCGGAATTTCGCGAATAATGCAAGATTTATCAATTTCATTTAGGCCTTTTCTCTATAGCGTTTATTATGTAATATGTAAAATATTATGTTTTTATGTAAAATATTCAAAATATAAAAAAAAGTAACTACGGGCTTTAAATAATTAGAGAATTTCATAACGTATCTGAAAAATATTTGGTAAAAATATTCTAAAGAAATCTTGATTTTTTATATAGAATTTCTTCAACACTTTTTTACTTTTAAGATCATATATTATCATATATACATATATGTACACATATATATTCATACCTAATTTTTTAATTATATTTAAACATCTTAAAAAAAAAAATGTTCAAAAGTATCAAAAAATTATGTTTAATTATATTTTTCCAATTTAAATCGATATTTTTTTTTTGCTTTTTAAGAGGTTTATTTATTTATAATATTCTTTTCATGTCACTCAAATTACATTAAGGACCTATCTTTAAAAATAACCTTCAAATAATATACATATACTATAATTTTATATTTAAGTTCATTAATTAATAAATATTATTTTTTGAAAGAATATTCAAAATAGAAAATATAGATTTGAAATTTATTAAAAATGATTTCTTAGAATTTAATTAAAAGTATGTATGTATGTATATATATGTAGTAATTTTACTACCATTCTACTGTGTAAAAGTACAATAATTTTTTCTTTTTTAATTCTATTTAAAATATTAAAAATGTAATTATAAAAATTTTGTAAAAGTAATTTAACATAAATTTAATATTAAATTAATAATTAAAAAAAAAAAAAAAAAAACAAAAATAAAAGAAAAACAAAAACAAAAATAAAATTTTAGGAATTAATAATAGTAGGTATCCGATTTTGTAAATAATACTATAATACAGTATTAATTATTTAGTAATATATAATTATATACATATTGTATACATATATATGTATGTGTATGATTGTATATATATATGTATATGTAAATAAAATATGTACAAAAATGGAATTAATAATGTAATTAAACATTATTGTTATTAAAATGTAAAGTAATATACGGGATTGTACTTATCCCCACTAAGATGAAACTCCCAAAGACAAAATCCCTAAAATAAATAATGTTTTTTTATGCATTTAAAAATTGTAGTAAAATATGTTAATACTATGTAAAAAAAAATTAATTAGAAGGAATTTTAAATTTGGAGTCAAAAGCATGTATGCTTTTTCCAGAATTTTTATATATATTATGTATATATGAGATTGTTTATTAGGAGGGTTTTAGAGTTGGATTTAAAATCAGGGTATTCCTCTTTTAAAGAATCTTTATATATATGAATATGTGATATTCTGAATTAGGATGGATTTTCGAAGTGAATTGAAAATCAGAATTATACGCCTCTTACAGAATATTTATATATGTATATCCGAGATTAATTAGGGGGAATTTTAGAGTTAAATTCAAAATCGGATATATACGCTTGATAGAAAAATTGTTGGATTTGACTGTAGAAAAGTATATATATGTATGTAAATGCAAGATTCTGATTAGAGTTGGACAAACAATCAAGGTATTCCCTTTTTTTTAAATATTTATTGTATAGTGTATATAAGATATTGTGAATTAGGAGTAGTTGTAGTAGGAGTAGTTGGTTGAATTTGTGTTGACCCCATCAAAAAAGCGTTAATACATAACTGATATCAATATTAAAACATTATTCAAGTTCACAATATTTTAAAAATATGTTAACAAAGTAAAATAATGTAATCGATTATTTTTGATTTTTAAATGCATAAAAAATATTATTCTTTTTTGTGGTTTTATTTTTGGGGATATGGTTTTTGAGGATTTTATTTTATTTTTGGGGATTTTGTTTTTGGCGATTTTGTCTTGGAGTTTTTGACTTGCGGATTTTATGGCCAACCAGTAATATACATTATTATATTTTTAATATAAAATATTTAATAACAGATGTATTTAAAAAAAAAATTATTTTTTTTTATATTGAATTAACTAAATTGTAATAATTATTATTTAAATCATTACAATAAAATTTTTAAATTCAATTTGAATATAAAGTTAATTTTAATATACATTTAAATTGACAATCATATAATTAAATTAATTTATATAATATTAAATAAAAATTTTGATAAATAAATAATAATATCATAATCCTTTTATTTAATATTTTTGAAAACTTAAGTACCAACATACATATTATATAATATAATATTTTTTATGATGCACATAATATAATAATTTCGTTATTATTTACAACTGTGAAAACTTTAATGAAAACATTACGTATTTCAATATTAGCATTAATTATATATTATGAATTATGTCTATAATAAAATTGGGTTCCGTGAACTTACGCCCCACGCATTATTGTCCTAAAATAAAATGATAAAATACTTCAAAATTTGAGGTAATAATTCGTTATGAATTATGGCTGCAAAATGAAAATGAAAAATATTTTGTTTTATGAAATAAATAAATAGAAGAGATTTTAGAGTTGGTGACAAAGAGTTGGTTTCCCCTTTCTTCAGAATATTGGTGGGTAGGCCATAATTACATATGTACTTATATAAAATATTTTTTTTATCATTATGAATTATTGCCGAAAGTTGGTAATAATATGAAAATTGACCAAAATTTTGAAGCTATTTTTCATTTTATTTTGATTCGATAATTCGTAGGGCGTAAATGCAAAATTAAATTTATGGAGCCATAAAATTGTTTAAATCTATGGCTTTTTAATATAATTGAAAAAAAAAAAAAACAAAAATAGATTGACATTCATAAAACTTAAAAACTTGAGTTATTATATGGATTATATTTTTTCAATTCGAAATTTATTTAAATAACTATTAATGAAATATAGTTCTAATTAGTTTGAAGATTTTCGGTATTAGACATTTTTTTTTCATTCAGAGTATAGAATTGAGCAACTTTTGATTAAAATGCGTACGTAATGACGAGAGCATGTACTGGGTGCCCTTAAATAGCTCGTATTTAACAAAAAGAAAACACGATTTGAATAAATTTGAATACGTTTGATCTCTTCGGGTATTAATTGATTTTTAGATTTTCCTAATTTTAAGAATATGAACAAACACCCAAATGAACAAAATGAACCTACACCCGAAATTTTTTGATTTTTCGTTAATTCGTGAACTAACACCCAAAAATCTTCGGGTATTAGTTAATTTTCGATTCTGGCGTTAGTTCATTCGGGCGTTTTATTTCGTGAAGCCTTTATAAATAAGTAAATTGGCCTAAATGCTAAACAGGCAAAGGTTTCAAAAAATTCAGCACATAGTGTTTCTACATATACTATGTAATAATTTATATGCAATAGTTAATATAATAACTAAAATAAGTAAATGAATAAATAAGTCCTTCTTTTAATGTTGTTTAATTTTAATTTATAAAATTAATTCTTTCTGCAAAGAGATTGGAAGAATACTCACTAACCGTGTGCTTCGTAGAACTTCTCTTAAACCTTATCATTTGATAAGCTAGAAATGTTTTGTTAGCTTTTTTTAAGAAAAAAGCTTTGTCGTTAGACGTTAATGTCATCAAAAATATTTTTTTATGTTTAGCAATTCTTTAAAAAATTAAAAATTCAATTTAAAGGAAATTATTGTTATGAAATTAAATTGTATTATTAGTGCCCTTAGTTTAATTTTTGTATATTATTCTTATTGTGAATTTTGAGCGAAATATAAACATTCGTTTTTGTTAACTAGACGACCCTTTAATGTTGTCATATATACTAAAAGGAAACCATGTAATTTTCATTTTCATTATTTTCTTTGGTTCATTTTAAACAAATTATTTTCTCTTTTAACTTTTTACACTGCTTAATGAGTCCGCCATAAAAATTCTTTTAAAATTTTTATATTAAAGTTCTTCTAGAATGATGTAAACCTCAAAATATGTATATTATATTATATATAATATTTAATAAATATTTTTATATTTTATTTTTATTATTATTATATTTTCTTTTATTTCATAACGAATTTATAATATCTACAATATAGGTAATCTAAAAATTATTACCATTTATATTATATTTCCCTCGATAAATGTTAAATAAATTCCCGAAAATAAAAAAAAATAAAAATAAGAAAATATAAAAAATCTAAAAAATATAATAATATGTTAATATAATAATATTGTAATAATATTATTACTATTATTATTTTAATATTAATAGGGTATAAAAATTAATAATTGTAGAGTATTAATTTAAACCAAAATATTTATAAATAAGTGCAATAGGACGTAT
Organism: Poecilobothrus nobilitatus; assembly: GCA_947095535.1. Lineage (NCBI taxonomy): Eukaryota > Metazoa > Arthropoda > Insecta > Diptera > Dolichopodidae > Poecilobothrus > Poecilobothrus nobilitatus. The sequence continues at coordinate 164,651,244 of OX352773.1, forward strand.
TAATAAATAATATTATTAAAATAGTAATTTTGTTTTACAAAATAAAAAAAAAAAAAAATTAATTATGAATTGAGGACTGTTTTAGTTAATATTATAGTAATAATTATTATGTTTTTGGGTATTAGATTATTATTAAAAAATACGCAAGCCTAATTTATTTTCGCAATTAATCTTGCACATCATATTATGTGTCACCTCTGTAGTAAACTTGTACTACTTATATATATGTTTAATTGCCAGTAAGAATACTGCACTGCCATTTTTTTTGCTCAGTTTATTAATTTTTTATCAATTATAATTTTATTAATCATAATTAATAAAATTCATATTAATAATAACAGTTTATTAATTATAATTTTAACTGTAGGTTTAGATTTAAACTGAATTTTTGATTAGATTGTTTACAAAAATCTAAATACAAAATATAATGCATCTTTATTTAAGCTGGTGTATTGTTTTAAATGGAAGCTACCCAGTAGGTCTCAACTACAAATAATAAAAAGTTTTCTAATAATTAGCTGTAACTACAATAATAAAAGGTTCCCCTTTTGCTACAATAACTTCTTTTTAAAAAAAAAATTGATTTTGTAAGAAAGAAAAAGGAAGGAAGAAAAGGAAGAAATGGAAGAGAAAATTCTCATTAAATTCTCATTTTTTCAAACAAAAACTGTTAGTTCAGTTACAGTTTTTATTGGAAAAAGTTAGATCTAATTTCAAGTTCAGTTTTATGCATTCGATTGCCAAACAATGGGAAATTTCAATATCCCAAGTTATATGTTCTTTGACATTTAAAAATTCAAAATTTGCCCCACTGCTTTAAATGCTTGGTGGTTGAAATATGTATATATAAAAATTTTAATATTTTTTTTTTCTTTTTTTTCCGAGGCTAGGTGGGAATCATCGAAATATACTGTAGAGGAGTGAAAACAAGTATACGAGTCGTCTATGAGTGTGTGGGACTTTAACCCACTAAACACTACCTCCCTTATATAATACAACAAATTAATATATAATATGTAGAAGAATAAAGAAGATGTTAGAAAAGGAGATATTTAAAAACGAAGATTTTGAAAATAAGTGATTTGAAACAAGAAGATTTTAAAGAAAAAAACGAAGAAAAAAGTAAATTTTGAACTAAAAATATTTTTTGAAATGAGTTTCCGTGGTAGACCAGTTTTAAAGCTTTTATGTAGTTGTTCCTAATGCTATAATGTTAATATATGGTTAGTTGACAAATCACTTTAAAAATATGGTTAAACTTGCTCGTTATATTCATTGAATTCATCGATGTAAAGGTTATCAGAAAATAAATACATTTTTAAAGGAAAATTCTTATTTTATGCTTGTTGCATTTCCGTCAGCGTGCGTTTTAACTCGCTTAAAATAAAAAAAATAATATAATATTAAAATTGTGAAAATAGATAAAACAGAAAAAATAATTAGGAAGTTTAGCATTTAGCAGTTCATTTAAAATTAAACACACAACATAAAAATATAAAATCAAAAAAAAAAAATAAATTTAATAATTTTTTTTTTTGCATATGTCAAAGGCGACACTCCTGTTTGCGTTACTGTTTGTCATACATATACAAACATTTCAATGCTTAAATTCTCACTAAATGAAAAACTATTCAATTTATTTTTCACTGCTGGAAATTTTGTTATAAAATTAACTTTTGTTTTTTTTGTTTTTTTTTTTTTTGTTCGCTGCGTTGCTGTGTTCACGGTTGGATATTTAAAATTCAACAGTAATTTTTGAAATAATATTTGAAATAATATAACTTATACATAATATATGTATATAATATTATATTAGATACGTTTGACAGATTTATAACGATATATAAGCTTTTTATATATTTTATTTGTATATCACATTTAAAGCTATTTACTTTATATTATCGTCAAATAATAATCTATTATAATAGAAATAAATGAGGAAGAGTACAGTAGAGTAGAATATGTCAACTCTGGGATAACCGTATGAACGTAATATATGCTGTTTCCATAAAAATTTCAGATGTTTTAGTACAGATATTATTATATATTTTTTAGTACAGATATTAAATACTGAGATATACAATATTACAAAAGTTATTTAAACTTACATAAAACTTAAATCATAAAACTTTATCATCTTTTGTAAGGTTTCAGATGCTTAACTTTATTAAGTTCCAAGATGTGCAAGCTACATGAACCTGCTGCTCTAGTCCAACCAAGTTTTACAGAAGTTGTTGGTATGCAACTCGACATCGTTTTACAAAATTGCAGAGACCTAATAATTTTAAAAAGTGACGTAAAATAAATTAGAACGGGAGACTTAATTGTACATGGCTTAATCGAGCCGATCCATACACTTAAGCTTATATCTAGCTCGACTCTTTTAAGGTGTCACAAACGTAATGGAAATTTTATTATATACCCTTGAACATACGTTCATACGGGTATAAAAAAAATGTATATAATATGTGTGTAATAGTGTAGTATATATTATAAAAAAAAAAAAAAAATGGAGAAAAGAAAACTTTGTCACATTATTAAGTAAATAAAATAAATTTTTAATATTATTAAAGTAAATCAAAAGTACATATGTACATATTTGTAATAATTTTTAATGTGTACATAATAATATGTATATACTGTACCTATATTTATATATAATATAAAAAATATATTATAAGCCGTATTTTAAAATATACATATATGATCCTTATTCGGAATTATTTTTTTTTTTTATTTTTATTTTTTTTTTTATGGAAATTTATCCTCTAATGTAGGGTTAATCTCTAAAAAATCATTTTGTTACATAATGTATACATAAAAAAGTAAATAATAATATATTGTATAGAATAAATTTAGTTCCTAATTTTTTACACACATTTACAATTTTTACCGTTAGTAAAATTGAAGAATTAATAGGTATTTATATTTATATTTAAAAAAAAAAAAAAAAAAAAAAAAAACCTGTTTTGGGACATTGTGAATTAAGAAGACATTTTCATTAATTAAGATAAAACGATTTCCTTATAGATTATACAGTATAAATTTATATGAAAATCTGCTTATACCTTCTAGTAATACCTTCTAATTTCATTGGAACTGTATTTTAAAATCAATCAATAAAATGAATGTAGGGGGAATATTAAATTTCAGGATAATTTTAGGATATTACAAAATTAAGTTAATTTTTAATAATGTCGTTATGTTTATAAAAAGAAAATATTGTAAAAATAATTTATGAAGTTTTATTAAGGTATTATTTAAATAAAAAACGTATAATATAATTTGGGGAATCAATTATTTTGAGAATTGCTAAAAATACATTCTTTTGACATATACTCGTAGAAGTTTTTTCTTATTTAGAAATTTTCTTTAAATAAACTTTTACTTATAGATTAATCTTTCTCAATTTTTCTTTTACTTTACTTTTTTAGACTTTTATATAAAGGTAACCATTACTTTGAGAACATTTCCCGAGATCTGTTCCACGACTATGTAAATATTGAACAAGTAGTAGTAGTGAATTCTATGTAATATGTAGAAGTTATTGGAATCTTCTGTTCGCTACATTTTATCATCAAAGATTGAATAGAGAGAATTTGTGAACCATATTTTCAATAAACGCTCATAAGTTTTTTCAAAAAAACTTCCCTTCTAATTTTTGTTCAGTATAGGTATGAAAAAAAAACTGCATTTTAGCTGAATTGATTAATTTTGCATTTAGTTTTTATTCTTGCGAGTTAAAATTGCATCGAGAATTGATAAAACACATAATATTAATTGTTTTTGCGACCTTTAATTGATTTTCCTTAAATAAATCATATGTATAGAGCAACTAGTTTCATAGCATATATAGTTAAGATTATATACCAAACCTTAGAAACAATTTTTTTATAAAATACTGGTGTAGGTTTGACAAAATGAGAAAGGACTATAGGATAACTCGAAAGAGTTGGAAGGTAAATTGACGTCAATTAATTTGAAAAATTTCTTTTTGAATAATTAGAAATGGGAGAATGGAACATTACCGATACAGGGGAACACATTAGATTGAAACATTTTCTACATTTTAATAGTTCCCGCCACAAATGACTTCCCATTAACAGTCTTAAGCCTTTGAATTTTCAAGGTGTGGAAATTGAGAAAGGTTGGACGTTCTCCTGTGTTACTTTTATATTATTTGCGATTATTGATTGATATCATTGCCTACAAGATATCTATAAAAATGAAGTAGTACTCCTGAAATAATAAAGAGAAGTAAAATTTACTTGAACGACAGTATTGCATATTAGACGTAAGGCGATATTTTTAAAGATATTTTGATTTCGAGGTGATATAGTGAATTTTGTTGAGCGCCAGCTTAAATGTTAGAAGTGTTCTATCACTATCTTAGATTGATTTATATGTATATGTATGCTTTACAGATACTAGTCAGATCTCTGGGAGAAAAATTAGTTTTACAACACGAAAGAAAAAATTAAGGCACTTAGCTACTTCCAAAATATGCTCATTTCACAGCATTTCTTGATCCAAATACTTGCCTAAAAGGATTCAGATTTTCCCGCCGTTAAATAATTTCTCCTTTTAATCGCAAAACTGGTCAAATTACTTTCTTGCAAAAGAATTACAACTTGAGTTTAAGAAATTTTAAACTTAAGTCTGGTTGTCATTTTCGAGTGATTAAAATTTGTTTTCTTGTACAAGCCAAAAAATTTGAATCTTCATTTTTATTATCATATAATAATTAATTATTTTGTCATAAAATTAAACAGACTGTCAATCATTATAATATCTTATATTTTATCAAAAAAAAAATATATATATATATATAAAATAAACAAAAAAATAAAATTAAAAAGATAAATTTAAAACAAATCGCACTTTTTGTATACATTTTACTTTATAACTTTAAAAAGAAAACAAAAAAACATTGAATTGAAAATTTGAATTTGCTGGGGATTTGAGTTGAGGGTTTTTTTTTTTTTGACATGTATGTGTGCAGTGTTATTGAAGGGTGAATTGATGATTTTGTTTCTTTATTTTTTTATATTTATTTTTTAAAAGTAGACAAAAGAAACGAACGTGCTGATAGGCAAACATTGATATCAATATTTTATGTCGCGACATCTATAGTCCTTGCGATAAAAACATAAAATAAAAAAAAAAAATGTTGATAAAACAAAAAATAAATATTAAAAGAAAATATTTAAATTATATAATATAACGCATACACAAAAAAAAAAAAAAAAAAAAATCTTTTTATATATGAGTACTAAATAAATATTTAATATAGTGTTATAGTACTTACATACATATAAAATCTGACAATAATATACATAATGTAGCTAACATCAGGATTCCGTTTTTGTGAAATAATATCGTAATTAGAAAATTTATTCTTTTTGGTTTTGAAATGTAAAGATAATATTTTTAAATTGATTTTTTTTTTAGGATTTTTAATTATTTTGAATTTATACTCATTTTTTTGTATTTATATACATTCATATATACATATTCATTAATTCGAATACACTAATTTCTCTATTTTACTGATCCTTGATTTATTTTGACTACGTCTTTTACTGGGAGTTCTAACCGATTGTATTACAGTAACTATTAATTTAATTATTAAGTATAAATGTTTATAAAATACATATTTATATTTTTTTTTAAATCCTTAATTTTATTGACAAAAAAAATCGTATATTTTCTTAACATTATAGTCGGTTGAATAAGATAGAAATTCAAGTAGATTAGTGTAATCGAGTATGGGGTACTTCGGTTGAGCGAAACGACTGTAAGTGAGTATATGTGTTATGATTACTATAGGAATGTTTTATTAAGTTACTATTTAGGCTACCATTATTTTTTTAATATTTGCGAATAAATTAAGTTTTCGTGCCTCAGAGGCATTCTGATAAAGCGTTAGTTAATTTTTTTTGGTTGAAGTTGTTACGGATAGTTTTATGGTAGTTAGATTTTGTTGAGTGATTTATATTGATGTGGGTAGTTTATCCATTTAGTTTTAATCCCTTTGATCGATCTATTAATTTTAAAAACGTTTGTAGACATAATAACCATCTCAGTAAATTTGTTGCGCGATAGGCAAATAGAGCCTGGTTACCTGTATGATTTTAATTTTATTTTACATTCAAAGAAGTACTAATAACCGTTGCTACTAATACTAATAACCGAACTTTTCGAAAACTTATACAATATTTAAAATCTTTTTTTATTAGTAAAAATATTGCACATCCTTTTATCCTGTTACGTTAATTTTTTGCACTTTTTAAGCTTAGAAGACTGATAGGCTGTAGGTTTTTAATTTTTTTTTTTCCTAAGGGAGGTGGAAATCTTTCAAAGACACCAAGAATTTGCCCTTTGGTAATGTCAGATTCTTACTGACTAAACCCACCTCCCCCCTTAAGCAAATATAATGGGATGAAACTCTTACCTTGCGAACGCAGTATATTGGCTAGGGAGTAGGCATAGGAAAGGATAGGAAATGGATACGGAAACATTGATTTGGGAGTGGGACTGTAAGGAAACAATGAATCCCGCCTATTATTATTACTATTTGCTAACAGTGACTATAGCCGTTACAACAGTTACAACATGTAGTAGTATATAACACATTACTACATGAGGTAATTATTGAAGGCGACGCCCACTGTTACTGTAGCGGCTGTTATTATTGGTATTAGTATTCTTATTAATTTAGTTGAAACTATCATTAATTTTTGTATGCATTTTGAGTCTCAATTTTATAATTTCAATATACATATGTATTTGTGTACGATATGTATTTTCGACAGGACGTTGCATATAGCTATCGTTCAAATGAAGGGTTAAATATTTTTCTTCATAAAACACACACATAAACTATACAAAATCACTCAAATTTTAGAACATTTTATTTACAAATTAACTGCCACAATTCTATATATGTATATGTATGTATATAATATTGCGTATTTAATATGGAAAGAAATATTTTTTGAAGGATAATGATAGCAATAAAATTCTTAAACAAAATAAAATATTGTAAAGTGTTTTTTCCCTTTATTATTTATTGTTTTTGTTTTTTTTTTTTTTTGTATTTCACATTCTATTATTAGAAGCTATTACTTATAAAATTTATATTTATTTAATATTATAATTTATGAATTTTGTAGTTTTAATTTCAAAATTTGTTTTTTTTTCGTTCTTTGTTTTCTTTTGTTAAAAAAAAAACAATAATTCAATTCCAAATAAATATTTAAATGATTCCTCAAGGTTTGTAAAGTATACGGAAGGGGTACCTTACAAAAAAATGGAGTTGTTAATTAAAAATGAAATTTTATGAAAAAGTGAATAAAACTAAGTAGATATATATATACATATATATATATATAGGTAATAATTTTATATATATACCTATTTACCGTTATAGTACCTATAGCTTTTTGTATTTATTTTAATATTTCTTTTATGATTTTCAAAAAGCAAAATTTTAAATAATTGAAAGGTAAAAAAATTATACTTTTGTTATAATATAACTTGGGTGTATAATTTTCCAGTAAAAATTGAAAGAAAAGAATTAAATAATAATAAAATTTTTATAAAATAATTCATTACTGGTTATGCAACAATTTGTAAAACTTTATTTAAAATTTATTTATTTATATACATTTTACATAAAAATAGAAACTAAAAATTCGAAATATGTATTAAACTAAATTAAAGGATCATTTGCTATTTTTGGATCAACGAATTTTGCTTAATAATTCTTATATTTTGATTATTAGAGCTATAATACTTATTAAAAGATTGATACAATGAGTGATATGAATAAATACAAGGATTTTGTTTCAAAGTAAAGGATAAGTAAAGCTAAAATTCCTGCAATGTGTATTCAAATATTCAGAGAATCATTCTTTAAATCATTCTTTAAGCTCAAATGAAATGAAGCTCATATTCAAAAAATTAAGCAAATACATTTTTTGTTCATAGGATTTCAAGCATTTGCTACTAGGAGTAAAAGTATTCGCTTTATTTTATTTCTATTCATTAATGGGTTTAAAATTTGTATGTGGTAACACTAAAGGTGACTTCTCACTCAGATGTGTATTGTTATTTGACTTGGAATGATATGTATTATACATATTCTACAATACAAAAGAAGATATATAGTATGAATGTAATATTAGTTGATATCCTATGTAACATACATATCTATGTAACCGATCGTTTCTTGTTACATATATCTAAAAATATTTGATTGAATATATCTAAAAATATTTGATTGAATATATTTAAAAATATTTGAACCTTTGATTGCAGAGAAAAATTTGCACTACAACAATAATAATAAAATAGAAATGATTAGCACAAAATAATAAATACAAAATAGATTTCTATCTACGTATTAAATAGATTTGGATGAAAGTCGATTTCTATTATATCGTCACGTGGCGATACCGTAATAACGATGTACGATGTACCCTAATACTACGATAGTTCTATTTACACTATATGAACATCAGGCATGATGATGACGTATTTTTTCTTTAATTTTTTACAAAATAATATTAAATTTACATTGCCGTTACTTTGGTCTATTCGCACATAACAACAAAAACGTCTTTTTGATTTTATTTTAAATTTTTTTTATTTATTTATAATATGCATTTCTTATGAATATACTCATACTATAACGGCAAAGACGATATGACGAAGTTTTGCCGACAAGAATAAAATATTGTTGAGAGTTTATATTTTAAATCACCGTTTGGTGATGGTACATCGTCGTTGATATCGGTGTCGTTTAGTCTGAATGTATTTACAAGAAATGCATAATTTAAATTAAAATCATGTCATATCATCGCCACGCAACATTGTAGTGGGAATCCACCTTAATCAGTCAAGAATGAGTATGAAAAGAGATTATTATTAACCACTATATAAAACATATTTCTTTCAGACGCTAAAGCGTTAAGCGGTGACCATCAAAATGACATAGTTCGACATTTTTTTAAGTGACATATGTTCAATTCCACTTATGGACACCTAATATTATTGGCCATAATTGACATAAATATTAGATTCGTTATGTTTCGTTAAACCTTCTTCTTCTTATGTTAATCCGACCAAAATAGAATTGTTTTCGATTAGAAGCTTGAATTAAAATAAAAAGAAGTTAAAAGATCGAAATAAAATAGTTATGTTTTTGTGTTATGTTTCGAAATAATATGTTTCGACAATAATGACTATGTCAAAATGACGAAAAAATATGACATTTCTATATGTTGAACTATGTCATTTTGGTTACCGCTTTATTCTCTTTTAATATTTGAATCAATTAATTTCTGCTACTTCTGCAATTTTAATAACTTTCAAATTGTGATAATCTTCCATAATATTTTTTACTTACTTACTTAGATATTTTATTATATTAAAAAAAAATTATATTTTTTTTATTAATAATTTTGTTTAAATTTTTAATACAAAAAAAAAAAAAAGGTAGCAATTTATTAAATTTATTTAAATTTTTAAAAATATTTTTATAATTTTCGATTTATTTTTTAAGGCACATTTCATATAAATGTTTTAATTTTTTTTTTTTATAGATTTACATACACTTTGTATACATTATATTAAAATAATTTAATTTTTATAAATTTCATTAAAAAACATATAATATATATATATTATATAAGTAATATGCATATACATACAATAAATATTTAAATAAATATTTTAATCGATATTAATTTCACAAAAATATTTTTTTTTTTTTAAATAAATTTCATTAATTTTTTTAATTAATTTTATTTTATATTTTGTCGGTCGTATATGTGACAGTAAAAGAAAAGTATTATAATCGCAAAAAAAAATTAAGTCAATATTTTAATAAATCACTTTTTGAACTTTATGTAATATAAAAATAAATTTTTCTATTTTCTTTTTCCTTGACACTCCTATAAGGAGCATAGGGCATCCACTAAGTCATTTATTTTTCATACTTGACTAAGCTTCAGTTTCTCGAATAATTAATAATTTCACTAAGTCGTTGATTACTCAGCTGTAGTAGGTAGCTATTGGAGGCACAATACTATGAAATGTAAATATACGCCATCTATTTTCTTTTACAAGAATTATTTTTTTTTATTATTATTTAATTTTTTTCTTTAGTTATTGAAATTTTTTGTTAATGAAATTTTACATATTTGTTTTAGAAGAAGAAATATTTTTTATAACTGAATAAAAATTCTACACAGCTGATAGATCCAAAGTAATTTGGATCTGTAGAATTTTGTTACTCATCTAAATGTAATTTCATTCTTTCATAGTATATATCTTTAAATTATTCTCCTTTGTATAGATGAATATTCAAATGTGTTATTACTATTAGCTATATAATATATAAAATGCAAATATTGTTTTCTTTACGTCAAAGTGTATGAACAGTTTAGTTTTATACTCATAGTTAATTTTTTTCATATGCAAATTAATATCACTTAAAAGTATGTTTTTTATTTTTGATTTTAAATTTTTAGCACATTATTCAAAAAAAAAATCTGTTTATTTACTTAATTCTGTTCATTTGTTCATTTATTTATCGTGCGTTCATATCTCCGACACGGTTTAAGATAGCACAATCAAATTTTCACCATGCGCATAACGACGCATAGGTCTCTTCAAACAACTTTTTGATGTTTATAAAAATAATACAATTTTTTAAGAGATCAAGATGTTGCTTCCTTTGGAGATATAAGGTAACACTTTTATGTAGAACCTTGAAACTTTGAAAGAATAAAGATTTTTCCAAATTGGCATAGGATACATCAAAACATTTTTTGTACCTGCGTTTAGGAGCTATTAGCGATTAGAAAATTGAAAATTATTGTCTATTTTAGAATATATGTCTACATTTAGACCAGTAATTTGAACCTCTGCGAAAATTTATTGTTTAGAAAGACTTAAAAATTCAAGTTCAATACAATATTTTTAGATGTGGTAACTGCTTTTTTTTTTTTTTAAATTATATAGGGTTTCTTTAAAATTGAAGAAAGTGTGACATGATTTTCACAATTTTTTCTTATTGAAAAATTTCAAGAAAAATTGCAAATACACGTCACAATAAATTGTTATTATTTTGTCTCTTTGATATGTGCGCCTTTAAAAACCTTCGGTTTTATATACTACCTTATTTTTTTTTTTCATTTTTCTCAGCATATTTTAATTTTACTTTAAATCAACTATGGCCTAATTTAAAATAATAAACTTATATACATATACTTAAAAAAACAAACCATTTTTTATTTTACATTTTTTTACTATAAATAATTAATTACAAAAAAAAAAAAAAAAAAACACACACACACAAAAACCTACAGGTTGATTAAATTTAAAATATAATTAAATTAAAGATAATATGAAAATGTATTCTATATAATGTACTTTTAAAATATATTAAACTGTTAAAAGGTATTTTTTTTTAATTGTTAATGCATTGCACACCTGTAAGTGGATACGTATTGTATATGTGATTGTATATAAGTTTAAATTTAATTTTCTGTACTATGTTGAGGTTGAAATATTGCAGACAAACAATTTTTTTTTTTTTTTTGCATCAATTCACACCCTTCTTAATTTTAGTTCTATATAAAGATTTGTATGAGATTAAACAAAAAAAAAAAACTTTTTTTAAATTTCTGCACCCGTAAGAGTTAAAAAAAAAAGAAAAAAAAATAGATAAAAGTACACATGTTTATATCTTCTATTAAATATTAATGTTGGTAAACCAGTTTTCCTATTTAAATAAGAGTGAGAGATAAAAAGAAAAAAAAAATAGAATAGGGGTAAAATGAGATTAAAATTGATGACGGAAGATGGAAACGGTAACGGATGACAGTGAGTTTTTTTTTTTGGGTTTGTGTATTTTTGTGTTCTGTTTTTTTTTTTTTTTTGTTCAAATTCTTAAGACAAATAATATGTAAAAATAATGTCTTTATAGGTAATCAACATTTTTATATTATATACTTCAAAAATAAAAAAAATCTTTTATATTTACCTTGAATTGCGCATATAGAGAACTCTAAAATAGATTTAAAAGGTAAAATTGTAATAAAAATAAAATTGCGGTTTAATGGTTCTTTTCTAAAGAAAAAAAGAAAATTCTTTTTATTTTTCAAAAATGTTAATTAAAAAAAGAGTTTTGTTAGGGTTTTTAAATCTTGTTTTTGTTTTTCATTCTATAGTTGTAACTGGGATCCACGTGGAATTTTGCAAATGTTTTTTTTTTTTAGAACAATTTAAAGATATGAAATTAGGTTATTTGTTAGTTTTAATTTAATTAGTTTTTCTTTTTTGTATTTTTTAATAAGGAATCAATAAGGATATTGATATATGTGATGATTACATAACTTTAATACATTATTTTGGTATGATACATTATTGGAATATTATAAATTAGAGTACATAACGACAAAAATTGTAGCTTTTAAAATATTAATATACACATATCGCGAAAATTTACAACTAACGACAATGTTCCTTGAAGGGCCATAAACTACCCAACTTTAATTTTCATATTTATCAATAATATCCTATCCATGATTTTAAATAAAATTAATAATTTTACTAATCACAGCACTTTTGACTGTTTATATCTATTTACAGGCTGCTGATGCCACCTAAAATTCGGTGGCATACTGGCATATAAACGATACAAAAATTCAAGTAGTTCTCTATACGATGATTGCCAATCAAAATATAATATTGAGAAAATATTAAGAAGGTAAATGCTTCTAATAATACCAATAACGTGTCTGCTAGAAATAAAAGAAAATCTTCCAATGTTCCAATTTCTGAAATTTGACAATTCAAAAAAATTCCAAAGAAGAGAAACAAGGAGAGTTTCGACTGACCATCCCACTGTAGTTTAAATTCCCTGATGGTATAATTCGGCTGACCAAAGATCGTTTTTCGTAAGAACATCGCGAATGTGTATAATCATTTTCTTTCTTTTGTATTTTCTGGAATTGGTAAGGATTACTTATAGAACGTGTTAAAAAGATTCAAGCCTGAAGATATAAACATTAACAAGTTTGTTTAAAATATTGCGGTCAATTTGAAAACAATTTTCATTACCTTATATTTACTTCTCTTAATCAAGCAGTACATTAGTACTAAATAAAATATAACCTATTGTTTGGCCTTAAAAGGGCGATTAAGTTAATGAGGCAATAAAAATGCTACACACTTATAGAGAACTCATGCTCGTTCTACTCCTTTATAGTATCTTTCGATGATTCTCACCGATGAATTTTTTTATTAATATTTGATTTTGTTTTTAAAATATTTAATTTAAACTTAAGGGTTTAAACTAAATTAAATCGTATGGCGTACAGCAATTCATTAATAAATTCTAATGAAGTTTTAAAGCAGTTTATAATTAAATGTCCTGTTTTTATTAGAAGAAATTTAAAGGTAAAAAAATGATTATTTTTATTGTGCATTTCCAAATACATTTCCGAATTAAAAAATTTAATGAATAATTTAGTTATGTGTGTTTTCCTTCTCTTTTTGAAATATTGAATTTCAAGACAAATTTTTTTTTTTTTTCATGAATTTAATTCTTCATTTTTTTTTATGAATTTAATCAATTGTGCAAATGACTAACTCATTTAATGCTGTTTTTTTATTTTTTATTAGTGATCTGTTAAATAGAGCATTAAATTTTATTATTAAAAGATCAAATTAAATTTGATTTTAATTTTTTTTTTTTGTTTTTCTTTTCGTTTTTCCATTAATTTTTTTTTTTTTATTTTATAATAAAGATTTTAAGAATTTATAAAAATCAATCTATAAAATTATAATCTTATGAATATAATAAACATCTAAAATCTGTAATATTTTATTTTATACTAAAATACAATAAAAAAAAATTGTATCTTTTATACTTTTCTTGTTGCGTGTATAATTTAAAATTCGTGTCAATTAATCAATTTTTATTTACGTATTTATTAACAAAAATTACATCTTTAAATCTTTTAATTTTTTTTTTTTTTTATTCAAATATTTATTCAATTATTTATAATAGATTAAACCACGACAAATTTTCTATTATTACAATATTATTTATAAAGTTTTTTTTTTTATTTTTTTTTTTATCAAAGAAACAATTTTAACAAACAAAAAAATATGTTTGGAGTATACAATATCATTAATCCAAATTTATACTATGTATATAATGTATATGTATATAATGTACATATATATAATATATATGTATATATGTATATAAATTTTATATATAATAGCACAGATTTATTCCAATTCATTTGTTATTTATCAGACTAAATGTACCACAAAATATTAATATAGAATTTTTTTTCTTAAGATAAAAAAAAAAAAAAAAAAAGAAAGAAAAACCAAAAATAAAAGAAGGATAAAAAAAAAAAATTTCCTTTTTTTTTTATTCTGGATTCTTTACTTTGAAGTAAATCAATCAAAATGAAATCAAAAATAATTTTTCATTATTTTCAATGAAAATGAAACACCCTGCTCAATGCTCAATTTTAAGAAATCTTATTTTAAAATTTTAATAAAAAAATTTGATTTGGTAATTTGGGTGATAAAGTGTTGAAGGTGTTACTTTTGAAATTTAATTGTTTTTAAATCTTGTTTTATAAACTGTAAAAGGCGCCCGTAAAATTTAAAAATTAAAATTTAAAAAATCTGATCCTTTTTTGTGTAAAATCTTATTTTGATGACCTAATTTAGTTCTAATCCATAAATCTTCAAACATAGATATACATATTACATATATTCTGGAAAAAGTTTGTAACCCTTGATTTTGAAACTAACTTTAAAAATCTCTTTTAATTCCGAATCCAGCATATACATATAACATATTATAGAAAAAGCGTATAACCCTATGATTTTGTAACCATCTATAAATCTCATCTAATGCAGAATCTTGCATACATATATAAATATATATATACAGATTCAGGAAAATTTTGAGACGCCGTTAAAAATTCGACACTTTCATTTAATATAACTGGTTATAAATTGAAATAATTTTGCAGCTCCGATAAAAACACGGTGGCCATGATCCATAAAAAAAAAACAAGATTTAGTAAGATTTTTACGGAAAAGCAAGGTTTTCAAAAAAAAAAAAAGCTTTCGTTCCTCTTCCATGTTAAATGTGAATAATTATTTCGAATTTTGTACGTTTGTCTAATATTTTCAATACAAAATATTCTATTTTACAGTTCTAAATTTTCTCTTTGTTTTATGACCGAGGATTCAATTGGTACCATTGTTTTACCAGAGATTGTCAAGAATTTTTTAGTTGTAGATTTTATTGGTTTCTCGTTGTCTTCTGAATGGCGTTTCACTTTTTGTTTCAAATTTTCACTCATTACATCTTTTGGGTATCAATTAGACTGACAAAGGAACTCCATTGAAGTCGTCCATTTCAGTTCAACTAAATCTTTCAAAAACGTTTCTTAGTCTAGCATCGCGTTAAGTTTTTTGATAACAATGTAATTGGCACTGTTATTTGCCTCTGTTGTATATTTCACAAAGGCCGTTTAATAGAATACTTGAGGTGGTTAAAATGGGTGAATTGTTAAACCCCTAATACTCATGTATTCACTGAATTCGTGTTGCGAATACATGATATATTCAATTTTTAATCACATTGTTCGAGAAACACTTATAATTAATTTTAGAATCATTTTTTTTTTAATTTAAAAAAAAAAAATTAAACAAAATGAAACACTTCAGTTCTTACTACAGTAAAATACTTTAATGCTTCAGTACAGAAAATAATCATGAACGTTTATAAAAAATAATGGTTATCGAATCGAATATTTAAAGTATTGTATATATATATATATATATATATATATAAAATCTATTGATTTCGTATAAAAATAAATTATTTGTTTGTTTTATTTCCGTATTTTTTAATAAAGAAAATTAAGTTATTTTAGAGTACAAAAAACAGTTGCTTGTACTTAATAAAATTTAAATTAAATACTTGAAATTTATTGACAGTTAAAAATAAGTATAGGTACCTATTGTAATTTATTTGATTATAAATGTTTACTATAGTAATAACTATTAAATAATTTTTTAATATTCTTTTGTAATTTTAATTCAGTTAAATGTTGGTACTGATATTTTAAATTTTTGCATTGGTTTTGTTTTTGGTTTTTCTTTTTAAATTGATTCAATTATTATTGAAAATGGGTCATTTTAAGTTTAAATATAATTAAAAGTACAATATTTCATTCAGTACATTATAATATTAGTTATTTTTATATCTGTAGGAACGTAATTCTCCGTATATAATAAATTTGCCATTATGTTTCTGACGGCTTAAAGAATACTTTCTATAGATAGTAGAAAGTACAACCGAATTTTGAATAAATGTAACCATGTACTTCGATGAAAATAAGTCAGTGTTTATTAAAGCTAGCTATCGGAAATTTTTTGTGAAAAGAAGTCTAGTTATAAACCAACAACTTTTGTAAAATTTGGTTGTGCTAGTACAACAGGTTCGAGTAGCTGCCATATAACTTCTTTGTTTTATATTATATTATTAATTTATATCCTAATATCTTGGTACTTAATAAAGTTAGACCTTTGAAATTTTGTAAAAGGCGATAACTTCTAATATCTTCGCTATAACTTCTGTTAAATTTAATTGATTTGGGGCAACAAATTGGGGTAGCGATCATACAACTTCAAAATTCATATAAATCTTATAGATTTACGCACATGTACACTGTTATTAGAAATATGTATATGCTGTTATAATGTTCGTATGTGTATTCGAGAGTTGACGTACTCTACTTTACATTCTTTCTCAATTTTTTATATAATTTTGAAGCAATTGTATCTAAAAGATTGCATAATCATTGTATCATCTTTTTTTGTAAGTAAGAATGATCATTTAAATTTTAAACTTGGAAATTTATTTTTATTTCAAGAATTCTATTAAAGTTGTATGTAGATAGAGATAAGGTAGAGTTTTTCTTACCAAAGTAATATTTTATAACCAGCTTTTAATAAGGATATTTAAACTCGCCAAAAAAACGGGAACAAGCAACTCATAACTTAAATCAAATTTGAAAATTTTATTATAAGCAGAAATTTACTTATAAACTGGTTTATTTCAAATCGAGTTGGAGTGAAGACCAATTTATTTAAGATCGAGTTGGAGTAATCAAATCAACACAGTAAAATAAGTACTTAATGAAAGTCATAAGCTTTTCTAATATAAAACACAATGTTGATTGTATACTTGATACTTTTTATATTTATAACTAAAAATAGTTTAAAATTTCTTATACTCTTAAACCATTTACTTTTAAAAATTGCACGAATTGACGATATATTACAGATCTTATTTATATTGTTGTTATATAAAATCAATACATAAATAATAACATAGTATTTAATCAATGTTGAACCTGTCCAATATCTTGTAGTATTTTTGTTGCTTTTTTGTTTTTTTTTTTTTTTCTTTTTAGCTTTAATTTACTATAACATCATAATAATCGTTGCAAAAAATATATACTAACAATAATATTATCAAAAATGGTAGCATCAGCATCAGCAGCAATTGTATAATAATGATATAAAATAATAAAAGAAAAATAATAAGAATATAATAAACTTGGAGGGGGGGAATTAAATCCTTTACAGATTGTAAATTTGCACGTATTTTACTTTTATATATATTATGTTATTCATCAATCGTTTTTACCGTTAATAAAAAGTCAATGCATTAAGAGTTTTGTATAATATATATATATATACATAATATACTTTTTTTTATGTTATTCCTTGTTATAAAAATACAATCGAATAATTCCTTAAGGAATTTATAATATACTTTGTATGTATATATTTGAATATATATATATATATATTCATATATCTTTGTTATTAATAATTGTAATGGATTGTGTTGAGCAAAAAAATTGTGATCAAAAATATTTGTAGTAAAAACAAATCATATTGTTTAGTACATTGTTGTATACTCTGTTGTATTTGTCGGATAAATAGTAAGAGTATAAGTATACAAACACAATATATACCAAGAAGTTTTATTTATTTATTTTAGTATTATAAATCGTATAGGTAATAATGTAATATGACTAAAACCATTAACCATGTTAATTATGGTTATTTTATGCTAAGTCCTATTATTATTTTTTTTAGCGCATTTCTCTGTCACATAAATGTAACAAGAAAATTGCACAGCCTTTTCTTTTCAGGCGTGGCTGTAAATGTCGTAAGGTGGAATTATTCTTACGACGTGTGTGGGATTCCAACCCACACTACCTCGGTGTTTACTCGTATTTTGTACGCTACTACCCACTAGGATATCGAGGTCCCCCATTGACTTATTGTTATTTTGTTTATATTATATATTTATGCACTACATATTTTGTAGAAAAAGTGTTAAAAAGGGTTTATGCACTACATATTTTGTCATTGGAAAAAAAAAAAAATTATTTGTAGATAAAGATTCCAAGAATAAAAATCACTTACCCATTTGATTATTACGCTATGTGTTTCTAGGCCACTGAGGCTTCCAAAAAAATTTTTTGTTTTTTATTTAACTTTTAATAAATTGTTTACATTCTAATTTAAACCTATAAAAGTTAATCAAAATATTACTATGTTCTAAAGAAGTTTTTAATGATATTTGCATAACTTGAGGCGTATTTCATTATTTCAATTAAATTTGTTTGGTAAAGTGTTGCATTCCTTTTGAAATTTTTATTAAGCTGTTTTTTTGCCTGAAAAAGAAAAAACTATAAAGAATATTAAGTTCTTCTTAATAATCGTTTTCTTTAAATGATTTTTAAATATAGAGCAAAAAAATGTTAACCATTGGTAGGTCTCATATCTCATGTTCTACTAAAGATTTTTTCTGTCAGAAAACGCCATTCGACAGCAATTTTTTTTACCTTTGTAAATTAATTAATTAACACGCTCGGGCACGCTTTTAGATAGAAACTTGAAATTTTGAGATAAGAAATAACTTTCAGAATTAGTATAAGTTTCTACAGAAAACTTTTTTGTATCACCCCTATTAGGGCTCACAAATTGAAAATTTACTTTTTTTAAACCTGCAACTTAGGCACCTCTACATATTTTGCATCGCCAAGACGTAAAAATTGAAGCTCTGGTAATGTATTTTTACGTGTGTTAACAGTTTCTTTTAGTTGTTATAGGGTTCCAGAGTTACAGCCCCTCAAAATTCCAAAAAATTAATAAATCCTATTTTCAGATGGTATGTGCATATCTCAGGCTCTGGGTAGTAGTTTTACAATCTGAAAACGCTAGAAGACCGGGTATTTTCTTAAAAACAAATCATAATATATTTTATTATTATAAAATCTGACAACAATAAACGGGGTTTAATTAAATTTACACCAAAACAATTTTAGAACAATAAGTTAGATTCGGATGAATGATCGTATTATCAAATGTATCAATACGTCTCTTTTGTTTTAACCAACACTGTACTTTTTATTTTTACCAGTAATATACATATATATAAATGTGCATTATTGTTAATGGTGTTGGTGTGGTAAATGGCATTGTTGCCAAATTGACTGAATCTTTTATTTTTTTAGTGCTCTTTTATTTTTTATTTTTTGATTTTTTCTATATTATTTGCACTAAAACTTTGGTGTTTTTGTATTAGTTGAATGTAAAATGATTTTATTGCGCGATAATAACAGTAAAATGAAAAGAATAAGAAAACAATGAAAATAATATTAAAACATGTACAAAATAAAAAAAAAATAAGAACATAACAAACAAAAAAAAAAAAAAAACAAAATAACAGAAAAATAGAAGTATAATAAAATAAAAATGACGGAAACGGTAAAACCGATAAAACACGAATTTTAACAAAAAAAAAAAGTCAAAAGAGCTTTTGGATATTTATTGTTATATTTTTATTGTTTTATTTTATTTATTTTTTTCATTTTTATTTTTCTACATTTAATATTAAGAAAAGGATTTAAACAAAAATAAAAATTTAAGAGAGATGCGATAGAGTTTCTAATAAGTGGTTTCGAAAATTAAATATTTTTTTTTAGGGTTTGAGAAGTCATCTGTCTGAAATTCTAAAATTCTTAAAGAATTTGAGTGGCAAGAATCATTTAAAAAAAAAAAAAAATTAATTTTTTTTGAAATTAAAACGATTGGAAGTCTGTTTGAGAATTGGAATGATTAAAGATGACAATAATAAATTGAACAATAGGTATGTTATGTACATATATATCACATTTTTCCTGTATCCTATGATTATCGTAAAATATTTTGAATTAATATTAAAGGGTATTATTGAATACAGTATCAGATTATAGATTCAAAAAGAATGAAATTTAAGTTAAAATAAACAGGATGATTAATGTAAAGTAAAATTGAATACAAAAAAAAAAGAAAAAAATGTACTTCTTATCATGAAAGAAACTTTTTTTTTTTTTTTGGTTTGTAACAAAGCATATTGTTTTTTTATACATTTTAAACTTTTTACAACTTGGTATCTGTACTTGGGGTAAAAATCTCTTTAAAAAGCACCTTTAAAAGGGGTAAAAGTCTATTATAAAGAAAAATAAAACCATTTAACTATTTTGACTACATATATATATATATATACAATCACTGTCATTGAATTTTAAGATAAAAGAATAATTTTCATAAATATTGTTGTAATTTTTTTTTTTTCTTTGTTTTTTGTATAGTAATAAAAAAATTACAGAAGAAGAAAACTAACACAAAAGTATACAGAGTGTTTCCAATTCCACGGTCTTCTTTGAAATGGGTGGTCGGGCATGTCGAGACGAACAAAAAATTGTATTGGAGTATTGTAATGTTGTAATGGTAATATTGTATTGTATTGTATTAAAAATTATAATTAAAGTCACAAGCCTTTCAAAAGTTATAGATTTTTTTTATAAAAAGTCGCTAAAATATCTTTAACCCCTCATATCTCGAGAAGGGTTCAAAATAGAACCCTCCCTCACAATACAATTTGTTCGTCTCGACGTGCCCGATCACCCATTTCAAGGAAGACCATCGAGTCGGAACTACCCTGTATAGGACCACTAACAATATTAAAATTTGTAGCTAGTACCTATTTTTGAAACAAATCAATTCAAAATTTTTTTATAATAATTTAAAATGCATTTAAATATCTTACCATTGTCTTTTTAACCTTAAATCTGTACATTTTTCACTTAAATTATTTATTTTTGAGATAAATTTATTGCATTATTGAAGAATTTTATTAAAAGCGATTTATTTATTTATTTATTTTTGTATATATATATATTTATATATTTATTTATATATTTATATATATATATTTCTTTTTGACAAAAAAAGAAATATATATATATATACAAAAAATTTATGAAATAAGATATAAGAAATAAGTATTTTTTATTTTTTGGTAATAAAAATTTAGAAATCTTTTAAAATTTATTGCCGCAGCACCTTTTTGATACATTTAATAAATATTCTTTTTTTGTTGTCTTTTTTAATTTTATGGAAAATAATTCGTTTTATCGATCTCATCTGAGTAATTTGAAAAAGTGCTATTTTTATATTTTAGATATAAAAAAATTTTGTGATTATTATAACATTCTACTGTATACATACATACATTCATACTTTAGAAAAAAATATTTTTTATTAAATATTTTAAGAATTTTATTTTGGACGTAATATTAATTCAATAGGAGAATGAATGTTGTGAAGATTTATTTACTTTTTTAAGTTTATTATCTTTTTTTTTTTAAATATTATATAGCTTAATAAATTTTGTTTTTAATTAAGTAGATTTTAATTAGTAGGTATAAATGAAAGAAATTGTTTTTTAATAAGATAATTAATATAACGTTTCATTATTATATTAATACAAGATTATATGTATATAAAGAGTTTCAGTAAAATTTTAAACTTTAAAATAAAATTTTTCGGTTAAAATTTGACAAGTTAATATAATAGACAGTGTATTATTGGTACTTGTGCTTGGGTGAAATCAACACAAAACAGAAATTTATGATATTTTCGAAAATGCATATCCTTAGAGAAGTGCTAATGTTTAATCTCTTCAATAAAAATGGCATTAAACAGAATTTGTATATGATGGAAATTATGTCTGTTCTTTGGAATAGGTGACCACCACAGACCATAACCAAATTTTCAGGAGTTAAATTACAATGAAATGTGTGAAGTTTTATGGGGGTCCTAATTGGCACGTACGTAATTAAGGGGTTAACATTTTCATTTGAAAAAAGAGATACATGCTCATACAACTGTAAATATCTCCAAAACTTTTATCAAATGAGACTTTTAACCCCTTAGTGCGTACGCGCCAATTGGCACCCTCACCAAATTTCAAAAATTTCATTGGAGTTTAATTTCTGGATATTTCATATCGAACTGTGGAATCACCTATTCCAAAGAACAACCAAAATTTTACCTACTTTATATATTAAAAAGCCTCTACTTCAATTGAATGTTCCAGAAAGTTTTGTTAAGTATGAACTACATAATATAGCATTACAAGAATTATATTTTTGAATAACGTTGATATTTTTGTAAAAGCCGCCATTAAAGGACTATTTTTTTTTTTTTTGTTTTTTTTGATTCTTTGGATTCTTAGAAAGATTTGGGTATTTTTTATTTCACTATTTTCATTTTACTGTCATTGTTTTCGCCATATAGGGATTAAATATATTCAACAACACAATACCTTACATTTTTTTTCCTATGGGCGGTGGGAATCTTCTAAATACACCAAAATTTTCCTCTTGATTTTGTCAATATAATGAGATGAAACCTGCTAACGCTATTGGATAAGGAGTAGGAATATGAGAGATTAGGACAAGGATGCGAAAACTTTGAATTGAGAGAAAAACTGAATAACTATGGGCGGTGGGAATCTTCTAAAGACACCAAAATTTTCCTCTTGATTTTGTCAATATAATGAGATGAAACCTGCTAACGCTATTGGATAAGGAGTAGGAATACGAGAGATTAGGACAAGGATGCGAAAACTTTGAATTGAGAGAAAAACTGAATAAGGGAACAAAGAATCCGCCTATAATTATTACTGTTATGCTGACAGTGACTATAGCTAACAACTCAGTTACAACATGTATTAGTATATATCTCTCCGCAATATTGAAGCCAACCCCATTGTCACTGTTGCAACTATTATTATCGGTATTAGTATTATAATTATTAGTGTTATTATTATTTATTACAGAGTCAAGACCATCAGTGAATTACAACGTGCAATAGTATGTAACGCCTTCTTGCATACCGCTATTTTTACTATCATCATTATTAATTATATGATATATGTATGTACATTATTTGTTACGATATAAAATTACTACATATTTTTTTTTATACAACCAAATCGGAGTTTGAAGCCAAAACCCTTCGATTGAAAGGCTGGCAGGTTAACCAGTACACCATGAGTCAGATGAATTGATGACGATAATATTAATGATGTTTATCTTAATGACTAATAACATTTTTTGATAGCTTTTAAATTTCATGTTATTATTACAAATTATTATTAGTTTAGGTCTGCCCATCTATCTGTTTACAAAACTGGATGGATAATTCTAATAACCATGGATAATTCTAATAAAAAATTAATGTTGAAATAACAGTTTTATGTCTCAACCCTTTATACAACAGTGATACAACTCCTCAATTTTGGAAAAAGCTCCTTTTAAATTTTTTAATATTCAATATAATCAATATAAAAACTTTAAACAATGGGAACTGGTTCAAGTTTTGATTATTCTTTTTTTTTTTTTTTAATGCATTTCTCTGCCACATTAAAGTGAACAGGAAATTACACAGCCTTTCCTGTTCAGGCGTGAATATAAATATGGTAAGCTGGAATAACTCTTACGACGTCTCTTTTATTGTATAGTAAATTGGTTGGTTACCTGATTGGTAAAAAGTGTAAAGTTTCGATGGCATTTTTATGTAATAGGTCCAGATTATTTAAGCTGCTTTAATCCTATATAGATTTAGATACAATATATTATGGTAGATAAAATGAAGGAGGAATAAAATAAAATATATAACTTGTTACCACTTAAATATTTACGTAATTTTTTTTGAGACGAAGATGAAGGATGCCATTTTAGTTTGTTATCTAGTATTAAACGTACAAATAGTTACAAAATACTGTACTTTTTAAAAATAACCATCACCATCAAAATAAAAGTTTATCTATGTTTGACAAATTCTTATTATTTATGAAAGGAAAACTTTACGTTTTTTTTATGTTTAGTAATTATATTTTTACTTCCTCCTGTTTAAAACCAATTAGGTTTCAACAAAAGAAATTTCATTTGTTTAAAACCCCTGTTTGTTACTAGCATATTAAAATTAAAGTCTCAATATCATATTTTTACATATTGTTTTACAACGGAATATCTTAATTATATTATAGTTTTACCTTAAAACTGAAAAAAGTATCTCTTAATTTTTCACAATGTAATGCTGGAATCACCGTTTCAGATATTTTAGTCGCACTCATGCACGCGCATGTTTTTTATATAAAAATTTGAATTCTCTCATTTTTCAAATTTAGTTCGGAATTTTTTTTTTCTCTCTGGAAAAAAAGTTGATTTAACTTTAACTTTTTGTGTGTAACTCTTTTTCATCTTTCACTTTTTCAAAAATCGAATTCAATTTAAAATTTTATTTATTTAATATTAAAAAAATTTTAATTTTATTATATTTAAATATTATTTTTAGATATTACAAAAATTTAATTATTTTAATAATATTTTATCAAAATTTTTTAAATATACATACATATATTGAAAATAAAATTAAAACGTAAATATTTATATTGAAAATAGTACATTATATACCCATAGGCATATATTAGAAAATATTAAATCCTTTTGTAGCATATTTTATTATGTTATAATTTAATTTTTAATATTTTGGTTATAAATATTTAAATAAATACTTCACATTAATTTTTTTTTTTATATATTTATTATTATTATATTGAATATGACTTTTATTAATTATTAAATAATAGATAAATTTTAAATGACATTCAAAGTGTCAATAAAAGATATTATAGTGTATATAGTTATAATGAGTTTTTAATTATATACATATATACATATATTAAAATAAATATACATAATATATATTGTTATTATTTATAACGTAATTAATTTTAATTAAATGGTTTTTATGTTAAATAAAATGAAGGGTGGTAATAAAAAAAAAAAAAATAAAATAAAAATATCAATCGTAAATTATAACAATATGAAGATTAGATTGATAAATTAATAACTGAGTATATGTATGTATTAAAATTTGTCGAAGATGTCCTTTTTATGATTCTGTTTTTGTTAAAAAAAAATTTACGTTGCTTGCTTGTAAACTTAGCTATAAATTTATTTTAAGATACATAAAATATGATATTAAATATTTGCATAAAATCACTATTTTAAAGGTTATTAATTTTAAAATTAATTTTATTTTTGTAGTTTAAGAAAACCAAAACGAAAACGGAAACGAAAAAGAAAATATTATATTAGTATTTGCTATCATAAGAGTAATTAATCGTTCTTAAAAATTGGGTACAAAAAAGCAAATAAAAATTATTTTTGCAAAATATTGTGCCGAAAAGGGTTAATGTATAATTAATGACTAAATTAATAGAATGATCTGTTCTATTAAAGAGCAACACTTATGCAAACTTTCAATTCAATTAATCAAACAGTTTAAGCACGAAAACAAACGGTCGAACCTTTTAGACAGGACAAGGGAAACGAAAAAATATTAAAAAGCCCAAGGATTGCAATGGGTTAATCAATTGGAACGCGATATAAGCTCCATTCAGCTATCTAAAAATTTTACTCAGACAAACAAACAAACATATTTTCTACTTTATAATATTAAAGATTATAAGATTTTTAACAGTAGATGTTCCAAAAGATATAATATAGCCAATGATATTACGGATGGGCCACTTTAGACTAACTGATTTGAAATGATTAGAATTTCTTTTTTTTTTAAATTTTTGTTATTTTTTTTTTTTTTTTGCAGATAATAAAGAATTTTTTAGAATTTTATAATGTCATCAAGCTCAATGGAAGAACATGTAAAAATTTTTGCATTTTATTATGTTTCCGAACGATCAATATTTTGAACAATCTCATTATGAGCGATGCAGCATATTTTCATTTAAATAAATGGATATGTAAATAAACAGAACTGCCGAATTTGGGGTACGGAGAATCCGAGAGCAGTGAATGAGCGACAATTACACAATCTCAGATGCACTATTTGTTGTGGAATTATGGGTGGTAAAATATCGGTCCACATTTTTTTGAAAATGAAACTTAGCATCCATGAACCGTCTCTGGGGCAGTATACCAGACTATATTGGAAAGCTTTTTACGTTCGGTAGTTCTAAATAAACGTGACATATGGTTTTACCTCATACCTCGAGAGATATAATGGAGATTCTGCGAGAACTTTTCGATGACCGAATAATTTCAAAAATTGCGGATTTCGCGTGGCCGCATCGTTCCCCTGATTTCTATTTGCAGGGTTTGTTGAAGGAACGAGTTTATGTCAATAAAACAAAACATTCAGGAACTAAAGCAGAATATTTGCGCAGAAATTGCTCAATGTAATGCAAAATGTCTAAAAAAGAGCCATTAACTGCTAATAGGAAAATGGAAGCCATTTAAAGGATGTTATTTTTCACACTTCGCTTAAAAAAAATTTAATTATACTTTCATTTAAAAAAAAAATAAAATAAAAAACTTTAGAAATAAAAAAATTATAACTATTTCAAATCAGACAGTCCAAGTTGGCCTATGATATAATATGATATATTATATATACAGTATATTTTTTGGGTTCCAATAAATGAACACAGTATATAAAATTTATTTCCAATCAATATAAGGTTCAAATTTGTTTTCAAAACCTATTATCAATTATAGTCAATAATAGTATAGTTATCAATAAATATCTTTAAAATATATAAAAATTGCATTTAAGAGCTCATCTCTTAGAAAGTATAGCTTAGCTGCCATTATAGAAAAAAATAATCTGCTGATAAAGGTCTATGCAGCGGTAGAAAGCAGTGTAGTAATTAGGAAACACCTCATACTCATATATTATAAGACTTTTACAAAGGGATGTTGCAAAATGTATGGTGAATAACATACACAAATTTGTCCCAACTTTTTATAACCTTAATTTCCTTCATGCTACAAATATTCGGCAGTTCTCCACAACAGTACAAGCAAAGGAATAAATTGTTTATTTCCAGACTTGCTTACCTTTCTGCGGATTCATCTGTTTTTTTTATGAAGTTCTTTTAAGTTGTTCATTAGTAATATTGTACGAGTTAAAGACTTGTTGCATTGCTTAAAATTTAAACTTTCTTAAACTTTTTAAAGTACTATTAAATTTCTTTGGAGTTGATAACTGCTTCGATCAAATCTTTATCTTTTATATTTTATTGTTATATTGTAAAAGAATGCCTTTATTGAGTTGCATTTTTTAAAATACCTGAATCACTGTAAACATTTTCTTAACACGTAGCCAATTAGGAATAAAAGAATAATTGGTTTCAAATAAAAATTCAATTTTTATTATAGTGTTATTAGGATATTCGCTGCTTAGTACTTATATAGACAGCATTTTAAATTAATCTATTTAAATTTAGACGTATATATTTCGAAAGTGATATGTATAGGTATATACTGGTTTATTAATCAAGTCAGAAAAAAATTTCTTTTAGTATATGTTATTATTTTGGTATAATGTGATTTATTGATTTGGTCATATCAGGTCATATGTTAAATAGATTTATTCAGATATTTTCGATTAAATAAAATTTATGAATATTTTAATATTTGCAATTAATATTTGATAAATCATGTACACTAAACATTTAGCACTGAGTTAATTATTATTAAACATATATAAATTAATTATTTATTTAATTTTTTTAAGTAATTTTTTTAATAAAAACTAGAAAAACCAGTCTAAAAAATAGTATTTTTATTTTTGCACAATATAATATTTATTGATACTCAAAAATACACAGAAATTTTGTTTTTACTTTACTAAAAAAACAAAACAAATTATTAATATAATAATAATAGATAGTTTGTTTATATTTTTAATTTTTAAATCATAGTAAATATATTGAGATTTTTCTTTCGAATCGTCGTATTAGTGTCCTGGACGTCTGGTTTATATCTTCATTTTCGAAATCAATGTTCACATTTTACAAGGCTTAGCCTTTTCAAAAACTCTTTTCCTGATCTTCATCAACAATCTGCTCTCTTCTATCCAATTCATAGCTCCGCCGACGATAATACTCTGGTGGCATTCTACGTTTTTTAAAGAAAATTAGATAGCATAACTACTAACAGTTAGCTTAAAAATAAATGTTATGCTTAACCATGATTTAACTAAAAAAGTTGATTGAAGTAAATGAAACCAAGCTAACTTCAACAGCTCGAAAACTCAATGCTGTTTAATTTTTTGTAAAAGAAATAAATTTCAGTCCAATTTTGTGAGTCTAAACATTTTACCCGTGCAGCTAAATCAAAAGATACTATGAAATGAGCACATTGTTGATTTAGATAAAAATGCTGCCAAATGTTTTTCAGTTGTAAAAAATATTTTTCTTGGATCTGCCAAATATCTAAAAAAAGCGTACATTCGGTGTAAGATGGATTACAATTCTTATATATATATAACTTCTTTGAGTTGCATTGGTCGAAATTTTGGAGAAATTTCACTCTTTTATAGATATCCTGTATGTAACAACACTTGCTAATTAAAATTATATGCCTTCAAACTATTGCAACGTATCATGAATAAGGCAGCAAATGTTTTTTGCTACATTCTGAAAATTCCTATACGTATTTTAAGAGAAACAAACCCATGATCTGATCTCTTTGATATTAAAAATAACATATTAACATTGAGAATGAGACTTTACGCAGGCATGACAAATTTCGTATGTAGTTTGCATGATTAATCTCACATTTCAATTTAACTTTCATATTTACAAAACTAGATTCTGTTTGATGTAGTTACTGTTTTTAGAATTCAGAATTTACGGTTTGTAGCATTTGTAACATTAATAAGTAGATAGTAACTAACAGTAGTAATTAATTTTTAACATTTAACTTCATTTACAAACAAACGTATTACTTTGTACATAAATGAGAACTTTTTAGTTAATTGTAATGGTTCACTAAATGAACAATATAACTTTATAATTTTACAGTATCAAACGTTGACGTTTTAAATGACATTCAAAGATAAAATATTGACGACTTATTACATGGTTTTTTGTTAATTTCTTTATTTATTTTTCTTAAATTTATACTTATTTTAAATTTTATAAATTGTGTAATTATTATTTAAGAGGTTATTATTATACAGTACACATTACACCTATTGATTGACATTTACACTCTATTTAAATATATAAAACATATAGTTGAAGTTGGCTGAAAATAAATTAAATATATGATCAGAAAAATGTTTCCCTGTTATACTCAAAGGCTCAAAAACGACCAATACTCTATTCACCTGTAGAAAGCTCGCATACAATGCACTAATCATTACAAAATCTAATTTTTATAATTAAAAAAAAATTTTTTTTTTTAAATCTTAGTAAGCGTTGACATTTGTGACATAATTTACTGTTTCTAAACAAGTATTTTCTATTGGTTTCTATAAATTAGAGTTCGAGAATTGCATCATATAAGTTATAAATTTTTTTTTTTAATTTATAAAAATTTTTATTATAATAAATATTAAGTTTAAGGTTAAGTTAATTTTTAGTTTTGTTTTTTGTACCACTACCAGCGCAGTTCTCAGGATATACTAAATTTATCATTATGATAAGTTTTTGTTTAAAATAAAACTCCCATATTATTAATGTATTAATATTCCTGTGACTATCTATTTTTAGCATATTTCCAAAAAACTTTTGAAAAAACGTGCCTATTAGTTTCACTCCATCCGTCCGTCAGTCTGTTTACAAAACTTCTACACCGTTAAAGATAGAGGAAAAAAATTTTTAACCATGGGTAAGTCACATAAAACAAATTAATATTGTAGAACAACTTTTTCATGTAGCCCCATCCATCACGGAGCTGCAGCCCCTCAAACTTTGAAAAATCCCTAGTTTTAAATGCGTATATCTTATTCTCTGCTTAACATTTTTTCAATCTGAAAACGCCATTCGACAGGAATTTTCTTTACTTTTCTAAATCATATTAATATTATATAATTTTTTTAAATTTAGTATTTAAGTTTACTGTTATGTGAAAACCAAATTTTGCATGATTTTTCTACTTTGATAACTCCGGCACGCTTTTAGATAGAGACTTGAAATTTTCATGTAAGAAAGAACTTTTAGAATTAGTATAAGTTTTCTCAGAAAATTTTTTTGTGCCGCCCACTTTTTAAGATCTATTAATGCTCAAGAATTGAATATTTGCTATTTTTAGACACCTGTACAAATTTTTCTTCAGCAATACATCGGTAATATATTTTTACGCGTGCTAACGATTTTTCTTAGTTATATAAGGTTCCGGACTTACTGCCCTTCGAAATTGGCAAATAGCTATTTTCATATATTTTGTTATTATATGAGTTTTTAAAATTTTGGTGCAAGTCGCAATTCTAAACAGCTTGTATTATCTTTTGAAAATGTACGCTTTTAAAATCCATTGGTTTACATTCTGCCTTGTTTTTTTTAAATTTCTACTATTATTAGATGGACAATTGATTTTCACAATTAAGTTAATTTTAATTTTTATAATGTAATTTTTGAAAGTTTTATATAACAATATATATAATAATATGAAATACTATGTAACCAATAATATTTTTTTATTTTTAAAGTACAATTACTAATAATTTCTTTTGTTTGTTTCTTTATTTCCAGGTATGTAAAATTTAAAGATATTTTACCAAATTAAATATATATGGAGTTGATCGGAATATAAAGGTATATTTAAACTTTAATCATTCTTTTGTTAAAAATTATAATAGGATATATATTCTATAATATATTATATTATTAAATATAAATTGGATCTTATAAGGCGTTACTTTAAAATTACATAATTTAAATTTTCTAAAATTATCAGTTATCAGCGCCGTGAAATAAAGCCATGTGTAATATAATATAAGGTCATAATTTCATTTAATAGAGAAATAAAACCATATCGCTGATTTGTTCGTATATGGTTTTAATATTCATTTAATTACGATTTACGAATTTAAAAATAAAATTAGTTCTCTTCAAATTGAAAAAATTGAAATTTTAAAAATATTATTTTATAATATTTATTATTAATTTTTTTCTACAATTTATGTTAAGCGACTTTGTCTAAACAAAAGCTATACCTGTATTTATATATTTGATAAGCATATAAAATATTGTGGATTTCATGCCTAAAATCATCTCTTAACACATTATTGAAATCCTGATTTTATAACGAACTGCAAAATCCCTTCTAAGGTTTGTTTTCTGTTTATATACATACATATTTTAGTAGCATGATATTTAAGAAAGTGATGCGAGTTATAGTGCCCAAAACGCCACTCAAACAATTAATGAAACCATGACTTTGTAAACATATCTAAAATCTCTCCTAATAAATTTTTATTTATTTACATTTTTCCAGCATTAACGTATTTAAAATAGTAGGAACTTTCGCTGCAAGTCTCTTGCTAAACATTTTCTGAAAATCTTGATTTGACTTCAACTTCAAATAAAATTGACTCCATACTTCATTTTAGTTTTAGCTTTTCGTACTCTGCAAGCTTTTCTTTTTATGAACATGCCTTTCGTACTCTTTCGAAATTTTATACAGAAATTAACTTTTTATTACTTATTTTTGAAAATGATTTACTATAAAATTAAAATTTTTTTGTGAATTCTATACCATATGGTCACTTTAATTCACAAACCACTGCAAATTATATCGCATTCACTTGCATTCACTCGCATTCACTTGCGATAATTAAAACCATATAAATCAAAAAATCGATATTAAATACAAAATAAAACCAATATGATCTTATTGCACATGGTCTTATTTCAAGAGCCTTCGATAGCCACATCTTGTACATTTTCTATATTATAATCGAATTGTGTATAATAAAAGGTCCAAAACTGTGTAATTTATTGTTTTAGTTATAGTTTTTAAATTATTAGATGAAGTTTTTGTCTCTTGTAAAACAAATTCTCCTGCCTTTAGAGAAACCTGTATAAATTTATTTATTATATCCTTTTTTTAATATATAAAACTTTTGCAAATATTTTGTTACAATCAAATTAAAACGATGTATTCTTGTTTAGACCTAAAACTAAAGAATTTTATGAATTACCTGTTTTCCAGGTATTTTGTTTATATATTAAATTAATTAAAATAGTAAATAATTTAAATTGAATTGGATAAGAAAATAAATAGTTTAATATTAAAGTGAACGAACGTATATGGAAAATATTAAATTGAAAATAAAATTAATTTTCAAAGGAAATATTTTAAAAGGCAAAAATCTAATGATACCATATAGTATATAATAAAATATTTAAAATTTTGAGAATAATAATATTAGTTTTTTTTTTTAAGTATGTTTTATTTTTTTCTTTGTATTTAAATATTATGCTTAAATTTTACTAAAAACTTAATTTATAAATTTATGTATAATATTATACAAGTTATAATGAATTTATAAGTATAATACGATATGAGTACATATATATATTTTTTACTAAAGTAAAAGCATACCAGTATTATATAAAAGTCACTTTTTAAGTATAATTTATAAATTTATTTTATCCGTTTACATATTTTTTATGTTTTTGCACTTTAACGTATGGGTTATCAAATGAAAAGTATCGAAATAGTATAAAAAATTTAGTCTTGATATTTTATTAAGAAGTTTTGGACTTTTCTAGAAATTAGTGCTTATATCTTCTAAAATATATGAGACAATACTTCAAATATGTATGGGTGAGTTTGATAATGTAAAGAGGCCTTTTCAATAAGGTACAATTGTTTTGTTTGTAAAATTATAAAATTTTTCATTTTTAAAGAAAAATAGAAAAAATTTTTTTTTTGGTCTAAATTTTTAACTTTTAACTCTTATATCTGCACAATGGCAACACCTATCTTTATCAAATAAACGTTAGAGGAGGGAGGTATAATTACTGGCGTTTTTGTTTTTGTATAATTTTAAAATATCTCATTTTTAAAGAAAAATAAAAAAAAATTTTTTTTGGTCTAAATTTTTTTTTGGTCTACATTTTTGTTGGTCTAAATTTTTAAGAGGTGGTTAAACGCAGCTTTGTTTTTGGTTTGAGCTTTGGCGCACTCACATTTTTGAAAATATCGGAATGAGGTTTTCGGTATTCGACCAAGGACAATTATGGCTATGACGCTTTTTTTAAAAAAAGCTTTAATTTGTAGACGAAAATATTGAATGAAATTGAAATTTTAGCGTTTTTTAGGGTATTTTTCTGGTTTGAACCATGAGGCACTCACAATTGTTAACCAATCTTCCTGATTTTTTGCAGAGACATTCTCAGAAGTTGCCTTAAAGACAAGTCAGGCTTAGATTTTTGAATTTTGCCTTAATTTTGGCACAGTTTTAAAACCAAAGTTCAATGTTTAAATGTCTCCACACCTGAAATGACAAAATATTTATTAAATTTTTTTTCTTGAAATAGTAGAATGATATTTTTATTATTAGATTCAATATAAAAATTTAATTATAATTGATTATAAATTACAAAACAATTTAATTTCAATTCATATTGCATTTTTAAATATTTTTGAAAATTTTCAATTCACGCACACAAATAAAAAAAAGTTTCAATAAATATCCGCGGTAGAGCTTTGGCGCTGATACAAGTTGTTATTGTAATTCTTTGCATATTTCTTCTGTTAGTGAACATAAGAAAGTTAAGAATGTATGATTGAAAATAATGTATATGTGAATTTATATTATTTATAAAGTTTTCTTATTTAAAAAATAATATTAAAAGTATTCAAAAACAATTGATTTAAAAAAAATTAATTAAAAAAATTAAACTACGAAAAAAATGCATTTATACCTTCTTTTTCTTATTGTTATTATATTGCATGATAAATTATAATACTAATGAAAATTTGTAAATGATTAGTCAAAATAATAATTATGTAGGTCATAAATTTAAAATCCCGTTACCTAATTTGATTTGATTTCGATGATTAAAAAAATATATTCGATGTTATTGCAATGCAAAATTAAAATACATATAACAAAGAAAAAGGCTGTATAAAAATTAAAAGAACACATGATTACTTATATCAAATTCAAGATCAATTACATATAACAAAAAGGGATTTTGTTGTTTATTCGGAGTATCGACTGCAAAAGACTTTAAATTTATTCGAGTTGAAAAGGAGGAAAAATTTTTTATTGAAGAACAAGTTATAACATTTTTATAATAATTTCTTATTATTTGAAATTTGTGATCCCCGTATAGATTTGTAATGCCCTATTACCTAGAAATATGAGAGTAAGAAATGCGTAACTTCTTTGATTTATAATATTAAATTTTAATAACTAAATGAAATAATTTGTGCACCTACATATTTATTCAAATTTTCTAATGAATATATAATTATCGTAAATGTTAACTAGGTATTAAAAAATTTTTATTAAATGTTATTATGTAAATAAAATTAGTCAAAATGGTAAAATAAAATTATCTATACTTGTGAAAAATACAGTTAAAATTTTTTTTTACTATGTTATAGAAAAAATATAAACACATTTCAAAAATTTAATTTTTATATGAATTTAATAATAAAAAAATATCATTCTATAATTTAAACAAATAAAATTTAACAAATATCATGTCATTTCAGCTTCAAAAGCATTTCAATGTTTAAATCATTTACCAAATGGTTTTATCTAACAAATATAAAATTTTATGATATCTGAAATATTTGAAAATATGTACTGGAAGAATATTTTTGAATATTATGAATGAATATTTTTTTTTAAGTGATACATGGTATATGCTTACGTATACGTGATACGTCGTACATATAATTTATATATTATTTTATTTATCTGATTGCGAGAAAAAAATAGAATACTACACACAATCAAGTTGAACGTACAATTGTATTTAAAATTTTAAGATTGTGTGTATCGATGTGCATGATCAATAGATAAAGCGAAAAATGTATGAAAAAATTAAAAGAACTTTTTTAGCGTTGAAAGTTTTTAATTTTTATATTCACTAATACGTAAGCGAATTTTTACATGAAGTTTGAGTTTGACATAGCTTTTAACCTACTCTTAACCTTTAACTTTCATATTTTCATAATGACAACATCTATCTTGATCAAACAAACGTTAAAATAATAATTGTTAGCTCATTATTCTATTTATTCTATATGTATGTATGTAAATATACATATTCAATAAACTTAAAAATATCTTCAGAATCTCCAAATAATTTCGGTACATTATGAAAATTCAATAATTTTAGTTTTCTGCTAGACACAGTTGACAACTTAATTTTTATTCAGAACACTGTAGGTATTTTTAAATTAATATTATTGCCACCTATCGTGACACAATAAAATATGAAATGAATTTATTTGTTGTTCAATTTTAATTAAATCAAATTTTGTTGCTCTGAGATTTAAATTTAATTTTTGTTGCTTAGAGATAAATGTCAAACTCGACCAACAGCGCGGAAGTTGAAAATATCTAAATTTCAGCGAAGACGAATTTTTAATTGAACGGCGATTGTCCCAATTGTGAATCGGTTAGATTGATCACTTGTTCCAAAGTTTTGATTATTAAAGATAGTCAAAAAGGAGGAAACTTTTATTATTTTAATAAGAAGTAGAAAATTGTGAAAGAAAAATATTTTACTTTAAATATTAAGTTTAATTAAGTTAAATTTTAAAATTTGAAGGATTTGAAGGATAATATTTTTTTAGTTTAATTAATTCCGTAACAGTATAGAACATTTTTGTTAAATCGGAACTTAATATTTTATTTGATAGAACGAAAAAGTTAAAAGGAAAACACTTAACTAACTTTTCTTTTTTATTTAATTTTTTTTTTGTTAAATTATAAAAACATTATTATGATATATGGTTAAAACATATTTTCTCCATCTTTTTTTTTTTTTTTTTTAGTTAAAAATGTTCTTTGTGAAATAAAACTTTTTTTTTCTTGTTTTCTTTGGTGTAGTAGATACCTATACTGTAATAGTCTGTACTCTGTAAGCAATTTGAACTGTTACAACATATAGTACACACCTATACTTATTTATTTTTCATATAATGTAAAATTTTATATATTTGCATGATTATTTTGACTAATTAAAATGCACCCACAAATTTTTAACATTAAACTCAATTATTATCATAATGTTGTCCTATTAACTATTATATATTCAAAAAAAAAAGAGAAAAAAAAATCTAACAAAATTTTAAATATATAGACAATGTATATAACAAAAATTGAAAGGAGAAAAGAAAAGGACATCCTATTTAAAAAGTATTAAAAAAAAAAATTATATTCAAAATTGTATAAAATCATATATACATACTTAATATAGGATATAATATTTAGATATTATATATCAAAAATGTATAAGTTAACTAACTTTACAATATATAATAAAATTATATATAAACCACAGAATATGACAACAAAGAGCAAAAAGAGGAATTAAAGAACTTTAAAAGACATATAAACATCTCATAAATGGTGCAATGCTTAAGTCGCTAGTTATTCAGTTGAAAGATTTCAGATTTGAATCCCTATTAAATGATATCCTAATACATAATACAATAAATTATATAATATTAATGAGATTAACTGGGTCACAAGGGTAACAGAGAAAAAGTCATTAAAATATATCGATTACAACTGATCCTGAATAGGTGCAAAATAAATAAATAGATAAAGAGATATGTACATATATCCTGACAAAACAATTTGTGCTAAAATTAATTATAGAAATCATAATTGTACGAATATTTCGATGTTTCAAATATGTAACCCATTCAATTTCCCTCAATAATATACGATATTTATATTGCGATCGTACTACCAAGGACTCTTCTGATTTAAAACAAATTTTGTATTCAAAAGTGAAATTTTTTACGCAGTTATTTTTATTTAATGTACAATTTTTTCTATTTTTGAGTCCTGCTGATCCTGACTGACAAATAATTTCGTATGAAAAGTGAAGACTCATTTAATAAACATAAAATTTAGATATAGTCAAATGCAAGGAAATTGAAAATAAAAAAACATTTTTTCTGTTTTTTATTATTTTCCAATTTATTTTATATTTCTAAATGCTTTTTTATTTTCTTTTTTTTCTTTGTCTCCCTTTCTCTCTCTCTATCTCTGTCTTTCGCAAAATAATTTAAGTGCATGCTGATTTAAATTTATTTTAATATATGATGAAATTTATTTTCCTTGGGTATGTGTTTATGTGCCTTTTTTTTATTTTTTTAAATTTTTTTTTTTTTTTGTCGGAAAATTATTTTGCATTTTGTTTTGTCCTTTATAATCCCTTTATTACTCTTTCGTTCGTCATTTACAATTCTTTTCAGTCTACTTTAGTATATTGCTATCTTGCTTTAAATTTTATTATGTTTAACACGAAAATTTACTATGTTCAAAATGCTATGAGATTTGTTATATACAATATAGTAAATTTAAATATGTAAGTATATATACTTTAATGTATATAATGTAGAATATAATTCCTTTCTGTACATGTACTTCTACCACAATATGTTAAGTATTAAGTGAGTTTTACAAGTCCTGAACAGTATAATGATGTACTGTATCATATAGATGAAAATGTATATATGTTTATGAATATATGTGTCTATAATGAAGAAAATTAACGTAAAGTAGTTTAAAATCTTAAAGTTACAGAACAAAACAGAGATTTTGTATCGTTTTTATAATAATAACAGTTAAAATTTATATATATTATATTGTACATTAAAAAAATTTATATATATACTGGTGGCGGAATAAAATTTATATATATATATATACTGATGGCGGGATTCGAATTTCTGGTGTTGGAGCTTCTAAATTATTATTTTTTTTTCTAAGGAAATTAAGAATCTTGGTGAAAAGACACCAAGAATATCCCTTTGGTAGTGTAAGATTCTTACTGACTTATTGACTAAACCCATTTCTCTGCATTTGGCTAATTTAATGGGAGAGAATCCCTAACTACTACTACTAACAGTATATTGGCTAGAGAAAAGCGATAGGTAAGGATAGGAATAAGGTCCGAAACATTGAATTGAGGAATGGGAACTGTAAGGGAAATTAATCCGATGATTATTAGTATAAACATTAGCGTTTGATTCGGCAGTCTATGAAATATCAGAGTTAAATTTAATTTTTGTTTTTTGTTTTTTTTTGTATATAACAATACTAAAATTATACAGTTAGATTCTATATTCAAATATAACGAGAAAAAAATGTTTTATTATATATTCATACATATACTTGAATAAAAATGGTCTTATTAATGGTATATATAAGAATTCTTTACAATAATAAATTGTATAAAGGGTTGTTGATTTAGAGTTTCCGTTAAATTTTTTCAATTTAAATATGTATGTTTAATAAGAGTTCTGTTTTAATAATTGAATAAGTGCATACATATATACTAATTAATTTCGAAAAAAGAGCGTTTTTCTTGATAAAAAAAAAAAAAAAAAATGTGTAGTGATTGTTAAGTATTAATTGTAGTATAATACATCAAAAGTATGTATAAAATAATTTAAAGCTTGCATGTAGGAAACATTAATTTATATTTATAAAAAAATTATTTAGTATAACATAATAATAGTGTACAAGTACTTAAGTACTAGGAATTAAATACAATAGAAAATATACTTTATTCTTTGACTATAAAATCACAATGTTCAATGACATTCAAAATGGTATAAGTAAAGTAATTAATTTTAAAAAAAATGATCACAATTTTGAAGTAAACATTTTTTTAATTTGTATTTTATACTGTGAAGCTGCAATCAAAATTTTTTAACGCCCATTTATGTCAATTTGTGCCTTATACAAAAATTACTGCCACAAGCAAAACATTTAGAAACGTAAAAATGGATTTTAGTTTTGTGTTAAGATTTCTTTTGTTTATGAAGTTTGGTGGAAATAATTTTTTTTTTGTATAAACCCAGATATTTTCTTTTTACTTCTTCAATTAATTTTTCTGTGAAATCCATTTTCTCTGAGAAAAAATTGAGGAAAGAAATTTAAATAAAAAAATATGAATTTGTGAATATAGAACACAATATAAACACAATTCTGACCATTGACTACCGACGAAATTCACTTCACTCAACTATTCTTGGTCAAATGAAACATAATTTTAGCGAAATCAAAAAATAAAAATAAATAGAAGCTAAAATATAAAAAAAACGTTTTTAAATTAAAAAATATTATATAGATTTGTCTTAAAATGTACGGATTATAAAAATGATAAATACTTCGTTTTCATCAAAAGTAAAAATAATTTTGTTTTTTGCCTTTCTCTGCTACATAAATGTGGACAGGAAATTACACAGTCTTTTCTGTTCAGACGTGGCTGTAAATGCCGTAAGGGGGAATAACTATTATGACGTGTGTGGGATTCGAATCCACACTCCCTCGTTTTTTACAGCGTATTTTAAACGCTCTTACCTACTAGTCTACTGAGGCCATGAAAAAATAATTTTATTTAAAAATAAGTTTAGGCGAATAGGTAACGAAGAATTTTTGATTCGACGGCGATAGTCAAAATTGTGAGTAAATACATAAGAATGTATAAATTTTGAAAAAATATATCTATTGGTTTCGCTCTGTCCGTCCGCCCGTCAGTCGGTCCATCTGTTTACAAAACTACTACACCGTTAAAGATAGACAAAAAGAATTTTAACCATGGGTAGGTCTCATAAAAAAATTAATGTTGTAGAACAACTTTTTATGTAACCCCATCCATTACGGAGCTGTAGCTCCTCAAATTTTGGAAAAGCCCTATTTTTAAATGTGTATATCTCATATTTTACATAATATTTTTTTAATCTGAAAATACCATTCGACCGGAATTTTTTTTTACCTTTCTAAAGCAATATTAAAATTATACATTTATTTTTAAATTTAGCATTTACCTTTATGTGAATTTTGCATGATTTTTCTGTTTTTATAACTCTAACACGCTTTTTAGGGATTTGAAATTTTAAGGTAAGAAAGAACTTTTAAAATTAGTATGTTTCCTCAGAAAGTTGTTTTTTGACCACCCCCTGTTTATGAGCTATTAGGGCTCACAACTGTAAATTATCTATTTTTATAAACACCTATAACTTAGGCACCTGTGCACATTATTCTTTGCCAAGACATAAAAATTAAAGCTTCAAAATATATTTTTACGTGAATTAATGGCTTTCCTTAGTTATATAGAGTTCCGAACTGGCAGCCCCTCAAAGTTGCAAAAAAATCCTATTTTCACATTTTTTCTTATATGAAATATTCAAATTGCAAGTGCAAGTCACAATTTTAAACAGTTTGTATTATCTTTTGGAAATGTGTGCTTTTAAAAACCGTTGGTTTACATTCTGCTTTGTTTAATTGCGAATTTTGCGTCGATATTCGGAATTTTGTTTAATACTTTATGAATATTAATGTTAATTACAAATATGACAACACTATCCATTTGATATTTCCAAAAGTATTAAAAACTTGCCAATTTAAAATTGGATCAACTGCCTTTTTTAATTGTGTAAGTGAGTGTCAGTAAGCGTAATACAACTCAATAAATTTAAGTTTTTTTTGCAGAACTTCTTACACATGCTAAGTCAATTTGCGTTTGTTTGTAGCAGAACTTTTTTTTATATATTTAATTTTTTATGTAATTATCATTGAAGATGTTTATATTCTGTAAATAATAATTGGTAAGATAACAACCTGAGCATTTTTTTATCCTAAAAGAGGTGGGAATCTTCTAAAGACACCAATATTTCTCCCTTGGTAGTGTCAGATTTTCACTGACTAAACCAACCTCTCCTTGACCCAATATAATGGTATGAAACCCCCTACCTGTTGATACAGTATATCTAGGGATAGGGAGTATATCTGTATATCTATTTATATATACTGTATATCTTGATATCTAGGGAGTTGGGATAGGAAATGATAGAACAAGGATGAGGAAACATTGAATTGGGAATGGGATTGTATAAGAGAACAATGAATGCGCCTGTTATTATTACTATTTTGCTAAACGTGACAATAATAACCATCAAAAGTTACAAAATGTAGTAGTACATAAAAGATTTCTGTATGAGGTAATTAATTCAACGCAACCCCACCGACACTGTAGCAATCATTATTATTGATATTGATATTAGTTAGTAATATTATTATTATTTACTACAAAGTCAAGACCATTAGAGGATTACAACGTTCAGTAGCATATAACAACTCTCTGTATGATATAACCAAGGATACCTTCACTGTGCAGCTATTATCATTATTAATTATAAGATATACATTATTACGATAAAATTACTACATATTTTTTTTATATGACCTGATTGGGTTTGAACCCAACACCTTCCGATTGAAAGGCGGGCGACTTAACCACTGCGCCATAAGTCAAATATCATTAGTCAGCAAATTGGTTCTTATTTTTTTACATGTTAATTATTCAAATTCTTCTTCAGAAAACCATAAGAAATTCCCCTTAAATTATCTAATTCTAATTTTTTATGGTATTTTATAATAGTATTTTCCTCTTTTCGGAACCTTTTACTGTACGGTTAATTTTCTCACCGTTGAATTTTTTTTATTTTTTGTTTTTTTTTTAGTACCCGTGCACATATCATTTTTCTGATAGTGTTTATATATATTATACTTTCAGGATCTGTGACATAATGCAATGTTTAAAGGTCTAAATTTATTGTTTTGAATGGTTGCATCTAAAATTGAAAATTTTATAAAATATAATTTTATCTTTGTTAATATCATGAAAATGTATCTTTTATTTAGTCATTCAAAAACTAAATGTGAATAAGAATAAATTTTTTCCTGGAGATAACTAACTTATAACAGTGAATTGCGAGGAAACGGAAACGTACAGGAAACATTTATTTCTTTTGAAATTTTTTGTTCTTTTTAATATTGATCTGTGTAGGTTATGTTGTTGTTTGTATTTATAAATACTCGTATATCTATTTATACACTAGACATTTTAATATTTATACACAGATATATAACAATATCTAGTGGACCAACTTTTAAATTGCAGTAAAATTAGTGTTAAATTGGCACTAAAAGAAAATAGAAGTAATTTAAGATTTTCTATAAAACTACTTTTTTTTTATTGTTTTTTTTTTTTTTTTTTGGACTCTGAATTTAACATAACAGGTTTAAGGTAATATAATTATATTTATTCTTGTGTTTAAATTATATTCAAAAAATAAGAGAATGTCTGAAAATAGTGAATTCAAGGATATACAACAAAATAAAAGAATATATTATGAACATATTTTCTTTCAATAAATACTGATGTACATCAATTTGTTTCCTACCCAAAGGATTTTCTTTAAAACTTTTTTTTTTTTTTTTCATATAATTTTTTTTATTTGTTTTATATCCTGAGCTTTAGGATTATATTAAAGTTGCCGTATTATTTTGAACTATTGCAAATTGCAAAAAATTTACATAAAAATGCATTTTGTTTTTTAGACCTAAAGTCTTTTGAGTATAAAAAACCTTGTTTTATACAGTTTGTCCAAATTGCAAAAAGTTAAAACTGAAATTAATTAAACTTGATTTTTCTTTAAAATTTAACTAATAACTTCTAAATATTAATTATCATTTACTGTAGTAGATATTTACATAAAAATTGTATAACTATGTCTGTAGTAAAGTTTCCCTGGATTTTCGCGAACTTGTACATTTAAGAAAGTTTCTTGTCATTTTTATGTTGACTTTGAGATTCTGTCTTTTTGTTGAAAAACAATTTTTTTTTTTTGAATTTAAAGATTAAAAAAATATACAAAAAAAATTAGAAAGGATTTCAGAGTTGATTAAGATCAGGACTTCAATAATTTATTTTTCTTTGTAGTCCTACTCTTTTAAATGCTTTGTTATTTAAATATGTAAAAATATGTGTACAAAAAAGGGCTGTGAAAGGTTTTTATAATTTGTTTTATTAAATTAGAATATATTGTGCTTATAATGTAATTAATTGTGAGTATAAGAAGAAACTTTTCCCAAAATAATCAGCATAAAAAAAAAACTAGAATATTACAAATAATTATTATTGTAATAAAATATAAAATTAGGTAAAATTAAAAAAAAAACTATTTTAAATCTAAATGGGGCGTGGGTGGCCTAGTGGGTAAGAGTGTATAAAAATACGTAAACATCGAGGGGAGTGTGGGTTCGAATCCCAAGCATGTTAAGAGTTTTTTCCTCTTACGATATTTACAGCCACGCCTGAACAGGAAAGGCTGTGTAATTTTCTGTTCGCATTTATGTGGCAGAGAAATGCACAAAAAAAAAAAAAAAAAATCTAAATTTTGATTTTTTTTTTCCCACATATCCACTTTATCATATTGATTTTAACCTATTTTCAGTTTTTTTTTTTAAACTAATGTAATGACTAAGTCAGTTGTGTTTAATTTAAAAAAAAAAACTATGTACAAACTATAACACAAAGAATATTAATACAAGTTTTAGATTAAAATACAGATAATTGAAGTTATTTAAGCGACTTCATAATTGAGGAGGTGAAGAACAAAAGGTGACAAGTCCTCCGCTTAAAATTTTTCAAAAACTAAATAAAAGTTTCGAAATATTTAGCCAAAATGATTTTTGGAAGTTTTTTTTTTTGTAATTTTGAAATCAGGCATTTTTAGCAGCGAGTCATCTAGACAGGGTGTATTTTGAATTAATATTCTTTTAGAAAAAAAATTTAAGTAAAATGAACTTGAATACCATTTTGTTTAACAACAGTGGATATGTTAAATTTTGATACGATATCTTTTGGAGATTTACCCTTATGTAAAATATGTAAAAAATATGAAAAAATAGCAATTGTTTTATTAAGAATTAAATAATTATAAAAAAAAAAAATAGTTTAAATATACAATCTAGTTTCATATTTAAGGCAATCGCCAGTTTGATCTTCGCTAAACACCAAAATCTTCTACTTCAAGATCAGCAGTATTAAATAAAATATTTTTGTACCATTGCAAATCTTCATTGCAAAAAAAAAAAAAAAATATTGTATAGCGTACTTGTCACCATTTGTTCTTCACCTCCTCAATTCTCGGCTGTTTTTTCCTTACATTTTTTTTCTTTACGAAGGACATGGAAAACATCAAAAGTCAAATCAAAGAAACTGCACGATGTTAGTTTTAAACTTTAGACTTTTAGAATTAACCAAAACCATTCTCTTTCAAACAAAATTTGAGGATGTGTTCTTACATAAGTAGTGACATTTATGTACAGTTTGGTTTTGAGTTATGAGGAATCTTAAATTCTACAAAAAAATATTTTCGTATCAGTATAGACATTTTTTAAATTTTTACTTTAAAATTTATTACACATGTATGTTATGTTGTATGCTTATATATTCAGTTTCTAAAACTTTAATATACAATTAATTATTA
The DNA here is from genome assembly GCA_947095535.1 of Poecilobothrus nobilitatus. Lineage (NCBI taxonomy): Eukaryota > Metazoa > Arthropoda > Insecta > Diptera > Dolichopodidae > Poecilobothrus > Poecilobothrus nobilitatus. The sequence goes on from OX352773.1 coordinate 164,696,084, forward strand.
ACGATCAAAATATTTCTTTCTTATTTCAATAAAATAAAGTATATATTTTTATTTTTCCCATTAAAAAAAACTTACCTAATGGTAGCAAAATTTTAAAAAACGTGGGGTAAATTATTTGCTAAAATTTTCAAAATATTCTTTTTTTTTTTTTTTTTTTGATTTCCATTACAATTTAATTTCAATTAAACAAAATAAGTATTTTATGTATGCGTTTTGAAACTAAGATTTATTAAATGATGGTATCCTTTCTTAAAAAAAAATTTTTTATTTTGTCTTCGATCTTTTTTAATAAAAAGAAATCACATAGTAAAAATCGAAATGGAAAAAAAAATATAAAAAAAAAGTTTTATAAGAAGAAATGAAATTTCTGGGAGGAAAAAGTTTATTTTTTTTTATTATATTCTTATGTATTTACAGAGTGTCGCGCTCTTTTAAAAAAGGTATATATACTTAGTAAAGGTAGGTAGTAGTTGTACTCGAACTGTAAATATACAATTTAAGGTTATGTGGTAGACTATCGTATTTCGAGATAATAAACATAAGAATCCTATGATTAGTTTCAGAATGATTAGTGCTGTAACACGAATTTTTTTTTCACTTTATCTAAATATCATATAATTTAAAAAAATTTTTTAATTTTATCGTACTGCATTAAATTTAATGTTGATGTCAGATTTGACAAATACTAAATTATCAATAAATTTCATATGTTATATTGGAAGGAAGACGATATTATCTATATATTTTTTGAAAATATGTTTTGGAAAAAACTTAAGATTCCAAGATTAGTTTGAAAACTGTTAAGAATTTTTAAACTCTTTCTAAATCAATTTTAAAGTTTTTTTTTGATTTCTATTGGTTCTTCATGATATTTCACAGTGGACACCCTGTACTTATTGAAAAAGTTTGTTAGGTATTAAAAAAAAAAGCATTTTCCATATGATTTCATAATATTAAGTATTTTTACTTGTACGTACTTGTAAATATAATGTATGTAAATTAAAGATTAATGTATATATATATGTATACATATATATATATATATAATATATATATATATATATAAAATTTAAATATATTATATTGTATATAGTAATCGCATAGTTCTATAAGAGAATAACTTAAAAAATGCTAATTTCTTAGTAAACTTATTTTGTATTTTTAACTTTTCTTATGTCTTGTTTTTTACTGACTTTTAAAAAACAAGGTACTATACTAAATTAAAGATTTTTAAGGACGTACATTTTCAGAAATTTATCAAAAAGCTATTTGAAATTGTTACTTTGTTTTTATCAAAATTTTTAATTTCTTATAGAATTTTTCAAATCAAAAAACAGTGTATTCAGTTTTAATGTATTACTTACAATTTGCGTAGCTGTGTCTCAAAGTAGAGAATTTTTGGATTTTCATCTTCCATTACTCTTAAACAGGGGAAAGTATAAAAAAATTTTTTCGTGGTAACTTATGCGAATTTTTAAAGATTTTCCTCCTCTCAAAAGCTTAAAATTTTGTCTAAAAACATTTCAAAGATAGGGAGAAAGTAAAATCTTACAGAATTTTGTTTGCACATAACGGTAAATTTTGCATACTACATTACAAAAAATATAAAATTTTTATATTAACTTATAAATATTATAAAATAAGCTGTCGTTTGTAGCTTTTAGATTGGAAAAATGTTAAGCAGAAGTTGAGATAATTACATTTAAGCTTTTCCAACTTTGTGGATCTGTATCTTCTTAACAGCTACTGCGGCTACATAAAAATGTTGTTCTACAATTTTAATTTTAAAGGGTTAACATTTCATTACTTCATCTTAAACGGTGTAACAGTTTTGAAAACAAACTGACCAACAAAATGCAACTAAACAATCAAATCAATTATTAATTTCTTTTTAAAGAATATGCTAAAAAATTACAAGATGTACAAAAATAATTTTTTTTTTTCTCATTTTTCTTTTCTTCCTTTAACTTTAAATAAGAAAAAAAAAATTGATTTTTTTATTTCTCTTTCTTTGTTTGTTGCTTTATTTTATGCTATCACTGTGTTCATATTAAATTTTTTCTTTTTGTTTTTTAATTTTTTATTTCATAAAACAAAAAAAAGTACAACTTATAAAAATATAAGTTCTGATAGTTTTAAAAGTACTTTTTTATGTTTAATTTATAATAAAGTTATAAGTTTGAAGAAACTGTTGAAGAGTCAAAAAAGTTAGAGGAAAATTAAAGTTTCTTTAATTACATCAAAATTATGGTAAACAAAAAAAAAAAAGAGAAAAGCTTAAAAAATTACTAACAAAGTGAAAGAAAAAAAAAAAAAAATTGGCACACACATAAATTTTTACCATTTTTCTCGTTTTTGTTTTTTTTTTTTACTTTTTTTTTAATTTATTTCCTTTAATTTATTTTGTGTTATGTGTAACACATTGAAAATTAACAAACAAGAAACATAAAAAAAAAATTTTAAGGATAATGGAAAAATTTATATACCTTTTTTTTTTATTTTTTTTGTAGATGGAAAAAATAAAATAAATGTTATTTTCAGGCAATTCATAATGTATAGTGTTTTTAAAAAAAAAAATTTTTATTTTAAAGTTTTCCTCTTAAAATTTTTTATGTTTTTACTTTTTTTCTAAAACTTTTTTTGTTTACCATTTTAAAATTTCAAATTATTTTTGTTTTCTAAAAAGTTTTTTAAAGGTCTTACAATAATGTCTAAAGCTTAGTATATAAATTTTAATTTGTGACAAAAGAAAATTACTATTAGAAATACTTTAAATAATATGTATTTAATTGCTAAAAAGTTTAATTTTAAGTTTCTATTGTGAATGGGTTTAAAAAAAACATAGTTTTTTTTAATTATAATTCAATATTGATTCTATATATTGTATTTTTACAGTAGAATCAGTCATACCTTAAAATCCGTTATCTGAGACATAATTTTAATTATTTTTATAGCATCATAATATATTTTTTTCTCTAAAGAATAGTCGGTGACAAGAAATATTGCCCCAGGAAATAATTTGACCTTATTACAGTTTTTAAAACGAAATAAAGTCGAAATTGAAAATAAAATAAACTCGAATGCCCATTCGTTTCCGCTATTACTCCTAGGAGGTTCCGTTATTTCTCCTAGTTTAGAATCTTGCATAATATATTATATACATAAATATTCAGTAAAAATGGAATAAGCTGAATCCATGAATCCACCTTTAAAGTTCCTTCTAATTCAGAATTTCCTTTATACATATAAGTATATAAATATTTTGGAAAAAATGTGTATATCTCTGATTTCGTATTTAAAATCCCTGTTAATTATTTTTGAAATATATATACATATGTATCTACTTAAACTAAAATCTATCATATACCTACCAGTGATTTCAATATCAGAAGAAAAAACAAAATATTTGAAAAACGGTATTATTGCCAATTTGACAAAATTTCATTTTTCACATTTAAAAAGGAAATAGTTTCGGGTATTACTTTTGACCTCCGAATAGTGTCTGTAGCGTTTACGTTAATGAACGGTGGGTGAACTATCCATTACAACTACACAATTGAATACTTTGGTTTTTTTTATTAAAGACTATGCGAGTAAAATATGACTTAGTAAAAATAATAAGTAGGTATTTAAAAAGTTAATTATTAAAAATAATATTTATTTGTAGACTTTACTAATTTGTTGTTTCTTCATTAAATTTTTGATATGATTGAATTCTAATATTAATATACATATGTTAAAACATTTGAATCTTATGAAAATCCATTTTTAAGATCTTACTAATTCTAGTGGTTGTCTGTCACGCCAAAACTTTAATATTAAAGTTAAAAGTTGATCAACTTTTACGCGATGGCTCCTATAATAAAATGATGGTTACATTCATTGCCTAAATTTTTACTGTTTCCATACGTTTTAACTTTTGAAGTAGCATTTGGCTGTGCGATGGCTACGCTCATTGTGTTTAGAAGGTTTGAATCAAAAATATATATAACTGAGATTGAATAATTAATATATATGTTAACGTACTGTTGTCAAAATATTATGAACTATAATTTAGAACTAATTTTTTAGACGTTTAAGTAGTTTTCAGTTTGAACAAAATTTTTATTCATTATGTTATGTAAGTGTCAAAATTTATGACAACGTATGTATTTGACTTGGCGAAAGTGACAGTATAATTTAAAATCAGTTGATTAGATAATAGCTAGATGTTTGCACATAAAAGTTTTCTGCGCCACAGTTACATGTATCACACACCATGTATCATTTTTTTGAATTAAGAAAATTATATATTTTAAAAAAGGTTTCATTGGAAGATTATTTTGAGTTGAAGAAAATTTAAATTTTGAATAGGAGTTGGAGGAATAAAATTATTTTACTTTTAAATTTTTATAAAATATTGAAAATCTTGTCGTTAATTAATGTGAGTTTCATATTACCACATAATAAAATAAATTAAGAAAATAATTTATGTTTGATTGAACATAACTTTATTCTTTGACTTCTGCTTAAAAACTAACTTAAATCTATACATGTTAATATGTTATTGCACTTAGACTAAAATTACAACAGTGAGATACCATAAGACAAATGTAGTTTTAACTTTATAAGGTTGAGTGAAATGTAATATATCTGTACTGAGACTTCATCATATTATAATTTGTAAATATTACAGTACAGGGTAACACAGGGTAACGTATAAGTTCAGAAAATTTATACAAACTGTCCAAATTGACCAATTGTTATACGTAAACGTATATATATATATTTGTATTTTATTCAATTTATGGATTACGAATACGGGTTTATAAAATCTTAAATATTTTTTATTATTTTTTTTAAAATATTGAAATATAGAAAATGGAGTATGGAATTATAAGAAGAAGATTTGTGTAATTCTTTTTTGTTTTTTTTCGGATTCAGATGTTTCAAATAAAAATGTTTTACTGTTATGAAAAATAAAATTTAATTAATCAAAATGTTATTTTGAAGTGATGTACTGAGGCAGAGAAGTTTAGTTGAAATATTTAAGTGAAAAATCTTTCAGTTGTTAACATAATAATGTTAACGTGTCAAGAGTATATATATATATATATATAATATAATAAGAAACTAAAGATAAGATTTGTATGATTTTAATTGTTTCAAATTTTATATATTAAAGTTAAAATTCTTCAACAATTAATTATTATTATAGTTTCTATAAGTTGTTATTTTAGTTTTTATTTTGTTCGGAATATTTTGCTTTATTTTGAGTTAAAAAGTTTTGTAAAAAATTTTCGTCTATTTTCTGTTGTTTTTTATTTATTTGGATATTTCAAGATTGGTAAATTTTAATTTGCTTCAAAAAATGTTCGAGTATAATTATTATAATATAGATAGTATAAATATTATATAATATATTTAATTGCGGGTACTATTTTATCATGCTCATTTATATTCATTTAATATAAATGATAATGTAGACCTTTTTAAAAATTGGTATAAACAGAAATATTAAAAATTTAAAATGTTACGAATAGGATCATACATAGGATTATGAATAATGAGTTTGTAAATAGGTATATATTAAAAAATATTCAGTCAATGGTGTATTGGTTAAGACATTGGCCTTTCATGCGAAAACTCTCTTTTTTAAACGCCGGCTGGGTTATATAGATTATTAAAAAATAATATACAAGTAGACTTTTCTTATAATATATAATTAGTATATAATTAAATTAAAAATAAGTATATATATGTTTTATAAATTTTAATAAAATAATAATAATAAAATATAATTCTTGTATAAGATAATAGATGGTGTATAGAAATAAAAGAAATATCTTAGTCTTACACAATAGTTACAGCCGAGTAATCAACGACTTAGTCAAATTAATGATTCACGAAACTGAAGTCTACTCAAATATGAATAAAAATGACTTAGTGGATGACTTATAGAAGTGACTGGAAGTGACAACGAAAAAAAAAATATATTAAAAATATATTAATAAATGAAAAAAGATTTCGATTGAGTTAAACTTACTGATTTAATCAGTTGGTAGACTCACATCGTAATGTTTTGTTTTAATTTTAACTAAATTATGCTATTGTTATAATTAGGTTTGAGTAAAAACCAAATTGTAACAGTGCTTTTTTTAATTCATTGTTGGTATATAATAGAGTTTGAACTATTTAAGTGTTATTTTGTTAAATCGAATTAATTGATATATAAAGGGGCAATATTATTCGTTATATAAAATAAAATTCTTACTTTTTTATACTAAGTCGGTGTTTACATATAGATACTGTCGCTATCGCAAGTTTGACATTCAAAAATATGATTTTGACATTTTATTGTCTAGAGTCTAGCTAGACAGTGCTGTCTCCGATTTTTCTTTGTAATAATTCGAAATTTTTCTTCAATGTCATATTGTGACATATTACAAAATATTAAGATTGTTATTTATACAACTACATTTACGTTACATTAAGGGTTGCCAATTTATAAGTATTTTGACAAGACCTTATAGGGTTGGGTACATTATTTTGAATTACAAGTTTCTGTGTAACAAAATTTATTCTGAATTTCAAAATTCTGGAGTATAAAATTCAAGTTACAAAATTTTTTCGTTAAAATATTCTGCAAAAAATATATTCCTAACCCCATATTTCTTAATCTTTTTTAATTGTTTTTTTTTTTTACAAAGATAAAAATATAAAAAAATAAAAATAATATTTAAAAAATTTCAAAATTTCGTAATTAAACGTTTTTATAATACAGACATTTCTTAACTAAAGTGCAGCCCAAAACAGAAGTAACGAGACATAACGAGATGAGTAAAAACTCTACCATTACATGTAAATATATGGACATAACCAAAATAGACGACAAAAATGTCAAAAAAGCAGCACGAAAAATTATATGTTATAAAAAGCGGGAGAAATGTCATATAAAATCAAAGTAAAAAGATGACATTACGTTTTATTTATGTAAAAAGTTTTGTTTATAGTTGCTTTGAATAATATTTTTTGCAATCAAAAATTTTTTGCAATCAAAGTTATTTTACACATCTTTTTTAGCTTTTCATGTTTCTTCGTTCTAAAAATAAGTTAAATTTAATAAATAATAATAAAATTAATATTTAGAAATTTAACACAGAACTTGTAAACAAAAGCATAATATGATTTTATGGTTGTTACGTTTTCATTTTAGATAGTTACTCGTTTACACTTCACGAAAAAAACTGTACGAAATTTCTCGCGTTTTTTTATCGTCTCGCCATGTCTATTTTGGGATTCGCTCAAGATTTTTGAAATTAAAGAATTTTGATATGGTCGGGTGTTTTAGAATGGAACAATTTAATCTGTATTTTCTGCTTTTTTCACAAATAACTTAAATAACTTAAAAAAAAAATATTTTTAATTATTCAATAAATTATTATTAATTTGTTTTTTTTTTTTGGTAAATTTTAATCATTTTAAGGAGAAAATATTCAAGGCAATAATTTTAAATGTTAAAATTAACTTTTCAACGAATTTTTTTTATTTTAAAACTTCGATTATTTTCATTAAATATATTTTTTTTTTGTTCATTTACAAAATTATTTTGAAAGAAAAATTTTAAACGTAAATAAAAAATTTTCGGAGCAAAAAAATAAGAAACTTTTTTTTAATTTCAAATGTAATTATAGTTAATGTCGGGTAATAAAAATCGAATTTCATTAATAAAAAAACAAAAAAAAAAAAAAATATAAAAAAAAAGGAAAAAGAAAATGAAAATAAATAATATTTTCTTTACGATTAATTCTGTAGTTTATTGAAAGAATAAAAATTTAATTAAAAACCTGACTTATTAAAAAATTTTTTTTCGTTAGCTTATTTTCAATTTTTTTACTTTTTAGGTGAATTTAAAATTTTTATTATTTAAATTTTATTTTATTTTTATATTTTAAATATAAAGGATAAACAGTTAGTCATTCGTTTGAAGTTTTTTTTGGGAAATCATATGCCGCTGATTATTTTTGTGTAATTTCGGCAATTATAAAACTGTGCAATATTAAATTAGTATAGGAGTGTCTTTTTATATGAATTTTTAAAAGTTGGATTTCATAATGAGCTGAATGTATAAAACTGAACTTGAACTCAAATCTCACTAAAAACTACATTTAATTTCGGAGGATTTATTTGAAAAAATCAGATATGAGTTCAAGCCAAGTATTATGCCTTCGACCCATTATCGAAAATAATTTCATTATACAATGTGATTAAACTAAACTCTTAAATTAATTTTACTATTCAGAATTAAATATATTATAAAAATTAAAAGATGTATAAAAATCATAATATGGAATTGCATTCTCCGTTTTTTAATTTATTTACCTATTATACCTATACAATTTACCTATACAATACAATTAGGAAATTCTTTCAGTATGCGCAATGTAGTCTTAAATCTTAAAATGAGTTCTAAAAAATACGTAAATACATATTACGTCCTTAAGGATTTTGACAGATACTATTTAGCTCCGAAGCTAAAGCTTTATTACATTTTCTTTTTTTTTCTTTTGTGTCATTACTCCGTTTATTACTTCATTGTATATATTACTCTGTTGTTTCATTACTCCTCAACTTCTAATCTTATAATTTTCTTCGTTTATCTTTTTTTGATTACTCAGTTAATTACTACGTTGTTTCATTACTCTGTTCATTACTCCGCCCTTTTATTGTTCTCTTTCATTCTCAGCATTCTCCATTTTAAAACATTCCTACAGTTATTTTGATTTGCAGAGAATTGTAAAGAATCCTAAGGATCATACGTAGAGAATCCTAAGGATTTTAACAGATACTATTTAGCTTTTCTATGTGTCATTACTCAGTTCAGTACTACGTTGCTTCATTACTCCGTTGTTTCATTACTCCGCAGTTTCATTATTTTTTTTCATTACTCAGGATTCAGTCCTAAGAATTTTAACAGATACTATTTAGCTTCAGAGCTATAGATTTATTATATTTTCTTTTTTTTTTCTATGTGTCACTACTCCGTTCATTACTCCGTTGTTTCATTACTCCGTTGTTTCATTGCTCCGTTGTTTCATTACTCTGCAGTTTCATTATTCTCCTTCATTAATCAGAATTCTTTATTTTAAATTATTCATACAGTTCTTTTGCTTTGCGCCGAAGATATTTAATGAAGAAATTGAAGACTTTTTTTTTAATACGTATCTAAAAGGATATAAACATATATAGACATAGAGTAATATAATCTTATAGTACATCTCAAAGTTATATCTAAATATTTTATTTAAAAATTCACATGGATTGGCGAAAAAAGGATCTATAGAAAAGAATTTTCATTAATTTATTTTAAAATGAAAATAATATAATGAAAATAATTTAAAGAGAATTTTGAAAGAAAAATTATTTCGATACTGATTAATTACTATTAATTTTTTATTAATTTTTTTTCAACTTAAACATTCTTTAAAATTTTCATTTACTCATTGTGTTTATTGTTTAAACATAAAAAAAAAAACAATTCAATACACGAAGTATTAAAATATTTAAAGAAAAGTACAATTAAAAAAAAGGAAAATATTATCAATACAATTTGTATAATTTCATTTGTACGTGTACCAAACTGAAATCAAATTATCCTATTAAAAAGAATGTAAAATTGTTAAATTGATTGTTTTTTTTTTTTTTTTTTTTTGTTGAATCTATAAAGGACAATACGATACATAACAAAAATATATAAATTTATATATAGGTAAATGATGCATTATATAAATTTGTGCCCTTTCATTAATTTCTGATAATTAACTTTCCTGTCATTTTTAATACTTTGCATTCCAGTTGCAATCAAAAGAGTTTTTTATATTTCTGTTTTTATTTTGTCATTTTATTTATTTCATTTCATTAAAGTCATTTTTGTATTTAATTTATTCAATACAATAAAAAAAAAGAAAATGTTTGAATTACTGTCATCTACTTGTGTTTAAATAAAACGATTTATGTAATTTGAAGAAAAGTTCTTAAAAAATAAATAAAACATTAAGTCAAGATATTAATAAAAAATGTAAAAATGAACGATGAAACAAAAAGGGAAATTTTTGAAAAAGTGTTTTTTGTTGCTAAGAGAGATGAGAATCTTGAAAAAATATCAGTAATACCCATTTGGTAGTATCAGGATTTTTACTGATTAAACCCATTTTCCCCTTTAAGCAATATAATTGTTTGAAGCCGCAATGCGATATGTTGGTTATAAAGTAGGGATAGAAAAGGATAGACCAAAGAGGAGGAAACTTTGAGTAAAGAAGTAAAGGGAAAGGGAACAATGAATCAGAATTATTATTTATTACTAGTATTTTGATAACAGTGACGAATCCATCAAATGTTACAATATGTAATAGTGTATAACACCTCCCTACATTAGGTAATTATTTAAAGTTGCTATTATTTAGAAAATGTAGTAGTAAAAATGAGGTAACAAAAGGTAGTTCCGCTGTGGCAGCTATATTACTATATTGTTATTATTATTATACCATATACATACATTATTACGATATTAAAACACCATTTTTATTTTAATGATCGGCGTTTGAACTCAAAACATTCCGATTGAAAGACAAGCAACTTAATCATTTTTTTGAGTCAGCCATGAGTCAGATCAAGCGTCATAGTTGTAAAGTGGTGAGTTTTTTTTAAAAAAAAAAAAATTTAAACAAAAAATACTCTTTGTAATATTATTTTCATTTTTTATCTTTTATTTATGTCATAAAATTAAATCACATAAGTCTTTAGTACGCCGTATTAAGATCTGGGATTTTTTAAAATTGGATTATTTTCCAAAAATATTAGTATACATTTTCCGAAAAAAACATTAGTATTAATTTGTTAACTGATTTTTCTTTGGCTAAAAGTCACCTCATATTTAGCTTCGCACATTGAGTCTTTACTGAAATTCGCTTTGATCCTGTTGCTTTGAAGAATAAGTTTCTATACAGATTCGCTTTAAGCTTCGAAATGTTCCAACAGTAAGTTTTTCCGTTTTGAGTTATTTATTTTGAGCCTATAGATAAATTTCTATAGTTTGTGCCGCTTAATTTATTATCTCTTGCAAAAATTTCTTATAAGAGAAGGCACAAAAAACTTAACAGATTTGATTAACAGAAACTCTATATGTAATAGTGAGAACTCTTCTATCATCATGTTTAAATAATTCAAATTTAATATAAGAAAATTGTATAAATAATTCTGTTTGGGTTGAAGTTTGTTTCAAATATCTCTGCCTTATTTTATATCTTACATCTAATTTTTCCTTTTTGTGTTTTTTCTAAAATATTATTATTACTAGACAAAATGTTAATTGCTTTCATTATGCTGTGTAATACTCGTATATATCAAAATAATATTTTTTCTAAATATTGTTTTGACCATTAAAATATATTTATTGTCACTTTAGAAAATATGTTAAAATTTTAATATGATTTATGTTATTTACTTATTTAAAGGTTATATACTTGGAATAATTCCATATGTAATGATTTAATGTAAATAATTTAATTAATTTTTCATTTTAATTATTTAATAACACTTACAGTTAAATTTAAGGATTCGAATATTTGTAATTAACAATCATTTTAAATATTATTATGTAGAAAATGAATGTAATTTAATATAAATCAAATTTTTTTTTTAATTTTTAAATTATCAAAAGAATAAATCAATTTAAAATATGTAATATAATATATACTTATATATACGGTGCAAGGATGTAAAAGGATAATAATTGCTTGTATATTAATATCTATATCTATCATGTTATAAATGAATTAATAATGAGATTGTAAATAATTATATCCTGTGGAAAAATATTAACTTTTTGTCTCTTAATAATTAAAATTATATCTTACTTTTATTTTAGTATATACATATTAGGAAATTTTATGTTATAAATGTACTTAAGTATATATAAAACTATTATAATGTCATAACTTATGTTATATGTAAATACTCAAGATTTTTAATAATGTAGTGCATATTTGTATAATATTATAATATACAGTAATGGAAAGTGCATTGTTAAAACACTGTTCGAGGTAACATTTTAGTTAATTATCTTTAGCCTTAGGGAAACTATTTGTAGTTTTGGGGTCGCAAAAATAAAATATTTTTATTTATGTATGATTGAAAATGGTATATGTAAAAAGAATATAATAATGTTGCATATTTAATTTTTTGTTTGCGGCCTTATTTCAAAACAAAATGTTAATATATTTTATTGCGGGGTTACTTTTTTTTTTTTTTTTTTCTTTATTAAAACAAAAAATATAGTTTGATTATATGTTACAATTTATAGTTCATATGAAAGAAAAATAGTGCAATTGTTTAATTGAGACCCTAGCCTAAGCTATGATGTTGTATATATTAAAGTATATGTATTAAAAGTCAAATTTCAAATGACCATAAAAAAAAAATTACATTACAGTAACATTATTAATAAAATCATTTAATAATCTATAATTATAATTTAGAAGTTTGCAGCCAAACACTACGTATTATGAATTCCGTTTCAAGATTTGAACATTAGTAACGACATATTTTTTACGATTTTTCCATTATAAAACCTATACATAATATTAATAATAAAACATAAACAACACATTTTATATTTACATTACAGCAGAATGGTACTACGTCGGTAGTCGGTAGTAGTAGTACAAAACGTACACAAGTCACAAAAGAATAACAAAAAAAAAACCCAACATTTTAAAGAGACATTGAGAGAGTGCCGACTCCCGACTATTCTTTGGCTATATGTATGTAGTATTTTAACTTATGCATGTGTAAGGAAAAAAAATTTAAAATTGATCAAAATCATCATTTATATATTGATCTGATACATACATATATTAATAATCAATATGTATCTAAGTATGTACATTGTATACTTATGTATGACCATTGGGCAGTGTCTCTTTAAAATTCAAATATATAATTGTTTTGGTTTTCCGCTTTTTTATTAAGTTATTTTATTTATGTATAAATGCTTGTATATTATTTGAAGCGATTAGAAAACTTTCCTAATTCTTTCGTATTCTTTTTTGAATTCCATTTCTTCTCATATAGGTACATACTTAAATTTGGTACAGAGCTGCAATTCTTACAACCAAAATTAAATTTTTTATTTTTAAATATTTTGTATGTCACCCTGGTTTCCATTCGTACAATCGTGGTAACATTTGTACGGTTTTCTCGAACTCTGTACAATGTACAATCTTGATCAAGGATTGCACGCCAAATATGCAGTCTTTTTCAGATTTTAAATTTTTTAAATTAAGGTAAGGTAAAACAAATAATGGCAACATTGTTACAGACAACGTGACCTGTAAAGAAATTTTCAATTGAATTTTGCTCCAAACTTTGTTTGTGCATTTTACGAATATTTTACAGATATTACCTATTCCGTTTTCTCCACATACCTTTAAAACATTTATTTCGAACTCGATAGATAAATAGACATAACTGTCCTCACTCACAATACGAAATAACCTAAATATGCGTACACCAACTACAGGCTTTTTATACAATTTAATTCGTTATTTTAAAAATAATTTCAGTTACTGTTTCGACGAATTTGGTTTTGCTTTCAGATTTTTTGCGGATTGTACTTTTTCCATATATTCTATTTATCTAAACTGTAACTGTCGATTATATGAATTGGGATTCACTACAGAATTGACAACATTTTAATAGCGGCCTCTAGTAACTTATACAATACAAGTAAAAAGAACAAAAAAAAAAAGTTAAAGTTATAGGTAAAATATACCTATATTACATTGATTGCAGATATTAAACTAACAAATTATTTCAATATCTATTAATTACGCGCTTAAAATAATAAAATCTTTTATTCTTTTTTTAAATAGGCTGAATGAGTTTCAATTTTTTAGTTCATTATATTTAATTTGTTATAAGCATTTAAACTAATATAAGCACAGTTCGTTTTTTGTTTGTCTTTTGCTTTTTTAAAATGTATTTCTGATGCATTACTTCAAAGATAATTTAAGTAAATCAAATTAGAAGAAATGTAAGATCAGTAAATAATAAATAATGAGTCTTCATTCATATATTTCCTCAACCTTTTTCAAATGAAAACATATGGTACTAGATTTTGGTAATGTTTTCTATATTGTAGGAGCAATTTTAATCTAATGTCAAGACCTAAATGTCAAGATATATAAGACCTAAATAATTAAAATTAAATACTACTGCGTTCTTGTATTTCAGAATGAAATAACATCGTAAAAAGTAATTTTGTCAAAATTAATTTAAATAAAACTAAAATAATTATAGAAACTAAAAACACTTTTTGCTGGGAAATTTTCCATGGTTTTTTGTGTCAATAAGGAAATTAAAACAATAAAATATATTTAATGGCTCTCTGACCTCCGCTATTCTTAACCTGCCCGCACGAACTATGTAAAGCGCATATGGTAAGTAAACTATATTTTATCAAATATTATCGAATAATTTTATGAAAAAAAAAAAGATTTACCAAAATATTTAAATGAAACAACAGCACAAAATAATGAAATAATACTGCAAAAAAAAAAAAAAAAATTAAATAATGGTCGAATTTTTGCGGCGTTATTTCATTCCACCAAAGGGAATATTCAATTATTTGGCTTGTTGAATTGTCTTTAGAAAAAATTATAAATAAACAAGAAAATATGAACGTCGTACGACAATAAAAGAACGGACAACCCATTGAAGCTATTTCGGCGGAACATAGCCAGAGCAATAGATGTGTTCACGGGACACTGGCCAATTGGCGAACATGCGGCCAGATTAGGTATTCCATTCATAGATGAGAAATGTGTTTCGACAAGTATATTTAGTAATGAAAAAAAAGCTGCTTTACAACTGCCTTAAAGGAAATAATTAAAAGTTAATAAAAAAAAATTACTCTCAAAAAATTGTATTAAAATTTTTAACCGATACTGTTTTATGTCATATACATATATTATATGTTTATATCATAAATATGAGAATATATACATATATTTATTATATGTAAAAATGTAAAAAATTGTAATTATATATTAATTTTAAAATGTCATAAAAATAATTTTAAAAATTTCACATAATATTATTTTATCGATGTTTGACAATATAAAGATGGGAGATCTAAAGATGGGGTTGGAGTTTCGAGATGGAGTATGAAATGAATAATATGAGATGAAAATTTCAGTTGATTATAATAAATATATTTGGTTTTTGTCGTTTTCATTTTAAATTGATTTTTGAAATAAAGAACTTTGTAAATATATGTCTATGTAAGTATATATATATGATTAAAAATCATATACCCATTATTGCTTATTACATATGCACTTAAGAGAATGTTTAATTAACTTTCAAGACCAATAGAATTTAAAAATTAAATATGATTATACTTGGGGAAGTATAAAATACATAATATTATATATTTATATATAATTATTTAATAAATAAATTATTATAATATATTTCTAAGTGAATATTAAATAAAATAGAACAAGAAATTTCATTATTATATGATATTATAATGGTTCATTAAATATACGCAAATCATAATATAGAAAAGCGAATTGAATTGCTTTTATATGTGTAGAAAATCAAAAATACGATAATAACAGTGAATGTATATGTTATATAAAATCTATAATACATAGATATTAATTTGGTTATTAGGGAATATAAATTTCAACAGGATTAAAATTTTTAAGGTTTAATGAAAAGATTAAAGTTAAGTGTAAATTAATTGAATCATAAAAGTTTTATGATATGTGAAATCATTATTATTAGTTTTTTTTTGTATAGAACTGTATTAGGTGAATCAATAAATGGATCAGACTTAATAAATTATTTTGACGACTTTTGAAAATTACAAAAGTTTTATATTTCAAAATATAATTTTAATTTTTGCAGGACTATCCAAGGATCTTAGTTTTTTCCTTCGTATACTTGATATATTACTTAATTAAATTATATGATGATATGTTTATTACATCTTTCTAATCTCTAGAGTTTAAATTTATATGGTTGTTTGTGATTAAATTGCAGATAAAAAACTGATTAGATTATATTTTTAATATTTTGTTTTAAATATATTATTGAACCTTCCTAACCTATCGCTAAATAAATTATTGAACCATCATTTTGTAACCAATTGAAAAGTCCTTCCTTATCATTTTTTTTGTACACACATATTTAAATAACAAAGCATTTTGGATTGATTGATTTTATATCGAACTCTAAAATCTCTCCTAATTACTTTTTACATATTTTCGGATACATACTTCAGCAGAAATCCCATATGTACCACTGATTTCAATATCAAAGAAAAAAATGAAATATTTGATAAACGAAAAAATAAGGTCGATTCGATTTTATTTTTCTTTTAAAACGGTAATAAAGCGGAAATTTCAAATTCGCGATTTCAAATATTTCCTAGTCAAAAGAAGGGCATAATTTCCGATCACCCGATATAATATTCCAATTTTATAATTTTATAATTGAAATATTGAAATTTTAATCCAAAATTTATGAATTTAAATTTTAAAGTTTAAAGCTTTCACAAAAAAAAAAAACAAATATTTCAAAAAAGATATATATATATATATAAATATAAGAAATCAAGTTTTCTACCTTTTTAGGTAATTTTAAATACCTTTTTTTTTATTCAGGTCCAGGTCTTAAAAATTTTGTTTTAGTTTTAAAATTATAAAAAACAAAAAAAAAAAAAAACTTATAAGAACTTACTTTAACCCTTAAACTCAACTTTTTGTTTTTCTTCTTTATTCTCATTTTTATTTTACATTTAAAATGAAAACGGAAATTACCCACAAAGAAATATTAAAAATTAAATAATTGCAGGACATTAAAAATTCTACTTCCTGTATCATACCCACTCTATACAACACCATAATATACCACAGAATAAATATTAATATTCATCACTATATAATAAATTTAGAATATAGGGTAAAACTACTCCCACTTGTATAATAACTTTGCAATTTAATCCACTTAAAAATTTGACCCTGCTTAAAAATTTTTTTTTTTTTTGTTGTTGTTGTTTTTTTATTTAGATAATTTATATAATGAATGTTTTCCCAAAAAATTGTAATATTTTTCATTTTAACTGGCCTTTATTAAAATTTTTTTGAATCGTTTTTGTTTTTGGTTTGGTTTCTTTTTTAACTTTCGATTTTCTTGAACTTTACACAAAAGTAACTTCTCATCTTTATAAATAAAATCAAAAAAAAAAAAAAAAAAAAAAACGGAATAAAGAAAATTTGTTACTGAAAAATTTTACTTAATTGTTCTTCATTTTTTTTTTTTTATTTTTCTTTGATCTATTCTTTTCTTTTATTCGTTTACCAATTATTTAATGTTGACACCAGTCTGGAATTCTGGAAAATTTTAAAATATAGAAAATAGAACAATAAAAAAGAATAAAAGAAAATTATACGATTTATATAATGAGAATAGAAGAAAATAAAGAAAATTGTATATTATTGTATTTCTTTCTTTTTCTTTTCCTTTTTATTTTTTTTTTTTGTCCTTTTGTAACATTTTTTCTCATTTGTATTTTATTTTACATTTTTTATGTATTATTTTTTTTTTCAATTTTTTACCTAGACATTTTTATTTTTGTAGCAATCTAACCTTGATGACCTTTCTGCCACCTTCAATAAAATTTATTTCGAAAAAATATGAATAGGTTGCTATTTGGTTGGTGCTATGTATAAAGAAAAATACAATTTATGTTCATATACGTGTATATATGTATATACACAACACGTATAAGGTATATCTAAAATTATTAAATCTCTAGATTTATATAGCATTTACCAATAGTGTGAATTTTGGGTGGAATTTACTATTTTGGTTTTTCTTTGGTATATTTTATTTGAAACAGAATTGACTTAATCTTAAGAGGATCATGAAAAATAGAAAATTTTTACCTTATTTTTCACCATAATTTTTTTTTTAATTTTAAAATATATATAAAAAAAATACTCTGTGGAAAGATAAAAAATGGTAAATGAAAATGTCATCTCGATTAAAGTAAATACATATATTTAATAGTTTTGCAAATCAAAGTGTAATTATATTAATGGAACTCTCTTTAACTTTTTTTATTTTAAAATAATTTTAAAAATCAACATTAATGATTAGATAGGAAACTACAGCTTAGTTCTCAACAATTAAAACAACTAAAGTTTTGTAGTGTTTTAATAATTGATTTACATACGCTATTTCTTATAATTATTTAAACAACTGTAGTTTGACTGCAGCACAACTTTTTATGCTATGACCGTAACTTAACATGTGTCATTAATTGTGAACATTTTTTTTTTTTATGACCTTTTGATTTTTCCAAATTTGACGGTGTATACTGATTTAAGATTACTGTTTGTGTGAATACATTTTCTCTGAATTAATCTATAGAATATTTTAGATGTACACAAGATATTACTGAATAAGATTATTGTCCTTAATGAAATTAAAAATTTTGTAACATAAATTTTTCAAAGATGGCAACCTTAGAAAGTAAAAACAGAAAATTTTACAAAGTATTCATCAGTTACATAAGTGTCTAGTTCTTACTGTAGATTTGTAATATATTTTTAGCACATTTCCAAAAAAATTTTGAAAAAATGTGCTTATTAGTTTCACTCTGTCCGTCCGTCCGTCCGTCCGTCCGTCCGTCCGTCCGTCCGTCCGTCTGTTTACAAAACTTCTACACCGTTAAAGATAGAGAAAAAAAATTTTAACCATAGGTAGGTCTTATAAAAAAAATAATTTTGTGGAACAACTTTTTCATGTAGCCCCCCCCATTACGGAGCTACACCCCCTCAAACTTTGAAAAAGCCCTATTTTTAAATGCATATATCTCATGTTCTGCTTAAGATTTTTTCAATCTGAAAACGTCATTCGACAGGTATTTCTTTTATCTTTGTAAATTAATATCAAAATTATACAATTTTTTTAAATTTAGTATTTAAATTTACCGTTATGTGAAAACCAAATTTTGCATGATTTTTCTACTTTCATAACTCCGGCACGCTTCTAGATACAAGCTTGAAATTTTGAGGCAAGAAAGAACTTTTAGAATTAGTATAAGTTTCCTCAGAAAATTTTTTCGGACCACCCCCTGTTTATGAGCTATTAGGGCTTAAAAATTGAAAATTTGCTATTTTTAAACACCTGTAACTTAGAAACCTGCACATATTTTACTTCTGCAAGATGTAAAAATTAAAGCTACAATAATATATTTTTACGTGTGTGAAAGGTTTATTTTAATTGTAAAGGGTTCCAAAGTTGCAGCTCTTCAAAATTGTAAAAAAGCCCCATTTTCAGATGTATATATCTCGGGCTCTCCGTAATAGTTTTGCAATCTAAAACCGGCAGAAGATCGAAAATTTTATTATCTATATAAAACAATATCAAAATTATGTAATATTATGTAATTTACGATTTAAATTTACCGTTATGTGAAAACCACATTTTGCATGAAATTTCTTTTTTCATAACTCCGGCACCCCTTTAGATAGGAACCTGAAATTTTGACACAAGAAAGAACGTTTAGAATTAGTATAAGTTTCCTCAGAAAATTTTTTGGTAACGCCCCCTCTTTAAGAGTTATTACGCCTCAAAAATTGAAAATTTGCTATTTTTAGACACCTGTAACTTAGGCACCTGTAAAAATTTTTCTTCGGCAAGACATGAAAATGAAAGCTACAATAATAAATTTTTACGTGTGTGAAAGGTTTATTTTAGTTGTAAAGGATTCCAAAGCTGCAGCTCTTCAAAATTGTAAAAAAGCTCCATTTTCAGATGTATATATCTCGGGCTTTGCGTAATAGTTTTGCAATCTAAAACCGTCAGAAGATCGAAAATTTTATTATCTATATAAAACAATATCAAAATTATGTAATATTTTGTAATTTACGATTTAAATTTACCGTTATGTGAAAACCACATTTTGCATGAAATTTCTTTTTTCATAACTCCGGCACCCCTTTAGATAGGAACCTGAAATTTTGACACAAGAAAGAACGTTTAGAATTAGTATAAGTTTCCTCAGAAAATTTTTTGGTAACGCCCCCTCTTTAAGAGTTATTACGCCTCAAAAATTGAAAATTTGCTATTTTTAGACACCTGTAACTTAGGCACCTGTAAAAATTTTTCTTCGGCAAGACATGAAAATGAAAGCTACAATAATAAATTTTTACGTGTGTGAAAGGTTTATTTTAGTTGTAAAGGATTCCAAAGCTGCAGCTCTTCAAAATTGTAAAAAAGCTCCATTTTCAGATGTATATATCTCGGGCTTTGCGTAATAGTTTTGCAATCTAAAACCGTCAGAAGATCGAAAATTTTATTATCTATATAAAACAATATCAAAATTATGTAATATTTTGTAATTTACGATTTAAATTTACCGTTATGTGAAAACCACATTTTGCATGAAATTTCTTTTTTCATAACTCCGGCACCCCTTTAGATAGGAACCTGAAATTTTGACACAAGAAAGAACGTTTAGAATTAGTATAAGTTTCCTCAGAAAATTTTTTGGTAACGCCCCCTCTTTAAGAGTTATTACGCCTCAAAAATTGAAAATTTGCTATTTTTAGACACCTGTAACTTAGGCACCTGTAAAAACTTTTCTTCGGCAAGACATAAAAATTAAAGCTTCAATAATATATTTTTACGTGTGTTAACAGCTTTTCTTAGTTATATAGGATTCCGGACTTACGGCCCCTCAAAATCTCAAAAATGTCTTATTTTCAAGTTTTTTCTTATTACATGAAATTTTCAAATTTTTGTGTAAGTCACACTTCTAAACAATTTGTATTGAGTTTTGGAAATGTGCGCTTTTAAAAACCGTTGGTTTACATTCTACCTTGTTTTTCTTCTTTTTATTCAAATCATCAATCAATCTTTATATTTCATTTTTATCCTTAAATAGATTCAAAGTATTCTTTTCGAATCACTCATACCGTACACATCTTAATTTTTTTTTTCACCTTCTGAATTTTTAGTTAATACATAGTTAATGGTTATGTATGTAAAATTGGCTGGGTGGTGATCACCTATAGAATTGAATTGGCAAAGTATTGTTTTAACTTAGTCTTCATTTTTTTATGATATTTATATATTCTGAATCCAAGTGTATACTTGGTATAAAATATAAGAGGTACACGTTAAAGCAAGAAAAAAAAAACAACACAAAAAAATAAACATAGAAACGAAAATTAAAAAAGAAAAATAAGAAATTAAAAGGACGAAAAAGGACATCGTAAACACTATGTAACTAAAATGTTTGTACGAAGAAATAAATTGAATATATATATTTTTTTTTTCTTTCAACAGAAAAAAAATAATTTTTCATCTCTTTCTTTCGTCTTGATGAACCTTGAATAATGGTTCATCATTTCTAAGGATCATTAGACAAACAATGAAAGAAAGTGAAAGAGAATAAAAGAAAAGAATATAAAATAAAAAAATAATATTACAGTTATTTTTCTTTTATTTTTTTTTTTCTGGTAATTGTTTTTTTTTAGTAAAATTCCGGGATTCAGACTAATAGTGTAAGAGATTTATAAGTTGTTTTCTAGAATAGAGGTAGAGTATATAAATAAATCTTTTTGAGTATTCTTGAAACGTTTCAAATACGAATTTTATGACTTTGTATGTTAGTAAAAAAAAAAAAAAATTAAGAACAAAAACAAAAGCAAATAAAATGTAAATGTGTTATAAAGGATTTATCATTAAAAATGGGTTCACCTGAGATTTATTAAATTGAAATAGTAACGAAATACCAATAAAAAAAAAAAGAAAATACATAATAATAAAAAAAAAAAAATTAAAACAAAAATTATATAATATGAAGTGCAGACATACCTTTAATTTAATTTTTACCTTTGTTTTTTATATTTTGTTATCGAAAATTTCAAATGGTAGGTTAAAAGGAGAGGTTATGGAGGTAAAAGGTTATAATAAAAATAAAATGAATTCTAGTAGAAACAAAACAAAATGGGAAAGAAAAAGAAATGTTTTGTTGGATGAGTTAATTTTAAATAGAAAAACTTTTGCAATACGACACATTTTTTTAACCCAATAATTTAGTTTATAAGTTTCAATTAGAAAATCATTTTCAAATAAGTTACATGGAAGTTTATGTCACTTGAAATAATTTGAATCACAAACATTGTTATAATTATTGTTTCAATAATTCTAATTCCAAAAGAAAATATTTCAGTCATGCGTAGTAAAAATGTGTAAGGATGTGTTTTTAATCAAATCTAGGTGTACGTCTAATGGAACTGGTTTAATAATTTTTAAATTAATTTATAAGAATTCTCTGAAGAAACTTTGTCTAGAATATTTATAGAATAAAAAATTGTATAGAATATTGTTATTGTTGTTGTTTATTCTTACATCTAGGCTGTACGACTTGTTGTACTTCTCAACTCCATAAAACGCTCGTTTATTACAGCGGCTCCTCGAACCAGTCAAAGAACCAGTGTTTCTAAAGAATTGAACGATGGTCTTCTGGTCTAGCGCTTTCACTTCGGAGAGATCTTCTCAATAGTCGTCCCCTAAGATTCTTTTCCTTTAGGACTCTACCGTTAGGCGTTGACAGATTGCGTGTAATACCGTAAACTTTCTCCTGTCCACAGCCTCAACAAATGTGTCTTCCAGTAGATGCCTTCAGCATTACATATAGCCTGTACGTAATTCAGTATAGAGTCTGTGGTCTGTCCTATTTAGTTTTACGAATTTCTTCTTAGTGTTTTTACCGTTTGACTCGGCGCAGAATAGCTTCTCTCGATTATTCTAATAATGGCTTTTAATAATATAATATTTACATGAAGCAAAAATAAAAAAAATTAACAATAATTGAAGATTTTGATAACAAATGCTAGCTCGAAAACACATTTAAAATTTGTTTTTTCTAAATTTCATGATCGTCTTCATCATTGTTTAATTTCTAACGTTGGTTACTTCTAATTAAAAACTGCCGTTATTTATCTGTTTACTAGATAAAACCACGGAACCAAATTTTAATCGTTTAGCAGGGGAAAGTATTTACAATGCGGAAATTAATATGTGCTCTATAAAGTATGGTTGTACTTCTACTTTTCGAACAATTAGATATCGCTTTTTAACAGTACTTGTTGATATCACTGACATGAAAACAGTATTTAATATTTTATTTCGAGTTTAACGACAGAAATGATCAAACTCTTATAAACAACCAGCCAACAATTACAAAAAAAAAATGTGATTGAAAAATTATCTATCATTAAAACTTTTGGTTAATTAAAGATTCTTATAAAAGTAATTAGAGCCTGACATTGGTGTGCATTCTTTTAATCAATTCTCCCTTTAAACTGTCTGGTAAAAAAAAAAAACAGAAATAGATAAATTGGAAATAAAAAACTTATTGTTGGTAGATTGATTTTCATTTACTATTAAATTCTACAAAATTTTTATCACCATATCTTTAGATATATTATTCGTTTATTGTTTGTCTGATATTATTACCATTTCATTTGTTTTTATTTTCTAGCACTCCTTCCATTTAGAAATTTAATGTTCAACAGAACAGTTAAATTTATTTTTGTTTCTGTTGTTTGTTTGTTTTGCAAAAAAAAAAATGTAGGTAAGTTCCCTGCAGGTAAGTCCTTTAAATTGAAATTTATTAATTTAACTTGAGAATACCATATAAGGGTTCTGTTAAGATTATATTTAAAAGATAAAAATATTGGGTGGAATTAAAAAAATGTATCACATTTAATATAATCTTATTTATTTTGTTATTTTTTGAATACTTTTAAATTACTTTTCACAAATTAATTTGGTGTTTTTTTTTATATACTTGATTTAGTTTTGAATAATTTATAAAAATATTAAGAATTTATAAAAATATTAAAAAAAAAATTTAAAAAGAATTCATTAAGGAAAAAGATATATGACGGGTTGATAAATTCAAAAAAAAAAAAAACACTTTGAAGAAAAAACAAGAATATCTAAGTTTATGGCAAATAAAAGAGTAATTTTCCATTTTATTAAAGATAACTTATTTTAAATTAATTAATTAAATTAATATGTAAAATACTACATATTAAAAAGTATATTTTCAATTTAAAAGAAAAAATAAAGGCGGAAAAACGAGTAGATTAAATTTTTATTTTTAGAATATTAAAATAATTTGATGTTACCTGGGGATTTTGTTTTCTTAAAATATAAAATATTCTAAAAAAAATAAAAAATAAAAAATATTTATATTTTATTTTAAAATTATATTTAAAATGAATTCTAAGAACTATATACCTATAATATATAGATCAGAATCTTCTCAGAATTCTATTTTTAAAACAACTGAAATTAACGCAATAAAGACTAACATTTTAACATTTTTTTTTTTTAAGTCAATTTTGAGTTATATATTATATATATATATACTATATACATATATATATAGTATTAATTATGTTGATATTAGTTCAAGAATGGAAAGCAATTATTAAAATCTGTAGGAAAAATCTAAATCTAACTCTAAATCTAAAGATTTTCCTCCTTTAATGATTGCGTCTTCATCTAGATACAACACAAGTCCATATTACGAAAACAAAAAAAAAACTAAGCAGAATGTAAACCAACGGTTTTTAAAGCGCACATTTCCAAAAGATAATACAAACTATTTAGAATTGAAACTCTGGGGGTTCGGTTGCCTAGTGGATAAGAGCTTATAAAATACGCTGTAAGCACCGAATGAGTATGGTTTCGAATACCACACATGTCGTGAGAGTTATTCCCCCTTACGATATTTACATCCACGCCTGAAAAGGTGTGCAAAAGGCTGTGTGCAATTTCCTGTTCATATTTATGTAGCAGAGAAATGCACTACAAAAAAAAAAAAAGAAATTGTGACTGCACCAAAATTTGAAAATTTCATATAACAAAAAAAAAATGTGAAAATATAACTTTTTTGCAATTTTAAGGTGCTGTAAGTCCGGAACCCTATAAAACTAAGAAATACCGATAATATACGTCAAAATATATTACTGAAACCTTAACTTTTATTTCTTGCCGAAGAAAAATTTGTACAGGTACCTAAATTACAGGTGTCTAAAAAGAGCTAATTTGCAATTTTGACCGCTAATAGCTCTTAAACAGGGGGTGGTACAAAAACATTTTTTGAGGAAACTTCAAGTGGTTGCAAAAGTTCTTTCTTGTCTCCAAATTTCAAGTCTCTATATAAAAGTGTACCGGAGTTATGAAGGTAGAAAATCATACAAAATTTGTGTTTCACATAACGGAAATTGGAATTGGGAAATTTGGATTATGGGGGATAGGAAAATTTGGAGGAACATTTTGAAGAAAGATGTTAATGTTCTTCTTAAACTTAAGTAAATCATACACATATGAATTACCATCTTTTGGGAACACATGCGGTGGTATATGGTTCTACAAACGGGACGGGTCTCTAAACTCTAAACTCTGAACTCTAAAAAGTAACTTTACTGTTTAACCCTTTTTTACTAACCTTAACGAACAACAGTAACTGTTAGTTTTTGTTAGTATATGAAATATTTGTATATATTTGTAATTGAACTCAAATTATCATATTATCAAATTTGGAGAACATTTTGAAGAAAGATGTTAATGTTCTTCTTAAACTTAAGTAAATCATACACATATGAATTACCATCTTTTGGGAACACATGCGATGGTATATGGTTCTACAAACGGGACGGGTCTCTAAACTCTAAACTCTGAACTCTAAAAAGTAACTTTACTGTTTAACCCTTTTTTACTAACCTTAACGAACAACAGTAACTGTTAGTTTTTGTTAGTATATGAAATATTTGTATATATTTGTAATTGAACTCAAATTATCATATTATCATTTAAATAAAAATGATAAAATCATATCATTTAAAGTTCCAAATTTATTTTCATCACTATAATAATGAATTACTAACTTAACTAATAGTAACTTAAATAATAAAGATTTTTAAGATGTATTTGACTTTTAAAATCAAATAGAGACTGGTCTGTTGTAGTTTTTAGGGTTAAAAAATTCCGCACGTTTATGCACAAAAAAAAAAAATATGCACATTTTCATAGACAAAATGATCTAACCAGAGAAAAATATTTTTCTTCCATACAAATATAAAAGTTGTGTATAGATTGAAAACAAAAAGAACACAGCTTAAATATAAAGATTTTGTATTTACCTACTGTTAGTGTAAATACAAGATTTTTATGTCTACTGTTAGGATATATACAAGATCTTTATGTCTAATCGAATATCATAAACGAGTTTTATAATATATTCCTTATAATGTGCCTCTTATTAACTATATAAGATTTTACATTGCTTTTTAAGTGATCTTAAACCAGAATTATCTTGAAAGCCTTTGGATCAAATTTTATTGTATTCTTAAATTCCAAAAAGCTGACATCACTTTTATTTTTCACTCTCAATCTTAAATTAGAATTCACTTTAAATCTATCTAAAGGATTTTTACTAATATTGAAAAGAATTTTTATCTCAAATTTAGTACGAAAAATCTTCACAACATATTGTAGCAGTTGTAATTTAATTGCAATATTTAATAATTATTCTTAATGACAGTGTCATATATACAAATTCCAATAATTCAAATAAATTTTTAAAAATATTTTTAACTAAGAATATTTTTATCAGGCAAATTATTTTTAATTATTTCCAATGAACTATTAAATTTTTCAACAGAATAATATAAAAATCAGCATAATTTCAATTCAAAATCAATTTTCGAATTCAATGAAATAAAATGAAATACAATAATTTTATATTCACTGCACAAAGAATACATATTTTTAATTTGATGCATAATTTTCAATTGAAATTTTATTATTTATAATCATACAATACTCGTATATGTACAATGTACATTATACATAATATACTCTGTGACACTTGAATAAGCATTTTAAAATTTAACTTACCCTATTCAAAAAGAAAAAAAAAAATAAAAAAATAATTTTTTTTAAATGTTTTTAGAATAGGTAATTTCAATAATATCGAAAAACGCAATTTTTGAACGAAAACAAAATGGCTGACCTAACTAAAGTTATTTAACTAAAGTTAAGTATCTTAAATTTGACAGTTCTAGTCTCAAGAGAACTCAAACTCGAGAGAATGTTATGAAGAAAATTAATAATATATCTTAAATTTGACAGTTCTAGTCATATGAAAATTTCAACTCAAGATAACGTTAAGAAGAGAATTAAAAATTACTGTCAAAAATTGTCAGTAATTATATTTTTGTATTAAAATTTTCATTCTTTATTAAGAAATTACATATTGTAAAGGTCATACGAGTAAATGAAACGAGTAAAAACTCTACGATTACATGTAAATATAATGAACATAGCAAAAATATACGATGAAAATGTAAAAAAAAAGACACCAAGAATTTCCTCTTGCTACTGTCAAATTCTTACTGACTGAACTCACCTTCCTCTTTCGGTAATATAATGGGATAAAACCTCTACCTACTAACGCAGTATGTTCGGCTAGCGAATAGGGATAGGAAAGGATAGGACAAGGATGCAGAAACGTTGGATCTATCTTTTTTCTGGGCGTACTATGCTGTTTTTTTTTATTTGTCTTCCATTTTCTATTTTTTTTTTTTCTAAATACTTTTAAACATTTCAATGTAACTAAATTTTCGGTATTTACGGTAAAAATAATTGAAAACAGATAAATTTTAAAAATAAGTTTTTACTAATTCTGTACAGAACTTTTAAGCAAATGTATATGATTTTATAGTCATTTCGTCTCCATTTTGGGTATTTACTTGTTTACACTTCGCGAAAAAAAAAAACCTTACGAAAATTCTTCCGTTTTTTTATCGTTTCGTCATGTCTATTTTGGGCTATTCTTATAGGGCGTAAACGTAAAAATTTAAAGATTTACTTTCTTCTGTTCAAGCTTATTAAAAAAATTGAAGCTCATACCACTTTTATTTATTGGTCGTGAAGTGAATGAACAATAAATCTTCTATACATTTTTGATTTTGAATTGTCAAAAAAAAAAATATATTTTTTTTGCTAAATCATTCAGAAGGAAAAAAAATATTTTTTTTTGTGTCTACCATATCACAAATTTCCTTTTTTCAATAAAAAAGAAAAACAAGAACCTAAAAAGCGATTTTCAACATACATATTATTAAAATTGTCATTTGAAACCAAAAAAACTATAGAATTTTTGTTCTTTTATTTTTATTTTTATTCTTTTTTTGTTTTTTGTCATTATTATAATAAGAAAAATTACACAGCAGGATATCATAAAAATGTATGCTAATAAATATATCCTTGTTATAAATGTTGAAAAATATAATAGGCTTTTTTTTTCTTTTTATAAACAATACTACGATTGTAAATCAATTTGTGAAAATTGTACTTTTGTTTTTTTCTATGGTTTAGTTTTTAAAACAAAAAAAAAAAAAAAAAATTTCTTTCGATATTAAAGAAGTTATTAAATTTTTCCATTATTTTTAAAACAAAACAAAATTTCGTTCACTAGCAGCTTGAATAAAAATTGCCTTTTCTCGTAGGATCTACCAGCATAAAATTGATGAAACTATAAAAAATTAAGTTTTGTTGGATTGAGGTTTTGAAATTTTCGGAAACTGAATAAATTTTTAATAGCTAATCATGATATTTTGTATATTAAAAATAGTGTGAAAGACTGAAAGAAAGAAAACATTAGATTTCAATTTTTTTTTTTATTTGGAACATTAACGCTAAGGGCCTTCGGTGGCCTAGTGGATAAAAGCTTATAAAATACGCTGTTAATACTGAGGGAGTGTTAGTTTGAATTCCACACACGTCGTAAGAGTTATTTCCCCTTACAACATTTACAGCCACGCCTGAACAGGAAAGGCTGTATAATTTCCTGTCCACATTTATGTGGCAGAGAAATGCATTAAAAAAAAAATTAACGCTGCATTTATTGAGATTTGGGACTGTTCAATATGCTGATTAATTTTTGGATTTCCAGTAATATATCTGGTTAAATAGAGTAAAATATGCTAATGATTCTATAATTTTGCATAAGAGCTACTGTTTCATCATTATTTAATGTCTAAAACGAACTTGTAAGTATGTGTCGTTTCTACCTTTTTAAAAGTAAATTTTGTGATTTCCTTGTGCACAATGTAAGGCTTATTATTAAATTGAAAATTTAATAAAAGTCTTGGTATTTTTGACTAAAAATTTTTCTTTAAAAAAAAAACTAATTTAAATATACGAGCAAACTGAAAAATAATTGGAATAAAGAAAATTTGTAAATAAAAGACTATTAAAAACTAATAGTCGAAAATTACGTTTTAAAATATCAAGAAATATCTAAAAATATCAAGAATAGTCCCTTGGTAGTGTCTGATTGTTATTAACTAAATCCACCTTCCCCTGTATCCAATATAACTTATATTTTTATATGATCAGAGACTGAAATTTGATCCCCGGATTGAAAGTATGGCGATTTAACTGCTACGTCATGAGTCAGATCTTTCGAAAAGAATAAAAACTTCCTACATAAAATAATTAAAATGTATTATATAAAATTAAAAATTTAATGAAACCGCTTTTTTGGATCCCTTAAAAGAACTTTAATTTTTCTTTTGATATTCTTTAAAAATTCCATTCGAAGGCCTTTTCGATCTTTTCTTTCGAAGGATCTTTTCTATATTATGTGCTAATTTTCTTGAAATATATGTTTTACCAGAACGATTTTAATTAACTTTTTAAAGTGTAATTTTATATACCATGGTTTAATTTCGATTTATTTAGCTTTTATTTTAGTATGTTTTATAAATAGGTATACATATGTATATAATAAATATACATATGTGCTTGCTGTATAGCGGCTGTAAATGCAACATCTAAACAATTTTTTGATTACAATACAATAAAATTGTATTTACTTTCAAAATTTTCCAAAAAAAGGTAAATAAATGAAAAGAAAAATTTATAAAGAAAAATCTTATAAAAAAAAAAAAAGCAAGCGAAAAGAATTAAAATAAAGCTATATAAAATGAAATTTTTTTTCAATCAAAAAAACTTCCGCAAGAAGAAAAAAAGGATAATAAGAAAATACAAAGTTAAAGAAAAATAAAAAAATCAAAATAATCAAAATAAGATGAAAATTAAGAAAAAATTTGACTCGTTGTCTTCATTTATTTTTATATATAAAAATTTCATTTTCATTTTTTGTTTTTGTTAAATTGGCTTTGTGAAAACGATACACTCAGCATGTGAAATATATTTCCGTCACTTCTTCCCTATCAAATCAAAAGAAATGAAAAAAATTTTTTTTTTTTTTATTTTCTTTGTTATGTTCAGTTCTTTTGTATACTTAAGTATATGTTCAATATAAGGCCCAAAACTTTATAAAGTTATAATAAAAGCAATAATAAAAAATTATTTGAAAAATGAAAATAATAAAAAAAAAAAAAAAAAAAAACTAAAATAAAAAATAAAAATATAGGTACCGTAATATTTTTCATAACGATTTCCTTTTTTCTTATCGTTTTATCGATAATGATGATGATTAATAGCAGATTTGTTTTTCATATTCATTATAATTATACGTATATAAAATATATAGTATAGTATTTATACAGGGTGTATCCAACTCGATGGTCTTCCTTGAAATGGGTGATGGGGCATGTCGAGACGAACAAAAAATTGTATTGGTGGTCTATATAGCATAATTTGAAACACATAATTAGTTCATAATACCATTTTCTCTATCTCTAACTGTTTTTGAGATATGAAGAATATAAAGTGTGTTATAACATACAAAATGTGTTAACACACCTTTGAAAATAACATACTTATCTATTGTGATTGAAAATAACACAACGATTGAAAATAACACACTATTCTTCTATTTCTATTTTTTATATCTCAAAAACAGTTAGAGATAGAGAAAAAGTTATTAGGTACTAATTATAGTGCTTGAAAAGCTATTTCGAAATGTGCTATAAAAAGTACCACAAATACAGTATATTTCAAAAGAAAATTGAGTTTGAAACATAATTTTTTCACTTTAAATCATTTTGAACTTTCATAACTTTGTAACTGTTATGATATGGGAATCATTAGTACATTAAAGCTGACAACTTACTCGACAAAATGCATTTTTTTTATCTCCCTATAGCAAGCTGTTCAGAAGTTATAGATTTTTTATGAAAAGTCGCTAAAATATTTTTAACACCTCATATCTCGAAAAGGGTCCAGAATAGAACCTCCCCTCCAATATAATTTTTGGTTCTTCTCGACAAGCCCGATCACTCAAGAAAGACCATCCAGTCGGAAACATCCTGTATAGTACAGCAATAGACAAAATAATAATCTCATTTTTATTCTGCGGTAACCTAATCATAAGAAATATAAATTGTTTTCTTATTTTTCATACTTGTAGGGGAAACGGATAATTTTTTAATAATATAAATATGATTAGCAGTTATCTAAATAATTAAACTTAATTAGTCTTAAATAAAACTGTTTGTATATCGTATTCTTAAATAAAGCTGTTCTTATATGAATAGCTGTAAAATGTAATTTTTTATTTATTTTTGATATTTTTAAGTATATTATAAGAAAACCCTTCTAAAACCTTTAGCCGTCTGATTTGTTAATAATACAATAAAACTTTAAAAACAATTAATTTTTAACAATTTTTGCAAATTATTATAAAGTTCTACTTGAAAATAAGTAAGAAGGTAAAGAGAGAAAAAGCATTGATATTATTTTGTACAAGGCTGTCTAGCCTTAAAATTCTTCTTTATATTATTTTTTATTTCTAGAGTTACCAGTACCATCAAATTTAATTAATTGGATCGCACATGTTTTTTAGTTTAAAAAGTGTGTATATATTTATTAAATTTTATAAAAACCGAAGTTATTTTAACTGAATTGTATTATTAATTGTCCCCGGCGATTGCGTTAGGTACCCCAACTGATAAATAAATAATTCAAATATATTTATTTTTAGGATAATGGCAACTTTAATTTTGAATTTTTTATTAAATTTAATAGTATGAATAATATGTTTCAAGATACTTAAGAAGATATATATTTAAGTATATATATATATATATATATGTATACAAAAATATATGTGCATTATAAGCTTTTTTCCAATTCTATAATAGAAACAAAGTGAAATCAAAACAAACAGAAAAAATATAATTTCTTATTTCCATGGACTTTTTTTTAAGTATATATGTACTTATATATCTATTATGTACATATTATATGAAGATACTTATAAGATTTGGTACTAAATTTTTTTTATTGAGTTTTCCAAATAATTTTAAAATATAATTTTGTTACATTGATTTTCTTTTCTTTTTTTAACAAAAAAAACATTTTTTTTTCCAAAAATTTGTAAGGTTTATTACAATTTACAAAGTTTTTAGTTTTTTGTTTTTATTCTCTTTTTTAGCACATTTCCAAAAAAAATTTTGAAAAAATGTGTCTATTAGTTTCACTCTGTCCGTCCGTCCGACTGTTTACAAAATTTCTACACCGTTAAAGATAGAGCAATAAAATTTTAACCATGGATAGGTCTCACAAAAAAAAATAATTTTGTGGAACAACTTTTTCATGTAGCCCCATCCATTACGGAGCCACAGCCCCTCAAATTTTGAAAAAGCCCTATTTTTAAATGCATATATCTTATGTTCTGCTTAAGATTTTTTCAATCTGAAAACGTCATTCGTCAGGTACTTTTTTTAACTTTGTAAAGTGAT
Source organism: Poecilobothrus nobilitatus (assembly GCA_947095535.1). NCBI lineage: Eukaryota > Metazoa > Arthropoda > Insecta > Diptera > Dolichopodidae > Poecilobothrus > Poecilobothrus nobilitatus. Next base: position 164,728,945 of record OX352773.1, read on the forward strand.
ATCAAAATCATACATTTTTTTTAAAAATTTAGTATTTAAATTTACCGTTATGTGAAAAGCAAATTTTGCATGATTTTTCTACTTTCATAATTTCCGGCATGCTTTTAGATAGAGGCTTGAAATTTTGAGGGAAGAAAGAACTTTTAGAATTAGTATAAGTTTGCTCAGAAAATTTTTTTGGACCAGCCCCTGTTTATGAGCTATTAGGGCTGAAAAATTGAAAATATTTTTAGGCACCTGTAACTTAAGCACCTGTACACATTTTTCTTCGGTAAGACATAAAAATTAAAGCTCCAGTAATATATTTTTACGTGTGTTAACGGTTTTTTTTAGTTATATAGGGTTCCATCCTTACATCCCCTCAAAATTCCGAAAAGTCCTATTCTCACATATTTTCTTATTACAAAAAATTTCTTAAATTTTCAAATTTTTGTACAAGTCACAATATTCTAAACAGTTTGTATTGTCTTTTGGAAAACTGCACTTTTAAAAACCGTTTTTTTACATTCTACCTTGTTTTTTATTGTTATTAGAGATGAAATACAAGTATTTTTTATAAAATAAATTATGATCAATGGTTAATTTCATATGAATCAATAATATTTTATGGTTCATAAAACTGAACATTTTTGTTTTTTTGTAATTTATAATAGTTTGTTGGACCCATTTTTAAATATTGAAGTTTCTTAAGAAAATACCATGTAATATATATGAATAAAACAATCACTTTAATATTAATTTTTAATGATTTTAACCTAAAAAAAAAGAAAAATTATAAGATATTTTTTTATAAAAATGGTCAATAATAATTTATAATACTATTTTAAATCATATGGTTCCATAATTGTACTAAATTTTTATCATGATCCAATAATATTTATTATTATATTTTGATTATTTTATGTAAGTTGCTTTGGGAATTTTTATTAAATTTAAATAAACATACTACTGTTGTTCTAAAGAAAAAAAATTTTTAAAAATAAGAAAAAGTGCAGTAGATTAGACTGTGGCAACTCTGGAATACTCTTATGAACATAATATATGGATCATCTTTTATAAAATTTCAGATATTTTAGTACCGTACCGAAATATAATTAAGTAAATTTTTGGAGTTGTATGACAGGTACCCGGACCTGTTCTACCAGCACGACCAAATTTAACAGAATTAAAAACTTCATCATCTTTTCTAAGATTTCAGATGCCTAAATTCATTAATTTCCAAGATGTGCAAACTGTTGCTCTCTACCACAACGAAATTTTACAGAAGTTGTTTGTATATACAACTCGACATTTTTTCACGATATTTCGGATATCTAGTCTCAATAGACACTGAGTTCTTTTTATTTAAAAAGGCGAAGTTGTATGGCAACTCTTTTACAATTCGGAAAGTCAACCATTTAAAAATTATAGATTTTTTTTGTTTTAATTTTATTATAATTCAAGAAAGTTTTAAACTAAAAAGCATTATTCTGCTTGCCAGGATTGTAAATATTTTAAATTAAATAAAATTTTATTTATATGTTGATTAAAATTTCGTATGATGTCCCAATTAGTACAGAGTTATAGCTCCTCAAAATTTGAAAATGCTCAATTTTGAAATGGGATATTTCAGGTTCAGTTTCATATTTTCTCAATCTAAAAACGGCAAACGTCAGCTCATTTTTTTAATTTTGTAATTCAATATCAAATTATTGAAATTAAGTATTTAAATTTACCGTTATGAGAAAACAAAATTTTCGAAGATTTTTCTTTTTTCATATCTCCGGAAGATTTAAATAAAACCTTGAAATTAGAAGACAGATCTTTAAATTCAAAAAAGGAAGACTTGCTAATTTTAGACACCTGTACATTATGGTAACAATATTATGCTAACATATATATTTTTAGCTCTAGTTTCAATATTTGAATATTATGTTTTTAATTCAAGCTTCAATATTATGTTTTTAGATGTGGCAAAACCTTTTTTAATTACATAGGTTTTCTGAAAGTGTTTTTCGAAGGTTGAAGAAAGTGTTTTTCGATTTTTCACAATTTGTTCCTATATAAAAAATTCTAGAAAAAATTACAAATTTACAAATTAAAAAATGAAGGCTTCGAAAAAGTTTTGGATTTACATTCTGCTTTGTTTACTTTTTTGACTTTCTAGCTATCTAGAACAAAGTAGGAAAATTGCAGAAACGGAAATTAATTTACTTTGGATGAGACAACATTTTATGGAATTAATATAGTTAAAAATTTAATAAATAAGAAAATCAGTAATGCCCTCGAGTAACGCCTCTAATTTTTCTACTATAGTTAATTGTATGTCTAAACTGATGGATGGTTAAATAACCGATGAAAATGTATCCAAAGCATTTCTTACTGCCATTGTACATACTTCAGTACAGTAGAATTCAATTACAAATTCTAACCACTGTATAAATCATTTGAAAAAAAAAGTTTAAATATTAGCATTAAATTTTTTTTTTTTAAGTGCACTTGTATACTTCAGTAATGTTTAAATAAAAACTTCTTTTTATTTTTACAAACATTTTGTTACATTAAGTAGTACTTCATTTTTAGCATTCTTTTTAAAACTTTTCAAAACATTCTAATAACAACATTTTTTATTTGTACTTTTTATAAAATCGCTTTAGGGTTGGTATCATTTAAACTTTTAATTTGACTGCATAACAATTAATTTGACTGCATAATATAAAAATAACATTTATTTAAAAACTGTTTATCCTTTAGTATAAAATTCAACTTTAACTTTTAATAATAAATTTTGCTATATGATGGTCCTAAATCTATTATAATCTGTCATAATTAAGGTTAATTTAAACGAAACTGAAAGATCAAAACATTATGCCATTTTTTTTTTGTATTACTCGTATAATAAAAAAATCTTAATGCGATTTAAAAAAGTTTTCTAAAGTCCATTTATTTATTTTAAAACTAAATGAAAAGTTTTTAACTTAGAACACAGATATTTTTCATTAATAATTTAATTTATGATATAACATACACGAGTATATGTATATATGCATAAAATAAATAAGCATTATTATTTTTTAAATACAGGATAATATTTTATGGTTAAATATGTTTCAGGTTGTTTAAAATATAGCATATTTTTAAGAATGTGGAATAGAGTGATGAAATATGTCAAAATCTGATGCATTTTAGATTTTATATATGTATATGTAGATATATACAATATATATATATATATATTTTTGGTTAATTTTCAGAAATGATTTTATTATAAAATGCAATAAAACTGTATACAGTTTCACTATTAGAATATAAATATTAAGTCAGAGTGGAAATTTTTTAAAACAAATAATAATTGCATTTGTAGATTGATTTTTGTATTTTAAAATTTTAAAATTAGGTAATATAAATAAAACTGGTTAATGTGAAGTGAACAATAATATTTTTCATTAATTTAAAATAGTAAAATAATAAAAAAATGAAAATTATAAACAGATTTCGATAAAAACTAGACTTTCATTGAAGCATTCGAATGAACTGTTTTAAAATGACAGATTCGTAAAATATACTTAAATTAAAATCTGCCTCACTGATTATGACATAATATTGAAGTGAACAATAATTATTTTACAGTTAAACATATATATGAAGCATCCCATCAGTTACTGAAAAATCGTAAATTCTTAATATAGTTATTTGAAAATCACAAAGTCAATCAAAAAAGATGTGATCGACTATAAAGAGTCAAGTTCAAGACGACTGAATCAAAATAAGAAATTTTAAAGAGACAAAGACAATACACTTTACATTGATTTAAGGGGAAATTAGTAATATAGTAGTGACTAGGTAGTGATCAAATTATTTGTTCATAATGATTATCAAAAATTAATTCAAATTGAACTTGGCTTTGTGTTTTTTTTTTTTGTGCTTGCTATAATTGTTCAACTGTTAGGCTAATAAAACTGTCTGTACCATCAGTAAATGTTATAGAACGAAAGATATCGCTACTTATGGAGAATATGATAGGTAATAGAAAATTAAGGAAATTGAAATATAAATAGGGACAGGTAATATACGGAAGTGGTAATATTATGGTAATTTAATTTTATTATTGGAATTAATCCTATTTTATTCACACTCAACTATGCTAAGTCAGTACAGTACAAGATCTTGTGACATTGTAGAATTTCTCAAATTGAAATCGATACAAATTTTATACGTATAACTTTTTTTTTTTATAATTTTATATTTTGGTTATAAGATGATATTGAAGTTTTTTTGCTTTATTACATATTTGGATATTTCATTATCTATGGTTTATAAGATATAAGTTTTTGTTTTGCTGGAGTTAGGAGTGAGAAATTTGAAAGGGACTGAATAATTGTTTTGATCACGACGATTAAAACAGTACTGTGGGAAAATTCAGCACACATCTTCCGTTTCAAAGACTGAAACTAGTCAATGTAAACTAAACATCAATTTTTCGTTGACATTATTTAGTATAAGAGTAAATTCATAATGCAACAATTATGCTTTGATTTTTGATGTATTATGGCTTTATATGAGATAGCACAACTTTGTTCGTTTTAGTTTCCTAATAAAGTTTTGATTGTCAAATTTGTCACGTTACTTCTGCATTGACGTGGTGGGACAAACGAATTTTATGTTTCATTGCTCTCTTTTTAATGTCGTCTGATATAGTCGGCATTTTAAAATTTCTATGAGTATCGGTATTGCTAATATTGCCAGGGAGCAATACCTTATTTTGGAACGTTTGAATAATTGCTATAAATAATAAGATGTAATAAGATTAATAAGATATTTGTTAAAATTGTTTACTTAGATTTGATATTTATTGTATAGTATACACATATGTATTTTTATGTTATGACATAATAAAATGTAATTCATAAACTGTTTAAGAGTCAATTCACTTTTACAAATTAAAGTAAATTTTAAGTTGGATAATCTGTGAAATTTGATTTATTTTGTAACAGTTTATTTTGCTATTCAAAAGAGATCTAAGGGGATTATAAAATGGTAAATATATCGAATTTTATTAAAAAATTCGATTTCTCGCCTTTTGCAAATGATCAATAGAAATATTTGTTTTGCAATTAATTTGAGTTCAATGTTTTTTGATGGATGAGTTATTATTAATGTAGCTATCAAGCTGCTACTTTGAAAAAACTTTATTTTAGGAAGAGCAGACAAAAATAAATAAAAAACTTAAACATGGTATTAAAAATTGTTGTCAATTTTAAAATTTTACTCTGATTTACTTATAAAATGATTGACATACAAGGTTTTACCTTTAGCCGAAGTATATAAAATATTTATATACGAAATAATAATTTCTAATAATAATTATATATATATGTATGTATATTTAAGGTTCTTAACCTTTTACTATTTAATTAAAATCAACTTCAACTTTTTTTATTTTATATTTTTTTTTTGATATAAACTATAAATTAAACTGGGACCTAATTATTTTTATACTTAATAAAAGAACATTCATGAAAGTCATTTTCTGTTTTATATGTATAAATGTTTATGTATGTAATTGAAATATTGCGTGTCAAGCGAAAAATGATTTTAATTTTTTTTTTTTTTTATACGACATTAAAATATCCTGTTAAAGGTTTTTTTTTTTTTGGAGAGAGCAGTCAGTTTTGTGACTATAATGTTAGTTAATTTCAATGATTAGAAAACCATAAAATGAACAGACTAGCGTGCAAATTACAATATACATATATATGTATATATTTTATTTATGTCTGCTTATTTATGTATAATATTATGTATGTCAGTATATAAAAACTTTTTCTGCTTACAGTTTTATACAAAATTTGTTAATTAATTTGATATTGCCAGATTTTTTAGATTATTTTACACTTTTTAATGGATTTGTTTTAATATATCAAAAATCTTAATTCGTTGCAGTTTGATTTTAGTACAGTTTAGAATTTTGTTTTTCAAAAAATCCTTTTATTAATTCTTACATTTATTAAATTTTCTTTGAGAGTTTTGATTTGATTTGACTAAAATAAAGTTAAAAATTAAAAATATTATAATTGACTTAAAGCATCCGGAAACTCTAATACAATATTTACTTTTTTGTTGCTTCACAAAATCCAAGATATTTTTATTTGTTAAGTATTCTAGAATAATTCCCCGTAAAGCTTCTTTTTTGACGACGTTTTTTTACTTAAATTTTTATTGAGTTCCAATTCAAGTTTTGCAACAATTTTAGAAAGCATTTGTTATGAAACTAATTTAGGTCCTAGTTTCGTGATCGATTTTAAGCATGGGTTTTCAAAATAACGAAGCTGCAAGTACACGCTTCGACTAGTTTAGGTCCGTTGTGATAGTCAGATTCAGTATTTTCTACTAATTAAAGCATTGGTATATGTTTTTACAAAGCGTTGTAAATTGATTAAATTTACCTCGGCGAGATCGAATAGGTTATTTAAGCAGAATTTTCTCAGAAATTTCATCTTTTTAGAGCAAAAGCCGGAAATTGACGCCAAAGGTGAAAGATTGATCTTTGCAGCTTTTGCGAAAGTGAACGAAGTCTGAAGCCTTCTGTCATGTCTGCCAACTGAACAGTACCCCGTTAAAATCCTTATTGCATTACCGATGTTGCGGCAATTTAGAAATAAGAGTCTAGTTCATCGTTTAAGATCTAATGTAGGCCAGGTATGTTTGGTCACAGCAGAAGTACTCGTAAAAAATACCCGTGGTTTGTGAGTTTGGCTTGTTCAGACCAATATTTACAGGTTGTTTATAGGGACCTCGAGATTATGCTTTTTTGAAGGATTTGAAGGTTTGTGCGCTTCTAGGGAGTTCATCTACACTATATTCATAGTTGTTTAGTATGAAATTTCCATATAAAAAGACTTACGCCCTTTGGAAATATATTATTTTGGTATGTTAAATTTCTTGAACTTATGGAACAGTTTTTTACTTAGATATATTTTTTTTTTTTGGATAAAGTAAAATATTTTAAAATCTGATGTTAGTTATAAATTATTCATATTTGATTACAACAGTCATTTCCGTTTTTGAGTCCTTAAAAATATATTTTCAATTTGCTGTATTATTTTTACCCTTTCTTTAAAATCAAACCTAAAGAGTAAATATAACCAGACTTTATTTTCGGAATGATTGAAATTTTTTTTTTTAGTTTGAAAACTTAATAATCTTTAAATCTTACATTTATTTATTTATTTATCGACATATTCTGGCAACTTCATAGTATGATAAACATTAAAATGAATGTATGATTAAATAAAAAAAAAATAAAACAAAAAAAAAGTAAAGTAAAAGAAATTAAAAAGCCAAAAAAAAAAAAAACAACAAAATAAAAATGTCAAAACAACATTTAAAAAAATTGACAGTAAAGTCAAAAGGCATTAACTGTTACATTAAATACAAACCATCATCATCATCATCATCACCATTTTTATTAAATATGTAATCAATATCATTATTTTTACAAACATCATCGTTATCATAATGAGTGAATTGAAAATACTCAGCCCTTTTGTGTATATTTATACGTAAAAGTGAAACTTTTTTTTATTTATTCTGGTATTTCTTTTTATTACAAATATTTTTCTATGTTTTTTTTTTTGTTTTTTTTTTTATTTTCTTTTTCTTTCTTATTTTATTATTTTGATTCTTGTTTTCTTTTCACTCATAGTACATCACTCCTAAAATTATACTATCAAACTTACACTGATTTTTAGACATTATAAAGCTGACTTATTTCTCGTCTAAAGTCCATTTTATACACAACAAAAAAAAGAAAACAGAAAATTGAAAAGCTAAATAACAAAATATAAAAAAAGTACACGAAATCGATGGCTTTTCCTGTCATTTATGCCAGCTGCCATTTTTATTTGTAATTTCTTTTATTGTTATTATTATTATGTTGTTATTATTTAAGTTTTTTTTTTTGTTGTATGCGTGTTTGTATTTTTATGTCTTGTCCATTCCACAGTTTGTTTAATGTAACTAACACAAAAATAAAAAAATGAAATAAGAAAAGTTTGTTGAAAAAGTAATTTTTTGTTTAATAGTACAAGTATGGTATTATATAAATCATTTTTGACTCACCAAAGAACAAATAATTATTCCTATATATTATAAATGAAATATTGTTAACAGTAATTTCCAAAATAATTGTTGTAAGAGATATTTTGCGCGTTTTATTTCAATAATTAATATCATTATTTGACAATTTGAAAAAGATAGAATTAATTTCAATTTTTTTCAATAATTTCACAATTCATACAGGGTGTTTAAAAAATTTGAAAACCTAAAATTTAGTCTTATTTTTTTATGGCCCAAAAGTTTCAATAGAAAAATTAGGTTTCTTCTGTAAAATTTTTGGTAAGTTATACAAAGTCTAGATAATTGTCAGAATTTTGATTGTAACTGTACTAAATATAAATATAAAAAACATAGTGCACCATCTATTGTCGTTATAAAAAAAGTAATGAGTATACCGAATTTTTTTTTATTTTTCTTATAATTATTAAATTATTGTTTTTTTTGACTAGTATGATAATAAGGTTTTTAAACATATACATATTTAAATACATACTTAATACATATGTATATATTTTTTTTTATGAAATATTAATTGTTTTGTTTTGTATATCATGGTCTCCCACGGGAATTGAACATATGTAGATACTATGATTGAAAATTGACTCATGATTAAAATTTTAATCGGAAATTAATATAAATTGAAAATATAAAAATACTATTTTTGTCTTTTTTATTAAATAATAATAAAAAGTATGTACATAAAAATTTTTTGGAAAAACTAATGTATCAATTAAAAATTTGAATAGCAGTGCATTTACATAATATGTATGTATATGTTGAACTTCAATATCATTATTTAATCTAAATGAATTATTTAATTTTCTGTTACATTTTAGGTATTTTACAGAAAATTAAATACTGTTACTTTTTTAGGGACAATAATGGAATTTTTATTAGATACGGTTATGTATACCTCGTATAACGTCAAATATATTATGAAACTTTTGATTCTTAAAATGTGATTTCCGAATAATTAATGGGGTTTAAAGTTTACGACTAGAATATAAATATTATTTTTCTTTAACTATATAATATAATATAGTTTAAATAATACATACGCATATTACACATATGTATAAAATCTTAAATCAATTATTTTTTTTTATAGACGATCCCTAAAATATCTAATTTGCCTCTTTCTTTATCTGTTAAGTTTTTCATTTTCATTCGATCTATGGAACCAGTTTTTTAAAATTTTGTGAAGTTTAATTAAAACTATATATAAAAGTATGTCGACCTTCAACACTAAAGAATTGTTCAGTTGACTTGTAGTGTTGAAATATTTAGGCAACTTTTAGTATAAACTTTCGAATAGTTTTGTACTTATATATAGAAAATTTTATAAAAATCATCTGTGAAGTATAAGATTAATTGAAATTTTTTTCTGTAAAACCGTTTTATAATCAAATTTTGGAAAAAAAAAAAATAGTTTTTCAAAAATTTTAATGAAATTGTCATTACAGGAAAATCTAGCTGTATTTCCATATCCTAGCGTAGCCTAACCCCTACATAACCATATGTAACCTAATAACCTATTAAGAAACTTTTCACTAATATTGTTTATTTTTAAGCTTTTATATGTCTATCTAATGATAAACAGTAACTTATGGAAATTGAAGTTTATTTAAGTTGGATAAGAGTCAGTTTTACTATTCAAAAGTTCGTTACAAGCTAAATATTATTGTCAGTTTAATTTTTAAAATAATGAATTTAATATTAAAGCCTGACACAAGAGCTTAAATAGCTTACATATTTAATTATTATATATAGTCATATATATATTATACGAGTATATGCTGAATATTATTGAAGTTGATTTAGTCAATTATTGTAATATTAATATAGCAAAAAGTACTTCAGGTATTTACATTTTGTATTCTTTGAATGTGTTGCGATCAAAAATATAAAAACAAAATGGGAAATACAAGAGAGTGAAAGTGAAGAAAAAAGATAAAGACAATAAATATAAAAAAAAAAAAACAACTAAAAAATATGTAATATAATACATAAATTATTATATGTTGTGTAATTTTAATGCATTTAGAGTTAGAGAAGTAGAATATTTTTTAAATTTTTAAAAGGCTCGTTGTTTTCATATGCTTTTCATTTGTAATATTTTATTTTATTTTTTTTTTTTACTTTAAATTATGGCTTTCCTTGTCACATAGACTGAAGAAACCTTGAAAGTTTTTGAACGGCTTTTTTGTTTTATTGTTTAATTTTTGTTAAAGAAATTAAAATAAAAAATAAGAAACAAACATTAAAAAAATATATTAAAGTAAAAAAAAACAAAAAGTCGTTATAAAAAAATAAAAATTTTTTTCGAATATTTTGATCAGAATTTATAGTATAGAGCAGTTTTAATTAAATGTAAATGGAATGAAAATAATTTATTTTATGTACAAAAAATTTGAAGGACAATCTCACAAGAAATTAAAATTTATAGTTATAGGAAAATTTATTGTTCGTTTATTGGAACAAGAAAATGTCTAGTTTGGGTTTCTTTTGATAAAATGGTAATTTTAATAAACATTTTTACTGAAATATTTAAAATATAAAAAAAAAAGAAGCAAATTAAAGTTCTTAGTAAAACTAAAATAATTTTTTTTAACTAGGCGCAGTCCAATCGACAGATAATTTAGATTATTAAAACTTCCCTTATAAGATTTTTGGTAAAGTTGTAAAAGTGATGAGGAAGAGGTATCAATCTTTCACCTTGTGTATCAATGCCCAATTCTTGCTTCAAAAAGAAGAAATTTTTTGGATAAACTCTTCTCAAATTACCTCTTATATTTGCTGAAGGTGGGAATAATCGATTTACAGGAACTTTGTAATAACCTTCCAATAGGTTAATATTATAGGAAAACTGATTCATAGTATCATACGCATATCGTTTTCACTGACCCTTTTACCTAGTTATGTGAGTCTGTCCCTTATTGCCACAATAGATTAATGAATTCTTTCCTCATTTGAAACTTCACATCAAATAGAGCTTGGAGACTGAATTATTTTCCAAGTGGTTTAAAAACTTTATATAGTCCGGATCTCGAATAAATTTGAAATCTATTCTAAAATTTGTTTAAAAACTGAACGTCTACGTTTTAAAACGGATTTTTTTATTTCAATACAATGGAAATCCATTGTCATAAATAAGTTTAAAAAAAATTTTGTAACCCTTATCGCTATTAAATTATAAGTCCTACTTTTAATTAGAAAATAAATTATAAACTTTACTCTAGCATTAATTAGAAAATTTCATTTATTATTAAAAATAAAAATGTGGTCTTCAATTCATTATAAAATGAATTAATTAAAATTTTCCACTTTACTAACCAATATTTTCTATTTATAACATTATTGCCACAATTAAAATTAGAAAATGTTATTGTAATATTTCAATTATATGACAGGACAATTTCATGAATTAATTTTGAATAAAAAATTGAAAAATATAAACGTGTCAATAGTTTGTCTATTAGAAATTGATAAAGGTTTGACAATCAATATATAGAGGACTATTCAAAATAGTATTTTTTTTTGTCATTTTAATGCGTACTGCATTAATCTTAGTTGTCAAAAGAAGATAAATTATAGGGAATCTTACAAAATATTAATTCAAGATTTTCATTTTGGACTAATAGGTAGATATACTGTCTTCTTATATTATTTTACTGCGTACGTTCTTTTAAGATAACTGGAAAAATGTTTTAAGGCTATTTTATAGGCTCATATTTTCTTTTTTTCTTTTATAACTTCTGGGATTTTTATGTTTTTTTATATTTACATTAAAAATTTTTTTTTTTTTTTCCAATATAATATCCCTAATGGATCATCTAATGTTTGTATGTACATATACTTTTAAAAACAACTTAACTATATATATATATATATATTGTAATGTTTTTGAAAAATAAAATTAAAAAAAAAAAAAAAACAAAAAAAATAAGTAATATTAATAAAAAATTCATAAAGTGTCCCATAAATATTAGATATATGCATATAGAATAATATAATATCGTTTCTGATTTATACCCAAAAAATTTAAATCAAAAATTTTTAATATCGTAAGAGTGCAGAAATACTATAAAACATTCCAAAACCTAAACATTTTGGATTATTTTTTTAAAAATGAAAAACTCTTTCAAAAAAATTAATAATTATTATCATACTTGAAACTTTGCTCAATATTTAAGTAAAAATTGGTTATATAATTGTGGCTTAATTAAGTTTTTAATTTTTTTAACCATTTGCTTGTTAGTTAACCAAACTTCTAGACCGTTTAAGACAGATCATTAAAATTTTAACCATTAGGAAGCTACAGCCCTTCAAAGTTTAAAAAGTCCTATTTAATATTAGTATTTTTTAAATCTAAAAAAAAAACTGGAGATGACATTTGTAAGTCAATGTCAACGATAATATATATATTTTTTTTAAATTTGGTATTTAAATTTACCGTTGTGCAAAATTTTTGTTTCCTTCACAATTCCGGTTCACTTTTAGTTAAATTGTTAAAGTTTTGAGAGCAGAAAGATCTTTCAGCACAAGTTAATCTTAGAAAATTTTTTAAGTTAAGTTTACCTCTAGTTAAAAGCTATTAACGGTAAAAAATTGAAAATTTTTTATTTTTGGACAACTATCTACCTATATCTTAGGCACCTGTACAAATTTTGTGAAAGTAAACAGTAAAATTAAAAATGGAATTATAATAATAATTATAAATTTACATGTGCTAACAGCTTTTATTAGTTTACAAATTTTGTTACAGGTCACAATACTCTAAACTGCTTTTATTGTCCTTTGGAAAATATGGTCCTTTAAAAATCTTGGGTTTTATAAAAGAGTAAGACATCGAATATACGTGACACATTCTATTCAATGCCTATTCGATCATGTATATAACACATTCTGTCTTGTTAGATAATACATTCAGTGCAATCACCAGAAATCTTCGGAACCAAAAGTGTCTTCGGAATCTAAATTATCAAAAGTTTCGAAACATCGTTTTTTATTAAGATAACATCATAACATTACCTTACATATTGTGACCTCACCTCATATTGTGACAAATTCCTTTATGTCAAATTTCTAAAATATTATTTTATTTATTAATGTAGAAAATTTTGCTAATTTTCTTCTTCATCGGTTTTCACTTGCATGACACTTTGTAGTCAAGTATATAATATGTATATAATATGTACGTTTTCACAAAAACAATAATGTAATCACATTAAATATCATTATATTATCATTTTACAGATCCATTGCCTGTTGAAAGATAACATTTCGATAAAAATCACTTTTTTTTACATATGTTTATGTACATTAGGTACATATGTATATAAAATATACATACACATATAAACAAATGATTCTATACTACTATATGTGAAAGAATTTTCATTTCAAATTTATTTTGTAAAATGTATTGATGAGATTATAAATTCGATTTAATGGACCATGAAAAAAGGATTAAATGCTGAATTAAGCGAAAAATTTTGATGTAATACAAAATAAGTTTATAAAAAAAAAAAAAAAAATGAAAAAAAAAACTTAAAACAAAACTCAAATTTATAACGATTGTATCGAAAAAAAAAAATTAAAAAAAAGTTAAAAACAAAAGTGTTAACACAGTTTTAAAATGCATTGTAAAATTGATTTGAAATTGAAAAAAACAAAAAAAAAAAAAAAAAATACAGGAAAATGACAATAAAAAAAAGAGGATATAAGAAATATGATGATAAAAAACTTAATATTTTAAAAGTTGAAATTTAATAACGTTTTTCAAAATTTTATTAAATATTAAAATATAAGTATGTAAATAACTAAATCTATATTTACATATGTAGATAATAGGTACTATATATGTATGTGTAAAATTCAAAAAGTTTAATTCAATTGAAAATTGTGTAGTTATACGGAAAGTTTTAAATAATTTCAAAAAAAAAAAAAATGGGAAGGATATTGAAGAAAATAAAGACAATAAATTGTTAATATTTTCCGTTTTAAATTTTATTTCCAATTATTATTGCAATATTTTTGCATATTAAAATTTGATAAAAGTTTTATATTTTTTGTCTTCAACTCATTTTAGTTGGACATTTTCTTCTGCATCTACATTTCAGTTGTAGATCTTCGAAAAACACTTTGAAAACTTAAGTTTCCTCAGTAGTGTTAAATTTTTTTTTATTATTCACCAAAACCACCTTCTCTAATTGCGAAAATAATCTGATGATCACTCGAACTGCAAAGGTATAATGACTTAGGGATAGGGAAATTGTATATAAGGAAGAATATGGAATCTTGTGATAAAACTTAACATTTATTTATGTTCTTTATTTACCTAATATTAATTTACAGAAGCTTTAAAGAAAGAAAGGCTTGATCGATCATAATATTAGAGAAGAATTGAAAATGCAAAAGCGAAATAAGAAAGTAAAATTTTAAAAACTGTAAAAGTTTCAAATAGCTATGCAATAAAAATAAATTGTTATTAATAAACTATAGAGTAAAAACAAATGTGAAATCTTGAAAAAAATTATCTTTAGAAAGGACAGTTCGAATTCTTTTTAAGCTACTTATTTACTGAATGCGTGCTATTACATTTTTAACGCTCTCTCTCTATCCTGCATTGCATGATCTAGTTCTCTTACCATTTGAAGAACCTTCCCTAGTTTAATGTTTCTCAGGCATGACATTTGTTGTGATAATAAGTTGTGGAATATTGTACTTGCTGTTGTGCATTATATGTCCCAGATAACTTGTTTTTCTGCGCTTGATTGTTAACAATAACTTACGGTCTCTGTTTATTATATTGAGAATCTCATTATGGCTTACTCATTCTACCCTAGACATTTTCAATATTTTACAATCTACCAATATTTCAACTGCTTCAAGCATATTGATGTGTTCGTAATATTTAGAGTATCCGGTTCCAAACCAGAGAAAAATATTCATCACACATAACACTTAACAAGCCGCATTTTTTTTCGAAATTAATATCACGGTTACATATCACTTAATATAATAAAGCTGTTACGATCATATTCAATTCGTCATTTAATTTCCATATCATAAAATTCGAATAAGTATATATTAAATGAAAATTTGACCTATTATTGAACTTTAATATTAAATTTAGAAGATAATTTAACTTAGTTTGAACAGTTATCTAGTATATCTAGTATCTAGTTATCGTAGTTATGATACTGTACAGCATTTTCTAAATTTATAACTATCTGAATGTGATTCTGGAAATTGTAATTGTTATATATAAGACAAGCTAAAAATTATAAAAAATTAGCATTTTAAATTATGTAAAAGAATTTTTATGTCGATCATTTTTATACTATACATACGTCTAATCTAAATTTATTTTAAGTTTCTTTATATCAAAATTGTTTATAACTATGCCTACAAATACCTACGTGTAGAGATTTGTATTTTTTACTCATTTTTTTTTCAAAAAAATTATGAAATATCCAATCATTTTGAAATGCATTTAAAAAATACATAGGTACATCAAAAGTAAAAAAATTAAATTCCATTTTATAAAATTAAAAATACGCGACATATTCATTTTGTTAAATTTAAAGTCAAAAAAAAAAATAACATGTGAAACAAAAAAAAAAAAATCATTAAAAAATATAAAAGAGCATTGCTTAAAGTATTATCCTGTAACGGAGAAGAAAATCATTTCCTGAATAAAAACAAAAAAGAAAAAAAAAACACAAATAAAAGTGATTCAAAAAAAAAATAAAATATAAAAAAAAGCACTGCTTTTTGAACATTTTTTTGTTTTATTTTTTCGAATCATTTATTTATAATTTTTATTTTTTTTATTTTTCAACTGTGATATTAAAAACTGTTGCTGCAATTTTTTTTTTTTTGTTTTTGTTTTTGTTTTTGTTGAACAACTATTTTAAAATGTATTTTTGAACTGTCTCTTAAACAACAAACCATTTTTTTTTTACAAATATCTGTGAAAATTCATTATTGTCCTTCGAGATACATAAATTTCTATAGGTACATATCCATTTCATATCAGTACAGTAGAAGACTTATAAAAGTGAATAAAATGATAAGTATATAAATAAATAAATGATAAAATTAAAAACACAAATAATATTAAAACTTTTAAGTTTGAAGCAAAATGCAAACCATTGATTAGTTTGGAGTTTAATACCTATATACCTACATTGAAATGGAATTTTCGGATATTTAGGTTTGATCCAGCGAATTGAGTGTGCCTTATGCAAAGTATAAGTAAGGTATAAGCAAACATGTTGGTAAAGAATGACAGCAAAGCATGTCGCACTTAATTCGATAGACTAGCCCTAAATATCCCAAACTACCATTACAATTTATATATATAACATTCTTTTCTAATATTGAACAATCCTTTCCTTTATTTTTTCCTTTATTTTAATGTGTTCAATTAATCGCCTAATACAATTAAATATCAGTTAATACAATCGATACAATAAAATATCCATTAAACTGATCAAAGGAAAATTAATTGGGATCAATTAATTTCAACTTGTATATAGAAATTTTACAAAAGAGAATTAAGTTTTAAACAAGGCAGAATGTAAAATCAAAGGTTTTTAAAGGCACACTTTTTCCAAAAGATCACCAAAATTTGTAATTTCTCTTAAAGTGTAAAATTTTAGAAAAATTGTAAAAATCAAGCGACACCTTCATTCGGATATATGATGGAGAAAATTGTTTTGTTTTCATATAACGATTAATTTAGATAATAAATTTGAAAATTTGAAAATGGAACTTCTTTTCAGGGGCCTCAGTGGCCTAGCAGGTAAGTGCGTTGTGGGTTTCGAATCTCACACACGTAGTAAGAATAATTCCCCCTTACGACATTTACAGCCACGCCTCAAAAGGAAAGGCTGTGTAATTTCCTTGCCACATTTATGTGGCAGGAGAATAAAAATAAAATAGATCTGTAGCTCCGTAATAGATTTGACTAGATAAAAAAATTGTCCTATATCATTTATTTTTTAAACGATTTATTGTTTTATCTTAAACTAATGTAATTATACTAATAAACAAATATTTCAAATTTTTTTTGAGAAATGTGCTAAAAACAATATACGTGTTACATGTGTTCTAAACAAATTAATTCATAAGTTAAACTTACATGAAATTGTTGATAGAACTTGAAATATTTGAAGTTGATCCTTAATTTTTTTTTTCCCGTTATTATTAAATTGACACATTTAAATACATACACAGTTATTTACTTATTTAAAAGGAATATTGAACTTTTCTACACTACTTTATTATGCTAACTGTATATTCTATATATAACATTATATATATAATATAAATATATATATTCTATTATATACAATATATGTATTCACCTATAAAATCTATTAATCAGAAGATTGATATCTTTATTGTAATATTTGTGTAACG
The DNA here is from genome assembly GCA_947095535.1 of Poecilobothrus nobilitatus. Lineage (NCBI taxonomy): Eukaryota > Metazoa > Arthropoda > Insecta > Diptera > Dolichopodidae > Poecilobothrus > Poecilobothrus nobilitatus. The sequence continues at coordinate 164,746,474 of OX352773.1, forward strand.
AAATATATTTTTCTGCTGTTTTATTACAGTTAAATTGTGTTTTTTCTTTTTCAATTTTTTTTATTTATTTTTTTTTCTATCACTTTGTATAAATGCTTGTACATATGCATTTTAGTATACTTATAAGTGTATATGTTATTCTAATCTTTATTTCAATTCGAATTTAGATCCTTATTTTTCTCTTTTTATTTTCTCTTTCTATTCGCGTTTATTTTCTTTTTTTTTTGTTTATTCCTGTCGTTTTTTTTCCTTTTTTTCATTTTTCCTTTTATATATATATATATATATTAAATCGTCTTGTGTTCGAAATTCCTAGAATATTTATAAAGCAAATAGTATTCGATTCGGTTCATTAGTTTAATTAACGAAAAGCTTTTAATACCTGTGATATAAGAATATTTTACTCACACTTGTAATGGTATAGATTTTTTTTATATATACATATGTATAATGTATATGTATACAATATATTGTGTACATATATAAATTTCGTTTTGTATATTATATTTAAAGAATAAAATAGATTGTTTGTAATTTTTTATAAAGAAATGTTAATTTACAAATCAAAAGATTATAGTGTATGTTTTTCGGACTTCTTTTGTATGCGGGGAAAAAAAAATTTATTATAAATTTGGTTTTTCGTTTTTAATATTAAAATTTTTAAAATGAAATGTAAAATGTATGATTAATTACTTTTTATAAAACAGAAAACTCTTTTCATTTAAATTTAAGAATCATACAGTAAGTTTTTCGAAATTGACATTTTCAATTTAAAGTATACTTTTAATGTTTTTAAACTTTCTTCTTTTTAACAGCGATAATTTTTGCACTTCTATTTTATTTTGTTTTAATATATTTAAAATTTTTATATTAGCAATTTACTTTCTCTTATTAGAGGTTATGATTTTATTTTTCAATTATAGATAATTTTGATAAAACTTTTAACAAATAAAATTTTTAAATTAAGAGCATTAGCAGAACAGAAATTAAAAGCAAATATCTATACGTTTACATATTAAAAAATCTTTTCTATTCCTAAATTTTATTAAATTAAACTTAAAATTATAATCTTTTGTATTTAAAGCAGTTAAATAATAAAAATTTATTAAAGTACTAAATTTAAAATATTAAAAATTTTTGCATAGTACTGAATTGCTTCTCGCAGATAATTTTAACCCTCATGTACTCTTTCTGTTAATAAATAGGTATTTGTTTGTTACGAAATCATATGACATTACAACAAAGCTTTCCTACCTGTTCAGAATTTTAACTCTTATGTACTCCCTCTGTTAGTATAAGTTAGTATTGTTTGTTACGAAAGCATATAACATTACAAAAAAGCTTTAATACCTGTTCATAATTTTAACCCTCATGTACTCCCTATATAATGTACTTAACTACTCATCCATCGAGGCCAATTTTTAATGTTTAAATATAATGTTGAGTTTTATTTGACTAGCAAATGTATTCCATTATTTTAATAAAAAAAAAAACTCATTATTTTGTATATCTACTTAAATAATTAAACCGTTCTTTTTAATTAAAAAATGGTGGAATTTGAATTATGAAATTTATTATTTTGCATAAAATAATGTTTGTAAAATTGTTCAATTTAACAACCAACATGTTTTTCTGTTAAAATAACATTTTAAATGTTTGTTTGTGTTTTTTTTTTTTGTGTTTTTTCTCTTCATATTTGTTATTCTGTTACTCTTTGAATATTTTTCCCAAAAGAATTGAATATTTCGTTTTTTTTTTTTCTTTTTATTTTTTAGTTCGGAAGTAAAAAAGACAGAATGTAAAACAGTTAGTGTCAGCAGAGGATTCAAAATTTTTATTTTTTGTTTTGTTTTTTTTTTTTGTATTTTTGTAGTAGGTATTAAATTTTCATTTTATTTGTGTTGATGCTGTCATTTTTCATGGGAAAAATTTTTTTTGGGTTTAGATCCCCATTGTATACTATATACTCAATATCAATACTGTAACAGTGTTAATAATTTATGTATGTATATATTATAGTAACAGTATACACGTACGTATATGAATATTCAGAAATATATTAATTGGTTTTTATTAAATCAAACGATTGATATAGGAAAACGGAAAAAATATCTATTTTTTTTTTTGTTGCCTTTTTTTTTGTAAAAGAGCAACATATAAAAAGCAAAAAGATAAATTACATTATAAAAAAAAAATTTTTTTTTGAAGATTTTAAAATCAAATGTAGAAGTTTATGCATAGTAGTTTGTGATTTTATATCCAGTTATGTGGAAATTAGAAAAGTGTTTTAAATTGATAAAAGAAAACATTTTTTTTTTTTTTTGTCATTCCCTTAATAATGTCCAAAAGCTTCCTTTAAATTGAATAGTACTTTTAAAATGATATTAATTAAAAGAAAGAGATAAAATATAAAAGACAAAAAAAAAAAAAAGGACAAAAAACAGACAAGATATGAATCAAAGGAATGATATTTTTTGTCTTATAGTTCTCTTTTTTGCTGTGGTAATTAAATATTTTTTTTTTTTTTTCTAATTTTTTGATAAAAAATTCATTTATTTTTTAATAATCCATCATCCGAATGCATTTTGATTGAATTTATTTTTTTTTATTTTTTGATGTAATCAATTTAAAATGTTAAAATGTATCTTTAATTAATTAAAAATAATTAATATAATACAGTGGAATTAAATTAATTAAATGAAAATAAAAAGAAAAGAAATCGTAAAAATAATAAAGAAGAGAAATTTGAAATATAAAAGAAAAAGAATCTTTAAATTTATTAAATTAAAATAAAATGCTTTAAATTGAAATAAAATTTGATTGAAAAATTTAATAATTAAATTCAGTTAAAATAATTTTCACTAAACATTTTCCTTTTTTGTTTATTTTTTTTTTTTTGTTTTTAAATTAAAACATTAACGTTAACCTTCAACCTAAACAAAAACATTTTTTTTTTTGTTGTTTTTTGTGCGGTTAACAAAATTAAAATAAAAATTAATTTATTTTATAGACTTTTTATTTGCTTTACATGTCTACATTACAAATATTTTGATTTAACAAAAAAAGTTTTTTTTTTTTTTTTTTTAAAAAGAAAATTTTTCATTCTATAATGTATATGTATTTTTAAATTTATATATATATATATATTATATAGGTATATATGTATTACACAAGTCAAGGTTATTTGACTGATATTTTGAATTAAATATTAATTAAGAGAGAATTATTCATTGAATGAATTAAAAAATTCTTTAAAATGAAAAAAAAAAAAAATTTTCATAGGAAAATCAAAATTAATATCTTAATTAATTTACAACATCAGACGTAGTAATTTTAAATATCGTTAACGAAAAAAACCTTTGAAGATTGAAGAGTACAATATTTACTCTCGATTTTTTTTTTTAGACCATTTTTTTTTCTTTTTTTTTTTGTGATAAATTACAAAAAATTTAATTCAAAAGATTATTTCTATTAATTATTTTAAAATAAATACAGTATCAAATAGAACGGTGTAGGGATAATGTATAAGGGTATATACAATGGATATAATAATATCTTCTTGGAAAATTAATTTGAATTATAATAAATGTGAAAATGTTTTTTTTTTTTATCTGTGTTATTTTCTGATACAATTTTTATACTTTTAAATTATAAAATTATAAATAAATGGACATAATTTTAATTTAAACGTTATAACTCACAACATTAAATTATACTAAAATAAAAAATATTATTACAATTTAAGGTTGTGAGTTATAATGTTGTTGTGAGTATTAATGAGTATTAAAACTAATTAAGCTAAAATTTCTGTTTTAGCTTTTTTTCCTTCTTACAACTACATATACTATAGTAGTAAAGATTGATCCGTTGAAGAAAACAAATAATATAAAGAACTTGTTCGTATAAAAATTTTGCATTAATTCAAGTAAAAACGTTTTTGGAAAAAGTGTTTTACAATTATCTGTTTTAGGTGCTATATTTTAAAGATTTCACAATTTAGTTTTTTTTTTAGATCATGAACGTAAATGGTCCAAATATATTGAACATATCATAAAAAAAAAAAAACGTTATATATATTTTCTTTTTAATGTTAACCCAAACATAGGTTTTTCAAACAGGATGACGTACTCACATACACCTCAATTAAAATTCATGAAATTTTTTTACTATTACTTTGAGTTCTTAAATGTTTAAAATTAATTTTTATTATATTTTCCATTATTAAAGTAAATATTTTCAAAAATGTTAGGTCTTAATTATTTATTTTATGTAGGTAAATAAAAAAAAATTTTATATTTTATATGCTTAATGTTTATACCTCCATTACATCATTAATTAAATACGCACCCAAAACATTGTCCATTCAAAGACATGTGAACCAGTTTCATTAATTAAAAGATTATCTGAAGTAGATACATATTTTCTGTTTATTATATTGATCCTTCAATAGTTAACATTATATGTTGCAACACTAATAGGAAAACTGAACGATAATTTGGAATAATGTAAAGTAAAAAAATCGGATAATAAAAATGAATGAAAAGAAGTAGATACAATACTTCTATATTATATCAGTATGAATGTTAACCAAGATGTCAGATTTCTTTGAACTTTTATATACTAAATTGAGGAATTTATCTGTCTAATTTTGAAGAAGTGAACGATTTGTGGACTGAAAATCATATTCGTTACATAGACCAATATTTATAAGTAATATATATATAATATACATATATATAAATTTCAGAGTTATATGACAATTACTCGACCCCGTTTCGTCAAACCAATCAAATATTTACAGAAGTTGTTGTCATAAAATTTGAATATCTTTTACAAAATTTCAGATTTTTGGCTTTATTTAATACCAGAATGTGATCATATCAATTTCGTAGCTACCCGAAACTGTTCCGTTAGGCTAACTAAATTTTTTTCTGAAATCGTTGACATAAAACTTAACTTCTTAGTGCTTTAAAGTATGACAAATGTAATGACAAATTTGTTATACTTTTGAACTATGCGTTCGTATAAGTTATATAAAGAAAAAGTTCAGATTTCGGAATGAATTTATTATTTGAATAATATTGGAAAAGTTTTTTTTTATAAGAAATCAATCATAATTGCATGTAACTTTAATGTTTGTGTTAGGATGAGCTTGAAAAGACTTCTCTTGACCTCAATATAAAGAAATTGACCTAAAAGTTTATAAATTTATTAAATTAAAAAAATCAATGAGCCAAATATGTGTGAATATTATTCAGATCACACAAAATTTTTAAAGACATATTTTGACATTGACATACATATTATATGTAATCATAAAAAAGATGAATGAGAAATAAATAATGGGATACCAACTGTAAAGTCGACAATTCTTGAGAGATAAAAACTGAAATTAAAATACTGCAACATTTTTTATGGGAAGAAATAATCAATTATTAATCAGAGTCGAAATGGTAACGATTATGAATGAAATATATTTAATTATTAATAATTTTTTATAAATTTTAGATCACAAGTAGGTGTAGTTTTAAATTTTCGTATAATATTTAATTAAATAAAAAGAAAATTTTAGAAATGCCATAAAAAATTAAAGTAATGTAAACTTAATACCTTATGCTTATAAAAAATTAACAAATATGATATATTTTCTTAAATTTATTTTAAATAACAAATAATCTTCATATCAAGTAGTTTATTTTCTAAATATTTTGACTATTATTCATACAAGTGACATAACATTTTTAAGAATTTTCCAATTTTCCATTAAATTTTTTTTTTTCTTTGTGTTTTTTAATTAAAATTTCATGAGATTAAAATATTAAAAGAAAAAAAGAAAGAAAAAGACGGCGAAATATTTTATAAAATATCCCTCTTTAATAAAGATGTATCTTACAGATACGTTTTAATTTTTTTTTTTTTGTTTTTATTTTTAAAAGATATCAAAGTAACAAAAGAGAACTTATTGTGACATGTTTAAAAAAGAAAGGGAAAAAAAAAACAAAAAAGGAAAATTATCAAAAAAAAAATTGAAAGAAAAATTCCTAATAGATATCAAATTTAATAGCTAAACCTATACATAAACAATCAACTTAAAGATCCTTTTCAATTTTTTTATTTTTTTTCGTTGTTTTGTGCAAAAAATATATTTTCAAAAGAGTGCGAAATATATATATATATATTTTTTTTTCTTTTTTTTATTATTATTTCTTTTTTTTCTGCAATTTGAGTCTCCTAAATTTAAATTTATTACTCTCAACGGCAGCAAATATTTTTTTTTGTTTTTATATTTTATATTTTGTTATTTTCAATTCCCAAACCATTATTTAGAAGAAGAAAATTCTTTAGATATAGCTACACATTGGAGAAAAAAAAAAGTAAATAAAAGTACTATTAAATGTAAATCTATAAATAATATAAAGGTTGTCAGGTAGTAAAATTCCTTTTGAAAAAATTATGTTTTTTTTCTTCTAATAATACATACTTACTATAAACGATCCAAATAAAAATGCTGATATTTATGTTAGATTTTTTTTTGAAATAATTGTAAATATTTTGGAAAATATTCTATAATTGATTTTGTAACCTAAAGCCCCACTGCTATTGGAAACAGAAATGGTCAAGTTCAACGACAGACTTTGAATTACAGCATATTCGCAATAGTTTTACCGAATACAGTTAATGCTCAAAAAGTTGAAGAACGTTTATCAGCTTTAGAAAATGTAATCGCTTGTAATGATTATGTTTCATTAGTTCAACCAGATTTAGACAAAGACACAGAAGAAATTATCGAAGATACTTTAAATGCAGACATTTTTAAACAAACAGTTGCCAGAAATGCTTTAGTGTGCTCATATATGTAATCAAGGTGGTTTAGTACATCCTAATACTTATATATACAAGACCAAGATGAATTGTTATCATTTTTATAAGTCCCATTAGCTGCTGCAACTGTAAATCGAGGCAGTAAAGTTGGATGGTTGTAAATGATTGGACAGCATTTGTTGGCATGTGTAGAACAGCTACAAAGATTTCACGTTATTGAAAGCTTTTTTAAATTAAATAAAGTCAAACCAACTAGTGTTGCAACTAAATTGAGAGCAACCTTAATTGAAGCAATGTCGTAATGTTTAGGAATGTATGTAGTAAGAGAGTCGAAAAAACGTAAATGTAAAATGCAAGTTTATTGCAAATGAATATATTATACTAATTTATAAGGGCTCAACCTAAATCAACGCGTACGGCGTATAATTTCTGTCAAAATATTTTTAAATACATGCATTTATTTGAGAGCACCCGAAATACGCGGCGTACTGTACGTCCAGCATTTAAAATTTAAAAACTGACAAAGTGTATAAAAATTTTTTGTTGTTTTTTGTTATGTTGTCAAGGCAATGTTTTTAAAAATGAAAAAAAAAAACAAAATTCAAAAATACGAGTACAAATAAAACCTGTACGCGCGTATCAATTTCGGGATACATCGACGTATAGACGTACCATGGCGTATACAATTGTACGTCGTACGCTTTTATTTTGGTTGAGCCCTGTATAATTTTTTTAAGAAACTAAAATTACAAAATATACTTGTATTATACTGTTTTCAAAAGATTAGTTTAAGTGTTATATTTGATAAATAAAATATAAACTTAAATATGAATAGTGAGGATGGCCATCTCCTATCAAACCTCCACTAGATAAATTTTATATAAATATTTCAACATGCTAATTATAAAATCTCCCCCCAGTTCATTTTTTACGTACATGATCCAACAACAAATATATAAAATAGTGCGGCTAACTTTATGTAAGTTGCTAGGAAAGGGTTGCTAGACACAACTATATTTCGAAAAAATCTAGAAAATTGTCTTTTCAAAATTTTGTTTTCAAGATTTCGACGCAGATCCACAGAGATTATTAATTTGTATTCTTACAGTTATATTCACTTTATTTTCAAGTTTCTCGTTACGAAAAAAAAATACCCATCTTTTTATACCCCTCATTATTTTTAGAATAATATTACCAGAATCGAATGTAATGGAATTACACTTCTTTAATTATTAAAAATTTCAAATAATATGGCAATCTTATTCAGTGTTTTAAGTATATAATATATAATATGTAAATAATATCTTTAAAGGATATTAATCTTTGAAAAATAATAAAAGAAAATTTTTTATATATATGAATGTTTATTTGTATATAAAAGTTTAGATTTAAAGTGTCCTTTGTCAAATGCCAGAATTAGTACTTAAAAAAATAAAAAACAAAAAATTGCTATTTACAAAGTAAAGACGAGAATTTAAAAATATTTCCGTTTTTTTTTCGGGAATCGGCATGAAAATTTTAGTAAATCCTTTCTTATTTTCTTTTTAATTTTTCTCGTTTTATGTTTTATTTTTTAGGATCCTGTTTAAGTTTAAGAGGTTCTAATTAAAATGACATTAGATGTAAAAATAAAAAAACAACACAAAAAAAAAAAGAAAATTAAGATGTGAAAACGGATCGGAATGGTTTAGACGCTTGAAAAGAAAATTTTCTATTTTTGGTAAATTGAGCTGTCAAAAGTTTATGATTAAAAATGGAAAGATTTTTTATTTTTTTTTTCTTTTTTTTCATTTTCATAACCGTTTTGTTTTTTTTTAATGTGTTATTTTTAAATATTTCAATTTAAAAAGGAATTAGTGAACGAGTTAAATATAAAATGAATAATAATTGAGAGAAAAATGATAAATCTAAAAAATGGGAAATTCAATAAAGATTATTAAAAGTGTTTTTTTTTTGTTTTTGTTTTTTTATATAGCCTCCTACTTTATTTCTTAATAAAAAGAAATGATTTTAAATTTTTAAATTCTATTATGTTTCAATGGTTTTTTTTACACTTATGCCATTTACATACATTTTATTTATTTAAAATGATATAAAGGTAATAAATAAAATTGAGATCTTTAAAGTTAAATTAAAACATAATGAAAATAATCCTAAAACTATGAAAATGGGAAGCAAGAATGATATACATTTTGAATTATATGTAGCTTTTATAACCTTTTTTTAATTATAAGCTTGTAATCATCATCATAATCATATTACACTACATCGTAGAAAAAAATTTTGGCTTGTCATAATTTTTTTTTTCATATCTCATCAAAAATGTTTCAATTTAATTTTTTAATTCGGTACACATTTTCATTTATAAACAAACTTCTTCTTCACATTACACAATATGTCCATTTATTAAAGGTACAAAATGATGAAAAAATTTTTTTTCAAAATTACCGTTAAACATAGAATTAATTGGTATGGTAAATTTTAGCACAATATAAAATACTAGTAAAAAAGCCCGTCATACGACGGGTATAAGTAGAAAAATAGGTATAGTTTTTGTGAAAGTTTCCTCAGTTTTATGAACAATTTAATTTTAGTAAATTTATTCAAATACTTATATGTATTATATTTAGATATTGATAAATGTAAAATTTATTGCTAAAGTGTTTTAAATAATGAAAAACCTCAATGATGCTGTGAAGTAGTTTCTTTCAAAAATGTAATAAAAATGATTATTTAATAAATCTCATCTCTTGTAAATTTCTTTATCAAGCTTTGAATTAAAAAACCGAAGGTTGGATTAAAAACCAATGGTAAATAAATTTTTGCCAATAGTAATAAAAATTTTCGCTTCGAAAAAAATACAGTATCAAACTTTATAATTTTGAAACTAAACTATACTGATCTGATGCATTTACCTAATTATAATATAAATAGTACACTTGTTATATTTTTCTATGGTTGCCATAGCAAATGCTTCAAAACTTTTTTTGTTATATTTTTCAAATAAAATTTTTACTCTATCCGTAATAATATTCTGCCTCTTTATCTGTAGCTTTCGTTACAAAATCTTCACACCGTAAGTTCTGCGCACCTTTTATGTAAAACAATAAAAATTGGCTGGGCATATAAGGTTTAAGATTTAGAAAATAAAAATCATAAAATAAGCATAAAATTAAGAAAATGTTACACATTCAAAATTTAATTGAAAATTGCGATTTTATAATTTAAATTGCGCTCCTTTAAAAGCTTTGGTTTATTTTTTATTTATAATTAACTACATAATATATGTATATACCCATATTTTTATTCATATATCTATATTATGGGCTAAACTTCTGATTCTAAAATTGTACTATATTTTGGCAAAATTTTTAAAAAATTAAGAAAATGTTACTTAGCAAAATTTAAATAAAAATATTATTGCAATTTTATAATGTTCTACTTAAAAATACGACCCTCTAAAAACTTTGATTTATACATTGCCTTGTTTTTTTCTTTCTTTTCGTAGGATAACATTTTAATATTTATTGTTTTTTATCTGTTATGTACGTAAATATTAGATACACGTTTCTTTCTTTTCATAGCATAACATTTGTTAAATTAACATTTAACATAACAGTAGGGCACGCTAATCAGCAGCAGCTTGCCTTTTATTATATTTCGATATTGAACTGTCCTTATAATTTTGCTTTTAAAATGTTCTAGCCTAAAATACTATTAAAAAGCTAAAAGCAGTATGTACGATCTCAATTTAAAGAAATATGTGACTGATATCCTGTCTTTCATCAGGAAAAGATTCCGTTTCTTACAAAAGTGTTTCTTTATTCGGCAAAAAGTCATGATGACTGCAAGTGTAGCAGCGATTTAACTTTTCATTGAAAATACAAAATACTTTAACTATGAGGTTTCTCTTTTCGTGTAGCATAAAAATTTTAGATAATCAATATACATATACCATTTACACTTCAAAAACAATCTTTTCAAAGTGAATCACAACCTTTTTAAAGTCAATCACAACTCAAAATGATTAAAAACCTTTTCAATTTCAATTACTATTAATTAATTAAATGGTAAAAAACCTGTTGAGTATTTTGACATTATCGATTATAAACTGGCTTCATACATGTCATTTAAATTTTTTCAATAACTTCTTTTAGATATATGCCCTTTGAATTTATTCCATCTGTCACAGTAATATTTCTACCTCTGATTGTAGGAATTATAATATTTTGCTCGAGATCCTCTTTTTCATCGAGCTTAAATCTTACGCATATTAAATCGCCGCATTCGTCTATAAAAATAAAAAAGAATTGATTTTCAGGACAATCTTGGCTGAAGTTTAAACCAATCTAAACAGTTTTTCGCTGTTCTATAGTATAGATAAATTATTCCTTCTGTTCACTTCATATCTTACTATCTTGCTAGAGAAATATAGTGTTTTCTTAATCTATTTTGAATGCTTTGTATATATATATACAAAGAGTAAAATTCAGTTAATAAAAATAAGATTTATATTACTTCAGATAATTAATAATAAAAATATAATTCTTATAGGTATTAAATAAAAAAAAAAACAAAAAATTGTTTACAAACATTAATTTTTATTTTATTAACATCCATTTAAACTTAATTATTATTCAATACATTTAATTAAATTAAAAATCGTACAGTTTAAAAATACTGAAATATCATAAAAATTTTCATTATTAAAAATTTCATACATTTATGGGGTGTATAGTTAAGAGTCAAGAGTCGAGGTTAAAGGTCATATTAAAATAATAAAAACAAAAAAAAAATTAATTTTTTTTGAATTTCTTTTTTTAATGATTGCCAAGAGAATTTCGCTCTCCTATTTGATTTTGTATTTTTTTTTTTTAATAACTTTTGTGAAAAATTATTTCCATATGGAATTTCGAAAATATGTGCACCAGATTATAATAATAATATAAAGATTTTACATTATGCATATATATAAAAATGAAAATATGTGCGGATTGGTTGTAAAAATGATGTGTTTTGTAAAAATCCATTAAAAAATAATGTAAAAATTTTATGAATTAATTAAAATTTAATACCGTTAATGCTATTTTTATAAATATTATTTTTAATGCAAAAATATGAATAAAAAAAATATAAAATATACGAACAAAACAAAAAACAAAATATAAAATTTTTACAAGATTTTTATGTTTTGAAATCGTTGCATAACAATAGGCGTATAACAATATAATGAAAACATATATGTATGAATTTTGAAATCTTTTTGGTACAGAATGAAAATCTTGAATTATAAAATATCTTAAATGAAAAGATCTAGTTTCTCAGATTATAAAATGTACAAAATGGAAATCTTTTTACACTAAGTATCGAAAATAATGTCGCTTGAATGACCCCGGTTTTCAGCTTCGCAATGATGGGCTCGTTTTAGAACATTTTCTATAACATCTTTCAAAATTTGTGGCTGTAGCGTTCGAATTTCTGCAACAATGTTGGCCTTGAGTTCAAAAATTGTCTCGGGCTTGTTCACATATACTCGCTCCTTCAAATAACCTCAAACAAAATAGTCGGGTGGTGACAAATCTGGCGAATGCGGTGGCCAATTAATTTCCGAATTTCTGGAAATTATTCAAGAGCAGGACGTCAAAAATATTCTGTCATAAACCGATATCCCTCTCCATTTACAGTTACAGCACTTCCATCTTCATTTTCGAAGAAGTAAGGTCCAATGATATTTTCAGATGTAATGCCACACCATACTGTACACCTAATGGGATGCAATTGGCGTTGATGAATGGTTTTTGGATTTTCAGAACCCCAGAACCTACAGTTCTGCTTATTAACAAAGCCATTCAAATGAAAATGAGCTTTATCACTCATAATCAGATTTTCAATCAAGTTGATTTCATTTCTGGCCAACTGTTGAAATTGAAACGCCGTAGTGACGTACGAGACATTCCTAGCTGAGCAGAATGCCTTCTGGTAGATGTTTCTGGTGTTTCGTTAACACTTTGCTCTACGTGTTCAATATTTTCCTCAGTGCGAGTTAAACGTGGTCTATCGGTGTGAGGCAAATCTCTTACGGTTCCATGTTGGTGGTGACGATGAACTAAGCAACGAATCATTGCTTCAGAGGGGGAAATTCTGACGTTTAAATGGCAACGATATGCTCTTTACGTTAAAATAATTGATCGCTGATTTAAATAATAAAATTCTATTATTCTGGTTCTTTGTTCAGTTGTGAATCTCTCCATTATTTATTCTCCAGTTGTTATTTATATAATCTGAAAAAAAAAAAAAAAATATAAAAGAAAAAGTTATTTAATTTTTAAACCCCATGGTGACTTTATGCCCACCCTGTATTTTGTTTAGCGTAGGTTTGGATCAGCTCCTTCTTTTTAATTCATATTTAAAAAAAATAATTAGAACGAATTTTATAGTTAGTTACAAAATCAGTGTTACATCTACCATTTTTTTTTTCAGATGTATAAATAATATAAAATTTTAAATTTGTTAAAATACACTTTTTTTCTATGCCTTTATTTTGACTTTAAAAATTTTTTTTTCAAAATATACTTTTAAGGATATCGGGGGTGAATCTAATGAAGCTCATCAAATAACTCGTATTATGGAATTGATTGTTTGTATTTTAATGCGTAATTTAGCACTCAATCTAAAATAGAAAAAAATTCTTTCATTAATTATATAAATATACCTATATGTTTATGTAAATATATTAATTATATTTTTCTTATCTATGCATGAATATTTTACAAATAAATTCATACAAAACCACATTGTCTTAAAATTAGGTAAAAATAGGTTAAAAAACGAAATCAAAATACCTATTAATTTTAAATTTAATGTCAAGCTAAGATGTCAAGAAGAACCGAAACGTCAAAAAGAAAATGTCAAATTTCAATATACTAAATCGAAACTTTAAATTGCCTTTTAAATATCTAGATTATTCTATAATGTTGTTATAAAATCAAATAATTAAGCTTTTTTTATTGTACGGCATTCAGTTATGCGGTGGTGTCAAAGGATAACATGAAATAAAACATAAACCCCATTTAGAAAGTTGTATTAATGTAGAAGCATCAAAATCTTTAAATTCCCAAAACGCCAATAGAATATTTAGCTGATTTACTAGACCCTTAGAATTAGTGATAAATGCTGATCATCTTCTCGGGGAGATCTGCTGTTCTAGTAGATCAATAAGAGTAGAATAGCGAAAAATTGGTTCACATATAAACATTTGCTCATAAAATTATGAAAAGATTTATCTAGGTAATGTACTTAAATCTAGGTACAGGCTTGTGATTGAAAGTTATATTGTACCCATATTCTCTCTAGAGATTTTGTACAATTAAACTTATGAATAATCGCTACTTCAGTAAGAGTAGCTTTAATTATTGACTCATGCAGAAAGGTATGTTATACAGTAATTTAGATATAGATGTTATATATAACTGCAGGTTGTAAGTGTAGATGACTTCGTCACTGATAGGAAAATAGAAACACATAATAATTGGCGAATTTGTTATTCCCTTACAAATCTTCCATCCAATTCAAAGTTTCCGCATCCTTGCTCAATTCTCTCCTATCCTTACTTCCTAACCAATATTTTGCGTTAAGAAATTAGGAGTTTCGTCCCATTATATTAGCTAAAGAGGAAGGTGAATTTAGTTAGCAGTAAGAATCTGACATTATTGAGATTGTTTTCTTTTGTTTTTGAAAGATTCCCATACTATAGGGGGAAAAAAAATTGGTAATAAAAATATATTTTCACTTCCATTACATTTAGATTTACTGAATGTTATCATATATGTATTACTTTAACTTTTTACAGTTATTTTTATTTTCCTTTTAAATATTTTTATATAATGTAATATTAAATTAGCTTCAGCATCTTTATTACTGAATATTATTCTTTATTACTTTGTAAAATATATTTTTAATAAATTATTAATGTACTTATGCTTAATGAAATTATTATTAAGTTAATAAATTAATTTTTTATTTTTATTTATTTTTCTCATGAAATTTTAATAAAAGTTTTATGATATCACATAACTGATACAAAAAAAAAAAAAAATAAAATTTAGTAATCAAATACTTGAAAATCTTTTAAGAACCTTCAGTATCAAAGTATTAGAGTTGAACATTTCGTAATCAGCATTCAAATTTTTTTCAAAATTTTTCTTTAATTTTCTCCTCAGCTTGTGGGAATTGTTAAATTATCTTTTTTTCAGATTTCATTTTCATTTATATTTTTATTTTTCTAATGATTTTCCTTTGAACTTGAATGGTAACTTATATTATATACGAAGAATATATAGAGAATTTAAAAGTTCAGGGTTTAAGTTCATTTCAAATTGATTTTATTTTAGTTTTTTTTTTTTTTTTTTTTTTTTTGGTAGAAAAAAGAATAATAATATAAAAAATATGCAACTGATCTTATTATGATTTCATAAGAATACTTAACCAAAGTAAAAATTTAGATGTAAAATCGATATTAAAATACCAACAATAAAAAAGGATAATGTATAAATGGATTCATTTTTATTATTATTTTCTTTTCTTTTAATACTTCAATTTAAATATTATAAGTCTTTAATGATAAAATAAGATGCTTAAATTTGTTTTTTAGCTTCTGTTTTCTTTTAACATAATATATAATCAACTCAATTTGACTACCTTGAAATTAGTTGACATTCAAAAATAAATCCAAAGTATTAAGTAAGGATTTGAATAAAAAAAAATTTCTTGCATTAAATTAATTCAAATTATTGCATTAACATCATCAGTTCATATAAAGAATGATTTTTTTTTTGTATTAAAATTAAATAAATTCTTTTAGGGTTTTTCAGATTAAATGGTTTTATTTGTTTTATATATTGAATTGCTTTTAAATGTTTAAAGGTTTTAAATTAAAAGTAATTTATATGCATATTTTATTTAAGATGCTCAAAGTTTTTAATGTTGATATTTTAAATAACTTAAAATTTTTAAATCTAAAACCTGTGTTGAAACTTAAAAACTTAATTTTGATATAATATTATCGTTTCCTTGACTACTTGAAATGACAATGGTAATTTCGTTTTGTTTTTCTGTAAAATAAAGGTTTTGGAACATTTTCCTACAAGGATTAATACAAGGATTCCTTTGTATATTGCTGGTTTAGATTTAACTAAATGTGGTTGGAAATGAGGGAGCAAAATAGAACAAAAAGATTCTTTTTGATGGTCTATTCCCAACATAGGGAAACACATTTGGTAGGAGGATGTTCCACATTTTAAGAGTTATATTAGTAAGAGTTACTAAAACAACAGAGTCTTGTATTAAGCCAAATATGCGAATTATACTCCATCTTAGGTCGAATATTTACTTTGTAGATAATACACAGATCTCTAAAAGAAAAATGAGAGAGAAGAAGGAAACAAGAAACAGAGAAATGAGAAAGAAAACCCAAATATTTGGCAGCATTCGTATATTGCTCTAAGTACCAATAATGTTTAATACTATAATCATGTCTTACTCCATCAACATTTTAGGTGATGAAAATATGAAAAAGCTTTTGAAGAATCTAAGTATATGTAAGTAAAATGTTGATTCATCGAAGGCTGTAGTGTTTAAGACATCATTCTTTCATTCGTGAGAATTTTTCATTCATCCTTTGATCCTATAATTTATATCATATCGTACATGCTTACATATTCCATTCCAATAAATAATGTTTGCATATGATAATAGAATGTGTACAAAAAAAAATTACGTGTCATAGTTTTGTACAATATAATTACAGCCAAGTATAGTTAATGGCATTTTCAAAACTTATGATTTCATATACTTAAGTTTTAGTCAAAATAATTAATTATGAATAATAATTGACTTAGTTAATACATTATGCTTCTCAAATCGAAGAGTAGTAGAAAGAAAAACAAAGTAAAATGTTGATATTTTAACATGATCCAAAATACATTTTGCAAATAATTTTCTAAAAATTTTTCAAATTGAAGATAAAATCATTATTAGTTTTGTAACTTTTCCCTCATTCAGATACCTTTTTGAGTGAAGTTTTGTAATCGAAAATATAATACTTACTATTTTAAAATAATTTTTTTTGAAATTTTAAACTTCTGTAGACAATTCAAAATTTTGTAAAAACTTTTTTATACTCACCCATATTTTTTTTATATGTTTCATAATACTGTTCAGATTTATAAAAATTCAATAAGATATACATATTATAATTAAGGAGAAAGTTATCTACTAAAGCATTTAATTTTCAATAGCAAAAATATTAAAACACGTGCATTTCGAATTCTATCAAATTAAAAAAAAAAAAATTTTCATTCGAAAAAATGGATCTGAAAAAAGTTCAAGGATTATTTTATAATAATTATTTATACTATTGTATGTACATATCCAACTATGTATATATTGTAATTATTTGTGTATACATACCTTCATATACATGTAATTGTATAAATTTTTTTTTGTTTTCTGTTTCTGTAAATGAAGCATTTATGTCAAAATATTTTATCATGTAATCGTTTTAAAACTCAGTATTAATAAATGGAAAAAATTGCCTTTAAGTATGCAATAATAAAACAAAAATTGAAAAATGAAATGAGAGACAAAAAGGATGAAACAGTTCTTTGACACTTGCTTAAAAATTTACAAAGCTGATGATTTTTATACAACATTATGTCAAGATCATAAAGTAAAACTTAATATGAAATCCTTTTTAATAGAATTTTTTCACATACACATACATAGATGCAAAATACATTATGTATTTGAATTCGTGAGAGTTTTGTATATGTCAGATGATATGTACTTTATTTTTTTTCAGACAAGGCATAACTTAAGATTGCAAAATACATATGTATATTAGATATATATATATTTTTTTTCGTTTTTTTTTTTAAATTTTATCTCTTATGATTTTATTACCATTTGAACAGATGTGATATGTTGCTCCGGTATCGTATCATTGTTGTTTAATATCCAAAATGTGATTTCCATTTGGTAGTATGATAATAGGATCTAAAAATGAATGAAAAAGGAAATTATAAAGAAAATATGAAAAAAAAAAAAAAAAAACAAAAAAAAATAAAAAAAAAAACCTTTTCCGAGCAGAAATTTTATGTCTTTTTAATGTCTTACAAAGGATTTATTCTTTTTTGTTTTTTTTTTTATTAAAAGTTATGATTTTTGTGTGTATTATTAGTATATATTCTGACTTTTCCTTTTTTGTTTTTTTTTTTTTTTGTACGGATATCTAGATAAAAATAATTGACGGAAACACATAGAGAACATTATTTTTGCTTTTTTGAATGTTGAGTATATTGTCGAGACAAATTTCTTCTTTTTTTTTTTTATTGCATTTTTAAAAATAGTTTAATTCCGTTTTTTTTTTTTGAAATTTTTAAACTTGAAAGATGAAAGTGAAAATTTAACAAAGAAAATGTAAATTGTTTTGATTAATGTTCCATAATTTTTTTTTGAAAGAATTTTAATTGTCAATTATGTGTTTTAAAAAGTAAGAAAATTGCTGAATGATTTTTGAATAAAAGGTTAATTGTAAAAAAAAAAAAAATTTAAAAAACGATGCTGTATAATAATTTACTGACGGTTTGGAATATTTTTTTATTTTCTTATTTGGATATCAATAAAAATGTTTGCAGCTTCACTTATTCTACTTCTATAAAGTAGAGTTTGTCTTAGTCATTCCACTAAAAGCAGAATTTCACTTCAATTATTTAACACTAAAAGCGGAGTTTCATTTTACGCACTTCATTAAAATCAAAGTATCATTTCACCTAATCTACTTCTTTTTCGTTGCTTATGTAACATTTTGCTAAAAATTCAGAACTGGACTTAATTGCTTTTATTTTTTTTTTAAATATTAAATAATTTTTTTAATGCAAAGGGATCAAGTAATAAGAATAGGATTGAGTCTATCTTGAGTCTTTCCTGACATTTCAATATTTATTTTATTTTTTATGAAGAAAACTAATTACACCAGAAAAACTTTTATGTTTTGGAATAAATCGTTTGTGTTCGAATGAGTTAAGAGATTTCAAGTAAAATTTCGGATTAATTAATTGAAAGTAAACATTTTGTTATGGCATGATCGACATAGGTAAATAAATCAACAGATTTTAATTTATATTAATTTATTTTTTAATAATATATGTCTTGTTTTGCAAAGAGACATCAAAAAAGTTTAAAGTTAATTATTGGTGAAACTATATTTGGAAGTGAAAGCGAAAATAATTAACTAACTAAAATTTTATTGTCCAATTGTCGTACTAAAATAGATTAACGAATTACTATAAAACTGTTGTTAGTAGTCAACTTCACTTTCAAGTAGGAACATATAAACAAAATTTGAAACAATTTGAATAAATCGATTTTTATTTGGGGGCGAAGAAATGAAAAAATTGTTTAAAAGCTTTTGTGGTGAAGTCGGTTAATAGATCCAACAACTTGATTTTCCTTTCAACCAAGATAACTGAAAAACGAAAAAGCTATTGTGCCAAATTCGGTTCACGAACCGAAATTAAAATAATGCTTAACCTCTTCTAGACTCAAAGGGATATTTTTCCAAAGTTTGTTTTCAATCGGACGTACGATGTAGGAAATTATAGAGGAAAATCTAGCAGATTTTTGGTAATAATATGTCTTATATTATACTTACTAGAGCCAAATTCAAACCCAGGTTGATGTTTTTGAAGATTATCTACCAATATAAGAGCTCTTGAATAATAAAAGGATATTTAAGGACTTATGTATTTCCTGTTATAGGTATAGTTGGTTTCGTTCATGTTTTAAAAGTCTTCAATTTATTATTTTTGTATATTTAAAAATCTCGACCCCCAACCCTTTTTAAATATTCTCTATTACTTCTACATTTTCTTCTAATTATATTTTTTTTTTTTATTTATTTTTGCGAATTCTTTAAATTATAATCGGTTTGCTTAAAAAATTGATGCAATATGTTTTGGAGTCACGAATACAATTTTGCTGTTTTAATTGTTTTTATTTTTTTTTTTTGATATTTTCCTTTATTTTTTCATAAAGAAAATTATGAGATGCGCGAAATTAAATTCATAACAAAATGATGCTTTAAAAAAAAAAAAAAAAAAAAATTAAAATATATAAAAAAATATAAAATAAACAAAAGAAAATAAAGTTTTAATCTTTCGTTAAATAATGGAAAAGTGTTGACGTGTTCTTTGTTTTTCTTTTGTTTTTTTTTTTTTTTTTTTGTCATTTAGTGTTGTTGTTATTGTCAACAAAACGTGACCGCATGTTTTCACAGACACATATAAAAACAATATAAATTCTAACAAAAATATATAGGCATAGGTTTAAATATTGTAGTCATATTAAGTGGAGTGAAATAATAAAAATCACTTGGGATTTTTCTTGTTTTTTTTTTTTTTGGTTTTTTCTTTTAAATTAAAAACAATGAGTGGGTGAATACATCAGTGAATGAAATAAAAAACAGGAATGAATGAAATGAGAATGAAAAAGGCAAAATCAAAAAAAAAAAAAAACAAATGACGTTAGATGATTACAAAATTAATTGGTCATTAAAAATAGTCTTATGAAATATTTATAACATTTTTATAAATTTTTTGTTTTTAGCGAATGCGTTGATTAAATGATGGTTGAGAACACAATCGTGGTTATTACAGATTTTCTTATATTGTTTTTATTCTAAAATTATTCTTGTATTTAGAATATATGTATGCATATTGTATGTATGTATTATGTAAGTATATTTATGTATATTTCCAATTAAAATGAAAATTTTTCCAATTAAGATAAATAAAATGGGTTTAGAATCTTTTGGGGATTTTTATTTATTTTTTTTTGTTTTTGCCTTTTTTTTGCCAAACAAAATTTTCTGTGTGGCTTGTTTTTTGGACTTTGGGACTTTGTTTTTGGTTTTATTTTTTTGCTTCTGTTATTGTTTTAAGGATATTTAAGGATTGTTTTTGATGAAAGATAGATTAGAAGGGTAAATTTTGTGATTTATTTTCATTTTTGTTTTCGTAAAATAATTTTTTTTTGTTAATTTTAGGGAAAAGATTATTTTGATATTATAAATTTATAAAGGTTGTTACTGCAAAAAAAAAAAAAAAAAATAAAAAGGTTTAAATATAATTTGAAATAAAAAATAAAAACAAAAATTAAGTGGTAAATAAATAATAAAACAAAAAAATGTTAATATTGTTTATGTTTTAAATAAAACAAAAAAAAAAAAAAAAATAAAATAAAACAATATAGTGGTTTTTTGTTAAGTTTGAGAACCCATCTTAAGTCGCTTTGAAAATATTAGCGATTTTGTATAAAAAAATTTTTAATTATTATTAATTCGGACAATGAGTATTATTTCAAGTATGATTTAAAGTATAAAATTTGTAGTAGTAACAATTTGTAGACCATTTAAATAAAGATTACTTAATATTTAAGGTTAAGTCCTTTTTTATTTTTTAGTCCTTATAATGTTAACATAAATTTTGCAGCGTAATTTAATAGATCTTACAGATAATTATTTGATCGTAGATAACGTTGCAGTGTAATTTAATAAATCTTACAGATAATTATTTGATCGTAGATAACATTGGTTTGTGCATTTCTCTGTCTAATGAAATATTCGCACAGTTTCTTGTCTTTGTTTTTAAAAATTTTTACACCTTTTAGTTTTTTTCTGATTAAAACAGAACTAATTTGTCACTAGTCACTAATCTTTTGGTCCGTAGTGCACCTTTAAAACGTATAGAATAAGCTATACGACTTAAGCTAACTTAACTTAAGCTGGATTAACTATACGTAACGTAAATTAACTATATGACGTAAATTAACTTAACCTAAAACATTAAGTAAGAAAAGAGTTATTGTTTAGTTTCCTTAGATTTACGGTACGATGATACCATTCTGACGGAGAACAGATCCATGTCAGAGATCTCATCTAAATCTTAGAGAAGAAATTACCAGCTTTTACCTCAGAGACTGAAACAGATGCAGATAAAGTGCTTGACACTTTCTGTAGCGTCATTTCTTTTCCAAAATATACAGTTAAAATCGACAAGCATACATAATCTTTTAGCGATAAAACAATGGCCTGTAATAACAACCAATTGTTTTATTTCAGATTTAGCGATCTTCGAACGCAAATTTGGCCACATTGCTTGGTTGTACTACAAAAAAGAATAATTGTTTAACTTTGTATTATTATTATCTGTTTTTTTTTTTTGGCTTTTAATGATAATATGTAATATAAACTTTTTTTGTTTAAAAGGTAAAAATTAGATTAAAAAATACCTATGCAATAAATTGGTTTACTTGTAAGTGCGATAATGTAAAGTGCCCTGCACTAAATCATGCCAGTGTGTTAGATTCCACATTCTGCAGAAGCTGTTAACATGAAACGATAATATTTCTGTTAATTTACTTATGTAGCATGTATTTGGTCTGCCCTACTTTTTAGAAGCGAATAATTTTAAACATATACTAATAGACATTTTATTCTTATGGGAATAATTCAAAATTTAAATAATCATTAAAATTTTTAATAAAATCACAAAACCAACAAAAATGAAATAATTTATTTTAATCAGGCATAACATTATTAAATAAATGCTAATTGAAATAAAATTTAAGTAAACATAAAATTATATATTTATTATTTAATCAAATAATATTGTTTTTAGTACTTTAGATTTAATTGTTAAATTTCGTTTTTTTTTTTGGTTTCAATTTTTGTGGTTTTCATTATTTAAGAAAGCATATCAAGTCTTTTACCATGTATGTTCTTGAAATTAATTTTAAAATAACCACTAATATGAAATACCAATAATGGAATTTGTTAAAGATTATTTAATTATACTTTAGTTTGATTTAAGGTATATTTTTCTTCAAAGTATAGAATATAAAAATTATAGATACATCTATAGATACAAATTTTAGATATTTGAAACATTTTAAATATGTTCATTCTATTTCTAAATTTGAGTGGAATAATAATGTTAATAAGATTTTTTTTTTGATTTTATCTTAAAGAAAATTATTTTTAAGAGATTTCAATAAAAATGTTTAAATGTTCAAATCAAAATGTTCAAACGTTGCAAGAAATTTTTAATATTTCACCGTTTCTTCTTAATAATCTGAATTATTTTTTTATAAGTAAATTTTTGAAATGGTTTCATTAGAAAATTTTACATATATAGTTAGTTGTTAGTTTAATTTGTATATAAATCTTTTGTTACTATGATCAATTTTTAATATTCTTTTTTTCTTCTTCCCATTCCTGTGAGAAGCCGTAGTCGCTTATTATTCTTATTTCAATTGATTAAGCTTAGTTTCATTTTAGTTATAATTTCCACTATAAGTACTTGTCGACTAAGCACATTATGTAATTGACTAAGCAGTTGATAACTCAGCTGTAGTTATATTTTACAAGATTATGAAAGACACATATTATATTATATGTGCGCCATCTATTATCTTGTATGCAAGAATCATGTATTTTTTATTTATTTTATATTACGATATTTTTTCGATATAACGTATTACGATATAAATTACTAATATTCAATTTGACCAGACCGAGATTTGAGCCGGACTCCTTTCGATTGAAATATCGTCGTCTTAACCACTACGCTATAAGTCAAATAATTTTTAATATTAATATTTTTTAAATAACAAATATAAACTATATGCTGGTCTGGTTTTCGGACCTATTCCAAAATATAATAAAAAATAATTTTTTAATACAAAAAAAAAATATTCTAAAGTTTTTTTCTAAAATACTTTAAATTGTTTTCGTTTACCTCTAAGAATTTTATTGATTTTTAGGTTTTCTCTACCGGTTCACTACCGGTTTTTAAACCTACTCCAATATGATAAAAAACCGAGACTTTTCCAAAAACAAATGTATCAAATTTATGTTCTTTAGAAAATAATTTCTTAATATTAATTTTCAGCCATTATTTTTAATTTTACAAATTTAATTTTTAAAGTTTAATGAAAAGTTTAAAAATGATTTTCTTAACTTCTTTAATATAAGAACCTTTTCGGAAAAAACTTTAATATATTTATAAAATTTATTATATCAATTTATTATGTGGTGTCTTTATGTATACAATTGAACAATTAATCGTTATGTTGGGTTTTCCTCAAGTTCATAAACATTTTATTTATTTACTTCTTGTTTTTGTATGCAACATTGTTAATATCTATAAGTTCTGTTTGCTATTGCAACAAATGTATATTTATTTTTTTTAAATTAGGTGGTTTGTATATATATACACATAGTATACATATATTCAAAAATTATTCAAAATTTACAATTTATAAACTTTATAATTTATACTTACTTATTGTATAGTTTATTCTATTATTTTGTATGTTTTGTATATGTTTCATAGATATATATACGGTATTAATACCATGTACATAAATCTTATTTTTGGATAATAATTCAAAGTTATTGCATTTTACTATGGTTACCTACTATTGTGGTATACTCTGTGTAATATAAAAATAATATTCATGCAACCAGTAATAATAATAACCAAAAAACAAACCAAATTACATGTGCAATTTTTGACCACATTGCAAAAAAATGTTTATTGTTTAGGAAAATTTGGATGCAATATGCCAAGTTTATATAAGTTATCTAAAAAAAAAAAAACAAAAAAAAAAATTTGAAAATTTTATGTGTTTAATGTACAAAATAATACAATAAAAAGTAATACATTTTTCAGATACAATTTTCATACATAAGTACATATACATATATAAAAAGATATTACATATTCCAGAAGTTCGCAAATTTTAAATATACGAACCAAAAATATATCCTTTGATATATTATCATAGTTTGTTTGTTAATCATGAGAGCTAGCTAAAAATATTTTTTATTTCTAGACCTATATATATTTTTTATTTCTAGACCTGACAAAGATTTTTTTTCAAAAACTATGCTTCTGGGAACTTTTATTTTATAATAAAAACTTTCTTAAATCTTTTGAAAATGTTCATGTGATGGACTAAAAAAATTTAAAATATTTCCTCTCCAAAATGTTTCTATCAATTTATTTTTATTTGTCTTCATGATCTTAAGGAATAGATCGCTCTTCTAAAATAATTTTAATTTGGTTTAGGCTGGTCTTTAGAAAGTGCGATTAAGTGACGTAAATATGTGTAAATGTTTGGTGATGTCAATTTATTATAATTTGCGTTCGTAAATCATCGTAGTTCAAAATAAATGGCAATATTAAACATTGAATTAAAGTTTAAAAATAATTTTTGTTAGTAAGTTCAAAAATTTCTGAATTAAGGAAGTTGTACTTCTAACGGGTCTTAAGATCTTATAAAAACTTAAAATGAGAATATAATTTAAAAGTCCAAATCAGTGGGAATAATTATACGAAAGACTGAATATTAATAAAATACAGAACGGATGAATGAATAGGAATCAGACGAAATGAATATTTGAAACTTTAAGCTATAAAAAATATATATATTATACATATATATATATATATATAAGTTAAGAAATTATAACAGAATTTCTTATAAAAAAATATTTTTTAGGACAAATGTCCACTTTATTAAAGTTATTACTAATTTAAAGTACAAACTTAGAATGTAACTTAATTGCTAAATTTAACCTAATTTATAGTCAATAAATGCTTATTGAGCATTTATTGCTTTATGGGAATAATAAAATAAAATTTTCCCAGGTGAATATTTCATATAAAAAATATGCTGAATTAGCGTCTGGTTGAAGGCATGTGTTATATGGTGATTTAACTCTTCCCTCCTTAAAAGTCCACGACCTCGTGGATCAGAAATTTAACTTTATTGGTTGAAGATTTGGTGAGTCCATTTCCTTGATTGTTGCATTTTTTGAAGAGATTTTAACCTTCGTGATGTGGCTCCTAAATTTTTTCAGGATGGTTGCTATTAACACTGCAATGATGACTAAACCAAATGTAGCGTCAAGTGTTGTACTAACCATTGAAGTCGTAAAAAGTTCACTTAATTCTTTGACGTTGCTCAAGTGTAGGTTGTGTAGATATTCTAAATTTAGCTTCATTTTTTTATGTGAGTAGTTGCCATTCATTGTAGGTGGTAATATGATTTGCGATGTTTGAATTTCTCTGTTGGTATATGTCCAGTTCTTGATTCGTATTGTTTCGTTGTGAAGTTCGATTACGAAGTTGCCTTTAAGATTTCTTACGGTGTTGTTTGTTTGGAGTGTTCCATTGAAGTTGTTGAGAAATATTGTGCCTTCGTTAATGATTTCGATTATCTCTTTATTGTTGAATTCGAATTCGCAATCATAGTTCGAGTTTCTGAGAATTTGAACGATGCAATGGCTTTCTTGAAGTTCTTCGATTTGATCTGTTCTACAAATAACGTTGTTCTTGTAATTTTTGCAATCTTCTGAGATGCCAAATATTTTATTGAGGCTTGTTAAGAGACTTCTGTGAGTCAGGTGTAACGTTTTGTTATATTTGGTGGTTGCTCTAATTCTGATATGGTTATATTTAAGGCTACTGGTTTTTGGAAGTGATAGGACATAAAGAAGCGTCGTATCCTTGACAACGACGGTTGGTGTTGCATACTCAATTGCTTCGATGGTGTTGGAGTACGGTAGAGTTTCCATTTCCATAATTAAGCGATTGATTTCCTCTTTATTTAGTAAATTTGTGTTCACAATTTTCCCTTTAGCTAATTGGACTGCTCTTATTATTTCTTTTATTTCTTCTTTTACCATATTAAGTTGATTAAAAAGGGTTTGGTAGTTAATTTCTCCGGAATTATCGTTGAACCTTTGAATGATTCTATTGTACTGCATAAGGATGTGATTGGTTGTATTTGTTAGGATTTCGTTGATTTTATATTGCTGGTTGTTATTTTGAATTAAATTATTGTGACTTCTGAGTATTTCATTCCAGTCAGTGGCGTCGGGGTTGCCGGCTATCCATTTCCATGCGCTGCCAATCCAGTTTATTGACCGCTTGGTTTTTAAAGGGTGTTCGGTAAGTTCGGTGATCAATTTTTTTACTTGCTGAATTTGAAATGTAAGCTGTGACTTAATGAAATTACTTGATGTTGTTTGATTAACTTCTAGTTCTAGTCTTTGAAGTATTTCTTTATAGTTGTCAAGATCGACTTTGTGAATTAGTTTTAGGTTCCCATTTAATATATGTCCTACGCCTTCTTTTATTGTAACCAAAGGTGAATTATATTCATATACCTGAAGGGCCTTGGTTGATACCCTAAGGAGAAAGCTGAAAAGAAAAAGGTTTTTGTTAGTTGGATGAATTTTTTATGTGTGCCTTGTGAATTCTTCTTCCGCTTTCTGTTGTTATAGTAACTTTATTATCCCTAGCGATTGTTTCTTTTTTGTAGAGAGGCTTATTTTTGCTTTTTATTTGTTTATTAACAACAAAAATGGTTTTGCCAGGTTGGTATGATTTGGGCATTTTTCTTTTATATTTCTCCCTATTTATTTTGTATTTTTGGTTTTTTCGAATTTTTTCTATGACATCTTCTTGCACCTTTTCTTGGAAATTTAGTAGATTTTGATAATTTATCCTCTGTGTTCTACCAAAGAAAACATCTGAAGGTTTTTTCCCCGTAACCGAGTGAATGCTATTGTTATAGCGATCAACTGCTATATTGACTATTTCTTTTAGGGTCAAATTTTTATGTTCTTGTTGTAAACACCTAGAAATTTCCTCTATTGTGGAGTGGACCCTTTCAATTGTGCCGTTTACTTCACTTCTTTGTGATGGCGTGAAGTATGTTTCGATTCCCAATGTTCTTATAAAGTCAGTAATGATGGAGCTTGTGAAACTTGGCTCGTTGTCCATGACTATCATACGGGGTGTTGTATAGTAGTGTATGATTTTTGTTAGTTTCTGCCTTAAGTGGACAGCTGACTTATTCTTGATTTTAAAGAATTTAGCGAACTTGGTAAATTTATCCACGCATGTTATAAATTTTTCTTTTTTTATTTCCATCAAATCAATATGTAGGATCTCTGCTGGGTACGTGGGTATCGGTGTTTCGGATAAATGTGGATTATTAGGATGACGGTCATATTTGCTGGTGTGACATATCTCACAATTGGACGTATACTCCTTTATAAATTTAGCCATTTGTGGAAAGTAGTATTTCTCCATTATTTGCTCCTTGTTCTCTTTCCAGTTCCTATGTGCACGTTTGTGTTCGTGAGCTATTATTTGGTGTCTGTTTTCCACATTAGCGATATCCTGCACGATTCTTTGGGTGATCCGAATTTTGTATCCCTGCAAGTGTTCTCTGTATAAATCCTGCAGTAGTTGAATTTGATTCTCTGGTATTTTGATACCATTAAGAATTACTGGTGATAATGTTTTTTTAAGTGCTTCTAACAAGGTTGGTCCGGTAATGTCCTTAAGGCCAATATAGTGCCGATGATAGTTTGGATGTGGCGTTTCATATGCAGAAGCAATAGGTCCTTGTGAAATGATTACTTGGTTTTTAAAGACGTTAAGGGGGGCTTCACAATGTGGTATTAAATCGCTGCTATCCTCTTCTGCGCTGTGAACTGTTTCTGTTACTGAGATGTTAATTTCTTGTTTTAACCTTGATAAAGCATCTGCAACCTTATTTGTAACGCCTGGTTTGTAAATCAACTCGTAGTTGTATTCTTCGATCCGTGATTTCCATCGCTTCAATTTAGCATTGTTGTTTTTGTTTCCCAAACTGAATGTTAAAGGTTGGTGGTCTGTTAGAATTTTCACCTTTTTCGCTCCATAAAGATAACATCTGAATTTATCTAAGGCCCAAACTATTGCCAAGAGTTCTCGTTCATTTGTTGCGTATGCTTCCTCCGTCTTGTTAAGTGCTCTTGAAATGTAAGATATTGGACGATCTTTTCCAATTTCGCCTTGTGATAAGACTGCACCGATAGCTTCGTTGGAAGCGTCAGTTGTTAATACAAATGTTTTCTCGAAGTCAGGAAAGATTAGAAGTTCGGTGGATGATAAGGCGAATTTAAGATCCTTGAATGCCTTTAGTTCATTTTCGTTAAATTTTATTGGAACTTTCCGTGATTGGTTAGCTCTTATCTGAGCGTTTTCTCCGCGAGTTAAGTTGGTGAGCGGCTTAGCTATTAATGAAAAGTCTTTGATAAATCTTCTGTAGTATGATGCCAGCCCTAAGAACCCTTTTAGTTCTTTTAGGTTTTCTGGGGGTTTGATGTTTTGAATAGCCATAATTTTTTCGGGATCCGCTTTTATTCCCTTACTAGTGATGATGTAACCTAAGAATTTTGTCTCGTTCTTCATGAATTCGGTTTTGTCCAAATTAACTCGAAGATTAGCTTGCTCTAGCCTATTGAAAATTTTCTCGACATTCTTTAAGTGTTCTTCCTCGGATTTGCCACCGAAGATTATGATGTCGTCAATATAGACGTAGCATATTTTTCCAATAAATTCCTTCAGTACGTCGTCGATCATCCGTTGAAATATGGACGGCGCGTTCTTTAATCCAAAAGGCAAACGCATAAATTCATATTTGCCATTTAGGGTGGAAAATGCTGTTTTTATTATGTCCTCATCCTTCATTTTAATCTGGTGAAATCCAGAAGTTAAATCGATCGTGGTGTAGTATTTTGAACTTCCTAGGCTTGCTATGGTATGTGTGATGTCCGGAATTGGATAAGCATCTGAAATGGTCACGGCGTTGAGTTTTTTAAAGTCGACGACCATTCTGTATTTTTTAATTCCAGAAGAATCCATCTTCTTTTCGACGATCCAAATAGGTGAATTGTAAGGACTTTTGGAAGGCCTTATGATTCCATCCTTTAGGAGTTTCTGGATTTGACTTTCAACTTCGGTTCTCATATTGACTGGGTACGGGTATATTTTTGAATATATCGGTTCAGTCGTTGAGGTTTTTATTTCTGCTCGAACGTTCGTGTCGATTGTTTCATGGTCATTTATAGGTCCAAAGAGTTTGTGAAACTTGTTTAGGAGCATAGAAATTTTTCCTCTGGATTCTGTACTTAAATGATTCGCTCCAATTTCCATGCTGTTCACTTGAATTGATTTTTTTCCTTTTAGTGGTATTGTAACATTTGGGGAAATTGTAAGTATGTTGTTTTTGCGATCAATGATGGCTTCTAGCTGCTTGAGTGTGTCGTCGCCGATAATTCCGTCAAATGATTTTAATCCTGGTAGTATGAAAAAGTCGAGTTTAGTATCATTTCCGAATGGTTGAAATAGTTTCGCGCTGATTTTTCTAGTAATTGTAATATCTCCACCTGCTGAACGGATAGTGAATGGTTGTTCTGTTGATCTTGGATTACGTGCTAATTCGGACTTGATGAAATTTTTGTTTGCCCCAGTGTCTATAAGAAACTTGAGCAATTTACCATCGGCTGTGGCATATTCTAGGTAAGGTATGCTCGAGATGCTGGGAGTATAAAATTTAACTCATCTTCCTCTTCTGGCGGAGCTTCTGCTTCATATTCCTCCTCATACGGCTCATATTCATATTTGACCTCTATTGGTTCGTTATATGGCTCATTTTCAGGTATTTCCAAATTGAAAACTCTTTGTTGCCTCTGTGGTGTATGATATGAATCGTTGAAGGTTGGATTAGGGCGATTCATGTAATTTACTTGTTTTGTTTGTATTGAACGATCTATATCCATCGGAACCGGTGGTTTTGGTTGAGTGGGCCTGCTTGGCGGATCTTCATTAGTTTTTTGTAATACATTTTTATTGTAATTATATTGATTCTGGTACGGTGGTTGGTAATTTATCGGCCTGTTTTGCTGATAGAAATTTCTTTGCTGTGTTTGGTTGAATACTGGATTTCTTTTTGGAAGCTGGTTTATTGGAGGGGGGATCCTGTTTGTTGTGTATTGGTATGTTTCTGACATTCGTATTTTGGATTTCAAGGCAAGAAGAATATGCCTCTGGTAATGTTTGAGGTTTCTGTATCATAAGCATTGTTGAGAGTCCTCCATTAAGACCTCTTACAAACACATCGAGGGCGTTGTTACGGTGTGTTTCGCTTAGTGCCTCCATTGTTTCTGCACTGTATGATTCGGTTTTGATCTTGTTGATTATTAGCGATAATTGATAGTTAACGTTGGCATAAAACTCGTCAATTGTATGATTTTTCTGCGTTAGGCCAGATAGCTGATATACCAATGTTCTTATATCCCTCTTGTCTGCATAGTGGAGGGATAAGCATTTTTTTATATCTGCCCAGCTATTATCGAATATGTTATGCGCCATTTGCACTTCCACGGATTTTTTGGCGGATATTTTGCAGGATTGCTCTGTATATGGGCTTATCCTTCACTATTTCATAGTCGGTTAGTATGCTCTCAACATTATGGATCCATGATATATAATGGGTAGGGTTTCCATCGAATATTTGCAGTTCTTTTACTGCATCTGGTAATTTACTGATGTCTCTTAGCTCTTGTTCAGTTCTAGGACCTTGTAAAGTTGGTTGAACCATTTGTTGTGTTGTATTTATTAAGTTGCTATTTCTTTCTAGGTTTCCTATTTGTCTTGTTTGTTGGATTATGATTTGATTAATGTCGTTATTATTTTTTTCTACGTTCTCTATTTTTCCTTGGAGTTGTTTTATCATTCCCAATTGAGCATTGATAGCTCCGGTCATTTGTTTAACTGCCTCCTGTAGTTGCTCTATTGCGGCTTCCATGATTTTCTTAATTGTTACTAGTTTAAATTTTGCTATTTTTTAGCTCAAAAAGATTTTTGGTGTGTTTTTTTTATTAAATTTAAAAGTTTGATTTTGGTTGAACTCACATTAAGAGTATAATTCGCATTTGAATTTTTGCTGGATACTTCGTAGTGTTCCTTTTTAGCTTAGAGCGTTAATAATTGCAAAAAGCCTACTGCGGTACGATTGGTATCACTTGATGATGAAAATTGGATTTTCCAACTCGCTATGTTCCCAAGGTGATAGCGTTCTGTGGTTTATCCTGACTGGTTACTGGATAAGCAACTCGTTATGTTCCCACGGTGATAACGTTCTGTGACTTCCAGGTCCCTGCTCGGGCGCCAGTTAAGAAATTATAACAGAATTTCTTATAAAAAAATATTTTTTAGGACAAATGTCCACTTTATTAAAGTTATTACTAATTTAAAGTACAAACTTAGAATGTAACTTAATTGCTAAATTTAACCTAATTTATAGTCAATAAATGCTTATTGAGCATTTATTGCTTTATGGGAATAATAAAATAAAATTTTCCCAGGTGAATATTTCATATAAAAAATATGCTGAATTAGCGTCTGGTTGAAGGCATGTGTTATATGGTGATTTAACTTATATATATACATATAATATATATTATTTGCTATTACTTAATAATGTTAAAATAGCTCGGACTAAAAGAAACCATGTAAATAAATATTATAAGATAAAAAATGTTGTGAAGTTTATTTGAAGTTTATTCTGTAAATGTGACAAAGACATTACACAGCCTTTCCTTTTTAGGCATGGCTGTAAATGTCGTAAGCGAGAATTATTCTTACGACGTGTGTGGAATTCGAACTGATACTCTTTCGGTATTTATAGCGTATTTTATATGCTTTTGCACAATAGCCTATCGAGTCCCTTAATAATTTTTTTAATAATGATGGTTAATTTTTAAAGTTACTGTTGGTACCTACATTCACCATTTCTTCCTAGTAGTAATTAATATTTAATGTGTTGTTTTTGGCCCGCATCTAATTTCTCTACTTTGTAATATTTTGTATTTAATAGTATTTAGTTTGTAATTATCATATAATTTATGTTATTTTGTAGTGATTACAGTGAAAAATTAAAATTGAAAATAATACAAATTTTATACAGTATTTATTTGAAAATTGTTAGTCATTTTATGGTATAATGAACTTAAAAAATGTATCAACCCGTATTAACAATTCTAATGACCCTTAAATGAATTATCCATATATAAATATCATATAAATATAATATATGTATGTATATTTTAATAGAATAATGAATATTAAAATGACATAATATTCATTTTTTGGAAGAACAAATCAATAATAACAACAACAACAACAACTAAAAAAAAAATAATTAATGTTCCTTTTTATACGTATAAAAATATA
This sequence comes from Poecilobothrus nobilitatus, assembly GCA_947095535.1. Lineage (NCBI taxonomy): Eukaryota > Metazoa > Arthropoda > Insecta > Diptera > Dolichopodidae > Poecilobothrus > Poecilobothrus nobilitatus. The sequence continues at coordinate 164,779,494 of OX352773.1, forward strand.
AAATACGAAATGTGAATATTAAATTTTTTTTTTTTTTTTTTTATGTATAGAAGATGACGTATAACTTATAAGTATCCATATATATGTATGTGGATGGGATGTCCAGGGAAAATTTTATATGACCTTTTTTTATTTATATAATGTATATATATTATATAATGTAATTCAATTCAATTTAATTTGTATATACATATATGTAATATGTAAAATAGAAATCTACAAGGGAAAAATTATTCCGAATAATTTTTTTTTATAAGGAATGAAACATAAACATAATTCATAATAAAGTCATCATAAACATATGAAAAAAAAAAAAAATAAAAAAAAAAAAACACAACACATGTACGACTTAATTTGAAAATAAAAAATTTTTATTTCATTGTCTCTTTCATTTACACATCATTCATTTTCTGAGATTTTTGTTATGATTGTTTTGTTTTTTTTTTAAAAAATAGAGAAAATATCGTATTTTATTATTCCGAATTTTTTGGTTAATAGGCGACAAATTTTCAAAAAAAAAAAAAAAGGAGATAACAAAAGTATAAAAAAAAAAAACAAATTGTGGAAAAGAGAAAAAGGTAGTAGTTAGTTAGTTTTAGTTTTTTTGACCACAGCTTTGTTTTAATGCTAAGCCATCTTTGTCTAAAAAATGTTGTATTATATATCCTGTATTTTATAAAACAGTTCCAATTACTAAAAAGAAAAAAATAAATTGTTTAAAAGAACAATTTTTGGGCCCACTCGAAATTTTTGGTCAGCTTTTAAACCTTTAATAAAAATATGAGTTGATTTTTAATTTTTCTTTATCCTTCAATCAATTTATTGACATCTTTATTTAATGTTTTTTTTATTTTTTTTATGGTTAAATTTTTATTGATTTCAATATGAAGTCAATATGGAGTTCGAAAACTAGTTGAAGTTGAAAAACTATATATATATAACAAGGAAATAATATGTAAAGAAACATGTTATATATATCAAGGAAATATATATGTATATATGTATATATATGTAAGGAAACTCTGTTTTTGTTCGTTTGTTGTTTGTATCACCTTAAAATAACTTTTAAGATCAAATCTATAGGAAAGATCCACATGCATAGCTAATCTTCTAGCATGTTTACCGACAATACAATGACTTGTAATTATACCAACAAATTGTTTTATTTCAGATTTAAGAAACTAGAGAATATAAGAAACAATATAACAAAACACAATATAAAAATACTCAACATAAGAAAACTCTATTTCTATTAATTTTTAAATGGTATCGCCTTAAAAGAACTTTGAAAGTTAATGATATAATTTTATTTTTAGGTTTTACTAAATTTATGTTGCTCTGGGATTATACTTTTAAAATTTATAATCATAAAATTATGGGGGTGTAATTTTTTTTCCCCCTTACCACTCCTATAAGGAGTATAGGGCATGCACTAAGTCATTTATTATTCATGTTTGACTCAGTTTCAGTTTCTGGAATCATTAATTTCACAAAGCAGTTTATTATTTGGCTGTAGCTATTGTACACGATAATGACACGTTCCGTTTATTTCTACGCCATCTATTATCTTATAGAAGAGATGGGGATATAATAGTGGTGATCAATTTGTTAAATAAATTATTTTGTTTATTTATTTTGACAACTTTAAACCTCTTTTATTAGTTAAGAAATTTCGTAATGGATAATTTTGTTTTATTGAAGTGAAAAGTGTTTTTTTTTAATTGAAAATTTTTAGATACATAATTTTTTTTTTTCATTACATCCTGTAATCCAGGACTTCATTGATAGTTTCTAGATTTTAAAAATGAATACTAAAAAGTTATTATAAACAAATCTTTTCTACATACACTTTATAGTTAAATGATAGATTTTTGAGTATAAATTAATATGGAATGAAATGAAATTGAAATTGAATGATACGGAATGAATGGAATTTTTATTATCCAAAGATAAATAGAAAACGTCAACCAATATAAAGTAAAATAATGAAAATGAAATTTTTCTGTAGTAACTTACGGGCGATTAATTTAATCAAAATCCATTTTTATTAAACCAAAATAATAATAATAATAATAATAATAATAGTAATAACAATAATAAAAGAAAAAAACCGTGAATATAATAAAAATAATCTAGAGAGATGACAAGTATTTGTCTTTTTTTATTTGATAATTCTTTTTTGTTGTTTTATTTTTTTTTTTCATTTTAATGTGATGATAATTTTTTCATTGTTCACACGGTTTAAAAGAGATTTTGATTACCTCTTCTTGATTGTTATTAATATTTTTGTTATGTTTTGTTCCTTTTGTTTTTGTGTCCTTTATTCGATGTCCTCTTTTTTTTTTATATGTATATTTTGTCTTTATACTTTATTTTAATGTAGATTTATTTCCTGAATGATTTTTTTTATTTTTCTTTTTTAGATTTTTTATTTTTTTTCTGTGGTTTATGAATAATCATCCTCTTGAACATGACTGAGACTTCTTTAAATATTGATGTTTAATAAACATTTTATTTTTTGTTTTTGTTTTTTTTTTTATTTCTTGCATAGTAATAAGTTTAAATTTTATCGTTTATAACATTTTATATAAGTGTAATAAAGTTTTAATGTACCAGTATATTTCAGAATTTATTATTTTTAATTAAAAATAAAGATTTAAAAATATGAACGAAAGCCTAAAATTATGCAATAACATTTTGTTTTAATTAAAATTTATTTTATAATTTTAAAAAGTTAGATACTGAAACTAAATCTAATAAGCTGTCCACTTCTTTGAGAAAATTAAAATCATTTTAGATGCATCAGTGGCTGTGTAGTTAATTGTATCAATCGAGAAAGTCTGAGTTCAAATTGCAGGTCGTAAAAGTTTTTTTTTATATAGAAAGTAAAATAATTTGAAACGGTCTTGGAAATTTTTTGCCATCCATTTTATAACTTTTGAAATTTTTCTTAAGTAAATATGTTTAGAGCAATAAGACATTTTTCTACTAGATTTGATTTTTATAAAAATAGAAAATGTAAATATGCCTTTTTTGTCATTAAATATACATTTGAAAATCCTCCTAAATAATTTTTTTTCCCCTGAATTGACAGTCTCAACTATTTGTATTACAATATTGCTCTTAAAACGCCTGGTCGTTTTTAAGCAATTACGAATGCGACTATTTATAAAACAAAAAAAAAAAAAATTATGTAATTTTGTTTTTTTTTTTTGGTTCTGCGTTTTTTTACAACCGCTCATTTCCGTTGAATACATAAATATTCATTCATCATTAACTTTAAAATATAATGGAGAAAATGGATGGTCGGTCATTGGTATTTTAAAGACATTTAGGTTTTTTTTTTTTATTTTCATTATTTTTTTTTTTGTTATTTAAATGGGGTGGATGAATGTTGTTTTTTGATGGTAATAATGAAGTTTTATATTGAAAAGAACAACAATTTTTCAACAACTCAATAGTGGTTTCTATTCTTGTCTTTTGCTTTGTTATCGTCTGGCCCTTCATAATTCTTAGGTTGAAGTTTTCAAGAGGAAAATGAAAGAAAATGAAAATGTTTTTTTTTTGTTATGGTAAGGGGACTTCTTAAATGTTATTTTAATTTGATATACCTGAGTTGATATATGTGTACAGGATTTTGGGAATTGACGTGGAATGAATGACAAAAAAAAAAATAAATTTGGGAATAAGAGGGTCTCAAATCTAATAGGTATAATTTAAGTAAAAGAAAAAAAAATGGAAAAAATTGCTATCGCCCTTTTTTGATACTTCGCCCTCATCTAAATGAAAGTAAATTTTAATGTCTTAAAGAATTTATAAGTAAATTAAAAAAAATTATGTTAAATAATAAGAAAATATGAACGATAAATATATGTATATATGTATATAAAACGTTAAATATAATAGTATTGTGTATTAAGATTGACTTAAAGTTCGATCGATAAACTTTGAAGAAAATTAATTTCAAAAAAGAATGGGAAAAAAGGAAATAAGCAATTTTTTAAGGTTATTTTAATTTTTGATGTTATCTAAAACAAAAAAAATGGTATAGAATACGCGTACCTACCCTTAATTATGATGGACGGTAAGTTCATAGAATTCATTTATTTTATTTTTTTTGTTTTCTTTAATTCCATTTTTATATACAAATTGTTTAAAACTTCCACTTAATTTGATTGAAATCAACTAGAAAAAGAAAAGAAACAAATGTTTATACAAAACAAATTTTTATATTAACGTATTAAAATTTTCTATTTGATAATTTCTGTTTTTAGATTTTTTCTTTAAACATTTTCATTTAAAAAAATAATTTAATTTTGTTTAGAATAGGCTTTTTTTGTTACAAGTATTACTAGACGTATTTAAATAAATAATAAATAAACAAGCTATGGCAACACTTTTTTTATAATTTGATTTGTTCTCATTAGAAATTTTTCTATGAAACATTGAAAAATAATATAATTCCTTTTTTTTTTATTCGGTAATGTACTAAATGAACATTTCTTATATTGAATTTTGAAAATTTTTGTCAGTTGTTTTATTTAAATGTGTCAGTATTTTAATACAAATTTTGGTTTATGTCAATAATTAAATGGTGTATTGTGTACAAATGTGTCAACCATTTTGTTTTAATACATTCAGTTGTAGAATATTAATTAACAAGTAAAAATACTCTTTTTCTCAGTTAAAAAACAACTTTTTTTTCTTGTTTTAGTACCAACACTATTGTTGTGTAGGCAGCAAACATGTTTGTAATCTCTTCGTAAATAGGTAAAAGAAAGGAAATCAAAGTAGCGTTTTGAGCACACTATTTTTAAGAATAATAAAACGTAGGTAATTTATATTTTTCGGCTTTCTATATTCTAAATATCCGATCAACTATTAGTAACATTAGTGTAAATCTCATTTTGATATAAATACTGAAAAAGTTTCAAAATTAATACTGATAAAAAATTATCAACTGCAACAATTAATCAAGTAATCAGTTAATCAACAAAGTTGTTATAAAAATTTTTAATTATAAAAATTAAAAAATATGAAATATTGAAAACCGTAGAATCCAATTTTATAAGTTAGGTAGGGTGGTGACCTTCACGATGCTGCGTGAAGGTCTCAATTAGCACTAGATTGCGCCATTTTGATACCACTGCACTCACGTGACCTGTGTTGTTTATAAGTTAAGTATGTAATTTTTAAAATTTTATAACACCTTTAAGGTATTACACAAAATATTTGAACACAGAAAATTTGATTTTATTTGCAGTTGATTTTATTAAAATTTTATATAAAGCACTGCGGTGGATAAAAATTTAGTTGGAGTTGTCTAGGTAGTCCAAGACTACAAGGTACCTACTGAGGAGTCCCGTAGTGTTTGGATGGACGAAACACTCCAAAATTAACTTAATTTTGAAGTTAAAAAAATAAGAATGTTAATGGAGCCATGTATATCATGATGAAACGCATTCGTTCGTAAATGAAAGTTTTTTCTTTCCTTTATATTTTGTGTAAAAACTTAAAGGTGTTAAAAAATTTTGTGGTATATTCAAAAAATTACATACTTAACTTAACAAAGTTATTAAAATTTTTTTTTATGATAAAAAATTGATTACAATACTGTCAATTTGCAATTTAATACTGAACATTAAATTTAAAAGCATTTTTATTTCTGATGTCTTAATTTTAAAATAATAATTGTTGCGTCAAAAAAAAAATTATGAATCTTTTCTGAAATTAAATTGTAAAAAAATAAATTGAGCAAAAAAAAATAATCATATAAAAAAAAATTATTATTATTATTTTTATTAAAATGTAAACTAAACTGAATAAAAAATCAAGGGGGTTTTTTTTATTTTTATAACAAAAGTCATTAAATTCAAATTACATTTAAAACTTTATTGTGACAGCAAACAATTTTTGTTTTTGGTTTTTTTTATTGTATTGTTTTTTTTTGTTTTTGACACATAAAAAACAAAATGTCATTGCATTCTGGTACCAATAGTTATTTGTTTTTGTTAAATTAAATATTTAATCTTTGATATTTTTCTTTACATTTTTCTTTCTCACTTTTTTTTTTTTTTTTTTTAAAAGTCATTCTTTTATTTTTGGTTTTGTTTTTAAATAACATGTAGCTGAAATGGGGTTATTTTTTTTTGAAATAAAAAGTAAAAGTGAGAGAGAGAGAGAAAGAGAAAGAAAATGATATTGAACTAAATTAAAATTGAATTGTAATATTTTTAATTTTGTTGTTTTCTTTTTTTTAAATTTAATTTTAAAAAAAATGTAAAATAAATAACGATATAAAAGTAGAATATGAAAAAACCTTTTGGTGTAAATTTGTTTTTAATAATATAGAATGTATGTATGTATGTATTTGAGGTGTAAAAGTAGAATCAACTAGTATATATTTTTATTATTTTGGTTTATTTTTTAATGGAACGAGACTATATTTTTCACTTTTAAAGATTATTTTAATTTTAAGTTAAATTTTAAATACAATAATTTAATTGACGAACAATTTTAGCTATGGTGTGAATTTTCAGCTATATATTAACACGTTGACTCCTTGTATCGCCGATGAACATTGCTGAATGTTTTCAAAATTCCGAATTAATTTAATATACTATTTTTTAATTTTTCCAAAATATTCATCGGTGTTACACTTAATGAAAGTTTTTTCTTTCTGTTCACCAGTGAGCGTCGGACTCAACGTGTTAAATTATTCTAAAACTTGATTGATTCCATCCCATTTCTATTGAGAATATAGTGTGTGTTGATTAGCCAAAGAAGAATACATATACTTTTATTTCTAGATACTTAAGGAAAATCTAGCAGTGGTGCAAAATATGAAGGATAAAATATGAAGAAGTTAAGAAGTTCTCTTTCAGTTTTTTATTTAAAATTTTTTTCTTGTGTTTTATATCATAGCTGGAGTGCATACTGGTAATAAAATATTCTATCCTTGTTTTTAGAAATATAAGTTGAAAAGGCTTTGCTTATCCTTTCTTGTTATAAAATTCTAATATTACATATACTATATTTTTTTTTGGTTTATAACCTTTTTCTTTACTATGCTAAATATAAATCAAATAATACTTCAGATAAAAGATAATGATCCATGTTTGTCTATATTTGAAATTGATGTACTAATTAACCAAGTAAACGCATTTTTAACTAAAGTTTATAAATTCTAAAGAAAATCTATTTTTAATATCCATAACCGTTTTATTTTTATATTATATTTATTTTTTCATATTCAAATTTTATGAGTACAGAAGGCACACGAAACAAAATTTTTTGAACATTTTTAAGATTTTAATTGTTTTCTTTTTTGTTTAAAAATAGAGGGTTAAATAGCTTACACTACAGCGCGAATCAATTACTCATTACTATTTTAAAATTTAAAGAAAAAAAGACAAACTTTCTTAAGAAAAAACTTAAATGAATTTTTCATTATATTTCAATTGGTAACTCATTTAAATATTTTGAACTTAACAATCCGTAACATAAAGGGGAGACTGTTAAATTGGTTTTTTTTTTTTTATAATATATTTAAAGGATTTAACAAGAATTTCAGAAAGGAACCCTATTATTTTCTTAAAATTTTAAGAAAAAATTAATTTTATTTACTTTTTTATCTATGTTACATTATATAACATATAGGTTTTTCCCATTTCAAAGGATCTAATTCAATTTAATAAAATATTTAACCCAAAATATTTCATTTAACACAAATTTTCCATTTTCTCTAGAAGCTATTCTTGTATAATTTAAAATTAATTTTATACTTTAGAGTATTATCTCGCTTAAATCAACTTAGAAATTAATAAGAGTTTAAAATTGATAGGACCTACGGTCATTATTTTAAAGTTTTATGATATAGTGTTAATATATATTTAAGTACGTATAAATGTATATATACATACATAAATGATTTTATATAATATAATCGTATTTATATATATAATCGTAATAAAATTGAAAAACTCATAAATCGTAAAATATATATATTTTCAATGTATTTACATTTCATATATAAATAACAGTATGGTTGTCAGTTTATATATACATATATAGCTTTATTAAATCTGTGTCCTGACAGAAGTTAACTATAAAGTTAAAAATATAAGTGAGAGAATTGTAAAATAAAAAGTACTCACATATAGTTATAAAAAATTTGAGAATGTCTAAATTAGATTTATTTACAGTAAATAATATACATACTTGCAATACATATATACATATATTATATAATATATAATATGAATATAGAAAGACGTTTATTATATTTATTTACAAACATAAGTATAGTAAAAACAGTGGTATTACTTTGTTATCCAAACAAAGAAAATTTTCATTTTTATATAAAAAAAAAAAAAAAAAAAAAAATGAATCCTTATAGATGACAGCATATTCGTTTTAAATATTTTTCACATAAATTATATATGTATATATATATAAAAAAAAACAAATAAGGAAATAAATGAAAAAGTAAAAATTCAAGTTATTTTACACATCTCTATATATATATACATATATATCAGGCAAATAATAATAAAAAATAATATTTTAGCTATCAAAAAGTGGAAAGTAAATTTTTTTTTTTTTTTTTTGATATTTAAAAAGTACCACTTTTATTATTTTTCTCATCCATTTACCACGTAAACGAATCTCTAATCTGTGCTGAATTGTTTAAGAGATGGAGAGGTGAAAAAACCAAAATGGTTAAAAAAAAAAAAAATAAAAGAAGACAAACAAAATTATAGGAAAAAATGAAGATAAAAATCATAGATTATGAGTAATTTTAAAATGTAAAATAAAAAAAAAAAAATAAAAACGTCAAATAAAATAAAACTTATGAAAATTCGGAAAATTCTTTTTTGGTTTTGTTTTTATTTAATAAATTTTCACCATATGAATAATAATTCAATTTTATGAGATTTCAATAAATCATATATTATTATTTTATAATACATACATATATTATTTATATAAATTTTTTTCAAATTTTATTACGGAAAAATGATTTAAAAGAAAAAAAAAAAAATAATAAAAAATTATTTTATGAATTGAATAAATGACAGGAGTAAAAAAAAAAAATGTAAAGAAAATAAAATTTGTTGGGAAATTTCAATTATATTTAATTATTATATTAGTAATTTAAATAAGAATTCATCTCAAATCATTCTTAACCATCATATAAATATGTACCATCATGTGAAATTGTTGTTCAACACTTGTATTTGTAACGATCTTTGGAGTCACATCATCACCTTTGACATTCTTTTTTGCATTGATATTTAAAATATAAATTTGATTCTGAAAGATTATGTGTTTTTTTTAGCACATTTCCAAAAAAATTTTGTAAAAATGTGCTTTTTAATTTCGCTCTGTCCGTACTTCCGTTCGTCTGTTTACAAAACTTCTACATCGTTAAAATTAGAGGCAAAAAATTTCATAAAAAAATAAATTTTGTAGAACAATTTTTTCATGTGAGGTGATAACCAAATTTTGCATGATTTGTCTACTCTCATAACTTCGGAACGCTTTTACATAAGGACTTAAAATTTTGAGGGCAGAGAGAACTTTTAGAATCAGTATAAACTTTCTCAGAAAATTTGTTTGAACCTTCCTTTGTTTATGAGCTATTAGGGCTGAAAGTCTATTATTTTTAAACACCTGTAACTTTAGGCACCTGCACATATTTTTCTCGGAAAGATATAAAAATTAAAGATCCAGTACTATATTTCTACTATTAATATTGTGTGTTAGCTGTTTCTTTTAGTTGAATAGGGTTCCAGAGTAACAGCCCCTCAAAATTGCAAAAAAAGCCCGATGTATATATCTCAGGCTCTGCGTTATAGTTTTACAATATAAAGCAGCTAAAAGACCGAAAATTTAGTTTTCTCTATAAAAGAATATCAAAATTATGCAATATTTTGTAATTTACTATTTAAATTTACCGTTATGTGAAAAAGCACATTTTCCTTGAAATTTATTTTTCCATAACTCCCGCAAACCTTTAGATAAAAATCTGAAATTTTGAGACAAGAAAGAACTTTTAGAATTAGTATAGGTTTCCTTAGAAAATTTTTGAGCTATTTGCTTAAAGCTTATTAAGCTTATTAGGGCTCAAAAATTGAAAATTTCCTATTTTTAGGCAACTGTAATTTTGGCACCTGCACACATTTTTCTTTGCAAGACATACAAATTAAAGCTCCAGTAATATACGTTTACGTGTGTTAACGGTTTTTCTTAGTTATATAAGGTTTCGGACTTACTGCCTCTCAAAATTTCAGAAAAGTCCTATTTTCACATTTTTTTCTTATTATATAAAATTTTCAAATTTATGTGCAAGTCACAATAATTCTAAACAGTTTTGTATGGTTTTTTGGAAATATGCGCTTTTAAAAACCCTTGGTTTTTAACTAACATTCTTTTTTAGACATATTTTTAACCAATTGAAACTCAAAAAAATAAAAGAAAAATTTTTTTTAAGCAGGTATCTATCCATTTTTCTATTTTTTATAGATCATTTATCTCTCCATATCATTTAAACTAAAAGAGAATAGCCCCAATATAAAAGGAAATTACTTAGTCATATTAAGTGTTTTTGCAGCGGTACATTACAGTATAGTTAATTGGAAACCGTATATATGTATATAAAACCTAAAAAAAATAAATATAAATACTTAAAATTTTTCTTTTTTGGAATTTTGTTAATGTGAATTAAAATCTTTAAAATTTTTTTAAGATTTTCTTAAAAATTTGCATTATTTGAATATTAGATAAAAAATATCTGCATTTTTGTATGAATTTTAAATTATTTTGAGATAAATTCAAAGTTTACTAAAAGAAGAGGGAAAACGTCATTTTGTTTTTTTTTTAATTTTAATTTTTAAAATATAAATTTTGATAAGTTTAAATTTTTTCAATCTAGCTCAAAGACATATACAGAAAGAAATGATTTTATTGGGAGCCGAAGATTAAAATGCGTTACTCCTGTCAAAAAAGACCTACTTGAAATAAACAGAAATGAGAGGCATAAATTAAGGATAACTTACAGTAGGTGAATAAATTGTAAATAAATAATTCAGATTTATAAAAAGCTAAAGAAGGAAGAAGAAAAGCTGAAAAATTTAAAAGGATTATTTTGTGCTGGCGAAAAGTCAATAACAAATTTAATATCAATTTTATCTTCCATTTACTTTGATTTAAAAAAAGATAAGTGTGATAAGAATTTTGATAATAAAAACTTTTAATGTCATAATTAATTTTTATACGCAATTTTTCATTAACGATTTTTTTTTAATAATTTTGTAAGAATATTTTAAAAGATATATGAGATATTTTAAAAGATTCCAGATCCAAAACTTGACTGCTTTTGCAATAAAGTACACTTTTTCCTTATATTGTATTATTTTGGTTTAATCATTTGGATAAAATCGGGTGTTTTGGGTATACTTGACTAAAGTTTAATTGCATTCATATTAAATAACTTTTTTAAAAATATTCGTAAAAATTTTTTACCCACACATACACACATAGAAAAAACAAACAAAAAAAATAAATAAGGATACATCAGAATAATTGTATAAAAGTGTTAATTATATATCCTTAATATTTTATTTATGAAAATAATTTTATAAAAATTTAAAAATAGTTTGTGGAGCCATTAATATTTTCGAAAAACTTTTTTTTTAAATTGTACATTTTTTGTTTTTTTGTTTTTTATTGCTTTAATTAATTAAAAATGTAAAGAAAAATTAATTTGTTTTTTAAACTTTAATGATTATTAAAATTTAATTTTCACTAAAAAGAAATTGAAACAAAACAGAAAAAAAAAAGAAACAGTCAAAAAAATTTTTCATAGTTTTTCACAAAAGTTTTATATTGTTATTGTTTAAATACCTGGACCCAATTTAAATTTCAATCAACATGTTTTTTTTTTTTCGTTTTTTTGATTTTTATTTTTTAACTGTAGTTAAATATATACATTTATATAAATTTTTGTATCCTGTTTTCTTATTATCCTTTTAGGAAAAACTGTTTATTTTTTTTTTATTTATTATTTTCTCTAGAATGGAATTGGTATTTTTTATTATATTTTGTAATATTATGTTTTGTGTATTTTTAAAATATTGTTTTACAAAGAATAAAATAAAAATGGATTTTATTGTATGCAATTAGGCGCAAGACAGAACAAATTTAAAAAAAAAATCAAATTTTATGAAATGTTTTTAAAAACTTTTTTTTTAAAGAAAAGGGGTCGTTGTATATAAGTTTCGATTAATATAATTTCAGTTTTGTCTAAAACTATGCTATGATATAATCGATGGTTATGACATGATGATAATCGGTAATAATCTTTTAACATAATATCTAAGTACAAAATTTTTAAAAAGAACATTATCAAAGGTATACAACATATTATATACTTTGAGAAAATTAAATATTTTATGTTCGTAGTGAAAATGTGTCGATTTGCTGAAAAACAAAATGTCGAATTAAAAATGTTGAAAAAAAAAATGTCGAAAAAAAATGTTAAAATCAAAATATATTATGTATATTTAATATATTAATTTTTTATTTTTTTTTTACATACATATTCCAAAATGAAATAATTTAAAATAGTTCGTTCGTAAATTTATTGAAACCTTAATATTCGCAAATATGACTTTCTGAAGTGTGTTATTTTAAAAAAAAAGTGCCGAAACATTTTTTTCCAACATTGTAATTTGTCTTTTTTTTTCGACACTATTTTTTTCGGCACAAAGACTAGTTCCAGATCATAGTTAGGTGTTGGAAATGGTTGGGAATGATGTAAAAAGAAATTTTCTTTGAATATTTTGAAGAAAATTTCTATTGTTTTTTATTTGCATGATAAAAACAAAAATATTATCTCATTGTTTAATTATTGATATTGATAACTTTTCTAATTAAGATATAACAAAATTAATAAGAATACTTTTTGATTTTATTTTATATTAAAAACTTTTTTGCTTGGTAAAGAGTTTTAAAAATTTTCAAAACGAGTAAAGGAGTCCGAAAAATTCTGCAAATTCTGTGGGTACTGGAAAACTTATAACAGTATAAAGTAAACATCTAAATTTAAATTAAATCAATCGAATTTAATTTCTTAATTTTTTTTGTTGATTAAAGATTTTGGCTTTTTAAAATATCATTAAAATTTAGTGTAGGGGCCTCGGTGGTCTTTTGGGTAAAAGCATATAAAATACGCTGTAAACACCGAGGGAGTTTCCCAGAAAAATTAGAATGGTTGTTCGGGTATCTCCCACACAACTCCCAAGACCGAACAAGCATATCTTCGAAATTAATAAATATAAAAACTTGAAATTTGATATAAGAGTATATTCTATCCTGTTCTGATAATGTCTCTAAAATTTGGGATGAATTGGGGAAGTGGTCCGGGTGCCTTCACACATTTTCCAAGACCTAACAAGCATATCTTCGAATTTAATAAAGATAGAAACCTGAAATTTTGTACAAAGGTTGTAAAAGCATTTATTTTTTTAGCTTATATTAAATACCTAACAAAAATAACTTATGAATTTTTAATTTAATTTGAATTTTTTAGGTGTAGGGTATAAATAAGTCGATTACATCGACTTACTGTTACATTTACTTGTTATTTCATTAATCTTGTACAGTGGTTGGATACAGTGGAGTAATCAATATCTTAGTGAAGATAATAATGCAAAAAACTGAATCTTATTCAAGTACAGATAATAAGCAACTTTGTGAATACCCAACAATATTTAAATAAGTTGGAAGCAACAGATATGGTTAAAATTTAAGATATCTACTTTTGTTGATTTAATGTTTAAAATGAAATTTTGTTAAAAGTGTTGATTTAAAAAATGCAAAAAGAAATATAATTTTTTATTTTTCATATTTTCTTTTTTAATTCATTATTTTAATCACTGAAATATTATAAATAATTTAAAATTTGAAAAATAACTTTATTTAAAAGAAAACTTATTAAAATAATGAATAAATTTTGAAATTAAGGAAAAATTATTTCATTCCATTCAGCTGCTAAGTTTACAGGTCTTAACTTTTAAGTAAAATTATATCCGGTTATTTAACTAAAGTACAATAAAAACAAACAATAACATTATACCGAAATTTTACTTGTTCTCTGAATTAGACTTACACCATTATTTAATAATAATTTTAAATTTTTTGGTCTACGTTACAAATATTTTACAGATAAAATTATTTAAATGAGAAAAAAAAAAAAACTTTCACAAGAAAACTTTTAATAAACATGTCAATGACCTTTGCTAAAAAATTATGAAGCGGGAAATTGTAAATGATTTCAATAATATAAATTAATCCGATACAACTAAATCTAATCTAGATCTAATAATATAGTTCTATAATATAATTCAGTTTAATAACGCTACAGGTATTCGTACCTTAAACTGAATATTTTCAAAAAAAATTTAGAAATTTCATAGATTTTTTTTAATTTTTTATAAAATTGATCTTAATTGCAATCAATTAAAATACTTTACTTGAAAATAAGTTATGTAATATAACCAATAATGTTATTTAACAGTGTTAATGTACGGTATATACAGGATTTGTTCCATTACCATGTGTGTTACTTAAAAAAAAAAATATTTAAAAAAATATAAAATGTTTGTATGTTTTTTGTTCTAATTTCTAAAAAGTAATTAACTCAGAGTAATAAATCAGTATCTTGAAGCTGGAAGAGCAAGTTTTCCATCAAGAATAAGTTAGCATCCTGTAGAGTATAGAATTGTGGATTAAGTGTTATTTGGTAATAATAAAAAGAAAAAAACATGGAATATCTATGGAAACGAGTATAATAATGTCGGATATCAGGAATACCTTCCAGAAATATTTGCACTCTTATGGAGAGACACTCTATATATATGTATATATATATTAAATAAAAATTAAAAATTTGAACACAATTTTTTTTTTTAATGATATTGCATACTTTTAGGTGATTCTTAAAAAAATATAAAATTAATTATTGTTATTATGGTAACGAAAAAAACTTTCATTCTAACCAATCATTCTACTTTTTTCTTTTTTATTATATTTTTCTATTTTTATTATATTCTAGATTCTAGAACAAACATTAATTCTTATTTCTTATGTTGTTTACTATTTGAAAATGTTGATTTCAAGTTTTAAATTTGAAAATCTAACAATTTGCTGAATTTTTGTTTATTTTTCATACATTTTTTTCTTTATTTTTGTTATTGTTGGAGTTAGTTTTTCTTTTTCTTCATTTTGTAATTTTTTTCTTTTTTGATTCCTTAATTATTTACGTTTTAATTACTTTTGCAGGTGTGGTAAAGGCTCGATATTGTTTCTCAGATATAATATAATATTATGTGTGTATAAATCGTATATAGTAATGTGAATAAAATGAAAAATAGATTTGTATTGTTTAGGATAGGAGGATGAAAGCAAAAAGGAAGTAACTGTATGAAGTGAATGAACGAAGAAAATTTTTATTATTTAGCAATCTTGGTCGTTTTTTATTTATTTATTTTTTTTTTTTTTGTTCTTAAAGTGAAAAAAGAAAAACAAATTGCACGGTTTGAAAGGAAAAATTTTTCAAAATTATCTAAATTAATTTCAGTTTTTCTTAGTTACTTTCTTATTTTTGTTTTTGTTTTTTTTTTGTTTTATGTTTTCTTACAGCAATTATGTAACAAATAATTGAAATGAAAACATTACTGTTGTTTTCAAGGATTCCTTTTTTTTTGGTATTTTTATGGCAAAATATAATAAAATAAAAGAAAAGTAACTAAATCACTTATAAATTATTTTTACCTAAAAACAAAAAAAAATATATATATATTTTATTGCATTATCGTATTTTAAAGGTGTGTAGAATATAAAATGTTAAGTTATTAGTATGAAATGTAGAAATTTGATTTCAAATTAAATTAAAAATAAAGAACAGATTCATTAATGGAAATTCACTTCATAATTTTTTTCTAAAGAATATTAAAGTTGTGTCTTTTAAAAAACATTCTTTTTTTAAAAAGATTCTACTGAAAATAAATAATATGTACCTATTATGTAGTTTAATGTTTTTTAAAAAAAAATATTATTTTAAATAATACCACATTAGGGAATAAATTTATTAATATAATGTAAACACGTTGTTTTTTTTTCATATACAATAAAAAAAAAAAATTTATCACCAATTTTCTAAATACATAAAAAAAATATTAAAAAGAACGAGGAAGAATGTATAGTTGACTGTGTCAAATCTAGGATAGGCACACAAACATAACTTGTTACCATAAGTTTAATCATCTTTTACAAAGGATACCTTGCTTCAATAAGTACTGAATTATTTTCATAATCAAAAAAGAAGTTAAATGACAGCTACTCAAACTTGAGGACTTGAGGCAAAGGTTAAATGGTAACGATTTCAGAATTTTTTAGTTATTCTGCGGAAGAGTTTTTGACCTGCGCGCACATACGGACGTGTATGACCATATTGATTCAGAATTCGAATCAGGGCAAGAATGTATATAGTTTATCTCATTTTTCCTTCCCATCTGCTTTAAGATGTCACATAAGTAATAGTAAATCTATTATATCACCTGAACTACGTTCGTACGGATGTAAAAGAGGATATATGCAGAAAAATAGTTAAACTTTCTAGTTCAATATTCAAATTATTTTTCAAATTCTATAAACAAGTATATGATAAAGGATAAAATCTATTTTCATCTCCATAAATCTAATATCTCACATATACTCACAATTTAAATAATTTTGTAAGTAAGTTGATGTTTCTTTTTATTCAACAGCTAGACATATTATTGATTAATTAGGCTTACTTCAGAAAACGTTAGTTAATTCCTATTGTCTTCAGCTTTAATTATTAGTAAAAATGTTATTGTAGCAAATTTGCTATTACAGCCTTTAGTTATATATATATATTATCCAATCCATTTTATAAATAACAAGGCAGGATATAAAATCAATGTTTTTAAAGATGCACATTTTCAAACACAATAAAACCACAATAAACCACCATTGCAGAACTGTGTAACTGTGCATCATTACAGAAGTAATTACTTTTGCACCAAAATTGTTTTAGAATTTTTCATTTAAAGTATAATGTTTTAATTATAATGTATTAAAAACAAGAGGTTTTCTTTAATTACCTATATGAGGAAACCTTATATAGTAAAGAAAAGTTGTTAATCCATGTCAACCCTTTTTGGTCCCTAATATCTCTTATAAACCTTTGACAATTAAAAGACGTTTTCTTAACTTTGAGGGTCTGGTAGCTCTAAAGCGAATAAGGTTAGAGAAATGGTCAGACAGATTGACTGATAGAGTGAAACTGAAAAGCAATATTTTTGAATTTCGTAATTATGAAACCGTACAAATATAAATTGTCTCCTCGATGTAATTACTCGTATAACTTTAACCTTTCACCATTATACTTCGATCTATTTTATTTTATTTTTTTTTAAATTTTGTTATTTGGTTTTTTTTATTAAAAGTATTCTTTATATTCATCATTTTTATTCGTTCCTATTCTCTTGATGCCTTGTCATAATTACAACTAACAGACTTCTTATTTCTTTTATAATGAAAAATTTCGGATATCCAAGGTAACGAAAATAATTTCCTTTTTTTTTTTATTACTATTCCTTTTACGTATAACTTCAACTTTTCAAATTACCCTTCCATCCTTATTATAATACTGAAATAATCCATTACATAAGTCATTAAAAGTATAATAAAATTTTGCAATAATAATATAATAATCAAAATAATATTGAAACAAATTTCAAACAAGAAAATAAGATTTTTTTCAAAAAAAAAAAACAAAAATTGAAAGAAAACGGAATAACGGTAAATAATATTTAAAATTTTTTAAAAATTTGAATTAAAATTTAAAAATCTCTTTCCAATTGACTGTCAATATACCAGGAATTGTATTAATCTTAAACCATTACAAATTTTTTCTTCATTATGATCTTTTTAAACTGTTTTTTAAAATGTCCTGTTTTTTTTACAAGGGTATCTCGGTGAGTATCTCTAATACAATTTCGTTCTATTATTTTTCAGTTTATTTGTTAAAAAGGTCCTTAAATTCTTATACGACTGTTAAAAACTCTAAAAGCTAGTAAGTAAAATTTTTTTTAATTACTAAAAATTCAGGATAAAAAAACAATATTTTATTTTTGTTTTTTTTTTTTTTTAGTGCATTTTACTGTCACATAAATGTGAACAGGAAATTAAACAGCCTTTCCTTTTCAGGTGTAGCTGTAAATGTCGTAAGGGGGAATAACTCTTAAGAGGTGTGTTGGATTCGAACCCACACTCTTTCGGTGTTTACAGCGTATTTTATACGCTGTTACCCATTAGGCCACCGAGGCCCACAAAAGGATATTTAATAATGAATTTTTGACGAATATAATTTTTGATAGACTGGCAAATTGATTTTTATTATAAAAGTTAAATATGAGATTAAATGCGAATAACCTTTGATTATGAATCTAATATCCAAATATTGAAAAATCCTAATATTATTTTTAATTTTTTTTTTTTTTTTGTCGTTTTTGTGAATTATTTATTATTGATTTAGTTGAAAGAAACACAAGAGAATATAAATAATTTCAATCAATTAGCTGCCTCTGTATATAAAATTAATTTTTCTTTTTTTTTTTGATGAATTTATATACAAAATTTATATTAAATTAAAATGAAGGTAATTAAATTGAAAAAAAAAAAAAAAAAAATTATTGATTGGATAATTATGCTCTATTTACCAGTAATTAAATTTAAAATAACATAATATAGAATTGAGCTACAATATAAATATTATATTTCTATATAAGTTTTATTTATTTGTTTCTTTTTTTTTTTTTTTTTTAAATAAAATCTAAATTTTAAAATAGTTGCAATATTGTGCAATATGTTCAGTTCAATGAACAATAAATAATTTAAAAATAAGTTATAAGTATATTTATATTATATTTATTTAATTTTATTTATTTTAATGAAAATTAGTTTTGATAAAAATTAAATTAATTATATCAAATAAATTTGAATTTTATTTATTTTTCTTTTTTTTTTTATTCAGACTTCAGAGCATCGTCCGTATATGTCTTTTTATAAAACCTTTGGAAATGCAATTTTAACCATATGAATAGAAAAAAATTCTTGAAACATTTGTCGCGGGAATTGTACATTTTATATTATATAAATACATCGCGAATTAAAAATTAATATAAATCAAATTAAATTAAATTCGATTTACCACGTGATGTTTCAAAATCCTTTCTGATTTTACTTTCAAACAGACACTAAAGTTGTTTATTTCAACATCTCAGATTGTAATGATGCTTATTAGAGAAATTTCCATTTGTTCCATATTATTGTTGTTGTTATTCTTATACGTAATGATGTTGTTGTTGTTATTATTATTAAAATTATTATTTATTATTATTTTATTTTTTTATTTATTAGTTTAATTCTTAATTCTTCTTCAAAAATATACATAAGATATTTCTTAAGACTAAATTATTTTACATTTTAGACATTAGTTTTTAATTTATATAATATTGGATTCCAAGTAGATGAAATAATAAAACTTTGATCACTATTGAAATTTGTCCGCTTTTTGATTTCAATAGATTCTCTTACCTCGACAATGTTCTGTTTTTATGCATGTAGACTTATAAAAATAAATTTCAAGACCGTCATTGTACGCCACAAATTTGCCTCTTTTGAACTGCTTTCAAGTGCTCTTGTAATTTAATGCTCACACTTCTTTTAATTTCTTCAATATAAACATCTCCACAATCCCACGGAAGCTCGTAGATATCAGGTTTTGAAAGAGGAAGGTTGTCTTTCGATGACCTTAAACATTGACGGATTTTACGGATGTTTGAGTAGTTTCCGTCGAATCCTATCTGATAAATTGCTCGAATATGGGAGAAATGCCAGTTTTTGTTTATGGCCATCGTTTTAATTTACTTGTTTGGGTCTGGGCTTCCAACGGTAAAATTAGGCACCATAGCTATGTTTTATTTTGTCATCAATAAATTTTAACTCATCTTTAAGACTTTCAGAGTCACAAATTTTGTTCGTTCTGTTAATTATAGACTTTTGAAATGTCACGTGGTGAGTCGTGATTTGATTTATATTAATTTTTAATTCGTGATTGTGTATCCGACTTTTTATAATATAAAACATATTTTATTTTATTAGAATGAAAGTTTTTGTAAAATACTTCTTCGAATTAGTCTTACCCATTAGTGACCTATTTAGTTAGCCTTTGAAAGTTGAAGAATGTTTTATATTCAAATGGTTATAACTAAAAGTTTTCTAAATATCCTTTCAGTATGAAAATATCATATTACTTTATTAGTAAAAACATTTATAGAATACATTTATGTTTTTTGGTATTTAAATTAAATTGTTATGAAAAATCAAAAAAATTTTTGACTTCCTCTATCTTCCCTTTATCTTCTACGTCACCCGAAACACTTAAAACTGGGAAATAAAATTTTGAGGAGTATTTTGAGGATTTAATGTTCGTTAAAAATAAAAAAAGATATGTTCCAGATTATCTTGTTCTATTCTAATTGTACATTCCTTTAATTTTAAATATTTTTGAAATTTTTTTTGCCAAAAAGATGAGAATATGAAAAATTTTGACATGGTGTAAAATAAAAATTAAAAGAGTTTAATTAAAATTAAAGAAAATTTATCTGATTTTGTTTATTTTGTAATTTTGTAAAGAAAAAAATAGTATATGTATCTCAAACAGCGTATTTCTTAAATTTTGAATTCTACATCCTGTTTACTTACATTGCAGTGGCCTACATAATTGTATTGTACATTTATTGCTATAATGTCCACTGTTAGTACACTTTGTAGAATACTTTTTTGTACAAAGTTTTCTATGGTTTCCTTTAATATTTTACATTTGTTGACCTTTTAGATAGCACTCTGCAAAATAAGTTATAAACCCGCATGCAAAAAAATTTGTCAAAATAAAAGATCAACGTACCGAAACGATTTTATAGATTGTAATTTAATAAGTCTTCTGCTAAGAGGTAACATTTATCAACGTTAAAACTAAACGGATAGGACAACGAAAAAATGTGAAAAAATTTTATTAGTACCAATTCCAGTGCCAGAAAACTATAAGGTTACTGAACAAAAATTTATTTTTGGCTTTTTTTATCAAATATCTATAGAAGCGCTTTGTAAAATTTAAGAGAATTTTTTTGCATCAAATTTTTTAATGTGAGGGCGTCCACGTAACAAATTAATAGGCGGCAGTTTTTTTTTTTTTAGCATGGGACAGTATTTCTGCCAGGTTTAAAGTTTTAACTAATCGATTAAACTTTAAACCTGGCAGAAATACTGTCCCATGCAACTATTGCCACAATGTGTTAATGGAACAGTATACAATATAGCCAATGTCAGGCAGCTGAAAGTCTTTCTGTAAAATATATTTTCACTTATGTGAAAATAAATTATAAGCAAACAAACAAACAAAGTCCTAAAGTTTAATCGTTATATATATTTTTCATTAGTTATCATTCGTTTAATTTAAAAAACTATTCTTCAACAGATCCTCAATGTATTTTTATTCACTATATAATTTAGTAATAAAGTTTTTTTTTTCTTTTTTACTACCTTTGAGAGCATAGGACTTCCACAAAGCTGCTCCATTTAATTCTATTTTAGGTAATTATTTTGACTTTAGCCCATGTTTTTTCTTCTGTTTCTATTTCATTCCCGTCTGTCCATTTTTCTTTTTGCCTGAGTGTTCCAATCTATTGCTTATATATAATTTATTATTAAAAAAAAAAAAGTTATAATTTAGTAATAAATAGTATTTTGTAAAATTAATTATAAAATTATTAATAATTGAATTATTTTAAAATTAATTGAAATATTTAATGAATTTTTATATAAATTCAATATTTAATTAAAATAAGTTTTTGAAAAATTTTCAATTGAATTAGTCCTTAAATTTTAATATTCTTTTCAAAATTTTTTTATGAAATATTTATTGAAATATTTTTTTCTTAAGAATTTCTCAAAAAGAAACTAATAAAACCAATTACCTTCTTTTTTTTTTTAGAATATATGGTCTCGATATGCATTAAATTCAATCTAAATATTATTTCATAAAAAAATTACCTATAAAAGAATGTGAAACCATTTTTTATCTATATATGTACATACACTCTTTTTATATTAAAATTTCAATATCCGAACAAGAAATAAAATATTTCTATTTCAAAAAAAGAAAAAAAAAAAAAATTACGATTTAAAAATAGTTTAAAATTCAACAAAAGGATTGCGTTCTGTTCAAATTTCTATTCATTGGTAAAAGATAAAAAAAAAAAATTTTTGTTTTTTTTGTTATTGAGATCAGAAGAGAGAAACAGAAGGAAAGATATGTACCAAAAATAGTGTGAAAATATTTCAATAAAGGACATTTTTGTACAAATTTATTTGTTTTCTTTTTATTTTTCTTCTATTTGTTTTTCCTTATATATTCAATTCCCGATTCTGTTGTTTTTTTTTTTTTTTTTGGTAAATATTTAAAGGCAGCAAAAAAAAAAAAAAATTGATAAAAAAGAAGACAAAAAATACCAACCTCAGTTGTAATAACAAAAAAAAAGTGAGGAAAAACAAATTCCGATATTTTAAAGTTTTTTTCTTTTCTTTTTTCTTAATCTTTCCCTTTTTTTTTTTTTCTTTTTCTTTTTTATATTTAGTACAATAGTCGTTTTTAAATACATATAAAATTGAATGCATTTATATGCTTGTGTTAAATTGCATTAGTATTTGATTTGAAAGATAACAAGTTTTTCTTTTCTTTAAGTTTTTAGCTACAAGTAATTTTTCTTCAATCATTTATATTAAATAATAATAAAGATATATTTGATTGTAGTTGATCCTCAATATTGTAGGAATGATATGTAAAAAAAATATACAATACTTTTAGTATATATTAGATTATATTTATAACCTATGATAGGTTTATATACGGAGAAATTAAATGTTATATTGAAAATAAATACATATTATGTCAAAATAATGTTTGGGACAGAATCAAACGTTCAAAAAGTTATAACTAATATTAGTTTTTAATTCAACTTACGATTCTTGGTAGATAACATTCTGTTTAAATCATTCCTCATTATACAAATGAATGTTGTATAGAGCTGATCAAAATAAATATGGATTTTTCAGGACGTAATGAAAGATTTTTCAGGACGAAATGAAAAATTTTTCAGGACTAAAAAAATTAAAGAAGAATGAAAATTTATTTACCACAATATTGAATTTATTAATCGATATTATATTGTACAGAACAATACATAGAAATTTTATAAAACTGGCAACCAAATACAGATGTGATCAAGTCATGTATCATATATAGGTATATCAGGTTAAGAAATGAATAATAACCTTAAATTAATTTGAATTAACCATACGAAAGAAGATCAAAGTGTGTGTTTTTTTAAAAGCGGATTAGACGCGTCAAATAAAGATAACTGGAGAGCTTATTATGAATTATCCTAAGGCTTAGAATTAAGATATAGAACTTAAGTTCAAAATTCATAGAGAAAATTTTGATTATTCTGGATATTTTCATATCTACTAAGTATATTTTTATAAATTTTGCCATCATAAACTAATTATAAAAATCAGAATGTACAATTAAATCATAAAATTAAAAAAGAAATTTTTTTAATAACTGTATTTCCATTAATTTATTTATAGTTTTCTTCTGTTCACAATCTTAGGGTAGCCAAATATTTTGTTATTCCATCTTTTTCTACTTATTTTTTTTATATTATGATTTGTTTTTCTTTTGAAAAAAATATTTTGTAAGTGGTAAAATTTTTTTTTTTACCCTATAGAAAATTTTAAAGGGTGACAAATCAGGACTAAAAATAAAAGTTAAAATAAAAATTGTGTGAAGATTTTTTTAATCTTTTGTTTATTTTGGTTTTTATTTTGTTTTTATTTTTGTTTTTTGTGTAAATGAATTTTTTTTTTGTGGTATTGGTATTTAACAAAATATTTCTATATGTAGTTGAATTTTAAAATTTCGATGTGGTTAAATGATTTTTTTTTCTCAAGGTTTACTTTAAAGGGTATTTACCCTATACTTTTTATGTTATTTCGCATTTAGTAAGATTTAATTTAACACTGGGAATTTATAAATATAGCACAAAAAAACTCGGTATATGAATTATATATAAATGTATTTCGATTTACGCTAGTCGCTCAGTCAGAAAATGCTTTAGTTCTAGCTTTATCTCCGTTTTACTCACGTCAAATTTTTGAACATAAAATCAGTTTATTGAAAATGTTTGAATATGAAATAGAATTAAATATAAAGCTTAAGATAATCTGTAGTTATTCAGATAGATATCAAAATTACATTGTATTTATTATATTGTAGGATTTTGGTACAAATCTCTATTTGGAGATTACTGGGATTGTGAGTCTACAATCCTATATATATGATACATATTTTACATCATTTCAATTTCAATTTAATTAATCAACCATCAATTTCTTAATCTTATTTTTGAACTTTAATTTTGTAAAATTACCCAATTTATGTATAAATAAGATTTTTAATTAAATTATAAGTTATTTTACTACAATAATAAAAATCATAAAATTTAAATTCATTTCAGGTCACAGGTTTTTAAATTTTCATTTAAAATCCTTTTAATTAATCATTTTTTTATTTTATTTACTTTTGTAAAATAAAAAGAAAAAATGTACCTACCTTATTATAGACACGATCAACTCCTTTTTTAGTTACATTACATTTTTAAATTTATAATTTAAAAAAAAAAAAAAAAAATTAAAAAAAAAAAAACAACAAATGAAGTTTTTCTTAGATTTTCCCCATTTCTTTTTCATGTTTTTTTTTGTGTTTTTTTTTTTTTTTTAATGAAAAACTTTTCATTTATTATTCACAATTTTCTTTTTCTCATGGTTTGATTTTTTCTTAAACAAAAAAAAAAAATTTTTTTTTCTACAGGTCGATGCGGTCATGGTAGTCCATGCGAGCAACTATGCTATGAAATTCATGATGGCATGTATGAATGTGATTGCTACGAAGGATATGAGTTGAATAAAAATGGATACAGCTGTCAAGGTAAAAAAACAAAAAAAAAAAAACACCACTTTTCATATATAAATTATTTTTCATGTCCAATTTAAAAAGAAAAATGTCAGAATTTCTTTTATATCCTAAGATTTGTATATTTATATTTTAAATATGTATAATACGTATGTTTGTAGGTGAATTAATAGATATATATTATGAGGAGGGAATATGTTGGTGTTTCAAACAAAGAAACAAAAAATTTTACTTTATTTTCTCTTCTTTTTTATTCAATAGTTCACTATTATGCAAATATAAAATTTTCAAAAGTGACATATTCTAACATATTTTATGTACATGTTATTTATAAAAGGTGTTATATTATACATATCCGTTATGAAAAACAGTGATGTTAAATTGTAAGTTTTCTTTCTAATTTTTAGAATACTTTTTTAGTTAATTTTAAAAACTGAATAATTTTGTTGTTGGTATAAAGTATTCTTTGATTTCTTTTAGAAATTTGAGTATTTGGTTTTATTCACTTCTTAAGAAAAATTAAACTTAAATTCTAATATCTTAAGTTTCATTTGCCTAATAATAAAGCAGCTTGAACTATATCTCTATTCACTAATAGGTTTAATAAAGCAGCTTGAACTATATCTCTATTCACTAATAGGTACTTATCTATTGTTTGATGGAAAAATATGTATGTATTTATTTTTTTTATTTCTAACATTATATAATTTATATAATTTTTATGTGATTTTATTTTAGTTAAATTTTTTTCAAATGAGAATCTTATTCTTAAATCAATATTTAGATCATTGATATTTTTTTTTTTTGTGCATTTGCCTGCCACATAAATGTAACAAGGAAATTACACAGCCTTTTCTTTTCAGGCGTGGCTGTACATATCGTAGGGGGGGGACTACTCTTTCGCCGTGTGTGGGATTCCACAACTGCATCGGTGCCTGGAACCCACACTCCCTCGGTGTTTATAACGTATTTTATACGCTTTTATCCACTAGACCATCGAAGCCCCTACCTAATATTTTTATTTTTTAGGTTTAATTTAATAGAAACGTAAAGTTATGACAAATTATATCGAACTATCGAAAATTATTATATCGAAAATTTAAATTTTTTTTTAAATTTAAAAGCCAATAGATGAAATCTGTTAATTCTCAATGTATCTCAGGTTGAAGACTACAAATAATATTCAAATTAAGAAAAATGTTCGTAGTGTAATGTACTCTTTTAGAAAATTTCTAATTGACATTTTTTATAACCGTTTATATTACTCATATTATTGACATGTTTATGATATAGGATGTCTATTTAATTGTCTTAAGTTAGACTAAACTACTAAAAATCTGACTGTTCGGTAGCTCTGTTACTAATAATACATAAATTAATTGTGCTAGCTACAAGGAATACTTTGATTCCAAGGCGGTTATAATTATAAATCTTACCAAATTTGTTGATATACTATCTCTTCTATCACCTTTAAGCTCTATTAGGGCATTGAGCGTTAACAAATTGTTTCCATTGACCTCGCTCTTATTTCGATCATTTTTCAAGTTGTTTTAAGTCTTTCAAAATGTTGCATGCTTTGAGGCCTTCATTCGAAAAATTTTTTAGTAAGATTTTCGTTTGGCTTCTCAGGATATATGTGATCGATCCATTTTCGTTTTTTTTGTCAGACTTGACTTTAACCTTTTTTGTCTTGTTCTTCGTCATAGATTCTGATTTCGAATTGTTTTTAAACTTTTTTTGATCAATTATTTAGATACGATGATTAATACTATATGGATAAGATATTATTGCCAATCGGTTTATTTGCCTAATGATACAGTCGTGCTTTTAGTAGTGCAATTTTCAATCGATCGATTTTCGTTCAAATTTGAGTCACTTTATATCCAAGTAAATAACATTATTGAGTAATATTTATACTATTGCTACGGTACAGGGTGTGATAACAATACTATTATTAATTATAATATATACTAGTATTTTTTTGGACTGATCAAGGTTTATATCGAAGATCTTTCAATTTAAATATCGGTGACTTAACTAATACACTGCACCATTGCTCAGATTCAAATTACAAAGAATAGTCAACTGTCGAAAATATTGAAATGTATTTTTCCTTTAAAAAAAAATCTTTGCGAATATTATTGAACTGTTATTTTAACGCCAATATAATCTGTTAACGTACACATTTAACAAAAAAATATTAATCATTAACCACTGAATAAAGAATATTTCCTTCAATAACTTGATAAACATACAAAAAAAAACTAAAAGAAAGAAAAGGGTGAAAAAAGCAAGTATTTATGGTTTGTTAACTGGTAATGAATATCGTGTGTGCAATCATAGTTACAATTCTGATGAGAAAAAAAAAAAAAAAACTAAAAAGAAGTAAAAAAAAAAATCTTTTATTCAATTCCAATGATTCTATATTCCTTTCCTTCTATAATAAACCATTCATTTGCAATACATTTTCATCTGTACATATTATATGAAATTTAAATGTGTGTATATATACTAAGAATGTGTTAAGGTGGTCATGTATATTTTTATGGTTGAATTAAGAATTTAGAAAACTATATATTATGTATACATCTATATATTGTATTATAATATATGTACATTATGTACATTTTCATTGATAGAGTTTGAACAAAACAGAAAAAAAAAAAAAAAAAATCCATTTTTGTATCGAATGATAAGTAGTGAACTATTAATCAAAAAGAGATCTAAAAGGGATAAAATTGAGAAATTCAAATGAATAGTATAGTTACATTGTGCACATATTTTATTATATTCGTACATGAATTTTTTTTTTTTTTTTTTTATAGTACCTACCTACCTAGGTAAATACTTATATTTATATTGAAAATTGTATAAAATGTATGTATGAGAAAATTGAATAGAATGAAATTGTTTTTTTTTTTAAAGGTATAAAAAAATCTTTGTGGTTTTGTGAACTTTTTGATTTAAAAAAAAAAAACTTTAAAGAATTTCAAACTAACTAAAGTATATATCTTAAGATCTTAAAAAATGGTAAAGTTGAAAAAAAGAAGCAAGAAAAAAAAAAATTTTTAAAATTTATACAATTGTTTTAAATTGAAATTACTTTTCACTTATAGTAAAAATAAGGATTAAATTATTAATTGGGAGTAGTTTAATTTTTAAATTAATTTCTATAGGTACGTTAAAACGTTAATATTGTAGGTTTTTTGTTTGTTCCAAATTCTCTACTGTAAAATATCTGTAAGTACAATAATATTATACTTCTATAAAAAAAAAATAATCTGATAATTTCTGCAGTTCTTTTAGTAACTTGTGAATTGTACAAATATTTTTCGTTTATCTGATCCTTCGCAAAAAAAATTTTTCAATATTTATTGGATAATCGGAATTAGATTTTCTTTGTTTAAACTTTAATTATTGTCTTGTGGTTTTTATTTACTTAATATTCCATTATTGTTTAATATCTATAATAATTATTTTATTTATTTTCTGTATAGGTTATTTTCTACTTTAAATATCTTCTAATTTCGAATACTTTTATTCTGTTTATACTTCCTGTTCATCATTAAAATACAATCATTATGTCCTCGTGCAAGAACTTTACTTCTAGTCTTACTTAATCAATATTGTTAAAAAAAAATTTTATTTTTTTTATAAATTTTGAATTTCTCTGTCAAGAACACTTTAATTCTCACCTCTTTCCAAATAGGTAGTACCTTGAAAGAAAATTTATTGTTTTTTTGAATGTAAGTATCTATAGGTATATTTAAAAATTATCCGAAAAAAATTTTTTTCGTTCCATTCTTTAGATAGAATTTTGTCTATAAAATGGTTAAAACATTGAGGTTTATTAAAACAGATTCATAATATATTTTTGGATTGTTAAATATTTTGAAATTTGTAATTTATTGTTTTTCATATTTATTAGTTTGGTTGGTGTGTTTTTCTTTTTTTTTTTTTTTTTTTATATATATTAGAATCAGGTGGGTAGGAATAGAATAAATTAAATTGAATAATAGTTTTAAAAGGTAGATTTGACAAGAAGTAAAATTATTTTAATATTAGGTATATTTATTTTATTTTAATAAAAATTCCTAAAATATTTTAAATTTTAATTTATATTTTCATATTATATAATATATTATATATTCATTTAGTTAAAGTAATTTATTATACGAATTCCATATTAGAAAGTAAATTGATATTTAGTTTAAAATAAAGAAATATTAAATAAAATTATTTTAAATTAATGAAATTTTTCACATTAAAATATTTAGCAATTTAAATTAAAAAATTCTTAATGGTATTAAAAGTATTTTAGTAAGGTATATGTATGTATTTGAAATAATTAAATTTTGGGTAAAAGTGACTTACTTTCATGTATTTTTAGGATATTTTTTAGAAAAAAAAAAATTTGAAAAATTAATTGCGCTCTGTCCGTTCATTCGTTATGGAGCTTATAAAACTTCTACAACGTACATGAGATGGAACAATTTTTAAACCGTGGATGCATCTCTTTAAAGAAATGAATGTTGTAGAACAACTTTTTTTATATTATTTTACCTATTACATAGGTACTACAATTTAAAGTTTAAAAAAGATTTTTTTTAAAATCTGTATATATCAAATTCTGATAAATACTTTTCAAACCTAAAAAACATCAAAAATGACAGAAAATTTTTTTAGCTTTATAATTTAATATCAAAATTATAAAATTTTTTTACAATTTAGTATGTATATTTACCGTTATATGAAGATAAAATTTCGTAAGATTTTGCTTCTTTTAAAGTTCGACACGCTTTTATTTCGAACGGTCAAACATTAAGGAAAGAAAAATTTTTCAGATATAGCATCAGTTACCTTAGAAAATTTTTTTATACCTTTTTGTTGTTTAAGAGGTATCTATATAATAGGGATCAAAAATTCAAAATTTACTATTTTTACATACCTGGAACTTAGGCACCGCTGTACAAATTTTTTCAAAATAAAACCCATATTATATTAAAGCTTCAACATTATAATTTTGCATGTATTAATGGCTTTTCTTAATTATATAGAGATTCCTTAAAATTGAAGAAAATAAATGACTCTTAATTTTCAACAATTTTTTCCTACATATATAGAATTCTAAAAGAATCTACAGATTTTTGGTGAAAATCACATTATTCTAAACTGTATTTATATTTAGTTTTGAAAATTGTGCACCTTTAAAAATCTTTGGTTTTTTTATTCTGTTCTTGTGTTAATTTTGTTTTATAAAAGCTTCATTCTTCTTATTTCCATTTAGCGTTTTAAGAAACTAAACATCACCTCTATTAATTTATGTTTTATTATGTTGATGATATGATTCTTATTGTTGAAAAGATAATATTTTGTAGGTTAGGTATCGACTTTTAAAAAATTTTTAATTTTACTTTGGTTATATGAGGCTATATATACAACTATAGAATAAGTTCCATATGAGATTAAATTTTGAAAATTATTAGAGAAACTTTTATTGAAATATGACATTATACTTTGGAGTTATGAGAACTAGTGTTTATAGAAATGTTATTAAAAATTTTTGAGTAGTATTCATTTACTTTTCCAAACAATTGTAGGTCTTATTTTTGATTTTATTATAGTAGTATCTCTTCTGAGATGAAAATTAAAAACTTAATTTTGTGTTTTCCTAAGGGAGGTAGAAATCTTTTAAAAGCACCAAGTGTACGCCCTTAGTAGTGTCATATTCTTACTGACTAAATGCACCCCCCCCTTTAGGGAATATAATGGGATGATACCTTTAACTGTTAAAGAAGTTAATATGTTAAGGAGTAAAGATATGGAGAGATAGGACAAGGGAAACATTGAATTGGGAGTGATATTGTAAGGGGACAATTAATTCGTCTATTATTATTACTAGTTTGCAATCAGTAACAAAACTATCAACAGTTAGAAGTCAATATTATATAACGCCCTCCTGCATAAAGTAATTCCTGCATAATAATTGAATCCAACTTCACTGTCACTGTAGCATTTATTATTATTAGTATTAATTATATTATTATGTAATCTATAGAGTCAGGAGTATTAGTGAATTACAACATGCAGTAGTACATTACATTTTCCTGCATAACATAACCAAAGGTAGCTTAACTATAATAGCAGCTATTATAATTATTATTAATTTTGCGATATACATTATTGCGATATAAATTTTTTTTGTTGTTATATAACCTTGACCAGGGTTTGAACCCAAAATCCTCCTATTGAAAGTCTGATGACGATAACCACTACGCAACTTAACCATTACGCCAAAAAATTGATTACTTAACAGTCGAATGAAAGTCTATCCGTCTATTATTTATAATAATATTTCAGTCTACTATTTTAATAATTATAAATAAAACGAATTCATTTTAGATGTCTTGAAGTTATAAGTTTACAACAGTTAGTTAACGATTTTTAATCTAACTTTCTGTCAGGATAGTTGGTGCATTATAAAATAATATTTAGTCCTTACGTCAATTATTAGAGACTTTAAAGTCGAAATAGTGCTAAGCTATTTTTAAACTTTATACATTCAAGAACCTATAAGATATGAAAAAATATTTTTTTTAAAGTTTACAATAAATTCTGTTTACGTCCACCTACTTCTTGTAAGCAGAAAGGATCCTGAAAAATAAATTAAGCGTAATGTTAATTTTCTAGTATCCTATTGTATCTTAACTTAGTTTTTATAATTTGACTTAATTATTTACTAAAAAATTGTTATACAAGTTATTCCAAAATAGTTGAGGAAAATAGTTGAGTGAGTGACTTATTATAAAATCTTTAGCTCTAGCTTACAAAAGCTTACAATACAGTTTTTATGTTTTGTTATTCAAGTCATCCCTTTTTTTTTGTGGCTATACCCTATTATAAAATGTGTGCATTTAAATACTGAATCTCTCGCTCTTCCTTCTGAGTCATATAAATAAAAAAAATACTTTTTAAGTTTATACATGTACTTGTGTGCATTTAAATTCCATCTTATATGGAAAATATAATAAAGTTAATGTTATATATTACTTGATTATGATTTAATACCCATTACCATCTATAAAACAACAAGAAATATGATTTACTGCCTTCACAAAAATAATATTATTGCTTTTTTTTATTTAAAGTCTGAAAAGTTACAGTTTTTGTTTTACATTTTTTTTTTAACATTAGCTAATAGAATATCGGAAGAATGGGGGGAGGGAGGGGGACTGAATACTTTAATATTCTTTATTTTTTAGTTTAGTTTAAAAACGAAAAAAAAACGATTATATGGATTATTGTTTTATTTTTTTGTTGTGTTTTGAATTTTTTATCGATTCACTTGCAGTTTTTTCATACCGCATATATCCAGATCTATTTGTGCGCAAGTAGTGTTTAAAACGCGTTATTTTTCATTTAAATATGTTGCACGTGAATAATTTATTAAATATTACTAGAATTATGGTGATGGTGTAGAATTATTTTGGAGCATGGGGCAGACATAACTTTTAAGCCATATAATAAAATGCAATTTGTTTAAATAATGTTGGCATAAAATGTGGTAAAATTTGTAGACGTTAATTTTTCTTTTTTTTTTATGTAAGCTTAGAGGGACCCCCATAATTTTTTTTTCCAAATGGATTTAATAAAACCTTAAAGTTTGATGGAAATTCAAAAAAAAAAAAACAAAAGGTTTAAAAATAAATATTAAAACGCACTTATAGAGTAAATGCTATTCAAAATGTGAATAAAATTCTAAGGAAAAACAAAAATAACTAAAGTGATGATAAAGTTATAAAGATACAAAGATAAAATAGTGGTGTAAGAAATATTGATAAACAAAGGCAGATAAAGAAGTACAGGAGGTAAATGGCATTACTTTAATTTCTTTTTTCTTTTTTCATTTCTTTTTAGCCTCAAAATATAAATTATGATTACATGCTCTTAAAGGTCTTGTCATTTGTATTTGGAATAAAAATACAAAAAAGGGGTTATAAATAAAAAAAAAAAACAAGGTAGATTGTAAAATAAATAGTCTTAAAGGGGCACATTTTCATAAAGACAATAAAAACATATTTCAAAAAAAAATTTGCAAAAATCAAGATACTCTTTCTTCAATTTTAAGGAAACGCTATATAAAATTTAAAAAAAAAACCATAAATTCATAGTAAAATGTAATATTGGAGCTTTAATTTTTATATTTTACTCACGACAAATAAACATAGGTACGGAAATAAAGAATCTTAACTCAAAAAAATTTACAAAAATAAGTACAAACATTTTCTTTAAGATCTTATAAGTTAATTCTGAAAAATCCCTTTTCTATCAAAATTTCAAGGATCTATCTAACAGTGATAATGAGATATTATGAAGGAAGCAAAACCTTGCAAAGTTTTGTTTCCACCTAACAATATATATTTGTATATTAAATTGCAAAAAAATCGTCTAATTTTTATATTGATTTACTAAAGCTTAAAATATTTCGAGTTTTGTTATTTTTCGATTGATAAATTAATACAAAGCAGAATCTGAGATATATACATTTGAAAATAGGGCGTTTTGATCTTTGACGGGGTGCCTTTACGAAGGGTTACATAAAAAAGTTGGCCCACAACATTAATTTTTTTACGAGAGTCTTCCATGGTAAAAGTTTCAATACTCAATCTTCAACGGTGTAAAAGTTGTTACAAAGTTCCATCGATCCAGACAGAATAAAACTAATAAAAAAAGTTTTTGGAAAATGTGCTAAAAAAACAAAACAAAACGACCATTGTTATAAAAAAATATATTGTTATTATTTTAGTTTATTTTTGTTATTATGTTTATGGGACAACAAAAAGTTTTTTTTTTTTTTTTCATCTTTTAATTTTCTTTATATTATCTATTCGATATAAATCATAAAGGATTTGTTAAGGATTTTTTTTTCGCAGTTTGTTTTTCTTTTCACTTTTGTTAGTTTTTTGTCAATTTAGAAAGAAACGAGCAAGAATACAGTTGCCTTTGTCAACTCTTAGATACCCATATGAACCGTTAGTATGTTTAGTAGTATTTTAAAATACTTTGGATGAATTTTATAATTTCTAGAACTATGGGTTGTACATATATTCAAATTATATCTTTTCACATTTTTCAAAACCTTCCTTCTTCCAACCTTCTAACCTTCCACATAATAATTATCAATCCGAAACTTTTCCAAATATCCTATAGTACCATTTAATACTAAGTGGCAAATGTATAATAATTTGTATACATATGTATTATATATCATTCATTCATCAGTTACATATACGATATGTAAATAAACATGAGTTATATAAGTATGTATACTAATATCGTATAATTAATATAAATTCTTAAAGCAAAAGCAACCGTTATAGTTTTTATTTATTTAAGTTTTTTTGTACTACGCATCATCCTCAACAATTTCAAATTATCGAGAAAAAAGAATGCAAAAACATCGTTAAAAAAATTTGATAGAAACATTTAGGAAAATGAAGTCACACTTTTGTCAATTTTAAGGTAACCCTATATTATTAAGAAAAGTTGTTAATAGAAATTGAAATATAATGTTGGAGCTTTAATTTTAGTATATTACTTCAAAAAAATTTGGACAGGTGTTCAAGTTTTCAATAAAGAATTTTTTAGTTTTTGACCCCATATGGCTGCGAAACAGGGGCGATGCAAAAATATTTTCTGAAATGACTCATACTTATTTTCAAAGACCTAATTTCTCTCAAAATTGCAAGTTTCTGACTTGAACCGTTTGGAAGATAGAAAGAATCAAGAATTTTGCAAAATTTGAGTTTCGCATAACGGTAAATTAAGACACCGTATGTCACAAGTATATATTTACTGTATATATATTTTTATAGCTTATAGAAGCGATAATCGTTTGGCGTTTAAGATATACCTTATACAAGTTGTGTTATAGCAATTTAAATATGGAGCTTTTCTCGAACTTTGGGGTGGCTGTAGCTCCGTAACGGATGGGATGATATTTATGATATCTATCAGCAGTTAAAGTTGCATGGCAGTCAAGCAGTCAAAAAAAATGCGGGAATCTAAAAGATAAGGTGTTTGACAGCTACCCGAAGTTTTGGTCGAATCTCAACGGACGGACTGACGGACAAAGCTTAATCGACTTAGAATTTGATTCTGATCCGATCCATACATTTGAAGGTATATCTAGCTAGCTTATTTCGAAGTGTTACAAACAGAGAAGCAATTTTAATATACCTGATCCTTATCGTACGGGTATAAAAATGTATTATAATCTCTATGTACATGTATAAAGCCTAAATCACAATGTTTGGCTTTTATTATCTTATGTCACTAAAATCTTTACTTTAAGATTTTTCTCTTTATATTTAAAATTGTACTTTAAAAATATGAATTAGTTTTATTTAATAAAAAAAAAAAGAAAAAATTGTCAATTTGATTTGAAATTAATGTGTACATTATTTGTACATTATTTGACCCTCAATAATTTACAAAAAGGAATCCGCCATTAACACTACGTCATGCAGTACAAGAGCTGATTGGAAAAAAAGTACTTTTCTGGTACTGTTCTGTTCTGGAAGCTTATAATTGCTTGGTTATTTTGTAGTTAAAACAGGGTTCGGTAATGTTTTTGATGCTTAGAGCAGTGTTCGATAAATTTTTTTTTTTTGTTATGCACAAAATCTGCTAAATTTGGATTTTATTTTTTATCATTTATTTTTTTCTTTATTTATTTCCCTTCGATTTTAATTTATATTTACAATTTCTATATTCATAGTTTTTCAGAGTTTGTATTTATTAAAATATATTTTTAACAATTACTATTGTATAAAGCTAAAGCTAACTTATAATTTAAATCTTATACTATTCTGTTTTAATTATAACAAAAATGACATTAAAAACTTACCTTAATAATAAAAAAAAAAAAAAATTAACCTAAACCTTACGTACTACAATTTTACTGTCTAAATCTAAAATAGCTTTAACAAGCGGATTATTTGAATATAAACAACGCTATTAGAAAAACTGAATTTGATTTTTCAATTTCTTCTGAAGTGATTTCTAAAAATATACTAAAAGATTTTTGATAAAAAATATCTTAAATGGATTTAAAACTGGACTCGAGATTTTTTATTATATGTTGTGGTATTTTGGAAGATGTTAATATCGCAGTATCGTCAGAAAATAATCCTAAATTGCAGTTTTAAGAATTAGGGATATCCGAAATAAAAATGTTTTACAGAATCGGCGATAAGGATGAACTTTGGGGAACGCCCAAAGTAACAATTTTCTTTTCTATCTGAAGTTAGTTGCTAGTTGAGCATATTTTATTTTAAGAAACGAAAAATTTTCTATTTTTAACAAAACTATAGATAGTTTTAGTTAAATATAATAGAAAATTTGAGTTTCATTATAGCTTATGTATGTAAATGCGGCTTGTCGCACTTTTTTTTACAGACCTTTTATTTTTTAATTCATTTCGTATGAAATTGCTTATTGTACAGAGTTAGTTGATGACAGCTAGTCGAATGTCCTGTTCTGAAGCCGAATTCTTCATCAGGAATTCATGTTATTTTCATTTAAAAATTTAGTTATTCTACTTTTAATTAAATTGGATATTCATTTCCATACATCAGATTTATATTTTATACTATTTTGTTAATACTAAACATGAATGGATAATGAAAGAAAGGGAGAGAAAATATTTAATATATTTTGCATGCAAGTACCATTAAAAATAAAATTTTATAAAAAGAATCTAAAAATAAAAAAAAAAATAAATTGCACAAATTTTATTTGTAAACAGTTAGTTGTAATTAAAATTTAATTAAATAAAAAAAAATATTATTTCAACAAATTTCATTGCAAAAATTTTAAATTAAAATATAATAAAAGTTTTATTTAAAAATAAATTAAATTGAAAATGTTTTAAGTTTGACTTTTTCGTACAATATTATAATAACTTATCTGTATTTATGTCTTAGATAAAAAAATATAACTTACTACAGAAAATGAACCCTTAAATTTTTCTTGCCTATTGAAAACAAATTAAGGACATCATAAAGTTTCAGATATCCAGTCTTTCAATTTCTTGGTTTTTGTTGTTGTTAAAATACAAAATTACTCATACGACTCCAAAGTGGGTGATAAAATTGGTCTTGAAGTGGTTTCTGAGGAATTAAAATGACGTATTTCTATTAGATTGTCTGACTTTTGCAGTGCTTTTTCAAGCAGAATTAGCAAATCCAGTAAAAGTTAGCAAATCCAAGGTGGTAGAGAGCTGTCCAGAAGTTTTGAAAATTTTCTCAGTAGGAACACTATCAACTTGATTTGGATCCTAAAACATCAATATGACTATATTATAGAAAATGAGTTGGCAATTAAGGTAGCAAAGCTCGGATCTCGGTAAGCTTAGCGTTAAAAATACTCATTCTGTTCACTTATAAATACAAAACTTCAAATTTAATATTGCAGATGGGGTGTTTTGCACGTGCAATTTGTACTACAACCAAGAGCAATATGAAGGCTTATTTATGTTCAAAAAGATTCAAATGAATACCTCTCTAAATTTGAAATTATACAAATTGGTATAAAGAGTGTAGAAAAATTTCACTGCACCAGTCCCAGTCTGACAATAAAAAGATAGAAATGTCTTGGTAGTTTCTTTTTTTAAGATTTAAGTGTAATGAAATGTAGAGAAGCTTAACATACAGTCTCGTCGAATAAGTTCTTCTACGTTTGAACTTGTAAAACTACAGACTGAGAATTTATAGTAATTACTAACGTGTTAAATCATCCTTCATCAATCAAAAAAAAAAAAAAATAATTGAATATCTTATTTTGTTAATTTCATTTCTAAAGTTTTGGTACAAAAAATTTAAATTTGTTGTGCGTAAGCATGAATCATTCAATAGATACGTTGTTGAATTTTTAATTATTACAATACTGTCCTAATGAAAAAGTAAAAAAAAAAAAAACAAGTGTTTTTTTGATTGAAAATCTAATTAATTTCATTTATTTATTTACAAATCTAAAAAGAAAAGTACAACAAAAAAAATATCTAAAAAGAATGTAAAATGTGACATCAAAAACTTTCTAAAAAAAAAAACACAAATATTTAATTTTTTAGTTATGAATTTCAATTAAGTAATACTTGGTATGCCAATTTTAATTCAGTTTTTTTTTTGCGTTTTGTTGATAAATTATTTTTCGATCTATATGTATGTATGTACAACGTATGCATATAATAAAATAACTAATATTTAAATTTTCAGTATTTTTTTTTATTTGGAATATAATATTTATTTCAATTACATACATACATACATATATATTATATTATTTCCATAATTATTTGTGCGTTCGTCTCTATTTAAGGATACAGGAAATTTAGGTATTACCTATACCTTCTCAGACATAAACCCGTTATCCGACAGTAAAATTGCAGAACTAATTGTATTTCTGATCTCTATAGATTTTAGAACATAGTTCGCTCTGATTGTCCTCTCTTTATATATTTCTATTCATATAAACCAATCAATCAAACATGTGCATTTTATTAACTCTAGCTGAAATGTAATCAAAATTGATAAAATGGTGCTTCATAAATTATTTCAAAATTGATAAAATGGTGCAGAATTTTAACATTAGAAAATCCCTGAACCGATGAAGACATAGACTAACTCATGTAGTAAAATTTTTTGAACATTTGAAGATCTTTGCTAAATTTTGCTATGACTATATGGTATACAGGGTAAATATTACGATTTAAAATTAATTTTATCATCTCATCATCTCAATCTAGGAATATGTTACTTTATCATCTCAATCTAGGAATATGTTACTTTGTACTAAAAAGTAATGGGGACTAAATGGGGTGGAATACGGACGGGAAAAATGTGTATAAAGGGAAATGGGACGGTAATTCCATGATAAATCTGTTAAGATACGTCTTCAATTTAGGCAAATTGTAAATCAAAAAATCGCCAACTTTTGGAAATACAGAGGATGATGTGAAAAAATTTTGATAAAAAATAAACATTAATTTTTTCGATTCTTTTCGAAACTACAGATTAAGTATAATAAAATGATAAATCTCAAGAAATCTATTAGTGAGCTCTAAGAAAGTTTGTTAGTTAGTC
Organism: Poecilobothrus nobilitatus; assembly: GCA_947095535.1. NCBI lineage: Eukaryota > Metazoa > Arthropoda > Insecta > Diptera > Dolichopodidae > Poecilobothrus > Poecilobothrus nobilitatus. The sequence continues at coordinate 164,818,824 of OX352773.1, forward strand.
GATCATTTATTAATTTTTAGTCATGTCTAAGGAAGTGTTTTTAATAAATAAAAATACCACAAATTATAACAAAGTACGATCGATTCCAAAGAGTAACTAAAAAGGGAAGGTTTAGGCGCATAATTTTCAGCTAAAAATCTACGATAATGTTAACTAAAAAGTTGTTAATCTTGTTTTGAAAATTATGAATCTTTACGAAATTTGAATTTATTTAGAGATAAAATTCGGCCAAAAAAACAATAAGTTTTATGAAGCCGAAACGTTGGAATTAATTGACGGAAGCTTGGTAAAAATCTTTACGTATTAAGTTTTATTAAATGAAGTATCTAGAAAAGTAAAAATTTAATGTATAACAAGAATATAAAATATTGCTTTATTAGAATGTACTATATTGTTATATTGAAATAGTTCTAAAATTTTATCTGTATCCTTCCTTTGAAAGAAAGAAAAGTTTGCAAAAAAAAGAAAGAAAAGTTTTTCTGATAAAATCGATCCTTTTTCTTTGAATTTGAAATTAAATTACAAGGATAGCATTAAGTAGGCAGATACTAAATATTAAATTATATAAAATATTTTGAATTTCGCTAACTACTTGTATAGTTAATACGTATTGTCGTACATTTTGCATTATAAAATTTTTCGCCTAATCCTCATTTTTGTTGACTCTTTAAAATAGCTTGTACATTTTTTTTTGGTATTCTTATTTAATAAAAACACACTGCTTAGACTTGACCAAAAATTAATAATTGATCGACTTGTAAACTTTTTAGGAGTTTCGCTAATAGATCTATTGGCATTTATATCAAGAATTTTGTTCATTTACATAAATTGTTGAGATTTTTTTTAAATTGTCATTTAAGAATTTTCAATATTGAGAAATCGCTTATTATTATTAGAACTATGACTTTTTCTACCTTTTCCTCGCACATCAAAATTAATTTTAGATCCCAATGTGTATCGGATATAATACCACATAGTATGCAGTAATGTAACGTAGCAAATTTTAGTAAAAATCTTCAAATGTTCGAATAATTTTATTACAATAGGAAGTATTCCACGATTCTTGAAATAATAATGTTCAATATTCGTTCATAATGTACATTTTAAATATATTTAAATTACGCCACTGTCTACATTTTCTTTAAATATAAATATATTTTTTTTTGGTTTTAAATTCTGAATTTCTTTTTCTTTTATTTGAATTATAATTTTTGTTTTTAAAATTTTCCATTTTCAATTTTCTTCAACTTGATGAAAATAAATTAAAAATATGCTCTACAAATATCTAAACTATAAAAAGGGAGTAGGAAGTTAATGGAAAACAATTCATATAAGAAACTACAAGAACCTACAAAATATTATATTTTAGAATGAAAATTTTGTGATTGTTAAGCGAGAAAATGATTTGTGCAATTTGTTGATAAGCAAAAAAGCATTCAGAATGAGGGGAAAAATAAATGAAAAAAATAGGAAAAAAAATACTGAAAAAATATCAGTTCTATGAATTTGAAACCCTTTCTGACTTTTCTAAATAAATTGAATTTCAATTATATTTTTAGCATATTCTTTAAAAGTTTATTTTTTCTTAATTTGCTTATTAGTTTCAGTCTCTTCGTCCTTCTACTCGTTTATTCTTCTATCCATTCACTAAATTTTGTAGTGGGAAAAAGTAAGGAAACCTTTTGTCAGTTTTTAGGAAACCATATATTTAAATAAAATAACTAAGCTGTTAATAAGATATGTTAAAATATGATGTTGGATTTTTATTTTTATGTTTTACTTTAAAAATCTTACTTTAGAAATCTACAGGTATCTAAAAATACGGGACCCGTAGTAGTACCGGACCCGTAGTAGATCTTTACAGCAGAAGATACAAAAATCATTTTAAAGATAACTTAATTAATTAGTTCTAGATAATCTTTTTTCTCTCAAAATTTCAAGTTCTATCAAAAAGCGTTCAGGAGATATGAAAAATATTTTAATATTGATTTATAAAGCTAAAAAAATTTACGTTCTTAGATTAAACGAATGGTGCAGTGGCAGAACGCCCGAGAAAATAAAACCCGTTTGCTTTAATTCCAAAACTTTTTGCATTAACGCCCGTGGGCTTTAAAAGCTTTTCAAAAAAGTGTTAAAGCCCACGGGTCTTAATTCTACTAGATCGTGGGCTTTAAGTATATTTCGAACAAGAACTAAAATCCACCGTGTAAGACGAATCCCTGAGTAACACTGAGTAACAGTTACGATCTATTTGCATTTCATTTGACGGAATTTATTTAATGCATTTGCTCTACATATTCTATTACTCTTCTTTTAATAAAAAAAATATTGCGGGTCTTAATTCCAAACCAAAAGCAATTAAAGCCCGCGAGTTTTAATTCCTTTTAATTATGGGCTTTAATTCCAATTCAAAAAGAAATAAACGTCCGCGGGCTTTATTTCCTCGGGCGTTTTGTGGTTTAATTTTTAAAATTAGTGTTTTCTTCAACCTTAAGTGGTTGTAGATCCTTAATGGATGGAACTACATAAAAAAGTACATTAACATTATTCTATAACATTAATATTTTTAAAAGACCTATCTACGATTAAAATTTCATTGGTCCGTATTACACCGCGTAGAATTTTTGTTAACAAACGGATGGGCAGACAGATTAAAATTAATAAACAAATTTTTCAAATTTTTTTTTACTGTACAAATACTGTACAAAATACTGTACAAATTTTGCCAACCAAAAAAATTCTAAATATCACTCAACAGAATATAAGCTCTAATTGATTTTAATAAGATATTAGTTACATTCTAGTACATTCTGGCGACTGCCACTGAAAGAAGTTTCAACATTTACCATTTTAAAATTGAAAAGTAATGTTAGACTGAAATAGGTATATTTCATATCAACCTAAAATTGGAAAAATTTATTTGTGCAGTAATAATTTTGTGTTGAAAAGTACAATACAAATTTACTGCCCCTTTATTTTATATTAATAATAAGTATAAATTTATACTTAAAACTTAAATTAATTTTTAAAATAAAATGTTTATAAAATTTTATACAGTTTTATTTATATATGTATTATTATAAGTATATGTATCTTGATCGAAATGAAAAATTTAGAAAAATTAAAAATTGTGACAAAGTAAAAAAAAAGTGAGTTATTTAGTAGCTATATATGGTAACATTGTAATATTGAATCGTATTTATATTTTCTTTTTTTTTTTTAACTTTTTTCCATGTAAATTTATTCATTTATATATTATTATAATATTAGTATACATATATGTTTATATATTATATTTAAATATAATAAAATGATGTATTACCTTTATAATATATTATATAATATTACGAGCAATTATTAATTTCAAAGGATACAAAAAAATAAACAGAATGGGGTATGCAGATATTTATAATATGTAACTAAATAGAAAGAAAAAGTACAAATATACGGAGTGAGATTTTTTGAGGTTAAAATTTAGCTGAAAGTTTCATAATTATATGCATATAATACACTTTCTCGCCTTTTACAAAAGAATTTTATATCTCACCTTATAATATAAAGTATTCTTAAAGTAAAAAGTAAGTAATTCAAAATTCATAGAATTAAAAAAAAAAAATTTTTTTTGAAAATAATAATAACGGAGAAATTGTTTATGAAAGTTACAAGGAAACTTCGGTTTAGAGACTTTAAATAATTATAATACATTTAAAATATGTATATATATATACATAATATGTATATATGTGAAATTAGACTTTGTAAAGGGCTCTTAATTGAATATTTTTAAAAATTGCCCTTCTGTGAAACTATTTATCTCCTAATCAATTTCATTCAACAATAAATTTTATTAAATCTATGCAATATTTTGTAACCCTCTACTGTCTAGATATTAATAATTATATATACTTACATAATTTAACTGACTAATCAGAAATTTCGTTAAAGGTACTTAATAAATTGTAATTGGTCTTGACTCTGCACTGCATAGAAAATAGTAATAATAATAATAATTAAGACCAATATAGCTAATAATAATTTATTGCTGCTACAATGACAGTGAAGTTGTCTTCAATTATCACCGCATACAGAAAGGCATTAAATATTACTGCACATTGTTAATATTGAATATGATTTCTTCACTAATAGCAAAATAGTACAAAAATAGCCGGATATAATGTTTCCTTACAATCCCACTCACCAATTCAAAAGGTTTCGTATCCTTCTTCTGTTTCATATTCTCTCCTAATCTTCTATCTCTAGCTTATATGTAGTATATGATGCAGTTAAGGGTTTCGTCTCATTATATTGGATATTTTGTCACTTTTATTTATAATTCTACTATCTTTAAATATAACTGTAGAATTACTTTTCCTAAGAGAGATGAGAATCTTCCCAAAGACACAAAGAATACCCCATTGGTAGTGTCACATTCTTACTTACCCATCCACCGTCCTTTCTATAATTTTCTATTATTAATGGTGTATAAAGTATTATTTATTGTTTGACATTAATTTGAACCCTATGTGAAATGGTAGCTGATTCAGATGAAAACCCAGATGAAAAAACTTTTACTTTTCCTGGAATTCGAACCAAGACCTATACCCATAAAAGAGAAGGCGGCTCGCTAACTACTGTGTCATCCAGTTTTATTTCATAATTTTTAATTAATTTAAGTCTTTTTTTTTTCTTTCGTCTGTTAAATAAAATTATTATAATAAAAATGAACAATAAAAATTGTAAACATTTTTAATGGAAATTAAAAATTTCGAAGCATTGGTGTTGAAAGGGTTTTTCATTGTTGCATTTAAGCATATTAAAAGTAAAGAAAAATATAATGTATTCTGCAATAAAATTGGAGACACCATAAAAAATGTGAATAAAATGGTTAATGGTATGGTTTTAATAAAAAAAGAAAAATCAAAAAAACATTAATTTGATCTTGAATTTAATTTAAAAAATAAAAAAAATTACATAAATTGTATATGCTGAAAAAAATAAGAGAATATTAAATATTTAAAAATATTTTAATTTGAAAAAAACTGCAATTAAAAAATAAAATGTAAAATTTTTAATTAAATTAGATTGAGTGTGGAGTTAAGAATTTCATATGCCATTTTTGTATTAAATAAACAAATTGAAATTTATTATTGGAGTAGTTTTTATCATTTATTTTGGTGTAAGACTATTTTTCCACAAAAGTAGTCATTTACATCTGAATAAAGCGGGGCACATACATATATGATGATAAATTTTAATTATTTTTATATATAAAACTTTCACAAGAGAACTTGAAAATAGTATTATAAATATTACACAATACATTTCGTATTCAATAAATCATTCCGGCTCGCTTTATTAAATTTAGCATGAACTGATACAATTCATTTTCCTCTTTGTAAAACTAAACTGTGTTTAATAAATTTGTTTTGTTATCATAATCGATAGTTCATAATTTTATTAGTTCGTAGTTGAATCAATTTTTTTTTATATATTCAGCAATTAATTCAGCAATGATAGATGATTTTGCAATCTTATAAAAGAATCACTGTAGCTCGCTTTATTAAATTCATCATCAACTGATCAGTGATCCAATTCATATTTCGTTTTGTAAAACTAGATTCTATTTAATTAATTTATTTTCCCGTCATAATGGACAGATCTGTAATATCAATTTATAGGGGTCTGTGATATTTATAGGAGATGTATTGAAATATTAATAATAATGGTAGTCTGAGCAATGATATTACAATAGCTGTAAAATGTAGGTTTTTTTCTCCTTTCTACTCATATAAGCAGCAAAAGACATCATCAAACTCATTTATTATTTATATTTGAGTAAGCTTCAGTTCGCGAAATCATTAGTTTCACTAATCTGTTGATTACTAGGCCCTTTATCCGACTATTGAACCCAAATGAATATTTTTATTAATGGTGCAAGAAAAAATAAATTTTTATCATTTCACCGTTGTAAAATTGTTGGTTTAGTTATTTAAATAGAACAAGTTCGGACAGTATTTTTGAGTAGCCACCACAAAACTTCTTTGTTTAGCTGAAAATGAGTCAGTGTCTATTGAAGCTAGGTATCTGAAATTTTGTAGAAGATGATCTAGTTTTATGGAACAGTATATATATATACTGTTATATTTATACGGTTTCCTAGAGTTAACACAGACTACTCTACACTCTCCAGCGCTTTATTTAATTACTATTCTATATGGTCCAGCCGTAGTTTGAACCGGACACATTTCGATTGAAAGACCGGTATCTTAATAACTACACCATTGGCAAAAAAAAAATCAAATTTATATTCTTATTTATATTTAACTAATTTTGTATAAATTCTTTACAAATCATAAATTTAATTCTATACTGAAACTCGCCAACATTTAAAATAACTTAGAAGCACACTAATATCTATGAGGAGAATATACAAAAATGTTTGATTCAAAAGAAATACATTGTCTTTAGAATAAACAAAATATTGATATAATTGAATTAAATTCATTAAATAAATTGGTGTGTAATAATTTGTAAACTGTAATTAAACTGTAACTTTTTGAATTACACTTAATGATGTGGAGTGCCTAATTGTATGCAATAAGTTAAACGCAAAACGTGGTTAAAACAATAATATTAATTTTCATTTTGGGGCTTCGGTAGCCTAGTGGGTAGGCGTGTGGCGTATTAACCGAAGGAGTGTGAGGTCGATCCCTGCACAGGTCGTAAGTTTTTTTCTTTACATACCCCCCTTACGTCCAAATATAATGTAAATATATTGTATATAATATAAACAAAATAAATAATAGTATAAAAAAAACCTATAATGGCCTTAGTAGCCGATGGTTCAATAATATTGCACTACATTAATGTATGTAATATTAATATAAATAAATAAATTTTCATTTTCTCTAAAATTTCTAGCTAACACTATTGTAATTGCATATCAAAAAAAAAAAAAAGGATTGTCCTAGATTCTAGAATTAAAATTTAAAAAACAAAAATTATTTTATAAATTTTTTTTCTTTTTGACATAAATTCCATATAAAACCCTTGAAGTTAAATGCAATTTTTTTTTTTTTAAAGAATTTTGTGTGTTTATTTTTTTAATTTCAGGAAGTTTGAAAATATACCAAACAAAAAAAAAAAAAAATATAGAAAATTTTCAATGAATTTGTAATTTTTGTACAAAAACCGAAAAAAAAACATTTTTTTTTATTTTTATGGATTTGCATATTTAATAACTTCCGATTTTTCTAACCACTGATTTAATTTTTTGTAAAGTAAAATAAAATAAAAAAATAACTCTAATTTCGTCCTTTTTTTTTTTTGTTTAGTCCTTTTTATTTGAATTGGTGTTGGTATTCATTTAGCTTCCTGAAAGAAGCAAATTTTGTTGAAATTATTATTACAAATTTTTTGTTTAGATACTGTTGAAGTTCTAAAAAAAAAAAAAATTCTTTTTTTGCTACTTGGATACTTTAGATATTGAGTATATGCACTTCTTCGTACATAAATAATGGTAACCTAGTATATACTGGGTGTAAAGGTTACCATTATTTATGTACGAAGAAGTGCATATACAGTCCGTGTTTGGGAATTTTTTTTTTTTATATCGATTATTTTGTTTAATTTTCCAAGAAAAAATAAAATTTAGAAAAGCGTGAGATATTTGAGCAATTTTATTTAAAGTGGGCGAATGGAAAATTAAATCTTACAAAAACTATTTGTTTTTTTGTTTTTTTTTATTATTATTTCTGTTTTTGTTTATGCAAGCAAGGATATAAAATGAATTTATTATTTAATGTTTATTTAAAAAAAAAAAAATTAAAAAAAAAAAGAAATATTTTAAGTATAATTTAAAAATTTAATTTGTTTATTTTATTTTTAAATATTTTTGTTTTTTTTTTTGCTCAAAAAATTCTATTGAATCTATTAAAGTTACAAAAACAAAAAAATTAAATTTGTTGTTCTATACGAATTTGTTTAAATTTTAGGTATAGTAAAGTTAATATTTTTTTGTCTCGGGGCCTCGGTGGCCTAGTGTCCTCTTACAGTGTATAAAATACACTGTAAACGTCGAGAGAGTGTGGGTTTGAATCCCACAAACGTTGTAAGAGTTATTCCCACTTACGACATTTGCAGCCACGCCTAAACAGGAAAGGCTGTGTAATTTCCTGTCCATATTTATGTGGCAGAGAAATGAATTTAAAAAAAAAAAAAATTTTTTTGTCATAACTTTTTTATTTATATGACTTACAATCCGGATTATTTTTTAAATTTTGATTTACACTAATTATATTTAGTTTATTTAATAGCCTTAAAATTTTAATATTCTTAACATACAAAATATCTTTAGTTTTGACATTTTTAGAAAGAGAACTATGCCGCACAAGATCTTTTAAGAGATTAGGCGTTTATTTTATCATTTTGAGTCATCTTAAGTTCGTCACTAAACTGATGATAAAACCAAGGAGATTGTGACTTTGTCCTGATCTAACGGAATATTGTAGCTCAAATTTAATTCACTTCCCATCGTAGTATTTATTTAAAATTGGTACCTCAAAAATATCTACTTGATTTAAAAAAAAACAATTTTTTTATGAAATATTTACAAAAGCATGATGCGCAATATTAAAGTTAATTCTAAATTCCTTTTTCTCAAGAGTTCTTCTCACATGCTTTTGTAATATTTCATAAAATATACCCATAAACCAAACAGTACATATTTTGTATTAAAGATTCCGACTTAAATTTTGGCTTCAACAGATGTGGTTTTAGTTGCTTAAAATTCAAGACTATTCGGAAGAACAATATGCAATTCTTCTGGATGACTTTCCGCCGACCTTCGTAAAATGAAATTGGACATTACGTTTTTATATTTTATAAATTTCAATTAGTTTTTGAAGTACGAAGTATGATGCATTTTATCTATAATAAAAAAATAAATTATTTTATATTTGTATTTAGTGTATTTAAAAAAGTGTTTTATCTTTTAAGCATTTTTAATTTGTTACTTATATATAAGAGTCACAGAAGCGGTTCGAATTCAGGCTCTCTGAACCTATTTACAATAAAATTGATCCTTCTCATATTAATAATTAATTTTTAATTTAAATTTAACTGTGTCTAAGATTCTTTTAACATATTAATTATATTTATCCTATTTTTATTCTAAAATTTCAAATAGTTTCAAGGATTATTGTAACCGTTGTAATATTGTGTAATATTTCAAAAAAAAATAACAATATATAACTTGTTAACAGTAATCGATATGTAAGGAAACAGGATATTTTATAAATAAAATAATAGCTAAAACCTAAAGTACCATTTTAATACCGATTTAAAAGATTTTTTTTATTTATTTTGTTATAATCTATAGTATCAATTTACTAGACGATATATTTTATGGATACGTCATTACCTCTAAATATGTGGGTCAGCTATTATTATTGTTAGTTTTATATCATAGTAGTATTCTTTATTTCGATATGATCTGACCGAAGTTTAAACTCGATACTTTTCAATTAAAAGGTAACTTACACTGTTCTGTTGAGTTTATTCTGAAACCAGGGTTTGAATCTGAAATAATTATTACCGGCCGAAAATCGACAACTTTCGTTACGACAAAGGTGAGACGATAAACTTTTTTTTTTCTTTTAATTTATATTTAAATCTTTTTATTGAATTTGGTTTTTTTTTTTTACGAGTTTAACCCACTAAACAATTCCTTCTTTTCTGGCCAAATAATAGGTTATGGGAACTTTAGTACTATTGTACTGTTTGGGCAAGGGAAGATTCTATTATGGAGAATGTTACTTTTAGAAATCTTGTTCTATAAACTGAAAGATATTTGAAAAGAAGCTTATGAGATTGTCAAAATATTAAATTACTAATAAATCATATATTTTTTTTATCTTTGATCCTGTTGTAGTATATAGAGTTTACACATTCACAAGGATATGAGAAGAGAATGATCTAAACATAACTGCCGTTATATAATTGTAAATATATCATATGTTATTGTAAATGTATCACATACATTTTATCTTTTAATAAAACACATTTTATCATTGTATTTATTTAAGAGAAAATAAAATCTAGAGATTAATCACCCTGTTGATATCATTATCCATTTTATGTCATTATTTAATTTTTTTATTTATTTTTTTTTATTTTTTTCAAAATATATGTCCTAATAATATTATTTTCTGTGGTACAGAAAATGTATGTATATTTACATTTACATTATACATATACATTTAAATATAAAGTTATTATTACAACTTACTATAAGTATAAAAAAAAAATAAAATTCATTGTATTGAAAATGAAATAAAACAGAACATATGTATGTATGTGGTATGATACAACAAAAATAACAGCTGCAACATTTTTATCTGTTCTGAAAATTGTACATAATGTACAATAAAAGAAAATGCCATTAATGTTAAAATTTGTTATAAAATGGTTGGATTTTTTTATTTTTTTTTTTTTATTTTTTTTTCTATTGTGGTTAGTTAATCTAACAATACTTTTGACTCCATTTATTCTGTACATTACACATTGGAACAATCAAGTGCTCGATTTTAACTGTATTGCTATATTTTAGATATTATTTTTTAGTTCTCTGGATTATGTTTGATGTTAAATTTTTTTTTTTTTTTTGGTTTTGTTTTTGTTTTATTATGTAGTGTTTCCTTTTTCTCACTTTACAATAAAATGTTGTTTTGTTGTTGTTTTGTTTTTTTTTTTTTTTTAAATGTGTGAAAGAAATATCCTTCCATTATAACCTTTTGCTTGTTCAAATGTTTACGATTTCAATTTACTTTACATTTTTTTCTGTTTTGCTGGCAAAAAAAAAAACAAAAAAACTTATAAAGTGTTATTATTTTTATTTTTTGTGCATTGTATTGCATTAAGTAGAAGGAAGTCATACATATGTTGTTTGTAAAATGCATAAAAAAAAAAAAATGTTTGTAAAATACAAAGAGAAGAAAAAAAACAAAAACAAAAATTAAAATATATAACAAATATTAATAATGGATATGGAAAAGCTTAAGTAAAGAAATTGAAAAATTATCGACTCAAAAAAAAGGATTTTTGTTTTTTTCCAGTAGGTATTGTTTTGATTTTAGAGTTCTATAATAGCTTTTATTAGTACCTACATTTTTACTTTGATATTTCAATTAGAAAATAGAAAAAACTTTTAGATTTTTTATTTTATTCTATACGCATAATTATGTGTAACATTTAAATGAAAAATAATGTTTCGATTTTATAAAAACCGTATTTGCTACCAATGATTTAAGCATAAATATGCGTTTTTAGGTTTTTAGGTTATACTATCTAATTTTTTTTTTTGTCTGTAAAATAAAGGATGTACCTAATTCTTATGAAACTTTTTTTTTATTATTTTAAATCTTTATTAATTTCATTTGTTAAAATATAGTTTGCTAAATATTTTCGATGTTCTTAAATCTATTATGAACAGGTTTTCGCTGTTATTAAAAGAAATTATTTAGTTTAGTAAATTAAGAGTAACGGTCGAATGTCAGTTTTTACCGAAATATCTATCTATCTAAATATTTTTCTATGCTATTGTCTATTAAAAAAGCAATTTTGAATATAATAGAATAAGTCAAGTCAAGAATATAATTTTTAAAATACGCTTTTTATTTGTCTTAAGCCTTAATATATTAACAACAGATTAGCTTAATAATCTTTCCCTTTTTTTAGTTTATTACTTTATTCTCCTACCACATAAATATGACAAGGAAATTTTATAACCTTCCTGTCCAGATGTGGGACAGTAAATGACGTAAGAGAAAATTATTCTTACGATGCGTATACTCGTGTGACGTGGACTCGAATCCACATACAGTTAGTGTTTACACCGTATTTTATACGCCCTTATCTACTAAGCTACCGATACCCTGCTTCTTTCCTGTTTTTATAGAAAATTAAAAGTAAACATTTCATCCTTTCGGTGATTTTTATTTTTTTGAGATAATCTACAGTAAATATTTGAACATTTCTTCATGTAAGTTAACTTTAAATTTTTTACGAAATTGACTTTTTGTTAAATTGTGTTTTTTTCCCGTTATTTGTTTTTAATAAATCATGTTTCGTTATTTCGACATTTTATTTTGATGCATTTTTAAACTTACAGTCTAACTTAAATTAGAGCGTACGGCGTGTGTCAAAACTAGCTCATGATAATACATTTCATATGAAGGTGTCTGAAATAAGCCAAGTTGATACGCCGTATATTGGAATTTTCAATTTTGACAAGTGTATTTTTTGTTTTCATAACATTTTCTTGTTTATTTATGTTCAATAACTATAAAAATAAAATAATTGAATACAATGCTATTTTAAATTTTTGTTAAATAACATAAACGCGGCGTGTTAATTGCGGATCAAGAAAGCGTATAAACTATTGACGTATTACATGTCGTAGACCGTACGCACTAATTTAGGTTGGACTGTTAATCAGGAATAAAATTTTAAAGATTTTATTATTCAGTTAGTTAGTTAAAGAATTATTATCTACAATCATTATATTTGGCAGATACTGTTTGCAAAGTTATTTTTCTAGATAAAGATATTCTATTTGAATAAATATTTAAAAACAAATTGATTTAAAAAAAGACACTTTTATTATATTAATCATCATTCTATTATATTACATATGAACTGGATATTTATGTGTACTTTAAATTTCTTGTCATAGATTTCTTTTTGTAAAAATGAACATATTTAACAACTTTTATACATTATTTCAAAATCTTTCTAAAAGAACATATAATATATAATAACCATACATATAATTATAATAAACTTTAAAACAAACTGGTTGAAATAAGATTCTCATTCATTAATTTTGTTTATATACCTTTTTACCTTTTTTGAATTCGATTTCTTGATTTTATTTTCTGCTTTTCATGTTAGGAAAACATTTTATTGAAATGATAAATTGAAAATACGATGCTAATGCTATTGTAGGTAAAGTAAATGTGTTTAATTCAAAATAATTGTAAGTAGTTAAGATAATTATTTACATATTGTTTTAAATTATTGTTTGTTAATGAATAGATATTTATGTTTTATTGTAAATATGAACATAAGGTGTTCTAAAACTACTAAAACAAAAATATCCTTTTTTTATATTCTTTTTAGATACTTATTTCCTTACCTTACCTTTCATAAATTAATACAAAATACCAGTCTGCTGTGCTAAGAATTTTTGTTTTTGCGAGGTACAATGGAAAACATAGAAAGTCACTCAAAGGAACTGCACGAAATTGCTCTGGCTAATTTTGCACATTAATTAACCAAAACAACCTTCTCCAAAGCTATACCTTAGAATTGGTCCTTTAATACATAACATAATGTACAGTTTTGCTTTTGGTGATAAGGAAGTGGAAAAGATTACTTGTAAAACTATGTTTGAGACAATTAGGAATATGGAGGATGAAGGGAAAAATTTAGTTATTTTGAAGAAAGATGTTAACGTTCTTCTTAAATTTCGTTAAATCTTACACATATGAATTACCAATTTTCGGGAACATATGTGCTGGCACAAGGTTCCATAAACGCGACATGCGCATCACACCACAGACAAATTTTCGATTGCTGTGTTACGTCATCTTGACAGTGCGATAGAGTAGGGGTGGTCATCTGTCACACTCCTTGTTTCACGTTGGAAAACTTTGAGTGGAGTCATTAATTGGTAATAATACGAATTTTAATTATACTCGTTAATAGAACATAAACCAATTAATACAATTACTTCCTTAAACGCAATTTTTGTTTTTGAAAATTCATCAAAATTCAAAAATTTTTCGTTTTTCTAAATCACAAAAAAAAAAAAAAAAGAAAACAATTCCATAAACTTTATATTTTGCCGGGGAACACTGGGTAAATCTGAAAGATAAAATAACTTTAACTTATAAATACAAAATATGTAACTCATTAGTTAATAAATCAATTGATAATCATTGAAGTGTATATTTTATAACATCCTGTACTTTTATACAAAAATGCAATATTGAAATGACAAATTTTTGATGAGAATAAGAAAGAAAATTTAAATGATTGATTATAATTATATAACAATTTGTTCAAAACTATTGTTATTATGTATTAACTAAATAATTTTCTAATACAAAATTTAGGTTAAGTGTATTGTGAGAGATTTGTGAAAATATATATATAGTTTACATATACATACACATATACATAGTTTTAGATTTTAATTTAAAGAAAAAGGGAACTATTTTATTCTTTCACTAGAGTATAAGTGACAAAAGTAAAATCTAACTTCATATGCTTGAAATATGACAAAAACAAATGCGTTGCAAAATAATTAATATAATTTTAAGAATTTTCTCTATGTTAAATTGCAAAATGATGATTTAATAAAATTTTCTTTAATTTTGAGATTTTTTTTTTTTTGATTTTAAGGCCAAATTTGTAAAATTCATAAAGTTAAGGTGTAAATAATTCTAAAATCAAAAGTAATTGTTAATTAGTATAAGGTGCTTTTTATATTAATATTATATCCTTTTTGATATGTTAAATTTGTATCAAAAGTTTTTTACAATAATTCTAAAACCAGTTTAAAATTTTAAATGGTGCGATTGAAATGTAAGTTAAAAAAGAAGTAGTTTTTTACATTTTATCGTTATTAAATTATTTTCATAAATATAAGTACTGCTGAAAATAAAGATTAGCTTTTAAAAGAATTTAAACTTAACAATTTTCCATTTTATATTTTCATTACACATATTTTTTTAGAAGTTTTCAATTCCTTTTACTTTGTCCTTTTTTTTGGGTGATTTGTGTTCCACTTGACAATAAACCTCGCTTAAAGAATGGTGTATAATGTAATAATTTTGCTTCAATTCACAATAGTTTTTTGGAATATTCTGCAAATTTTACAAATTAACATCAGAAACTATATTTTACTTTGTTTTATATAAAAATTTCCAAAGCTCTATTATTTGACATATACTCGTATTTAATTTATTAATATTATTTACATCCTTTATTGTTGATCATGATATTATGTTATATATATATAAAGAAAATGTTATAATTATATTAAATTGTCTTGTTAACAATTAAAATTTAATCAAATATAACTAATTAAATATATTTACTGATTTTATTTAAACGAGTATTTAATGTAACGCCTAAATGTATGTATGTAAGTAAAATTTAATTTTTATTTTTATTTTTCAATATTTTTATTTATTTATTTATTTATTTTATTCTAATATTATATAATAAATTAATATAACATTAGTTCTGCCCTCGGCTGCTATGGCCATTATGGGCTTGATAGAGATTAAATCTAATATACATACAATATTTACATGGTAATTACAAGTTATTTACAAAAAATTATTTACAAAATTATTTAAGTTTTAGAATTTTAATAAGGTTAAGCATATTATAATCAACAGATTTTGTTTTCTTAAGAATTTATGAAATATAGTGTTTAATTTATTAGTTTTTTATTTTTTTATTTTATATGCTTTATTATATTAAGTTCCACATATTATAATGTTTAAAATTTTTTTCTAATCTATCAATATTCTCAGACTTCGGGCTCAGTATTTCATTTAAATTTATTGAATTATTTTGTAGAAAATTATTTGACCCTGGCCAGTCAACTAAAATATGTTTGATTGTCAAAATATTTTCACAGTGTGGGCATATGGGTGGATTGGATTGGGAGAAGATATGTTTTTTGGTGTAGAGAGTGTGACCTAAACGAATTCTACTTATTTTGACTCCTACTGCTCTGTTTTTGATCTCGTATACTGGAGATGTTGCATTCGGCCAGTGAAATTTCAGGAAGCTATTGGAGAAGTTCCACTTTACTTGTCTATTTTGCAGAATGTGTTTCTCTATTTCTTTAGTTTTGATATTTGGACAATAAATACGTTCATACGGAGCTGGACTTTTTGCTGCTAATTTTGCTTCTTTATCAGCTAATTCGTTACCTGTTATGCCAGAGTGGCTTGGAGTCCAAACCAATTTTATTGATTTGTTTGACAATAACAGCATGCTCCTAATGTTGTCTATTATTGGTTGTTTATTTTTAATATTTTTATTTATTTATTTATTTATATTAATATTACATACATAAATGTAATGCAATATTATTGAACCATCAGCTACTAAGGCCATTATATGTTTTTTTTTTTTTTATACTATTATTAAATTATATACTAATATTATTTATTTTGTTTATATTATATACTATATATTTACATTATATTTGGTCGTATGGGAGTAAAGAAAAAAACACTTACGACCTGTGCAGGGATCGAACCCGCACTCCTTCGGTTAATACGCCACACGCCTACCCACTAGGCTACCGAAGCCCCCTAAAATATTTTTAATTGCATTAAGCGAACTCAAACTATCTGTACATATTAATATGTAGTCTTTTTATATTTAATGTAACGCCTAAATGTATGCAATGTAAGTAAAATTTAATTTTTATTTTTATTTTTCAATATTTTTACTGTTTACATTACATTTTTCTTATTAAATTACAATCATATTATTTGAAAATCAATTAACACTGTAAATATATTTAATTATTTATTTTTGTTCTTAATTGAATTTTTCAACCAATCTACAAAATCCAGAAAAAAATTTTATTTATTTTCCCCATAATTTTCTTCTTTTTTTTTCGTTAATGTTTGTTTGGTTTTCTTTTACAAAACAAAAAGAAAAAAAAATGCTTCATATTAGTTTTCACGTTTTCAGCGCAATGAATTTTGTTTCTTTTTTTTTTTAGTAATTATTGTTGTCTTCTTCTTTAGTAAATATTACAGAAAAAAAAGTTATTGCTTGGACGTGTACTGATTTTTTTTTTTTTTATTTACTTATTTAATTACGCCAGTACCCCTTTAGAAATATTTTGTTACAAAGACAAGAAACAAACAATAAAATTAATGTGGTGTATGAATGGGGAGAAAATTATCTTAAAGTTTCATTTATTTTTCTTCAATTGCACATCCAAACATATTTAAATAGAAGTGAATAGGGTGACCGTTTGTAATTTTCTTTTTGTGGTACTATGGTTTTTGTTTGCTACTGTTTTAAAATTTTGTTAATAATTTCTGTTTAGTGAAATATTTGGCCAATGGACCGCAAGAAAGATTAGATATTTTATTTTCCAGAAAAGCTAATGTTTGTTTTAATTTCAATTTTTTGATAAAATTTTGTAAAATTACAAATTTTAATCTGTCCTTACAGATGTTCTTAAACTGGAAACAAAACACACACGTAATATGTCCTTAGACACAAATAAAAAAAATTAAGTTTTCTTCACAGTTTCTTTCTTATATTCTACCAGAATTTGCTTTATCTGTTTGTTATTCAATTTTTGATAGAAGATGAAGTGCTAGCAATAAATCCTATACAAATCTTCATTTTCTTCTAGGCAAGATCCATAAAACGTACATGGGGAGCACAATTGATCTACCTCAAAGGATGGCAGTGTCATTAAATACCTCTTAATAAATTTAATCTAATCGGTTTTTGATGACACGACTCTCTCTTCTTTCTAAAATAAGAAGTTTCTGCCTTCTCTATTAATTACCATGATTTTGTCTGATTTTGTCTTCATTCAAATGCTTTGATTTTGTCTTCAATCAATTATCGTACTTAAAATTTAGAAGTAACATAATCTACTCGTCCATTGCAAATATGTACCAGAGTATAATATAGATACTAAATTTCAATAAAGAATATCTGGTCAACAGAATATTAACATATTAACATTTAGATACAATATACGTATACATTATATAATTGATAGTCTTATATATTACTTTCCTTTATTTTTCTTATATGTTTCAATTTTTATTTAACTTTTGGTGTTTGGATTTAATTGCACAAAAGAAAATTTATCTTAATTTTTTCTTCTAAAATCTTTCATTTAACAAAATATGTACACATATACAAATGCTTAAAGAAGCATATGTTGATGTGGTAGCGAATAAATTGAAAAAAAAAAATTGAATTAGACTGAAATGTGGGTGCATATATAACAAAAAATTTTTATAAATTTTTAAACGTTTTCTTTCTATTCTTAAAAGGGTTTACAATTACAATTTATTTAGTTATACTTCAATCTCCTTCTACTTACATATTCTATTACAATAGAATCTTATTATAGTTTTGCACTATGTATTTCGAATATGTATTTCGAACGACTGAACACCAAAAATCTGGAATATATGAACTTCAAATGTATTTCTGGTTTTTTTTTTTTTTTTTTTGTTTATTTCTCAAACCAAAAGACCAATCAGTGAACTTAAAAAGGATAAAAAAAATGTTCGCTTCCGTGTGTGTGTGTTTGGTAAAATTATTTTTTTTAATTTGTTTGTTTTTTTTTTCTTTTGTTTTTGTCTTTTGTGGGAAAATGTAACTAATGGTTTGAATGTTGTACAAAATTGAGGAAAAAAAAGGTAAAAATTAAAATTAAAAAAAGATGGCGTTGAAAGATGTGAAATGCCTTTGAGTTCGTTTTATTTTTTCATCTTTTTTTTTGTTTTGCCATTTTGCCATTTTGCAATTTAAAACTGTTAATGAAATTGAAAACAAAAGAAGAAAGGAGTTAATTTAGAACAAAAAGCTAGACAAACCAACAAAATTATTTCACATTTGATCTAGCAATAATAGGAGAAAATAGGAAAAAATCTAGGAAAAGGAAAAAATAATAAATTCGTTAACAATTCCATGTATTATTGCAAAATTATTATAAATATCTATTTTATCATTTGGTCTGTATAGAGACTGTGCAAAGCTAGAGGAATATTAAGCAAACAGAATATACGATCATATATGGCTAAAGAAGAACGGAAACGTTTAGAGTCTACATCACTAAAGTCACTAGAAAAATTATTATTTTTAAAAAAAAGTTGAAAAGCTTATGATTTTTAAAAATTTTCGCGGGAGATATAAAAACAATAGGTAGATGGGATAAAGAAATATTAAGATGAAGGGGAATCAAAAATCCAAAATGAAGTTTTATTGAAATTTTCAAGAAACTTTTTTTTTTATTGCATTTCTCTGCCACATTAATGTGGACAGGAAATTACACAGGCTTTCCTGTTCAAGTATGGCTGTAAATGTCGTACGAGGGAATAACTCTTACGACGTCTGTGGGATTCGAACGCATACTCCCTCGGTATTTACAGCGTATTTTATACGCTCTTATCAACTAGACCACCAAGGCCTCCCGCAAGAAACTTCTGTAAATAGGAAGATTATAATAATAATAAACTTCTTAGTTATGTTGTTTCTAATCTCTTCAATACCAACTAGTGGTATTTAAAAATTAAATCAATTATAAATTGAACTTTTAATTACATTATGTTCTTATTAAAAGATTCTAAATGCAGAACGACAAGAAAAAAGTATTATAAATAAACAAATGAGGAAACAAAAGAAAAACGTTCCGCCACACAAAATTTATGCTTTCAAAGTGTAAAAGTGAAGAGATATATAATACTACAATATAAGATTCATTGTATTTTTCTCTGGTATCCTAATTTTAAATTGTGTTTTTTTTTTTTGTTTTTTATATTCTTAACATTATGGAAGATACATGTAACACCAGGTAACAAATTACAGATTTTCATGTGAAAACGTCGAAAAAAAAAATGGTATAAAGAAAAGCATCCAACATGAGGATTTAGTTAAACCTTTTTTTTTTTTTTTTCTTTTTTCTTTAAGAGAGAAGTTGAAGCTTTTATTGTTATTTAGTTGTAATTAAGGAATTTAATAAGGAGAACAAAATAAAGGTAAAGACAGGAGTAACAAGAATAAAAACGAAAAAAGAAAAATAAGATAAATACTTAAAAATTGAAACCGAAATGTTGACAAAGACGAAATGTAGTCCTCTTTGTTTTTTGTTTTTTTTTCCCTCAATTTAAAACTATAAGGGTTGGCGAATGTAATTTTCGTTTTAAAATTAAAATTTTTTAATTTTTTTTTATTGTTTTGCTTTTTTATTTTTCTTAATTTTATTTCACTAAAATTGCTAAAACATGATTAATCTAAAATATAAGATACATTTTTATAAATATATATGTATCTAAAGATATAATATTTTGTAAGAATTCTGATTTAATTTCCAATTGTTTTGATAGTGATGAAAAGAAATGCACAGACATTGAAATAAAAAAAAAAAAACATTAAGTTGAAAAATAATGATTTTTAAAATATATTTGAAGGGTTTATAAGGAGACTTAAAGGATCAGGACAAAAAGAAAAAGAAAATGGTAACAAAATATACTTTTTCGAATATATGTTTGTAATTTAATTTATGTTTGCTTTCAGTTTTAATATACCTATACCCTATACTTTTTTGTTTGTTTTGATTGTTTTTTTTTTCTGTGATTTTTCATGGCTGGGTGATTAAAACAAATTAGTTTTAAAGTAATTAAAGAAAAACGTAAATGAAATGCAAGTTTAAATGAAATTTTTTCTTTTTTTGTTTTGATCTCATGATTTTTAATTTTAATTTTTAAGGTGTTACAAAAAAATGGATTAAGTGAATTTTTCTAAAATTGTAAATATGATATTTGGTTATAAGATGGTATATTAAAATTAAAAGAATAATTGGGTTAATTTAAATGAATGTTTGTTTAAAAAGGAAAGAAAAATGTTAATTTCTATTGATCATCATATCATATTTTGTTTTTCTTGGTAAGAATGTGTTAAAAAAAAATGTTTTTAATATTTAAGGAAAACAAAAGCATTTTTAAAATTGAAAATATGAAAATAAATGAAAATTATTTGATTAATAGCGAAAATTCATTGTGAAAAATTCCAATTATGAATAAGACAAATTATAATGTAAAGAAAATTATAATGGCACTTATTTCTTGTCTTTTGTTTTGGTTTTTGTAATGATGAAGGGTGAGCTAGTACATCACTCATCATTAGACTCTCACCTTCAAAAAAGTCTGAGAACCTATTCGACTAAAGTTGGTGTTAAGTTTTCCAAGATATATATCACAGTGATACCATTCTGACGAGAGAAGCTTTCACAATTTCTCTACTTCATCTCGTCTAAATCTTCTGAAAAGAAACTGCCAAAATATTTCTCCTTTTTTCTTAACAGACTAGAACATGTGCAGAGGAGGGCTCCAAGCTCTCTACAGCGCCAATGTGCCGGAAAAATTTACATTAGTTAAGATGCGTTAGTATTTATAATATAAATATAGAGATATATTAATTATTTTAAATATTAAATCCTCTTATATTGTTGTTTTAATTTTTTATTTTTTAATTATTAAATTTGAAAAATTAATAATTTTCTGAAAATTCGATTTTTCGTTTTAATTATTCGAATTGAATTTTTAATAGTTTTATCATTTGTAAGAATAATGAAAGAAGCTAATTCATATAAAAAATTTTAGAGTGACCTAGTGACTGAGAGCGTATAAAATAATCTGCGAACACATAGGGCGTGTGGGTTTGATCCCCACACACGTTGTAAGAATAATTTCCCTTTACGGCATTTACAGGCACACCTGATAAGGAAAGACTGCGTAATTTCCTTTTCATATTTATGTAGCTGGGGAATAAACTACAGGTATTTAATAGTAGACACTGATAGTTATTTTCTTCAAATACTTTATTTACGGCGCTTGCTCTAAATATAATGGGAACATCACTGCGTATTATTTTTAAAGCAAAACTGTAAAGAATAAATGTTCTTCTAAACATTGTTTTTTTGATTAAAAATTATTTTATATCACTCTAAAAATATTAAAAAAGGCCTTTAAATGTTAAATCAAATTTAGAATATGCGAAGTGTTTTTTTAAATTATTAAAAAACGCACTTTTACTATATTGCATAAAACGAATTTTAATTAATATCGAAATATGTTTTTGAAATGTTTTTCTTATGTAACAAATTTCAAATCAAATGCTTGTTTCATTATTTTAACTATAAGGTCTTTAATCTAGAACGCCAAACGATAGCTTTCTTTTATAAGCTTTCTAATAATATGAACATATTGTTTTGCCATAAGATATTTTAATTTACCGTTATGCGAAACTTAATTTTTGCAAAAATTTTCATCTCTTCTATCTTCTAAATGGTTAAGTTAGAAACTTGAAATTTTAAGAGGAGAAATTTTGGAAATGTGCTTTTTTTAAATCCTTAGTATTTGCATTACTTATTTTTAATAGAAATAAGATCGCTTTATGTTTAAATCGAATAAAATTTTGGTGAGCATCGATAATCAAAATGCTAGATGCTGTTAGTATTTAAATATCTCCAAATAAAAATTTATAGTTTTAAATGAAAATTTTGTGTCAATTAAAAATTTTGTTTAAACTTTAACAGAGAAAAATGAATGACATAGGTACAGTTGTAATGCGTGATAATCATGTCATTCATAACATAATATGAAACCACTGAGTATAGACATTTAAAATATTTTCATCACGAGTCACGAGCCATTTATTGCTTTAAGAAATTTGACTAATTTAAGGTGTGTACCTATTTGTAATTTGAATCAACAGGTAGAGTCGAACTTTACAATATTAATCGTATTCATTTTAATCTGTTCGGCTAAGAAACCGAATGAGTTTGACAGAATACCGCCAACATTTTCGGTAATTAAAGTTATACTATAAAGAACTTTAATGAACTTTAAAAAGAATTAAGAATTTTTATTTTTTACTTGTATATAAAATTTAAAATTGCATATATGAATGTATGGTTACACAAGTTGTTTTTTATGTAT
The DNA here is from genome assembly GCA_947095535.1 of Poecilobothrus nobilitatus. Taxonomy (NCBI): domain Eukaryota; kingdom Metazoa; phylum Arthropoda; class Insecta; order Diptera; family Dolichopodidae; genus Poecilobothrus; species Poecilobothrus nobilitatus. The sequence goes on from OX352773.1 coordinate 164,841,620, forward strand.
AATAATTGATTTTGTTATTTAAAAAAAATTTTATTTGATTAGTGCTATTTTTAAAAAAAAAAAACACAAACAAAATTTCAATCTAAACAAAATTAATAATTTATTCAATTAAAATGCAGTTTGGAAAAATTGAAAAAAGTAAAAAAATAAAATAATAACATTTTTAACACAAAAACAAGAAAACAAACAAGCGTAAATTTAATTTTTAGAGTAATTTAACGTTGTGTTTTTTTTTTGCTTTCTGTATTTAGTTTTACAGATAAAACGAATGGCTCCCACGTTACCTTCTTTTATACTGATGATTTTTTTTCATTAAATGAAAATTAAAAAAAAAAAAAACAAACTGGACAAAAAAAAAAAACTGAACAAAAAAAAATTTCAGATGCTTTCAATACCTGGTGGTGATGTTATGAAATGAAAAAAAACGGAAAGTAAAACAAAAAAAATTTTAAATAAGTTTAATCTGTGCCATCGTAAAATATTTTTTTTTTAAATATAGTTTTCATGATAATTTATTTTAACCCTCTAATCTTTCAATGCTTAAAATCCCTATAATACTGAAATTTTTCAAATTCAATGTTCACATTTTTAATATTAGAAAATGTTTAATTTTAACCTAAAAATCTCACACATATTTTAATGTTGATATATTTTGGGTTAATTTTAGAAATCGAAAAGAAATTAACAAATTAATAGAAAGTTTAGAATTTTATAGGCTGTAGTTGATGAAGACAGTCAAGACGGGCAAGTAGTATTGTTAAAATCATAAATATCGCTTCTATTTTTACTAATCGTATTGTATCCTTTTTAGCACATTTCCAAAAAAAATTTTAAAAAATGTACTTATTAATTTCACTCTGTCCGTCCATCCGTCCGTCCGTCCGTTCGTCCGTCTGTGTACAAAACTTCTACACCCTTAAAGATAGAGAAAAAAAATTTTAACCATGGGTAGGTCTCATAAAAAAATAATTTTGTGGAACAACTTTTTCATGTAGCCCCATCCATTACGGAGCTGCAGCTCCTCAAACTTTGAAAAAGCTTTATTTTTAAATGCATATATCTTATGTTCTGCTTAAGATATTTTCACTCTGAAAACGTTATTTGACAGGTATTACTCTTACCTTTCTAAATTAATATCAAAATTATACAATTTTTAAAATTTAGTATTTAAATTTACCGTTATGTGAAAACCAAATTTTGCATGATTTTTCTACTTTCATAACTCCGGCACGCTTTTAGATCGAGACTTGAAATTTTGAGGCAAGAAAGAACTTTTAGAATTAGTATAAGTTTGCTCAGAAATTTTAGGGCACCCCCTGTTTATGAGCTATTAGGGCACCCCCTGTTTATGAGCTATTAGGGCTCAAAAATTGAAAATTTGTTATTTTTAAACACCTGTAAGTTAGGAACCTGTACACATTTTACTTCGGCAAGATATAAAAATTAAAGCTAGAGTAATATATTTTTACATGTGTTAAAGGTTGATTTTGGTTATATAGGGTTCCAGAGTTACAGCTCTTCAAAATTGCGAAAAAGCCCCATTTTCAGCTGTATATATCTCAGGCTTTGTGTAATAGTTTTGCAATCTAAAACCGCCAGAAGACCGAACATTTTATTATCTATATAAAACAATATCAAAATTATCAAAATAATATTTTGTAATTTACTGTTTCAATTTACTGTTATTGAAAACCACATTTTGCATGAAATTTCTTTTTTCATAATTCCGGGACCCCTTTAGATAGGAACCTGCAATTTTAAGACAAGAAAGACCTTTTAGAATTAGTATGTTTCCTTAGAATTTTTTTTTGCACCACTCCCTGTTTAAGAAGTATTAGGGCTGAAAAATTGAAAATTTGCTATTTTTAGTCACCTGTACACATTTTTCTTCGGCAAGACATAAAAATTAAAGCTTCAGTAATATATTTTTACGTGGTTTAACAATTTTTCTTTGTTATATAGGGTTCCGGACTTACCGCCCCTCAAAATTTCAAAAATGTCCTATTTTTACGTTTTTTTTTTTTACAAAAAACTTCTTAAATTTTATTTTTTAAATTTTCAAATTTTTGTGCAAGTCACAATTCTAAGCTGTTTGTATTGTGTTTTGAAAATGTGCGCTTTTAAAAACCGTTGGTTTACATTCTACCTTGTTATTTTTAAGAACTAGCTTTAAATAATAAACACAATTCCGACCATTGATGAAAAATTCGCGGCCAAAAAATTGAGACTTATTAACGTTCAATCAAGAATGCATCATCGCCGAGATGAAAATATTTTCTACTTCTATTTGTCGCTGATGGTCTGGTCTAGTTTGAAATTGATCTCGAAGCAACAAAAATGAAAAACGTTGTTTATTTTCAATTAACAATTGTATTTTTATTATGCGTTTTGATTCGCTACAATTATGTTTTATTTAACGAAAAATAGTTGAGCGAATAATTTGGTCAATGGTCGAAATTGAGTTATTACTGCATTTGGTTTTATTAATGCTATGTCTTTTAATGAAATCTAGCCTCGGAATCTAAAATGCTCAGTTCCAAAACTTTAAAACGAACATAAATAAAGAAATTCTGAATATACTTTAATCATTGTATTTTAGTCATGTTTAAAAATTGCGTTTGGACTTAAAAAATCTTCAATAATTTTAAAATAAAAATTTTAGGTTCACTTTGAAAGTTTTAAAGATTCTCTTACAATCTTTACTGGGTTTAAACACCACTAAAATTTTTTAATAAAAAAAGACAAAAAATTCTTGTAAACATAAAAAAGAAAAATGTTTTTTAGTTTTTTTTTTTTTTTTTTTAGTAAAAACTATTCTAATTTTTTTTAAATTTTTTTAATATGAACACAAAAAAGAAAAAGTTGACACGAAAAATCTCCCCCGAAATGAAAAAAAAATAAAAATAAAACAAAACGGGGTAGAAATTGCATAAATTTCCTATGACTTACAGATTTTAACACAAATTTGACTTTTCATTCTGCGGAATTTTTTTTTTTATTTTAGTTATGGTTTTGATTTTTGTTTTTTACAGTCATTTCAAAATTAATAGTAAAATTACAGTTCGTTTTTTTGGGTTTTTTTTTTTTAAATAGTACCTTTGATACACGAACATATATATAGAGGTTGTATAATATTTAAAATAGTGATAGATTTAATTTTAGAGATATTGTAGGAAACTAATTAGTTTATTGAAATTAATTAATTTAATTTAAAAACAAAAAAAAAAGATTTTCATTTTTTTTTAATCATTAAATAAATGTTTTTTGTCTGAAAAAATTTAAAAGAATATAAAAAAATTTCAAAAAGTAAGAAATACGCAATGGTAAAATAATATTCATTTTTTATCCGAATTTTTTAATATATATCTGAGTACCAGTTTCATAAGTTTTTTATTTACACTGATTGATAGTCTAATTCTCATAAGTTAATTATTTCATATATTATTCCAATTAAACACATAAGAAACTGAAAAAACTTACAACGAGAGAGTGGAAATTACAATAGGTGGCTCAAAACTGATAATGGAAACTTATTTGCTGAAAAAATCCTGAACATCTTTTCATTAAATGTGTTCCCCTCTGTCAATTATGCTCTATTCTATTCTACCATTTACAACAGATAAAAAACAACCTTTTTACGTTCATTTCTAATTTACCCTTCCACTTTCTTTTAATATCTTATTATTCTTTAGTTTTCGCTACCCCTTTTAGCTAAACCTATTTTTGCATAAAGGAATCTGTCCCTTTTAGTTAGCGTGTTAAAAATAAAAAATATTAACGTCTGGTAATTGGGCAAGAAAACTAAAGAGCAAGAGAAAAATAAATGGTAATTTTCATGAGAAATTTCTACTCGTATTGATGACATATCGTAATTTTAGAAAGAGAGAAGTATACACTAAACACTAAACTAATAGCAAAGAGAGGAAAAGTTGATCAAGTTTTTATGAAAAGTTTTCGATAGAAAAAAGAAAAGTAAACAAATAAAAAATAAAAAAAAATCAAAAGTTTAAAAAGTTATAAGTTTTATTAAATATATGCATACATTTTTTAAAAACTTGTTAATTACATATATACGTAGAATATAATTATGAACAGAATATAGAATAGAATATTATATGTAATAGATATAGAATATAAATATGTATAAATAAGAAATATAAATTTATAATTAAATATATAGATTATAATTTTAGAATATTATAAAATATTGCACAGTAAAATTTAATTTTATTTTGTTATTGAATATTATGTATTTACAATAGAGATTAATTTCCTTCAATTCATTTTGACAGCTGCTGTTTTCATGTAAATTATTATTATTTCTAGCAGCTATTTATAAATTAGTTCAGTTTTCTACCACCTATTTTTGATTGGCGCTTAGAGCATTGTAATCTATATGACTCTAACACTAAACTTCAAAATTTACTTTTTAGAATTTCAAATGGCATGGTATTCATACAACAGTAGTGTATGAAATTTTTTATGTAAAATACACATGTTATAAACACAATTTTTGCATGTTGTAAAAATATTAAACGAACATAGTTTCAGTTGTTATTTATGGCGTTACTCTCTCGAATGGTTCGTTTGATACTCTATGATTTTTCTTTATAACATTTATAGCATTTTTGTGTTTTCTCACTATGTAACAAAATTATTAAATTCTTTTCTAACAAAATCGAAAATATATAAAATTTTTGGCTTTATGAAAGTAAATGGAAATTTAAAATATTTTAAATAATAACTGTCTAAATATAAAAAACAATTATTTTCTTCATACCCATATGCACATAATTGAAGAGTATAATAAATTTCCTATTACGTTTGTGACACATGGAAGGAGATGAGCTAGATATTATGACAAAGTAAATATATAAATTTTTACTCAGAATTCAGACTGGTTAAGCCATGTAAAATTATCCCTCCGTCCGTACGATAACTCAAAAACAATAACGGAACTAAGAGATTCTGAAATTTTTATCATTTCCACCTCTGTAAAATTGTTATTTTAGTTAATTGTTATTTGGTAAAATTGTTATTAAATTGTTAATTGAGCAAGTTTGATCGGCAAATTCAAGTAGCTTCCCTAAATAACTTCTTTACTTGTTTATATGAAAATAACTCTTCTTCTTCTGTTGCTAATCCATTACTAGATGTTAAGGAATCACTTTATTGGCACACGTTATTGTAGACTTGCAATGATATTGGCATATTATTCTCTGTTTTTTGGATTGTGAACCAATTCTCCTATGGTTCTAATATCTGTCCAGTTTTGAATGTTTCTAAGCCATGATATTATGTTTTCTTCCAATATTCCAATATTGCTTTCAATTTTTCCTTCAATAATTTTTTGGAGTAGTTCGTTTGGAAATAACTCAGTGTCTAATAAAGTTAGTATCTAAAAAAAATTATCTTATGCCGAAGACTTTTGCAAAATAACGCAATATTCTAAAGCACCAGGTTCGCGGTAGCTTCGCAATTTATATTCTTATATCTTGGTAGTTAATGAAGCTAGACATCTGAAATTTTCTAAAAATATGATCAAATTTTATCGTGACATCATATTATATTCCATTCGTGTCAGTATCCTAGAGTTGATACAGTCTACTCTACACTCTTCCTCGTTTTGATTTAAAATGTAATAAATAATCATATATAATTTTCAATTTATTTCCCCTGAATAATTAAACTAATAATTTATAGTTTATTTCAACAATTTTCTACTAATTATGCATTCCTTTAAATTGAGAAAATAGAAAGTGTTATATTTTATACTTATAGATATAATTATGTAATTAAATTTATTACATAACAAAAAAGTAATCAATATTTATTATTGATAATTAGAAGCTTTTTTTTTACCAGATAGCAGCTAACAGTATAAAATTTAAACAAAAGCATTTCGTTATGTTATGTTTATAGTTGTATTATGCGTTATATACGTCCTACTAATGTAAATATATTTAAAATTTGAATTTATAATTTTAAATATATTATAAATTTAATAAGCTTCAATAAAAATTTTCAATTTTCCATCTTTTTCAATAATTTATTTATAAAAAATTTTACAAAATTGTTATTTAAAATTTTATATTTTGTACACCGAAATTGGATGAATAATTTCTTTTCTTTTTTGGGTGAAAAAAATTATAGATATTAATTATTGAAAGTTGATTGAAATTTTTAAAATCGGTCCTTGGTGGCCTAATGGATAAGAGCTTATAAAATAAGCTGTAAACACCAAATAAGTATGTGTTAGAATTCCATACAAGTCGTAAGAGTAATTCCCTCTTACGATATTTACAGCCACGTCTGAAAGGAAAGGCTGTACAGGAACTTAAAAACGCAGGGAAATGCGTCTACACAATACCCATATAGATTAGAATTGTCTTTAATTTGATCGAAATATAAAACTAACAAGTACTGAAATTTAGGCGTAAGAAGCTTCAGTACTGAAATTAAACCATTAGAAACTTCTTAAATAGCGTTGTAAATTTACTAAGTCCACCTCCGAAAGATCAAAAAGGTGGTTTAAGAAGAATTTCCCCAGAAACTCCATTCCTTTTAGAGCAAAAGCCGGACATACACCGGAGGAGGTTAAAGATTGATTTCTCTTCTTTTTCATTTTTGCAGTTTTTATAAAAATTATATAAGGGAAGTTCTACCTTTCGGGCATATTTGCCGACTGAACAGGGTCCTGTTAAAAACCACAAATCCATTACATTATTGATATTGTGCAGATTTAGGGATAAAACATCGCTAGGCGCACCTGATTTTTATTTTTATTTTTAGTATTATAATAATAATTTTTTTACAAAAATTTTAGAGATTTTTTATATTTTTACTGGAATTACCTGAAGTTTTTTAAGATTTAGTTTATACTAAGCAGTTGTATATTAAAATGAGAAAAAAATCTTTTTTGAAATACTACATAATATAATAAAACTTAGCTAATTTAAATAATAACTTAAATAAAACTTTTAATTTAGATTTCTAACCAAAAGATTATTTAAGGTGATCATTTTCGAACTTTTTGGTTAAATATTTATTTTTGCGCTTGAACCAACTAAACGCCAACTCAAACATTAGGTTAGAACCTATTGTATAATGTACCGTAATGTATAATTACTGTTGCCAATTTTTCTGGTGATAAGCTATTCCATATTCGCACTGTACGCATTACAAACGAATTTTTATTGTGAGGAATTCCACCATCTGGGAATCCTTCAGATATAGGGGTTAGCCTATGTATCTCGGTTGAAATTTTTAAGAGGTGGCATTAAGATTTTTATTCTTTCTGAACAGATTCCTATTCTACCAAAATATCTGTAAAATAGAGTGACTGATTCAGTGACATATGTATGATTAAGTGCAAGCAGAGTTTAGGCAGTAGTGGAATTGTTTATTAATCGAATTGCTCTGTTTTGTACCTTGTCTAGGTATCACAGTACTGTTTGCAGAGCCTCTGTTCAAATATTGTACTTCATTGTAAGCCCGATGAACAATTATAGATATAGTTAGAAATCATGAACAATTATAGATATAGTTAAAATGTTAGATTAGATATTGTAGTATTTCATTTACGTGAGACTAGGTAGCACTGTCTTTCGGAGGTGTTAAAGTTAACTTTGGAAATATTGAAACTTAATTTTAAAAGTTTGTTTTGAGCGATTTCTAATATTTTGACCTGAGTTGTTGCACAATCATTCTAGCCTAGTGCTGCATATAGAATTATTTTACATATTTATTAATTTTAGTAATTGTGATGAATTTTTCTGGAATTTTAACATTAACATGATAGCCTTTAGATTAATTATAATTTTTATGAATATATCTAGAATTGCTTCCTTTTTTTTTTGGTAGAGCGAAAATGGGTTAATTAAAAAACCTCTGAAGATTTCCTCAGAATTATGAAATTTCATCTTATTAAACTTTAAATTTATCTACACATACACTTTTTTAATTATATTTCAATTAATTTAAATCAAAATTCGTCCAAAAAATATCTAAAAGACATATTTAGCTGTTTATAAAACGATTTTAAATTTTAAACATTATAATATCTAAACAAATACTATAACAGAAAAGGTGATGACCAGATGCTCGCTTTTTCTCGACGATTGCTTTTAGTGGTGCTCCTAACATAGCTTTTTGAATAAATAAAAATATGGCCAAATATTAACATCGCTTAAATGAAACAAATTCAAATCCTGTAGGTGAAAATTATAAAAACTCAATATGAAATAACAAAAAAAAAAAATAAACAAATTGATTGTGAACGCAACTAAAAGTGTGGAAGTTGCTCTACTCTACCTTCAGTTTAATGCGGCACTCTCGCTATATTAAAGTTCACTGTTTTAACCTTAAATTTTTTTTTATTTAAAAAAAATTTTTGACAGATTTTCTAAAATAAAATAAAAAATTTTTTTTGGCATTTTTTGTTTGATATGATTAGAATTTTATTAAAAGTTTAATTAAAATCTGTATAATCTGATAACAACATTTTCATATTTAGGTCAATAATGCATAAATTTTATTTGAGGGGAGAAAAAAACTGTATTACTAATATGTAAATTACTTTAGAATAGATTTTAGACTTTAGAATAGATTTGTCAATTTATTAATAACAAAAAATGATTAAATTTTTTGAGAAAATTTTAACGTTCAGATTCAGATCTAATTCCCGTTCACTTTTTCATGTTCAGAAATTTGAAGAGACAGTGCAAAGTCATTTTAATACTTTTTTAGAACCAATTAATTATAATTAATGATTGATCAAGATAAAAATACTCTTGAAGACTCCTCCTACTTTAATTGACTTTAATTGAAATTTAAAGCTTTTTTAGAATTTTAAAGCAGATTAGTATCTGTTTTTAAAAATTTCGTTTATTTTCTTGCATTTTGTAGGGTATGCAAGAGGTATCAAAACTAAGACGGTAGAGAGCTGCCGAAAACTATTATAAACATTCTTTGCACAGAACACTATCAACTTGATTTTGTACCAGCACATGAGGATTTTACAGAAAAAGAGTTGGCGGATGAGCTAAGGAAGCACCATCAGAGCTTGAGATAACTGGTGGAGAATATCCCGTCAGTCCATGTACTTGTACAAACCCTCAAATTCAATATTAAGAAGAACAACCTTAAGTTGGCCAAAATATGGTGACTAGCAGGTGCAACTTGTCATACAACCAGAGAGCTATGTGGCCGGATCTGAGTTCAAAAAGATCCGAATACGTTGATTTTAACTGTAGGATGATGAAATGAATTTACGCGATAGACCAGCACAAGTCCTACTCTGTCAAGAAAAAAAAAAGAAACATTTCGATGGTTAAAGTACTTGAAGGAATTTAAAAAACTGTTTAAGTCTAGTTATGCTAAGTATATTACTTATGTAAATGTTAAGTATGTTACTTCTTTAAGAACTTAACCTTAAAAATTAATAGAACATTAATGTTTCCATTCGGAAATATAGTTCTAATCTTAATAAGAATTTTGGGCCATATATTTTAATGGATATTTGTTTGTGTTCTATTCCAAAATAAATATTTTCATTCGGTGGTCTCCTAAAATATTGACATATTCTCGTAATTTGTATTAAACAAAGCACTAAATTTATTTATAAAAAAAATTATTGGATAATCTGAAATTTATGAAATTGTAATTGCAGTCTATTGAATTCTTTTTGGTTTTTTTTACCAATTCCGTTTATATGCTTTGTTTAATATTCATCCTGATATTTGGTTATAACAGATAAGAACCTGACATAATCTATTATTAATACAAAAATATATAGGTATATTTTATAATATTTACAACAGGTGGTTAATTTATAAAAATTTAAATTTTAGTACAAAATTTTTATTATATGGGAATTTTAGAAAAAAAAAAAAATATATTTAGATTTTAATAATAGCAATAATCAAAAATTATAAATAAAAACACTTTTGTTTCAAAACACATTAAAGAATATTATATTATATTGAATATTATACAGTAAATTTAGGACAAAAATAGTATTTGAGCGCTTTCCTCAGAATATTTTTTTGAGCTCTTCTATTCGTAAAACAAAAAGTAACGGTAAACATCTGGAGAGTTTTGAGAAACTGGATTTCGACATGTTTTTATTTTTTTAATTTATGCCCCTGCCACATAAATATGTCAATGAAATTACATAGCCTTTCCTTTTCAGGCGTGGCTATAAATATCGTAAGGGGAAATTGTTCTTACGACGTCTATAGAATTCGAAACCGTAGTTTCGCTGTGTTTACAGCGTATTTTATATGCTCTTACCTACTAGGCCACCGAGGCCCCCATTTATTTCTCTAATATTCATATGATTTGATTTGATAATAATTTATAAAATCTAAAATTGTTTAATTCACAATAATGATAAATTTGGTGTCATAAAGTATACAACACGCACATGTTCATGGTTAACTGGCATAACGCGCCCGCTGGAAGGTTAGGATTTAAAATTTAATACAAATTTTAATAAAAATTAAATCTTTGAGGAGGTAGTCAATATTTTACTTTTATTTTATTTTAATGTCCACGCTTTGTATATTGTGTATTATGTTCAGTCTACAAACATTTTTTACTTTTTTCAGACGATTTTATTGGAATTTTATAATTTCACAAAAAAGAGAATAAATAGAATTTATAGTTCGAAAGTTTTATGATTTTTTTTACTTATTAAAACGTCAATAATTAAAAATAATGCACGTAATTGCAGCCTTTTGTAATTTTTTTTTCATATTTGTCTTTCATTTTACATAGTTGTCCTATAAAAATTTATTTTAGTTTTACACTATATGATTATTTCTTTTCATCTTTAAATTTTATTTTTGTTTATAATCACGTATTTTCGTTTAAAAATTTTTTAAAATATTTTTAACCCTTGAGTTTTCTTCAGGCACCTAGCACTTAAGCACAAACATTTTTAATTCATTTTAAGCTTTCAATTCTGGCGATGTTCACTTGTTTGATACAACATTTTTCCATTACTTATTGCTTTTATTTCTGAGATTGAAATTCAGTTCTTTGTTATTTTGTAAAGGTCAAGAATTCACTTTCTATTCTATGGTGATTTATAATTTGATCATAATATTTCGTACATTCCCTTAACATGACGTTTGTTTTTATTTTTCTGACTCTAACTTAAAACTTTTGGAAAATAGAAAGATTGAAAAATTTTGTAAAAATTGAATTCCCGCATAACAGTAAATTAAAATACAGTGTGGCAAAACTATTTATTTATTTCATATATATTTAAAAAACTTATAAAAGTAGCTATCATTTGGCGTTTTCAGATTGAATTTTATAGAACTTGTGTTATAATAAATTAAAAATGAGGTTTTTTCGAACTTTGGAGGGTTATAAATCCATATTGTGTGGGGCTGCAGAAAAATAAGTTGTTTCACAAAATTCATTTTTTTGCGATACTTATTCATAGTTACAATTTCATTGCTTTATTTTAAGCACTGTAGAAGTTTTATAATCACCCAGATGAATGAATGGATATATGGAAAGATTGAAACTAATAGGCAGATTTTTTCAAAACTTTTTTGAAAATGTGCTAAAAGGTATTGTATTTAAATAACTTTATTAACTAATTATTTAATTTTCGAACTTACTAAAGGGTTTTCCAATTTGAGTAATATGATTTCTAAGTGACGTCTCGGCCGTTTATAGTATGTCATGATCTGTCATTTTTTTTTTCATTGGATTCAGTAATGTTTACAATTTCATCATGTAGAAATATACGCAAGAACAACGTTTACAAATTATTCAATTTTATTATCAAAATAATCGTTCTCCAATTTCAACTTTTTTAAGAAAATCTTTTGCTCCGATGAGGCTCACTTTCATCTGAGTGGTGCGGTAAATAAACAAAACTGTCGATTATGGTGCGAAGAAAATCCACAAATTATTCATGAACAACCGTTACATTCACCTAGATTGACAGTTTGGTGTGGTTTTTTGTTTGGTGGAATCATCGGTCCGTACTTCTTTCGAAATAAAGCTGGTAACATCGTTACTGTTAATGGAGAGCGGTATAGATCGCTGATAACTAATTTTTTATGGCCGAAATTGGAAGAAGTTGATCTTGACACCATCTGGCTCCAACAAGACGGGCCTACGTGGCACACAGCACGTGCATCAACCGAATTATTGCGAGAAAAGTTTGGAGCTTCGATTATTTCAAGAAATTGTGATATCGAATGGCCTCCAAGAAGTTATGATTTAACACCATTAGACTATTTCTTATGGGGTTATTTGAAGTCATCGGTCTTTAGCAATAAACTAGACTCTCTTCAAACTTTAGAAGTCTATATTGAACGTGCTATTCATGACATACGACGTGATTTAGTGGAAAAAGTGCTCGAAAATTGGGTTCATCGAATTCGCTCCTGCAAAAGAAGTCATGGAGGCCATTTGAATGACGATTTTTAGAACTTAATTGTATCGATTGTACTTCACATTAAATAAAAAAATATTTAAATTTTCTTAACAATTAGTGTGTTTTTTTTTTAAAAGATCATATCACTCAAATTGGAAAACCCTATACTTTTAAAAAAGAAAAAAAAAATTTTTCTTTTGAGCATTCTTTGATCTTTATATGACAAGAGTTTATATGAGTTTATATATGAGACATAGAGTTTATATGGAAAGAAAAATTCTTTTTTAGCGGAGTACTAAACTTAACACAAAAACTCTGAATTTAGCAATAACTTACAAGTAATAAATTTAATTATTTAAAATATAATCCTTATAGCTTAAAATTATTTTTGTTACTAATTGATTTTGTTCTAATAAATTGGCATGAGAATTTTAAGGTTAAAAGCTAATTAGTAAATATAAATAAAAGGAAAAAGTTAAATTTAATTGAGTAAAAAATTAATTTAATAATCAAAAACAAAATAAAACCAAGTTCCTCAAATACATAACTTTATTTTTAAATTAAATTCATTTAAATTTGAAACATTCCAATATATATAAAATGTATATAAAATGTACAAAAAGTTTAATTTTTAAAACAATAAGAAAAATGGAAAGCACTTTTATTATTATTTTTAAGCTCTTTTGAAATAAATAATTAAAATCCGATTGAGTTGTTATTTTAATTTAATGATTTTTCATTTTTGTATTAAAAAAAAATATTTACCTCCAAATTCTTTTTAGCACAATTTTTAAAAAAGAAAAATTGAAAAATTTGCTTATTAGTTTCACTTTGTCCACTCGTTCGTACTTTTTTTATAAAGTTTCGACACTTTTAAAAATAGAACAGTGAAATTTTAATCAATTGAATTTTAAGATACCTAGGTCTCTTAAAAAAATTAATATATTTTTTTTTGTTTTACGAGGGTTGGTGGAAAACTCGAAAGTCACCAAGAGATACTGCACGTGCTTCCTCAAGGTAGTGTTGGACTTTAACCAACCAAAAACCAAACCTTTTAGAACCAAACTTTAGGATGGAATCTTTAATACGAATGTACAGTTTGGTTTTGGGGATAGGGATGTGGGAAGGATAATTGGGGAAATTGGCATTGGGAAATCTGTATTATGAGGGATAGATAGGAAAATTTGTATTGTAGAATTGTAGAATTTGTTTTTTATGTAGTACAAGCCGTTACGGAAGTACAAGCCCTCCTTGTTAATTTACAAAAATTCTGCTTTCAAATGTTCTTAATTTTTCTGCTTAATTTCTGGTTCTGCTTAATTTTTTTTTTCATTCTAAAAATGCAATACGACATGGACCTTTTTATACCCGCATGAACTATGTTCAAGGGTATAATAAATTTGCCATTACGTTTGTGACACCTTAAAGGAGTCGAGCTAGATATAGTGTCAAAGATATGGATCGGCTCAGAATCGAATTCTGAGTCGATTAAGCTATGTACGTCCGTCCGTCCGTCCGCACGATAACTCAAAAAATAAAAGAGCTAGGAGACTGAAATTTTTTTTATGTCACTTTTGCAAAATTGTTAGTTCTGCTATTTAAATCCAACATTTTCAGTCGGCGGGATCGAGTAGCTGCCATACAACTTCTATCTTTATATAGAAATAAGTCAGTATCTATTCAAGCTACGTTTCAGACATTTTGTGAATGATGATCAAATTTTATGGCAACAACTTATGCAAAATTTGGTTGTGGTGGTGCAACAGGTTCGGGTAGTTGCCATACAATTTCTCTTTTTAAATGAAAATAACTCAGTGTCTATTGAAGCTAGCTATCTTAACTTTAGTGAAAAAGTGTCGAGTTGCATGCCAAAAACTTTTGTAAAATTTGATTGGTCTAAAGGAGCCGGTTCAAGCTTCTTGCATTTCTTGGAACTTAATGAAGCTAGGCGCAATAGATTCGGGTAGCTGTCATACAACTCCACAATTTACATAAATATGTCTCTGTAGTTCGGTACTAAAACATCTGAATGTTTTTAAAAGATGATCAAGTTTTATAGAAACAGGATGTATTACGTTCATACGGGTATCCCAGAGTTGACACAGTCTACTCTACTGCACTCTTCCTCGTTTATCTTTATAAATGAATATCAAAATCATAAAATTTACAAATTATACAATTATACAAAATATCTAAATGTACCGTTATATCAATGGGAAAATTTTACAAGAATTTGATTCCTTCATATCTCCGCCGTACGCTTTTGGTTAGAACCCTAAAATTTTGATGGGAGATCTTTATTAATTACCGTATTCGCATGTTTAATTGCTATTAGGCGTCAAAAAAATTAAGCGAAATTTTCAGACACCGGTTTTAGGGGTCTATACTATACACAAATGTTTTCAAAATAAAACCATAAGGAAACATATAGTTATAGTTATAGTTATAGTCAACTAAATAATTGCTTTATGATAAAACGCCAAAATTAAAGCTTGAAAATTAAAAATTTACTATAGTGACCTTAATTTAATTATAGAATTAATTGTTTTTCTTCTTTATATAGGGTTTCCTTAAAATTGATGAATATATGTCCTTTTACACAATTTTTCTTAAATATAAAATTCTAGAAAATCTTTCTTATATGTAAAAGATGCACAAATTTTGCTGTAAGTCACAATACTCTTAACAGTTTATATTGTTTCTTTTTTAGAAAATTTGCACTATTGAAAACCTTTTATTTCCATTCTGTCTGGCTTTTTATTATTTTCTTTAGAAATGTGAAAATTAAAATGAGTTTAATTGAAGACAAACACTGCTTTTGTTTTATTTTATGGATACAACGCTTTGTTACACGCTTTGTTATAAAATAATTGAGGATTTCTTTCCTATTAAAGATTTTTCTCTCTGTCTCTTTACTTTAATAAGTTAAGGTTTACTAGGAACACTAGAATATCATTTACATGCGTAGCTAGTTAAAGCTTTTAGCTATTTTGTTAAATTCTAAAATCATTCCATTCCGAAACGATTACAAGAAAATTCAATTATTCTGGTACCTTTTGTTCTCGTTTTTTAAGCATAGATAATTTCAACTTAATCATATAGTTAAAAGAATTTTTTTTTTTTCGAAATACATAGTTCTAAAGGAAGTTCTAAAAATTTCTAAAAAAAGGGTGAAAGTACTATAAAAAGACCCAATTCAAAAGATTTTGAAAGTATTTCCATACCTTTATAATTATAAAAATTTTAAACAAGTTAATTTTTGCAATTCAAAAAATGATAAAATTTGAGTAAATTTTTTTAAAAAAAGTTTTGGAAATCATCCTGTAATCCTTAACTAATATGGCAGAAAAAAAAGATGTCTTTAAAGAATCAAATTAATAAGAAATAGATCAATTGTACAATTTGGTAGATTTTATTAAACAAAAATAAAATGAATCATTATCCTTTTTAAATGATGATTAAGCAGAAAATTTTTGGAATTATAAAAGGTGTAAACCTGCGTTATTAGAATTATTTTATATGGATTGAAAATTTAATTTTTTAGAATAAAACAATAATTAAGATTATTAATGTTTGTTTTATAATTATTCGAAATAGATTTTAATTTTTATAAGTTGTTTTAGTTTTACATTTAATTGATGTTTGTAAAAAGAAAAGGATTAGATTTACTGAGATTAATTGAGATAACTCTTTTTTATTATATATATTATATGGTACATATAAATGTGAATCATAATTAATACATATCACATTTGTATCTTGTATTGACAAAGAAATGGTTAAAAGTGTTTAGAGAAAATAAAAGTAAATATCTCAGTTACTTCCTTCTGTAGAACACTGTGAATAAACTTCAAGCTATGTTTTTATTGTCTTGTCTTTCACTTTCTAAACAGAAAAAACAAGCAAACATTTGGATTCATTGATGTGGTAATATATTTTGGATCTCCATTTTGATTCAATGATTTTTACTAAAGAGCTTTTACTAAGTCGTTATTAACAGCTTAATGTTTTGCTAAGGAAAATTGCTTACTAATGACACTTTTAAAATCGACTTTATTTTAGCAGTAACTTAAATTTTAATTTAGTTCGTAGGTGCTTTTAAGTTGCTATTATCGATTTAAAATAGGAATTTTTATAAAATTGACCAAAATTGGTTTGTGTATAAAATAATCAAAAACAAAAATTGGTTTCTGTATAAAATAATAAACATTTGAATTTTTTTTTTAAATATAAACCTTCGTTAGATTTATTTGAAGTAGGCATATTGGCTTTTTATACCCTACATATTAAGTATAGGGTATATTAACTTTCGTATAGTGTTTGTAACCAGCAAAAGGAAGCGAGTTAGATATGGACATGTATATATATTCTGAATCAGCATCACCTCGTGAATCGATTTAGCGATGTCCGTCCATGGGTTCGGGTACCTCCCATACAACTCCCAAAATTGAATAAGCATATCTTCGAAATTAATAAAGATAGAAACTTAAAATTATGTACGAGGATGTGTTTTCCTGAATCCCTGATATCCCTAAAATTTGAGATGAATTGGAGTGGTTGGTCGGGTACCTCGTATACAACTCCCAAAACCGAAAAAGCATATCTTCGAAATTAATAAAGATAGAAACTGCAAATTTGATACGAGGGTGTTGTTTCCGGAATCCCTGATTTGCCTAAAATCTCAGATGAATTGGAATGGTTGTTCGAGTATCTTCCACATAATTCTCAAGACCGAAAAAGCATATCTTCGAAATTAATAAATATACAAACTTGAAATTTGATATAAGAATATTCTATCCTTTTCTGATAATGTCTCTAAAATTTGGGATGAATTGGGGAGGTGGTCCGGGTGCCTTCACACACTTTCCAAGACCTACCAAGCATATCTTCGAATTTAATAAAGATAGAAATCTGAAATTTTGTACAAAAATTTGTAAAAGCATTTAATTTTTTAGCTTATATTAAATATCTAACTAAAATAACTTATGGATTTTTAATTTAATTTGAATTTTTTAGGTGTAGGGTATAAATAAGTTGGTTACATCGAGTTACTGTTACATTTACTTGTTAAAATTACAATGTATCAAAATAAATAATTAAAAATTATAGGTAAAAGAAAAAGAAAATAAATTAGGAGTATGCAGGAAAGGAAAAGAAAAGGAAGAAAGAAGAAAACCTTATTCATTATTCTGATGCAGATTTAGTTAATTTATATACTGGTACATATTATATACGTAAATATTTATTGCTTTATCAGATTTTATTTAGATCAGACATTTTTATTAGATTTGATAAAAAGGTAAACAAAAATATAGTCGACGAAATAATCAATGATCTTGTTTTATCGCATCAAACTCATGGTCGACATATTTCGCCGAAAATAATGGTGATGGCCACAATTAGATACCTTGCCAAAGGAAGTTACTAAAAAGATATCGATAAATATATGTAATATAGTTCAACTTTCATTAACAAAAACTTGAAAATTTTTAATCAATTTGATATGCATTTAAATCATTTCCAGGCAATAGTTCTTTATTTCTAGTTTTTTCAGGGGCTATTTTCTTTTTTCTTTTCCATGACAATTCGATCCGGGATGTATTCAAATTTTTTTGTAAATGTGAATTTTTATTATTTATTTCATTATTTGTTTTTAAACCAGAAGACTAAATTCAAAAATATTTATGTAAAAAAGAAATTTATTTATTTTTTACAGCACCAAATTTAGTATTTACAACGCTATTTATTTTTCGATATGATAAACTGTCGCAATTAAATTTAAAGTCGATTTTAAATTGTTATTAGTATCATTTTCAAAAATTGACTTTAAAAGTTTCTGCTAAAATTTAAGTTACTGCTAAAATAAAGTCAATTTTAAGAAAATGCTATTGATATTTTCAATCTTTTTATTTAATAGGAATCATTTGACGAAATAAAATGTAAGCGATTCTCCATTTTTGTATTTTTAAAATTCTAGAACATGTATTTCAACTTCGAAACAAGTCAAATAAATGATTGTATTATAAAAAATATTAGATATATGTAGTTATAGTAATATGGAATGCTCTAATAATCATATCCAGAAAATTTTAAATAAAGTTTGAAAGAACAGATTAATAAATATCGATTTTTCTGATTATAAGATTTTTTTTTCTTAAGTTGATGGATCGGTTATTGTATGTCTTCTATTTCAATATTAATATATCAAAATTAAAGTTTTCCATTGCTTGATTATGGATTATTCTCTGGTTTCATAGTATTGTAATTATATTACCTCATGCAGAATAGTGTTATATACTACTGCATGTTGTAACTGTTAATAGTTATTGTCACCTTAATAAAATAGTAATAATAATAGGGAGATTCATTGTTCCCTTACAGTTCCACTGCCAATTCAATGCTTTCACATCTTATTGTCCTATACTTTCCTATTCCTATTTTCTAGCTAATATACTGCGTTAACTATGTAGGGGTTTGATCCCATTATATTGACTAAGGGCGTAGGAGGGTTTAATCAGTAAGAATCTAATACTACCAAGGGGGAATTCTTGGTGTGTTTGGAAGATTCCCTCATTCATTAGGAAAAAAAAAAAAATTGCTCAATGAATTTTTATAAATAACAACAATTTTTTTTTCATGAATTGAAGAAAAAATTGATTTTAATCAAAAAAGGATATTCAATAAAAAAATATATTATCCTGTGAATGAATCATTATTCTAATTTATTAAATAAAACTGATAAAAGCCTAAAGGGTTATTAAAAATGTTTATCTGGTCTATTGTATTATATAAATTTAAATATTAAATAATTTAAACTCTTTCTCATGCAAATTCTGAATAAACAAAAAAAAAATTGTTTTTTTTTATATTAATTTTAATTTTAGGTTTTTTTTTTTTTTAATACAAAAGTTTTTTCTTTTTTCAATTTTAATTAAGTATAGTATAATGAACTTTTCTAATTATTAAACAGCTTTTCCTGAACACTAAACAAAAGAAAAGTTTTATATAATAAAAACTAAAGTAAGGTATAAAATGTTTCGCTCACTTTTCACTAGTTTACAGTTCAAATACAAAAATAAATCAATGTTAACTATAAGATAATAATACATAAATATCTTAATTTACACGGTTCTGGTTTTACACTGTTTTGTTTGATGATGTTTTAATTATTTTTTTTTTTTTTAAAGACATCAGTTTTTCATATTGATATATGAATATAGAAATTTTCCGATTATTGAAGTCTAACACCACTCTTTTGTCTTCATCTAAAACTAATTATTCTGATCTGTTCACTTGTGCTATAGTTTATATAATGCTTTTGTTACCTTTTCAATAAAAATGTGTTTTTCTGTCAGTGTGACCTTTATCAATGTGTTTCCTAACTAAAGTATTTAAAAACAAAATTCCAAATTTGATTGTAAATAATGCATTTTTGATCTAGGAATATTTTAAACGGTCATTTGACTATTAAAACCGTTTTTTTTTTTAAACTGCATTAGAAAAAACTCAAAATGAGGAACAAACATTTTTTTTTAAATGTGACTGATATTAACTGCTTCTGATAAAGTTCCTATTACAATACTGCTTATGCAACATTATATATATATAATATATATATAAATGTATATATTGTTTTTAAAAGAAGGAAAATAAAAAAAATAAAAATGAAAACAAAAAAATATTGTATATCATTAGTACCATTCCTGCATTGTTATTAGAATTCTTTTTGCTTTTCAAAATGAACCTTATAATATAAAACAAAACACATAATATAATATACAAAAAAAAAAAAAAAAAAACAAAAAAAAAAAATCTGTATTGCAGAAGGATCAAAAACCATCAACACTTCAATAGTACGCTTATTGTTGCTGTTCTTGTTCTTGTTTTTGTTTTTGTTGTTGTAATTTTTGTTATTATTTTTCCTGTTGCCTATTTTGTAATATACCTTATACCTTACTTTTACTCAATATACTTTAACTTATGCTTTCAAAACTTTAAAAACAAAAATATAAAAAAACAAAAAAAAAAAGAAATTTCATAGAAGAGTTGAATTAAATGGATCAATTTTTGTATAGGCGAGCGAATAGAATGTGATACTCAACAGTTTTGGAGTAGAAATAAAAAAAAAAATAAAAAATAAAGGAGTTAAAAAAGTAATAAAGTTTTTTTTTGTTGGAAAATTCTTTTGCTTGATGAAAATGTTTTGTAAAGGAAAAAAAAAATATTTTTTTTTTGTATACGGTCCAGACTTTATTGTTTAACTAAATAAACATTGGTATAATGATCTCTTTAAAATGAAGAAGTTGAAATAGCTTAAAACCTTACATACCTATATTTATTTTTAGATACTATATACGTTATACTTAAGGATTAAAAATATTTGTATATAATTAATTTTTGATGTCAACTTTATTGTAATATTTAGATAATAGCTAATAGGTGTTCATATTTATTAGATGATAGAAAATTATTTACCAAAAAATTTTGTTAATTCGAAATTATATTTGAAAGTTCATTGCTCATCAATTACTATAATTTTCTTAAGATATATGTTAGTGATTAAATTTCATTCAACTTATAACAGATATATTATAACAATTTAATGTTTGGCACAAATGAAATTCGATATGCCCCAATTAAACGAAAAAGTTAAAGGAAGTAAACCTAAGAAGAAGATAAATGAAACTCAAAAGTTTATCATTTAAAAATTTCGCTTTCATTTTAATATTTTTTTTTTTGTTGTTTAACTAATATAAATTTTTTCATATATTCGCTGCGGTGTTGCAGAAAGGTGTATTTTATGAGTATATTCTTAGGTTAGCTAGGTAGGGGTTAAAGAATGTTAAAAGTTATAAGATATTCCACAAGAGAGAATATTTCTAAGAGTTTTAATGAATAGTCATTTCCTGTAGTCATTTCCTGGTCGAAATAATATTCGAATGATTTATGATTGTTCCATATAAAAGAAGAGAAAAGAGTTGTATGCGCCGATCCGTTTCCGAATGACGAAACTAACAATTTTACAAAAGTGAAATGGTAAAAAATTCAGAATCCAAACGTCTTTTTTTTTTTGGAGTTATCATGTGGACGGACAGACACACGTACATGGTAACTGTTAGCACTACTATAACTATAAGACTTTTGTGTAATAAAAAATTGTGTATTATAGTGAACATAGTTAATGTTAGATTGAAACTAAAAACTACCTAAAACTAATTTAATCTAATTGCCTATTTTACTCATACTGTACTTTTAACGTTATATTGGGAGAAACACAGTATAAGTGAAAAGTAGTATTTCTATATTGTGACGTCATTATATTAATAATTTATGATTTACATTACAATTATCACAGCACAGGATGCCCACAGTAACTCAACTTAATCAATTCAGAATTCGATCCTCAGTAAGTTTATATATACTTTTCCGTGTCTATTTCGTCTCTTTTAAGGTGTCACAAACGTAATGGCAAATTTATCCTGAGAACTACGTTAGTACAGGTATAAAAGTATAACAATATTTTAATTTTTATATAATGAAAGTGTTATAACATTTTAGTACGTTTGTTTAGTGCATTTTTCTGCCACATAAATGTGACAAGAAAATTACACAGCCTTTCTTTTTCAGGCGTGGCTGTAAATGTTGTAAAGGGGAATTATTCTTACGACGTATTTTATACGCTCTTACTCACTAGGCCACCGATTTTGATTTGATTCCCTTTTATTTGATTCAATCTTTCTAAACAATTTTTTATTTGGCAGTTGATCTGCAATATATCTGTAGTAGTGATACGATTCTACAATTATAGCTCAAGCCTTAAATTATTTTTAATCAAAATTTACTTTAGAGGGTTCCTAATATGTCATATTTTTATTTTTTTTTAAAGTTATAAATTCAAAAATATTTTTTTTTAAATCGGTGCATTGTTCAGCGTAAAAAATAATATAGTAATTTTCTTTCCAAACGCAAACCCTTTGAAATTTCCGTTTTCCCCTTTTTCAATTATTCTAAAGCTGCTAAAAAATTCATCATAGATTTATAAAAATTATTTTAAACGTATTTTACTTTTGAATTATTTCTTTATACCTATATCTATATTTCTTTATACTTATACCTATATCTATATTAGTAAAAAAAACACAAAAAATAAAAAAAAATATCTACCGTAAAATACTAGATACAAAAAATATTTTACGAAACATATAACTTTGACATCTACAAAAAATGTTTAAAGCTGAATGGACTACAGATTATCAATTTTGTCGAATGCGGAACGGAATTTTTCATTCGAACGATTTGATCGCCGGACTTCAGCATAACCATATAAAAATTAAATTTATTTAAAGATTTTCCAGGAAAATTTACGACATTGTTATAGTTTTGCCCGGAAAGTTATTTTAAACTAGCTGAGATTTTCATAAAACATACATCTATACAATAAAAAAACATTATAAAAAGATATTTCAATATTTTCAGTTAATTACGAAAATTAAAAGACAATACATTACCTATATGTATGTTAAAAGATAGTATAGAACTATAGAACTTATGTTATCTAAGATAGTTCTATACTATCTTTATATAAGGAACTATAGTATGTTATAATAGTGATCTTTCTTCTATTCAGATATTTTTTTATAAAAAAAAAATATTTATTTTTTTTTGATTAAAGTAGATAATGAAAGGAAAAATAAAAGAATATAATAAATAGAATAATAATTGTTAATAGAAAAGAACAATAAGTAAAAAAAACAAAATTAACAACAAAACAATTTAAAACAAAACAAAGTAAACCGAAATAATTAAAAATAGAAAAAGAATAAGAAAGCATTAATAAAAAAAAAAAAAAAGAACCAGAAAGAGAAAATAAATAAAACAAAGCAAATCATTAAACCATTATTTCATACCATAGTCAAAATAATAAAAACTACTTTGTTTTTATCCATTTTCATGAAGAGAATAATATGAATTTATAATTATGCATCAGGATAATGGTTTTGTTATTTGTTCTTTTTTCATTATTTCTCTTTTATTTCATACTTTCTCGCTCTCTCTTTCTCTCTCTACTATTTTTCTTGTTTTTTATTTTTTTTTCTGTTTTTCACCCTTTCTTTAAAATTGCTTTTCATTTTATAATATAGAAAAAAAAAAAAAACAAAATAAAGACATCATAAAGGCATCCCATACAAAAAACAATTCTAATAACAACACAAAAAAAAAAAAACAGAATAACAAACGAAAGAGAAAAAATAACAACAAGAATAAAAAGAAAAATGTTAAAAAAACTTGTTGAGCTTATTTTCTATCTCATTCTATCCTTTAATGAACATAAAAATAAATTTATAATGTACAGTGATTTCATTTGATGTATATATATATTTACGTATACATTTACGTATACATTAATACATATATGTAATATAACATATATATATATATATACATACATGTAATAATAAATATATATACATATATATATTTATGTAATACCTATATATTATGATAAAATAAAACTTGCACTTCAATAATTTATTTTATTTAAAAACTCCAACAACAAAGAAAAACAAAGAGATAAAACAGGGATGTTATAAAAGATGACAGAGTAAAATAAGACATAATATTTTATGTATAAATAGAAATAGAAAATATAAAAAGTGTGAAAGAGATGAATGGTGAATTTTTGAAAACAATAACGAAAAAAAATAATAGTAGAGATAGAGTGAAAATAAAAATATCTTGTTGCACGATTATATTATTTTTTAACTTTATACCAAATTCTATTTAGATTATTATCATTTCTTGTATCGTTCATTACCTGTTGTATATCATTTGTCTTACTGTTGTACAGTTGTCTGCTAAATAATACATTAATAAAAAAAAATTAATTTTATTATTTGGCAATTATGAAGTTATATTAAGAAAATAAAAATAACACTTGCTTTTTCTTTATATTTTTACGAGGGTCAGTGGAAAACTTTGAATGCTAGTAAGAGGGATTGCGCGTGATCTTTTCAGATAGTGTGGACGTACTTTTATAAACCAGAACCACTCCTATTTAAACGATATGTAGATTGAGACCTTTAATAAAATGTACAGTTATATTTATGGGTTAAGGATGTGTAAAGGATTTTTAGGAAAAAAAGGATTTAAGAATATTTTAAAATTATGTAGAACGGATAAGATAATTTGGAGGCTACATTTTGAAAAAAAGATACTAATGTTCTTCTTAAACTTTACTAAATCAAATATATACATACGAATTACAAAGTTTTGGCAGCACATGCGATGAAATCTCAATCACAAATGCGGTGTGTACATGACAAAAGAATGAACAACAAAGAATGTAAACCAACGGTTTTTCAAAGCGCACATTTCCAAAATACAATACAAACTGTTTAGAATTGTGACTTGCACAAAAATTTGAAAATTTAAAAAATTAATTTAAGAAATTTTTTGTAATAAGAAAACATGTGAAAATAATACTTTTCTGGAATTTTGCGGGGCTGTAATTCCGGAACACTTTATAACTAAAAAAAAACCGTTAACACACGTAAAAACATAAATCATGCAAAATTTGGTTTTCACATAACGGTAAATTAAAATACTACATTTAAAAAAATTGTATAATTGTAACAAAGTTAAAAAAAATACCTGTCGGATGACGTTTTTAGATTGGAAAAATCTTAAGCAGAACATAAGATATATGTATTTTAAAATAGGGCTTTTTCAAAGTTTGAGGGGCTGTAGCTTCGTAATGGATGGGGCTACATGAAAAAGTTGTTCCACAAAATTATTTTTTTTATGAGACCTACCCATGGTTAAAATTTTCTTTATCTTTAACGATGTAGAAGTTTTGTAAACAGACGGACGGACGGACGGACGGACAAAATGAAACTAATAAGCACATTTTTTCAAATTTTTTTTGTAAATGTGCTACTTTTTTTTTTAATTATTTTTTGTGGTTAGGTTTGACAAAAGAATTGCTTTCAATACCATAGCTAGGTAAAGATGTAATTTAATTTGGCATAGGTATGTGTTAATTATCAAATTTGAGAATCAAAAATTTTGCAATTTTGAAATTTGCAAGTTCTGTATTGCTATTATTTTGAACATTATTGTACAATTACTGATTTAATATGAAATATTCCTATAATATTATATATTATATTAGGCCCTGTAGCTGCTGTGTAAGTATAATTTACTGTGACATCTAAATTACAAAAAATTCATATGGGATACAAAATTTCTTGATTCTAAAAGAAAGCAAAAAAAATTGTGATTCTAAACATACTTATATGTATGTTATATGTTAAGGTAAATTTTGTAATAGAAAAATCGTATCCAAATAAATGTACTTGTATTCAAAACTTAGCTGAATGCCATGATACGTAGTGTGTGGCTGAAAACTACTAAATTATAATTATAGATGTACCTATTTTGTATGTATACATTATGTATATTTTTACAGTTTTTTAACTGTTTACGTAATTGTTAACTAAAAATGTTTTTTTGTTCTCTTTTTGTTTAGTTGGGTGAAATTGTAATGCGGTTGCAGTAGATAGAATGAAATAAAAGTTCACTGACATAAAGATTGTTATAATTAAGAGTAATTTTGTTAGATATTAATATGAAAAAAAAGTTTTTTTTTTTGTTTTTTGTTTTATTGTATTTTTAATTGTTTTAAGAAATGCGAAACAAAAACAAAATTAAACAGATTTGAACAAATTTGTTAAATAATTTTTTATTTCATTTATAATCAAAGATTTTATATTTTATGATGCCGAAATATTTCTTTAAAAAGAAAACTGAAAATGTATTATTATGGTGAATATTTCTTAACAATTCTATGTTTTATAACAGGTGTTACAATACAAAAATATGGTTAACACGAAATTATGGATAAAAGATCAAATTTTTAAATATTTTGAAAGCTCCTTGTGAATTTCGTGTTGTTTGGATTCTACTGTATATTTTGTATTTGTAATTCGTAATACAGTAAAACTTGCTTAAGTACGTTCCAGATAAATACCTTTTACGTTTTAGAAACCAGAAATTATGACATTTTAAAATTTTCTGAGAATTGCATACAAATATACTCGCTTAAATGCTTTTTGTTTAAGTACCTGAACCTCTTAAAGTACTCTGTTTTTAAAAGCACAATATTAAATTTTTGATTAAAGTTTTACTTTTAAATGCCCCAAGAGACAAATACTTTCTGTAAAATATCATTAGTTATGGATAAGTAGCTACCTACCTATGAGAGAGTTAAGCGGGTTTTAAATAAGTACCTTACTTGAATCACTTATCCGAGTTCGGTTAAGTGCTTTGTTCGTATAAAAGCTCAAAATTGCTAATGGTTGTAAATTAAAGCACATTTTGTACATTAAAGTACATAAACTCTTTTGAAGTACATTTTAAAGTTTTTCTTTTGTTTTAACCCATATTTAACCCATTTTTTGACATGTCACATTTTATCTGTTTTCTAAAAACTTGAAATCTCGAAAATAATTTATTAATATTTAATTATTGGTATTGAATTATTCAAGTTTTTTACTGTATTAAATTTAAAGATCTAATGAATCATATTAAAATCAAAATCTAGATTTTTTTTAAATTGAAAAACTAAATTTATTTTCTTTAATTATAATTAATTTATAAATTCTTTTCGAATCCCACACACGTTGTAAGAATTATTCTCCGTTTCGATATTTACAGCCACACCTGAAAAGGAAAGGCTGTGTAATTTCCTACTCCTAGTGCACAGAAAAGCCCAAAAAAAAAAGAAATTTAATTATTTCAGTACTTTTTAAATTTAATGGATTTCAAATTATCAGCTTCGTTAATAACTAATAAATAGCTTAATATATGGGAAAGTTAATATATAAAGTACATATTCAGTACATAAATGTAAACATTTAAAAAGAAAAAAATTATGACTTGTTAGAGTTGCTTTAAAAAATATTGTGTTAACTACTGCAATTATTATGCTACAATTATAGTGAAATTGGCATAAAAGAACTTCGGTTTTAACAACATGCCGAAGAATATAACGACAAAGTTTTATGATTTGTTCGGTTCAAATATGTTTTGTTAGAGAAAAAATGTCGGATATAGCGACTCGGGTAATACGATTAAGTCGGTAATAACTAATAAGTAATAACGCAATATATTTTTTGATTTTGTGTATGATGTTTCTGCTATATAACTGTCAAAACAAAACTAAAAAGAAACTGTACTAAATTCTTGTATAAATCGTGTATAATCTGCTGAGTATTTTTTTTACAATTTTATGGAGTAGAAATTAGAAAAATAACAAATTTGAGTAGAAAATAACAAAGATGTATATGTATGTAACAGAATAGGCTTAAATGTTTTGTTTTGGCATAGTTCATATAAGTATGTAAAAGACAGTTTTTAATAAAGGTTCATTTCTATGTTTTTTTTTATTTTTTTTTAATCAATATAGAAGACGGACAGTGTGCTTTTATTTTTCATTCCTTCGTTATAACATTTAAAGCAAGAATAATAACGACCGTTTATAAGTATAACAACCGAATTTATTTTGGTCCATCGCTGTAATTATTAGTAATTTTCTTGTCAATATTATTTGTCATTAATATTTTTTGTACAATGATTAGGTCTATTATAGCCTATCTAAAATAAATGTAGCCGTATGTTGAATTATTATAATATATCTTTAACTTATTTTTTTTTTTTTCTTTATTTCAATTAAAACATTGTTAGTAAAACATAAGATATTGATATTATGCAATTAGAGTGTTGTTAGAGACCAAGCCAAAGCTGTCTGGTCCATTTGTGTAATTTATATAATATACCTATTTATATAATTTTTTTTTCTTTTTCTTAATTTATTGTAAAAATTATTTTATAATTACTAAAATTTATTTTATATTATATTACATGTTATTTTTTTTCTTTTTTAATTTTTTTGTTTTCAGTTAAATTTGCTTGAATTTCATTTTTCTGTTTTGATAAAATTTCTAAATTAGTTGGTTTGTTTATAAATTTGTTTCCTGCATGAATTTAGTAATACTCTTTTTGAAGTAGCTTAATCTTTCAATAGATTTAAGATTAGACGGTAGATCATTATAACATTTTAAACATTGATATAAACAGTTTGTTTTTTGTTTATCCGTTCTAAATAAGGTAAGGTAATAATTTAATTTATTTCTAGTGTTATGTGTGTGAATATCTATATTTCTATTGAGTATAAAGTTATGCTTAATCATATTGTGTATAATTTTGAATGCTAGTAGGTACAGCTCTCTATTGCCAACAAAATCAAGACTTGGGTACTGAATAGAATATAGTTGATTAGTTGGATGTGTAATTGGATAGTTGTGAATTATTTTTATTGCCTTCTTGTGAAGAACATATAGTCTGTCCAAATGAACTTTTGAAGCCCTATTCCATATAGTGTTTAAATATATAATATTAGAGTGTATGTATGAATTATAAATAATATTTAGAGTTTGTTTGTCAAAGAATCTTCTTAGTCTCTTTAATATAAAGATGTAAGGAGAGATTTTCTTACAAACAAAATCAATATGGTCTGTCCATCTGAGATTATAATCAATGATCATGCCTAGGTAGTTGAAGTTTTTTACTACTTCGAGTTGACTATTATTATATATAAAGGATGGATTATGAAACAGCTTGTTTCCAAATAATAGTATTTTCGTCTTATTTAAATTTATTACTAGCCGATTTTTGTCTAACCATTCATCAATTAATGATAAATCTTGTAAAATTGTTGTTTTTAATTCCGTTTCATTATTTGCCGAGTATTTTATTGCTGCATCGTCAGCGAATAATTGCAGAGACCCTTTAAGATTAACTTGTGACAAGTCATCGATATATATTTGAAATAGGTCGGGGCCTAGAATGGATCCTTGAGGAACACCTTTTTTACTTAATCTTAGATTACTGTAAACATTATCTAATTTAACCTTTTGTGATCGACCTATTAAGTATGTTTTAAATAATGCTATATGTTCGAGAGAGAGACCTAGTTTTTTAAGTTTAAGCAGTAATATATCATGGTCTACGCAATGGAATGCTTTTTGGAGATCAATAAAAAGGCACGCAGTGAACTTTCCGTTATCCATATTTTTTGTTATAAAATCGGTAAGCGATAGGCAAGCTGCAGTGGTGTTTGACTTTTGTTCAAAACCAAATTGTTCACAATACAGGATATTATTGTGGGTTAAAAAATCATTTAATCTAGCCTTTATAATTTTTTCAAAGATTTTCGAAAAAGTGCTCAAAACTGATATAGGCAGGTAATTTGTTGGATTGGTCGCGTTTTCTTTTTTATATATCGGTGTTATAATGGCAGTTTTCAGGCATTCAGGAAATTTATTTGTCTGGAATGAAATGTTTATAAACTTTACCAGTGTAGGTACAAGTCTGTCAACAAATTTTTTTACAAATTTTGTGGAGATGTTATCGTAGCCGGTTGCAGAATTTGGTTTTAACGATCTAATTATAATTTCCACTTCTGTTGTTGAAGTTGGTGTAAGAACGAATGGGCGTTGTATATTCCGTCTTAGGTTATTAAAAAAATTGTGATCAATGCAAGCATTTGAAATTTTCAGACTACTTGTCACATTCGTGAAAAAGTCGTTCATGCACTCTGATATGTTTTGTGGATCTGTGATTATATTGTTATTGTATTCTAGGACTTTAACCTGTGTTTTCGAATCCTTTCCGCCCTTGTTGAACATGATCTTTTTATAAAGTACCCACAGTTTTTTACTGTCGCTCGGATTTTTTGTTATTTCATCAGTACAGAATTTAACTTTGGCGTCGAGAATCATGTTTTTTACTTTAGCTCGATAAAATTTGTACAGAGAAGAGATATTTGAGTCATTCGGATACTTTCGTTTATATTTGAAAAAAGAGTCGCGAACTTTGATCATGTTGAGTATGTCATTAGTCATCCATTCATGTTTTTTAATCGTTTTTGTGAAATGAGTTGTCGTGGTATATTTTTTAATTAATAATGTTAAGCTATTGACGAGATCATCAATAGTATTGTACACTCCTAATGTATCCCAGAAAGAGTCTCTAGAGAGTCTGTCATAGTCCAAGACCGTTTTTGTCTCTATTGTGGGTTCTTTGGTTGGGGTTAGATCAGCACTAATTAAGAAAATAAAAAATAAATAATTTTAAAAATAATTTTATAAAATTATATTTAATTTTAATAATACATAATATATAATAAATATGAATATTATTTATTTAAAAAATAATAATTATTTTTTAAAATTATCTATTTTCAGAATTAAATAATACATATTTACAAGATGGTAGTTTAAGATCTGAAGAAGATATATTATATCAAAAAGGTGTTTCATTTAGCGCTAAATTAGAAAGTAATACAAATAATAATTTTAATAGTAATTATATTGATTTAAATAGTGAAAATTTAAATGGTATTGAAGAAACAGATTTATCAAATGAAAATTTAAATACATTAAATTTTAATGATGATGAAGATCAACAATTACAACAACAACAGCAGGAAGATTATTATACATCAAATATACAATATAATGACGATAACATATCATTTAGTTCAGGTGATAGTAAAATAAAACAAAATAATAATAATAATATATTGAAAGTACCTGAAACAAGTTTAACGAATCAACAATTACAACAACTAATAACAACACAAAAACCATTATCATTATCAATAAAAAATATAACAAATAAAAAGAAATCAATATTATTAAATAAAAAATCAAAAAATATATTAAAAACACCCGGTAGTATAATATCAGTGACAACAGGAGAATCAAAATCATCCGGTATATTATCATCTTTGTCATCTTTATCGTCATCGTCATCATCATCAACATCATTATCCGCATCATCAACATTAACAACAATTTCAACTGTAACAAAAAATAATGAAAAACCTATCAAAACAATAGATTTAGGAACATTATCAACATTAAAAACAACAATACCAACATCATCACCATTATCATCGTTAACAATAACTACA
This sequence comes from Poecilobothrus nobilitatus, assembly GCA_947095535.1. Classification (NCBI taxonomy): domain Eukaryota; kingdom Metazoa; phylum Arthropoda; class Insecta; order Diptera; family Dolichopodidae; genus Poecilobothrus; species Poecilobothrus nobilitatus. Next base: position 164,873,059 of record OX352773.1, read on the forward strand.
ACTGGTACACCATCAATACCATCAATATCAGTTATTGATTTGAATAACTTACAATACAATGATAATAATGATTATTATTCAAAACAAGATATGTCAATTTATGATGATGTTAATAATAATAAATTAAATTTAAGACAATTTAATTCTGATACATATCAAACTGAATTATTACAAAAGCAACAACAACAACAACAGCAACAACAAAATAGTATGATACAACTACAAGAGCAATCAAAGTCAAAAATGATATTAAATGATAATCATCATATCAACAATGATGATTTCAAGTTTAATAATAATAATAATAATAATAATGTCAATCTTGATTCTGGTTTAGATTCTGATTCTTCATCATCTTCATCTTCTTCTTCTTCTTCCTCTTCTGATGATGATGATGATAATATTGGTATTGAAATTGATGGTATTCATTCACAGAAAAATAATGGTAATAATGATAATAATTATCGTAAAGGCATTAGTTATATACCGTATACTTCAACAGTATCTGGTGCTAGTGGTTCAGTTTTAGATTCTTCTGATTATATTACAACATCCAATTTTAATAATGAAATGAACAGCAACAGTAGTAAAACGCACAACACCGACAACAATCCAAACAAAAATTATTTTAATGATAAAAATATAATAGAAGATGGCACAAATTATAATCATAATAGTAGTATAAGTAGTGATAGTTTGTCGTTACCATTAACACCACATGAAATAAATGTTATTAATGCTAGTGCTACTGACATAAATTTACAACAACAACAAAGAATTTTTTCTGTTTCATCATCACCATCATCAACCATATCAACAACATTAAAGGATATAAATTCAACAGAATCCTTAAGGGTTTCTACTGGTACTACATCTTCATGGTAAGTTTTATAATATTTACATTTTTCAACTTACTCCTGAAGGTACGGAAATGTAAATGATGTTATGAAAATCAAAAAAATTAAAAAAACGTGAAGAGACATTAAAATTTGTTTAAACTATAAAAAAAAAAATTATTGAAAGGACAATTTTTAAAGCAATCTGAATTCTCATCTGAGTTTTTTTAATTTTTAAAAGCTTTCCAGACTTAATATTAAAAGTAAGCCTTTTTGTAAGAAAGTATGAAATTAAAGAATAGAATAAGTCTCTTTGAAACTCATATACATTTGTATATATTTTTTTTAAAGATATTCCTTTAGCACATCTACATTTCTTTTTATATCATTTATAGAAAAAAAGACCAAATACAAGCCGGTTTTAATCCTTTTTAATGTATGCATGATTAAAATGTAATGGAGAGCACTGAAATCATAAATGCATAAAGGAATTTATTAAAACAAAGGTATAATATTATGGTGTGTACTCGAGTAAAAAAAAACATTTTTAATTATTTGTGCAAATTTTCAATGGAAAATGAATCCAACACGTTTTGGTTTCGCATTTTTTTTTTTTTTTGTTATCACATTAAATACCAAAAGTAGTGTTGTTTTAAAGGGCGTTTTAAATGATTGGGGGTTTACCGTTAGGGTTATAGTCTGAAATCAGTTAAATCAAAGAAGACGATCTAATTACTTTTAGCATTTATTTCAAATTTATTTATTAAGTTTATTCAGTAGTAAAAAGAGAATTATTATATTCAGGTATTTTTGACAGAAAATGAAATATCCATCTACCACAGTTAGCTTAAATTAAAGTATTATGATTAGCTTGTTTAACCATAATCTAGCTATAATACTTGATTGGTATAAAGCAAACAGAATCATTTTCATTACCGTGAAAACTCAAAGCTATCTCATTTCTTTCAAAAGAAAACAATTCAATCCAAATCTATAAATTCAAGGAGAACTATACTGCCATCCACAAGTCGAAATATTTTATTTATGCAACTAAATCAAACGGTGCTCTAGAAGGAGCATATTGTTGATATAGCTATGAATGATTCCAAATGTTTTGATTTTCTTTCTCACTCTAAAATTTACTTCTCTCAAAAAGCTCTGTCAATGTCTATAAAGCTTATGTTTGTCTTAAGATGAAGTTACGAGTACAACTCTCATCTTAGGTTGACGGAATTCAAACTTTATAGACTTACCTCGATAAAGTCCAAAACTTCATCTTACGACTAATAGATGACGCGTTTGTGCTGGTATTACTAGCTCCTCTTAATAAAAAATATATTGAAGTAATTTTATTCTTTTATGGATATCTTTGTAGCTAATTAACACTTGCTCTATTAAACTATATCAATTATGCCTCCTTTCAAACATTTTTTACGTACAACAGCAAGTGACAGCAAGTTTCTCATTTATATAGAGTAGAGTTCGAGGTAGTTTGAAACTGGCTCTTAAAACTTGTTGGTCGTTAGAACTGCTAAGACGTTAAACATACTTTCGTCAAATCTGTTCCTCTCTGTCAGTAATTTTCATTTTTAGCCTTTGCAAGAATTCAAAAAGAACCTTTTAAAGATTCATTTGTACTTTACCTTTCAATTCTCCTATAATAACTTATTTTCCTTGCATTTTCCCCCTCCCATTTAAAAAACACAAATATATTTTTTTGCTTTTATAATAATCTAAAGCCAATACAAGGATGATTTGACATATTAATTCATTTTTCAGTTTTCAAGGATTTCAATTTAAATAATAAAATAGTCTTTTCCAATAATTTTTATGGTCATATATGAAAATTTTCTAATTTGTATAATGATAATAATTTAAATGATGTCCAAATATTGTCTATATTATAACAAATAACCCGACTGATTATTCTGAAGTCCTTCTTTTAGACTTTGTTGACATTTTTAATTTTCTTTGTATAATGCAATAAACATTTTCACCTGTTAAATAATTTAACTATTCCCATTATAGAATATACATACATGGTTTTGTTTTTTTTTTTTTTTTGGAATGATATTTAATTAAATTTTTGCGAAAGCTTTAATGTTAATTAAAAAAAAAAAGAAGAAAGGAAAATTGTTAAAAATATTTAATGGTAAAAAATTTTGTTAATAAAATTACCATGCAAACAGTTTTTAAATCCTTATATTTTTTTTTTTATGCTCCGCTTTAAGTTCGTTATTCTTCTGTAATATTTGGAATATTTGTGCATTTTATAATATATAAGAATTTATATAATATATAATAGACGATATTTAAGAATAAATTCATAGGGTTCATTCATTTAAAAAATTAAAAGGGAAAAATATTGCGAATGCGATTTTTTGTCTTTTAGTGCGGGATGATTTATAATGCATAAAACGTTAAAAAAAAATTTGCAAGGTAATTCTAGTATGGAGACGTAAATTATCTAAAAATAACTTTTATCTATAACTTTTTTTGTTTAGCTTAAAAAAGATTCATTATGAAGCTCTATAGCAAATATTCATTTTTTATATTATAATATCCAACGACACAAGTCTTTTAAGAAGCAGAACCTTAAAAATTACATAATCATTATAATCTTTTTAAAATTAATTATTTTCCTAATAAAATCTGCTTCAAATATTAGAAGTCAACGTAGAGGACGCTATTATTTTATTACGGTAAATTCTCAATATGCCTTAATTATATGCTTGTATATTAACACTTCGGTGTCCTTTATTCTGTCTTTTACGCAGTGCAAGACATCTCGTACAAAAAACCTAGCATTCTTTTATATAATCTTGACGGTGTTTATTTGTTTATATATTCATTTATATCAATCTTCATCATAATTTATTATTTTAATGATTGTGGTTTTACTTTAACCTCAAATAATTTGCGAATTTCTTTAATAATCTTCTAGCAATTTGAGTTTCCAAAATCTATCATCACTTTTGTTTTCTATTTTTTAGTTGGTTAGATTTGTTTGAATAAAAGCATATTATTTAAAAAACTGTTTTTTTTTGTTTTTTATGTGTTAAAAACTATTCTGCTCTTTAGAACTGTAATATTCTTCTTTAAACATTATTATACGAAATTTAATATCTTTAATACCACTGTAAATTTTTAGGAAATTACAAAGCATAAAAAAACTAAAAATAAAAAATGATTTCATTTTTGCATTATTAAAAGCAAAAAAAAACGCATATAAACAAAAAAAAAAAACGCAATAAAAAAATTTTTTTTTTTTAATTAGAATTTAAGAAAGAAATTGGATAAAAAACGGATAAAAACAAATAAAAAAAAAATAAAGACTTTTTTTTTTTCCCATAATTTGTTGAAATGAAAAGTGGTTAAGTTGAGAGTTAAGGAGATTGAAAAATAATAAATGCAAGAAACTTGCGATTTCTTTTTTTTTTTTGTTTTTTATTTTTTTTTTTTTTGTTGACTATATATTATTCTTCTTGAATAAAGTCACTCCATCAAGTTTAATTTTTATTTTTAGTGAATTATTTAAAAAAGTTTTCTTGAAATGATGGGTGGTTCAACTGGAAATTTTATGCCACGTGACTTTTAAAACTTTAATTTTCTACTGTCTAGAAAAATTTCCATTTCTTCATATCCGTTTTTTAAGACGATAATAAAGTAGAAAACAAAAAAAAAAAATTAAATTTTAAAAATATATCGTATATATATACTGTATATATACATATGTATATTGTATACATATACATACTCATGTATACATTTACTAATATTAAAATTGCTCATGATCGGATTGAATTTAGTTGGAAAATTTATTAGAGCGAAAAAGAAAACTACTTTTATAAAAGAAAAAGAATTAAAAAAAAAAAAACAAAAACGACAAAAAAAAAAAAAATAAAAAAAAGGCCGTCTATATTATTATTATGAAACTTTTTTTATTTTCTCTTTCTTTTCGTTTTTTATTATTGTTAAATGATTATAATTTATTTTTATTTTTGTTTTTTTTTGTTTTTTTGAAAGGTTATTGAAAGAAATTGAAAAACTTGCAACTAAAAGAAAACTAAAAAAATTGCATAATTAGAAAATGCAAAAAGAAAAAAAACAGAATTTTTTTTTTTTTTTTTTAATTTCTTAAGAATAGAAAAGAAATGAATTAAGTTTAATCCACTTTAATAGAAGTTTTTTTTTTTTTTTTATTAGAAAATGAAATTGAAAAAGAAAAATTTAAATAAATTTCAAAAAAAAAAAAAAAATATTAATAAGTCTTTTAAAATTTTATATAATCTGTATAATAATTAACAACAAAAAATTTTATATAATGATTTTTTGAAGAATTCAATTAACATTAAATTTAAATATTTCATAATTATAGGGAAAGTTTTTTGATAATGATACAATATTCAAATTAATTTTCAATTTCTTAATAATCACAGGTTTAAACTGAAGAAAACTGTAAGAATCGTAAATAATGCAATATATTTTTTAAAATCTTAGTAGTTATTTCTAAAAATCTTGTAGTTATTTCAGACGAAAAAGTATATAAACACTAATGTGTCAATCTTCCATTTTCACCAACAATCTGCATATAAAAAGTAGGTTTAAGAAAAAATAGTACACCGGCCAATTTCTTAAATTATGTTTGCTGGAGTAGACTAAAATGTAGATTATTATCAATAAATTTTTCTGCTATTATAATTTATGTTTTTAATTTTTTGACTTGTGACAGTATTTCATCTGAGGGTGACTACAAATAAGCAGTACGCTTAGTATTAAACATATTCTGTTAAGGCTTATTGTTGTGTATTTTATAAATTATTATCCCATATAGTAACATGTAAAATGCATTTACAACCTAATCAATTAGTTCGCCTAAAAATATGCATCGGATGATGTGTATTTATACTGTTTCAAAATCAAATTGCTTTATTTCAGCTTATATTTTTGTTAATAGTTCATTCGAGTTTTATTTTTATTTTAAATTTAATAATCAAAGCATTTCTTTGATTAAACTACATAATATTTCATATTTTAAATGTTGCTTAAAACAAAAATATAATTTAAATAAAAGTGATAAAGAGATGTTTTATTAAATTTTATATTTAATATAAAAAATAAAATATTTTTCTTTAAAATATATTAGAAAAATGTCAGACATAATAAATTCTTAAATTTTAAATTTGATTGATTCAATTTTTAAACAAAGATATTTTTATTTATATATAAAAATATTTTTTTTTTTTCTTTTTTTTTTGCTTAAAATTTTGAACCAAAGAAACTGTTAAATTCATCTAAAACACCTCTTAAATGTTATCCTTAAAATTAAACTGAATTTATAATTTTGAATACAATCAAAATCATCATCATTTGTATCGATAATTATAATTTTTTAGTAATAGTATAGACATCAAAGTCAGACGTCTTAAAAAAATTAAAAAAACATTTTTCTCCTCCTCTTTTTTTTTTGTGTTTGTTTTTTTTAAGGATAACACGTCCTTTTTGCCTTTAAATTTAAACAAAAAAAAAAACATAATTTTTTTTTTAAAAAAAAAAATGGTTGCTGTAATATACTTGAGTTTGTAATAGAATTAAAAATTTGTTTCAGACAAAAAGTAATGAAAATATAACAGAATGGTTTTATATATAATATTTTCTTGTAAAATGAATATTACAAAATATTTTGTATCTTTTGTTTGCTTTAAGATTCTTCTCCGCCTGACAACAATAAAAAAAAAAAACAAAAATATTATAATAACAATGAAGAACATTTAACCATAGAAACTTATCCTTTTTTTTTTTGTTTTTTACATACGATTTATTTGTTTTTCATTATTAAAACCGTCTATACTTTTAATACTTAACTACCGTCTATTATAAGATGGCAGAGAAAAAGAAAATTGATTATCATATAATGCTTGAAATATTTTTTTAAGAGGTAGGAATTATGTTTTTTTTTTCATAATAAAACATTTAAAATTAAGTTGAGACTGTTTAAAATATTCATATCATATAGTTATAAGCATTTGAATGTAAAGAAGAGTACAGTAGAAATTGAAGATAGATGCAAAATTTGGAAAGTAAACAGTTGTTCACCACTTGAAAAGTTATTTATAGCGAATTTAATTAAGATTCTCTTTTTGGTAATCTGGTCTTTTTATAAACGTCTACTAAACAATATCTTCTTTTTACTGAAAATATTTACTAAACCGAAGATATGATAACCCAATTTAAGGTGAAATTGTGAGATACTTGATGCGTTTAATTTTTGTACCCTGTTTTTGATCACATTATCCTTTTTATATTTACTGGCAAGGTATGCTTGAAAATTGGGTATATGTTAGAAGAAAAAAATGAGGTGTTGGGAAAACGGAAATTATTATTATTTTTTTTTTTTTTTAATGCTTTTCTCTGCCACATAAATGTGAACAGGAAATTACACAGTCTTTCCTGTTCAGGCGTGACTGTAAATATCGTAAGGCTTACGACGTGTATGGGTTTCGAACCCACACTCCCTCGGTGTTTACAGCGTATTTTTTACGCTGCTACCCACTAGGCCACCGAGGCCTCCTGGAAATTAATTTTTTTTATTTTAAGATATATTTCAAAATTGTCAATTTTAAAAAATAAAAAAAGATAATGCCGGGCAGCTTTGGTAAAATTCGATTATTTTGTAACCGTATTAGATAATTTTTAAAGCCTTTAAACCTTTAAACGAAATTAAGTGATAGGTGGAACCAGTGTATACAATATATCATATAGAAGAATAATTTTTTCGCTTTTAAATTTTGATAGTAGGTAATGTATATTATACATTTAAAATATGAAAAAAATATAAATAAATTTAAACATTCTTTTCTTAGTTTTTTGTCATTACTTATTCCGTATACCACTACGAAAAAACTAATTATTTTTTCTTATGTTAAATAGAATATAATATTATTAATGCTGTCAACAATGCTGATATTATTTATAGTATTAGTAAAGCTGTTTATTCATCAAATTGAATCTTTTAAAAATATAGTAATGGCAGAGACTTTAACGACTTGCCAAAATAAAAAATAAAAACCATTCATTTATTATGTTATAATCTTTTAATTATTTTTGTTTTCGCAACTTATAAAGTTACAAATCAAAAAAAAAAAAAAAAAGAAACCGCCTGAAAGCAGTCTCTTGGAAAATTCTTTAAAAATGATTTTCTAACTTTTTATCTTATTTTTGGAGTGATATTTTTTTTGTTCCCTACCAAAAATTTAAGTTCTCTAATTATATATATATTTTTTTGTGATACTCGTAAAACCATTAAGTAATAAAAAAAAAAAAACATAGGGTGGAGGAAAATTAAATAAAAAACAGTAAAAATAAAAAATAATACATAAAAAAAATCTTTTGTCTCTTTTTTTTATTACTTTTCATTAAATTATTTTTTTGTTTTTGTTTTTTTGATTTTCATTTTTCTGGAAAATTTTTAAAAAATATTTTCCTAAGCATTGGAAAAATAACGATGGTATCAATTTATAATAATATCATTGTGATGAATTGCTTTTTCGCTTGGTTACCTGTTTTATTTGATTTCTTTAGAATCGTTTTGGGGGAAAAAAAAGAGAAGTTGAATAAAAAAAAAAAGGATAATATCTGAAGAATATAATCTTAAGAAATAATGATAGGGTTAAAAATTTTATTGTTGTATGAAGTGCAGATTAATAATGCTTTTTTTTTTTTTTGGTTATTTATTGTTGAGTTTGAGAATTTTTTTTTTAGATTATATTTTAATTAAAACAAAATTGCAACCTGTAAAATCAAACCAAAATATAAAAGAATTTAAGTAATAGATCAAACATTAAGTAAAAATTTTGTTCTGATTAGTACAATTTTTCAATATTTTCTACAACACCTGCTTTTTTATGATTCAAAGAGATTGAAAATAACATATGTTGTATTGTTGTTAAATGAAAAATTTTGAGCTGTAGAGCTCTTCACTAAAGTTCTCTCGACTGAAATTCTCTTTAATAAAATACTCTTCACAAAGTTATACTCTTCAGTGAGGTTCTTTTCATTAAAATGTGCTATTAACTGAAGCTCTCTTCACTAACTCTTTACTAAAATGAAGTCGTTTTCAGTATATTATTTATTATTCTAAGTGAAAATTCTCAGCACTCTTTACACATTACAAACGATCAAATGAACAAAATAAACTTACTGAATTTGTATATATGATATACCATTTTTTTTGCAATTATTTGTAAAGAAAGGGAATGTTGAGTTTGTCGAAAGAAGGATAAATTGAATAAAAAATGTTCGATAAACCTATTAGAAGTCCGTATCAGGAAAAAAGTAATAAAGTTATTACAATTGGTACTAGATAGAAGATCTTAGTCATAAAATTTTATGTAGGCATTTATTTAGCCAGTATAAGAGATTTCAAATTACAATTGCGAATGCAATCAAGAAAATACTTTTTTTTTGATTGAAAATAAGTTTTATTTTCGATTTTCTTCATCCTTTTTAGACTTAGTGGCGTTATTTTTGTACTATTTTCTTATAGGCAAGACTTATTGTAATAGATATTGAACATTTGCTTCAAAGGTTTTTACAACCTACATATAAACATTAATGAATATTAGCTTCTTTTTGCTTCTTTTAAAGCTATCTGTTATCTTTGAATGAAGGTGTGAAGGAAATGAATAGTTTTACTTGCACTCCTTATTAAATATAATTTTTGTCAAAAGATCTGTTTAAAATATTCGCAGTATTATAAAATTTGTAATTGCATAAATATTGTTGGGGAACTGTTTTTAATAAATTGCACTCGCATCAACATCAGTGAAATCAGAATACTAGGACGAAATGTTGAACACTTAACAAATTACTTTGAACAAAACTTTAAAAATAGGTTGCTATCATTTTGAATGCCGATTTGACATCCTTTTAGTGTTACTTATTGAATTTCAACTTTAACATAATATGATTAAGAAAAAAACTTCCTGTCACTTTGTTACCATTTATATGGAAAATCTTAATATTATAAAAATAAGAGTAATAGCTGAAATAATTGAGTGACTTAAAAGAAAATGTCAGATTGACAGAATATTTAATTGAAAAATACAAAAAAAAAAAAAAAAGGAAATTTATGAATTCAAAATTATATTTCATGAATATCTTCCGGAAATGATATTTTAAAAATACTTTTACTTTTTCAATAAAATAAAAATATCAGAAATATAAAAGAAAAAAAGTTATTAAAAAAAAAAAAAAAGCAATTACGAATCAAAAACTCTTGACGTTTGATTTTATTTTTTATTTTTTTTTTTTTTACTATTGTTTCGTCTTTTTTTCATCTTAATATCCAATTATGCAAATTTTTTATTTTATTTTTATTTCAATTTTATTGTTTTACCGAATGTTAAGATTTTTACATTTGTCGTTAGAAACGTCATTCCCCCTTTTTTTTATTTTTTTTTTTGAAATTTTTTTTACTCTTACCTTTCAAATGGTAATGTAGAATTTATAGAATTTTCAATTTGAATAATGGTGAGTTTTTTTTTGTTATTTTTTTTGTTGTTTTTTGTTAAAGAATCAAAAAAGGAAATGTTTTGCTATTTCTTTAAGTAAGTATATATGTATATAAAGCTTTAAAGATTTAAGTAAAACAATGTTCGGAATTAAGTTTTAAAGTCAAGATACATGAAAAAAAAAAAAATTAGAAAATGTTAAAAATTTTAATTCAAAGAACGTTTTTAAAAGTATTACGAAGAGGAAAAAAGTAACAGGTGGTAAAAAAATTGAAAATTTTCTAAGAAATTACAAAATTTGGTATTTTTTTTTAATTTTAATGAAAAAAAAAATACTTTTTTTTAATTTCAAATATTTTTTTTTTTTTTTTTTGTTTTGAAGAAAAAGGATTAAAACGTGTTCAAAATAAATTTTGTCCATATTTTCTTATAATTCAAAAAAAAAAAAAATGTAATTAAATTAATAAATTTTTAAATGTTCATGAATTTAAATAATTTAGAAATAATTTAAAAAATAAATTGCAATTTAATCAAATTGTAAAATGGAGTACAGCGCAATTGATTTAAACTCACATTGCAAATATCCACTTTGCCGAATATCATTTGACAAAAATCTCTTTCTGTAAAAACTTATCAAAAACTCATGATATCAAATTTTTTCTTTGAAAAATATCTGTTCTGAAAATTTTCAAATAACATGAAATAGCATACGTATATAGGAGACATTATAGATTTATTTTGTAAAAGGGGTAAAACTCTAATTTTGTAACCAATAATAAAGTCCTTACCAAATCTCAATTAGTTTTGTTACATGCTTATTTCAACATCAAAGAATTTAAAAATTACAAAGTGACATCAGTATATTCGGTTTTTTAAAAAAATGTAAAAAAACAATGTCTCTTTAACAAACAATTAAAGTGGGATTCAGGACAAGTGGGTATTGAAGGAAACAATTTCGCTGATCAAATAGCGAAATAAACTGAAACAAATTTACCACTTGTTATGTCGGAACGCGAAATAAACAGATTTAATCAAACAAATAAAAAAGGTAATAGACTATTCAACTAGACTAGACAACTATTCTGATTTACGCATTAATACGAACAAATAACCATAAACTTTGGAAAGCAATCATAAACAGAAGCAGATTGAATTTAGTTAACATATCTTTTTAAAAAATACAATAACATCTTTTTAAAAAAGAATCATCGTCTACTTGTTTCTTTTATAATATACATATTATTACCACCAAACACATCATTGACGAATGCCGAATTGTTGATGCGCTAAAGATTCAACACAGAACAGAACTTTAGGCTTTACAGGCGACTTTCAATAACTACAGCTCAAGATATAACAACTCTGAAAAACTTTCTAACAAAACTAAATATTTTTAAATAAATACGTTCCATAAGACTTCAAATTTTAATTTGGAAAAAAACAAGAAAAAATGTTAACTAATCACATCGATATCTTAAAGATAATTAAATTGTACACCTTTTCCAGAATATATAAACCTAATCATATATGAATGTTTATTTTTATCTAAAAATTTGACAAATTGATGTTTTGTAAAGTGGAATTTTGATATGTGGGCTTTTTACTACTACGTTTGTGATATCCTAAAATATAGACGACCTTTATATGACAAATTATAAGTATATTATATTCCTGCTCAGGAACTCCTAAGAGTAGCTGTTATTCAACACTAAAATTAGCATAAATATATCTCGGTACTTAATTAAGTCAAATAACTTAAATTCTAAAAGATTATTGAATTATAACATGGAAACAGCCTACATTACGTTCGTATAGGTATCCTAGAGTTGATATGGTCTACTGTATACTCTTCCTTATTTTTTAAATGATATTAGGTAAAACGAATTTTTGCAATATCAATTAAGGTCAACTGGCTATATAGCTAATATCGTAGTTTAAACTTAAACTTTAAATTAGTTTATATTGTGAATAAAATTAAAGCTAAATTAGTTTTTTGATCGGTTTTTATTATTTTCCAAAATTTTATATCCAAGGATTTCTTTTCTGTATCTGTGATAATAGTAGATACCTGGTGGAGACGTCAAATTTTATAGCAAAAAGTCTGTGTATTTTTACTTTTGTCCTCAATGCATTTCTAAACGGTATATCGGATTGTAATCAAATCTCAGGAATATTGATAACACAATGTTTGATAGGAATATTTCTCTAAACCTAGAATGACTCAAGTATTATAAAATTCTTTTATTTTCAATCAAATATATTTAGTATGTTTCAACAAGCAAATCTGTTAAAGGTTTTTAAATTGTTTTTGTTTTCAGAAATTTTAAATAAATTAAATTAATATAAACGATAGAAACAATGGTGGATTTTAATTTTAATAATAACACTTCAATCATAACTGAGAATATATGCTGTGATCTGTTTGCTAAAGTATCAAATTGTAAATTCGAATGATTTTTAGTCATTAACTAAAAGATAAGTTAAAATTTTATAATAATCTTTTAGTTAATAAGTTTTAGTCATTAACTAAAAGATTAAATTTATTTTTGAAAAATATTTGAATAGTAATAGTGGTTTTACAGAAAAAAAGGTATGTAAAATATTATGAAGCATTCGATATTTGAAATTCAAATATTCAATCATTTAAACTTAACGAGAATTTTTATAAATAATATGTGATTTATTGCTAATTTTCTTCAAATCGATTTATTATTGTACTTTTTAGTAATCGTATAATTAATCGATTTTTATACTTTTTTCTCCGTATTTAAGTCCAGATTAAAATTTCTAAATATTTATTTTAATACTTAGAAAAAAACTATTAAAACTGAAATTTTTGTTGGTATATGAGTGGTCTGTAAAAATTTGTTTGTAATTTTTATGAAATTCCATGGATGTAATTTATCGTTTTTAATAAAAATAAATTTACAGAAATGTTTACAAAAGTTTTGGTAAAAATTAGGAATTGAAATATAATATTTTATAATCATAAATAAACAAGGTAGAATGTAAACCAAAGGTTTTTAAAAGCGCATATTTCCAAAAGATAATACAAACTCTTTAGAATTGTGACTTGCACCAGAATTTTAAAATTTCATATAACAAAAAAATGTGAAAATCGTACTTTTTTGTAATTTTGAGGGTTGCAAGTCTGGGACCATAGATAACTAAGAAAACCCGTTAACACACGTAAAAATAATTACTGAAGCTTTCATTTTTATGTCTTGCCGACGAAAAATGTGTGCAGGTGCGTAAGTTACAGGTGTCTAAAAAAAGCAAATTTCCAATTTTTTGAGCCCAAATAGCTAATCATAAACAGGGGGTGATCCAAAACAAACGTTATAAGGAAACTTATACTAATAGTAGAAGTTCTTTCATACCTCAGAATATCAAGTCCATATGTAAAAGCGTGCCGGAGTTATAAAGGTAGAAAAATCATCCAAATTTGGTTTTCACATAACGGTAAATTTAAATACTAAAATAAAATAGGGCTTTTTCAAAGTTGAAGGGGCTGCAGCTCCGCAATGAATGGGGCTATATGAAAAAGTTGGTCTAAAGCATTAACTTTTTTATGAGACTTACACATGGTTAAATTTTGTTTTCTCTCTCTTTAACGGTGTAGAAGTTTTGTAAACAGACGAACGGACAGATGGACGGACATACGGACGGACAGAGTGAAACTAATAGGCACATTTTTTAAAAAAATTTTGAAAATGTACTAAAAAGAAGTGGATTTATATATACCATAATATATAGAACATATATATATCGATTTTTTATAAAGTAGAAGTTGTAAATTAATTCGTGGTTAGGTACTAAATAAGTATTTCAACTTTTTTTTTTCCCCCTTTACAATCACTCTATAGAATTCACTAAGTCATTTATTATTGACTAGTTTATTTTATAATTTATTTGTTTATTTTTGACTAAGCTTCAGTTTCTCGAATCGGTAGTAATGACTAAGTAGTTAATGACTAGCTGTAGCTACTGTAACTATAAGATTATGATTCACAAATATTTTTCATTTATGCGCCATCTATTTATCTTATACAAGAATCATTGTTTGCGTTCCTTTTACAGAGTATACTACTTTTTTCTACTCCCAACTACACCAACCTTTGAGAAAGAGTAGATAGGAATAAATACGATTATATTAAGTTATCGTTCCAATTACCAACTACTTCCAACTACTCTCAACTACAATTTTCGTGCAAAAGAAATGCAAACATTATTATTATTTTTTTTTCGAATATTTCAATTTTTTTTTTTAAATTTATTACCCTTATTATTTTTTCTGCATTGTAGGAATATGAATGCATCATATGAATAATTCATTCCTATATAACTTGCTTACAATGACCTCTATAATAAATTTTTTCTTCTGATAAATTGCTCACATTGAACTTTGCGATGAATTTCTTATAACGACAAATAAACCGCGGACATCTTTAGTAAATTTGAAATTTTTTAATTAATTTCATTCAAATAAAATAAAATATTAATTTTTACAATATTTTTTCACTTTATATTATTTTTATTTAAAACTATTTTTAAAAAAAATACCACCCATGATATTATATGATATAGTATCCTTTTTATTTTAATAATGTCCTGATAATTGCAAAATAAGGGCTACCAGAAAGAATTTGTAGAATTTTCAAAATAAAAAAAAAGTTAAGATTTTTTTTTTTTTGCTTTTTGTTTTTTTTTTTTACCAATAAAACTTAACATATACAATATAATAAAATATTTAAGTACTACTTTATATTCTCATTTTGTTAGTTAGAATAAAATGGAAAATTAAAGAAAACAAAAAAAAAAAAAAAAAAAATTCGTGACCAAAATTTTCTATTTCATTAATAAAGAATTCTTACAAGAAACCAGTAATGAATATTCTATAATATACAAAGAAAAAATAAAACATCAACACAATTCAAGATGGTAATAGAAGTAGAATAGAATTCATTTTTTCTTAAATTCATTCATCGATCATAGGAAATATGTATATGTATGAAGATATTATCTTTAATTTCCATTTCATATTTTCAATGGTGGGATGTTATAAAGCCATATGTTATAAAGTCTTTATCTGGTATTATGAATGCTTATTTGAATGTACAATATTATGGAGTTATTTTACATTCAATTAAAATTACTGAAAACAAGTAAAAGTAAGAGTAAGTCGATGCAACCGACTTATTTATACCCTACACCTAAAAAATTCAAATAAAAATAAAAATCCATAAGTTATTTTAGTTAGGTATTTAATATAACTATAAGCTAAAAAAATAAATACTTTTACAACCTTTGTACAAAATTTCAGATTTCTATCTTTATTAAATTCGAAAATATTCTTGTTAGGTCTTGGGAAGTGTGTGAAGGCACGCGGACCACCACCACCCCAATTCATCTCAAATTTTAGAGACATCAACAGGGTAGAATATTCTTATATCAAATTTCAAGTTTATATATTTATTAATTTCGAAGATATGCTTGTTTGGTCTTAGGAGTTGTGTGGCAGATACCCGAACAACCATTCTAATTCATCTTAAATTTTGGACAAATCAGGGATTCAGGAAACAAAACCCTAATACCAAATTTGAAGTTTCTATCTTTATTAATTTCGAAGATACGCTTGTTCGGTTTTGGAAGTTGTATCGGAGGTACTCGAACGCATGGTCCGATTTCGCCCATTTACAATCCCCGCCTTACCTTAGTCATTGTTAACCTACTGTATAAATTTGATCAAGATAGCATCATTATTTTTTGAGTTATCGTGCGTACGGACGGACGGATGGACATCGCTAAATCGACTCAGGCGGTGATCGTGATTCAGAATATATATACATGTCTATACCTAACTCGCTTCCTTTTGGTGGTTACAAACACCATACCAAAGTTAATATACCATATACTTAATGTGTAGGGTATAAAAATAGTATTTAAAACTCGTTATCTGGTTGTTTTGGAAATTAAATAAAACTAGGTTAAAAGTATATCTAAATACAGAAAAAGCATCAAGAAATGTTGGCAGCGTACAGGTTTACATTTCACCTAAATAAATACCGTTTACATTTCACCTAAGATATCCATATATCAGTGATATAACACATTTTTCAGAAAATTTACAAAATCTATAAATTTTAAAATTTAAATACCTATTTATGTATTATAAATAATGACGACAACTAAATAAATTGTCCCTTCTGACCAAATTACTGAAATTTTGATGTAGTGATCAACTCTAGAATTCCCTCCAGTTTTTGACTTATTTAATACAATATAATAATAAAAGAAAAATTCTAATTAAGATAGAGATTACTGCCTTCAAAGACCTGCTAATCAAATTATTAAAATCCTGATTTTGTAATGAACTTTAAAACCATCTTTATTTAATTTTTTTTTTTTTTAACTACTTTAAAGCTTGTAAGTAAGGATTAACTGTTTTATTATATATCTAAAGAAAAAAAAATCAATAAGGAGAGTTTTGCAGTTTGTAACTAAATAGGAGTTTAATATAACTACTATTTGTATACGAATCTTCATAAGTTTAACTAGATTTTTGGTAAAAATTATATTGATCCATGTCACAATGTTGACATAATATCTAAGAACTAAATTTGAATTTTTGTATAACTAAACTAATTTTTTTCAAAATTTTTTTAGAAAAGGAGGGCATATCCATTTTTTCAAAAAATTAACAAAACTTGAAATTTTTCTTCAATAAGCTTTCTAGTTTAAAAATATGATGTGCTCTTCTTATTAATATAGTATGTCTAATCAATGCTGAGCCATAATACCATAATGAAATTCTGCAATAACGAAAACGAAATTATATATGAATTAGACAATAACTCAATTATGACTTTATGACTTTAGAAAATTTTTTTTGATAAAAATATGATTTTATGTCTTATATAAATAAGTCATATGAAAATGAGAATCCATTGATCTTTGAAAAATTAATGAACATGTCTTTCGGAATCATTTAAATGGGTTATAAAGTCATATTCCTAAATTATGGCTTTATAAGACCCCATCACCTTTAATATCTCTTATATAAATTTATATACATATACATATTGGTAGGTTAATAATTATATGGAAATTAACTACTGTATATATTCTATGATATGTTGTATCTATATTTGTATATATATATAACATATAAAATATATAATCATAAAAGAACTATATAGAAAACTATAATATACATTATTCGTATATATATATATATAATATATTATTTTTAAGTTAATTTCGATACCAGAAAATTTTATTTCCTATTGAATAGATTTTCATCTATTTTATTTTATTTTAATTTTGTGAGTGGTGCCATGAACCTTCTTTTAATATAAACCTTGCTTTGAAAAACTTTGAAAATTCTCGAATATTTTTCTTGAATTTTTCTTCTATTTCTTTTTTTTTTTTTTATTTTATTCTCTGCTTGCAGTCTGTTTTGTGGTGCTTCATATGATGTATATAATATAGTTTTTTTCTTTTTTTGGTTGTTTTCCTATTATCAAAGAAATAAAATCTAAATTATTAGTATTCCTTTTGTTAAATATATATATTTTCTTTATTAACAAATAAAGTATTCTTTTAATAAATTTGAAATAGGTACTGTTATGGTAATTTAATTTGAAAAGAAACGGTTTTTTTTTTTGTTATTATTTTATGTTATTATTATATATATATATATAGTATAATAATATATTGTGTGACTAAAATAATTTTATTCTTTTTTTTTAAAATTATATATTATTCAAACTATATATAATAAAATTATAATACTAGTGTATTTTATATATGTATATATAATATATATATATATATATATATATATATACTTTTCTAATGGGATTCGATTTATTTAAAAATTAAAATATTTATTTAACTATATATATTCATACATATAAGATATTTCTTTAAGTTTATTTCAATAATATCTTAAAGATTATTATAATATTTTTAAAATTTTTTAAATCCAGATTTGAAGACTTTTCCTAAATAAAATATTTTTTCTGTTATAGTTTTAAAAAAATATTTTAGATTAGTATATATTGTTGAAGACTTTTTAAAACATAATATAAAATTAGATTAATCAAAAATTGTCCCAGAAAAAAAAAAAAAATAAAAACAAGAAAAAAAAGAAAAATTAATGATTATTTTTTTCAGGAAAATTTCATCATAAAAACCTCAAGGAAACTCAACAAATCTTAAAGATTGACAGAAACAACTTTCTCTTTCTAATAGAAAACAGAAATTCATATTATTATTTTTTTCAAAAAAAAAAAAAAAAATCATTTTTCATTTTGACTTTCATGTGACATATTTTATATATGTATATATATATATTATATAGGTGTATATAATATAATATATATTAGATTTATTAAAAATTTTTCACTTTTTTTTTTTTTTTTTTTTGTTACAAAAAAAACATATTTTTGATTAATAAAATGATAAGAATTTTGGCTTTTTTGTCATTTTTAACAAAAAAAAAAGAAAAAAAAAATGATCTTTTCATTATTATGAAGACATTTTTGGTGAAATTTTGATTGAAAGTGATAATAAAATTGATTTTTTCCTTTTTTTTTATTTTCTGAATTTTTTCAAATTAATTTTTATTATTTATTTATTTATTTAAAATTAAATTGTATTAATATTTATTGTTTTAAAAAATATTTTAACAGATGATTTTAATTTAAAATTAATAAAAATAAACGAACATATTTAGAAAGGAAAAGGATATTTACCTCTTGGCTACAACATTTAATATTGTAGGCAAGTTTGTCAAAAAAAAAAAGAAAAAAAGTAAAAAATTAATTAATACTATTAGGCTGCAAATATTAGATTCGATTAAATTTATTTAAGAGGTACAAATGACATTACGGTCTTTTGATGTGCATCTTAATTGTGCTACCCCTTTTACTACATGTTGTGGATTTTGCCTAGACTTAATAATACAGCTCTGTCAATCCTACTGCCTCCTACAAAGTAAAGCTTTGTATAGGGTTTATTGCTGACATAATTCATCTTCGGCAAAGCAATGTGCTCCTAAGTGTACATATATCTTGCTCGGAATAAATCTCTGTAGTTTTTCAGTTTCCTGTTCTTTTTGACAGAATTTGCATGTATCGTAATTTTCTATTACAATTTTCTTTAAATGTCCCTTTAGTCAGCAGTGTCCCAACAGGAATCCTGTTAAAATTATCAGTTTACTTTTACAAAAATCCTATGATTTCAGTATTGGTTATAGCTTCCCTTAGATTGTCTGAGCATAGATTTTTCGTTTCATAGTTTGCTCCTACAGTTTTCCCCTTCGATTTTTAGTGCTTCTCTTATTTTGTGTTGACCTATGTCACAAAAAGGTTCGGAACTTGTAAAGGGAGTTACGCAGCTCCTTCTTTTGCAAGTCGATCCGCTTCCTTATTTCCTTCTATATCTAGGTACCCAGGTACCCAGTAGAGGGTTTTCTATAAATTTAAGAAAACAAAAATATTACCATAGTATTATAAAGTACTTGTTATGACTCATTCTTGTAAGAGACTAGGGAAATAATATCCAAATAATCGTCATAAATAACGCAATTAAAAAAATTAGCTGTCTCCACCACTGGATTGACCGCTAGTATACGAAAAATATTTTTTTTATTCAAATAACTATCATAAGCAATGAAATCGTAAAAATATATGTACATATATTTATTCCTACATCCATTATTATTATGCAAGTTCATGATTTTTTTTTTCATTCAAAAATATTTGAAGTAAAAAATAATAAAAACTGTAAACAAATAGAAAACATAAGAATAATATTGAATCTGCTAACAAAAATTTTACCGTTTAAATTTTACGTCATCAACAAAAGAATAATATGCATAGATATACATAAGTATGTACATATATAAATTTTTAGAGATATAAAAAACAAAACAAAAAAAAAATTGTTCATATAAATTCATATGCGCAGTGTTATGTATGAAATTTGGACTTGGAAAAAAAATTAATTAAAAGTTAAAGTTAGTCGGATCAAAAAATGTTATATGGCAAAGTTGTTGCTCTTTACTTGTTTAACAATTTTTCTCAATAATTTTTCTCATAATATTTTTCTGTTACGAAATATTCGTAAAAAATTTAAAAATGATACTAGTAAACTACTACTTCCGGTTGTCCGATTACTCCAAAATCTTATAATTCCGCTCAGTCGTTTAAGCTGTACACGCGCCCACAGACATTCAGCCTTCTCCGCACCGGAGTAGTGCATATTTGCCTAAATCTCGAGTACAAATTTTTAGTATGAAAACAATACATACCTTATACATAATTGTATGCGGTCGGTAAAAAAATATATTAGTTTTGTTTTTGTTTTATGACATTTTTTTTACCGAATTTAAGGAAAATGTCAATTTACTTTTTATTTTAAAAGATTATAGTTGTGAAAAAACACTGTATGTATATTTAATGATTGGTTTGTGTCTATTATTGTATTATTAAATATTGGTTTTTGTCTCCAATTCATTTCACAGCAATTTGAAAAAATAAGTAAGTAATTTAGAGAAAAATGTCTGCATTATGTATCTACTGTTCTGTTAGGTATTGAACTGACTCAAAACAAATATAATATTATGAAAATTATACAGATATATTACAAAAATTATATAGGTTATTTAACTGATATTGATAATTTATTTCTGTATATTATTATTTGCCATCAAAGGTAATCGAACTTTTATTAATATAAATCGATTATACCAAAATCTTCAAAACTATTGATCAATACAACAGTATAAATTTCGATTCATGGAAACATTTTTTTTTTTTTTAATTTGATCAAAATGGTATAGTTTTCATACTTTTATACTTTGGTACTTATATCTTTACAATTCTTGGACCACAAAATTGATAACATCTGAATAAATAATCATTCATTGACCATTATTGATTAAACTAAAAAAAACAAGGTAGATTGTAAACCAACGGTTTTTAAAAGCGCACATTTCCAAAACTCAATACAAATTGTTTAGAAGTGTGACTTACACAAAAATTTGAAAATTTCATGTAATAAGAAAAAACTTGAAAATAGGACATTTTTGAGATTTTGAGGGGCTGTAAGTCCGGAATCCTATATAACTAAGAAAAGCTGTTAACACACGTAAAAATATATTATTAAAGCTTTAATTTTTATGTCTTGCCGAAGAAAAGTTTTTACAGGTGCCTAAGTTACTGGTGTCTAAAAATAGCAAATTTTCAATTTTTGAAGCGTAATAACTCTTAAAGAGGGGGCGTTTACAAAAAATTTTCTGAGGAAACTTATACTAATTCTAAAAGTTCTTTCTTGTCTCAAAATTTCAGGTTCCTATCTAAAGGGGTGCCGGAGTTATGAAAAAATAAATTTCATGCAAAATGTGGTTTTCACATAACGGTAAATTTAAATAGTAAATTACAAAATATTACATAATTTTGATATTGTTTTATATAGATAATAAAATTTTCGATCTTCTACCGGTTTTAGATTGCAAAACTATTACGCAAAGCCCGAGATATATACATCTGAAAATGGAGCTTTTTTACAATTTTGAAGAGCTGCAACTTTGGAACCCTTTACAATTAAAATAAACCTTTCACACACGTAAAAATATATTATTGTAGCTTTCATTTTCATGTCTTGCCGAAGAAAAATTTTTACAGGTGCCTAAGTTACAGGTGTCTAAAAATAGCAAATTTTCAATTTTTGAGGCGTAATAACTCTTAAAGAGGGGGCGTTACCAAAAAATTTTCTGAGGAAACTTATACTAATTCTAAAACTTCTTTCTTGTCTCAAAATTTCGGGTTCCTATCTAAAGGGGTGCCGGAGTTATGAAAAAAGAAATTTCATGCAAAATGTGGTTTTCACATAACGGTAAATTTAAATCGTAAATTACATAATATTACATAATTTTGATATTGTTTCATATAGATAATAAAATTTTCGATCTTCTGCCGGTTTTAGATTGCAAAACTATTACGCAGAGCCCGAGATATATACATCTGAAAATGGGGCTTTTTTACAATTTTGAAGAGCTGCAACTTTGGAACCCTTTACAATTAAAATAAACCTTTCACACACGTAAAAATATATTATTGTAGCTTTAATTTTTACATCTTGCAGAAGTAAAATGTGTGCAGGTTCCTAAGTTACAGGTGTTTAAAAATAGCAAATTTTCAATTTTTAAGCCCTAATAGCTCATAAACAGGGGGTGGTCCGAAAAAATTTTCTGAGGAAACTTATACTAATTCTAAAAGTTCTTTCTTGCCTCAAAATTTCAAGCTTGTATCTAGAAGCGTGCCGGAGTTATGAAAGTAGAAAAATCATGCAAAATTTGGTTTTCACATAACGGTAAATTTAAATACTAAATTTTAAAAAATTGTATAATTTTGATATTAGTTTACAAAGATAAAAGAAATACCTGTCGAATGACGTTTTCAGATTGAAAAAATCTTAAGCAGAACATAAGATATATGTATTTAAAAATAGGGCTTTTTCAAAGTTTGAGGGGGTGTAGCTTCGTAATGGGGGGGGCTACATGAAAAAGTTGTTCCACAAAATTATTTTTTTTATGAGACCTACCTATGGTTAAAATTTTTTTTCTCTATCTTAAACGGTGTAGAAGTTTTGTAAACAGACGGACGGACGGACGGACGGACAGAGTGAAACTAATAAGCACATTTTTTCAAAATTTTTTTGGAAATGTGCTAAAAACTATAAAAAAAAAAAAAAATTAATTCTGATGTATTGTTCACTAATAAAAATTTATTAGATTTTATTCCTTCTCTTTTTTATCACTAGTTTTTTCTCTTCTTCTTTTTTATTCGTTAATATTGCAAAAAAAATGTAAAAAAAAAAACTAATTTTCTAATTTACAATCAAAAATGGAATAAAATTATGGAAAGAAAATGAGAAACAACGAAAAATATATGTATAGTAAAGAACAGGATGCAAAAGGATAAAAAATTATCTTTTATAATAACTATATATTAATGATCAGTTTATTTAAACATCAATTAGTATTTCTTTCACGCTTTTATTATATGTTATATTTATATTCACCTATTAAAATATATATATATATATATATATATATTAATATACTATAATATTATTTCCATATTCTTTTTTTATTGGAATTAATTAGTGTGCTTTATAAGATAAAAATTGATTTAAAAGGTATTATTGTCAATAAAAATCAAAAATTTTTTATCGGAAATTTAAGTTTGGAGCCCTGTTTTTTTTTTTTTTTTTTTATATAATTTAATTTAAATTTTCCATATTTTATGCTCCAAAAAGATCGTTGTGATTCAAACACAGCATTAAATTTAAATTTCTATTGGAATTATTGAAAAAAAATGTAACAAGAAATTTTAATCGAATAACTGAAGCAAAAACGTGTAGGCATATAAATAATAGTGTCTAAGACCTATGAAAAGACTCAAAAATTAAAATAGAAAAATAATTGAGAATAGAAATTGTATATTTTGGCAAGTAAAAGCATATTCCATATTTAAGATGGTGTACAAGGCTAAACTTTAAATATTTAAAGTTTTGAATTTGATTTGCGAAAAATTTGAAATTAGTATGGTTCGAATATATACAAAAGAGTGAATTTGATTTGCAATATGATGAAGGATTCAGTGTTCAAAATTTGTAAAATAAAAAGTTACTGAAATTTTAACTTTATTCAAGAATCACTTGTTTTGCTTAGCAATACAGGAATAAAATAATTTTGTATAATTTGGACTCTAAACATAACATAATAATAATTTCGAAATCGAAAATTTCCGTGGCTAAAAATTATTAGATATTCATAAAAAAAATCTTAGTTTTGAAGGACGACTTTAAAAATGTAAAAGTGACTTTTATTTTGAAGGATTGGAAATATTTGAGAGAAAGATTTGTAAAAAAAAAAATTTTTTCACTATCATTTAGTATGAAACGATTTCCTAGTCTACCATCATTACAATAATATATAAGTTAATATAAATTAAGAAACCGCTGGAAAATGTCAACATTAATAATAACGTATAAATATTTTCACCAACGTTTAATTTTAGTTAATTTTATTTAATTTACAATTTCATAATAACATCATCACCATATATAGCTGCCATCACACATAATAAATCCAATATATAAAGCAGAAATTCTGTTTGTTTGTTTGTTTGAGCCAAACGCACGTAAAAACCACCAGTTCGATTGCAACCAAATGTAGCAGGAACATTTCTACGAGCCTGGAAGGAGTTATAGGCTATACCGCGATGCGGTTCATTAACCTATTGTGGTCCGAGATCCTTTTTAGAAAAGGTTTGATCGTTTTATTTTAAAATTTGCACAAATGTTCTTCTTAGCTTTAGAGGTGTGCACGCAGAAATTTGGTTCCAATATATTAACCAGATTCAGCCCGATGGGCACAAAAAAATTTTTATTTCCGATTTATGTCCAATTTTGTATGGTGGTTTTATGGTCTGACAAAAAATCTGACAACTTTTTATGAAGTTCTGGACATCCCCTTGGGCACGAGAGTCGAACAAAGTTCATTAAATTTTTTTGTTGTCTGCTTAAACGGTTTAATCGATTGATTTGAAAATTTGTAAAAATGATGCACTTTAGCAGAAAAGCTTACTAGGTTAATTTGGTCAGGATCCATTAATCCTTTTCGGCATCAGAACGCAATGAAATTTTTTAATTTCTTTGTTGTCGCAGTCAAACGGTTTGATCAAAGTTGAAAATTTACAAAAATGTAGGCCTTTACCAGAGAAGCTTACAAGGTTATTTCGTGAGGCTACATAAAAAAGTTGTTCTACAACATTGCTCTTTCAAGAGACCTATGCATGGTTAATATGTCATTGCTTTTTATTAAACAGTGTATAAGGTTTGTAAACAGACGGATGGCAGAGTGAAACCTTTCGGAGCGAAATTTTTCAAAATGTGCTTACAAGGATAATTCATATGAAGTGACATTACTTACGAAAAATTATATATTAAATTATGGTCTTTTATAATTGAAATGCGATATAATGTTTCAGTATTAGTGAATTTGTTATGGAAACTCACTTCGCCCTAAATAGTATAGTGAATAGTTTACTCATTTCTTTAAAGAGTTTTTGTAAACAAATTGTCTCTAATTCTTTGCTCCGTTTATTCAATTTGCTAAAAAAAATGAATGAAATGTTATTAAATGATATTATTTAAATGTAGTAAAAATGAAAATATTAACTATACCAGCATCTGTAAATGCATAGTAATACGTAAACTATCTATATTAATTAAATTATATTAACGCAAAAGCAAATGTTAATAATTTTTATTTAATAAAGGCAACAAAATACTCCGGGTAACGCCGAGTATTCCTGATATTAACTAAATAGTACAGAAATTCTTAATATAGCTTTAACTTTCCAGGAATTTAGATACAATTCCTAGAAAATTTAAAAATTACTTTTATATGGAAACTTATATATGATTTTCTTTGAATTTGGTATGGGACCTATAATTCTACGAATGTTTGTTTTTTTATACCCGTATGAACTATGTTCAAGGGTATAATAAATTTGCCATTACGTTTGTGACACCTTAAAGGAGTCGAGCTAGATATAGTGTCAAAGGTATGGATCGGCTCAGAATCGAATTCTGAGTCGATTAAGCCATGTACGTCCGTCCGTCCGTCCGTCCGTCCGCACGATAACTCAAAAAATAAAGGAGCTAGGGGGCTGAAATTTTTTTTACGTCACTTTTGCAAAATTGTTAGTTTTTCTATTTAAATCCAACATTTTCGGTCGGCGGGTTCGAGTAGCTGCCATACAACTTCTATCTTTATATAGAAATAACTCAGTATCTATTCAAGCTAGATTTCTGAAATTTTGCAAGTGATGATCAAGTTTTATGGCAACAACTTCTGTAAAATTTGGTTGTGCTGGTGCAGCGGGTTCGGGTAGCTGCCATACAACTTCTCCGTTTAAATGAGAATAACTCAGTGTTTATTGAAGCTAGGAATCTGAAATTTAGTAAAGAGGTGTCGAGTTACATGCCAACAACTTTTATAAAATTTGGTTGGTCTAGAGCAGCCGGTTCAGACTTCTTGCACCTCTTGGAACCTAATGAAGCTAGGCGTCTGAAATTTTGCAAATGATGATCAAGTTTTATGGCAACAACTTTTGTAAAATTTGGTTGTGGTGGTGCGGCAGGTTCGGGTAGCTGCCATACAACTTATCCGGTTAAATGAGAATAACTCAGTGTTTATTGAAGCTAGGAATCTGAAATTTAGTAAAGAAGTGTGGAGTTATATGCCAACAACTTTTGTAAAATTTGTTTGGCCTAGAACAGCCGGTTCAGGCTTCTTGCACCTCTTGGAAGTTAATAAAGCTAGGCGTCTGAAATCTTGCAAATGATGATCAAGTTTTATGGCAACAACTTCTACAAAATTTGGTTGTGCTGGTGCGACGGGTTCGGGTAGCTGCCATACAAAATCTCTTTTTAAATGAAAAGAACTCAGTGTCCGTCCGCACGATAATTCAAAAAATAGAGGAGCTAGGAGGCTGAAAATTTTTTTACGTCACTTTTGTAAAATTGTTAGTTTTGCTATTTAACTCCAGCATTTTCTGTCCCCGGGTTCGGGTAGCTGCCATACAAAGTCTTTCTTTAAATAGAAATAACCCAGTGTCTGTTCATTCTAGGTATCTGAAATTTTGCGAATGATGATCAAGTTTTATGGCAACAACTTCTGCAAAATTTGGTTGTGGTGGTGTGACGCGTTCGGGTAGCTGCCATACAAAATCTCTTTTTAAATGAAAGAACTCAGTGTCCGTCCGCACTATAACTCAAAAAATAGAGGAGCTAGGAGGCTGAAAATTTTTTTACGTTACTTTTGTAAAATTGTTAGTTTCGCTATTTAACTCCAGCATTTTCGGCCGCCGGGTTCGAGTAGCTGCCATACAACGTTTTTCTTTAAATGGAAATAACCCAGTGTCTGTTCAATCTAGGTATCTGCAATTTTGCGAATGATGATCAAGTTTTATGACAACAACTTCTGCAAAATTTGGTTGTGGTGGTGCGACGGGTTCGGGTAGCTGCCATACAACTTCTCTTTTTAAATGAAAATAACTCAGTGTCCGTCCGCACGATAACTCAAAAAATAAAGGAGTTAGGAGGCTGAAATTTTTTTTACGTCACTTTTACAAAATTGTTAGTTTTGCTATTTAACTCCAGCATTTTCGGCCGCCGGGTTCGAGTAGCTGCCATACAACTTCTTTTTTTAAATGGAAATAACCCAGTGTCTATTCAATCTAGGTATCTGAAATTTTGCAAATGATGATCGAGTTTTATGGCAACAACTTCTGTAAAATTTTGTTGTGATAATATGACAGGTTCGGATAGTTGCCATACAACTTCTCTTTTTAAATGAAAATAACTCAGTGTCTATTGAAGCTAGCTATCTGAAATTTAGTGAAAAAGTGTCGAGTTGCATGCCAAAAACTTTTGTAAAATTTGAATGGTCTAAAGCAGCCTGTTCAGGCTTTTTGCATTTCTTGGAACTTAATGAAGCTAGGCGCAATAGATTCGGGTAGCTATCATACAACTCCACAATTTACATAAATATATCTCTGTAGTTCGGTACTAAAACTCTGAATGTTTTTAAAAGATGATCAAGTTTTATAGAAACGGGATATATTACGTTCATACGGGTATCCCAGAGTTGACACAGTCTACTCTACTGCACTCTTCCTCGTTTTTTATTTGATTGAGTTTCCGTGTAATATAAAGCGTTAATTGCTACAACCTGTATTGGGAAAAGTCGATAGAGAAATTCGAGGCTAGTTAAAAATTATAAGGAAATTACATTTTAGATTTTAATAAAATCCAATATAAAATGTTGATTTATGAGAGATTATTATTTTGATGGCAGTTATGATAATTTTTATGTGAATACCAAATTTGTAGCAATATTAAAATTCACTAGAAAAATTGTTATTAAATTTTTTTTTTTTTGATTTTCCAAACTTGTATAGTGCACAGATTTAATTTATATTATAATGATATTTTTAAAAAAACACTTACCATTTTTCAACATTGTATAATCCCTATAATCATACTATAACATTACTATAAGTTTTATGAATTTATGATATTTATTTTAGGACTTATAATGCAATTTTGCTTGTTTCGATCTCTACTACCATGTTCATTCTTAATGATCTCTCTCATTTGGAAACCCTGATCTATAAAAGGCTTGTTACAATATCCTGTACATAAAAGTTTCGCTTTCTTTCTCTAGATTCAATAAAGTGTATAGTGTAAAATGAGCAGTCTTATTTTTAGCTGATTTTTCAAAAAAATTAAACTAAGAAGTTAAATGAGACAGAAAATTTTATTTTACCGGTATCATGTTTAAAATTTACATTGCTGTATCTTCAAAGGTGTAGAAGTTTTGTAAACAGATAGAAGGACAAACGGACAAAGCGAAAGCACTAAACTATAATAAAACTAATACATTTAACTTTGTCCGTTTGTCTGTCTATCTGTTAATAAAACTTCTATATCTTTGAAAATGTAGCAATGGAATTTTAAAAACAATAAAGGCTTCGTAAAAAAATTTTTTACATTCCCTACTTCTTATGGAGCTTCAGTCCTTCAATGATTAAAAAATTACTTTTTTCAAAAAACTTATATGCCCTTGTATCTGAATTTTTGTTTAATACATTTTCATTTTAAATTCGAACTTTTTGGTTGTAAACAGAACATTATCATAAACAAATTACATATATAATTTTTTTTTTTAATTTTTAATGTAGATTTTAAATTTATCGTTATGTGAAACCAAAATTTTGTTTCCTCTACACTTTTGAAAAGCTTTTAATCCGAACGAAATCTCAATGTTGTCCGAACAAATCGCAATGAGAGCAGAATGATCTAAATAGAACAAACATATAAGTTTATCCTAAAAAAATATTTGTATTTGCAGCTGTTTAACATCGATTTTGGTAGTTAAAAATTGAAAATTCGTTATTTTTATAGCCATAAACGACTAGATATCTATTTTTTTGTCTTAATTGAAACAAATTTTGACAGGTAAATTTAGTGTTATAATACATAAAATGTGTTAACACACCTTTGAAAATAACACACTTTTCTATTGTGATTGAAAATAACACAGCGATTGAAAATAACACACTTTTATATTCTTTATATCTCAAAAACGGTTAGATATAGAAAAGAAGTTATTAGGTACTAATTATAGGTCTTGAAAAGCTGTTTCGAAATATGCCTTAAAAATTACCACAAATACAGGGTGTTTCAAAAGAAAATTGAGAGTTTGAAATATATTTTTTTCATTTTAAATCATTCTAAACCTCCATAACTTTGTAACTGTTGGGGTTATGGAATCATTAAGATATAAAAGTTAAAGCTAACAACTTACTCTATAAAATACATTTCTTTTTATATCTCTCTATAGTAAGGCGTTCAAAAGTTGTAGATTTTTTTATGAAAAGTCTCTAAAAAATCTTTAACTCCTCATATCTCGAAAAGGGTCCAAAATAGACCGCCCCCCTCCAGTACAATTTTTTGTTTGCCTCGATATGCCCGATCACCCATTTCAAGGAAGACCAGTCGAATCGGAAACACCCTGTATATGCTGTATATATATAAAATAGTTTAAAATTTCTCATATATGTACATAATACATATAAATGTATAATGTATTGTATAAGACTAAATATAAAAATATATCTCTAGATATATTATTAAAATACGTACATTATATAGGCAAATAAGTTTTTTTTTATATATGTATATAATTTTATTACGTATACCAAAAAAGAATTAAACTTTCAAAAATAAAAGAAAATTAATTGAAACCAAAAAATAAAAACAAAAGAGCAAAAAATTTTACTTTAATAAAAATTAAAAAAAAAAAAAACAAAAATCCTAGAATCCATAAAACAATTTAAGTTCCTATAAATATAAAAGAAAAAAAAAAAGAATTATTGACATGATTGTTTACCTATAAACAAACATTTAGTACTTAAGGTACTTTAAAAAAAAAAATGTTTTCCCATTACCTGTCCAATTAATATAATATTTTACCTGTACAATAAAGAGGCTTACCAATCACAAGGATCTGCAAAAAAAATAAAAGAAAAAACCTGAAACAATTTTAACATAAAAATAATGATTATTTTGAAACTTTCAAGGAAATATTTTTTAATATACTTATAAACAACCTCATACCAACACATTAAGAATAATATAAAAAAATGGTAAAATTCTGTTAGAGAAATCAGAGCAGAAAAAAAAATATAATAATAATATATATTACAAAATAAAACAATAATAATAAATAAAATAATAATATAAGTAAAAGACTTTTCTTCTTATTGTGATGAGTTTGTTAATCGAAATTTCAAAACATTTTGCCACTTATATTTGCGATACGATAGCAGATACTTGTATGTACAACAGTATCTCTACTGGTATGGTATTTTCTTTTTTGGTTTAGGATTTAAAGTTTTTATAATATTTTGTGTTTTTTTTTTTTATGAAATCCACGGTATGGAATCCATATATATGTAGGTGTAGTATTGCTAAATTGGGTTTAAGGTGTTTAGAATTCATCACCCACCTCCCATATATACAATGATATAAAAAAGAATTTTTTTTTTTTTTTTTGGTTTTTGTATATAGATATTCAGTATATGATCCAAAAGTTAAACAAAGAATTATAAGATTGTTAAAAGATTGAAAGCTAGTAAAAGAGAGTGAAAAACAAAAAAAAAAAAAAAAAAATAAAACACAAAATGAGATAGAATAACTTAAAGAGAATTTTATACTTACTGTTATTATTATTATATCCTGACATTATTATCCTTTTTTCCTGTACGTTTTTTTTTTAATTTTTTTTTTTTTTTTGTGTTGTTTTATGTCGTATAATATTTTTTTTTTCTATGCTATAAGTTACAATTTTTCATTTGTATAAAAAGAGAAAAAAAGAAAAAAATTCAGGGGTGTAAATAGTAATGTTGATTCTGTATCACTTGTTCATAAAAATTTTATAAATTTAACCATGATATTGTGGTTAGGTAAGAATATAATGACAACGTTAGTTTTTCGTAGAAACCGCTTTAGTATGAAAATATTTTAAAATTCTCTTTTTTCTCAATTTTTTTTTTTAATGCATTTCTCTGCCACATAAATTAATTACACAGTATTTCCTGTTCAAGCGTGGCTGTAAATGTCGTAAAGGGGAATATATTTTACGACGTGTGTGGGATTCGAACACACACTCCTTCGGTGTTTACAGCATATTTTCTAAGCTCTTACCAACTAGGCCACCGAGGCCCCACAGTCTTTTTCAATTGAGGTTTAATTTGTTCAGTTCGAGCATGACAGTTTGCTTAAATCCCTTAAAAAAAAAAAAGATATTTTACCTAAAACCTAATGTTATTTGACAAAAAGACACTTATAATAAAATTTCGCTTTACAAAACGTCCTTTTAACAAGGAGGGCAAATCCGAAAAAAAGGTCCTTAACAAAATTGTATTTAAAAAACAAAACATGTTAAAATATGTACCTTTTTAAATAAAAAAAAGGAATTTGCTGGAAAGGAATTTAGATTTGGTTACAAAATCAGGATTTATTATATGATTTTTCCAGAATATAAAATTCCAAACATATTATGTTTGTCAAATATCTTTTTCCGAAATATCTTATTATAATAAATGAGAAGTGACAAAAACCCTCTGCTTAAGAGATATTTGGCAAATTCCGTTTTCTATTTTAGCAGTTGGTTAACTGTACATAAAGCGTCTGTAGCGTCATAAAGCGTCAATAGTTAGAAAATATCAGCATATTATTTTATTTATGAGAAGAGTTTTTTTGTTGGAGTTCATCGATAGTCATAGTTTTTAGCCTTTATAGGCTTCTTGTAGAAAATTTTAGTATTCGTATTTCAAGGTATTTTAGTATAATGTTTCAATTTTTTTTTGCAATCTGATTCGGTGCCAGTGTTTTTTAAAAATATTATTAAATTATGTAACTCAAGTTGTAGCAAGTTTATATTATATTTCATTGAATGTTGTAAATTTTAAAAGTACCGCCGTTATTTTTTTTATTTCTTGAAACTGTACTTGATTTAAATAGTTGTGAACACTGTGAACCTTTATTCTTAAATTTTTCTTATCTTTAATCCGCAGAAGTCAAAGAAATTAAAGATTTGAAATTTTCTATAAAAATATAAATTTGCATTTAAATATTTGAATTCTATATAGAGGCCTCGGCGGCCTGGTGGGTAAGAGCTTATAAAATACGCTGTAAACACCGAGAGAGTGTGGATTCAAATTCCATACACGTCGTAAGAGTTATGCCCCTTTATGGCATTTACAGCTACGTCTAAACAGGAAAGGCTTTATGTGGCAGAGAAATTTATTAAAAAAAAAAAAAATTCTATACAGATCAAACGGTAATTTGATAATAATTACTTTAAGTGAATCCACAATTAAACCGTTTGATCTATTGATATTATGTTCAACTATATTAGTTACGCTACTGGTAATATGTATTGGTATATGTATTTATGCATTTTATATATATATATGTACATATATATTACATATAGCAGTTGGAGTTCAGCTTAACTATTTTATATGATGATTTTTATTTTTTATTTTTTTTATTGAGATTTTTCCGGGGCTGTGTTTTTTGACATTTATTTACAAATACAATTTAATATTATTCCACATACAAACATTTATATATTTTTTTCTAAAAATTTGGTAACTTTTTAGTTTAGTCTTTAAGAAATCCTTTATGTCGCATTTTAATTTTAATTTTTTGTTTTTTTTTTTTCGGTTTTGTTTTATTGTTGCCAGTTTGGTCACATTATATGGTGAAAGAAGAAGATACTATATGTATCTTGTTTTATTTATTTTTTTTTTTTTGAAGATCTTTTAGATGGATACATTTTTAGAATTAGAAATAAAGTAACAAACAATATTTATATATAATATAAAAAGACTGGTTTGGTGTCAAAAAAAAAAAAAATCTCATATATCGTTTAATGTTTTCTAAGATTATCTAGGATTTTTTACACTAAAGTAAATTTTTGTTTATATCTGAAGATTGACAAATAAATATATATATATATATATATATATAATTGTCAGTAAATCAGTATATATATTATATATATATACACTTGTATATATCAGTATATACTTCAATAGATATAATATATATTTGCAATAATATTAAAGATTAAAGTGTTATCTAACCTTTATATCTATCTTTACATATATACATATAAAATCTAATTGTAGTTGTGTATTTATTGTGTATATATAGAATATACTTCTGGGATCCATCAATTTCTAAAGTTCTTTTACTTTCTATTATTTTTCTCGTTTTAACATTTTTTTTTTTTTTTTTTGGTAGGAAAAGGCAAAAATGATAGGTTTAAGGATTTAAGGAATATAAGATTTACCAGGTTCTTTGTATATGTATGTACATGTATATGTACATACATAAATGCTTAAAAATAAATTTATGTTATAAGATAAAGGTCAAAAAACGAGTAGTTCGAAGAGTAAAATGGAATTAAAATCGCCAAGCGTTAAATTACAAAATATATAACAGAAAAAAATACATATATATATCTATATATATGTGTATATAATATATGTTAAAAGTTAAAAAATGAAATGAAATTTTATTTTACTGGTGATGAAAATAAATTTATATTTATTTATTTTTTGATATATGTATTATTTTAATATTTATTTTTAATTTTTGATGTTATAGTTTATTTTTTAATGGTATATTTAAAATCTCATCAGGTGACTGATTGAAAACAAACAAATTGTATAGTTAGTATAAGCGCCACACCTATGACTTAATATAGTTTTTTATTGTTTTTACAATATTATTATCTTATATACTCAATATAAATCCTTAAAAATTCATAAATGCGAAAAATATTTTCCATTAAGATTCAAAAAAAAAATTAATTTGATTTTCAATTTTCATTACTATTATTATAAAATAAAAAATTAAAAAGAAGGCCGAATATAAAATTATAGGGATTTAAAGGAGTACATTTTCCAAAAAACAATACAAACAGTTTAGAATATTATGATTAGCACAAAAATTTGTAAATTTTCTTAGATTTTTAGATGTAATAAAAAATTGAGAAAAATCAAGTGACACTTTCTTCAATCAACAGAGTTGACTCCAACATCAAAAAAATACAATGCTGTTTATTCTCGGGAAAAGTAGAAACTATACTATACTCAATCTGATATTTTAAACAGATACTCTGCAGCCCTCAAGAGATTTAAACATTCTAACCATCAAGTTAAGCCAAAAGTTGTCTTTGTTAAATCATATTTTTGGTATAGCTAAAAATGAAACTAAATGCTTGGGTTTTTGTTCCATATCTATATAAAATGTAGATTCTGACAACGATGGAGTAAAAAGCTCATATTTGGATTTTTGTCCAAAACTGTGGTGGATTATTTCGACAAAAATCAGCGGAGAGATTTAACATAATACAATTAAGTTTTTATGATCTTTATATGCAATCAGATTGAATAGCTTCAAAAAAGATTTGTTAAAAATTGAAATTCATCTTAATTTTCACATATTGTATAAAATTCTGAAGAATGAGCTTTGAAGTCAATTTTCAATTATTCAAACAAAACCTATAAGAGTTTTTAGAGTTTTGAAATAGCAATGTTTGCATTTCGACCTCATTAGTTCTGATATCACTTCTGCGCAAAGCTACCTATATACAAGTTCAAGAGTAGTTTTTTTTTTCTTTTTGAAAAAGTGATGTTTGAGTTCATAAATTATAATTATATTATTTATTTTGTTTCCATTATATTATTATATTTCATATAATATTTCGATCTGCCTGGGGTTTAAACTCGAGACGTTTCACTTAAAAGGCCGGTGATTTACCACCGCACCATTAGTTAGATTTTTTGAAACTTTTTAAAGTAAAAACCTTTAAAATTATATAAAATTTTAAAAGAATTCCAATATCCTTTGAAATATTGAAAAATATTGAAGATCAGATTTACATACATTGTGTAGTACAGCTAAGATATGGGAAATTTTATTAAAGCAAAAATGAAAGAGTGCATCTAGAATGATTATTAGTGCTTTATTGGATATGCTGCATATTATGCTAAGAAATGATTTTACACATATCAATAATAACTTCAAAAACATAATTTCAATTAAAAGTTTCAAAATATTGTGTTCTTGTAAATAAATTAAAATCCAAATTTTAGATATAAAAAATTCAATTTCTATTCATATGACATATATACATAATGTATTACATATAATTATTTACATTATATACTTTTCTAGGAATTAATAATTAAGTTTTCTATACTTCTCTTTTTTTTTTTCATTTCTTAAAAACTTTTTGAATTATTTATTTATAATTTCTTTATTTTTTTTTTATTTTCTAATAATAATTAAAAATTGAAAATAAGCAATAAATAAAATTTTAATTGACCCAATTTTTGTAACATATATTAAAAGGTTTTAATAGAAATAATGTCATTTCGGCAAAATTGAAAAGGAAATAAAAGAGAAATCTTTAAACTTTAAAAAAGTTTTGGCAAAAATAAAATATAAATTGATGATCCAACTTCGTTTAATATAATATTTATAATGATGGTCAATAATATTTCTAATGATGGTCACCCCAGTCTTGTTTTTACTTAAGTTCAAAACACTTAAAAGTTTAAAATATACCAAATATTAGGTTAAGGATTGAAGTCACATGTTTTAGTTACTACATAAATATCATCATTCAGTCCTGCATTCATTGCTAAAAAAAAAACCTGTCTTCCACCTTAAAAACTTCTCTATACATATACAACTTTCATTTTAGCTCTTCAGTATCTATATAAGATATAAAATCGAGCTATTCACAGATGATTTGAAATTCTGTGTATTAACGTATTAACGTGTAGTCATCGTTAAAGTCATCGTCTAGTCATCGAAAAGCGTATTAACGTCTAGTCAACGTTGAAATGGAACAACTGTTCGCTTTCCTATAAATATTCTTTGATTGAAACCTCTTATATAATTAAAAGTATTACGCCCTCCAAAACTACAAAATTTAATCGTAATACTTGTAGAGCCGTTCAAACCAATAAATAAACGGTAAAAATTATTCAAATAAAAACTTGAAGATAATATGGAAACTCAAATATGTAACAGGAACCTTAGTACCACTATTTGTGTTGTTCATTTTTTTGACCTGCAAAAATTTAGGGAAGGGTTAACCTTTTCCTATTATACATACTTCCTATATACTACCACTCATCTGATCTATATCCTTACTCCTTAGTCAGTATATGCAAAAGATAATCTACTGCTAGCAAAATTAATATCAATGTTTTATTCCTGTGTTGTTACTATCAAGGTTTTATTCCTGTTTTTTTTTCTATGATTTCTATACTCTTTACAGCTCGGAGAAAAAAAGTATGAGGCGGTTCCTACTTAGTTGTTCATTTGATAGTGTGCCGAAATAACTTTTTTAAAATAACTTAGTTTCAAATTTTCATAAAAGGTTTAATTACTAATTTAAAAATTCTGGCTTTTTAAAAAAAATGTCTATAAATTTTTGAAGTGAACTGTAGTAACATAATTTATCTAAAAAATGTATTATTGCTGTCTAATTCACTTCTTTTTAAATTTAGTTGATATTTTTTGGGATCTTTAAATTTTCTATAAACCAGAGAGTTAAAAACAAAAAAAAAGTTGAAATTCGATTTTAAATTTCAATTTTTTCTTTTTTTTTTTTTCCAGTCCCCAAAATACTCATTCGATCTAATTCAATTTGATATTGATAAGAAAATCGATTTATATGCATATATTATATTATATCTATTAATATTAAACGGAATATACTTTTTATATTATATAAAGATTTAAATTTTTGTATATACACTTATTTTTCCCTTTTTCACCAATTTTTTTTTTAAATGTCCTTTTTTTAAAAAGGAAAAAAATTATAAATTATATGTATTTATATATATATTTTTTTGTTGTTATTTATTTTGTTTTTCCAAGTTAAGAATAAACAATCGCAATTCTTGTCAAGCTTAAATTATTTTCAAAACTTTTTATTTTGTTTTAGATTTTTATTTTTATTTTTTTTTGAAATAATTCAGAAAGGATACACTGTATCTTCTCAATTTTGAACTAACTTGTTAATTTTTAATATTAAAACCTGGTTAAAATGTACAATTTATCTGGCTGTTCCTTTAGTTTGTTTCATAACGTAACATAATCTTGGTAAAATGTCAAATTTTTAATTAATAAAAGTGCACATAAATAATCTGGAAACATTTTCCGAAATATAAGCTCCAGGATGACTTTTTGTAATATATTATTATGGTCAATAATAAATGATAAGATCTGGTCAATATAAAAACTGTATAGAAAGACAGACAATGATGTACAATGAAAATGATATACAAGTAGTTTATATCGTACTCAAGACCAGTTGATAGTAATACTTTAGTTCAACCTCATTAAATAAAGAATTTGAACTGAATTTGTTCGAAAAATTATAACACGTTGTTAATTTCTATTACAATAAAAATTTTGATCTAAAAATATTTTGAAATACATTAAAGTATTTATTTAGATAAATATAAATACATTTATACGCAAGGACATTATATTCGATTTTAGAAAATAGATATTTTATAGATATTTTACATTCAATATAAAAAGTCCCTTTTTTCAGTGGATCCTTTTGTATTTTTTTCATTTTTATTTTAGTTGTTTTTTATGAAATTATAAATTGTTAAGTGAAGTATATCTTTTAAATATTGGTCTGTAGTTTAAAAACTTTTATATAATACATATGAATTTGATATAAATAACTTCTTTTTTTTTCCTCTTATAAAATTATCCTTATCCTTTTTATTTAAAATATTTCTTTAAAAATTTCACCACATAATTTTTACCATTTTAAATTTGACCACACCACCATCACACTATCATATTTCCCGTGGTAAATTTAAAAAGAAAAATTTAAAGAAAATTAAAAAAAAAAAAAATAAAAAAACAAACAAACAGAAAGTGCCAAAGAGAGAATTGGTAGAGTGTATCTGAAAAAATAAATACTTCTACTACTATAACTACTAGCATTGCCACTATTGAAATTAAAAACAAAAAAAAAACCACAAAAAACAATCATTAACAAAATAAGAACAATTAAAATGAAAAAGAAAAAGTGCCGAAAACCAAAAGCGTGAAAAAGGCAACAAAAAAAGAATATTTATCACAGATGATGTCCTTTTTAAAGTTTATATTTTTCAACTGTGAATAATTCTTTCATGGTAAATTGAAATTTATTTTTATATTTTTGTATGTTTGTATACATTTGTATATTTACATATATGTAAATATATATATACATTTGTATACATATATGTTTATAAAAATTTTGTATTTTGATATTAATCCTTTTAAAATTTACAGTTAAAATAATTTTATAATTATATTTTTGGTTTGTAATTATCAAAATAAGGCAATATATAAAAGCGAAGGTTTTTAAAGTAGCATTTTGCATAAGCAATAGGCGTTTTGTAAAATTTTGCACAAACACAATACTATTAAAAGAAAAGCTATTAATAAATCTAAAAATAAAAAAATGTTCACATGTTGCAGGAGAAAATACAAAATGTTTTGTTTTTTTCAGTAATAAAAAATATTCATCCTCTTAAAACTTTGGACTAATTTAACAAGGTTCTGACTAAAAACGTTTAGGAGATTCAAAATAACCAGCATTTTACAAAAAAAGCTAACGGTAAATTGTTTTTCCCAACTTTAAGGAGATGTAGCTCTGTAACACATGGAACATGGAGCTATATATAAAAAATTAAAAAAAAGTTTCAGAAAATTAATTTTTTATGAGGTCAATACATGATTCCATCTTAAATGGACGGCCGAACGGACATAATAAAGCTAATATTTAAATATTTAAAAAATATTTTAATGATTTGAAAAATGTATTAAAAAGTGGAAAGAAAGAAAGAAAAAATTATTAAATTGCAGAGAAAAAATAAATTTAAAGCTACTATATTAATCCTATTAATGTTGGTGAAAGTGACAAACTTTCAAATTCTTTTTAGTTGTATTGATCGGGTTTTTAAATACATATTTATTATATGGATACTGTTTCGTTTATATTTTAGAAAGTTTTGAAAGGAATTAGATGTGAAGCTACCAGATTTGAGATTTAAATTATTCGACATATAAATAAGTACTCTTTAAATTTTCTCCGATATATTCAACTTAAAATCTTAATTTGTATTAAATAATAAATCTGTACTATAGTAATTGTGCTGTGTATTTATTGTATTCGTAGTAGGCAAACGGTGCCTACAATTAAAAAAATAACGTGTTCCCTTTAATGATCAAATCTGTGTTATTATTATATCGCTTTGTGTTCAGATTAAAATGTTTTTTTCTTCTATATTATTTTATTATCTAGTGATTTTTTCTGTCTTCAAATTTTTATGATTTAAGGCGGTGCTCCACCGTGCTTGTTTTTTAAAAGTGTTTTGTTTTAAAGGCGTACTGAAAGATACAAAAAACTCATGCGAGCGATAGAAACGGAGTAACAACTTTTTTCCGAAAAAAAATATTTGTATCAGAATAAAAACTAGTTCTCTCCTAAAAAAAAGATGTTGAATCAAACAAAAAATAGTTGTGTCCGAAAAAAGTTAATGTGAAACAACTTTTTCTATAGTTTAAGATGAAGTTAGTCGTATGGATTTTGCATATCTCTATAACAAGTGCTCAACAAAAAAATTTGAATGTAAAAAATGTTCCGAAACTTAAAAAGTGCATCTCTTTCTCTATTGTATAAATATGCAGTGTCTTTTCATTTCAGCTAAAAAATTTATCATTATCACTTTTAAATCAATTTCTAAGCTGTAAGAAACAGTGCATATGTATAAATAAAAGCTTTTCAATTATTGTAAAATTGATCTGCAGCATTTTATAAACTTTTGCCAATCATCAATTACAGCTGAACCAAGTCGAAATCTTAATTTAATTTTAAATTTATATTTTTTTTTTGTTTTTGGTTTTAGTTATCATTTTATATGATTTATTCTTTGTCGTTCTTATTGTCATAGCTGGTGGTGTTGAGTAAAACGGTAAGCTGATGATTTTAATAGGTGAGCAAATATCAGTATATTAAATTTGCTAAAATATTTGTTTGTTTTTTTAAAGGTGGTTTACATTTTCCAGAGGCAGATGTCAAGATTTAAGAAACAAAAAAAAATAAAAACAAAGATTTAAAAAAAGACAGCACAGTATTTTCTGTATCTTTTCTGTTTTTCCTTTTTGTTTCTTCTTTTATGTTTTGGTTATGGTTATGATTTTGACTTTTTGGTTTTTGTCAAAAACAAAAAAAAAATAAAAATTTTTGTTTATATATTCTATGTTTGTATGGGTTTTTGTGTCATATTGTGGTTGGTTTCTAAAAGAGGTTTATTTTTTTAATTCTTTTAAAAGTTGGATTTTTTAAGCGTTAAGATGAAACTTTTCCCATAAATTGATCATTAAAAAAAAAAAATAATAAACCAGAAAAAAAAAAACGAACAAAAAAAATTTTTTTTTTGGTTTCAGTTTTATTTTTTTTTTGTGTACTTTTCAAAAGTGCTATGAATAATTTAAAGAGTGACTTGTTTTACACTTTCTTAGATTTTTATTTATTTTTTGTTTTATACTCTGTGCTCTTTTCTTTCTAAGCTCTTTAAATATATTTTGAATTTTTTTTTTGTCATTTTAGTTTTTTTTTTTTTTCCTAGATTTGTTATGAGCTTTTATTTTTATATTCTTTTTCATAAAAGTGGATTAATGTATCAGTTTAATGTCCTTCT
The DNA here is from genome assembly GCA_947095535.1 of Poecilobothrus nobilitatus. Classification (NCBI taxonomy): domain Eukaryota; kingdom Metazoa; phylum Arthropoda; class Insecta; order Diptera; family Dolichopodidae; genus Poecilobothrus; species Poecilobothrus nobilitatus. The sequence continues at coordinate 164,914,366 of OX352773.1, forward strand.
TATTTTGGTGTATTTTTGTCCTGTCGTTCTCTAAAATGTCCTTGTTCTAAAAAAAAAAAAAAAAAAAACATTTTGCTTAACAAAAAATTAATGGTAAGTATGTACCTAGTACTTGTATAATATGTTTCTTGTTGTGAATGTAATTTTTAATGTGACTGGGATTTTGGAATGCAGGAAAGAAAAATGAAAAACAGCCAAAGAAAAAATAAAAATAAATTGTAAAGTTATAAAATAAGTAAGTCTCAAGTGTTATACTTTAGTGTTATAACCCTGTTTTTAGAAAAGAAGAAGGCTATATATTTACATTAATAATATAAAAACTATAATAAAATGATAAAATTAAAAATTAAAAGTAATTAAAAAATATTATGAATGCTTTTTTTTTTGCAGTTTTTAAAAGCAATTTAAGTACACATCACAGAAATGATTAAAGTGTTATGTAAATAGAAATTATTAATATTGTATATTATAATAATAATTATTTAGAATATTAGAAATGTTTTTTTACGGATCGCTGAATATAATGTATAAGGAAGTGATTGTGATGGTATCAACATTTTAAACCTCAGATTTTTGAATATATGCAATTTCTTCGGTACTTAGAAATCTGAATTAAATCTTTTTTGTTTGGTGTATGTTTATTTGTTTCTCAGCCTGTTTGCCTATCTATCTATGTGTCTGTCTATCTCTGTATCTGTCGTATCTGCCTGTCTCTGTGAGTCTGTGGGCACATGTACAGCCCAATTAGCTGAACGGAATTCGGTAAAATTTCTTATCTAAGATTTTGACGTTAATATCACTATTTGAAAGGTTTTTGGTAGAAATTCGTCAGCTCCCAGTGCCATTTTACTAGGGCTATTTCACATTTTTTACGAATATTTCGTAACAGGAAAATATTATGATAAAAATTATTAAGGGAAAGTTGTTACACAAATAAAGAACAACAAATTTTTTATAGAACACTTTTTGATCTGACAAATTTTTAGGTTCGTCCTCATTTTTACACGATTTTTTTCTACGTCATTTCATTAAATGTTAAAAATGTAAATGTAATGTAATGTAATTTTAAAAAATTATAGTTTTTTTTTTAAATTAATCCTAATTGGAGTCAATTAAAATTACTGGATTACTAAAAAATTTATAGGAAGAACACTTCCACATTGTCCAAAAAGATGAATATATTATAGTATTTTCCATAGCATAATTTTTTATAAAACTGGAATAAGGAGGAATATATTCTATATAACAACATAAAAAATTGACAATAAATTCAAAATAGCTATAGGTATAAAAAATTTCGTACTTCAACCAATTTGATTGCATAAGTAATATGAAATTCTTATTCATCATCAAATAAGGACAACTTAATATTCATCAAATAAGGACAACTTCAAGCTACAAACTTCGTAGCCTGGAGTCAGTACTTAGTAGAGGGAAAAAGAATATAACTAAACAACATTCTGAACTTAAATTATTATTCATTTCAAAAATATTGCAAAAGGTGCACAAATCGCATTAGTGTAAGCGTAAGATACTCTTTATTCATTACTATATTAAAAAGTAAATTATTGTTAGAAATTCACATATGTTATTATTCTATCACTGACCTATTCTTAAATTATTGTAAATTGTACTCTTAATGAATTATTTATATTTTAAGTAAACGAAAACAAACTCTGTATGAGCTCTGAGTCTCTTTAAGGAAACCAATAAATAAATAAAAAAAATTAAAAAACTTATGTAGCATTTTATGAGCAATATTTATTTTTAGATCTTGAGCTCATAAAAAAAATAATATTTATTTAGATTTTAACACCTTAAAAAGATTATTTTAGGTTCATCTTCTTACCAAAATATTTTTAGGATTTTCTCGCTCCACCTATTAACTTTAGCTTTTTCAACTTAAAGTTTACCTAACACTCTGATATGTGTTCATGCGATGTTGTTAAAACAATACAATTTTATGCATTTAATGAAAATTTTGTTACTGTACTTTTTAGAATAGATACTGCAGAAACAGATGAAAGATATTATTTTAAATTATTTTAAAATTAATAAATAAAAGACGCCTCGTGCTCAAATAGCTGAAATCATATAAATATAGTGATCTACAACGAAGGAGTGTGGTTTGGAAATTAAGGAGTCGAGCTAGATATAGTGTCAAACGTATGTGTCGGCTCAGAATCGAATTCTGAGTCGATTAAGCCATGTAACTCAGTGTTTATTGAAGCTAAAAATCTGAAATTTAGTAAAGAGGTGTCGAGTTACATGCCAACAACTTTTGTAAAATTTGGTTGGTCTAGAGCAGCCGGTTCAGGCTTCTTGCACCTCTTGGAACTTAATGAAGCTAGGCGTCTGAAATCTTGTAAATGATGATCAAGTTTTATGGCAACAACTTTTGCAATGGTGCGACGGGTTCGGGTAACTGCCATACAACTTATCCGTTTAAATGAGAATAACTCAGAGTTTATTGAAGCTAGGAACCTGAAATTTAGTAAAGAGGTGTCGAGTTACAGGCCAACAACTTTTGTAAGATTTGCTTGGTCTAGAGCAGCCGGTTCAGGCTTCTTGCACCTCTTGGAACTTAATGAAGCTAGGCGCAATAGATTCGGGTAGCTGTCATACAACTCCACAATTTACATAAATATATCTCTGTAGTTGGGTACTAAAACATCTGAATGTTTTTAAAAGATGATCAAGTTTTATAGAAATAGGATATATTACGTTCATACGGGTATACTAGAGTTGACACAGTCTACTCTACTGCACTCTTCCTCGTTTTATTATATTTTTATTGTTGCTTTTCCTTATTTAGAATAAAATTTGTTTAACTGATCGATTTAAAATAATTATTTTCCAAATAATCTTTTCCTTATCCTTTTCCCCAAAAGCAAACTGTACATTCTATCACTATGTATTAAATGATCCTTCTTAAAGTTTGGTTTTAAAGGTGCTGGTTTTTGTTGGTTAAAGTTCAACATTACCCAAGGGAACCTTGTGCAGTTTTGAGAGACTTTCGATGTTTTCCACAGTCCTTCGTAAAAGAAAAAAAAAAAATGATATCTATGAAATTTCAAAACAATGGATCTAAATAAAATAGACTGTTAAATATTCAAACCTTTCACCGTTCAATATTTTGTCAACTATTGACTATATATAGAACTCAAGTCTCAGTTTTTCAAACAAAAACTACACTTGGATTCAAAGTTTTTGTTTTAAAAAAGTAAGATTTAAGTTTAAGCTTAGTTTTATGCATTCGATCCAGTCTTTCTTGATTTTTTACAATTTTTTCTTTCATATATAAATTTTTGGTGCTAGTTACAATATTCTAAAGTTTAAAAACAAGAAAATCGTCTTTTAGATAATGTGTGGCGTCTTTAAAAGTCTGTGGTATTACATTCTGTCTTGTTTTTTTTATACTATCTGTGTAGACATATAATATATTTGTATAGAAAAAATTCTACGAAATGATAAGAGCCCATACCATAAACGTTTATAGAATTAACAAAAAGTTAAAGTTTAAAAGTGGTTAACTTCAAACTTTTCTATAAAGATTTATCTTGTTAAAAAATATATAGATATGTAATTAATTTTGTTCTATTCTTTTCGAAATTTAAAAGTTGATTACCATATTATTCCAATTAATTTAGTTAATATATAGTATGAGTTTTTTTCCTACGAAATTTATTTTGTTAATAGAAATCCACTCAATTAGAATTTCTATAGAAATTACACTTTAAAATTAGTATCTAATGAAATGACAAAAAAAAAAAAAAAAAAACACACAAAATGTTTTCTAAAATATTGTAAAACAAAAGCACCTCTATCAAAATTCTCATCAATTTAATTTATTTAGACAGGTAAAATAACCTGTGGTGAATTCTTAGAAATTTTTGTTAAAAATGTTTTTGCAAAAATTTTATTAAAATAAAATTTATGAATTTTTTATTTTTTGTAGGAAAATGTTTATTAAAGGAAATAATATGTACCTTATACGTAAAATGTTTTGTTTATTAAATTATACAAAAAAATTTTTTTATTATACAAATTAAATTATACTCATTGTTTTTAAAGTTATTGACTATACTTAGAAATGGTACAGCACAGTACAGTAGAAAAGCAAAATAATAGGGAAAGAAAAAAAAAATATCTATTTAATTTTTTTTTATAAGAATATTAAAAATCTCATTCCATACCAGAACATCTCATTTTATAAAAATTTTATTTCATTATACTTTAAAAAGTTTCATTTTAATGCATTTTCCCCCTCTCAATCTAATTCTGTATATTCCTTATATATATATTAGTTGCTCTCCCCCTTCCAAAAAAAAAAAAAAAAAACTTTTATAAATAATCCATAAGGTAAATAAATATAATTTTATTTTATAACTTTCTAACTTCTATATTCCAATCTAATGTCCATTTTCATTATCATCACTATTACCATCAACCCTCGAATTTATAACTATCATGCCTCACTTAACTGAACAGAAGAAAACTTTCCAATAAATTTTCAAAAACTCCATTAAAAAAAAAAAAAAAAAACGTAATATAAATAATCAGTAATTTGTTTTTGTTTTTTTTTTTTTTGTGCCATCACTATTTTGTTTTATTTGTTCTATTGACGAAACTTCTTATTTTCGGTAGTAGTCATACGCACATAAAACTCAATTTAATTTTCACCAGCTTACAAATCTATATGCATAAAAACTTTTTATTGAATTCAAAACAAAAGTATTATGTTTTTTTTTTTTTTTTTGTGTTTTTTAGAACCAATAAAATATTTCGAAATTCCTTTTCCGAAATAAACATTTGATATTAAAATTTTGTTTTATTTTTTTTTTTTGTGTTGGTTGTATGAATTACTCACTCCATCCCTGATAATAACTTTATTTCATAAATAACTAGATTTACACCTTTAGGCATCATCAAATGTGCAGAGCATACGTATTGATGACTCAGTTTATATATATTTATATAAGTACATTATATATATGTGTACATATATATGTATATTACATTATATAAAAATTGGGTAAATTGGAAAAACCTTAACGATTTCACTGCATATTAAACAACACACAATATTCAATTTTAATACCATAAATTTATTTTTGGGGTTCTATCTTTTACAATAATTTTTTATATTCTAAGGAATTTCTCCTCCTTTTTTGTTTTTTTTTTTTGGGTGAAATGTGTTGCAAAAATATTTCTTAGAAAAAAAAAAACAAAAGTTCTCTATGATATTTTGTCTAGTCCAGTTCTGGCCAGTTAGTTCTTGTCTTTTTTTATTCACCCTTTAACAAAAAAAAAAACAAAATAAAAAAAATTAAAATTAATACCATACATAAAAAGTTAACAACATATCTGGTATGTTTACTTTTTTTTTTTTGAAGGGGGCTGTGTTCAATTTTTAGTTTTCAAATATTTTCCTCTTATCTCTTTTTTTTTTACCTTTTCTTTTCGCAGAAAATAGAATTTATTTCAAAATTTCTGAAAAGAATGACTGAATGAAAAAACAAAAAAAAAATTGAAAAAAAAAACCAAGGAAAATTATAAAATTCTAATTCTATTGTTTTGGGGTGCGTTTTGACGTTGTACTCTGTCTTTTACCTTTTTCTTTGCCTAAGGATATATATTTTATTTTCTTGTCTTCTTTTTTTTATATATCTCTATTTCATTCTTCATCTCTACATTCTTTTTGTCCATTTCTATTTTTTCGGGCTCTGGAAATAATTTTTTATTTTTTTTTTTCTTTCTTATTGTATTGCTTTTTGTTTGGTCATAAACCAAAAAGTCTGGGCATCTAAAAATTGTGACGTGATAAATGTTTACATTCACTACACAAAAAAAAAAAAAACAATAATAATACAACAAAGTGAAAAAGAAAAAGAAAGAAGAAAATAAAAAGAAAAAGAAAATAAGGAATAACAAGTAAAATTTTTAATATGAACAAAAAAAAAAAAATCATAAAAGGAAAGAATGCAGTATTATCAAGGAAATAAAAGTATGTATTAAAAATGTAAAGGGATGAAGTCCATTTATAGTATAAATTCAAAAATAGATTTTTATTAACTTGAATACTCTAATAGAAATAGTCACCATCTTTCCTGGTTGTAGAGCATTTTTTCTGAGATGGACCCTTATTCAATCTTTAGACAAATAAATAAAAAAAAAAATAGTTGGAATAAAGTCTATAACAGTACCTTTTAAAAGAATTTTACCCAAAAGGACAATAACACAAATAGCAGGAACATCAACAACAATTATATTATTTTTCATCTACAAAATAAATACAACAATGAAATAAATAACAAAAAAAAAAATATACAAAAAAAAAATAAAAGAAATGCAGTTAAAACATAAGTATACTTGGTTGTTAAAGTATAAAAAATAAAAAACTATATGATATACACAAGTGAAAGTAAAGGAAGACAATAATAGAAATGATAGAATAGGAAGGAAAACAAAAAAACAAAATAAATTCAAACAAAAAACTTAAATAGAGCAAAATTAAAGTAATAAACTCAATTTTTAACATTATGATGACGAAAGAAAACAAACAAAATATTATATTGTATATAAATACATAAGCTTACAACCAGTTACTAACCGCGTACCGTATATTAAGCTATTGTTATTTCGTTGTTATTAAGTTAGATGGTCAAGTTTAAAATTTATTGAAAAGAAATTAAAAAAATTCATTATTAATTAATTATATTTTTCAAAATACTTTTTCTTTTGAGGACAGTTTATATTGTCAGATATGATGATGTAAAAGTTTCTGGAAGAGCTATTTTATAACATTTCCAGTATCAAATTTTTTGTTTGTATAGTTCACTTACACAAATTTTTTACCCAATCGATTTCACCTAACCCAATTATCGAACTTTTTCTTTACTTCAGCTGTTTATCCATTTTTAAATTTTAGAGTGACACAATTGATTTTATCTATGTTATATGATGTTGTGAAATATTTCGATGTACTCTCTACTTTATTTATTTGATGTTATTAGAATGTGTTCTGCAATAATGTGCATTCCCTACCAATTTCCAATACTATGCACCCGCAACAAAATTTTCTATTCTTTCAATTCCTGGTCTGCCATCTATTTTTATTGAATAATTGGGGTCGGATACGAAAACTCGCGTCTCAAAATTTAGTGCCTCAAAAACTCGTGTCTTAAAAACATGCGTGTTAAATCTGGTGTCCCAAAATATTGCGTTTTAAAGCGAAAATAAAAATTTTGAAAAAAGAACATTACCCTACTTCCGTTATAATTTTTGTAATTTGTCAATATTCTTATAATAATCCGTGACTGAGAAAAAAATAGGGGTCACATTGAATATTTGAAAAATATTCGATTGAAATTATCTTTTTTGTAACTTTGCTGTAATGGTTACTCAAAGAATTCTCTATTATTTTGAAACTTTTGCATAATAATCAGTTTGACAGAAAAATAAAGCGGGTAAAACTAAAAACTATTGGAAATCTTATTTTTATCCGATTTGCTCCAAGCTTATCAATCCGAAATATTTACGTCAAAACCTTAAATATGAAATTGCAAAATATTCCGCTCACTCGTTTATGCTGTACACGTGCCCGCAGACATACCCACACACACAGACGGACATCATGCTAAACATTTTTTGACAGCCTTCTCCACACCGAAGTAGTTCATATTTGTCAAAATGTCGGGTACCAATTTTTAGTATGAAAACAATACCAACCTTATACATAATTGTATGCGGTTGGTAAAAAGGATTTTATTACGTGTGATTCTAAAAATCTAGATTTATAAAAGTACGATATTTTAAGACACAAGATTTTGAGACCAGAGCTTTTCATAGCACTTCCAAACAATATTATAACTGAAGCAGTTTATACTTTCAACAACAATCAAAAATATTATTTTTTATATGTACATATGTGCGCATCAACAGTTATTCAATACATTTAAAAATCTCCGAGAAAATGTTGTAAATTTCTGTTCTATAACAAAAATTAATAAAGCTCACAGTAGTGAGTTATACAATATAAATTTCATCACTATCACCATTACTATATACACCGCACCTATTACAATATTATTATCATCACTGGGGTATCGTCTATACGAAAACTATAATTATAGTGATGTCCCGTTTTATCAAAATAATACAATATTGTTGTTACTACTTTCTAAATTTGTAAATACATATAACAAAAAACTACAATAAATTTTATATATAAATTCATACATAGTAGGTACTAGGTATACTTAATACTATTGCTACTCTTGTGTGTAATAATGTAATACTATGGTTTGTTAAATTTTAGATGATGATGATGATAATGATCATGATGAGTATTTTTTGTGCAAAAAAAAAAAAAAAAAGAAATGAGTTTTTGTTAAATTGGTTAATGGGGTACAAGCAGCATGAATTGGATTAATAAAAATAAAATGGTGAATGAACAAAATAACAGTAAAATACTATTAAAATAGCGGGAACAATAAGGAATTTTTTTTTTTCTCTGTCAAAATAAAACTCTACTATAGTACTCCATTTTGTAATATGTTGTATTTTATTTTATATTTGTACCATTAAAAGGCATTATACTACAACATGACAATTTAAGAGAAAAAAAAAAAAATAACAACAATAAAAAAAAAAAATAAATAATTTAATGGGAGTTGCAACAAAATGAAGTTTTAACAGGATTTTGGTTTTTGGATTTTGTTAAAATTCTTAATAGTAAATGATGATTAAAGTTGAATACTGTTAAGAATTGCGGTTGTAGGCGCTATTAATTCAAAGTGTTTAGTTAAACGATTTGTTTTTATTTTTTTTGTTAATTTTTTTAAATTTGTGGAAAAAATAAAATTGATTTTTATTTAATTTTAACTTTTAATATTTTTTTTTTATTTTTGATGTTAAACCGTTGTGTTGTAAAAAAAGAATCCGTAATATTAAAAAAGCATAGCAAAAATTTCAAATTATTCTTGGTTAATGTTCTCCATTTTGATTATATTATGTGGTAATACGTGTTTGGTAATGGTAATAATAATTTTAAATTTATTATTATTATTATTACGAGTATTTTATTTAACCAAATACAATTACTTAGTTATGAAAATATCGGTAGCGACAAAACTTCGGCTAAGAATACTATATTATTAATTTATTTCTAAAGTAATATTATTTATTTTGTTTTATATTATATATTTTACATTGACACTATATTTGGTGGCAAGGGGGAAATTGTTTTCCATTTTGCTACCTGTGCAGGATTTGAATCTACACTCGCTCATATTAATAAATCACGTTCTTAACTATTTGGCCACTGAGGCTCTAATTTGGATTTAAATAATAATAAAAAACCTTAAAATACATTAGAATCTGAATAACCTAAACGAAAATTTCCAAATATTTATATCCAATGGTATTTGTATAAATTTAAAGAGACTCTGTTTTCATTTCTTGAAGAATTAATTTTATTGCTTCAATTGATCACTTGGCTATAATTGTACACCCAACTATAAGATTAAAAATCAATTTAAACTATTTAAGAGTCATTTTATTATTATTACCAAGTGCAAAAAGTACATTATTGCGTTTAATTCGGTTTATAGATCAAACCCGAACTGACGATGTGAGAATTTTGCAAGTAGAAAAGGTATGCTATCAAGTACAAAATGTATCCACATTATTTTATTGCGTTTAATTTGGTCCATCGATAAAACTCGAACTGACAGATGTCAAAACATGTGGCAGTATAGCTATTATATAAATCGAATACAAAACGGTAATTTCATTTTCTTTTTGAACAGTGATACATTTCTAAAATAGTTTTATCTTGAGATTATTTAATATAGTTTAAGGTAGTTATTATAAATGTAAACTAAACTTACTAAATAATGATCAAGTTGTGAATAATTTATTTTAAGAATTTTTTACCTGTTATTAAGGTAGATTAGCAATTTTTCGTGTTATATTTGATAAAGATGATTTTCGTCTAATAGCTTCCTTTAATTGCCAATTAAGTAAATTTCCTGGCAATATCCATTGAAAATTTTGTATAATTTCAAAATTTGTGTAGGAAATTGTTACAGTTGTTCCTAAAGCGCCTGAAAAAAAGGTCTTTATGTAAAACTAAAGGCTTTTAAATATCAACATTTTCTAAAAGAGTATAAAAAGTATTTTAGAATTATTTTGACTATACTTTTGAATTAGAATTTTTTATGTTTAAAGAAAATTGTGAAAATTTAAGAGACATTTTCTTCAATTTTCAGGAACCCCTTATAGCTTCTAAAAATATAATGTAGGAAATTCTTTAAATTTTTTAACTTATTTACATATGTACATACATTTTACATATACATATATTTAAAAATAAAAAAAATGTCCAATGTTTGACTTCTAAAATTGATTTTAAATAGGTGAAAGTACACAAATACTTCTCGAGGAATTTAAATATTTTCATTAAAAGCTTTTTGCAGATGCGGAAGAAATAAAATTTTAATATCACATAACGGTAAATTTAAATACTGAAATTCAAAAATTATATTAATTAGTAAGATTTTGTATTATGTTATAAAGCTTTAAAAGTTTTCTAGCCTTTGACGTTCTTTAATGGAAAAACATTTAGTAGAACTTAAAATATATAAATATTGGAAAATTGGACTATTTTAATTTTCAGGGCCTGTCGCAAGGTACAAAAAATATTTCTTTAAATTAATTCTTTTTATTACACTTATTGATGGTTAAAATGAAATTGTGGGATCTAAAAGGGAGTAGAAATTTTTTAAAGACGAACTCAGTGTAAATAACAATTTGCATTCTTTGAAAAAGATAAATTCACTTTAAATGATAGTGACTAGTAAAAATGACTAGTGAGTTTATTTTGCTACTTAAAACACAAAACTGGCCATATCAAATATATTGAGCAGTTTAAGTGGATCCTACATATTATGTGTTTGAAATTTAAGCTGATTAATTCAACTATGAAGAGTTAATTTTTATTTATTTTTTCTTTTAGAATTTTAATAAAATGTTAACATTAATTGTATGTTTTTATAACAGCTACAGTATAAATGTAACAAGTATAACTATTTATTTAAACAAATGCCAATTTGATTTTTAAAATATTAAAATAAAAATAATTCAATTGAGTCACTCGTCCTTTTATCAAAAATTATTTTTCAACTTTTGTACCAGAAACTTTTTCAAATTGTTTTAAAAAAAAAAATGTTTATTGGTTTTACTCGGTTTGTCCTTTTGTATATTCACCTCACCCTTTATTTAAATAACTTTTTCAAAATTTGGATGTAATGAAATTTTAACTATTAATAGATTTTTGAACAAATTAATTAATGTTGTAAAAGAACTATTTTTTTGTGAACCTCTTCATGAAGAAACTACATATTTAAATCGATATTTTGTCTGCTAATTTCAAATAATCTTTTTATGTTAATAAATTGTTTATAAACTCAAGTGTACGTTTGTCCGTTCATCTGTCCGCATGATAACCCAAAAAATAAAATTTTTACTATGATTCTGAAATTTGTACAACGTCACTTTTGTAAAGTTATTAATTTTGCTATTTAAATCCAGCAAGACCGGCGAGTTCGAATAACTGCCATACTGTTATATAACTTATTTCTTTATGTGGAAAAAACTCATTGTCTAGTTCTATTGAAACTAGGTATCTGAAAATTTCTAAAAATATGCAAAGTTACATATCAATAACTTTTGTAAAATTTAATTGTGCTGGTGCGACAACTTGAAGTAGCTGTTATACAACTCCAAAATTTTCCATAAATATATCTCTGCAATGAATTAAGTAAAACTGAATTTTGTAAAAGATGATCAATTTTTATGGAAACAGCATATTATATTACTGTGATGTAGTATTTTATCTTTATCTTTGCCTTATTTATTATTTTAATTTGCCTCTTAGTCAGGTTTCTACTAGAAGGAGAAACATCCGGTTTGCACATCTATATAATATATGTTATATCCTCACTGAAGTCAGTGCCTCTATTGACACTTGACTTGGTTGCTGTACATTATATACTACAATATACTACAATTACGTTTATACGCGATATCCAATAGTTGACACAGTCTATACTTTACTGTACTCTTCCTCGTTTTTTAATTAAATCTTTTAAAAATACTGTGTCTCTATTATAATATTATATTTAATTAAGTTTTTGAACTTTCCGAATGGAATAACAAAATAATTAAAACTGAAAAAAAAAAAAAACATTTTACAAATTTTTAAAAGTTTTAAAATAAATTTTAAATAGAAAAATTCCAAATTAAATATTTGTTTTCTAAATTAAATAATAATTATTTACGAAATATTCTTAAACTTTAACACTAAAATTGAAAAAAATTTTCTACATTTTCTTTTTTTGGTTGTTTTTAACAAAAAGAAAATACCCAAAAAAGCTTTTAACATGACAATTAGAGTCATAAAATCTGATTTATATGACAATTAAATTAGGACAGAACCATTAATTTTTGTAGAGAAAAAAAAAAAAAAAACAAAATAAAATTGAAAAAAAAACAAAAAAATACTTTTTTTTTTAATTTTAATTGAAAACTTGAGTAAAACAGCCAAAATTAAATGTTTTTTAACGTTATTTTAGAAAACAATGATAATACAAGCGAAAAAGACCTGTATTACCCTTCAAAAAATGGAAATAAACAAACAAAACTAAGGCAGAAAAACAAATGAACAAAACAATTCAAAAATATTTTCTGTACATAAAACCACAGAATTTTCCACTTTTTTACCATTCCATTTTGATGAGCACAAAGAAAAAAAAAATATGAAAGATGCTATAACAAAAACCATAGGAATCTACAAATTTCAAAAAAAGATTTTTTATAGTATTAAGAGAATATTTATTATTATTAATCCAGGAAGACAATTTTGTGGTTCTAGATTTTCAATATGCCACTAAAATGTTTAAATTTTTTGAAATGAAATAAAATAAAAATCCACTCTGAGTATGCTATGATTTAGCTGCCGAACTTTCATTCGAAAAATTTTAGACTTAAAATCCGATCAGGTCATAATCCCATATTGGTAGTTTATATCGTAATATATTTTAGATTGTATAACAGTATCGTAATAGGTAATTATTATCGAAATATGAAATAAATTACTAAAAGATTGTTATATGAGATCATAGATGTCGCACACAAAAACAATATTTATCCATTATTATAAAACAAGCAAGTGTTTTTGTTTCTTTTTTATGTTTGTATTTCTGTACGATTTACGATTATAACCAAATTTTATAGAAATATTCCTCTGAAACCGTACAAGATGCCCTGCATTACTTTTCCATTCCGTTATACATTTTTAGTTTTTTCCATGTCCTATCTATACCATTCCATGGTTTGTTTGATTGGTGTAAGTGGCTGGTTTCGTTGTTCGTGATAAAAATCTCAAGTGGTGCATTAGCACCGTTTTGCTACCACTTCCGTGACTACAAAAGCTTCACCGATTCAATTCCAACTTTGCAGGAACATAGTTCCCTGATTAACATTTCAAGTTGCATAATAGTCAAGTAATTGACTGCCTAATAAAAATAATGATTCAAGTAACTGAAGCATATAGTCTGATATGAATAATACTTAAGTAACTTAGTGGATGCTATGTGACTCTAAAAGGATTGCATTAAGAAAGTAATAATAATAAAATAATAATCTTTTTGTTAAGTTTAAATGTTTGAATACAAAATGAAAAATTTTTCTAAATTAATCAATTTTTGGACTGTTTGGGTCAATTTTCTTATACATGATTCGTTCAGTTTACCGAATTCAAATAAAGTCATCTTTTTTACCAGTTTATTTAAATCTAAAACAATGAAAAAAAAAAAAAAAATTTGTCTCTTCCATGTCTTATTTATAGTCCTTCAATTCGATATTGAATTATATAAGAAAACTATCATCAGATAATTTTTTTTTTTTAATATTTTCATTTAATCCAATAATTTATTCTGGGTACTTAGTATACATTTAATACTATACTTAGTTTAAAAAAAAAATAAATAATAAATAAAAGAACTTAACAAGCTTTTATAAAATTAATTTTAAAACTAATGAAAAATTTTAGTAATTTACATTGTCATAAGCAAAAAAAAAAAATTTTTTTTTGTACTTTATTAGCATAAATCGGCAATAAAATGATTCCAAATTTTTTTTTTTGTTTTTTTATACAATTTGTAAATTTTTCTGTCTAATTTATGAGTTATTATTGTTGGTTTAGGTAAATACATAATATAATATAATATAATATAATGGATATAAGTACATATTATATAACCTTGGAAATTGTTTATACCTAATGGAAAAAAAAATACCATTACGATTTTAGTAGTACAATAAAATAAAATCAGTCTGATATAATGTTCCATTAAACATGCAACCTAATTTTCCATTTTCCATAAAAAAAAAAAAAAAAACAAAAAGTATCTAAAAATGTCTTAATAAAATTTACTTACTGTAATTTTTTGAATTATGACACAATATTTTTTTTTTTAAGTAAGGAAATAAAAATACAAGTAATAAAGTGATATTCAAGGTCCTTTTAGAGTTCATTATTAAAGTGAATAAATAGAATTCAAATTGAAGAAATTGAATAAAACGCACGATTAGGTATGATTTTAATTTTATCATGATTTTAATAATTTCAATGTCAAGTTTATTTCATTAAATTTCTATAAAAAGCCAGTAATGTTTACTGTCTGTTAAAAAAAAAGATATCAGTAGATACTGTTATTATTTGAATATTTCTTTACAGACCATACATAAAGTATACAATCAAACTATATAGTAAATTGAATAACTTATGAAATCTCTAAAAAAAAAAATAGTTTTTTTTTTCTTACGGAGCCAAAAACACCAAGAATACACTCTGATAGTGTCAGATTCTTGTTAAATACATCCAACTTCTTATTTACCCAATATAATGGAATAAAACCTATAAAAGTATATTGGCTAGGGAACAGTGATAGAAGGTGCTCTAAGTAAACAATTAATTATTTTTATTATTACTATTTTTCTATTAGTGACGATAGTCTTCAACAGTTACAACATTTAGTAGTATGTAGAACCTTAGTACAAGAGATAATAATTGAAGGCAATACTACAGCCGCCGTAGCAGGTATTATTATTAGTATTAGTATTAATTATTAATATGATTATTCTTATTATTATTATATGATAATTCTTATTATTGTACTATTATAATACGGTGACCGGGTTTGAACCCAAAACTCTCCTACTGAAAAATTGATGACTTAAAGCACTCCGTCATGAGTTACAAATAAATGTACAATTAAAAATAAAAATTTTTGGGAATGTGTTTCAAAATTTTACATTGCACTAAGTTCAATTAAAATTAGGATGATTGTTTGGTTAATTTAAACATATGACGACTCTCTAGAAATCTATAATGAGAGCATAATTAGCACAGATAACGTGTACATTTTAATACCATTCTCTTGGTTTTATTTTATTTTTTTTTTCCTAAGGGAGGTGGGAATCTTCCAAAGATCTCAAGAATTTAGTAGTGTCAGATTCTTACTGAGTAAACTGCACCTCCCCTTTTAGTCAATATAATGCGATGAAACCCTTAACTGCTAACGCAGTATATTGGCTAGGCAGTAGGGATAGGAAAAGACAGAAAATAGGATGCGGAAACATTGAACTGGGAGTGGGTCTGTTAGGAAAACAATGATGGTTGTCAAGTATATTCGATAAGCAGACCATACACTTCAGAAATATAGAAGTTAATTTTGCTCATCTTTTTTAGTTTCGGAAAAATGGTTTTGTCTGCTTTCTTAATCCGAAGATTTGTTATCTGAAGTTAGCTATGACCGGACATTCGCCGAGGAAGTTATGCAGAATCTTCTTCATCCCGTTTAGAGAGCCTCCTACATCCTTTAGCTTCTACAATGTGTATTGTAAGAAATACCTACTTTTTTATAATTATTAATACGGCTCTATGAGGGTTTATACGTGAGTAGGTTTGGAGTTCTTTTGTTATTTATCCTTAAAAGTAGTCCACAGCTTTCCTGATGTTTTCTAGCTGAATTTTGCAGTTAAAACAAAGAGTGAGGACATGTGTCTTTTTATAGCTTCTAGTGGAACACCTATACAATATGTATTAAATTTATTTTAGAGTCATCCTCGGCCACCAGTCTTACTAATTTGTCTGCTTGTTTGTTAACTATGTAAAATTAGAATAATTTAAGTTTTTATTATTATATTTAATATTTTAATTAATAATATTGACTACCTACTTATTTATTACTTTAGTTTTTAATTATTTCTTTTATAAAACTGAGACACACTGTAACATTTTTCAATATTTTAAAAAAGTCTTTGAAAATAATAAATTCAGTTCTTTCGCTGTCTTTTTTTGAAATTCTTACAAATTTTCATTTTTTTAACTGTCATTTACGGCTTTATATATAAAATTTAATAAAGAAAAATTAATTTGTCAATATAATTTGTGTATAATTTGTACATAATATAAAAAAATTATATTATACGCATATTTTCTTAAGTATGTAAAATAAAATTACCATAAATTAAGTTGTTTTTCTTTTTTTTTTGGTTACTTAAATTCGTTATTGCGATTGAAATAAAGAATGTCCTTGATTTATTTTAAGGAGTAATAATATAATTTTAATTATGAAAAAAAAAACAAAAATGATATCCAATTAAAAATAATACAATAAATCAATGAGAAGACAATTAAACATTAAACAAATTATTAATCAAGGATATGATTAATAAACAAATTATTAATCAAGGATCTGTCATATTAAAATTTTAATTTTTTAATTGTTATTCAATTAATTTAATTTTATAATGGATTTTTTCGTTTTATATGTATATAAATTACAATGTATATAATATGTTATATCGTGGTGTTTAATAATTTGAAAAAAAAAAATTAACTGTGCTGTACCTGTACGCAATTAAACACGAGGAAGAGTGCAGTTGAGTAGACTGTATCAACTCTGGGATATCCGGTATGAACGAAATATATGCTGTTTCTATAAAACTTGATCATCTTTTACAAAACTTTAGATGTTTTAGTATAGATGTTAGTTTCAATAAATATATTGTTTTCCTTTTACTTTTTTTATTCCTGAACTACTTTACAGCACAAACAGACAGGATTATTATGGCATTAAAGTGGTTAGAAGCTGAGTTAGAATTAGTGAGTAAAAATTTCACTCATCAAGATATCCTATAGGATTCAAAAAAGTTTTAGGCAAAATAACCACCAACTTTTATGAAAAAAAGTTGCATGCATGAACTTTGTTGCATGGTACCGAAAAGTAAATGAAGATCCTTTTATGACCAAGTTGATAGCAACATATCGAACTGACGCTTACTAAATTGCGTAAGCCGATTAAAGCTTACTAAAATTACTCACAAATTAAAAGGAAATTTTGAACGAAGTTTCTTTAAAAAATTTTTCTTGGTACGGCATAACATAATGTGGATAACTATGTACATTAATATTAGTATCTTATCTTAACTTCGGTTACAGATCAAAAACGTGTTATCATTAAAAGATTTTCAGTTTAGTTGTTAAAATCCTAGATAACTCTGTTTTCTAGCAAAACTTATAAATTGATATGAATTTTTTGGGATAATTATTGGACTACTGAAACTGATGTTATAAACGTGATTCGTAATTTTTTAATTATAGGACAACACTCGATATTTTTGCAATATTTATTTATTTTATTATTACAAATGATTATAGGCTTGATAATATTTTATTAACAAAACCATCGACTATTGTCTTATAAAAGGTTAAATACTATAATATAATTAATATTATTTATTTTGTTTATATTAAGTATATATTATATAATATATTTACATTATATATATATTTGGCCGCAAGAGGGATTTGTTAAGAGAAATTAGTTTTTCAGTAATTTTTCTTCGAATTTAAAAAAAACTTACTACGTGCGTATGATTTGAAGCCTCCTTCGGTTAATAAACAATGTGGTTCACCATTTCCTTTATTATTGTTATATATTAATATGTGCTAAATAATATTTGTTTTTTATATTTATGTATAAAATGTATATATATATTTATATTATATACATATATGTATATATAATTTAAAAATTCATAGTGTTATTTAGAGTTTTTTAATTCCACCATTTCTTGGGATTAAAAATGAATTTTATGATATCAAAAAAAAAAAAAATTTTTTTTTCTTCAATTTTATGAACCAAACACCCCAGCTCATTTTCATTTTAATTGATTTTATAAAAGATTTAAACTTTTTTATATTTCGGGATTAAATTAGATTGTATATATTGTTAAAATGTTACACACAGAAATTTTCAAAAGTAGTCGGCGGTGATACATACTTTATACAAACACGTATACTTAAAAAATCAAATAAATAGCATGGATTAACAAATTATTTTGTACATAATAAGTTGAAAAGTTTTCTTTTTCTGCATTCTTTGTTTTAAATTAAATACCTATATAATATTTATATTTTTTTTATTGAATAATATCATAATTTAAATTATATATTTTTTTTTTTTTTCCTTTATAGGCAATCTTGTAATCTTGATTGTGGATCTGAAGGATTATGTGAATTTATTGAAAATGATTCAACAATTGTTAATGCTGGCAGTAACATTCATGCATTCAAACAAATGCGCTGCATGTGTTCATTTGGTAAAACTGGAAATGGTTGTACGCAAGGTAAATTAATTTTGAATTGTATTTAAAAAGAATAAAATAAGTTGATTTTAAAATTTTAAAATTTTTCTAGCAGCATTTGAATTATAAAATTTTACAATTAATTTAAAATTGTTGTCCGGTTTGACTGCAGTAAAATACATACAAAATTATTATGATATTATCAGCAATAATTGAACTTTTCGTAAAAGTTAACCTTGCCTTTCGATGCAAAACATAATTATCACGTCCTTCTTATATATAGTTTATAATTAAATGCATTCGCATTTACAATCAGTTGTTTTAACTTCTTCTTAGGCACAACAATAAATTTTCGTAAAGGCATACCTTTCTGTAGTTGTTTATATGACAAAGCCGATCTAATATTAATCTTTCTTTCATGAACTTTATAATTGGAATTTTTCAAGTAGAAAACCTGATCCTTTTATTTCCTACATTTAATTTTAATAAAATTTTTAAGGTTGCAGAAAAAAAAATTCTGCAGGTCATAGTAAACGCACCTTAACCAATTTTATTTGAATCAAATATTTTGATAAGTTTAATATATGTATTTTAATTAAAGAAATTCTAAAAAATATTTTTTTTAAATTTTTAAACATTTTAATAATTTTAAGCACAATTAAAAAAAAAATTCTGCAAGTGTTGGTGTAAAAAAAAAACATTCTTTCAAAATTCCAAAAGACTAAATAATTCTAAAAGTTGAATTCGTGCAATAAATAGAATTGTTATTTTTTAAATGTTTCGGATTCGTATACAAAAAACTGTTAAAAGATACACGTTTCTAAAAACGAAACAAATCATTTTTAAAAAAAAAATAATTGGTTTCAAAAATAATGGGTGGTAGCAAAAACAACATAAGAAAATAAAATGAAAATAAAAAAACTTTTTTATCAAATAAAATGTGTAGGTGCAAGCTGCTGTTTTTTTATTCTAAGAACGAAGGTCGTTTAGGAATATTAGTTTTTTTGCTTAGGCTTTTTATCTCTTTTATGCTCTTTCTGGTGGAGATGACATTCAAAGGTCATATTATAGGGTTGAAATTAAAATATGAAGAAGTGTTACAAAGCAAATAAAATAAAGAATATTTTTGACAAAGTTTCAAGAAAAACTGGATTTTTATTCAAGTGTTTTATAATTAATTTGATTCCAGTGAGGAGTGGTAGCTAAATTAAATAAAAACCCTGAAAAAAAATTTTGATTTTATTAGTATTAGTATCTGAGCTTTTAAGAGTAGGAAATAGTCCTTTTACCACTTCTGGTATCCAGTAGTTATCTTAATATTCTTGTTTGAATTTCTGTTAACAAAATAATTTTTGTTATTATGATTATTTATTTGCATTTTTGTTAGCACATTTTCAAATAAATCTGAAAAAATGTGCCTATTAGTATCACTATGTACGTCTGTCTGTCTGGGTGTTTACAAAATTTCTCTACTTTTGAAATAGGGAAATTTTAACTATGGATAGGCGTCGAAAAAAAAATTAATTTTATGGAATAACCTTTTTTTGCAGCCCCATCCGTTACGAAGATACAGCCGTCAAAATTTAAAAAGTTCTATATTTAAATTGTTATAACACAAATTCTGTAAGGTATATCTTCAATCTGGAAACGCCAAATGGTAGCTTTATACATATATATTTTTTTTGTGGGGTTTTGTGAAATCGAAAGTGTACAGCAATAATCCCACAACAATTCAAGAGCTTAAAAACAACATTATCGAGCAGATTTCAACCATTGAGAACAGTTTATTGAACAACGTGATTCAGAATTTTGGTAAAAGATTGGAAGCCTGCCGAAGTAGTAGAGGGGGCCACTTGGCCGACATAATTTTTCATTATTAACCGGAACCTATTTGTAATAAATTAAAATAAAAATATATTTAATATTTCAAAAAAAAAGTCTTTTTTTATTAAAATTAAAATGATACCTCAATTTTGAACACCCTATATATATAAACATATACTTTTGCCATTTTTTGAATTTTAATAAGTTTAATTTCTTTAAGTTTATTTTTCTATAATTTTTGTCAGAAAATTTAATTTATTTGGTATTTTCATTTTACTTTCATTTTAGCATAATATAATGAAACGCAGAATAAAATACATGGGTTGGTGTTAGTAGGAATGGTGTACATTAAATAAATATAATATTTTTGAAGTCATTGAAATTGTATTAATACATCAACTATCCACTCTCACTTATCAACTTGCTGAACAAAAATAAACATTCTTCCAAAAATTAAGCCAATTCTGATCTGATCTCATGCAAAAAAGGTCAAATTCAAAAAGAAATTATACAGCAATCGATTGGTCTAAATTATTTAGCCATTCAGTTAAAAAAAAAAAAAATTGCAGTGGAATGAGAATAATTTTAATATATCTAAGGATGCTGCCAAATATTAGGATTTGTTTTTCTTTCAAATATTAATTATTCAATATATTTTATAAGCATATACCTACATTCGATCCAAGATGGAGTAAAATTCTCAAATATGGGTCTAATTGGCCACCGCACTGTTAAATTAACCTTTATTCCCCCCAAACATTCATTGAATTATTCGATAATGCATCCCTTCAAACAATTCCAATGCAACACTATACTGCAATGCTTCTGGTCACTATTTATAGACTATAGAAATTCGAAGGTTATGTTAAACTGATTATGGTAGGATAATTTTATTGTGGGAACCGCTAAAATATTTAACATGCTTCCATTCAATGTGTTCCGTTTTTTATTTTCTAATTTGCAATCTGTACAGATTCGTATCTTTAACGTATCTTCTGCAGCTTCTCCTTATAAATTCTATTCCTATAAAAAAAAATGAATTCCGTGTAAAAAACGATGAATTAATCTCCGTCAAGAATCAAAATAGGACGGAAGCATAACAGATTTCCTTCCTTGAACTATTACATAATTTTCTTTTCAATAATTATGAAATTTTCTAAAATAATTTGAGGAAATTCTATCCGCAACTGACATTATTGTCTGTAAGACTATAATATTATAAAATTACTTAGAAGCATTTTATCATCAACAAATTAATTTTCTTTTTATTTATTTATTTATATACAGGTACCGTGGTACATAAATGTGCCAGGTAGCTATAACCCCTGTTTCCTGGTAGGAATGTGGGGTGTACGAGATATTATGTGATATATTAAGAATTTATATATTGCGATATATGAATATTTTTTTTATATTATAATTACTGTACTTAGCCGGGAATCGAACCCAAGACCTCTCATTCCCTTATGAATGAGAAGGGGTGCGTCAACCACTGCACCAATGGCTGGATGAAATTTTCTTTTTTTATACTTTTATACTTTTCTGTTTTACTTTCTCATAAAATAAAATAAAAAAAAAAAATATATATATATATATATATATATATATATACATAAATATTATATAAAATAGCCAAATTTAAATTTAAAAATTTTTTAAAGAAAGTTTTTATTTGAATATTTTAAATTTTATGAAATTCTATTTATTTTTTTTTATTGTAAATAAAAAATTATTTTTTCTGTTGGTTTAATAAAAACTTTATAAAAAATAAAACTCATAAAAAAGTGTTAAAAAATGACAATAAAAAAAAATTCATTATTGGATATAAAAAGATTTATTGTGCATTTTGTTAAAGAATTTTATTCTTTTATATTAAATTTATATTATTATATCAGTTTGTTTATTAACCGTTAGTTATATTTGGTATAATATATATATATATATATATATATATATATATATATATATATATATATCTTATTTTAAGAAGATAAAGCCTAACATGAAATTTTTATATTTAATTTTTTTTTTTTTTAAAGTTAAATCAGGCATTTTTTTTTTTTCATTTTCATTTAACGTTAATACTTTCAGGACATGATAACAAAGTTTTGATTCTTATATTATAGTTGTACAATTACTGTAATACCAAACATAGGTATATTTATATTTATATACTTGTTATATTATTGTATCTATCCCACAATTTACTTATGGTATCAACATTTATATTGTACAACAAAATGTTGCTTTATGATTTGTTATATAGAAACACGCGAATGGATAGCAAAAATTCAAGAAAATTTGTACTTGTACATTATGTATATTTTGCAGGGGTATAATGAATTTCATTTTTCATCTTGAAGTTGGACCAATATTAAAGTATAGCCAATATAATAAACAAATTTTTTTCAGCTAAATAATAATATTTTATTTTATCTTATATCTTTTTATTTATTTTTTATCTATTAGACTTTGCAAAGTATTTAACACCTTACAATCAAGCCTTCATTCGATTGAGGAACTAAACATGTAATTTATTAAATCTGTTATGAAATTAATTTTCAATTTTAGATTCTGCTAGAAAATCGAAATTTAAAAATCCAAACTTTCAAAATTGAATTATTTAAATCCAAACTTTCAAAATCCAAATATGTCAAAAACCAAATGCGTCAAAATCCAAACATGTATAATCAAAATAATGTAAAAAGGTATAATTCTCGTTTTGAAACCAACTCTAAAATCCCTTCCTAACATCCATCATGTTTATAATATATTCTGGTAAAAGCGTATAATCCTAATTTTGTAACCAACTTTAGAATCTGTCCTAATATATGCACACATATACTGGAAAAAGTGTATAATATTGATTTTGCAACCGATTCCAAAGTTCATTCTAAATCTTGTGCACATATTCTGGAAAAATTGTCTAATCTTGATTTTGTCTAATCCTGAAAGCGTCTAATCCTGAATCGTCTAATCCTGAAAGCGTTTAATCCTGATTTTTATAATTACCAACTCTAAAATTCCTCCTAATTCAGAACCTCACATATATGTACATACATATATATATAAATATTCTGAAAAAAGGGAAAATACATTTTGATGCATTTGGATTTTGAAAATTTGACTTTTGATGCATTTCATAAATTGTAAATTTACCTTTTGACGTATGTATTTAGATTTTAGTTTTTGGATTCTTGAAAAACTTTGGAAACCTGTTATAAGTTGGTACTATATAGTTTTCTATAATATGAATTTTTAACTCTAAAGAAATCTAAAACGGGAGCACTTCGCAATACCTCATCAACAGATTAGATTATAAAATTTCGAGATTTAAAATTAGAACACATCCTGTAAATGAATGATAAGTACCTACTATGAAGTCAGAAGATTTAAAAAAAAAAAAATTTTTTTTTTAGATAGAAACTATATGCCTATCATTATATTAAAAGTTTAGATATTTTGAATATAAATTTTTTGACATTAACCATGTTTTGTAACCATGTTTTTTTTTTTTTTTTATTGTTGTTTTTGTTGTTGTTGCATGCGATTTACCCTAAAGTTTATTAGATTAACTATAGAATTTTTCTCTTGTTCTTTGTTATTTATAATAGACGTCAGTTGATGTTGTTACAACAACAACAGGCATTAGTTATAACCAAACACGAACAATAATAACAAGAAAAATAAAATATTTAAATAAAATTACTCGTTATAATAATGACTTTTATATTATTATTATACAACGTTGTTTTTTTTTTTTTTTTTTGGTTGTTCTTGTGCGATTTCTTGTGCAAACTATCTAGCTACTGTAAAACAATATAACTAGATATTTTGAATAATATAACTATGTATGTAACTGTATATAATTTTTTTTTTTTTTTTTGTTTCCAAATGAGGTTATATGAACATGTTGCTGTTTTTGTTTCAAGCTTGTTTATATACAAAATTATTTTTACTTGCTACTTTTATTCAACTTAAATTTAGAAATGACAGTGTTATTGTACTATTAAGGTGGTACTTATACATATATATATATATACATAATACATATATCAGTTTAATATAGAAGTGATGGCGCATTTTGTAATATTTGTTGTACAATTTAGTGGTTGTTTTTTTTTTTTTTTTTTGTTTCTATCTCTTAAATTTAAATAAAAGAACAAATTTGTCTAGATATAGATATTATATTGTACCTACATATATAGAAATAGGGTGGAAATAGGGTAAAATGAAAATAAAAGAATTTTATTTTAAATAAAATATTTAGGCGGTTTTTAAATTATTATTTTGTAAATAAAAATAGGATTTTTTTTTTTTTCACAGACTGTATATAATAATTGAAAGGATTTTTTTTTAGTATACTTTTGATTTAAATTAATGTAAAATTATAATAAATTTTAATAATAACTTAACTTTTAACTTAAAAATTTAATTAAAAAAAAGTGTTAGTTAAGTGAAAGTAAATAAAGTGTCAGTCAGATATAATAAGGCAACAATATAAGTTAATATTTATGTTTTTTAAGGACTAGAACATACTAGTATATAGATAGAATTCCCAATTGTATAACCAGAATTTATTAGGCTTTAAATTCATCAATTTATAATTTTTGTTTTAATTGTGTTAAGGAGCGATTTCATTTGCCTGTGTTATCGTTTGACTGCATGTTATACATCTAATTATGTGGGATTTTAGGATTGATTACAAAATGAGGTTTTCAGAATTTAATTTGTTTAGCAGAAGATGTGAGAGCGGCAGCTCCCATTTGTTGTTGAATTGTTTATGTAAAACATGTATTTAAAGAGGATTTTAGAGTTGGTTTACTAAATCAAGGTATTAATAATTTGTTTAGCCTATAGGTTTGAGAGTATAGTAGTCTTCAAATTTTTCCTTTTTATTATATTCATAATTTGTATTAAAAAAAAACTTAATTTATATTATTATTGATTAAGGTTTATTATGGAATATTTTTTATTTTTGGAAATGTGCATTTTTTGAAAATCTTTGGTTTTTTCCATTACTTGTTTATTTAAATATAAAGGATGATCATAGCGGTCATTATTTTTTTTTTTTTTCAGATTCCCTCCCAAATTATCCCAATGTGTTCAGTGTTATTTGGCAAATCAAAATGAAAAGATAAACAATTGCACATCGTATAGAAATTGTTAAAATTTATTACAAAAATAGTGAATCTATTCGATCTATGTTTCGCGCATGATGTGAAATTTATGGTCAATATAATCGACCTACAGATTAATTGTAACAGACCTTTAATTATAATGTAATTTAAAAATTATATTAATGATGAAAATTGTTTAAGAATCTATCCCGTCAAAAACGTAAACGTAATGCTGAAAATATCGATGCTATGAACCGAAATGTGAATGAAAATCATGAACAATCAATGTCGTTCTCTAGTCTAGAACTTGAACTTTCTAATGACACCACATGGAATATTATTTATAGAGATTTGCATCGATATTAGATGATATGTGGTTTGAACAAGATGGTGCCAAATGCACATTTCGTGACACAATAAATTTATTGAGAGAAAAGTTTAACGACCGTGTAATTTTCAGAAATGTCGATGATGGACACTAAGATTATGCGATATAATTCCTTTAAACTTTCCTATAATTTAAGATTAAGATCCTTGCAGATTTCTAATAAACTTTTTTCTTTCGGGTTATGTTAAATCATTGATTTATTCCAATAAACCACAAACACTCAATGACCTTAAAATCAATATTATTCTAAGTGAAATAAGTGTAGATTTATGTGAAAAAATGACTAAAAATTGAAATTTCATAATGAAATTTAAAAAAAAATTCCAGTGGCGGTCTAATATCTAAACTAAATAAAATCGAGGAAGAGTGCAGTAGAGTAGACTGTGTCAACTCTGGGACACCCGTATGAACGTAATATACCCTGTTTCTATAAAACTTGACTTTTAGATGTTTTAGTACCGACGTTAACTACAGAGATATATTTATGTAAATTGTGGAGTTGTATGACAGCTATACGAATCTATTGCATAAGCACAACCAAATTTTACAGTTGTTACCATAAAACTTGATCATCATTTATAATATTTCAGACGCCTAGCTTCATTAAGTTCCAAGAGGTGCAAGAAGCCTGAACCGGATATTTAGACCAACCAAATTTTACAAACATTTTTGGCATGTAACTTACCTTTTCACTAAATTTCAGATTCCTAGCTTCAGTATACACTGAGTTATTTTCATTTAAAAAGAGAAGTTGTATGGCAGCTATCTGAACCTGTCGTACCATCACAACCAAATTTTACAGAAGCTGTTGCCATAAAACTTTATCATCATTTGCAAAATTTCAGATACCTAGCTTGAATATATACTGATTTATTTTCATATAAAGAAAGAAGTTGTATGATAGCTACTCGAACCCGGCGGCCGAAAATGCTGGATTTAAATAGCAAAACTAACAATTTTGCAAACGTGACGTAAAAAATTTCAGCCTTAAAAATTTAACTCCTTTATTTTTTGAGTCATCGTGTGGACGGAAGGAAGGACACGTATATTCGATTCTGAGCCGATCCATACCTTTGACACTATATCTAGCTCGATTTCTTTAAGGTGTCACAATCATAATGGCAAATTTATTATACCCTTGAACATAGTTCACACGGGTATAAAAATATAGGTCTTATTTTGATCACCCTTGTATTGTACCAATTAAATATTGTAAGAAAAATCTATAGTATCCTGGATCATCTCTATCTCCAAGCCAGTGTTTGAACCCAAGATCTTTCGAATGAAAGCTAGACGCTTTTATTTTTATAAAAATATTTAGATTATCCTTAAAAGTAACAAAATTAAATGATTTCCGTTATTTTAATAAAAATAAATACTGTTAATGTTTTTTATTGTACAATTTGATTTAATTTCTACTTACCTGTATTTAATGTATCTAAGAGTATGCACCTAAATTATTTTTAATTTGGGTTATTTCAAAAAGAATAAATAAACTAAAAAAAAATAATTTTGTTTTTGATTTTGAATATTTCAAAATAATTGAATGTCCTGTTCATTTAATTTTGGTTTTAAAATTATAACAAAACACGTACATAATATTATGTTGTAACTAGTGAGTAGTGACCACTAGAAAAAAAATTTTTTTTTTATGGTATTTAGAATTTATTCAAAAATTGCAATAATATTATTTATTATTTGTGTTACATTGATTTTAAATGATTGATTTAATATGTAAAGGTTTTTTTTATGTACATAAAAATAGTATTACAATTTAAAAAAGAAAATAATAAAATAAATAATATTTTAAATACAACACTATTCAATCAGTTATCATATATTGTATTATTTTAAATAACGTATATTATGTTATATTTTACATTTTGTATAGGTAAACAGCAAAGGTACTATATTTGAATTTAAAAACAGGTATTTACCTAACAAATGTATACCTATCAAAAAAATTTTTTTTTTGTTTTAATTTTACTTTAAATATTTTAACAATATATTGTAAGAGGAAATGATAATGTTTTTCAATTTATTCATTCTTTAAATTTAAAACAAGGGTGTATGTAAAATAAAAGGTTTGGAAAAGTGCATACATATTTTCGAAAGGATGTGTGAAAAAAAAATTCTATGTAAAAAAAAAATAAATTTTGAAAAATTAAGAAAGACTTAATTCTATTTTAAGGAATCCTTATATAATTAAGAGAAGCTTCGTTTCAGATTTCATACAAAAATATAATGTTGTAGCTTATGTCGAATAAATAAAAAAATTTGCACCATTGTCCAAGTTATATGTGCCTAAATATAGCAAATTTTCATTTTTTGACTCTTACAGTTGGAAGATGAAAAAATTTTTCTGCGAGAACTTATTCTAAGCTAATTGTTAAAAATCTTCCTTTTCTAAAAACTAAAAAGTTCTATGGTTAAAAGCGTTCTGGAGAAACGCAATAACCAAAATCTTGCAAAATTTTGTTTTCGCGTAACTGTAAATTTAGATACTAAATAAATTCCAAACAATATAACTAAATTCATGATTTTTATAACAATTAAAGTTCCTGACCCTGAAATATCAACTTTTAGAACAGAACTTGAGATATAAATATTTGAAAATACAGTTGGCTTCCAATTTTGAGGGGCTGTAGCTTCGCAATAGGTACATAAAAACATAAAAAAGTTGTTGTTCAAAAATAATTTGTTTTACAAGGTCTAGAAATGCAACAAATTTTTATTGCACTATTTTAGAATTGCTATAGAATTTCTGTAACCAGGATGACAAACAGACAGACAAAGGAAAACTAATATGTAAATTTTCTTTTTAAATTTATTTGGAAAAATTAACTAAAAAAAAAGGCTATTAAATTCCAAATAGACAGTTGTAATTAATGTTCCGTGAATTTTACAAAATGAATAAATATCTATTAAAAATAGGTACTAAAAATTTTAAATTATAAATAAATTTATTTCAAGTATTTTCCAATTATGTTTTACATTCATTTTTTCAATGACCCATTTGTTTTTTACTTTTCAATTCGATTTAGTGTTTTTTTTTTTACATTACAAATTTTAAAATTTTACTTTTTAAATTGTAACAATTTTATACACAAATAGAAAAAAAAATGAATATTACCTATGTCCTTATTAAGTAAATAATATTCTTTGTGATATATTAGAGTTCAATCGGTTACAGTGAAAAGAAATATGAATATAGTTTTATTCTATTTCTGACTAATGAATGTATTAAACAAGTAAATGTAACAGTAAGTCGATGCAACCGACTTATTAATACCCTACACCTGAATAATTCGAATCAAATTAAAAATCCATAAGTGTTTTTGGCAGCTGCTTGAACTTCTTCCCTTTTCTGTCTTATTCAACTCGAATTTCAAGAACGTAAAAGAGGCATCCGCTTGGGATATGCTTGACACCCTTGTATAAAATTTTAAGTTTCTATCTTAATTATTTTCGAAGATTGGTAGTCCTTGGGATGTTTGTGTCAGCTACCCGAATTGCCACTCCAATTCATCGAATCCATCTCAGGAACATAAAGAAAACTTGCCAGAACACCATTCTATTAAATTTAAAGGTTCTACTTTTGTTGGTTTTGGAGATATGCTCGTTGCTCTTGTGCTCGTCCGGAAGTTTCCAAAATACGAACCCATGGTTCAAATTCTTTCAAATGTCAGTTTCCAATTTTACAGAAAAGGAAACATAACAGAACACCTTTGTACTAAAAATAAAAGTTCTATCTTTGTTGGTTGTGGAGATATACTCGTTTGCTCTGGGGCTCGTCCGGAAGCTTCCAAGATTTGAACCCATGGACCAAATCCTCACAAATTTCAGAAACATAAATCAAACATGAAGGAACACCATTCTGCCTAATTTAAAGGTTATATCTTTGTTGCATTTGGAGATAATATCATTTGCTCTTAGGCTCGTTCGGAAGCTTTCAAAATCCGAACCCAAGGACCAAATCCTCTCAAATTTCAGAGGCCTAAATCATACATGAAAGAACACCATTATGCCAAAAGTAAAGGTTATATCTTTATTGGTTTTGGAGATAATCTCATTTGCTCTGGGGCTCGTTCGGAAGCTTCCAAAACCAAACCCATGGACCAAATCCTCTTAAATTTCAGAGACATAAATCAAACACGAAAGAACACCATTGTACCATATTCAAAGGTTCTACCTTTGTTCGTATTGGATATAATCTCATTTGCTCTGCGGCTCGTTCGGAAGCTTCCAAAATTCGAATCCACGGTTCAAATTCTTTCAAATTTAAACCCATGGCCAAATCCTCTCAAATTTCAGAGACTTAAATCAAACATGAAAAAACACCATTCGGCCAAATTTAAAGGTTATATATTTGTTGTTTTTGGAGATAATCTCATTTGCTCTGGGGCTCGTTCGGAAGCTTCCAAAATCCAAACCCATGGACCACATCCTCTTAAATTTTAGAGACATAAATCAAACTGGAAGAAACATCATTATAAAAAATTTAAAGGTTCTATCTTTATTGGTTTTGGAGATAATCTCGTTTGCTCTGGGGCTCGTTCGGAAGTTTCCAAAACCCGAACCCATGGACCAAATCTTCTCACATTTCAGAGACTTAAATAAAACATGAAAGAACGCCACCCTGCCAAATTTGAAGGTTATATCTTTGTTGGTTTTGGAGATAATCTCATTTGCTCTGGTGCTCGTTCGGAAGCTTCCAAATCCAAACCCATGGACCAAATCCTCTTAAATTTCAGAGGCCTAAATCATACATGAAAGAAAACCATTCTGCCAAAAGTAAAGGTTATATCTTTATTGGTTTTGGAGATAATCTCATTTGCTCTGGGGCTCGTTCGGAAGCTTCCAAATCCAAACGCATGGACCAAATTCTCTTAAATTTCAGAGACATAAATCGAATGGGAAGGAACATCATTGTACAAAATTTAAAGGTTCTATCTTTGTTGGTTTTGGAAATAATCTCATTTGCTCTGGTGCTCGTTCGGAAGCTTCCAAAACCCAAACCCATGGACCAAATCCTCTTAAATTTCAGAGACATAAATCGAACGGGAAGAAACATCATTGTACAAAATTTGAAGGTTCTATCTTTGTTGCTTTTGGAGATAATCTCGTTTGCGGAGATTATCTCCAAAAGCCCGGAATCATTCGGAAGCTTCCAGAATCCGAACCCATGGACGGATTTTGTCCAGATTCGAACTTAGCCTTTCTTTCGTAATTAGTAACCTACTATATAAATTTCATCAAGATAGCATCATTATTTTTTGAGTTATCGTGCGTACGGACGGACGGACATCGCTAAATCGACTCCGGCGGTGATCCTGATTCAGAATATATATACATGTCTATACCTAACTCGCTTCCTTTTGGTGGTTACAAACACCATACCAAAGTTAATATACCCTATACTTTAGGTGTAGGGTATAAAAAGTTGGGAATTTTTGTTAGAGTCCCGATTAGTGATGGAATCATTAATTATTAAAAAATCATATCAGTACTATGACAATATTAATACAAAATTTAAATTACTCCGAATATCCTTTAAACCGCCATTGGAGTATAAAATCGTTCGAAAGAAAGATCTTAATTATAAGTGTTAAGTTACCATAAGGTTAAAGACATGGTAAGATATTTTATTTCTTAAAGCTGCTATTTGCTTCTAGCTGCCAGTTTTATATCCTAAGCTGTTTAAGAAATACTTAGAGCAATTTCAATTTTATATCAATATTTCCTCCTACATTCACCAATCCCAATTCCAAATGATCTCATTTATTATTTTTATTGAATTTTCTATAGGCAAATTTGTAAAAGAATCGGACGCATATAAGCTAAGTTTAAAAATACCTTCATCATAGTTAAATATTCAAAAAAAAATTTTCAGTCAAATTATTTTTAAGATTGTCGTTCACAATGTAATTTGTAATTTAAATATTTAAATTTAATTGCTGCATGACTTTATAAAAAGTACTTTTTAGAGAGCCGT
This sequence comes from Poecilobothrus nobilitatus, assembly GCA_947095535.1. Classification (NCBI taxonomy): domain Eukaryota; kingdom Metazoa; phylum Arthropoda; class Insecta; order Diptera; family Dolichopodidae; genus Poecilobothrus; species Poecilobothrus nobilitatus. The sequence continues at coordinate 164,946,413 of OX352773.1, forward strand.
GTGACCGGGCATATATTTAAAAAGATCCAAATGCGTTGTTTCACTCTCTTGACCTCAAATAAAACATGCGCCATTGTCTTATCGATTGACATGCTAGAAAATTTAGTATACATATGAATCTTAACTGTAGGTTTTGCAAAGGAATTGATGCGATAGACAGCGTGGAATATTTTCTCTGCACCTGCAAAAGGTGAAAATAATCTCGCCGAATATTCTCCTACATTTTGAAGGTACACTACGAACCAAATCTCGCCGAATAAGTTCAACTACATTCTCCTACATTTTGAAGGTACACTACGAACCTATAGTCTGGTGATTACTAACGCTTTAGCTCAGTCTTCATCATTACAAAAAAAATAAATATAAAAATAAAAGTTATTAATTATGTTAGTTAGTTAATTATGATTTACTTAATTCAATTTATAATGTACTTTTCAATTTATTTATTTCACAAAATGCTTCAACATTATTTACAAGTCTCTTAGAATTGACAAAATTAGGTACTAATAATGTTTGCGTTCTTTTTACATGAAAAGAGTAGTTGTGAGTAGTTGGGAGTAGTTAGTAAATGGAATGCTAATACTCTTTCTCAAAGACTGGTGTACTATTATATGGATGTACTTTACTCTGCAAGAGAAATGTAAAAAAATTTCTGAAGGAACTTATGCTAAGCTAATGTTTAAAAATGCTTTCCTATATATTATACTTCAAAACTCTGGCTAAAAGCATTCATGAGATGTGAATGAACCAAAATTTTGAAAAAATTTATTTTTATATAACATTTTATTTTGTTTTTATATTGTCAGTTATAGATTTTAAATAATGTGATTTGTGTCTTTATACCCGTATGAACTATGTTCAAGGGTATAATAAATTTGCCATTACGTTTGTGACACCTTAAAGGAGTCGAGCTAGATATAGTGTCAAAGGTATGGATCGGCTCAGAATCGAATTCGGAGTCGATTAAGCCATGTACGTCCGTCCGTCCGTCCGTCCGCACGATAACTCAAAAAATAAAGGAGCTAGGGGGCTGAAATTTTTTTTACGTCACTTTTGCAAAATTGTTAGTTTTGCTATTTAAATCCAACATTTTCGGTCGGCGGGTTCGAGTAGCTGCCATACAATTTCTATCTTTATATAGAAATAACTCAGTATCTGTTCAAGCTAGGTTTCTGAAATTTTGCAAATGATGATCAAGTTTTATGGCAACAACTTCTGTAAAATTTGGTTGTGCTGGTGCAGCGGGTTCGGGTAGCTGCCATACAACTTCTCCGTTTAAATGAGAATAACTCAGTGTTTATTGAAGCTAGGAATCTGAAATTTAGTAAAGAGGTGTCGAGTTACATGCCAACAACTTTTGTAAAATTTGGTTGGTCTAGAGCAGCCGGTTCAGACTTCTTGCACCTCTTGGAACCTAATGAAGCTAGGCGTCTGAAATTTTGCAAATGATGATCAAGTTTTATGGAAACAACTTTTGTAAAATTTGGTTGTGGTGGTGCGGCGGGTTCGGGTAGCTGCCATACAACTTATCCGGTTAAATGAGAATAACTCAGTGTTTATTGAAGCTAGGAATCTGAAATTTAGTAAAGAAGTGTCGAGTTATATGCCAACAACTTTTGTAAAATTTGTTTGGTCTAGAGCAGCCGGTTCAGACTTCTTGCACCTCTTGGAACCTAATGAAGCTAGGCGTCTGAAATTTTGCAAATGATGATCAAGTTTTATGGCAACAACTTCTACAAAATTTGGTTGTGCTGGTGCGACGGGTTCGGGTAGCTGCCATACAAAATCTCTTTTTAAATGAAAAGAACTCAGTGTCCGTCCGCACGATAACTCAAAAAATAGAGGAGCTAGGAGGCTGAAAATTTTTTTACGTCACTTTTGTAAAATTGTTAGTTTTGCTATTTAACTCCAGCATTTTCTGTCCCCGGGTTCGGGTAGCTGCCATACAACTTCTTTCTTTAAATAGAAATAACCCAGTGTCTGTTCAATCTAGGTATCTGAAATTTTGCGAATGATGATCAAGTTTTATGGCAACAACTTCTGCAAAATGTGGTTGTGGTGGTGCGACGGGTTCGGGTAGCTGCCATACAAAATCTCTTTTTAAATGAAAAGAACTCAGTGTCCGTCCGCACGATAACTCAAAAAATAAAGGAGCTAGGAGGCTGAAATTTTTTTTACGTCACTCTTGCAAAATTGTTAGTTTTGCTATTTAACTCCAGCATTTTCGGCCGCCGGGTTCGAGTAGCTGCCATACAACTTCTTTCTTTAAATAGAAATAACTCAGTGTCTGTTCAATCTAGGTATCTGAAATTTTGCAAATGATGATCAAGTTTTATGGCAACAACTTCTGCTAAATTTGGTTGTGCTGGTGCGACGGGTTCGGGTAGCTGCCATACAAAATCTCTTTTTAAATGAAAAGAACTCAGTGTCCGTCCGCACGATAACTCAAAAAATAAAGGAGCTAGGAGGCTGAAATTTTTTTTACGTCACTCTTGCAAAATTGTTAGTTTTGCTATTTAACTCCAGCATTTTCGGCCGCCGGGTTCGAGTAGCTGCCATACAACTTCTTTCTTTAAATAGAAATAACTCAGTGTCTGTTCAATCTAGGTATCTGAAATTTTGCAAATGATGATCAAGTTTTATGGCAACAACTTCTGCAAAATTTGGTTGTGGTGGTGTGACGGGTTCTGGTAGCTGCCATACAAAATCTCTTTTTAAATGAAAGAACTCAGTGTCCGTCCGCACGATAACTCAAAAAATAAAGGAGTTAGGAGGCTGCAATTTTTTTTACGTCACTTTTACAAAATTGTTAGTATTGCTATTTAACTCCAGCATTTTCGGCCGCCGGGTTCGAGTAGCTGCCATACAACTTCTTTCTTTAAATGGAAATAACCCAGTGTCTATTCAATCTAGGTATCTGAAATTTTGCAAATGATGATCGAGTTTTATGGCAACAACTTCTGTAAAATTTTGTTGTGATGATATGACAGGTTCGGATAGTTGCCATACAACTTCTCTTTTTAAATGAAAATAACTCAGTGTCTATTGAAGCTAGCTATCTGAAATTTAGTGAAAAAGTGTCGAGTTGCATGCCAAAAACTTTTGTAAAATTTGAATGGTCTAAAGCAGCCGGTTCAGGCTTTTTGCATTTCTTGGAACTTAATGAAGCTAGGCGCAATAGATTCGGGTAGCTATCATACAACTCCACAATTTACATAAATATATCTCTGTAGTTCGGTACTAAAACTCTGAATGTTTTTAAAAGATGATCAAGTTTTATAGAAACAGGATATATTACGTTCATACGGGTATCCCAGAGTTGACACAGTCTACTCTACTGCACTCTTCCTCGTTTTTTTTTTGGTACCTATTATACCGAGTATATAGTAGAGATATGGAATATATTTTTTGGCTATTCGTAAAAGTGTTAATTTTAAACATATTTTGAACTGAAAACTAAATCGAAGTAAATAATATTATTTTGTTTCAACCGGAAATTGAACCTGACCACTTTGAATACGAATATACGAATTTATCATGAAACTTCGAATTTGTTCTATTGTGACGCTTAGATAATGTGCCACCTAAATAACTGAATATCATTTCTTTTAAAATATGTTTAGAAAGAAAATCTCCCTGAAATTTTTAATTAAATGAAAAGGATTATTTAAATCCTTTCCAATTAGGTACTTCAAATATTATAAACATATTAAAGAGAAAAAAAGGTTAATATGGTTTGTAGAGGAATAAGGAGGAATACCTAGTTCATACCTAATACCAATATCCTTTCATACCAATACCTAAAAAAAATTGACTGCTATCTTTGATATAGATATTAAGATACCTATTCAAAGACTTTTCAATTTTAAAACCTGTAGTAAAAAGGCAACAATATTTGCCAATATTATTTTTCCTATTTTGTATAACTAATGTAGAATAGTTATTATTTGATTTCAAAAAAATATATTGTAATTGAATATACCATAAAAAAAAGTGTGGTAAAAATATATAAATATATACTGGGTGTTCCAAATAAGAATCCTACTCGTTCTGAGAAAGATAGAGGAGAATAGTCTATTCTGCAATATTTTCGAGATATGAGATTTTTGGTAAGTTCCCATAAAAAAATCTATAACTAAATGACTTGCTTTAGAGAGATGCGTGAAATGATGAAACATATAGAATGATATATAAAATGATCAAAAATATAGAAATATTTCAAAAGAAAAATTAAGTTTGAATCGATTTTTTTTTTAAAGCTACTTTCAAAGCTTTATAAATCATAACTGTGTACAGGCTGCAGGACGTATGAAAATAAATACTAAAAATTAAAGCTTCTGTGACATCGAAATTGCATAAAAAAAGCGTTTAGATGCGCTACAAATCCACATAAAGTTTTTTGATGCATTGTAAAACCGATGTTTCGCGTCTAAATGCAATGTAAATGTAATACAATTTAGAACAACATTTTCGCCAGTTAAATAACAATTCAAATTCACTATCAAATTGACAAAGATGAATTAAAAGTGTCCAGAAAATTTTAGATGCAAACATTTTAAACAACCGCAGATGGAAGGCGGTGTACAAACTGTCATAATTCAATTTGGATCATGATACTTTGTAAAACGTTTTTGTTTTACAATTTGGATCATAATACTTTGCATCGGATGCTTTTTTCGGATGCAATTTGGATGTCACGGCTTGTAATTTACTCTACAGAGGCATTCAAAAGTTGTATTCAATTTTTTTTTTTTTTTATAAAAAATTGCCTAAAATCTTCAAAGCCCTATATCTTGAAAATGGTACAGAATAGGCCCCCTCCCGCTCTTGCAATAAAAATTTTTGATAATTTTGTTCTACCGTGGGTTATTTTAAGGTTCTTATGCGGCATACCGTGTATGTTAAAATATAATATACAATGCATATGTATGTGTTTGTCCCTTAAAAAATACATTTCTAACATGTAGAAAATTAAATATAAATAATAAATACATAACTATTTTATAAATCTAAAAGAAATTTATACATATATCAGAAAAAATAGGATATAGATATGTTATACATATATAAAATTTAAAAATTTTAAGCAATTAAGATTTTATTATGTATTTATATGTAGAGTACAAGTATTAAACCACATTAAACCACATCAAAAATAGAACTTGACATTATTATTAATTGTGGTTTCCAATTTTAGAATTATGCTTATAACTAATCAAGTTATAATTATTATAAGGGTATTAATGAAAAAGTACTAAACATATATACCTAATTTAATTTCAAATAATTTCCAAAAGTTTATATTATTTTAATTATAATGTCCATTATGAATAATAAAATATATTTTCTAAACAATATCTGATAAATTTTTTTCTATTTTGGTAAAGATTAATTTAAATCCTGAAATGATTCGGGTAAATGAATTAAATCCTATATTATTAAATAAAATTTAGAACTATTTTGTAAGTTAATTTAAAAAATTATCGATATAAATTATTTTAAAAGTAATGTATTAATTTCCCTTTTTTCTTTTTTAGGTGTGCCATATCTGTTATCGAACATTAGTTGTCCTGCAATCTTAAATTTCCGTCTCTGAATAAAGATTTTGTTAACTCATTCAACCATGCATTCACGCACTCTTCAGCCAAAATATTCTTCTTTTTCTTCTTGTTTTTTTTTATTTTGTCTTCAGAAATGAGATGCAAGACTATATTTTTGTTAATGTCTCTCATTACATGGGCAAAGTAGTTGAACTCTTTTTTGCTTTATTATTTGTACAAATTTTATTGGCTTTTCCATTTTTTTCAATACTTCTGCATTCGTAATTTTGTTGGCCCATATAATTTTTATTATTCTTTTGCCCATAGTTCAAAAATTTGTAATTTGTTGAGAGAAACTTCTGTTAGTGTTCACGATTCGACACCATATAAGAGCACTGACATAATATATATCATCTTATCATTTTTATTTTTAACTTCAAGCTTAAACTGTAACTACAAAACATTTTTATTTCATATTAAAGAAGGTATGGTGCTAGCTTTCTAAATTCTGCATTTAATTTCTATAGCTAACTAAAGTACATTATAAAATATATAATATGTATACTATTTTGGGATTAAAATGGTGATCCTTTAACTCTTTTTTACTATTTAGAGTATGTAATACGTTTTAGTGATATCATCTATGAATTTGTGATAAAATGCGAAAGTGTTTCTTTAGTCCTTTTATTCGATCAACTTATTAGATCTATTCTTTATTGATTCTATCGAATTTTTTAACTATTATTTTGAATATTCAGTAATATGAAGCATAAGTTTATGTAAATAATAGAAACATATTTTTTAAACGGAAATATTACGTCAAAATTGTACCTTTGAAATTTATATAATATTCATCTTATAAATTTTTATTTAGCTCTGTGTTTGATTAAATCGAATATTGATTATTTAAATTATAATAATCGATTATATTGTATTTAATTCACATATTTAAAAATATCTTATGATACCCCAGAGTAATGATATAATATTATATTTTGCGGTTATTTTAATCTAAATATACAGTATATGTATATTATATTGGTCAAATTAATTTGTTTTTGTTTGATTAATGGTTTTATTTTAATTAATTTTAACATTTTTTACATTTCCGTTATATTTTGGTTTTTTTTTTGTTTTATTTTTGTTGTTCGGTATAAAATTTATTTTTATCCTGTTGAAAAAATTATTGAAATTCTAAAAATAAAAATAAAAAAAAAATTTGGTTTGTTTTTTATTATTTTCTTAATTATTTTGAAATATGTTTTGGTTTGATTTAAATTCGAATTTAATTGTAAATTAAAATTGGTAAATTGGAAATCTTGTTATTAAATTTTTATTTAATTAGACTCTCAATTTTTTATTAATACTTCAATTCATTTACAAATTTTTGATTTTAAAATAAAAATATAATATCGAAAATTAGATGTTAATAAAACTGGTTTCCTTAAATTTTGAATTACAGTATATAAATATTGGACTGCGAATTTATTGGACTAGAGAAAGTGGAACTGAAAAAGATGAAGTTGATATGGTTTAGATTCAAAGCTCTCGAAGCTAGAAAACCTATGGAATTTCTGACTGATTAAAAAAAGGCAAAAATCTCATGAAATTTTGACTCACCAATATAAGACCAAAATTCCACAAAAAAAAAAATCCAAAAAGCTCATGGGACTTTTGACTCACTTCAATTATAGGTCAGAAGTTCCAATGATAAAATGTTTTTATTCAAAAATATCAAAATTAATATTATTATCTTTTATACCATTTCTACAGGAGATATACCTACCTATATAATGTATATATGCCAGATTCTGAATTAAGAGTTATTTTATAGTTTATTAAAAAATCAGAGTTGTCCCTCTTTCGGATACTTATTTGCATATAAAAAAATATACATATAAATCGTTATACTCATCAAGTTTTACTTGTCAATAAATTTCCTATACTATTCGTATATACAAAATGAGATCTTCTATTTTTAAGTTTTTAGATTATAGATTCAGTAGAAAACTGGTTACAAATTTACTACAAAAATAAAATAAAAATTTTGAAAGGATAAAAAAAAATAATCATAGAATTCCAAATTTTTAGAAGTAAGAAATTTTCAACTTCACTAAACTTGTGATGGTTGGTTCAGAATAACAAAATAAAAGGTCATGTAAAATGCTCTGAAATTTAGATGGAAAAAAGGTCTATAATAAATTATTTTAACTCTTCCATTATAATATTTTAAAATAAAAAGAAGAGAATTTAATTTTATATTCATCCCAACCATTTTATATTCTTCAAAACGCATTATACGAAGAATGTTACTCATGCGATGATATTTTTATTCTTTTGGAAGTGGAAGTAATGTTTTTAAATCGACGTTATGTTAGCTGTCAAATGTATATTATCGCGATATTATTAAGCGAGATTCATTTTATATCACATCTGTTTTCGTTAGCTTTAAGTAACACTTTTGATTTTGATTGTAGTTTTAAACATAATTCCGAATTTTAGGGTTTTTATTATTCATTTTAGAAAAAATATTACAAATGGACGCCATTTTTTTTTCATCAATTTAAAATCAATTACATATACACTTTTTCAAAAAAAAAAGCAAAAGACTCTCTTAAAATTTTTAAAAATCTCTACTTTTGAAAGTAAATTAAAAAATTCTAATTTTCTTTCCAGAACAAAAAAAAAATTGTTTACAGAAGAAAGTACTACCAAGTACAAATAATACAAACACTTTTACGAGTATTTTCGGATATGATTGAATAAAACATTGTGAGCTAAGAAATTGGAGAAAAAATTAGAAAACCTTTGAACTCGCAATATATTGGTAAACAAGTTAACATTAAAGGATAGTAGTTGTTTCAAAAATTACGTACGGAAGAATAACGAACTTATTTTCTTGTAAAACAGCAACATTTTTTTCTGATTTCTGCAAAAAAGTATCCTCTCTTTAAAGTTCCTAAGATATTAGAAATATAATGTTTTGTCTATAATACCCCACATAAACTGACGGAACTATATAATTAGATATGTGGCTATATAATATGAATATGTAGAATAATTAAAATTTATTAATAAAAACTTACCTTACAACTTGAAATTACTTTACGAACGAACGAACGAATATGGTTCAAGAATATAAGAAACTTGCCATTACGTTTGTGATACCAGAAAATGAGGTGGGATTATAATAGGCAAATATAAATATTCTTGCTCGAGATCGAATTCTTAATCTATTTGGCTGAGTCCGTCGGCTCGTTCATCCGCACCATATCTCAAGAATTAATAATATGGAGCCCGAAGTTTTGTAAAAATGACAGTTTCGCCTATGACTTTCGTATACCTAGCTTTCGAAGAATTTTGAATGTATTTTAGTTTTTTTTTTCTTCAAAATTTTTCGTTAGTATGAAATAAAGACGATAAACATAAGGCAGTATCAAATTTTTGTTTTTTAAATTAAAAGTTAAACAATCAGAAAAAAAAAAAAATTAAAAAACGGAAATGAAATAATACAAATAACAATTTTAATTTATAATGTTTTATTACTCTTTTATATTTTTTATTATTTTTATTGAATTTCAACAATTTATTTATTTATTTATTTTTTATAAATCACAGACAAATTTAATTTTTTATTATTTTTTTATATTTTTGATTCATACGTTCATCTTTTCCATTTTCTCTTTCCCCACCAATTTTATTTATTCTCTTTCTCTTAATGTTAGTGTTACCGTTAACGATTTATTTTTTTGTTTTTAGTAAATAGTACTGTAATTTTTTTTTTCTTTTAAAATTAAATAATTTTTGAATTAATAAAAATAAATAAAAATTAAAACCTTGTTAATGTAAATCAAATATTAAACAAAAAAGAAAAACTTTTGTAAATTCATAGTAAATATAAATTTAATGCGTATTTATAATGAAAGTAAATAAAAAGAAAAAGATAATAATAAAAAAAAAGGACTAAAAGCAACAAAAATGTAATGAAAATTGATAAAACATTTAAAATGCTTTTATATAGATCAGAGTTATAAAAAGAGAAACTAACTCTGTGGGCAATTTATTTTTATTTTATTTTTTTAATATTTATTTTAGGTTATACGGTTCATTTTATATGCAAAGTAATGACGACTCGACTTATTTACTTTTTAATTATAGAATCTTTTAAAACGTCTGTTCTCAATTTTTCACCACATAATATTTCCCATTTTTTTTTTTGAATCTTAACAACTATACATTTGATGTATTATACTTTTATTTCTTTATTTGTTAAGAAAACTAGCCACAAATTTGCCCTTTATATGCGGTTTATGCAAAATAATTGCATATTATGTACCTATATGAGTTTTAATTAAAATTTCCTAGATGGTATTTCTTTCAATAATAAATTCTTGAGTGCTATCTGTATTATTTAATAAGAAAATACTAAAGTATGGTAATTGCAACCATCTATAATTGGACTAATCTTGTTTTTTTTAAATTTTGATCTATTCTCAATTATAATTTGCCCAAACAGTACATTAATAGTAAAGGGTATATAGCTCATCGTTTATTCATAAAAGGAAGGTGGGGTTTTGTAGGTTAAAGTGTCACATACTAATAAGGAACTCGTATTTTTCCATACTTCCATAGTGTATTTAAGAATGTATAACCTATTGTTTATAAAAATGAGGTATTGGTCATAAAAAGAAGGTATGGCGTTTAATGGTTTCAGTACTACACACTTATTATAGAGGACTCGTGTTCGTTCCACTTCTCTATAGTGTATTTCGATTATTCAGATCTACGCTCTCAAAAAAAAAATTAAAAATTATTATTTTATTACTAGTGGATGCTGAAAACATTCATAACCTACTAAATGACTGCGAAATTAATTTATAGTATTATGGAGTAAGATGACTAATTAAAACACTACTGAAATGAAATTTATAAAGAAATTTTCTTAAGAAGTTTTTAAATTATTTAAGAGTTGGTAATATTAACTCTTCAAAAATTTTAATAGCGCAATTAATAACTGTAAAACCTAAATAAAAGTTTTATTTTTCTTTTTTGAAGAAATGAATTTTAAACTCATTTTATTAGAACCATAAATATTTATCCATGTAAGATAACTGGGGTAATTGTGTTTGATGTTTATTAGAATACAAGTCTTAAGATGCGTAAAACGAATATTATTAATTCATTATCTGGATCATCCCATTCATACATTGAACAAAAAAAATATTTATATTCATTCATATTTTATTTAACATTTTTATTTTATTTAATAATTCACAATTTTTCTGTCATTACAATATGTCTGATATTTTCATTCTCACCGTATTAATTTTTTTTTTCTTTTCTTTATTTTTTGCACTTTGCCTTTTTTTATGAATAAAAATCTACAGTTTAATAACATACATACTGATTCCATTTTTATTCCATTAAAAAACATAGTATAAAATAAAAAAAAAAAGACTTATATGTAATGTATCTATACGATCAGATGTCAGAACACCACACAAAATATCGTTTTAATTATAATGTAAAAAATTTTAATTTTCTTTTTGCAACTTAAATTATTAATTTTTAATTTTATTTAATTTTGTTATTTTTTAATTGAATTTGCATTCATTTTAATTTTTTAATAATTTTTTATTTATTCACATGCATGTTTATATTTAAAAAAAAACAAGGTAGAATGTAAATCAACAGTTTTTAAAAGAGCACATTTCCAAAAGAGAATACAAACTGTTTAGAATTGTGACTTGCACAAAAATTTGAAAATTTCATATAATAAGAAAAAACGTGAAAATAGGACTTTTCTGCAATTTTGAGGGGCTGTAGGTCCCGAATCCTATATAACTAAGAAAAACTGTTAGCACACGTAAAAATATAAGTTATTGAACCTTTAATTTTCATGTCTTTCCGAAGAAGAATGTTTACAGGTGCCTGAGTTACAGGTGTTTAAAAATAGCAAATTTTCAATTTTTGAGCCGTAATAGCTCATAAAAAGGGGGTGGTACAAAAAAAATTTCTGAGCAAAACTTAATTCTAAAAGTTCTTTCTTATCTGAAAATTTCAAGCCTCTATCTAAAAGCGTGCCAGAGTTATGAAGGTAGAAAAATTACGTAAAATTTGGTTTTCACATAACGGTAAATTTAAATAATGAATTTAAAACCTATATGTAATTTTGATATTGATTTATAAGGGTAAAAAAAATGACTGTCGATTGGCGTTTTCGGATTGAAAAATAATTAAGCGGAACATGAAATATACGAGTTTAAAAATAGGGCTTTTTCAAAGTTTGAGTGACTGTAGTTCCCTGATGGATGGTGCTACATGAAAAAGTTGTTCCACAAAATTAATTTTTTTATGAGACCTACCCATGGTTAAAATTGTTTTTCTCTATCTTTAGTGCAGTGTAGAAGTTTTGTAAACAGACGGACGGACGGACAGAGTGAAACTAATAGGCACATTTTTTCAAAATTTTTTTTGGAAATGTGTTAAAAAATAGAAAAAGAAGTTGAATGAACAAATTTCCTTAAATTTCTATTAAACCTAATTGAATACAAATGCAATATTAAGAGCTATAAATATGATTTCCTTACAATCTTTAAAATAATAATTAAATAATATATACGTTTAAGGTCGATTCCCACTACACCAGCACGTGACGGCACCGTAATGACAACGTATTTTTATTCACACTACACCGACGTCAGACGAGACGAAACCGTATTTTTATTATATTAAAATCACGTTGTCAGACAAAACAGTTGAACGTGATTTTTTTTTCATTTGTGATTTTTATTTTATTTTCTAATGTTTTATTTAATGATAAAAATCTCATGCATTTCTTATCAATATATTCATACTATACCGGCAACGACGATCTGATGACGTCGACCGGCAAAATAAAAATATCGTTGAGAACGATATTTTAAATCACGTTATGGTTCCGGTACGGCGTCGTTGTTGTCGTGGTCGTCCAATGTGAATATATATTCATAACGAATGCGTAGCATGAATAAAAATCACGTTACGTTACACATGCTCAACGTGCCGTCACGTGTCGGTGTAGGGGAAACCAATCTTAATTCTTCCATTTGCCCACGATTTTTATAATTTCACCTGTCTATTTAGGTCGAAATGTACCCAATCAGTAAATCAAGGCGAAATATGGAAGAAAAATGATTCTAAATAATAATATGTTTTTTTTTTTGTAAGAATAAATTCATTGATTTTGAATTGAAATTGAAAAACAGTAATATTAACAGTAATAGTAAACAGTAAAAACACTAATAGTACTATAATCTAATAATAATTATTTATTTTAAATGTCCCTCGCCGCCTAAAACTTACCTAGTTTTATATATGTCTTATAGTTATAGGATCTTCTTCTGACTAGATTAGAAGTTCGATGCTTCCGCTCAAAGCACTCCGAAGAGAGCTTCTTCCACCATTATGTAGTTCAAATTCACAGATGGCATAATTGGTCTTACGGAAATTGTTTGCGGTACGAACATCGTGAATGTGAAACCATCTCTCATTTCATAAGTTCCCTAGAATTGATGATGATTATATATACAACACGCAAAGATTCTAGGATAACATTAACAATTTTGTTCACAATATGCTTGTCAATCAGATAAAATTCAAACTCTGATATAGAATGAGTAAATCTGTTATGACTGCAATATATTATGCTTTTATTCCAGGAATCAATTTTGTCCTACTAACGGGTTGCGTTAGTTTTTTTACGCATTTGATAAGATACTACACCAAAAACTAAAAGATGCCTGAAAGTCACTACACCAAAAACTATATACCAATATTTTTTATATACCACAATATAAAAAAATCAAAGAAGACAATTCAGCAAAAGTACATTTATATACAGATGCTTCAAAGACAGAAGAAGGTGCAGGATATGCTGTAGTATTAAACAATGAAAGATAGATTACAGGAATAATGAGTCATAAAAGTGAAATTTTTCACGCAGAATTTCAAGCGATAAAAGAGGCGATTATTTACGCAATAAAAACAAAAGAAAAAAACTAATATTTAAATTAATATGAATTAATATGGATACCTGGCCATTCAAGTATCCAAGGTAACAAAAAAGCAGATCAGTGGGCCAAATTAGCGACAAGAAGCCCCTGATTCTCAAAATACCTGAATCATATAAATACGGAAAAAAAATATTACTGAATTACAACAAACAAGAGAAACAAGAGGAATGGGAAAATTCAGAATCCTTACTTAAAGAGATATCGGCTACACTGGCCACGCATAGTTATTTATTCAACAAAAGAAACCCACAAATTTGTGAGTTTTGTGACGAACAAGTCACAATCAGACGCATACTTAGAGAATGCCAAAAAAAAACAAATATAGAATAACCCTGGAAACCCGCAAATGCAAAAACAAAGAAGACATTGAAAAAATAAAAATCTTTTCACATTTCATGGAATATGGGATAACCTCTAAAGATTAAAAAAAAAATTTGAAATTATGTAGTTAAAAAAACAATCTGCACTTCCGAAAGGAAAAGAGCCCATAAACTTGTATTAACATTAATGACAATAATAAAGTAAATTATCTATCTATCTATCAAGTTTTAGGATAATAGGAGAGAGCATTCCTGGATAAACATTTTGCAACAGTTTTTTTAAATTTTTAGTACCGGAACATTTTGTTTATATTAAATACTTTGGTGTCTTGTTTTGTGTAAATATGTATTTTGTAAAAATGAATGTAAAAAAGAATAATTAAAAGAATTTTATATAGTTGGTTACATTATCGCATATATGTATACTTTTTATCTCCGTATTAACTATGTTCAAGGGTATAATAAATTTGCCGTTACGTTTATGTCACCTTAAAGGAGTCGAACTAGATATAGTGTTAAAGGTATGAATCACCTCAAAATCGAATTCTGAGTCGATTAATCCATGTACATCCGTCCGTCCGTCAGTCCGCATGATAACTAAAAAAATAAAGGAGCTAGGCTAAACATTTTCTTAAGTTACTTTTGCAAAATTGTTAGTGTTGCTATTTAAATCCAGCTTTTTTGACCGTTGGGTTCGAGTAGCTGCCATACAACTTCTTTCTTTATATGGAAAAAACTCAGTATCTATTGAAGCTAAATGTCTTAAATTTTGCAAAATCGTGTCGAGTTACAGGCCAACAACACCTGTTTGGCCAACAACACAAATTTGGTTGTGCTGGAGTGACTGGTTCGGGTAGCTGCCTTACAACGTATCTGTTTAAATGAAAATAACTCAGTTCCTATTGAAGCTAGGTATCTGAAATTTTGTGAAGATGTGTCGAGTAACATGCAAACAATTTTTGTTAAATTTTGTTGATCTAGAGCAGCCGGTTCAGGCTTCTTGCACCTCTGGGAACTTAATGAAGCTAGGCGTCTGCAATCTTGCAAATAAAGATCAAGTTTTATGGCAACAACTTCTGTAATATTTGGTTTGGCTTGTGCAATAGATTTTGGTAGCTGTCATACAACTCCACAAATTACATAAATATATCTCGGTTGTTATAACGTCTGTACTAGAACATCTAAAATTGTTTAAAAGATGATCAAGTTATATAGAAACAAGATATATTACGTTCGTACGGGTATCCCGGAGTAGACATAGCCTACTTACTGCACTCTTCCTTGTTTTTCTAAAATATGATTTCATATAATGCATATTATGCCAGATTCTAAATTTGATTGCAGATAATTTAATTAAACAAAAAAAAAAAAAAACAATAAAACGACATTTTAATCCTATATTATTTGTTTTTGTTAACCAATTCAAACAATTAGATACTTTTTGACAAAAATAATGGTTTTGCGGTTGCTTTGTCCTTGAAAACTCCTTCAAATTTAAATAATACAAAAAATCAAAATGAAAATGAATTTAAATTAAAAGAAAGTTTTTCATTGCTTAAGAAATTTAAATCTAGTTAATACGATATTCTTAAATAAAAACTTTATCTTATGCTAAAAAAAAATTAAAGAAAGAAACACATGAAAGAAAATAAAATATCATACATATATTTTTTTATAACAAAAAATAAATTAATTATTGTATTGTATTGTGCATTTCATTTCGAAAAATAAGTTTCAATGTTTTCAAATAATTGTTTTATATCATGTTTTTCAAAAAACAACTAATATTATCGAGTTTTACAACTGTAACAACAAAATAGCAATTTTTCATGTACTATTTTTAACATATTATAATAATATCTAAACTTGTGTATGTTACTGTTTTGATTGTGAGTGGTGTTTAATGATACTTTATTGTATAATATTTAAATAGATTAGATTAGCTTGTTATTTAAGAGGTATAAACTAAGATCTTTTACAAATACTTCTGTCAGCCCTACTGTCTCTAAGAAAGTTATAATTTGTATAGGGTTTATTGCTGGCTTTTCATCTGCAGTAAATCAATATGCTCCTATGTGCAAATATGTGGCTCGTAGTAAAGCTCCTCAGCTTTTGAGTATTTGATCTGGAGTTTCTTCTTCTTCTCGACAGAATCTCCATACATCGTCATTTTCTATTATAACTTTTTTTGAATGTTTCTTTAGCTAGCAGTGTCTCGACAGGAATCCTGTTAAAATTCTCAGTTTATTTTAACTGAATCCTATGATTTTAGCATATCTTTTCTGTTTATAGATTTCAAGAAGCTCTTTAGATTGTCTGAGCCCAAATTTTTCATTCCATACTTTGATCCTACAGTTTTCCTCTTCGATTTTTAGTGCTTCCCTTAGTGTCTAACTGTCCCACAAAAAGTTTCGGGACTTGTTAAGGAAGTTACAGCTTCTTCCTTTGCAAGTCGATCCGCTTCCTCATTTTCCTCTATGCCTAGGTGTCCAGGTACCCAGTAGAGAGTTAAGTTTTTGTAAAATTATATTTCGTAGCGATTTCATTTTGGGGAAGTTCAAAAAGCGGTATACATTTGGCGAGTAGAGTATATAGACCCTGTAGTCAATATTTAAATAATATTACGGACCATATATGTAATAATTTTTTAATATTAGTCTTTTGAATATACAGATGTATGTAACAATTTTATGTTCTAGAATAATTTTCCCCGAAAAGTATGCAATTCTCAGTGCACAATTCATTAAGCATTAAAAGTGGACAGCTGGTCATAGTTTTGGGTTGCAAACATATACACAGATACACAAACCTTTTTAATTGAAAGGAAGATTACTTAGAAAAGTTATTTTTTTTTTATTTTATTCTTAACAAATCAAATATTATATAATATAAATATAGAAAAAAAATATATATACAAAAATATTAGTTAAAACTAATGCAAACTACAATAGCCTAGGTCATAGGTAGCTAATTGTTTAGTAATATTGAATTATCCTATATTGTGATAATGTAGTAATAATATTTATTTATAGAGTCATATGAATAACACAGTATATATTTTATAGAACAGAGTATTAACTTTCTTATTAAACCATTTTCTTATTAAACCATTTGTTAAACCATTTTTTAAACCATGCTCTTCAGTGTTTTGCTATAATAATTAATATAATATCTGGTTACTCTGTAAAACATTTGTAGTGTTTATTTTTAGTTTACAAAATATATAAAATCTCTTGTAGCAGGTCCTTTTGATTTTTATATTGATACTTAAAAAGTAAAATACAAACGTCTTTAATAATAACTTGTGAATTATAAACTTTTCAAACCAGTGCATATTTTCTTTATAAATTAAAAATTTTAAATTGTTTTTTTTTTTAAATCTGTACATCCTTTAAAAGGAAAACTGTTATTATCTTTTACAGTTCAACACACTAACAATATCACATTTACTTTATCTGCTGCTGCTAGAATCCTGAAGCAAAATTAGAGGAATCTTTATTTGATTTATTAATTAAGTTTTGGAAATACACTGTGTAAAATTAGCTTTTAAATAAAATGTAAATGGAAGAATTAACAAAAGGAGTAGATATTTCAAAACTTTTTTGGAAACAGTTACGTTTTTACAAATTTTTTCAAAAACTTTAAGAAATTTTTAATTCACTTGAATATTTTTAGCACATTTCCAAAAAAATTTTGAAAAAATGTGCTTATTAGTTTCACTCTGTCCGTCCGTCCGTCTGTTTACAAAACTTCTACACCGTTAAAGATAGAGAAAAAAAATTTTAACCATTGGTAGGTCTCAAAAAAAAAATTATTTTGTGTAACAACTTTTTCATGTAGCCCCCCCCATTACGGAGCTACAGCCCCTCAAACTTTGAAAAAGCCCTATTTTTAAATGCATATATCTTATGTTCTGCTTAAGATTTTTTCAATCTGAAAACGTCATTCGACAGGTATTTCTTTTATCTTTGTAAATTAATATCAAAATTATACAACTTTATTAAATTTAGTATTTAAATTTACCGTTATGTGAAAACCAAATTTTGCATGATTTTTCTACTTTCATAACTCCGGCACGCTTCTAGATAGAAGCTTGAAATTTTGAGGCAAGAAAGAACTTTTAGAATTAGTATAAGTTTGCTCAGAAAATTTTTTCGGACCACCCCCTGTTTATGAGCTATTAGGGCTTAAAAAATGAAAATTTGCTATTTTTAAACACCTGTAACTTAGGAACCTGTACACATTTTACTTCTGCAAGATGTAAAAATTAAAGCTACAATAATATATTTCTACGTGTGTGAAAGGTTTATTTTAGTTGTAAAGGGTTCCAAAGTTGCAGCTCTTCAAAATTGCGAAAAAGTCCCATTTTCAGATGTATATATCTCGGGCTCTGCGTAATAGTTTTGCAATCTAAAACCGGCAGAAGATCGAAAATTTTATTATCTATATAAAACAATATCAAAATTATGTAATATTTTGTAATTTACGATTTAAATTTACCGTTATGTGAAAACCACATTTTGCATGAAATTTCTTATTTCATAACTCCCGCACCCCTTTAGATAGGAACCTGAAATTTTGAGACAAGAAAGAACTTTTAGAATTAGTATAAGTTTCCTCAGAAAATTTTTTGGTAACACCCCCTCTTTAAGAGTTATTACGCCTCAAAAATTGAAAATTTGCTATTTTTAGACACCTGTAACTTAGGCAATTGTAAAAATTTTTCTTCGGCAAGACATGAAAATTAAAGGTTCAATAATATATTTTTACGTGTGTTAACGGCTTTTCTTAGTTATATAGGATTCCGGAATTACGGCCCCTAAAAATTTCAAAAATGTCCTATTTTCACATTTTTTCTTATTACATGAAATTTTTGTGTAAGTCACACTTCTAAACAGTTTGTATTGAGTTTTGGAAATGTGCGCTTTTAAAAACCGTTGGTTTACATTCTACCTTGTTTATAAATTATTTTTAGCTGGTTGAAATTAAAGAGTCCTTAAAAATTATTTGCTTGTTGTAGTATTGTGAAGAAAAAGTTGATATTTTCAATAATTCTTTTGTTTTGTTTTTTTTATCCTTTTTTTGTTTTTTATCTTATAAAAGTATTCTATTTTTGTTCTATTTATGTATTTTATTTATTTTCAGAATAACACAGTTAGTTGTTTTGCAAAATTTCAATATTTTGTACATTTTTACTCCTTATTACTTACTTTTGTGTTAAATTGATTAAAAAAAATAATGCGAAATAAAAGAACACAAATGAAAATAAAATCTGGTTGGTTCCAACTATATCTTTTCGTTTGAAAAATTGATAAAATTTAAAGATTTTCAGAAAATTAGTGAAGCACTTGTAAAAAAAAAAAAAAAAAAGAGAATATTAAAATAAAAAAATAAAGTGACGATACAATTTGTAAATATGGTTTTGTTGTAACCAAAACTGTGATGGTGTTTTGAACATAATTTTTGAAGTTTTAATTTTTTTGTTTTTCTTACAAAATTTTTAAAAGTTTAAAATTAATGGGGTTTTTTTTCTTATCCTACATACTTATAAAAAATATTAAAATAAAATTTATTGAAGGAAATAATTTTTTTCCTAAGCTTAATGGAAATTTGTTTTTCCTTTTTGAAAAACAAAACAGTGGTGAGTAGTTTCAAACATTTTTCATTGATTTTCACGTTTTTCATTCTTAAAAGGTAGACAAAAATTTTTTAATTTTATAATTTAAGAATAAGTTTGGTTTCACAAAAGAAAAACTGCAAAGATGAGATAAAAAGGGGAGAGGAAATTAATAGTTCTTCAGTTAAAACGTTTAAAAATTTAGCCTATCGACCTGTCGACAAATTTCATAAAAATATATTGTAAAAGTGATTTAGTAGTTATTACATATTTTAGGTGCAATTTCTTTTATAGATCCATTTTCCTGACATAGACAAATACAAAATAAAAGAAGCATTAAAAATCGAAGAAAAAACTGTAGGAGTAAACTATAAAGTAACAAATTCCTGAGACAATTTAAGGAATTTCTGAGAAACTATAACCAAAAAGGATATTAAAAAATCCAAGAATTTAGTAAAAATAAACGAAGAATTCTTACAGGCTTCGTATCTGGATATTGTCGACTTAAATTGAAATAAAGAATGTAATAGAATAAATACATGTAAATATCAAGAAGAAGAAATCAAGAATTTCCAGGAGATATACTCAAAAACTGCAGAGCGTTATTGCCAGCTAGATAATATGTGCACTTAGGAGTATTATTGCTTTATCGCTGATGAACTGCCAGCAAAAAAACCCTATACAGATCTTTAATTTAGTATGACTGATAGAAATCACAGGCAGTAGGATTTGATAGAAGTAATGAAGGCAAAATCCACATATGGTAGAAACGGAAGAGCACAATATAGATCAACATAAAAAGATCTCACTGTTGTAAATAATAATAATCTAATAAATAATATTGTATATTTCATAACAAATTCATACAATTTAAGTTTTCCATAATTTTGAAAATATTCTTAAAAAATCCTCAATTTAAGAATCATAATACCATACAAAATGTAATGTAAATTTTACTTTGCATTAATGTTCAAAATAATTTTATAAACTTATTTAATAATCAAAACAGTTAAACTTTATTATATATATCTATTCTTTTGTTACGAAATAATTTTTAAAAAATTTAAAATAATTTTTAAGTCCATTTAAAATGATTTCATTTTAAATATCTGATTAAAAATTTTCCAAGAATTAATTCCTTAGTGGAAATATTTTATTGAGTGAAAATTTATTTCTTTGGACATACATACATATTATATACTATAAATAACCACCTGTTTAGTTTCTAATGTATATTAAATTTTTTTAAATTTATTTTATTTCTATTATATTATTAGTATTTTTTTAAAAAAAAAATTTCTATTATGAAATAATAATGGATTATAATATGATTAAAATCATATTTTTTTTAATGGCCGCTTGAAATTTTCTTTTTCAATTACATAATATTATTGTGATGGGATATTAAAATTTTTGATATAAAAGTTAGAATTTAATCCATATTGTATATTTTATTAATATTCCATTAAAAATTTTCCTTTCTTTTATTTGGAAAAATTTGCATTCGTATCACAAATACTAAAAATGAAATGGAAAATAAAATAAAAAAAAAAAATGAGATAGAAAATTTTTTTTTATTTTATATATTAAAATGTTAATGTTATCCAATGTTATATTGGAATAAATGAAATTATAATTAAAATAAATGTAATAAATGAGATTTCATCTCATTAAGAACAAACTTACAATGTAGTGATAATGTTATATATATGTATATACGGTGATTTGATTTTTCCTATGGGTTTCAATTCAATGTTTAAAATTATAAAATTTAATACACAACATTAAAACATTGTTTTCATCATCATGTGGCCTGATTTTTATAACACATATATATACAGAGTATATAATACACAATATATATACTATAATATATAGTCGTAACTATGTATACAACGGTATTATGAATGCCATATATGCACGTATATACATATATATACATACATATATATATATATATATACATATATTTTACTATATACAAAGTGTTCAAAGTTACTACTGACATTATAGAGCTGGAGATGATAGGAGATGTCGAATGAATAAAATATTATATGGAAAGGGAAAGGCGATTCATTTCAAACAGTTTCGAGATAACGGTGTTCAAAATTTTTTCTATATGTGCAGTTTTAAAACATGGTACATTATAATTACGGTTTTTTTATTAAAAATCACGGTTATACAAAAAAACAAAAAAAAAAGCCTTAAAATTATTACAATTTTTCTATTTAAAAAATGTATAATTTTACACCTAAAATAATTAGGACAGTCATAATATTATGACAATTGATAATTTTAAATATTTAAAAAATCTCAAATTAACTTCCTATGTTATAAACGAAAAAAGATATGATTTTGTTTTTAAACATTAGATTTAGATTTTTATATTTAGAAAGATATTATTTATAACAGTAAATATTATAAACAAATTTTATTGCCCTTTTCCTCTCGGATGTGGGCCAGATTTTTTAAACATAATACGATAAAAAAAAAAAACTTTGAACACCGTTCTGTCAAAAACAGTTAGAAATAAACCATTCAAGCTTTCTATAAAATATTTTATTTATTTTGATATTTTCTATAACATCCTGCTCTAACCCAAATCTAAATTGAGACACACTGTATAATATTATGTATATTATACAACATAGTTGTTCTGTATATATCAGTACATTTATGGCATTCATATAATACAGTTACGGATATAGAAACATAAATGTTTATTAATTTTGTTTTGAGTTAGAATTTATAGTTTTATAATTAGAACAAAAACAATTTCCATATATTATGTAAGCAAGTAGAAACTGCAATCTACAAGAAAAATAATGCAATGCATTCTTCTAAAAATTTACTAAAGATTTTTATAACTGAATGATATGAAATCTACATTTATCAAAATTAAAAAAAAAATGCATTTTGGGACAAAAACTGAGTCGCAGCATTCAAAATTTATTGATTTTTCTTTTGTTTTATATAGAGAATAGAGATTATATTATATAAAAATAAATCTATATAGGTATACTATAGGAAAATCATCAAAACAAAATTATTCTAGAAACTTAACTGACTTTATTTTTTTTTCCTAAGGGAGGTGGGAGTTTTCTAAAACCGTAAGATTCTTACTGATTAAATCCACTTCCCTTTTAGTCAATACGACGGGATTAAACCCCTAACTGCCAATGTAGTATATTTACTTCAGGGAATACGGATAGGATAGGACATGCGAAAACTTTGAATTGGGGAATGAACTGTAAGAATACCATTAATATGCTTATTATTATTGCTGTTTTGCTAATAGTGACGAAGTCAACAACAGTTAGAGCACGCAGTATTATATAACGCCTTCAGGTAATAATTGCAACATGCATTATTATATAACATAAGGTAATAATTGAAGCAGCTTCACTTTAGTACCTATTATTATTAGTACATTAGTATTATTATTATAACTATTTGCTACAGAATAAAGGTGATCAGTCAATTACATCGTGCAGTAGTATATTGCCCCTTTCTGCATTCCCCTAATCAAAAGTAGCTCTACTGCAGCAGCTAGTATTATTAATTTTAATATTAATTATTATTAATATTTCTATTACTATTTACAATAGAGTCAAGTTAATGAGTCAGTTACAATATGCAATGGTATATAGCATCTTCCTGCATGAGGTGGCCAAAGGTATCTTAACTGTAGAATAGCCATTATTATTAATATAAGTATTATTATTAGTATTTTTGTTTTATATGATCTGACCTAGGTTTAAACCAAATACTCTTCGATTGAAAGGTTGGCTACTTAATCTCTACTCAAGGCAACCTCAAAAAAAAAACCAAATTAGAGTTAAAAACTGAATAAAAGAATATTATAATTCAGTGATGTTAAATTGCTCTTTAAATCCTTTTCATTTTATTGGTTAAATATTTTTTATTAAACTAAATAAAAAATTATTTTACACGCAATATTTTTTGGTATTTTTTATTATGTAAAATAAAACAATTTTTTTTTCTGTTCTCAAAAAATGTGTGTATGTATTATAATTTTTCACAAGGGAATATATTCCATTTGTCATAGAATTAATTTTCAGAGTTTCAATTATTCATAAATAAATTTTTGTTTTCTTCTTTTATTATTATTTATAAACTCTATTCTGCATGAGGTTCTTTGTGTCTATTGAAAATGGATATAAATAACATTTTATAATTAAAATAATTTTATTTTATTTAAAAATTTATTTAATTTTCTTTTGTATCTATTTTTAATAATTAAACGAAATAAAATTACTTTGAAAAATAATTTAATAGCATTTTATTATAAAGACAAAAAGAAATTTAATAATTTTTAATTTATTTATGAAATTTTTTATAGTGAAAATAGGTTTAAAAAGACTCGTATCATATCATTTATTTATATATGTTTAAAAGATAGCACTTTTAGAACAAGATCCTACTATTTCATTCAAAATTTATTTAAGCAACATTAAACCCATATATAGATATAAAAAATAAATAAAAAACCCATCTTCTATCTTAAACACCCGCGTCTTTACTAAAAATCGGAAAATGTCAAACAAAAGCTTTGAAAATGGAGCTTCTTTGGGAATTGAAATTTTTTTTTTTGGAAATATTCTATATGGAAATATGGGAGCTATATTGTGAAGAGAAATATTTTTTTCAATTAAGTACCTATAAAATTATGTATGATATTTTTCTTATCATATTGCAAAATTTTAATAAAAAATAATTACTTTTGTATATTTTAATTCATAATTTAAAAAAAAAACACGAAAATTAAAATATCATTTCTATGAAATAGTGTTGCATGAAATTATGCCGCAATTAAAAATGAAATAATGTCGTAAAATATCCGATATTATTTCATTATGAAATAAAGTTGCAAATCAAAAATAAAATAACGTCGCAAAAAGGAAAAAGTCGAAAATTTAAGGTTGCAAAATTTCACGGCATTATTTCCGTCTTACGACGTTATTTAATTTTCGATTGGCGACTTTATTTTGTAATGATTTTCACCAAATTTATATAGAAACCTGTATGCTTGAACATACTTTAAGTATAGATTTTAGAATATTTATTTATTTATATTAATATTGCATACATAAATGTAATGTAATATTATTGAACCATCGGCTACTAAGGCCATTATAGTTTTTTATACTATTATTAAATTATATACTAGTATCATTTATTTTGTTTATATTATATACTATATGTTTATATATATTATATTTGGTCGTAAGGGGGGTATGTAAAGAAAAAAAACACTTACGACCTGTGAAGGGATCGAACCCACACTCCTTCGGTTAATATGCCACACGCCTACCCATTAGGCTACCGAACCGAAGCCTCCAGTCAGAATATTTATATACTGTGGTTAAAAAAAAATAATTGAATTAACATAAAAATATAAATTTTTTCAAATTTTTCTTATTTTTTCTCAATATTTTCCTTAGAAAAAAGCATTTTAAAGGCGGTTGCAAAATTAGGATTATTACTTAATGCTCGCGCCGCTTCTAGCGTTGCGTTCCAAATAAAATAAAGACCAAATCCTAGCGTTGCTTTATGACCAACAACCAATGTAAAATAAAAAAATAAAATATTTATTGTCAACGCGAGAAAAAGTAGGAAGTTTGTCTACTCTAGTGTCACTTTTCTATTTGGTCAAATTCCATTTAAATCAATGTATTCTACTTAAACGTCAAAACGACGCTAAAAGCGACGTGAGCATTGGGGCATCACCTTAAACACTCGAAAATAAACGATCTAAACGTCAAAATAAAAATAAGTGCGGTAGAAAAGAGAACTAATTGATAAAGAATTGGTAGAAAACAATAATAATTTATATAAATATAGTCATAAAAATGAATTAAAGGAAATTCATTTATAACGAAACTAAATTTTGGTTAAATTTTTAAAAAATTAATAGTGTCTTCCGGGATAATTAGTAAAAATTAATTACCTACTTAATTTATAAAATATATTGAAGGCTACATGGCTCTAAACTGAATTTTTTAAATTTCAATATTGTACGTATCTTCAGTCTGAACAAAAAAGTAGGTATGCATCTAATATTGCCCATTTTTAATACAAATTGTAAAGTATTTTGGTTGGGCGGTCCCTTATCTTAGAAAAAATACATAGTTTTCGAAAAATGTATAAACATCATCCTGTGTATATCCAAAAAATAGACAATACGTTATTGTAACTAAATTTTAGAATTTTGGACAAAATGTCATGATCATGATCTTAAAACTAGGCACAAAAATTAAAGGGTAGTCAAAAAATAATATTATGCTCCTTATGAAAAATTTTTTAAAGAAAACTTTTAAATTTTGTAGAAATTCATTAAAAATTTTATTATAACGTACATTATATGAATTATATCACAACGTGTAGGTATATAATGAAAATCGATTTAATATTATTCATTTGTACACACATACATTTATTATGTAAATTATAATGCATTTAAAACTTATATATATTTAAATATTGAATATATATATATTATATACATATATGTATAATTAAAGATCAATTAAATTTAATATCTTTCAAAGCTATTTTTATAAAAATAAGTTAATAAGCTTAATATATTGGTATAGTTGGGGACAAAAGTTATCTTTAAATTTACTTACTAAAGAAATGATTTATTTTAATTTTTTAAATATTTAAAAAAAAAAATTCCAATTAATTATTATAAAATTATTCTGATAGTTATTATCTATTATTCGAAAGTTAATTTTAATATTTTAAAAAAAAGGCGTAAAAAATAGAGGAAAATAAGGATATTAAGTAGATAAAAAGATTCTTTTTGAATAGTTGCAAATATAGAATAAAACGGAGGCATGAAATAAGGCCCTGCGAAATAAAGCCCTCGCGTGGTTATTTCTCATTGAATGTGAAATAAAGCCGCGGAGTGTTAATTCTGATATTTTGTGGTCTTATTTCTCAATTCCATGTGTATTAAAATCCACTTTTGTAATACTAAAAAAGTATCACTTTTGTAATACTTGTAATACTATTCTGGAAAAGTGCTATACTATATATACTTCTTTTTTTGAGTCAGTTTGGTTATCCTAATCTATCTGAAAAAAAAAAATAAAAAAAATAAAACTCCATAGTGCCAATCCAACACCAATTACTATGAGAAATAAGACTTCGAGGTGTTATTTCTCATAGTAATTGAGAAATAAAGCTCCGGGGTGATATTTCTTAAGAAATCGAAGATTAAATTTAAAGAGATAAAACATCCGGCGTTTTATTTCTCAAGAAGTCGAAGATTAAATTGAAAGGAAAATAAAACCCCGAGGTTTTAAACTATGATAAATAACATCCCGGGGTCTTATTTTGCAGGGCCTTATTTCATGGCGCGGAATAAAACAGTATTAACAGAGGGGAACAACCAGAATGAAAATATATTCCATATATTAGCAGTTCTTACAACGAATAACTTTCAATAATTCTAGTTTTAAACCACCTAAGAATTTTCAAAGTGTAAAAAGGTCCACTTCTTGCCTCTGTCAATGAAATAGTTTTTTATTGAACTAATATCAATTATGCCTCCCAATATATATTAGTTCAATAGAAGAAGTAATACCTCAGTTTTCGACGAATGAGAGGAATTAGTTTTACTAGCTTGATGGAATTGCCAAATAGGCGTAAGGCATGATTTTCGACTTTGTCGAGGTAACACAAAAAAAGGTTTGGGAAACGTTAGTCCATATATGAGAGATGAATACCCCTTAAATTCTACAAAACTATATATAATAAACATTGTATCAACAATTACTAATATGTTTCTAGGATTCATTAAGCTTACAACGAATTAATTTAGCTCTATAATGGTAATAAAATGGAAAAATTATAAAGATTTGTCTTTGATTTATGAGTGATGCCTGCTATAATTAGATATAATTATGTTATTGTAAAAAACACAATATGTGGGGCTAAATCGTTATTATTATTTACGGCTGTTGTCACAATACTTTATCAATAATTCAGAAAAGCATAAAACCTCAACATTGAATTATAATAGCCAGAGAAAGTAACCTAAATTCTGAATAAACTCAAATATACTGAGCGAAATTTCCTTAAAATATTTATTAATAGTTATAAATTATGGCTATTTTTATGTTTAATATATTATAAAGAATATTAAATGTTATTGATTTCTTTAAGACTCTTTTAAAATTAAAATTTATTATTTTAATTGGATTCGGAAAACGGAAATAATAAACTATATATTTCATAATGGATGGATATTTAATGCTTTATACTTTAATACTTCTTTTTTTTAATAAGCTTAATTTAAGGAGTTTAATATTTTATATATTAATGATAATATTATTACTTTTTTTTTTTAAATATTTTTGTTTAAATTAAATAAATTAAATGATTTACTTATTTTTATTAATTTTTAATATTAATATAAATTATTTATAAAAGAATTTAACATAAATAAAAGGACTGAAAAGAATTTGAAATTAAAAATAAAATAAAATTAATATAAAATAAAATTCGAAGAGACTTTTTAAGTCTAAAATCATTATAAATCCAATATTATTATAAATAAAATGCAATTTCAAATATTAAGATTAATTGAAATCATTAAATATTTATTAGTAGAATTATTATATTGAATTAATTATATTTAACTATAGTTAGAAAATATTCAAAAGATAATAACTATATACAAAATAAAATGATTTTTTACTAGAAAAGGTATGGAAATAGGTAGAAAGGAGCTGCAGATGCACCCTTAAGCCAGTTTAGACTCGTTGTGATACCTTGGATCAGTTTACCTTAAAATTAAACCATTGGCAGGTTATAACAAAGTGCTATAAATTGATTAGGAACACATCCGGCAAAAAGGTTATTTACGAAGAAAAGGTTATTGAAAAGGTTATTTAAGAAGAATTTCTCAAGAAAATTAATTTTTTTTCAGAGCAAAATTTTTTCCTCTTCATTTATAGTCATAATATGAGGAAAATCTTAATCTTCGGGCATGTCTACCGATCGGACAATGTCCGGTTAAAACTTCTTTACATTTCTCATATCACGACAATTTAGGGATAGTATAATTTAGAGTTGATCGTTTAAGATCCTATCTAATAAGATCTAGCGGGGTCTGTTTAGAGTATGGAGGTCTGTTTAAAGTATAGTATTAACAGAAAATGACTTGAGATTTATAAGCATATTGGCTTGTTGTTCAAACCAATATTTACAAGGTTGTAATAAGAAGGCTCAAATTCTCCTATCCTAGGAAAATTTGAAAGTCTGTGCCGTTCCTAGTGAGGCTATCAGCTAATCATCCATACAATTACTTAAAGCGTCAATATGTCGGGGTATTTAGACAAGGTTGATAAATGAGCAGTAATATTTAGCAGAAGTAATTATTTTATTATTATTTACTTTTCACCTATAGTTTTTCAAATTCTAAATACGAAATTCATTCTCCAATTTTAAGGTAACCTTATATAAAATAAGAAAAGAATTCAACACATGTAAAACTATAATGTTAGAGCTTTATAACTTAATGTCTGACTTGCCATAATTTTTTACATGGGTCCAAATTACAGGTAAAAAGAACTTTTTTTAAATTTTGAGAACCTGTAGCTCCATAATAAATGAAACTTTATAAAAAAGTAAGGCCGCAATATTTATTTGAAAATTGTGCTAAAAAGAAATTGACAAGGATGCAAGGATGGATATTTTACAAGCAAGGATATTTTACTAATTTATCATTGTTTAGTTTTAAGAATGTGTATGATTTTGGTCTAAAAATCCAATTATAATAATCTCTCCCCTAATAACGAAAAAATTGTTTTTTTGTTAGTATGAAGGGAATATTTTTTAATAAATTACTTCTCCTGCATGAAGGTACCTAACATTATAATATAAAAATATACATCCGAATAAAACAAGTAATGTTTCATTTTCATTGAAAAAATTTACTTAAAATATTCTTCATATCCTTTTTGAAAATATATTTAATTTTTTTTTTTTTTTCAAAAGGTCCTTTTTTTCAGAGGATCTTAAATTTTGCATTAAAAAGAACTTGAGGGTAAAAAAAAAAAAGAATTAAAGTTAACTTAATTTTTTTTCCTTGTTTTACCGATATACGAGTAAATAACGATAGAGATGTTTTTAGTTATTTTATAGAAGTCATATTCAAATTTCTTTATAATGTATATTTAAAATTCTATAAAAATTTTAAAATATAAATAATATAGAACAAAAATGAGATAAATAATAAAAATTAAAAAGAAAAGAAAAATAATTTCCTTCAAAATTTTTTTTCACTCTCTATCTTTGTATGTACATATGTACATAAAATTGTGTCTGAGATTGATTTTCATCACGCGTTTGACCCTCTGGAACTTGATTTATTTTATTTTCTTGTTCGTGACTTGAGTTCATTGTTCTTTTGTTTTTTTTTTTTTTGTTTTTTCATGGGAAATGAAAGGATCCTTAAGAATTTTCTTTTAATTTCTTAAAATATTACCTTAGTTTGAGTGACAAAAGTTTTTCTATTGTAATACCAGGAATACTAATAATAATAACATATTCATAAATTTTGACTAAAAAAAATTAAAAATTTATATAAAATTTGGGATATTTTAGAATTTTGATAGAAATACAATGAATAAAAATTCTTTATGAATTTTAATTGTCAAATTAATTTTTTTTTGTAAATGAGAGATAAGTGGAAGTAACATCGAATTTTTAGTTTTCTTATAAAAGATCTTTAATTTCCTTTTTTTAAATTATTTGGTTTTAAAAATTTTAGATAGTAAATTTCTGCTGAATTCCTTATAAGAAAATTAATCCATTATTTAGTATTGAATGCAAGTATTTCAAAAGAAAAAAAATGTGAATGAAGTTTTAATAACGATTAGGTACAATTTTTTTTTTAATCAGGTTATATTCATCAGGATTCATCTAAGATTTGGTTAATCGAACATTTTAGTTAATAAAACTTTAACATTCTTGCTTTTTATCAATCAATTTAATCTACCTCTGCTACCATGATAAAATCATAAGCGAATAACGAAGATACCGAATACACTATCCCATACATTAGAGGAACTGAAGATTCTGAAAAGGAATATAGTTTTTAAGATAATAAACCATAAAAATATTATGTTTTAGAAAATATTTTAGACAAACTTGTTTTCATGAAAGAAATAATTATTGTCTTCCTTAATCTGATGTAACCCAAATTTTTTTTACAATGCTTCTTTAAAACTGTTTTAAGCAGAATAATGTTTATTGTTATACCAAACTTACAGTATTTTAATTTTGAAATGTATAGCTTTTATCGTAGTCGTGAAAAACTTAATTCAGTAACTACAAAGTCACTAACTCATATAAACAAAAATCATGTAATCCACACAACTATTAGAATTTAGTTTTTTATAAACTGACTCTAAAAAAAATTACGATAATTTTAAAAAAAATATAGAATTAATACTTATTTTTTTTGCATCACTTTCAACGTATTTTCATGTTCAACAAATTTATTAGAATCGTTGTCCACGTCAATAGAATTTTTTGAATACATATAAGTACCATAATTCTGATAAGGAAATGCATTGCATTGCCTTGCTCTAATCTAATAGATTGCTTGCCTCATTTATTTTAGAGCTTTTGTCAAAAAACTGTGCCCCGCGAAAGTAAGATTCAGCTTTTTCTAGAAAATGTTTGAAAACTTTCTGTTTTATAATAATTTTAAAATAAGAAAAAATAAATGAAATAACTTTCGAAAAAATTATGGCATGTTGAAGTTTAGGATTACTACATTTTTTTTAGAGTTTAGTAGTATAGGTACTCTAAAAATGTACTAACCCATAAAAACAAAATGAATTAAATTCAAAGTTGCATTTGAGAAAAATAATTAGTTTAAGTTCACTTTTATTTTGGATATTAGCGATTTGGGGATTAGTTCGTAGCACCATATTATATTGAAGTAAAATCGTTTTTCTTTTATCTATTTTAAGTTCATTAAAAAAAAAGAATAATTTCATGTTTCCTTATTAGCATCATCTAATAATAATATTTTACATTGAATTTGTGAGGGTTTAAAATGAAAAATTTTTATGTATTAGAACCCCAAGAAAAAAAAAAACCATTACTATATTTTGTTTTCACAAAAATGCGAAATATAAAAAAATTAGCAAAAAAAATATCCTTTTACTTAATAAAAAACTGATAACGTGTGTAATTTTTAAACATATTGTCACACATACAACCAAAAAAAAAAAAAATTTCGCAAATTTCCATTTTTTTTTCATTTCTTTTTTATAAAATAAGTTTTTCTTTTCTTTAAAAAAAATGTTATATCTTCATTTCAATATTCGTCATTTTTTACCCCATATTTATTTTAATTTAATTTTTCTTGTTTTTTCTTTTTTTGTTTTCTTTATCAAAATTAGGCTTCTTCTAATCCTTTCATCACATATTATTGCAACACTACTGAGTTTGAGATTTGTTTTGATTCCCAATGGAATTTATGACTGCTAGTTTTTTCCTCCTCTAATAAATGTCATTCTCTATTAGAATTTGTCAAAAAAAAAAAAAAAACATAAAAACTAAATTTCCATTTCTGTGGCTTCCTATAGTTTTCTTTTCTATAAAATGGAAAAAAAAAACAGTGAAAATTGTTAGAAAGGGAGAGTGTGAAAGAAATGGAGATGGAGTAACGAAATAAATATGAAAAATAAAATAATATATACGAATCATTCAAATAATAGTCATGTCCTAAGGATGTCTATTATATGCATATATCCTATATACTATATATATATATATATATATATATTATTATTATTATTATATATGTATTGGTATTTATATAAGTAGAAATGCTTCTTAACAATAGCAGTAATTTAAAATTTTTTTTTTTTTTTCTTAACTTTCATGTCAGACCATGTTATAGCTTTTACACTAGTGTACCAAAAAATCTGTACAGAAAAATTGATTGTTTTATTTTTTTTTTTTTGTTATTTTAATTTTAGTTATGCAGTTTTATATTCTTAAATAAAAACTATAACTGGCATCTTCATAGATACTTTCTTAGATAACGTCGCATAGTAGAAATTCGTGTGGTAAAAGAAACTGCATTTTATTTTAATCAAATCAAAAATAAATCATAATGCATTTTAGTAATTTAAACAAACACTTTTTTATCACTGCTAATTTTTAATGGATTTCGCCACGAACCATTTTACTGACTTTTAAAAATGCGAATCCGCTGAAGTTGACTTCTCGCCACGTTTGTATACGATCTCAAATTAAAATAAAATCATGTAATTGTGAGGTATTTTGTTTTATATCAAGGGAATCCTTTCCATACATTTGCCATGATTTAAATTAAAATGATTTGCAAAAGAAAATTCCGAATTTTTCGTCATCGCGTAGAATTTCTGCCTTTTAGAAGCTTTTACTGTCATTTATTTTCTAATTGAAGTTAAGTACATCAGTAGAAAAGGTTTTATGGTGAAATATCACAGAAATTTTAAGTTTAATCTATTATTCTCTTCTTCCATATTTTGTTTTTATATAAATATTTGCTTATTTTCACAAGCCTAAACCCCTTTTCGGTTGCCCACCTTCAATAACCACAAAATTATATTCAAATGTATTTATTTTTTAATGACTCGGTGTTGATCATAAACTTTTTCGTTTTTTTTTTTTCTTAGTTTTGATTGAATTAGTGTGTATTTCATATTACAAAAACAAAATAAAAGAAAAGCAAGAAAATTAAGTAAAAGTTATAAAATTACGACTGCGAATGCATAAGAGGGATTTTCTGTAACATGAGAGACTTACATAATATTTAGAAAAATATTAAAAAATATAAAAAAAAAAAAAAATTTAAAAAGAAAACAGAATAAAATTTTTTTTTTAGATAAAAGTTTCATATTCACGCATTGTTTATGCTTTACATAGACAGTAAAAAGAAAATGAGAAATAAAATACAGAAAAGAAGAGGGAGGTGTATAGAAGTAAGAATAATTTGCAGTAAAAATATTTACATATATGATATGAACTGAATCTTAAGAGATTTTAGTTTATATTTTTATATTTAGAAATTGTGAAAACCATCTATGAAGTGTATTTTTTATGATTATTATAAGGATTTCAAAAAAAAAAAACAACACCCACTTTATATTGGCATGATTTTTCTAACAATTGGTTTATAAGATTTTTTAAAAGTAGGTTTTGTTTTTGTTTTTGTTTTTTTTAAGTAATGCCAAACCTTTTGTATCTGTTGCAAATCTATTCAATGTATCTGTTGCAAATCTATTCAAAGTTGTCAATTTAGAATCATAAAATTATGGACTCATTCATGGAATCGAAAAATAATTGTCTTAATGAAATTTAAGAATATCATATTTTAATTTCTTTTTTTAATTAAATGAATGAGAAATCAGAGTTTTTTAAATCTGGAAACTTGTAATAAAACCTATATAGATTCCTTGAATTAATATAGATTGACATTTGATCGACTGTTTGTAATACTTTATAATGTCTTCCACAAAAAATATAGGTACTTGTAAAATATACTTAACAATTAATCTGGCCAATAATTCTTAAGATATTTAATTTTATTTTAAATTTTTTTCACAGTTTTGAATATTATTATATTGAAATTTTTTTTTAATATCTTATAGTTGTTACTAATTAAGGTATATTTAAAAAAAAAAAAATTTTCCTAGATTTTATAAGTAATGTTAAAAAAGCATTTCGCAGATATAAAAAAAAAAACAAGAACACAACCAAAATAATAAAATGAAAATTGCGTGTGCATTTAATAATTCTCATATAATATCGTATATAAATTTTTTTATTTTTACATTAAAATAGAACCCATTCGTTAAAAAAAAAATTTGATTCCATATAATATAATATAATATATGTCATACTGCATACATATTTGAATATAAGTTCAAGAATAAACCAAAGAATATAATAAAATATTATATGAATGTATCTACCATATAATATCTTGAGATATAAAACATAATAATTATATAAAATGTATGCATGTATTTATATTCGTATGTTATATAAGGTTATAATAAAATTATGTGCATGTACGAATAACAAAATTTAATGGAACAGTAAAAAAAATTATGAAGAAAATTTGAAATAATTTGGTCGTTTTCACTTAATTCAATGACAGTATAACCAGGCTCAATTATTGCACTCGATGTATGTAATTTTTTTTTTTTTTTTTTATGATGGACTATTAAAGAAAAGGAGTTTTTTTTTTTTTTTTTAATCAAATAAAAATGAACTGACAAATTGGGTAATTCATTTTTCAAAAATTTTATTTGTATATATAAATTTTTTTAATGTATTTTTGAAAGATGGGAATAACTTCCATATTTCCCATAATAATAAAAAGAAAAATATCCATCAATCTGTTGTAATCGACGTTGAAATTCAAGGCTGCTATATAAAATGATTTTTTTTTTTTTTGTTAAATACCAGTCTAAAAAATATTTTATTTAATTTTCAAATAAAAATGTAATGATGTCCTGAACAGTTTTTTATTCGTTAAGTGTTCTATAAAGTTGCTTTTAATGTTGTGCTCTGTTCTTTTACAATTTTTTTTAAATTCAAGGTTCGGAAATTTACCATTTTACATACTTTCCATTTTATTTTTTTTTTTAATTTGTAAAAATTAATAATCGGTCTTAATTCAATTATTATCTTATACAGCCAAAAGTGTTAAATAAACTTTACGAAGTATTTTAAAAGTTGGGAATCATGTTGATTTATACATTTAAGCGACTACTGTTAAATTTTACAAAATTTTGGGGAAATTTTTTCAAAAATTAAATTCTCTGAAAAAAAATCGTATCGTTAACAATCTTTTTAATTTCACCTTCTGAAATAATTAATAACACTACTAAAACGCACTTAAAGCATCACTAATACTAAAGATTGAACATAATATGTACTGTAGATTTAATTGGATGTAGTTAGTTATTTTGTTTTTCAATTGCTATTTTACTAAAGCAATTCTTATGTTTTAATCATTTTTTACTTTAGAAATTTTTTAAGGATCTTAAATTAGCGATTGTTCGTATTGGTGGGATTAAGTTAATGCCTCTATTTCAATTTCATTTTTCATTAAAATATACATAAAATCGTTCGTACCATTATTAAAGTTCTTATAACAATTAAACAAAAAAATAATTTACTAAGAGGTATTCAATTCAAAAACATAATTTAACAAACCTATGGTTAATACCTATGGTTATTAATTATGGTTAAACCAGAATTTAATAAAGAAACCTGTGGTTTTCAAAAAATTTTTGAACGTCAATTTAAAAATACCAAACGGTAGAAAATTATTTTTTGTCCTTATAAATCAATATCAAAATTTTTTAAATTTAGTATTTGAATTTACCATTTTGTAAAAGCTAAAGTTTGTGAGATTTTTTTTGCTTCATATCTCCTCAACACCTGTAACCTGTATTTTTAAACACCTGCAACTTAGGCACCTGTACAATTTTTTTTTTAATTAAAGTCAAAAATTAAGTATAAGTTAAGTATGTAATTTTTTGAATATACAAAAAATTTTATAACACCTTCAAGGTTTTACACAAAATATAAATGAAAGAAAAACTTTCATTTATAAGCGAATGCGTTTTAACATTATATCCATGTTATCATTAACATACTAATTTTTTTTTTATAAAAAATTTTGAATGTATTTTTGTGATTTTTATGATTTTACATGTAGCGTTGCTTTAAAATTTAAAACTTTCTTCTACTAACATCCAAATTTACTGATTTTTCACAATTTTCTCTTATATTATATTATAATTCTTCAAAAATTTACAAAATTTTGGTGCAAGTTACAATGCTAAACTGTTTGTATTGTCTTTTGAAAAATGTTCCCCTTTACAAACCATTGGTTTTCATTCTGCTTTGTTTTTTATTCAATTCAAAAAAGAAAATTTCAAAAATTATATTATTTTTTTTTCAAATTTCCTAATCATATCTCTTTTTTGGTAGGTACCTAATTAAAAAAAGAAAATATTTTTTTTTTTTTATAATTTTCCAATTGGTGAACAATTCATTGAATCTTATAGTTAATATACTGAAATGTATGTGGTGTTGTGCAATCCATTAATTAAAAACGAATTAAAAATTTAAAAAAAATAAAACAGATTTGTTTTTTCTGTGGCGAATCACTGATAAATTTATGAATTTCACATAACCACATACATATTCTATTCATTTTTGATTTCTGCAGGAGATGTGAAACACAAAAAAGAACAAAAAAAAAAAAAATTTAATTTCTTTAAAAAGAAAGAAAAAACCAATTTTTTTTTTCATGTTATTTGTGCAGGTAACAACAAGAAAGACATGTCACGTGCAGTTATCGTTATTATTTTTCCTTGGAAAAATAATGAGGCAAATAATGAACAAAAGAAATGGAAAAGGAAAAAAAAAAAAAGTAATAAATGCAAAAAAAAAATATATATGGAGAGTTTTCTCCTCTTGACTTTTATCGTAAGTTTTGATGTAAGAAAAACTGAAGTGCTTGTAGTTTAAATACACTTGAATAGTATAATAATATATAGTAATGTATATAAATAACTGAGTCGCCTTGTAAATGCTATGAAAATAAAAAGTATAATATTACAATATCTGATATTTAGAATGACAATTTTCGTTTGTAAAAGTAGAAGTTTTCAATAATCCTAGCGAAGGAGAGTCATGAACACTCAAACTAAAATTATGCAATTCAAATACTTTACCTTGCAGGATATACGTATATTATGAGTCCCTCAAAAAAGTTTTTTTTGAAGATAGAAAAAGGAACTGATTTAAAAAAAAAGTCTTCTATAAACTTCTGAATGACTGATGTTTTAGTATCATATATAGAGTATGACAAATTAAAAGTTATTTTTAAAAGAAACAGATCTGAATTAACAAAAAAAAATAAAACTAGATCTATTAAACTGATCTAAATTTAACATTAGTCTCTCCTAATTTCTTAAATAAATGATTGTGTAATGAATTTGGAAAAAAATGTTTATTGTTTGTAATAAATTGATGCAATATTTAAATAAATAAAATTGGGGAAGTACCGTTAGATCCATTGAAACAGAATAAAAAAGTATATTATTGAAGCTTAAATGATACTAGATGCTCAGTATGTAATTCTATTTCGTAATGAATAATGCTAGATGCTATTGTTTAAATAAAATATACTACCTCCACTCTTAAATTTGATACAAATGTACCGTAGAGCTACCAACTTTGTTTCAGATATTTCTGAATTTTTTAAGGGAAATGTGTCCTGTCGCAAATCTTTAAAGACAGTGATCATTATTCTATTTTTTTTTTTAACGTCTAAGAAAGAGATTTAATTTAGATTATAAAACTAAAAAAAAAAAATATTACCTATATATATTATGATTTAATTCATTTTATATAATTTTTATATTATAATGTGAAATTTTATATTTTAAATTTATAATATAGACATCTTTTGTCAATGATACTTAATAGTAGTATCATTTTGACAATCATTTTAAAAAAAAAAAAAAACATAAAAGTGGAGGTGGTCCAGAAGATGAAAGGTTAATTTACAAAAATAAAATATTATTTTTTCTATGCTATTATATTTCGCTTCCTTTGAAAACACTCATTCTTATAGGAATTTCCTATAACAGAATTGAAAAGAAAAAAATTTTTTTCTTAATTTTAACATTTTTACACGAGTTTCGTTTTTTCTTTTTTTCCTTTTTTAAATCAAATTTATGTCGAAATTTTATACATAACATTTTTGTTTGCTTTTACATATCACTATAATACCTGAATAAAAGAATAAAGGATGTTTCTTTTTATTTCAATACAGAAGGATGCGCTGTTAAATATTCACTTTTAGAAAAATATTTTCATTTTTGAATAACAATTGAATGGAAATTTTCATTTTTTTTTTTTTTTTTGTTGTAAGTGAGTGGATTCTAATTTTTTTTTTCTGTTTGTTTTCATTTTGGTTTTCTTATCATTTTTTTTCTATCAATAATTAGAAAGTATATATGTAAAGTACATCATTATGTTTCCGTCGTCTTGAATATTAAAGTTTAATTGAAGCAAAACGACGATGTGCACAAAATAAAAAAAAACAAGAAATGGGATTTTTTGTTTTATTTTTTTTTTCAGTTATTTAAAAAAAAAAAAAAACAACAATATTGTAACTAAATAAAAACAAGGACTAGAATGAGAGTAAAATAGAGAAAAGGGGGGTTAGAAAAAAGTAAGATTTTTTTTTTCTTGTTTTAAGATGTGTTAATCGTCGTAAATGAGATGAAATTCTTTTAAACAGATTTTAAAGTATATTTAAAATAAAAATATAATTTTTTTTTAAAATTAAGTGATAATTTTTTTGAAAATTTTTATTCATAAGAATAATTTAATGGTAACAACAAAAAAAAATCAAGATTTTTTAACCTAATTTTTTAAATTAGTTTTTTATTTAAAATTACTGAAACGATTATAAATTTTTACTGTTGATCATTTTCAAAAGCATGGTTTTGCATGTTTGGAAAGCATTTTCTAAATATTGAACTGGAATCTTTCACTGCTTTTTTTTTATATTTTACTACAAATTTGCAATATTCTGGTGTCACTTATAGAAGTTATATCTTTGAATATTGTGGTTAAATCAAATCCTAACTCAGTTTTAAAGGTGATGACCTAATGCTCGCGTCGCTTCTAGCGGTGGTCCTAGCGGTGCTTCTAGCGCAGCTTCTAACGTCGCGTTCTAAATAAAATAAAGACCAAATGCTAGCGTTGCTTTCGGGCCAACAACCAATATAAAATAAAAAAAACATAAAAATTTATTGTCAACGCGAGTAAAAGTTGAAAGTTGCTTTACTCTAGCTTCTCCTTGTGCGGCGCACTTCTAGCGCACTTTTATATTTGGTCAAGTTCGATTTAAATCAATGTATTCTACTTAAACGTGAAGGCGACGCTAGAAGCGACACGAGCATCGGCTCATCACCTTAAAGGGAGTTTTATTTGACACATGGCGTAGTGGTTAAGTCATCAACCTTTCATTCGGAGCATCTTGGGTTCAAAATTTGATCAGATCATATTGTAAAAAAAAATAAGTGGTGATTTTATAACAAAATAATAATAATAATCATTATAATAAAATATCAATGTTACCAGTATTTATAATAATATGAGCTATAATGGAGCTACCTTATGCAGGAGTTTACGTTATGCAGGAGGATGCTATATAATACTGCATGTTGTAACTGGCTGATTCTGTTCAAATAGTAATAATAATAATTAATAATAATTATTATTATTACTATGTTCAAATAGTAATAATAATTTTAAAAATAAAAATAGCTGTTACAATAGAATTGCCTTCAATACCTTATGCAGATGTTATACACTACTGTATACAATACTGTTGTAACTGTTGATTGCTTCATCACTGACAAAGTGGAGTTATTGCTCCCTTACAGTCCGATACTTATAAATCCAAAGTTTTCACATCCCTTTCCTATCCTCTCATATCACTTCTACCAACCGTATATACTATTGTTAGGGGTTTCATCCCATTATATTTGCTTAAGGTACAGAAGAGTTTAGTCAGAGAATCTGATTCTACTAAGACTGTCTAATCTGATTCTACTCTCTACTAAATATTCTTAAGTTAAAAAAAAATTGAGAATAAATTTCTATAATATTAATATTATTTATCTAATTCCGAAAAAATATATTTAGCTGTTTTAAAAAGTCTAGGTTCATTTAAGTTTAATAAAATTTATTTCATTATGAAGTCAATATTACAATTTATTATACCCTACACTTAAAGTATAGGGTATATTAACTTTAGTATTGTGTTTGTAACCACCAAAAGGAAGCGAGTTAGATATGGACATGTATATATATTCTGAATCAGGATCACATTCTTAGTCGATTTAGCGATGTCCGTCCGCCCGTACACACGATAACTCAAAAAATAATGATGCTATCTTGATGAAATTTATACTGTAGGTTAACAATGACCAAAGTAAGGCGGGATTGCAAATGGGCGAAATCGGACCATGGGTTCGGGTACCTCCCATACAACTCCCAAAACCGAATACCCATATCTTCGAAATTAATAAAAATAGAAACTTAAAATTTTGTACAAGGGTGTTGTTTCCTGAATCCCTAATTTGCCTAAAATTTCAGATGAATTGGAATGGTTGTTCGGGTATCTCCCACACAAGTCCCAATACCGAACAAGCATATCTTCGAAATTAATAAATATAATAAAAATAAAATTTGATATAAGAGTGTTTTACCCTGTTCTGATGATGTCTCTAAAATTTGAGATGCATTGGGGTAGTGGTTCGGGTGCCGTCACACACTTCCCAAGACTTAATAAGCATATCTTCGAATTTAATAAAGATAAAAACCCGAAATTTTGTACAAAGGTTGTAAAAGCATTTATTTTTCTTATTTTAAATACCTAACTAAAATAACTTATGGATTTTTAATTTAATTTGAATTTTGTAGGTGTAGAGTATAAATAAGTCGGTTGCATCGACTAATTACTGTTACATTTATTTGTTTTTTTTTCAATTTATACCATTTTTGTTGTTAATACATAAAATATTTTAGACAAGAGCAGAATCTTCTCTATATATCAGAGGTTGTTATAAATAAATAAAATAAAATACAATTTCATATGAAATACAATTTCAAAACTTTCATATTTAAATTACTGATCTAAGGATGAATGAGAAAAAAAATTAAAATTAAATTTCATTTTTTGATTTGTATTTTTAAGTTCTAACAAATGGACAAAGGGAAAGGATATTTTATTTCTTAAAAAATTTTATTTTGATATCTAGAAAATCTTAAAGTTATCATTAAAAAAAATAAAGTCTTTTATTTTCTAACAAAATTTCCATAATATCAGATAAAATTCTATGATAAAATTTACCTTTTAAAAGAAGTGTGGTTAAGCTTTTCTAAGGTAAATAAACTAAGTTTTGTTAAATACATTAAAAAAAAAAAAATTCCGAAGAAAACAAAATGAAAAAAAAGAAAAATTTATAAAAAATAGTGTCATAGAAACAATCATATCAAATATTTTTTATACTATTATATTCAGCCCACCTATAATCTTTTATACTCAGCCCACCTATGATTCTTTTCCAATAAATAATTTTTTCTCTTTTTTTTTTTTAAATCTTGACTTTCCATTGAAATCTCTTTAAAAAAAAAAAAACAATAAATAAAAATAATTTTCCTAACAATTTTCTTTTTAGAACTTTTATTTAATTGACAATTGAATTGAAATCAATTGGAAGCAATAATGTATTATTGTTTAGATTAGAACAAAAAAAAATATAAGTAAGACCTTTGAATTAATTTTCTTTTTTCAATTTATTGATTGACAAAATTTGAAACAATAAGAAATTATTGATTTTAAAGTAAATTAAAAACAAAAAGAAAAATTTATCAATGTATACACGAGTATTAATAATATGTAGGTGAAATTGTATTATAATTTCACGTGGAGAAATTCTAAGATGTTCTAGGAAAATTTCAATTGTTTGAAAATTCAATTAATTTAACATTAAAACTGTTGGAAAATTTGAAAAGTTTGTCGTTCGAATATAATCCAATCAGTATAATAAATTTATCATTACGTTTCTGACACCATGAGACCAATCCATAAATATGGAAAAGTATTTTGTTTATTTTTACTTTGGATTAAATTCTGACTCCGAATATATAATAGGAATTATGAAATTTTTACCACTCCATTCATGTAAATAACCGTTTCGTCACTGAAATTGAACACTTTGGATCGACGGGTTTCTGTATTTACGATACAACTTCTTCTTTCGTATGAGCATAACTTAGTGTTTAATTAAACTGGGTGAAATTATCAGTTTTCGGTAAATGTGATACAACTTTTTTATACCCATACTAGTGAAGTTCTTAGGTTGTTTGCCATTACGTTTGTTATACCTTAAAGGCAACGAAATAGATATGTAAAAGTATAGATATTGTTGCTTGAGATTGAACACTGAGCTGTTTAAGCCATGTAAGTCCGTTCATGCTATTTTTACTATTTATCTTTTGTAAAAATTAATACTAATTTCGCTATTGAAATTCGACCGGCGACTTTGAATAGTTACTATATAATGTTTTTTTTTATGAGCATAACATATAAAATTTTGTCCAAAAGAAGATAAGTTTTTTGTCAAATACTTCTGTAAAATTGGTTAGTCTAGAACAGCAGATTTGGGTAACTTCGAAATTTATATAGATACTCATATCATGATAAAGAGATATCAGAAATTTTGTAAAAAATTATCTAGTTTGATGGCAACAGTTTCTGTAAAATTGGCTTTGTTCGGCGAGTTATGAGATCAAGTATCTGTAATACAACTCTGGAATTTACACAAATAAATCTCCGTAGCTAAATATCATATATACATCATATATTATATTCGGTGGCATATCCTATAGTTGATGTAGTCGTTTATCTTGATTACCTAAGAATATAAATATATTGAAACTATGGTTTTCGTATATGTCATAATATTATAGATTCCGCAAGCATTCTTTTACTCACGTATTTAGTTTTAACAATCGCTTACTTTCGATTGTTTTCTTTTGCTACCAAGATCTATTAAGATCTGAAAACTGCATTCTAAATTATAAATTTTTAAAAATCGATTTTTGATTCTTTAAAGATCATTCTCCAATGCTGGAGTTGGCGTCTAACTTTAACTTTTAAAACGTTCCAGCGGTTTCTTTTTTAGTCTCCAATGTTGGCGTAACTGCAATTTTCAGTGAACTTTCAAGTGATAAGTGAATAATTAAAAAGACAAGTAAATTTTGTTTTTAAATTGTATACTGCTTATCAAATTTATACCAAATTATACTCTGTTAGACGGTTTTCGGTCCGTGAATTAAAACTTCCAAGAGACAGGGAAGGATATTTTGTTTGCACTTTAACTTCGTTACTTTAAATCTTTTTTTTATTGTTTACAAAAAAAAAACAAAAACAAACACAAATAGAAATATCAATTTAATCAAACTGTGAAATAGTTCAGCGGTCAGCGTTCCAATTTGAGCATATACTTAAATTTGGTCTGAACTCGGTAATGCCGTAAATACAAAACTAAATGTATATGTTTAAATAATACGAAATTTCTTTTAAAAGTTAAAAGAAAATCAAATCAGTGTACACACATAATTAGGTTCAATGAAAATAACTGATGTTCCTAAGTCTTAAAGATGGATTAAAAAATAAAAAATTAAGTTATTTAGGTACTTATACACTTATGTAACTAAAATCTTGATATGAATCAATCTTTTTAATTTTATTTGGTAGATAAATACGGGTTATAGTGGTTAAATCATTGCATCCTAAAATTTGATTATCTTTCACCTGATTTACTATTAATACAGCAAAAGATAAAATAATGCTTTTGCTAAAAGTTAAATCAAAATCAATTTTCTAATTTCTTTCAAAGTCTGGACCTATCTTTTGAAAAAAATCATCCTACATTATAATATGCAGTCACTCTTTCACCGGTTCGATATCCTAGGCTATATAATATTAATTTAATAAAATATTGAAAATAAAAAATTAATTTGGTTAAAAATTTCATTTCTATTCGAAAATGATCAAAAAAATTTCATAAAATTCAAGCACATACACATATACAGTCACATACACATTAAATTTATTTTTATTGCTTATCAAATTTAAAGAAAATAAAAGAAAAACAACTCTTAAGAAACAAAAATTTATAAGAAAATGGTAGCCTTTTACTTTTCTGTTATTACTTTTATTTTCTTTTATATTAAAGGATAATTTAAAGGATATTCAAAGGGTATTAATGTAGGATATAATATACACATATGTTTATAAAAAAAAAAATAGGAGGAAACAATTTATTGTTATTACAACAGTTGTATAATTTTTTTTTTTTTTGTTTAACTGTGGATTGCATCATATTTTCATTTTATTGTTATGAATATGTGTTTTTATATCTTATGTGTGTATATGTAAAAAAAAAAAAAATTCTTTGTGTGATAAAAGGAAGGAAGGATGGATAAAAGGAATATTTTA
Source organism: Poecilobothrus nobilitatus (assembly GCA_947095535.1). Classification (NCBI taxonomy): domain Eukaryota; kingdom Metazoa; phylum Arthropoda; class Insecta; order Diptera; family Dolichopodidae; genus Poecilobothrus; species Poecilobothrus nobilitatus. The sequence continues at coordinate 164,991,100 of OX352773.1, forward strand.
AAAAGAGGAAAAATCATAAATAGTAATAAAATTTTATTGGCAACATTTTTGTAAGCATAAATTTTTAGAAAAAACAAAAAACAAAAAAAAAAATTAGCGGAAAAACAAAGCAATAAAAAAATGTAATATACATATATATGTATATGTATATGCATATTAACAAAAGTATAAATTTATAGATTTTCTTTTTGATTATGTGAAAATAATTTTATGAGAAAATTTTAATATTAAAAAAAAAATCATTGTTTTTTTTTCCTTCATTTGAGTTGGGAAATATGTGATATTCGGTACTTATAAGAATAAAGAGTATTTAATAGAAAATACTTAACTGGTAATAGATTTACTTATAGAATGTAACTCTTTTTATTATAACAAAAAGCAAATTTATAAACTAACAAAAGCAAAATAATTATTTTAATTTACTTTTTAAAATATCCAGCCAATTGTGTAGTGGTTAAGACACCGGCTTTTCATACGAAAGGTTTCGGGTTCAAATCCTGGCTGGATCATATAGATTAATAAAATAATATAGATTTTTCTTATAATATTTATTATATAATTAGTAGAATATAATTAAATTAAAAATAAGTATATATGTCCTATAAATTATAATTAATACCATATTGTAATAGCTATATAATAATAAAATAATAATAAACCATAATTCTTGTATAAGATAATAGATGGCGTAGAAATAAAAAAATAAATGTCTTAGTCTTGTAAAATAGAGCTACAGCCGAGTAATCAACGGCTTAGTGAAATTAATGATTTATGAAAGTTTAGAAAATGATTTATGAAAGCTTAGTCAAATATGAATAATAAATGACTTAGTGGATTGTCCTATGCTCCTCAACGGAGTGACAAAGAAAAAAAAAAACTTTATAAAATAACCATAAGATTCATACTTTTATTTAATATAATCCTTCTTTAGTTTTTCAAATTTAGTGCCCGAACATCAAATTTTACATAGTTATAGCCTTTAATATTTTGAAATGTTATATAATATGTATAGTAAACATTATGCAATTAATTAAATATATTATTTTATTGCGCAATTTGGATCCTAGCTTAATTTTATATTTTTCACAGATACCAACTTCAGATTTTATAGGAATATTTATATATCAAGAGCGTACACGACTTCTCTGAACTTATGCCAGTCTATCAAGAAAAGGACAGGCATATCTCGCTAGTTTCTTTTTCCAAAATTTACTTGAAATCACTGACATGAATCTGACAAGCTTTCAAAACTTCTTCTATCAGATTGGTATCATCATGGCAAATCTAGGCAAACTTAACACAAATTATTCTCAGATATGTTCTTCTACGTTTTGAAGGTGAACTACGGATCTAGAGTATATTGATTACTGACGCGCTAGCTTAGCTTTCTTAAACAAAAAAATAAAAATTGCACAATATTTGTTTTTTAAATTTATTAATTTCCATAGTTATTTTATCGTAGATACATTTATTGTTCAAAATCGTTAAAGACGATGGTCCTTTAATTCTTAAGTTAGTTTTTTTTTTTTAAGTTTAAACTTTAGTTTAAGTATTAAGAAGAATGTTTTATATTCGTACAAAAATTCAACTATTTAACGATGAAAAATCAAATAAATTAAAAAAAAAAAAGAATTTTAATTTTTAATATCTTTCTGATGACGCTTAAATACAGGATTTTAATTAAAACATAAATTATTTTTTAATTCTTAAAAAAAAAAAATTACTTTGGTGTTACACTTATTAAGTCTTTGTCATTATTTGGATAAAAAAATTCCATTTAAAATATTTCAAAATTAGATTAATCTGAAAGTAAAACGATCCAGTATTTTCAATTATTTTAAAATTAAATCGTTTTCATTGGCTTATAATAACCAAAAATTAATGAATAATCGGAAGTTTTTAAACTATTGAACCACAAATATTAAAACAAATAAAGTTGAAAAAAATATCTTATATATTTTTATTAAAAATCAAAATTATTCATACATTTATATAACATAAGAATTTATAGTTTGTATTAAAAGTGCAATGGAATTGCGAATTGCGAACAAAAAAATCAATTAATTTTTCATTTTCCCAACCTCCCAAAATAAAACAAAAAAAAAATTTTCTTTAACGTTATCAAAAAAAAAAAAAAATTAATTTAAATGGAAAATTTTTCGATTTAATTTTATTTCATTTTTGACACGATTTTTAAAAACTGATTTTTGTTTTTTTTTTTTTTTGAGTTGCAGTCATTTGCTGTCATATTATCATGAATTTAAATAAATAAAAAAACTGACTGATTATTATCAAACAATCATAAATTCCTATCATTTTTTTTTTCATTTTATTTAAACAATTCTTTAAATTTTCAAATGCATGTAAATGTAAGATAAAATAAAATTCTGAATTTAAAGTAAAAAATTTATAAATTGACACAAATCTTTAAATTTAAAGCATAAGTAAAAAAATCAAAGTGTATGTAAAATTGAAGGTTTTTATAGGTACAGATTTTCAAAATGTCAATAAAATCAGTTTAGTATTCCAATCCTTTTGTATCGAATTTTTTATGTAATTCAAAATTGTTAAACATCAAGGGGCATTCTCTTCAATTTTAAAAATCTCAATAGCTAACATATGTCGTTAAAAAAAAAGCTGTTATAATACAATACCAGTATGAAAAAAATATTATTTTAGAGCTTTAATTTTTGGGTTTTACTTTGTATTTTGGGATTTGCACAAGTGTCTAAAAAACAGTGAATTTTCAAATTTTAACAAATAATAATTCTTAAACAGAAGTATAGAATCACAAATTTTTTTTATTTTCTGAAGGTTACACTTATTTTTCTGAAGATTGCACTTATTCGTAAAGTTCAAGCTTCTGATTATAACAGCATTCCGGGTAATAATTCCGAATCTATCGCACTAGCACTTGACACTAGACACTTCACACTCTTTTCTTACATGTATTACTCTTTCAGGGCGAACATTTAGTTTAGTAGAGAGTACACAAAAAGACTGACAGATAATCAAATCCGATCATACGATTTAGTGCACTATTTTCGAATGCACTAAAAAGTTTTCGAAGTTTTTCGAAATTAATTTAATTGCAATTTAGATAAAATGTAGTGCGAAGTGCTATAGTTTCGGACATGACCTAAGTATCTCCATGCTTAAAATTCAATTTCTCCATCTTAAACTTAATTTAAAAATTTGAATAAGATATAAAAGGACAAAAAGAAACTAAAGAGTATATTTTTTGTAAAAAAAAATTTTAAAAATATCTTTATTAGACATTTTCTTGAATTAGATGTTTTTAAACGATATAATAAAATAAAATATCCTAAAAGTATGCAAACCTTATGTATACACAACATTTTTAATGTTTTTTTTTTTTTTTCATCCTTTATAGATTTGATTACAACAGTTCCAAGATTTACACATAAATCATGGATAGCATTTCCGGCATTTAAAGGAGCATACAAACATATACAGGTAAATGAAATTAAAAAAGAATTAAAAATAGGTATTTATTTGTATTATCAAGATGGGAAAAAAAATTAAATTTTAGCAATTAAAAAAATATCGATTTTTTAAGTATAAATATATTTTAACGTCTTACTTTTTATTGTTCATAATTTAAACTTTTTCACTTAAATTTATAATTTATACTTCCATTTATACTTAAATTACCACTTTTTTTCTTTTAATTTATTTCAAATACTTTATAAACATATTCTTGCAAACTTTACTTCCTATAAAAAATAAATTATTACTTTATTTATTCAATAACTTTGTTAATTTAATTTACAACTTTGTTGTATTTTATTTAATATGTATTATATCATATATCAATATCATAACCTTGAAATTAATTGTTTTGTTTTTTTTTTAAATACCCCTTAAAATAATAAATTTCCAATCTAAAAGAATAAAAAACAAAAATAAAGGACTTAATTCTTAAATAATACTACAAATAATTATTTTCTTTTGAAAACCTTAAATTTTTCCAACACTCAATTAATCTTTAAAAAAAAAAAAAACCTTGAAATTAAAAATAAAGTATGGTTATGTTATATGAATATTATATACCTATAAGTAATAACAATGATGAAATGTATTAAATTTTCAATGTTAAATTTTAATCTCGAGAGTTTTCATTTAGAGGTTATTTGATTTATATTTAAATTTTAATAAAAAAAATAGACAAAATGTGTTAATGTTTTTTTGTTTTAGTTTTAAATCAATCATTTCTTCTATGGAAATGCAAAATTTTAAAGAAAACCACTCAAAAATCCTTAGGTATTAAGAAAAATAAAAAAACAAAAAAAAAATAATAAAAAATATGTAAATTTTAAGGAAAACAAAACATTAGATGAAATTCTAAGGATTATTTGACAGAACGATAATGAATACTTTAGATTTTTCTTAAAATAATAAAGTATTGATCTGAATTTTTTTTTTTTTATTACAAATAATAGATAAAATAAATTTTCTAATCCTGAATTTCTAAAAGAAAATTTTTAAATGAAAAACTTATTTTATTTTAAAATTTTATTGTAAAGAGGTTTAACAGTATCCTGAAATTTGTTGCGATACAATGTTATGGTTTAAATTTACTGTAATTTTAATTGAAATTTTACAACTTGGCGTCTAATTTAATATTAATTATAATTCCTTTATAGTGGATTAAGACCAGAACATAACATACTCTTATAAATAATGTAAACCAACGGTTTTTAAAAGCGCACATTTCCAAAACTCAATACAAACTGTTTAGAATTGTGACTTGCACAAAAATTTGAAAATTTAAAAAATAAACATAAGAAAATATGTGAAAATAGGACATTTCTGGAATTTTGAGAGGCTGTAAGTCCGGAACCCTTTATAACTAAGAAAAACTGTGAACACAGGGAAAAATATATTACTGGAGCTTTAATTTTCATGTCTTGCCGAAGAAAAATTTGTACAGGTGCTTAAGTTACAGGTGCCTAAAAATAGCAAATTTTCAATTTTTCAGCCTCTTTTCTAATACCTTTGAAACAGGGGGTAGTGAAAAAAAACTTTCTAAGAAAACTAATAATTCTAAAAGTTCCTTCTTGTCTCAAAATTTCAGGTTCCTATCTAAAGGCGTGCCGGAGTTATGAAAAAATAAATTTCATGCAAAATTTGGTTTTCACATAACGGTAAATTTAAATAGTAAATTACAAAATATTGCATAATTTTAATATTGTTTTATGTAGATAATAAAATTTCCGGTCTTCTGGCGGTTTTATATTGCAAAACTATTACGCAAAACCTGAGACATATACATCTAAAAATGGGTCTTTTTCACAATTTTGAAGAGCTGTAAACTCTGGAACCCTATATAACTGGAATAAACCTTTAACACACGTTAAAACATATTACTGTAGCTTTAATTTTTTTATCTTTCCGAAGTAAAATGTGTACAGGTGTTTAAAAATAACAAATTTTCAATTTTTGACCCCTAATAGCTCATAAACAGGGGGTGGCCCAAAAAATTTTTCTTAACAAACTTATAATAATTCTAAAAGTTCTTTCTTGTCTCAAAATTTTAAGTTCCTATCTCAAAGCGTGCCGGAGTTATGAAAGTAGAAAAATCATGCAAAATTTGGTTTCCACGTAACGGTAAATTTAAATACTAAATTTTGAAAAATTGTATAATTTTGATATTAATTTACAAAGATAAAAGAAATACCTGTCGCATGACGTTTTCAAACTAAAAAAATCTTAAGCAGAACATAAGATATATGGATTTAAAAATAGGGCTTTTTCAAAGTTTGAGGTGCTGTAGCCCCAGGTACTGGATGGGGCTACATGAAAAAGTTGTTCCACAAAATTATTTTTTTTATGAAACCTACCCATGGTTAAAATTTCTCTATCTTTAACGGTGTAGAAGTTTTGTAAACCGACAGACGGACGGACGGAGGGACAGAGTGAAACTAATAAGCACATTTTCTCAAAATTTTTTTGGAAATGTGCTAAAAAAATTGTAATTATGGGTAGGTCTCATAAAAACATTAATGTTGTAGAACAACTTTTTCTTTTCTTTTCCATTACGTATCTGCAGTCTCTCCAACTTTAAAAAAGCCCTATTTCTACGCCCATGTTATACTTAACATTTTTTCAATCTAAAAACGCCATTCGTCAGGAATTTTTTTTTACCTTTGTAAATTAATATCAAAATTATGCAATATATTGTAATTTACTATTTAAATTTACCGTTATGTGAAAACTAAATTTTGCATGATATTTCTTTTTTCATAACTCCGGCACGCTTTGAGATAGGAACTTAAAATTTTGAGACAAGAATGTGCCAACGTCTGTTTAAGAGCTTTTAGGGTTCAAAATTTAAAATTTTTCTTTTTTTAGACGCCTATAACTTAGGCACCTGTTCAAATTTTTCTTCGGCATGACATAAAAATTAAAGCTTCAGTAGTATAATTTTACGTGTGTTAACAGTTTTTCTTAGTTATAAAGGGTTCCGGACTTACATTCTCTGAAAATTTCAAAATCTCAAAAACATCATATTTTCACATTTTTTCTTATATGAAATTTTCAAATTTTGGTACAAGTCACAATTGTAAACAGTTTGTATAATATTTTGGAAATATGCGCTTTTAAAAAACTTTGGTTTACATTCTGGCTTGTTATTCATTTTTCTTACACACATATTAATATAATATCTACTAATTTTACTGACATCTATGTCAATCTTTATTTATTTTAACTTCTCAGTTAGTTTGAATCAATCTTTAAGTTTATTTATCTATTGTTTTTTGTTTTTTAAATCGGGTATTCAAAAGCTTACAGTTGAATAAAGCTTCAATTATTCACTATTTTTAAAAATAAAATAAAGTATACGTTTATATTAAAAAATTTTTTTTTTTTTTTAATTGAGTGGGATTAATATTAAAACCCACTCAATTTAAATTTATTTTTCTGAGTTTTTTTCAAAATCCTTCAATATAATTTCATTTTGGTTTTTATGTAAGAAATTTTAAAAAATCATTTGTGATTTATAATACATTCTTTTTTTTTTAATATCATATACTATTATATATTATATATATTATATAATACAATCTATTTATATATATATATATTTATATTTTTTATTTTTTTATTTTTTATGTATAAAATAACAGCTACGTATTGAATTTCGTCCAGAATCATTTGATGGTATCATATTATTAACAGGTGAACGAGATGACCTTACTGGTGATTTTATGGCGTTACTTATTCATCAAGGATTTATCGAATTTTGGTAAAGATAAAAATAAAATATTTTAATAAAAATAGATAATAAAATAAATTTTCTAAATATTATAATAATATTATATGGACTGAATCATTACTCACTAGAGTTACTAGACCATTTATAAGGGAAAAATTGATTTTTCTATAGTAATACAATCAAATTTATGTTCAAAAGCATATAATGTTTAAGAGAAAAATGTAGTTAAAAGTTAACCTGTTGATACGAGTTGAAAAATTGATTCTATAAATTACTTGTTCCTATCAATTTTATAAGAGCAAGAAGAAATGCAGAATTTAAGAAAGATTTTTAAATGTTACATTATAGAAAAATGGATTTTGGCTCGACATGTTGATCTAATTGTTGATTTTTTTTTTGTATCTAATAGGTTAAAGTCTATAAGGTTAATGACAGTTGCTCTTTAAAATTAATGTGAGGTTAGTTGTTTATAACACCGATTGATTATTATAATCTTTCTTTGGACCCCTTAACCTTTTCTTCAATATAAGACCATTCGATACCATTCAATGTATTGTATTTATATCTAACAGAATCATTTACGACAATATTAAACTCACATATTTACAGTGGAAAAGGTGTAGTGCCTTAAAATGATAGTCATGGAGACGAAAAAAAATTTTTTCCATTTTGTATTTTCCAAAGAACAGTAGATACGATTTATTTAAAAGAAAGCTGAAGGAAAACAATTTAAAAAAATTATAGAAGGATAAATTTTCTTAGAAATCTGGATATGATTTGGATAATTTCTGTAATATAGCCTCAAAAAAAGAAATCTTTTATAATTACTTCATAAAACAAAAAAAAAATTTGTTTACAATTTATTTTTTTCATAACCTTTTGATACCTTTTGATACCATTTTAGTTTGAAATTTAAATTTTTATGTTATAGACTCTTTCCCAAAAATATTTTTTTGTTTGTTTTCATAATAAAATAAATGGAAAGTTTAAAAATGCAAAATATACATGTGTCAAATACTGATGACCTTACATAAAATCTAGACATTTTGTTATTGAGTTAAATAAAAATATATTAAGGTTTGTTGGTTAAATTTTAATGAGAAAAATTTTTTAATGAAGGTTATGAAAATAATATAAATATGTTTACATAGATACATATAGATACATGTGAAGGTATATAACATAATATTATATAATTTTAAAGACAGCTAACGGCTAAAATTCAGTAATACTTTATTTATTGTAATTTTTCCAATTACTCATTCCTGTGCTGTTTTATACCTCCCATCTCTGTTGTATAATTTCACATAACGATAACTCTTTGTTTTATAAAATAATTTTTTATTTTACCAACGATAAAATATTATAATATTGTGTGTGTGAGTGTATGATGACTAATGAGCAATTAATAGATTTTTTTTTAAATAAAAAATTTGTCAGACTAGTAACTTTTTTTTTTTCTTAATAACATTTAATAACACATTCCCTTTTAAAAAATTAAGCAGATAGTAAGTAAAATATTTTCTTTCACTTCTTTATAAAATAATTTTTTTCTCATTTTACTGTTCTTTACATTGGATAAAGTAAGGTTAAAGTTTATCGAGTAAATCTGAATGCACTGTATTCTCAACATGAAACTTTTTTCTTTTTTGCAAGGATAGGTGGGAATCATCGAAATATACTATAGAACTTGTTTTGAGCATTTAGGTTTCTGATTAAAAACATTTATCTTTTGTTAAGAAAAAGATTAAAACCTTGGAATATAAACAATTTTCACTCTTTATTTTTTCATTTATTTTATTATATTAAACTTTACTCATTTTATTCTCTTTTTTTCTTATTAAGTTAATATACCAGAACTTTTTGTTGTTTGCTACCCCACAATTATGCAAACAATAGGACGAGGAAGCAAATCAGTCTTTCTCGTACGAATGTGCTTCTTTCTATTTTTAAATTATTGAAGATTAGTTTGTGTCTTCAATCGATTTCACTACTTCGATTAGTTAAAAAGGAATTACCGGAAAAAATTAAAATGGATGGAAAATAATTAATTGCATTAATTTTTAAAGAGAAATTTATAAAAAGTATTATAATATGGTGGGACTCTAGCATTATTAATACATAACAAGTAATTATTAATTATGTTGATATTTTATTTTTAAACATATTTACATTTGAATCCGAGATTTTGCTACGAAATGTCGACAACTTACTTACAGATGAAGTTATTGGTCAGCTGATATGTTATTGTATTGATTAACCTCAAAGAGTAAAACAGAGCTGATCAGTTCTTATTTGAAATTAAAAGGTTTGCCTCTTTATTTTTAAGTTACCGATTTTCCTTAAAAATATAAAGCTTATCCATTTTAATCCTTTAATTATAGTAATAAAACATTTTTTTTATTAAGTGTTAATAAATTTTGAGTTTAATTACATATGAAGAGTCGCTGTTGTTCTTTAGTGTTAGTAAATACCATGTTTGTTACGAATTTACCCCTTTTTTTGTAACGAATTCTTTGGACCGATGTTATGATAATATCTAAAATTAGGTTACATAAATTATCTATTATATAAAGAAGAAAGTGTGTGTGTTTGCTTGTTATTTACGTATTTATACATGGTCTGATGTATATATATGATCTTATCTATATGTGATTGTAACCAAATTTTTGTAGGAATTTTTGTCCGAATCCGGTAGGTATCAATTCTTTAGCCTATTTCGACAGCAGAAATATACGTTAAGTGTTTCCTTTATCCGTTAAGTGTTTTTCATTTTTTTCGTTGTCCAATTTAATCGCTCCAAATTTTGAAAATTTTTTTTAACCCGTTCTGAGTTCTGGGTCTGGATGACTCGTTCTGAGTAATTTTAATAAAACTTTCATAATGACCTATCGATAAATACAATTCAAATTAGATCAAAAAATATTTGCTTGCCAAAGGAGTCTTTTAACCCTTTTCAGAATATCGATCTATCAAAAGAAAATTCTAATCGATACATCTGCAATTTTTCATGTTCCTTTAATGGCTTTACAGAACAATCCGGACGATTTTTGTAAAGTTATGTTAACCCCTTGCGGCACTACGACAATTTAAAGAAACTTTCGTTTTTTTTTAGCATGTTACCATGACATTTCATTAAACTAACAAAATGCATAAGTTCGGCTAACAGTGGGGTTTCCTTCTAGTGTATTATAATAATATAAAAAATTAATACGATTTGTCGTCTCTTGTAGATCGCAAAGTAACATAAAAATTAACCATACAAATATTTATTTTAAATCCTTCTTGTAGTTGTTCATTTTTGTGGAAAAAAAGAAGTTGATTGAAATTTGTTAATGGAAGTTTACATTTTAAAAACAAATCTTAATTGATCAAAATTGATTTAATTAATCAAATGGTTATAACTGGCTTCTATAAACCTGTCAATAAAATTTGGTTTTTAATAAATGCAATAATTATTAAGAAATTTTCTTTTTTTACTAAAATATTTATTTTTACGTTTTATACACAACATGTAGGCTCAACTTTTTTAAAAATATATATTCAAAGGTACAAACTTATAAATTTTTTGATAACTTATAAAGACTTACTCGCATATAAATTTATATTATGTTTATTTTAGAGGTATTTTATAGGCTTTTTCCTTTTTTTGAAATTTTGTATATTTTAGAATTCAACCATCATTCAACAATAAATAGAATTAATAAATAAAATAATAAATTTTTATTCTTTTATTTTTTTTCAAATACATACTTTAAATTCATTGATTTCATAAATAGAATTTTACTTTAACAAATTTAAACTGATTTAATTTCAACATTAAATCTTACTCTACATAATATAATAATGTTATATAATGTACTTACATAAGAAAAGGATAAGAAAACAAAACGGCAAAATGATATAAAAATAAAATGAAAAAAAAAAAAAATTTAATTTATTGACTATCAATGCTATCAGTAACCCATATATTTTATCTCTTTCTAATTCAAGGTTTTTTTTTATATATATATACATACATACATATATCAATTTTTTTTTCCTTCACTCGTTATTACTATCCGCCTATAAATAAAAACAACAAAAAAAAAAATAAATTATCAATTTATCTGATATAATATTATAAACAATTACACATATGTTTGCGTATATGCACGCATCCACAACAAACTGACGTGCAAAAAAATACTTTCATTGATTTATTTAAAACTTTATAATTTATCCTAATTAATGCGTTAACCTGATAATAATACTTTTCAAAAGTAAAATTTTTAATAAATGGCGGAATCATGACCGGGTGACACTTATATTTTTAGATACGACATTACACAAAATGTTAAAATTTTCTTGATAAAATCTTGTAAAAACATTAGAATGGAAGACAATCATTTTCTGTTATTCGAAGGGTTTATAGGAAGGACGGAATCCTTTATTGGATTTCTTTTATTAAAACAGTAACTGAGCGTTTTATAATATACATAGGTTAGTAAATACATTTAAATTTTGTAATCCAGAGTTTTATATTCCAAAATTTTGTAATGCAAAGCTTTGTAATCCTGGGCTTTCTAATTTAGAATTTATACCACAACTGTTACAATTTTGTAATCAAGCATTTTGTAATTCTGAATTTTGTAATTCAAAATTTTGTAATTCAAAATTTTTTAATTCAAAATTTTGTAATTCAGAATTATATAATTCAGAATTATGCAAGTACCCAAACTGTCAAAGTTATGAAATATACAATTTTGAAAAGATGCCATATCTGATTTTCGGCAATTTTGGAGTTTTTGTAAAATTTTGTTTTTGAAAAACTGCAAACATAGATATACCCTTTTCAAAGTAGACTTGGTATGAATCTTTGTAGACTATCATTTGATCGAACAGTTATGACTGATTAAGCGTTTCACACCACATACCAAACTGTAAAAAAAAAAAACTCAGAATTTCACAAAAATTTACAGAATTTTGTAATTTGAATTTTGTAATGCAAAATTTTGAAATTTTGAAATATTCAAGTTCAAAATTATGTACCCGATCACTTAAAAATAAAAAAAAAACCAAATTAAAACTCTAATATTATGCACATTATTGTATTTTTAAATAAAAATTCACTTACAATTTTCATTTACAAGTGGGTAATAATGATTTCAAAACTTTAACCCAACTCCAAAAAACAAAGAAAAAAAGTACAAAACAAAAAAAAGGGGAAAAAACCAACTCCAGACAATTTTGATATAAGGATATCAATCTTAAGTTTTTTTTTTTTTTTTGTAAATTTAAGGAAATGTAGTTAAAACATTTTTGTTTTTATACTTATTCTTATTATATAATTTTGATTCCTTTTTTTTCATTAGAATTTTTTATTACTTCACCACTATACTTTACCACTATAATCAAACCTTTCAAATGGTAAATAGAAAAAAGGAAATTTAAGATTTGTTACTGGACCACAAAAACAAAAAAAAAACATCTGCTGAATGAAACAAAACTAGAAGTTTCACATAATTATATGAAATTGATGGGTGGTAAAATAAAAAAGTATCTATGTATTAACATTTTGAGGAATAGAATTTTGTTTTTGGGTTGTTAGAAGAATAGAAATTTTGAATTTCGTTTTTCTTAGGAGGTTATTTTTTCATTTAAAAAAACATAAGTTTTCTTTTTTTATTTTTATTTTTTTTTTGTTTAATTTTTAAAGACTTTTTGTTTTGATTGAAAAAGAATGTAATCCGCCTTTTAAAAAATTATCAGATCGGTCACGATTACTTTTCTATTGGAAAACTTTTTGAACTTTAAGATTCTAAGAAAATTTATGTAGGTATATAATATATATTAATATTATGTTTTATGTGTATGGAAATGACTTGCTATGTATTTAATGTTTTTTTTTGTTTTTGTTTTTTTTTTTTTGTTTATTTTTATATTTTTTATATAGAGTAGGTAGTCATCATTTTATATTTTATATAGTATTTACATAAAAATGGTTGATCAGTCCTTTGGGCTATTTTCTTTTATATTGGATTTTAGAATTTAAAAGAAATTTTCTTATTTTTGTTGTCTTATTGAATTTAAGTATGTTTTTTCAAAAATAATTTTTTTTTTGTTTTCTTTGTGTATTTTTAAGATATAAAGATAGAACAGATTTTATTTTAATAGTAAAATTTATTATTGTTTATATGTGTGTGTGTATGTCTGTGTTTTTTATTTTTTTTTTAATAATTTAGTTTAAAGTTTCAACTTTTCATAATTTTTCTATTTTTCTTATAGAAAATTTTTATCATAATTTTCGTTTTTGTATATTCTGTTCGCAAATGAATGAATTGAAGGAATAAATGAATGAATAGACCGTTGTTGAAAGTTTGATCTATATGGGAGAGTAGTTCCCCAAGCTTGATTTAATTTTAAGATTAAAATTTAAAAATCAAAAGTTTTGAGAAAAAATATTTAAATGAGAAAATAATTTTTTTTTTTTTTTGTGTTAAAAAGGAAACAATGGGTGGAACTGAAAATGTCAACAACTTTTTAATGGAACATTTTTGATTTTTATGTATTGCTTGTTTTATCTTTTGGTTGCTATGGGAATTGAAATATTTTATTATAAATAGTACACAAGAAGAAAACAGAAAACTCTGTAAACTAAATTAAAGAAGAATGATGAAAGTTAGTTAAATTTTAAATGGGAAAATAAGAAAATAAAAAGAAATCGTATCTTTTCATTTAAAGTAGACTTATTTTTCAGTAATTTATTGATGAAAATAATGAAGAAACCTTGTAAAAAAATTTCCGTTATTAAATTATAGTCCCGATAAAAAAAAAAAAAACAAAAACAGGACTGTGATATAAGTTATTATGCGCGATGGTCGATAAGTTCTAATACAAAACATGTACGATATCATAACAATTCCTTTCTTAAATGTTAATTTTAATTTATAGTATGGTTAAATGAGATGATTACTTTTAGAGAATATTTTTGTCTATTATTATGGATATTTAAAAAAAAAACAAAATAAATAAAAATTTTAAATTATTGTAAACTATAAAATCAATACAAGGATAATGCATGATAATGCATATTTATATACAAGGATAATGCATGGATAGTAAGAATGATAATTTTTTTGTCAGTGTTAATCCATGTTTTATTAGTAGATTGCTGACTTTTGCTGACAATGGGATATTTTTACAGACAAGACAAATATTTTTACTTAAAATATTTTCAATATGTTTGTTAATAAAAAGTATGTTTGAAATTAAAAAATAAACTGAGTAGTATATATTGTGAAAAGAAAGGTTTTAAAAGGATCAGATTTTAAAAAGTGAGTTTAGCATCAAAAAATGATTGCGTAAAATTAATAGGTAGGTACATTTTTTTTAAATTTTCATTCAAGGAAATTCTATGTACCTAATTATAAATAACTTAAACCTTAAATACAATATTTGAGTTTTAATTTTTCTGTTTTATTTTAAACAAATTTACACAGTGCTCCGCGTTTCAGGCGTCTAAAAATAGTTAATTTTCAATTCAATTTGTCCCCTAATTAGATAGGGGTAAGTATAACATTATTTTCTGAGATAGGTACTTATTATTTTTTTATAAAATATCTTCCTTCTCTTACTACAAAGTTCTGACTAAAATGGTTCCTGATGCGATATGATAGTTTTGTAAAATGCCACTTTCCTGCCTTTTTTGGTGCCCTTTTGTTGTTTTAGATTCATATTTTAGATTCAAAAAATTATTTTGCAGACCTTGTGATATAAATATTTGAAAATTTTGGGCGTTTTTCGCCTTTTGAATGGTTGTAGAACAGTAATAAGTGGAATTACAAAAAAAAATTTTGTTTCTCAAAAGTAATTTACTTATAAGGCATATTGCCATATTTAAAATTTCATTGTTCTATTAACAGTTCAACGTTGTAGAAGTTTTGTAAAACGGTAGACGAACGGACTAATAGTGTAAAATAACAAGTAATTTTTTTTTTTTTAAATCTTAAAACATTCATAAACCAATAAAAAACAAGTAAGTTTGAAATTTTATTAAAAATAAAATTAAAGGACTGGCGAAATATTTTCTAGTAGGTATGGTTTAAACTTTGTCACATATTTTAATTAATTCATAAATAGACCTCTTATTGAACGGTTATTTTTGAATACTTTTGTTTTCCGCAATCAGATTTCTAATTCTTAACAAATTTTTAAGAAAAAAAAAAATTTGATTTGAATGAAAAAAGTGCAATATTATTGAATTTGTGATGCATAAATAATATACATAATATGTACATATTTATCATAATATTAATTTTAATGCAAACTTCAACAAATAATATTGTGAATTGCATGAAAATTATTTTGTACATATTACCTATAAATTTTAAAATATATTACCTATAAATTTTAAAAATCTACCCTTAAATTTCATTCTTAAAAAAATTTCAAAAGTACATACATACATATATGTATTTGTTTTTTACTGGTTTACAATTCAATTCAATTTTTAAAATAAAAATATAAACCATTTTTCATATTATATTACATACCTCAATGGAAGCGACGAATTTTTATTAGAATAATTACGAATACTCATTCCAATAATAGCAAATTTTTATATACAATGCAAACATTTTTTAGCTTTTATTTTTACAAAATGTACTTTCATACACAATTTGTCAGTAACTCAAAAAACTACCTTACATATTATTATACACATTCATTCATCATATTATATACACACTTACATATTATATTCACATTAATTCTTTATAGAAAACAGAAAAAGACAAAAAATATGTAGATAAATACTTAACATTACATAGCTACACATGTATATAAATACATATCTATACTATTCGTATCAAACTACATGTAAAGCAATAGCATATATTGTGTAGAAACATAAACTTCGGAAAAAAAAAGAAAAAAGGAGGAAAACAAAAGCTCATATATTTCGCCAAAAAATCTTCATAGTTTACTACTTGCCAACACTGACATAATAAAAGTAGTTTAAAGGAGAATACCTACAATTTTAATACAAATACAAAATGTAGTTTACATTCCGTTCTTGCCGAAGGACTACAATATATATTGCCTTCTTTCGGGTACTTTTCAATAACGAAATGAATTATTGCTTGTATATCTTTAGCAGAAATGGTTAAACTTAAAAAAAAAACAAGGTAGAATGTAAACCAACAGTTTTTAAAGCGCACATTTCCAAAACTCAATGTTTAGAATAATTGTGACTTGCACAAAAATTTGAAACTTTCATGTAATAAGAAAAAATGTGAAAATAGGACATTTTTGAAATTTTGAGAGGCCGTAAGTCCAGAATCCTATATAACTAAGAAACACACGTAAAAATATATTATTGCACCTTTAATTTTCATGTCTTGCCGAAGAAAAATTTTTACAGGTGCCTAAGTTACAAGTGTCTAAAAATAGCAAATTTTAAATTTTTGAGGGGTAATAACTCTTAAAGAAAGGGTGGTCCAAAAAAATTTTCTGAACAAACTTATACTAATTGTAAAAGTTCTTTCTTGCATTCTCAAAATGTCAAGCCTGTATCTAAAAGTATGCCGGAGTTATGAAAGTAGAAAAATCATGCAAAATTTGGTTTTCACATAACGGTAAATTTAAATACTAAATTTAAAAAAATTGTATAATTTTGATATTAATTTACAAAGATACCTGTCGCATGACGTTTTCAGATTGAAAAAATCTTAAGCAAAACATAAGATATATGCATTAAAAAATAGGGCCTTTTCAAAGTTTGAGGGGCTGTACCTCCGTAATGGGAGAGGCTACATGAAAAAGTTGTTCCACAAAATTATTTTTTTTGTGAAACCTACCCATGGTTAAAATTTCTCTATCTTTAACGGTGTAGGAGTTTTGTAAACAGATGAACGGACGTACGGACGAACGGACGGACAGAGTGAAACTAATAAGCACATTTTTTCAAAATTTTTTTGGAAATGTGCTAAAAAAACACTTATTTTATTGATTGAGAAATTTTTTTCAGTTTATATTCAAAAAATATAAAAAAGTATGTACTACATATGTACATATGTACATATGATACATATGTACCGTATTCAATGAATATTTTAGATGCTTTTATATTATTAAAGTTGAAGCTAAAATTTATTATTAAACATATTTTGTCTAAAAATATTCCTGCGTTTTTCCAAACTGAATATAAAATTCCACAAAAAAATTCAATTTTTTAAAATTTTTTAAATTAAGATATAAATTTTTTCAATTTATTTCCAAATATTTACCTTTAACACACAAATTAATTTTAATTTTATTAAATTTTTTTCCTTTATAAAATCCAGTTGAAATTTTTTTTTTTTTTTTTCAAATTTTAATCTTATGTTCTTTAGAATTCTAATTGACTTTGATTATTTTTATTCCACATATTAATTATACACTAGATTTATTTTTCATTAGAAAAAAAAAAAATGGGAGTGATTTATTGTCCTTAAAGACTAAAAATCAAAGGTTATAGAATATAATGTCCTAGTGATTGTCCTCTAAATATCGATTTATAAAATAAATGTATACCTATATAGTATATATATACCTAATACAAGAGTTTAATTGAATTTTAAAATGCAATTATAGCACTCCACCTTAGAACAACCTCTTTTTTTAGTTTTTTTGGTTTGTTTTTTTTTTTTTTTGTTTTTTGAACATCTTGGGTTACAAATGAATTCCAATTGACATTTGACACGTAAACTTGATTTCAAAAAAATGTTTTTTTTCTTTTTTTTTAAATTTAAAATCAATTTTATAATTTCTTGTAATTTTTGAATTCTAATATATATATATATATATATATACATACACACACACATAATTTTTGTATTACAAGAATATTAGATATATAATTTTTAATAGAAGGTTAAATACTGATAGTTTATTATACTTATGTACGTATGACATATTATTATCTATATGACATTCTTATGTATTTTGGACATTAAAGATTGTAAAATTTATCTGAAAATCGAACAAAAAAAAAAAAAAAAATTAATTCAATTTTTTCTAACTTTTACCTTCTTAACCTTTCTATAATACAATATGTATACATATATATAGAAAATATTTTTGTATATTGTTCAAACAAAGGATATAGAAAAAATACAATTTAAATTTAGGTTTATATATACTAGTAAAGCAGAATGTCAAAAAAAAAATAAAAAAAATATAGATTACAAGGGACTATCTATTATACATATAGTAAATTTTTCCATATAAATTATTTTAAAGATCTTATCTTTTCTTAATAAGTATATAATAAATATACTTTCCTTTTTTTTTATCTGAGTAACTTTGGGGCTTTGTTTAAGAATTTCGTAGATCTTTTTGAATAATGGCAATTATTTTGAAAAAATTTTCAATAAGGCACAATTTTTATTATATTTTTAAAATTTTCTAAATTACAGCTTCAATATAATAATGTTAACATTATTAATATTGTCAGTGGGTTCTTGTTCAGACGAGATTAAAAATTTAATGCCTGCACTTAAATGCCTGATTTCGAAAGAGAAACAAAGAGAACATCTTCTGCCCACTCCTCTGTATTTAAAATTTCTAGGTGACATAATTCGGATTATGGGAAGTTCGTTTGTGGTACGAACATTGCGAGTTTGGAACTACCTACTATTCACAATATACCTTGTATCTATGAACTTGTATCTGTTCACAATATGTCTGTCAATTTCAAAAAAATTTTCAGTGTTCGATTTAACTTCTTTTGACCAGTCAGTACATGAATTGAATACTAAAGGTTATATAATATATATTGTTTGGTAAAAAAAAGGAAGTTGGTGTTTAGTGGATTAAAATTCCACATATTCATAGATGTATAGAGAAGTTGTGACCGTTCGACTTTCCTATAAGATTAAAGAAATATGATTCCCACTTATTCTCGAAAAAAAAAATTATCAATTTTTTCATAATATCATATAGGTACTTACTTCTACTATTTCCAATATAATTCAATATCAATTTATGTTTCTCCTTTGAATCATTCCATCACAAAAATCAATTTTTAAGAATAACATCACATTGTATTTTCTTTCTGCGAAATATTTTATATGGTCGCAGCTTATGAATTTGCCCACACATACAATCGCGATTTTGCAGCAGATATTTTTTTTGTGGCAGATATACATATACGAATTTATCCCACTCAAAAAACGCTACTGACGGTGATTTTCATGCGGTTTTCGCTAATGAATATCAACAGTTTTTGTTATTTTTAAAGTCAGATTCTTTTGAGAACTGCTGTTACTATCTGAAGGTAGAACTTCTCTCTCTTAACTGTTTGTTTGCTTCAACCTTCCATAATTTCTGTATTTTGCATTTTTTACCGAATTTTCTATTTTAACTACAGAAGATTTTGCTATATAGAACTGAAAATATTTTATATTAAAAATAGATTTTTAAAACTTTCCAGCATAAAATTTGAATATACATATTTGAAATTTTGTTTTTGAAAATGAAAAAATTTTAAAAAATTTTGAATATCGTCAAATATTGGGTTCTGTAAAATTCAAAAGTGAATCTATTTGTTTAATGAAGTTTGCACCTTTTGTTGTCAGCTTTAATTTATATTTTTCTGGTTCTGTGATATAGAGTTGTCAATTTGCTCTATAAAGTGCTTTTTTTTCAATTTTTTAGCACATATTTCAAAAAATCACTCTGTTTGTCCGTCTCGTTGTTTCTATAGCATTTAAGATGGATAACTGAGCACTTAACTACAATCAAATTTATTATTGTATTTGGTATTTTCAAATGTTTATATCTCAGGTTCTACTTAAAAATTTTCAACCTAAAAGTGCCAAACAACAAGACAAATTTTTAGCTTTATAAATATTTTTTACAGAAGGAATATATTTCTGGATTATAAGTTAACTAAAAACATCGTTTGTACTGTCCCATGTTTCTGAACGATTAAGTGTAAAAAACGGGAAATTTGCTACTTTTAAGCATCTTGTAACTTAGAAATCTGTAGACATTTTTATACCCTACACCTAAAGTATAGGGTATATTAACTTTGGTATGGTGTTTGTAACCACCAAAAGGAAGCGAGTTAGGTTTAGACATGTATATATATTCTGAATCAGGATCACCGCCGGAGTCGATTTAGCGATGTCCGTCCGTCCGTCCGTCCGTACGCACGATAACTCAAAAAATAATGATGCTATCTTGATGAAATTTATATAGTAGGTTACTAATTACGAAAGAAAGGCTAAGTTCGAATCTGGACAAAATCCGTCCATGGGTTCGGATTCTGGAAGCTTCCGAATGATTCCGGGCTTTTGGAGATAATCTCCGCAAACGAGATTATCTCCAAAAGCAACAAAGATAGAACCTTCAAATTTTGTACAATGATGTTTCTTCCCGTTCGATTTATGTCTCTGAAATTTAAGAGGATTTGGTCCATGGGTTTGGATTTGGAAGCTTCCGAACGAGCCCCAGAGCAAATGAGATTATTTCCAAAACCAACAAAGATAGAACCTTTAAATTTTGTACAATGATGTTCCTTCCCGTTCGATTTATGTCTCTGAAATTTAAGAGGATTTGGTCCATGGGTTTGGATTTGGAAGCTTCCGAACGAGCCCCAGAGCAAATGAGATTATCTCCAAAACCAATAAAGATAGAACCTTTAAATTTTTTATAATGATGTTTCTTCCAGTTTGATTTATGTCTCTAAAATTTAAGAGGATGTGGTCCATGGGTTTGGATTTTGGAAGCTTCCGAACGAGCCCCAGAGCAAATGAGATTATCTCCAAAAACAACAAATATATAACCTTTAAATTTGGCCGAATGGTGTTTTTTCATGTTTGATTTAAGTCTCTGAAATTTGAGAGGATTTGGCCATGGGTTTAAATTTGAAAAAATTTGAACCGTAGATTCGAATTTTGGAAGCTTCCGAACGAGCCGCAGAGCAAATGAGATTATATCCAATACGAACATAGGTAGAACCTTTGAATTTGGTACAATGGTGTTCTTTCGTGTTTGATTTATGTCTCTGAAATTTAAGAGGATTTGGGCCATGGGTTTGGTTTTGGAAGCTTCCGAACGAGCCCCAGAGCAAATGAGATTATCTCCAAAACCAATAAAGATATAACCTTTACTTTTGGCATAATGGTGTTCTTTCATGTATGATTTAGGCCTCTGAAATTTGAGAGGATTTGGTCCTTGGGTTCGGATTTTGAAAGCTTCCGAACGAGCCTCAGAGCAAATGATATTATCTCCAAATGCAACAAAGATATAACCTTTAAATTAGGCAGAATGGTGTTCCTTCATGTGTGATTTATGTTTCTGAAATTTGTGAGGATTTCGTCCATGGGTTCAAATCTTGGAAGCTTCCGGACGAGCCCCAGAGCAAACGAGTATATCTCCACAACCAACAAAGATAGAACTTTTATTTTTAGTACAAAGGTGTTCTGTTATGTTTCCTTTTCTGTAAAATTGGAAACTGACATTTGAAAGAATTTGAACCATGGGTTCGTATTTTGGAAACTTCCGGACGAGCACAAGAGCAACGAGCATATCTCCAAAACCAACAAAAGTAGAACCTTTAAATTTAATAGAATGGTGTTCTGGCAAGTTTTCTTTATGTTCCTGAGATGGATTCGATGAATTGGAGTGGCAATTCGGGTAGCTGACACAAACATCCCAAGGACTACCAATCTTCGAAAATAATTAAGATAGAAACTTAAAATTTTATACAAGGGTGTCAAGCATATCCCAAGCGGATGCCTCTTTTACGTTCTTGAAATTCGAGTTGAATAAGACAGAAAAGGGAAGAAGTTCAAGCAGCTGCTAAAAACACTTATGGATTTTTAATTTAATTCGAATTATTCAGGTGTAGGGTATTAATAAGTCGGTTGCATCGACTTACTGTTACATTTACTTGTTTTTTAAATTAAAGGCAAAAATTAAAGTTTTAACATTATATTTTTACAATTTGTAGATTTTCTTCGGTAGATACGATTTCCTTCAAATTAAAGAAAGTGTCTATTAATTTTTCACAATTTTTCTTATATTTAAACTTCTAAGTAAGTCACTTTCAAAACAGTAAGTCACAATATTCTAAACTGATTTTATTGTCTTTCGTATAATGTGAAACCATTCCTTTGATTTGGTCTTGTTTAAAAGTAATTACAAAAATATTTTAACAACATTTCTTCAAAACTTCAAAAAATTCTATTGTACACTTTTTTTTTTTAAGTGCATACACGTTGAGGACGTATATAGCAAACCATATTGGAACTTAATCGACGGTAATACATTATAAAAATTGCAATTACACTTTATTTTAAAATTGTTAATGCATTTTTATATTTATTGAGAGGAGTTTACTGTCCTGAAATTCATTTCAGCATGTTTGTTTGTGGTCAAATAATGTAAAAATGTTATTTTAATGATTTGAAAACAAAATAAAAATTTCTAATTAAAAAACAATGAAAAAACATGAATTGAACCTTATTTTTTCTTATAATTTTAATTTTAATATTATTTCCTCTTTGATTTTATTAAACAATTTTCATTATCTCATTTTCATTTCGATGTTTTTTTTTTCTCAAGAATGAACATTCCATTATTGATTATTTTTATAACATCTGATTACATTTTAAAATGCAATTTTAAGTCACGCAAGGCAAAAATAAAATTTAACAACTATTAGCCAGAAAAATTATTCCTATACAATATGATGATATCATTATGTCAGGATAAAAGAAAATTTTATTCAGAAAAAATAATTAAAGATTTTTCCAAAATGAAATTTGAATTTAAAAAATATTTTAAAGAATTTTTTTTTTTTTTTAAATTTTCTTTAAAATCTTAAGATTTGGAGATGACTTAAAAACGAATTTTCAAAACGAAGTTTAATACGTATGCATATATATATAAAACTTCTTATACATATAAACGTATGTATATATATTTATATAAAATTTAATAAAAAAATTTAATGCATATCCTGCAGCAAAAGGACCTTATTTATATCACGACCAACAAAATAAAAAAATATTACCAAAAGTTTATTTTCAAGAAATTATTCTCTAACTTCCTATTAGCATTGCAATGCATGTTGAATCAAAGGAAGTAAAAAAATTCATTCATTCATATTTGATGATGCAAATTTTTTGTTATGCATTTAGAATAACTAGAAAATAAAAAAAATATAAAAATTATTTTCAAAAAAAAAAACCAAGAAAAGTATATCGTTCATTGTGTCATCTTTAGGATATCGCCCTTTATGAAACAAAATTTTTTTTCGCTGTGGAAGGTGGAAATATTAAAAAGATACCAAAAAAATTTTTATCCACTAACATCACCGACCCATTATAATGTGATAATCACCCTAACAGTATAATGGCTAATGAATTTTATAAGAAGAAGGAATCATTTTTGAATAAGAAGAGGAAATCTTAAATTGTAGGAGTGAGATTAAATGGCAATATTAATAGATGGAAGTTGACTGATTTCATAAGTGCATGATACTTCAATCAAAATAAATTATCTTTTACAAAATTTCAAAAATTGAGACTTAATTAAGTACATATAGAAAATATTTTTAAAAAATTTGTAATTGTATGATAACTACTCAAACTCGTTACATCGAATCAACCACATTTTATAGGAAGTTATTACCATAAACCTTCAAAAATTATCTTACAAAAAAAAAAGATTCATTCCTTCGCAGTTTTATGCCTGTTACCCGAACCTCGCATGCGTTAGACCAATTAAATTTTGCTGAGATTATTTACATAAAAACGAACTTCTTTTGACAATTTTAACTTCTTTTAAGTAGAATAGACACTGAGTTTACTAAGTGATTATCATATAAAAAAAATTTGTATATTATGGCAATTGTATTATCGTGCGAAATAACAGAATGACATAGCTAAATCGATATAGAATTCAATCTTGAACAAGAATGTAATACATATAATATACTTATTCATAACTATATCTCATTTCCTTTACAGTATCACAAGCGTAATGCCAAGTTTATTATACACATAATAACTACTTTCATACGGGTATAAAAAGTCAAAGTTAACAAAAAAATAAATAAAATATAAAATCCTTTTTTTTTGTTTCTTTTTTCATTTTCAATGCATTTCTCTGCACTATGTGCTAATATTTGACACAATTGTTTTAGTCTAAATAATTTTTCCTCTTATAAAAATAGAAAATGTTCTTGAAAATGAAAAAAAAAAAAATAGAATTGTTCTTAAATTTCAGTTAAAATTTATCCATTGAATGAAAATTGAAAAGTAAATACTTTCAATATATTTGATTATGGTAAGGAAACAAATCTATGATGGGTACCTATTATATGAAGAGAATATTTATTACAAGAATTCCATAAAAAGAATTTTAACAAATAAAGTAGAATAAAATACATCCTTATTTATTTTTGATAGTATTTTAGATAATTTGCAAAAGTAAATTATTTATCAAGGATATTTTTTGTATGTTCTTGTATCCTGTATAATATTGATGAATGTATGAATTGGTATTGTTTTACCCTTAATTTGAAATTAGTGACGAAAAATTGTTGAAGCAGTTCGAATAACAATTGATGAGGGTGTTATATATTTACTGAAAATTGAATCTTGACCATTTCAAAAACAGATTCGTTAGACTCAATTTAATGATGCAACCTCTTATAGTTTGTCTATGATAGGATAATATGACATAATATGAAATCTTATAGATGCAGTTTAGAATATTTTGATTATTATTTTTTTTTTTTTTTTTGACATTTTCGAATACAAAATTTCAGCAATTTTGGCGAAATTCTAAATTTTTTTCCTACAGTTTTTAGATAAAAATGTTTTAGACCAATGAACAGTACTTTATTTTATTATATACATTAAAGTATATATAAGTCGATGTTTATGTAATATAATATTCTATGTTTGATATGATTCTGATTAAATTATGAAATTGAAATGTGATATTTTTGTTAAGATACCAAGGTTATAATATATAAAAACATGTAATATATCCTTTTTTTTTTTGGTATGGGTATAAAACACTATCACAATAATGTACCAAGTAATGCATGTATGAATACATTTAAAAAATTCTTTTCTAATGTGCGTTGTAACAGTATTTCCATTTTTTTTTTAAATGTAAAATATTTTAGAATATTATAATAACAAAATTTTACATATTCTTTTCATATTGCAAATAATATAATGCAAAGTTGCTTTTTTTCTAAAGTTGCTTTTGTGGTCTTTGATAAAATTGTTTTTTAATTTTTTTTATTAAGGGGCGTCGGTGGCCTAGTCGGTAAGAGTGTATAAAATACACTGTAAACACCGAAGGAGTGCGTGTTTTTTTAATGCATTTCTCTGCCACATAAATGTGGACAGGAAATTACACAGCCTTTCCTGTTCAGGCGTGGCTGTAAATGCCGTAGGCGTAATAACTCTTACGACGTGTGTGGGATTCGAACCCACACTTCGTCGGTGCTTACAGCGTATTTTATGCTCTCCAGGCCACCCAGGCCCCTAAAAAAGGTTAGTATGGATTTTAGAATTATTGTTAAAAAATTTGTGTTATACACTTTTTCCAGAATACAATATATTTTCAAAGTATATATTTGTCAAATATTTTTTTGCTAAGTGTTTGATTATACCAAACGCAAAGTTACAAAATGTCCCATTTGTCAAAAGGTATTAGAAAAAATGGATTTTTCCAATTTGGGTCAACACTGTAAACCATAAATAACACCTAATTGTTATATTCTAAAGCAAACGCGAACTTTAAAAATTTAAAATGTAATTGTATTAAATGTAATTTTAATTGTGTCTCTCAATGATTAAATTTAATATTGATCAAAATAAAGAACTTATTAAAATATAATAATATTGATCAAAATAAAGGACTCATTAAAAAAAATAATTAAGCCAAAACTCCAATTACTCAACCAGAAAAGATTTTGAAAGGTTTGGAAGCTTAATATTGAAAAAAAAATATGTTTTATTGTCCCACAAATCCCACACAAATGGAGATTGGGTTGTAAAATTAATGTGAAATATAATGCTTACTATAAACTTTTATTACCTTGTCTAAGATCGCCTTAAAAGATAACAAGGTAGAATGTAAACCAACGGTTTTTAAAAGCGCACATTTCCAAAACTCAATACAAACTGTTTAGAAGTGTGACTTACACAAAAATTTGAAAATTTCATGTAATACGAAAAAATGTGAAAATAGGACATTTTTGAAATTTTGAGGGGCCGTAATTCTGGAATCCTATATAACTAAGAAAAGCCGTTAACACACGTAAAAGTATATTATTGAACCTTTAATTTTCATGTCATGCCGAAGAAAAATTTGTACAGGTGCCTAAGTTACAGGTGTCTAAAAATAGCAAATTTTCAATTTTTGAGGCGTAATAACTCTTAAAGAGGGGGTGTTACCAAAAAATTTTCTGAGAAAACTTATACTAATTCTAAAAGTTCTTTCTTGTCTCAAAATTTCAGGTTCCTATCTAAAGGGGTGCCGGAGTTATGAAAAAAGAAATTTCATGCAAAATGTGGTTTTCACATAACGGTAAATTTAAATAGTAAATTACAAAATATTACATAATTTTGATATTGTTTTATATAGATAATAAAATTTTCGATCTTCTGGCGGTTTTAGATTGCAAAATTATTACGCAGAGCCCGAGATATATACATCTGAAAATGGGGCTTTTTCGCAATTTTGAAGAGCTGCAACTTTGGAACCCTTTACAATTAAAATAAACCTTTAACACACGTAAAAATATATTATTGTAGCTTTAATTTTTATATCTTGCAGAAGTAAAATATGTACAGGTTCCTAAGTTACAGGTGTTTAAAAATAGCAAATTTTCAATTTTTAAGCCCTAATAGCTCATAAACAGGGGGTGGTCCGAAAAAATTTTCTGAGCAAACTTATACTAATTCTAAAAGTTCTTTCTTGCCTCAAAATTTGAAGCTTCTATCTAGAAGCGTGCCGGAGTTATGAAAGTAGAAAAATCATGCAAAATTTGGTTTTCACATAACGGTAAATTTAAATACTAAATTTAAAAAAATTGAATAATTTTGATATTAATTTACAAAGATAAAAGAAATACCTGTCGAATGACGTTTTCAGATTGCAAAAATCTTAAGCAGAACATAAGATATATGTATTTAAAAATAGGGCTTTTTCAAAGTTTGAGGGGCTGTAGCTCCGTAATGGGGGGGCTACATGAAAAAGTTGTTCCACAAAATTATTTTTTTTTATGAGACCTACCTATGGTTAAAATTTTTTTTCTCTATCTTTAACGGTGTAGAAGTTTTGTAAACAGACGGACGGACGGACGGACGGACAGAGTGAAACTAATAAGCACATTTTTTCAAAATTTTTTGGAAATGTGCTAAAAAGGTTTTAAAAACTAAAATTTGCTTTAATTTTCAGATTTTATTTCGATTTAAATTTTAACACTATTACAAATTACCGTTTCATAATTTTATACCTTTATAATTTTATACCATTTTACGCTATTCCCAATTACCGTTTTATAATTTTATACTGTCATTAAATTATTTTTATTTTATTTAGAAATGTAATAGATGTATTTCGAGATAATGTAATTTGTAAAATTCCAACTCTTTGATACTCTGTAAACTGAAATATGAAAGTTTTTTAACGATATTTAACCGAAAATACAGATAATCAAAGAGCTATTTTTACCAAAGCTGTTCGATCAATTAAAATAAAGATTTAGCATAGAGAAAAAATTATTTCTTTATATTAAAAATGAAAAATTAAATAGAATAAAATATTAGATTCGATAACGAAAATCAAATGATTGTTAAATTCAATGTACATACATGGTTCGGCGTAGCGGGTCAAAAGTCCCATAGCTAAAAGTCGAATTGGGACTTTTGATTTACCACTAGGTATAAGATCCCTCATTAAAGTGAGCCAGAAGTTTCAATTTTGTTTTTGTAATGATAATAATTAATAATATGTAACAACATCGTTTAGGCTTTTAGACTTAACCTTAGATTTATTCCCCGCCCAACTATAAAATCACATACATTTATTTTCCATATTCCGGCCAATCCGAACGACATTATATGCATTATAATGTCGGTTGCGAAATCAGATTTACCCCTTTTTCCAGAATATGTACATAATATGGTATGTCTCAGATTCTGAGTCTGAGAATAATTAGGAGGGAATTTAGAATTAAAACTTTTTATATATCTACATTCCGGAAAGAGCTTATAACACTTATAAGCTTTAGCCAACTCTAATATCTCTCCTAATTCAGAATCTCACATATACATTTCGAATTTCAGTCCCAATGTGACTTCTGTCCTTAACATTGAGAACAAAGTCTAACTATTTAGGCTCATTGAAGTGAGTCCAAAGTCCCAATGGGACTTCTGACAATGAAATTTTTGACTCTGCACATCTGTTTTAAAATTATGACTAGCTAGTTACAAAAAAATTATGACAACATTTAAAAGTAAACTTATTTTGTTTCATAAAAAGTAAACAGAAGGTTTAAAAAGGTTTTTGTTTAAAAAATTGTAAATAAAAAACTAAAAAAAAAATCAAAACATAATAAAAGCAGAATTTTCACCAAAAGATGTTTTTTTTTTCTAGAATATCCTTAAGGTTGAATATAAAACACATGATAGGTACATAAAAATGCTATATTGGTTTTTTTTTTTCTTATAAAAAAAAAGAAACACATGTTATAAATTCAATTTTAATTTTCAGATCTTTTGTTTTAAAAATTGAATTTTTATTTCTTTTATTTGATAATAAATAAAGAAAAAAGTTAAAATTAAGTTAAACTCATGTTGCAATTAGAATTATTTTTTTGGTTTTTTAACCATATTACATTAATTCGCTTAGTGAAAATAAAACTACAAAATTAAATTGCTATTATCTGGTTCTTTTTACTCCGCAGACATTACCGAAAAATATGTCGTTGAAGTCCTTTAAAAATCAAATTAAATAGTATTCTTGGATTTTGTATATACAATTTAATAAACATCTTGTACTAAATACAAATCATTTGCCTAAATAATTCTCTAAACTAATTAATCAGATTGCGGCTGGGCATGAAGTAATAAAGAAAAAAAACTAATATTTTTGATAAATATGGAGGTATCTAATGTTTTCTAAATATGAAATGAAATCAAACTGGTATAATGAAATCAAAATGAACGAGAAGAAATGAATAATATGCATTTAATAAGTTCGCTTTACTAGATGGCTATTGCAAAACTTATGGATTTATCGATAAAATTAAGTTTTTCTCAAGGGGCAAGGATCCCCCATACTATATCTAGAGTATATTATCCATAAACATTAACGGACGCCATAGTTACAACTAATTGAGTTTATGTTATGAAATTATTTTTCAGCATCGATTTTTTATCAGCATCATTTAAGTATTAAAAAAATTTAAAGTGAAGCAAATATAGTTTCATAAGAGCAAATGAAGCAAAATTATTTTGAGTAAAAAAAAAAAACAAAAATTACCCCCAAATCACTCTGACCAATATGTAATAACTTACGATGTAAAATATCTTGGTAGAAATTTTTTAAATAAAAAACTAATATATCAGAAGCACTTAAGGAATCAAAAAGAATCAACTAAATTATATTAGAGAGT
Source organism: Poecilobothrus nobilitatus (assembly GCA_947095535.1). Classification (NCBI taxonomy): domain Eukaryota; kingdom Metazoa; phylum Arthropoda; class Insecta; order Diptera; family Dolichopodidae; genus Poecilobothrus; species Poecilobothrus nobilitatus. The sequence continues at coordinate 165,021,021 of OX352773.1, forward strand.
ATATGTACTGGCTAACAGGGCAAAAATCTTAGTTTTTCTTAGAAAGTAAAATATTACTGTACAATTGAGTTTTCAAACCTATGTAAACTTGTTCTTAAGAACAACTGCCAAAACAAACATAAATATACTACAAAAATTTGAGAATGAAACTCTGTGAACTTTTGGTGAAAGCACTTTGGTATATTCATAATGAAATAATTGCGGCAAAAAAACTGATCAAGAATAAAACATCTGCCATAACTTCTAGAAAACTGAAAATATCTTAGTAGAAGATTTGACTTAGTAAAATATTTGATTTGATCTAAAAAATATCTCTAAAACATTTAAAAATATTTATAAATTTTTATTACAAAATAATATTATGCCACAAAAAAATTTCCGTAAACCGAAAATCATTTTATAAATTTTTAACCAACTAAGGCTTTGAATTACATAAAGGCGCATAACATAAGCTCTCCTGTTTCTCTTTAAAATGATTTGAATGGAGCCGTCAAACCTTTATTATCGTCAAAAACACTTCTATATGGTTAAATAAAGAAAGCAGAATAAGTGTTCTATAAAACTGAGTGAAAGCCAAGTTGAGTGGAAGGATGACGTCATTTGCATCGTTTATTACGGTCTCCTTCATAATTAGCCTGCTTTACAGATTATCAAGAAATCCCAATTCCGTTGTAAGGATTTTTGCCCAAATATGCGCATTATATACATTTTTAGAAAATCACCAAATCAAAAACGGCTTTGCAACAACACAAAAAAAATAATTTAAGCATCTATACACCTAGATTCATTTTTAGCTACAAAAGAAAAAAAGTTAAAAACATAAGTTAAAAAAAAGAATTTTATAAACTCTAAAAATGTTAAGTTAGAAAAATGTTGACATATCCTTAAAAATAAAGCTTGGCTAAACTAAAATGTATAGTACTAAATATTTAATTGGATGAAAAAGAAATTATTTTCTATTTGTTATTTTAATATAAACTTTTCATTTAAATGTTTTGCATTGCCATTTCCAAAAAAAAAAAAAAATTAACAAAAAAAACATTAAATTCTCATCCTTTTTCTTATATTTAAAACTAAACAGATTCTTTTCAGTTAATAAATTTCACCATTTATAAAAAAATTTTTATTTCAGTACTGTATTTTAAATCTTTAAAAATAAACAAAAAAAAAAAAAAGATAAACGAAATAAAAACTGTTCAAATAAAAATTTGTACAAAAAAAACTCAACATTAGATTTGAATTTAATAAAAACAAAAAAAAGCAAGAATCAATTTTCATTTAGTCTTCATCAAAAAGAAAAAAAAACCAAAAAAAAAAAACAAAACACATAAAAAAGGGAAGAAATCATAAAAAAAAATGAAATTTAAATATTAGAAAATTTAAAATAAAAAAAAAAAATTAAAGTTTTTAAAAGAATTCAAGACGATATATGAAGTTGAGTGAAAAGCAAAAAAAAAAAAAAAACAGCATAAATGGAAGTCGAGATGAACCTTTCAAGGAAAAACAAAAAGAAAACTTTTATACCAATTTAAATATCATTGAATTGTACATACAAAACTAGTGTAGATCCTTTTAAAACAACTGTGAAAAAGTTCTGGTTTTTTTTTTTTTATTTTAAAATGATAAAAAAAAAACAAAAAAAAAAAAATTAAAGTTTGTTAAAAAACACAAATATTATAAAGAATAATAAAATACTAGCATATATAAATATATATAAAAATTCGTAAGGAGCAACGAAAGTATTTTTTTTTTTTTTTTTAAATGCATATTAAATTCAGGATATGCATGTTCTTTTACTCAATATTTTTTATTTCCTTTTTTGACTTTTTTTTTTTTGTGTTTGTTTATTTCTTTTCCTTGTTATAAATTTTTTTTATTTGATTTTCTAAGAAAATTTTCCTTGTCATATGATAGAGAAACATGATTTTAGGAGTGTGTACCAAAATATAGAATTCTTGGGCCGAAGAATGGCAAGTTAGGTGTACTAAAATGTCTATTAATTTCGATTTTTAAAGGTGGACGTCAAACCTATATAATTCATTAGATCTATTTGGAATTTTTTTGGATATTATGTGCTCCTCATAAAAACATTTTTCGAATATATATTATAATCAAATTAACTTAATATATCAATAATTGTATTTTATGCTATTGAAACGGCCTAGGTTTGAATGACTATTATACTAACATACTTTTAAATTTTCTCATATATGCAACATTATTCTCATTTTCTTATTACAAATTAATGTATTTTAATTTATTTCGTGACTTTTCTCCAAAAAAATTATTAGTTGCCAATTTACATGACAACTCAGAAAATCTAAAAATTCAAAATCAGATTATTTTTTTTTTTTATTCTTAAAATCCACCCAACAGATTTAATATAGATGAAAAATTATAAAATGATCAAATGTCATAACTGCTAGAGTGAAATTTCGTCCTTAATTAATTAGTTACTTAAAACATAAAAGAAACGGAGAATTTTTTCAGTACTTGTGTGGAAATTAAAATAAATGTGAATTCCCAAAAATAAATGGAAAAATTACATGCGAAAAGGAAAAATTACAAACAATCAAATTTACATTTTTTGTTGAGTGCAGTCTAATTCATATTCAATATAAATAAAAATCTGGAGCACCTTATATAATGCAAGAACAAAAATATTTAACTTACTAGGTTATAATTTAAGCATTTTCAAAATATTAATGACATTTACCTATATAGAGAAAAATTGTTTAGTCTTTTTTGTCCGATATTGTAGTTCTTTTAAATAAATTCTTTTGATGTTTGTATTTTATTTTGTTTGGATGTTTCCTAATAAATATTTTAAGGATATGCGATATTCACTGCTTTCCGTCATTTTTTTTGTTTCTTTTTCTATATTTGTTTTTGTTTTTTGCATGTTATTTTTAAAATTTTAAGAAAGTTTTTCTTTAGATTCATACATTTTGGCTCTTATGTTTTTTCTATATCATTGTTATTGTTGTTGTTGTTGTCGTTTTGTTTCTTTTCTATGAATAACAAAAAAGAAGGATCGTAAAAATTCCAATGCTATATTTTATATACATAGAGCATTCCAAAAAATGAGAGAGAAAAAAAAAAATGGAAGAAATTATTGTATATCCTTTATCATAAACATTTGAAAAAATAGTGTGAGAAAGAAAACAAAACAAAAAAAAAAAAGAAAAATAAAACAAAACACCACCAGTACAAATATTTATGTTCAAGAATGCATTTAAAATGAATGGTAAAAATGCACTCTTTATCAATATCTATATATTTATACAATATATTCATACATAGGTACATATAATATGTTACAGGGGGCCTCAGTGGCCTAGTGGGTAAGAGAGTATAAAAATACGCTGTAAACACCGAGGGAGTGTGGGTTCGAATCCTACACATATTGTGAGAGTTATTCCCCCTTACGACATTTACAGCCACGCCTGAAAAGGAAAGGCTGTGTAATTTGAGAAATGCACAAAAAAAAAAAAAAAATAATATGTTACATATGATTTACAACAGAATAAAAAAAAAATTATTTCATATTATTGAAAATTCAAAAAAAAAAAAAACGGACTACACCATGTATTTTTGTTTATCTTTTATTGGTTTTAGTTGATTTGATTTGTTTTTGAATTTTGTTTGCTATATGTTTAACATTATATTTATATAGCAGAATAGAATTGTTTAGCTTCATAACCAGCTAAAATATCTATATTTTAATAACGAACTGATTTTTCTAATTATATTTTCAGTAAAATAGTACCGTACAATAATTTTTCTGTTTTTAAAAGTATTTTCTACTTATATTATGTGACAAACTGTACAGAAGGGTGGTAAAATATTGCTGGGAGACATACGAACGAAATTAATGCGAAACTATCAACCCCTTACTAAATAATTGAATCGAATACGTATCTGACAAAAGATTATAAATATACACAGAGATGGAAAATACTAAACGGCGCTATGATCTAATCACTAAATGGCGCTTTGAATCAATCTCTATAAGCTACTAATGCCCAAAAGCAAAAATTTGCTAATTTCCGCTATTTTTTTGGATGTCAGTTCATGAACTAAAAATTCACTAATTCACAAAATAAATGAAATAGCTTCCAAAAAAAAAACCCTCCAAAAGAATGAATTAATCTCCAAGTTAATTTTTTTGCAAAAATATTGGGCTTTAATTCATTTTTGTTTTGATGTTTAGTTCATGTCGTCAAATACTATACATAAGAAAAATAAAAATTATATGATTGATAATATAATATATGATATATTATTCTTTTCTTTTGCACATGATGCATTGAATTTATTGAAAATCTAGGAAAAATACAGTTACCCTTGTCAACTCTAGAATACCAAACTCTTTTTATAATGTTCAAAATACAAAAACTATATCACTGCGCTTTGTACGGCAATTATCCAAAGTCTTGGTCCTATTTCAACAAAAATAATATTTAAGATCTTATACCACTTTTATGTCCACTTATCTTTTTTGATTCCAAAGGAACTATTCGCCTTTCATGCAATATTTTGTTTGTCTTCACATTCTCGATCACCAAGACTCCGATTACATTTTAACCAAAAACAATAGAGAATATAAAAAAGTGTCCAAAATATTTCGGATTTATTTCTTGATTCTATGACTTTTTCTATTTTTTTTTTTTTGAGACATCGTGTTTACGGGTATACAATCAAACGAATCGATTAAGCTAGACAAGAAAATTTTCCGTTCACTTGAGTCTATATCCAACATGTTTATTTCGATGCGTTACAAACGAAGGAAAAAAATTTGTAAACCGCGTGACTACAGGTGTAATAAGAAAACTTTAAAAATAAAGCAAGGAATGGATATAAAATGTATTAAGAAGGAATAACAAATCAAAAAAATAAATATATGACTAAGAAAAAAACAAGGAAGTATGTAAAAGTAAAAATTTACATACTTCAAATTTTCGAATTTTTTGTCCACTAACTTATGCTATAAATGATTTTTTTTCTTTCAAAATGTCACTGTTCTATCAGAAAGCGTTGTGGAGATATGAAGGAACAAAAAACTTGCAAAATTTTAAATACTAAATTACAAAAAATTGTAAAATTTTGATATTGCTCATAAAGCTAAAAATATGTCCTATCTCAGTATTTAGATTGTAAAAATATTAAACAAAACCTGAGATAAACCATAAGTTATTTCCAAACCTTGATATTGGCCGTAACTCCATGATAGGTGGGTCTACATTAAAAAGTTTTTTTACAACAAGTAATTTTTTAAGGAACCTATCCCTCGGTAAAATTGTTCTAAATTAGACGGTCTCAAAACAGCCGGATGGACAGAATGAAACTAATAGGAAAATTTTTTTAAAATTTTTTTTCAAAAAAACGATAGTTACGGAAAGATAATACATAACCAAACTTAAAATAATATGCAAAAAAGGATATGTAAAAATCAAAAAGAAAAAGGAGATAAATGAGAAAACCAAAATACGTTGAAGCTCACATCCTTCATTTCAAGACGAAATTCTCTATCATATTATCATTGGTATTTATGATTTAATAACTTTATTATGAAATTTTGAGATATATTATATTTGGTTTTTTTTTTTTTTTTTGGATAAAAAAATGTATGGTTCATATGAAAGTAAAGACTTATTTGCTTACTTTATCCTATTTTTTTTTTTTTTTTTTAAGAACCATCTTATTTGTAACATTAATATTATAAAAATCCTTGTACTATACAATTTTATTTTGTTTATTTTTGTTTTGTCATATCCTGTAACGGTTATTCTATTATAAATTCTGTCTGTTATTCATGTTTAATAGTATGTTTATGTATGCGTATAAGATAGGTACATTTATACGTATCTACATTGTATACAATATGCTTATGACAGTATTTGCGTTCCTTGCTATGATAGATTCGTGTATTATGCAGGAGAAGTACTTTCTATATTAAATTTTCTTTAAAAAAGTCTTAGAAAGAATTTTCAATAAAAAATTAGTTTGGTTTCTTTTTTTGTATTTTATTAAATTTATATTAATTTTATATTAAACTTGAAAAAACTTAAGATTATTTTTGTTTTGTTTTAAAACAATACTAAAAAAAATATACTTTATTAATCAGAGTCAATATTTAATTAGTAGATATAAAATATTAAAAACTTAAATTTCAAATTTCGGATCGATTTTTCATATATGATAGTAAAAAACGAAATATGCCTGATTTATTAATGATTATAGTCTCTTTAGAATTAGTTGTTGGTTCATTCATATCTTCGGATCGCTGTTCTCGGAAGTTTCGAATTTTTTAGAAAAAGATCCTTCAGAATACATTTTAGTTACTTTAGATAAAAATTGTATACCCCTGTAAAAGAAAATTTAATGATCAAAAATTTAAAATTGGCTGGTAGACACCTGTACAGAATTTTTCGTAAGTAAGATATAAAAATTAAAACTCAATTTGCATAACATGGATTTAACCAGTTTTCTTAATTATATAGAGTTTCCTTAAAATTAAAGATGATATCGATTAATTTTTCACTATTAATGTTCTTATACAAAAAATTCTAAAAGAAATTAGGAAATTTTGGTACAAAACTAGTCCAATACTAAATTATTTTTAGAGTGCGTTTAGAATATCTTAAATATGCGCCTTAAAAAACGTTTGTTTACTCTATTAATAGTTTATTTAATTATAATTAAACAAAAGGTAGTGGAACATAGTTACGACTTTAAGTACAGGTAAAAGAACTTTTGAGTGAAATTTATTCCTTCAATGAATGAAAAGAAGAGGAAATAATTTTATAAATATTCTCAGTTAATGAAAATTATTTGTGTTTAGTTCATTTACTTTTGTATGCATAATGATTTTTTTTTGTGTTTCTTTTTCTATCAATGTCTTGATCTGTTCACGATTTGATTACGCAAAGTTAATATTTATAAAACGAACATTTTTGCTATATATATTATAATACTAGCTGTACTCTCTACGTTATACTTGTTATTTTTTTTTTATAGTGCATTCCTATGCCACATAAATGTGAACAAGAAATTTCACAACCTTTTCTTTTCAGGCGAGGCTGTAAAAGTCGTAAGGGAGAATAACTCTTACGACGTATATGGGATTAAACCCCACATTCCCACGGTGTTTACAGCGTATTTTATACACTCTTACTCATTCCCCGAGGCCCATTGGCCTTAGTATTTAGGTTCTCTACAAAATTGTATCAGATTACATAAAAAAAATTTCAAAACCTTTTGTCCCATGGTCTTGTAAAAGCTTAAACTGAAAATTTCTTAACTTAAATTAAAATTAATTTCTTAAACTTAAGTTAAAGAGTAAAAAAACACCTTTAGTTCCGTATGAATAAAAAATATTTTATTAGTATCCCCATGAAATTAATGCTAAAACCACCAAAAGTTTTTCATTTTGTCGAAAGACGAGTAGAGCTACTTGAAAATAAAATCCTACTAATTTGAAACTTCACGAAAATGTTTACTCTAATATCTTTACTTTTCTATTTCAAATTGCAGCCTAGTAGTGCTATTAGTTTTCAAGATAAATGAAGCATAAATTAAAAAAATGTATGCCAGCTACCCGAAGGTTTAATGCTAATAACTTGAAAATTCACCAAAATTTGGTCTGGATTCCAAAAAATGTTTCTACAAAAATTTAGTATCAATGAGCTACCTGTATAGGATGGCTATGTTTAACTAGTGTTGAGGTAATAAACAAGAATAACTGTAGATTACGTAAGATTAAGTTATAACATGAAGTGCGAAATAATTTAGTTCTAAAATGAAAAAGTTCTAAAGGAAAACGAAAACACAAATAAATTTTAGGGAATTTAATTATCAAAACTTCTTATTGCTCAATAAAAAAATCTAGTTTTAATCTATTCGATAACAATCCTAGAAACTCTAATTTATATAAGCAAATAAATTGTAAATATATAATTTTATATTACAGTAGTTATTCATTTAATTTATAATTCATATTAAAGTCTTAGTTAAATTTTCTAATGAGTTTAAATTTTTTTAAATTTTATCATTTAATTATTTTGAAGGTTAATTTTTTCAACCTTGAATTTTTGTTTTGTTTTTTTATTGTAATATGAACATAATTAAAAACATAATATTCTTTTTTTATTAATATATTCTTCAAAATTTTTTAAAAAATTTTATTGTAAATTTCATTTCACCAGTGCGCCAGACAATCTGTCAGATAATTTCAGATAATCTGTGCGCCCTTCTGTCTATTTACAAAACAGTTTTTCATTGTTCTAGGTTAAGAATTAAAATATTAAACATAGAACAATCTAATAATAAGAAAAAAATATTTTCAGTTACAGTTGTAGGACAATACAGGGCCACGTACAGGGCCACGTGTAAAGAATCTACAACTCCCAAAGTTGGAAAAACACCATATATTCGATTTTAGTTCGAGTTATACTAAATAATAATTTCAATCTGTAAACATTAAACGGCTGGTATTTTTTAAAATCTAAGCCTAGGCAATATTTTTGCAATTCAAATTTAAAAATCTAATTTATCTTTATATTATGAAATTAAAGTCAAGGGCTTTTGTGGCCTAATGGATAAGAGAGTATAAAATACGCTGTAAACCGAGGAAGTGTGGATTCGAAGCCCATACACGACGTAAGAGTTATTTGCCATTACGACATTTACAGCCACGCCTGAATTTCCTGTTCAAATTTATGTGGCAGTGAAATGCACTAAAGAAAAAAAAATTAAAATCTTGCAAAATTTTAATTTGCCGCATCGACTCAATGCCTTAAAAAAAGAAAAATTAAATCTTAAAAGAAGAATGTGATCTAATCAATACATGTTACTTCAAAAAAATGTTGGTATTCTCTCCCATTCAAAAACTGTATGGGATCAAAAATTGAAAATTGATTAATTTATAGGATAACCGAATCTTTTGAAACCTGGGCACTTTTTAAAGTTAAGATGAAAAAATTAAAACGCTCTTAACATTGTTAGATATATTATTAGTTTATTTTCAATAAATCTATTTTTATTAGAGTTTCTATTAGAGTTTCCTTAAACTTGGAGTAAGTGTTTGATATTTTTTTAAAAATTTTCTTCATATCAAAAATTCTAAAAAAAATTTGCAAATTAATATGCAAAAGTTGTCACAAATTTTTATTGTGTTTTTTTTTTTTGAATAAATTTGAGTCCTTCAAAACACTTCGTCTTACATACTACCTTATTTAGTATTTAGTTATTCTCTTTTGTTGTTGTTTTTTTTTTCAAATCCTGATTAAATTATACAATGTTGAAAATATCAACACTTTTGTGAAATGTCAGAAAATAATAAAAATGAAAAGAAAAGAATGGAATCACAAGAATCATTATTGCATCGTTCATTTTATCTTTAAAGGTAATTAAAAAGGTACTTACTCGTAAATTTTACTTCAGTACCCTATTTAAGAAGTGTAGAGAACTTTAACCATTTTTTTTTTTTTTTTTGCTCCTTATTATTACGACTCTTATATCATATCTATATGAAGTATACATTCGTACATTCGTACGTTTTTAATTAATTATATGTCATTTACAAAATGAAAAAAGAAAAATCGTAACAACAATATTTCATCATCTAGGTAGTGAATAAATAATATTATATCTTTTTTTTTTTATTTATTCTTTATTTTATTTTCTTTTGTACCTGAACAGTTCATCATACCTTAAGTACATTATAAAAGAGGGAAATAAACTTATAGCTATTTTATGTACTAAATAATATTATTTTATATTTAATTTACATTATTATTTTTTTTTTTTATATAAAAGTAGATATTATGTATATATACTACAAAATTCAATGTTTGTTACTAAGCCATTTCACACCTTTCTTTAAGGTATTTTTAATGTTTCTGTTTTGTTTGTGTCACTATATACTAACAGTACTCATATATTAAAACCTTTAAACTTTGAAATTTTTTTTTCGGGATTTTTTTAGAAGTGAAGTTAATTTTCAAAATGATTTAAGTATGTACGAGTATTACATAAATGTTGTGGGGAAATATATAAAATATGGTTTTTATTAGTGACGTTACAATATTTTAGTTACAGTGATTCTGTCACTGTGATTTATATTATTAGTAATCACTGCCAGTTGTCATTATCGACAATCACCAATGATTGTGTTTTGTTGAGAATTTGTAATGCTCCTATTACTCTTGAATTCCAAAATTTTTTTTTTTATTACTCACAGCATATGTCACAGTGCTCAGTAGTGTATTCTTCTACAAAAAATAAAGGCAATTAGAAACCTTTAATTTTTTTTTAAATTTACACAAAAAATACTACTTCATGCCATTTAAACTGAATGTAAATTTGTTAACAAATATCTAAATTTTGTTGTTCTCAACATTAATAAACGTCATTTGATTTCAAAATTGAAGGAAAAAGATAAAAAACAAAATAAATTGAAGATTAAAATATGCATTTTTAGCTATTTTCATTTTAAGTTTTTGTTTTGAAAGCTCCACCGAAATATGCCGAATTTCAGATTAAAGTAGGACTTTTCTCTATAACATATTGAAATTTAAGCTTTCAACTCGAAATTTTAAATATATCTTCAATTTCATATTGCACCATTTTAACACTCTCAGTAAAAAGACAAAAGTGTCTAAAACCACGTTAGGATTTTTCGATAAAGTGCAAAATAAACCTGGTCGTTTAATAAATGAATCCAATGGCACCGCAACATTCTCTTCACAGGATTTTATTAGGTCCTCTTTCTCTGTTTTACACATATCTCGTAGTAATGGAAACTTGTTCTGACGAAATAAAAATTTTCATGCTTCCACTCAAAATTTTCCAAAAAAAAGCGAGAAGAGTCCACCCCTACGTAGTTTAAATTCCTTGATGGCATAATTCCGCATATGGCAATTCGTTTGTGACTAGAATATTGCACATGGGAAAACATCTTCCACGACATGTGTTCCACAAAATTGGTGATGATTATCTTTTCTATTTACATAAGTTTAAGCAGAACGTCAACTACTTCGTTTATCATATTTCTGCAAACCTTAAACCTATTTTTATTCCAGAGCAGAATCTTCCCTTACCCAAACAGTACAATAATAATAAAAGTACCATAACCTATTATCAAACAAAAAAAAAAATGGTATTTAGTGGGTTTAAGTTCCACACGTTGATAGAGGAATCGTGCTCGTACCACTCCTCTTTAACGTATTTCGATCATTTCCACCTACTCTCGTTAAAAAAAAAAAAATTTATCGATATCACATTATATTAAAAATAAAATAAATTAATATTTATAATAGTATACTAAAATAAATCATTCCTTCATTTAAAATTTAAATGTTTAATAAAAAAATTAATAGGTCAAAGAAACAAATTGGTTGACAAAATTTTAAAGTTACCAATATACAAACGTACCTACCTTATCAGTAGCGACGTTTCTTGTATTAAACACCTCCTGATGAATTGAGTGAAATTCGTATTTTGTAGTCTTTTTTTTCCGATATGTACGATTAATTTTGTGAAGTTAACTGAAAATTGATATAAGTTTGAACTATTTTTATATATATTTAATCAGGTATGAGGAATTATCATATTTAATGAGGTATGAGGAATTATCTATATCAACCATACTATAATTATCAGTGAGTCATGTCAGATAAAAAAAAACTAACATTTTTTGTTTATATGAAGTATCTATATAAAAAAAAAAAGAAGTTATTAGTTTTTCACAAAAGACTGTATTGCCCTCTAAACATACCTATATAATGTACTACGAAACATATGATGGTTATGAGTACTATCATATAATATCTCTTTAATTGTATTATTTTGTTGTATATTATTACACGCTTTAGATATTTTCCATCTTATATACCAACAAATATCATAAACCACAAAATTTTCTCTTTCTTATAATCATTTCACTGTCATTTTTTTGTTAACTTCTTAATTAGAGTTATAACAAAATGAAAAGAAATAAAAAAAAAAAAACTTTTAATTTTTCAAAACAGGTGACACACAAGAGTATTTTATGACATTCTTAACAAAAAAAAAAAATAATAATAATAAGTAAAGTGTGTAAGGAAGGTTTCTTAAATAACAGAATAAATTCTGGGAGTTCAACAGAAATAATAGAAATAAAAAATTTCAATATGTATGCAGTTATTCCATTCCTTACAACCCTATTATTATTGCTATTATTATAAAGAATCTTACTAAGGTGTTGATATTATTATTGTATGGTGAATTGCAGGAAAAAGAAGGAAGTATAAGAGAGATTAAAACAAGATTTTCGCTTATTTTTTATTTTAGATACGATTAAAATCTTTAAAGATTAATTATATGTTTTAGTACTAATATTTTATTTTAAACTTTCCGATTTTCAACAGTTAATTATTTTTTAAATGCATCTATTAGATTTTTATTCTAATTCCTTCAAATATGGCAGGCGTTGTATATAGGAAGCTATGTTGAATATAGCAACAAAAAATATTAAGGAATAACAATTTGTTATTCGTTCATTAATTATTCGTAGTCCTATAATTGCTGCCAATGTAATTTCAATTCGCAGAATGAGTTAGTAGTTTAGTTATGTGAAAAAATTAATTCATTTCCTATAAAGTTACCTAAGATACAGATAATCTATAAAACCTTACTATCATGTTTGAATATTCATCAACTATTGAAATTCCGATTTCATGGCAGTATAATTATGCACGGAATGTCAGCAGTTTTTTAGTTATTTTTATTATATTTAAATAATTTGAAAATTTTAGGCGAACTGTCACAGAAAAAGTCATCTCATTTGAAGAAAAATTAATTTGTGATTAGTTAGTTAATTACTTTTGGTTGCAGTTTTGATTCAGATAAAACTCCTCTATGAAACCTATATTCATTATGAATGTCCACCGAATATTTAAATCTTGATTTTATGGCAGCATTTTAATAGGGGGAATGGAGACTGTACGTTAATTATTTTACTATACTTAGTTAAATATTGTGAAAAGTTAAATGGGTATCTATCTACTATCGCCGAGAAACTCACCTCTTTCGAAATCAGATAATACTGTCCAATGAAGTAATGGAATGGTTAGAAGAGAGAAGATTGGAAAGGTAAAATATAATATTGCTGATACATTTTATTTATTATTCTTACTTTAAAATTGATAGTCAATGATATTTTTTAGACACGTAGGTATGCAACTATATTTTTTTTTACTTTAATTAAAAATCTTAAAGTTGAAACTGAACTTTACTTTGACCTCATGTTTAGTTGTAACATTTATTATTATAATCACATCATTCATTCATATAACATATCTATATTTACATTGTATGTCAATGATATACAAGAGTATACATTATTCTTGGACACACCTATATGAATTGTGTATATATACGTATTAGGAACATACTAATATGATTACTGTCAAGTTTTGTTATCTTGTTAAAAACCTTTTTTTTTTTAACTGACATTTCAATTTTATTAAAACTTTTAGGTATAATGAAATTTCAAATTCTATTTTTAGAAAACATTTTAATAATGACAAATATAATTATTATTACAAAAATAGAAATGTAATTTAAAACTGAAAACTAACTTTCACCATTAAAATAAAAAATAAAAGGAAAAAACCGATCCTTATTTTTATTTTTATTAAGTTTTATTAAGTATGGTTATAGTCAAATAATTTTTCTTAACTAATTGTTTTCTATCATTTAGCTTGACTTAGTCACATATTGCTTCACAAAGATTTAAAGAATTTTATTAATTTTATAATCTTTGATTTAAAAACTTTGTATGTAATTCTTATGCAGTACTTTTCTAGTACATAGTTAATAATATTATATCGATTAAAGCTAGGTTAGATTTTCTTTCTTTTCTTAAAACCGTATTTTTCTTTTGAAAACATGTGTTAAGTTGTAATATACAAAATTATTAATTATATTTTTTTTTAATTTAATTTAATTTTATAGTAGATAGAAGATCTTATCACCCAAAATATTTTTTTTTATATAAATTATAAATAATTTGGCTAATAAAATCGAAAAATATTTGTTGAGGATATAAGTATATTCGTGTGCCTTTCAGTATTCATTATTATGTTCAATAAATTATTTATGTAGTGGATGTGCTAGTCATCAAATAAACGTCCCTGAAAAAATTATTACTAACTGGGGTTCATAGTCAGTCTAACTGTAAGATTAGACTATTCTTATTCCTCTATGACTGATTCCGCTGATTAGTTCCTTCGTTCTCAATTAAAATGTTACGCATTCAAAATATTAGAATCTAAATAGACTAAGAACTATACAACAGCTTTTCGAAAATAATTAAAGTTGTGTAAATTAATATAATATTAGTAACTGCTTGAGTTTGAGCAAGAAAATGTAATTTTAAATCTTAAGTTAAAAGTGGAATGAAAATTCTTTTGAGTTAAAAAAAAAAAATAGTATTTTGATGAATTCTTTACTGCAATAACTAAAAAATTCACAGTTAAAACATAACAAAATGATTATTTATTTATACTTTATAATATAACCATTTTTTTTTTCTTGGTTACATTGTCATCATTTTGTTTTTTCTTTACTGTGTCAAATTGAATTTTCATTTGGCGTGTGTTGTGCAGTATTTTTAATTTTTTTAAATATTAACACTTTTTATAAATATATATGTAGGTACAGGGTGTCCGAAACTCAAAGATCACGAAGAACGGTAGTGATAGAGAAGTTTTTTTTTTTTTTTTTCTTTATTTATATATAAATGAAATCTACATGACTTGAATGTAAATGACAATAAATTTTTTTTTTTTTTCATATAAATCAAGGACCTTAGCATAATGCTGTATGGTCTTATAAATTTTATAATATCAATTAATTAATTATTTAACAAACAAGAAAAGAGATTACATCTATTAATATTATAGTTTCCATTAATTCATACTTCTTTTTTTTCTTTTTTTTTTTAATCTTATTTGGTGTTTTTAGTTTATTTATTAGTTAGTGTTTTAGTTCGTTTATTAGTGTAATTATTATTATACCCGTACGATAGGATCGGGTATAATAAAATTACTCCTCCGTTTGTAACACCTCGAAATAAGCGAGCTAGATATACCTTCAAAGGTATGGATCGGATCAGAAAAAAATTCTAAGACTTTTGAGCCATGTCCGTCCGTCCGTCCGTCCGTCCGTCCGTCAGCACGCTAACTCAAAAACTAAGAAAGCTAGAATCTTCAAATTTACACAAAATATTCTTGGAGTAATTTGTAGGTTCCCTATTTTCTTTGGTTGAGTTTGGACCAAAACTTAGGGTAGCTCTCGAACACCTAACTTTTAGATCCCGACATTTTTTTTGAAATAGAGCTATGAAATTTTAACTGCTGATAGATCTCACAAAAATATTAATTTTATTTTTAATAACTTTTTTTTGTAGCCCCACCCGTTACGGAGCTACAGCTCCTCAAAGGTTCAAAAAAGCTCTATATTTAAATTATTATAGCACAAGTTGTATAAAATATATCTTCATTTTGAAAACGCCAAACGATTAATACTTTCATTAGCTTTAAAAGTATATATACAATAAATATATATTTGTGGCATACGGTGTCTTAATTTACCGTTATGCGAAACTAAAATTTTGCAAAATCCTTTAACCCTTCTATCTGCTAAACGGTTAAAGCTGGAAACTTGAAATTTTGACAGAAGTTAGATCTTTGAAAATAAGTATGAGTCATTTCAGAAATTTTTTTTGTATCACTCCCCGTTTAGGAGCTGTAAGGGGTCAAAAACTGAAAATTTCCTATTTTTAAACACCTGTAACTTGAACACCTGTTAAAATTTTTTTGAAGTAATACACAAAATTTAAAGCTTCGACATTATACTCTTATTTCTGTTAACAACTATTTTTAATAATATAGGGTTACTTTATAATTGACGAAAGTGTTACTTTATTTTTTCAAATTTTCTAACAAATTTCTTTAACGATTTTTTTCCATTTTGTTTTACTCGATAATTTGAAATTGTTGAGGATATAATGCGTAGTACATAAAAATGTAAATAAATATACAGCATAACGGTTGCTTGAAGAATTTTTATTTATATGATATTGATATATATACATACTTATATAATATCATGTTTATTTACATATCGTATATGTCACTAGTGAATGAATGATAAGAGTATAAATGTATATTATACAGCGCCGTATTTACATACATATATGTATTTTATTGTACTTATAAGAAATTATTCTGCCAATGGAATATTTAAATATAATATAATATAATATTTAAAATTATATTTACTATTTTGTACTAAGTAAATTTAATATACATTTACCGCTTAGTATTAAATGGTACTATAGAATATTTGAAAAAGTTTTGGATTGATAATCGTTATGTGAAAGGTTAAAATCTGCTTTTAAAGAATGTATAAACATATAGTTTGAATATATGTACAACCCATAATTCTAGAAATTATAAAATTCACCCAAATTATTTTAAAATACTAAAATATTAAAAAAATAATATTGTAAGCAAAGTGACAGGCTGTGAACATACTAACGGTTCGTACGGGTATCTAAGAGTTGACAAAGGCAACTGTATTCTTCCTCGTTTTTTTTCTATTTCTACTAGTCTTTTTTATAATGTTATATGCTAAATAAGGTTGATTTTATTTTTTGTTTAAATAAAAGGTTAAAAATTAACTTCAGGTATTCTGGCAGTTCATTATAGGCTTTAAGACAGTTATACAAGCAATTATTTTTTTGATGTGTTGTTCTAAACAGAGAAAGGTAGAAGTTGGATATATTCCTAGTATTATGATTATGTATGTCTAGGTTCCTATTTAGAATGAAGTTATGTTTTAGTTGGTTGTGAATGATTTTAAACGCAGTTTTATAGAGTTCAAATAATATAATATTTTTTAAGCTTAGATATTTATCATTGTATATAGAATTAGATGGGTGTAACATGGGCAGCCCTTGGGCAAACTTGACACATTTTTTATGCATCATATCTAATTTGTTTAGATAATTATGTGCAGCTCTGCTCCAAATGGGTAAAAGGTAGGAAATGTGAGATTTTATATATGATGCATATATTGTGTATATTGAATGATCAGAAAGGAATTTTCGTAGTCTCCTCATTAAGAATATGTATGGAGATATATTTTTAATTACTTTTTCTATATGTGAACTCCAATTTGATTTGCTGTCAAGTATTAGACATAGATAGTTGAAGTTTCTGACAAATTCTACATTCACTTTATTATACTACAGTGAGTTTATAGAGCTATGTATCTTATTTTTAAACAATAATATTTTAGTTTTTTTTAAATTTAATAAAAGCCGATGCTTGGTTAGCCATTCCTCAATTAACAGTAAATCATGTTGTATAAATGCATACATATTCGCCTCAGAGTCCTCGGCATATTTTATTACGGCATCATCTGCGAATAACTGGATACAACCCTTTAACTTCAGGTGAGAGATATCGTCAATATATAATTTAAATAGTAATGCTTACTTACCAAGTAATTATATTATTTTTATGTACCTAATAATATTGAAAATAATTTTTTTTTTAACAAAATTTTAGTTAAGCACATGGTTATATTTAGATAATTATCTCGAAAAATGATAAAAGATAAGAGAAAAATATATTAACTTAAATTGAAGCTGAGGAATTGGTGATTTTGAAAATGAAACAAAATTGATACATTAATACCGGTTTTTTATGCAAAAATTGCAGTTAATATATAAACAGTGAAAAATATCAATATTTTTCGAATTTAAAAAATTGTAACTCTTCAACTATGAAAGATAAATAAAAGTTAAATATTAATGTAAGAGCTCATAACTTCAGCTAGCTGGCGAAACTTAAACCAATCTTCTATGTTATGCAGAGGCAAAGATGTTGTTATTTCTTTAAAAAGTTAACGAAATCCCTTTGAAGACCGTTATCTCAGCAACTGTTAGAAATAACCCCTCCCTTAGCAACAATTTCTTGCTTGTTATGAACTTCTCTATCACCTCCGTTCTTCATGACCTTTGAGTTGCGGACACCCTGTATATATGTTTTTCTACATTTTTATGAATTTATATTATAATGTTAGTAAAGGGTATTGTAACTGTTTTATAATGATTTTTAATTTTTTTTTTACTTGCTATTTTTATTGTTTGTGGCGGTTGTTTTTGTTGTTGAAGGAGAAAAACCAACTACGAAAACGACGACGACATATTTTAGTTAATAATAATTGCTTTTCACAATGACGTTTAAGTTGTTATGACAATGTTAAGAAAAAATTGTTTTGTATAGGTACATACGCATATTAATAAAATATTACACAAGTAGGGTTGTATACATTTTATTTATTTTTTTGGATAATAAGAAAATATTAATACAGTGTTTTGCAATAATAAGTGGTACTTACCTAGTTGTATTTAAATATTTTGTACCTAACGTATATTGTTATTGAAAAAAAAAGGATTTTTATTACAATTATGATATTTTGGTAACCTTTTAACAAAAAGTCCTTAAAAGTTCTTGTTTTATGATCATGGAATGTAACAAGAGCTGTATATTGTATCCCATGATCATAAAACAAGAACAATTAACTAGAACAAGTAGTTTATAATAACATTTTTATATCGTGAATTTGCTTTTTTTCCCTAATCCTAATTTAATCCTAAATTTAATCCTAAATTCCCTAATCTTAAATTTAAAATTTCAAAATGTAAAAGTATTTAATTTAAAAAAAAAAAATTATTTATATAATAAATTTTTTTTTTGAATAGGTTTGATTGTGGTTCTGGTGTTGGTAGTGTACGTTCAAAAGAAACTGTTGAATTGAATCAATGGAATACCGTTATTATATATCGTCATCGTTGGGATGCATGGTTAGTTTTAAATCATGGTCAACGTGTTGAGGGACGTTCAAAGGTAAGTAAAATTAATAATTAAAAGTTTATAATTAAATATATATATATGTACACACACATACATATACTAAACAATAACGGTGAAAATGTATATTATTATGAAAATGTTTTTCTTGTTTTTTGTGACAATATAAACGAAAAAATAAGTTAAAGCTTTCGGTTTTTTTTTTTTTAAGGAGAAATACCCAAATATAGAAGGAATAAAGAAAGAGTAAAATAAAGTTAAAAACATTAAAAGTATTCTTTTGTCTTTTATTTTGATTATGTTCAGTCATATCATGGATTTTTTTCAATTTTTTTTTTTTTTTTGTTTTTGTTTTGTTTAATAATGTTTACCAAAGGAATAAAAATGTACATATTTCACATTCAATTAGTTCATTCAAAACAATATCGTTGTTAGTTAAATTACTGTTTATAGAAGTTTTTTATTTTGTATTTTTTACAAACAAAAGTTTAAAAAAAAAAACAGTGTTGTTTTGTTAAAACTTTGTTTTTTTTTTTTTTTTCAAATCTGCAAAATCAGGGATTTTTTTTAACTCTAATTTTATTATCCTTGTTTTTATGTAAAAAATTTCTTTTTATTTTTTTTTTGTTTTAATTTTAACCCTTTTTCCACTTTTTCAGAAGTTGTTAAAAATCTAAAAATATGCGACGTGTACATAATACATATATACTCTAATATTATTAGAGTAGGTATATATTATGTATTATATGTAATATTAAGTGAAAAAGAAAAAAAAATGCATTTTAATTGTATTTATCATATTATGTTATTACTTTTAGAAGTTTTTATTTTTTTTAAACATCAATTTTATTTTAAAAATTATTTTATATCAACCGAGTTAGAACTCAACTGTAGAAGAGAATTTTAAATACATTATTATTGCTATTTTAAGATAATTTAAGTAGTCAAAATCACAATAAATTTATAGTAACATTATATTCCAATATAACTACTGTATGCACACAATAAGATAAACATTAGAGTACAATTTTTGATAATCTTAACCAATTAACAATTTTATTTTTAAGGTCCTAAAAACTCTTCATGGTACTTTCTTTTTATCGATCGTTTATATGTAAGGTTTGCAAGGTATTGTGATGACACAAAAATTCGAATCTCAAATTTTCTCATATATGCGTTTCTGTTGGAGAGATGTCGATCTGTGTGTCTGTCTGTCCGTAAACACGTGTACGTCTCAAACGAGGAATTTAATAAAATTTCATACTTAAGATTTTAACATAAATATCTCAAATTGAAATGCTTTTGGTAGAAATCTCTCAGCTTCAAGTGCTGATCTGTTATTTATATTCTTTTGATCTGTTATTTATTTTCTGTTATTAAAAAGTTATTAAGAAAAAGTTGTTACACAAGTAAAGAGCAAAAACCTTTTTATAGAACACTTTTTGATCCTAAAAACTTTTAAGTTTTGTCCTCAATTTAACACAATTTTTGTCTAAGTTATTTTTACTAATACGAAATTTATTTTATGTGAAAACTCCACCACTCGGTTCTGTGGTGGATACGGATGATTTTATTTTATCTTTTGCCGCACTTTTTTTTATTATAGTCGAAATATTATATTGTAGTCAATTTTTATTTTATTTAAATAATTATAATATTAAAAACATTTTATTTTTGTTTCATTTAGTACAATTTTGTAACGCTGGGTTACAAAAGGTTAACCTTAGGTTATAAATTAAGTAATTTATTAAAGATTTTAACATGAAACCCAAATAACTAGTTTTAAGAGCATCTAGTGATATTTATCTTAGGATATTTCCGAACCTATCGAACTACCGCTTGACACTAGACACTTGGCACTTCTCGTCTTTCACGTATGTTATCTTTAAGTGCGAACATTTAGTGAAGTCGAAAGTATACTAAAAATTTGAGAGATAATCTAGTGCCATCAGATAATTTATTGTAATAGGTTCAGAAACACCCCTAATATACATTTTTTTAATTTTATGGTTTTTCTATATGTTATTTTTAAAGCTTAAAAAATTTATCTACTCTAAATTTGTTAGAATCAAAAATTTTAGCAAGTTCTTATTGATTTTCTAGCACCAGTTTAATAATTCTGAAAAAAAGCGTGTTTTTTTAATATTTTTTATAATTATTTAGTTTTTACATACTTAGGAATTTTAGAGTTTAAAAATGTTTATTTATAAAACAAAAAATAATAATTTAAAAAAAAATAATAACAAATAATTAAAAAGTTCTAAATTAAATATTAAAGTCGAATAACCTACGACTTAACGAATTCAATTATGGATGTAATAACTGTGAAAAAAAGGATCTAATAATTGTTATCTAAAAATGCTGCTTTTAACTGTAATTTGTTATATTTAAAGAGAAGCACTTATCTACGTAAATTCTGGTAATATTTTTTAATCTTTCAACTTCTTATTAATTTTTTAAAATTTCGTTATTCAAGGACAAAATAAAAATTTAAATTTTAAAAATTTTTGTACTTTCCATATAAGAAAACTTATAATACCTACTAAAAATAAGATTTTTATCAGGAATGTCATAAACCTTTTTTATAATTTTTTTAAATTTGAATTATATAAAATATTTTTCTATTTCAAAATCGAAAAATTTTTTTCCATTGTTGATTTATCATTATTTTTCCATTTTATTTTTAAGGTGCTATAAATTCAATAATTTTCTTTAAATCTTATTTAAAAATAAGTTTGAAAAATGTGTGGAACGAAAAGTAGATGTGGTTAAACACATAAAACCAAATAAATCTTAAAATAATTTTTCTATCCTACATACTTTTTAAATTTAAACTTAATCATTTAAATTTTCTATTTGCTTAGTTTTGTTTCCATATAAGAAAACTTATAATATCTACTAAAAATAAGATTTTTATCAGGAATGTCATAAACTTTTTTTATAATTTTTAATTTAATATAAACCACGCGAAAAACTGATGACGGTTGTAATATAAATGTATTCTAAGAATTTTAACAAGAATTATTGCATAACATTCAGATATAACAGTAGGTTTTATTTATAGAATCAAAGTTGAAAATATTAAATATATATATTTTTTCCAAGTGGTATTATTTTGCATTAATCAATTAAATTATAAGTAAATAATTAAGATATCAATTTTTGTTTCAATACGTTTTTTAATACACGTACAAAAAAAGTGCAAAACAAGTTGACACAATCAAATTTTTACTTTGTCTAGTCATAAAATTTGTATTTAAATATTTTTTTTTGATAATTTTTCACCCAACTGAAATTGGGTGGCAAATTGGTGCATATATTTTAGTACAAAAATCACTTTAAACTAGAATATTAAGATATTGTTATTTTTCCATATTGGAATAAAATATAGAACAAGAGAAATTACCATACTTTGTGCACTTATTTTCTTCACATTTCTGTACATATATACTTCATTTTGCATACTTTAAGGAGAATTTTTTTTTTTGTTAGATTTTGCATGATTTATTAGAAAAAGAAAAAGATTCTGTCATTAAATTAACGGTTGAATTATTAATGGTGATTTTTTTCACTTTCAATTTTTTTCTTTTGATTTTTGCTTTATATTTTTTATTTATTTTACCATTAATTTATGGCCCGTTTCAATTAGAATAATACGAATGCTGGTTGAATCAATCGCCACAAGCGTATCATTTTTATTTTAATGTTGTAAAGTATTTATATTATTCTATTTTTTTTTTTTTTTGATTTTTTCATTTTGATATAATGTTTTATTTTTGGAAACTGATAAATTATATTGATACAGTTTTGAACTCTACAAGACTAGAAAAAAAAAAAAAAAAGAAATTTACTGAAAATAATCAACCAAAAGTACATGAAAGATAAATGAATAAAAAAAAGATGAGAATGGCTGAAAAATTTTTGAAAACAAAAAATTAAATTCTGAGTGTAAGTAAAATATAAAAGATAAGTAGATGGTAAGGGATATTTAATAAAAAAACAAAAAAAAAAAACACCTAACATAAGTTTTAAGGCGAAGCAATAAATCATTGAACTCTAAATCCGTTACTAATCTTTTCTCGAATATCAATTCATGAAATTACTATATAAAAAGTACAGCAAGTACCAAAAATAATCGAATATAAAAAAATATTTAGACACTTTTGGGATTGTATATTAAATTTAAATATTTAAATTCACCAATTTCACCATTTTTTTTTTTTTTTATTGATTTAATTTTTCTAATTAAAGTTAGCATATTAAGTGGAAAACATTGATAATGATTGAAGTCGATTACGCAGGAATATTGCAATTCAAAAGTCTATTTATTCAAGAATGAAAAATTCCACCAAAAACAGAAAAATCAGTGAAAATGTCAGATTAAACAATTAAAAAGTAAAATATACTTTTTATTTAAAAAAATCATTTATTAGAAACGGCAAAAGAATCAAAGGGTGTGATTATTCTAAAAGTCAAAAATTAATATCTGTATAGGTACTTAAAAAAAAATTGGTCAAATTACAAAAAAAAAAAGCAAATAAAGATAAACGGGTAAGAAACTGGCTTCATATTTAAACAATAAGAGTTTCGTCTATTATACAAAATAAAAAACTTTGTCTATTAAAAAAATATATAATATGGAATTTTTTTTAAATTTTAAATTTCTTTTGACACCCAAAAGCTATTCATAATTTAATGTTTTAAATCGGACGTTAATCTTAAAGCCAATCATTGATAAAAATTAGGATTTTTTTGAGTTTATTCATCTTACGTAGACCAAAATAATACTAAAGCTCATTTTCATATTTTTATCCATTGGGGAATTTCTTTATAAAACCATTCAAATTTCGAAAACTCTATTTAAAATATTGTTTAAATACATTTTAAAGTCGAGTACTGTAAACAGAATTTTTTCATAAAAGCAATACAAAAAAAATTTAAATAAAGAATTGTAAAAGATCTTCTTTGGTATGCCTTAAAGCCTAAATAATTTTTATTTTGTTTTTCCATTTTTTTGTTTTTTTTTTTTTTATTAAAGATATCCGTCATCTGGAAAATAAAAAAAAAAATCTCTCAATTTTTTTTTTTCCATTTTTCAAGAAAAGTATCAAAAAAAAAAAGTTTTTTTTTTTTTAAATCAATGTTATTTTTTTGTCAATTTGTAATGGTTCATTTATCTGAAAATTTTTCTGCTATAATAAAACATAGGTATAAATGAAGTATATATTGCTTTAATTTTTCATTTTAAATATAAATGTCCTATTTATTTAGTATTAAAAATTTTAAAACTTCATAGAATTGGTCGACATAGGATACTATTTCAGAAAATTCTTTAAAAATTTTTATAAGACAAAAAAAAAAGTTTAGGGTACTCTGAATAGATTTTAATTTTAATTAATAATAAAAAAAGTAGGAAGCAAACACATAAATTAGTAAATATTATGCATTTATGTTAAATTTTCTAAAACTGTTATACTGCATATATATTTTGGTTTACTAAAATTAACAGTTTTAAATTACTATCTATATTATATGTATACAAAAAGAAATGAAAATTTAAAAATTTTTCAATCCTTCTAATAAATAATTCTTCATTTTTTTTTTACCACGAAACATTCTACTTTTTGATAATAAAAAATGCCTCAATTTAAAGTCTGCTAAAACTAAAGATGATTGTAATTCTCAATAACGGGTGTTTAATTTGACGTCATCACATAACTTTATTATGACGTGGCGATTTTAACTTTTGAATAAAAAATTTTTTCTTTTTATAAATTCTTTTTTTTTATCTCTTGATAAAAAAATGGCTGAAAGGGACAATCCAAAATTTTTTTTTTTTCGGCCGAATATGGAAAATTTTTGTATCTACAATCTTTGTAATCTTGTATAACGTAAACGTATCCTGTTACGTAAAAAATTGCAAAAAACTGATTTTTAGAAAAATATTGAAATTTGCTTTTCTATCACTAGGTAATATTTGCGACAATAATGGTATACTTTATTGGAATCGTATATCAATAATTGGCAAGGAAGATATTAAAAGGAAAATGCGAACCTCATGAAAAATCGTCAGTGAAAGAAAGTATAAGAAAGAATGATAAAATTGTCTACATAAAAATTTTGTGTGGGGTTAAAAAAAAAAATAATTCAAATCTATTAAAAAGCAAAATAAAAAATTAAAAAGAAATTTATTTTAATTTCTCTCTATAAATAAATCAAAAAAACATATAACCAAAATATCTCTGCATGAAGTAGAGGTATTCGAATTAATATTAACCACAACTAAATGTGGTTTCGAATCTGTTATAGTCAAATTATTCACATTGGTTTTATAAATTTTTACGTTTTTGTGTTTTTTTTTTTTTTTTTTTTTTTTAATCAGGTTTAAATCAAAATTTTAAAATTTGACTTTAGGTATCTACTTAATTAAGTAGCATAATCAGTAAACGCATATAAAAAATCCGGGTATAATAGAAAAAAGAGAACAATAGGAACTGTGGATTTAAAGAGGACAATAGAGCAAATATGGATTTAAAGTTATCAAAAATTTTGAAGAAATATTTATTTATTCTAAAATTAAAATTTTTTTTTTTTTATTTAAAAACTATATATTTTGTTAAATTTATTAGCGACTAACTTTCTAATGATATTAAATGGGAATTGGCTCTTTAAATACTTTTAGGCACGTATATTTTAGATGAACGAATTCTAATAAGAAATGCAAAACTAATACGGCATCTAATTCATAGACATCTGCATAGCATTGTCTAAATAGACAAATAGACCAGTTTGAACAAGTTCGCAATTTGTATATTAATATTGTTACTTATTAAATTAAATTTAATTATTATTAAATTAGATTTTTAACATAAAACAAAGTAGCCTAATCCATTATCAAGTTATAGTATATAGTAGCCTAAGTAGCCTAATCCATAGTATATTTATATGCATCCTTACATAAACACACAGAAATATCCAAATCCACTATATATTAAATAAACGACTAAATACTACTAGTGATTAGAGTATTGTCTACATCTATCTCAGGAGGTCTAGGTTTGAACCCCAGTAAAATTTAAAATATGTTTTTTTGTTTTTCTAACTTTCGTTCTCATTCCACTACCGTTAATTATTAGAATGGTAAAAATACATTATTACATCGAAAAATATAAAAATAGAACAAAAAAAAAAATATTAAATCTATACCAATCAATTTTAAATTATACCTTATAATTCACAGACAACCAAATATCCGAATGTTAACAAAAAAATTTTCAAATATTCAAATGCAAAAGAAATTTGTTTTAGACTTTATAACTCATATATAAAAATATGTCAAAATATTATAGCAAAATATTAACACTTATCGATCGCAATTCAAGTTATTTTACATGGGATAAGACCTAGTGTATAATATCATGTAGTATCTAATAGAAATATAATTAATTAAAATTATTGTTGGGAAGTCATAATTCCTTATGTGTTTTCCATAAAATCCCATTTTTCTATCATATCTTCGCTCTTCTTTTATTCTTGTAACATGTACCAGCAGTGCAGACAACCAAACATTTGAACAATAATTAAAAATAAAAAAAAAATCTTTCGGTAAATTTTTTTCTGATGTTTTTTTTTATAAATATTACATATACAAGAAGATAATGGCTTAAAATATTATTAATGGGACAATATTCCGAAAATATAAAAATATATAAAATCATATAATATTTTAAATTTAAAAATAAAAAATTCTTTGATTCTTCTTAACTTTATTAGACGTTGTAATTTTACAAGAAAAATAAACATTATTTTTAAAATTTTTATTACATTATATAAATAATACATTATTATGTTTACTGCATTAAACTATATATCACTCGATTTCTATTTTCCATCTTCACCACTGTTACAACTGTCACCACCATCCCACAAAATGTCAAAAAAAAAAAAAAACATGTAGCACTAAACCACATTTTTGACTTACTTAAAAATTTACTTCACTGCAGATACAAAATAAAAACAAAAACAAAAAAAAAAATAAGGAAAAACCCAAAAACTGAAATATACATGGCAAAAAACGCAGAATACAAAAAATTAAAAAGCAAAAAAAATTAAAAACCAAAATAGAAAATAAAATAAGAAAAAAAAATGAAAGCAAATATTTACCCAAAAATTAAATTTTATTATTTCTTTCCTTTAATTTTTTTTTCTTTTGTCTTGTTTTATTTCTCATCTTTGATTTCGGTTGATGGTTTTTGTAATATTTCGTCCTTTTTTTTAACTATTCTACTTTACATAACGGTAATTAGACACTCTTCATTAATTTTAAATCAAGACAAAACCGCAAGTAATATGATGTTAAAAAAAAACAACCGTAGTAAAGAAAAGAGAAAGAATTTAAAACACAAAATTAAAAACAAAACTTAATACAGGACATGAAAGATAAAAATGGGACAGTAAAAGCAAAACAAGAACAAAACAAGACAGAATTTAAACCAACAGTTTTTAAAGGCGCATATTTCCAAAAGATAATACAAACTGTTTAAAATTGTGGGTTGCACTAAAATTTTTTCAAAATTTTTTTAAGAATTTCATATATAGCATTTTCTGGTCAAATTCAGGTATTTACTATATATATTTAGGTTTTTCCTAAATATATTCAGGTATTTACTAAATAATTTCAGATTTTTTTTTTTGAATTACGATTTTTACTAAATAAATTCCGATATTCTTTTTGATTCAAAAATTGTAAAAATTAAAACTTTTCGATTGATAAACATGTACAAATTCTTTAAAATATTTATCGCCGACTTGTCCTACTTTGGTAGGTACCAGGTAGGGTAACATTGACATTGAATAAACCATTAACATAGACTGAGGCTTATTACTTAGTTATTCTTACTTTGACCAATGCTTTTTTTTAACATTTTTATGCCGGAGTTAAAAAATTATCAGAATTTATTTAGTAAGAATCGGAATTCCAAAAAGACGTGAAATTATTTAGTAAAAATATCATTTAGTAACTCTGAAATCCAAGAAAAAAAAAATCTCAATTTATTTAGAAATACCTGAATATATTTAGCAAAAATCTGAATATATTTAGTAAATACCTGAATTTGACCAGAAAATGCTATAATAAAAAAAAATGTTAAAAAGCAACTTTCATCAATTTTAAACACATGTTAAAATATAAAGCCTTAGTAGCCTTAATTTTTGACTTTTATTTTGAAAAAATTTATACAGGTGCCTAAGTTACAGATGTTTAAAAAATAGGAAAATTTCAATTTTTGACTCCTAATAGCTCTTAAACGGGAAGTGATACAAACAAATCTTTTAAGGAAACTTATACTAATTCTAAAAATACTTTTTTACTTAAAATTTTTTTAAAATCCCTATGTAAAAGCGTGCTGAAGTTATGAAGGAAGAAAAATTCTTCAAAAAAATTTGAATGGGGCTACACATGGAAAAGTTGATCTACAACATTAATTTTAAGACCTGCCCACGGTTAAAATTTCATTTCTCTATCTCTAATGGTGTAGATGTTTTGTAAAAAACCGACGGACGGGCAGAGTGAAATAATAGGCATATTTATTCAAAATGTTTTTGGTAAAGTGCTAAAAAAACGAAAAGGAAATAGAAAATAAGTTTTAATCGGAAATGAAAAAAATAAAAACTCTTTTTTTAGATTTCCATCAATGTGTGTGTATATATACATAACATATAAACTAAGCTTGAATATAATTTGTAAAAAAATTTTCTCTATTTGGGGAAAAAAGAAGAAGAAAATGAAAATGAACAAAAAAATACGATTTCGTTATTTTGATAAAATTTCACCGGATCAAACAGTTTTTAGTTTTTATTTTTATTTTAGATCAAATTGGTACAATTTCTGCTCCAAATATTATTCTACTATTGACATTTTTCTTAATAGTTATTTTGACTTTACTGTTTATTACGTTGTTCGTATATTCATTTGAAAATTAACATTATGTAATAATTATCAAGCAAATTCTTTTCATATTTAATGACGTGTAAGATTCCTTTAAGGAAATCAAATTAAAAATTTTATTTTAAACAACCAGAAACTGATTAGACTGAAAAAACTCTTCTAATATTCTTAAAACTATAAAAAAAAAACAATCTTAATTTATTTTATAATTTTTCTTTAAAAAAGCTCTCTCAGTTTTAAACGGCCCCTTAAGTTATGCATTTTGTAAATGAATTTAGTATATGTAAACTATCTCAGCCTAAACCATAATAATTTGTAATAAATAAAAAAATCCGAAATTAGAAGTGATTTTCATTCTTATCTTGAATTAAATTCCAAGAAATTAATGTTCATGGAACATGTAGTAAAAATAATTAAGAAAATTAAAGCCTATAAACCTTATTCCTTTTAAGGATATTGAACTCCATGGATTTTAATTGCTGAAATTTGGGAATTTTTTGAGCTTTAATTCACGTCACCGTTTGCATTAGACAATCCCAAATTTTTCTTTAACCCTAGAATACTAATATTATTTTTAAGACGTTAATACTAAATTTTAGTCGAATCGTCTAACAGATCAAAAAAACCTTGTTCGAGAGAATACATTTATTTTTGTTTTCTAAAATTTTAATAAGGATGTTATTGAGGAGACAAAAATGAAATAGATAAGTTATTACATATAAATATTTATAAATTCAATTCTTTATTAACACTTAAAAAAAAAACAAAAAGTAGCAAAAAAAAAGGAATTAATCTATTAAAGACTTGAATTTCAGTCTTATTTATCACTAAAAAAATTCGACTAACATGTTTTTTATAACTTGAAAATAAAGACACTTACCTAATTAGTAATAAGCATTTCTATACTCTTAAAAGTACAGATGATTACTGAAATTTTAAAAAAAACTGAGAACGATTCATTCTGTCTTTATTAGTGTTTTTGTCCTTTGTTTGTTCTTTGTTTGTATTTGCTAGAGTTTTATCTGTAAATAAATTATTAAAGTACTGATAGCCCAGTAACCCATAATTTATGACAATAAATCTGAATTTTTTTTTATATTAGACTTTTTTCCTTTCCTTAGATGATTTTACCAGGACTTCAAAAATAAGCAATTTATAAAAATATAGGGGTCGCTATTGTCATCCTTATGTTGTCACCCCTTTTTTTTTGTATCAGCTTGTAGAGCAAATTTGTTAAAAAAACTGATGACGAAATTATATACCATAAACTCTTTAATGAAAAGTACTGCTCCATTTCATTTATACGATCATGTCATTATAGTTTTTATAATAAATTTACAATGGCAATGATTTATAAATTCTGATCTTGTATTTAGCAATATTATGTAAAAGATGACCAAGAAATGTACAGTAGTTAAAAAGAAATTGATGAAAAGAAACGATATTACAGAACTATAATAGTGCAGGTATTACACAACTATTAATAGGAATCAGCGAATGAAAAATCAAGGAGCACTTTCATTCATTGTAAGGCAGCACTACATAATTAAGAAAAGCTGTTAACACATGTAATTCATAATGTTGAAGATAAATGATTGTGTTTTACTTTGAAACAAAATGAAACTAAAAAGTAAATTTTTCAAACCTTGAAGAATGTGCTAAAAGGCAAAAATGAAATTTCTTAAAACAGGTAACTGAGGCAAAATTTCTAGAGTTACTTTTTAAATTGTAAATCGGAGAGAGTGTTTAACATCTAAATGCGCTGATCTAAAAAAAAATAAATAAATAAGAGCTTTGAAAAATATAGATTTTTGGTAGACAAAATTTTTAAATTATGGTGCAACTGAAAAGGATGAGTAAGACGATGTTTTTAGTAAATTTACAAAAAAAATTTGAAAAAATGTGCCTATTAGTTTCACTCTGTCGGTCCGTCCGTCTGTTTACAAAACTTCTACACCGTTAAAGATAGAGAAAAAAACATTTTAACCATGGATAGGTCTAATAAAAAAATTAATGTTGTTGAACAACTTTTAATGTAGCCCCATCCAGTACGGAGCTACAGTCCCTCAAACTTTAAAAAAGTCATACTTTTAAATACGTATATCTCATGTTCTACTTAACAATTTGTTAATCTAAAAACGTCGTTCGACAGAAGATTTTTCTACTTTTATCAATATCAAAATTATATAATTCTTTTAAATTTAGTATTTGAATTTACTGTTATGTAAAAACCAAATTTTGCATGATTTTTTATATCTACATAATTCCGGCACGCTTTTAGATAGGAGCTTGAAATTTTTAAAAATTGTATAAGTTTCCTTAGAAAAATTTTTTGAACCACCCCCTGTTTACAAGCTGAAAAATTGAAAAAATTGAAAATTTATTATTTCTAGACACCTATAACTTAGGAACCTGTACAAATTTTTCTTCGGCAAGACATAAAAATTAAAGCTTCAATAATATATTTAAAACGGTGTTAACGGTTATTTTTAGTTATATAGGGTTCCGGACTTACAGCGCCTCAAAATTGCAAAAAAGTCCTGTTTTCACATTTTTTTTATTATGTCAAATTCTAATATAATTTTCAAATTTTGGTGTAAATCACAATTCTACACAGTTTGTGCTATATTTTGGAAATGTGTGCTTTTAAAAACCGTTGGTTTACATTCTGCTTGTTTGTAAATAATTTTAATGGAACATGCAAATGCTGTTGAGATGTGTTTTAATCTTGTTAACATGGCCTGCACTGCATCATGTGATACCGTATAATTGTATTTTAAAATGGGAAGGTGTATAATATAGACATTATTTCAATAGAGATGTAAACACGTGATACAACTGTTTATTTATTTCCGAAAATACAATTTAAAAAAAGCAGAATATATAATATTTCAAGCTATTTTAAAAGGAACAAATAGCGCCAAGAAAATACCATTTTAATATTAAAGCAACATGAGACAGAGCTTGTAGATGGGATAGTTAAATTTATTAAATATTTTTGAAATTTATACATTTCTGTTTTAGAACTTAACGACATCTAGGAGAATTTTGCTTTGCCGAAGATGAACTGCCTTTCAATTCTTTTGTAGAGGCAGTAGGGTTGACAGAAATATTATAAGTGAAGACCAAACCCATAACACACGAGGGATATAATAGATTCACATCAAAAAATTGTAGTGTTACTTACACCCCTTAAAAAATAATCTGATCTAATCTAATATCTTGTTATTAAATTTGC
Source organism: Poecilobothrus nobilitatus (assembly GCA_947095535.1). Taxonomy (NCBI): domain Eukaryota; kingdom Metazoa; phylum Arthropoda; class Insecta; order Diptera; family Dolichopodidae; genus Poecilobothrus; species Poecilobothrus nobilitatus. The sequence goes on from OX352773.1 coordinate 165,053,134, forward strand.
TAGTAATATAATGAATATCGTAGGTAATATCCCAAAAAAAAAAGAATCCTCCACTTGGAGGTTTAAGTTACTTCTGTTATGGAGTAAAGTAGAGGAGTAGTAACAGAATAGTTTGAAAATTAATTTAATGCTTTTTTTCGAAGCATAAAGCTATTTAATATGTGTGTCAGCACAGTTAGAAGCATCCACATAGAAGCATTCTGTATGTTATAGATATTGGAATAAATATGGATTACATAAGTATAATTTTGTTTTCTGTACTTAATAAAGACGACGATAAAGATTATTGAATAGTTACAAGTACTTAATTGCTTTTATTTATTTATGTTGAATTAATTACAGTATAGTTAACAGTATACTGCCACGCATATCGTGGAAAGCACAAAATCAATTTTTAAATAAAAAATTTTATAAAAATTACAGTTTTAAGAATAGCTACCGATTTAAAAAAAAAAAGGAAGTGTAGGTATAGGTATATATATATGTATATAGAATAAGGTATTCCTTTGTTACTATAGCTGTTTTGTCTTTTAAAACTCGTTAGTCGTTACCAATAAAAAATCAAAAAACAAAAATATACATACATATAATCGGATTTTAAATGGTATATGTTTTATTCAATGTACAGAAGGATTTTTAATTCCAATTAAACAGAGATTAACAAAAAGAGATAAAAAAATAGTCAAAAGTATAAAAAAAAAAAATTATTTTTTTATCAACAAAATTTTATGACGTTCTGATTTTTCTGTTCTGATGTTGAGATTTTGTTTCTTTTTTTTTATTTTTCTTATATTATTGGAAAATATACAAGAGAGATTTTGGAATTAAAAACAAAAAGACAAAAAGGAAAAATTAAAAGGACATAATAATAATTAATGTTATTAAATGGAATTTTTCATTATTATTTTAAAATTAAAACTGTAAAAACAAAAATACAGTGTTTTGTGTTTAAAACAAAATCAAATACATAAAATCCATTTAATTCTAAATTTAGAAAACAAAAATAAATTATAAAGAAAGAACTTAACTTTAACATGGCATTTAAAAATAAAAAAAATTTTTTTTTTCGAAATTGTAACTTTTTTCTTCTCAACTTATTAAGGAATAAAAATATTTGGAACTGGAAGAAAAATAAACAATTAAAAAACATTTAATCAAAATTATAATTAAATGGAAGTTTTTTTTTCTCTGCCTATCCACTATTGGACATTGACAGTAACATGATGTTGTAGATCACATTTTTAAAAATGCTCGGTGTTGCTGCCACCAAGTATAGCAAAGGAACAGTTTAGATTTCTTTTCATTCTTCACAACCATATACGATAATTATTTCGTCTCTGATACCTCACCTTTCTTCAATTTTATCCTTAACAATTTACTGAATTAACATCTAAATATTTTTGACTCCTCATAATCAAAAACTTCAGCCTTCTTTATATTACTGACTTTTAAAGTTACGAGTTTTTTTTTGAATAAATCTTAAGTGAATTAAATCGTATTTATGCGACTCATAATTTTTTTCATAGTCATGTAGTCAGGTTCCCTTTATTTAAAACAGGACCGTTCAATTTGAAACTTATCGACGTCGAGTGCCGCCATTAGGTGTGGTATGATTTAATCTAATATGGCTTAATGTCATGAATTTTGGTAGATATGTTATTTTTTCTTACTTACTATCATGAACTAAGTTTTTTGACAAAATTGATCAACAATGACATTATTTCTTTTAGATCCGAGTTTTGTTTTTTTTTTTTCCTTGCCACTGCTATGAGGAATAACGACATCCACTAAGTCATTTATTATTCATATTTGACTAAGCTTCAGTTTCGTGAATCATTAATTTCACTAAGCGGTTGATTACGCGGCTGTAACTATTGCACAAGACTAAGACGTTTCTTTTTTATTTCTACGCCATCTATTATCTTATAGATCCGAGTAATGTAATAATTGATTTTGATTGTGCCGAAAATTCAATACAAAAAATTTTGAAAAAATTATTTTGTTTTGCAGAAATTATATATTTTAGTTGTACATAATGATTTATACTGTAGTAGTTAATTTATATTTTAAACTATATGAACTGTTTGAAATTTTACGGCATTAAATAAGTTAATGCAAATGATTAGTAAATTGCAAGTGTCAAATTTTAAGTACCTATACATAAGAATAAATTGTATGTACAGAAATGTTTCTTTGTCGTTTTAGTCCTATTCATTAAGTCTCGTATTATTCATATTAAACTTAGGTTCAGTTTTTTTAATCATTTTTTTTTACTAAGCGGTCCGAGTAATCGCAGTAATAATTGCATATGATTAACATACACAAACAATATTATTGGGTGCCATCCTTTATCTTATATACAATAACTATATATTTATTAATATTTTTTTTACGATATAAACTATTACTATAGTTGATTATGATCTGACCAAGATTTGAAATCGAGACGTTTAGATTGATAGGTCTCCGATATTATATATAACTAATACGCCATAGGTGAGATGAAAGGAAATGTCTTATTATTTAAATAATATCTTTCTTATGAATTAAGTAAACAAAAAAAAATATAAAACCAATCCGATTTAATATAAAATAATCGACTAATTAAATTATGACTTAATAAATAATATTAATGTATCTGTTCGCGGCTCGGTAAATAAGCGGATCAATTTATTAAAATTATAGTCATGATTTTTTTACAGATAACCAAAAAGTAATTTAGTTAGTCTTGTTATACATATATATATATATATATATATATTGAGATTCATTGGGTAACTTGGAAAAACAATATTTTCTGTTTTTAATTTAACGTCGGGCCTCGGTGTCCTAGTGGGTAAAGGCGTATAAAATACGCCGTAAACCGAGGGAATATGGGTTCGAATCCCTCGCACGTCGTAAAAGTAATTCCCCTTACGATATTTACAGCCACGCATGCAAAGGAAAGGCTGTGTAATTTCCTTGTTACATTATTATGTGGCAGGGAAATGCACTTAAAAAAAAAAAAATAGTTTAACGTGGGATTATACCCTACACATTAAGTATAGGGTACATTAACTTTGGTATGGTGTTTGTAACCACCAAAAGGAAGTGAGTTAGGTATAGACATGTATATATATTCTGAATCAGGATCACCGTCTGAGTCGATTTAGCGATGTCCGTCCGTCCGTCCGTACGCACGATAACTCAAAAAATAATGATGCTATCTTGATGAAATTTATACTGTAGGTTAACAATGACTAAGGTAAGGCGGGGATTGTAAATGGGCGAAATCGGACCATGCGTTCGAGTACCTCCCATACAACTTCCAAAACCTAATACGCATATTTTCGAAATTAATAAAGATAGAAACTTAAAATTTTGTACGAGGGTGTGTTTTTCTGAATCCCTGATATCCCCAAAATTTGAGATGAAGTGGAGTCGTTGTTCGGGTACCTCCCATACAACTCCCAAAACCGAACATGCATATCTTCGAAATTAATAAAGATAGGAACTTCAAATTTGATAGGAGGGTGCTGTTTCCTAAATCCCTGATTTGTCTAAAATTTGAGAGGAATTGGAGTGGTCGTTCGGGTACCTCCCATACAACTCCCAAAACCGAACAAGCATATCTTTGAAATTAATAAAGACAGAAACTTCAAATTTGGTGCTAGGGTGTTGTTTCTTGAATCCCTGATTTGTCCAAAATTTAAGATGAATTAGAATGGTTGTTCGGGTATCTGCCACACAACGCCTAAGACCAAACAAGCATATCTTCGAAATTAATAAATATATAAACTTGAAATTTGATATAAGAATGTTCTACCCTGTTGATGTCTCTACAATTTGAGATGAATTGGGGTGGTGGTCCGCGTGCCTTCACACACTTCCCAAGACCTAACAATCATATTTTCGAATTTAATAAAGATAGAAACCTGAAATTTTGTACAAAGGTTGTAACAGCATTTATTTTTTTTAGCTTGTATTAAATACCTAACTAAAATAACTTATGGATTTTTAATTTAATTGGAATGTTTTAGGTGTAGGGTATAAATAAGTCGGTTGCATCGACTTACTGTTATTTTTACTTGTTATATATTTTCTTTGGAGTTTATTCAAGCATTTTGGATACAGTTTAAGTCTTAAAAACAATTTAAGATTTTTTTTTAATTATAAAAAAAAAACAGAAGAGATATTAATAAAATTAATAAAAACAACCTTTACATTTTCTAAAAATAAATAAATAAATTTAGTTTAGATTTATAAAAAATAAAAAAAAAAAACTATTTTTAATTTTATTTTTATTTCATTTGAAATTTAAAAAATTAATTTTATAAAATTTTAATTAATTCTATGGAACTTTAAATGATAATATGTTATCTTTACTTTAATAAAATTTTATATTAAATTACCTTTATACAAAGTCAGTGTAAAATAAATACGAAAATTGCAATTAGGAAGATGCGTGAATAAAATATATTTAAAATAATTTTTGCATGCTTACCTAACATTATAATCTGTAATGTTAATGTATAGAAAATGTTAATGTGTACGAATACACAAAATATTTAAATGTTTCGTTGTTTAGAATAAATATCACCACTCCTTTTATTTAATTATTATTGTATATTACTGCTTAATTATACCCGTATGAACTATGTTCAAGGGTATAATAAATTTGCCATTACGTTTGTGACACCTTAAAGGAGTCGAGCTAGATATAGTGTCAAAGGTATGGATCGGCTCAGAATCGAATTCTGAGTCGATTAAGCCATGTACGTCCGTCCGTCCGTCCGTCCGTCCGCACGATAACTCAAAAAATAAAGGAGCTAGGGGGCTGAAATTTTTTTTACGTCACTTTTGCAAAATTGTTAGTTTTGCTATTTAAATCCAACATTTTCGGTCGGCGGGTTCGAGTAGCTGCCATACAACTTCTATCTTTATATAGAAATAACTCAGTATCTATTCAAGCTAGGTTTCTGAAATTTTGCAAATGATGATCAAGTTTTATGGCAACAACTTCTGTAAAATTTGGTTGTGCTGGTGCAGCGGGTTCGGGTAGCTGCCATACAACTTCTCCGTTTAAATGAGAATAACTCAGTGTTTATTGAAGCTAGGAATCTGAAATTTAGTAAAGAGGTGTCGAGTTACATGCCAACAACTTTTGTAAAATTTGGTTGGTCTAGAGCAGCCGGTTCAGACTTCTTGCACCTCTTGGAACCTAATGAAGCTAGGCGTCTGAAATTTTGCAAATGATGAGCAAGTTTTATGGCAACAACTTTTGTAAAATTTGGTTGTGGTGGTGCGGCGGGTTCGGGTAGCTGCCATACAACTTATCCGGTTAAATGAGAATAACTCAGTGTTTATTGAAGCTAGGAATCTGAAATTTAGTAAAGAAGTGTCGAGTTATATGCCAACAACTTTTGTAAAATTTGGTTGGTCTAGAGCAGCCGGTTCAGACTTCTTGCACCTCTTGGAACCTAATGAAGCTAGGCGTCTGAAATCTTGCAAATGATGATCAAGTTTTACGGCAACAACTTCTACAAAATTTGGTTGTGCTGGTGCGACGGGTTCGGATAGCTGCCATACAAAATCTCTTTTTAAATGAAAAGAACTCAGTGTCCGTCCACACGATAACTCAAAAAATAGAGGAGCTAGGAGGCTGAAAACTTTTTTACTTCACTTTTGTAAAATTGTTAGTTTTGCTATTTAACTCCAGCATTTTCTGTCCCCGCGTTCGGGTAGCTGCCATACAACGTCTTTCTTTAAATAGAAATAACCCAGTGTCTGTTCAATCTAGGTATCTGCAATTTTGCGAATGATGATCAAGTTTTATGGCAACAACTTCTACAAAATTTGGTTGTGGTGGTGTGACGGGTTCGGGTAGCTGCCATACAAAATCTCTTTTTAAATGAAAGAACTCAGTGTCCGTCCGCACTATAACTCAAAAAATAGAGGAGCTAGGAGGCTGAAAATTTTTTTACGTTACTTTTGTAAAATTGTTAGTTCTGCTATTTAACTCCAGCATTTTCGGCCGCCGGGTTCGAGTAGCTGCCATACAACGTCTTTCTTTAAATGGAAATAACCCAGTGTCTGTTCAATCTAGGTATCTGCAATTTTGCGAATGATGATCAAGTTTTATGGCAACAACTTCTACAAAATTTGGTTGTGGTGGTGTGACGGGTTCGGGTAGCTGCCATACAAAATCTCTTTTTAAATGAAAGAACTCAGTGTCCGTCCGCACTATAACTCAAAAAATAGAGGAGCTAGGAGGCTGAAAATTTTTTTACGTTACTTTTGTAAAATTGTTAGTTTTGCTATTTAACTCCAGCATTTTCGGCCGCCGGGTTCGAGTAGCTGCCATACAACGTCTTTCTTTAAATGGAAATAACCCAGTGTCTGTTCAATCTAGGTATCTGCAATTTTGCGAATGATGATCAAGTTTTATGGCAACAACTTCTGCAAAATTTGGTTGTGGTGGTGCGACGGGTTCGGGTAGCTGCCATACAACTTCTCTTTTTAAATGAAAATAACTCAGTGTCCGTCCGCACGATAACTCAAAAAATAAAGGAGTTAGGAGGCTGAAATTTTTTTTACGTCACTTTTACAAAATTGTTAGTTTTGCTATTTAACTCCAGCATTTTCGGCCGCCACGTTCGAGTAGCTGCCATACAACTTCTTTCTTTAAATGGAAATAACCCAGTGTCTATTCAATCTAGGTATCTGAAATTTTGCAAATGATGATCGAGTTTTATGGCAACAACTTCTGTAAAATTTTGTTGTGATGATATGACAGGTTCGGATAGTTGCCATACAACTTCTCTTTTTAAATGAAAATAACTCAGTGTCTAGTGAAGCTAGCTATCTGAAATTTAGTGAAAAAGTGTCGAGTTGCATGCCAAAAACTTTTGTAAAATTTGAATGGTCTAAAGCAGCCGGTTCAGGCTTTTTGCATTTCTTGGAACTTAATGAAGCTAGGCGCAATAGATTCGGGTAGCTATCATACAACTCCACAATTTACATAAATATATCTCTGTAGTTCGGTACTAAAACTCTGAATGTTTTTAAAAGATGATCAAGTTTTATAGAAACAGGATATATTACGTTCATACGGGTATCCCAGAGTTGACACAGTCTACTCTACTGCACTCTTCCTCGTTTTCTTTATAATTATGTATTTAATAAATAATTTTACTAATTTTTTATAATAAATAGAAATTTTTGTTTCCTAATTTAATTTAAGACCATTTTCATATTTATTTAGAATATTTAGCTATCGAGGTAATACCCTAGCTGTAACCTGTAAATCTTAAGTGTTTTTATAATACCATCATTACCATTTTGCAGACTTTTAAATATAGCTTACATATCCTTTTAACTTTTCTCTACACTAGATGTAAAATAGCGTCCAAATGCTGCCATTTTATTTTTTGTTTTATTAAAAAACAATCAAAATAGCACTCTACAATCAAAAGAGCACTTTATTATTCAAATCAATTTGTTAATCTAAAGTTAATGTAAAGTTAGTGAAAAGTTGTATTTGATATTAAATTGAGTTTTTAAAATAGATTTTATTCAAAATGGAATTTTTAAATTAATTTAAGCTAGGTAAGCAAAATATTTTTTAAGATAACAGTGACTTACGTCCTTAAAAATTTTTTGTTTTGTATTTATTAAAGAAAAACAAAGAAACATAATTAACTTTTTATTAGAACTTTTTTAAAAAAAATTTTGAAAAATTTGCTTATTGGTTTCAATCTGCTCGTCTATCCCTCCATCTATTTCTAAAACTTCTACACAATTTAATATGGAATAGAGCAGTTCTACACAATTTAATATTAATATAGAATAGAAAACAACAGAACAATAAAATTTTAACCATTGATAGGTACGTCTCTTAAAAAATTAATGTTGCAGAACAAGTTTTTTATGTAGACTTACTTATAACGGAATTATTGCCCCACCAAGTTGGTAAAGCTCTAATTTATGTTTATATCTCAAGTTTGATGGGAATTTTGACATACAAAAACATCAATTGGCAAGGAATACTTTTCTTATACTTTATAAAAATTACATAATTTTCTACAATATAGTTTAAATTTACAATTTACCGTTATTTGAAAACAAAATTTTGCAAGATTTTGATTCTTCCGTATCTCTTTCGGAAGGCTTTCGGTAAGAACTTTAAAATTGTTTTGAAGCTCACTCTGTTTAAGAGCCATTAAGGTTTAAAAATTGAAAACTTTGTATTTTTAAACACGTATAACTTATAAGCTCCTCTACACATTTTTTATGGTAGAACCAGTAGAACGTAAAAATTAAAGCTTTGGCGTTATATTATATTTACATATCACAATAGTTTTTCTTAATATTACATAAGTTTTGTTTAAAATTGAAGAAAGTGTCTCTTGATTTGCCTCATATATAAATCTCATATTTTCTCATATTAAAGCCTCATATTTTTCTTATGCATACGTATGTAAAATGTATATGCATATAAAATTCTAGAAAAATCGTTTACAAATTTAGGTACAAGTCATAATGTTCTAAACTGTTTTTTTGGAAAATGTCTTTTGCAAAATGTACGCCTTTAAAAATTTTTACTTTTACATACTAATGGTTTAGTTTTATTTAATTTGAATATTAGGCATAAAATTTTATTAAGTATAGGTACACTTGAAATTCTTTATTTTTATATTAAATTTAATGTTAAAAAAAAGGAACAAAAAAATTTCCGTGACGGACTCTTATTTGATACAATAAGTAAAATATATTTTGTAATTTAATATTTTATATTGTATTTTTGTATAACATATTTAAACATATAAACATACATATAAATAAATATAATATTTTTGTGCATATATATAAATAATATATCGTATAAAATTATATTTGGTTATTTCTTATTCTTTTTTGTATACTTTCAGGGTCTTTTTTCAAGGATAACTTTCCGTGAACCAGTATTTTTGGGCGGAACTGGTAATATTACCGGATTAGCAAAACGTTTACCAATACAAAATGGTATATTAGGTTGTATCCGTCGTTTTATTGCAAATGAACACGAATATAAATTCAATGAACATCCATTGGGCGATGTAACAAAAGGTTTTAATATACGTAAGTATTGTTATTTATATTTACTTTTAACAAAATGTAATTTATATTTTGTTCAGATTACATTTAAAAATGAACAATGAACTACAATTAGATAATATTATATACAAAAAAAAAAAAAAAAATCTAAAGAATGAAAGTTAAATATATGGTAGGAATAAAATACTTATATTAAACATTATTATATAATGATGATGATACAATAAATAAAATTACAATAATCATTTTTACTTTTACTATATATTTAAATTACAGTTATTTTATATAATTAAATACCTTTATATTAAATATAAAACAAATTAATACATAGAAATGTATTTAATTTACTTTCTTAAAACACGATCTCTACAAATATTTTTAATTAAAATTTTGTATATGCTGTATTTTCATTAACTGTGAGTTGAACAGAGCAATTTCACATTTTAATAACGTACTGTTAAAATCTTCATATTTTTGATTATGGCGTGGAAACTAAATACGTTAAAGTAACTATAATAGATTTAAGTTTGTTTAGAGTCTGCGTCAAATCAAATTTTTTTTCATTTGTTGTTTTATTTAAATTAACTCAAAATAACTTTCTAAATTTTCTCCTTCATCCTCCATAATCCTAATTATCGCAAACCCTATTTTCCAAGAAATCCTGTTTACATCTTTTTGTCCATAATTAAACTGTGCATTATGTTATGTATTAAATTTTGGTTTTAAGGTTTAGTTTTAAAGAAGGTGGTTTTGGTTAGTTAAAGTTCAACACTATCCAGAGTATATACATAATCGTTACATTTTCTTTGAGTTGACTTTCGATATTTTCCAATGTCCCTCTAAAAAATCCTTAAAAAAAAAACGATTTAGATTCGAACTCAAATTCTGGATTCGAACTCGATTTCTTAGATTCGAACTCAAATATTATAATATAGGTCAAAATATTCACAATTTTTATTTAATTTTTTTTATATTTTATTTATTTCCATTTTTTTCATTTGATTTGGTTTAGAACAGATTCCTTGTATTTATTTTAATGGAAAATATTAAAAAGAAAAAAAAACAAAAACTTATACACTAATTTCTTTTCATAAAATTAAATTTAACCTAAATATTTCTCAACCTATATGTTTCTGTTGTTCTTCTCTTTAACGGATGTTTTCCAAGAAAACAAATAAACTTTTAAACAAAACTTTAAATTTATTTTTGAAAAACTTTTAATTACTGTTATAAATATCTTCAATAATCATCAATAATTTCTATATTGTTTTTGTTCTTTTAACGTACGTTACATGTCAAAATATTTTAAATTAAGATATATTATACCATTTTCACTATAGTTTCTTTGTTTACACTTGGTAATGAAAATTAATTAATTGGAAAGGAAATCTATAAACCTATCGATTCTACATAACATTATTGAGGGAGAACGCCACATCACAAAAATCATTTTACTAAAAGGACGTTTCGTCAAAAAATATTTTTCAAAAAGGTACATTTTACAATCAAACAAATTGTAAATAATTGGATGGTGCCGGGGGCATCGGTGGCCTAGTGGGTAAGAGCATAAAATACGCTATAAACAGCCAGGGAGTGTATGTTCGAATCCCACACACGTCGTAAGAGTTATTCCCTCTTACGATATTTACAGCCACCCCTAAACAAGAAAGGCTATGTTTAATTTCCTGTCCAGATTTATGTGACAGAGAAATGCATTAAAAAAAAAAATAATAATAAAATTGGACTTTGCAAAACGGGCATTTAAATAAAAATCCATTTACCACAAAATAATTACGTGAGATGAGGTTTTTTTTGACATTTTAAAAGAGTTAAGACATAAAATAAGGATTTTCTCTTTTTCCATATTAATTTAATTGTTGTATGTTTGTATTTTATTGTACATCTTTTGCCATATTTTTGTAAAAGAAAATTTTTGTTAAACGACTTTTTACAAAATGCCCGATAGCTTTTGTCGAATGAGATTTGTTTCAGTATACTAAATCTATAATATTATGAGCAAATGTACAATCATTTCCGAAATGTTATTGTGTAAATCTCTTCAGAATTAAATTAATTTTATTAATGGAAAAAGACAAAAAAAAATGTTAGCAAATTATTTTTAAATCGATTGTTTTCAGAAACCTGATTAAATCACATTAGTAACTCTTTACAAATATCCAATAATCCTTAAAAAGATCATAAAAATAATGTATAAACAATTGCAATTAACCTTAAAACAATCCATTTAAATGTGTCTTGTGAAAATTATGTCCCATTCATACAACAATTATCTTTTTTATACACATATTAACCTTCCGGTTCACAAAATTTTTTTTTTATTAGGGATAAAAATTAACTTAAATTCATAGAAAAATTTGATCAACATAATCCTTAGAGATCATCTAAATGCCAACATGGGAAATATTCTTTTATTTTATATATATACATACATGGTACTTATGTACAAAAAAAAAAAACATATTTTTTTATATATAAAATAGGAATGAATTTAAATTAGCGTTATTTCTATCCAACTCTCGCCGTGAAAAACTTATTTTTTTTTTTTTGTTTTTATAAAATAAAACAAAATGAAAAAATAATAAAAAGAAAAAAACTATAAAAAAAAGTAAGATATCACATAAAGATTGTAACACAAAGTGATTTTACTGTAATAACGGTAAAGGAAAATCCGTAAAACTTGATTAATATCATTCGAACATACATATTATATAATTTACACAAATGTTAGTTTTTTTTTTTTTTTTGTTTTCACACAATCACATATGCATGCATGATAATAAAACCAAAAACAAAAACGAAAAAAATTGCGCGCTAATCTTTGCAAAGTGTTACCGTGGTAAATTTAATTTTTTTTTTTTATATTCCACCACTTTCTTTTTTTTTGTTGGCGCAAATAAATCAAAGCCGACATTTTACTTTTATTTTCTCATTTTCTTATTTTTGTTAGAAATTTGTTTGTCTCTGTTTCTCTTACACCCTCCTTCATTTACTAACGATAATTTTTTATTATTTTTATTTTATATTATTTTCTTCTTTCTGTTTTTATTACTTCAGTTTTATTATTTTGTTTATATCTTTTTATTTTTATTTTTTTCTATTCTATAAAAATATATTTTATCTTTTTTATTCTTTGTTTTTGGTTATTTGCCTTCTCTTTCTTTTTTATTATTTTGTTTTTTTTTCTACATCATTTTAACTTTTCATTATACCGGAAATGTGAATTCCCCGTGTATATTTTATGGCTTACGTGCGAATTTAGCAACTTTACAGGAAATAATTTGGGACAAACGCCAAAATAACAGCAAAAGAAAAAAAAAGGAGAAAAGAGATAGAAAACAAAAAAAAAAAGCAGAATAAGATAAATTGACATAGAAGTGGCAAAGTGAGTAGGACGTTTTGTATGAAAAAAAAAATGAAACAATTTAAAAGAAAACAAAGCTGCAATTAAGAAAAAAAAAGAAACAATAAAAAAAGAAAACAATGGAAAATAGAAAGAGAAAAAAAGACAAATGTGTTAATAGGAATAACAACAAAACAAAAGAGGAAGTTGTTAAAATATGTATTTAGTATTGACATCTGACAAATTTATTGATTTGAATGGCAAAATTAAAATTAATTGGAAAATAAAAAGGAACAAAATATAAAAAAATAAAAATAAAAAAACAACAAAATAACAAAATAAAAAACATATAATTATAGGAATTTGAAATTAAGATTTTTTTTATTTTCTATTCAAATCAATGTGTCAAATGTTTAATTAGACAGAGCTGAAAATAATAATAGATTGTTTTGTATGTATATATTTTAATAGGTGATAAAAAAGGTCCATGTTTTTTTTTGAATAGTTATGATGACCTCCAATTCAATTTTAATACTGGAAAAATTTATGACCTGAGTTTCAAATACTCTTCTATACAAACTATTACAATTCTTTGCGGATTACATATTGTATTCTTTTAATTAAAATTTTGTCAACTAAAGAAACTTTCCTAATAAGAGAAGAATCTCCTTTGAATGTAAAGTTTTTTTTTTTACTTCGATCATAATAAAAATGTGTGTCAGTCAAACAAACAATATAATTTATATTGAATCATACTGTTTCAGGATTATACAGAACACCATTCAATCAAAGTTCATTCCAATTGGAATTTCTAGGTGATTTTTACTTAGTGATATTAAAGAGTTCAAAAGTAAGATAAAACCAAAATTGCATGAATTAGCATACAAATGTTACAAGATTCACTTAAGAATAGTGCCTAAGAATAATATGCCGAATATTCTGGTCGAGATTATACAAGGAATTGCGTGTATTAATCAGTCTGGGGTAGACCAAAATGAAAATTCGAAAAAGCAAACGGAGATATATCGGCTATATTTTCAGAGGTTCAATAACATCAGTGGCAAATCAGGTGTTGGACTGGAATCGTCAAGGAAGAATATATGTGGAAAAGTCTAAACGACCTAGAAAGTTTACAAAGTTTACGAAATAGAAAGCTTTGGTGAAAAGTATTCAAAAAAAGATAGAGCGAAGTAGAAAGAAAATGCCGAAAGTAAATGACTAGCGTAGAAAAGAGATAATTGAAAAGATTTCGAAAAAATTATAAGAATTATTATGAAATCAATAAATTCAAAGGTTTCTATGAAATATCATTTCAACACAAAATTTTTATACTTACTGCTTAATATTAGCAACATACAAACTAACTTTTTACATATTCAATTTTTGCACTAACTAACGAGGAAACAGAGGTCTTTAAAATCTAATAGTGAAAATTTGTCTTTAGGTTAGTTAATTTATTATACAATACAAGGGTGTATAAGGTTTTGTACAACAAGTTTTTATCGAATATATATTTACAGTTTATTTCCGTTTTATAAATCTCTTTTATATCATAAAATTGTTTTTATTTTATATTTTCTTATCATTGGGAAACATGACTCTTGAGTCATAAACTTTGAATATTTTTCTTTGTTTTTGCCTCCTAAAAAAGAACTTTTGAACTTAGATTTATTAATGGTGAAACCTTTTATTATATAAAATACACTTAGAAGTACAAAAACGTAGAATCATGATTTAAAATATGAAATAAAATGCTACTATATTTGGGTTTTATTTTCTTTCTTATTTTTAATATAACGGGTTTTTTTTGTTTTTCCTCTACATGTTTTTTGTTTTCTATTTCAATTTCATGAAGAATATAACTGTTTTTTATTTTCGTTTCCCTTTTTAAATTTTTTTTATTTTTTTTATTTTTTGTCTCATTTTATCTATTTTTTGGCTGTTAAAAAAAAAAAAATAGAACATAATTTGTTCTTCACCACAATTAGAAAAAGATGAAAATAAAAAAATTCATAGGTATTATGACAATTTTACGGTTAAAATCTTTCCACTAAAAGAGGACATTAAAACTCAGGCATCTTTCTTTTCAGTTTTATGAGTTCCTATTTTACAGTTTTCACTTTTTTTTTTTTTTTAACTGTTTTATGGTATATATATTTTATATAGATATGTACTTATAAATACTTTGATATATGTATAAAATAATGTGTATTGTAAGATTCGTTAAAAAAAAATTAACTGTAATACGGTAGGAGGTGACTAGTTGTACAGAGTATAACGATGTATGATATGTATAATGAATTTGTATATGAAAGAAGTGGTGAATGACATTAAATAAGGTGGTATTTAGGTGAATTATAAGGTTGTAGGAATAAAATTGAATTCTGAAACAAGGTTCGTAGAAAAATGATAAAAGAAAACACTTATATTTCAAATGAAATTATGTGTAAGGACGAAATTTATAGATTAGGATCATATGAAATGTGATGGTTCGTTTATTTTTATTTTTTTTTTTTTCGGTATACGAGATATTATTATTATTATTGTTATTTTTATAACGCAAATTGCTTTTTTCTTTTGGAGTTATAAGGACGTGTTCTTTATAACTTGTAGTATTTTTTTCCTTTAACTTTGGTTGTTTAAAAGAAAAACAACATAAACAAAAGTGTAAAAGAAAAGACAAAAAAAAAAAAATAAAGTTTTCTGGATTTTATTAATTTTTTCCAAGAAAAAAAAAAAAAAAACAAAACAAAAAATACAAATGTGAAGAAAATTAACAATTTGTCTCCGGGGTGAATATTCAAAATAAAAAATATGTATTTCTTTTTTTTTTTATCTAGAAATTATTATTGTTCTCTTTTTTTTTTTGTTTTGTATTGAAATCTTATAATCTCGCATCTCATATAAATAACATGTGATATGATGTACATATATACATATAATATTATGGTATTACATTTTGGAATGGTACATAATGGTAAAATTAAAGGCATATATACAAAAACAAAAATTTCAAATTTTCTTAAAACAATATTAAAAGTTATGAAATGGGAAATTGAATCTTTACGAATTTATAAGTACATACATAAGTACGTCTACGTATATATATGAGTATTTTCATACTTCGAAAAATTTATAAAACATACATATGTAATTAATTTAACATATGTGTCATGTTATTTTGTGTTATTTTTGTTTTTTATTATTATGAGTTAAGAAAGTACAGTGACGGACAGAATTTTACAATAATAAATTTCTTTTACCACAGACGTAATACATACCTACATATCATAATATTTAATCTGTAAATGACAGGCATTTAAAACCATTTTAGTCAATGATTTACCAACCAACTTTCATTTTTTTCTTTTTAAATTATAAATATTCAGTATAGCCATCTTACAAAATTAATATTTTTCCAAAATTTTCTGATTTTCATTAATAATTTTCCATTTTTATAAAAATCCCATGTAAAGTATATACATATGTATCATATAATATGTATAATCTATACCTATAATATACATATTCAAAAACGACGCTCTTTTATTCCGTTGAATTTTAAATTTTGTTTTGTTGTTTTTGCTTTTTGTTTTTTTCTAAAAACATAAAAAAAATTTTAAAATATAGTTTGCATGGTGGGAAATAAAAATTTCATAATATAATTGAATATAAACGTCAAAAATTCAATGGGGAGTTTGGTGCAGTGGTAGAGTGGCTGCTTCTTAAACTTTAGAAGTCTTTAGTTTGCAAGTTCTATTCAATTTTTTGATTTCTAATATTTTATACGAAATAAATTCTTACATATCATAATATTTAATCTGTAAATGACAGACATTTAAAACCCTTTTACTCAATGATTTACCATCTTAGGCTTCTTATAATATATACATATATAATAGGTATATATTGAGTTTCCAATACTCAATAAATCAAGGGCAACTTCTAAAAGATAATAATAATCGTGTTTTTACAAAAAATATCATTTACAAAGAAATTTTAAATTCATAAAGGCTTTCATTATTGAAAATTGTATTTTTACATTTTAAATAAAATCATAAAGAAACTATACTGTATATATTGTATTGTAATTGCTAATTAAAACACCTGGAATTTCGAGGGGCGGGCGAATAGTAGTAGTTTTTAATTCCTATCTAAAATTTAGTGTTCCTGATGTAAATATCTATAATATAATATAATATTATGATGTAAATAATATAATATTTAAAGAACTGTTAAGAAAATTTTATCCCTAAGTAAAATAACAATGCAAATTATATGTGTACATTAACTTTTTAGGTACTGTTACAATGACACGAAATTTTACGCAAGCGTCATGGTACGCTATAGTGCTGTCATAAAAAGTAAAAGTGTATTGAGTTGTGTTGCAATTAAGTTAATCGTGACGTTTACTTACGCAGCTAAGGAAAAAGTTAACTTTTAACTTTTACCACTGCTGATTATATACCAGGTAATCTTGTAGAAAATTTTAATCGAAGTTTGAACGAAGTACACCCGATAATAATGTTCTTAAAATAATATTTCTCTATTTTCTAGCATTCTTTTTCTTTTGTTTTTATTCAGTTCATATAAAAATTGAAAGTATAACTTCGATCTTTTATTTTTTAGTTTAGTAATTAGTGCGTTTTAATCGAAGTGGGTGTGTATTTTTGAATTTCAGTAGAGTTTTTTTAAAACTCAATTTTCAGCATGCAAATGATTACATTTTTTAAAATGATTTTTACAGTTAATAGAAAATATTCTAAATTTTATAAAAAATAATATCATTTATTATTTTCTATTGCAGAACAATAAGATCCTTCAAATTTAAGTTGAAAAATTCTGTATTTTCATAATAAATTGCCAAAATTTGAATCTTATTTTTTAAATTTTCTCTCTACGCGATTGCCTCTATATAGCCAGCAGTGCTTTTAAGTTTTCAATAGGTAAAAGTTAAAAATTGACTGAATTGTCAAATGTGCAGTTATGACATTATAATGTCATAGCCATATTTCATTTTAATATTATTGCTTTCTTCTTTCAAATTAAAGTTAAAAAATATTTTTATATTTTTAATTTGTTAAAATTAATTTGATTAGAATTATAGTTTTTTCTTCAATTTACACAAAAAAAAATTATTTTAATTTTTTAATGTTCACAAACTTCATACAAAAAACAAATGTCAATACAAAAATAAATGCCATTTTTACTTGCCTAAATGTTTTCATTTTGGCAGAAATTTTTGTGCAAGCCGGCATAAATGAACGTAAAAAAATTTTTGTAACTGCACACTGCACAGTAATAAATAATATAATATGATTTTTTTATTAAAATAAATATATATATATATATATATATATAAATATTATATTTTAAGATTATTTTAGATTCCTTTTGACATTTACTGTACATAATATGAAAATAAATTTGAAATAATTTAATAGGCATCCTCATCAGCGCTCATTTCTTTTCTTGAAGAATGATGATAATTGTTTTTGATGTTAAAAACGGTATAAATGTATATGTACGTATTATTATTACCTATATATTATATATTAGAATTTATATACATAGATAGATACATACATGAATGTGGTAATAATATTGTAAATATAAATACTCAAGGACATAATATTGTTTTTGTTTTTTTTTTTTTTTGTTTAATATAAAGCTAACGTTAATAATTATAAATGAATCTTAAAGTAATTTATATGTACGTATATGTGTTTGTATAATTTAAACAGGTTTAATTAATTTAATGTTTGACATTAAGTGTTGCGTGTTTCATTTCCTTAAATTATTTTGTAGAAGAACAAAAAAAAAAAAACAAATAAACAAAAAAATTTTAAATTTATAATTAAAAGATTTAATATTAAATTAAGAGGTAAATCATTTTGTTTCTTTCTGTTTGTGGCATTTATGAATGACAAAAAAATATTAATGTTTTTTTTTTTTTAATATCATTTAGTAGTAGAATGGATTGACTGGCACCTCAAACCTCAAATATTTAATGGGAAAAATAAAATTGGAAAAAATAATTGCGTTCTTTAGATTAAAAAATTTTAAAGTGTAGTATTTTTGTTTTTTGAATATTTTAAAAAGGTACAGGAAAAAAATATGATGAAAAATGTTAAAGTTGTGAATAATAGTTGCCAAATTAAAAAATTTAACTGAATTAAGATACTAAAGCGGCGAACAACATATTTTAACATATACTACAAATCTGTGCTACCGTATGGAAGTGAAATCTAATTGGTAAAATAAAATAATATACACAGTATGCAGCTTTTCACTAATAAATGCTTAAGAATAATATTTTTATTTTTAAATGCATTTCTCTGCCACATAAATGTGGACAGAAAATTACACAGCCTCTCCTGTTCAGGCCTGGCTGTACGTGTTGTAAGGGTGAATAACTCTTACGACGTGTGTAGGATTCGAACTCACACTTCCTCGATTTTCACAGCGTATTTTATACGCTCTTACACACTAGGCCACCCAGGCCCCTTAAGAATAATATGTCGAATAATCTAGCCGAGAAGAGTTCTAAACAAAGAATTATGGGTATTAATCAGTCACGAATTCCTTAAAATACAAATTCGAAAAAGGAAATGAAGAATATGAATCGGCCAATATGAACGGCCAGACGCCCAACAACATCAGTAGCAAGTTAAGCATTGGACTGGAACCCCCGAGGTAGAAGAAAAATGAGATGAACTAAAGTTACTTGGAGTAGAAACCTCCAGATTAACATAGAAAGAAGTAGACATAGTCTTAGACAGAAATTAGAAGAATAGAGCAGTAAAAAGGAAATTGAAGAGAATTTGTGCAGATCCTAATATTATGTTCTCTAACGAAAAAAAAATATAATAAATTGAAGCTAGTATTTGAAGTATTTTTACAATTTTTCTCCGACGAAAATTAATTTTACATAAAATAGAGATAGTATCTATAACGCCACTATTTTATTTTAAAATTTTTTAATTCTTTATAAAATTATTCTAAAATCCTCATTTAAATTTTTTAAAATTATTTTTAAGATATATCAGAAGTTATTCAAAATATTTTTTAATATAACATTATATTGCTTCGGAAAAGTCAAACCATTATGATTAATTAAAAATAATCTCATATTATTAAATTTTATTTGCTATAGAACAATATTAATTGTGGCTAGTAATAATTGATGATATAAATAATTAATTTTTTAAATTTACTTTCAAAAATATAATTAAAAAAAAAAAAAAAAAATCTTTTTTTTTTTGGAAAAAGGATTATCATTTTGTTAATTAAGTATTAATTTATTCAATTATTTTTCAAATCGGTCCTTAAAATGTCCTTCAAAAGTTATCAAATTAAAACATTATACTGATTATTTTTTTTTTTTCAACATACTTAAAATATGTCAGACATATTTCGATACATTTTGTTTTGTTAAAAATTTAAAACAAAATCTTTATTTTTATTTAATTTAAAAGTTTTACTTATAGTTTTCAATGTAAAAGAAAAACTACAGAATATATGTTTTTCTTTTTATCAACTGGTCATATGGGATGTTGGGTACTTAGAGTACACCAAAAATAAAGACAAGCACTTCTTATTAGTCCACAAATTTGGCAAAAAACAAAAAAAATTTAATATTATGTAAAAGAAGAATATTAACATCTTGTAAGAGTAAAAACGAAAAAAAGAAACAAGGCAATTTGTAAAATTAAATGTTTTTAAAGAAGCAAATTATTTTCAAAAAAAAATAAATAAAAAGTATTCTCAGAATTTTAATTGTAAAGAATATTGTGAAAAAATTATGAGATACTTTCTCGAATTTTAAGTACACCATATCAAATTAAGTAAAACAATTGGTATTTGGGAAAACAATAATGTTAAGCTTCAATTTTTACATCTTTTCCTTTTACGCCTCCAAGTTTTCACAGATTCCGGAAGTTTAAAATTAGCTAATTAATTTTAATTTTTAACCCCTTATAACCCGCAAATATAGAGCGAAATATAAATTTTTTGTGTGGAAATTGATGCTTATATGTTTATTTTAAAATTATTACTTGTCTAAAAGGGGTTGTCTAGGACTCCTAACTTTAAGTATTTAGTTTTATGCGTTTAGCTTAATAAAGTGCCTAGAAGAAACCAGAGTCAAATATTCTGTAAAATATTTGTTTTTTCACATAATAATATTATAAAGCTTCGTATATAACGGTAATATGTGTAAGGTTTGTATACATAAAACATTCTTCTTCAATTACGTCTGTTTTTTAATTTTCTCTACATCTAAAATGTAATTTCTTTATATCATTCTAAACGATATAGAGTTTTGTAGAAATATAGACTGACAAACAGACGAACTAATGAGAAAATGTGAAATTTTTCAAAAATTTGAAAAAAAATCTACTAAAAATTGATTTTTAATATTTAAAACAAAAATATACAAATAATATTATATATATAGTGTATTAAAATGAAATGATATTAAAACTAACAATTCTCTAAGTATACATGATAATATGTGTCAATTGTTTCTTCAACTGAACCAAAGAAACAAAGACAAAAACCATAAAAATAGTGTTACCATTCTATCTCTATAACATATAGAATATATAATATTTTATACGTAAACGTATGTATGTTCGTATATATACTTTGTAATGTAATGATATTATAATCGATGAAAAAGATTTAACATTATTTTGGGTTCTACAAATGTGTACATATGTTTCATGAGATTACAACTTAATAATATATTTTAATTCAAGTTTGTTGGTTTTTCGTGTATTAGTAAACTTTAGATATTTCCCAAAAGAAAACTACAGGACTGTTTTGGAAAAAAAAAAAAAAAAAAATGAAAATGTAAAATTTTTATTGAATATTTAGTTGTTTGTACTGGAATTAACATAATAATACAAAAAACTCTATATTATTTACATACAACATATTATATTCTACGAAAAACATAAAGTCTAAATCAAAACAGTATACAACAAAATGAAATTAGTTATTAAAAATTATACTTAAAAAAAATTGTAGAAAGCTTTGGAAATTCAGTGTGAATTTAAATTGAAATTATAATTAATTGAATTATCCATTACTAAAACCTAACCTGAACATATTCCTTTTAATTTCCTGTCCAGATAAATTAATAATAATTGAACATACTATTTTACAAGCCAAATAAACTATGTATTTGGCTTGTAAAATCCAAAAAAAAATTTCTTGGTTAGTAGCATTTTAAATTTAATCTTCAAAAACTTAATGGTTATCGAAAATATTCTTGGGCCATATTATTTAGTCATTTAAATTTGTCATCATACTAAAACTTTTTATTATTTTATAAGTTTTAAAGTAGTTGAGATTCAACCATAATGCTGTAGTGGTTAAGACACCAGCTTTTCATTCAAAAGCTCGCGAGATCAAACCCCGATATGGAACAAAACATTTTCAAAAATTAAAAGAGATATTTTCTTTAATTTTAGTCGGAAACCCTGCATATATTTAAGAAAAGCCATTGACACATGTAAAATTATAATGTTGAAGTTTTAATATATACGTTTTATTTTGAAGAAATTTGTATAGGTGCCTAAGTTTCAAGTGTGCAAGAACAAATTTTCAATTTTTGTATCCTATAATATTTCTTAAACAAGAAGAGGTAGAAAAATATTTTCAGAACTTATGCTGAAAATATGTTTAATTATAAAAGATCTTTTTGGTCCCGAAAATTCTAACTAAATTCTAATATGCTGAAGTTCTGAAGAAGCAAAATCTTACAAAATTTCATTTTTACGTAGCAGTAGATGAAAATACTAAATTGCAAAAAGTTTATAATTGTGATATTAGTTAATAATGTCCTGTCCTTTAAAGCTTTTTGATTGGAAAAATGTTAAGCAGAACCTGAGATATACACATTTGAAAATAGTGTTTTTTTCAAACTTTGAGTGGCTGTAACTCTGTAATGGTAACTTTTTTAAAAGACATTTTCATGGTTAAAATGTAATTATTATATATCTGAGTGATTTGCGACTAAACTTATAAGAAAATTTAAATTTTTTTTAAAATGCGGTAAAAAAGATTTTAATGTAATAAAAATAATTTACACAGTTACTTCTGCCCAATTATATAATTAATACAACAACTTTATTACATTTTCGTTTTTAATTGATAACTGATTTCTAGCTACTCTCTGAATAGCTTAATCAGCAAATCCCTTTTGCCATGTTTTTATTCTTACACTGCTTCTATAAAATATTATAGTACTACTGCTTCTATAAAATACTATAGTTTGTAATTGAATTTTTATAGATTATCAAATAGATCAAGAATAAGATTTTTTACAGTCAGGCCAAAAATATAGTTAAATACCAATGCATAATCAAATTCATAATAATTATTTATTTCACATTACATATCAAATAGGATAATGCAATATTATTAAACTATCGGTTACTAAAACAATATTATAAGTCGAATACTATAGTTTTTTAGTAAGAAAAATAATTTATTCAATAACTCTCTTCACAAATAAAAACACCTGCTCCGATCCAAAATTTAAATCCTCACTCACTCGGGTAATAAGCCAAGGACTTAATTGCTAAGCCATCTAGGTTATCTACTTTGTTTTTATTATATATACCTATATTATATAATTTCCACAATATTTGGTAGTAAGGGGGATTTGTTTTCAATTAATAAAACTTGTTTCTTGTGCAGGATTTAAACCTAGTGGATTTTGAAGCCACTAGGACACCTAGGCAAAAGATTTATACGGCAATTGAAGAAATCAGACGTATTATTTTTTCTTTGTATATAGATTGCATATTTTTAGGCTAATATTTAAAATTATTTTAATATTTTTTTTTAAATAAATAATATTTTATAAATTTTATGCCATTAGTTCTATTTATTTTTATGTCCATTGCTGTGTATAATGAAATTTTTATTTTTATAATTATTATTGTTGTTAAATTTTTCTGTTTTTATAGTTTTGTAAGAGAAATTCAACAGAATGTCCTGCAGAAAGAATAAGAACATGTTATCATTTTGTTAAAAATATGTTTTTTTTTTTTCTTTATTTTGTTTTTGTTGCTCTCTTATTTTTATTGTTGTTTTTGTTTTGTTTTTTATATTTACTGTAAAATTACTTGTTAAAAATATGTGTTAAATAATGTTGTGTTTTTTTTTTTTTTTATTATTTTGTATATATATATATTTTTGGTTTTTATGAAAACAAGTCTATTTAATTATTTGCATATTGTATTTTTTGTCTCCTTTTTATTTTATTTAGTTTATTTAATTATTTGCATATTGTGTTCTATCTCTATCTCTCTTTAATATATTTATTATTACTTTTGTTTAATTTTGTTGTTTTATTTTTTTATTTTTTTTATTTTTGGTGTTTAAAAATAAGAATATCACAAATTTTGCACAAGTTTAATTTTAAAATTATTCTACATCATTTATATTCGGATTAAAAAAAGGATATACAGATTTACACTTTTCTTAAATATAATTATTATACATACTTAAAATTGTATATCTATAGATTTTTCTAAATTTACATATTTAAAATAACTTAATACAAAGTTATAGTTAAATAAGACAAAATAGATTTAAATAAATTAACATTTTATGAAATTTTGTTGTAAAATTTTTTAAGATTAAATAAAAAAAAGAGAAATTTATTTTTCATATGAAATATTATAAAAAAGCATATACATATATGTAACTTTACAGTTTTGTATTTTTGTATATAAAAAATATGTTTTATGAACGGATTTGTTCCATATTGTGTCATCTTTTAAAATAATCCTGTTAATATCGATTTATTATTTTCTTTTAAAAACAACTTATATATATATACTTATGTATACATACTTATATACATCTTTTTTTTTTTTTTTAAATGCATTTCTTTGCCACATAAATGTGGACAGGAAATTGCACAGCCTCTCTTGTACCTCTCGAGGCGTGGTACAAGAGAGGCTGGCTGTAAGTATCGTAAGGGGTGTTTACAGCTCATTCGGTGTTTACAGCATATTTTATACGCTCTTACCCACTAGGCCAACGAGATCCTATACATCTTTATTTTTAACTTAAACTGTTACGAAATAAGTCTTTATTTACAATATTCATCATATATTTTGTAAACTGGCCATTTAATTCTTGAAAGCAGTAGAAAAACAATGGGTCGAATACATAAAACTGAGGCTGATCTCAAATTTCACTTTTTCAAACAAAAACTACACTTGAACTTGTATTTTTGTTTGAAAAATTGAGGATTGAGTTCAAGCTCAGTTTTATACATTCAATCCAATATTACTTAATAGGTTTGATATTACTTTGTTTCCCCTTCTTTTTTATTATTTCCAAACTCGAAAAATTGTTCTGAACAAATTTTGGGGTCGTAATAAAATTCTGTATTGCAAAATTCTTACGTACTTTTTCAAACTAAAAATTTTTGGAAAATTTCTAAAAAAAGGACAAATAATATAACATAGTTTTTCAGAATAGCGTTTTCTATGGTCGGGCGGTCGCGTTCGTGTCTGTCTAAAAAAGTGACACAATCATTTATGTAAAAACGTATTTATTTGCGCTTTTTTCATGAAATAAAAAAACACTCAGGATTTTTAACTCAAAATTTAATTACATATCATATATTCGGTCTATTTATTTTAAATAGCATCTGCTAATATTTAGGGAATGAATACATTATGGCATTTAATCAATTTTTCCGTTCAACTTTCTGAAAATCTTATGAAAATACAATAAATTTTGTTTTTGTAAAAGAATATTTTATTTATTTTTTTTTTATCATAATTAATTTTAAATTTAAGTTCTTTAAAAAAATTTTATAAATAAAATAAAATGTAACCTAAATAAAAATAAAATGCAAAATTGAAATGTCTTCCTTCAGGAAATACAAAACCAATCATTTAAAAATTTTTAAGATAAAAATAAAGAAGATTTTATAAAATATATTAATGACAATGATGGTAAAAAAATTTCTTTACAAAAAAAAATATATTGTAAAACTCAAGGGTTAGGAGATGTACAATAATATTTGAATGAAATTCGAAAGAGTTTTATTCATTATCCTTAAATTTAAGAGTGCAAAATAAAGGATATCTTTTCTTGTACAAATTACCTTAAGTATTTTTAAAATTAAAATTATTAAAATTGAAAAATTACCTAATTGATTACGAATATGTCCTGATTGACGGCCAATACAAAATTCATATGAAATACTTTAGTTATATTGAAAAAATATAATGAAATTATAACTTTATTACAAACTGAACTTAAGAATTTAAAGGTTCAACAAAAGAACAAAAACAAAATCTGTTCTTTAAGAGAAATATATTATTTAAAACCAATGTAAAGAAAAGATTCAGGAGACAGTAAATGATGGCAACTCTAAAACTTTCTTTAAAATTAAAAATAACTGATGTTAAATTATTAAAAATTTCTTTAGTTTCATAGTTTCCTTGTGTTTGTATATACTTATCGGCGCAAACCTGTAAATTATTGTATTTTCAATTTACATAATTTTAAGTCAACAGTTTCGTTCATCAGATTTTTGCAAACTTTAAACCTATTTTCCATCCATAGCAGAATCTTCTCTAGCCCAAACAGTAAAAGAGTTGGTGGTTATTGGGTTAAAGTCTCATACGTTGATGGACGAAGCGTGCTTCTAGCAATCCTGTTCAATGTCTTTTGCTGCTTCCTACCTATCTTCTTAAAAACAAAAACAAAATAGGGGAGCCTTTTTAGCTAATCTTCACTTTACGTCTTCCCATCTGATCTTAAAAAAATATATAATATTATTTAATAATTAGAGTATATTCCTTGTATTAAGTTATTGCAAAAGGCATTTATTAATTTTTGTTTTTAAATTTAATTCCTGCATTGTGCAATATTATCGTATATTTTTATATCGTTTACCCCTAAATAAACTTACTGCGAAGTAAATTGTCGGAAAGAGATTTTAATGGAAACATAAAAATGAAAAATTGTTGAAACTAAAGAAAAACAACTATAGTATGTGCACTATTATTATATATTTTTTAAAAATATACATATACATTTAGATATATTTATGTACATAATATGTTTGTATAAAAGGCGAAAAAAAATAATAAATAATCATGACTTTAAATATGTATACGAGTAACATGAATATAATAATCTAGTTGGTTGATTCTGTTTCTCATGGTGTTTTATTCTATATAGTGATAATTTTAAACGGATATCATATTAAAATGCATATTTCGAAAAATATCCGTTAATATTTTATTTATGTATGTTTATTCTATAAGCTTCCGGTATTTTGTCGAAAATTTTATTTTTCGATATAAATCTGTACGTATATATGTAAGAATGTAGCCAATAAAATAAAATAAAAAAAAAATATTATAAGAAAATATAAAAGGAAAAAAAATTTATATATTATGAAAGTTTAAAAATGAATATATATCCTTACAGGATAATGATAACAATAAGAACAAAATTGAAGGATGATTAATTTTTATTTTATGTATTTATTATTTAAAAATTAAAGACCAAGTATTTAATAAAATATGTATATTCGAAAGAGTATTATTTTATATAATTGAAATTCAATTGAAAAAAAAAAAAAATATAATTTAAAAAGAAAGATACCTTATTTTAATTAATAACTTAAATAATAAAATAAATTAAGTTTCAATTTAATAGAGCTGAATTATTTATTGCTTTAAAAACAATTCAAAACGTTAACTCGTTAAAAATTAAATGTTCTATTTTGATATAAAAATAGATTTGATATGAAAACATATTTAAGTGTAGTTTAAAAATTATAAGGACCCCACTTTCTTTTTTTTTCTAGTTTTATACGAATGCCTCTCTAAACTAAAAAACGGAATACTCAATTAATTTTCTGAAATTTAACCGAAAATTAGTTTCGTTAAAAAAATGTTTTATTTATTGGCAGATAAACCTATTTTCGAATGATACAGATACTCTTTAGATCAATACCTCTAATTATTAATAGTCATTAGTTATCATATAAATATTCGATAAATTTTCGATATAATAATAATATATGATACAAAAAATCACAACCCTAACTATCATATAGTCATAACAAACAAATCATTTGAAAAACGTCATATTATATTTTCATAATATGAATTGTATGCTCTCTCTACTAGATTAGATTATTGTTTAAGGGTTGTAAGTAACATAATGCAACCTTTTGATCTATTGTGTATTCTTCCTGTTACTACGTGTTGCTGATTTTGTTTCTACAGAAGTATTATATTCCGGCAACCCTACTGCCTCGAAGAAAGTAAAGATTTTTAGTGGGTTTATTGCTGGTAGTTTATCTTTGGCAAAGCAAAATGCTGTTAATGCAAATTATTGTTATAAATATTAATAGTTAGTTATATGAAATGTCATGCAAATGTATAAAATTATAGGATATCATGTGATAACAAACGACTATTATAGTTTGGGATTATTAAAAAGAAATAAGGGCTTTTCAATTTCTCTTATGTAGGTACATTGTTTGTAACAATGACTACATGCTGATTTGAAAGGATGAAAATGTACGAATTTAGTTTCTGATTCTTTCATTTTTGTTTTTTTTTTTTTTAGTGTATTTCTCTGACACATAAATGTGAACAGAAAATTATACAGCCTTTCTTTTTAAATGTCGTAAGTAATTGTTTTTTATTTCAATTTTGCAAATATTATAGGAAAATAGGGAATATCATCATATTATTTTTTATGTATTTATTTTGAGATACATTTTTTTACTCAAATCCTTAGCTCTTCTAATATAGATAGAAAGATAGGCTTTTTTTTCAAAATTTTTGTTTGAGTGTTCAGCCTTCTAGTTGAAGTTCTATTGTTTTTGTAGTTCTTATAATACTTCTATATATTAATAAAATATTAATTTTTAATATGTAAAAAAAGAATATCCTAGATTTTAATTTGTATTTTATATATTAGATAAACTAAAAATTATAAATAAATACTAAATTATTTCTGTACATTTTATCAGAGCTTTAGATGAATTTAAAAAAAAATTTTCTATAACGAAATTTTACATAAAATTACCGTTTTTAAATTAATCTGTTTTAAAATTTTAATTAATAATTAATTAGGTACCTACATATTTCTTATAACATATAAACTCCTTAAGGTTTTCGAATTTCCACTGAATTTTAATTCTTGTTAACTATTAAACTTATAATTTAAAACAACTTATTCAATAAAATCTAAGAACTGATTTTTTGATTTTAGATTGATAGTTTGATTTTTCCTTAAATCATTTCCTTTAGAATGTTAAAATCTAATCTGTTTTTATCTTACTTAAAATTTAATTGTTATTTGTATTTAAATAATACTGTATATATAATAAATATATTCGCATTTCTAATTTAACCTCTAGTTTTCCCTTATTCTATTGTTTTCCCTTTTTACCTCTCATATTTAATTCAAACTACATTATAAGTGAGGGAATCAATAAAATATTTTAATTATTAATAATTTTAAATCTGGAAAAAGAATTCATTTCTTTTATTTTTAGGTGCCTATTTTTATTACCTAATCGATACCGAATATTCTTTTGTCATATTAACTTTCTATTTTATATTATATTGACTTCATGTCTTTTTACTTTTAACTGCCTTCAAATCCAAACAAAAAAATTATTTGAATATATCTACTTTGATTGTACTTTTTTGTGCACGAATATAATTTATTATTAACAATACTAATATTGAAATAAAAATCATTTTAAACTAAAATCAGATCACATACGATTCCGGTCGGCGACCGCTCTTTGGCCTATTTAAAGAAATTTTTCGTAATATTGAATTTGAGGATTGTACATAGGCACAACGTTTAGTTAAAGCTGAGATCCGTGCTTTGGTAGCTCATCTATCTATTCATTTTGTGCAATTCATTTGTGCTCTGAGACCCAAATCAAGTCGATAGCCTTCTGTTCTGAACGTATTTTAAATACTTCACGTCAGTCCTCACAATAATATTTGGCAAATATATCACAATACATTTGGCAACTCTTGATTTTATTGTCGCTTTCTTACCAGAGTAGAATCTAATTATGTTAACTGAAAGTTTCTTAGTGAAAGTGAATGCAGAGTAAGCAGTTAAATGGATTGCCAGAATTTCTGCTTGAAAAATACTCTAAGGACTAAGAGTCGTCAATTTGTTTTATTAGAAAGTTTTTTAAATCATTCTCTTCAATTGCTAGGTAATAATATTTAATTCATAAGAATATTGGCTTTTGTCTTTATAATATAAAACACTTTTTATCCCAGTAGAGAACTTTAAGACTTACTTATTGGGGAATTTTTTTTTTTTTCAAAATACGTGATCAAAAATTATAAATAATGGTAAAAAAATTCATATATAGTTATAGATTATCATTTTCTTATTTTGTATGTTTTTTTTTTTTTGTTTAAAACTAAAGAATCATTATGAGTTTCCTCAGAATCATTATAAGTAGATATCTTTTGTGTTCAATATAATATGTATGTATTTATGTACATATAAAAATCTTTTAGTTTAAAAAAATAAAAATTGAACCTTTACATGTGATATTTTATCCCAAAAGTATAAAAATGACTTAAATTTCTTTCTTTATACTTTTTTTCTTTTTTATTTTGTAGTTTGGCAAATATTCAGAAGATTTGTCAGGATATTAAATAAGAAAAATAAAAAAAAAAAGTAAATACAAAAAAAAAAAAAACAAAAATAATAATTTCCTTAAATAAGCATCTAAGGAATTTTCTATATAAAATACACCTATGTTGGGTTCATGTATTTTAATTGGCAAAATGAATTAGGGACAAAAATTAGTTTTTGAATGAAAAATGTTTAAATTATGCAATTATATTTGTATAAAGTATGTATATACATTTGTACATATTATGCATTAAAATATATATTTATATATATTTTTTTTAATTGAAATTTTATGGCACCACAGCAACTAAAATTTTGTATTATAGATTATTACTTATATGAACTTTTAAATTGTGGATTTTCTTACACATCTTCATAATAGTAAATACTTTTTTAAAATGTTTAATAAAAGGGGAGTGCTATACGAATGCTCTCGCATCGCAAAAATCGTTTTAACAAAATCTCGTTTTTTAAAACCTCTTTTCTTAAAATTTCCTTTTATCCAAATCTCGTGTTTTTAAATCTCGGTAATTATCTTTTTTTTTTTCAGAAAATACAGAAAAAATAAGAAATTGTAATTTTTATAGAATAATAATAGGTGTGATTTTAGAGTTGGATTCAATATCTGGGTTTTACTTTTTTTCCTGAATATTTATATACATGTTTTTTTTTTTTAATGCATTTCTCTGCACACATAAAATTACACAGCCTTTCCTCTTCAGGCGTGGCTGTAAGTGTCGTAAGGGGCAAAAACTCTTACGACGTGTGTGGGATTTGAACCCACACTCCCTCGATGTTTGCAGCGTACTTTATACGCTCTTACCCACTAGGCTACCGAGGCCCCCAATATATGTATTCGTGAGATTCTAAATTAGGATAAATTTTAGAGTTGGATTTGAAATCGTAGTATTCTCTTTTTTGCAGAATATTTATACATACATACATATATAAATGGGAGATTGTGAATTAAGGGGGATTTTAGAATAGGGTTCAAAATCAGAATTGGTCCATTTTCCAGAATATTTATTAATGTGTTTACGTGATATTCGGAATTAGTAGGAATTTTAGAGTTGGATAAAAATCAGGGTTTCACTTTTTTTCCTGAATTTTTATATATGTATTCGTGAGATTCTGAATTAGGATGGATTTTAGATTTGGATTCGGAATCATAGTATTTTCTTTCTCCAGAATATTTATAAATAAGTACATATACGTGATTATTCTGAATTAAGAGGGATTTTAGTGTTAGATTCAAAAGCAGGGTCACAATAGTTTGTTTAATGTGGGTTTGCGGGCGGCATCTCCCACTACTTCAAAGACTTTCATCTTGCAAAATGTATGAAAAAAAAATTAGGAAGCATTTTAGAATTTAAATATCCGACCTTTGATCCAATACGTTTCTTGTTAAAATTAATCTTTTTTTTTTAATATTAATCATTTATTGATTTAAAACTGGGCTAAAAATAAAAAAGAAAACTAAAAAAAAGCAAAAAAAAACGTGATTTTAAGAAACGAGATTTTAAGAAACGAGATTTTAAGAAACGGGATTTTAAAACAACGAAATTTAAAAAAAAAAACGAAATTTTGGGATAGGAGCTTTCGTACCCAACCTAATAAAAGAGATTTTGAAACGTATTATAAATACAATAAAAAATTAAAAATCACCTATGAAATTAATTAAAGAAAAATCTGTTCAATTTAATTAATAATTTTAACCCTGAGAGTTTTGTAATCTTTTCAGTAGGATGATCTAATCTTAACTGGTGTATCATATGTATTAAGTCATTAGAAATCACTTATTTCATTATATTTTTTAAAATATAAATTAAATTCTTAACACTTTTTTTTTTGTTGTAAAACTAAAAATATTTTTATTCAAACTTTTTTTTTTTTGTTTTCGATCAAAGAACAGCAACATAATATTCGAATTTAGAACTTCTTTCAAACTCATTATTGTTATGTAAAAAAATAAAATAATAAAAATAAACCAAAAAGCAAATATTAAAAGAAAGGATAAAAAAAGCAAGAATAAACAAAATAACAAAAACATAAAAATAATTCAGAATCAAGCAGAGTAGAGTTCAAGGCTCATGAACAGTTTAATTTCCTCTATTGGTTTTAAAATGTAAATTTTATGTTTCAAAAACCCTCATATTATTATTTTCTAAACCATTATTAAGAAACCTTTTGTATGTTTGTTATTATATGCTGTTTTTTTTATTTATTTTTCTTTTTCTACACTCTTCATATCCTTTTTATAAGTTTTTTTTATTCTGATATTTAGTTTTTGTTTTTTTTTTTTTACTTCCTTTTTTTTTTTCTTTGTTTTCATATTTCTAAGAATGTCAATGTGCTTTGGATGGAAGAAAAAAAAAACACAGTAAAAAACCAACAAAAATAAATAGAAGTCAAAAGGTTGAGTTGAAAGACAAATAAAAAACAAAAAAAACAATTGACATAAAGTATGCATGTATATTTTTAAGTATAAATGTATGCGTTTTAATATTTTTTTTTTTTGTTAAATGTTTTAAATATTTAAATTATGTTGGTTTTTTGAATACAAAACGATACAATGTTTTAATATCTATTGGATGTTGTAATAAATACTGTTTTAATATTTTTAAAGAGTTTTTTTTTACAAATACATAGTCGCCGAGTTCTTATCGCTAAAAGCCTATTATTTTTCATTTTATTCGACTTGAGTGTGTTTTTTTTTTTCTTAGTCTATTTTACAAGTTAGAGTTACTCTATGATAGATAAATTTTTTTCAAAATGACGGAATACAGTTTAATAAAGTCCAGTGATGTCACAATTAGCGTTTCGTAATGCAGAATTGAGTTATTGATGAAGTTATCTTTTTTCTATCCGGCTCGGAAATAGAATTAACGAGTGTTACTAATCTCAAAATCTCTTAAAGTGTCATTATAATTATTTTTTATTTCAAATTTTAATATTATAAACTTACATATTAAAATAATTCTAAACTAATCGTTCCATTAAACTTAAATACTGCTTAAAATTTAATTGATTTTGACAGTTCAAATTTATATCTAACTCTATGCTAACAGTTTCAAAATGGCAGAATAATAAGTTACATGTGATGTGAGTGTAACTTTGAATATTGTGAATAACCACATATTACTCCACTGAAGATCTATTAGTATCCATTTAAAAGATTATATAATATAATCCAAAAAGTTATCCTGTTATTTTCAGGTACTAGCAGTGTTATGAATCACTAGCAGTGTTATGAATTTAGATTGATGTGTCAAGAAATCTGTTAAACAAATAATTTTTGGATAAAATTGTTAAGGTGTGGCTTTAAAGTTATGGATAGACTATATAATGATGACAAAAATTTTATGACAACAAAAGGTTTGTTCGATTGTCATCAGAAAACTGTTATAATTCAGCTTTTATTCTTTGCAAAAAGCTTCTCGCAAAAAAAATATTTTTAAGTGATTAATATTTCACTTAAGATATATTTCAAATATGTAAGTATACGCAAGAAACTGCTCGATAGTTGGTTCCTTTAATTTTTGTTTGTAACAGATAATTTTTATGTAAACTTTTACCCTAAAATTGTTAAGGTCTTCTTTTAATTTGGTGATATAATTTTTACTTTTACAAGTATTATAACAGCAGGAATCTGTTTTTTTTTTTTGATTTTGTTAAGGACTCAGTCAGTATTAGCTTTCTTTTTCCATATAAAACATATTATTATTATGTTTGTTTTTTTTTACATTTTTTTTTACATTTTTAATTCTTTTTTTTATTTTTCTTATTGCTATATATTTTCACCTTGAAATATCAACTTAACTGCCATCTCCTGTTGAGAATTTTTTTTTTCAAATTTTATAAAAGCAAAATAATGTCAAAACGTGAATTCATTCAACTTGAAATTTGAAATTGTGGAAAAAAAAGACAAAAAATCCATACAAGATGAAATGAAAAAACATTGAGAAAATGAAAAAGAAAAAAAAAGCAAAAAAATAGAAAGAGATGGAAATTTATTTATTTAGTTTTTTTATCTTTATCTTACTTTTTTTTTATTTTGATGGTGCCTAGTGTTTATGTTAATTTTTTTTTTTGGATAAATATTATTTTTAAAAAAATTTTACCATTTCAACAAAACCTATTATATATAGTTTTTCAGATAAAAGATGGCGGCACACATTAAAGACAAGAGGATAATTTAACTATTTAGAAGTGAAATATTGAAAAAAAAAACAAAAAAAAAAATGTGTGAAAAATACAAAATACTATAGGTACATAATATTTTTAAAAAAACAAGGTAGAATGTAAACCAAAGGTTTTGAAAAGCGCACATTTCCGAAAGGCAATACAAACTGTTTACAATTGTGACTTGCACAAAATTTTAAAAAATATGAGAATAGGACTTTTCTGGAATTTTGAGGGACCGTAAGTCCGGAACCTTATATAACTAAGAAAAACCGTTAACACGTGTAAAAATATATTACTGGAGCTTTAATTTTTTTTGTCTTGCCGAAGAAAAATGTGTACAGGTGCCTAATTTACAGGTGTTTAAAAATAGCAAATTTTCAAATTTTGAGCTCATAGCTCATAAACAGGGTGTGGCACAAAAAAATTTTCTGAGCAAACTTATACTAATTCTAAAAGTTTTTTGTTGTCTCAAAATTTCAAGCCCCTATCTAAAAGCGTGACGGAGTTTTGAAGATAGAAAAATCATGCAAAATTTGGTTTTCACATAACGGTAAATTTAAATACTAAATTTAAAAATATATATATAATTTTGATATTAATTTACAAAGATAAAGGAAATATCTGTCGAATGGCGTTTTCAGATTCAAAATATGTTAAGCGGAACATGAAGTATACGCGTTTAAAAATAGGACTTTTTGATAGTTTGAGGGGCTGTAGTTCCCAGATGCATGAGGCTATATATAAAAGTTGTTCCACAAAATTAATTTTTTTATGAGACCTACTCATGGTTAAAATTTTTATTCTCTATCTTTAACTGTGTAAAAGTTTTGTAAACAGATGAACAGACGGACGGACGGACGGACGGACGGACAGAAATGAATTGGCACATTTTTTCAAAAATTTTTTGAAATGTGCTAAAAAACAAAAAAAAGATATTATGTGTGAAGGTGCTAAGTGATATATTCGAGAAAAGGGAAATATTTGTTCATAGTTCGAATTTCGTTAGTTTTATTTAAATGTTTCTTCTTAAGCCGAAACATCATGTGAAAGCTGGAAGAGAGGAAGAAGTTTGATGGGTTAAATATTTCACTATACATATATACATATATGTATAGTGAAATACATATATATATATATGTATAAATGTATATCTATAAATATATATATATGTATATATATATATGTATATATATATATGTATATATATATATATATATATATATGTTTATGAAGAAGAAGACTAATAAATTTTTTTTTATGAAAATGAATTTTGTGTTAAATAGATTGGTTGACAAGTTAAATATGGATAAAAAAGAGATAGGTACATATTATTATGGTGTAGATTAAAATGTACCATACCTATATGTAAAATAATATATAAGTTTAGTATATTATATAAATATGTTATTTTTAAATGACATTTTTGTATGATGTTAAATTATGTAAAAACGTAATAATAAAAAAGATATGAAAAAATTTATCATGTATTAGTAGAGGATTGGTATATATGCTTTGCTTTTGTTTTTTGAAGAATAAAATGACACTGAAGAAAACCGTTCTTTTTATAATATGGAAATGGCTGAAAAAACTTTAATCTGAACCACTTTAATGAGTAGATCTAGATATTATATAAAATTAACAAAATTAATGAAAAGAATATTGTTATATTGGAAGATATATTGTTATATGTGTATTAGAATTTTCCAATTTTTTTTTAGCATTCTAATTTAATTGAACAGAGGTCCTGCAAAAGTCCTAAAATTTATTTTCTCAATCTAAAATAATCAATTATTAATTATTATTATTTTAGCAACAGATTATTATGAGGGGTTTATATCAATCTAAAAATATATGTTTTTTAAAATACATTCTTTATAAAATATATCTGATCTATAACACAAGTCTACTTGTGACTTATTTTTGTTTAAAACTAATAGGAAAAGATGAAGCGAATGCTGATAGGTTTTCTGAATTCATTTGAAATAATCTATTTCTCTTTCTCCAATATGGTTTTTTTTTTTAATGCATAAATAAAATACACATAAATTACACAGCCTTTCCTGTTCAGGCGTGGCTGTAAATGTCGTAAGGGTGAATAACTCTTATGACGTGTGTGGGATTCGAACCCACATTCCCTTGCTGTTTACAGCGTATTTTATACTCTCTTACCCATTAGGCCACCGAGGCCCCCCAATATTTTGTTTTCAAAAAAAAATTTTGTTTGTTCTAAATAAAATTATTTTCAATTATTATATAGTACCTATTATTATAGTATATTAAACATTGAAATAAAACGTATGTATTCATAAAATGTCTCAAAATGCGACTTAATCATCAGTTTCTTTGTTCTCAGAAAACATTAATCCAAACATGTGTTTTAGGATATAAGAATAATATATTTTCTATTTAACAAAACTGTAAAAG
Source organism: Poecilobothrus nobilitatus (assembly GCA_947095535.1). NCBI lineage: Eukaryota > Metazoa > Arthropoda > Insecta > Diptera > Dolichopodidae > Poecilobothrus > Poecilobothrus nobilitatus. The sequence goes on from OX352773.1 coordinate 165,089,870, forward strand.
CTGAAAACTCGAATACCATTATCTCTACTTTGATCTCTAGACAAAAAAACAAACACAAACAACAGGGAGAATCGTACGTAACTAAATTAACAGGAAGTGTCGTTGAATTTTCAATATTTGATTTATCCTTCAAATTATTTTTAATGTACGTAACTACATTAATAAACTTAAAAATGCACATATTCAATATTCAATACACATAAAACAGTATTTGGAATCGAACTGCTTTAATATTCAAATTCTCAATTTTTCAAATTTATACGGTCCCCTCAAATATAAACATTCCGATATTTACTAGTGTTTCTGATTCAAATGGTATAAATGTAATAGCGATTATGAAAATGGTACAAATAAAATTGTTTATTCTTAAACATTAAAAAATGTGCATTATATTATCATGTGATTTATTCGCTGTTCACACCTAATAATTAATAATTATATTTTTGATGCAGCCATAAATTACACAAGTCACCAAATTTATTAATGTTGGGGTGACTTTGAATTTCAAACTCATATTTAAGACACACATTATTAGAATCACTAAGAAAGCAAACTGAATGTTTGATTTCATAAAAAGTTGGTTTAAGTAAAATAATCATCGTTATATTAAATGATTAATTACAATATTAGGAAAATCTTTTCTTAAATATGCAAATTAAGTATAATCCCCATTTTATTGTCAACACTTTTGTTAGAATAATGACTATTGACATTTAATGCCGTCGACGTTGTCAAAAATAATATCTGATGTCAATATGCAAAATTAAATAGAAATTTAAAAATGGATTATAGTTTTATACGTTTATTTTTTTAATATATTATTCAGTTCTTAATTTTCTTTTACTTAAATATTAAAGATAATTTGGTTAAACTTTTATTAATATGTATTCAAAAATTGATAGAACTTTTAAATCTTAAGTGTAAAATTGAATTTCTTTTTTAAATTTAAATTTAAAAACTTTATAATCCAATCTATACTAGCTATATAATTATAATATAATTGAAAAAGAAAGATTTTACACCTGTTGTTTCTTTTTGAAACATTTTTTAAAAATTATTTTATGATCACAGAATTGTTTCTCTAAAAAATTTTGATGTCCTTCTTAAAGTGTCATTTTCATTCGTGGTTGTGTACACAATACATTAAAAAGTAATAATAAAATTTTCATCACCTGTACACTTTTCATTATAATTTTTCTTCAAGGGACTCTGTTTTGGTCTGACATTTCAAAAAATTTACGAAATTCAAAAATGAAAGAACAACAAAAGATATATTTCTAATGTTCTATAACATCATCATAAATCGTATTTGTGAAAGACATAAAAAATACAAAAAGGAAAAATATTAAAAGAAACAGAGAAAGACAGAAATAGAGAGTATGTATGTTTTTTTTACGTGATAATACATATAACATATTTTTTGTTTTTTTTTCTTCACAGTTCACAATAATATTTTATTAAAGTTTTTTTTTTTTTTAAAGGAAATAATAACAGAAGTCAACAAAAGACATGTTGTCTTTTACAATCCAATCAAGAACATGGCTAAAAATTTAAATAAAAGAGAGAGTACAATTGAAAAGAATATATAAAAAGATATACAAAAATATCATACCTTATTATATAATATTATATTATTTTAATATATTATTATTGTTTTGAATATTTTAATATATTATTTATTTTGTTCGTATAAAATTTGAATATAAAATGTATGTACAATACAATGGTTGGTATGGTTAAAAATATGTAACAAATTTGATTTGTTATTCATCAAAATATGATTCTGGTTTCAATATTACATCCATAACCGAAGCCTGATTTTAATTAATAGTATATAGGAAAAGAAAATGACCCGAAATAATGAATCCGATCAATCCCTTAGTTCTTATGTTAGTTATCATGGGCAGAATTCTTTTGTACAATGTATAGTTATATGTATGATTAAAGAATAGAAGAAATGATGAAGAAAAATAGATACGAATTGTATAAGGACGAAATTGAAGAGATTTTTTTTAAATAATTGTAAATTGTTAAATGCATCATTGTCTTAATAGCGAAATACGTTACATATTTTACCAGATTCTTTTCACAATAATTAAATTCCAATTTGGAAATTCACAATTGATTTTAAACGGAGATAAAAAAAATATATATAATTTTGGTTACCAATTTAGTACTTTATTTAAAAGTATATTTACATGAAACATAATGAATTTACTTTAGTAATGACGTATATATTGTCCAATATTGTATCTATTTACATTTTAATGTTCAAACATATTAAAACTTGAAGATAAAATTAATACCACCATAACTTCAAGCCAGAATCCATGAACACTCAATGGTCGCGTTCAGAAGAATCTAGCGCTATATTGAATTGCAGCAACGTAGCATTTAGCGCTGTATAGTTGTACTGAACGATTTACAGCAAAATTAAATGACATCTAATTTTGTGTGACATTTCGTATATTTTAATTTTATTTAAATCATTTTTTTTTTTTTAAATCTTATATTTTTTATCTCTCAATTTATCAATTTATAACAAAATGTTTGACATCCAAAGATTCTCATAAAATTTTGCAAAGAACAATTTTTGACATTAAAATGTAAACACATAAACGTCAATAAAAAGTCGCTACATAATTTATCGTAAAATTTTCTTGCTACAAAATTCATTTAGCGCTAAATTGTAGAGCTAGATAAAAAAAAATTGTTCAGTAGAAAATTTTATCGAGTGCTGCAGTTTTTTTGTAGCGCTTAGATGCTACTGGACGCGTTACATGACAACAGACTTAACTTATTTTCCGAATTTTAACCGAAATTTAGTTTCGTTATAATATTTCGTGTATCTATAACCTATATATACAAACACTGTCACTAAATACCAATGAAAAACATTTTTTGTTATTCGTAGTAAAAGTTTTTTAGAACGGTACAGATTCTATTTGAACAATGAAAAAGAAAAGGAAAGCAATAAAAGATCTTCAAATTATATTCATTATCTTTATAAATTCTCTTACATAAATTGTAATATTTTGTTATTTTTAGTCTGATTTGTAATGTGAAAGAGTGGGGATGTATGAAATTTTTTCTGATTATTTTAGTTTTTTTTATTTCTAAATATTATGAAGGAAAATGTAATTATTTTTTCATAAAATGTTTTAATATGTATAGGACATATCATATTGTACTATAATTTTATAGATATTTAATTGAAAAGGTATTATTTTACACATAAATAAGGATAGCACACAAAAACCCTTTTCAAAGTTTTTCTATGAGTGTTCTGGCTTGAAGGTATAAAGACATTGATAGATATGATGTTATATTATACAAATTATTTTTATCAAAAACAAAAATATGAATTTAATATATAGGTATATATATATTCGTCATTAAAGTTTATGTTTATGAGTGAGGTCAAGTTTTGCATATATAGAAATATATAGATTACAGACTCATTGTTATTTTAGTTATATGTATATTCAATGTCATATTAAATAGCTCCTTTTTTATTATATAACAAAGAAAAGAAAACAAAATACAAAAAGTTAAAGATGAAGAATGAAAAATGACAAAATAAATTCTAGAATATTATAAAAATAAAATCCGAATATAAGTGACAATTTGATGAATGTTGAATTTTTATGATTTTTTACAAGCATATATAATATATATATATATATACATACTTCTATAATATTATTATTAGTTATTATATTATATTATTATAATATTATTACATAATCTAATGAAATAATTTTTGTATATTTAATAGCTTTTATTTGACACTTTTTAAGAAAGCATATAGTCAAAAAATGTTCACACTAAGTCTATGCTTTGTTAAGAATTTTTTTTTTAAGTCTCGTAGTTTTTGATTTGTTGCATTTATTTTTGGTAATTTCACAAAATTATAAATTGTCAATATTGCATTTTATTCTTGGATTAATACGTTTCTGTTAGTGTATTGAGTAGTTCTAGTAATTCTATAATAGTTCTAAGAAAATTGATTATTTTTTCAAATTAATTTTTTATATAAGAACCATTTTCTAAACAGATAATATAATAGCAAATATATGTACACAATATATATTTTTTATATGAACTATAATTATTTATTTATTTATTTATATCCAGGTACTGTGGTACATAAATGTGCCAGGTAGTAACAACCCCTGTTTCCTGGTAAGAATGTGGGATGTACTAGATATTATGATATATAAAGTATTTATATATTGCAATATATGAATTTTTTATTTTTCGAGCAATGAGAAGCGGTGCGTTAACCATTGTACCAATGGCTGGATAACTATAATTAAGAATATATTAAAATTGCTACTAGATTCGTAACTCATAGAACTAAACATAATTGATATAAACTCAAGTTTATGTATATTGAATCAGTATCAAAAAATCTATCGATTTGTTGTTATCGATTTAAAACAATATCATTCCATTATAGTCAGACCATTTTAACACAATTACTCACGGTCAATTGTAAATTTTTTTGTCTCCGTTTTTAAATCATGGAAAATAATTAGGACACGAAATTGAAATTTAAAGTAGATAGGAAGAGTAACAGTGCAAGGGAATTTTTAGCTGAGCAAAAATGCAAGTTACCTAACCTGATCAAGGCTTATTTATTATAGAAATTTTTCGACTTATAATCACATAGTGAAAGCAATCGATTAACTCAAGTAAATTTAATAAGCTAAAAATCCAGTTTAAAATGGTATGGAGTATAGATGGTATTATATAGATGTATAGATGGTAGGAGTATAGATGGATTAAAGTATAGGGTATAGATGGTAATAAAATTATATAGTCATATCATATCATTTTGATTAAATACTTAAAGATCTACTTAAAACACAAAAAAAATAAAAAATAAAAGAGTATAATAGGTACTATAATAAATTCTACTTATTCTAATACACTACTCATGTTGGATAAACTAACGAAAATATATTTTTATCTTATAATAGTAATCAAATTTTCAAAAAAGGAGAATTTAGAATTAAAACTTTTTTAAATAAAAACAGCAAAAACCATTTATTAATTTCGTAAAACCAAAAATTTTCTTTCTTTATTTTCTTTTAATATATTATTTGATAAAATTTATTTTCTCTACTTTTAAAAATTATTTATTTTATTATCAAAATAAAAGGACACAGGTGAAGATTTTCGATTTTGTTACAATCCTTTTTTAATCCTATTTAATTCCCTTTCAAATTTCAAATACATAATTTTTTTTCTTGTTGCTTTTTTAATAAAAACAACTTAAATTTTCCCTTAGACTCATATTTTATTCTTCTTCCTTTAGTTTTTTTTTTTTCACATTGCTTAAATTTTTAATTATAAACTGTTATGTAAGGTTGTGATATTGGCTAATATTCTATTATATTATCTGGAAATCTAAATAAATAATATAAAAAGGACCTAAAGAAAATTTTGATCAAATCTAGAAAAAAAATAAATAAAATATAGAATTAAAGTTATTTATAAAAACTTCCGGGCGGTAGGCATTAAATTTTCAGCTTTCATTTTATCTTTTACACTTTTGTATACACAAAACCATACACGTCGTAATAAAAAATAAAAAATCTAAATAAATTTTACAAGTATAGTAAATATAACGGAAAAATACAGGAAGTATGAAAAAAACAAATCCATTTGGCCATAAAAGTTCATTTTTATGAACACTGTCCTTAACACTATACTGTTGGGTACAACAGGATATAACAATAGCAACAACAAAAGCATAAACAAAATTATGAGCAAATAATAAATAAGAAAAAAAAAAAAAAAATTATAAGAAGAGGTTAAGGAAAGAATGAAGAAAATATAAAAATGCATAGCGAATTTATATTTCTTTTATATGCATGCTCTGTATACTATTAGTAGCTGGGTACTTTACAAGTGATTATGTTATGCAAAAGTTTACGGATTTCCGCATCATATTTTATGAATGAAATATTCGTTCATCTGCATTTATATTGCGGTATTTGTAAATATTTATAATATTATAATATATATAGTATGTATATTTATTTGTAGAAAATTAAAGTTACCAGATATAAAAATATTTTCGTGATACGAAAAAATAATTAAATGCGTAATATTGTTTGAAATATGCTTGTATGCTTATAACTAAAGTATGATGATCGGTCGTAATTTTTTAAAATCAATAATTAATGTTTAATAAAATTGTACTAAAAGTTTCTATGTTCTCCTGTATCTGTTGAAATCAGAGATTTGTACTTTGTACAGAATATTTATGAATTTTATACAGAATAGATCAAAAATATGGGATGATTAATCGAAAACGTTGCATTAGATGTTGCAAACTTTGCATTGAGCTTATTCTTAAGAGATATTAAACTAAATTATGTCTTAAAGTTTATCGATTAGGTATTACTTTAAAAATTTCAAAATTATATAGGTATAATTTTAATATAAAGGATGAAAAGATTTTAGTTATTAATCATTAAATTTCACTTTTAAATTTGGTTATATCATGCAAGTGAGGTGTTATATACTGCTGCATGTTGTAATCCACTGATGGCCCTGACTCTGCATTAAAATAATAATAATATTAATAAAAATACTATAATACCAATAATAATAGCCGCTACAGTGACAGTAGGGGTTGCCTTCAATAATTACCTCATGTAGTAAGGTGTTATATACTACTACATGTTGTAACTGTTGTAACAGCTATATTCACTGTTAGCAAAATAGTAATAATAATAAGCGGATTCATTGTTTACTTACAGTCTCACTCCCAATTCAATGTTTCCGTATCCATTCCCTGTCCTTTCCTATCCCTACTCCCTAGCCAATACACTGCATTCGCAGGTAAGGGTTTCATCCCATTATATTGGCTAAAGGGGGAGGTGGGTTTAGTCAGTAAGAATCTGACACTAACAAGGGGAAAATTCTTGGTGTCTTTGGAAGATTCCCACCTCCCTCAGGAAAAACAAAAATATATTTTGTTTAAACAACTGATCAAATAATGTATCTGGCAACTCTAAATAATCTTAGAATTGCTTTCCACAGATATGTTTTTACTTAGTTATATGTTATATTTAACATACTTTTCAAAAAATTTATATATATATACATATTTATATGTAGATTATTAATAGGTATATACATATATAAATATAAATTCTTGAATTTTTTCTTTTAGACAAAAAATAAATGCTAAAATTTGTCAGAATTTTTTTTTTATAAAAAGAAGTGAGTGTGATTTATTTGAATATAATTTTTAAGGAATTCTTATTCTACTGTTTTGAAAAAGTCCAGCTTCATTTTTAAAATTTAATTTTTTTTTTTTTTTCTATTTGTAAAATAAATTTATAGAATAAATTATTTTGTTTTTAGTAGTTATAGGGTGAGAGTGGCGAGATGAAAAAAATTAGAATAATTATTTTTGAATTTTTTTTTTGTTTTGTCACTTTATGTTCATTTTTTATATCTTTTTAAGTAGGTCAAGTTTCAAAGAAAAGGAAATTTTGACAGTTTTTGATAATTAAAAAAAAAAAAATGTGACAATTTTTCTATAAAACTTTTGAAAAATAAAAATTTTAGAAGATAATTTAAATGTTAAACTTTAATGTTAATAAATAATTTTTAAATGTATACTTAATGTACCTATAATATGATTCTATTTTAAAAGTTCAATGAAAAAAATCATAATACAGATAATTGACATATTTATCAATTTCTGCATATCAGAATAATATTATATTATTGTCCTAGTTTCTACTTGATAATATCTCAATAATTATATTATTATAATATGTATATATTATATACTATAATAAAAATAGGTATAGTGTTTGCCGTTTTTCTGTTATCTCGAATTATTATTGAACGTAAACCTTTCTACTCTGAAGAATATTAAATATCCCTTGGAAAAAGATTAAGAATACAACAAATTGAAATTAAAATTGTTGAACCTTTTTATTTCAAAGATTAAGGATGTTTTTCGAACTATTTCAAAGTTATTATTATATTATAAAAAGGCAGATACACCACGAATTAAAAATTAATACAAATCAAATGAAATTAAATTCGACTTACCACGTGACATTTCAAAAGCGTTTCTTCTTTTGTTTTAAAACGAACACCGTGAAATTTAATTTAATTAAATTACATTCGACTTACCACGTGACTTTTCAAAAGCCTTTCTGCTTTCACTGCGTCCGCTTGAAAACAAAAACTATGTGAAAACAAAAGTCACGTGACGTCAAATTCGACTTATCACGACTTATTCGACTTGAAAAGCAGAATGGCTGTTGAAACGTCACGTGGTAAGTCTAATTTAATTTAATTTGATTTATATTAATTTTTAATTCGTGATGTATCCGACTTTTTATAATATAATACATACAATTCCTACGACAAAAATTTAAAGAATCATTTTAAAGTTAGTTCATACATAAAAAAAAATATGACTTTTTTTTGGTTGATTAAAGCATAATTAAGGATCAATAATATAAGTTATATAACTTATAATGAACTTATGATTAAAAATGCACCACTAATTTCATCTTATTCACCTTCACCTTACGTTGGCATGTTTATAAATATATAGGTATGAAACGTTGATATGAAACAAAACATTATGATCTAATGCTTATCTGAAAGTTTTATTTTAAATTAAAATTTTGGTCATAAACTCAAGGTTAAACGCAATTTAAGCTGTTTGGAAATTTCGAGTAATGTCTAGAAGGGAAATTAAATTTTGCTTATTAACAAATTCATAAATTGATTATTTAAAAATCATAAAATAAGATTATCTAAAATCAATTAGACAATCAATTAGAACAGTTGTGCTTAAAATTGTGTTTTATTGCATTATTATTGTTTTCTCTTTCTTTTATTATTTTTATTTTTTTTTTTAAATATAAGAAGAACATTAACATATTTCTTCAAAATGTCCCTCCAAATTTTCTTATTCATCCTCTTTATAATCTTAAAGTTTTCCTAAATTATTTTCGTCAAGAATCCCTGCCATATCCCTATCCAGTCATCCAAACTGTACATTTGTTTTAAAGGTTCCAACCTAGAGTTGGGTTTAAAAAGGGGATAATTTTATTTTGTTAAAGTCCAACACTATCCAAAAAATTCGCGAGCAATTATTATAGGTAACTTTTGAAGTTTTCCACTGACCCTCGTAAAAAAATATTTATATAAGGATACATCTTTTTTATTTTTAGCTGTATTTTTTGAAAGACGGCAGCTTTTCTTTTTACTCTCCTACTAAACTCTTACTACTGTATAGGAATGTAATGTTGAATTACGTAGACAAGTTTAAAATGTATATTGGTCTTATATACTTAAATGAAATTCTATAAAAATCATATCTGTGAGGTATAAAAACAAATAAAAAGAAAATTTATATTGTTTTCAAGATTTTACTCTCCCTAAGATTGTTTACCTTTCCAAAAAATTTCCTTTCATTTAATTTACTTATAGTTCGTTTTAGTTCGTTCGTTCGTTTTAGAAAAAGAAAAAAAAAATATCCTTTAAAATGTTTAATTTACTTTTATTCAATAAAATAACTGGATTTTATATTGTTAACAACTCAATAATTTTTAAAAATTTAAATATATTTTTTAAAGGTTTAAAATTCTTGAACTGTGTCAAATGTTATTTTAGACCTTGTATTTAAATACTACCTAGACCTAAATACCACTAATTGTTATAATGTCATACAAAATACATCAAAAATTTTATTTCTAACCACTTTTCTTTTTCTTTGATTCTTTTAATAATTGTTATCATCTATTAAAATTTTGTTATTAAACAGATTTAGATAAAAATATGAACTGTAAAAAATATTTTATTCTTCTTTTAAATCCTTTAAATTTCTTATTCAAAATAATCGTCTATGTCCTGTTAAAAACTTATAATTTTTATAGTTTATTTCTTTTTATTTTTAATTGGAGATTAAATTATAAAAAAATATACTTATACAAACATATATTTATACATATACTTATATTCATTTCTACAATAAATTTCGTTTCTATCTCTTTCTATCATAAAAAAAAAAAACAAAAAAACAATATTTAAAAAAGGAAAATTATAATCACCGATTTATTTTTTATAAATTTTCAAAACCATTTTATCTTTAAAGAATTTTTTTTTTTTTTCGTATATTTTTGCTTCATAAAAAACTTCACACAAACACACACACCTTCATTGAATCTTATATTATATTTTACAAACATATATACGATATTAAGAAAAAGATAAACACGTACACATTAATGTATATAAAAAAAAACCACAATACTTTAATAGAGAAATTAAGCTAAGGTATTACTATCTAGGTACAGAATTGGATAATACACTTTAGCTCAGGTGTTTTATTTATTTTTTTTTTTTTATGTGCGAGAATAATGGTACTTTTAAAAATTTTTGAACATTAACCTTTAAAAAAAAAAAAAAAAAGAAAGAGGAAGCAAATTTTTATATTTAAATATTTTAATTTATGACTTTTACTATTAGTAAAGTTATAAAAAAAAAACAAACAAAAAAACATAACCTTTAAAATAAAGTTATGTCTAAATTTAGTTTTATTTTATTAGTACTATTTTATTTAAAAAAAAAAAAAAAAAATATTATTATAATATCCCCTTTTTTGAATATTTATGTATCTATTTTTCGATTTTCCTCAGTTTTGACTTTACAAGTTTATTTTACACTCGACTTATACTTTCCTTAGATCTTGTTTGAGAAAGTAAAACTACCAGATGAAAGGATTCAGTACAAAAATTCTATACAACTAGGTTTTCTTCATCGAAAATCACAAAAAAAAAACTACAAAACTTACAACTTTCGACAAGAAATACTGAAGAGAAACCCAGAAAGCAATATGACAGGTTTTTCTCATTAAAAAAAAAGCTAATTTAAATGTTTCTTTCACTTTTACGTTTCTGTATATTTTTTGCGCAATAATAATTCGTTTATTCAGTCTAAAAACAACATATAAATAACTAGAAATTTAAGCTTTCTATCTAATATCCTTTTAAAATCTAACTAAAATGGTGTAGTAGTTAAGTAGTATTTGGTGTACTTCCTGTCGAAAAGTCTCAGATTGAAATTCCGACCAGATCATGTTCAATGTCAGTAATTTATACCTAATCATTTATATTAATATTAAAACTTTATATCGTAATTAATGTGGTATTATGAAAATAAAAAATTCTTGCATAAGATAATAGATGGCGCACAAATATAATATTTGTATTTCATAATTCTGTACAATATCTACAGCACATTTATAACTTAGCGAAAATAATGATTAAAAAGAAATTGAAAATTATTCAAGTAGCCTAGTGGGTAGGCGTGTGGCGTATTAACCGAAGGCGTGTGGATTCGATCCCTGCACAGGTCGTAAGTGTTTTTTTCTTTACATACCCTCCTTACGACCAAATATAATGTAAATATATAGTATATAATATAAACAAAATAAATAATATTAGTATATAATTTAATAATAGTATAAAAACATATAATGGCCTTAGTAGCCGATGGTTCAATAATATTGCATTACATTTATGTATGTATAAATAAATAATTAAATAAGATTATTCAAATATGATTTTGTAGATTACTTTACATTTACCAAGTAGTTGAAAGAAAAAAAAAAAACAAATCTTATTTTCAAAACTCGTCGTAAATTGTGCAATTTTAACTTTATAAATATTGTGGATAACAACAGATATCTTTCATCCTGCAAGAGGTGATACCAATACAGTGTAAGCCTCATTAAGAGTCAGGTATTTTTATCCAATAACACCACCTCTATTTATAGCCGGTACAACGCAGAATAAAACACCCTAACTGCAAAACAGTATAATATCAAAAGAATAGGATAAGGATAGGAATATCTTCGAAATTTGTTTGTACAGTAAAATTTTGAAAATATATTCCTCGATATTAAGCATCACTTCAATGAACTGTTAGTGAACTGCTTAGTAAAACTGCTTAAGTGCACACAGAAAATCAATAAAAATTTGAAAAAGGCAATAAACTAATAAATTATTGTTCAGTAAACTTCCAAAAAAGGATTGCAGAAGAAGAAAAATTCAAAAAAAAATAATCAATAGGTAAACGATAAAAATCTTTTTTTACATTTTCATTCGAAATGCGTAAATTTGAACTATTAAAGGATAATGTTTATTATTATAAATTTTTGTGTTAAAGTAAAGTATTAAAAAAAGGAAAAGTTTAAATAAATATCATATTCCAAAATTTACTGGTAAATTGTTAGTTTTCAATGACGTTTTAGTCGTTCAGGGGACGATTCCATATGTGTAATATTAGAAAGAAAAATATTCAAGTTACACAAATTATTTCTATAATAGAAGCAAAATTTTTAAAGCGATAATTTAAATTTGATGCTTTTTTAATATTTTTAGTTTATTTATATATTTTAAAAATTTTTAAATTTTACTAAAATGTATGTACATAAATTTAAAATTTTTAAGGATTTAAAGTTTTTAATTTCGGGTTTACATGGAATGATATTATAAAGGAAATTGTGTATATAATATTTCTTTTTTGTTTACATCCTTTCGCTAAAGTTATTTAATAGTTTTTGTTTCAATTTTTTTTTTTGTTTTGGTATTGTTTTTCAAAATACATAATATATAATTGGGAACATATTATTTCATATGAAGAAAAATTTAATTTTTTTTTTTAAACAAATCTAAAGGATATAATGATGTGTGTATATCCTAAAAAAAGAAAAATAATTTTTTGTTTTTTTTTTTGTCATAAGTTCTTAATTAATGGTAATGAACAATTTTTATGTTTTAAAAGTGAACAAATTTTAATTGTAACCTAAAGGTAGAAAAAAAAATTTTTTTTGTTTAAAATATAAAGTTAGTTTAAATTTTGTAAGTCTGGTAAGGTCATGTACAATATAATAAATTTAAAATGTCAAAAAAAAAAAAATTGTTCATTGTTTTAAAATGAAATTTTAGGTCGAAATGAGGTCGCGTGTATTCCTGAAAAAAAAAAATATAAAAACAAAAAAAAGATGAGTAATGACTAACTTAATATGTAAAGGTAAATATACAAAGGTTTTTTTAATTTATTGAAAAACATATAAAATAGCTAAAGTATATTATAACTGTTACAATAAAAAAAAAAAAAAAAAAAAACATTGATTAAGTTTAAAACTGTTAGTTAATAATACAATAATAAATAATAAAAAATAAATATAGATAAAACGTGCGAAAATCATTTAAATAATAATATATGTAGTGGGTATTTGTTTGTAATTAAAGTTTTTATTTATAACTATTTGAATTTTAGTTAGAGACACTGTTACCTCTTTATCAAAAATATTATAGTTTTTCTTTAAATATGGTGGTTAAAAACTTATTTTTCGAACACCTCAAGATTATTAAATTACATTTTAATTTCATTTTCTAAAAATTGTTGTCAAAATTTATTCACCTTTCTAATAGATATTTTACTTACTTTTATTTGTCTAATTTTGATTACAACTATAAATACGGGTACATTTGTCATTCTATGAAGAAGATAAAGCATTTTATTTGACTAAGTTTCAATTTCTTTCTAGCATCTTAAATCATTTTAATCATTATTTTCACTAAACGGTTAATTATTTAAGTAGGGACCTAGTGGATAAGAGCATATAAAATACGCTGTAAACACCGAGGGAGTGTAGTTTCGAATTTCACACACGTCGTAATAGTTATTCCCCCTTGCAACATTTACAGCCACGCCTGAAAAGGAAAGGCTGTGTAATTTCCTGTTCACATTTATGTGACAGAGCAATGCAGTAAAAAAAAAAAAAAATATTTAAGTGTAGGTGTAGCACGACTGTACAAGATTATAAAATATATATATATATATCATATATTGAGTGCTCCATCTATTTTTTTATACAAAAATTATTTATATTTTATTTATTTTATATTACGATATTAATTATTACGATATAAACTATTACGATATAAATTGGTAATATTGTGTATGAACCTGACGGAAATTTTTAACCAAAACTTTTCAAATAGAATGTTGATGACTTAAGTACTGCCACATTACTCAGAATATATGATTTAATTATGAAATTATATTTCTGGTTTACTAAAAATATTTTTTGCATTATTTTTAATAGTTTTTCTAAAAAAATTTATAAATTTCTTAGCTTACAGTTTTTCTGTTAGTTAGAATAAAAATGTTAGAAGTAAAATTTATTCAAACATGTAAAGATTTTCCGAAGCTATAATAATATATAAAAATTTCTTTTAATTCTCAAAACTTTAATATTATATGATGTAATTTTAATTTAAACTTTAATATTAAGGAGAATTTTCGTTTTTTTTTTTTTTTGAAGGACTTTAAATTATTCTAAAAATATGCAAAGTCATTATATTTAATCAATACAAATAAAAATCGTCTTACGTATACATATTTGCAAAAATGAATTTCTTTTTGTACCTACTCGGTAAATATACTTTATATACCTATAGGCTATACTCTTTAAAATAACAAAAATTTAAAACATAAAAAAAGAAAAAAATCACTCAAGGCAATCATTTTCAATTTATTACAAAACGGTGGACATTTCCCAGACAGAATGTCCTTAAAAAAAAACAAAACATTAAATAAACAAAATATTATAATATAATATTTATTTATATAATATATTTATATATATACATCTGCCTATATACAAAAAAGAATATAAAATTTTTTATAAGCATTACACTCGTCATCATCATCATCATCATCATCATTTAACTTCACAATTATGATTTTTATATATACGTATACAGTTACAAGCTAAATTATACAAATATAAAAATTTTATTTAATAAGTTCTTTTAATTTTTAAGTACTTCAACAGATCTCTTCTACGAATATTGAATAACATTCGAAATTTGAATAAAAGAAATTAATTTTATTTAATTTCTTTATTAAAATATAAGAATTTATATTAAATTAGATGCCATTATCTGCAGAAAATAATAAATTGAGGTCATATATTAAAAATTTTTGTTTCTTAATTTATAAACAGAAAATTAAGATCAATTCACACTACAACGACACGTCGCGGCGATGTTGCGACTACGACTTAATGTGAGTTTTATTTATATTATTCATTTCTGAATTCTGATGAATATATTATTTACATTAAATGACAACGGTATCATCGACGACATATCGACAGCGTACCATAATTTAAAATATCCTTCTCAACGGTCTTGTATCGTTGTAGTGGGAACTGACCTTTAATGATCTTGCAGTGACGCAGAAAATATTTTATAAATTTTAGAGAATTTTAAATCAAAAATTAATGTTGATTTCATATAAACAGAGACTGAAAATTGAAGACAATGATTTTATGAACTTTTTTTAAAGCTTTTGTTTATATATTTGTTGGGTATTAAAAGAAGTTTTTTTGCATTCTCCTCAACAAACCTTTTAGATTTTTCTATTAGAATTGTCGTAAGGAGAATGTAAATATTAAAATCATAGGTCATATCCAAGAATTCAGACAGAAGTAGGTATAATATATAAGACTTATTTTAGTTTACATCAATAGAACTTCAAAATTTTTTAGATTTTTTAAAGAACTTTTTAATTTGCTTTTTTTTTACATATAGGCATTTTTTGTTCAGGTTACTTAAAAATGTATAATAATAATTAAATTATTAATAACTATAAATACTGATAGTTCCTAAGAAGAAGTGTTTCGATCTTAATTCATTATTTGTTTGACCAAACAATATGTTACAAAACCTTTAGTACTATTTGGAAAACTATTTGGACATGTGTAAAGTAAGGTTATAAGGAATGAAAATCGTTTTTAAAGGATTAGTTATATTTCTGGCCAATTTTAGAGCACATCTGTAGTGATTAGTGGAATTATATAATATGAGATAGAACGATGACACTACATTTGATATGTTTGTATTATAATTGAATAACTATTATGCCATTTTAAAGTTTGACTTATGTAGGGTAATGTTACTGATACTGTTATTTTTAAAACTTGTAATGTTTTTTATTTTTCTTCTGATTTAATGCAAATAAATAAATTGTTAGATCTAAGATATTGCTATATATTAGTAATATGTTAGAATCTTTTCAAAATAAAAATATTTTATGTTACTTTTTATTTATTCTTATTTTTATGTTTTATTTTTTTTTTTGCAGAGGACTGTACAACAGATAAATGTGTAAAATATCCTTGTCAACATGGTGGAAAATGTTTACCATCTGATCAAGGAGCTGTTTGTTTATGTCCACTTGGTTTTGGTGGTGATCTATGTGAAATGCGGCTAGACTTACAGGTAAAAATATATAAATGATTTTATTATTATTGTTATTGTAGGTTATACATATATTATATTTTCACATTTTTAAAATAGAATTTATTATTTTAGTTTTATTTTAGTAAAATTCCTTTATTTCTCTGAAAATTTATTAGGTTTCATGAGAAAAGTATAATGATTTATGGTAAAAAAGTAACAAAAAATTGTAAATTTATTTGGTATAATATGAAACTAAAATTTAGGTACTGCTTCAGTACAAAAAAATATTGGGATTGAAATCGTTTCAACTGTTAACTACGATTCTAGTAAAATGAAAACTCCATATTTAGTCCAAACTATACATACTTTTTACTCCATATAACTCCATATTTAGTCCAAACTACATATTTATTTGGTTGATCATACCTTTTATGTATGTACCAGAGTTCTAGCCTCTTATTAGCGACGACTGACCCTTTCAATTAGTCAGGAGATATTCTGAGTTATGATTAAATGTTTTGTATGATTCCACACCAATATTTTCAATGAATGTTTTATAGATTCAAATATTCGTTCATAAAGAGATTATTGTCTGTGACAAGAAAGTACCATACAATCGTGAAGAATATGTAATCAAAGATTACCAGTAAATTTTTTTTACATTATTCTTTGATCGTTTTAGCTGAGACTATAAAGGCAGCTCAAATGCCATAAGAATTTCTAAGATCTAAATTACCTTAAGATCTAAATTTAGGAATGCAAAATTGTCGAATATCGATTTTATCGGTAAACGGTAAATATTAGGAATAAAAACCGGTTTGGTAATTTTTTTAAATAAAAAAAATCATGTACATACTAGTATAGTCGCAATTATGGGAAGCAAAAATCAGAAAAATAATTTTATAATATAATAATAATAAAATTTTAAATCATTTATAAACGTTATATACATTAATTCTAAAAAAAACATAATAACAAAAAACAGAAATGATTATTCTAATAATATATAAGATAATAAGAAAAAGAAATAACACGGAAATAATTTTACCACTAGCCGAATTTTTGTTATAATTTCTAATATAGTTTCATTTGAAACACAACTTTGAATCATCGAATCAAATTCTAATCTAAACCCATCGGTCAGGCCTTCTTCTTGCTATTCCTCTTCTTCACCTTCCTCTTCCTCATCTTCCTCTTCTTCATCTTCCTTTCCTTCATCGTCCTCTTCAATCGACTCATCAGGATCAGATACTGAGGCTGGTTCTACTGTTTTTTCTATACAATACTTTAATAACAGCAAGCTGTATGCCATATGCTAAATATAACTGGTGATGTGTTTGAAATCTTTAACCTAACTTCTTCATAACCGCCACCCTGTCTGTTGTTATATTATAACAACACCGTTACAATTTAGTCCAAATTCTTTTAATTTAGTTACAACTATAGTTTCCTACATTTGCTAGCGTTCATGGATCCATAAGCACGAGTAAAACCTAGATTCCAAAACTTGTTTTCGGCCACATGAATATTAATGTTCATAGATATTCGATTTTTAAGCGAAGTCTACTTATTAAAGATAAAGCTAAAACGGTCACCTTGTTTTATCTGCTCTAAAATATTTCCACGAATTTCACAGCGAATTTTAACACCATACTCCATAACAAGGTTTTTCATGGTATTTGCATATTTCGGCACTGTATAACTTTTAGCTGTAAGAAGTTTTCTTAAATCATATGAGCTGCAAATTTTTTTGGAATGACAAAATATTTTTGCCACCATTCTGGCAATTACTGCAGAAAACGAATCGTCAACATTCTTTTTGAAATAATGCTCTAAGGTATTGCGAAATTACACTGTAATTGTTTACCGGTAATGTAATCCTTGATTAGATATAAAATAACAAGAGATATGAAAAAAAAAACATTGAACTGAACATAATTTAATTTAATGGGTCAAATAAGGTTTTAAAATAAATTTAATTTAATCAATGTAATGGTACACCCAAAAAGTTTTCAAAATGACTAAATTTCTGTACTTAGCTGTACTTAGCTTGTTGTTAAAATATTGTTGATAATAATTAAAGGTTTCTTTTTTATTTGTACAATAAAACTGATTTTTCTTTAAAATATCAAATCTATTATAAATTTCATTGAATTTTTATCATTTTTTGATTGTATATATTTTGTCTATACAATGGATTCAACTGTAATTAAAACAAAATTTAAGAGCATCCATTAATTTTTTTATAAACTAACTTGCTAATTAGCGCAAATAAACTAAACAAAAATAAAAATCCCCTATTTTAAACAAAACCTAGATAATTAAAAAAAAAAATTCTGAAGGACGAATATAGTAGAAAACTTTAACTTTAACCAAGGTAAATTAAATTCTTTGCAATTAATTAAAACTACAACTTGTTGAATATCTTTAGTTCTTATATAAATTATATAATATGGTATCTTTAGTTTTAGTAATTTAATGTTATATAATAGAACAATTATAATTACCCTAACAGTATATTATAATAAATGGCTTCTTTTTTTTTACCTTGACTTACATAATAATATATTATTATATTTTTATAATTTATATAATTTTAGGTGCCCTCTTTTAATGGTTCTGCATATTTACGTTTTGCACCACTAGGAGATTCAGCTTTAATTTGGCTGGAATTACAGGTATAATATTTAAGTTAATTTTGAAAAACCAAAAAAAAAAAAAAAAAACTGCAAATTGGAATATTTTTATAATTATATATATAATAAAAATTTATTCATTATAGCTATACACTAGATGAATCTACTTGAAAAAAAAATTCTTAATATTTAAACATATACATACATACATAACTTTAAATTTAGACACATAACTTTAAATTTTAAACACTCTATTATATATTATAGAAAAAACTTTACATAGAAAAATTTAAGCGCGGGTGTCCCAAAGAAAGGTAGAAAATTATAATATTAGCTGAATGACAGGAATGGGTAAAAAAGGTAAAGAATTTCTACCAAAATAGGGTACATTAATGATTTTCAAGAAGTTCTATGGGTGTAAAGATTCCATACAAGTCTACAAGTAATGATAATTTTTTGAATGAATGATTTAACTTCCACGGATATAAGTTCATAAAACGAATGTCCTCTTAAATGAACTTAAGGTCCATGGAACTTTTGGCCATTTCTAAATGAACTTAAGTTTCATAAAAGTTCTGATGACTTTTTGTTGAAAATTAAGTGTCAGATAAAATGGCCATAAGTTTCATTTTTCTAATATGTATTTAAAATAAATAATTAGGGGGGATTTCAGAGTTAGTTGTAAAATCAGGAATATATTCTTATTCAGAATTCAACTTTAAAATCCCTCGTAATTCAAGGAAATTCGCTGGTTTTGAATCTAACTCTAATATGCGTCTTAATTGAGAATTTTGCAATATGGAACTAAGGTCCATGAAACTTATGTATTCAAGCAAATGGGTTATAAGTTCCATATTACGAAATTCCCAATTAGGAGGAACTTTTGTCTCTATTTTAATGGAACTTTACTACCATGAAACTTATTTCCATAGAAGTTAAGTGATCCTCCCAATTTTTTATATAATTATTGAGTAAAATTTACAAAAGTACAACGGGTTAAAATTAATTTTTAGAATAAATGGTATAAATTCAAGCTTTGAAAATTGAATAAAAATAGAATAAAAATTTATAAGTGAATAATGAAAATCTTCTGGCGCAGACAATAATTTAAGGTAGAAATTATCCCCAGAGATGCTACTTTATCAATCACCGTAAATTTAACTACCCCTTACCATCTTTAGCCTAATCCCCATCTATAGCATGTGACACTCTGTATAAATTAAGAATCCTTTTTTTTTTTCAATTGGTTTTCTATAAGATTTTATAAACTTTTGCCAAGTTTTATTTCGTCTGGATGTGAAATAAAATAAGTTTAAATAATAAATAAAATAGAATGGGAAAAGGATTTGGGGTTTATTTTAAGGGTACACATAAAAAAGGATCTAATAGGAATTTCATGTAAAAAATACAATATACCTTCAAAAAAACAATGAAAAAAAAAAGGATTATTTATACTCTTTTACTCGACCATTTATTTGGTTAAAAGAAATTTCTGTTCTTTTATTTTTTTTTTTAGTACCTACTGAAAGGTATCAAAAATCAAGAAATGAGAATCAATTAGGCATTTCGTTTCCTTTACTTGTATTGTAATCAAGTGAAAGAATAAGAGTTAGTAAAAAAAAAATAGCATTGTAGAGTTTTAATAGGCAAATAAACAATTAGTATGTAGGACCTTGAATTTTATTTTTTTTTTTGCACTTTATATTTTAAATGAGTCTTTTCTTTTTTTTTTGGTTTATTGAGAGAAGTGTAGAATCAAGGTTCTTTTAACAACTTATACTTTTACCATTATGTTATGCATTATAAAAATTATAAGATAGAATTCATAATAAACAAAAGATTCCAGTTGAAATATTTAAAATAAAACAATCAACCACTGGAAAAAGGGATTTTTCTATATTTAAAATTATTTGAAATAATTTATTTAAAGTTTTCGTTTTCAAGTATTTTTGACTAATTAAAATAATAAAATTTCTTTTCAGCGGTTTTAGGTTTACTCCTAAAATGATATAGTATAGTAAAAGTGATCTAGTAAAATTCTGCAAATAAATAAAAAAGATGAAGATTCGTTTTTTAAATATAACGATTTTGCAACAATATTTGTAAGTTTTGAGTATAAAATTTATGGATAGACGAAGATAACGGGGTAAAGGTAACATCAACTTCTAATGAGATGTGGCAAAATTGAAAAGAATTAAATAGATAATCACTTCAAAATTTCGACATATCGCTAGGAATATAATAGTAAAAAATCTCTCGAAAGTTTAGCAAAATCTTAAAAATACTAAAATCAAATGCTTATCATATCATCAATCGCTACAAACTCATCCAACGCAATACTTTTAAGATCAAGTTCTAGCAGACGGCTAAAAAATATTACGCACTTGATATTTTATCCATATTTAACAATACCTAAAAATTAAACAAATACGAATCAACAGTTAGCGAAGGACGTACCAATGAATTCGCTCACTCTACGTCAATTTTATTGATTGTCATTAGTTTTAACTTAATCTCGTGTAATAGTTTACTTGACAGGAGGCTACTATCGCACGATATAAGATTTTTTAATACTCTGATGCGACAAAATTAGAAAAAAATAATTGGGTGATGATTTTAAAGTTTCGAGATGTCAGGACGTCAAGGAGTAACAGTAACAAATTTTTCGAAAGTTCACCAAAGGCTTGATGTTAATCTGTGAAAGTTTTCCAAAGAAAGAATTTAGGTTATAATCAAACCTGATACTAGTTGTCCTCACATCCTTATTCAAAAAATATTTCCTGGTTTGTTGTAAATTTGGATAGAAAATAAATAGAAAACATTAAATTTTAAACTTGGTTGTCTTTTTTTTTTTTTTGATATTCTATATATGACAAGTATAACGATTCTTCGTTTTGTCGATTTTGTTCGAAAACTTCGGAAAATTGAAATGAAAAATCGAATTAATTTGAAAGCAATTTAAAAGTTTTTAAAAAAAATAAAAAAATTATTTACTGTTAAATATAACTGTATAAAGTACTTTAAATTGAAATTTTGTTAAGACATTTACTAAATCTTGATGATATATTTTTTTTTTTTTGAAGAATTTAAAACACGTGCTAACGATTTATTTTTTTAAACAATAAAAGAAAATTGAATCTTAAACTTTTTTAAGGTTATACGTAATAATATTATGTATAATAATAAAAATAGTTAGGTGAGAATGTCGGCAACAGCATCAGAAATATTATTCAAATATCTTTTTAGAATTATTCGTAGGTATCTTAAAATATTTATAAAATTCAATTTTAAGCCGCTACCTACTTAAAAAAATAATAGCAGTCATTTTTGTAGGTTCATAAAAATGTTTGCTAAAAATTAAATAATATCTACGTATTTAAAAATAAATTTTAAGAATAAAATTAAATTTAAATTTTAAATAATTTCTATAAGAAAATAAAAAACATTTAAAAAAAAAAATTTCTCTAAGCTTCAATGAATTTTATTTTACCCAATAATCTCCTTAAACATTTTTAGTACTAGATTAGAACGAAATATTCTAAAATTTAATTTTAACTTTGGACAAAAGAGAAGTACAAAATTATTTAAAAAAAAAAAGAAAGTTATAGCATCACTAAAATCCTAAAATAATTTATGTTAGACTTTTATATCTTTCAAGATTTATTTTAACTGAACTTAAATTGAAAATTAAAAAAAAAGATAATTCTTGTATATTTAAACAGTTTCAATAAAACTCAAATGAATGGTAAGAGTATTAAAAAATCTTTATATCAAGCTACTATAGCTTCTTGTCAAAGTAATCTATTAAACGAGACTCAGTTAAAATTAATAAAAATTTTGAAAATTTCATTGAGAGGTCCCTCGATAAGTCCATTGAGATGTCACTCGCTAATTATAGATTTCATTTTTATAATTTTTAGGTATTGCTAAATCTGGTTAATAGATCAAGTGGGTGACACTTTTTTGACCTTCCTTTAGAATCTGATTTTAAAAGAATTGGTTTGAATATGAGTTTCTACCGTTTGATGACATGACAAGTTTTTGGTTTTAGCACATTCCTTAACTGAATTGATATTTTAATCTCTTGATGTTATGTTTTCTGACGAACAAAGGTGCACTCACTATCGTCCTAAGAATTTTTGATTAAAATCTTTCTAACATTTCAATATTAAATTTGCTAACTCCACCCCATAACTCAATTACATAGAGGTAAATGATGACTCCCAAATAATGATCCCATAAAAAAACTTAATAAAGTTGAATCTTGAGGTTTGACGATACATTCGAATGGCATCCTAACAACCAGCAGATTTTATTTAATGTCATCCTTAGCTGTTTGTTCTTATAAACAATGTATCTATTCTTTCCATCTTAATCCTTTGTTCAAGTGTATGTCAAGGTAATCAGCTGAATTATAGTTCAGTTCAGTTATAGTTCAGAAATAATTTTTCTAATTGAACAAATTTCTTACTCAAATGGTAAAAATTTAATTCTAGTGTACATTACAATTTATTAATTAAAATCACACAGAATCAAGTATTCTAATGAGTCAGACAATACTTGACACCCGATTTCAATACACCCACTATAATATAACGTATATAATATGAAAAGATATTAGTACGAAAAAATATTAGCAAACCAGTCAGAAAGGTCTGACTTTTAGTTTAGTTAAGTGTCTATATTTTTCATACACACATTAACTTAACACTATTCCAAACAAATTAAAAACAAAACATTTATAATTTCTAAAACAAAAAAAAAAAAAAAATTACTTAAATTATTCTTTGTAAGATTTTCTAAAATCTTTCATTTAATATTAATTATAATAATTAAAATAATTAAATAATTTAAAAATAAAATCTACTAAAAATATTTTTCTTTTTTTTTTCCTCTTTCTTTATTGCTTTTTTTTTTTTTGGAACAAAAAAAAATCGTTAAATAAAACCTCACACCATTTTAAAATTAGGTTATAATAAAACCTCATCATACCGATGGTGTTATATTGTATAGCGGACATGAAGAATATGGAGATTATATTGCTTTATCTTTAAATATGGGTTATGTTGAATTTGCTTTTGATTTGGGAAGTGGACCAGCTATAGTCAGGTAAGTTCTTAAAAATTCTAAAAAAAAAAAAAACACAAAAAAATGTAAAAATAAATAAAATTAATGAAAGTTTAAGTCTTCTGTTCTTTTAAAATAATTAAAATTGTGTTGAACAAAATAATTATAATAATAATTTAGTTTAAATTTTATTATCTTTTAACTGAGGTAAAATATAGTCTAAAAATACTTTTAAACTTTATAGAAAAAATTTAAATCTTGTTGAAACTTAATTACCTAATAAATTTTCATATAGTCAGGAGTTTAAATAAAATTTAAACGATATCATTCTAGTTTCTGTGGTATTTAGTATGATATTTGGTACCAGTCAATACAAATATAATAGAAAATATATTTATAATCCCAATAAACCTCCTAATCTATATTTAAGTTTATCTCCTTTAATTAAAACAGAAAAATAACTGATATTTTAGGTTAGACAATCGTTGTCGACATAATCATGAAACAATTAGATCTAGATTGGCGACATTTCTCAGAAAGTTCTCTAAAGACCTTTTGTGTTTAATTTTATTTTATGTAGAAGTTATTCAAGACTTTTAGTTGCCATATCCTGTATGTAATAGAAAACGAATGCTTTCTAGATGACTAATTTTCATAAAAACTTAAATATTATCTAAAGAATTTTAAATGAATATAACACGTTATTATTTCTTTGTTCCTTTCACAAAATATATTCATTGGTGTATATAAATATTTTAGATTTGATCATGCTAAAAGTAACAAAATGTGCCTTAAAGCAAAAATCTTATATATTATACAAGAAAATTATACAAAAAAATAAAGTAAAGGAAGAACTTTTTTAATTACTTTTATCATTATCGAAAGAGTTTTTGATGAATTTAGTCAAAACTTTTTTTTTTATCTTTTCCTTCTATTCTTCAAAAATGTATACAAATAAAATTACATTATATATTTTATTTATATATAGTATATATATATATATATATATATATATATATATAAGTATCAATATTAAATATAAACTATGTAGTTACAAATTGATTTATACAAACAAACATTATTGCAAACAAACAGATTTTCATCTTCTAGAAAAAAAAAAAACAGAATTTGTCAAGAAAATTGTTACCACAAACAAGACATTTTATTTTTTTGCTGATAAAATTATATATAGGTACATACATATATATTCATATATGCATATAATAGTGTGGGTAGAAATTTTGAATGTGTTCATTTTGTTTAAAAGTTGTTTGTTTAAACTAGAAAAGTTTTTAACTTGAGTTTGTTTGATAGGCTCCTTATACCAACTTATATTTTACCTATAACAGTAGATTTGACAAATAAGAAAACAGCCTAAAGTTATGCTATTTTTTTATTTTCTTTTGTTTTTTATAATTTTTGTTCCAAATTGTTATCCATTTTTTTTTGTTGTTCGAAACTTTGAAAACGAAGACAAAACAAAAAATATAGAAATTATTAGAAAATTAAGATACATAAAATGAAATTGATTTATAAAATATTATAAACCAATCGTTGTAGTTTTTTTTGCGAACAAAATTTAAAAATACCCAATTTAAGCAACTGTGCTTTATTTATAGAAATTATGTATAGATGTATAGATATATTATATAAAAGCTGTTATTAAATAGTTTTTAAAACTTACTACCTCAAAACTAATCGAAATGAGATCAAATAAACCGAAACTTATTTGCAAATGGAGTTATTACTGAGATATATTATATTGCAATGAAATGGGTTTTTTATGATTCAAAAATATCAGAAGGTACTGGGAGTACAAAGGCCAGGAACTAAATACTCAGAATTGTTTGTGAAATTCCCTAGCATATTCCATGGTGAAGTGTATACAATCGAAATATGTGTACAATGCACCTCGATGGAGAATATAAAAACAAAGAAATAGGCATTCTATCAGATAGTCAAGCAGCAATAAAGACACTAAACTTGCAAGTAATTAATTCCAAATTACTTTTGGTAGTGCTTAGTGAAACTAAACCGCTTAAAACAAAACATAAACTAAATTTCCACAAGGTACCTGAACACAAGGAAATGAGGAAGCGGATCGACTTGCAAAGGAAGGAACTGCAAATGCTTTTACAGATCCCGATCCTTTTTGTGACATGAGTAAGAGAAATAAGAGAATCATTAAATATTAAAGAGGGAAACTGTAGGAACCTAGATCTATGGAGTGAAAAATTTGGGCTCAGATAATATATAACCGGAAAAGACATGAAAAAATCTTAGTAATCAGTAAAAATAATATAAAAATTTTAACAGTCTTTCTGTTGGGACATTACCGGCTAAAACAGCACTTAAAGGAAATTGGTATAGAAAATATAGGTACATACAGATTCTGTTAAGAAGAAGAGAGACTCCACGACACATAATGAAAAACTGCGGAACTTTACTATGAGTAAGATATTTACACGCATTATAGCATTTTGCTTTGTAATAAACGCTCTACAGATCGTTATTTTCTCGTCGCATTCTTACTTATATCGCTTAAAACTATAAATAATCTAATTTAATCTAATCAAATCTTTATACATATCATAAATATATATACACGAAAAAAATTTATTATATCAATAATGTTATGTAAAGATATATTTTGATGCTTTATTTAGGTTTATGTTCATCATTATAAAATTATGCCACCAATACTAAGTACTACGCTCTCTATCCTAAACAGTATACCAGAATATTCTTAATAAATAATTAAACCACTGTACATAAGTATGCCATAGAATTAATGTTCGCTAACTCAAATATAAAACGTATAAATAAAAGAAAGTATGAAAGTCCTTACATTTAATATGCCACAACTTAACTTACATTTTTTCAATTATGTTTTTTCCCCCTAATTCTATTTAAATATTTTGTCATAAGAGGTAAATAAAAAAACTTTCAAACTTTAAATTCTTAAAAAATACATTTAAATATTTGAGAGAAACTTTAATAAAACATACCTTTAATCAATTATTTTTCGAGTTTTAAAGAGACTTTTTAGCACATTTTCCAAAAAATGTACCTATTAGTTTCACTCTGTCCATCCATCCATCTATCCGTCTGTTTACAAAACTTCTACACCATTAAAAATAGAAAAAAAAAGTGTTAACCATATGAGTAGGTCTCATAAAAAATATAATGTCGTAGAACAACGTTTTCATGTAGCCCCCTCCACTACGGAGCTACAGTCTCTCAAACTTTAAAGAAGCCCCATTTTTAAATTCCGACATCTCATGTTCTACTTAATATATATCTCTATACTTTCTACTTACTTAAAATTTTTTCTATCTAAAACCACCATTCGACCGGAATTTTTTTTTACCTTTATAAATCAATATCAAAATGATATGTACATTCTTTTTTAAATTTAGTATTTAAATTTACCGTTATCTGAAAACAAAATTTTGTATGATTTTTCTATCTTCATAACTCCGGCACGCTTTTAGAGAGGCACTTAAAATTTTAAGTTAAGGTAGAACTTTTAGTACAAGTTTCCTCAGAAAGTTTTTTTTGAACCACCCCCTGTTTATTAGTTATTAGAGCTTAAAAATTGAAAATTTACGTTTTTTAAACACCTGTAGCTTAGGCAGTAACTTTTTCATTTTAAAATATTTTGATTTTTAAAGATTAAAAAAAACATATCCTTTTTAGAGGCCTAGTGAGTAAGAGCGTATAAAATACGCTGTAAACACCGAGTGTGGGTTCGAATCCCACACACGCCGTAAGAATATTTCCCCCTTACGACATTTACAGCCACGCCTGAAAAGGAAAGGTTGTGTAATTTCCAGTTCATATTTATGTGGCGGAAAAATGCATTAAAAAAAAAAAAATATATCCTCTTTAAAAAAAAACAACCTCCGTAAATGATTTTTAAGACAAATAAAAATATACATATAAACATTTAAAATGTAAAAAGAATCCATAATATATTCATTTTATTTACTAATGCAAAATTTCAAAAATATTTTGTTTAATTTTATAAGGTAGGATCGGCTTTTTTTATTAAAAAGATAATAATATCTAAAATTTTACTTAACACTTAACTTTTTAATTTCAATATTTTTCATTTTTCTTTTCCTATTTAAGTTATACCATACAATAATGCCTATATAATTTTTATATAAATACCAATGACTAAATATTATATTTGTTCGTATATTTATGTTCAACATAATATTTTGAGATACATATTATTTTAATATTTTGTTTCAATTGGTCCTATATACAATATTTAATTTTATTATGTAATCCATGATATGTGGTATATAGGATTATTTAAGATTATAAGAATTATAATAATGTGTTAAAGCATTTTCATATTTTCTCTAATATTTTATTGTACATATATATATATATATATATATATGTGTAAATGTTTTCATTATATATTTGTCATAAAAATATTAATAATGTATAAAGAAAAAAAAAAACAATATAATAATATAATATCTATATATATAGGTAATAATATAAAATGATAAATTATATATAAGAAAATATCTTTACAATATCTATATTTATTTTTTGTATCTATTATAATATGAAACATGGTAACATATTAAAATTTTTCTCATACATTTGTTTCAGTTTTTTTTTTTTTTTTTCTTCAACAAAACAAAAAGAAACCGAAAAATAAAACTATTTTTATTTGATTAATATAATTTTTATGTTACAATAGATAGCTAATAACGGTATATGCCTTCTTTTTATAATTTTATACAATATGTTTGCTATAGTAATATAATATTTTATATTATCGTATAATATAATTTGTAATGCATAAATTATTCTTCTTATTTTAAAAAATAATTGTGCAATTTTTGATCAATGTGACGTAATCTATATTGATCAATGATTAAATATTTCGCCGAAAATTTAGCTTTTTATATAATGAGAGGGGATGCCTCCCAAGCTTAAGTTTTCAAATAAAAGAAGTTTAATTATTGTAACATTTTATTTATTTTCTTCTTTCCACTCTTATAATATGAAGGATATGCACATATATGGCATCTCATTAAGTCATTTATTATTCATATTTGACTAAACTTCAGTTTCACTAACCTTCACTAAGGATCCTAAATCATAATTTGTTTTTTTTTTTATTCTAAAACCACAAACTAAGAATATGATTCTTTGTACCTACTTGAAGTAGTTGTGATTATATAGGATGGGATAGGGATGGAACAAATGAGGAAAACGGGGATTTAAAAGATAAGTTTAAGAAGAATTTGTTGAGATTCTTCTTAAATTTTGGCAAATTGTAAATACCAAAATCGCCAAACATTTGGGAATACGATGGATGGTAATAAATTTCACATTTTTGCAATTCTAACAACATTGTTATAATCAGTCGTGTACCACTTAGGTAGTTTCAAAGAGTAGATACTCGAGTAGGTAGGTACTTAGATAGTTTCATTTGTTGTCCCTCTTGTGGTGCGTTGAAACTGTTTATGAGAAGGCATCAGTGATTTTATTTCAACTGAGCAAGTGCCATTACTTACAAAATATCTATAAAAAAGAGAAAGAGCTCCAATATTACGACGGATTTCAAGCGAGGCTATAGTATTACTCACTATGGGATCATTCATTAGACGAATAGCGCGTTTTTGAACTCGATCGAGAAACTGATAAACACCAATAAACTGATCTATCCAATAATTATCTAATTTTGAAAATACATTTTTTTTTTTTATTTTGTAAAATTTAAATAATGTTTTTGTCATTTTGCAACCAAGTGTAAATTTTCCAATCACTTAGGATATGTGAATATATATGTGTGCATGTGGCACGTAAATGCTTATTATGTTGGAAGAAAGCCAAGATGTTATATTAATAATTTTTATATTTTTGCAAGTAGTTTTTGTTTTTTTTTTTGTTTACTTTTTACTATATATAACAAAGTCAATGTTTCTTAAATAAGGAAGAGGAAAAAACTTTAATAAGGAATCACAAATTTTCTTTTTTTATAAGAAAAATCTTTTTTATCTTTTTGTTTTTTTTTATTTTTTTTGTTCTTTTTTGTTCTTATGTCTGTCAGTTTTTTGAATAACAATTTAATAAAAAAAAAAACAGAAAAATAAAAATGTTTCCTTATTTTCCTTTTTTTGTTTTTTTTTTTTTTTGTAATACAAGTATTTTAACATATTTATGATATGCAAAAGATAGAAAAAAAGTTTCAAAAAAAAAAAACAACACAGAAAATTAACCAAGCAATTTTGGTTTATCTAAAGGTCATCTTAAAATTATTTTCTTAAGAGATTTTCTTTTACAAAACAAGCAATAAAAAGTTTATTATAAATAATAAAAAAAAAAAAGAAAATTTAATTACATTTTTAACATTTTTTGCCCCACATTATATATTATTAAATTAATCTTTGTTGGTGCAATGAACGAATTATTTCATACAGTTCAGTGAAATTAATAAATCAGTTAATTTTGTAAATTGGTATGGGTGTCTTATCATATTTATACATATTAATTAAAGATTAGATTCATTTAGTAATCCATTTACTCTGCTAGATAACATGGTACTAACTTAATGTCCTTTAAGTAAGTTCTTCGAAGATAATACCTGTAGGTTCTTCATATATTATGATGAACTATTTTATTTTAAACAGAAAAATTAAGATATTACGAGTATAAAAACAATGAAAGTTTTAGAACAACTTTGTTTTACATAGCTCCACCTGTTGCAAAACTATAGGCTCCCCTTCCCAAGTTGAAAAGTTCCATATTTAATTAATTTAAATTAAGTTTTACTGATTTTCTTTTTTAACCTGAAAACGCCAAAAAAACAGGACATAGTATTTATTTTTGCTATATTTAAATTTATGTCTATGTGAATTTTAGATTTCGTGAAGAAATGGAATATGTGTATTGGGAGTCAGTAGAACAATAAATTTTTATTTGAAAAGTGTACAGTTAAAATATTTTATATTACATTTCACTCATACATAATTTAAAAGAGACGTAACGTTTAATGTATAAAATTTATTGTATCCTTTCGTGTGTAAAACGAATTTTTGTTATTTAATCTGCTTTTGAAAGAAGCATTGACTAATAATCAAATTTTAGAATTAATTTGTTTCATTCTTTACTACTTTTGGTGGTCATTTATTTTAAAAAGAAGACTATTCTTAAAAAGAAATTCTTATATAATTTGCTTAGCACTGCTTAACATTTACTTTTAACAACATAAAAACAATGACGGTTTTTAATACAAGTTAAAAATTTTAAATTATATGACTTAAAGTCGAGCCAAGATTTAGTATACAGATATAGTGCCACAGCTGCTGAGTAATCAACGGGTTATTAAAATTAATGATTTCAGAAACTGAAGCTTATAGAAACAAATATGAATAATTTAAATGTTTTAGTGGATACCCTATTATCTGTTATAGGAGTACAAAGGAGAAATAAAATATAAGCATACTAATGCTATTTCATTTAATACATTAAAGAACTTTTCGCTTGGTATAAAAAATTCAATTTTTATAGTCGACATCGTTTTAGAGTATATTTAAAAATTTTAAAAGTTTTCGTTTTCATCCTTAAATAATTTTTCCCCTTTTTTTTTAAATAAATTGTAATATATTTAATCCTATTAATTTAACATTTAATGTTTTTTTTTTTCTTGATTTTGTTTTTTTTTTATTGTTTTATTTTTCTTTGTTAAATTCATTGCTTCCTATGAAAGAAAAAGAACAAAAAAGGAAAAAAAAAAAACGAGACAAAACTTTATAAAATATAATTTTCCCTTTGCTATTTTAAAACTTTAGTGAAAGTGCCTCAACATTTTCTAAGGGCAATTAAATTTTGTCTCCTTTATATTGTATATACGTAAATATTAATACATTATATATAATATTTTATTATATAAGTAGTACAGTACTAAGTAAAATATAACAATAATTTTAAATATCAAATTTAAAAATAAAAAAAAAAACTCTTAAAATTAAGTTGAAAATTCGAAAAATGAAAAAAGTTGGCTTTCAAAAATGCTCTAAAATTTGTCTATGAGTCTGTTAGTCTGTGTAACTGGATGTTTCCAGTAAGCATGCTATATCGATTAAACGGCTAGGAAGTTGAAATTTTGCAAGATACTATTTTCCATAATAGTCAGAACCCTATTATTTGCATCGGATTGGATCAAGGGATCGGGTACCTGCCATAAAAAAAAGGGCGAAAAAAAATTATTTTTTTCAAATTTTTTATTATATTATATAATATAAATAGGCAAGTATCATTTTTTGGGTTCCTTTTCTAAGAAAACTACTAGACCAAAATATATGCTTCTTGAGAGACAAGAAAGATATAGTTGAGGAGGATCGATTCAACGAATTTTCAACTTAATATTTTCGGGCCAAATTCTGTTAGCCTTTTATAATTTGTATGGAAATTTCCTTGTTTATATGCCTAATATGTTTTTTGGGCTTACTTTAACATTATATAATTGGCTTAGGTATATGAAATGTTTACAGTTTTTTTCATTTACATTAATTTATGATTACCATTTTTATGAAAATATAGTTAAAAAGAATCATTTTATACAAACAAACTATATAACTTCTACTGTCCGCTGAATTTGAACACTAAATGGGTTTTTCTGCTACATAGTAATAAATAATTTGTATTTGAAGTATGAGAATAAAAATGATAACATAAGAAACTAAAAAAAAAAACTTGAAAAAATCAATCATAGAAATTATAAGCATATTATTTTGGTAATAATTTATGTGTTGACACGGATAGGTTGTTGAGATAGTTTTGTTTAAATCTTTAATTTGAAGCACTTTTTTGAAAATTTTTTTTTTTTTTTAATACATTTCTCTGTCACATAAATGTGGACAGGAAATTACACAGTCCTTTCTGTTGAGGCGCGGCTGTAAATATCGTAAGGGGAAATAACTTTTACGACGTGTGTGGGATTCGTGGGATTCATCACTCTTACGACGATGGGAGGAAACCCACACTCTCTCGGTATTTACAGCGTATTTTATACTCTCTTACCCACTAGGTCTCCGACGCTCCTTTTGAAATGTTTTTATCGAGACTTTTTTATAGTCGATGTTTTTTCTTCGATCCGAACGAAAATATGAAAAAAGATAAACTCCCAAATTTAGAGTTTAAATCCTTTTATGTTTATTTATTTATTTTAATACATTCGCTTACTGGCGGCTCAGCTTTCACAAATAAAAAAAAAAAATAATATAATACGTCCCGTACTTCATCATCAAAGTGATAAAGTAGTGAAGTCAGACAATTGGCAATTAAGGCAGGAGAATTTTTTTTTTAATTTTTTATAATTTATAGAGTAAATTTTGCCCATCACTGTATGTATTAAGTATTTAAATATAGTTTATAAAAAAAAAGAAAAAATTCTTCTTTGTTCGGTTTTATTATTCATTTTAAATTTTTAGTTGAAAATTCAAGAACACTGTTACTTTACTATAATATTGTACTAGAATTTATAGATTACAGCTAACAAAACAGAATAAATAAAATTTTCTTATCCTTATATTTTACTTTTTTTCAATGTTTTTCTTAAAAATTTAAGATGATTCTAAAGAAAAACAAAGAAATATTTAAAAGAAAACTTTTCTTTTCTACAATTTTCGATTATAGTACCAATACAATAAGGGTATACTCGTATATACTGACAGTATATAGTATAGTACATACAAAATAAATAAGGGTGCAATAATAGAAAATTTATATCATAAGATGGTAGATCTGAAAGAAATCTATAAAGATCTAGAAAAAAAAGCAAAAAACCAAAAAGAAAAATTGAAATAAAAAAAAAGAGTATTATAAAACTATTCTTTATAAAAAAGGTTGCTTCAAGGTTACAAAAAAAAAACGGAGAAAACCGAAAATTAAATATTTAGGGGAGGACTTAGACAATATAAGTATAGAGAGGTACTAATTAACGATACAAAAAATAAAACGAAAAAATAAAGCATATTAAACATAAAAGTAGTGATATGACTGAGAAAATTAATTTAAAGGACCTTTAAAAGAGATATACTATATAATGTTATTATAAAACTTTTCTATTTAATTTTTTGTCTTTGGTTTTTTTTTTTAAACATTAAAGAATGAACTTTTAATAAAAAAAATATGCTTTGCCTATTTAAAATTAAACAAAAAGCCTATTTAAATATTTTTTAAAATTACAGAGGGTTAATTTTATAATTTTTGATATGAAGAACTGACAAAGTTTATATTTATAATAACGGTGTTGTATGTGAGATTAATTTTGAATAAAATTTTCTATTATTTTATCTATTCAAACTTAAAATTAATATACATAATATTTTTTTATTGAACTTATTGAAATAATAGAAAACTGGCTACATAACCGACCAAAACGAAAATGCCCAAAAAATCGAAAATGAATAATTTTCCCCTCCAAATTTTCATACCCCACGTTTATACGGATGCAAAAATCGTCTGTGTCTAACACAGAACCAATCGCAGAAACAGAAAAATTTAAGATTTGTTCTTTTTTGAGTTATTTACAAATATTGATAGACAGATAAAAGTAATACTTGCATTTAGTCCTAAAAACTTAATATAAACATTTAAAAAAAAAAAATGCTCAGCAAAATTCAAACGGCTGTACACTTGACTATAGATATGCTGACACATATGATAATTAGCCCAAAACTTTTGGGTACTAAAAAAAATTAAAAATAAGAATTGAGAAGATTTTTTTTTATTTTTTTATACGTGGGTTGGTGGAGAACTCGAAAATCATCAAGAGGAACTGAACATGGTTCCTCAGGGTAGTTTTTGACTTTAACCAACCAAAACCATTCTCCTTTTAAAACCAAACTTTAGAATGGAACCTTTAATACAAATGTACAGCTTGGTTTTGGGAATAGGGATGTGGGAAGGATGATTGGGAAATTTGGGATTATGTGGGATCGGTAGGAAAATTTGGAAGGATATTTTGAAGTTAGATGTTAATGTTCTTCTTAAACTTAAGTAAATCGTACACATATGAATTACCAACTTTACGGAACACATGTGATGGTATATGGTTCCACAAATGGGGACGTCTGCATAATAAACGAATTTCCATAAGCTGTATTTCGCCATTTTGATAACTCTACATGCTAGGGATGAGTTTCGTGCACTTCTTGTTTCTCTATGGAAAACTTTGAGTGGAGGCATTAACTGTTTTATTTCTTTGGAACAGGTGTTAATCCCTACGAGATGTTTATAAAACGAGGTCAGTGACTCAACTGTACGCTGATGGCTGAGTGGAGTGAGCATTGAAGTGAGACTGGGGTAGTTGATAAGACGAATAGCTCTATTTTGCACATTATCTAGTTTACCATTTTCGGCCTTATGTACTCTTTATAGATATTAAGAAGATCAGATGCAGAAAAGAAGGTTTATAGTAGCACAAACTACATTTAATGGCTTAAAAATCTGTATAGGATTTTTGAAGCTTGAGTCTAATTTTAAAGATCTAATTGAGTCTAATTTTATAATACAGAAATTTCAAGAAAAATTTCAGTGGATGAATGATATTTCAGTGGATAATTAAATTTTCACTTGCTTGAGCTGTTTATATTATAGGTTAGTTATTGCAAAAATAAAATTAGTGGAAATTTAATTTATTAAAGCTCGCTCATCCCCGATTACTATCATTTTTTTTCATAGTTTTATTTATGATTGTTGAAGAATTTAGAAAATATTATGATATCATAATAGCTGTTATGATGTTATTATGAAAAGAAACGGTTTTTTTTTTTTTTAATTTTTCATTGGACACAATAAAATAAATATATCGTTAATTTCTGTTAGAGCAGCACAATTGTTCTCAAAGAAATTTTTACAAGTTGTGAAAATTTTAAAACTAAATCAGAAAACCCATAAAAAAAATTAAATGCTTAAAACATAAGATAACACTTAAATCAAAATTAACGACTTCAAAATATTGTTTCACTAATATAATTTTCTCAATTATCTTAGGAGTGAATATCCTTTAACTATGGAACAATGGCATACAATAAGAGTTTCCAGAACTGCAAGATTAGCTGTTCTTAAGGTAAATAAATTAAATTTATATTAAAATTTTGTGTTTATTCATATTTACTTCCATCAAACTGATCAATATTTAACAAGTTTTATTCTTAAAATCTTATATTTTATAGCAAAAAAAAAAAAAAAAGACTTTAATAAAAATTTCTTTTAAAATATATTCTATAGTTAAATTTTTCAATTTAAGAAGAATATTTTCTTTTATCCAAATATTTATAGATCGATCAAAATTCTGAAGTGATGACTATATCAACAAATGGATTTTGGCATTTATCATTACCACATAGTCTATTTCTTGGTGGCATACATAACGTGCAACATTTGCCAATTGGATTAAAGGAAAGAGGTTCATTTATTGGATGCATACAAAAGGTTTGTAAAATTTTTTAACAAAGAAATTCACACAAAATTTTTAAGCTGTTGTTTTAAAAAGATTTAAACTTAGGTAATACAAAAATTCATTGAAAAATGAAATCTAAATATTAACGTGAAATAATTTTCTTTTTTGATGTTTACCGAACAAGGTGAGGGTTCTTATAAAAAATTTTTTTTTGAATTTATCAACATTGTTTTCTCATGAAATGCAAACAAAAAAAAAACTACTATTTTTTAAAGGGCGTTTATTTAAATAGGTAATGTAAAATACTTTTAAGATCTTAAGGTAATAGGATTTTAGAACAATCATTAGATGCATAATGATTTTATTTAACCTACATATGTATTAATTTAAAAATTTCGTTCTTTTGATAGTTTTCATTTTTCCAATAAAAATATTGTGGTGGCCTCGGTGGCCTGAGTGGGTAAGATCTTATAAAATACGCTGTAACCACCGAGCGGGTGTGAGTTCGAATCTCACATATCGTAATAAAATTTGATAATTTTATATTAATCAACATTTTTTTTTTAAACCTACTCTGTAGGCACACAAAAATGAATTTAAAGATTAGAAACTCTCTTTCGTACAAAATTGTCTAGTTCGAATAATTTACTTTTTAACACAAAAAACAAATGGCTCCAAAAAACGTAAAAAATACCATAGCAAAAATTGAAGAAGATTAAAATAATATAAAAATACTTTTGTAATGAAATAATCTAATTCTTACAGTTCTTGAATTTTTTTTAAGTTTTTTAAAGATCACATTAAGCTCCCCCAAAGATATGCAATAATTATACAAAGGTTCTTAAAAGTTTTAAATATATTTTATGAGAAGGGGTTTCGGTAGCCTAGTGGGTAGACGTGTGGCGTATTAACCGAAGGAGTGTGGGTTCGATCCCTGCACAGGTCGTAAGTTTTCTTTACATACCCCCGTTACGATCTAATATAATGTAAATATATAGTATAATGGCCTTAGTAGCCGATAATGGTTATAATGGCCTTAGTAGCCGATGGTTCAATAATATTGTATTACATTTATGTATGTAATATTAATATAAATAAATAAAAATAAATAAATAAATAAAAAATTTTATGAGTAATGTTAGTATTACCATCTATAACTGGGGCCATTACGGTTCCGAGAAAAAGAAAATATATCCACTTTTTATGTAATATTAGAAAGCTAAATAAATAAATAAATAAATATTTTATGAGGGTCCTAGTACTTAAGTACATGACTTATTAACCGGGGCAGTGTGGATTCAAATTTTGAATCACAGCAGCTGATGTACATTATCCTATGTGATATGCAATATTAAAATAAATAGAAAAATATATTAAATTTCTTTTATGATCTTATGGTTTATGTATTCTGAGATATTTTTCCAATAAATATTAATTATATTGCTAGATGTTAATATTGTTTTTAAAATATATTAAAAATACTTTAAGACAAATTTAATAATACAATAATTCAATTTATATATGAAATCTATTTATTGATTTTGACTTATTTACAAATACATACTATATATTATTATGTATATAATTATTTAAAAAAAAAAAAAGGATATTGCACGAGTAATTAAACGTAGTATCATAACATTTTTATATTTTTCCAATAAACTTTATAAAACATTTAAGTAAATTATATGAGCATTTAACTGCATTTTATGCGTTCTTAAAAGTTATTATTCATAAATAATTAATACACTTATTTTATTATTCAATTATGGATAGCAGTGTTATGAAGGCAAGTTAAAAATTTTATGGAATCATGAAGAAGAAAAAAATAAAATTTTGTTGCTTCAATATTGATTTCATTAAAAAAAAAAAAAAAAACAGCCTGAAATAATCCAAAAAAAAAAATTTAATTTTTTATGTAATAAAAAAAATACTTTAGAATACTTATTTGGAATTATTAATCCAGGATCAGTTTATTTTAAATATTTTTTTGAATCAATTTCGTTTTTACTTTTATTGATCAGAATTTATAAAGTATAAAAATTTTAAATGGAATTAATTAAGTCTACTTATTATTAATAGATAACACAGTTAAAATTCTAGTAATAAAATCTTTTTTCGAATTTAATTTTAATATCTTTCATTAATTTAATATTAAAGTCCTCTGGTGTGTGTAATGTTTACTTTTCATTCATTCCTTATGTTATATACTCACTAAAGTCATATTTAGCTTCTAGCTACTTGGGATTTATCTGGTATAAATTGTATAACTAAGAGAATTCACTTTTGATTTTATTAAATCTAAAAACAAAACATCTCGTGTATATAAGATTATAATAAAAAAAAAACATTGATTAAAAGTACTGGTTAGATAATAAGTTCAAGTGAAATTTTGCAAAACTCCATTTCAAATACTGTTCTTTCACAAAAATAATATATTGAAACTTTCCATTTGTCACCTTCGATCATTTCGCATACTGTCGTTTGTCATAATATGACACTTTTTCATTTAAAAAACTTATCAGAGATGTAAAAATTTATAAAAAAGTAATATGTATGCAATTTTCGGTATCCAAAAGGATAAAAATGTGATTTTTGAAAAATTTTCTGGAAAAGAGCATCAGATAAATTATATTTTTAAAGTGATGTAATAATCTCTTAATGAACAGATTATTTAAAAAAACTGTAAAGTTTGATGGAAAATGTAGATTGGGATTAGATTAGAAATTGTTAAGTTGAATGTTGGAAAAAGTATTAATTGCGAAATAATGGCTATCGTATGTATAAAACTGAGCCTGAACTCAAATATAAAATTTTCAAACAAAAATAAGAGTTGCAGCTTAATTTTAATGTGAAAAAATTATACTTGAGTTAAAGCTCAGTTTTATGGATACGAGCCAATGTGTTTCATTGTTGATAAATAAACTATTTGTGATATTATTCTTTAACTATAAAATGGTATTATTGTGAAATGAATAATTATACGAA
This sequence comes from Poecilobothrus nobilitatus, assembly GCA_947095535.1. Classification (NCBI taxonomy): domain Eukaryota; kingdom Metazoa; phylum Arthropoda; class Insecta; order Diptera; family Dolichopodidae; genus Poecilobothrus; species Poecilobothrus nobilitatus. Next base: position 165,129,319 of record OX352773.1, read on the forward strand.
GTATATAGAGTATTAGTAATATATGTTCCGAATATATATAAAACGTAAAAATATACGTTCCAAAACTGCACGTATCTCCCTTTAAATATAATTAATTTATTAAAATTTTTTTATTTTTATTTAAAGGTTGAAATAAATGGTCGAATATTTTCTATAATATCAGAAGCATTAGCTGGCAGTAATGTTGATAATTGTCCGCATGCATGTATTGCAAAACCATGTGGACCACTTGCAGAATGTTTACCATTAATGGATAGTTATGAATGTCGATGTAATCCATTTAATGCACAATGTAATAAAGCTGAAGAGGTTGCCTTAAAAGAAACCCAACAACAAAATGAACAAATTAGAAATAAATTAAATAATAATAATATATTAATGACATCAGAAAAATCAATAACACAAATAATAGATCCAGAATTAAATAATAATCCATTTAAAAGAAAAAATGATATAATTTTAACAACTACAAAAGATATTGATTATAATAATTATGATAATGATTATGATGATAATTATTCACAACAAGAAAAATTAATAAATTCAGAACAACAAGAAACAATAATTACTATACCAAAACAAAATATAGATTCTACAATACCAACAACTACAACAGCAAAAACAACAACAACAACAACAACAACAACAACATATGATAATATTAATGAAAAGAACAGTACTACAATTAATGATAATCATAGTATTGTTATAATTACAGAAAAACCTAATCTTAATTTTAGTAAAACAGAAAATATTTTAAATTTAAATAAAGACGGTAATAGTAAAAAAATGAAAAGTCCTCAAATTTCTGACATCTATTATTATTATTATGATAAAGATGATGATCAAAATAGAGGAACTATTGATACAATTAATATTGAAGACAATAAAAAACAATTAATATATTCAACTACAAGCGAAACAGATAAATTGGAAACTATAGAATCAGATATAATTATAGATACAAAAAATAATATCAATGAACATATTTTAACAACAAATCCAATAATTAAAAATAATGATAATAATAAAAATATAAAATTTGATTATAATATAAAAAACCAGAATAATAAACAACATTTAAAACATTTCTATAATAATAATAATAATAATAATCATCAATATCATCATAAAAATAATAATAAAAATCATAATCATAATCATCATCATCATCATCATCATCATAATTATCATAATATAAGTCAATATCATCATAAAAAATTACATAAAAATCATTCACCAAAAGTTAGTCTTTATAAAAAGATTTTATTTAATATTGATATGAATAAAAAAACAAATAATACTACAGATTTAAAATTTTTAAATGATTATAAAAAAGATAATAATTTATTTTATAAAATTGATCAATATATAACACTTGATGATAATACTGATACTGATCAAGATGATATTATTAGATCTGATGAAAAACAAATGAAAATTAATCAAAATTATGATAATAAAAATTATAATATTGATTATGATAATAATGATGATAATAATGATAATAATAAAAATCTTAAAAATACTAATTTACAACAAAGTGAATCAACATCTTTATTAAAATCAACAACATCCTTAGAATCCTTTAACTTAAATAATAATGATGAAGAAAATAGTAAAGAATCAATTGAAAATTTACAATTACCTTTACATAATATCAAAAGGATAAGAAAAGAATATAATCAAATGGATGAATTTATAACATCATCAATGGAAAATAACAATAATAAAAACAATAAAAACAATAATAATAGTAGTTATAAAAAAAGAAAACATAAAAAATTTTTAAAAAGAAATAAAATCAATAATAATAATAATAATAATGAAAAACTTAAAATGGCTATCAATTCAAATATGAATAATAATAATAATAATAATAACAATAATAAAAAAAATAAAAATGAAATAGAAATGAAAAATAAAATTATCTATAGAAATATTCCAAATGATAATGATGATGATGAAATAAATGATTTCAATGATTCAAATGATTATAACAGTAATAATAATAATGATAAAAATAATGATTATAATATTGATAATGATGATATTGATAATGATTTTATTAGTTATTGGCAAAAAGATGATAATAATAATTCTAAAGTAATATCCACTTATATCACCAATAAAAATGTCAACAACAATAATAACGGTAATAATAACGGATATCTTGAGCCGATCACTACAAAACTTTTTAATAATAAACGTAAAAAATTCGCAACTCATAAAAAAGGTAAGATAAATAAAAAAAAAACAAGAAAAAAAGAAAAGAAATAAATATAATCTTTATGTTATATGCATATTTATGTATATTTTGTTTCTTCTTACACCATTAGTATGTTGCTTTTTTGTTTTGTCCCTTTCTTTTAGTTTTTAATCTTCATTGGTCCGATTATTTGCAAAAAAAAAAAAGAAACACACAATAAAAAAAAAAATTTTTTTATTTGAATGGTCTTTTTTTTTTCTTTCGTTTAAAAACTAAAAAGTTTTGTCGAACTTTTATGAAGAAGTGTACTTCAAATTTGTTTTAAAAAAAAAATCAATAAAAATTTTTTATTTTTTGTATTTAAAAGTCACAGATATTTAAAAAAAAATATGAACTAATTTTTGTTTTATGTTCGTATTTTCCTTTTTCCTCTTTTTAAAAACATTAATTTATTTACCTATAAGAGTTTTTGTAAAGTTTCGATTTATAATGATACCTTAGATTAAATTTAAATAAATTTTTTATGAACTTTTATTTACGCGTATAGCTACTTGTAGATGAGAACTCATGTGACTTTTAAATAATAAACACAAATGTCTAAAAATATTAAAACCTAATGAAGTTTTCTACTTTGTCTTCTGAAGTCCTGAAGATCCTCTGAAGTCCTGTCTAAATTTTTGTAGTTTTTTTTTTTTTAAATAAATTTTTATAATGTTTCTCATAAAAGCTTCGATAAAAGTATTTAATTATAAATATTCGATGATAAAGCGCTGGTCTGTAAATGATTTTAATTGATCCGATTTTAAAAGTATATATCGAAATTAATCAATTACTTTAATGCTTAACAAATTCATTTTTATGCGGTTTTTTTAGTTAAACTACTTTCAAACTCAACCTCTCTCTTATTTTTTCTCAATAATATTTTTTTGTTCTTTTGGTGTATGCTGATGCTTACATAGAAAGGTTTATTCATACGGAATATTACCTTCTCATTTTCGGGATTACAATTTAACTTTTCAACAGTATCTGAATGCTTACGTTTCCGATTGAGCTGACTTCAATCAATAACAAAAGGAATGAAACAAAGTTAACTATGTACTTTAAACAGAGTTAAATGCAGTTGCTTAGAAGTCATCATATACTCCCATGAGAAGTAACAAGAGTATACAAATCAGGATCTATCTATAATTTTTTTAAGAATCCTCTTCCCCAAAACTTAAAGATCTGATAATCTAAAGAATTCACTACTTCACACTATTGCAATTATTTTTTTAAAATTTTTGTTATTCATTTTATCTTAATTTAATTAAAAAAAAAAAATATTTTTATTTAATTTTGAAAGATTTTTAATAATTATATTTTTGACTTGAATTGTTTTGTATTCAAAAAATAAATAGTTAGATACAATTTATATTTATACATTCTAATTTTTTTTTTTTTTTGTTCTGTTGTTCTTTTACAATGATTTTCAACAGGTAAAAATTTAATTAATTCACATCATACAATACCACATAAATATAAAACATCACATCAAATAACCGCATTGGATTATGAAATCCCAAAAGATTCTTATGTTGCGAGTTCAACAATAATAACAACTGAACAGAATTATAATAAACGTGACTTTTTTAATAGTAATTTTAAAATCAAAAATAACAACAACAACAACAATAAAAACAACAATAACAATGATAATAATAAAAGTAAAATTAACAAAAATTTAAATAAATTACAAACAAATTGGATACCCAATACATCAACATTAACATCATCATCATCATTATCATCATCACCATCACCATCCACATTGAATATAAATACAAATAATAATATAAGGGATAAATCAACTTCATCAGCATTTCTTGTAGATGAAAAAGATTTTCAAACGAAAGAATTAATAAAAGATATGGAACGTATAATGAAAAATGCCGATGAATATAATTATAAACCATTAAAATATTCATTGGGTATGAAACAACAACAACAACAACAACATCATTATAAACAGTTTCAACAAAATGAAGAAAATCAAGAACAATTACAACAACAGCAACAAATCGATATAATAAAATCAAATTTAAAATCAGAATCATCAAAAAAGATTTTACATAATAATCATAATAATGGTAATTCGAATATCGATAGTTTTATTGATGATAATATTGGTGTAAATGATAATATTAGGATTCATGATGATGTGGAAAATGGTCATGATGGTAATAGAGGTGGTGGTATTGGTATTGGTATTGGTGTTGGTGATAGTATTAATATTGATGGTATTACAGATACAATTATTAGATCAAATCATAGAAAACAACAACAACATGGTGCATGTTTTACTGGTACTGACAGTTATTTTCATTATAATGATGCCGAAACTATGAGTCAAATTATTAGTTATAATGTTGATTTAAATTTACGTTTTAAAACTCATTCAACAAATGGTATTATTTTATGGACTGGAAGGCAAAGTGCTAGAGATAAAGATGATTATTTATCATTAGGCATTGAAAATGGGTAAGTTATTTGGTTTTTATTTTTTGGTTTTTTTTTTTTTTTATAGGTACATAGTGAAACAAATAATATATGAAATGAATATGTAATACACTCATGTTATTAAATTTTATTTTTTAAAATTAGAAAATCAATTTAAAAATTTGTAAACTGAAATAAAACATTCAAATATTATCAATTTTCCTTTTCCGTTTTATAGATTTTTACATCTGAGGTATAATTTAGGTTCAGGCGAAACTAATATACAATTCAATACCAGTAAAGTAAGCGATGGTTTATGGCATAGAGTTAGAGCGATGAGGTAAGTTTTTTTTTTTTTTTTGTAATTTTTAAATACTATGTTGTAAGAATTGTTTTAAAAATAACAAATACTTTATTATTATAACGGAAGTAGTCTCTCTCTGCCGTAATCGCCGAAATGTTCGAATATTTTTTTTTTAATTGTCATTATAGGCAGTGATCTCGTTTTGTTGCTTTAGCAATATTTCTACTGCTTTTTTTAGACATAATACTGCCTTCTGCTTTTTAGATTTATTTATTGCTTTTCCTACTTTTTGGATCCATTTATTGCTTTTTAGATTATCAACTCATATAAGCCATTTACAATATTTTATTAAAACATTAAATATCCGAAATAAAAAAAATCAGCGTCGATTTGATTTTCGCTTTGCGAATGTGAACATAGAATAGAAAACAAAGCAAGCTGATTTTCTGTTTAGAATTTTGATAAATGAGAAATGACATTTATTTGAAAAAAAATGTCGTTTCCGTTTGTCGTTTAATTTATTGGGAATTTTATTAGGAATTTTCCAAATCTAGTTGGTGTGGTGAAAATTACAAAGCACATCTTGATGATGAATGGAGAATGTTGATTAATTTAGATTTTGTCCAAGCAAAAATTGATGTCAACGATGATATAGACCAATTTTGGTCAACAATTTTCAATTTAAAAATGCTCTGAATGAGCCAATTTACAGGCTAAACAATTCATATCAAGTTTACTAAGTTTTCCGCATAACAGTGCTACAGAAGAAAGAATATTTTGGCAAATGACATAAATTAAAAATGAAAAACGAAACTGCTTACAACCTAAAACTTTACATGTAATAATGGCTGCAAAAGCCCTTTTAACAATAATTCTGCTTCGGATTGGAATTCTCCCAAAAAATTAGGTAACATAATTTTTTTTAGGCCAAAAAGGCTAATTTTCGTTATATATTTTTTAAGACCTAATTTTATTTCATATCAAATTAAAAAATGCTAAATTTAAAAAACTGTGAATATTTTTAGACCACAAAGGTTAATTTTTATTTTTTATGTATGTATTTAGTTTTAAGATTTTCAAGATTTAATTTTTTATGTGTTCTGTGAAGATTTTAGAACTTTATGAAAAATATTGCGAATTGTTGTTTTTTATTTCGCTTTTAATAATAATATAATACTTGACTTCTTGATGAAGAAGTCAAAATAAATGTATTTTAATACTTTTAAAACATAAATAAAAAATAATTAAATCTGTGGCCATTTTGAAAAAAATATTGCCTTTTTTGTAGTTAATTTGCTGCTAATCCGAAAGCTAAAACGAGAACACTGATTATAGGTACATAATTTTTGTTCCTTCCCAATATAAGAAAATAGCTGGTGCACTTTTTTCTCATTTTTTATACCCGTATGAACTATGTTCAAGGGTACAATAAATTTGCCATTACGTTTGTGACACCTTAAAGGAGTCGAGCTAGATATAGTGTCAAAAGTATGGATCGGCTCAGAATCGAATTCTGAGTCGATTAAGCCATGTACGTCCGTCCGTCCGTCCGTCCGCACGATAACTCAAAAAATAAAGGAGCTAGGGGGCTGAAATTTTTTTTACGTCACTTTTGCAAAATTGTTAGTTTTGCTATTTAAATCCAACATTTTCGGTCGGCGGGTTCGAGTAGCTGCCATACAACTTCTATCTTTATATAGAAATAACTCAGTATCTATTCAAGCTAGGTTTCTGAAATTTTGCAAATGATGATCAAGTTTTATGGCAACAACTTCTGTAAAATTTGGTTGTGCTGGTGCAGCGGGTTCGGGTTGCTGCCATACAACTTCTCCGTTTAAATGAGAATAACTCAGTGTTTATTGAAGCTAGGAATCTGAAATTTAGTAAAGAGGTGTCGAGTTACATGCCAACAACTTTTGTAAAATTTGGTTGGTCTAGAGCAGCCGGTTCAGACTTCTTGCACCTCTTGGAACCTAATGAAGCTAGGCGTCTGAAATTTTGCAAATGATGATCAAGTTTTATGGCAACAACTTTTGTAAAATTTGGTTGTGGTGGTGCGGCGGGTTCGGGTAGCTACCATACAACTTATCCGGTTACATGAGAATAACTCAGTGTTTATTGTAGCTAGGAATCTGAAATTTAGTAAAGAAGTGTCGAGCTATATGCCAACAACTTTTGTAAAATTTGTTTGGCCTAGAACAGCCGGTTCAGGCTTCTTGCACCTCTTGGAAGTTAATAAAGCTAGGCGTCTGAAATCTTGCAAATGATGATCAAGTTTTATGGCAACAACTTCTACAAAATTTGGTTGTGCTGGTGCGACGGGTTCGGGTAGCTGCCATACAAAATCTCTTTTTAAATGAAAGAACTCGGTGTCCGTCCGCACGATAACTCAAAAAATAGAGGAGCTAGGAGGCTGAAAATTTTTTTACGTCACTTTTGTAAAATTGTTAGTTTTGCTATTTAACTCCAGCATTTTCTGTTCCCGGGTTCGGGTAGCTGCCATACAACGTCTTTCTTTAAATAGAAATAACCCAGTGTCTGTTCAATCTAGGTATCTGAAATTTTGCAAATGATGATCAAGTTTTATGGCAACAACTTCTGCAAAATTTGGTTGTGGTGGTGTGACGGGTTCGGGTAGCTGCCATACAAAATCTCTTTTTAAATGAAAGAACTCGGTGTCCGTCCGCACGATAACTCAAAAAATAGAGGAGCTAGGAGGCTGAAAATTTTTTTACGTTACTTTTGTAAAATTGTTAGTTTTGCTATTTAACTCCAGCATTTTCGGCCGCCGGGTTCGAGTAGCTGCCATACAACGTCTTTCTTTAAATGGAAATAACCCAGTGTCTGTTCAATCTAGGTATCTGCAATTTTGCAAATGATGATCAAGTTTTATGGCAACAACTTCTGCATAATTTGGTTGTGTTGGTGTGACGGGTTCGGGTAGCTGCCATACAAAATCTCTTTTTAAATGAAAGAACTCGGTGTCCGTCCGCACGATAACTCAAAAAATAAAGGAGTTAGGAGGCTGAAATTTTTTTTACGTCACTTTTACAAAATTGTTAGATTTGCTATTTAACTCCAGCATTTTCGGCCGCCGGGTTCGAGTAGCTGACATACAACTTCTTTCTTTAAATGGAAATAACCCAGTGTCTATTCAATCTAGGTATCTGAAATTGTGCAAATGATGATCCAGTTTTATGGCAACAACTTCTGTAAAATTTTGTTGTGATGATATGACATGTTCGGATAGTTGCCATACAACTTCTCTTTTTAAATGAAAATAACTCAGTGTCTATTGAAGCTAGCTATCTGAAATTTAGTGAAAAAGTGTCGAGTTGCATGCCAAAAACTTTTGTAAAATTTGAATGGTCTAAAGCAGCCGGTTCAGGCTTTTTGCATTTCTTGGAACTTAATGAAGCTAGGCGCAATAGATTCGGGTAGCTATCATACAACTCCACAATTTACATAAATATATCTCTGTAGTTCGGTACTAAAACTCTGAATGTTTTTAAAAGATGATCAAGTTTTATAGAAACAGGATATATTACGTTCATACGGGTATCCCAGAGTTGACACAGTCTACTCTACTGCACTCTTCCTCGTTTATATATAATAAAACAAAAAAAGTTTTTAGTACATTTTTTTAAAAATTTGCTTTTTAGTTTCACTCTATCCGTCCTTCAGTTCGTGTATTAACAAAACTTTTAAATCGTTCAAAATGTGACAATGGAAATTTTAACAATGGCAATAGTCTGTTAAAAAAAATAATATTGTGGGAAAACTTTTTTATGTAAGTTTGTCCATTAACGAGTACGAACAAAATCGATTCAAAGATTTAGAATTTTCCAATTCCTTTTTCAGACCAAAAAATTTAGCTATGAGTTTCGCATTTCGATTTTATATTTGAAAATAATATGGGCTCCTACACAAAAATTTAATTTTTAATTAAAATTCCTTAATAAAGTAATGTTATGTTCCTTTCCTTTAGTTATGTTTCATTAGCACATCTGTAAAACAAATATCTAACCCAATCATTCCCAATATTTCCGACGGCTTTATTTCTAATTAAATTTTCATATTTTTATTATCTTGCCATATGGTTCGATTTATTAACTTTAAACCTTTTAGAAATATTGATAAATTAAAATTAATTTGCGAGGTTAAGATTTTTAAATGTTTCTGTAACTTGGAAAAAAGCTGACGTAAAAAGTTATATAAGATAAGATATATTATAATATTCGCTATTTTATATTAGAAATGTAATTAATTGATATTAATTAAACGAAAAAAAACATTAACTACTAACATCTGTTAAGACATATTGCAGCTAGGTGTATAAGTTTCCTCTATTGTTGTAAAGCCGTCTTTTCATCTACTGATCTCCTTAGCATCTATAACATATATGTAAGACCAAAGATGAGGTTCAATCCACATAATATTTGCGGGAGCTTCCCAAACGGTATTAGTATTTCTCGATAAAGTGCAAAACAGAGCAATTCGTCTAATAAACGAATTCAATCTCTCTTCACTTAGTTTCCGCGTCTAACAGGATAACTTACACTGTTTTATAAATATCTTACAGAAGTGTGTTCTTATTCTAACGAGATTTAAAGAGTGGTGCCTCCTCTCAAAGCATTCCAAAGAGAATAAAGGAGAGATTTTGCTGCCCACGCAAATCATATAAATTAAATCAACGTAGACACAAAAGTTAATAGTTTTAATTTCATAAAACCAAAAAAAAATTTCTGGCAACGCCGAGAATCCTTGCTAGTGATAAATATAACTAAAATTATCTTTTTAATATCAAGTATTCTTAAAAATAGAATATTACATCCACGTTAAACAATTATACCATTAGTTCAACAGAACTCTTATCTATAAATTAAAATATAAATTGAAAAATGCCTTGAATGCACCTACATTTATTTCAGTGTTTTATTTGCTTTTGGGTATAACGCCATATTAATATTACAAGATTTAATTACCGATACTAAAATTATAACACGAAATAATTTTATAACTTAAATAACGTCATATTAGTTAATGAAATCTTATAATCTCTTAATTTTTATAAGAAAAAAATCGTGATTAGCTATTTTGGTGATTATTTTCAACATACCATTTTAAAGTAATAAAATTTGTCATTTTGTCCATAAAATAAAGTTTTATCTAATTTAAAATATTTTAAAATTTTTATTTTAACAAATTGTCTAAATTTGACTAAGTTTTTTATTGTTTTGTTAAAAATTTTAGAAATTCACAAGAAGGCTTCTTAGAAGTTGATGGTAGAAAATCAATACCACAAAGATCTCCTGGTAAATTAAGACAATTAAATACAGATACAGGATTATATGTTGGTAAGTTTTAAACTATTATATAACAGTTAAAATTAAATGGCAGAATTACATTCCTTCTTATTCTAGAAATTTAATAAAATAAAATATACAAAAATTACCATAATCTATTCTCAATTTATTAATTTTAAAATTCTAAGAAGATTTAAGTAACGAGTTGTCAAAGCATATATTTTAAAATACGATAATAATTGAAGAATTCACCTCTAAGTATACAACTTGGCGGCTGCCCAGAGTAATTCAGTGATTATTAAAATAAAGCATACGCCTGCCTTTTAGATTATTATTAAGGAAAATTATATATTTTTGAATCTATCTGACGTCTTAATATTTTAACTTTCGAACTAAGCATAATATTTTAACTTTCGAATAAGCTGTTTCTTAAATTGAAAATATATTAATTTGATAAATAAACGAGGAAGAATTTACACTGTACTCTTTATCGTATTCAAAATATAATGTACTATCACTCTGCTGATAATATTATTTTTAAAAAAACATTGCACGGAAACTACACCAAGCTTTCAACCTTTGTCTTATTTAGGCTTGTAAATTTTAAAGATATATATTATGTAAACTGTATAATTTCTGAACTATTGATCTGAAAATCAAATTTTTTCTTTCAGAAGTGATCTTATTTCAACAAAAAATCTTATTTCATCTTTAAATCTTATATTCTATTCTATTTTGTTGATCTTATTTCCATAAATATACTCAAAAGTATTTTGGATGAATAAAACTTACGATCAATACAAAATATAATAACTATTATTTCAAAAGTCATAAAATTTATTTTAAAATGACAAATGAAAAATATTTATAACGAAGCGATCATATCAATATCTAAAATTTGAATCAGTATATTTAAATGACATTAGCTGTCATTGGTGCGTTGAGTAAAATTTGTTGCTTATTATTTTGATATAATATCTAACGGTCTTCCCGACCAAATGCAATATACATAATATCTAAATTGTGAAGTAAAAAATTATAAATGATAGAAATGTCGATTGGTTTAGCATTTAGATAAATGTTTATTGGAATCTTTTCAAAAATACTAATTGGTTGCCTTTTAGAAAATATTAATTGGTAACTTCATAAATATGCATACGTAATTTTTTAAAATATGTAATAGGGTTGAGTGTGGATAAAATCTGGGATAAAATATCGATGCATATTTTTAATACATAAATTATAAAACAACAACAATTTCGGTCAAGAATTTGTGCCGTTTGTTCCATCTAACATAATACAAGACTAGATTGTACTTTTAGTTTTTGGGTTAATGTGCTGAGAAACGGACAGACAAAGCTAAATCAATAAATTTTACGATACAGAGAATACTTTACGAACACAATCTTAATTGATGAAATCTTCTTTTTTAGTCAAATCGCAAAACGAATCAAAAATTTTTCAACTTTAATATGATGTTGAGTTTTAAAAATTAAATACAAAAAATAACCTTAGAATTAGATTTAATCGAGTTAAAGTTAATTGATATGGGAAAATTTACCTGTATAATCTCAATTAAAAACTACATTAATAGATTATTTTGAAAAGTATATTATATGTAATAATTATTATAAAAGGTATTTCAAATTGAGTTTTCAAAAGTAAGCGACTGTGTAACACACTTCAAACATTGAACGAATCCATATTATATATCATTTTGACAGTTGAAGATTTGCCATTTATAAAAATGTAGTTGTATACATTACAACAACGTGTTGAAATTGTAATGGTCGTTCTGTAAGAAATGTATTTCTCAAATTACGCGATGTTTATGGTCGACATAATCGTCCGACTGAGCAAACAATTGGTAATATTATGCGGAAATTTCAAGAAACTGGTGCAGTAGAAGATCGAGAAAGACTGTGAGTGATAGTGTTACAGCTGACCTCATCATGTCAATGTCCCGACGTTCACAACAATTGGGACTTTCTAAGTCAACTGTATGGCGTATTATGAACAAAGATTTAGCGTTGAAAGCCTACAAAGTTCAATTGACACAAGAATTGCTGCCACAAGATCATTCCATGCGTCGTGACTTTGCCAATTGGATACTGGAACAAAACGACGATTTTTCAAAAAAAAATCATCTTTTCGGACGAAGCACATTTCGAAATCGGTGGCTACGTTAATAAACAAAAATGCTGTATTTGGGGAGAGCAAAACCCTCGCTTTATCCAAGAGAAGCCAACGCATCCACAAAGAGTCATTGTTTGGTGTGCATTGTGGTCTGGTGGTGTGATTGGTCTGTACTTTTTCGAAAATAATGCTGGAAGAGCCATAACCGTTAACGGTCCCAGATATCGCGACATAATCGCAACTCTTTTATGGCCAAAACCGGAAAATATTGATACTGAGGAGATACAGTTATGGTGTCATTCAGCCAGAAAAACACTGCAACTAGTGCAACATACAAAGTTTCTAGACCGGGTTATTTTCAGATTCGGTGACGTGAATTTGCCTTAAAGATTCTACGATTTGACACCGTTAGACTTCTTTCTCTGAGGCTATGTGAAAGGAGAGGTCTACAAGGATAATCCTCCAAACGTTGAAACATTGAAAGCAGAAATTATTCAAGTTATTTGTGAGATAGAGCCGCAACTATGCCAGAATGTGACCAAAAATTTTTAAAAGAATCAGGTAATGTAGAGGCGCAAGAGATGGTCAAATGGAAGATATCATTTTCAGAGTATAAATGGCAAACATTGTACTTCAAAAATAAATAAAAACTTTTCCAGTTTCAATTCAAATTCTATGTCTTTTAATTATTTACTTTTGAAAACTCAATTTAAAAGACTCTTTAAAATATTTTATTAATAACTCATTTAAATTTTTTTTTTTTTTAAATATAAGCATTATATTATAAGTATGGTATATAACCAATTAAAAATAAATAATAAAATTCATTTTTTATATTTTTTTTAGGTGGTATGCCTGATGTATCATTTTATACAAGAAGACGTTATTATACTGGTATTATTGGATGTATATCAGAAATTGTATTAGCTGGTGAATTGAAATTAAATTTAGATCCATCAACTTTAGGTACAGCACGTAATGTTGAGACTGGAATTCTTTGAAAATTTTTTAACGATGGGAATTATTCTTGACATTAGTACAATATAATATAAATAATATTTTTATTATTATTTTTTTTTTATTATTATTATTATTTTATTTTACCTTTCCCTTTTTTTATAAATAAAGCAAATTGAAAATTAATTTATTTTAAATTTAAAAATATTTTTTATTATATTAATATTTTAATTTTAAAATGTAGAATAATAATAAATATTATACTTAAAATAAAAATAAAAAGGTATATTATAATTATAATAATAAAAAAAAAAAAAAAAAAAAAACAATATCATAAAAGATTTAATGTATAGGGTGTTTATAATAAATTGTGAAAGATTGATGATAATATTATGATAAAAAAAATATAAATAAATAAAATATTTTTTTTGCTTTCTTTGAAAAAATAAATAAATAAATTTATAATTTTGTACAAAGCCTAAAAAACAAAAAACAAAAAAAAAAACATTCAATAATGAAAAAAAAAAAATTACTAATAAAAATTAATAATAATTAAAATATAAAAACTGTATTAATAATAATATATAGAAATAATTTTTAAACCAGCAGTAAATTACAACAAAATTAAATAAACGAACTTAAATTAATGTACGCTATACTGCTGCTTATAATTGAAATATAAACAGTTAAAAAATATAACAAGTATAACAATTTATAGGTAACATAAAAATTATTAATTATTTAATTTAAGTATTAATTTTTTTTTTTTTTTTTTTTTAACTATTTTGTACAAGTCTAAAAAAAAAAATTTTTTTTTTTTATTAATTAATTAATTTTTTTTAAATTCAAATGTTTTATAATGTATTAAACAATTTTTTTTTTTTTTTTGTTTTAAAAATGAAACAATAAAGTTAAATAAAGTAAAAAATACCTTTTAACATTGTGATAAATCTTAAACTACTATATTAAATAATGAAATTAAATTAAATATTATACAATTATAAAAATAAAATTGTAAAAATTTAAAATTGACTTGTACGCAAAAAAAAAAAAATTAAAAAATTTTTTTATTTTTGAAACTTTTTATGTGAATGATGAGAAAAATTTGATTCTAATATTAATTATAAAAAAATTTTTACCTAATTAAAATTGTTTTTTTATAAGCAGCGTTTTACATATTTGATGCGATAGTTAGAAATAACCGAAAATAAAATAATTTAAAAAAGGAAAATTAATATTAAATCTAAAAATGCAAAATCAACATATTAAAACTTTTTTGCCAGTACATTTTTTTATGGTAATAATAAAAATTATTTTTTAAAATGTCTTTCTTGTTTTGCCGCCTCTAAAATATTCAACGATTTCAATTACCTTTTTTTAATAAAAGAAAAGGGACAATTTTCTTAATTAAAACTTTTGAAAATAACTGGCAACTAATTATAGACACTATATGGCTTATACTAAATTTTCCAAAAAATAAAAAAATTTTGCCATTTTTAAGCAAATTCTAAAGATTAGTAACCGGATTCAAAAAAACATCATAATATTTCAACTTTTGATTTCAATCATTTATGAGCAAACAAATAATTAATACAATTAATATAAAATTATATAAAATATTTATTAAAATTTAAATTATGTAAAATGTAAAAAATTGTTAACAAACCATGCCTATGTATTATTTAAGTGATTTTTTCTTCTTAAGTCACGTGTTAACCCGTTAAAAATTTCTAAAAATTAAATTCTAAATAGATACTCTTGACATTTATGATTTTCTCTTAATAAATTTTCATAATGCGTGCGACGTATGACTAGAATTATAAGATGAACAATTTTATTACTCTCGCAGGATAAAATAATCGTTAATGTCATACGCAATACCTCTACTAGATTACAACCCGGAACACTCAATTAATTTTCCGAAAATTAATTTAACTGAAATTTAGTTTCGTTATTACTTTCGTGGTTAATTATATTTCAACATACCTAATGTTTTTTAATTAAAAAATATGTTTTTATACTCAAATAAAATTTTTTTTATTGACAGTAAAACTTTTTTAGAACGACGCACAACGTGAATACATACCGATTTGAATTGTGAAAAAGCGACGGCGTATAACTTTTGAATGTAATTATGAAGGAATTCTTACCATATTGAAAAATTTTATTAAGAAATTTATTATATTTTCATTCATATTTTTGTAAAAATGAGAAAAAAATGTCCTCCCGCCCTTCCCATACAGTATTTTTCAGATAATTTTCCTCCCCCCAAACAAAAGGAAAATTTATACAGAAATATTTTTATTTTTCAAAGTTTTTATTTGAATGTTCCGCCCTATACAACATTGTCATTAGTTAAGGAATAAAAATATGAAAGTTTTAAGATAAAGGAGATATACAACTCAATTATAAAAAAGGCTTATAAAAAGAAAAAGTTGTTCATTTCTTTTTTGAATTTTTCTAAATTTGAAATACGTTTTCACATCTAAAATAATTTTTTTTTTAATTTATTTAATTCTATTGTCACTTTTTTCCTCATTTTCTTTTTTTTTCTTCTATATATTTTCTTAGAAAAACGCTGTTCATTTTCTCTTTTTTTTTCTACATAATTTTTTTTGATGTCGTATATATCAAAATCAGATACAACCACCAAAATATGAAAACCAAAAAAACAAAATCCCATAAATAAAAATAAAAATGGACAAAACAATTAATAAACAAATAAAGAAACAACTAAACTAATGCAAAAATATATAGTATTTTATATAATAGTAAAAAATATAAATATAATAGTATAAAATATAATATAATAGTAAAAAATATATATATGAATAAAAAAATAACAAACAATACCATAATATTAAAAAAATAAAACTTAGGTAAAATTAAATTATATAATAATTGAAATAAAAAAAAAAAAAAAACAAAAATATAATTTTTAATATTAAACAAATTATATATATAAATAGTATAAAATATAGATTATATAAAAAAAATATATATCTATATATTATAAAAATATCGTATACAATAAATGTATAGAATAAATTATAATAGATTAAAAATGTAAAACACATAAATAATAAATTAAAAAAAAAAAAAAAAATTATAAAAAAATAAATAAATAAAAATTAAGAAAAAAGTATATAAGTATAGAAAAAAAAATTTTTGTACGAATTCTAATAATAATAATAATAATAAAAAATTTAAATAATAAAACAAAAAAAAAAAAGATATACTAGAAAACTTATCTAAATCAAAAAAGTATAAATTTAAGTTATAAAAATAATATGGAAAAAAAATATATAGCAAAAAAACAAAAAAAAAAACTTATTTTAAGCAGTCGATATAAAAATCTTATGCAATTTATTGATTTGAGATGATTTACGTATTTTAATAAATAAGTAAAAAAAAAAAAAAAATGTGAAAAACGAATATATGTATAGAAAACAAAACATAGAGTATAAGAAGATTAAATATTTTAATTGAAAAGTCAAAAAGAAAAAGTATATATATATCAAATTTTAGATCAAATACATCTCGTTTTTATGACATTCAATTAAAAAAAAAACTTAATTTTAAGAAAAATAATACTTTAGAATTAAATAAAAATATATCAATTTTACATTTATGTATATCATTTATAATTAAATCGTTTGTCAATTCGATATTTACAAAAAAAAAAAAAAGGAAAAAAAAAAAGAAAATGCTTTAAAATTTAAAATATTAATTTCTTTATATTATGTTTGTTATTATTTGAATTTTATTCAATTATTTGAACAATAAATTTATGATTTATATTATAAACACACCTTCCACAATAAAATAAAGTTCTGTTTTTAAAACAAATGCTATATATATTCAACCTCCATTATTATTTTATTACGAAAAATCTCAATGCTGAAAACCTAATTAGTACACGTTTAAAAAGCTTTAATTTAATTTAAGATATATATGGTAAATAGTCTTATAACACCTAATTTAATTCTTTACGTCTTAAACGCAAAGCAAATAATTTCCCTTTTTTTACAACAGCGAAATTTGTTATATAGATTCAGAATAATGGTATTATCATTTTTTTCCTAATGATATTTTTAAGATTAAAATATATTTAAACAGCTAAACTTTCTAAAATCAGATCAGATATTCGATATAGCTACGTGCAATGGTTAAATTATTTTATAAAATTTTGTTTGGTGATTCCACTAAAAGGTATAAAATTTCTTTAGAAAACATTATTATAATTAATGTATGACAACCGGAAATAAGTATATAAATATATTCAAATTTTAAATTGACCTAAACCTTTTTTATGAAATGTTAACATTACATTTTCGGTGTCTATAAATAATGCTCTAAGCAAAAAACTCTATCGATTTTATTTTCTTTTTAAACCGGAAATAAAAATGAAAACAGGATTTTTTTAAATTTGGTCATATTACCGATTGGAAGCAGGAAAAAAGTCTGGCCGCATTTGACTATAATTTTCGTACTCCAAATCTTTGTTGTGTTTGGAAAGATTTTAAAAATTCGAGTTGGCTATGAATTTTTATATAGGGATATATAACTTTTCTCCAGAAGGTTTAAGTAAAATAAAATGTAGTAAAGTCAAAAGATTTCAAATACTTTCTGGAAAAAGAAATATGTATATCTCTAGACTTAAAATAATTAAAAGAGATAATTAGGCTTAAATTAATTAGAAGGAGGAGGTAGGGATGCCTTGTTGTAGAAAAATTATTAAAAGGGGGATTGGCCATAAAATCAGGAATTCAATAATTTGTTTAAATTAGGTTTGGAGTAATCCCCCATAATTTTATGATAATAACCATATCAGGTATAACAAGAATTAAATTCATTCAGTTTTAATACCTTTGAATTTCAAAGTCGAATGAATAAAACTAATTCGACTTTATTTCTTGTGACATTATTTCAATATTTTTTTTTATTATAAGCAGAACTTATTCTTTACTTTTAATCCCAGTTTATTTATTTTTTTTTTATATATATTTTTACTTTAAATTGAATTAATTTTTAGCTAAAATATTTTTTACCTACTGATATTTAAAAAAAAAACTACAATTTATTAAATTTGTAAATGATTTGAATTATTTAATTTTGATTTTAAATTTTTTTTTATTAATTAACAATACATACATGTAATAATTATTATTCACATTTTTTAACACACATTCACTCACTATAATGAGATGTTTTAGTTAACAAAAAGAAAAAAACCAAAAAAAAAAAAATTTAAACTATCAAATAATATTATAAAAATGATAATATGTAATTTATACATTAAAAAAAAAAAAAAAAATACAATAAAAATGTCAATTTTTAAACAAAAAATCTAAAACCTATTATTAAAATATTAGTAAAAATGAAAAACAAAATAAAAAATTCTTAAATCCCTCCAAAAAAAAAAAAGAAAAAAAAAGTAATCTTTTCCTCTTCTTGTATTTTAATATAAAAATTATAAATGACATGTTCAAACGTTAATACACTAAAAAAAATATTGTTATGATTATAAGCTATAGCCTATATAAATCTTTTTCTATATAAATAGTAACTTTTGTTATCCACCCACACTCTACACTTTACATAATATTAATAATTAATATATTATTAAAAAATTGAATAATTATTTTTTATTATAATTTATTTAAAATAACAAAAAAACAAAAAACAAAAAAACAAAAAACAAAATATCAATTACAATCTAAAAATTATTAATTATGCCTGCCAATAAACAGATATGTAATTGCTTCTCGCCCAGTATTGACAAATAAAAAAAGTTTTTCAAATACAAGAAAAAGACTAAAAACCAACAAAAAAAAATAATTAATTAATTTTAATTTTAATTTTTACAAAAAGAAAAAAAAAATTATATACAAAAAAAAAATTAACTAAAATAAATTATAACAAAACAAAATAAAATAAATTTAATATTAAAATGCAAGGTAATTTACGAACAAAATAAAAAAAAAAAAAAACAATTTGCAATTAAATAAATTTTAAGTAAAACAACAATATTTTAACCAACACTTTTATTTTAATGTACCTAAATGTTTTTAAAAATTCACAATTTTTTTTTTTTACACATTATATATACTCTAAAAGGGATATTCACAAGTTGTCGTCGTATTTAAAAGTTGTATTGTCATAAAGTTTTCAAATTTCTTAAAAATTTTTTATAAAAAATTTTAATACGACACCTATAAAAATTTAAAACACTTATAGCATCTATAATGTATATTGAGTGTTTTATCGTTCCATATCTGTTGTATTGTCATATCTGTTATAATGTCATATCTGTCATATTGTCATATCGTCTATTTAATTTTGACATTTTTATCAGTTTTTACATTTATAAAAATGGTAATACATAAAGAAGAATTAAGAATTTTTTAATTATTTTTAAATTTTTCCAAAATGAATTTAATTTTTATTTTGAGTAAAATTTGAATAAAATCAACTGTCATCTGACATTTAAAACACAAAGATACAACGATACAACCATTTAAAATATAAGGGGTGCGCTTAGATCATTAATTCTAAAATGTATAGAAAATTTTAAATTTTACAACGATAGGATAAATTTAGTCTTGAATACCCACATATTATGTATGTAATCAATATGAAAAATATAATGTAAAAAAAAAAGAAATAAAAACACAAATAATAATTTATTTTACCACTTTGATACAGTATTGAATAAAACTTATAACTAATTTTAGGAATAAAAATTTATTGAATAAATCTAAAAAGAATCATATTGTAATTTTGACATTTACAGTATTAGCTATTGAATAAATCAGCATTTGAAAACATAAAGTTAAAATTGATATATTGTGACATTCCTGAATTGATATTGTTGAGTAAAGTCATATACAACATTATTATTGTAAAATTTTGAGAACTGTGGCTTAATAGTGGAAATTTCGAAGATGATTGTGTTATGATAAGGAGTATTAGGGAACAGGTTGACTGCATCATCTGCGAGTTTTATAGCCACTCTATCATTATCATATGCATTTGAAAATGCAAAATCTAATTAGTTGTTGCTTTTGTTTGGATAACTGATAATTTGTTGTAAATCATTACTATGAAATTTACTAATAATATCGAAGTCAATTATGAAGTTTCATATGAAATTTAATTCGTGTAGTAACAAATAAACTGAATCGTCTACAGTAAAATAATAAATATATAAATAAAAATTTAAACATCTTTATTCATATTAGACATAATATCGTGATATATATCGAAAAATTCTGAATATGAGGAATTGTCAGAATTGGGCGAAAAGTAAGCAATTCCCATGTACAGAAAGTTATTACCTTAGTTTATTTTGATAAATTGGTGAACGAAAAAGATAGAGGTTTTAGTGATTAACAGAACACTAGATAAGTTGTTATTGAGTGCAAGTAATATACCGCCTCTACGGAAAAGTTCGTAGAGAAATTTCCCTATCTTTTCTATAAATCGATAAATTACTATAGAGTATTTTTTCATTTTTCAAAGAATCATTTAGCCGTATTTCGGTAATAGCTAGCACACTGAAGTTACAAACTTAGCATCAACATATAATTGTACTTCAATCCATATTCTCTTTAATTTGTTAAGATTTTTATCTGAAACAATATTTAAGGTGTCAATATTATGAGAGTCTAGTAGGTGTGGATTTTTTTTTTTCTATTTTAGAAAAAATTATAAAATTTGCTATTATGCGAATTCACTGGGGGTAGAATTCTTTGTATTTAAAAAAAATTCTAAAATTTATTTTTAGGCATGGTTTTTAAGTTGAATTAAATTTAAAAGTATTTTTGAAGTTGACTTGATATGTTGAGCGGAAATTAAATTGGAAAATCATAAAAAGATTAAATTGGAAAATCATAAGTAAATTTTTTTATTTTTAGTTTGTTATTTTAAAAATAAAAACAAATAAAAAAAGTTTTTTTTTGAGGAAAAAAAAGTAAAAAATGTTTTAGCAATTAGAAAAAATTTACATTAGAAACGTAGGACACCCTGTATAATTAAAAATGTTGACAATTAGAAAAAATTGACAAAACATAATATGACAGAATAATTTAAATTTTTGACATCAAAAAATTTTCATACAACGGCAATATTTAAAACGTCAATTCTATTAGATTTTGTAAATTCTCATATTTATGTGACTTTTTTTCGTACAATCACATAGAATGAAAGTAGAAATAATTCTAAACCTATAGTAAACTTCCATAATATTAACATCTCAGATTTTATAATTTCTTAGTGAATGTTGGTGCATCTTATTGATTATATTTCTTTTTTATGTGGTTAGATTTACTTAAGGTATAGCAGGTTAGCACGTGTTAACACACACCTAGTCAAAAATGGTTGTACTTGGTAATAAATATCATAAAATACAAAATTTATTTTTTAGGTTTAACTTTAGGTTTCTATCATTTGTCCAATAAAAATCTTTTATGAAAGATCTTTTCATAATATCTTGTATACGAAATCAAAATAATAAAAAAATGCATTCGATTTTGTTTTTTTTTCAATACTGTACTCAATATACTCACTATACTTAAATGCATTTAAAAACGAAGTAAACACAAAATAAATTAATACCTAACTACTTTTATTAGATTTTTTAATTAAAAAGGCATTACATGAACACAAATCAATTTACTCGCATATTGCAAACATTTTAATTGTGTTTTTCTTTTTTTTTGGATTTTTTTATTTTTTATTAATTAAAATTTTCTTATTAAATTTTTATTAAAAAATGTCAATTTATTAGAAAGTAATGAAATGATTTTATATTGTTATTTTCCAATTTGATTTTAAAAATTAATTAATATAAGAAAATGGAGAAACTTTAAGTTAAGTGATCCCGACTAAACACATGAGATAAATATTGTATAATGACAGACTAATCAGATCAGATTTTCCAAAACATTTTGAAAAAGGATTGTATTGGAATTTTTTTTTATTCTAAAATCAAGGTAAAACTTTAAAATATGTTTAGACCAACTACATAAAATATGCAAAACATTAACACTTAACACATTAATTAATCTACATTCAAACTTATACTTATGAAAGTCTCGTCTACAAATTAATTGGAATCACTAAACAAAAAGTTTTTCCAGAAAAACTAAAAAAAAAATCTATAAAAAAAAAAAAAATTGTATAAAGTTAAATTTAAGAAAACAAAAAAAAAAAGCACTAAACTATAAAATAATTGTAAAAAGTAAAAAAAAAAAAGATATAAAAAAAAACTACTTAAGGTAATTATAAAAAAACAAAAAAAAATATTGAAATTGAAAAGAAGAAAAATAATAAGATAAAAATTTGTAAAATTATAAAACCCATACTGAGAAAAATGCGTGAAATAAAAAATGAATTGGAAGAAAGTTGTTTTTACATTTAAATTAATTTTGATTTTTTTTTTTTCCAGTCCTATAAGAAGCATATGGCATCCCCTATAAGTCATTTATTAATCAAATTTGGATAAGCTTCTGTTTCTGGCATCATTAATTTGACTAAGCCGTTGAACACTGCCGTTGAACCATTGAACTGTATAGCTATTGTATACAGCAATATGAAACGCAAATATTTTTCTGCAGCATTTATTATTTTATACAAAAAAGAAAATCATTAGCGTAATATAAATTTTGTTACTCTTTAAAAAAATTTTTTTTACTTTATTTTGTGAAAACTATTTATTTTTAAATGTATGTTGTTTTATTATGAATCTTAAATATACTACCTATGTTTAATTTATATAATAGGTATGTTTTAGTATACAGGGTGTCTCACGTTAACTTTTACATAGAGCAGAAGTTAATGAGGAGCATCACAACGAACAAGAAATTCTATGAGATAAGGGGGTATATCTCGAACCCCTAAGAAGTTATGAGGCTTTAAAGACTTATAACTTTTAAAATATGTACATGTTATTTTGGAGTTATATCTACAGAATTAGAAGTACTGAAGATATTGGAATGTTATATCTACAGAATTAGAAGTACTGAAGATATTGGAAAGTTATATCTACAAAATTAGAACTACTGAAGATATTGGAAAAATTAACAAGATAGAATGTAGACCAACGGTTTTTAAAAGCGCACATTTCCAAAACTCAATAAAAACTGTTTAGAAGTGTGACTTGCACATGCACAAATTTGAAAATTTCATATAAGGAAAAATGTGAAAATAGGACATTTTTGAAATTTTGAGGGGCCGTAACTCCGGAATACTATATAACTAAGAAAAGCCGTTAACACACATAAAAATATATTATTAAACCTTTAATTTTCATGTCTTGCCGAAGAAAAATGTTTACAGGTGCCTAAGTTACAGGTGTCTAAATATAGCAAATTTTCAATTTTTGAGGCGTAATAACTCTTAAAGAGGGGGCGCCACCTTTCTAAGAAAACTTAAATTAAAAAAATTTTCTAAGAAAACTTATACTAATTCTAAAAGTTCTTTCTTGTCTCAAAATTACAGGTTCCTATCTAAAGGCGTGCCGGAGTTATGAAAAAAGAAATTTCATGCAAAATGTGGTTTTCAGATAACGGCAAATTTAAATAGTAAATTACAAAATATTACATAATGTTGATACTGTTTTATATAGATAATAAAATTTTCGATCTTCTGACGGTTTTAGATTGCAAAACTATTAAGCGGAGCCTGATATATATACATCTGAAAATGGGGCTTTTTCGAAATTTTGAAGAGCTGCAACTTTGGAACCCTCTACAACTAAAGTAAACCTTTAACACACGTAAAAATATATTACTGTAGCTTTAATTTTTATATCTTGCAGAAGTAAAATGTGTACAGGTTCCTAAGTTACAGGTGTTTAAAAATAGCAAATTTTCAATTTTGAAGCCCTAATATCTCATAAACAGGGGGTGGTCCAAAAAAATTTTCTGACCAAACTTATACTAATTCTAAAAGTTCTTTCTTGCCTCAAAATTTCAAGCCTCTATCTAGAAGCGTGCCGGAATTATGAAAGTAGAAAAATCATGCAAAATTTGGTTTTCACATAACGGTAAATTTAAATACTAAATTTAAAAAATTGTATAATTTTGATATTAATTTACAAAGTTAAAAAAAATACCTGTCGAATGGCGTTTTCAGATTGAAAAAATCTTAAGCAGAACATAAGATATATGCATTTGAAAATAGGGCTTTTTCAAAGTTTGAGGGGCTGTAGCTCCGTAATGGGTGGGGCTACATGAAAAAGTTGTTCCACAAAATTATTTTTTTTATGAGACCTACCCATGGTTAAAATTTTTTTTCTCTATCCTTAACGGTGTAGAAGGTTTGTAAACAGACGGAGGGACGGACGGACAGAGTGAAACTAATAAGCACATTTTTTCAAAATTGTTTTGGAAATGTACTAAAAAGAGAATTTAAAGCTTATTAAATTATCTTTATAGGCCACTATCATTTTAGTTTTTAGTTTTTTACGCTATTAACTACTACATTTTAAAATTCCAAATTATTTATGTAATTATCCACTGCATTTTAAGCCTATATAACAGGTCAAGAAATCTAAAAACTAAAACAGTTATGCTAAAAAATAGACTTTATGATTTACTGAAAAAAAAACAAAAAATTTAATTTTAATATTTTATTCTAATAAATTTAACAAAATCTTTCGCAAGTAGGTGTTTTAAATGCAAAATAATTAGGATTAATATAAGTACTCGGAAGAAAAAAGTTCAAGAGATGGATGATCTGCTGCTCCGAATAAATGAGGCATTTGCGTGTAAAAGAAGAGTTATTTATACACAATAAATTTAAATTACGAAATTTCAAAAAGAGCGATATATTGTATTCAAACAATTGGTGATGATTTTTAAAAACTTCTGTAGACAAAAATTATTTTTAGTTTAAATAATTTTTTGTTATCTAAGTGTTTTGGAACAATAACAGCTGAATTATGAATAAAAAACTTCAATTTCTATACATAACAAAAACAATTTTATTATTATTATTGATTTTTATTTTGTAGTGTCTATTTTTTATCATAACTTTTTTAGTTTTCGGATTTCATTACCTGTTATTCATTTAAAATGCCGGGGATAATTACAGTTAATAGTGTAAATTTATGTTTTATGAATGTTTAACCCATTTTTTTCTTAAAAAAAATTGATAAGTTTTACTTTTAAGGCGTGCTTACTTCAAAACTAAAAAGCATAATATAAACTAAAATAAGAGTGGTCTAAAAAGATAATTTAATAAGCTTTAAATTCCCTTTTTAATTTTTCTAACATCTTCAGTAGTTCTAATCTGTATAAATATAAGTCCAAAATAACATATTTTAAAAGTTATAAGTCTTTAAAGCCTCATAACTCCTTAGGGGTAGACCTGAGATAGATCCGCTCCTCCCATAGAATTTTTTGTTCGTTGTGTAATAGTTAACGCAGGCTCTAAGTTAACTCGAGACACCCTGTATAATTGAAAATGTCGACTTTTGGTCGAAAATGCCTATAAGAGATTTATAGTTCCATGTTCAAATTTTCAATAAAGGTATTCTATGAGACCTATCTATGATAAAAATTTCTTTTTATTTTAGGAATTTTCAGATGTGGCTGTAAATGTTTTAAGGGGGAATTATTTCTTACGACATGCGTGGGATTCGAACCCATACACCTTCGGTATTTATAGCTTATTACATACATTCTTACCCATCGCAGTCCCTTTCTATTTACTTAGTTATAAAAATATGCTAAAATCATTTTTTTTCAGAAAAATCTTAAAAATGTTAGGAAAAAAATAAAATTCAATTTTTAAATATACATATACATATATTATTATACACAAGTATAACAATTTTTTTTTATTTTCTTTTTTTTTTTTTTTTCAATAATAATTAAATAACAAAAAAAAAATTTTTTTAACTAAAATTTTCAAAAAAAAATTTTTTTAATTCTTATATCCTAACATTGCACAATTTAAAATCACTTACGAAATATTTACATATTTTAATAAAATTTATTATTTCTTATTCTTTTCAAATTTCTCGCTGACTTAAAGCTAATTTTTCTGCTTACTCTTCCTGAAATTGATTAGTTCTGTAATTTTGTATCAAATCTTTGTATTTATTTATTTATTAATTTTTTTTTTTTTTTTTTTTTTTTTTACAAAATGTTGACAAAAAAAAAAAAAAAATATTAATAATGTCCTTGTCTATATTTACGTTTTTTAGATTTTGGTGGTATTATATGAACATAACTATCGAAGTCTTCATCTATATCATCATCATCATCCTCATCTGCATCAGCTTTTGAATAATTATGTTCAACGACATGTTCAACTTGATGATGATGTTTTTGTTTTATTGGTATAGGTACTGGTACTGGAACTTTTTTGATTATTGTTTTTGTATGAACATGTGTATGATGTTTAACTGGTACATGTATTCTGATCCTGAAATTAAAATTAAAATTAATTTTTTTTGTTTTTTAAATAAATTTATAATTTAAAAGTAATTATGTATAAAATTTTGTTGATGTAAAAAGATGTAATGAATGATTCGAGTATAAATTAAATAAACACAAAACGGTTTAAATATGTTTTAAAAATAAAAAAATATATGAATTTGACAGTGTAATGGTTTTGGAAGGGAAAATTTTTTTTTCATCACAAAAGTTTTATTACGGTTTTGGTAGCAAAAATTTGGCATTTTCTCTAAATCTATATGCTTTAAAACATATTACATTATTCTTAGTTGTGCCTTTAGAAATTTTAGGAAACTATCATTTTACTGTCTTGATAATTTCTTAAAATTAGTGTCTAATATAATAAAACATAAAAATTTTAAAAAGTTGCATAATACAAAATAAAAATAAGTTTTAATTTTTTTTTTTTTAATATTGAAACCTATTTTTTTTTACATAAGTATTAACAAAAATAATCAGTAGCAATAAAACAGATAGGAATTAGAACAACATATGATACAACTGAATTAAAATAATGTAAGTTCTATTGCAGAGAAAAAAGGATCTTCTTAAAAGCTTTTCAGATAATCGAGTTTACAAATTATTTGTATTATTTGTATTATAGGTAATGTAAAAATTCATTCAGGTGTTAAAAGTAATAGATAATATTTCTAGTTTTTAAATACAATTAGCTTTTTTTTTAGAGTCTTTAAAATTATAACAGTATTATTGCAAAGATAGAATTACATTCTAGAGAAAATCTTTAATACCATTTATCTATAAGATAATAAACTTAAGCCTAATGTTTAAAAGCAAAAAAAAAAAGAACTTTAAAACCAAAAAAAAAAAACCAATCTCAGATGGGAATACTGATTCTATATTTAGGTATTTTAAAAATTTACGGATATATTGTTTCTAATATCTATAATCTATAACCTTAGATATTTCTATCCCAAGGTATTTCCTATTTCATTATGTAAACTTTATAAAACAAAAGAATAAAATTATTAAAACTTAAACATAATCCGACTTGAGTCAACAATCCGACAAACTAAACATTTTATTTACCACATAATTCAACAAAAAAAAAAAAAAATTACTGATGTAATCTGGTATCTTAATTGAGGTATTGGTAAAAATTATTATTTTTTAGTTTTTGTTTTAGTTCGACGTTAATAGATAATTAAATTGTAAATTTTTTGTTCATTTTTTTTTATCTTTTATTATAAAAGATCTTAGTTTAATTTTACCAAAACTTTACAATCTTAATCTAACTTGGTAAGACCAAAACTTTACAGTCTTAATCTAACTTGATTAACTGTAAAACTTTATAGTCTTAATCTAAGTTGGTAAGACCAAAACTTTACAGTCTTAATCTAACTTGATTAAGACTGTAAAGTTTTGGTAAAATAAAACTAAAAACCTTGTATTTATAAAAAAACACCTGTTTCATTTAGATTATACAAACTGAAAATTCACTTAAGGATTCATTCAAGGATACCCATACAAATAAATTAAAATATATGATATTTTGATAAAAAGTAATAATCTTTTAAAAAATTAAAGATATTAACTTTTATTAAAAATATTAAAGAATTAACTTTACTCAGATATATTTATGTAAATTCCATAACATAACAAATACTCGATCCTGTTGAGCTAAATAAATCAAATATTACGGAAATTTTGATCATGTACTTCATATTTCTTTTACAAAATTTCAGATGCCAGAACCTTGAATTCAATCCTGAACAAATATATAATATATACTTTATACCATATCAATCTCGTATCCTTTAACCTGTCACAAAAGTATTGGTAAATTTCTTATAACCAACTATGTCCGTACTGGTATAATTAAATGAATGACGGCAAAAACAAACCCCTGTAACTTACCTAAAACTAATTAAGAAAATCATTTTGGTATTATTTTCTTAATTGCTTTTTTTTTGCTTCGATTACAAAAGTTTAGAGCCTGTTTATTTTAAAATATACATAAAACAAAAGTTTATCATAATTAAATCAAAATAGCAAAAAAAAAAAAGTTGGAAATTTAACCTGCGGTAAGAAATGATTTAAGATTTAATATACTTTAAGTTTTGGTACAGGTATTTTTAACATTTACCAAAACTTGTGTATTATTTTTTCTTTTACCACTTATTTTCAATTAATTGTTTTGTTATTAAATCCATCGTTTTAAGTAACATTTTTATTAATAAATTCTTTATACTCGTTTCACTGATAATTATTTTGATGCAATATATAATTTAATATACACCTATTTATATAGGTACCTAAATAATCAAATTATTTTACTCACTTTGCACGATCATGTCCGGGACGAGCATATGACAAGCAAACAAAGACAAGAATAAAGAATGCAATAATCCAGATCTGTATAATAATAATAATAATACAAATTTAATTTAATTATTTAAATTTCATTTATTTTATTTTTTTTTTTTTAATTCACTTAAGTAAATTTCACTTTCACTTATTTAAAATTGTATTCACTTACTGCTCTTCTTAATGAAATCATATTATTTAATAATATATGTATGTATGTATGTAATTTTATTTTTTTGGGTAAATTTTTTTTTTTTAATGATAATCCAAAAATTTATTTTCTTTTTTTTTTTTTATTTTTATTTTGATGTTTAATAATTTTAAATGTAGAACAATTTGTGATGATAAATAATTTTCACGGAAATCTTTACTATTGTGATTTATTTGCAATTTTTTTTTTTTCGCGATCAGTTAGATTTTATTTTCTTTTATTCAGATAGATTCAAATCACGTCTTAATATCACGATAGACCGATAAACAATAATAACTACAATTGTGATGCATTTAGTCTTTAAATAATTTCCACTTCAAAAATTCAGACATATAAAACTGGTAAACAACACTTGATATAAAATGCTTGAATAGTGGAATTAAAAAAAAAAAAATTTAAACAAAAACAAAAAAAAAAAGGAAAAACAAAAAAATATTGATAATTTTACTCTTTCTTTTTCTTTTTTTTTTGTCGTATCTTCAATTCCATTTCTTTGAACGTGCAAAATGTTGTAATAATTTTCTAAATAAATATATAAGTTTAAAAACAAAAGTAGTTTGTGTGTCTGTACAAAGAGCATACAAAATTATTTCGGATGTAAAGTAACAGAAATAAAATAAAAAGCAAGAAAAATATAAAAATGTTATGTGGTTCCCGTCCCGCTATCAATCTGGTAATTTTCTTATTACTTCTTGTTACGAAATAATAAAAAAAAAAAATTATTTCTATAAATTTCTCTTTATTGGCACATTTTACGCTGTTTTAACTTGATACAATATATAATACGTTTTTTTTTTTTTTTTTGTTGCATGATATATTTTCATAACATTTTCATTCAAATAATTTTATATCGTTGATATAAAAAAAAAATATTTTGGTTAGATATTCATATTATAGTAAATGTATCAAGTATGTTATGTCTTTATATCTTCTAGTATGATATATTTTTATTACATTGAAATACAAGTTTTAAAATACTATACCTATGTACCTACATAATATATACCCCATCATGTAGGTCGATAATATTTTATATTATAATTTTAAGCATCCATTTATTTTTTTTTAAATGTGTTTAAAATAGGCATGTATTTTGACAATTATTTCAAGGTTTATATAACTGTAATTTATTATACATATTATATTTATTATATTATTATATTTATGTCTCAGATAGATGATAAAAGAAAATGTAGCACCAAATCATTATTATGACAGCTAAAAGTTATTATCTTGTTGCTTTTGGCATGAGATTAAATAAAAATGTAGCTGCGTTATAATTTTCATATTATAAGATTCAAAGTAATTTTTTATGCTTTTGAAAATTGATTCAATGTTAACAGATAGTAAAAGAAAATATGTAATATTTTAGATTACTATTTAAAAATAATATTATAATACACGATCAATATTATAATCATTATATTATTATGCTATTGGAAACAATTATCTTTTACCCATTGTTTTTTTTTTTAATATATAATTTCTTTCTTTCTTTTATTTTTTCTGTTCATTCATCCATCTAGTGCTGTAGCATATTGTGTTATTATCTGTCAAGTGCAACTAAAATAATGTAAAATATTACTACTGAGCTGATTATGAAGATAATATTAGCTAATATAATAAAATGGATTTAATGATGAGGAAAATGAAAAGAAAATAAAAAGAGTAAAAAAAAAAAAAAAAATTTTTTTTTTTAATCTTAGATTAATATGCAATTTTTAATGAAATGTTCAAGTTCGGTAGCAAAAAGATTGAATCAAGGATGATATTTTTGTGATGGCAAAAAAAAAAAAAAAATTAAAATTTACATTGTAGGTACTTCAAATTAAGTATTGTATTAGTGTTTAAATTAATTTTTAAAGAAATTATAAAGAATTTATTTTAATAAAAAAGCCTTTAAGAAACAATTTTCTAATGTTCACTGAATAATGTGTCATAATAATGTGTCATAATCCCCGAAGTCATAATCCCCCAAAAGATATTTGAGGCTTTTGACTCACTAAAAGTGGGACATAATCCCCGAAAACGTTTGGGCATTATTTTCATAAGCAGTGAGACACAATCTCTCAAAAAAATTGGGGTCTTGTGACGTACCAAATATTGAAGTTTTTTTCAAAATAATAGTGAGGTGTTATAATTTTCATAAAGCCCTAACAGTTTTAGGGCATTATGTCACATTTCAAGTGAGCCAAAAGATCTAAATTTTTTTAGGGGATTATGACTTCGGCGACTATGGCACGTCGCTGATTTAAATATTGTGGTAATAAAAGCATAATTCCGATTCAATTTTTCCACTCAATTTAAAAAAAACAATACCTAATGGAAAATATTTTTTTATTTATAGCCTCAAAGAAAAATGTGCATAAATGTATGAAGGTACATGATTTTTCTTTTCTACTATTATGTCCTAAAATTATTAAACGATTTACAATTTAAAATCACAAACCTTTATATTGTTTTATTTTTAATGCGTTATAATTTTTTACCATTTTTTTTTTATAAAAAAAAACCTTTACAATTGATTTATTTAATGTCAGACAAAAGTTGTATTCCTAGTCAGCCTGTCAAACTAAATTTAAGGAATTAAATTTTTTTTAAATATTTGTGATTAAAACTCTTAAGAAGCTTTTAAAATTGTAGAAGGAGGCCAGTTTTTTGATGTACAATAAAAAAAAAATCAATCGATATTAGAAGCGAGTATTCAAAGCGAGGGAGAAAACCCCTAATAAAAATATACATATTAGAATATTTGATATATTATGTATGTACCTGAATACTGTATATAGCAATGACGGCCTTTAAATTCGAAATTAAATTGATTTATATATACAATTATTTTATATATGTATCTGTACATTAAAAAAAATCTGACTAACTATGAACAATTTTTTTAAAATAATGATTTTGTTGCATTTCAAAATAGCTGGATCAAAAAAATAGTTTATGGGGGCCATACACTACAAAACTTCTTTAAAAACATGTTCATAAACTTGTTTATGTGTTCACCATACACTAGTAAAATTTTACTTGTTTATTTTTATATTTCAAAGTAGAACATATGTATATGGTTACAATTATGGTTTTGATGGTAATTACAGAAATTAATAAAAAAAAAAGAAAAAAAAAACGAAAATGGGTGAAGAAGTGGTTACTCAATAAAAATAAATATTCAAATCAAGAACTCTTAAAGAAAATTACTGAAAAAGAACCAAATGATTACAGGAATTATTTAAGAATGGGAGAAGGAAATTTTCAAGATCTTTCACGGAAAGTGAAATTATTAATCATTTAACATAGCATAACACAGCTTAAACATTTTCAGAAACTTATGAATCCGCCTATTCAAAATTAAAAAAATTGGGTTTTCTTAAACTGTTTGACAAACTTTTTCGAAATCTCTTCCACACACGATTAAATTTCGCATGTTTAGAAACATGTTTTTAAACAAGTTTTTTTAGTTTATGGATCCCATTAGTTATTCTCCTTCGCTGAAAATCTGTTACAAAACAAAAAAATATTTTAAATTATTTTTCGTCCATTTAACATTTGAAACGTATGGAATAAGTCTATTGGATATTTTTCTATAAATACAACGACAATAAAAGATAAAAGACAACTTTATTCTTTGACATATTTTCATATATTTATTTGATTTCACTCAAAGTCCTTAGAAAGATTTCAAGAAGTCCGTAAGAAATTTCTTATTTATTAAAAATTTTATTTTAATGAATAACTGCTGCAGTCATGGTAACGATAATATATTTAAATATGCAGCTTACTTTGTTCGTTATTTTTTTTGTTCAAGTACTGTGTAATTGATTTTGAATAAAAAAAAAATTTTTGCGATAGATTTGTAACATTGAAACTAGCTTTTCTAACATTAGGTATTTGAAATATAGAAAATTACAACACGAAAAATTGTTTTTTTTTTTTTTAAATCTTTTATTATAACAATTTTTTTCGATTTTTGATCGTAGTTAGTCATGTAGCATCAGTTTATTTTGATTGAAGTTTTTATACACTTCCTTGATAAGTTAATGATATTTTGAAAATGAAATGATCACAAATTATTTGAAATAAAAAAAAAACATTTAAAGAAGAGTATAAAGTTGTATTGAAAAATCTCATTTTTATTTCACATCAATAAAACAACTAGTTTTGATATAATTTTTTACTTTTGATATGATAGGTATAGATATACATACATAATACATACATATAAATTTTTTGCAAACAATTAACTTTAGATACAAATTGTAGATGATAATTTTTTGA
The DNA here is from genome assembly GCA_947095535.1 of Poecilobothrus nobilitatus. Lineage (NCBI taxonomy): Eukaryota > Metazoa > Arthropoda > Insecta > Diptera > Dolichopodidae > Poecilobothrus > Poecilobothrus nobilitatus. The sequence continues at coordinate 165,162,989 of OX352773.1, forward strand.
ATTTTGACAAACTCTAACTTTAAATAATTATTTATATATCTATTTAATTTTAAATAGATATTGAAATCTATTTCTATTTTAGAAAACCTTTTGAAGTGTTTTTTTTTATCAATTTTCTTTTTTCATCAAAATTCATTAATTTTTACTCTCATTGTGATTGTATTTTTTTTTTTCTGTCTGGTTTAGGTTTATCACCTCTCCTATGTTTGAAACTTTTATTACAAATCTAAAGTCTTGTAATTACTGAAGATTAAGATTATATTACCAAGAAAATTATTAGACAAAATAATATGACATTGTTGTATACGAAATTTTATAAAAATAATTTTTGTATAGATACTAGAAAAAAAAAATTAAATTAAATTTTAAAAATTACTTCCTAGATAATATTAAAATGACTTCAATATTGGTGTCAAAATTACAATAATTGTATTTTTTTTTTGTAATTTTTATTTCGTTTTAAAATAGAAAATATTAAGAGTAATTATTTGTATTGTTTTCTTTTGTAATTTTTTTACATTTAAGAAAAAAAAAAATTATTAAAAATTTCATTCATTCATCAAATTAACTTTTCTTTTATATGAAATTCATGACGTTGACCATTTAGATTCACTCTACAGACTACAACTAAGAAATGTATCTAAAAACAAATATTATAATATGATATCAAAATTCTCATACGAAACAAAGAAAAAGAAAAATCACGAAAAAATTAAAAGATTTCTGCACTTTAAATTAAGATAACAAAAAATTATAAAACGGAAGTTGTTTCAGTATATCATAAGATATCGTGAAAATAATCTTATTATGTATATTTTTTATTAAAATAAGTTTAATTTTTGACTTAATATTTATCTTACATTTAAAATATTTAAATCAATTTATAAAACTAGATTTAATTTAATTTAGCCGAAGGCTTTGTTGCTAGCACTTTTTTTTTTATAATATATATTTAGCTTGGCCAATTATTATGTTATTTAGGTAAAAAAATAATAATAATATTCACAAATTAATTTTAGATATATCTTATATGGTTTAAAATATCGGTGCCGGAAAGAGCCCCGCAAAAAATAATCCCCAAAAAACAAATGAAATAATCCCCCAAATTTTGTTCGAGATGTTATCTGTTAAAACGACATTTTTTTTATATATTTATCAAAATGGAATAATCCCCCAGATTCCAGATTTTAAGATCTATACTAAGAAAACTTAAATAACACAATTGATTGAGGGCATCACTAAATTTGGGCGAACAACAAAATCTCGAAAAGTAGGAGGGATTTTAGAGTTGGGCTACGAAATCATGTTATTCTTTTTTTCCAGAATATTTACATAATATAAATGCGAGATTGTAACTTAGAAGACATTTTAGAGTTGGATTAAAAGTCAGGGTTATCCCCTTTTTCCAAAATATTTACATATATATACATATACATATATATATATATGCGACATTCTTGAATTAGGAGAGATTTTTGATTTGGTTGCAAAATCAGAGTTATACACTTTTTTCAGAAATTTTGAATATATGAAAAGCTGTCAAAATTTATAGGTTATGAAGTTCATCCGATACGATTTGAGTCCTCATAACTCTATAAAGACAAACTTGAAACTGGAAATGTTCAAAACAAATATAAAAGTTTAATTAATTTGATCATTTATTAAAATAAATAAATCAGAAATTTCACTGATTTATTTCCAATTTTTTAATTTTTATTGCATATCTAAACTGGTTACTTAAAATTTAGTAACTAATAAACGAAAATTACATAATATGTATTATGTATATGTATATAAAGATTGGAACATCTTTTACCATAATATGGACGAGGACCAATACACTTGTTCCGATGTAATTATGATTCCACATTATAGTCTATTGTCAAGATAGTCTATAATCTTGAAAAAATCATCGAGTTCAAATTTTAGATTAATTTATTTATTTTATTAACAAAATACAAAATCAAATAAAAATACCATGTATACCTAATTAATGAAATTGAAAATTTACAAAATATTTTCAATATACAAAGTATGTACCTATAAGCACTTTAAATTTTTTTTAAAAATGTTTTTTGTTTTTTTTTTAAATTCCTTTTTTTTAATTAAAAATATAACACAAAAATAGTTATGTTAAACATTGAACTTTAATTCAAGTACAAAAATCACGTGTTTACATTGATTTGATAGATTACAAAAAATAAAAAAGTATTAACAATTTAATTATAGATGGCGTTTTTTTATTTAAAGCTACTACCTATGTACATATGTATAGGAAATTAACATTAAAAATTAACGTGATGAATGAATGAAATATTTTCAATTATTATTATTTCTTTTTATCAATTCAAATTACAATTTACAATCAATGAGTAGAAAATATTTAAATTGTTTCTTAAAAATTAAAAACAAAAAAAAAAACGTAATTCGTACATATCTATTTTAAAATTTAAATGCCATTTCACAGATCGTAAGATGATTTAATTTTTTTGTTTTTTTTTTTTTAATTTTATTTTTTTCGTTTTTTCATTTTTTCATTTTTACCTACCTGTTAAAATTTTACCTACCTTACCTGTTGTCTGTGTCTCTATTACTATTATTTAATATTCTATTAATATTATTATTTTACATTTCCGGTATTTATCTTCGGTATTATAATCTTCCGATCTTCCGTTAAAATATTACAACAATAATATACTATTGAAGAAAAAAATTTTAATAAATTTATAATGCATTCATTCAAGTATCATACAGACTTTCAAATAAATTTATTGTAAAATTGTGACAATTATTTTTACATTCTTACATTAAATAATTCATTGATAAAAAAAAAAAAAAAAACAAAACAAAAAAAAAATGTAAAAATAAATTTTCAAGTTAATCCCGATTTGCATTAATTTAATATTGTTTGAAACAAGAAAAAAAAAATACTCTTGAATGCCATCTGTTGGAAATGTAAAATATGAATTTTATTATATCCCTACCTACATATAAAACCTATTGTATAAAATAATTTTGTGACATCTTAAAAATCAAATTTTCCAGTTAATTTTTTTGCTGAATGATCACAATTAAGGTACAAATTAAATTTTAAATTTAGAGAAGTATGGAATGGTTGTAACTAAATACATTACATACATACATACATACATAAGAAAAAAAAAATTTAACAAAATACAACATTCATCTATTTATTGAAGTGCAGTTGAAGTTATTAACAAAAATTTAATGCAATTTATTTCTACATACATATAAACATACAAACATACATACATACATAATATATTAAGAAGTAAATTTCTTTTTTTGTTTTTTAAGGAAAAAATTAAATGTTTTTCTTTTCATATTTACATTACTTAAAAAAAATGGTCAAAGCTCACAAAAACAAAAACTAAATAAGAAAATTAAAATAATTAATTTGGGAATTCCATACAAGCAGTAATAATTCATTCAGCATATAGGTACATATACATAAGTATAATACATAGGTACATCTAATGTATCTATTCATCTTCAAAGTATGTACTTATTTTTTCTATTTTTTTACTGTGATTTCAGAAAAAATGTATTTAACTTTAATCCCATATAATTTGGTTTTTCATTGGGCGACATTTAAGATAATAATAATCAGAGGAAACATTTAAGGTGCGGTTTTAATTTGTTAATTAATTAGGAACAATAATTAATCAGGTAAGTGCCTACTAAGAAAATAGCTAATTATTGGTGATTAATTGGTCTTTAAGCCGCAGTCAAGAGGAATGAAGAGTATAAGTATTTTATGTGAAACTTTCTTTTGAATATCTGGCGGCTACATAGCTTTACTTTACTGCGTATACATAGTAATAGTTAGTTGATTGAAGACAGTTTTAAAGTAGATGAGGTGATATTAAGCTATATTTAATGAGCATGGCTTTTTGACCCAAAATAAAGCCATATTTTTTATAAAAAAAAATTTGTGTCATAAAACTATAATTAATTTTTAGAACAACCGCCGTAGAATTCCTCGTTGTGGAAGTATGTGTGTTCAAAAATAATTAGGAAGGATTTTAGAGCTGGGTACAAAATCAGATTTTCAATAATTTGTTTAGCGGGGATTTGCGGACGATAACATGTTAAATGTTTTGTAGTTAAAATATTTATGTAAGGAATGTAATTAGGAGAGCTTTTTTATTTGGTAACAAAATCAAAGTTTGCGCTTTTTCCAAAATGACCTTTAATTCAGGTGAATTCGGGAGCTGGTACTCAGCGTTCTAATAATTAGTTAAGCGGGCGTTTGAGGACGATAGTTCTACAATATTAAATTATTTGTTGATATAATATATATAAAAAAAAAAATTAAGATAGATTTTAGAGCTACGTTTAATTAAATTTAATAGATTTTTACTTAAAATTTTAATCAAATGGAACATAACGCCATATGGCTTTATGACGCATTCAAATGAGTCATAAAGCCATATTGGAAATATGGGTTTATGATTCATTTGAATGGATCATAAAATCGTATTCGTGAAACTTGGTTTTATGATATACCGTCATTAAAGTAATCATTTAAAAGACAAATTGCTCTGCTTACTTAATCAAATGCAAGCTCAACGATTTTTTCATTAGGTACATTCTATTTTTAGAATTAGAATCCTATTATAAGTTCAAGTTTTATTTTCGATATTTAGTGATTTGAAGAGGAATTGGCATTAAAAAAGGTTTATTAAAAAAAAATTTGAAAATTTTGATGCATATGCAGAAATTTTTACTATGTTTAAAATCAATAATATAAAAATTATTACAAATCTAAAAAAAAACTTTAAGTTTGGCAAAGATTATAGAAATTTTTTACAATTAAATTTTAAAATAATTTTTAAAAGAAAAGTTAATCTGTATATTGTATAAATTATCATCACTCATCAGTGTTATTATTAGTATGCAGTCTTAAATATTGTACTAATCAAGTTTAAATTTATTGATGTATAATGAAACTTTAATTTTCAAAATGTTGCTGCTTAAATGAAATTTAAATGAAGCAAAGTATTTTTTTTTATAAGATAATAAGATAAAAAACAGAAAAAAAAAATTTATTGTTGTAATCAGGTAAGTGATTATTGATGCCAACTACTTTATAGAGTGAGTATATTTTTTTTGCAAATACCTATATATATATATAATATATTATTATAACCTATAGTATATAATATATAATTTTGCAGAGTTTACATATATGTTTTTTTTTTGTTTTTTTTTTATATTATTTTGTTTTTCTTTAACAGGAATTAGTGTTGCCGGAAATACGGAAATGTATGAGATAATAATTTATTATAATATGTTCCTATATAACATTTTCTATAGTAGTTTTTTTTTTTTTTTACATAGATATAAATTTTCTTCTTTGTTGCATAGTATAATAAAAAGAAAATTAAAGAAATTAAAGAAATTAAATTATACATTTACCGTTATCATGTGGTTATGAAAAAAACAAAAAAAAAAATTAAATCATTATTTTAAATATGAAATTATAAAAAAAAAAAATATTTAAAATTAACGTAGGTACCAACTTAAAATGCACCTAAACATCATATTAAATATATGGTTAAAATTTATGCACATTTATATATGTACGTATTTAATAATTTTTTTATAATTAGTTTCTAAAAAACAAATAATAACAAACTTTTTTATTTAATAATTTCATATAAACATTTTTAAAATACCATACATTAAGAAACTTCATGGGATACTTAATAAATAAATTAACATTAATTAATAGGATACATATTTATAATTAAATTTCCTTTGTCCATACATATATATATTATGTATCTCCGTAAATAAAATATTGAATGGAATCGGAGATGGATCTAAAGAATGGGAGCATTAAATAGATGTTATTTTGTTCTCAAAATAACGGGGTTTTGTATACTTTTAATCAACAAAAAGGTTAAAAACAGAGAGACAGTGGTTCTGATTTCGATATTCATATAACTTTCATTTTTTATGAAAAACAAAATTTTTGATTTCGATACTCGTAAAAAATGAAAAGAAGCTGATTTTGATAGTCGTTTTTTATGAATATACTCATTTAAAACGTCAAATTTTCTCATTTTGAAATTGTTAAATGAGTGTTTGTAAAAATGAAATTTAAGAAAACTTTTTTTTTTTCTTGCTGCCAAATACGCAGCCTTCTCCAAAATAAAAGTCAGTATTTTTTGTTCTCATTATGCAGACAATATTATTTAATAATTTACGAGCGCTTAATTTTTTACTTAGCTTTATTTTTCTTTGTATAGCCAAAATCTCAAAATCAGAAATTTTAATTTTTTCATTTTCATTTTTATGAAATGATTATCGAAGTCAGAGCTAGTATTACTGATATATTATGTTAATATTAAGAAAAAGTAAATATTTATGCCTCCCGTAAAACAGCTGAAACGTAGAATGAAAGAGGCAGTAAGTACTTATTTCTGCACAGTAAAAATTCATATAAGTGGCTCAAAACTGACTATGGAAACCCATTTGTTATAAGAATTGCTAGGATGCGGAATATGTTTCCATCAAATGTCTGCCCCTCTATAAGTATGTTTGTTCTTTCTATAATTTGCAACAACTCAAAAAGAGCCACCAAATCTCCTTTAATATCGTATTTTCCTTTGGTTTTCCTTCTTTTGTTTAGGTAAACTTACATTAGTATAAAAGAATCCCTTCCGATTTTTAGTTAGCGTGTAAATAATAACAATAATAATAATAGTAATAATAATAATAATAGTAATAGTAATAATAACAATAATTATAATAATAATAATAGTAATAATAATAATAGCTGCTACAGTGAAGCTATCTTTGATTATATCATATAAGTAAGGTGTTATATACTGCTGCACGTTGTAACCTACTGATGGCTCTGACTCTGTAGTAAAATAATAATAATATTATTAAGAATACTAATACCAATAATAATAGCCGCTACAGTGACAGTGGGGGTTGCCTTCAATAATTACCTCATGTAGTAAGGTGTTATATACTACATGTTGTAACTGTTGTAACGTCTGTAGTCACTGTTAGCAAAATATAATAATAGGCGAATTCATTGTTTCCTTACAGTCCCACTCTCAATTCAATGTTTCCGTATCCATTCCCTATCCTTTCCTATCCCTACTCCCTAGCCAATATACTGCGTTCGCTGGTAAGGGTTTCATCACATTATATCGGCTAAAGGGGGAGGTGAGTTTAGTCAGTAAGAATCTGACACTACCAAGGGGGAAATTCTTGGTGTCTTTGGAAGATTCCCACCTCCCTTAAGAAAAACAAAAAAAAAACAAAAACAAAAAGATATTGATCATAGAATTACTTTTAAGATTAATATTCTACACAACAATTATAGCTATATAAAATATGTGTATAAATATATGATTTGTTATTAATTTTAATCCCAGTGAGTGATAATTGAATCCGTAGGTATATATTGATATTGATCAAACAGTAAGTTACCAAATGGTGTTTTTTCCACAAAAATAATTAAAATGGGGTTCGGACCAGTCAGCGTTGTAATAAAGATTTAATTCGCCTACTATAAAATTCATTAATTCATATACGCTAGACCAAAATTATGCAAATATGTCTTTTTCAATTTTTTATTAACAATAAACTTGAAAAACTTACTGAACAATTACTGGAAGCGTACAGAAATGACAATCTTGTCGCTATTTAATTTTTCCTATATTATGTATTGAAGGTTTGTCTCTCACTCTCAATAATGAGGTAACCTTTATTTAAATCAAATTTTGTTTATTTTTTAGTATATTAATCAGTTTTTAAAATGCTATAGTCTATGTTGGACTATACATTACTACTTTAGAATTTTGTTTGAAGAAAAAAAATTTGAGTTCACACATAAAATTGACATAAAAGAAAGCGTCCATTTGTTTCTAAAACAATATGTAATTTTTTCCTCTAAATTTAAAATGTTATTATGTAAAAAAGAAAAGACTATAGAAATTTTGTTATAACATCCACTGCTAATTGATTTTAAAAACGAGTTTTCTTTTAAAAATTCGTAATTAGATGAATTGCTACAAATTAAAATGTTAATTTTCATTTATTGCAATATTTTTTTATTATGAAATAAAATGAATTTTTTATTTATTTCACTTAAATATTTAATTTCTTCACAAAATGACAAAAACAAGTTAAGATTTACATAAAAGTAAATTTTTATCTATAGATTAAATTAAACTATCTGATATATTTTTCTGAACTCATAGTATACATTGTAGTTTTGTTTTTGTTTAATTAATGTGATGAAATAAATATTAAGACTTTGTCAATACGATTTATTTGATAATATGATAAGTCCATTTTAATTATTATAATTTATTAAAAATTTCTTGTTAAAACTGTTAAATTTATTGCAGATATATTATATTCTTAATTTGATCAAATTACAAGATATTTAGTTTAAACTGTCATCTTATATTTATTATGCATGAGCTGAACTAATTGAATCATGTATTTGGTGTTAAAATTATTAAAATAAATATGATTTTAATTTATACTATAACTAAAATAAAAAATTCCTTTTTTGATATTTCTTTTCTCTTGATTAGATGTTTATGAAACATATAGTCAAAATTATTAAATTTCAGATGAAAGCAAATTTACAGATATTTAGAAGGAGTTGTTCCGAAATTGCAATATTTACAGATATTTATATTAGGAATTTGTTCCGACGAAAATAAAAGTCTGATACTTCTACTTAAAGTTTTTCAAAGCAATATAAGAAGAGCTTCCCATCTCCACCTTTGCGTAGTTAAAATTGGTGAGGGTGGGAGCCCATCTAGCATAATTCTGTAATATGTGAAAATCCGTTTGTAATTCGAATATTGCGAATATGGAACGATGTTTCCATGTGTGAAGGACATGTGTTCCCTAAAATTGCGGGTCATTAGATTTTCAATTTAAATAGGTTTAAGGAGAACATAAACATCTTCGTTCATCATATTCCTGCAAATTTTAAAAACCTATTTTTATACTCCATAGCAAATCTCCCTTTAGTAAAAGAGTATTGAAGGTTTCTATTTAAATAGAGTATTAAAATATTTTTTGAACTTTCTTTTTTATATGGAAATCATTGGAAGACTCTTAGAAGTTACGAGTACAAATTGTTCCTTTATCAACGTGAGGGACTTTAACCCACTAAACACAACCTCCCTCTATTGTTTGGTTAAATAATAAAGGAAGGTGATGTTTAGTGGGTTAAAGGCCCTCAATCAAAGTTGAAAATATTTTTTGAACTTTCGTTTTTATATGGAAATCATTGGAAGACTCTTAGAAGGTACGAGCACAAATTGTTCCTTTATCAACGTGAAGGACTTTAACCCACTAAACATCATACCTCCCTCTATTGTTTGGTTTAATAAAGGGAGGTAGTGTGTAGTGGGTTAAAGTCCATCAATCAAAATTGAAAATATTTTTTGAACTTTCGTTTTTATATGGAAATCATTGGAAGACTCTTAGAAGGTACGAGCACAAATTGTTCCTTTATCAATGTGAGGGACTTTAACCCACTAAACACCATATTTTTCCCCTATTATCCCCTCCCTCTATTATTTGGTTAAATATTAGAGTCTATATAAAAAGTCTTCCAATGATTTCCATCTAAAAAAGAAAGTTCAAAAAATATTTTCAACTTTTATTAAATAAAAGGTTTAAAAAAGAATTTGAATTATTTGTCATCTCAGCAGTATAATGAAGACTTGAAATATAAGGCAAATATTTTTGGTTGGCAAAATATTAATTCAAATTAAAGAAATAGTTTTCTCGCAACTAAATAATAATTTCTCTTATGACACAAAAAAACTTTTTTTCTAATTATTTAAAATTATTCCTTTTTTTTTTTTAAATAAAATGGTATTTTTTTTTTTCAAGAATATCTTTTAACTATATTTATCCGTCCTATAATGATATCCCACTCAGATATTTATATTTGAATCCGTTGCTGGATATTAATTAAATCTACATAATATATTGTAACATAATATAAGTGCTTAAAATAATTGTGTATATAGATATTGATTAACCGCCGTTCAGTAATTTATAACAAATTTTCAAGTTTTAATCGTTCATATTAAAACAATGGTTTTTAAAAAGATACCATCTATAATATTTAATATGTATATCTATATTAAATATATATATATATGATATATATATATTATGTATAAAATAAAAATTATAATAAAAATGGTATGAACCAGTTTTTGGTTCTCTTAGTTAATACTATTTCCTTTATACTATAAAAGAGTACCGCATATTTTAAATTACATTGCAAGCCGATTATTTAAACAGACATTAAAAACATCCCACAAAATAATTTTTTCAATATATTTAATATTAAATATCAATGAACATTCATTACCATATATTTCATGAATAATAATAACAATAATAAAATACAATATGATTACACTAACCTAATAAATACATATTATATAACTTAAACATAAATCTTAAAATAAATGCGAATATACGCGAAATCGCATGCGATAATTTTTTGTTTCAAGTACATGTAGGCTTTTGGTTTTAATTTTTGTTTTTTAAAAATAATAATATTATCTTTCAGGAACTAAAATACTATTATGTAAGTAATTAAAAAAAAATTAATATAAAAGTTTTTTATTTTCTTTTCTTATTATGGTCATAATAATTATTGTGTTACTCTATTTACCCTGAATTAAAAAATTTAAAGAAAAAAAAGAAAAAAAGAAACTATTTAATTTAATTAAAATATTTAATAGATATTATATAATTTCTTTTTTTTTTTTTTTTACAAGTGCTTTTTAAGTGCGTAACAAATATGGGATAGTACCAAAGCGAAATAAAACAAGTAAATAAAAACTAAAAATATTTTTTTTAATATTATAATTAAAAAAATGCTTTTACACTAATCAAACTTTATCTAAAATAAAATAATATTATGTTTTCCTATTAGTGAATTTAATGTGAGCAAAAAAAAAAAAAAACTATAAAACAAGGTACAATTTAAACAAACGGTTTTTAAAGACGGATATTTTCTAAAAGAAAAATAGAAAACTGTTGGTATTGTGACTTGCACTAACATTTAAAAATTTACTTAGGATTTCATATAATAAGAAAAAATGTGAAAAATAAAGTGACACTTCTTCAATTTATAGATGTACATTTTGAAATTTTGAGCCATGATAGCTCTTACAGGGGGCGGTAAAAAAAAAATGTTTGAGAAAACTTGTATACTAATTCGAAAACTTCTTTACAACATTAATTTTTTTATGGGAATTACCCATGTTTAAAATTTCATTGCTCTATCTTTAATAGTGTAGAAGTTTTGTAAACGGATCCACGGACGGATGGCCGGGAAAAGTGAAATTATTAGGCATTTTTCAAACTTTTTTCGGTAATTCGGTAATGTCGGTAAAAAAAAATAATATATATCAGATAATATGTTAAAATTGAGAAATTATTAAAAATTTCTTTTATATGAAAATAAACAATTTTATAGTTTAATGTTAACCCTAACATTTTTATGTTGCTGTTTTTAATAAAATTCAAATTAATTTAATTTTTTCTGTAATGGAGATGGAATCCTTCAAAAGACACCAAGTATTTTTGATTGACTTAATCCATCTCTCCCATTAGACAACATAATGGGATGAAACTCTTAACTACAAATATTCTGTATACTAACTAGAGAGTAGGAATAGGAAAATGTAGAACAAGGATAATGAATAATAAACCCACCTATTATTATTATTATTATTATTATTTTGCTAACAGTGACGAAATCTTCTCCTCCTTTCTTCCTTTTTCTCGTGGATGAGGTAATAATTAAAGCAACTCCACAGTAATAATTATTAATTATAGTATCTTGATACTATCATTTTTATTATTATTACCATATAAAATTACTATTTATTTTTATATAATCTGAAAGGCAATTGAACACAAAACACTTAAATTAAAAAGTCTACGACATAATCATTACACAATGTGTCAGCTGTGTCAGAAAAACAATTTATTATAATTATGATGACATTTGTAATTTATAGTAAAGACTCTTTAAAAAAAAATTAAATTCAAAATCTTCATATTAAATACACTTAAATACAACAACAAAAATCTTCAGATTTAAAGGAAAGGTAGGTTTAAAAGAAGTTTATTATCATTCCGTATTATTTTATTAGTATACATTATAATCAACCAAAAGATTTTGTATTATTTTAACATTCCTGGAATGAAAAGTTTATGATTTTTTTCTTGAGAAGAAAAATCAGGCTTGATGCTCTATTCGTATCTAAAGATAACTTTTATAACATTAAATTAATTCAAATTATAATTTTAAGCAGTTTAGTGTAGCATGCGCATAAAATAATGGTTTAATCCTTAATTAATAATTAATTAATGGTTACATCCTCAAATCGTATTGACGCAAGCTAGAGTTATAGTAAGGTGGGTTAAAATAAGGAAATAGTTCTATGGCTATTATAGATAGGATTATAATATAATTTTTGCATATAATTCAAACAAAATGACTGAAGGTCATTAGCTGCAACTATAGAAAGAAAACAGAAGATCAAAAATATCATGAACAAAATATCTGATGACAAAGACAAGAGAATACAATATACCTACTATTACAAACTATAGAACGAAAATATAAATTTTATCCATTAAATTGGCCATTAAATTGGCAACCAATTTCAGAGTAGATATTATCTTGTCAGATATAATTACCAAAATTAGTTATGTACATAATTACTATGGTCATAATTTTAATTAAAGATTAAAGATTATAATCATTAAAAAATAAAATTATTGTAATTATTTTTTATTATATTAGCAACAATTGCTACTCAAAAATTTATTAAGTACTTAGTGTTAATAATGAGAGTGAAACATGTTTAAAGTTAAGTTAAGAAAAGAAAACAAAACAAAACCTTAGTAACAATTTAATTTTAAAGTGTAAAAATATAAAAGTGAAAATAATGTTACATTATAAAACATAGGTTTAAGTTCACAAATTATGTATAACTTATACTTAAAGACAGTCTTTTTTTTTGTTGTTTATGTATAGTTTTAGTTTTTATTTTTTATGTTTTTAATTATTACCTCTTTAATAATAAAAAATCAAAAAAGAAAAAAAGAGAAAATTTGAAAAATTAATATAAAAAAAAATATAAAATAAAATAAAAATAATAATGTATTCATAAAATGAGGAATCATAATAGCTTTAAACAGCAGCTAACATTTAATGTCAGAGGGACTCACTATAGTAAATTTTTTTTTTTGTTTATTTTCCTCATATTATGCGTTAAATGGGCGCAAAATATCTTTGATGAGGTGTAACCAACCTTGAAAGAAACATTTAAAAAAAAACTTTGTTATATGGAATATTAGGAAAATTTATATAGTAATTGTTATTTTTAACTTCTTTATGCTTATGTAAAAAAACGGCTTCATTTTTTTTTATTTATAATTCTTTTTAATATAAAATAGAAGAGATTTATTAGTATAGCAAAAAATGTATTATTATCTATGATATTTTAGCTACTGAAACTTTTTTAGGCAGCTATCTTTTTAAAACGAATAATCTAGAGATACATTTTTATTAAATATCATAATAATAAAATTTTAATGATCGATGGAACAGAGAAATAAAAGAAAGAAATCACTTTAGATAACAAAGTCCGGCCATATCTAGATCTAAACTGAAAATATGGAGATCTGTTATATATTTACAAGATAAAAGCCTGCTGTCAAATATTAAAATAGAAGAATTAATTTTTAAACACTATATAGATACAGGCTAGTGGATTAAGAAGGATGGTTAAGCCTTCAGAAGGTCAATAGAAATAGTATAAAAAGGACACATTATTTGAGCTATATGAGAGCAAACAAGTAAACTTATGAAAAGTCAAATAAAGTAACGACGTTATATAACTCTGTTAGAATTACGATTTAAAAATTAAGAAAGCATCTACTTTTATATGGGATCGTTATTAAACACAAATTTTCTTTATATGCAATTTGAAAAATATTCTATGATAGGCATGTACTTGAAAGCCGTCTTTTGGCCTTCTGATATTCTAAACATTTATAAAATATATATAAAGGCAAACATACATATTTGGACTGGAGCCACAAAACGGCATTTGGAGCAATTTGTCTAATAAACGTTCCCAATATCATCTCAACCCTCGCTCCATTTAGCTTTCATTGCCTAACAGAAACACTTACCTTATTTTAAAGCTATACCTTATAGAGGTGGGTGGTTCTTGTTTTGACGAGAATAATAATTTAGCTTACCAAAATTCGTTTGTGTTATACAAAACTCGCTGGCAGATATGGAAACATCTTGCATCAAATGTGTTCTCCAGAATTCTCGATAATTCCATATACCTAGAAATTAATGTGCAAATCAAGGTGAACACTTTGTTCGCAATATTATGCCTGCTAATTTGAAATCAATTTTCATTTCATAATTTAACTTCCTTACAGTACATGCAGTACATGAGTTCTAAAGGACGTAAGTTATTGTTTTGTCAAAAAAAAAAAGGTGATGGTGTTTAGAGGATTAAAGTTCAACAGACTCATGCAAGACTGTTGCTCATTCCACTATCCTTTATAGTGTATTTTGATGATTCTCATCTACTCTCACAAAAAAAAAAATAGTTAGGTACTTTGAAAATTTCATAATAATCTGGTCTAAACAGGGTTAAATATTTTCTTATCAAATTAATGATTAAAATGTTTCACATTATATCAGAATTTATTAGCTTTATTATAAGATGTATTGTATCTAAATATATTATAACATTTTCTAATGACAATTTAATATCAAATTAAATTTTTTTTTTTATAATAAGACAAGCACATTTTTACGTAACAAAAATCATTAATTTTTTTATATTTTCAGTAATAGTTATTACATATTTGGAATAATTGGTTTTGGATTATGATTTATAGTTAGTCACAACACTGTTTCTTTTATTAAAAGCTATATAATGTATTATTATGGTGTAGTAAATATAGCAAATAAAGTAATTATGTTACATCATAACAATATGTATATAATGAATAAAAGAAATTTTATTTTTTATTTTATTAATTAATCACCCAGATTCACATGCTTTTACATATTGTGCGAACCTGCAGTGTTATCAAACTTTTAAAATACATAGTTTAGAAAAAAGGTAGGTTAGTATATTCCAGATATATAAAAGAGAAAAAACTAGGAAATTTCAAAATAAAACTGGAGAAAAAATAAATGTCTTAATATGTGATCAGACATTTATGCATTTTTTACTTAGTAATAAAATTTTATAATAGTTTTTTCTTTTAAATTCTTCAACTATTTAGTTACGTAATTCAATTAGTCGCTTTCTTAAACATAAATGAAATTCTAGAAAATATTACAAGTTATACAATAATATGAAACTGATTTATTTTTATATCAAATGTTGATAAATAAGATTTATATTTAATTAATATTATAATATTATATTGATTGAAATATAAATATATTTGATTTTTAGCCTCAAGGTATAATGCAATCCATTAATTAATATCGAATAATTTGCCAGTGGGGTTTATAGACAAGTACCTATACTACTAAATAATTCCAGATATGTGATATGCATGTCTTCCTGATTTGCATCCGTATTTTAATATATTCTCAAAGTAGCTATTATATAAATTTATTTACTCAATAATTTATTGCTATTTCCTTTAGTTACTTTTCAATTATACTTATGAATTTTAAAGATATTTTCAACTACAACATTTTTTTATAATTTTATTTTATAATTTTGGTTTATTTTTTTTAATTATTTTTTTCCAAAACTTTAATTTTCATTCTCAATTTTTTAGAAGAGTTTTTAAAAAACCTATTTTTTAACCTATAATCTTATTTTATATTTTAAAGTATTTCTTGCAAAACTTAAATTTTTTTTTCCTGTCCTTTAAAAGAACTTTTTTGGACTTTATGAATTTTCAAAAGCCCATTTTCAAAAACTTTTGTAAAAATGTGGCTATTAGTTTCACTTTGTCCGTCTGAATGAAATTTTAACTACGTAATATATTTATTACAAAAAAAAATAATTTTATGGAACAACTTTTTTCTGTAGCTTTCCCCCCATTACGGAGCTACAGTCGCCCAAAGTTCGAAAAAGCCATATATTTAAATTGGCAAAACACAAGTTCTATAAGGTATAGCTACAATCTAAATAGCTACTTTTATTAGCTTTACAAATATGTATATAATAAATATATACTTTTTCCATACGGTATTTTAATTTACCGTTATGTGAAATCAAATTTTTGAAAAATATTTAGACCCTTTTTATCTTCCAAACGGTTTGAGTTAAAAACATGAAATTTTGATGGAAAATCTTAGGAAAATAAGTATGAGTCATTTCAGAAAATATTTTTGTATCGGCCTCCAATACCTGCAACGTGAACGCCTCCCCACAATTTTTTTTGAAGTAATATACAAAAATTAAAGATTATATTTTTATTTCTGTTAACAACTTTTCTTAATACGAAAGTGTGACTTTATTTTTTCCAATATTTTCTAAGAAATTTTTTAACGATATTTTTAAATTCTTATATTAGGTATATTATAAATTTATTTTATCCAATATAGGTAAGGTACCTTATGTTCTCTTTACGTAAAACTTATTATGGTATACTTTTCAATTTTGGGAATTTGTTTTTTTTTAAAACCCTTGGTTTTTTCTTTACTTGTTTATTATTGTTTATATTAAATTTATATTTATGTTTTCCTCTTATTTTGAATGAATAAAATATAACAAAAATACTTATGTTTTATTTTCTAAACTCGCCCTTTTTGATTGTTTTAGTTGCAAAAATCTTTGGAGCCAAAATACGCACCTAAAAGCCAGCAGAAAAAAAAATTAAAGGTTTAGGGACGAAAAAAGTAAAAAAAATTGAAATAAAAGAATACAAAAGAAATTCATAGAAACTCAAAAATATAATTCTAAAGGGCAGAAGGCACGAAAAAAGTAGAAGTAGAGGAGAAAAAAAAAAGTATAAAACCTAAATTCGAAAAACTCGAACTCATAAATACGTCTGAAAAGGCCAGAAAAACTATTATAAATTTTAAGTACGAAAAATGTGAAGGCCAAAAGGCCAAAAAAATATATAAAAAATTTTAGGTTGTGAGTTAAAATTGTGAAATAAAATGAAATAAAACTATAAAAAATAAATATTTATAAAAATAAATACGCTTCTAAAGGCCAGAAATAGAATTTTACAGTTTAAGAATAAAAAAAATGGAAAAAAATTAAATAAAGCTATAAACTAAAAAATAAATTCGTAAAAACTCTTAAATACGCTTCTAAAGGCCAAAAAATCAATTTATTTAATTTATTGTAATATAATTCTTACAAAATTATTATAATATATCATGTCCATTGGTTTAAACTGATTAACTTTGAACTTTGTAGAAATTATATTCCTTCCTGAAGGAGTTTGTATCAAGTTGATTATTTTAACCTGCTTCGGGTTGTCAATTCATCAATTTAGAGATATTTCTTTCAAAACGTGAATTTTTTGATTCGTAGTTTAGACCAAAAATATAGTAATGTCACAAAGTTTTGAACTTCCTGTCGAACCTGTAAAGAAAAGTTATCCAAATTTAAGATTCAAAAGTCATGTTCTGCTGGACATAGGTTAAAAAAATAACGCCGTGAAATAAAGCAATACGTAATAAAGTCATAATGGTCTTATTTCGCTTTTGAATGAGAAATAAGCGAATAATAAAGCCATTTTTTAAAATTCAATCTTATTTGTTCAAAAAAAGTAATACCAGCTAACAGATAACAGGTAGTAAAACAATCGACCACATTTTAGAAAGATGGAGAGAAGAAAAGTGAGGATTGTATATATATTCTATAAAAGTGAATAACCCTGATTTTGAATACAACTCTAAAACCCCCCTAATTCATAATATCATCTCTATACATATATTAAAAATATTCTGGAATAGACGTATAACCCTGCTTTTTAATCTAAAATCCCTTCAAATTCGGAATCTGGCATATATTCGCTAATCCAATTATTGAAACACTGATTTGAGTCCAACTCTAAAATATATATTTAATAATTATTTTGTATAATGTATTAACTTACTCCAATCAAATTTAAAAACAAACTGTGATAATAATATTAAATAATAAGTATTACTATGTTCCAAAAAAGAAATTTCTCTTTGCATATCAAAAGCGAAATAAAGCCATTATGGCGATTTTAATTCAATTTCAATAAGATTTTAATTCACATTTTTATATGAAAAATTTACTTTTTTTTATCATTCTACCCAAAATCATTTTACCATAACTCAAAAACAAAAAGGACCAGAGTAGCCAATAGCGGCTTCATAGAAAGAGGAAGAAGAGGAGAAAAAAAATTGTTCGCAAAAAAGTTACCGTTATATTTAATTTTAAAATGAAATATTGAAAAAAGTGCATATTAAATTTTTTTTTTTTTGTTTTTTTAAGATCAAAAGTTAGGTCTATAAACATCATCTTAAGGATTGTTTATAGACCTAACTTTTAGGACTACAATGGTGTTTATAGATTTAACAATTTTTGAGATATTTTCTATAGCGTAATAAAACTTATACTTATTGAAACACAAACATAAATTATAATATAAGCATTATGATTTAATAATTAATGAAAATAATAATCAATAATGATCGATGGAGAGTTAAATTGATTTAATACAAAAATTTCGATTATTTTAGAACCAACAAAATACGAGTATATAGTTTTATTTTTAAAACAAGTAAATGTAACAGTAAGTCGATGTAACAGTAAGTCGAAGCAACCGACTTATTTATACCCTACATCTAAAAAATTCAAATTAAATTAAAAATCCATAAGTTATTTTAGTTATGTATTTAATATAAGCTAAAAAATAAATGCTTTTACAACCTTTGTACAACATTTCAGGGTTCTATCTTTATTAAATTCGAAGATATGCTTGTTACATCTTGTCAAGTGTGTGAAGGCAGTTTCGAAGATATGCTTATTCAATTTTGGGAGTTGTGTGGAAGATACCCGAACAACTCCTCCAATTCATCTCAAATTTTGGACAAATCAAGGATTCAGGAAACAACATCATATAGTTGTAAATTTGAACTTTCTATCTTTATTAATTTCGAATATATGCTTGTTCAGTTTTGGGATTTGTGTGGGAGGTACCCGAACAACCGCTCCAATTCATCTCAAATTTTAGGGATATCAGAGATTCAGGAAAACACACCCTCGTACAAAATTTTAAGTTTCTATCTTTATTAATTTCGAAGATATGCGTATTCGGTTTTGGGAGTTGTATGGGAGGTACCCGAACCCATGTTATGGTTTTGCTCTTTTGCAGTCCCCGCCTTACTTTAGTCATTGTTAACCTTCAGTATAAATTTCATCAAGATAGCATTATTATTTTTTGAGTTATCGTGCTTACGAACGGACGGACGGACGGACATAGCTAAATCGACTCAGGAGGTGACCCTGATTCAGAATATATACTATACATGTCCATATCTAACTCGCTTCCTTTTGGTGGTTAAAAACGCCATATCAAAGTTAATATACCCTATACTTTAGGGTTTTATTTCTGTATAGTTTAGTAGAAACACTAATAGGACTCCTAGGCTATTATAGTATTTATACACAAAAAAAAAAATATGTTTAATTTTAATCATAAAACATTTACGTAGTATCTATAATTATTTTGTATTTTAATTTATTATTTTTTTAATGTTTTTTTATATTGTAGCTATAAGAAACCCAGTAAAAAGTAAAAAATATTCAGTTAAAAAATTCAAACACTAATCACCATCTACCAAGTTTTAAAATACTTCCTGAAAATATATTGAAAAAAACCAAATAACTAGAAAAGGAAAATTGAACAATGAAAATTAAAAAAACCGCTTTAAAAAACAATACTTGTGATCATGATTTTTTCTTAATTTCAGATATTTAAAAAAGAAAAGAAAAACAAAACGAATACAAAATGTTTTAAAAAAACCTGAATAATTTATTTATCAAAAATGCACAATGCGAATAAATACTTTTCACTATTTTTTAATTTTATTTTTATTTTTTTTTTTTTATTTACCTCACTAACTTTAATATTTTATTTCACACTCTATATAACAATTTTCTAAAACACTGCTAACAAAACTAGTTTAACATGGCTTCAAACTAATATCAATCAAGAGCATACCAATGTAAAAAAAATCTGAAATGAGTTAGAAAAATATGTAAGAAAGGAAAAACCAATTCGATGATATGAATATTTGTCAACACTGTTGCATAAAACATTTGTGTGGGTTTGTTCTTTTGCACGACGAAAAAATTTTGTTTAAAATAACAAAATTAATTATGCTAATTTTGGCTATGGTACATTGTAAGATCTTTATCAAACTTTGCATAAAGATTAAGAAATTCGTTTATCATGAGCACGTGACGTTTATGGAAGCTTATGCCTGCACATGACGTGTTGACGTGGAATTCAAAGAGAATATTAACATCTTCAATATAACTATCCAAATTTTCCTATAATCTTAATTATCCCAAACCCAATTTCACCAAAACCAAACTATCACATTATATCACTATATGTATTAAAAGACCCGAGTTGGTTATGACATTCAGTCATTAAGTGGTTTAAGCTTTCAAAGTTTAATTTTACGCTATATATTTTTTTATTATATTTCTTCATAAAATATTATAGACAAACATTTATCCTTAGGTATCTGAAATATCTCAAAATTTTCTTTGCTCCAATCTGCACTAGGAAATAGCATAATGTATATTATTTTATAGTTAAAAATTTAATAATAATACTTGTACACCCAATCTCATAATGTATCTGTATAACCAAGCTTTTTTGTTGAAAATTTGGTTGAAATTTGATACTCAAATAAAAGTGTGCCTTAATTTTAAAATACATATAAAAATAAAATAGTATAATATTGTAATATAATTAAAGAATGACACAAATACGCAATGACGCTTTGTCAGGATAATACCCTACTCTGCATAATTTTCCTATATAGATCAAATTAAAGTTATGAGAGAAAAATTTGTTTTTTTTTTAATATTTCTTTAAAATTTTTTCTTCGAATATTGGGTATTTTAACTGTAAAGACGACTTTTTAATAGTTAGATCAATAATATAGATCAGTAGGTATAATATTGTTATATCTTTAAGTTAGAAACATAAAAAGTTAAATATTTAATTTTTACATTAGTAGAAATAAAAATTTTAATTCATTCCCATTTTATTTTGAAAAAATTGGATGACTGATCTGAACAGTAAGTTATCTAAATTACAATATTCTTTGCCATTAGCTATATTTTTACCTACATTAATAATCTTTATTGGTTTTGAAAAAAAAAAAGGATTCTGTCGTTTATAGCAAATTAGTTTTTAAATATAAAATGCATATGCCTTTAAACTCAATTAAACGCGCATAATGGTTAATATATTAAATGCAGTTGGTTATTTTAAAATTTACTAAATGGGACGTAGTCATTACTTTCACTTTCTTTTGAATTTTATCAAAAACAAGTTAAAGCATTCAGCTTTTTAGAATAATTTTTTTAAAAATTTTTTTGAAAAATTTGTCTATTAGTTTCATTCTGTCTGACTGTTCGTTTGTTCGTCTGTTTACAACACTTCTACACCGTTTAAGACAGAATAATGAAATTAAATAAATCATAATTAGAGTCTCTTTATAAAATGAATGCTGTAGAGCAAGTTTTTTATAGTCCCTCGAAATTTGAATAAAACTTATTTTTAAATTTGTATATCTCAGGTTCTGGTTCTGCTAAACATTTTTTCAATCTAAACTAATACAACGAAAGGAGTTTTTTATATCTTTATAAATAAATATCAAAACCATACAATTTTTTCCAATTTAGTATTTACATTTACCCTTATGTGAAGATGAAATTCTGCACGATTTTGCTTCCCTCATAACTCTGGCAAACTTTTAGTAATTAGAACGTTGAAATTTTGAGAGAAGAAAGATCTTGGGCACCTGTACCTTTTCAAAATAAAACACAAAAATTAAAGCTTCAACATTATAATTTTATATATCGGATTTTTATACCCTACACCTAAAGTATAGGGAATATGAACTTTGTTATGGAGTTTGTTATGGAGTACATCAAAGGGAAGCGAGTTAGATATGGACATGTATATATATTCTGAATCAGGATCACCTCCTGAGTCGATTTAACGATTTCCGCCCGTCTGTTCGCACTATACCTCAAAAACTAGTAAAACTATCTTGATGAAATTTATATAGTAGGTTACTAATTACAAAAGGAAGGCTAAGTTCCAATCTGGACAAAATCGGTCCATTGGTTCGGATTCTGGAAACTTCCGAATAATTCCGGAGCAAACGAGATTATCTCCAAAACCAACAAATATAGAAACTTTAAATTTAGTACAATGGCTGTTTTTTTTATGTCCCTGAGGTGGATTTGATGAATTGGAGTGGTAATTCGGGTACCTGACACACGCTTCCTAAGCACTAACAAAGATATGCTTGTTAATTAATAGATAGAGATAAAAACTTGAAATTTTCTACAAGGGTGTCAAGCATATCCGAAGAGGATACCTCTTTTACGTTCCTGAAATTCGAGTTGAATAAGACGGAAAAGGGAAGAAGTTCAAGCAGCTGCCAAAAAACTTATGGATTTTTAATTTAATTCGAATTATACAAGTGTAGGGTTACATTTACTTGTTTTAATTATATAGGGTTACATTAAAATTGAAGAAGATATCTCTTGATTTTTCACAATTTTTCATATAGATATAAAATTTTATGAAAATTATGAAATTTGACAAGTGACAATTTCTAATCTGTTTATATTTTCTTTTAAAAATGTGCGCCTTTAAAACCCATTGGTTTTCATTGTACTTTATTTCAGCTTGTTTTTAATGTTTAGTTAGTATTACTGCAGGAATAGTGAATACAAAAAAAAAAAACTACAAAAAATTATTATTTAATTATAGCTATATTAAAATAGAAAATATGTTAGAGTACTAAAGGATATCCAGTTGATTTTATAAAACTATATGCTCTAATGACTTATAGATTAGATAATTTATTTTTTCCTCGACAATGTCAAGATTGAAAACATATTTAGTTTATTTAATTGACTATTTAATTGGAGTTTATTGAATTGATTTAGTTTGTTATTTTGTTTGTTTATTTCTAGGATTCCTATCTTATAAAATTGTATTATCATTTGGCTTTTTTGTTTCCTTAAACTTTTTTTAAATAATTTGTAATAATTTATCTTAAATCCTGTATTATGAACTGAAAATATTTTAGTTTTATAATCAATTTATAAGAAAGTTATTTCTTCAAACCATTTTCATAACTAAAAGATATTATTTATTAAATTGGTGTATTGGTGTTAACAAAATAAAAATCACTGTAATTATAAAATATAAGTAAACCATGACAATGATTATGGTTAAAAATAATATATTTTAACATTTTTATCGTTTAAGAAATTTGTCTTTGGTAACCTTTTTTTTTTCTTTTTCAACTAACGAGTTCTCCTGGATGATTTGTGGTGTACAAAAATATATTATTTTACATATAGTCTAAATCTGTGTATTTTTATAAAAATTATAACGATATTAAAATAATTGATTAATACATAGGTATTATAATAATATATGACATTGACTTTCAAGAAATTGTATGGTTATCCAACATCATTCATTGCAACGAATAAATTACATTTTGTTTTATTCGTTACATTCGTTTAAAAAAAGCAGACAAATTTTTTTTTTTTTTTTTAATTAAAAAAGGAGGAAGAATGCAGTAAAGTAGGCTTTAACAACTCTGAGATATCCGCATGAACATAACATATGCTGTTTCCATAAAACTTGATCATCTTTTACCAAACTTCAGATGTTTTACTTATTTAAGTACCGAGATGTATTGGAGTTGTATGACAGATACTCGAACTTGTTGCACCAATACAACCAAGTTTTACACCAGCTATATTGCCATAAAGCTTGATCAAATCGACATCTTGATTCGAAAAAATTTCTGATACCTACTTAGCTTCAATAGCACTGACTTATTTTCATTTAAAAACAGAAGTTGTATATGTCAGCTAGCCGAAACTGTTCTGTCAGCCAAACTAAATTTTACGAAACCTATTGCTAAAAAACTATTATTCTAGTTTTAACTTTTAACTATTTAAAAGTATTACTTCACTAAGTTTCAAGATGTGCTAGACGTGAAGATATTCGACTAGAGTAACTAAAATTAATAGAAGTCGATCAAAACTTTATAATTTTTTAGAAAATTTCAGATGTTTAGATTTATTAATTACCAAACCGTGGGGATATAAATTATACTTATTTGAAAAAGGAAAATGTTGCCTTAGACCAACCAAATTTTACAGAAACTGTCGGCATAATATAACTTGACATCTTTTTAGATACCTAGCTTCAACAGACACTGAGTTATTTTCATATAAAAAGAGAAGTTGTATGGCACCTATGTTGTGCCAGCATAACCAAATTTTACAGAAGTTATTAGCATGCAGTATAATTTTCAATAGAAAATGAATGAAACGAAATGTTGTTATAATGTAATAAGATTAACGAAAACTATAGAGTTGAAATAAAAATATTTTTAAAATTTAATTATAAAAATTTTTTTTTAATTTTTTCTATTTAATATAAGTTTCATTCGCTCTAAAAATAATTATTTATAATAAAAAATAGCTGAACTGCTGTACTGCTAAAATAATTGACTATACACAACTGCTCCTATAGTAAATTTTAATTTAATGAGTAGTGTCTGTTAAAACTTATTGGTGACGCTTACCCTTAAAATCCCCAATTACAAAATCTCAAAATCAAAATCCCTAAGTCAAAATATCCAAATTCAAATATTTTTTTGAGATTCTTATCGACATCGGGAAAAAAAGATCTGCAGTCCGTCCAACTATGAAAAAGCGCTATTTGTAAATTTTGCATGATATTTCTTTTTTCATAACTCCGGCACGCTTTTAGATAGGAACTTGAAATTTTGAGATAAGAAACAAATTTTAAAATCCATATAAGTTTCCCCAGAAAATTTTTTGTACCAGCCTTCGTTTAAGTTCAAAAATTGAAAATTAGCTCCTTTAAGGCAGCTGTAACTTAGGCACCTGTGCAAGTTTCAATTCTAAACAGTTTGTACACTAGAGTTTCGAGTTACATCTTTTCAACTTGCGTCGCTAAAAATTTTAACAGCAGCACATATGTACATATTATGTAACACAAAAATATAGAAAAAGGGAATTCCCTGATTAAAAAGAATAGACAAATTTAAAAAATAAAAGAATATTGTGATGAAATTTTTTCATTTGTTCAACATTCTTTTATTTGTTTGTTCAACATTCTATTTATTTGTGCATGTAAATATGAACATATAACGAATATCTTTGTGTAATAAATACATATTACCAAAATTATTTATTTTATATTGGTTTTATTTAAAATAGTTTTGAATGCGAAAACAGCATTAAAAAAATAAATTTCGAGTTGTGCCGTTTTCGAGATGCGTCCCATTTATCTGGAACGCATTACCGACGCAACTTTTATTAAATTAAAAATTATTTCATTAAATAATAACCTTATTATTTCTTAACTTGTTGGAAATTTGAAAAATGTAGGTATCTTTTCCAATAATTTTTACTGTTCAGTTACATTAAATAAATATAAAACCATAAAAATTAAAAATTATTTTGTTATATTCAACCAGATTGAACAAAAATATCAGGAAAATTAAAAAACATACATCCTAAATATATGCAATTATTATGATTATTATTAAGTGCATGCAATAAATATTTAGATTTAAATTATCTAACGGAAATACCTACTGCTTTACTTTTAAAAGCTTTTTTAATATTACGACAGAAATTTATATCATGAAATTTTAGTTATATTTGGTTATATACTTATAAATAAACTAACTATAAAACTGTTATACGCTTTTTGAGTACTTTTATAACATTTTTAAAAAAATAATGAATTTTTTAAAGCTTCTAAATGATTGAAAATATCATTAAAAGCTTAAAAAATTTAGGTTTAAAAATCATATCAAAATATTGGGTGAAAATAGATTTTAGTGCTACATTATAACTTTTTTGTTGCTGTGATATTTAACATAATATTATAATACTTTTCTGTATACCAAACAGTTATTATCAAATTTTTTTACGATACAAAGTCTGTTATACATTATATAATTGAAAAATAAAATTTATGAATGGTAAAAGCTTGTCTTTGCAATATGATTTATAAATAAATCACATAAATTTTATCAATAAAAAAGCTTCGTAGAT
Source organism: Poecilobothrus nobilitatus (assembly GCA_947095535.1). NCBI lineage: Eukaryota > Metazoa > Arthropoda > Insecta > Diptera > Dolichopodidae > Poecilobothrus > Poecilobothrus nobilitatus. The sequence continues at coordinate 165,189,415 of OX352773.1, forward strand.
TAAAATTAAGTTTATTTCATATTATATTTTACCAATAAGATTAATCTATAAGGTTGTACAGAAAATGTTATGCTTTTCAGTTATTCTTAACAAAATAGGAGCTTTGATTTTAAACACAACAAAGAAAAAAAAACAAAATAAGAATTATAAAGGGTTAGGTAAATTAAATTAGATTTAATAACATAACATAAGAGTATAAAACCTTATCTTATTATAATATTGTCATATGAATGTCGTAATATGCTATAAAAAAAAATCGGTTTTAAATAACTATTCTAACAAAATTATTTCATTCTTCTTTTATTCTTTCTGTCATATTCACAAGAAATTGGTTTGTTTAAAGGTGAACTCTTTAATTTAGTGAAAGCAAAGTCAAATTTCATAATAAACTGTATATATAGGTACTTGTTAGGTATAGGTACTCTAAATTATTCAATTAAATCGATTATTTTAATATTAAAAACATTACCTGTATCAGAAATACAAAATAAACTGGATTCATTATAAAATTTCATGATTAATTAATTTTAAATTTTTAAAACACGGAATAAAAGTTAATAAAAACTTAATAAAAAGTTGATAAAAAGTTATTAACAAGAAATAAAAATTTTCAGATTGGTTTTTTGCCAATTTTGAAAATTTTAATTTTTAATAATGGTAATGTGGCTTACCTAACTTAAATTACATGGTATGGTTTTGATAATATAAATGGCATCAAATTTCATTTTAGACGCTTATTTGTTTGCAAAAACGCATTTATTATTATTAGAAATGATTTATGTTTAATATGGATGATCCAAAAAACTTGCCTCCATATGAGCACAGAATAAAACTGATTAATTTAACTTCACTTGTAAGAAAACGTGATAATAGCTGACATTACCTTCTTTTGAAAGATCAACAAAATCTTAATTAACAATAATACCAAAATACGTTCACCTGAGATGTTCCCATTTTTATTGCTTTTCATATAACTCTGTATGAGAAATTCAAACCAATTGATACATTATAATAATTAACGCAAAAATACATACTAAAATCCGATCAAAACATCAAACACTAAACAAATGACTTAATTAATATCTCATATAGATTTTATAAGTTTAGAAATATTTACTCACAATATTTGCTAACCCTCTAATTTATTCTTTCTAATATAATTTGTACTTAACTATATTTATTTTTGCTAGAAATAGATAATAATTAAAGCATACATTTTTTTTGTCCCTAAAATACAAGCAAAAGGTTACTCTAGGTTACAAAAGGTATACTCCCCCGCCCCATAATTTTTATAATTAATAGCCCCATTATCCCTCGTAGTATAACTCAACCTTCATCATTTAAAACATTTAGGTTATTTTATGAGCATAGGTAGATGATTAGGTTAAATGATGAAAGTTTTAAATGATAAAGGGTTTCTTTAAAATATTTTTTTTTTTGTATAACATTCTATCAGGTATCTACAAAAAAATCCAATGATAATAAAAACAGTTTAGAATACTGTGATTTTCACCAAAATTTATAAATTTTCTCAGAAATTTATATGTAAAACAAAATATGGAAAATCAAGAAACACTTTCTTCAATTTTAAGGAAACTCTATATAATTAAGAAAAGAAATTACGTACACATATAAAATCATAATGCCTAATTTTTAGTTTTCGAGTTTTGTTTTGAAAAAATTTGCCCAGGTGGTTAAGTTGTCCAGGTGAACAAGTGACTGAAAATAGTAAAATTTCAATTTTGATTCCTAATAATCTTAATCTGTGAGATTAAATACGGTGAGGAAAATTTGCAAAATTTTGTTTCCATATAACAGTAAATTTGAATACTAAATTTAAAAAATGTTGATGGCTTAGTCACTGTTAGCATAATAATAATAATAGGCGGATTAATATGTTCTCTTTCATTCCAACTCATAATTCAATGTGAGGTGGCTATAGTCAGTAACAATCTGACGCTAACAATTCTTGGTATCTTGCAAAGAATCCCACCTTCTGTCGAAAAGAAAAATAAAATTTAAAAAAAATTCTTCTTGATATTGGATTCATAAAGGTAAAAGAAATTCTATCGTTTCGCGTTTTTAGATTGAAAAAGTATTTTGCAGAACCTGTAAAATTGAATTTACAAAAGCGATATAAAAAGAAACAGAAGCCACAAAATAAGAATAAAACGGAAAAATCATTCTTGTTTTTCATCTGTAATATTTTTTATTTTTTTTTTGTGCATTTCCCTGTCACATAAATGTAACAAGGATTATTACACAACTTTTCCTGTTCAGGCGTGGCTGTACATGTCGTAAGGGGGAATTACTCTTACGACATGTGTGGAATTCGAACTCCCACTCCCTCGGTCTTTACAGCGTATTTTATATGCTCTTACTCACATCTGTATTATTTTGTTAATAGAAAAAGGATGTGTCGCCACCAAAACAAAATCTACCCATTTTTTGATTGCTATTTCATGAAAATCAGTTTAATAGTTTTTATTAGTAGGGATTGTGGAGAAAAATAAGCTGACAAAGTATATATGATGCTGATAATGATGACGATATATCAAAATTATAAAAAAAACTTAGCATCTTAACAAAATGAAAATTTATCTTTCTTAGCATTGTTCTATTTAAAATACAGTTATTACTGCTTACAAATCACATTTAGCTATTTGAGTAAAAATTTCTGCATATAAATTTGAAAAAATAATAAAATTGATTAATTTTAACATAACATCATTTTATAATGAAAAATCTGACGGAATTTCTAATATTAATCAAATATATTTTTATGAGTTAACTAAAAAATATTCCAGTTTAAAACTTAACTAAAATATTTTTTTTATAAATTAACTAAAAATTTTAAATTAAAATTAAAACTTCAATAGAATTTAATAAATACAGTGGAAAATGCCAGTGGTAATAAAAAAATTCCTAATAAATTTATTATTTTCTTTAACAAATTATTCATCACGTTTTTAAAAAAAAACAAAATTGAATTTCTATAACAATGTATTTCTTTAATTTACAACTAAGTACATGTTTTATTCTATCAAAAATGTAAAAAAATATTCTAAGAATGAAAAATACATTTTTTTTAGCATTTAGACTGAGAAAGATTCGATTAACTCAGTTTTATAATATAGTGATAATCTGGTCAGTTTATAGAACCTCGAGACAATGAGCTAAACAAAAAATTAAGTTAACTAAACATTCGTTTTGGTACGAGTTAAAGATCCAAAGTTTATTATTATTACATATTCGAGTAGTAACATAAGTACACTAGAACAAAAAATTTTAAAACTACAGTTCGATTAGTAAAGGCTTCATTTATTTTCAGTCTTTTTGTATATGAACTGTTAAACTAATTCTATCTTTCCTCATAATAAAAATATGCCATGGGAAAATAAAGTTTAGAGCAATAAAGCCCAATAAACCTTATTTCACTTTGGAATGAAAAATTTTGTATAGGTACTTTTACACTAATTCTATCTTTCCTCATAATAAACATATGTCAGGGGGAAATAAAGCCTAGAGGAATAAAGCCTAACAGACCTTATTTCAATTTGGAATGAAAAATAAAGCCTAAATTGTGAATTCTCCGAATTAGGCTTTATTTCGTATGCCAAAGTGAAATAAAGCCTAAATATTTTTTTAAAATAATGAAATTAAAGACTAATTGTAATTTATCCAATTATAACATTTTTTAATATTTTTCTTACCTAATTTAATTCCCATATTTAAATAACAAAATGTGTTCTTTTTTTTTTGCCACATTTCACTCCGTATGTCCGTCAGTTAGTTTTTTTTTCATTTCATAATAAAAAAAGTTCGACAAGTTAAAAATGAAAGAATTTCGTTAAAATTCAATATTCAAACTTATTTAATTTTTTAATGTAATAATTTTGTCAAACATAGTTCCGTTATTAGAGTTGGTTAAAAGATCTGGATTGCCTCTTTTCCGAAATATACATGAGTATGGGACTCTAAAACAAAAGGGATTTTATAGTTGGTTACAAAACAGACTGCCGCTGTTTCCAGAATATTTATAAATATTCTGGAAAAAGTATAGATATAACCCTGATTTTGTAAAAAATCCTACAATCTCTCATAATTTCGGAATCTAAAAAACACATGACGCATATTTTCTGTAAAAAGCTTATAACCCTGATTTTGAATTCAATTCTAAAATTCCTCCCGATTTAAGTTTTGAAAAACTAAAATTATTTAAAATTGGTTTTATGATTTAAATTTTTTCGTATTTTGCTAACTTAATTCATTATGAATTAAATTAGAAAAATTAAAAATGAGATAACTTAGAAAAAAATATTTTGCTAACTTATTAGTTCTTTTCTAACAAGCTTCATTCTAACTTAATTCATAACATCATCTAATAGATCTAACGTCATCTAATAGCTCGTCATCTAGTCATCTAATAACGTTATAAAATGGCAATATTTTCATTACTGTAAAAAATTTGAATCAATTTCATAAATTAAGTTTTTAGTTTTTCCTAAGAGATGTTTGTATTTTCCAGAGACACCAAGAATTCCCTTTCGTAGTGTCAGATTCTTACTGTCTAAAAGCATCTCCCTCTTTAGCCAATAAATAGTGGAGTAAAACCTCTAACATTTAACACAGCTTCTTGGCTAGGGAGTAGGAATAGTAAAGGATAAGGCAAGGAAATGGAAATATTGAATTGGTATCAGAAATTTTATATCTAACAACAATACCTATAAAATTTGGTTGTGCTGGTACGACAGATTCGGATATAGCTAACCTATTGATAGTGTGTATTGAAGCAAAGTATCTGAAATTTAGTGAAGAGGTGCCGAGGTATATGCCAATAACTTTTGTAAAATTTGGTTGGTCTAGAGAAACCGGTTCAGACTTCTTGCACCTCTTGGAACTTTATGAAGCTAGGCGTCTGAAATTTTACAAATGATGATCAAGTTTTATGGCAACAACTTCTGTAAAATTTAGTTGTGCTGGTGCACACATATTTGAGTAGCTTACCATACAACTTCTCTCTTTAAATAAAAATAGCTCATTGTCTATTAAAGATAGGTATTGGACATTTTGTATTAGATATATTACGGATATATTACGTATAAATATTCATACGGATATCCCAGAGTTGACACATTTACTCTTCTACTGCACTTTTCCTCGTTTTTTTTATAAAATTATTATTTTAATTAGTGCTATTCGTTGTTAATTGAGGATAGACTGACACATTAAAACAAATTTCATTCTCTTTGGATTAATACCTTCTTAAAAACAAATGTACAGCAAAAAAATTCCATCAGTTTTTTTTTTTTTTCTGAAATTTATTTATTTTCTAAATTTTGGATTAGATTCTTAGAATATAGAGTATAAGGAATAGAAAATGCTGTATACGTATATAAAAATTAGTGAAGCCAAATCAATTAACTTTAATTGCCAAAATGTGCCTGTTATTGTCAAAAAAAATTTAAATTTCCATGACAACATAATTATTTTGTTTGTTTTTGTTTAGATTTGTTTACAATTTACAATCTTTAGCAATAAAATATTTTTAAAATTCAAATTTTATATAGTAATTTATGTTTTGTTTAATTTAAACTAGTGTTGTAGATTCATTTTAGCTTTAATTATAAATAAGTTTATAAATTTGTGTTAAAAAACTTGCGATTCATTAAAAAAAACTTTAAAATTAAATGTTTTGTGGAAGGATGCGAAAATGCTAGAAAACATCGAAAAATAGGATTATCGTTTCACAGGTAAGTGTAAATCATAATAAAAAAATTATAAAATTAATAACACAATGTGTAAAACCTAAATAATTTACAAATCATGCTATTTTATATGCAAAAAAAATTGCAATTTTGACAAAAGCCATGATGAAAAAATGTTTGTATCAGTGACGTGTGCTATTATTATAAAAATGTAAACTTTCATATTTTCATTTTTTAAATATTTAATTAAATTTTTTTTTTAATATATAAATTTATAATTCCCAACAAAAATTTAATAGTTTATTCTTTTGAATTAAAGATTTCCCAAGAATGAAGAGCTTAAATCAAAGTGGATGGCAATATGCAATAAGTTTTAAGGGAACTAGAATCTGTTACAATTAGCTATCAATGAGTCACGTTATAGATGTATAGCTGCAGTTAAGTGTTTTGATAAAATTGACTTGTTGTTTTCCAGCAACCAGTTTACTTTTTATAAAATTTCTTTTAATTAAATCATATAACATGGATTTTTATATTATAAAAATTATAAAATAAATAAATATTAAAATAAAATCGCTTGTACGGTATATTGTATTAAATTGGCTTTTCAAGGTAGAGTTTCCGATCCCTTCAACTGTTAGCCCATATGATCATGAAATTAACAATAACGAAAATTCGAAAAATTCTTTAAACCGAACAATAGTCACAACATCTCAAGAATCTATTCTTTGTAGTCCAAAAACCAAAAAGTTTTAAAAAAAAACCGTAAAGAAGAATTACGGCTTTTGAGAGAAACTATTAAAAATAAGGATAGAAAAATTTAAACATTACAACAAAACAATAGAATAAAAATTAAAAAATTAAAAAAATATGAAGATATTGTTAAATCATTAAAAAATTAATTTCAGATCAAATATTTGCTATGTTGGATGAAATTTCAGGACCTATTAAATTAATTTTAGAACGTCAAAAATAAGGCATAATAAATTACTACCGAAAAACTATTCTCCTGAGGTGCAAAAGTTTGCTTTGAATCTAAATTTTTTATCTCCAAAAGCTTATTCGTTTGTTCGAAAAAAAATAGACAAAAGATAAACTATTTAGATTCCAACCAAACATTACTTAACAAAAAATATTTCGATAGTATAGCTATAAATGTACAAAAAAATTTAACAAATCGTAATTTATTTCCTGAAATTTCTAAACATATTTTTGAAAATAATCATTATAGTTTACTAATAAAATCAATTATAATAAAATATTTATCGATAAGATTTTTCTTTATTGAAAAAAAAAATTTCTGATAAATGTTCTATTAGAAATAAGTTATCTAGAATTACGTTATTTAAGGGTATGTAAATATGTTTATTAAAATAAGTAACATAATTTGAATTCTTAATACAATTTAATATAAAATTTTTAATATAAAAAATACGAAACATAAATAATATGATATTATTTTTATATTTACAGTTCGAATAAGAATGAAATTTATGTTTTCAAAATATTAAAAGTGCTGCTCCTGAAACTCAAAAAATATATTCAGTAAGCAATGCTCTTTTGAAAAATTGGTAGTAACAACACTGAATATTGTCGATGTAGTAATGTTTTGTAATTGTATGAGAATTTGCCTCACTTTTTTTTGGATTTACTTTTCCTTATACTCTATATTCTAAGATTTGATTATTAAGTTAATGTTTAAAATTGTTATTGACAATTACAAAATAACAATAAACGTGCGATTTGTTGACATTTATTGTAATAAAATTTTTTAATTTTTGATAAAATTAATTAACTCACCTGAAAAATATTTTACTTAAAGAATTTGACTTGGAAATGAAATAGGTTAATACATCTACCCTTTTGAAGTGCATTTTATAATTAAATGAATAAAAGATTAAATAATTAAGAATTACCATTTAAAGTGATAGCAATATGATATATACTCGAAATTATATTATTGCATAGAGCTTAGTTTAGTAATAAAATTTTTTTTAAAATAAATTGTAACTAAGTAGGTATTAATATGCTTTTACAATAATTCCCTGTATTTTTATTTAAAATACAAATAAAAATGAAAATATGAAAATTTTATCAAGAAATTATTATATTATGGGATAGCATATTGTAAATTTAATGTTTTTTTATACCTTTTGCGATAACTTTTAGATATTTTAATTTTTATGATAATCAGAATACAAAAAAAAAAACATATGCGGCTTCTAGATTACAAAATAATAATAATATTATTGTTATTGTATATATTTTATTGGAATGATGTAATTTTATTTAATTATTTTATCATAATTTTTATTTATTATTTTATTTTTTTATACTAATTATTAATTCATTTCACTTTTATTTAGATTTTGTATTATGTATATAAATTGTATCATTTATATTATGATGTCGTGTTGCATGACACAAAAAACAAATCAATAGATTTTTCTTATTTAATTCTTTCTTACAATCTTATCTATTATTTAATATAGAAATAATAATAGTAAGGGTTTTTTATTTTTGTTAATTATTTGACAACGTCACAAGTCAGATGGATATATAGTTGATTGATTTTGGTTTACTCTAAGATATTATTTATGTATAAGAACAATAATCCGGTTTTTAAATATCAGTCGCGTTTGTGGAACGACATGCCATTACATGTTTTCCCTAAAGTTGCTAAACGCATATGTGAACGCTTTAATAAAGTTTAAGAAGAACATTAAAATTTTTCTTCTAAATGTTCCTCCAAATTTTCATACCCATCCCTCATAATCCTAAATTTTGGTTTTTCCTAAATTCTTTTTTCCCAAGAGTCTCTCCTAAATCCCTATTCTGTAAACCAAAATTTTGTATATTTGTATCAAAGTTCCCAACCTAAAGTTTGGTTTAAAATGGGGGTGATGTTGGTTGGTTAACGCCCAATACTATTCAGAAGAATCACGTGAATTTCATTTGGCTAACTTGTGACGTTTTCCGTTGACCCTCATAAAACAAAAAAAAACGCAAATTTAGTTGATAGTGTTCTCCCATTTTATACATATAAATGTTATAAACGGCTCCGTGAATTAACGCCCAAGGAATTAAAGTCCCAAAAAAATTAAACAAAGCTACAAAATGTGTATGGACATTTTGGGCTTTATTTCCAATGAAATAAGACCCCAAATTGGGGTTTTTTTCATTATTTGGGGCTTTATTTCATTTAATTTTTTTTTGGGCTTTATGCCATAATGAAATAACGCCCATAATAAAAATTTAAATGATATAAAAACCCAAAAATAAGTATTGGAGCTTTATTTCAATTTTTCAAAATTACAATTTTCATCAATGGTTGTTATATGAATTCAAGTAGAAAAAAAATGAACTAAAGTCGAAATTTTTTTATTTTAAAGCATATAACTTTGATATTGAAAACTCTGAATTAGAAGGGACGATCGATCGCGACAACGTAGCGCTGCAGTATTCACGCGCACCTTCTTATAGTTCGCTTTATTTTTTTGTAAATTTGTAAATTAATGAGTATAATTTATTTATTTTCCCTTCCATATATTCCATTTTACCAGAAGTAACAAACATTTTGATGGACTTTGTAAAATTTCTGGAAAAGAAGTAGGAATATTCCCTCTTTCTAGAATATTTATTTATATGTATATCTTGTCATATATGTTTTGTATATTACAGAATTAATTTTTTTGGGGTGTTATTTTTATTTTGGGGTGTTATTTCACAATGAAATAAAGCCCCAAATTAATGAAAATTTGGGGTGTTAATTCATTTTTGTTTGGGGCTTTATTTCATTTCTGTTGGGGTTTATTTCTTTTTTGTTTTGGCGTATTAATTCATTATTAATTTAGAGCCTAAATTTTGGAGATTTATTTCTTTTTTTTAGGCTTTAATTCCTTAGACGTTAATTCACATAGCAGTTATAGAGAATTTCGATTTATATTAAGTATTTTCTTAGTATGAATTAAACAAATAAATTACCCCGTGAGACTTTAATTTTAAAAATACCAGTTTAAAAATAAAACTCGACTAGGAAAATTTTTATTGTTGCTACGTTTAATTACCTTTCTGAAATCTAGAAATTATCTTTTTAGATCTAAAGGAAGACAATATTGATTAGTGTTATAATGAACCATTGTATGATCGGATATACATGGATCTAACAAGCTTTCAAAACTTCTTTCATCAGAGGAATATTATCATGGCATAAATCTAACTTAACATAGCAATTCTTTAAATAGGTTCTCCTATGTTTTGAAGGGCTGTACTACGGACATATAATCTAATGATTACTTACATGTTAGCTCAATATAAAAAAAAAAATATATTTCATTTATTAAAAAGAACTTTTATAATAATGTGGAATGTCAAATTTTTATAAAAAAAAATACAATATTAAATGTATAACAACATATGTATGTACATATATGAATTTACATTAAACAAGTTTGTTTTTATGAATTTTTAATGCCACGTGCTGAGCATTTTGTTGATTTTATTAACTTAACAAAGATAAATAAACTTTTACATCAGAATTTAATAAATTACAAAATTACATTACAATTAAATTACAAATTTAATAAATAATTAAAAATTTTAAGCTTATTTTATACAATATCTATAAAATTATTTTATTAAGTATTTAAACGATTTAAATTTATAGCATTATTAGTTTATTGGACCCAGTTATGTGAATCTTTAGCACTTATATATACGAATCTTATTACGTTTAATGTACCATTTATATAATAATTTAATATTTTATATCATATTTATATAAAAAAAATCTTCAATACTTTATTTATCCTTATAATATCTATAATATCTTATTATCCTTAATTTTTTGACTGTGACATATAAATACGAAATTAAATTTTAAGTTAATAAATAAATATTGTTATTAATTTTATTTTAGGAAATTTTCAAATTTTCATAATTCATAATAACTTCAAAAAATTTGAATCTACTTTTACTAATGAACGCTCAAAATTTTATCCGTAATGCGTAATTCTACTAATGAATGACAAATTTTATTCGTAATGCTGCATTTAATGCATCGGTAAATTTTTGTCTGACTGTTTTTTATAAATGTCATAAATATGACAGCAAAAAAAAATAATTTCGAACAAAACGTTAAAATGGAATCAACTTTTTTTTAGAGAGAGAACAAAAACTTATGCACTTTTTTTTTTAAAAATGACAGAAAAACTATAATAAACATTGTCGCACATGAGTTCGGAATTTTTATCCGAAGCAATGAATTCTACTCGGCGTTTTGAAATTATTATCCATGAACTCTTATTTCTTAATACTTATTTCAATGGACAATGAATTTCACAATACTATATACAAAAATTAAATATTGTTATTTGTCTGTTTAGGTGAAAGAATTTTAAAATTTTAGATTTGTATAAATTAAAAGTTTAAGCATTTTATATTGAACTTCAGGTGTCTGAAAAAAAAAAAAACAAATTTGAATAAACAAAATTTAAAATGGGATAGGTAAGTCATAGGAAATTTATGAACAGCTGTTTAGCATTATTATGTTTTAGATGATTCAATTTTTAATACAAAACAAAATAAAAAATCCAAGTTTACAGTTTTACGTCATTAGAATTCTTTGGAATCACGTTAATTTTAAATGAAAATTTAAGTCAATGTTTTCTTTAAAATTGAATTTTTTTTATTTGGAAAATATTTTTCTATTTAAAAAAAAAAAAAAAATATTACAAATCGGAATTTTTATTTATTGAAAAAATATACAATATAATGATGCTTTAAAATGTAATCATAGTTAATTATATTAATTTTCTGGTTTACAAAGTATATAGAAGCTGGTAGATAAGGACAAAGTATATGTAAGCAATTTTGGGTAAATATAAAAAAGGAAGAATATAAACCAACGGTTTTTAAAAGTGCACATTTTCAAACAAACTGTTTAGAATTGTGACATGCACCAAAATTTGAAAATTTCATATAAGGAAAAATTGGTAAAATAGGACGTTTTTGCAACTTTACGGGGCTGTAAGTGCGGAACGCTATATAACTAAGAAAATCCGTTAACACACATAGAAATATATTACTAAAGCTTTAATTTTTATGTATTGCCGAAGAAAAATATGTACAGGTGCCTAAGTGATAGGTGTTTAGAAATAGTAAATTTTTAATTTTTTGACCGTAATAGCACATGAACAGGAGGTGCTGCAAAAAATTATTCTGAGGAAACTTATACTAATTCTAAGAGTTGTTTTTTACCTCAAAATTTCAAGTCCCTATCAAAAAGAGTACCGGACTTATGAAGGTAGATAAATTATGCAAAATTTGGTTTTTACATAAAGGTAAATTTAAATACTAAACTTAAAAAAATTGTATAATTTTGATATTGATTTACAAAGGTAACGAACGGCGATTGAAAAAACATTATGTAGAACATGAGATATACGCATTTAAAAATAGAGCTATTTCAAAATTGGAGGGCTGCAGCTCCGCAATTGACCGCCCGGTGAAAAAGAAAGTACATGAAAAAGTTGCTCTACAAAATTAATTTTTTTATGAGACGTACCCATGGTTAAAAATCTTTAACGATGTAGAAGTTTTGTAAACAGACGGACCACAGATGTCCGGACGGACGGACAGAGTGAAACTAATAAGCACATTTTTTAAAATTTTTTTTGGAAATGTGCTAAAAACATCCATATGAAGTTTTTAAAATCACGATCATGTAAAATTATTTCAACCTAATTAATCTTTTTTAACAACAATTATTACATGATATTTTCTTTTATAATTCCAAACCAACCTGGTAAAAATTTTTGTACTAGCAGTATTAATTGATTCATCCTTCATTTAGGAAGATTAAGTTTCTTTATGAGGTTGGTGTGTCCACAAATTGCACTTCTGTGAAAGAGAAACAATGCATAAAAGTGAGCTTAAACTTAAATCTCAATTTTTCAAACAAAATCTACACCTGAACTCGTGGTGTTTGTTTGAAAATGTGTTATTTGAATTCAAGCTCATTTTTATGAATTTGGCCCAATATCTGATATTATGTTATTTTATTGGCCTTTTCCAATGTTTTCAATAAATTGACAGTTACTATGCTATTCCTTTATAAAATATTAAAATATAAAGTTTTAATTACACTGATTAATGATTATCATGTAGTTAAATATTTTTAAAAATAAATGTTATTTGTCAGCATATTATAGAAAAGTCAAAAAATTAGGCATATAATACATATTTTGCAAATAATTGTTCTTAGAAATGACAAAAAAAACAAAACACTTCTAATCAAAACAATCTATAGTTTTTTTCCGACCGCATACAATTACGCATGAGGTAGGTATTGTTTTCATACTAAAAATTTGTACCCGAGATTTTGGCAAATATTCACTACTCCAGTGTGGAGAAGGCTGTAAAAAAATTTTTAGCATGATGTCCGTCTGTGTGTGTGTGTGTGTGTATGGGTATGGCTGTGGGCACGTGTACAGCTTAGACGACTGAGCGGATTTTTTTTTTCAATTTCATATTTAAGCTTTTGTCGTAAATATCTCGGATTGATAAGCTTTTGGAGCAAATCGGACAACCGCAAATAATAGTTTCCTAGTGTAGTTTTTAAGTTTTTTACGAATATTTCGTAACAGAAAAATTTTATGAGAAAAGTCATTAAGAAAAAATTGTTACACACTTAAAGAGGAGCAACTTTTTTTCTAAGTCCAAATTTCACATAACACTCCATTTGAATTTATATGAACAATTTTTTTGTTTTTTTCTTTTATATCTCTAAAAATTTATATACATATTTTTATTATTCTTTTGTTGATGACATAAAATTAAAACGGTAAAATTTTTGTTAGCAGATTCAATATTAATCTTATGTTTGTTTTGTATTTGTTTACAGTTTTTATTATTTTTTACTTCTAATATTTTTGAATGAAAAAAAAATCATGTACATTACATAATAATGTAAATGGAAGCAGGATGTATGAATGAATGCACATATATTTTTACGATTTCATTGCTTATTATTGTTATTGAATAAACCAAAATGTTGTTAAATTATTAGAAGTTATTTTGCTTTGATATAAATTATTATGTAAAATATCTATAAATTTTGGCATTGTACTTTTCATGTAGTGACGGTCGGTTCTGTGGTGGACACAACTGTTTTTTTTTCTATTGATCAATTATATACCAATAAGAGTATATGAAGTATTTATAATATTAAGTGCTTATTCAAAAAAAAATATTTACAAGTTGTTATTGTTATATAATTATTAATTACATAGAATTAAATAAAATGAATCAATGAAGCTATAATGGAAAGTTTCTTTTTTTTTTTTTTTTTGCAAACTGTATATTCATGATAAGTTCTGACTAAGGTTGATTATGTATTTATTATGATGAAATATTTAAAAAAAAACTAAATCCCATCACCCAATGCCCTACTTTATAAAATATAATTTATATTTTTACATCCCACTCATTAAGTCACAAAATGCAAATATTATAATATACTCGTATTATGTTAATTAAATATGTAAAATGTAAATTATGCGAATTATTTTTTTAATTATGTTAAATATAACTTAGTGTGATTTAATATATTTTGGATTAGGATAGTAATCGGTTAAAAATAAAAAGGTAATATTCTGATACTTTATACTTTAGTAGATTATTTATAATATATTGAACTTAAAAATTGTTCCGTAATAAGTTTAATGATAATAATAATATAAGCTTAAATTTGAAGATAACAAATTAGTTTTAAAATTATGTCGAATTTTGTTTTTAAAATGTGAGTTTAGCAAAATATAAAAAAAAAAAATAATGAATCAACAATATTATAATGGTCTTAAAAATTAATGACCAGCTTCCCTTTTCATTTACCATGTCAAACCCATGTTGTTTTTAGTTCCAAAACCTATATCCAGCGCTCAAGTTTTCCTTTTGAATAACCACTAAACTCAACCGATTCAAATTATTTATTTTTTTTTTAAATGGGAGAAAACAGAGCACACATGCAGAGGAAGTGCTCCACACTCCCTATCATGCAAATTTCTCTGAAAAACCTACAGTTAGTATCCACATGAATTCGTAAACTTCTAGCATGTATACCGATAATACAATGGCCTGTAATAACACTAACCAATTATTTAATTGTCACTCTAGAGAGAAAAAGTGTGTATTTGGATCATTTGAAACCCAGATGCAACCGAGGGGTGCTGGTTGTAGTGCAAGTTGAATTTGCTAGCCACCACTTACCGACCAATTCAAGAATGTTCTTGTTAATATTGAATCTGACGATTTGTATATGTATGTATGTAAGGATACGTATGAATCTGAGGATATGTACGTGAAAAGATGGGATATTCTCAACGTTTAGCAACGCAACGTTTCTTGTAATATCCTCATGCTCTGGCGCCCAAATTATGTTGATATTGTTCTGTGCAGGGAGTATTTTTAATGCTTCTGGATAACCGCCTCTACCGTCTTTGATTTGGTAATTCTTTCTGCTAAATGGTAATTCTTTCTGCTAGATTTGATTGCCGCTTGACTATCAGAGTAGAATGTAATTATTATTATTATCTGAAAGTCTTTTAACTAATGTAAGTTTAGCAGCTATATGGATTGCCAGATGATTTACTTGGAAAACACTGCCAAAGTCAGGAAATGTCATCGAAACACGATAATCTAATTTTTGATCTTTAGTCTACATGAGAGTACATAAGATCATGAGAGTACGAGTTAACCGGTTATGTAATCACTTTTTTTTAATAAACTTATTAATTATTAGGTAGAGTTTAAGCATTAAAACCTTTAAATTTAACATTACTGATTAATAAAAAATGTTTCACTTAAAAGTGTAATAAATAAATAATTCTTATGGAAATATTTTAAATAAATTTAAATTTAATTTACTTTAGATTATCATAATTAAATTTAATTTGTTTTATATTTTTTTTTAATTTAATTTAAATCAAATTTTATTATTAACTTTAAACTTATTGTAATTTATACAGAGAAAAGAATTTAGATTGGAACGTAAAATATATGCACAATAGAAAATGTTTAAAATATAATAAACAAAAAAATGTTGTTTTAATTGTGCAATGGAATTTTAATTTTATTTTAGTTTTTTTATTTCAAAAAAATATAATAGATAATGTTACACAAACTAAGAAAAGAATTTTAAGATTTTATATTTTTTATGGAATAGAAATATTACCAAAATTCAGATTAGATATGGATGATGCCCAAACGTTTTAATATATAAACAAAGAAATAAATCCTGATTAATCCTATCTGCGAGCAGCAACAATTTATTTGACAAGTTTTTCTTTATTTATTTTTATTTTTAAAAAAATGACTAAACAAATATTTAAATTAGTTGCAAAACGTTCAGTAAAATTTTTGCAGGCACATTTTTTAAACGCTGCAGTTCATCATTGCTTCATTCAATTAATCACAGCCATTGTTTTTTATGTACCGGAACGAGATAAATTAGCGTATTTCAAAGTCAATTTGAAAAGACTCCCTGATTTTGAAGAAATGCATGGCTTTGCTGTATTTTGTTTCTTTCTGACATAATTTAAACCTTAATTCTTGATGAATAATATTAAGTGTTTTATAATAGGTTCCTTCTTTTTTTTCCCTTTATATGATGAAAATTCATTTATTCGATTAAGAATTATTTTCCTTTTTTCTTTTACAAAACTTTTATTCTTATCAGTCACATTTTAAAAAAGTTTCAAAGTATCTATATCACTATACCTTTATACAAGTCTATAACTTATGAACAAATTCTAAATAATTTGTTTTATTACTGTAAATTTCCATAAAAAAGTTAATAAAATGGAATATACCTAATACTGATATTATTTTTAGTTAATTATTTACACACAAAATTAATCCTAATCTTTCCAATAAATTTTTCCATTATAATTCAGTTACAATATCATATTTTTTGCGGAAGCGGTACAAAATCTCGATTTACAAAATCTCGGTTTACAAAATCTCGTTATTACAAAATCTCGGTTTACAAAATCTCGTTATTACAAAATCTCGGTTTACAAAATCTCGGTTTACAAAATCTCGGTTTACAAAATCTCGTTATTACAAAATCTCGGTTTACAAAATCTCGTTATTACAAAATCTTGGTGGATAAAATCTTGTTTTTTTTTTAAATCTTTTTTTTTAAATCTCATTTTGTGAAAATCTACTTTTTGTCAAAATCTTTTTTTTTTTGTTTTAAAATAGCTTACAAATATTTATAAGAAATATCATTGAGGGATTTTAGAGTTAGGTATATTCAAAATCAGGGTTATTCGCCTTTTACCGAATCACATATTATATTACCGAAAACACATATTATAATAATATGTATTTATGTAATATGCAAGATTCTCAGTTAGGATGGATTTTAGAGTTGGATTCAAAATCATGGTATTCCCTTTTTCCAGAATTTTTATATATTACTTACATCTATATGCCGGATTCCGAATTATGATGGATTTTAGAGATAGATTCAAAATCAGGGTTATTCGCCTTTTACAAAAATTTTTACATATGCATTTATATTGTAACATAAATTGTCATAAAAAAAAATTTTAATCTTGACATACTTGTAATTAAAACAAAATATAAAATAAAAAAAAATGACATTTTCAAAAAAACGATATTTTGTCCACCGAGATTTTGTCAAATGAGATTTTGTAAAAACTAAATTTTCTTACTAGACCCATTTTTTGCACATTTTATCAAAATTCCATTTTTAATTTCATTCTGTCATCTATCGTCTATTCGTCAGTCTTTATTAATCCATAGATACGACAGTTTGTGAAAATGTAGTTTTTTACAATTAAATTTACCGTTATATGAAATCAATATTTTATAAAATTTTGTATCTCTCGTATCACCAAAAAGGCTTAATTTTGAAATCTAAATTTTTGAGACAAGTCTAATAATATAAAAAAATCATAAGTTAATACAAAAAAAAAAAAATAATTTGCTTTACCGATGTTTGGAGACCTCAAAGATTAAAAATGAAAAATTGTAAATAATTGAAAAATCGAAAAAAGTTTATGTTAGGTTTTCATATTTTTCTTCATATAAATAGAAAAAATTGTAAGAAAAATTACAAAATTTTATCTTAAAATATACCTATAGTTACAATTTCTAATTTAATTTTTATTGCCATTTTGAAAATGTGCGGCTTCAAAATCATTTAAGTTTCTATATTACTTTATTTTACTATTTTTAGATACCATACGCACCTATTATTCGTGATTATACCTACACAAATTAAATTTTTTTTCATTCATTATTATCGTGCCTTCAAAATAAATTTAACTCGAAATCAGCGTAAAAAATAAATGTTGCTAGGCGTGTGCCATATTTTTAATTATCATTTATCAGCTGATTAAAACAATAATTGTTTAAAGTGTTGCCATTATATAATATTTTATATACTGGAAAACTGCGACTAAATTTTAAATATGGATTAATTTTAATTATTGCGTCAATTAGCGTAAATCATTTTAAAATTTATTTTTAGATTATTTAAACTTTTGGGAAAATCCATTAAAAAATTAGATTTAGTTGTTTAAGTAAGAACGGAAATTCTTCATATTATATAAAAATATAAAATAAGAACCACAAAAAAATATATATATATTTTAATCTTATCAGTGGAACCTATAATAATTGTATGAAGAATAAAACCAAATATATACCACCCATTATAATCATTCTTTCGGGTACATTATACTTATGATAATATTATACTTTATTGATAATCAAATCAAATTTTTGACATTTTATAACAGTTTTAAATACATTTTTCTATTTTTATCTATAGATTTATAATAATCAATACAAAATAATTTTGAGATTTAAAATTTATTTTTAACTTAAGAAATTATTCAATTGACTTAAGCCCTTATTTAAATTTAATTGAAGTGAATTTATATATGCGTAAAAAAATGATTTGCGAAAGTTTTAAGACATTTTTTTTTTTTAAACTTTACCAAAAAAAAAAAAAAATATGCGATAACCGGTTATTAAAGCAGGTTATTGTTTGAAAAATCGAATACCATTTTATAAATTTTATAAATAATTATTTTATAATTAGGTAACTGATTATCTAAGTAAAAATTATTATAAATTAAAAAAAAAATTATCAATCATTTGGTAGACTACGGTAAAATGTTTAGATTAAATATAGGTATATATTTTTTTTGTTTTAGTAAAGTGATTCATATAAAATAGTATGGTTTCGTCTGGAAAATATTTTATATTTCGCTATAGATAAGAAACTTCATTATATTTTGTGACGTTTAACATAGAAAAAAAAAAAATCAAAAAAAATAACTGAAAGAAATAGTCTCTAGTCAAGTCATTAATAACGTTTGATAAATTCTTTCGTTAATGTTTTAGTATGATTGTCGCCAATTTTTATATTTAGATACCTATTATAAATCGAACAATTTATTATTATATGAACAATATTAGAAATTCTTATCAAATTTTAAATCCAATCAATATTATTTTCTATTATTTAAAATTTTATACAAATTAAATTCGTTCAATCAACAGCAAATCACATTTATTTAATTTTTATTAAAAAAAGTTTAACAGTCTTTTAGCGGCAATCGTTATCTTATGGAAATGAAAAGATTATAGCAACAAAACTTGTAGCATCTGATTAATAATATGTTAGATATTGTTTAATTATTAATCGGTATCGTAATATTTTTTTTTTTTTTGTCGATTTGAGATCAAAAACTAAAATGATATGAAGTTTAAATTGGATGTATCTTAAGACATTTGTAAAACAAAGAAAAATTCTCCATGATAAAAAAAAAAAAAATGTACACATATTAAAATGTTATATTCCTTTTTCATAGTTGAACTTCATAAGACATTTTATTAATATTTTTTTTTTGCCTTACTAAGGAAAATCCTAAATCATCTTCCAATGAGGAGTATAGGGCATCCACTACGTCATTTATTATTTATATTTGACTAAGCTTCAGTTTCGTGAATCATTAATTTCACTAAGCCGTTGATTACACTCGGCTGTAGCTATTGTACAAGAAAGACGTTTCTTTTTATTCTACGCCATCTATTATCTTATACAAGAATTATGGTTTATTATTATTTTATTAGCTACTACAATATGATATTAAATTATAATTTATAAGACATATTATACTAATTTTTAATTTAATTATATTATTCTACTAATAATATATTATAAGAAAACTCTATATTATTTTTTATTAATCTATATGACCCAGCTGGGGTTTGAACCCGAGACCTTTCCTATGCAAGGCCGGTGTCTTAACTACTACACCATTAGCTGGATTTTTTTTTGTATATATAACCACTACACCGTTTTAGATGAATTTTATTAATATATCACGTGTTATATTAGTTTTTTTTTTTTGGATAAACATAATAAATTTTAAAATTTTATTTCCAATGAATTTATTTTTAATATTAATTTGAAGCCCCATTGTTTTATGTTAATTTATTCAAACTTGCTTTTAATTATTCAGTTAAAAAAGTTCTAATTATCATATTTAACGGCTTAAAAAACTTTTAAAATGTAAGAATTAAAATCTTATGATTTAATTTCTTTTGAAAATACTTATGGGTGTATACGTTATATCTAAAATCATAAAATATACATATGTATATACACATACATATATTATTTTAAAGATAGGTACATATTTTGTACATATATTATAATATTTTGTATATCGAATATAATATTATTATAATTTATTAATTTTAGCTTTCGTTTCAATCTGTCTTATCTTCCTAGAAAACAAAAAAAAAAAAAAAAACAAAATAAAAAACAAAAATTTTCTTTTTTCTATAATCTCTCTTATAAGTATCATCATTTATTAATAATAAGTTCTTATTAAACAATAAATTATACAGCATATCATCACAATATATTAAAAACATAATCAAAGATCCATAAATAGCATAAACATTAAACAATTTTGAATGGTATTTTTCAATTAAACAGATTACAAATACCATAATTAGCGACTGTCATATTAATCCGGGTACAAATTGTCTTTTATCTTCAACAAATTGCATAATATCCATAATTTTTGCTTGCATATTACAACTAGTCGGTATTTTATTTTTATCCCAATCAAATTCTATTTGAGGTTTAAATTGTTTATGAATAAAATACATAATTCTTGCTTTTGGGAAACCATTAAAATTTGTCATAAATGGTAAAGTATAAGCACCAAAATCTTCAAATAATATTGGATCACCAATATTTAAATTTGGCATATAATAATCTTTGCATAATATATCCATTGAATCACATGTTGGTCCCCATATTGTTGATTTATAAAGTGGAGAATTTTCAATACTTTTTGTTTTCCATAATTTTGGTATAGCTGGATATACATCACCCAATTGTACAACTTGATTAAATGTACCAAATGCACCATCATTTAAAAAATACATAATTTCTTTTATTTCTCCTTTATCATTTATTACTTCACGTTTTGATTGAATTTTTGTTAAAACAATCATTGATGAACTTACAAAATAACGACCTGGTTCTGCCATTAATACAATATCATCATTTGGAAAATATTTATCAACAGCAGCATTTACTATTTTACTTGCTTCAATAAAATATGAATTATGTTCACCTGGAAATCCACCACCAATATCTAATACTTTCATATTAAAACCCATTTCATTGCCCATATCAATTAAGTTTCTAGCTTGTTCAATTGCTTCTTCATATATTGGAAAATCTAAACAATCTGAACCAACATGAAATGATATACCGACAATATTTAAATTTAAATCTTTGGCTAATTTCATAAGTCTTGGTGCTTCAGTATATGGATCACATCCGAATTTTTTACCCAAAGGTAATAATGCTTTTTTAGCTTCACAACGAAAACGTAATATTAAACTGGCTTCTGGAAATTCTTTTTTTATTTTATATAATTCATAATCACCATCAAATGTCATTGTATATACACCCATTTGCTTAGCAAAATGTAAATGTGTTTGCGGTTTATTTGGATGAGCATATATAATACGCTCTGATTGACAACCCAATTCTAAAACTTTTTCAATTTCATTTTTTGATGCACAATCAAAACCAATATTTAAATCATTTAATACTTTTAGAATTGGATATGAATCGTTACATTTTACAGCATAAAATGGTGTAACACGTGGTATTAATTTTCTCCATAAGTGATATTTTGTAACAACATCAGTTAAATCACATAAAATGATAGATTGATCAGATTTTGTATATTGGTCACTATTAATAACTTCCTGTAAATTGATGGCATCACCAGTATAGTATGTAATTTTTTCCATTTTTTCTAATTGTTGTTCCGTGTCTATACAGTTGTAAACACTAAAAATACCTTTTTTTTCTGTTGTTTTTTTTATTTTTTGTTAAATACAAAACTTTCCCTGTTAATTTTCCGTTTCGTTATAAAAAAGAATTTTAATTAAGAAATTTAATAAGAAAAAGTTTTTTTTATACAAAAAAAAAAAAAACTTTTCGTTGGTTACTACTGTTTATACTGTTAAAGTGTAACGTCGAATGTTCTGATTTGAACTGAATAATTGTTCTTTGCGTTGATGCTTAAATATGAGAACGCTATCGACTTTTATATAATTCTTAAAAGTAATTAAGTTTTTTTTTTTTTTTAAATGACAGGTAATATGAAATATCGCATATTGTGATATCAATAAAGTTTTATTCAATATTTTTTTTTGTTTTTCGTTTTTTTTTTATTATTATTGTTATTATTTTTAGCTTCTAATCAAAAATTAAGATTAAAATATATTTCTAATCTATGTTCTTTAGTTTTATTTTTATTTTGATAGTAGTTTTGATATGTTTCCAGAGCTGTCTTCTATATATTATAAATTAAGAAGCTGCTGTCAAAATTATTCATATTTTTTTTTTTTTCTAACGGTAGTGATAGTTGTAAGAAGACTTAAAGCGTGTTAATGCACGACCTTCTTCAAAATACTTACTTATACAATATAATGGATCTGGAAGGTTTCAGTTAGATAATAAGGATCATAAAAATAATCCAAGATTTTTTTTTTTTTTTATTGACGAAGGTTAAGTTAAAACTAAACTCTGTAGCCGTTGACCATATCTTTTGTAGCGGATTCTTAAAATTTATGTTACGATGATCATGTTCTGATAAAAAACTTTTTAAATCCATTAGAGTGATTTCACCCAAATCTTGAAAAAAGAATCTGTCGTGCTATTTTTATTTTATTTTTTCATCAACCAAGTCTGGTAAAGAAAGTGTTGCACGCTTTGTTGAGGTAGCTTCTATATATGTGGGACTGTGGAGATATACGTTGAGATGATACGTTCTATAATTATAAATTCCTAAATTAAAATTTTTCATAAGAGATAGAATTAATATAAATTTCAAAAAATATTCCAGCTCTGGTAAAAAATAGTTTTTATAGAAAATATTAGCATAGCAAAAAAAAAAAAAGTGAGAGCGTAGTTTGGGAAATTTTGTATTCTAAAGTTCAGTGGGGTATTAAAAATTACAGATATCAATAAAAGACTAAATAATATAAAAATATTAATTGATATTAACACACATATATAAAAAAAATTATCTAATATTAGGTATACACATTATATAACTAAGTTTGAGTTTTTCCAAAAGGTAATGAATCAGTATTTTCAAGTTGGGATTGTAATGTAATGTAAAAATAATATATGGAAAATATGATGAATATTAAATCAATGTAATTTAATAAGAAATGTAAACATTTTTCTTTCCTACAATGTTTTAGCACATTGTAAAAAATAAATTATATACTAATTAACTGGCTCTAATTGTCTGTTCGTCTATTAAAAAAACGTTTAGAGGTTTAAATCAATGGAATTTTTAAAATTTGGTAGATATCATTGAAATATTCATGTTCTGAAAGAATTTCTGGTGTAATACCTCGAATATAATGTTTATACGTTAAATTCGATATGGTCTTAAAAAATGTTTAAATCTTCTGAAACTCTGCCAAGTCAGAAAATTGTAGTTTTCAGAGGGGTAAAATTTTTAAACTTTTTTTCTTAACTAATATTGGCTAATAAGTTTAGGTGATATGGAATTTTAAACATTCAAATTTAATGAAAAAATCTGAAACTTTGACACCTGCTTAAATTTTCTACAAAAATAGGTGATAAAATTGAAAGAAAAAATTATTTTTTTGATTATTATAATATTCATTATATATTTTTTTTTTTTAAATTGAAGAATACACACGAAATTTTTGAAAATGTGCTGCTTTAAAAACTCTTGTTTTTGGATACTGCCTTGTTTCTTTATAATTATAATTTAATTTGAGATTTTTTTATATGAAACAAAGCAGTATATAAAACTAAAGGCTTTTAAAGACGTACTTTTTCCAAAAGACACAGGTATTTAAATAAAAAAAAAATTACCCAGGTGTTTAAGTAACAGGTGCCTAAAAATAGCCAAATTACTTTTAATAGCACTTAATCCTCCACTTATGCCGAATCTCATACAAAAGTCTTACATTCTAACTAAAAGAATGCCGGAGTTATGAAGGAAACAAAACTATGCTTGCGCACATAACGGTAAATTTAAATACTAAATGTTCAAAAATTGTATAATTTTGATAATGTTATCTTATTATAAAACTAAAAAAAATGTTATCTCATTTAACGGTTTTAGATTTTAGAAAAACTGTTAAATCTACTTAAATGTACACTTTTCAAAATAGGACTTTCGTTAAGGGGTTGTAGCTCCGTAATGGTTGAAGCTACATACAGATTGGGCTACAGTTGTTCTACAACTTTAATTTTTTTTTAAATACCTACAGTTAAGACTCCCTTGATCTGTCTTAAACGGTATATAAGTTTTGTGAACAGAAGGACAGACCGATCAAATAAAACTAATAAAATGTTCTAAAACGTTGGATTCTATTGAATTTTAATGCTAATGTTGATTAGATTTCTAAGTAAAATGTTTAAAAAAGTCTATAGTATTATTATTAGTAATTTAAGATAATAAATAAAATAATTGCTATATAATATTGAAAACAATCTTATTGAAAAATATTTACATAAATATTTTGTTTAAATATTATTAAAAAGATTTTGCGTTTTACTTTTTTATTTTGGGAAAATTACAATTACCCAAAATTATTCAAAATATCTAATTGAAAATAAATAACAATATATTAATCATAATTATAAAATTATAATTATTATAATGTTCAATTTTTTAATTCTATTTTTTTAATAATTAATATATACTTTCCTTTTATTTAAATATAGGAAAATTACAAAATTTTTTAGGTAACTTATGTTTATCTAAAGATCTTCCTTCTCTGTTAGTGGGTAATCTCTGTTAAAATGTTAATGAACTAACTAAAAACGTTTCACCAATACGGAATCAAAATTTGTATTGACATAATGGTAATTTTAAATACATACTAAATTTCTAAAACCAATTTATTTGCCTAATTATAAAATAAAAAAATAATCTAAAGGTAGTACGTACTTGAGATATAAATACTTGAAAATAGAGCCGTTTTCTACTTTGAGGATCTGGGCAACACAGATGACAGGCGACAGAGCGAAACCAATTAGCTAATTTTTGAATTGTTTTTTAAAAATATGCTAAAATTTCCAGCTATTTTTCAATTACCATTTTACTTATCCTTAATTAATAACTTATCCTTATCCATTTTACTTATCCTTTACTTAATTATTTTACTTATCCTTAATTATTGGAAGCATTTAGTAAATAAAGCAGAATCTAAACCAACGGTTTTTAAAAGCGCACATTTCGAAAAGATAATACAAACTATTTAGGATTGTGACTTGCACCAAAATTTGAAAATTTCATATAAGAAAAAATATAAAAATAGGGCTTTTTTTGCAATTTTGAGAGGCTGTAAATCCGGAACCCTATTTAACTAATATGTTTAACCACCGTTAACACACGTAAAATATATATTACTAGAACTTTAATTTTTATATCTTGCCGAAGAAAAATTTGTACAGGTGCCTAAGTTACAGGTGCCTAAAAATAGCATATTTTCAATTTTTCAGCCCTAAGTCTTAAACAGGGGGTGGTACAAAAAATTTTATGAAAAAACTTATACTAATTCTAAAAGTTCTTTCTTGTCTCAAAATTTTGAGTACCTATCTCAAAGCGTGCAGAAGTTATGAAAAAAGACATATCATGCAAAATTTGGTTTTCACATAACGGTAAATTTAAATAGTAAATTAAAAAAATTATAAATAATTTTTGTTAATTTTTGTTTTTTGACATTTCTCCTAGGTTTAATCACATTATAAAATATTTATAAACATTTGGTCACTTAATATGTCTTAAAAGATATTAAAGTTGAGAAACAGTGACAGTAACACTTACCGATATTTAGTTTTAAGTGTAATGTAAAAATATAAATTAAACTATAAGATATAATATATAATTTTGATATTGACTTATAAAGGTAAAAAATCTTCATGTCGATCAGCGGAATGTTAAGCGGAACAAGAAATATACACATTTAAGAATAGGGCTTTTTCGAAGTTAGAAGAGCTGCAGTTCCCTGATGAATGCGGGGCTACATGAAAAAGGTGTTCCATAAAATAAATTCTTTTATGAGACCTACCCATGGTTAAAATTTTTTTTTCTCTATCTTTGACGGTGTAGAAGTTTTTTGTAAACAGACGGGCGAATGTATGTAAATACAAAAAATAATAAGGAGGAATTTAAGATTTAGTTACAAAATCACGGTCAGGTCAGAGGTTCGTTACAAAATCAGGATTCCAATATATTTTGCGGTGACTCTTTTAAATGCTTTTTGTTTAAACATAATTTATTATACAGGAAATTATTAAATGATATTGTTAAATTAATTGCAAAATCATAGTTTCAATAATTTTTTTAGTGGTGATTTAAAATAACATTTTATTCGTTTAAAGATTTTAATTTTTAAGAAGCCATCACGGTTAAGTTAATAGAGTTTATTTTATTTAAAGAAATAATAATAATGTTATAAATTCACTTGTTCAATATATTGTTATTTTAATATTATTTAAATCTAAAATAACCTGCGGTTAAGTATATGAATTTTAGAATAAACATTTTAAATATAAGTATATATATAAATAAAAATTAATCTTTTCATTAATTATTAAGATAAATTTAGAACTTTAGCACAGGTTAATAACATAAAAATTAAAATTTTTGAAGAGCGGGTTTTTTGTTTTTGAACAATTTTATTTTTGAAATTCATTTCATTTATTTGTTTTTTATGGAAAAACCAATATTAACCCTTTGTAAAATACAATAATAGAACCTCCGATTTTTGTACTTTAACTTTTTAGTAAAAGGAGTTCGAATTTTTGTTTTTCTTAAAATTTTTAGGCTAAATAGGTTTACCTATTATTGAAGGTTTTAAATAAATATTTTATTACTAAATTTATTATTAAAGTTTTCATTTATTTAATTTACAATCATTAATATAAACAAAGTTGTTGTTTTAGGTCATTATTATAATAATATAATGTATATCTAAGGCAGCAAATTTCATTTGAAAAGTGGGGTCTTATTTTCTTATCAAAATTAATATAAAATAATTATGAATTAAAAAATAAATTGCGTGATTGAACTGGAATTATTTTTGATATAAGGGGTAACAACCTTATTAATTACATATATATGTACCTACCTTAATATTTACCAAACAAAAGCTAAGACTTATACTTTCACATATATTTTCTATCTATTGCTATTTTTTAAGCTTAATTTTAATATTTTTATTAATAATATCAAAAAAAAAACAAATATTTAATTTCACTATTAAATTATAACTTTAAGATTTCAAAAAATATTGAAAAAATATCTTTAGATATTTATATTTTCATTTTTTCTCTCCTTTATACGTTGAAAAAATTTTTTTAGAGCAATACAATTTTTAAGATCTGTTTAAAAAAAAAAACAGCTATTTTTACCATATAACCGACCGCTATTACACGAAAAGCGTAATGCGAAATTTCATAGATCTTTTTTTTATAATAATTTTTCATAATAATTTATATCAAAGCAAAATAACTTCTATTTAGGTAGACAGGAAGATGGTGATGTAGCATGCTGAAGGCCTCAATAAGCCATATTGATCTCTTTGCACTCACGTGACCTATGTTTTGTGGTTGTTTTTGATTTTATATCCAACCCGAGAAGTACAGATACTAAATCAATTCTTTGATTATGTCTTTAGACAGTTCGCTAAGGTTGTGGTAGAACAGTTTGCCGAGTGAGAGGAGGGTGATTCTAGTGAGGATCGTACATCTGCAAACAGAGTGTTCAACTTCTAATAATTTAACAGTTTTTTATTCAATAACAATAATAAGCAATAAATTAATTGTAAAAATATGTCATATTCACACATATATACATCCATTTTTTTTCATTAAAAAATATTAGAACTAAAAAAATAATAAAGGGTGTAACAAATTTATTTATTATATTTTTATTTTTTAATTTTAATGCATTTCTCTGCCATATTAATGTAGACAGAAAATTACACAGCCTTGATCATCATTTATAAAATTTTAGACGCCTAGCTTCATTAAGTTCCAAGAGGTACAAGAAGCCTGAACCGGCTGCTTTAGACCAACCAAATTTTACAAAAGTTGTTGGCATGTAACTCGATACCTCTTTACTAAATTTCAGATTCCTAGCTTCAGTAGACACTGAGTTACTTTCATTTAAAAGGGCGTTGTATGGCAGCTACCCGAACCTGTTGCACCAGCACAACCAAATTTTACAGAAGTTGTGGCCATAAAACTTGATCATCATTTGCAAAATTTCAGATAACTAGCTTGAATAGATACTGAGTCATTTCCATATATAGAAAGAAGTTGTATGGCAGCTACTCGAACCCGACGGCCGGAAATGTTGGATTTAAATAGCAAAACTAACAATTTTTTAAAAGTGAGGTAAAAAAATGCAGCTTCCTAGCTTCTTTATTTTTTGAGTTATCTTGCGGACGAACGGACGGTCGTATTTGGCTTAATCGACTCAGAATTCAATTCTGAGTCGATCCATACCTTTGACACTATAACTATCTCGACTCCTTTAAGATATCACAAACGTAATGGCAAATTTATTATACCTTTGAACATAGTTCATACGGGTATAATAAGTCAATTATCAGAGACAATTACAAAGTATCACTGTACCATATGGTATTTAAATCTGTGACCTTATAACCAGATTTTCATTAGGTACAAGAATTGTAAGAAATTTAAAAATTTTTTTAACAGATTTTTTAAATAACTATATGTTTTATTGTGTTTAAAAGTGTTTGAAGTACCTAATAAATGCTTAAATGTTTTTTAAAAATTAATCTAGTATTATATAGGTACTATGTGAAAAATATAAGGTAGTTTATTTTCAAAATGGGATTTTCCTAAAATTGACACACGTCAATTAAAAAACACAGCGTCATTCAGTTTTATTCGAAGTTTAGATACACCTATGTATGTGTAAATTTGTTTTGAAAATGTTCAATAAATATAAACAAATGTTCTTTTTCTGAGAACATTTTGACTAATTGTCTAGTTTTTGCTTTAAAATTAATTTATAAGTTTGTCCCCTTTATGTTAAATATTAATCTAAAAAAAAAAAATATTTTATGTAGTGTTTCATATTTTATTAAAAATCATGTAATAAATTTTGCAAAAAAAAGTATATTTTTAATGGAAAATTATAAAAACTTAAATAACAACAAGGCAGTATACAAAGCCGAAAAAGGGAAAACAAGAGAAAGTATAAAAAGTTTTTCTGAAATAATTTAATATGCCAATTCTTAAAAATCTTTCTCCACTTAAAATTTTCAAAGAAATATGTAGATACTTTTTATTTATAGCTTATTAATTTATATAAAGCAAGAAGTGTATTTGTTCTTTATTTGTTATTTCTGTACTTCCACACGGTGAATCTCATTGTAACCAAATTTTGCAGCAGTGTTCCTTGGCATCCGCGTACTACGTTTTATTTTAAACCATTAACCTGTTCATACACCCGAGTCTGTTAAAAGTTTTTCATTGCTCTATTTGTATGGTTCGGCCGATAGAGTGTAAACTTCGTAGAGACGTATATTTATGATGCATTGATCCTTTCCGGAATTCCAAATCTTCGTATTTCCATGATAATATCTATCTACAAAAAAGTTCGCTGAATTAATATGATTATGATTCGTTAACTCATTCCGGCAAGTATATCCGTCAAAAAAAAAATGCTTACCGAATTGTGTTAAATTTTTCAGCGTGCATTAATTGCTTTCGAGAACAACTTTGACAAATTTTTGGAAAGTTCAATTAACCTATTTTGTCATTACAACAATTTAAAGAACTTTAAATTTGTTCCTAATCAAATTCAGATTTTTTGATACTGTTTGAGATTACTATATTAATTATCTCATGATAATCGTATTTTATTCTTTTGTTAAACATTTCGAGATTAAGAAAATTTAGCTTAAAAAAATTTTCATAAACAGTCAAATAATTTGAATTCAGAATTGCTGAAATCATTATAATCTATATTTTATGTTACAATTTCTTTTGTTTTTTTGTAGGAGAGATACTGGAAAACATTGAAAGTCACTCAAAGGAACTGTACGTGGCTCCTCTACATAGTGTTGTACTTTAACCAACCAAAACCACCTCCTTTAAAACCAAACTTTAGGATGGGCACTCTAATACATGTGATATTATAATGTACAGTTTGGTTTTGGGGAAAAGGATGAAAAAATGATTATTTGGGAAATAAGGTTTGGAATAATTAGGATTATATAGGATGAAAAGAAGAATTTGGAGGGTTATGTTGACAAAGGATTTAAGGAAGAATATGTTCTTCTTAAATTTCGTTACGTCGTACATATATGAATTAACAATTTTTGGGAACACATGTGCAGGTATAAGGTTCCATAAATGCGACTTGAGTATGACAAACGAATTTCCAAATGATTTGTTATGCCATCTTGACATTTCGACAGGGCATCTTTTGCACACATTATTTCACGGTAGAAAACTTTGAGTGGATACTTTGAGGTGAACATCCATGTGTTAGAAGATAATAATAAAATTATTTGCTTAAAAAACTAGATTTCGATTTTTGAAATTTAATGTATCAATGTTTAATCAATTTTTGAAAGTACATTTTTAACTTTGCAATTTTACATTTTAATATGGTGTTTTTCATTCTAAAAATAAATAATTAATATAAAAAATAAATTAAGAAATAAAATAAATTATTAATTATAAAAGTAGTAAAGTTAAAGTTTATACAATACTGAAAAACATTAGACAATCAGCTGACTAATAAAAAAAATTTAAAATAATTTCAAATATTGTGAAATTTAATCATAGTACACTAATAAATTCAGTTCCATTCGACATTTACAGCCGCGCCTGAACAGGAAAGGCTGTGTAATTTCCTGTCCACACTTATGTGGCAGAGAAATGCAATAAAAAAAAAAAATCAAATTTTGTAATGTCATAAATAATAATATAATAAAATTATACAATACGGTTTCGATATCACTAATTATGCTACAACAAATTGTCTATAGGTACCACATTTTTGAATTACGAGTATTTTAAAGTGGGTACTTAAAAATATGCAACTAATGATTTGTTTTAAATGTTTGATTAAAAAATAATAGAGTTTTTTAATTATGCCAATAATCTATTTTTAGAATTACGATTTATTTAATTATCAACATCATAAATTGTTAACACCTTTTCCAACAATTATTTATATCTATATTGATTAGTTATCTTCATTTGTTTCTTTCAAGATATCCTGTCTTCACTATCATTTTCTAAATCTATATGTAATCAGATCCCATTTTTCATTTAAATATTCGTAATTGGTTGCAGTCTATTTAGTTTCTGTTATCAATAGTTATCCCAAAATTAAATCAACTGTGTTTTAAAAACAATTTTCTATAAAATGGTGTTTTTTTGTAAACACTCCATTGTCATTCACGATTTCTAAAACAATACAGTTTTAAAGAGTAATATTCATTACTTAAGGCCACTTTACACCATCTGAATTGTCATACGACTTGGAATGTTTTATGTACAAATTCCACAATATAAAAAGAGACATAATATACTGTGAGACATATAAAAAAATTTTTCATTTGACATCCTTAAGTTATGACATAACATGGCAAATGACAAATTTAATTTTACCGATTATTTCGAAAACCATTAGATATTATATTGTCAATATCAATTGAATCAACTTTTAACTGAACAGCTATTTAACATAAACAATACATTTCAAAAAGTCATATGACAAATACGCACATGGTCTGAAAGTGGTGTTCAAATTTTAAAATAATATTCAGTTTCTGTTATAGTTTTATAATATTATTAAAAAGCCTATAAATGTATATTTTAGCCTTTAATATTATATAATATTGTTGACAATTTTAGAATTCCCAAAGTTTTTTTGTTTGTTTTATTTTAATGAAATTTACAATATCTGATATTTACCTATTACTTTATTATAATATAGCCTTCGATTTTAATTCGACATAGTGACTTGTTTTTATTATTATAATTTTCCATATTAGATAAAGTCCAAAAATAATATATTTTTTGCTTCTATTATAACTTGCCAATTATATTTGTATTTTCCAAAGTTGATAATTGCGTCTATGATGTCTTATAATAGGTCTTTAGAGATTTAGATAATAATTAATATTATCATTGCAATATATAAGATAATAATATCAGTATGGTATAGTTCTATTTCTATTTAAATTAATGACATATTCTAAGAATCGATTTTTGTTTGATTTAATGACATATTCTAAGAATCTAATTTTTATTTTGATCATCACATGATTTAATTAATATTATAGAACGAATATGTATAAATTTAGACAGGAGTGCTTATTAATACCTATTTGTTAGATACGCAAAATTTAATTTTTAATCAATTATTATTTTTTTTTTGTGACTGTCCTGAAAGAAGGGTAAGAAAATACTAATCAGTAAAATAATTTTCAATCAATCATGAAAAAATAAGCGCATGATATGATTTTTTAAGTAACTAATAAGTAGCTGTATTCTTATCGTTTGTTAACATTGATTTTAGGTTATAATTGATAACAATATCACGATAACGATATAATATTTATATAAAATTAGATTTAGTTAAGTATCTGTTATTATTATTTATAGTATAAAGTATACTATAAAATAAGGTAGAAGGTAAAGTTTCTTTATAATGAAGATAATTGACATTATTGATTAGATAAAAGCTTTTATTATGAACATAATATAATGTTAAGAAGGCTGCAATTAAGATTGACTATTCAAATATTTTGTTTAATATATTTAATAGGTACTTGCATAAGTATGATACGAATAAAGATTTATTTATTAAAAAATGGTTTAGACACTAGAAATTTTAAAATGTAATACCTATAATAATAGGTAAATAATATTATATACGTCATATTATTATAAATTTAATCCATTCGATTACTATAATTATATTAGCTCTATCATATCAATGACACCGTCATATCAGTAAACTTTATCAAATTATTTTACAAAACAGCAATAAAATTCCACATTTTTTAATTGAAAATTTTTAAATATGTATAGGTAAATTTTAAATAAAAAAATCAGCTGTCTCCACCACAGGACCAACCACCACTACACGAAAAGTATAATGCCAAAATTTATAGATTTTTTACATAAATATGTAATAATTTATATCAAAGTAAAATACCTTCTAATAATTTAACAACATTTTGTTTTATTCAATAACAATAATAAGCAATGAAATCGTAAAAATATATGTGTATTCATTCATACATCCATTTACATTATTATGTAATGTTACATGACTTTTTTTTCATTCAAAAATATTAGAAGTAAAAAATAATAAAAACTGTAAACAAATACAAAGTAAACATAAGATTAATATTGAATCTACTAATAAAAATTTTACCGTTTTAATTTTATGTCATCAACAAAAGAATAATATGCATAGATATACATATCTAAGTACATATGTATATAAATTTTAAGAAATATAAAAAAAAACAAAAAAAAATTGTGCATATAAATTCATATGGAGTGTTATGTGAAATTTGGACTTAGAAAAAAAATTCAATAAAAGTTAAAGTTAGTCGGATAAAAAAATGTTCTATGGCAAAGTTGTTACTCTTTACTTGTGTAACAACTTTTTCTTAACAATTTTTCTCATAAAATTTTTCTGTTACGAAATATTCGTAAAAAGCTTAAAAAGTACACTAGTAAACTACCACTTCCGGTTGTCCGATTTGCTCCAAAAGCTTATGAATCCGAAATATTTACGTCAAAATGTTAAATATGAAATTGCAAAAAATTCCGATCAGTCGTTTAAGCTGTACACGTGCCCACAGACATACCCCCACACACACCCACACACACACAGACGGACATCATGCTAAAAAAATGTTACTCCATACCGGAGTAGTGCATAGTTGCCAAAATCTCCTGTACAAATTTTTAGTATGAAAACAATCCCTACCTTATACATTAATGTATGCGGTCTGTAAAAAAAACAATCCTTCAATTGCCAAAAAAGATATATAGCTATATATTTGAACTTGAAAACCACCATTGACAGTCAAATTTATTTTTTCATGGAATAAAAATTGTATAAGGAAAATTATTGTAAAAAATATACATAGTAAAATGTTAATTTTCTTTTAAACTTTTATATAATTCCTAGAAAACAAAATTAAAATTAACGAAATAAAAAATTAATAGTTTTTTTTTAAAGCTGTAATGTTAATGTTATGTAAGTTTCCACAGGTCTATACAAATACTTTTAGTAGGTACCTACTCATTTTAATTTCTAAAAAAAAAATCTTCGCTTTAAGTGAAAATTTGTTTTTTAAATGCAAGTACTTTCATTAAAACTGTAAGTTTTCCATTTTAAGTGGCACTATTTCCTTTTTAAGTGCAAGTTTTTCAATTTACATATTAATTTGTTATAAGTAATTATTTATACATATATAATAATTATAAAGGTATACTAATCTTTAAAAAAATTTTCAGATAGGCTACAAGACATATTAATAGGTTCATAGGTGTTTTTTTTTAAATTTGAAATACATAATACACTTTTAATCAGACAAAAATTAAAATAAGGCTCAATATAAGCAGTTTTTGGAATTTTAAAATTAACATTTGCTCTACATAAAAAAAATACTTGCACTTAAATTGGAAATACTTTGTCTTAAAGTAAAAAAAGGAAGAGATCATTTTGAATGAAAGGATATAATGCGGATGATTTTAATCTGATTTCCTTTTAATTTATATTTTTTATACATCTAAACTCTTGTTGGTCGTTAGCACACAGACTAATCTTTTACTTTAATTAAATTTTTTAAATTCATCTGAGAAAATTAAAACTAAGATTAATAATTTTCCATAATGTTTGATAATAAAATAAAACTTTATTGAATAAATAAGTACACATTTTTAAAAAAATATTTAAATATAACTTAATTTAAAAAACAAAAAACTTTTAACTCTTAGTTTTCTTTTTTATCATTTTACTTATAAACATCATTTTATCAATTTTAAATTAGAGTATGTCTAAACATTTCATTATTTCTATTTATATCATAATTATTATCTTTATTCTTAGATTGAATATTACAATTATGATTAATTATTTGTACTGCATTATTTTTAACACTATAACTTCCGGTATCCATTTTTGGAATATATTTAAATTGTTTATTAATAAAATATTCAATTCTTGAACGTTCAAAACCATTAAAATTACTTCGAAATGGTAAAGTATATGCACCAAAATCTTCAAATACTAATGGATCATTAATATTTAAATTTGGTAAATATATATTTTTGCATACAAAATCCATTGAATCACATGTTGGTCCCCATATTGTTGATTTATAAAGTACTCTTGAACTTTTATAATCATTTTCTTTTTTTTTCCATAATTTTGGAAAAACTGGATATACATCACCACATGTTAATACTTGATTAAATGTACCAAATGCACCATCATTTAAATAATACATAATTTCTTCAATATCACCATTTGAATTTAAAATTTCACGTTTTGTATGAATTTTACATAAAACAATAATTGATGAACTGACAAAAAATCGACCAGGTTCAGACATTAATAATATATCATTATTTGGAAAATATTTATCAACAGCTGTATTTACAATTTTACTTGCTTCAATAAAATATGAATTATGTTCACCTGGAAATCCACCACCAATATCTAATACTTTCATATTAAAACCCATTGATATTCCCAAATCGATAAGATAACGTGATTGTGCAATAGCTTCTTCATATATTGGAAAATCTAAACAATCTGAACCAACATGAAATGATATACCAATTAAATTAAGTCCCAATTCTTTTGTTAATGTCATTAATTTTGGTGCATCTCTTAATGGATCACAACCAAATTTTTTACCTAATGATAATAATGCTTTTTTAGCATCACAACGAAATCGTAATATTAAATTTGCATCTGGATAATATTTATGAATTTTATATAATTCACATTCTGTATCAAATGTCATTGTATAAATTTTTTTATCTCTTGCATATTTTAAATGTGTTTCTAATTTACATGGATGTGCGTAAATGATACGATCAGGTGAACAATCTAATTGTAAAACTTTTTCAATTTCATTTTTTGATGCACAATCAAAACCCACCTGAAGATCATTTAAAATTTTTAATATTGGATATGAATCATTACATTTAACAGCATAAAATGGTGTAACACGTGGTATTAATTTTCTCCATAAATGATATTTAACAATAATATCTGTTAAATCACATATCATTATTGATTCATCATATTTTTTAAATAAATCACTATCAATAATTTCTTGTAAATTTATTGATGAACCATTATAGTAAGTTAATTTTGGCATCATTATAATAATTCTGTTATTAATTTTGTTATATGATAATATTTTAACAGTTTGATAATAACTATATGTTATATATTAAAAATTTTTTTTTTAAATTATAATGTTCTTTATACTGTACTGTAAACGACCGACCTGAAAGGAGTAATACAAAATACTAGTCAATCTATTAATTTTATTTTTTTTAAATAATCGATTAGAATTATAACTCTTTAATTAAAAATTCGTAGAAACTTTTTATCATTCCTTTATTCTGATTGTGTTTTTGTTTTTTTTTTTCCTTTATTTAATAATTTAATTTTATTCATATATAAGAAATAATAAAATGTAGTGTTACATACAGATCACAAACATAACTGGGCTTTTAAAAGTTATAAAAATTTTTTTTTAATGTAAAACTATAATTAAATCACGATCTTAGTCTTAGCTGTGTGGTCTTATATTTTACTATTTAGCTAATATGTATCAGCTTATTACTTTATATTTAAGATGAGTGATGAACCAAAAATTTATATATACGCATAAATTCTGTTAAATTTTAATAAAATTAATTATGATATTTTTAAATTTAAATTAATTAAAGTGTAAAATTTCCCTAATTTTCCTTTTGAATACAACAATATTTTCAATCACTTTAATTTCTTCTGGTAACTCATTGAAAATTTTCAAACAATTGTACAAAAAAATGTTTTTTTCGTTTTCTGTTCTGAACAGTGATAAATAAAATCTAGACTTGTTTCTAGTATTGTAATTATGTACATCTATATTTCGATTTAATATAAAATTGTGCTTTAAACGGTTATTTACTATTTTAAAAGGTACCATACGTACTTTTCATTATATAATAAATGAGTGGAATGCAATATAGGATGGAAATGTATTATCTTTAAGGGTTTTCTAATGTAGGACATTTAGCTTATGTGATGTTCTACTCCAAATCGGATTCAAGTATTTTATGTGAGATAGAATATATTATGAGTATATAGCAAATAATATGTTTTCAGATAAGTATTTCTTAAGCCTTCTTAAAATAAGCACATATGGCAAAATTTTTTTAACAGTGTGATAATTAAACTATATTTAAACCTAATATAACTATAATTAAACCTAAGTAATTAAATGATTTCACATTTTCAATATTGTACTACCATTAAAATAAGTATTAGGACATCTACAACTTTTATTTTCAAATATCATAGCTTTTGTCTTATCTATATTTTGTAATAGCTTATATTTGACGACCCATTCATTTATGATTACGTCATCATTTTCGATAGAATTTCTTAGCTCTTCTTCCGTTTTTTCCGCATATTTTAAAACCGCAATCATCAGCATAAAGCTGAATGGCACCTTTTAATTTTAAGCGTAAGATATCATTTAAATATATTTTAAACAAATCCGGCCCGAGAAATGGATCCCTGAGGAACTGCCTTGAAACTTATTTTATGAGTGCTATATTCGTCATTGATTCGAACTTTTTGCGACCGGTTTGCTATAGGCATGAATTAATATATAAAATCTAATGATTTGAGCTAAAATTTAATTTAGTTCATTTATGTAATATTTATTAATTTATTTAATATTATTTAAATATTAAATTTTATTTTTATTACCTAATAATAGATGATAATTTAACTTTATTTATAGTAAAAAAAAACAGGGTGGTTTTTAACATGTGAAATATATTATGTAATATGTAAAGAGATAAATCTGATTATGTGGTATGTGAGGTACAAAAATCTAAATGTTGAAGGGTCTATATGAAATGATGCTTAAGATAATTGATACAATCGTTTTAAAATAATCGGGAGCGGGTCATAATCCTGTACGCCAAAATCCACCTACGACAAAAATCTTGCTTTTTGTTTTCTTGCATTACAAAATATTTCTCGGATAAAATGTTGCAAAATATTTTTTAAATAAGAAAATAGATTGTTGCTTTGTTTTGAAAGTATGTTTGGGAGCAGCAGCCTACATTCCTTCAAAATTAATATTATCATATGAAAATGTGAAAATGTTATTCTTTTTTGTATGAAATTATAATAGGTGTCTACTTGTGGATATACTACATAAGTATTGTTCTTGAGATTGCCCTTTTTCTAGAATATTTCTATATTATATAAATGTATGTGGCAAATTTTGAATTAAGAGGGGGATTTTAAAGTTGGATTCAAAATCAGGATTGCTCCCTTTTCTAGAATATTTGTATATACATATATATTTTACGTGAGATTCTGAATTAGTAAATATTTTAGAATTGGATGCAAAATCAAATTTCAGTAATTTATTTAGAGTCTCCATTATTTTTTTTTTGTTGAAGTACATATAAATATACTTAATTTTAAATCTTTTTAAATATTTTATGTTAAACAAAATACATATTTAAAATGATTTTAAATTTTTGTAAGTGCAATTTACATGCTAGTAGATTTTGGAATAAAAATTTTCGAAAGGAAGATTCTGTTTTCTGGCATATTTTGACCAATATACGTCAAAAAAATCAAAATAATCATATAGTTTTCGTAAAAAACCGTTATTATGCTTATATTTTTATTCAATTTATAAAAAAAAATTGAAGTTATAATAATCATATCTTTTCGAAATCTGTTATTTTGATTTTTAGTTAAGTTTTGACAATCGTTAATAATCGTAATAATTTAAATATTCTCTTAAAATCAATTAATAAATTCTTTACTAATTGCTTATGTTTATTTGAATTTACATCAAAGACATCCTGTATAAAATGTTAATTTATTAAAATGATTTTAAAATAACAACTTAAGTGCTGTCAATTTTTACAAAATAAAATTGATATTCAGTCATAGGTACTTGTTTTAAAAATAATTTCGCTATGAATAAAAAAAATATTTAAAAAAAAATTAAAATAAATTCTATTGCTGATTAGTTATTAGTGATTAGCGGAAATTATTACTGATAGTATAATATTCTTATGTATACTGCAAAATATTT
Source organism: Poecilobothrus nobilitatus (assembly GCA_947095535.1). NCBI lineage: Eukaryota > Metazoa > Arthropoda > Insecta > Diptera > Dolichopodidae > Poecilobothrus > Poecilobothrus nobilitatus. Next base: position 165,229,143 of record OX352773.1, read on the forward strand.
CCAATAGATGGCATACAAATTTATATTATTTTATCCTTTATAATCTTGTAGAATAGATTGAGTTGAGTTTATTATCGGCTTAGTAAAAATAATGATTCATAGAACTGAAACTTATTCAAAATATTTATCAAAAAAAATGACTTATTGGATGCCCTGATGTTTCATTTGGGAATAAAAAGAAAAGCAACAAAAAATAATTAAAAACGTAGAAACTTAGGAAAACTGTTAAAATCAGTAGAAAATGTTGATCCACAGTGGAAGCAAGTTCTTCAGGTAAAGCAACTGCTGATTAACGAAATTAGATTTTTAGCTGACACATCTCTGGCTTAAAAAACTTAATATTTTCTAATTCAACTTTAGATTCTTTTAAGGCTATTACTAGTTAAAACAAAATGTTTCAATCGTGATTAAGCGTAATTTAACTCAATAGAATCATAAATGAAATACAATATACTACATTTTTTTTTCCCAAATATATTTAAAAGAAAGAGCAAAGAGAAAAAGAAATATTAATAAAAATACTATACTAATGATATAGTATAATAATAAATGACGATTTTGATTGTTAAAAATCTTTATAGATAGTAAAATGCGAATTAATTTTTAATTCTTATATTTTATTTTTTTTAGCTTAATTACTAATTAGTAATTTGCTATCTATAGTATCTAGTATTTTTTAATGATACATAATACAAATTTTAATATACATACGTATAGATAGCTTTAACTTTAATAAATAGTATAAGATTGTTTTGTTTGATGCTATCATAAAAAAAAAATTTTTTTTTTTAAATATTTACTCATATATAATATAAATATTTTATGTTAAAATAAGAAAAACAAAAAATAAAACAAAACAAATTAACACCATTAATTAAAATTTATAATAAGTTTGGTATAAACGCGACTTAATTAAATCATAGAATTTGAGAACACGTGTTTCTCATGATGCTGCTTTATTTATTATTTTTATTTCATTTTATTGTTATTATTTTAATAGTTTAGCTTTGTAAAACGATAACTGTAAAATAGCTTTTATTTCGCGATTATTCTTTATAGAGTAAAATTTTCAATTCTGGACCAAAAAAAAAATAATGTAATTTTTATAAATAATAAATGAAACATCAAAATCATAATATCCACCCTTTTTTTTTTGTTTAATCATGATACCCGTCCGTACTCCCCTTAATTATATTTCTCAGATAAATATTTTAATTACAATGATTATGATAAAATAGAGCCTGTCGCTTCTAGACTCGCGCTAAACAAATCATTGAAATTATGATTTGTAAAACAATTATTCTAAAATTTCTGCTAATTATTTTTCTCAAATAAATTTCAATGTTTGGTGGGTCATGAGGGTCTTATTTGCAATAATGTGTGCAATAGATGGTGGGATTTATCCGCCCTCAACTTTATGTGAACTATAAACTCCTAAATTTGTTTGTGACACTACTATTGGTGTGGTACTAATATACGCTAGGGTATTATGGCCGGATCCATATAACACGTCGTGATTTAATTACTATTACGGTTCAAAAATTGAAATTTTTCCTACTTTTAGACACCTGTACAAATTTTACTAAATAACCTGCAAACATTAAAGCTTCAACATTATAATTTTATATGTGTTATTTGTTTTTCTTATTTACATATGGTTTTTTTAGAATATTCAAGAAAGTTGTATCTTCTTTATCCTCTTTATAGTGGTAATTTGAATTTTTTTCAAAATTGAGGTATCATTTTGATTTTGCCGCCATTTTTTTTCTACCTGGAATTTTTATACGAGGTTTCTTTAGGTATATTCTAAATACATTCAGGTTAGTTAATATGGAACGTTACACGAAGGAACAACGTGTTTTTGTTATTACAACATTTTTTGAAAATGGTAAAAGTTTTCAAGATGTAATTAGAAAATTTCGAACAAAATTTGGTAGAGAAAATGCTCCAACAAATCGTGCCATCAAGCTGATGGTTGATAAATTTCTAGAAAATGGATCTGTTCTTGATAACAGAGGCAACATTTATCAACGTAGTGGTCGTTCAACCGAGAATGTAGCAGAAGTGTTGAAGAAGATCCAAAAACTTCCATTCGTCATCGTTCGCAGCAATTAAACATCAAACCATCCACATTATTCAACATTTTGCAAAGTGATCTCCATTTAAAGGCTTATAAGATCCAGCTGATGCAAGAATTAAAACCAACTGACCATGCATTACGTCGGCAATTCGTTTCTTGGGCAATCGAAAAACAAGAAGAAAATGAGAATTTTTTTAACAAAATAATCTTCACCGACGAAGCTCATTTCCAGCTCAATGGCTACGTCAATAAACAGAATTGCCGCATTTGGGGTGAAGAGAATCCAAGGGTTATCTTAGAGCAACCAGTACATCCACAAAAAGTTACGGTTTGGTGTGATTTGTGGTCAGGAGGAATCATCGGACCATATTTTTTTGAAAACGCAAATGGAAATGCGATTACGGTCAATGGAAATCGCTACAGGGAGATGATCCGAAGCTTTTTGTGGCGGGAAATTGATGATTTGGACGTAGAGAAAATGTGGTTTCAACAGGACGGTACCACTTTACACACAGCAAGAGAAACGATTGATCTTTTGAAGGAAAAGTTCGAAGATCGCATTATTTCTCGTAGAGTAGGAGTGATGTGGCCACCAAGATCGTGCGATTTGACACCGTTGGATTTTTTTTTGTGAGGTTTTATGAAATCGAAAGTGTACAGCAATAATCCCACAACAATTCAAGAGCTTAAAAACAACATTATCAAGCAAATTTCAACCATTGAGAACAGTTTATTGAACAACGTGATTCAGAATTTTGGTAAAAGATTGGAAACCTGCCGAAGTAGTAGAGGGGCCGCTTGGCTGACATAATTTTTCATTATTAACCGGAACCTATTTGTAATAAATTAAAATAAAAATATATTTAATATTTCAAAAAAAAAGTCTTTTTTTTTATTAAAATTAAAATGATACCTCAATTTTGAACACTCTTTATAAAAGCACATGTATAAAATTCTAAGAAAAATAAGAAATTTTGGTGTAAGACATAGACATCAATACATAAAAACTTTTAAAAATCGTTGGTAATCATTCTGCCCTTTTTAAACTAGATACCTGTAAAACGACACCTTTTATAAAATTGGATCAATTTAAAAAAATCTTCTTTCTTTTCTTAGATTTCAAAAAATTGTTTTGTTTTTTTATTTTTAATTGAAAAATTCAAAAATGTTCGTTAGTTTCGTGGCTTTGGTTCATGTTGGAAAATACGTAAATAAGTTAAAAAACAACAAGTTTAAAAAATAAGTTAATTAATTAACAACAATATTATTATTTATCATAGTTAAAATTCTTCGAAATAATTTTAGCTAAAAAAAAAATTAAAAATTATAATGTTTATAACAAATTTTAAGATGACGGAATCCTAAAATTCGCGCGTGTTAGGTTGTTTAGAAAAAATAACTAAAACTCTTATTATTAATCATAAGAATGCGTCACTAAAAAATGAACTAAAATTATATTGTGACAAAAATGGATCTAAGAAAATAAGTTTAAAAAGTGTATGTCACAAAATAACAAAAAAAAAAAAAAAAAAAAAAAACAACAATTTATTTGTAAAAAGCACAACTTTGGTCTGAAGTCTAAAACACAGCTCAAATATCAATCCCAAAATTTCTATAAATTTCAAATCTTAAGTGTCAACTAATTATTGAAAATTGATCTTTTGACGATTTATTAGTTTGAAGATAGGATATATTTTAGTTAGCTATTGTCTGATTGATAAAGATTTTATGGGTATGTTAATAATATGGGTACCTATTATTAACTATTACCTATACCTATTATTACTATACCTATTATTACTATTGTAAAATAATTTATGTAAATATTAATATCAGTAATTGACTCCATTTTCTCACCTATTTTTTAGACTTTATCCAATCCTATCGCTATAGAAAATATTTTTAGGCTTTAAAAACCTTTTTTTTTAATTTTGTCATCATTTTGTTTTCAATATAATAATAATTAATAACAAGGTCGCTTTAAAGTCTTTTTGACAAATAAATCCAATGTGCAGGGCGTGTTGTAAAAAGCAAAAGATAGTTAAAGATAAAATAGCAATATATAAAACTTATAGCATAAGATAAAACTTATTAAATTAGTTTATTTTTGTTATACTTTTTCTTTTCTTTTATATAATATGGAAAATCTAAAAGAAGCATATGCTAGCAGTTTTAAATTACCACCTTTGACTTTCAGAGGTTTTCAACCCAACTGTCTTTGCTTTACTCTAATCAGCTATTTCATTTCCTTAAGAAATTATTAGATACCAAAAGAGTGCTTTCATTTACGAGGTATAGACTGAATTGAGCATAGAAGAGAACAGTTATTGATAAAGATAAGGCAAAGAGGTTGTGAAAGATCCGCGCTTACTAAAGTATCAGACATAAAACTGTTCAGAACACAATTACTATGATTTGAAAGAAATCCTCAATCCATTTGCAGAATGTCTACCTAGGTCAATTGCCCAGTATTCGTTCAAAATGGCAGAATTGTATACTTGCTGTAAAGTTAGAGCAATAAACCGGAGCGCTTAATACTGACGTTCAGTTTTTTGCAGAGGTATGTATGTTGACCTTTGATTTCTAAAGATGTATTGACAAATATTTAAAGTAACCCTAATACCAAATATCCATCAACCTTTTGTTTCCTAAAATTTGCATAACTTTGTACAGGATAATTAAGTGGTAGTTAAATGGGTGTATTTTGTAACCTTTCTTAGGAATTGGGTAAACGTTTTCAATTCAAAAATCAAGTCAAAAATCATAATAGAGGTTTACGCAGAGGTTTTAAAATGGGAGAATGATTGTTTTATTGTAATACCACTGCAAATATATATGCATTTTTATTTTTCATAATCAGTGACCTAATCTATAATCGTTTTACTATCCGTAAATTATATATTTTTAAAAAATAAATTAAAAGCTTTGAAAAAATTTACTTGATTTATGAAAAGACTCTTTTTTAAATCAAAATAACAATGATTGCGTTAGAAAAGAAAAAAGAATTAATATTTAAATAAAATTAATCAAATTCACAACTTTTACTATAATTATGGTCACCTTATATTATATTCAGTAGTAAAACTAAAATCAATAGGAACTGTTGTCTGCTTGACTTTATCTAATATTTCATATAACATATAATGAATAAAATTAGAATAGTATTCAGTTGTGAAAAGTCCTTTTACCTATATAAATTCCAAGTTTAGTTTCAAATTATATTAATGGTGTGTTTCTTTATACCCGTACGATAGGATCGGGTATAATAAAATTACTCCTCCTTTTGTAACACCTCGAACTAAGCGAGCTAGATATACCTTCAAAGGTATGGATCGGATCAGAAAAAAATTCTAAGACGTTTGAACCATGTGCGTCCGTCCGTCCGTCAGCACGCTAACTCAAAAACTAAGAAAGCTAGAATCTTGAAATTTACACAAAATATTCTAGGAGCAATTTGTAGGTTCCCTGTTTTTTTTGGTTGAGTTTGGACCAAAACTTAGAGTAGCTCTCGAACACCTAACTTTTAGATCCCCACATTTTTTTTGAAATAGAGCTATGCAATTTTAACTGCTGATAGATGTTACAAAAATATTAATTTTATTTTTAATAACTTTTTTTTGTAGCCCCACCCGTTACGGAGCTACAGCTCCCAAAGGTTCAAAAAAGCACTATATTTAAATTGTTATAGCACAAGTTGTATAAGGTACATCTTCATTTTGAAAACGCCAAACTATTACTACACTTATTAGCTTTAAAAGTATATATACAATAAATATATATTTGTGGCATACGGTGTCTTAATTTACCGTTATGAAAAACTCAAATTTTGCAAAATTCTTTAACCCTTCTATCTTCTAAACGGTTTAAGTTGGAAACTTGAAATTTTGACAGAAGTTAGATCTGAAAATAAGTAAGAGTCATTTCAGAACTTTTTTTTGTATCACCCCCCGTTTAGGAGCTGTAAGGGGTCAAAAACTGAAAATTTCCTATTTTTAAACACCTGTAAGTTGAACACCTGTTCAAATTTTTTTGAAGTAATACACAAAAATTAAAGCTTCAACATTATACTCTTATTTCTGTTAACAACTTTTTTTAATAATATAGGGTTACTTTATAATTGACGAAAGTGTTACTTGATTTTTTCAAATTTTCTAACAAATTTCTTCAACAAATTTTTTGCATTTGTTTTACTCGATAATTTGAAATTGTTGAGGATATAATGCGTAGTACAAAAAAATGTAAATAAATAAACAACATAACTGTTGCTTGAAGAATTTTTATTTATATGATATTGATATATATACATACTTATATAATATCATATTTATTTACATTCGTATATGTCACTAGTGAATGAATGATAAGAGTATATATGTATATTATATAGCGCCGTATTTACATACATATATGTATTTTATTGTACTTATAAGAAATTATTCTGTCAATGGAATATTTAAATATAATATTTAAAATTATATTTATTATTTTGTACTAAATTTAATATACATTTACCGCTTATAGTATTAAATGGTACTATAGAATATTTGAAAAAGTTTTGGATTGATAATCGTTATGTGGAAGGTTAGAATCTGCTTTTGAAGAATGTACATATAAACATATAGTTTGAGTATATGTACAACCCATAGTACTAGAAATTATAAAATTCACCCAAATTATTTTAAAATAATAAAATATTAAAAAAATAATATAATACGCAGAGTGACAGGCTGTGAACATACTATCGGTTCGTACGGGTATCTAAGAGTTGACAAAGGCAACTGTATTCTTCCTCGTTTTAAATAAAATGGAACATTTATATAAAGAAAATTTAAAGTCAAATTATTTAATTTCTATATTTATCACGGTTGGATTTATCACAAACAGACTGAAAAATACCAACACGATTTACATTACGCCCAGGGTTAAGGTACAAAACATCCATATTAAACAGAATATCAAAATAGATTTTTTCCCCTTTTACAATACTTTCTTTATCCTATAAAATATAAAATAAAGTAAAAGAAAAAACAAAAATTATGGTTTTATCGTAAAGTTTTGTTCACGTTTTTTGTACTTGCGATCTGAATGAATAATTAGGGGATGATATGGAAATTAAAATATTGTATTAACTGGATAAACATAATAAATTTAAACGTATTATATTATACGTTTGATATCATCTAACATATTACAAAATATTCATGATAATCAATACTTAATTCATACAAAAAAAAAAAATAAAAATATAATCGAAAATCAATTTTGTTACAAATCACGTGCAATTTTTACGCCAAAAAAAAATATGTTTTTTTATAATATTAAAATTATGTAAGTTGTATGGCGTGTTTTACAAAAAAAAAAAAAAAACAGAATTGACAAAAAAACAACAAAAAAATTTAAAAATATGAGTAGAAATTAAATAAATAAATTTTATCTTTCACTTTTTTTTTACCGAAAAAAAAAAACCATAAACTCCAAAAAAATATAATTTAAATATAAATATTATTATATTTATTGCACATATTAATACTTTTATTCACGAAATTTTTTTCGATAATTTCCTGGATTTTTATACTATAGATACCTTTTTTTTTATCTATCTTGCATACATAAACCCAAGGCTAAAAATACATTTTTAAATAATATTCTCTAAAAGTTTAATAACAAACAAAACACGTGATTATTTTCATCGTTACTGTAATAAAAGTGTTTTATTTTTATATCAATGATTGAACATATACAAATTGCATTGTAAATGAATCTTGATTGGAATAGGTGGCTCTACCACCTATATCTTAACACATAGCTGATAAGAGCGATCTGTTATTGATAATAGCTGAAAAGAGCGACCTGTCACTCGATCTTTGTAATCGATTCGTCTCCGATATTATAAAACGTAACTTCTCAAAGATCTATTCACAGGAAAAAAAGAAAACTTTACTTCTCAAAAATCTATTCACAGGAAAAAAAATATTAAAAATAAGAAGTAATATAAACTTAGTTGTCAGTATAGAAGAAGTAGATGGAGTACATGGAAACAAAGAAGAGAAAATATAGAAGAAATAGAGAAAATAACTTAAGGTTAAAAATACTGCAAACATTTTTTTTACCACTTCTTAATTTGAAAATTTCGAGCGCTCATAATTTATTTTTAAATAATTGTAATAAAAGTGCATTTACATTTCAATTAAAAATTTTGTAGAGTTACTTATAAATTAAATAAAAATTTTAAACAAAGTATTTCTTTAAAGTTTTAACATAAAAAAAAGAAACAAAAAGTTTCAAAAACCGTTATAAAATTATGTTTAGATATTTTATTTCGTTGCTGTAACACAAAAGACTTTTAAAGTTCAAAAAGTCAAAAAGAATATTTGAAAAGCTATTAGATTAAGCCAAATTGTAGAACTTTTAATTTAATTTAGCTATAATGTCTAACTTATCAACTATTTTTCATTAAAGTGATCGATTCCGATATCCATCCGTCTTTTCTAATATTTTAAATGAAAGTTATCTGTTCTTTTTAAAAAATAAATTTATTTATATTAATTTTTTCGTCAATACAGACAAGAGATGTGATAACTGATGTAAAGGTAAATGTAGTTGATATGATTTAAATTCTTAAAGTTTTTATAAAGAGGGCTTATTGTAAAAACACTCTGTACGACATTTTTGAAAATATTGAATAATTTCTGTGATATTGAGGAGGGTTTTTATAGTTTATAGTTATACAAAACTATGGTAGTTATACAAAACTAGGATATATGTACATGCGAGATTCTGAACTAGAAGGGATTTTAGAGTTGGATTGTAAAGTTTAATAGTGTTTCTTTTAAAGTATTTTTAATCGAATGAGGCATAACACTATATGGCTTTATGACCCATTTACATTTATTTGGGTCATAAAGCCACATTGGGTAAAAATTCTTACTTATTTCATTATAAAATAATTACGAAAAAATCAAAAATTAAATAAAGTCGAAAAAAACCCAACATTTTCTTTCGAACTTATTTCATTTTTGCTTTCGTACTTATTGCGTTCGATCTTATTTCATAGAGCCTACCAAAGCTATCAGTACCAAATTTTGTATACCAAAATACAATGGCTTTCAAAGTTTCTTCATCGAAATTTTTTAAATTACTTTTATGTTCTCTAAAATAACTAACTGTAAAATAAATAATAAAGGTAATAAAAATTACGTAATTCGACATAATGTAAATGTCATATTTTTTTGTCATCTTGGTACCTATTATAGACATTTGTCAAAACATATGTTAAACCATAATAACATAAGCAAATATAAGAAACATAACAAAGAAAAGAGTGTCATTGAAAATTACTATTGTAAAATTTTAAGAAAAAATAAGAAATGAATCATTTAAAAAAAATGCAAATGATATGATTAAAAGTTTAAAAGGATTACAATATACGATGAGAAAAAAAATTATCAAAAAAGAAATGTGAAATTTACTATGTCAATTTCATTTTTATCGAGTTAATATAAGAAAAACTATGTTTAACGAAACTTAACGAATCTTACATATGCCTTTTAAGGGTAATATAACATTAGGTTTCCAATCGAAACTTAAGATATGTCGCTAAGTTAATTTGAAAAATGTCGTACTATATAATATGTCATTTTGCGAACTACTTAAGCCTTTGACACGTAAATAGGTACATTAAATATAAATAAAAATAATATAAAGAAACTAATATATAATAAATAATATTTGCAATATAAATAATAATGAAAATAAAGAAGAAACTATTAATTTATTTATTTTGTAACAATCAATCTTATGAGTTACAACAAAATTTTAATATAAATCATTTAAATAAAATTTAGCTTCAATTAATCAATTTGGAACAAACAAAATATTTCGTTAGACAATTTTTCCACATTTAAATTATGTATTAAAATATAGTTGAAGGTATTCTAATGAAGTCGTTACTCTAAATATCATCTCTCTAAATGTTCATGAATCACCTTTTAACTCAAAAAAAAAAAAAAACTTTGAATCTGAAATTAATAAAATAAACTGAAGAAGAGCTGAAGAACCGTTGAAGAGCTTTATTAATCATTTTTATCTACATACATATATAACTAAATATATAAAGTAATAGGAATCTAAAAAATAAATAAACAGACAGACAGAATAAACAGACAATTGGACATCAAATCGTTAAATTAAGTAAAAGAAAAAAACAAAAACATGTTAATGTTAATATTATAAAAAAAGAATCAGCTGCCACAAATTTAAATTGTTTAAATTTCAACCTGTTTTGTTTTTCTTTTTTCTTTTTTATTAAGAAAATTAAAAAAATTGCCATCACATAAGTGTTTAAGCTGGTCTATAAAATTAAAATAAACAAAAAAAAATATACCTACCTACCTACTATAATTTTTTCAACTAAAATAATTAATATTTGCGCAACTATAAACTTTTCTTCTGACTAGTCTGACATTTATTAATGAATGAGATAGCTGTTACGATTCAATAATAAAAATGGTTTACTTTCATTGAACTGTCATGACAGTCAATGCATGTGTATACATAATAAATAATATTATTATGTTATGCACATTTCGTATACGAATATGACATGATAATGGTTGAAAATAAAAAAAAAAGTAAAATTTTCAATGATCGTATATAGATAATGATGATAATTACTGTTATGTAATAAAAAGTTAAACATATACGAATATTATGAATGAAAAAGTTTTATACTATATACATAATATGCATTAATATGATTTACATAATATGCGTGTTTCTGTTCATATACATAATATTATTATTATCTATAATGTATAAAGAGTATGTACCTATGTACATATATTAAATATGTTTTATTTATTTAAATTTATTAATTTAAAGTTACACAGATTAATTTTTTTTATTTAATGTTCAATTGTTATAAAAGTATAAGAAGAATTAATTCGAAACAGATGTTATATTGAAATTTACATTTTTTATCTTATATGTAAATAAAAATAATCTGAGTTTAAGTCTTTAAGAAAATAAGAGAATTTGGATGTTATTACTTATTTATTGGTTATTCTATTTTCAGTTATTTAATGTGATTTTAAAATTAATTTTAATATTTTAAAATAAAATTTTTAAAAAAAAATCAGCTATCTTCACCACAGGACCGACCGCCACTACACAAAAAGTACAATACCAAAATTTATAGATTTTTTACATAATAATTTATATCAAAGCAAAATAACTTCTAATAATTTAATAACATTTTGTTTTATTCAATAAAAATAATTATATGCAATGAAATCGTAAAAATATATGTACATTCATTCATACATCCATTTATTATTATTATTATTGTAATGTAGATACATGATTTTTTTTTCATTCAAAAAATAATATAAAAAGTAAAAAATAATAAAAACTGTAAACAAATACAAAACAAACATAAGATTAATATTAAATCTGCTAACAAAAATTTTACCGTTTTAATTTAATGTCATCAACAAATGAATAATATGCATTGGCATAGATATAAGTACATACATATGTATGTACATACATACCCACACACGCACCCACACACACACATACACACAGACGAACATCGTGCTGAAAATTTTTTTACAGCCTTCTCCACACCGGAGTAGTGCATTTTTGCGAAAATCTCGGGTACAAATTCTTAGTATGAAAACAATACCTACCTTATACATTAATGTATGCGGTCGGTAATTAATCTAATCTGTAAATCATGTCGCTCATCAAAAATTGAGTTTTTGAAATTATAGATTTGCACATAGAAATTGTTAACGGGAGCTGATTCTTTTACTAAAGAAAAAAATGTTCAATAAAAATTTAGCGCAGCGCAATAGCGTCAAACAAAATATCATCTAAAAGTGAAAAATGCAATAAGATTCAAAAAAAAAAAAAAAAAACAGAAAAAAATTTTGGATGTTATTATATTCGTTTTCACCATATTTTATTTATGAAAATATATTTTTCGTCCATATTTCATTTTTCTAAATTTTTATATTTTATTGTTACAATTACCGTTCTTATAACGGGAAAAGGCTTTTTTACAAACAGGTTTGTTTGTTGGCTTGTTATTGTATTTATATTGATACATTTTTACATAGTCGGAATAATATTTTTTCCGGAATAATAATCATAATTTTATTGATGACTCATAAAAATTAGTCTCAAAATGCAGCACAAGCACAAAAACAATATGCAGCACAAATATATAAATATTCTGTAAAAGGCGAATAATCCTGATTTTGTAATCAACTCTAAAATCGGCCTAATTTGGAATATGGGATATAGATTATATATATACATATTCTGGAAAAACAGAATAAATACCCTAATTTTGAATCCAACTCTAAAATCCGCCCTAATTGAGAATATATACATATTCTGGAAAAAGAATATAATTCTGATTTTGGATGTTAAATCATTTTTCAAAAAAAAAAAAATTATAATATTTTGGAATATATTTCATTTAGTCTTAGGGTTTGTTTTGTTTTTATTTCATTGTTATTTGAACCTTATATCCTTATATCCTGAACCTTACCAATAAATCTTTGGATGTTATTTCATTTTTGAATTGATTTATACAAAATACAAATTTTTGTTTTTTTTTTTTTTGGATCTTATTACATTTTTCACTTTTGGATGATATTTCGTCCGACGCTATTGCACTGCGCTAAAAATATATCTAAAATACAATGCAGAAAAAAAAAAAATCGTATAACGAAAACTGTTGAAAAATAAAATATTACAAATACAGATATCGAAAACAAAATGTTGAGAGAAAATAATGCCGAATTTCTATATGTATAGAAAAACAAGATTTTCGATATTTTCTTAAAAATAATGATTAGACAAAAATAATAGAAATAAATGGGACTGATTTTATAGTAATATAAAGCCAAGGTTTCAATAATATCTTTTGGATTTTAAAGTTGGTTTCAAAATTAGCATTATGCTTTTCTATATAGGTCAAATTATACCTAGCAGAATTTGTCATTATACATGTACATATGCTAGATTCTGAATTGAAGCCATATTATAGGTAGTTAGTTGCAAAATTAGAGTTATATTATGCTTTTTGCAGAGAATGGATATAATATATATAATATATGTATGCAGAGTATGTAGATTTATAAGAAATTCTGATTAAAAAGGGATTTTTGAGGTGGTTACAAAATCAGAGTTATTCACTTCTTCAGAATATACTTTTGTATACGTATATTCCAAATAATGAATTAGGAGAAATTTTATATTTATGGTTACTAAATTGATTTAGTGGATTTTTCGAAAAGACACTAAAGTCAAAAAGATATATATCTTTATATCTTTATTTATTAGAGTAATAAAGTCTTATGAATCCTCTTTAATTCTAAATTATAAATTTTAATAAGTCCAATAATATATAAAATTTATTTTTTTATTATTTTTTTTCTTCAACATTTTTTTTCCATTATTTTCTTTTTTTGACATTTTGCTTTTCAACAGTTTTTATTCAATTTTTTTTTTTCAAATACTTGACCCACCCATTGCAAATACTTGTTTAAAAAAAAAGTCTTTTTAAAAATTGAAATAAATTTTAGTTCAACCATTATCAAGACTAGTTTGAGAATCACTTTTTAGAGATTCATTTTTTTCTTATAGATTTTTTTTTATCTTGTTTCTCAAGCAGTTTATCTACAGATAAAAATTTATGTTTGACTGTTCGTAAGAGAATTTGCAAATTTTTAAAAATGAATTGGATTAATATTATGTAATTTTATAGCCGAGTAATCAACAGCTTAGTGAAATTAATGATTCACGAAACTGAAGCTTAGTCAAATATGAATAATAAATGTCTTAGTGGATTCCCTTTAATACTCCTCATCAGAATTTTAAATAGTATATCAATTTTTATTTTGAATTTGTTTACGCTTAACTATAAATAGAGTGAACAATTATTACAAGAAGAAGAAGGAAATGAAAATTGAAGATTTGGTTTGCTTAAATGTCTGATCAACTGCAAAAAAAGAGGTCTAAAGTTTAACAACCTATACTAGATAAAAATTGGGACAGCTGTAAAAAGGAGATATTAAGTAATCAAGGTAGATTCTTTCTGCTGACTATTCCCATGACTATGGAACTTTCGCAAGGCTTTCCTTGGCATAAGATAAGAATTTAATCTAAAATATCAAAATTTATTAAAATCTTAAAATAGAAAATATTATAGATATTACAATACTTTACTTATAAAGAAAGAAGTATACTAAACGAAGTATACTTAATGAAAAATATTAAATGAGAAAATGAAAGTGTTTAAAGTCTTTAAAACATGGATTAATATGAATTATTTTAATTTTTATGAAAACAAAATAATATTTTTACAAACTCTCTATTGTAGCACATATTTTGTACCAAAAATTTTGCAGAAATGTGTCTATTAGTTTCACTCTGTCCGTCTATTTACAAAAATACTACAGCGTTAAAAATAAAGAAAAAAAATTTTAACCATGGGTAGGTCTTGTAAAAAAATGTATGTTGTAGAACAGTTTTTTCACGTAGCGCCATCCACTACGGAACTGTAGCACCTCTAACTTTGAGTGAGGCCCCATTTTTAAATGCGTATATCTCATGTTATACTTAACATTTTTTCAATCTGAAAAAATCTTTCGATAGCAATTTTTGTTACATTTGTAAATAAATATAAAAATTATATAAATTTTTTAAATCTAGTATTTAAATTTACCGTTATGTGAAAACCAAATTTTGCATGATTTTTCTATCTTCATAACTTTGGCAAGCTTTTAGATAGGGCACGATTTTAGAAATTTTGAGATACGAGAGAACTTTTAGAACTAGTATAAGTTTCCTCAGAAAATTTTTTTGTACAACCCCCGTTTACGAGCAATTGAAAATTTACTATTTTTAAACATCTGTAACTTAGGCACCTGTACACATTGTTCTTCGGCAAGACATAAAAATTAAAGCTACAGTAATATATTTTGACGTGTGATAACGATTTCTTTTAGTTGTATGAGGTTACAGAGTTATAAACCTTTAAAGCCACACATTAGTCCTTTTTTCAGATGTATATATCACAGGCTCTGCGTAGTAGTTTAACAATCTAAAAAGAAGACCGGAAATTTTCTTATCTCTATAAAACAATATAAAAATTATGCAATATTTTGTAATTTATTATTTCAATTTACCGTTATGTGAAAAGCAAATTTTGCATGATATTTCTATTTCATAACTCCAGCACTCTTTTAGACAGTAAAAAATTTTTGTGACAAGAAAGAAACTTTTAGAATTAAAATAAGTTTCCTCCGTTTCAGATATTAGGCCTCAAAAATTGAAAATTAGCTTTTTTAAACACTTGCAAAAATTTTTCTTCGGCAAGACATAAAACTCAAAGCTTCAGTAATATATTGTTAAGTGCGTTAACAGTTTTTCTTTTTAGTTATATAGGGTTCCGGACTTACAGCTCCTCAAAAAGTTCTGCATAAAAGTCTTATTTTCATATTTTTTCTTATATAAAAACCTTCTATTGCAATACCGCGGGAGAGAATTTAAACTGCAAAAAAAACTAAAATAATTTAAATATTAATTTAACTAATTATCGCATTTTAATTGTGGTTTTTATATGTGATAGATGTTACTATAGTAACTATAATTTCTATAATTTATTTT
The DNA here is from genome assembly GCA_947095535.1 of Poecilobothrus nobilitatus. NCBI lineage: Eukaryota > Metazoa > Arthropoda > Insecta > Diptera > Dolichopodidae > Poecilobothrus > Poecilobothrus nobilitatus. Next base: position 165,244,906 of record OX352773.1, read on the forward strand.
AATTGATATGTAATTTTCATAATAGTTATGTCGTGAAACCAAACAACATGTTAAATCTATAACCAAAACCAAATTTTCTTCATATTTAATTAGAAATATTTACTGAAATTTCTTAATATTTCTAACACTTTTTTTAGTATATATAGGGTAAAGTGCCCTATTTCGAGCCCCCTACCAGTTCTGAGCCCCTACGAACAAAATTACTAAAAAGCTAAGAAGAACGTATTATTTTGAAAGTTTCAACCGTTTTATTATAAAAAACACTCTTCCCGCCATTATTTTTTTATCTGACATTTACGTATTTTAATTTAGTTGCATGTTTTATTTAGAAGTGAATGGTCGTACCTCTACAATATTTTTAAAAAGCGTAAAGTTTTAACAAATTTGCTAAGCACCCAGATAAGTTAAACTTATAAGTAAGTAAATTTTTATTTATATTTTATTAGCACAGTTAGTTTTATCAAGTATTTTTTATTATTTATAAATAAAAACTGAATAATTTTAACAAAATTTTGTAAAATATATGGAAAAACAAGAGGGCTCATATCTGGACTAAAAAAAACTATAATTTCCTATTTTGAGCCCCAGGGCTCATAATAGAAATTAAAAAAGAAAATTATTTATCCAATTATGAGCCATATCTCTGTACTACTTAAGTAACTAGGTATGTTTTTCAACCAATTCTAAACTATAGGTACCTACCTACCTAGTTTTTTTTAGGAAATTAATTTAAAATGCCACCCAAACGAAAATATAACATCAGCGATATTGAATTGGCTTTGAATGAAATCCATTCAAAAGTTTCGTCAATACATGCAGCTGCTAGAAAGTACAATATACCACGCCCTACATTACAAAATAGGATTCATCAGCGGTCTCGAAGATCTAGAACTGGTCCTGATACAGTTTTGAATCCCATAGAAGAGAAAAATATTGTAAATTGGGTCTTTGAAAATCACAAAAGAGGATTTCCTAGAAGGAAGCACGAAGTATGTGGAGTAGTTAAGGAGTTCTTGGATAGTTCTCAACGAAAAACAATCTTTGTGAACAATTTACCTGGTAACAAATGGTATAATTCTTTTTAAAAAAGGCATCCTGAAGTTTCTATTAGAACACCAGAACCTGTAACCAATTCGAGTGCAGTATTATCAGAAAGAGATATTAGAGGTTGGTTCTGCCAAATTCAAGGGTATTTTAAAGAAAAGAATATATCAGATATACTTGAACACCCGTCAAGAATATTCAATGGTGACGAGTCGGGATTTTTATTATGCCCAAAGGGTGGTACAGTTTTAGCCCCCAAAGGAGCGAAAAACGTGTACGAAACAGACAGGGGTAGGGCAAAAGAAAGCATAACAGTAATGTTTAGTTTTTCAGCTAATGCATTAATAATTCCACCTACTATTATATTTCCTTATAAAAGAATTCCTAAGGAAATATTGGAATCAATACCAAAAGGCATAAGATATATGACAACAGATTCAGGTTGGATGACATCTGAAGCCTTTTTTTATTATGTTAAAGAGGTGTTTTATCCATTTTGAGTGGAAAATCATATTGTTTTTCCAGTTGTTCTTTATGTTGACGGTCACAAAACTCATTTAACTTTAAATTTATCCAAAATATGCGAAGAACTGAAAATCATATTAATTTGTCTGTACGCAAATGCCACAAGAATTCTGCAACCTGCAGATGTGGCTTTATTTAAGCCAGTAAAATTAGGTTGGCAAAAAGAAGTACAAAAATGGCGAATTGAAAATATCGATCAGCAATTCTCAAAAAAAAATTTTGCACCAGTTTTAAAATTTGTGGTCGATAAATATGTCAAAAGAGATACAGTAGTAAATGGATTCCGTGCTTGTGGACTTTATCCTTTTAACGCAGATGCAATCGACTATTCAAAATGCTTAGGAAGATCCACTTGTATAGTTGAAAATGCTCAGTTAAATGATGAAATAATAACTGAAAAAATTAATGTTATAAATCTCGAAGATTTTGTTAAAATTATTGGACATGAAAAAACAAAGGAACTGGAAACTTTTGACCAAAGTTCCTGTACATACTCAGAAGATTTTCTTTGTCTTTATCGATTATATACGAAATTAGGAGGAATTACTACTCAAAATATTGTAAGTTATGTCTGTTTTAAGCTTTTAAATATAATAAGCTTTTTAAATTTACTTTCAAATAATTTTTAGAATGCGGTTTTAAATAAAAATAATGATGATATTGAGAAAGATATTTCTGATATTTTAAACGAAAATAATAATTCAAATGTTAATATAGAGCTTACCGATTTGCAAATTGGACAAAATATTATTATTTCGCAAGCCGAGGAAGTTAATTATTTTGATTCTGACGTAAAGAAATTATTTTAATTGCCGGTTCTTATATAACAAGTTATTTTTTCCTTACAGATGCACTATACCCCCCTCAAAGTTTTTGACATTAATAAAATTCCAATTTTAATAGAAGAAAATGAAAAACAGAATAATTCTTCAAATAGTATAGTAACTTATCTCAAAATTGCTAAAACGCCAGCTAGAAAGGGAGTAAAAAATGTTGAACGCAAAAGTTTCATAATTTCATCTACTCCTTATCAAAAGGCAATTATGTTAAAGAATGACAACAAAATGATATTTGAAAAACAGAAAGAACAACGAAAAATTGAAAGAATGGAAAAGAAAAAACTGAAAGAACAAGAATTGAAAGAAAATCTGAAACACAAGACCAAAAAATCTTCTAATCTCCATCAAAAAAATACAAAAAGACCAAAAAAACTTTCAAATCTTGAAATCTAAGGGGAATCCAAAAATTAAAGCTGATAACGTAAAGAGTAATAAACCGTTAGTTGAGAAAAACAAACTTGTTAATACTTTTGGTGAGTATTAATGAAATTGGTTATTATTGCTGGATTTTAAAATTATTTTTTTAAACTATAGATGATAAAACCAGTCAATCAAAACTAGCATCAAAGCAAAGGGGCTTAAATTACAAGGAGCCTCATGTTCAAAACCTCTTTACGCCAACTTTACTTGAGCCAATTGATAATGATACTGTAAACCTAGATACTATTGTAGCCGGAGTGTGCTTTGATTGTGGTTTAAACATCAGCAAAATTGATGTAGGAATTGAGTGCTTTATTTGTAACAAAGCTGACCATCTCAAATGTACCCCGAAAATTTGTGGGGATTTGGAATATTTTAGTTGCAAAAAGTGTACTTAAAAAAATAATTTTAAAATTTTGATTAATATATTTTTCTTTATTAATAATTATTATAATAATTTGCAATTAGAATGCAAATAGAGTGCAATTAAATACAACGTAGTGTGCAATGAATGCAATGTTTCTTTTATATTTTTCAACTAAATATTATAATAATATATCTTTTTTTTGCTTGTAGAAAATTTGTTTTTGTTTTACTCAAATTTAAATGTTCGCAGATATTAGGTAAAAGTTTTGCAAATATTGCAAAAATAAATAACAAAACTTATTATTCTGGTAAAATATCCAAGGGGCTCATAACTGGATAAACTGACGGCTCATAATAGGAAAAAACAGGGCTCATATTTGGATAATGGGTATTTCAAATTTAAATTAATATTTTTGTTATATTTTTCAATGCCAACAAAATTTCTAAACTATACAATTATTTAACAAATATTAAAATAATATTATGAAACACACTGTTTTCATGAAATCCGAACCAGTAAAATATATCGTGAATTTAAAGGGAAAACTTTTCTTAAGGGGGCTCAGAATCGGAGACTTTACCCTACTATTATAATAGGTGCATATTGTTTTTTTATGATGACAGTAAGTTATGTGGTGAAAACATATCAGATTCAAAATAAATTACCTATAGCTATTTCTAATCACTTTAAAGTCTAATTTATGGTAAAAAAAATAATTGCGAAAAAGAATTTTCATTGAATTAAATAGTTGGATTTGAAATTATATAATTATTGTATAGTAAATAGTATTAAAGAATGGATTAAAATATAAATAAAATATAAAAAATAAAAATGCGTGGTTAACATAAACAACAAAAATTAAAATTGTGTGTTTAAAAGAAAAAGAAATAATTAATAAAATACATTACAATATTAATTTGAAAAGAGAGAAAAACTATAGTCTATATAGGTAAAATCAGTAAATTATAAAAAATTTTCATTCTTGTAATGCTTTTAATTGTAAGTAAAGTTGGTTTTTAACCATATACTACATAAAAAGAAATAGTATTAACACTTTTTTCACGTCAGTAATTACTCTTCTCTAGGCTTGTTGTGCACCTTCTGCAAACTAAGAAAAAACAATTATCTAAAAAGACGCTAATTATTTTTGAAGATTCTCAATTAACGTATAGAACAACCTATTAGTTGGTATTAAGTTCTCTTAGATTTATGCCATGAAATAGCACTCTTACGGAAGAAGTTTTGAAAGCTTCTCAAAATTTTATTTTTCCTAAGGGGATGGGAACCTTCCAAGACACCAAGAATTTCCCCTTGGTAATATCAGATTCTTACTGAATAAACCCACCTTCCCCTTTAGCCGGGACGGGAAAATAGGACGGGAAAACATTGAATTGGAAATGGGACTGTAAGGATATAATGAATCCGCCTATTATTATTACTATTTTGCTAACAGTGACTATTATAACCGTTACAACAGTTACAATATGCAGTAGTATATATATAACACCTTACTGCATGAGGTAATTATTGAAGGCAGCCCAACTGTCACTGAAAGAGATATTATTATTATTGGTATCAGTATTACTTATATTAACATTATTTTACTACAGAGTCAGTGCTATCAGTGGATTACAACGTGCAATAGTATATAACACCCTCCTGCATGATATAACCAAAGATAGCTCCACTGTAGCAGCTATTATTATTACTATTATTACTATTAATTATACGATATGAAATTACTACACATTTTTTTATTTATATGACCTGACCGAAGTTTCACCCCAGGACTCTTCGATTAAAAGGCTGGGTGACTTAATCATTACGCCATAGTCAGATTGATATAAGATAGCTCACGTTGGAAAAAGAAACTTCAAGATATTTCCGTCGTTTTTTAAACAGACTAGTGCACATGAAGGAAAATGGATGCATGCTCTCTATAGCGTTATTTTCTCTGCTAAATCTATAATTAAGGTACACATGCAGATATCTAATCCTTTAACATTTCTACTAATAAGACATTGACCCATAATAACACTAACTAACTTATGTTATTTTAGGTCTAGACAGACAGATAGTATAAATTTGAGAGGTTCTACTGGTTCCTGACGCATGAAGTCAGGTTTAAATGTTTAGCTCAAGCATTGATCCATGCTTGGCTAGCTCATCTGTCGACTCGTTTCCTGTAATATCCTCGTGCCCTGCGACTCACATAATGCTCATACTATTCTGTGTTGAAAGAATTTTCAATACTTATCGACAGGCCTCTACCACCTTAGCTTCGGTAACTCTGCTAAGTATTTGATGCTTAATTTTTTTCCAATTAAAAATAAATCTAATGTTCTATTAGGTCATTTGCAAATATATCTACATTATTATCAGGAAGTAAAATAAAAACAAGGATCTAAATATTATAGTCTATTTTGTTGTAATTTGACACTAATAAAATAAGTGGCATGAGAAAACATATAAAACAGATAAAGTGCTTTAATACTCTAAAGAGTAAAATACTTTTATTTTTAATATTCTAAACTTATCATTATCGTAATTCAGTTTATCTAGATTCTAGTGTTAAAAACTTTAGTTGATGGATATCTCAAAAATGTCCCGACAAATAAAAAATTACAATCCAAAAACAAATACAATTAATTAAATTTCCCAATTTATAATCGACTTAAAACAAATTTTTAGTTAGATAACATATATTTGATTTACTACTGATATTTTTACATTGTTTCAACAAACCTTGTATTTGACTGGAAACAAAATATTTATAAGTTTATTATATTAAAATGAAATTACATACAATGATGTTTATCAGAATAATTTTTATTAATTTTGCTTTTATTCTTTCACCATACCATAAAACCATACAATTATGACAGTAATAAACCTGCATTAAAAAAAATTAATTAATAATTTTTATGTTATTGTTGTCATGTCACTTCTATTCAGTCTAAATATTTTGATAAAATAATTAATAACCGTCATTGTAAATAATTAAGTAATAAAATATAAGCAAATAAGTATTAATTATTTATACTGTTGTACTTTTACCATTGTTGGTGCAATTAATTTCAAAATAGTGTTAAATATAAGTAAACAGAAATAAAAAGTGATAAAGATTGATTTATTTTTAGGTGAACAAAAATTTTTATAAAATATTGATAGTTATAGAATTTCGAAATTATTTTAAAATAAGGGAAAAATTTAATTAAATTTAGGAGTTTACGAGAAGATCAACATTAGAACTTTTAATCTGAATACTCGTATATAATTGATAGATATATAACCAATAAATTTTGTAAATTTTCAAAATAATTAATTGTACCTACGTATTTTAAGAAAAATGGTAATAAACTATCTAAAAGTGAATTTCTGGTGCAAGGATCAATATCTTTGTTCTAAATAATCCTTCCCACATCCAATAACTTCCCATATTTCTCAATTTCCTTTATTGATATTCCTTTATTTCTATTTTTCCAATCCCCAAAATCAAACAGTACATTGTACCATTGGTTTTAACTTAAGCTTTGGTTTAAAAGGGACGAGGCATTTAGTTGGTTAAAGCCTAACACTACCAAAGAGAATTCGCGTGTTGAACACATTGGTGTCTTTCGAAATTCCCGCCACCAAATCAGATGAAACAATATAATGTGAGGATAAGTTTTTTATAAGTCGAAAAAATTTTTAAAAAAGGAAAGAAAAACGAAGGCCGAAAAAATTTCTTTATATTTACCATCACTTTTTCTGACAAAATATTATAAAATGTTACAATAAAATTTAAAAATAATGTATCGACCACATTCATTCATAAAAGATAAAAGGTTTCAAGAACATTGCAAAAACCGAAAAAAAGCAAAGGTAATACATATATAGTATTTGAATGGTTATGAAATTGATTTTTTTTGGTTGTCTGCATATTTCATTTTAAACAGTTTTCATTCAATGTTTATGAATAAAGTTATTTGTCAACATTTGTTTATACACAAATTATGCTTTGCAATATTTTCAGTATTACAAAGCATGATGTGCTTCCCTATTATGTATACTTACGTTAACTGTAATAATTTAGTTTCTACTGTATATAAAAATATTTTTATACAGTCTTCTTCCATATCATATTTCTTCATTATCTTAAATTAAATATTATTAAAATAATTTCCCAGTTACATTTTTTTTTGTTTTTTTTTTTTTTTGCAAAATTTAAACCTTGAATTTACTAATTAAAGTTATTAAACTGTTACCTGCTGTTACGTCAAAAAAAAAAAACACTTTCTTTATTTTATTATTAAATCAGATAAATTTAAGTCAATTAAATATGTACAGTTTTCTATACATTCTGATAACAAAAAATTCCATCTTAAAATTGTAATATACAAGATTTCTTAAATTCTTCTTTATCATGCTTGGATGCATTAATCAAAAAAACAAAAAAGAAAGGTAACCAGTTAAAAATAAATTAACCTTGATCCAATTTTTCTTAAATACAATAGGTATAATATTATTGTTTTACTTTCGTTATCATTTAAATTGTCGCTTTGCATGCACATTTTATTTTTGACGTATTTTTGGAATGAACCGTTATAATAATATTATTATACAATCACCAAAAAAACAAACAAACAATAAAAATATCAATTAAATAAATTATTTACAGTTATTTTTTGTTAAACGCAACATTACTGAAACGGGAAATGTAAAATCAACAAAATGGTATGTAAGTATATGTTTAAAATCATAAAACAGTATGTAAGTATGTTTTTTAACTTACTTGTTTAGTTTTACTGTTGCGCCAATAAACTTTTATGACAGTAAAATAAAAAATTAAACTTGAATTTACTTGTAACGTAATACCAAATTCATTATTATGATTTTTCTTTTTTGTTATTCATCGATGTCATTATACTGTTACGCCATTTTAAATGTGCAGTATATTATTATAGCAGTAGAAATCATAATTATTTTGTATTGAAATTTTTCTTAACATAATTTTAATTTTTTTTTATTTTTTTTTTTTTATTTGGCACTGTGGTGGGTTTTATTAAAAAAAAACAAAAATATGGAAACTTGGTGTTTTAAAGATGATCATAGTCAGGTGTCAATTATGCAATTAATGACTTTTTGATATTAAAATGTATGCTTAGTTATTAAAACTTAAGTTTCATAAAAGGTAGGTCAATTTTAATGTTTTTTTCTTGATTTTATTTAGCTTTTTTTTGGGAATTATTTGTTTTATGTTGGTTATAAAGTTAGTAGCTGATGAAATCAAACTTTGTATTGTCCAAAAATAATTTGGAAAATTTTTTATTTTCCTTTTCTTTTTGAAAAATATTATTATCGTTGGATAAACGTGTTTTTTTATATTTTGAAAAAGAATTGGTGGAAATTCTAAAGGTATAAACTAAAATGTTAATTACAGAGCTTGAGGCATTGATGTATGTATAGCCGTATCATAATATGTAATTATAATATTATATAGGAGGGCTTTTCCTCATAATTAGTTTAGAGTTATGTCGTCAGATACTATTCAATATCATATTTTGCCTACCTATATAAAATCTCTATTGTCTAGAAAAAAAAGGCAATACAGTGAACAGAAAAAGGAAATAAAAATAAAAAGTAGATATATATAAACATTTTCAGCACAAGTTTATTTCAAATCATTTTTGAAGTTTTCGGATGGAATAGTGTTTCAATAAATAAAAATAAAATCTTAAGACTGTAGCCACAGAAAAGCAAAGAAAAAAATACGCAATATTATTATTACAATTTAATGTTTCTGGAGCCACCAGAGTACGGTCGTAACCTTTAACTCTAATTTTTTTATTTTATTGTGGATAATATGGAAAGCAAATATAATTTTGGAAGGTAGGAGCGTATTTACATCACACATCACATGAAAGCAACTAGTTCTTTATATATTTGCATAATAAAAAATTTTCAAAATTGTTTGTTCGTTAATCTCTATTTTTAAATAGCGTAGTTGTCAATAATCCAATTAAGGAGGATCCAATACAAGATCGCAATTCAATATAAATTTTTATGAAAGGTTGGTGACTACATTAAAAAAACATTCGTAAAACGATTCTTTCGAAAAAACAAATGACAGGTATAAAGTATTTAAAACAAATTAAATAAACATAAGCTTTAGAAAAATATTTCTAATGACAATTAGTTATTGATTTCAGTAAAAGTTAATTTTTTATTCACTTTTTTTAATTTTTTAATATTCTTCATGGTATCATTAAATATTTTTCTCAGATTGCATGTAAGGTGGATTCGTATCCCACTAATTGTTTGTTTTTGTTTTTCTAAGAAATTATATTCGAATAGTAAAAAATGTTAAAGAGGATTTTGCTAGATCGCAGTTTGCTGAAATTTTAGGCCTAGATATTGAAAAAGTATTCGACTCAGATTGGCATGACAGTTTGATTTTCAAAATGAGAAATCTTGATTTTCTTCCCTACCAAATAAAACAATAATTCTCTTTAACAATCGATCAATATTATCAATAAATACAAATTAGAGAATAATTAATGCTAGTGTTCCCCATAGGTCAGTAATAAGTCTAATTTTATTCAAAATTTTTACTTCCGACATTCGTAATCCTACAAATTGTAAAATAATAATATCTGTACAAACTTAGATAATACTTTTATTTTTTTTTTTAATAACAGTATTTGCTCAGGATAGATAGATCAATTTTGTAGATAGATGATAATGACAGATGTTAGATCAATTGATAGATAGATCAAACAATGTCTCCATTATAGCTTATACAACCTTAAAGAATAATAATATAAACTTATTATTAATTATTTTCGAAGATGGAAAATAAAAGTAAATTTTTCAAATACTCACGTATTCTTTTTTAATAGGAAACCTATGGCTGAACAAATTTGATATTTACTATAGATAATATTGTAATTACTTGGGAAGAATAATTAAAATATTTAGGGTCATTGACGTAGACGGAATAATTCTGAAAAAACTACAATTTTAAATCTGAAATTTATTTAATTAATCATTTTGATGTTATTTAAATTTTTCTTTAGTCAAAAGGGATTTATTTTCCTTTCCTCTCAATATATATATACAATTAATCTTTTAATATATAATATAATATGATTATAATTTATAACCTTTTGAATTTTATTCATTTATTTTTTTCCACACTCTTAAAATGTATCTTATAATTCTCTTACAGTTAAACATTTCAACTAATTTATTTTTATTTTACATTACAATTCAACAGGTAGCTTATAGGTGATAAAGTTGAAGAAGTTTCATTTTGAACAGAAAAGATAAATTTGTAAATAATTGAGGTGGGGAATTATAAACCAGTAGTTGTAAACTTCTTTAACTTAATAAATTACATATTCTTTTATACAAACTTAGATATTACTTTTATTTTTTTTTAATCATGCACAATTTTTGTTTATTTTTTTTATGATCATTATAATGAGCTTTTAAGGTAAATCATGATGTGAACTTTAACATTTTGAGAATGAGGTTAAGTAATTTTGGTCAGTTCAATAGATACCTATACTTTTTAAAATTTTGATAAAATAATCTTAGATAAATATCTAGATATTACTCGTATTTTCTTTGTTTCCATGTTTAAAAAAAAAAATTTATAATTATAAATTTGCTAACAGCTTCAATTAGTTATTAATTTAAGAACTTACATTTTTTTTTTATTTTATTTTAATTGGTTAAATATCGTATATTTATTAAATATTTTTTTAACGTGAATTTTTGGCGCTATGAATTAAGTTAAATAAAAAGGAACTAAGTTAGAATAAATTTGACATTAACTACGTCAAAAAATTTAAAATGGAACTAAGTTAGGATTTTTTTTTATTTTTTCTAACTTAATTCATTTGCATTCATTTTGATAATCATAATCGTCTCCAAATTCATAATTATTTGAAAATATTTATTAGATTTTAGATTTTAAAGTTAGTTTCAAAACGAGCAAGAGTGCAATAGATAAGACTGTGTCAACTCGGGGATACCCGTATGAATGTAATATACACTGTTTCTATAAAACTTGAACATCTTTTAAAACTTTTAGTGCTGGCGTTAATTACAGAGATATATTTATGTTAATTGTGGAGTTGTATGACAGCTACCCAAATCTATTCCACAAGCACAACCAAATTTTAGAGAAGTTGTTGCCATAAAACTTGATCATCATCATCATTTAGTTCCAAGAGGTGCAAGAAGCCTGAACCGGCTGCTTTAGAGCAATCAAATTTCACAAAAATTGTTGGCATGTAACTCGACACATTTTCACTAAATTTCAGATATCTAGCTTCAAAAGACACTGAGTTATTTTCATTTAAAAAGAGAGGTTGTATGGCAACTACCCGAACATGTTGCACTAGCAGAACCAAATTTTACAGAAATTGTTGCCATAAAACTTGATCATCATTTGTAATATTTCAGTTGCTTATCTTTATTAAGTTCCAAGAACTGCAAGAAGCCCGAACCAGCTACTTACGACCAACGAAAATTCTGGATTTAACTAGCAAACTAATAATTTTGCAAAAATGACGTAAAAAAAAATTCAGCTTCCTAGCTGCTTTATTTTTTGAGTTATCGTGCGAACGGACGGACGTACATGGCTTAATCGACTCAGAATTCGATTCTTAGCCAATCCATACCTTTAACACTATATCCAGCTCGACTGCTTTAAGGTGTTACAAACGTAATGGCAAATTTAAAGAGGGTATAAAGAGGGTATTTCCTTTTTTCATAATATTTATGGATAATGCGAGTTTTTGAATTAGGAGGGATTTCAAAGTTAGATTCAAAAAGAAGGTGTTCATTTTTTCCAGAAAATTTATATATATGTAAATGCGAGACTAGGAGGATTATATACATATTCTGCAAAAAGCTCTGATTTTTTAAAATTCAACACTAAAATTTCTCCTAATTCAGAATCTCGCATATTCTTGAAAAAGGGAAAATATATCCTCCTTTTTTAATTCAGCTCTAAAATTCAGAATCTAGCATATATACATTGGGTATTTTCTGTAAAAAGTAGCCCTGATTTTGAATTCTGAAAAAAAAAACTGGAATTTTTTTCTAATTTAGTTCCTTTCTAACTAAGTTCATTCTAACTTAATTCATAGCTTCGATTTTTTAAGTTATTTTTGGTTATGGAAAATTCTTTTATTTGCCATAAATTGCTTAATAACTTATAAGATTAAAAAAATTTGGAAAATACTTGAAATTATAAGATTTTATGTAATCAAAATAATCTTTTATGCGCAATATAAGTGAATATTTTGATAAATTTTAGTATTTTCAATAATTTTTTTTACATTCACATAATAAATAGTTACATAAAATGTTATTTTTTTTCAATCTGAAACTAAGTAATTATTATTACAAGTATTAAATTTTATTATTATTTAGTGTAATATAAGTTTAATGTTAGTAAATCTTAAATGGTAGTTTTTTCATTTAGATCAGTGTTTTTTTTTGTAACTATTATAAGCATTTAAAAACTATACTCCAAATTTATCTTAAAGTTTTAAGACAAAACAGAAAATTTAGATGCAATATTGATTCAATGGTCATTTTATTTCGTTAAAAAATTTAAACATAACGAAAATGGTAATAGTAGATATTTTTTGTAAAATTTCATAAGATTTAAGATTCAAAATCATGTTATTTAAAAGACAAATAATGTGTATCTAGTCTATATTTTGTTGTGTAAATTTCCGGATATTTAAATGAAATTTAAAATGTCATATTATGTAATTTATGCTAAATTTATCTTGAATTTTTTCGGTTTTTTTTTTCTTTTTTTGATAATTTGTAAATAAATTGTTAATAAATTGTAAACCGTAACAAGTGTCAGTAATTTACATTGCAATCATAAATAATGTTTTTAGCACATTTTCACAAAAAAAAAATTTGAAAAGTATGCCTATTAGTTTCACTCTGTCCATCCGTCCTTCCGTCTATTTACAAAACATCTAAAAACCGTTAAAGACAGAGCAATGAAATTTTCACGATGGATATATCCCATAAAAAAATTAATGTTGTAGAAAAACTTTTTCATGTTGTCGCATTCATTATGGAGTTCGAGTCCCTCAATCTTTGAGGAAGCGCTATTTTTAATTGTGTGTATCTCATGTTCTACTGAACATTTTTTCAATTGAAAAACACCATTCGACGATTATTCTTTTAAGCACATTTTGAAAAATTTGTTATTCAGTTCGCTCTGTCCCTCCATCTGTTAAAACTTATATACTGTTTAATAAAGAGCAATGAAATATTAACTATGCACAGGTCTCTTAAGAGAGTAATGTTGTAGAACAACGTTTTTATGTACCGTCACCGCTGGAGATCCTACAGCACCGACAGCTCTTCAAATTTTGAAAAAACTTCTTTTTAAATGCGTACATTTCAGGTTCTGTTTAACATATTTTCAATATAAAAAATACATGATTGGTTTTTACCTTTTTTTTTACCTTTACCTTTTTTACCGGTTTTCTGTTCTTTAAATATGTATGTACTCATTTTTGATTAAATGATGTACAGAAATGTGAATATGTTTTCTAATTTAATTGATTAAGTTTATAGTATTTTTAAATATACGGATATTATACATACTATATGTACATATTTCAATGATATTTTATGGAAAACATGTTATACACATGCATCTTATATAGGTAGACCACATGTAAAGACCACATTTAAGTAATGCATTTCTGAATGATGACATGATGATTGTCTAATGTAGGAGATTGTTTTTGTTTTTTAACAACGGTCGAAAATGTTATGTTGTTAAGACTTAAACACAGAATTCTTAAGATACTTAATAAGGTTACTTTAATTACTATTCTATATTAAAAATTTACATTGAAAGGTTATTATGGAATATTAGAAACAGTATAGATATAAGTAAAGAGTGTTGGAAAATACTTTTTAATAATAATAACATTACACAAAATTAGGCAAAATATTATTAATAAGTGCTCGTGCGGAAATGAATTAACAAACGTTAACAAACATCTTGTCACAGGCTTTATTTAGAACTATAAATTCATCCTCCCAAATTAGACCGAAATTAGAAACGAAATTTTTTTTGACAGTCTATCGTGTCGAAATGTGTTAATGTATCACAACAAAATTTATTGAATGAGTTCCTGAATAGAAATGTTCCTGCAAAGTTTGGTTGCATTCGGACTGGTGGTTTTTACGTGAAAAGGGCACAAACAAACAAACAAACAGAATTTCTGCTTTATATATTAGATACAATATTCTAAACAGTTGTTTAGAAATGTGCGCCTTTAAAAACTGTTGGTTTACATTCTGCGTTGTTTAATATATGATAAGTTTTACTACATATAGGAAAGAACATGAAAAAATTAATTACTTAGGCTAAAAAAATATCTTTATACCTATATATCTTTATAAAAAATTTGCCGTTATTTAGTGACGTTTTGAAGTAAAGAATAAGTATATATGGAAAAGTATATCTAATAAATTCTTTGACAGTATTAAATTCTGAGTCGATTTAGCTATATATGTTCTTTCGTCTTTTCGCGCAATAACTCAAAAAATTAAGGATTTAGAGTTGTAAAATTTTAATCATTTCATTTTTATGAAAATGTTAGTTTTGCTGTTCAATGTTAGTTTCGCTAAATTCAAAATTTAATTCGCTAAACACAATCAATAACAAAAGGAGTGTGGTATAACGGTATCAATTTAATTAATTGAAATCTCTATCTCTATGAGAAAAAAGTCTAGTCTCTTACCATAAAAAAATTTATTTATTAAACAAATGAGTTCAATTCTTCTTGCAAGTTTAACTTATGAATAATTTACTGTCAAAACACAAAAAAATAATGATTACAAACTAAAAACTTTTAAAATTAATTTCTAAAAATACTCGTAATTAAGTTATGTGTAAAGCAAAAGATCATTGACACGTAAAATTTCATCATTTAGATTACGTTCTACAACAAAACTGAAGAAAAAAAAAATTAATTACTCGTTTTAAAAATTTGCATTAATAAAATTCTACTATTCATAAACTTTAATGTTTTAATTTTTTTTATAATAATTCTGATGTAATAGACGTCAATCGTTTCCTAAACGAAACAATATTTAAAATCCTAAAACAATATTTAAACTAAAAAATTGACAGGTATCTATATGTATCTATATTATACACACTGCACACATTAGCATTTAAGATTAACTTAGTTTAAGCACTAAAAACAAGGCATATTATAACTAAGAACATTTTCGATTACCACTAATACATACCCAATATATGTGCACATATTGCCTAACTCTATCAAAAATTAATAAATTGTTAAGTTGTGGCATAATCTGTGATTAACTATTAGACATTATGAATATCTATTTATTGAAGGTGTGCTTAAAGCAATTTTCAATTAAAATTATGAATATTTTATCTAAGTAAAAGAAAAATAAACGAAATAGTTCTCCTTTTAACTTTTTCTGATTCTTATATAGTACATGAAAACAATCATGTAACAAAAAAACAATATAAAAAGTTGTGCTAGTAAAAAAATAAAAACTTTTAAACTATTTCTTTTGAGTACGAATCTAACAATATTTAGTAGCTAATTAAGTTTTAATTCATAATCATATTTTATTGTTTAAAAAAATATTCATTTTAATTCAAAAAAAATTTCGAAATTCATCAAAATCAAAACAAAATCAAAGTACCTACACAATGCTCCAAAGATGGCAAAATTTATATTTCGAAGAAAAAAATGGGACAAAGTGGCAACTTTGTCTACATAGTATACGGTAGAAACACAATTTAATAAATATGTAGAGTAAAGGAGTAAATGCCTGCAGAGAGGAAAAGTCCAATAGTAGACAAAGTTACATGTAGTCTTTTTGTTTTTTTTTTCCTTGCCACTTCTATAAAAAGTATAGGGCATCCACTACGTCGTTTATTATTCATATTTGATTTCGCTTCAGTTTCGTGAATCATTAATTTCACTAAGCCGTGATTACTCGGCTGCAGCTACTACGTTTACAAAACTTTATCTTCATCATCTTCAACATGTTTACATCTAAAAAAAAAAGTAGGCCGATTATAAATTTTGAAATAAGACAAAACTATACTGATTTTATTCAATACCTATGGTTCAAAGAGAATAATATTTTATAGTATAAAATAATATTTATTTAGGTTCAAAAAGAACTTCGAAATTCATTGAAATTTCCAGAACAAAATTTTTTCACAATAACAATACTTTACCTAAACTACCCGAAGGCCGAAAGAATAAAGGAAAAAAAATATTTGCCGGTTAATTAAAAATTTATTATCCAAATCGCCGTTAATATTCTTACATCAGATTTTATTTGTTTTTTATTTATATTAGAAAATGTTACTTTCGATCGAAGACAAATGGCCTGGAAATATAAATTAAGTTTAGATAATTCTGATAGTTTCGAAACGTTAAAAATAATTATGTCAAAGATTACCTATCATTATTTAATTATTGTACATTAAAAGTTGTAACGCACTAATATTCATTAAGTTAAATGAGAATAATTAACAATAGCGGGAGGGTAGATTCTTTAATATTTTGAATTTTAAATTACCAGACATGCACCCATTTACCCATCAGAATATTGTATTGAATCCTTGAATAATTTCATCTACAAAGTTAATAATATTAAATATCAGCTAATAATTCAAGGCATTTTGATACCACTTTTCTTTTTAATGGGTGCAAATCAAAAAAGTTTATAAATTTTTTTTTGTAACTCAAATTTTTATTATATAGTTATTTTACAACGGTATATTTTTTTGGTAGCTAAAACTTATGTCTTAAATCACTTCAATATATTCATACATCTTTCATTTTTTTTCTTCATAAACCATAAAAAAAATTAAAAAACCATAAAGATAATCAGTAAATTATGTTCAATAACTAAATGGCAATTTTTTTTACACAGTTTTGTTTTGCTATATTTCTTTTTTCTATGAAAATTACTCAGTTTTATAACAAGTTGTAAAAAATGCATGTTTCTTAAAAAAAACTAATTTTAGGGAAATTTTGAAATGAATATTTTTTTTTTTCTTTAATTTAGTTATAAAGTCTTTTTGAGATTGCCTCGGCAGCCTAGTGCGTAAGTTGTAGTAAGCCTAATAAGCTGTAAACACCGATGGAGTGTGGGTTCCCTCTTCCCCCTTACGTTATTTACAGGAACCTGAACAGTAACGGCTGTGTAATTTCCTGTCCACAAAAAAAAAAACAAAATCTTTTTGAAAACATTCTAACACATTCAAAGTAATTAAAAATTTTAAAGTATCTGTTAGGTACTCAATAATGAAGCCAAAAAATGTAACTATTGGTTTAGAAATTTTATTATATAACAAAAAATAGGCAATTAATTATTTTTTGCAGTTCTACGTAATTGTAAGAGATTAATAAATAATATCAAAGTAGATATGTGGGTAAAATGGGCTGCAGATGTATACTTAAGCCAGTTTAGGCCAATTTTGTAATGCAGGATCAGTTCTCTCCTAATTAAACCAGTGGCAGCTTATAACAAAACGCTATAAATCGATTAAGTTCATCAAGTTCAAATCCAAAAATAATATTATTTTAGGAGAATACTCTCAGAAACTTTCTTCCTTTTAGGGAGAGAGCCGCGCATTCACTCAATAGATAAAATATTAATTCCCCTTGATCGTTGCATTTCCTGCAAATGTTATTTGAGGCTAAATCCAATCATCTGACATGTTTTCCAACCGAACGGTATCTTATTAAAACTCCTATTACATTCGCAATATTGCGACGATTTTTGAATAAGAATCTAGTTGATCGTTTAACATCTAATATATGTCAATTCTTTTTAACCACACACAGATCAACTATTAGTAGAAAACTCACAGACGGTTTGTAAATATATTGAATTGTTGTTGAAACCAATATATACATTTTATAAAAAGAACTCCAAAATTTTCCTTTTCTCAGAGAATGTGAAAGTTTATGCTAGTCCTAGTGGGCTCATTAGATCTACAATTGCCTATAAAGCCATTAAGTCCTTGTTGGATATCGAAATTTTCAATCTGTTCATGTAAAGGATGAGAGGCAAACTCAATTAAGTTATTAAAAAATGTTTTTTATTTAGAATTTTATGAAGAGTATACCATTTATAAAATTATATTATGAAGAATTGAATTTACGCAGAAGAAAATTTACTATAAATTATATTATAAATTGAATCCATATACATCAAAGTTCAATTTAAAAAAAAAAATAAATACTCCCCACAACTCATTCCATTTACAATAAAACAGATCTAACTACTTCAATTGAATAGAAGAAAAGATCAAGTAATTATGAGGAGATTTTAGAAAACATAATATTTTATATTCACTAGTCATGGTCTGGGACTTAACATAAAATAATATACAATTTAAGCTTATTTATTGAAACTCAATATATTCTCTTATTAGATTATTATCTAAGCATAAAAATAATCTTTTACCCTATCTAAAGTGTAAAAGAGAGAATTTATCATGAAAAAGTGATACAATCCTCGCTTTTACACTTCTCTAATTTTCCTATCCAATTCTTGTATTATGTCCTTTAAAGCCTTATGTTCTAACTAAAGCGTTAAAACAAATATTGACATTATATTATATTAGATAATATTTATTTAAAAAAAAAATGTAACAAATCAAAAACCAGCCATACATTTTAACTCTTTCATATATTTTTTAAAAAATATTCAATGTTTGTAACATTTAAAACATGCATAAATGCACAAAATAAACATAGCAAATAGCATATAATATTTTCTAATCAAAATTTTAAATATTTTAAAATGTAATTTAAATTTTAAACCTGAATAATTTTGATAATTAAATATGACAGTTATAAAATTATTTTTTTTTTTTTTGTTTTTATCCCTTATCATAATACTGCTTTATGTCTGTACACATACCTTACCTTATTACATATTATATACCACATTTTTGGCATAATAAAATCACGTTCCAATCATAAATAACAAAATAATAAAAAACAAAGCATATATGCTTTTATTTGAATTGATTTCCAAATTTAAGACGATTATTTAAGCCTAATATAATGGTATTATCTAATCCTAATGGATTGGTGCGTTTAATTCGGTAATAGTGTGTAATAATGTTTTAATATTATTAGGTACCTAACTAATACCAGATAACAACGATTTTAATAGATTACAACAAAAAAAAAAAAAAAACAAATAAAATTTCATCAAATCTGAATACTGACCAATTTTGCAATAATAAACCGGTAAATTTTCAAATAAATACTCAAAAAATAATGAAAACCAACAAATTTCTGCAATACAATATAAGTATTTTAATGTTGCGCTTCCTGAATAAAATATGTTATCTTTTTATTTTTTTTTTTTTTTTTCCAAAACATTAATTTATTACTCACAACATGACTTTAAATTAAGCTAAATCTGTCATAAAAAATTGTTAAAAAAGAAAAAACAAAATGACAATATAAAAAATTTAAATAACATTAAAATTAAAAACAAAAATAAACAATAGATACTTTACAAGAAGCCAATAAATTGAACAATAAAAACTTTATAATGTAATGCAATAATTAGTTACATTGATGCGTATATGAAACAATAAAATAATGCAATAAAAAAGCTTTAATATTAAATCAATTGAATGAAGAAAATGAAAAATTCACCATATACTGTTATGCTAATAAATTATTTCATAAATTATTTTCATCAACAGTAGATGACAGACTAACTAATAAAAATAAGTTTTTTTAATATTATTGCGTGTATTTACAACAATATTAAAGTCTATCTATACTGAATCATGCTCTACTAACTTTACTGTCACACTGTTGCGACACTAAACATTATATCCATTGATTTAAGTATATAGGTATTAAAATATTGTTGTAATTGTCATGACGGTATATATATATATTTTTTTTATGGTATTGTTTTTTTTCCTTTTTTTCTTTTTGTCCAGTTGAAGCGTAAATTTGGAAAGAATCTGTTGAGATTCCTCTTGAATTTGGGCAAATTGTAAATATCAAAACTGCCAACTTTTGGGTATACGGTGGATGGTAATAAATTCCACATTTTTGCAGTTGTAACAACAAACGAATAGCTATAATCAGTAGAGTACCACTTAGGTAGTTGCACATTGTAGGAATACGCATTCGCTGCTCATCTTGTTGTGCGTTGGAATTGTTTCAGAGGAGGCATCAGTGATTTTATTTCAACTGAGCAAGTGTCATTACCAACATAATATCTATAAAAAAGAGAAAGAGATCCTATATTACGACGGATGTCAAGCGGGGCTATAGAATTACTCACAATGGGGTCATTAATTAGACGAATGGCGCGTTTTTGAACTCGATCGAGAAATTTTAAGAAAGTGGATAAGGCGCCAGCCCAAATATGTGAGTTATATTCCATCTTAGCTCGTATATACGCTTTATAGATAGATATTGATAGAAATGTCACTCAAAGAGTCTTAATAATATATTCCAGGGTTATAGACAGTAAAATAAACAATAAATCTTCTATTGACGCTATATAGGAAGTCTACAAAAAGTAGTATATAACAGTTGATAGTAGTATGTGATAGGGGAAGCTTTTTCTTTTATACCAAAAAAAAAAAAGCCAAAATAATTTATACTTTTAGACATTGGTCCGAATGCATAAAACTGAGCTTGAATTCAATTCTCCCTTCTTTAAACAAAAACTGCACCTGACTGAACTCGTCTGAACTCGTAGTTTTTGTATGAAAATATGAGATATTTGAGTTCGCAATCAGTTTAATGCCGTCTCATTTTTTCATAAATGTCACATCTGAGTTTTATGCATTCGAACCTTTATGGTATTTTAAATCATCATGACAGTTCAATTCTTGTTTTTATAAAATAATGTAAAATTTAAAACCAATCTTCTGTTTAATAAAGTGATTGGAGGAGTAAAGTGAAATGGAGTGTCACAATGGTCACATTTGGGGTTACACCATCTGTCTAACTTTTACTTAATTTTTCGACGTGTAATTTTTAGGAGTTTAGGATTTTAGAAGGTTCTTTTTAATTTCA
Source organism: Poecilobothrus nobilitatus (assembly GCA_947095535.1). Taxonomy (NCBI): domain Eukaryota; kingdom Metazoa; phylum Arthropoda; class Insecta; order Diptera; family Dolichopodidae; genus Poecilobothrus; species Poecilobothrus nobilitatus. The sequence goes on from OX352773.1 coordinate 165,266,220, forward strand.
TACAACTTCTAATTTAAACCGCCAGAAGAATGGAACTAGTGACAAGGATTATAAACCAGTTTTTGCTATTACTAAATTAGTATATAAATTTTTAATTCTTTTTAAAATAAAACAATTTTTCCATTTTTAAATTATCGTGACATTTATTATCATGGCTTACAAAAATTTTGTTATACTATCGTAAAATTATTTTTTATTTTTCATGGATATTTTTATAGCATTAATAGTATTGTGGCAGTAAAACAGCTGTTATACTTTACAATACTTTTAACATTAATTTAAATCCTCTCATTGTTTTAATAATCAAATCACTGGTTGAATGAATTACTTTTGATTTTTCTTCTTTTTTTTTTGTTTTTGGTAAATTTTTTCTGTGGTTTATTTAAAAAAAAAAAAAATAATTTTCTTATGCTTATTTTAAATTGTGTTTTTGTTTTTTGTTTTTGTTGGCGCTGTAAGTTTACTATTGTCCCAATTCAATACGATTGCAATTAAATTCGTTTTTCCATTTTACTTCTTTTTTTTTTTTTTGTATATAAAAGACGTTGTTTGGTTTATTTAGATATCATTAACCGTTTTACCGCGATAAAAAGAAGTGGCAAATATACACTTTTTTAAATAATTTTTTTAAGTTTTTAAAAAACCATTCTTTTTTTATACAATAATATGGCCGCTCTTAAAGTTCTTGTAAGTGTTACGAAAATAATCAAAAAAAAAAAAATAAGAAAAATTAAAGTACTTAATACGTAGTGTTAAAGTTTTTTTTTTTTTTGAGAACTTACCTGAGAAAATAAGTGATTATATATATGAGTGAATTTAAAAAATATAAAAAGGACATTATTATTATTCAAAGGATATATTTTTAAATTATTCGTTATAATGGAAAATCATTTTCTTAAGAAAACAGTGAATTTTTAAAAAAAATAATGAATTCATATCGTAAAAATACATTAAAATTAATTTTATATTATTTAAATTTTATAGATTAAATTATGTTTGGATTGTGTTTTTGTATTGATTCAAATACTTGTCAAAAATCAAAGAGTTTTTATTAATCTACGGTTGATCAAAGAATGTGAATCACTGTCAATCTAATTACGATCAAATTTTCCATTAATATTTGATGGCTTTGATTGGCAAAGATTGATACCTTTTCAAGCTTTGATTTAACAGATGGAAATTTTAATTCTTCGTATTTAAACTAGAAAAATTAGGAAAATTTCATTATAATTTCATTTTTATGATATTGGGTCGTATATTCTATTAAATATAAAAATCCTCATATTATAGTAGAGGAATCAACAGCTTGTTGGAACTTATCGATTCCAAAAACTAAAGCTTTAGTCAAATGTGAATAATTACGCAAAAGAACATAAATGTTGTCGTTGTTCTATGCACATTATAGAAGTTAAAAGGAAAAAAAAAACTTCAAATTGCCTATTAAATAATATAAAAGAATATTTTTAAAATCCTTTTTTTAATATAAACATTTTTGACTCCGAAGATGTTTTATTTCATAATTAAAATTTATGGAGAAAATCAAAAGCAATTAATTCATATTCGGTATTAAAAAAAAAAAAAAAAATTAAATTAAATCCTTATTCATTCCAACTGAATAATTCAGAATTTAAATGAGAGCTGCCAGCTTATTAACAAAAAAAAAAAAATCACAAACTATGATATATTCATTAAATTTATTTTATTTTCAATAAAAATTCAAATAATCACAATTGATTCAACATAATATAATGTACATATAATCGATTATATAATATATAAGACATAAAAAATTGTCATATAATATATAATATGAAAAAAATACACAATGCTAAGTTGTTGATTTTTGAACTGTTACTAGTATATAATCTTTATCTGGTGCAACCATTATTTCATATTTTTTTGTTCTAATACGTAAAATTGTTAATTCATTTGTTGGATCTAATTCTTTAACAACAGCACGACCTTTTTCAGCTAAAGTTTGTGTTAAAGCTGAATATTGAACACTTTCTGTATTTTCGAAATTTGTTTTTATCGGTATTCCTTCACTATTTAAAATTAAAGCACCAATTACTCCTTTTGATGCTTGTAAAAATCTTAATGTATCTTCAACTTCTTGTGCCATTATTTAATGCCTTTGAATTAAATGTTTTCTTTTTCTGTTTTTTTTTTTCTTTTTTTAATAAAACTAAAATAAAAGAAAGAAATATTTTTATATTCTTTTTTAATAAAATATCAATAGAAAAATAAAATTTTTGTTCTTTTTTTTTTTGAAGTTTTCAAATTGATTTGATTTACTTTTATATTTTATTAATTTTTTTAATTTTAATTTTAGATTTGCCTTTGCATAATTGCTTTAGTTCAAGCAGCTCCCGGTTTCAAAAAACAACAGTAAGTACCTATAATAAATAGAATATAAAACTTAAAAAAAAAACGTAATAAAAAATAAAGGATAAAATATAAAGAATATACAAGAGTAGTGTACCTAAGCCTTAAAATAAAATATATTATAAGAGATGGGGTTCCAATTTATATAAACGACAATTTGTCTGAAATCTCACATTTTTTTTATTTTCAGGCATCAAAAATATTTATCATCTTTTCTTTTTTTTGGAATATTTTTTGTTTTCGTTTTATCTGAAATCTTGTAGTGCAATTTGTATAATTCAATTAAGATATTATTTTTAGTAATACGGTAATATATAAATAATAAGTGTAAAATTTTCGAACTAATCAAAATTTAATAACAATTCAAATTTTAAAGCATATTTTGACAGTTTTTACATAGCGCACGGGACATTTTCGGTACAGTTTTGATCAGCCTGTAAAAAGTTTGGTATGCCTGTAAAAGAACTGAAACAATGGTCCATTGCGAAATTGCGATATTTGAATGAAATTCTAATTTTAAAAAATCAATTTTTAATCAATAGGAACTCCAAAAAAATCTTCGATATTCATTGTCTCGTTAATTATAAAATTTTCATTAATAAAGATTAGATAAAAGTTGTATAAATTTTTAATAATAACATTTTTTAATATTACATATTATAAGAGTATTATAACATTAATTTCGAATTATTTCCGAATTATTACAAAATAACTTGAAAACCAATCAGAATCACAATAATACTTTAATAAAGTCTGAATTATTCATACAGAAATATTCACAACAGACTTTATAATGTACATACTTTGGTTTTTATTATTACGTGATTTAACTGTATAAAAGCTAACATTTATCTGAATAAATTATGTTTTAGTATCAAAATAAAAAGAAAACAAAAAGAAATAAATTCACTTTTTTTTAAGAAATTTCATCGCAACAAAGTTAAAAAAAAACGTTATTTGCATTATAATGTTTTAAACATATAATGTATATGAAGAGAGCATTTTAAATTCATACAAAATTACAGTCATCATTATTTTATTAAACGCAGTTTTAGAATATTTTTCAAAAAAATATTTAGCTTCTTAATTTGATTTTATCCGTCTGTCTGTCTGTTTACAAAACTTCTGCAACAGCAAAGCCAGAGCAATGAAATTTTAATCCATAAAAAGATCATAAAAACTCATAAAAACTTTCTCTTTCGAACTTCTTTAGTTCTAGTTCTCTAGAACAAGATTAATGCTTCACACATTATAAAACAGTATCCCCTTAAAGTTGAAAAAGTCATCATTTCAAAAGTTTATATCTCAAATTCTGCTTGAAGTAATCTTCTTAGAATCTAAAAAAGCCAAACGCAAGGATATTTTTTTTTATCTTTATATAAATCAATACCAAAATAATGCATTTTTTTTCAATTTAGTTGTCAATAATACACTTGATATGAGACATAAGGATAATCATGTCTAAAAATTAGATGAATACCGACTGCTGCGTCAAAGAAATTTAAAAATAAATTGACTGTTATTTTGCTTCCTTCATTCTTTGGTACGAGGGAAGCCTTTTAGAACCTTGAAATTGACAAGAATGATTTTTCAGAATTAGTATGAATTACGTCAGAAAAATTTTTTTGTACCACCCTCTATTTAAGCGCTGTTAGAAGTCAAAAATTGAAAGTTTTCTATTTTTAGAGATCAGTTACTTAAACCCTGTAAACATTTTTTGCAAAGTAAAACGCAAAAAAATTAAAATTACAACATTATAATTTTAGAATGTCTTAACAGATTTTTTTCAATTTTATACGGTTTCCCAAAATGTGATGAAATCATCCCTTGATTTTTCACAATTTTTTCTTACCTGTGTATTATGATTCTAAGATATTTTTGAAATTTTGGTGTAAATTTAAATTTTTATTGTCTTTTTGTAAAGTGCGCCTTTAAAAACCTTTAGTTTTACATACATGCATTATTTTCTTAACTTTTATTAGCAAATGCTTAACCGGTAGATAACCATTTTATAATAGTTACCTCTAAAAATACACAAAAATAATGCATTCAAAATATTTGACATTCAAGTGTTCATTTTCACTTTTATTTGAACCATTTCCAGCACATTTTTTGTTAAATAATTTTTTTATTCACATAATAAAACTTGGATTAATTTTAATTAACTTTAATGAATTGAATTTAAAAAACAAAAAAAAAAACAAAAAAAAAAACAAAAACAAATCAAAAACTATTTTAATTTAAATTTAACTACCTTAGATTTCTACCTACAAAATAATTAAATTAAATACCTATATGAAATACCGATTGTTTATCATGAATTTGAAACCAAAACAAACAGAAAAAAAAAAAAGAAAGAAAAAATACGGAAACTCAAAAAAAAAAAAAAAATTAGAAGAAAACTTGAAAAGTAAAAGAAAATTATTGTTACAAGTAAATTTTTTATATGATAAATCCCTCACAATTTAATTCCTGAACTTAATAATATGTATAAGCTATTCCTCCAAAATACTTAAGAAACATTTTTTTTTTATAATGAATAAAATTTAAAAGAATGCCATAACAGTTAAGAGTTGTACAATTCGAAATGGTAAAAAAAACATGAAAATCATTTTATAATGTCAAGAATTTTATTTTTTTTTTAAATTTCACTTACTAGCATAATTATTTTCAGTTTCAGTTCACATTATTAATAAATAATTATTGTATCTATAGATACATATCTATCTATAATATTATTCGGAAGTATTGATAGTCTGTATAATAGTAACCCATATTCGCTAGCGTGTACGCCTATGAAAATTAATACTAAAAAAAATAAAAACTTGTTTGAATGGAAGCGCTTAAAAAATGAAAAACGCAAAAAAAAACTACAAAAAAAAAAAAAAAACTACAAAAAAAAAAAAACAAGCGTGTTATCCACGCCACAAGGATCCAGTTCAATAAATTTTATCTCTTTAAGATTCAAATAGTTTTTTTTTTTTTTTGATTTTTGTAATTGTTTTAATTTTTTTTTTGTTTTTTTTTTTTTAATTTGTTGGAAAAGTTTATTGAACTATAATTGCATTTTCGTTTTATGTAATTGCATAATAATTGTTTAGAAGATAAAAATGAGGAGTTTTTTTTTATAGTATATTTTTTTTATCTTATTTGGATTTAATATTAATGTACATTATGTATTAAAGTATCTAAACAATTATTATTAAGTGTAAATAAATGAAAATTAGTTTTAATTTTATAGTAATTTAGATCATGAAAATTTCAAAGAAAATGTTGAAAAGTGTAATTGATATCGAATTATTTTGTTATAAAACATATATACTTATAGATACTATACAAAAAAAAAAAAAAAAAAATACTTTCAATTAACAGTGTAATAGAGTAGCTATAAAAGTATAAGATAAACTGTGTTTTATATAAGAATTAATTGCATAATGCAGCAGTTCGGCCCATACCTTTACAATATCATGAATTTGTTTAAAATAATTTTGTTGTTTTTCCTTTATATTCGTTTAAATTCCATACCTTAATTAATTTAACAAATAAGGTGATTTAACATATAATTAAAAAATATATTCATAAAACGTTGATCTGCTGGATATTGGTGGAAGTAATAAGTAATACCCGAACATTAAACAAGGATTCAAAATGCAGTTTTCTAAAGGGCCAATTTAAATGATCTAATTTCATTGAAAGTTAATCCTAAACATTTAAAACTGATTCTATAGAAGCTAAAGTCGAAAGTAACGTAAGCTGACCTAAAATAAAATTAAATATATTAGTACCTACTTTTATGATATTCATAATATCTTTTCTTCTTCCCCTTCCAATACTCTATTCATGACGTATTGGTATTATTATGATGAGATTCTTTACATATTGTTGTTATAAGGATCTATTTTGTGCCATATTAACAACTACAGTTTATCTCACCAACGTGCATCAATTCAACCTCTCGCTCTTCTTCTTCAACTAGTTTCTTCTTAGTTTTACTCTTCCTTCTTCAACTAGTTTCTTCTTAGTTTTACTCTTCCTTCTTCAATTAGTTTCTTCATTTTACCCGATCATCTAGCAATGTGACCAAAATATTTGAGATGTAGGATTGACTTATTTTCTTCAGAAATCTGAACTTTACGTAAGATGAAAATTTTTGTCGGGTGTTGTGCGTATCATTTTGTCAGCACTCTTCAGTATACACATAGCTCAACATTTTCTATCCATTTTCTCTCTGTCTGTTTCATAGTCCACCGTGGCATATTATTATATAACTATTGGAAATATAAGAGCAATCACAAGCCATAATTTTGCTTTTTGTTTTTAATAATGCATCATTAAATATTTTACGAAAGTATTACAATCCATTGCGGGATTAACGTATTAAAATTTATAATATTAAAAATTGTGATCTTATTCAAAATTATTTAATTTTAATTTAAATTTATCTAATTAAAAAAATTTTTTTTTTTTTCGTTTTTAATAATTAGCGAACATATTATTGTTCATGTACCATACAAAGTACATACAGTACATCATCATCATGTTGAAAAAGTACCAATTTATAAAGAAGTTCCTGTTATAAAAGAAGTACCAGTTGTTAAAGAAGTTATTAAACATGTTCCAATTTACAAAGAAGTAATTAAACATGTACCAATACATATTCCAGTACATCATCATCATGAGCATGAACATAAACATATTGAAGAACATAAGGGTTGGTCATCAGATTGGTAAAAAGAAAAAAAAAAAGAAAATAAAAAAGTAAAATAATTATTAGAAAAAAAAAAAGCATTAAGAAATAATTTAAAATTTTATCAGAAGGAAAACAAAAAAAAAAAAAAATTATTTAAAATAAATTTTGCAAAAAAAGAAAATATAGTAGTCAAAAGTTAAATAAGTATTCCTTAATGATTAAGTTAACAAAAATTATGTTTCTTATGTTTTTCAAATGTATTTTTTTCTTTTTAATTTTACTTTTAAGAAATCCTAGAATTAACAATAAATACCAAAATTTTATTTTTCCATTTTTCATTAGATACATTTTGTAAATAAAATTTTTCTTTCATTTTTGTCTCTTCTCTATTTTTTTTTTTTGTATAAAAAAAATTTTAAATGATTAGCTTTATTTTATAAAAATTTTAGTTAGTAAGAAAAAAAAAAATAATTAAGATCAAATGTAAATATCGATAAAAAAATATATTTTTTTAATAAATACAAAAAAGAAAAAAGAAAAAATTTAATTTTGACTTTTTTTTTTTTTCTTGTATTAAAAAATTTCAGGCTTCTTTTTTTTCCAAAGGAATATACCAAAGACACCAAGAATATCGCCTTGGTAGTATCAAATTGTTACTGACTAAATCCACCTGTCCCTTTAGCCAATATAATAAGATGAAATCCGTAACCACTAACACCGTACAATCCGTAACTACTAACGCAGTAGGGATAGGAGAGGATAGGAAACGTAGGGTTCGGAAACATTTAATTGGGAGTGAGACTATAAGGGAAGAATGATTCGCCCACCTATTATTATTACTATATTGATATTAGTGACGATAGCTAACAGTTACAGTTACAACATTCAGTAATATATAACACCTTCTTGCATGAGGTAATAATTGAAGGCAACCACACTCTCACTGTAGAATAGCTTTTATTATTAGAATTAATTATTAATATTATTATTATTTACTACAAAGTCAGGGCTGGCTGTGGATTACAACGTGCAGTAGTACATAAAATCTGCCTGGATCAAGTAACCAAAGATAGCTGTACTATAGAAGCTCTCTATTTTATTATTGGGTGATTTCTGATTCTGATTTCTACTTTATTCTGTCTCTTGAAAGAATTACAATTTTATAAATAATATAATTACCAAAGCTAAATCTTGGTTCTCTATTAAATTTAAACCATTTTTTTCCAACTAAAATAAAGACAAAACATTTTAGTGATAGTGGTTACTAAGTTATTTAACACAAATAATAATTGACAGGCTGGTAAAAGAACAGAAGTTTAGCTGTTATCTATAAACTTCAAAGATAACTAACAAGAAGTCACTTAGTATAAAACAAGTAAAAATAACAGTAAGTCGATGCAACCGACTTATTTATACCCTACACCTAAAACATTCAAATTAAATTAAAAATCCATGTTATTTTAGTTAGGTATTTAATACAAGCTAAAAAAAATAAATGCTGTTACAACCTTTGTACAAAATTTCAGGTTTCTATCTTTATTAAATTCGAAAATATGATTGTTAGGTCTTGGGAAGTGTGTGAAGGCACGCGGACCAGCATCCTCGTATCAAATTTAAAGTTCCTATCTTTATTAATTTCGAAAATATGCGTATTAGGTTTTGGAAGTTGTATGGGAGGTACTCGAACGCATGGTCCGATTTCGCCCATTTACAATCCCCGCCTTACCTTAGTCATTGTTAACCTACAGTATAAATTTCATCAAGATAGCATCATTATTTTTTGAGTTATCGTGCGTACGGACGAACGGACATAGCTAAATCGACTCCGGCGGTGATCCTGATTCAGAATATATATACATGTCTATACCTAACTCCCTTCCTTTTGGTGGTTACAAACACCATACCAAAGTTAATATACCCTATACTTAATGTGTAGGGTATAAAAAGCCATACAAAATACAACTAAAGGAGGTCTCTAATGGCAAAAGTTTTAATTTTATTTGTATTATTGATATTTTTATTTTCTTCAATTTTATATAACGGGACAAGATTTTGAAACTTGTTCCGCTAAAAGGTTTTTCATATTACTTATTATAAATTGTATATAAGTCTATCATTATATCATTTTTACCACTGCATTAAGGTTTTTGGACACCATAATAGAAATAACATAAGAAAAATAACACCCAAAAGTTAAAAAAAAATTGACATTTTTAAACAAAATAACAGTTTATACGATAAAATAAATGTCAAGAAGGAGCACTTATTAAAAATAGTATTTGAAGTTAGTCTAGCAAGTTCTGCACTTATCATTCAAAAAATAATAAATAAAAATATTCAAATAATTAAGTTTTAAAGAAATTAACATATAATTTAAAATGCAATTACAATTTAAATAAGATTTATTTTAAAACTTTACAAATAACAAATTGGTATCTTTAATTAACGAACTGTCAAGATATAACAGCAAAATAGAAATGTTTTAATTTTTCTATTATTGTTTTTTTTCGAAAATTTTTTAAACGAGTTTACACGATGTTATTTCTAATATAAATGTGAAATAATGTTTCTTTTATATTATTTCTATGATCGTGTCGAACAACCGTAAGCTAAATTCGTTATTTTATCGCTATTTATTAAAAAGATGTTCTGTTTATACATTAAATTTTTAATTTCCATGTTAATTTAGTTGCAGATACTCTATATTGTAATTTTAATAAAACATATTTCAGTTTTAGTAACTTACTAACGATAATAATTGTTCTAAAATTGCTTAGGAACAACATTTTTTTGGTCTTGGAAAGCAAAAAAACCTCATAATTTTCATTGTCGTAAGAAGATAAATTTTCGACTCAACTTATAAGTCATAACTAAACTCAAATTTTAAATCCGCTCATAATTTGAAAGATAGACATTCGTTCGCACGGTTGAGCAGACCCAAGTATAAGTCCAATCAAGCGTAAGTGGACTGGATCGCAATCAACGTTTAAGCGTATATATAAAATTGGAGTTGAGCATCGGTTGCTTTTGCATATGAGTACTCTTATTCACAACCCTATACATTTCTATATCGTATAGTAATATGCAACCAAAGCAATGCAAAAACCTATGATGAAAAAACTATGTAACTAATTTTGTAGATAAATATTGCTTGCCATCTTGACTCAATTTTTATACGATTTTCTCTAATCAATTAATATTTTATCACAATATCTCAATTTTATTTTCGTATTTCGTCTAGTTAAGGTTAATCTTTGGTTAAATTTAAAAGTTTCTATGAACTTTTAATATTATTTAATGATTGCATTAACCGTGGCAATAATAAGGTAAGAAACGAAACAAATGTTAACAATATATTTTGCGTAAAAGAAAACCCGACAAAAAACAAAAAGAACACGTGATTAATTAAAAAATTTTTATTTTTAATTATCCGTTAAAAACCACATTAAAACAATTTATGCAGAAAAAAAAAATATATAATTTGTTTCCCTATTTACCCACTTTTTACAATGTGGTAAAATTATTTTTCCATAAAATTGTCAAATATTCAATTAAATTTTTCGTTTGAAATAATGCAAATTTTATGTTTTTCCTGAGTGCAGTCATTTGTAAATGTCCAGGAAAAATAAAAATGTTAAGTTTTCTAGTTAATTATATAGTTAAAAATTAAAAGAAAACAAAAATACAAAAAAAGAAAAAAATGGTTCTTCTGATTAATGAAGGTTTAAACATTTTTCATTTGAGGTTTTTTATCTTTAAATTCAATAATAAAAAATAATTATAAAGTTTTTCACGTGATTTTATTAAAAAAATTAACTTATTGTTTTATTTTCTTCAATCACTTTTTTTTCGACACATTTTATAAAAACAATTAGCTTATCAGTTTGATTCTGTCACTCTGTCCGGCCTTTTACTTTAAGTTTAAGTTGTTACAATTTTAACTTTTACAACGTTTACGATAGAACAATAAATTTTAATAATGGATAACATTTTGAAACAACATTTTTATTATCCCACCTATTCCGGAGTTGCCATCTCTCATAACTTGTATTTATTAAAAAAAATCGTATTTAATGTATAACTGAGTAGCATTGTTATAATATACCATTTTAGCCTTGATCGAACATTTGTTTGGCTTTGTAGAACAATAAAAGAATTATACAATTTTGTGCAATTTACCGTTATGTGAAAATAAAATTTTACAATATTTTACATCTTTCATAACGCCGACACTATTTTAATCAGATCCTTCAAATTTTGAGAGAAGAACATCAAAATTAGTATAAGTAATCTCAGCAAATGTTTTTATAGATACTGTACTTTCCTCTGTTAGGGAAGCTATTAGGGATCAAAAATTTAAAATTTATTATTTTTGCACACCTATAACTTAGCAACTTGTAAATATTTTTGCAAAGTAAAAATATAAAATTAAAACTACAACTACATCATGTTTACATGTGTTTAACAGGTTTTCTTTATTATTCCAAATTTTTTCAGTTCTAAGAAGTTGCCTCTTGATTTTTCTCAATGATTTTTTCTTACATAAAAGATTTTAAAAAAATTTGGTGCAAGAAATAATATTCTAAACAGTATTTATTGTTTTTTTTTTTGAAAAATGAGCGCCTTTAAACACCATTTGGTTTACTGCCTTCTTTTTTTTTTTTTATGAAAAAAAGAGGAAAAACTACTAATCATAGAAAATCAAGGAAATTTATTATATTTTAATTATGCAATAAACAAAATTTGACATGAAAATGAAAATAATTCATAATTTTAATTTTATTTCGCATTCATTACCCATACATATATCAAATCGAATTTTAAAAAAAATTTAACATATTTCAATTGGTAACTATTTGTTGGTAATTTATCGGAACGTATCAATTCTTTTTATATTTGAATAAAATAAAACTATCTACAAAATTAACAGATTTTATGTTTGATTCTTAATAGTAATAGGATATTCTTTATAAAAACGAGGAAGAATACAGTTGACTTTGTCAACTCTTAGATACCCGTACGAACCGTTAGTATGTTCACAGCCTGTCACTCTGCTTACAATATTATTTTTTTAATATTTTAGTATTTTAAAATAATTTGGGTGAATTTTATAATTTCTAGAACTATGGGTTGTATATATATTCAAACTACATGTTTATATGTACATTCTTCAAAAGCAGATTCTAACCTTCCACATAACGATTATCAATCCAAAACTTTTTCAAATATTCTATAGTACCATTTAATACTAAGCGGTAAATGTATATTAAATTTACTAAGTACAAAACAGTAAATATAATTTTAAATATTATATTATATTATATTTAAATATTCCATTGACAGAATAATTTCTTATAAGTACAATAAAATACATATATGTATGTAAATACGGCGCTATATAATATACATCTATACTCTTATCATTCATGCACTAGTGACATATACGATATGTAAATAAACATGATATTATATAAGTATGTATATATATCAATATCATATAAATAAAAATTCTTCAAGCAACCGTTATGTTGTTTATTTCTTTACATTTTTTTGTACTACGCATTATATCCTCAACAATTTCAAATTATCGAGTAAAACAAAATGGAAAAAATTCGTTTTAAAGAAATTTGTTAGAAAATTTGAAAAAATCAAGTAACACTTTCGTCAATTATAAAGTAACCCTATATTATTAAAAAAAGTTGTTAACAGAAATAAAAGTATAATATTGGAGCTTTAATTTTTGTGTATTACTTCAAAAAAATTTTAACAGGTGTTCAAGTTACAGGTGTTTAAAAATAGGAAATTTTCAGTTTTTGACCCCTTACAGCTCCTAAACGGGGGGTGATACAAAAAAAATTTCTGAAATGACTCATACTAATTTTCAAAGATCTAACTTCTGTCAAAATTTCAAGTTTCCAACTTTAACCGTTTAGAAGATGGAAGGGTTAAAGAATTTTGCAAAATTTGAGTTTCGCATAACGGTAAATTAAGACACCGTATGCCAAAAATATATATTTATTGTATATATACTTTTAAAGCTAATGAAAGTAGTAATCGTTTGGCGTTTTCAAAATGAAGATATATCTTATACAACTTGTGCTATAACAATTTTAATATGGAGCTTTTTTGAACCTTTGGGGAGCTGTAGCTCCGTAACGGGTGGGGCTACAAAAAAAAGTTATTAAAAATAAAATTAATATTTTTGTGAGATCTATCAGTAGTTAAAATTTCATAGCTCTATTGCAAAAAAAATGTGGGGATCTAAAAGTTAGGTGTTCGAGAGCTACCCTAAGGCTTGGTCCAAACTCAACCAAAAAAAATAGGGAACCTACAAATTACTCCCAAAATATTTTGTGTAAATTTCAAGATTCTAGCTTTCTTAGTTTTTGAGTTAGCGTGCTGACGGACGGACGGACGGACGGACGGACATGGCTCAAAAGTCTTAGAATTTTTTTCTGATCCGATCCATACCTTTGAAGGTATATCTAGCTCGCTTATTTCGAGGTGTTACAAACGGAGGAGTAATTTTATTATACCCGATCCTATCGTACGGGTATAATAAATTATATGGATAGCAGTAGCAGTAGCAGTAAGAAGACGACAATAATTATACCCGTACGATAGGATCGGGTATAATTAAATTACTCCTCCGTTTGTAACACCTCGAAATAAGCGAGCTAGATATACCTTCAAAGGTATGGATCGGATCAGAAAAAAATTCTAAGACTTTTGAGCCATGTCCGTACGTCAGCACGCTAACTCAAAAACTAAGAAAGATAGAATCTTGAAATTTACACAAAATATTCTGGGAGTAATTTGTAGGTTCCCTATTTTTTTTGGTTGAGTTTGGACCAAAACTTAGGATAGCTCTCGAACACCTAACTTTTAGATCCCCACATTTTTTTTGAAATAGAGCTATGAAATTTTAACTGCTGATAGATCTCATAAAAATATTAATTTAATAATATTAATATAATATTTAAAATTATATTTACTATTTTGTACTAAGTAAATTTAATATACATTTACCGCTTAGTATTAAATGGTACTATAGAATATTTGAAAAAGTTTTGGATTGATAATCGTTATGTGGAAGGTTAGAATCTGCTTTTGAAGAATGTACATATAAACATATAGTTTGAATATATTATGTACAACCCATAATTCTAGAAATTATAAAATTCACCCAAATTATTTTAAAATACTAAAATATTAAAAAAATAATATTGTAAGCAGAGTGACAGGCTGTGAACATACTAACGGTTCGTACGGGTGTCTAAGAGTTGACAAAGGCAACTGTATTCTTCCTCGTTTTTTTTTAATATAAATAAAATAAAATAAAAATCTGTTTAACAACAATAAATTAAAAAGGTTAATTAATATTTTATATTAAAAATTGATGTTCATATATAGTTAATGAGAATATTTTGGTAATGATAAATTGTTTACCTCATAGACATGTGAGAAGCCTCAGTGACCTAGTAGGGAAGAGCGTATAAAATACAATATAAACACCGGGGGAGTGTGGATTCGAATCCTACACACATCGGGAGCATAATTTCCACTTACAAAATTTACAGCCACACTTGGAAAAGCAAGGCTGTGTAATTTATGTGTCACAATTTATGTGGCAGAGGCATAAACAAAAAAAAAACAAAATGTCAGGATCTTATCTTATAAAAATTTTATACTTTGTTCCAAAGTTTTAAATTCAAATGAACTTTGATTTTCAATTTATTTCTATTGATTTTTTTATAATCCTTTTTATTATTCTTTATGGAAAATTTGACGATCTTAACTCTACCATATCCCTATATTTAAAATAGTATTCCTACAGAAGTTTCAAAAGTTTTCTTAACGATATTCTTAAATTTTCCTACTACACAAATACAAATAATATTTCAGCCAGATAGAATAGATGAAGTGAATTCAGCCAGTGTACGATAGAATAGAATTGCATTCAGCCAGTGTATAATAGAAAATCAATCATTTTACTAGTCAATGTATTCCATTTTTTCAACTTAAAGTTTACACGTCTTTACATAGCTACTTTTAAGAATATGTATATATTTAATATTATGTACATTTAGTTGTGGGGTCAATCATGAAAATCTTGTGAGTTAAGACTATTTTCTTCTCTGAAAAGTCTTTCAAAAAAAGTGACGCAATCATGAAAGTCTTATGAATTGAAAAGAAAAGACTTTGCTTTGTACGGAAAATTTTTAATGTCAAAAACATAAACCGCATTATCTTATTGAAAATAAAGACATTTTTTTTATGAAATTTTGTGGATTGAAAATAATAAAAAATAAAATTGGGAAAACTAGTTTTATTTGGAGTTTCATTTTAGACGAAGAGATTGAAGAAATGTAAAAGGAAATAAATACCATTTTGTATTGTAAAAGAAGATGCCTAAAAGGCATTTCGAATTTTTCGTTACAGATAAAAACAAATTGGACTTTGGAAAAAAAATTATAGTATAAATATAATATACATATGTATGTATGTAGGTATTTTCAAATATATGTGTATTCAATAGCGAAGGTTTCTAGAAGCCCCCGTATTTTAGCAATCAGAAGTCGGGCCGACATGATTTAAAAAATGTACTCCCCGATTTTGAAGTAGAATTTAAATTAGTAAACAGAAATAAAAAAATTTGACTTTTAAGCCCCCGCCAAAAAACGGACCGCAAAAACTATGGAGCTACTTTCCGGAACTTTTTCTAATTTTTTTTTTAATTTTTAGCTTCTATTACAGTATCGGGAACTAGGTATTTTAAATCAGATAAGTCCAACTTCACCTAAGATATTAATGTTTATTGTTCAAAGTCTACAGCTAAAATGCGTGTCACAAGACTTTCGTGATTGACCCCTATTTCAGTATCGGGGACTAGGTTTTTTAAATCAGATTCCTAAGATATTGATGTTTATTGTTCAAAGTCAGCAAAGTTTACAGCTAAAATGCGTGTGACTTAAAAAGTCTGAAATTATGAAAAAAGTCATACAAATAAACATTCATGATAACGAAAAATAATGATTTTTTTTTAAAAGAAAAATTCTTCTCCCTTGAGACTTTCATGATTGACCCCTATTTTTTGTAAATGGTCAAAGTTTTATTAATACAATTTAAAGAAAATAAGTAATAATCATATTTTTTTTATTTTTTACATAATCTTTATTTTAAAAGTAGGTAGGTATTCTTTTAATAAATCTGTATAGGTTGTTAATTATATAATATTGATATAATGATTGTGTTCTTTTTAAATAAAAATAGTGATAGATAGTAGTTGGGAGTTGTTGGTAAATGTAACGTTCATTTAACATTAACCGTATTTACTCATATCTATTCTTTCTCAAAGTCTGGTGTAGTTGGTAGTAAGAAAGAGTAGTTTACTCTTTCTATCTTACTCAAGATAGTTGTAAAAGGAACACAAAACAATAAAAAAATCGTGTGCCATTGTTATCAGGTTAATAGAATCAAAATATAAATATCCTTATCTTTTTTGTCAAAATAATTGCATATTTTTAGGTTTATTAAAAAGTAAATAAAAAAAGTCATAAAAAAATTAAAATTAAAAAATAAAATAACGCAAAATGATAAGTTTTAAAATGCTTATATTTCGAAATTTTTTATTTTATTGTATATTTTTCTTTGCTGTATGGTCGTGCGATTTTAATACTCATTACTGATAAAATTTTCAAGATTCAATCATTCAATTTTATTTCAGATAAACAGAAAAAATTAAAGGCTGAAATTATACTAGTTTCTAGGACAAAATATAAATAGTGTTATTACAGTCAAATAATATTTTTTTTTTAAATGTTTAGCTATAGTCACATAGCAATATGTTGCGAAACATTTTTATTATACATAACTTCATAAGTATTCAAAATTTTCAGAAACATTTTATTGACGTAAGCTTCCAAATATAAATTACATATAAAAAAAGTTTGAGCTTTTATAAAATAATGTTGATAGTATTACTAAAAAAGCTTTTCATAGCAAATAAGTTTTATAATATTTTGTATAAAAAAAAAAAAAAATGACATTGTTTTTTTTGCATAATTTCAGGAGGATTTTATAAAAAAATTTTGAATGTGAAATGACGGTTAATTTCAGACATCAAAGTATATATTTTATTCATTCATAATATTATGCTTTATCACTCAAGTTTATTACGACCTTTTATGTCATTATTCATATGGAAAAATAAACCTTATTGAAATGTTAATAAAAATTATATTTGGATTTATTAATTAGGTGTTTTAAGTGCCTATTAATTATATTCATTTTAATTAATACACGTACGTGGAAAAAAATATTTTACAATCTTTCACTTCGGTTCAGATAATTTTTTTGGGAATATAATGTATTTTAAATTTTAATATCATTTAGCCATATTTAAATAACTGTACGTAGTTATTGTTAATTATTAATAATTAATACTTTTCTTTGATATGCATACCTAGCTAATTTAGTACCAAATTCACAATTGATTAGTTTTGAATAAAAAAAAAATATAAAAATGATTAGTTGCTCTTTGAAATCAGAAAATTATTGCTTTATAAAACAAAATATATGAAATTAAAATTTTTTTATGGGTTAGTATTGTGTAAATAGTAATTTTCTATAATCATTCTATATAAAAGTTTAGGTATATTTTATTATTATGTAACGAGGAAGAATACAGTTGCCTTTGTCAACTCTTAGATACCCGTACGAACCGTTAGTATGTTCACAGCCTGTCACTCTGCTTACAATATTATTTTTTTAATATTTTAGTATTTTAAAATAATTTGGGTGAATTTTATAATTTTTAGTACTATGGGTTGTCCATATATTCAAACTATATGTTTATATGTACATTCTTCAAAAGCAGATTCTAACCTTCCACATAACGATTATCAATCCAAAACTTTTTCAAATATTCTATAGTACCATTTAATACTAAGCGGTAAATGTATATTAAATTTACTTAGTACAAAATAGTAAATATAATTTTAAAAATATTACATTATATTATATTTAAATATTCCATTGACAGAATAATTTCTTATAAGTACAATAAAATACATAATATATGTATGTAAATACGGCGCTATATAATATACACCTATACTCTTATCATTCATTCACTAGCGAACATGATATTATATAAGTATGTATGTATAACAATATCATATAAATAAAAATTCTTCAAGCAACCGTTATGTTGTTTATTTATTTACATTTTTTTATACTACGCATTATATCCTCAACAATTTCAAATTATCGAGTAAAGCAAAATGCAAAAAATTTGTTAGAAAATTTGAAAAAATCAAGTAACTCTTTCGTCAATTATGAAGTAACCATATATTATTAAATAAAGTTGTTAACAGAAATAAGAGTATAATATTGAAGCTTTAATTTTTGTGTATTACTTTAAAAAAATTTTAACAGGTGTTCAAGTTACAGGTGTTTAAAAATAGCAAATTTTCAGTTTTTTACCCCTTACAGCTCCTAAACAGGGGATGATACAAAAAAAATTTTCTGAAATGACTCATATTTATTTTCAAAGATCTAACTTCTGTCAAAATTTCAAGTTTCCAACTTAAACGGTTTAGAAGATAGAAGGGTTGAAGGATTTTGCAAAATTTGAGTTTTACATAACGGTAAATTAAAACACCGTTTGCCACAAATATATATTTATTGTATATATACTTTTAAAGCTAATAAAAGTAAGTAGTAATCGTTTGGCGTTTTCAAAATGAAGATATACCTTATACAACTTGTGCCATAACAATATAAATATAGAGCTTTTTTGAACCTTTGGAGAGCTGTAGCTCCATAACGGGTGGGGCTACAAAAAAAAGTTATTAAAAATAAAATTAATATTTTTGTGAGATCTATCAGTAGTTAAAATTTCATAGCTCTATTTCAAAAAAAATGTGGGGATCTAAAAGTTAGGTGTTCGAGATTCTAGCTTTCTTAGTTTTTGAGTTAGCGTGCTAACGGACGGACAGACGGACGGACGGACATGGCTCAAAAGTCTTAGAATTTTTTTCTGATCCGATCCATACCTTTGAAGGTATATCTAGCTCGCTTATTTCGAGGTGTTACAAACGGAGGAGTAATTTTATTATACCCGATCCTATCGTACGGGTATAAAAACACTAATTTTTAGAAATAATTAACTGCTAACATTTTTAATATGAATGAAAACCTACCTACCCAATATGAAAAAAACATTTTTTTAAATTTGAATTGATTATCTACTTATCATATTTCAAAAACTTTAGTTACCTTTAGTGTTTCATCACTTTTTCCACATTATTCGTGCCATTTCGCATTCCCCGTATTTCTTAAATGTTTAAAAATTAACTGTTAATTTAAAAGGATATAAGATTTTTTTAAATGACATAAGTTACATTAGAAGCTATGAATTGGTTGTTCTACATAATATGAAAAATATACTCCTTTGCGGATTTTTTTTTTAAAAGTTTGAAACAAATAATAAAGTGCAAACATTATAGGTGACACCAATTACGTTTTCGTTCATTAGAAAACATATTTTGATGTCAGTCATTTGTTTGTTCGGGGGTGTACTAGAGACTGTTAAACCTCGCACAGAAATAAATATCTCCAATTTTGTTCCAATAAGCGTTTATTTTCTCTCAAATTGTAAAAGTTGCTACTTCAGGTATATGTAACATATTCATCAAAAATATTTATGGTTACCGTTTCGCTTTACGTTTAGATATATATATTCGTAAATCGGTTAATCGAATGTATCAACATCGCCTTTGGTGTTTGAGTAATGCTGTAGTAAAATTGAATTATGATGCATTGTTATTAAGAAAACGACAGTATTTTTAAACTTTGGAACATATAAAGCTAAAGAAAATTTTTTTTGAAAACTAAAAATAGTACTTCGATTTTCATCTGACAAAAATTCTTCCGGTTTACAATCTTTGTTTTATTTTCAAGGTACTAACGTTAATAAGGTACTAACCGTTGTGTAATAAAGTTTCTGCTAGCTCCTAGCTTGTAAAATGGTTATCTATAGTTACATTTCTGTTGGTCCTATACTACTCAGATAACTTTTTTATAATTTATTTTAATAAAATATAGTTTCAAAAGTAAGTTCTCCAGCTCTACTGTTTCCTTCATTTTCGGTATACGGCGAGCCGTTCAATGGAATTGAGGTTTCACTGTCACATAGGCACTATATTTTTATCCAGTATAAAAGGCAAGTAAATAATTGATCTATTTTTACTAACTCTTATTTTCTTTGCTTTTCTGAATACACCCTTGCTTCTTTATCCTTTGTATGTTTTAAAATTTCATTAAATATTTCTTCATTCAAGAACAACTTGAAGCAGTTGAAAACATTTTTCAAAAGTTTACCTAAATTATTGAAATAAGTAAATCGTACCATTATTAGAAACAATAAAATGACAATACCTGATGAAACAAATAAACTACTTTGCTAATTTTTCTTTTTAAAATATTAAATGACCTTATTTTATAAGCTTCTGATGAATCTTTATTCCAAACAATTCCATCTATCTCGCAATAAATACTATTTATCTTCCATTACTGGCTGCGCTTTAGAGTATTATTAACAAATTTAAAAAAAAACCAAAAAAAAAACGATTTAAAATGAGATTTTTATCAAATTCACACCTTATAACAAAAAAAATTTAATAAAATGCAAAGTGGTATAATTAATTAATAATATATTCAATATTAAATTATTAAAATCAATGAATCATTCAATAATAATAGCAGAGCTATAAATTAGCCACAAATTACTAAGCGTATATAATTAAATATTTGATGTGGTTAAATATTAGTTTTTACATTTAACGGTTATTGATTTTTTTTTTTATTTTATTGTGCAAATATTTATGTATATTTGTTGTTGTTTTTTTTTTTGGTGTATACGGGCGCTAAGCTTTTAACAAATAGCATACTTTAATTTAATAGAAGCGCTAAATTATAAGATACATACCTACCTTAAATTCGAGTATTTTTTTGTTTTTTAAGTTCAAGTTTTTTTTTTATTTATTTGATGGAATGACAGTTAAGTTGAATAATTATAATTAGTTATATATATACAAAAAAAATAAAAAATACTGAGGTTAAAAAAACTATTTTTGCAGTAAATATTTTGTCTTTGATAGTTTTCTTTACAATATAATAGGCGTATTATAACTAAGTAAAATGGTAGAGATTTTTTTCTTCAACGTCAAGTTGAAATCAAAATGTCTTATATATGAAATGTTTAAAATTTTTTCTACAGTGTTAACAGTTTCTTTATTTTGATTGTTGCTACAAAACCATTTTGGTTTAGTTTGTAACTTTTTACAAATTAATATTGAATAGGGGTTTCGGTGGCCTATTGGGTAAGAGCGTATAAAATACGCTGTAAACACCGAGGGAGTGTGGATTCGAATCACGCACAAGTGGTAATAATAATCCCTTTTTACAACATATACAGCCACGTAAGAAAAGGAAGGTTTCCTGGGTGGGTGGTTTCCTTGTCACACTTATGTGGCAGAGAAATAAACAAAAAAATAAAAAATTTTGAGGAGAGTTATAATTGTCGTCAATTTAAGTAATAACGCCAGCTTTCCTTAAAACAATATACAGCCAAATTTTTTCTTCAATGTAAATAGTAGTAAAAATTATATTTTTCAAGTTCATTTTTACCCACCGCATACAATTATGTATAAGGTAGGTATTGTTTTTATAGTAAAAAATTGTACTCGAGGTAAATGTGCACTCCATACACCGGTGGGTGAAGGCTGTAAAAATTTTTTTAGCGTAATGTCTGTATGTGTGTGTGTGTGTGGGTATGCCTGTGGGCGGTGGACACGTGTACAGCCTAAACGACTAAGCGGAATTTTTTGAAATATCATATTTAAGGTTTTGACGTAAATATCTTGGATTGATAAGCTTTTGGAGCAAATCGGAAAAGCGGAAGTAGTAGTTTACTAGTATCAGTTTTAATTTTTTTACGAATGTTTCGTAACAGAAAAATATTAAGGGCAAAATTATTGAGAAAAGTGAAATATAACTCGCACATAATTGTATGGGGTCAGTAAAAATGAAGTTAAATTATTAGAAGTTATTTTGCTTTGATATAAATTATTAAGTAAATATTCTATGAATTTTGACATTATGCTTTTCGTGTAGTAGCGGTCGGTCCTGTGGGAGCTGAATTTTTATTTTGTAATGGTAGGTGGGGATAATCGAAAGACATTATAGGAGAGTGAAATAAATCGTATACGAGTGCGTAGAATTAAAGTCCCCCACAAAAAACAATCTTTATTTTTTTACAAATTACTGGGTTATATTAATTATAAGCTTCAGTACTAATGTACTGTTTCGGAAAGAGAAAAAATGAAGGTTAAGGAATAAAAAATGCTTTTAAATTGTTAGAAATGCTATGGATTAATAGATTAATAGAAAATATTATGAATTAAATTGTTAATATAACCTTAAATCTTTAGATGCTTAATACATAATCCTAGCCAATTTTAGGATTTCATATTCGCAACACTTTTATCATTAACGGCAAACAAAGGAAATTCCTAAGTCGTATTATATGCTATTTTGGAATTTGACTTTCTTAATGATGTTCAGCTGAACTCATTGGGACAAGATTAAGAGAAAGAGCTGTACAACTATTCGAGTATGCTCAAATTTTTAGAAATTTATATTATTTTTGGAAAAACTTAAAATGATAACTACTAAACAAATACAATTGTTTTTTTTTTTCCTTCTTTACTTTTTCTTTTTATAATTAAATTCTGAATGTATAAATTACCTCAGCCTTGAATTAATGCCTCATATATAACAGAAACGGCATAATATAAGAAAAAAAAAAATTTTATTCACGTTTCAATTTTATTTTTTCGTATGGGCGTAAATAAAAGAAAAATGTTATGAAAGTGAAATTCTTTTACCTTTTAATTTCAATTTTATTATGTCTTACCTTTAACTTGATCCAAATTTATTATTTTTGTTTAAAATGTTTTGGTTAATAAAAATTAAAATCTATTTAGACATGCAAACTGGATCACTGTAATCAAAGAAGCGTGAATGCATAAAGTATTGTACAAAAAATTTATTGTATTCTTGCAATAAATTTATTCAGTCTAAATTAGCTTTAAAAACGTCTTATAGATATAAAACAATAATACATTTGAATACCTGTTTTAATTGAATCTTAAATACATAAAAATAAAATATTTTTTAAGCAATTTTGAATTTTTATAAGAAACTAAAGGCAATATAATTACAATTTTAAAATGTCCATGTATATTATAGAAATATTTGAGGGATATGTCAATCATTTGGGAAGACCAAAATAAATTTAAAGAACTAATACTTATACATGTTCAATAAAATGTTATTGTCAAAAAGAATGACACTTTATAACACCTCCTATCATTCAAGGTTTAAAGATAATTAAACCTATACTTATTATTAAATCTCAGTACAAATTTAACCAAACAAACTAAAGTTAAACTTTAACAGAATGAATATAAGTCAGAAGTTATATCATTGTGTTCAAAATAGATATTTATCCAGTTTATTTTACAAGATAAATTCCTTAGTAAAAATTTTCTACCAACGAATTGATTAAATAAATAAGAATTTTCCAATGCTTACTATAAATATTTGCTAAAGATAATATGAATCCCACTGCAGTTAACAGTTTGTTATCCGTAATTCATGATCCTATATAAAATAATTTATTTTTCCTCAGTAAAATTACTACATTGATTTTTCGTCGTCGTTTCTGTTTCGACTTTAAAATTTTCGATAGAAGCGATTTTACTACGAATACTTTTAGCTAATACTACTCCTACTACAAAAACTATTTTGTACTTCTTCAAACCTTATAATCCTTAGATCTTATTTTATGGTCTTTAAGTTGAAATATTAAAAAAACTTTTTAGTAGTCTGCTTTATTTGCTTAAACTTTCTTACCCATAAAGTTTGGTTACCAACATTTTTAATTACATTTTTGTTGAATTTAAAGCGATTTTGTATTTCAACTTCTCTTAGATAGATTTATAACAACATAGAATGGTAATTAATAAAACGAAGAAATAAATCCATGGAGTAGAGAGCAACAACAATAATGTAAAATAATTGTTAGATGGACCAAAATTTTCTGAGAAGAAGAGTTAAAAAAATATTAAATAGAATCATGTTAAAATATTCAACTCTATATCTATATTCGGAAAAGAGATAAAATAATTTCCGTTTTAATTTATACTATATGTAGGAGGAAGAGTGGAGGAAGAAAGTTAACTGTGTCAACTTTAGGATACCCTTACGAATATAATATAAGCTGTTTCCATAAAATTTATACATATTTTAGAAATTTTTAAAATTTGTAATATCTAACTTAATTAAATACTGATATATATATATATATATGTATTTATGTAAATTTCAGAGTTATATGACAGCTACTCGGCCTCAATCAGACTAAATTTTACAAAAATTGTTACCTACCGTAAAATTTGATCATCTTCTAGAAAATGTTACATGTCTATCTTTTTAATGTGCGAAGATATATATGAGCATATAAATTTCGCTAACCGAACCCAAACCGTTAGACTGACGAAAAATTACAGAAGTCTTTGGCATAATAATAACTTCTTTCGACAAAATTTTAAATACCCAGTTTGTGTAAATATTGATATTTTCATATAAAAAAAAAAAATTATATGAAAAATAGTTAAACCCGTCGATCGAACTTCTTTAGACTTTGTTTGGCTAAACCGATTTAGAATTCAATCCTCAGTCATAATATATTATACACTTTTCCATTTCATCTTTAAGGTATCATAAACGTCATGGAAATTTGATTATATCCTTAAACTGTGTTCCTACTATAGTATGATGAACTATATTCGTGCTTGTATAAAGATCATATATTCATATATAATTAAATTGAATGTTAATGATACTTTTATTGCATGAAAACTTCCGTTTTTATATAAACCACAAAATTTTTACAAAAAATCTATTTATCTTAACGCAGCAGTAATTCAATGCTTAATGCCTAAGGAGTTTTATGTTTTTCTTCTGTTTTTCATCAAAATATAAATTTAATTTTCATTTTTAAAATTAAATTTTCCAAATGTTAACTATTGTTACGAATACAAGTTTAAGATTCATGTTAAAGAGTTTAAAGCAGAAATAGTAAAAAAAAAATAATTTTCATCAAAATTTCTTCACATTTTATCAGCTTCCATTCTAATACATTACTATATAACAATGATGTAATTCATGATTTATAAGAAGATACAACAAATGGTAATATAGACATTTGGAAGTGTTTTGAATCGGATACAAAAATAATTGAGTAAATAGAGTTATTTAAATTTATTCTTAAATTTATTGCTTTTAGACATGTTTTCCTTCCTTTTTTTTACCATGGAATGCTTTAAAATCCTGTAATTTCATTGGTGAAGTTCTGAATTAAATTTTCAAAAATTTAAACCTCTTAACAACTATAATTGAAGGATCTGTCAAAATAAGGTCAATCCTTCCCATCAATCCTTAACTAAAATTTAAAGAAGGTTACATTACAAAAAACGATTAATAAACAAGCCAGAATGTAAATCAACGATTTTTAAAAGCGCAAATTTCCAAAAGATAATGTAATGTGACTTGCACCAAAATTTGAAAATTTCATATAAGAAAAAATTGAAAATAGGACTTTTTTGCAATTTTGAGGGGCTGTAAGTCCGGGACCCTATATAATTAAGAAAGACCGTTAACACGAGAAAAAATATATTATTGAAGCTTTAATTCTTCAAATTCTTCTTTCTGCCTAAAATTAGAAAATTTTGAATCTTTTGAGCCCTAATAGCTTTGAAAGAGGAGGTGGTACAAAAATATTTTTTGAAACAACTTATACAAGTTCTAAAAGTTATGAAAAAGAAATATCATGCAAAATTTGCTTTTCACATAACGCTAAATTTAAATAATAAATTACAAAATTTTACATAATTTTGATATTTTTTTATTGAGATAAGAAAATGTCCTGTCTTCTAGCATTTTTAGGTTGTAAAACTACTACGTAAAGCCTGAAATATATACATTTGAAAATAGGGGTATTTTGTAGTTTTGAGAGGCTGTAATCTGTAATCTCATAAAACTAAAAGAAACTGTTAACACACGTAAAAATATAAATACTATAGTTTTAATTTTTACGTCTTGAAAAAAAAATTTTTACAGGTGCCTAATTAAATTACAGGTGTCTAAAATTAGCAAATCTTGAATTCTTAGCACTAATAGCTTTAAAACTCACATAACGGTAAATTTAAATGCTAAAAGAAGATTCCTGCCGAATGGAGTTTTTAGATTAAAAAAGGTAAAGGTAATTCCTGTTGAATGGAGTTTTCAGATTGAAAAAATGTTGAGCAGAACATGAGATATACGCATTTAAAAATAGGGCTTTTTTAAAGTTTGAGGGGCTGTAGTCTTGTAATGTAAGGGGCTATATGAAAAAATTGTTCTATAACATTAATTGTTTTATGAAATTTGTTTTTCCTCTATCTTTAACCGTGTAGAAGTTTTGTGAAGTCGGTCTTCTTCTTCTTTCTTCTTCTTAGAGAATATAAATACAGGCATAATAATTAAATTGACATTTCTAAAGTAAACACCACTTTGGAAATCTTCTCATTTAGGGAGCATACGAAACACAAGATAAAGAACACTCAAATACCATTTAAAAACAATCCAACTATATAGTGGTGAAACCAGTTTTTAAATTTTTAAATACAGATAAGCTATGAAAGGCCCTACGAAATAATGCTGCCAATATATAAAATCTTCTTCTGCGCATGCAAATCAGAAAAAAAAATTACCATTTCACATGAAATAATACTGTTTTAATTTTAGAAAATCAGCTAATAATGTTTGAAATTAGAAAAAATTAGCTACCTCCACCACAGGACCGACCGCTTTTACACGAAATGCATAATGACAAAATTTATAGATTTTTTACAAATTAATTTATATCAAAGCAAAATAACTTCTAATAATTTAAATGCTTTTTTTTATTCAATAACAATATATTCATACAAACAAACATACATACATTATGTATGTATGTACATGATTTTTTCTTCATTCAAAAATATTAAAAGTAAAAAATAATACTGTAAACAAATACAAAACAAACATAATATTAATATTGAATCTGCTAAAATTTTATAGTTTCAATTTTTCTTAACATTTTTTCTCATAATATTTTTGTGTTACGAAATATTCGTAAAAAACTTAAAAATGATACTAGTAAACTACCACTTTCGGTTACCCGATTTGCTCCAATAGTTTATCAATCCGAGATATTTACATTAAAAGCTTAAATATAAAATTTGAAACAATTCCGATTAGTCGTTAAAGTAGTACAAGTGTCCACAAAATACCCACACACGCACAACATCAAGCTAAAAAAATTTTTACAGCCTTCTACGCACCGGAGTAGTGCATTTTTGCAAAAATCTCGGGTACAAATTTTTGGTGGGAAAATAATACTTACGTAAATTTTTGGATTTTAAAAACAGAGCTTTTGGTGGTGCAAATAAAAATAGAACAGGCTCAATACATGATGGTATGCTATCTTAAAGTTCCCAAATAATAATAAAGAAGAAAAAAAACATACAGAATTTGAGAAAAAGTTTATAATGTACTGTAAATTTTTATGTAATATGATAGCATTTTGATCCCATTATATTCTACAATGGGTTTTACAATTTTTTTTGTTTTGTAAAATAATAACTTAAATAACCATTTGTTCATTTAATGCAGAAAAGTTATTATTAAGGAATAATTTTTATGCATTAGTAAGTTCGAAAAGATAATGTAATTTTCAATTTTAAATTGATGACATTTTGTAGTAAATTTACATAATGATCAATTTCGTAATCTTTTTAATTTTTTTTAAAGATATTTTAAAAAATTTTACAATATGTTGAATTAAATAATATTACACAATTTGATTTTAATTCGATTATTTTATTTTCATTCAGAAGTCATCCCATTAAAGTTTAATGATTGAAACTTTTTTATCACTTCCAAAGAAAAAAACTCAATGCAGACAAAATAATAATTTTTCATGAGATTTTTCATTTTAATAATCTCATGACCTAATATCTTTTCGATAAGTTGTGATTAAAAAAAAAATGAAATACTAACATAGCAATAATAGAAATAAAAAACCCAAATTTATAAAAAAAATTTATGAAAAATGATAGTCAACCTATGATTTTACCTTGATCTGCAATTTGAAATCTTTTTTTCTTTGCAAACCGCAATTAGTAAAAAAAAATTGAAAGCTAAATAAATTGGATAAAATTGCACGAAATCAAATGAATTGAAATAACTTAATTTACTCGAGAAGTATAATTTATGTCTAGATAAAAGTTTGGAAACTAATACTTAAAATGCTTCCTAAAATAGGATATATTGGTAGTTTAAAATTTTAAAAAATATTTTTTTTTCACAAGAGATGTGGGAATCGTCTAAAGACATCAAAAATGCCGCCTCGGTATTGTCATATTCCAACTGTGATTAAACGCTTCTCCTCCTACAGTTAACGTAATGAAATAAAACCTCTAACTGCTAACGCAGGATATTGACTAGGGACTAGAGATAATAAAGTATATGACAGCGGAACTTTTTTTAATTACTTGATTATTCGAAGCCATCAATAGTATATAGCACCTTGCTACATGAAGTATTAATTGAAGACAGTTCCACTGTAGCAGCTATTATTATTGGTAGTATTAATTATTATTATAACTACTTGCTGCAGAGCCAAGGCAATCATGTCAGTTGCAGTAGAATGAAGATGCCACATATTCCTGCTTGAGGTAACCATAATGTAGTTTCATTGATAATAATATTATTATTATTTGATCTGACCGAGGTTTGAACGTAAAACTCTCCGACTGAAATGTAATGCTTCTTAAAGCTTTTTTAAGAGTCTTTTATTACTGCTTAAATGGCAGTTTGCACATGAGTTGATAATTAAAAAAAACTGATATATTACAGTATTATGAACCCCTACATTTAAGCTTGTACATAATATGCAAACAAAATTAAACTTTTTAAATAATTATATACCTATGTTACGTATTAAAAATCTTTAAAAATCACAGTTTTTATATTTTTATGCAGTTTTCATATTCATATTCATATTCATTCATATAAAAAAATGCTTATATTCAAAACAAAATAATAAAAACTTTTAAAATAAAACTATTTACCAAATTTTTCTTTAATTTTTATTATTTTTCATTGGATATTTCCTGATCGTGTCAAACATCTATTATAAATAGCTTAAGAGTTAAGATACATATATACATAATATATAAAGTACTTCTTCGACTCTATATCTTTCTCTTTCTTAAAGAAATTTTTCATACCGAATATAGCAATTATTTCCCATATTTTATTTTATAAATAAATTAATAATATGTGTGTATATAATTTTATATATTATATATAATATGTAGATAATTTATTTGTATGATCTATCTACATATCTATAAAATACTATAAAATTACTTCACTTTATCTGTTGGAATTTCGAGCTTATGATAGAAAGATGAAATGAAAAATATAGTGTTGGGTTAAAAGAAAATTTCAATAGATGTTTTTTTTTTTTTGCATGGAGGATAAATTATTGTGAACTATTGACATCATTGAATGTATTGAGAGATTTCTTTGAGATGATAAAGTTTTCAAGGAAGTCCAATAAAATGAAGAAGTTTAATCACAATAATGATTTAATTTCGACTAATTTTAGGATTTATTGTAAAATAATGCAGTCGATTTAATCTACTAATGTTGAACAGAGATCATTTAAAGCCTTGAAATATTTGAAAATATAATTTGGCGTAAAGTGGAGTTTATATCACATTTAAACAGAAACAAACAAACAATACAAGACGAGAATACAGAAGGGCATAAGATGAATCTTATGGTTTTTATTACGAGGGACGTTAACTTATTTAAATATTGAAATCATATTAAGTTGGAAATTAAAATATTTAATACAAAATCAGAACAATCGAAAATAATAAAGACAGTCTAACACTGTGATAAATAGCTCCATATCACCATTGAATAGCTCTATCTCACAAAATTTAATTATTCAGATGACATCCTGAAAATGACATTCTTAAGAAAATCTAATGTTGCACCAACCGCAATCAGTTTAAACGAAATATGATGCCTATCTTTGTCACCACAATTTACCCAAAATAACTGATTGAGATTTAGGAAACGGATGTTCAGTTTAAAGAGAAACTATTTGATAGAAGAAAAAAATACTATGGAATGACCATATTTTTGATGTAGCTGAGAATACAGCTCAATGTTTGAATTTCGTTATTTTTCTACTACAAATCTGGCTGATATCTATAAGGGATATACAAATATTCGACATAAGGTGGTGTACATTTATCAAATTTGAATTAAAGGTCTTGAAACTTCAAAGAGTTACCTCGCCAAAGTTTGAATTCGCACTATACGTTTAACATGCAACAAGAAAAGATAAAAGAAGCTGTAAATGTTCATAGATTGTTTAAAACTGGTTATGAGAACTGATTTTCATCAAATGTATTTCCCTCTGTTGACAATGTTCGATTTTACAATTTGCAATTGTTCAAAAAAAATGTTTACGAATTCGTTTCCAATGTTCGTTCCAATACACACATGTTATCCTATTTTGCTCATTTTCGTCAGTCATTTCCTTTTCCATTTTGTCAAACCTACAGTAACGATGTTCAAAGGAGTTTACCTTTAATAAAAATTATATATGTGGATCTTCAGGTTTAATTGTACAAAATATTATTTAAAATATACCACTTAAAATAGATCCCTAAATGTTATTGTATTTTTCACCTATTGAGAGACACTGTGAATAATTGGGTTAATTTAAATTAAATTCAGTTTTTTATTTAATCCACTCAAGATATTAACACTAATGTGTTAAAGTAATCAAAAATCTTAATTTTGGTCGTTAAACAAATATTTCAATCAAAAATATGATTATTATTTAAAAGAGATTATAAAATAAAAAATATTTCGCAATGATTGACTACACATAATACTTACAAGAAATTATTGTCAATCAATGAAATTTTTTTTTTATATTTTTAAGGATGTTTTGCAAAAATTTTCTTCATAACACAAACAAAATAGGTAATAAATTAATTTTGATTAACAATTCCCGAATAATTAAAATTTGATTTTTTTCTTATCCACACTAAATTCCTCTTATTAGTTTTGCTGTGTCCGTTCGTTCATCTGTTTAACTTTTTATACCGTTTAAGACGAAGCGAACATGATATCATTCAAACCAAACCACGAACATGATATCCGTTTAACCACGAACATGATATCATTCAAAATTGAAGCTAAATTCACTTGATATAAAAATTGTATATATTTTTTTTTGAATTTAGTATACCAACTTAAATTTATCTTTTGACTAAATTCTTGAAAAATTTTCTTCCTCCGTATCTTCGAGGTCCTGTTAGTTACAACCATAAAAGTTTGAGAAGAGAAATTTTTATATCCCCAAAATTTTCTTTCTTCCGTATCTTGGAAGCCCTGTTAGTTACAAGCATAAAATTTTCAGAAGAGAAATTGTTATTATCTCTGAAAATAAGCATAAGGTCCTCAGAAAAAAAATGTGTTCTTTCCTTTGAAAATTTTGTTTTGATATGTTACAGTTATTAGGGTTAAAAAAAAAATTTTCAGACACCTATTTAACGCCTTTTTCACAATTTCTCTTACATAAATTTAAGAAAAAAATTACAAAATTTTGGTATAAGAGACAATATTAAACTATATGCAAATGCGCGTCTATAAAAACCTTTAGTTTTACACCATCCTTTTATCTCTTTGATGCACTTCACATCCATTGAAAAATCATAGATTTTCTAATATAAAAATTATAGTGCATATATTGATTAATGAATGCTTAAAATGAAAATATAAAAGTTTTGTAAATGACTTTGGTAATAAGGAAATATATTTTTTTTAATAAATCGATTACAAACAATAAAAACAAAAAGAAAATATCAACCTAAAATAAAACCAAATGTTATAAAGCAAATAATAGACTTTATGTCACCTTCTTAAATTTTATTGAAAATGTACAAAAAAATTTTTCAGAGATTTTACAAAAACGAAAATTTCTTATATGGAAGAATTATTCCTTTTTCTAAATTAATTTATTGAAAAGTCGCAAACATATATTACATAAGCTCTTTCCAGAATACATGAAATAAAAAACCTGACCTGTCATGTTCCCGTACATTCCTGGTAGATATGCCATTGAACCATAGTCATGCCATTACAATTGGTTTTAATTGCCGAAATTTTCATACTAGGTAGATTTTATTACAATCAATTTTTAGTGGCTGATTTCTTAAAGAAATATTTTGTATGCAAGATTTTATCATTCATGATTTTATAATAAAAATCCTGTACCCTTACCCATCAGGGCTAAAATAATATACATAGCTGGCAAACATATTTATTGAAAAAATATATACCTTATTCCTTTTTCTAAAAGACAATAGCACCTAATTTGTAAAATCTTAGATTCTACGATTCTGGATTCTAGAATTTTGCAAAAAAAAAAAAATAAAGCCAATTCGACCAATGCTTTTTTATTCTGATTATTTTTTACAGAGTAAAGTTAATTTGGCTTTATTACATTTGGTTTTATTTCATAGATGAACAGAAAATCCTCTTAAACTTACTTATACATTATGTATCTAATGAATTTTATTATATTTTTCCTTTGTACATAAAACTCTTAATTGGATATAAAAATTATACAATATAATCTTTGTCTTAAAATATTAGTGTCCAGATCTTAACTGCTATTCAAAGCTAACAATAATTTTAATTGATGAACTAAATTTTCATCTTCTTACCGTTATATACATTTTTGTTTTTGTAAAGTTTTATATCACTGGGACTAACATACTCGTAGCATCATCATTAAAATGCAGTGACACCTTTCCTGTTGCTTTCACTTACGCAATAAATTTTTTTTTTTGTTTTATTAAAGTTTTTCTTTAGTTTTGTTTTGGTTCAACTTTATTTTAACTTTATTGGAAAATTGCAAAAACAAAAAAAAAAAACCAAATTAAAATATGGACATGAAACTGTTGGTTTATGTAAACAATGTAAATAGATTACAATTATTAGAGTTAGTTACCATATATGGGGAAAATGGTAAAAAGTTATAATTAAAGTACCTATTTCTAATTTAAAAATTGATTTATTATAAGTGTACCTGTGTATATTATGATGGATTCATAGATTATTTTTTACAGATATAAGGTACGAATTCATGATAATATTTTACATCTATTATAGAAACCAAGATATTAAATTAATTAAATATTATGCAAACAGGTACCTATTCAATTATTTATTTACAAATTTGAAAATAAAAACAAATTTTTTTTTTTTGATTTGTTACTGTAACAAATAATTGAAGATGAATATTGAGATCTAAAATTAGTACAAGTTAATTTTAACTCATGGGTTTATTGTAAAAAAAATTTTAAACATTATTTCGTAATTTTTAATTTGATTTTGATTTGTGGATTTAAAAGAAATTGTAAAGCAAAATATGTAAGATATTCTTTAAGTTCGTAATCAGTATCGTAACTTTAAAATTGATAATGTCCTTATATTCAATTTTAGTAAGTAAATAAGTTATAAATTTGAATCTATTTTTAATTATGATATTCGTTTATGGTAAATTATTTCATATTTTTACAATAGATATTTCAGAAATCTTGGGTTGCTTCAAAAGATTATATATGCTTTTACTTTTTGTTTCCAGTGGTGGTTGTAGTTTGTACGATTTTATTGAAGATTACCTTTTTTTATCTTATTTCTAGAAAAAAAAATTCTTTTCAATCAGCTTTTTAAAAGTCACCTGTACGTTAAAAGGAACTGTACGTTGTTCGGCTGGTAAAATTGGATTTTAACCAACCAAAACTACCCCCCTTTAAAACCAAACTTTAGGGTTGGTTTATTTCAATTGAAATGTACAGTTTATTTTTTTGTAGGGGTTAGAGTGCGGGAAGAAAACTATAGGAATAGGAGAAATTATGGCGAATGGAGAGGAAAATTTGGAGGGATATTTTGAAAAAAACTATTGATGTTTTTCTTAAACTTTATTAAATCTGACATACATAAATTTCCAATTTTAGGCAAAACATGTTGTTATAAAGAATTTCAGAAACGCAACATGCACATGACAAATGCATTTCCGTAAGTTGTATTACACCATCTTACTAATTCTACGATGTGGAAATGGACTCCAGTTGTACTTTTTATTTTTCATTGGAAAACTTTGTATGAAGGCATTAGATGTTTTATTTCTTCGGTTTTATTAGTTTTATTACAATAAGTTTCTTCATTTTTTGGTTCAGTTTGGTTTTGGTTCAGTGATAGTGACGCAGTAAAAGTATTTATTTTTATATTATGCTTTTGCAAAATGTCAACACCTGCTCATCTATATGGATGTCTTCCTTTTACACGAAAAGAGTAGTTGGGAGTAGTTTGTAAATGCAAGACTAATTTAACATAACCGTATTTACTATCCTATCTACTCTTCCTCAAAGGTTGTTGTAATTAAGAGTAGAATAGAGTAGGTACTTTACTCTGTAAAAGAAATTTAAACAATAACAGATAAAGTACAGCACTCAAAGTACAATAGGTTTTAGATCTTACAGAAATTTACACCAATTTTAAAATCTTCTACATCTTTCACTCTACACTTAATCATGAATACCCTTAATAACTTTATTTATATTTAAGTATAAATTACTAGATTTAGATAGTTGCGATAGATATGCTTTACTATCTTCTTTTATAAAAAAAAAAATTTTCACGTTGTATAGGTGCTATTTACTACTAATCAAAATTTAAAAACAATAACAAAAAAAAAAATATTCTTCATTTCAATCGTCTTCAATTTATTACAATAAAATTACAATAATTCGTTTTTAATAACTTGTTTTGCATATAAATAGCTAATAAGAAAAAAAAAACAAATTTAAAATTAACTGAAAAATTAAAAAGTAACTTGTTACTTACCAATAAATTTTACTTACAAACTCAGAAAGATGCTTTTAATTATCACTTTGTTGCAAATCCTAAAAAGTGACAAAACAAAACAAACATTTATTTGGTCATAAAAAAGAATGAAATAAGTGAAAAATTCCAAAAAAAATTTTAATTATCATTTACGAATTTACAAATAAAAAGTTACATAAAATATTTTTATGTAAGAAGAAAACAAAAAAAAAAAATGGAATTGAATGGTTATTTAATAAACATTTAAATGTCATAAAACCAGAAACAAAAATGCCAAAGTGTTTAAATGAATTAAATTCGAAAGCATGTTCCAAATCAAAAAAAAAAAAATTAAATTTGAAAAATTGTTTATAGTAATTCATAAAAAAAAGAAGATAAAATATTATTATATGATAAAACTTCATTTCTTTTATGTTTGAATCCTTAAATAACTGCCATAATACTTTAATCGTATTACGATTTTAAATCGTTTTTTTTTTATCGAATTATAATCGAAAATAACGTAAGCTTAATTCTCATCAATATGACTCATAATCTTTCATAAACAAGAAAAATGCAAAAGAGATATGTCTGAGAGCGATTTTTAATTAAAAATTTCAATAGAAACCTCCAATTTTCCGTACCCTTCTTTCCTCTTCTCAATTCACTATAATCCCAACATTTTCATTTCTGTACGCTTCTATTAAAAATCAACATCTTAAAGTTTGGCTTTGGTGTTTTTTGTTAGTTGCAGGTTAATACTATACACCGAAGAACCTTATATGGTCTTATATGAATCTTATAAAAGAAAATTTAACAACAAGAACTATTACTATATACAAATAGATAGATAGCATAATGCATAGATAATGGATAACAGATAAAATAATATGTTTTTATATTTTATTATATTTTAAACTTACAATAACTTTAGTCGACTCATATTGTATAAATATTAAAGAATAAAATATTGTTTCTAAAAATTACCCCTTAAATTGCCTAGTTACACCATCTGCGAATTTGCACTATATAGGGAATGGGAAGCCGAAGGTCTGCTCGATTTTCTTCAGAATGTTTTAATTATAGAGGCTTTTAATCTCGTCAGAACAAATACGCACTACTATAGGGTATCAATAAAATAGATAAGTGTTCCTGAGAATATGCAAGATCCTGGACAGCAAAGACGAAGCGGATAGAGATACTAATTACATTAATTTAATATTTCATAATTTTTTTCTCTTACACTTTTATACACACACTTATATCCAATATTCTTACACTCGATATCGAATTCTCTTACACTATTGTACACTCACTTATATTTATTTTAATGGAAAATTTGCTCATTCCTTCAATTCTATATTTAATCTGCTCGTATTTAAAGACAACAATGTATTCTTTAGTGATAATTCATATTAATTTTACACTTTTTTACATTACAGTATTGTCACTCCTAAAATTTATCACGTCTTATCAAATTGAATAGAACTCACTGATTACAAAATCAGTTCAAAAACATATTAGAAAAAAAAGTTTATTCATTTTTTTTTTTTAGTGCATTTCTCTGCCACATAAATGTGCTTTTCCTTTTCAGGTGTGACTGTGAATGTCGTAAGGGGGAATTATTCTTACGATGTGTGTGGGATTCGAACCCACACTCCCTTGGTATTTACAGCGTATACGTATAAAATTTTATACGTATACGTATTTACAGCGTATAAAATATATTTTATACGCTCTTAACCACTAGGCCACCAAGGCATCTATCATTTATTATTAAGAAAATAAAAAGAAAACTAGATATAGAAGAAAAGTATAGCTGCCCATCCTCATAAATTGGATTATCATCATCAACACCTATATTTTACTATAACATATAAATGCTTTGACTTAACAATCTATATAAATGATTAAGACCTATATAATTGCATTGTAATCTGAATCATAATATGACCTATTAAATTTAGAATACTGAATAAGCAGCAATTTGTTTTTTCTACCAACAAAAGAACATATTTTTTTTTTTTTTTTAATCAATTTCAGCAATTTTTCAATTTTTTTTTAATATTTTTTTGCAATCTGTTTAATTTAACAAAAAAAAAAAAAAAAAAACGCCGGAATTCCAAAAGTGTTTATTCAAATTACGTCACACAATTAAAACTCCTTTATAAAACTTTCACTTTAAATATTTTGATGTTATGTTCTGCTTAAACAATTTTTTTTTTTTTTGTTTTTTTTTTTTTTTTTTTTTTTTAAACTTGTTTAACAAAACTCTCAAATTGTCAAAAAAAAAAAAAAAAAGAAATGGTTCGCTTTTTCGTTTATTGCAATCGAACTTGTTATCCCAAACAACTTATTTTTATATACAGGTATGTACAAAAAATCGAAGAGTCTACCAACGACTATACTTGATTGATCTATATTAATAGGTATATACAAAAAACCACCAAAAAAAAAAAGGAAAAAAAAACATTCAAGAGAAATTTCCTATAAATTATTATAATATATTTAAAATATATTCATATAACATCTCTCTAGTCATCCGGTATGTGACATAATTATTGCGCAATGATAATAATATGTAAAGTTTGCAATTATTATTAAAAATACCGTTATATTATAATATGATGTTTTTACTTTTTTTTTTTTTGTATTTTTTATTTAGATCTTGTGAAAATTTAGATATTTTTACATCAACATCAACTTCAAATCAAACGAAAAACAAAAACTAAAAATTGTTACATTTCAATCACTTGAAATATTGTAAAAGGTAAACTTATTAGGATATTGATTGGATAGCATCGACCCAACTGAAGGTAAAACCAAAATAAAAAAAAAAAAACATTGAATGAAACAAATTTTAGTTTTTTTTTGTTTTTTAATTCAAAAGTACCTGAAATTGCACTTGATCGAATTTATTATGTGCATATTTGAAGGTTTTTAAATAAATTTTTATTTATTTATTTTGTTTTTTTTTTTTTTTTTTTTGAATTTTTTAAAATATTTTTAATTTTGTTTTTTTAATTTATAATAATGATATTTTCGTGTTTAAGCGACCATAACATAAGGAAAATATTATTAAATATTATAATGCATTTAATTGATTACCTGTTAATAATAGGATGAATTGAAAAATAGACAATATTTTAAATTTTAATGTAAATTACAGATGGGAACTGGTCAAAATTTGGGATGGGGCTCGAGTTTAGCTTTAAATAGAAAAATAATATTGTTTCGGGTTCAATTTTTTGTTTTTTTAAATGTGGAGAAAATATTGAAAATTTTAAAATTTTATATTATTAAAAATGTATTTTAAACTGTACAGATCACTCAAATACTGTGCGTCTGATAATCGAACAATCAGCAGAATGGAAATCACCACTCTACATAACATTCGTGGACTTTGAAGAAGCATTCGATAAAATAAAACATAGGGCCATCTGGAAGGCTCTCAGAAGAAGGAATATACCACCTAAAATCAGGTCGCCTAGAGATTTATGACTCAATAAACAACTCAAAACTCCCCGCAATATTATAACTCTTCTAAAAAGACCTAAAGTTCTTTTGGGATTTATGTCTTCATAAAATAAAACATTTAAAATTCAGTATTAAAACAATTAATTATTTGTAAATTTATAAAAAATATACTTATTGAAAAATATTGGGTTGTTTAACAGGGGTTTGGGGGCGACTACTCCCACTATTTTAAATTCTTTGATGTTAAAATATGTCTTATTTTTTAGAGTACTTTTGTCTAAAGAGTGCAGAATTATTATTTAACGGTGATTCTTAGCTCATTAAATATTAAATAAGTCATAAGTCCATACCACCGAAGAAAACTATGAAAGAATTATGAAGGATTCTCGTAATTTTTAAGCAAGTACTATCATATTATAAATAAAAAGAGAAAACTCTCTTAAAATGTTATATAAAAATATAATGTTTGCCGGTCTATTCTCTTTAATTTGATTTAGGTACCCAAAAATTATGAAATTTTAATTTTTTCACCACTGACATAGCTGTCAAAAGTCGGAAGATAAAAACTCTTTGTAAAGTAACTTATGTTTATTCTTAAGGATCTTACAATTCTCAATTATAGGTTTGTAGTTGCCTATCTTTAACATTAATATATTTACCCATTAAATACTAGTATAGTACATCTACTTACCAAATGAAATGTTATAATCTATATCTAAATAATTTACTTGTTATAAACGAACTATCTATAATTGATATTAAATTTTCATCAATTTTATGTGTTTTACTTTTAAGTGTTAAATATTAAAAAACCTTTTAAAAAAATTACTACAAACAATCTCATTATATTTTAAATGTATGATCATCAACCACTAGGGTGACAAAGAGTACTTCTGTCTTGATTTTCAATTGAACAACTAAAAGACTTCCGACTTTATTTTTTTTTTTTTCTGTTTCTGTTTTTATATGATAAAGATCACATAAAATTTAATATAAAATTTTTCCTTTTAGTATAAATTAGAGTTTTGTATTAATTTTAGTAAAAAATATTTCAATTTAAAAAAAAAAATTTTAAAAATTTAAATACTTTAATTTTTTTTACCAAATAATCAAAAAAGGAAACCTTGAAACCTTCTTAGTAAATTAAAAAAGAAAAAAAGATGTGATTGTCCGTTTCGGCTACATCACAATAACATGTAAATCATAATTAAGAACAAGAATTTTCACGGTTAATAAATTTTTATATCTTTAAATATTTATTTAAATTAATTCTCATAAAAAAATTTTTTTTTTAATTTTTTTTGTAATTAAAAAAAAAAATAGTTGTAGAAAAATTCTGATTTAGAGGAATGGAAAAGATTATTTTAAGATACTTTATTTAATACAATTATTATTATATGATATATTCTTAAAAGAAATTATGTTTAAACATTTTTTAGAACAGGAAAATCTTGACCATTACTAAAATAAAATGATAAAAAACAAAAAAATTTTAATTATAATTAAAATTAAATTTAAAAATGAGTTAATTAAAAATGTTCACATCAAATTAGTTAACTAAAAATGAAATCATATTTTGACTTTTTTATTTATGTAGGTATTATTATGAATTGGATCAATACAGAAAAATTTTGTTTCAAGTAGCAATGATAGATTCGAAAATTTATTAATTACAGCCAGTCATATTTTGATCAGCTAAAGATGTTGCGAAATGTTAAGAATTTTTAAGTAGATATAAAAAAATATTTTTTATCTTTTAATCATCTTCTGTTATACAAAACGTATTTTTGTACATTGGTCAATACTGGAGTATTTAAGTTATATTACTACTATACATTCGCTGACGCCCTCAGTACTTATCTACAGACAACAGCATCTAGAGAAGATACAAAAAAGACATATTAAAATCATTAATGATTTTGAAAATACAAAAAATTTGGAGTTTTTAGGTAATTATCTAAATGTAGGAGGAACTTTCCTTTCCGATAAATATTTCCTGGGTAACACCTTTCGGAGCTCTCTCACATAACTGTCATCCAATAGTGAAATCTATTTGAAATATAAATAACGAAATATAAGAACTTATTCTTAGTTCGTACGTCCAAAAAGTGGAACACATTATTGCCACAGGTTTTCTTTGGTTCGTATAACATGTGGAAGTTCGGAAAATCAGTTAACTAACATCTATGCTAAAATTTCCATTTACTTCCAACAATTTAAATTTAAAATTTTCTCTCCTTGTTCCTTTTCCTTTGCTTTCCTCATTTTATTCCTCAGTTGTTATACTGTTCTAGATTTAAGGTGATTATCCTATTATACTTGCTATGAGGAAAAGTGGTTTTAGTGAGTAAAAATCTCACACTACGAAGGGTATTTAGGTTTTCTAAAATGTCTTTTGAAGATCTATACTGATCGATACATTTACAATATGTTTATTGTTATTGATTAAAACTAAAGTACAAACATGAACAAATAGAAATATTTTTCAACTTTAAAAACTCATTTATTTCTAATAGCTTTAACTACCATTACATAAATTTTTTTCTATCTTGCAACAGTCCAATAAAGTCCAGTCCTTTCCTTTTTAAGCGTGGCTGTAAATGTCGTAAGGGGAAATTACGATCCGTGCGGGATTTTAATCCACACTCCCTCGCAGTTAACAGCGTACTTTATACATTCTTACCCACTAGGCCACCGAGGCCCCTCTAGATTTTGAATTAAACAAATTCATGATTCTTCTCAATAAAATTAATCAAAATCTTGAATACATACTAAATTCTAATCATATACAAAAAAAAAAAAAAAACTAATACAGATGAGGCGGCAGATAAGTTAAATTATTTATTTATCTTCCGTTTTATAAACCTACAAAATGAAAATCAGATTATGTAACTTTTTATAAGCTCATGAGCATAGTTCCATGGTATAATAAATTTTCCATTACGTTTTTGACACCTTAAAAAAGACATTATAGATATTGCAAGTTATATATATATTCTTGCTCAGAACCGAATTCTCAATCGATTATAACACATGTACGTCGAGTGCCCACTCATCCCGATAACTCAAAAAATAATAAAACTAAGATTCTGAAATTTGTACCATGCCATGTTTAAAAGTTATTAGTTTCACTATCAAAATTTATAAAAATTATCCCAACAATTTCTGAAAAATTTGATTGCCCTAGCACAACATGTTCGGATAGTTGCGAAATATAATATATTCTCTCATATCGGATCATTAAATCCTAATATGGGATCATTAAATCCTCACTTAAGCTAGACATCTGAATTGTAAAAATTTATGAAGTTTTATGGTAATAACTTCTGAAATTTATAGTAGTTGGTTCTGGATAATGTGTTCGAGTACATGTCATATCTGACTCATATCGCAGTGGTTAAGTCGCCAACCTTTCAATCGAAGGGTCTTGGGTTCAAACCCCGGTCAGGTCATAAATAAAAAATATGTAGTACTTTTATATCGTAATAATGTATATCTTATAATTAATATTAGTAATAATTAAAACAATAATAATATTAATAATAATAATAATAATAATAGTAATAATAATAACAATAATAATAATAATAATAATAGTCATAGCTGCTACAGTGGAGCCATCTTTGGTTATATCATGCAAGTAAGGTGTTATATACTGCTGCACGTTGTAATCCACTGATGGCGCTGAGTCTGTGGTAAAATAACAATAATAATAGAAACGAGGAAGAATACAGTTGACTTTGTCAACTCTTAGATACCCGTACGAACCGTTAGTATGTTCACAGCCTGTCACTCTGCTTACAATATTATTTTTTTAATATTTTAGTATTTTAAAATAATTTGGGTGAATTTTATAATTTCTAGAACTATGGGTTGTACATATATTCAAACTATATGTTTATATGTACATTCTTCAAAAGCAGATTCTAACCTTCCACATAACGATTATCAATCCAAAACTTTTTCAAATATTCTATAGTACCATTTAATACTAAGCGGTAAATGTATATTAAATTTACTAAGTACAAAACAGTAAATATAATTTTAAATATTATATTATATTATATTTAAATATTCCATTGACAGAATAATTTCTTATAAGTACAATAAAATACATATGTGTATGTAAATACGGCGCTATATAATATACATCTATACTCTTATCATTCATTCTCTAGTGACATATACGATATGTAAATAAACATGATATTATATAAGTATGTATATATATCAATATCATATAAATAAAAATTCTTCAAGCAACCGTTATGTTGTTTATTTAATTACATTTTTTTGTACTACGCATTATATCCTCAACAATTTCAAATTATCGAGTAAAACAAAATGGAAAAAATTCGTTAATGAAATTTGTTAGAAAATTTGAAAAAATCAAGTAACACTTTCGTCAATTATAAAGTAACCCTATATTATTAAAAAAAGTTGTTAACAGAAATAAAAATATAATGTTGGAGCTTTAATTTTTGTGTATTACTTCAAAAAAATTTTAACAGGTGTTCAAGTTACAGGTGTTTAAAAATAGGAAATTTTCAGTTTTTGACCCCTTACAGCTCCTAAACGGGGGGTGATACAAAAAAAATTTCTGAAATGACTCATACTAATTTTCAAAGATCTAACTTCTGTCAAAATTTCAAGTTTCCAACTTTAACCGTTTAGAAGATGGAAGGGTTAAAGAATTTTGCAAAATTTGAGTTTCGCATAACGGTAAATTAAGACACCGTATGCCAAAAATATGTATTTATTGTATATATACTTTTAAAGCTAATGAAAGTAGTAATCGTTTGCCGTTTTCAAAATGAAGATATACCTTATAGAACTTGTGCTATAACAATATAAATATAGAGCTTTTTTGAACCTTTGGGGAGCTGTAGCTCCGTAACGGGTGGGGCTACAAAAAAAAGTTATTGAAAATAAAATTAATATTTTTGTGAGATCTATCAGTAGTTAAAATTTCATAGCTCTATTGCAAAAAAAATGTGGAGATCTAAAAGTTAGGTGTTCGAGAGCTACCCTAAGGCTTGGTCCAAACTCAACCAAAAAAAATAGGGAACCTACAAATTACTCCCAAAATATTTTGTGTAAATTTCAAGATTCTAGCTTTCTTAGTTTTTGAGTTAGCGTGCTGACGGACGGACGGACGGACGGACGGACGGACATGGCTCAAAAGTCTTAGAATTTTTTTCTGATCCGATCCATACCTTTGAAGGTATATCTAGCTCGCTTATTTCGAGGTGTTACAAACGGAGGAGTAATTTTATTATACCCGATCCTATCGTACGGGTATAAAAATAATAGTAATAATAATAATAATAATTAATAATAATAATAGTACAATAATTAAATAGTATAATAAATAGTACAATAATAATATAACAATAATTATATAATAATAATAATAATAATAGTAATTAATAATAGCTACTACAGTGGGGCTATCTTTGGTTATATTATGCAAGTAAGGTGTTATATACTGCTGCACGTTGTAATCCATTGATGGCGCTGACTCTGCAATAAAATAATAATAATATTAATAAGAATATTAATACCAATAATAACAGCCGCTACAGTGACAGTGGGGGTTGCCTTCAATAATTACCTCATGTAGTAATATATATACTACTACTACATGTTGTAACTGTTGTGACGGCTTTAGTCACTGTTAGTAAAATAATAATAATAGGCGGATTCATTGTTTCCTTACAGTCCCACTCCCAA
Organism: Poecilobothrus nobilitatus; assembly: GCA_947095535.1. NCBI lineage: Eukaryota > Metazoa > Arthropoda > Insecta > Diptera > Dolichopodidae > Poecilobothrus > Poecilobothrus nobilitatus. The sequence goes on from OX352773.1 coordinate 165,310,648, forward strand.
TTCAATGTTTCCGTATCCATTTTCCTATCCTTTCCTATCCCTACTCCCTAGCCAATATACTGCTTTCGCAGGTAAGGGTTTCATCCCACTATATTGGCTAAAGGGGGAGGTGGGTTTAGTCAGTAAGAATCTGACACTACCAAGGGGTAATTCTTGGTGTCTTTGGAAGATTCCCACCTCCCTTAGGAAAAAAAAAAAAATACACTTACTTAAGTTATAGATATCTGAAATTTTGTAACATATGATATCCTAGCGTTGACACACTTGACTATCTATCCTAAAGTTGACACACTCAACTATATATTCTTCCTTGTTTTTAATTAGTTATTAATTTTATGGACAAAAAATGATGTCATTCAAAATTATTTTATTTTTAACTGGCTTAAGACATAAATCAGCTACATATTATTATCAAGGAAATCAACATAATCCAGGATTGATTTTTAGTTTGTTTAATTTTCCAAAAAGAAACATAAAAAAAATATTTTTCTTAATGCTTCCTGCAAATTATTACCTGATTATGTTTAAAATCAATAAAATGGTTATCTTAAAATTGAAAACAAAAAATATATAATTGTTACCAGTTAGTAATTGATGTATCTATAAATAATACCAATAAATAGTTTCGGTATTTTGTTTTTTTTTTTGGTTTTGCCTTCAAGGAACTTGAAAAATCCTTTCAGTATTTACGTATATATGCAATTATTTTTGGTGGGATTTTAAGTAAAAAAAAAACACAAAACAAAAACTAGTTGAAGTTCAAAAAACTCAATTATACATAAAAAATAATGTATCTTTATTTTAAGTTCAGTTTTTTTTTTTTTTCTAATTAAAATGTTATAACACTGTTACATAGTTATAGTGCAGCTGTACCGCAATAACATAAAAAGAAAAAAAAAGAAAAATTTATTAGCTTATCTTATGTCATTTTATGTATTTTGCAAAAACAAATATATGAATTTCTAGTTTTGATTTTATTTAGGTTACTATTTATCTTAAGATACTGTTTTCATCGTTAGTTTTTTAGGTGACAAGAAATTTTTTTTTTTTATTTTTTAATTACCGGAAAATCGTTTAACACCCACATTGATTATAACATAAATTCTTCGTCTACTAATATCAGGTCACTTCACCATGTGGATAATAATTTAAAACAAAAAGAATGACAAAAAATAATGAAAAGAAAAGAAGATACAAGTAAACAGTAAGAGTAGATATTTATAATTCAACTATTGTTAATCTTGATCAAAAAATTTAATTAAATAAAAATGGTGTTTGGAATTTTGATACAATCATAATATAAATAATAAAAAATTTAATAATTTTAATTATTAATTAAAATCTAAAGATAATACACGAGATAAAATAAGCCCAAGAATATACATTGAAAATAAGTAAAACTATTTTTAGGGAATTGTTTATCTTCCCTTTATTGGGAACGGTAAAGCGAATTTAATTTTAAAATATTTCAGTGTAACGGCTATCTAATTTATAAAATGTTACAAAGTGGTTTTGAAGGGATAAAAATAATGAAAATACTTATTTTAAGATCTCAAAAAATATTATTATGTACATTTTCCAAATTTTTCAGAAATTATTTTCCATTATAGTTTTTTCAAAATGTGTTAAAGTGCAATGTTTCAAATGGAAAAAAAATATTATTAAAAGTTATCTTCCAAGAATTACTAAATAAGAAAATTTACTTGCTAATGTTCTTTACTAACATCTCTTCTACATCTATAAAATAGAATCAGGTGAAAGAACTACATCTTAGCTGAAAAATCTTACAACATTGTTCAATGTTTCAATTATTCAGAGACGAAATCTTTATTCAAAATAACCGTCGACAAAATTGAGATTGCCAACATGACAGAAAAAATCTATTATGGAAATGGCACTCAAAGAGAAATGGCAAGTATACAATATTTAACAACACTCTACTCCTGAATTTTCTATTATTAGAAAATATAATATTAAAACACAGCGTTATCGATTACCAAACTGATGTAGCTCAAATTCCAATCATTTTTCATTCTTTATTCAAAAAATTAACTAAAGTTAAATAACTTTCTTTCAGTCAGGCTAAAATACAAAGTTAATTATTAACTAATTATTTTTTTAAATTTTAAGAATTACATAATAATTTTATCACATGCTGTCAACACGAATGAAAATTCATTTTACTGAAAGCGAATTTGTCTTTCCTCTTTCTTTTTATTTTTTTTTTTACTTACATTTTCATCTTTCCGTTCGTTTTGTTTTCGTGCGCTCTTGTAAATAAAATCAAGTTATTTTACTAATGTCATGTGCAATGTGTTTTGATAAAAGTAAATAAAAAAGAATATAATGTAGAGTAGAGCAAGAAAATGTTATAAATAAAACATTGTATTAAAATTGAAGAAGATTATAGTTTAAAACTTGACATCTATAAGATTCAGTTAAAAGTTAAACTTTATGTGAATATTTAAAAATATCGAACTCAACATTGACTTACTTAAGCTTAAGCTATGAAATAAAATTAACATTCTTGGAAGAATTTATCGAAGAAGAGATGTAAAAAATTTGAAGACAATTATTTAGAATTCATTTAGTCAAATGTAGTCACAATATAGTCAAATCATTTAGAATTGAGAACGAAAAAATGGAAGAATCTTTAAAAGAACTGCCGCAACGAGTTTCTGGAACTTGATTAAAAAATTATTGAGACTTTCTTTTAGACCAAAGAAGTTCTGTGCAAAATAAATGACTGACAAAATACTATTCGAATAGTAGAAAAGAGCTAGCTCATTTGTTTTCCTTTACACTGTAACCAACGCAAAAAACACTGCTCATCTACAAAATTTGGAGTCAATCGGTGAAATCGTTTCTTCAAGAGAACGGAAAGACAAAAATAAGAATGTAATACGAGTTAACAAACCGAAAAAAAGTAGTGATTCATCTTTTTCAAGTATAACTGTAATGTATGCACTCTGAAAAAAATATCAAGGTTAGCACAAATAGAAATAGAAAAAGAAATATAAAATAAAAATACTGGGTTTGAGTGAAATAAGTTGACCCGGCACAGGATAAATAACTACAACAAGGAAATAAGACGATATAAACTAAGAACGAAAGTAAAAGTGGTGTGTGAATTATGATATACATGACATTAAAAGACAGTCTTATAAGCTGGAACCCTGCCTCCGACAGAATTATACAAGCCAGATTCCACTCTACAATACGGAAAATCACTTTAATTCAATTTTATGCCTCCATAGAAGCGTCATCCGAAGATGATAAAGACGAGTTCTATTCACAACTAACGACAATCCTAAAAAGAATTCCCAAAACCGACATCATACTAATAATATGAGAAATTCCCATGGGAATTTTCAATGCAAAGACTGGTAGAAACTCCGATAACGAGGAAAAAAAATTATGGATCAGCATGAAATTGACACTATAAATAACAACGGTGAACGACTAGTATAAGTCTGTTTCGAACATAACCTGAAAAATTGTGGAACTCTTTTTCCACACAAAAACATACACAAATACACATGGGAATCACCAGATTGGGCGGACAAGAAACTAGATAGATTACATATTCATAAGTAAAAAATAGAAAACCAGAATCAAATAAATAGTCCCGTAAAGAGTGATTTTAACGAAAACAAAACGAATCTGTGTTGCAATGCATATAAGATGAACAAAATAATAATAATAATATAACCGATTAACTTTGTGTTATAGTTTTATTTTGATTGAATATATACCAATGATTATTGTTTTGAATAATATTTAATTTGCTTCAGAATGAAATATTACTTTTTTATCTATAATTTGTATTTTCGCCTTAAGTTGACTTCTTTTTTTAATACCTTAATAAGTCACTGATTTAACTATTTGCTGAATCACTGAGTCACTAAGTTTAACTTCTTCACTGAGTAGGTTTTTTTTTAATAAGTACATCACAATGCTCATTTACATCTGGCATTACATCCTCAATTTAATCAATCAATACAAAGTGGATTTCTTTTATCAAAAATATTTTTCATATTATATTTATAGTTTTCACACAATTTAAGTGTTACAAAGGAAATACAACATACGTTCTACACATTTTTAAAGTTTCTTTTCACAAAAATTATTTATAGTTACATTTTAACAATAATAATCAGATGCAAATAAAGATAAATTCAAAGTCATTCAAATTGAAAAATTTAATTACCTACCTTTATCTATGTATGTATATAAAAGACCTAAAGATGTACAACTAAGTAAACACATTGTTTTTGTTAAAAATAATTTTGAAATTTTTTATTTGCCGAGAAAATCAGACCACTAGTTATTATTTTAAACATGATCTATACTTTGTTATAAAATTAGCTGTTCACAATTATTTTTTTATGTTTTAACATAATTATGAGATTTATTAAAAGAATTATTTTTCTTTTTTTTTATTTAAAAAAAAAAAAGAAGTTATTATTAGTTATACCAAAAAATATTATTACATGGATTATATAATTATTATCTTAAAAGTATCTTATAGTATGTTTAAAGAAGTGGGTGAAAAAAAAATTAAAGTTATTCAAAATTATTCAATTTTTTATTAAAATTTTAGATTATTTTTTTCTTCTTCTTGTATGTAACTGGTTAATTGGTGAATGGTAATATTAACATTTCAAAAACAAAATAAATTAGAAAAAAAAAAGATACATTAAATAATTGAAAACAAATTTTAGTTTTAATACCATGTTAACGCACATTTAAACCAATTTTTTATACCCGTACGATAGGATCGGGTATAATAAAATTACTCCTCCGTTTGTAACACCTCGAAATAAGCGAGCTAGATATACCTTCAAAGGTATGGATCGGATCAGAAAAAAATTCTAAGACTTTTGAGCCATGTCCGTCCGTCCGTCCGTCAGCACGCTAACTCAAAAACTAGGAAAGCTAGAATCTTGAAATTTACACAAAATATTTTGGGAGTAATTTGTAGGTTCCCTATTTTTATTGGTTGAGTTTGGACCAAGTCTTAGGGTAGCTCTCGAACACCTAACTTTTAGATCTCCACATTTTTTTTGCAATAGAGCTATGAAATTTTAACTACTGATAGATCTCACAAAAATATTAATTTTATTTTTAATAACTTTTTTTTGTAGCCCCACCCGTTACGGAGCTACAGCTCCCCAAAGGTTCAAAAAAGCTCTATATTTAAATTGTTATAGCACAAGTTCTATAAGGTATATCTTCATTTTGAAAACGCCAAACGATTACTACTTTCATTAGCTTTAAAAGTTATATACAATAAATATATATTTTTGGCATACGGTGTCTTAATTTACCGTTATGCGAAACTCAAATTTTGCAAAATTCTTTAACCCTTCCATCTTCTAAACGGTTAAAGTTGGAAACTTGAAATTTTGACAGAAGTTAGATCTTTGAAAATTAGTATGAGTCATTTCAGAAATTTTTTTTGTATCACCCCCCGTTTAGGAGCTGTAAGGGGTCAAAAACTGAAAATTTCCAATTTTTAAACACCTGTTAAAATTTTTTTGAAGTAATACACAAAAATTAAAGCTCCAACATTATATTTTTATTTCTGTTAACAACTTTTTTTAATAATATAGGGTTACTTTATAATTGACGAAAGTGTTACTTGATTTTTTCAAATTTTCTAACAAATTTCATTAACGAATTTTTTCCATTGTTTTACTCGATAATTTGAAATTGTTGAGGATATAATGCGTAGTACAAAAAAATGTAATTAAGTAAACAACATAACGGTTGCTTGAAGAATTTTTATTTATATGATATTGATATATATACATACTTATATAATATCATGTTTATTTACATATCGTATATGTCACTAGTGAATGAATGATAAGAGTATAGATGTATATTATATAGCGCCGTATTTACATACACATATGTATTTTATTGTACTTATAAGAAATTATTCTGTCAATGGAATATTTAAATATAATATAATATAATATTTAAAATTATATTTACTGTTTTGTACTTAGTAAATTTAATATACATTTACCGCTTAGTATTAAATGGTACTATAGAATATTTGAAAAAGTTTTGGTTATTGATTGATAATCGGTATGTGGAAGGTTAGAATCTGCTTTTGAAGAATGTACATATAAACATATAGTTTGAATATATGTACAACCCATAGTTCTAGAAATTATAAAATTCACTCAAATTATTTTAAAATACTAAAATATTAAAAAAATTAAAAATATTGTAAGCAGAGTGATAGGCTGTGAACATACTAACGGTTCGTACGGGTATCTAAGAGTTGACAAAGTCAACTGTATTCTTCCTCGTTTTAAATTATTTTTAAATAAAATGTTAAACATTTTATTTTATGATGGTGTTATAAAAATTATAAGATGGTGATATAAAAAGAAATTTAAATGATATTTTATAGATATTAAATTATATTTATTTAAGTATATAATATTGAAATTAAATTTCTTTTTGTAATAAAATTAAAAGTTATTTTAAAAATTTTTTAAGATAGATAGATAAAATTTAGAATTGATTTTTTGTGTGTTTAATGTAAAAATCAATGTAAAATTATTTGTTTGTGAGGTAAATTAAGACAGTTTTTAATAAAGTTATATGGGACAAAAACCTTAACCGCATGAATTTTTTTGTGTACTTGAAAAAATTATTTTTATGTTTGTCACAAGATTCGCTTACAAAAATTATTCAACAGTATATAAATTTTCTTTCGAGTTTTCCGAGAAAATGCGACTTTTCATTACTTGCATATCTGCAAGATCATGCAAATTGAAGCATTATGTGAAAAACTTTTTTATTAGTTTTTTTTTAAATATATTAATGAAAAGCTTTATTTTTAACTTTTAATTTGAGCATTTTATTTATAACAAAAATTTTATTAGATTTATAACATTTCAGTTTTTTATAAAAAATACTAAGTTAAAAATATTTTTTTTTAAATTAATAAATTCATAAAACTTCATAAATAGAAATATATAAATAAAAAGAATATTCATTTTTAGTTATATTATATAACAAGTCTAATTAAAAAAAGAATTTCATAACTTAATAGTTACTATCTATGGAATAAAGTAAAACAGCTTCTGTCTTTGTTAAAACATACGGCTGTATCACATTTAGAACATTTTACAAATGTATAACCTTTGCAATCAGGAAGTTTACATTGCAAACGTTTATCACACCAAGTTGGCCAATGATCTGTAGCATCGATTCTAATTTCTTTTGGTGGTATATGGCCACTTGTTGCTTTCTTACGCTTCTGCTCCAATCTTTTATTTATTTCAGACGGACGACCTACTCGCTTCAAACCCTGACCGCCTTTGCATAAGATTTCTCCAATTTCTAGCCTATAGTTTGGTAATGTGAGAATATGGTTCTCGTTTGTACAAATATGTTCTTGGACGCGTTTGTACAGCAACCAGGAATTAACCACGGTCATATCCAACAAATGATAAAATATTCGAAGGTACCATTTTTTTGATCGGAGTTTGATTTTATATCTACCAATTAAACTGTCCAATTTATCAACTCCTCCCATATAAGAATTATATTCTTTAATAATGCTCGGACATTCGATTACACGTTGTCCTAATTTTTTATCAAACCGTTCCGATGTTTGTAAAGGCAATCGTCCTACGTAATTCGAAATAAGATTTACTATTTTCGTATCTTTCCAAGCAACTGTAGTTATATTTTTTCCATCAATATTTCCCACATATTCTATCGATGTACCTCGTGGATCCTTCTTCATTTCTTTATCATTTGGCAATTTGCAATTCGATATACGATTTCGACGAATCGTACCTAAGCATAGCATTCCATTGTTTGTTAACTCAATTACTAACGGGATTGATGCATAATAATTATCGAAATATACTCGATAATTTAAATACTTTGGCACTGGACGCAATAATCTTATTACTGTATTGGCGCTGGCCCCGAGATCGTCTTCTTCTGCTAAACGTTTTGCTGAGTCATTTTCTTGACCAGTGTATATTTCGAAATTATAAGAGAATCCAGATTCGCCTGAGAGCACAAACAGTTTGTAGCCCCATTTGTGAGGTTTGTTTGGTAGGTATTGTTTTAAATAGTGTTTAGCCTTAGTGGAACAAAGCTGTTCATCCACTGCTAAATACTGTTCCATTGGAACTTTTCGCAAATTTTTCAACAGCATATCAATAATTGGTCTTAACTTGAAAAGACGGTCATGAGCCTCATGTTCTCTAGGAAGCATATATTCATTATTGTTGAAATGTAAGTTTTGTTTCACTTTATCAAAATTATTCACAGACATTGTATTTTTTATAATTTCATTGCCAGTAATAGTCCCCCAATACCGACGGTAATCTGGTATTTGTATTATAGACATTAGAATACAAATTCCCAAATATTTTCTAATTTCTAAGCTGGTCAAACATTTTGGATTATTCAAATTTGTTTGACAGCTATACAAATTGCTTTCTTCAACAATTTTTTCTACAATAGAATTACCAAAAAGATAGTTAAAACAACTGTATGGAGTAGTTAAATTGCAAATTTCATCGGGTAAATCATTAGTACCCCGGAACATTATTTCATTTTCCGTCGCTAAAAAATCTTGTTGATGCCAAATTATATTTGGATATGTTTTTTTTTTATTGGTTGTAGGAGGCGGTACTGCATTGGGCATTTGAACATTATCTTCAAATACAATAGGAATATTTGCAATGTCAAATAATGATTCATAGTCTTGGTTTTCAATATCATAGTCACTTTGTTGTAGAATTTCCTCAGAGTCTTCCTCAAACTTTCGGTTTATTTGAACATTTACCTCAATATCAGCATCATTATTATCATCAAATTCATCTTCGCTTTCACTCCAATTTGCAATTATAGCTTCAAGTTCTGCTTCTGTCAATACAGGCCGACAAGTCATATTGCTGATAAAACAGAAATTTACTTATATTATGTAGGTAATAAGAAATAAAATAAATCAAAATACTATTGAATATTTAAATTCGTTTCGTTTCTATGCATGTTATTGCATATATGCAATACAAAAATAAAGTTGATTATTGCATGATTATGCATATATGCAAGATAAACTTTTATTTTGTTATAGTACAACTATCATTATCACAAAACTATACTATCATAAACAAAACTGTAGTATATTTAATTATTACCTTGAAATTTATACTTACATAACAAAATAATACAAAAATCTTCTAAAATTACATAAAAATCATGTACCATACTTCAACATCAACATGTAACTCGGCCACTGACAAATATTAATACATTTATTATATTATTAGAATATAGTTAGAACATCGCCTACTTGAATTATAACAAAGAAATACATATATAAATTAGAAAATATTGAATACAACCAAAACATGTGCCTCTAAACATTAATATTACAACAATTATTCTTGTATTGCATATGTGCAATAAGATGCGGTTAAGGGTTAACATAATTATGAGATTTATTAAAAGAATTATTTTTCTTTTTTTTTATTTAAAAAAAAAAAAGAAGTTATTATTAGTTATACCAAAAAATATTATTACATGGATTATATAATTATTATCTTAAAAGTATCTTATAGTATGTTTAAAGAAGTGGGTGAAAAAAAAATTAAAGTTATTCAAAATTATTCAATTTTTTATTAAAATTTTAGATTATTTTTTTCTTCTTCTTGTATGTAACTGGTTAATTGGTGAATGGTAATATTAACATTTCAAAAACAAAATAAATTAGAAAAAAAAAAGATACATTAAATAATTGAAAACAAATTTTAGTTTTAATACCATGTTAACGCACATTTAAACCAATTTTTTATACCCGTACGATAGGATCGGGTATAATAAAATTACTCCTCCGTTTGTAACACCTCGAAATAAGCGAGCTAGATATACCTTCAAAGGTATGGATCGGATCAGAAAAAAATTCTAAGACTTTTGAGCCATGTCCGTCCGTCCGTCCGTCAGCACGCTAACTCAAAAACTAGGAAAGCTAGAATCTTGAAATTTACACAAAATATTTTGGGAGTAATTTGTAGGTTCCCTATTTTTATTGGTTGAGTTTGGACCAAGTCTTAGGGTAGCTCTCGAACACCTAACTTTTAGATCTCCACATTTTTTTTGCAATAGAGCTATGAAATTTTAACTACTGATAGATCTCACAAAAATATTAATTTTATTTTTAATAACTTTTTTTTGTAGCCCCACCCGTTACGGAGCTACAGCTCCCCAAAGGTTCAAAAAAGCTCTATATTTAAATTGTTATAGCACAAGTTCTATAAGGTATATCTTCATTTTGAAAACGCCAAACGATTACTACTTTCATTAGCTTTAAAAGTTATATACAATAAATATATATTTTTGGCATACGGTGTCTTAATTTACCGTTATGCGAAACTCAAATTTTGCAAAATTCTTTAACCCTTCCATCTTCTAAACGGTTAAAGTTGGAAACTTGAAATTTTGACAGAAGTTAGATCTTTGAAAATTAGTATGAGTCATTTCAGAAATTTTTTTTGTATCACCCCCCGTTTAGGAGCTGTAAGGGGTCAAAAACTGAAAATTTCCAATTTTTAAACACCTGTTAAAATTTTTTTGAAGTAATACACAAAAATTAAAGCTCCAACATTATATTTTTATTTCTGTTAACAACTTTTTTTAATAATATAGGGTTACTTTATAATTGACGAAAGTGTTACTTGATTTTTTCAAATTTTCTAACAAATTTCATTAACGAATTTTTTCCATTGTTTTACTCGATAATTTGAAATTGTTGAGGATATAATGCGTAGTACAAAAAAATGTAATTAAGTAAACAACATAACGGTTGCTTGAAGAATTTTTATTTATATGATATTGATATATATACATACTTATATAATATCATGTTTATTTACATATCGTATATGTCACTAGTGAATGAATGATAAGAGTATAGATGTATATTATATAGCGCCGTATTTACATACACATATGTATTTTATTGTACTTATAAGAAATTATTCTGTCAATGGAATATTTAAATATAATATAATATAATATTTAAAATTATATTTACTGTTTTGTACTTAGTAAATTTAATATACATTTACCGCTTAGTATTAAATGGTACTATAGAATATTTGAAAAAGTTTTGGTTATTGATTGATAATCGGTATGTGGAAGGTTAGAATCTGCTTTTGAAGAATGTACATATAAACATATAGTTTGAATATATGTACAACCCATAGTTCTAGAAATTATAAAATTCACTCAAATTATTTTAAAATACTAAAATATTAAAAAAATTAAAAATATTGTAAGCAGAGTGATAGGCTGTGAACATACTAACGGTTCGTACGGGTATCTAAGAGTTGACAAAGTCAACTGTATTCTTCCTCGTTTTAAATTATTTTTAAATAAAATGTTAAACATTTTATTTTATGATGGTGTTATAAAAATTATAAGATGGTGATATAAAAAGAAATTTAAATGATATTTTATAGATATTAAATTATATTTATTTAAGTATATAATATTGAAATTAAATTTCTTTTTGTAATAAAATTAAAAGTTATTTTAAAAATTTTTTAAGATAGATAGATAAAATTTAGAATTGATTTTTTGTGTGTTTAATGTAAAAATCAATGTAAAATTATTTGTTTGTGAGGTAAATTAAGACAGTTTTTAATAAAGTTATATGGGACAAAATATAAAATATTTTTTATTACAAATTTTTAATGATACAAAAAAAAAAAGTCAAAAAACCCATTAATGTATAAAAGATTTATTTTAGTGCAAAAAAAAAAAAACAATTTTTATCAATATGAATTTTAGTTTTAATGGATATTTTTGTTTATTTTTTTTTTTTTATAAATAAAAATGAAGAAGCTACTAAAATGTTATAAAATTTTATAATATTATAATAATTATGGTTCCGTGAATTAACGCCTCCGCCTCAAAATAAAAATGAATATAGTCCTAGAGTAAGTGAAATAAAGCCCCAAAATGATCGAAATAAGACCCCAAAACCCCAAAAGACCCCTTTTTTATGGGGTTTTATTTCATTATAATAAAGATTTCATTATAATAAAATAATAAATGTAATAAAATTCCCAATTTAAGCAATGAACGCAAAATTTTGAGGCGTTATTTATTTATGAACTCTTGAATTTATTAAGGTCACTATCGTTTGACTGAATATCTTTTGCCTGTATTTTATTTGACTGGATTTCATTTGCCTGTATAAATTTTGCGTAGATAAACCTAATTTATATAAATTTATTTATTATATATTAAAATCTATTCCTGTAATATTAATAATTGACACATAACAAAATTTTAAATTAATAATGGATGTCGCCTTCAAACTCGCGGTAAACAAATTATTAAAACCCTGATTTTGAATCTAACTATAAAATCCCTCTTAATTATTGTTTTCATACACAATATATAAACAAGAAAAAGTTTAAATTAATGGGCGCTTTTAGAGTTTTTAGAGGTTAGTAAAATGATATAGATAAATGAAATTCAGTCAATTTATAATACAGTCAAATGATAATACAGTCAAATGAAATTCAGTCAAATAATGAAAATTTTCAACTTCATTGCAGCTAGCCCACTTTTCTAAATACTAGAATATATGACATAAAATGGTCACTGTTAATATCAGGAGTCAGGTATACCAGAATAATTTAATATTAATAGAATCACAATTTGAAAAGTTTTTAAATGATAACGTTTTTAGAGTTTTAAGATATCACAGAAGTTCAGCCCTCGAACTATTTAGTTTAAGGTATAAATATCAACAAATATAAAAGGCCTATCCAGTAATAAAAAGGTTAATAGAAATTTTACAATACAATGGGTTAGAAACCAACCATTAATTTAATGAGATTTAAATTCCGATAAAACAAATATATTTTGTATCTTTCTGAGTGATTCAGTCACCATTTGTCTTCTTCGAATTCAATATTTTTCCACAATTAACCCAACCAACCTTTTAAAATTTTTACATAATACTCCAAAAAAGCAGAACATTAAAATTTTTGAAACAATAGCTCCTAGACATGTCAAAAAATATTTTATTTAAACTAGTATTTGTGATCTAGAGACAGTGCATTATTATTTTACGTATCTCTAAAGTCTAAATGAATGATTATTTATTTTTAATTATATTTTGTATTAAAAAGAAATTATATAAATTCCTCTTATGATAAAATAAAAATCTGCATTCCCAAACCGTATAAGCTAAAGATATAAAAAGTACTGTAAATTAAAGCTGAAAATTTAGAGATTAGAAATATTATAAAATCTGGAAACTTTTTCATGTTACATCATGACGTAAATATGCTTTTTTCAAAAAACAATTGTTAAAATATGAATATATACTCGTTTTAAAGATTTCCTAAGCTTTTGAATACATTTTACAAAATTTTCATATGTTTTAGTCTAAAAACAGGATAAGATGGTAATTTATAAAAACTAAAAAAAAAAGTATGAAAATTTCATTCTCATATCTTGGAAACGAGAAGAGCCTCAGTTTAGCTTTCATATAAAAAATTACTTTCACGTAAGGGTCTATGCGGCGGTATATATACCGTTTTTTCTTTAACTGAAGACTTTTTTATTTTAAGTAAATATTTTTTACTTCAAATCAAGACTTTAAGTGAAGATTACATAATATAAATTATATGTTGTACATATATATATATTTTTTATTATTATTATTAAAATTATTTATTAAAATTTACTTAGTGATAGAAGTGATAGATACAACAATATGTTTTTTTTTTTTCTTAAGCTATCAGTATGTGTTTTTTTTTTTTTAACTGTGAAATAAACAACATTTATGGTTTTGGTATAAAATATTACAGTTAGTTCGTAATTTAGTTAACAAAATAAATTATAAATATTAGATTCAAATATATTATGTATTACATAAATTAAATATATATATACTAAATATTTATATAACATAAATTACAGAATTAAAGATTCTTCATTTACAATAAAAATGTTTGCACTTAAAGTAAAAAATATTTACTTAAAGTAAAAAAGTCTACAATTAAAATAAAAAATATTCACTTAAAGTTAAAGTAAAAAAAGTATACCAGTGTACTTAATAAGAGAACACCCTGTATAACGTTCATAGTTCTTCAATTTAAAACTATCGACAATTCTTGAATGTCTTTTCATTTCTTATTAAAAATTTGTGCAAACTATAAAAGAATAGCGTTCGCGATTTCTTGGTCGCTATGTGCAGGTGCATAATTCTAATACCTATTAGGAATTATGGTTTTTATTTTATTTTCTGTTTACTTAGACATTTATTCTTTAAACATTAATTTAACAATATTTATATTAATATAAACATTGGTAAATCAATAATATAAACAAATTTAGTTATATATGAATTAATTTTTTACTAATAATATTATGATTTTGCATATTAAAACTTCTATTGAAATATATACAACTATTAAATATTGTTTTAATGATAAGTATCTCCGTCAATAGATTGACGTGATGCCTATTAACTCTTATGCCCAAAAAAAATTAGTTAAAACAATCGATTTCAAAATCAAAAAAAAAAAAGACATGTAATTTTTGTACTGTCGACTTTATTTAATTAGAACTGTAATAAGTAAGTATTAAACTATATATGACCAAATTTAAAGTGAAAACACAATAATTCTTTTAACATAAGCGACAATGAAAATTTAATTCATAGACTGGATATCCATATGTCGTTGTATCAGATCCGGCTCGAAGGACCAAACTGTTTTATGAAGTCTTTTAAGCTAAAAAAATAAATGCTTTTACAACCTTTGTACAAAATTTCAGATTTCTATCTTTATTAAATTCGAAAATAAGTTTCTTAGGTCTTGGGAAGTGTGTGAAGGCACGCGGACCACCACCCCAATTCATCTCAAATTTTAGAGATATATTATACGAAGATATACTTGTTCGGTTTTGGGAGTTGTATGGAAGGTACCCGAACAGCTCCTCCAATTCATCTCAAATTTTCAACAAATAAGGGATTCAGGACACAATACCCTAGTACCAAATTTGAAGTTTTTATCTTTATTAATTTCGAATATATGCTTGTTCGGTTTTGAGATTTGTGTGGGAGGTACCCGAACAACCACTTCAATTCATCTCAAATTTTAGGCATATCAGGGATTCAGGAAAACACACCCTCGTACAAAATTTTAAGTTTCTATCTTTATTAATTTCGAAGATATGCGTATTCGGTTTTGGGAGTTGTATGGGAGGTACTCGAACGCATGGTCCGATTTCGCCCATTTACGATCCCCGCCTTACCTTAGTCATTGTTAACCTACAGTATAAATTTCATCAAGATAGCATCATTATTTTTTGAGTTATCGTGCGTACGGACGGACGGACGGACAGACATCGCTAAATCGACTCCTGAGGTGATCCTGATTCAGAATATATAGACATGTCTATACCTAACTCGCTTCCTTTTGGTGGTTACAAACACCATACCAAAGTTAATATACCCTTTACTTAATGTGTAGGGTATAACAAGACTCAAAAATCTCCAAAACAATTTTTGAAACTAATAACAATAGTGGCATTTGTTACTTAAAGGTAAAGAAATAATAATAAATTTATAGTATGTATCTAAAAAAGGTGGAAAGCAAGTAAGTAAACTATGTTAAAATAAATTACAATATTAATTATTTTGCATAATTATCTCAAGATGAAGTCTGCAGATATTGTTGTATTGGTTTCATTAATTTTTATCTCAATAAGAGATGGTAGGCTGATCGTTTGTTCTTTAGTTTTAGTTGTTGATTTTTTTGGTGAATTGTACAGCAAGTCTGGACCAACACTATGCTGTGAGGTTGAACAAATATAAAAGGCCTATCAAGAACACTAAAATACTTCTATATAGTTTTCTAGAAAATTTACGTGTGCCTGCCTGGTCGGTATTTTCTACACTGAAAGCATTTCAATAAATGAAAGATAAAATACACAAAAAATGTGAATTTAACATAGATAATATTTTCAGTATTTCTTTTACTTTTTTTCTTACATTATTATGTACATTTATTTTTTCGTAAATTAATTTATAAATCAAAAATATTTCAAAAAATATTTTTTAAAAACAAAATTATTCATAAATTATTTTTTTACGTATATTTTTTGAATAAAAAAAAACAAAAAAAATGAAACCGAATTTTTAATAAATTTTTAAAATATTCATTTTAATAATAAAAAATGACATCTCATGAATGCATAATAATCATGTACAATTTCAATAATTTTACCTTATCTTCTGCTAAAGGAAAAAAAATAAATAAATAAAATAATATGGAATATTATGATTAATTGAATTTTAATATACTTTATCACCATAATAATGGGTTTCAATTAAAATATCTCGTCCCCTTAAAGCAAAACATCAAAATAACATTAACAAGCCTTTTTTTTAAAAAAAAAAAAAGTTTAAAACAAAAAAAAAAAAGAATTATTCAGCATTAATTAATTCATAGAATCCAGAAAGTCCAGTAGCTCTCTGTTTAAACATCTTAAGTATATGATAAGATATACAAAAATAAACTTATATGTTAATATTACACATATTCCATATTACGTTTATCTGATGAATTACAGATATTTTGCACCTACCTTTTTTGGAAAAATAAAAAAAAAAAAAAAACTGATTTTTTAAATATTGCATGCATCAATTTTATTATCATATTGTTTTTGTAAATCAATAAAAAACAAGTAATGAAAAAAAACCACGGGTTTTCAAAAAAGTACCATTTCTAAAATAAATTTTAACGGATGCATTTAGGTATTATAAATCTGGAATATTAATTGACTTTGTAATAATCAAAGATTACCTATTACAAGAAAATATACTTATACCACTCTTCACATTTTTCGGAGATATGTTCCAGTTACAGGTGTTTAAAAATCATAAATTTTCAGTTTTTGATCATTTAAACCGGGAGTGTCAGAAAAATATTTTCTGAAATAACTCATACTTAATTCCAAAGATCTAACTTCGCTCAAGATTTCAAGTTACTGACGTTTAAAAGAGTTTGGAAGATAGAAGGGGTAAAAAATTTTACAAAAATTGAGTTTCACGTAACGGTAAATTAAAATACCATATGAAAAAAGTATATCGAAAAAGCAGATCGAAAATATACATTATAAAACTTGGGTTATAATAATTTAAATATACCATTTTTTCGAAGGTCGGGAGGGCTGTAGCTCGTAAAGGATGGGGCTACAGAAAAAGATATTCCACAAAATTAATTTGCGATGCTTATCTGTAGTTAAAACTTCATTGCTCTATTTCAAACGGTGTAAATGTAAAAGCTTTTTAAACGCCAATTGATAGACAGACTAAGAAGTGGACAGACGGGCAGAGTGAAACTAACATGCATATTATCTCAAATTTTTTTGAAAATGTTTCAAAAAGGACAATACAAAAACAATAATGCTAGATACAAACTATAAGATAAAAAATTTGGTAATGTTTATGGGTTCAGTTTTCATAAAGTATATTCTTAATACCTTTTATACCTGTTATTTTGTATGATTTAAATTTTATTGTACATAAGTTGAAAAGTGAATTGATGTGAAATCAGTTTCGAGTATTTTGGATTTTTAACTGTATACTTTTGACTGGAAATGTTTATAGGAATAATAATACTTAAGACCTGACCATTAAGTGACTGAGTCAAAATTTCACTCAACATATTATACTAACTAGAGGGTTGATTAACCTAACAAAAAAGAAAGAAACTCCGAATTCTTTTGTATAAAGAAGCCACTAATTTGGAAGGAATAAAATTAAGAAATGGTATATACTTTGAAATTTGGCAAATAATAGCTGATGAAAAATACAATTTTATTTTTGTTATATGCAGTGAGATATTTTGTGTATAAGATGGATTGATTCAAAAGATACAATAATGTACTCCATAGCACTATTCATGGCGGATTTTTAACGACTATAAACCACTATAAACCACAGACTCTATTTAACTAACCATTAATTTCTTTCTAACTAACAAACCATTTATTTCTTGCCATCGATTTTTATTATAGGTCATATGTATTTTCCTTAGTAAAATCTGTACTTTGCGCTACAGATAAAGTGCTATTTTCTTTTAAGCCTTTTTTCAAAAGTAAGTCTTTTTATATTTATTTCAGCTTTTATATTTATATGATGACATTCTGCACAAGCATTATGTTTTATGGCAAATCCTTTTATATCATCTATAACTTTGAAGATTCCAAAATGTCTATATGAATATGACTATTACGCTTATATATGGCAGTTCTTACGATGTCGGCGATTCTTACAAGTAGGACTTTATTCTGGAAACTAATAAATCATTTTAAAAAAAACGAGGAAGAGTGCAGTAGAGTAGACTGTGTCAACTCTGGGATACCCGTATGAACGTAATATCTCCTGTTTCTATAAAACTTGATCATCTTTTAAAAACATTCAGATGTTTTAGTACCGAACTACAGAGATATATTTATTTAAATTGTGGAGTTGTATGACAGCTACCCGAATCTATTTCGCCTAGCTTCATTAAGTCCCAAGAAATGCAAGAAACCTGAACCGGCTGCTTTAGACCAATCAAATTTTACAAAAATTGTTGGCATGTAACTCGACACCTTTTCACTAAATTTCAGATAGCTAGCTTCAATAGACACTGAGTTATTTTCATTTAAAAAGAGAAATTGTATGGCAACTTTCCGAACCTGCCATATTATCATAACCAAATTTTACAGAAGTTGTTGCCATAAAACTGGATCATCATTTGCAAAATTTCAGATACCTAGATTGAATAGACACTGGGTTATTTCCATTTAAAGAAAGAAGTTGTATGGCAGCTACTCAAACCCGGCGGCCGAAAATGCTGAAGTTAAATAGCAAAACTAACGATTTTGTAAAAGTGACGTAAAAAAAATTTCAGCCTCCTAGCTCCTTTATTTTTTGAGTTATAGTGCGGACGGACACTGAGTTATTTTCCTTTAAAAAGAGAAGATGTATGGCAACTACCCGAACCCGTCGCACCACCACAACCAAATTTTGCATAAGTTGTTGCCATAAAACTTGATCATCATTCGCAAAATGTCAGGTTCCTAGCTTCAATAAACACTGAGTTATTTTCATTTAAAAAGAGAAGTTGTATGGCAGCTACCCCAATCCGTCGCAGCACCACAACCAAATTTTGCAGAAGTTGTTGCCATAAAATTTGATCATCATTCGCAAAATGTCAGGTTCCTAGCTTCAATAAACACTGAGTTATTTTCATTTAAAAAGAGAAGTTGTATGGCAGCTACCCGAACCCGTCGCACCACCACAACCAAATTTTGCAGAAGTTGTTGCCATAAAACTTGATCATCATTTGCAAAATTTCAGAAACGTAGCTTGAATAGATACTGAGTTATTTCTATATAAAGATAGAAGTTGTATGGTAGCTACTCGAACCCGGCGGCCGAAAATGTTGGAGTTAAATAGCAAAACTAACAATTTTGCAAAAGTGACGTAAAAAAAAATTTCAGCCTCCTAGCTCCTTTATTTTTTGAGTTATCGTGCGGACGGACACTGAGTTATTTTCACTTAAAAATAGAAGTTGTATGGCAACTACCCGAACCCGTCGGACCACCACAACCAAATTTTGCATAAGTTGTTGCCATAAAACTTGATCATCATTCGCAAAATGTCAGGTTCCTAGCTTCAATAAACACTGAGTTATTTTCATTTAAAAAGAGAAGTTGTATGGCAGCTACCCGAACCCGTCGCACCACCACAACCAAATTTTGCAGAAGTTGTTGCCATAAAATTTGATCATCATTCGCAAAATGTCAGGTTCCTAGCTTCAATAAACACTGAGTTATTCTCATTTAAATGGATAAGTTGTATGGCAGCTACTCGAACCCGTTACACCAGCACAACCAAATTTTGCAGAAGTTGTTGCCATAAAACTTGATCATCATTTGCAAAATTTCAGAAACGTAGCTTGAATAGATACTGAGTTATTTCTATATAAAGATAGAAGTTGTATGGCAGCTACTCGATCCCGCCGACCGAAAATGTTGGATTTAAATAGCAAAACTAACAATTTTGCAAAAGTGACGTAAAAAAAATTTCAGCCTCCTAGCTTCTTTAGTTTTTGAGTTATCGTGCGGACGGACAGTGAGTTATTTTCATTTAAAAAGAGAAGTTGTATGGCAACTACCCGAACCCGTCGCACCACCACAACCAAATTTTGCATAAGTTGTTGCCATAAAACTTGATCATCATTCGCAAAATGTCAGGTTCCTAGCTTCAATAAACACTGAGTTATTTTCATTTAAAAAGAGAAGTTGTATGGCAGCTACCCGAATCCGTCACACCACCACAACCAAATTTTACAGAAGTTGTTGCCATAAAACTTGATCATCATTTGCAAAATTTCAGAAACGTAGCTTGAATAGATACTGAGTTATTTCTATATAAAGATAGAAGTTGTATGGCAGCTACTCGATCCCGCCAACCGAAAATGTTGGATTTAAATAGCAAAACTAACAATTTTGCAAAAGTGACGTAAAAAAAATTTCAGCCTCCTAGCTCCTTTATTTTTTGAGTTATCGTGCGGACGGACGGACGGACGGACGTACATGGCTTAATCGACTCAGAATTCGATTCTGAGCCGATCCATACCTTTGACACTATATCTAGCTCGACTCCTTTAAGGTGTCACAAACGTAATGGCAAATTTATTATACCCTTGAACATAGTTCATACGGGTATAAAAATAGTTATTTTACGACATATTGAAAAAAAAACTATTATTATTTTATAAGTTTTTAAATTGCAGGACTCATCTGCATAAAAGAATTAATACCAAATTAAAATTTTATTATATTTTCATTTGACAGTAATATGTGGAAATTAATTTCAAGATACTATTTGAAATATTTGATATGAGTCATAAAATAAACAACATTATTTTTCTTGGTCTAATTTTTTTTTATAGATAATTGATACCTTTTATACGTAATTCTTTAGAAAATTCTATAAAACTTGAAAGAACTTCTTCTCACTAGATCACTTAACTTCTAATATTGTCTTATGGTAAATATTATATTATTCCTTACCATATAACTACCTATCAGTGTTAAAGCAAATATTTATAATATTTATTTTGGTTGTTATATAATAAAACCATAGAATTAATCCACTAGCATTTATGACCATTTATAATTCATATAAATTTAGGAAATTTTTCCAAAAACAAAACTTGTATTCGAATTTCGGAACACCTATATAAGTAAATAATTCCATAAAAAAAAAAGGAATTATTCTGAAAACTTGAAATTCAAATGAAAAAAAAAAAAAATTAATTTTTAAATGAAGTACTTATTAAATTGATTTGGACAGTTTTTGTAAACCATGCAAACCAAAAAAAAAAATAATTTTTCAAGCTTTTCATTCTTTACAATGGGGTGCATTTTTAATTTGTTTTTTTTTTTTTTTTTTTTTTTGTGTTCATTTAAAATCATAACTCATGTCATAAGTTTTATGTTTAATCGAGCACCAGTTTGTATAAGTTTAACTATTCAAAATAATCATATTGTTTATATTCACAAAAAAAAAATAAAAAAAAATACTTGAAATGTTAATTTCAATTACAACAAAACAAGACAAAACAAAGATTGAGTACTCAAGTATACTTATATTTATTATTATTATGTATGTTCAATTTTATGTAGTAATATCAATCCCACTGACTGAATACGTGCAAACAGATCAAAATCATTTTGTATATCAGACATGACATTAAGAAATTTATTTATTTCTTTTATACCTTAACCAAAAAAAAAATAAAAGAAAAATGGTCATTCATGTGATCACCTGCAGCTTAAGGTTAGTTATATACATATATTTTATTTTTTCTCTTCTGGTTATTTTTCGGTCATCTTTATTAATTATAATATTGTTTATGCAATATACGGTCTACAAAATATTCGATTTATCATTTGAAGTTTAATTTGCGTGAAGATTGGTTCAAAATAAACAAAAGGATGAAACGAAAAAAGAAAAAAAAAAAAAAATGTAAACAATAATAATTATGGGGATATAATTAGGCTATTTCAGATTAATATAAGGGTAATTTTGTAGGTTTCTAGGGCTTATAAAAATTTTCTTTTTTAGGTCAATAATTTATTTATATATATTTAAAAAAAAAAAATCCAGTTAATGTTTATATTAAACTAATTTCCTTGGAATTTATTAACAAATGAAATTTGTGGTGAAGTGATTTAAAGCCATTCGACTTAAGACCATTATGGCTTTATGTCTCACTCTAATGAACTTTTAGAGTGAGACATAAAGCCATTATGACCTTAAGTCACGTCACCAAATTTGTTTGTGTTTTTATATTAATGTCAGGAAAAGAGAACTTCAACAGAGAAGATATTTGAGAATGTCATTATTTCTTTTTGTTCTACATTTTTGTTGTTTTTTTCTGACAACAAATAACTTGCATTAAAAAGTATTAAAAAATTCAAAATATTAATAATAAAAGTATCTAAAGCTCAAAGCTAAAGTAAATATTGTTAACAGTTATTTTTTTATTTCTTTACTACAAAATCCCCTGTGCAATTGCACAAATTCTATAGATTCAAAAACATTTACGTTATCATACTGACTCCCTTAATAAACTACCTAAAAATTTCATTTTTACATCAGCACCATTAAAAAAAACGTTGAAATCACTTACTTACTTGTAATAGAAAAAAAACATAAAACAAATCTAAACACATAAAATTAAAAATTTTAGGTACAGTTTATTAATTTATTCTCGCCGTTTTTTCGTGGCGATAATTTTTGACAGTTTTTTAATTATTGAGAAAAAATGGTCCAAGCTAAAAACACATTCAGGGTAAAAGTTCGAGCGGATATCTCAAAAATTGTTTGAAACACATGTATAAAGTGCACAATAAAAACCGGCGAAAAACCAACCAACACCAACCGCTACGACATTTTTTTTTTGTTACATTTAAAACACTCCCAATAATCGAAATAATTTTAATATTTGTTAAAATTTTACTCTCTATTTTTCTTTAGTTTTAAAAAAAAAATTTTATTTAGATGAAAAACAGTTGTTTTCGCCGCGAAATTACTTCAATTACCAAAACTACTTTCAAGTCTTTTGCGTTTATTTTTTTTTGCTTGAAAAAAATTTGCTGAATTTATTTTATTTAAATGTACTTTAGAAGAGGTCTTTGGTATATTTAATAAAAGATTCATGTCTCTGATAATGTAATTTCATAAATTTTCGGGGTCTTTTTTTTTTGTGACGGTCGTTTTCGACAGCTTTTTAATTTAATGGTCTAATAATAAATTAGTACAAAATTATGGGCTTCTAAAATGATATTTTCTATGTTATTTTTTCTTTTTTTTTTAAGAAAAATATCCATTTCTATAATATTTAGTAAGTTTCTGATTTCTGTTATGAAATATAATTAGCTAAGTCTGATAATAAAATTTTAAATTATTAAATATATAGAAATATCATCATTGCCAGTTTAGTTTACATTCAGTGTGAGTGGTTTATTATAGAAATAAAATATTTTTTTTTTACATGTTGGCAAGGTCTTATCATTATATTGTGTATATTATCAGAAATTCAATCATTAATTTCAGGTATTATATTATCTGATCTGATTAATAAATCTTATTTTTTTCCATGGCTAACAATATTATTAATGGTCTAATAATAAATTAGTACAAAATTATGAATCTTTTGTGAGAGAAGGCGTCTAAAATGATATTTTCTATGTTATTTTTTTCTTTTTTTTTTAAGAAAAATATCCGTTTCTATAATATTTAGTAAGTTTCTGACTTCTGTTATGAAATATAATTATTTAAGTCTGCCGAATTTTACATTAATAAAAAAATTTCGAATATTTTATGTTATACCAGTTCTACCGAAAATTTAGCTTAAAAATTTAAATTTCAACCTAAATAAACAAAACTATTTTAAAGTATGTACGAAGCTTTTACCAGCTTTTATACTAATGAAAACAAAATCAAGAATAAAATCGGCCTATTATTTTTTTCTTATAAATATGAGGTTTACTATAAACTTTGCTCACTCTTACTTTTTCACTTTCAGGCGTTTTAATTTTATTAAGAGTACCTATTTTTATATTTTTTTTTCCAAAACAAAAATTGAAAATGCCAACAGAAGATTAATAATTTATTTTTAATTTACCGCTGCGACCAGTTCATAATGGACGTACTGGTCAAATTTAAAATTTAAAAATTTGCTGAATTTATTTTGATTGAAAATGTGTTTTTTAAGTATGTACTTTTCCTGTTTTGACTGTACTCACTTTTAATGAACGGTTTGTGTCTCTGATAATACTTCTAGTGGAAAATTTGGTCACTCGTAATAATATGTACTAAATTTATTTATATTTTTATTGAACGGTTTGTGTCTCTTGATAATACTTTGAGTCAAAAATTTGTGTCTCTGGTAATAAAATTTGAAATTATTAAATAAATATACAGAAATATTATCATTGCCAGTTTAGTTTACATTCAGTGTGAGTATTTTATTATAGATGTAAAATATATTTTTTTACATGTTGGCAAGGTCTCGCCAACATCTTGTGTATTATATTATAGATTAAATTTTTTTTTGCTTTCTACATATTTTTTTATTGTATTATAATCATTTCATTTTTAGACCCTAGCCATTAAGTGGCTATATTATATAGAGGTTAAAAGGTTATAGGCAAGTTTGTTTTTTTAACATAAATTCTATTTTAAACATAACTTGAGATGTTTTATACTTATTTTAATAGAAGTTAACATAATATAAAACATTGATTATAAATATTAAATTTAGTTTTATAGCAAAACTAAAACAAATTTTTTTATATAGCTTTATTTATAATTTTATAAGAGTTCAGGTTTATTTGATCTATATAACTTGGATGATGTTGAAAGATGTTGGATATTACACTTAAAGTTATGCTAATTGTAAGGAAAATGGAAAACCTTACCTGCGTGTATCTACTGTAACTAATTCTTACAACTTATCTTATCGTGATTTAGCTACTTAACACTGAAGCGCTTAAAATAACTTATTACAGTTTATTAGATTTTGTAGTATGTGTTATCACTCTTGTGTGTAGTATGTGTTAATCAAGGTATTTTCAGATACCGTACCTATTTAGAACAGTAACATTATTATTATATTATCTTTTAATGAAGGAATAATAGCTTGATGATAATTAAGTTTTCTTAAGCTTATGTAAATGAGAAGTGGCAATATCGAAAAATAGTGGATAAGCCATAAAACTAGTAAAAATTTAACTTTCATGATGATGTCTTTATTATTTAATTTTTATCGGCGCTGGTTTTTGCGCATTAATCAGTATTATCCATTTGTAGAAAATATGCCAATAACAGTACTCTCCATTTGTAGAAAATATGCCAATAACGTATTTAATGATTAACGAAGTAAACTTAGTAAACACTACTAACATAATTAAATGCCGAATAAAAAGTAGGAGAGAATATTATTAACAAATATGTTTGAAAGCCAAAGAAATTTATCAAATCAAATTTTAACTTTAAATTTAACTTCTTTCTTAATTCAATATTTTAAATTATCACAGAGCTTAAATGGTTTTAGCATTAAAAGCTCTATAGCAGAAATTTTTCGAAATAATAATATTTATTAGATTGCATTTGATTACTAGTTATACATCTTAATATTTACGATTCAATTTTATTATTATTTTTATTCTGTTTCAACAAAAAGAAAGTTGCATAAGAACAATTTATTCTAGACATATAGAAATGTAAAATTGCAAAATGTATCAAAAAAGCCCAATATGCAGTGAACAAAAGTTGATTTTAAACAATGTACTGAGTTTAAAGCTTGAAAGATACTTACTAGTATTAAAAAATTTCTTTATTTTTTTTGTATTGCAAAATAATTCTTATATATTTCTTTTTATATTTTATTAATTTTCATTTTGTCATAGTAATTTACGATTAAACAATGTATTTAAATATTTTTTGCTTTTTAAAAAAAAAAACTTTTTTATTTTGTATGTAACTCCTATTAGAATTAAAAAAAAAATCAGGACTTTAATAAATCGCAATTAATACTAAAATACATAAATAATGCACGTAAACATCAGAAATTTTACAAAAAAAATTTATATTCTAATAAAATGTCAAGTTTCTCGCTTAAGTCTTTAGTTTAATACCAAAGCTGAATTCTTTAGAAATCGATATATAAATAGTACCTACTTACATTAAATAAAAAATATTAAATTGTCCATTAAATAATACATAAATAGGAAAACCTACCCTCAAATTTATTGATTCTTTTGATATTTTCTTCCAAACAAAACTTTTTTTTTATTTTCAGCACAAAAATTAAATTCTTTTTATTGTTTTTGCAAAAAAAAATTTTTTGCGCGTAAAATTTTCTTGTAAAAAAAAATAATTCAACAAACAAAAAAAAAAAATTAAGTAAGATTCACTTAACTTCTTTTTTGACGTAATCAATTAGGGCATGTAAACTTAATCTACAACAACATGTTTCTTACCTTTTGAACATAAATTTAAACAAAATTTACAATTTCGTTTTTACATATTTTTGTTTTTATTTTTTAATTTACACATTTTTTTTCTTTATTTTTAAACAACAAATAAACGAACGAGCATTTGTATTATAATGATCGTTTCGTGAAGTAATTTTTATTTAATTGTTGTTAATTTTTCTTCAGTTACTTAATGGGATCTTCTTGATCTTAAAGCTGATTGCTTTTTTTTTCGTTTTAATAATTTATAATCGATCATGTTTTCATTGATAACATCAATTGATCAATTTGATCAATTGGGTCCTACATACCTATTTATATTAAACTGATATTTTTTTTGGATGGTTTTTTTTTCTTTATTTTTATTCAGACGCATATTTGTTTTTGTTGTTTTTTTCTTGTTTTGTTGATTGTGTTACTGATTTCAATAATTTAAAGCAACAAAAAAACACAGTGGAAAAGAGCAAGGAAAAAATTGAAAAATCAATAAAAATTGCCTTAAGGTTGAAATGATGTTTATTACATTAAATTGGTGCAATTATAACATAAAAAGAAAATAAATTTCCCTCAATTTTGTTTTAAATATAATATTAAACATAATTATGATGAATATATCATGAAAAAAAAAAATATTGTTTTTATATCTTGTATGTACCTATGTAACGTATCTATATAAAGATTCATATAGATATAAGTATTCTTTAGTATAATTTAAATGTTTGATATTTAATAATAAGTGAGTATTAATTTTTTTTGTTTTGTCTTCTTTATATTGTTTTATATTGTTTTCTTTATAAAATTTATAGTTTTTGTCTGGTGAATGCGCAGACAAGTAGCTTTATTGTATCTGCTGGATGGTGTTTTTAAACAAATTAGGTCAGACACATTATCTTTTGTTTATTGTTAAAAAGTTTGTTTTCATTTGACGCATAAACGCATTGTACACAATACATTGTATATATTAACAATTTGTGAATTTGTTGAAAAATTATATTTGTAAAATAAAAACAAAAATTATAGGATTAATAAAATTACAAATTCAAATCGAAATATTTATGTTTTTTCAAATGAACTTTAGCATAAATATGATATTTATTATATTAAATATTTGTAAAATTCACAATTTTTCATATGGATATCCGTATACATTTTGTTTTAAAACTACAACCAAGCAGTAAATTAAACCTATGGATCTGTTTTTCGTAAAGCCTATACGCTAGGGCGATGATTATTTTATCGAATGATTTAAAAATACATATAGATATAAAATTAATAAATTTATTTTTTAACTCGAGACATTAAAACAAATATAAAGTTATTCATATTATTAAGTAATTGGTCATTGTTAAGAAGAGGGAATTCTGAGAAAAACATTAGAAAAATTGCTTTTTCATTATTTATTATACACAATAGAATGAATTTAATATTTAGATGCTTCTATATATGCTTATAAAAATTAACAAGCAATATAATTAACTTTAAAAACGAGTGAGTCAAAAATGGAATACTTATTTCGAAGTTGGGTATAATATAATTCAACATAAATAGTTTACAAAATTTTAAAAAAATTAGTCGTTTTCAAGAATATTAATTTATTTATTTACTTGTATAAAACAATTTACAAAGTAACATAAAAAAATTTAATTTGCAAAATTTATAAAACAAAAATTTTTTAGTGAGTAAAACAGTTGATATTATGTTGTTATTTATTTTATTATTCTATTCACTAGTTCATACCATGCCATGTTTGGTTTTGTGAAAGCAAGAATATTGTAAAAATTGAAATCGAGAATATGTCATTATACCAATGTGAACTTTATTCAAAATTGACTGCGAAACACGAATTTATATTGGTCTTAATCCAATTGATGATAAATATTGCATCAGCAACCTC
The DNA here is from genome assembly GCA_947095535.1 of Poecilobothrus nobilitatus. Taxonomy (NCBI): domain Eukaryota; kingdom Metazoa; phylum Arthropoda; class Insecta; order Diptera; family Dolichopodidae; genus Poecilobothrus; species Poecilobothrus nobilitatus. The sequence continues at coordinate 165,339,170 of OX352773.1, forward strand.
ATGAATCTTAGTATGAAAGTGCAGAAGGATTTGATCGGTGGAAAAGGACGTAAAATAACACTTAAATACCTTTTCTGAATTGATTCTATTCATGAACTCTGAATTTCTGGAAAGAATGAATACCAAAATAAGTCTATTTTCATATTCAGAATAAAACCAAACCAAGCTGAAATATAAAGATTTTAGTAAATATGGATTATTAAATTCTAAAGAGTAACGATTACTGAAAATTTGCTGAAATCAAACAAATAATATTACAGAATTTTTGAATCATTTAACAATGTTTTTATAAATAAATAAATATTTCGGTGTTCTCAGAACCCATTTAAAATACAATCATTAATAACTTATTGCAGCTCTAATAATAATAACCCTTGATTCTTGAAAAATTATTTCGTACTTGAATTAACAATTTGGCAGTAGTTTAAATTTAATCAACAGTATAAATCATGATATAAATCATTCTGCCAATTTTAATATTTTATGTTCCAAAAAATTATTTTTTAATATCAATCACCACCAATTCAAATCAAAACAACAATTTAAATTTATCATTCTGAAAATACAAAAAAAAAAAAAACCAAATGAAAAAAAAACAAATAATTATTTATGTATTTATAAATTGTAAAATGAATTTTAGTCATCATTATCATTAAAACCACACCGGAAAGCCATATACTATAAAATAAAACAATGCAAAGTTTAAAATCCAACAACAAAAAAAACTTGAAACTAATTTTTCTTTACCACTAATTGACTATGAAACAATAAAATTAAAAATTAAAATTTTCAAAAATAATTATATTATAACTATTTTTACCTTGATTATATTCAGTATAATTTTTATTTTCTTTTTCTATCATTACGACCTCCTATAAATATTTTTTTTTCACATGCTTTTCTATTTATGATTTTATTTATTCACTGGTACTTAAAACGGTGTTAACTTAAAAATTATTATAATGATTGTCATACATATGGAATATGTACTGTTAATGCATTTTGTGACTCTTTTTATTATTTTTTTTTTTGGATGACAACCTGTCATTGCAATACAATAGCAAAATAAGAATTGATTGTAATAATAATGACAGCCACCCTGTTATTTCTTGTTTTTCTTTTTTTTCTGACAATAATGTGCAATCACTTTTATTTTTTAGTGAGAAAAATTATGACAATATACACTTTAAAATTACATCATATTAAAGAAAAGTGCATTCAGTAATCTACCAAATATCCAAACCTAATTGAATTTCATTTAATACTGTACTCCTTTTATTAATACAGTACTTTTTTTGTATTGAAAAACATTTTAATGATAATTTTCCTCTAAGGTTTTAATAATCATTGATTTAAGTGGTTTGGCAAAACTTAAAACTGAAAATAAAAGCTTAGTTTCTTGTAATTAACTTTCTTTTACATAATTTATTTTGGTAGGTTAAAAACAATATTAGAGACTAGGGTAGGTAAGGTAGGGTTTTGGTAGAACATAAAATAATTAAGATGACCATGAGTTACTTTTTATTCTTTTTTTTTTTTGTGTAGGAATAATTTTCTTATTTTGGCTTTTCCAATGCTAAACTTAAACGAAAGTTGCTCTTCATTTTATTTTTTAAAGAAAAACCATTATATTTATAAGCCTATAAGTCATTATATTTATAAGCTCATATTTATAAGATCACCCATTAACATTGCACTCATATACCTTTACTCAGTAGTCCTATTTTAGATCAAATTTGTCTTAAGTAATAAATTTAATTTAAAAAGGAGTTAATGAATAAATATTTCTTTGGAATAATATTGTTAGAGATTTAAAATGTGGTTTCTCGCAGTATTTTAAATTGCGCACCCCAAAATACGAGCCTTAAAATGTAATTTTCAATGATTTAATCAAAAGCAAAATATAGCTACTTTCAATTTGCCAATTTGCCTCCCAAAATGTATTAGAAAAGTCCGAGAATACATATTAAAAAGATTTTAAAACCGCTCAGATAAGGGCAGTTGATCGAAAAACAAAAATATAACAACCCAGAAACTGGAATAAAAGCCCTAATAAAATCCAAAATATACTTTAGACAAAATAGATTTTAAAATATAGCACTGGTAACTTTATTTAAATTTTAAACAAAGAAATGCTATCATTAACTTTTATTTTTTTTTATATTAAACACATACCGGAAATAAAGGGTTAAATATGGAAAAAAAAAATTATTTTTAACTTCACTTAAACAATTTCATTCACTTTCAATTCTAGATGTTAGGTATATTAATCGTTCATGTATGGAAATTTAATAACGCATAGCGGTTTTTATTTATTTTTTCTATTTTGTTTTTTTTTTTTTTTTTCAGTTTATGTATTAAAGAAAATATGCTGTCGCACAATTATCATAATTCCAAAATCTTCTTCATCATCTTTATAATATTAAAATGTATGACAACTTTTAATGTATGAGATAAATTTTATAATATTTCGTATCAAATCAAAATGGTAATGCAAAAGATACAAAGCAAACACCTACACATTATAATAAAATAAAATATTTAAAATTTTTTTCTTTTGATTTTTAGCATATTTTTTAAAAATTATTCAGAAATTTACGAATTAAATTCATTCTGTTGATCGGTTTATCTGTCTGTTCAGCCGTCTGTCCATATTTTTGGTTGTCATATGCATCCACCAGTCTGTTTATAAAATACCTTTGATATACAGTTAGAGATAAAAAAATTAAATTTTAAACGTAGATGGATTTTATAAAAAATAACAGACGCAGTGATACTACATAACAAAGTTGTTTTACTACTGTCCGTAACAACGCACTACAGTTATTTTTCAAATGCTTATAATTCAAGTTTTACTGAAAATGCCAAATAATAATTTTTAATCTTTCGTATCTCTTGAAAAGGTTATAATTCAAAAAATAAAATTTTAAGCGGCATTAGATCTAAAATTAAAAATTTAAAAGCAAAAGAAGTCACAATTCTAAAATATTTTTATTGTCCTTTTGAAAATGTGCGTCATTAAAAAACTTTTATTTACATCCTGCCTGGTTTTATTCCATTCCATTCCATTCCTTTTCTATTTGTTTTTCTTTCTTTTTGTAAATACTTACTTAAATATTTAAGTGTATTGTTACATACCTATATGTAAAGTTTTGAAAGTTGAGTGTATATAATATGAATGAAAAGAAGTTAAAGTGACTTCTATTGAATCTGTTTCATGTTTCATCCAATGAAACAAAAAAATAAAATTTACAAATATATTACGCCGCTACTCTTTGAAAAAGACACTATTTTATGTTTTTATATCTTCCGTGGTATTTACAATAGGATTTTTGGTATTTTTCTTTTTATCTTTTTTTTTTTTTTTTGGTGGAAAATCAGGAAATTCATCTACTATGAAATGATTTCAAATGATATTATTTTAGATAGTGTTTTGGTGTTTTTGTTTTTGTGTGTCAGTTACCTTGGAATATTTATCATTATTTTGTATTTTGGTGTTATTTTTTTTCTCTTGGTTTGTTAATTGATTCAGTCTGTTTGATTAAAGATTTTAATTTTTGATAACGGTTTAAATCCGTTTTATATTTATATGGTATTTTAATAATTTTCAATTGGTGAATATGTTGTTTAGTAATGATGATGATAAATGGGAAATTTTTGTTTTTTGTTTTTTGTGTTTGTTTCTTTTTTGTCTTAAAATTTTGATATCATGTCTTAATTTTTGAATTGCAAAGAATTTATTTACTTTATATGTTATTATTATTTCCTTATATTGTATGTAAAAAGTTGCATTTTTTTTTAATAATGAGATTAATTTTATAAGTATCTCTTTAATGAATTGATTTTGGTTATTTTTTTTTTGTTCTGTTTACTTGTGAAAACAATCACTTGTTTCAAATGTTTTTTTTTTTTTTTTGATAATAGTTTTTAATTTTATCCAGGGTTATTACAAATACTCAGTTGAGTTCTTAGCATTGAAAGATGAAAATATATATAATATGTAGTATGTACATTGATATTTATAACACTTTGTAAAATCTAAACTCTAAACATTTTTTTTTGACATAAACATTTTTTAATGATTTTTGGCCTTCTTGAATTTTCATCATTCCAAATTCATTATTGCTAGTACATCTATCCATTCAACGTGTGATTTATGACTGTGAATTGATTTCTTTAATTTTGATATTTTTATACTGCGTTAATTTATTTTATAGACAATTTAAACCATGTTAAAGATAAAATATAGTAAATAGAAAGTAATATGAAATGCTTAATATTGCGATCTTACATAACTCAGTCAGGTCATATTCTTTAAAAAAAAAAGTTTATTAGAAGTTTTTACGTTCTTGTTGAGTTCTATTGAACATCTGAGTAAGTATATAACTGAATCTAACCTAGAGAAATTCCAGAAACTCGCGTTAATACACAAACCTTTGTATTAAAAATTAAGAAAAACGTTTATAAGTTAAAAAATTAACTTAAAAAGTAGATTTTGATATTTTTATTTTCTAATGATATGAACTGAAGTAATACTTCATAGTAATCACAAAGATTGTAGATATATTGCACCTTTAAAACGTAGAAGATATTCGACAAGAATTGGTGTTATGTTTTCTTAGATTTATGCCACTCTGACGGAAAATACTTCTCAAATCCGTGTTAGGTAGGTCATCTAATTCTTGGAAAAAGTAAACCACCGAGATAATTCAACTTTTTTTTTTGTCAAACTGGGGCATGTGTAGAAATATGCTCCACATTCTAATCAATTCCTTTGGAAAATCTACTTTTCACATGCATACCAAATCTACTACCATCTCTACAGATGCGGCAATGGCCTGTAATAAAATCAACCACTTTACTTGTTTCAGGTCTAGAGAGAGAAAGAGTATACATTTGGATCTTTTTAAACTCAAATCTACACATATTACTTTTGTTGTACTGTAAATTTAACCTGCAAGCTACCACTCTTTGACCAACTCAAAGAAGTTCTACTTAATATTGAATTTGAGGGTTTGTAAATATGAGGTATGCTCAACGCTCAATTTAAGGTCTGGTGAGTGCTTTGGTAGTACGTATGCCAATTCGTTTTCTGAAATGCCCTGGTCCATGGGACCCAAATCCAGTTGATAGTATTCTGTACTCAGCCAATAACCAATATTAGTAAATTATGTTTTGATAGTTTATATTGAACTAGTAAATAATAACAAAATAATTGTTGTACTAAATAATAGATGGCGGACCAATATATTAGATTTTATGTTCATAATTTCCTACAATAGCTACAATTGAATAATCAACAGCTTAGTTAAAATAATAATTAACAAGGTAGAATGTAAACCAACGGTTTTTAAAAGCGCACATTTCCAAAAGACAATACAAAATGTTTAGGATTGTGACTTGCACAATAATTTGAAAATTTCATTTAATAAGTAAAAACGTGAAAATAGGACTCTTCTGGAATTTTGATGGGCTGTAAGTCCGGAATTCTATATTACTAAAAAAAACCATTAACACACGCAAAAATATATTATTAAAGCAAAATTTTTATGTCTTGTCGAAAAAAAATGTGTACAGGTGTCTAAAAATAGCAAATTTTGAATTTTTGAGCTCTAATAGCTCTTAAATAGGGGGTGTTGCAAAAAAATTTTCTGAAGAAACTTATACTAATTCTAAAATTTCATAGCAAAATATCAAGCAAAATTTGATTTTCACATAACGGTAAATTTAAATACTAAATATAAAAGAATTCTACAATTTTGATATTGACTTATAAAGGTAAAAAATGTCGAATGGCGTTTTTAAATTTGAAAAATGTTATGAACAGAACATCAGATATACGCATTTAAAAATAGGGCTTTTTCAAAGTTTGAGAGGCTGAAGCTCCGTAATGGAGGGGCTAAAAATAGACGGACAAACGGACAGAGTGAAACTAATAGGTCAAAATTTTTTTGGAAATGTACTAAAAAAGGAAAAATTATATTGTTTAAAGTTACGAATATTAAAATATTGAATTTGCATCACTAATTTAATGCTCATTTCATTATAACACAAAACAACTTTAATATTTTAATTAAAACCATTTTCAGATTTACTAATATAATGTACATTACTTTAGTTTAATTTGTATAATAGTTCACCTGATGTAATTCACCTGTAGCTGGTTATACCAAAAATATAATTAATTAGATATGCTAAAAATGTTTAAAATTTTGGTTTTTATGTTTGAAAAAAATGTTAAAAGATAAAACGTTTTTTTTTTTTTGCGAAAAATAAAAAATTGCAAACAAAATTATTATTGTCTTGTTGTTTTTTTTTTTGTTTTTTAGTAACAATGGACATGTTTTTGCGACCACTTATTAAAACATTTTTTTTTTTTTTTTAAATAATAACAACCATTAAAAAAAAATATATATAATAAATGGTAATACAATAGATTAGCATAAAATATAATATTATTTGGTATTTTACTAAAATAACAAAAAAAAAAATACCTAACCAAAAAAAAAATAAAAATAAAATAAAACGAAGAAAGGAATTACAAATTTTTAACATTGTATTGTGTTTGAAATATTGTGAAAATTCATACTTAAATGCTTGTTCATCCATTTATTTTTAGTTCATTTGTGTATAGCCTTGCAATGCATTTTTTTTTTTGGTTATTTTTTAGTAATTATTTTTAGTGACATTTTTTAAAGTATTTTTTTTTTTTGAAAATATTATAAAGAAGAAGAGCCAAGAATTAAAGAATTCACGATTTTTTTTTAAATTGGTTTGGTTTTTTTTGTTTTTTTTTTGGTTTAATTGCGCAAAATTTCGCAGACGTAATTTTTTATTTATTATTTTCATTTTTTTTCATTATTATCTCTCTATACACAACTGTTCTTGTATATAAACTATATATATATATATATATATATATATATCTATAGATATATAGATAAAGTTTTTCACTTCTTTTAATTTTATTATATTTTTTTTTTTTTGTAAGTTGACAATGTTGTCATATTATATATTACTTAATATATAATATAATAATGTTTCTCTTATTCATAACCCAGTTAAGATTACCATCATGTTATCGTTTTTAAATATCTTCTGTGCTATGTCGTTTGTCATCGTTTGTTATGCATTTTGAAAAAAAAAAAAAAATATATAAAATATAAAAACAAAAACAAAACAAAAAAATTAACATTGACAATATAAGTAGATATATTATAGGTATACTATAATATTACATATACAGGTGTACAAGTAAGTACAGGTGAAAGAAAAAAAATGAAAAAATAGAAAAAAAGAAAATAATATACAATGTATATATATATAAATAATAAATAACATGAGTGTTGAGTACAATGAATGCGTGGTTAAAATGCTACTGGCTAAATTTTTAATTTTTTCGTTTTTTTTTTTTTTTTTTTTTTCATACGTCTGTTAAATTTTTATTTTGGTAATTTTAATTTTATTTTTTTATTTTATATATACTTATACTATTTTTCTAATATATATTTTGTAGTTATATGTAGTTATATAATATAATATATGTATTTATTTAGTATAATATGTAATATTTTTTTTTTAATTATATATGCTAGGCGTATAAAATTTTTGTTTAACTAACAATAATAATTAGAATTGGTATTAGAGCACACGATTTTTATGAAATTTATATATATATATATATATATATATATAATGTATATATGTAATGTATATATATATTTTGAAAATTTTTTGAAATTGAATTGATTTATAAAAAAAAAAATGTATTTTACACACTACAACATTACAATTTAAAAAAATGTAATCTTATTTCGTGATATTATACGTTTTTATTACATTTTATATATTATAGTATATTATTACATAGTATTACATATTATATTATATTATATGTTATATTTAAAGGAATTTATTTTTAAATAAATTAATTTAAAATTCATATTCAGTTCTTAAATTGCGGTTTATTTAATTTTTAATTTTTTTTTGATTTTAAAATTAAAACCTTGAAAATTTTTATGCCGGCATTTTATTTATATGATACCATTTATATAAAACATAATATTAATTAAAATATATTATATATTAAAAAAGTTTTAAATAAATTCAATATAATTAATAAAAAAATTTTTAATGTTTATCATTATGGTAAAAAAAGAAGGTTCATTTTTTTTATTTACTATATTTAAATTCAATTCTCTAATAATTTTTATGGAAATTCGATTTTGGCGCCATTTATTTAACATTTATTCACCTTGGTATATGACCCTAACTGTCAAGTGATATCAAAAGTTCTGTTACGTGAAATAATTTAAGTAAGACTTATATCTGATCTATATTTATTTTTTCGTACAATTTGGATTCGTTTTTTTTTTTTCTTTGTCTGCCAATTTTAGTACTTATTAGTTTGATTAGGATTAAGGACATGATTTACAAGAAAAAAAAAAAAGAACTATTCTAAAATAAATTAATTTTAAAGTTATTTAAGTATATAGGTAGGTACTACTTATATTAATTATATTGGAATTATTTTTATTTGAAAATTAAGATATGATTGATAGAAATCATAACATATCACAACATAGTTTGATTTCAAATTTAATAGTTTTCTTTAATTCTATATCTTTAATAATAACTTCGTTTTACGAAACTATAAAAGTAAGGTGCTGCGAAAAAGGTAGCATCTCTAGGTATTTCATAATTTAGAATTTGTTTGGAATTAAACAGAATGAGAAGTTTATTTCTTTAGAAAAACCAAAGCAGATATCTTGGGGCCCTTATACTAAAATGATTCGCCAAGATAAGAAAATATAACTGTAACTACATTTGCTGATGATTTGGTGTGAAAATGTGGAATAAGATCTAATATTAACGAGGCTACAGATAAATTTCAAAAAAAAAAAAACAAATGATAAACTGTTTTTGTGGACTAAAAAATGAAAAATTAAACTTAATAAACTTAAACTTGTACAAGTAAATTTTACAAATTAAATCGTTCAAAATTACCCAACGGTAAAATTAAATGGGATACTCCAAAAAAAAAAAAAACAAGGCAAAATAGGAATGACCTAGGAATGACATTATATATGTCAAGTTCAGGTGGAAACAGCACCGTCAAAAAGAAAAAATCATACCAGAATCGAAATATAGAGAAATGACAAATTGATTGGCTCGTAGGTCGAAATTCTAGATTGCCAATAAATTATTAAATTTTTGTTATATAACCAAATAATTAAGCTTATTTGGTTGCATGGCATGCAGCTATGGAGTTCAGCCAAAGAAAAAAATATTTATATAAGTATACAAATTTTCCAAAATAAAATTCTACCAAACATGGTAAGTGCTCCTTGGTTCGTTCGAAATTAGAATTCACATAGGAATCAAGGGATTGATAGTGTAAACGGAGAAATAATAAAATATGCACTAAAACGTAAATACAAAAACAGTTGTTTTTTTAAAGTAGTGAAGTTAGTTGATCCTATCTTTATAGGCTCTTTTTAATTTTTTCTCAATCTGAAGTCGGCTGCTCTTAAGCTATAACAAACTCTAAAATGACCTAAAGCTTTTTCATTACAGAAATTCCTAAGATTCAGCTTTTTTTGCCAAATTCAAACTATATATCAAGCTTTATTGCCGAATTATAGATTTAATTAGTGAAAAAAAAAACTATTATTATTTTAACTTTCAAGATAGTCATCGAATAAAAAAACATGGTCTACCTATATTTCTTTTAACATTTTAAGATTAATTGTCATTTTTATTATTAAAAACATTTCTAAAATAAAAAATAAAAAAAATTACAAATATAAGTATATTTTATATAATTAAATTAAGTACAATGATTTTTTTTTTTTTGTTAAATAATTAATATCTCTGTCATTACAAAATTTATAACAATTTACAACCAAATATAACTTATTACATTTTCTATTAACTTTTGTTGAATATTAAGGTTTATTTTTTTTTACTTTTGTTTTAATTTATTTGTCATTGTCGTAAAGTGTTGTAATTTGTCACAAAAAACAAAAAACAAAATTGTATCAAGTATGATAAACAATTATTTATCCACTTATCATTTTTTTATTTATTCATTACACCAATATTCATTATTTTCATCATAACCAAAATTTAACAAAACAATTTGTACAATTATTTTACAAAATCTTTAGATATTCAAAAAAAAAATCCGGTAGATTTAAAAAACAAAAATTTCCCATCAATCAACAACTGATCAATATCATATTATTATTACGTCGCCTCAATATAACAGTAAAATGTATAAATTAAATAACAGTTAAATTTTGTAAATTAATTATCATAAGTAATTCATATTTAAAAAGTGCAGATAAATTTTTAACACTAAAAAAGTATTTATAAGTAATAGAAAAAATTACATAAAAAAAAAATTTAACAAATTATTATTAAAGTGTGCCTTAAAGCATTGTGTAAAAAACAAAAAAAAAAAAAAACAAAATGGAGATTATTTTGATGACAAATAACTTCTTAGTTGTTGCAACAACCGTCTTTTTTTTTTTTGGATACCTATCTTTGTATCTCTTTTATTTTCTTGGCGTTGGACAGAATAATTGACGAACGAATATAAAAAAACAGAAAAACAAAAAATTAGTAAAATTCCATAAGAGATTAAATCAATGAAAGATTTAAAATTGTAAGTCGATAACAAAAACAAAAACAAAAAAACATTAAAATCAATGTTGAAATTAATAATAATATTATTAAAGATAGTAATAATATATAAATGGGAGTTATTGATTGTCATTATGGTGAAACATACTTTATAAAAAAAAAAAAAAACAGTATAAAAATAATCCGTTTTTTTTTTTTGTTGTTGTTGTTGCGGTTTAATTCTGTTCCGTTTTGTAATGTTCAGTGAGTGGGTGAGTGGATAATTTTTCCTGTCTTTTTATGTCCAGCTAAACATAAAAAAAAAAAAAAAAAAAAAACGATAATAATAAAAAATAATGAAAATTACTTTTGATTATGAAATAAATAAATCCTAATACAAAAAGAAATAAACAGTGTAAGTTTTATTAATTAGGTCAATTTAAATTGACTTTTATTAAACAAAAATTACGTACAGTATACATATATTTGTAACATTAAATTTTTTTTTAAATTTTTTATAAGTATACAGAGTGTCATAAACTACACTGTTGTTTACCGCTGCAAATAGACTGTTATTTATAAATAGACTAAATGAAATGTTCATACTTTTTTCTAGTTTTAATAAATTTGAATCTAATTTGGTTTCTAGATTATGTATGAAAATTCTGTAAAATGGATTTCAAACATTAATTTTTGTTTAAAAAAGTATCTATTAAATTTTCAGGTTATATTCATTAGTCGTTTGTAGGTATCTTAATGAAATTGTTGAAGATAAGTAGATTGGCAGTGGGATCGATACTTCATGGTCTGCAAGATCACCAAATTAAATACAATTAAATTTCTATTTATGGAGTCATTTAATAACACTCATAATAAAATTTGCATAATAAACCGATCGAAAGCGGAGACTATAGTTATAGAGACAAATTAACCAATAGTGCGGCAATACTGTTTTAAGTCATGTAATTTTTATTTTTCATAAATAAAAAAAAAATTAAAATAACGATTACTAAATAATTAATTATTTTCACTTATCTCTCAAATGGTACCTAAAGATAATTTTACATGTCCATACATTAGATTAACGTTTGAAACTGAAACAGAATTTTAATTTGACAAAATCTGAAAACGTAATTCAGATATTTTTAGGTTCAAGTGCTATTATATTCCAAAATAAAAAAGGAAGAAATTTTAATAAATAATCGTTAGAAAGCTCTAGGTGACATCGTTTCTAACCCGTTTAATTTATCTCGCTATTTGTTTTTCCATAAATAAAGTTAAGAGGCAATTTTCAAGAACTAAAAAATAATACAAAAATTAGCTTTAAGTCCAATATCTGGCAAACGATTGTAGACTATATGCACAAATTTTATCTTCTAACCAAGATCTGAACCATATAGCATATATCAGTCAATTTAATTGCGAGACACCCTGTAGATATATAATTAGCTCTAATATTTTCTTATATATGTAATACGAAATAATACATAATAATGTATAATATAAAATTGTTGAGGTTTGAATCAATAAACAGCATATACATTACAAATAATACATTACATTGTATATAAATGAGTTGTAGTCCTAATTAAATTCGATATACCTGAGAAAATTAAATTGGCGAAAAGGGTATGGAATTCAACATCAAAACGTTCACGTTTTTTAATTGCTTTAATTTTTTATATTTAAGATTAGAAAATATATTTCTGATAAAGTTATTAAAAAAATTGATAACATTTAAAAACTTGAAACTTGGGCAGTATTTGTACAAGGATTTAAAAAATTTTAATAAAACTTCCATCCTATTTCCAATAAAATCTTAAATATGGAAAATTAATCCTATGCAATTTTAATTAAAATAAAGGAAAATAGAGGAACGAAAATATTGTATGACATATATCCATATTTTGGTTGATTTTCCTTCCATATTCCTTAAAAAGAATAAAATCTAAGTCTGGATCTTGTTTTTCAATTAAATGCACTTATTTTTCTTTTATATATACATATATTTGTTTTTATTTAAGGAGATATGTGGGAATCATTGAAAGACACTACGATATATGAGTAAAAAGATATGAGCACTATTCCTCTACTAACGTGTGAAACTTTAACGGTTAACCCACAAACTTTGTTTTGACAAAAAAAAAACTTAGGGGTGCTTTAGTACTGTTTTGGCTAGGGAAGATTATGCTGTGAAATTAAAAAAGGTTTAAAGTTTGTAGAAATGCAATGACGAATTGTACTTCTAATTAAATATATATAAATGGAAAACGCAATCGTTTTCAATTTTAAGGAACACAAAAGATGAAAAATGGTTGCATATTTTTATATAGAAGACTTTTCTTCATTACTGAACAATATAAAAAATCATTTTTTAACATAAAAATTTCGGTTTATCATTATTCGCCGTATATACCTACAATAAAACTATACAAGAAATGCAGTATAACATTAACAAATAAACATAAAATATTTGCATCCTCCATAATTTTTCTTCTGTGAATCCTTCAAAATATATAATAAAAGCATCAAATCTATTTATAGGCTTCTATAAAGTATTAAAGATTATTAAATCTATCATAAAAATGTCATTATAAATAACCTTCATAAATTTATTAGCATAATTTTATATAAGATAACATTCTTCTTTTTCTTTTAATTTTTTTTTTCCTTATGGCAAGGACGTTCATTGCTTCTTAAGTCATCTAAAATATTATGGCAATAAAGTTTTTAAAATGTCATCAAAAATTTTTGAAATTTTATTAAAAAAAAACAAATTAAATTTCGATTATATTAAATAATAAATATTTAATATATAATATGTTCATCTTTTTCTTTCACTGTTAAAATTTAAACATTTTATTATTAACAGGTTTCTTATTTATTTTCATATAAATTTAATAATTTATTAAAATATTGTAATAAAAATAAATAAATAATTTTTTTTTTTTTTTTTTTTGTAAGGATTTTTAAATAAATGAACTTTTAAAAAATAATATTTTATTGCGCGAAGCGTTTCGAATGGTGCAAAAAAAAAACCGATATACTATTAATATTCGCGAATTACTTGCCTTCACTTAATATTTCATTAAAAATGAAAGTTCAAAGTAAGAACAAAAACCAAAAAAAAATAATAATTAAAAATAAAAGGTTTTTTTTTTTTTATTAAAATAATTTTATAATATTTACTATCTTAATTAACAGATGACATAAAATGACTTTAAAATAAAAAAAAAAATCAAAGATCGTAATGAAAAATATAGGATTTAAAAATAAATCAAACGAAAAACAAAAAAAAACAATTTTTTCTCACAAAAACTTTAGATACCGTAACGAAATTTTTATTACTAATCATTTTGTTTTGAATGCACCAGGAATCGCGAAGGTCGTTTCATTTTAACTAACTATCAAAATTCGTCAATGTGTATTTTTAATTATTTATATGTAATGACAGTTTACTCTAAAAAAAAAAAAATGAGAGTAACATTAAATATGACTTATGAGTATGACTTATTAGTTAGATAAAATTCACTCTTAACATTTTTATTCAGCATAATATTAAAAGTTTTCTCTTTTAAAAAAAAAATTTAAATTATTTAAACTTGAAGACTTAAAGAAAGAAAAACTTTTCTTTTCATAATTAATGTGTTGTTATTGTTTTGAAATTTTGGCGCCATAATAACATAAATATATTATATCAGTAATTTTATATAATAAAAAAAACCTATAAGTATTACGGAATTACTACATATACAGCAAATATTACGATGTGTGGAATATAATATGATGCAAAAAAAAAAAAATTTCTTTGCCTGATAACATTACAACTCTTGATAGTTATTAGTTTTCTTCATTATATTATTTTCCAAATATAATATGTATATAAATCACTCTTATAATTTCACCATAATTTGACCTCTTCCAGTTATCCTTAAAGAAATTTGTTGTTAATATCTCGGGGCAGGGCCGCGATGGTCTAGTGGGTAAGAGCGTATAAAATATGCTTAAACACCGAGGGAGTATGGGTTCGAATCCCACACACGTCGTAAGAGTTATACCCCCTTACGACATTTACAGCCACGCCTGAAAAGAAAAGGCTGTGTAATTTCCTGTTCACATTTATGAGGCAGAGAAATGCACTAAAAAAAATATCTCACGACAATTTTGTTTTTTGTTTTGTGGCTTTTTTGTTCTTTTTCAATTCTATCGTTTGTTCAATATTTCATTACAAAAACTTTATGATGATCCTCATTCTCAACCATTTATTTCTAAGTAAAAAAGTTTATCTCCTCTTAATATTATTTGTTTTTTTAAGTATACAACATAATCTTAGTTTTGTTTTATGTCTTCGTATATTTTTCGCATTTTCTAATATAATTAGTTTTAGATTTTTTGCGGAAAAGTTAAC
Source organism: Poecilobothrus nobilitatus (assembly GCA_947095535.1). Lineage (NCBI taxonomy): Eukaryota > Metazoa > Arthropoda > Insecta > Diptera > Dolichopodidae > Poecilobothrus > Poecilobothrus nobilitatus. Next base: position 165,354,204 of record OX352773.1, read on the forward strand.
ATATTATTATTGGTGTTGTTGTGTCTACTTCGGCACACTTTATTAACTTTTAATTTCTTTGATAAATTAAGTTTTTATAAAAGAAAACACAAAAAAAATTTAAAGGATTAATAATATCTAAATAATTCCTTAAAATAAATTAGATTTGAAAGTTATTTAGTAATTTTTTTTTATACGAGGATCGGTAGAAAACTTCAATAGCAGTTACGTAGAGAAACTGCATGGAATTCATTCGAGTAGTGTTGGATTTTAAACAACCAAAACCAAAACCAATTTAAACCCTCTTTAAAATCAAACTTTATGATGAGAATTAATAGAAATGTGAAGTTTTGATTTGTGATTAAGGATGTTTGGAAGATGTTTAGGAAAATAAAGTTTAGGATATTTAGAATTATGGAGGATGGGTAGAAAAGTTTGGAGGAAATGTAAGATAAGTATATCAAAGAAAATTACTTCACATTTATATTCAATATCGTTTAATTTTGTATCTAAAAATATATTTTCCTTTTATTTATATAATTGAATTCATAAATTTTTTTCTCAATACCATCACTTTTCCTCAATCAGAAAATATGCCCAAATTTTACGCGTATGATTTTGACATACATTATTATTATTTGCCATGTGTATCAACCATTAGTCACCTATATATTTAATTTTTTTATGTAAAATTGATTTATAATAATAAGTTGAATGTGGTAATAAAATATTATGACTTAATTCTTAATCCCAAAACTAACACTGAATGAATATAAATTATTATGAAATGAAGATTTGCAATCATTTTATTTTTAATATTTTGTTTTGATCCACTCATTCGTACGATCGCTTTCAAATACATTTATTATTTTTGTTACTTTTTTCTCAATTTTTACCACCTTAAATTTAAGAGAATATTTAACTTAAAATCGAAAAATATTAAGAGAAACTTAAATTAACATTTTAAATTCAGCTACTTACACAAAATAAACTTTAATTTAAGCTTACAAAATCAAAATGAATTTTACTAAAGCTTATCTTTGTTAGTTAGACATAAAAAGAAGAAGAAGAAGAAAAAGAAGGGATGAAACGTTTTATGCTAATAGTTATGTTGATAGAAAATGAAGTCATATAAAAATTTTACTGAATGTATCTTAAGATATATTGTTTTGATTTTTTTTTTTTTTGTTTACTTCTCTTTTCTATTTGATGAGTTTCTTTTTTAAATCATTCCTTTTTAAATAATTTAAATCAAGTAAGCTTTAGGTAGTATTGTACATTATGGTGAACACATGTTATACAGTAAAAGAAAAATACAAAAAAATGTTGAAGATATTATAAAATAAAAAAAAAATAAAAAAAAAATCTTTAAAAAAAGAAGAAAATAAAGTTAAAATAAAAATAAACATAAACAAATTTTTTATTTTTTTGTTTTTTTGTTTTTGCTATTATTTTATTTGACGTTAAATATAAATAAGGGTACTACTGACGCATCTTGAACAGTTTAATTATAAGACCCCTAGTTGGCGGTCAGGAGTTATTCATACCATACAAAATAAAAATTTCAATATTTAAAATTAATAAATAAATTTTTTTGCATTTTAATTAAGATTTTTATTTAAAAAAGAACAACAAATCAAACGCGAATTAGGGATAAAAAAAATGAAATCCCTTACGCTGCTGGTTAGTGTTAATCATTTTTTTTTATATAAAATTAAAAAAAAAAAAAAAAAAAAATTAAATTTTCAGGACATTATTTAAGGATTATTTCTAAATAAGATTTTTTGTGGATTACTAATTTTTATATTTAAAAAAAAACATAAATAAATACACTTATTGGATTATGCATTGGGAATAATATATCTAATTATTATTGACAAACTTATTTTAATAATTACTTTCAAATATATTAATTAATTTATTAATAATTTTAAAAAATAAAGAAAGAAATAAAGAAGTGAAAACAAAACAAAAAAAAAAATTTTTTTTAAATTTCAAATTTTATAAATATTAATTAAATTAATAAATAAAATGAAACAGAGTTGCCATTGAAGCTTATTAAATTTTATTTAAAAACATAAAAGTTAAATTTAAAAATTAAGAAAAATTAAAAAAAATTCTATTAATAATAAAAAGATTATTTTGCAATAAACCAAAAAAAAAAATAAAAGGGTGCGAAAACATTTGAATAAATTAATTAATATTATAAACTGCATTAAAAAATAAAAAATAAAAAAATCATTAAAATTATAATTAATAAAATAAATATTAATAAAATTGCATGTTAAAGTTTTACAAAAAAAAAAAAAAAATATCCAATTAAATAAAATAAGTGGTTTTTTTTTTTAATTGTTTATGAGAATAATCGTAATTTTTACCTTTAATTTAAATGCAAAATTCTAATGAAAAAAAAAAAAACATGAGCATTGGAATAATTACCTATACATAGAATCATGTAACAAATGAATTAATTAATATAGTTATTAATGAAATTAATATAAATCCGAATATTTTATTTAGTTATGCTTCAACAATATTCAGAATTTCAATAATAAGATTTTAATTTTAAAATGAAATAAAATTTATAAAATTTTATTTATATTTTAATTTTTAGTACTAATTTTTTTTTTTTTGAATTCTGAAAAGTCGACGAATTTTTTTTTTTTTTTTTCTGTTTAATTAATTTATACATTAAAATAATATTTGTTATAGCATTATTATTTAATTTATTACATCTTAATTAGTCATTGCAATTTTATATTTAAAACGCAATAAAAAAGGGTCAATTTCATCATCATTAATAATATTTAAAATAACTTCAAAGAGTCAATTAATGTGTTAAGGAAGTTATTGAGAAAATTAACATATTTTATTATTCAATAACAAATTATTTTTAATAACTGTTTTGTAATTAGGCAAAATCTAAAGGACTTTGAATATTATAATTTATTATCCTTTTAAGAAATATGATCATTTTTATATTTATATATGTAATAAATTTGATTTTTAACAAATAATATTCCTTATTAATATTTTAATTAATATATTCTTAATTATATTTTATATATTAATAGATATTAATAGATATTTTACTTTCTATTTAGTATATATAAGACTTTTTTTTATTTGTTTAAAAACCATATTGAGTAAAAATAATATTATATCAGATATTAATAGCATCATATAATTATATACATTAATTGTATGTTAATAGTAGTTATATTAATACATTTAATTATTTATTAATAGTATTTATCACTTAATTTTTTTTACTTATATAAAAGAGATTTTTTTTCAGTTGGATTTTCTTTAGTTGTAATAATTAAAAAATTAGAAAATGAAATTTTAAATTTTGTTGGTATTTATTACAAAAACTTTTGAATGAAGAAGTAAAAAAAAAAAATTTAATGACAGTAAAAGAACATCGTTTTTAAAATATTATGATACAATATTTTTTGTATCTATTTGGATCAAAATACGACAATATTTAAATATTTAAAAAATGTGTAGTAGTTTTTGTCCGTATTTTTACTTTTTCACTACTTTTAAAGTACCCAATTTCTTAATTTTAAGAATGAAATGAAATTGTTTTTAACGTCTTATTGAAAATTTTTTTATTTTAATGTAAATATTAACATTTAAATATGCTAAATTGAATATAGTTCAAATTTTGTTTTAAGCCATGTCTTATATTTTTAGCATTCTATTTTTTATTTTTTTTTTGTCTTCAACTGTTAATTAAGGATATTAATTGTTAAAAAATCAAATTATTTACATATATAAATATGAAAAGGATAATAAGTTTTAATATTCAAAATCCTTTGGCTTTGACTGATTATAAAATAGATATTGAAAAAATTTATTATTAAGTTATAAAATATGTTAATCTTTAAAAATTTTCTAATGATTTCGTAATTTTATTAATTTAAGAATTTATTATTCCATACCTTTTTTAATATTGAATACGATTATCAAAAAAAAAAAAAACTTAAATAGCTATTAATTTTAAATATTACATTTTATAATACCGAAAAAGAAATTCCTTCCTACTTCAGTGTATTGAACTCTTCAGTAGGTTTCCTAGACAACTTTATAATTACTATATATCCCAAAACTGATAAACTTTTAGATATATTAAAAATGATAATAATAAAGTTTGTAAGTTAAAATAATAATTCTAAAAAAAAACGAATTAACACCGACGATCTAATCAATTAAAACAAATACTATAGAGATTACCTCAAATATTTGAATGAATCAAAATTGATTTGATACACACATTTTGAATGAATCAAAAATTGAATATTCTTTTTTAATTTATTTTTAACAGTTTCTCAATTTTTAACAGTTTTAATTTTATAAAACTCATAAAAAACTTTCGTTATTAGTTCAGTTTATTTGACTGTGCAGTAGATATAATTAAACTTTTTCGACAAAATTACTTTAAAATTATTTTCCAAAACTGATAAAACTTCACATTTAAAATAAATTAATAAAATGATCTGTGAGTTGAAAGAATAATTCTAAAAAAAAAATTACATTTTAATTTAAAATACCAATTCTTATTTACCAAATTACCAATATTTTATCACTTATCAAACCAAACAACAATATGATAAAATTACTATAACAAAACTTAGCGGAAAAAAAGAAAAAAAAAAAATTGAAAACAGAAAAGGAATTTAAAAAATGAAATAACGGTTATTTGATATGTTATAAGATTATTATTATAACAGTATTTATTTATTTTTTTAATTTTTTTTTTTTTTTTTTGTAACATTACACTTGACATTTAAAATTAATACCTACATATATTAATAATATATAGACACATACTAAAAAAATAAAATAAAAATGTTAAAAATTTACGGTTATTTTAATTAACGGTTTCTGTTTTTTGTGCTATGTGCTAGATTATAATTAAATATTTATACAAAAAAAAAAAGTAAAAAGACAAGTAAATTTAAGTAAAATTTTATTAAAAAAAAAATTAAATATATTTAAAAACAAAAAAATTAAATGAAAACGTACATATATCTATTACTTAAATTTTAAACAATTTTAATTTGTATGTTAAAATGGTAATCATTGTAACGTCATTTTTATTTTTATATTAACTCATTAAAATAAATTTTTTTTAAAGAAATTTTTTAAGATATGAAAAATTAGTTAGTTACATATACATACATGATAAAATAAAGTAAATGAACTTGAACTTTTTGTAAGTTTAAATTATCTAATCATAACGCAATTAAATGATATTTTTTTGTATAAATCATTAAATTCAATTTAGATTTAATTATCAAATCAACTTTAAGAAGAAACTTTTAACATCTTTTAAAATAGTTTAAGAAAATTTATTTTATTTTTTTTTATTTATTTATTTCAATATTTTTTTTTTTTCAAAAGAGCTATTAGCTCGTACAGAGTTTATGTTTAAGAAAATTTAAAACAGAATATTTTATTTTATCATTAAAAATAGGTCTTACGGTAAAAATTTTTGATTTATCATAATAACTCACAGATATGACTTCGTAAAAATTTATATATTTACCTAATTTTAGGATTAATCAAAAGTTTAAATAAGAGTTGTCTAGGTGATTCAAATGTCTACTGATGAGTTCATAGCATTGTTAAAAATACGAAAAACTTATAACACATATATTATACGGCATACATTTTATAATAAATTAGGACATAAACATTTTTCGATACTCCTTATTTTTTTTTGTTTTTATTTTTCATTCCTGGTTTTAATTCATTGATTATCCTTTTAGAAATAAACGTACAAACTACCATAAAATGTATTTAAAATATTACTAAATAAGAGCATAGAAAAAAATTAATAGTGGAAAAAAAATTTTTTTGATCAAAATGGTTTTGTTAATCAATATCAGTCTATAATTTGATTTTTAGGTTTGGGTAAGAAAATGAAAAAAAAAAAAATTCTAACATCCATAATTTAATGACAAGCATTTAAAATAGTATCTCATATATCCATATATTATGTACATATATATATTCAAATATTTCGTAAGAAGCGTAAAACTTTGATATGAATTCAACTTTAAAATTCCTCTAATTTACAATCTCCATATACACATAATATACATATAAATATTCTGGAAAAGCGGAATATCCTAATTTTATAACCACATATAAAATCCCTTTTAATTATTTTCTTACATGCATATTATGTTATTATACATAGTCTATATAGAATAGAATATTTCCTTATGAAATTTGTTTTGTGGATTTTTTTTGGAATTATGACACCATCCCTTGTTTTTACTTATAAGCTTCAAATTTTTTTTTTGCATTTCTCTGCCACATAAATGTCGACAGGACATTTATGTGACAGCCTTTCCTGTTTAGGCGTGACTGTAGATGTCGTAAGGGCAAATAACTCTTACGACGTGTGTGGGATTCGAACCCACACTTCCTCGGGGTTTACATCGTGTAATATACGCTCTTAATGTACGCTTTTACACACTACGCCACCTCTCACACATAAGCTGGTCTCACATAAGCTTCTCATAAGTGGTCTCATAAGTGGTCTCATAAGTGGTCTCACATAAGCTTTTTATAAAAGAAAATACTGTTAATTTCTTTATTAAACTTTAAATTGTTTTTGATATTATGTTACAAAATTGTGCATTTAATTTTTTTTTTATTTTTTAGTCATCTTGTATTACTATGATATCCATAATATTTTATATTTTTATCTTTGATGATTGTTAATCTGATGACTTTTATTAATCTTTTCGATTATAGTCTGAAAGTTTGCTATAAAAATATTTTAAATTTCTTCCGCTAAATTTAAAAAAAAATCAACAAAAAATTTTATATAATATAATATTAATTGTCTGATATAAAATTTTTATATATTTATATATTAATCTTATATAATATTGTCCAAATTGTGTCTTCTTTCACCTTAAAATGTTCAATTTACGATGGAAAGTTAATATAATATCGTATATTGCTATTATATTTCCTTGATATTTTTATTAAAATTTTCTTTTTCGATCTCCGGTTTAAAAAAAAAAAAAACTTCAAATATATTTTTTTATTTTTGTATTAAAACCACCAAATTAAAAATTAAATTTATTATACTTCCATGAGTCCATGAGTCCTTGCAAATTTCTAATAATTTAGCGAATTTCTATAGATTTCTTCTCTAGAGTGTTTTAACTCTCATGATAATATTATTATGTAACATCTTAAAAAATATCATTTATAATACATATAATAAAAAAAATTAAATTTTTAATATTTAATTTATAAAATTTTATAGTGTTTCATTTTATAATAAATGTTTTTTTTTTTATTAATTCGGCAATAATTGAGTTTAAATATTTTTTATATTATGTAAGATGATTGGATTTTTAAATTTTTCATAATAATAAAAATTTATTAAATTTATATAATTAATTATTATATTAACAATTATTAAAAATCTGTAATTAAGAATAATATTATGATTAAATTTAAAAGTTTATATTATAAATTATGAAAATAAAAATAAAAATTTCCTTTTAAATTTCATTTCCTTTGAATAAAATGAAAATGTTTAATTAAGATACACCAATTAGAGTTTTCTCCAATTTATTAATAAGCATATATAGTTTAATAGTTGAATTAGTGTTTTAACTTAAAATAAAATAAAATAATTTTTTAATTAATCCTATAAAATTAAAATATAAACAAGGCAGAATGTAAACCAAAGGTTTTTATAAGCAAACATTTTCCAAAAGACAATACAAACTGTTTTGACTTACACCAAAATTTCTAAGTTTTTATCGATTCTTTATGTAAGAAAATCTGTGAAAAATCAAAAAACACTTTTTTCAGTTTAAAAAAAACTCTTTATAAATTAAAAATTATTTGTTTCCTCTCAATATTATAAAGCTTGTATATTGGACTTAAGACGGAGCACAACTCTCCCATATGAGGTGGCGCTGCTCAAACAATATTAAATTACCTGAACAAAATCCAAAATCGGGTCTTACACCTAATTATCGATACTATTGTTCAGGAAAGCTTTATTTCTTAAATACCTTTATAATATTATGGAGACCGCAACTGCTCTTTTCTAGACCGTGGAAATTTCTAGGTGTTTTAAAATTGGATATGGAAATTAACTCATTTATTGTGAAAACTGCATGTGAACATGTTTCCATCCAACATTGTGCCTTCGATAAAAATGATCCATTATACAATTTGAAACTTTCCAAAACGAATCTGTTTAAATTCTTCTTCTATTTACCCATACCAACTCTCCTCTATCTTTTTAGTTCCCTTCAACTTCTCCCTCTTTTACTCAAACCTGCAATAATGTTGTATCCTTTTTTTGCCTTTCCTAGAGTTTGGTTAGCATGTAAGAAAAAAAAAAAAACAAAAAAAAACTGTTAACGCATTTAAAAACATAATTTTGAAGTTTAAATATTTACGTTTTACGTTAAAAACGTTACGTTACGTTAGATTTTTCATTTCGTAGCGCTAATAGTTCTTAAACAGAAAGAGTAACAAAAAAATGCTCTGAAGTAACTTATGATCATTTTAAAAGATCTCTTCTTTTTACGGAAAATTTCAAGATTCCAACCAAAAGTTCCGGAAATATGAAGAAATTAAAATCTTGTAAAATTTTCTTTTCACATAACGGTAAATTTAAATAGGACTTAATTGAAAAAAAAAATTAAATTTTGATTTTAATTTATAACGCTTTGGTGTTTTTAAATTAAAAATACGAGGATGCTAAGTCGAACCTGTGAAAGATATACACATTGGGTCTTTTTAAAACGTTGAGGTACTACATATACTCTGTACTTTCTGTACTGCATAAAGAAGTTACTCTATAACATTAAATTTTTTTTTTTTTTTGTTAAATACTATCCATTGTTTAAAATTGTTGGATCTTAAATGTTTGTTATCTTAAAATTTTGTGCACAGATAGACAGGCTAAAGATTGCCCGAACAAATGTTCAGAATGAAACAAATAAATAAATTTTTCAATTTTTTTTTTTTTTGAAAAATGTACTGTAAAAAATTATTACAATAATATTGTACAATTGTAATAAGCTTGTAAATATACACATGTAATCATATAGGTACTTTATAGTATGTATCTATACTATATATAAAAAAATTTAATAGGCAAATTAAAATAACATAATCATTATTGCAATCATTACCAATATTCTTGTTATTATTATCTTTATACACATATTATGTTTCCATATACATTTAAATAATTTTAATTTATTTGAAAAGAAAAAAAAAAAAAAACCTCACCCATTTTTATTAAAATGAATACCTATCTACCTAATACATTTATATATATATAGACATATAATTAATTTGTTGAATAATATTTTTTTGATACTAAAACCCTATATACATAATAATATAACCCTATACCTACATAATAATTTGAGGATATTAAAATGTACTAAAAATCTACATATTTTTATTTACATAATAATTTTATTTATATATTATTTATTATGTATTAAATATTATAATATTATTATGACGTGTTTTAAATTTCAAATTAAAAAAAAAAAAAATCATAAAAGTAATGAAAAACGAAAAATAATTTTGTAGCATCTTTTCATACTTATCTCAATAATAATTGTATTTTTTATTACGAATATAATATAAGTGAAAGTTTACTATAATCTTAATTTTTATTTTATTTTTTTTTTTTGTTTTTGAACTTAGTTTTACTTAAATATTTTGATTTATTTTTTTTTTTTGTTTTATTTTTGATTTTAATTAGGCATTTCTCAGTCGTGTTAAATGCACGTTTGTTATTATTTTATAACAATTAAAAATTATTTTGGCGCCTAAATTATAATATCTAAGTATGTGTGTATATGTATAAACATGTTCATTACCATTTATTTAGGGAATTTCCTACTTAAGTATTTTTTTTTTTTTTCGAATTAAACATAAGGGTATTATTTAAGTTATTACGTCAAAAAAAAAAAAAAACAAAAAAAAAAAACAAAATCTTAATAAGTTGAAAATTTTAGTGAAAATGGATATATAATAAATTCTTTTATATATACTGTTATGTATTATGAAATTTAGTAAATTTTAAAAGTAAGTACTTTTTGGTAATGATTCTTTAAATTACATTTTTATGTAATCAACATAAGTATAATCAACAGCTTTATTAAAATTTTTAAATTCAAGGTGTTAATTAAATGGGTAATAAGTTATAATAAAATATACGATATACAATTACATTAATTTTTTAATAAATATGGATTTAATGATACCGGATGAAATTTGTGATATAATAACTATGATATTGATACTACTCTAAGGAAGTACATATGTATATTATGTTATCTGTTATAAAAAAAAAAATGTTATGTTACTTTAAACAATAATAATTATATAGAAATTTTAAATGATAATAATATTATGTACTGAATAATATCTATATAATATCTATAGGTTCAGCCGATAGCCTTGGCATCTAGTGTTAAAAACAAAAAAAAACAAAATTAATTGTAAAATTTTTAAATATACAATTAATAAAAATAATAATAACAATAATATCTATAGATAAAAATAATTTAAGAATTTATATCAGGAAAAAAAAAAACATTTTAAGAAAAGAATGGAATACTGCCATCTAAAATGCAACTATTTTTTTTAACATAAATCTCATACAATCTGTTGTATTTTCATACGATTTAATTAGTTTTTAACTGAAGTTAAAGTTGAATTGAAGTTAAAGACAAGCATTACATTACTAGAAGTTCAAAATTATTAAATATATTAATTAAACGCTTTGTTATTTGATTTAATCTTTTAATAAAATATTTTGATTTTTTCATAATTCTAATCTTAATTAATTTTGTTTTTATATCCGTATGAACTATGTTCAAGGGTATAATAAAGTTACCATTACGTTTGTGACACGTTAAAGGAGTCGAGCTAGATATAGTCTCAAAGGTATCGATCGGCTCAGAATCGAATTCTGAGTCGATTAAGCCATGTACGTCCGTCTGTCCGCACGATAACTCCAAAAATAAAGGAGCTAGGAGGCTGATAGGAGGATTTTTTTACGTCACTTTTGCAAAATTGTTAGTTTTGCTATTTAAATCCAACATTTTTGGTCGGCGGGTTCGAGTAGCTGCCATACAACTTCTTTTTTTATATTGAAATAACTCAGTATCTATTTAAGCTAGGTTTCTGAAATTTTGCAAATGATTATCAAGTTTTATGGCAACAACTTTTGTAAAATTTGGTTGTGATAGTATGACAGGTTCGGATAGCTGCCATACAACTTCTCTTTTTAAATGAAAATAACTCAGTTTCTACTGAAGCTAGGAATCTGAAATTTTATAAATAGGTGTCGAGTTACATGCCAAAAACTTTTGTAAAATTTGGTTCGCCTAAAGAACCCAGTTGAGGCTTTTTGCATTTCTTGGAACTCAATGATGCTAGGTGCAATAGATTTGGGTAGCTGTCATACAACTTCATAATTAACATAAATATATCTAGGTAGTTAAAGTCGGTACTAAAACATCTGAATGTTTTTAAAAGATGATCAAGTTTTATAGAAACAGAAAATATTACGTTTATACGGGTATCCCAGAGTTGACACTGTCTACTCTACTGCACTCTTACTCGTTTTTAATTATTATTCATAAATTTAAAGAAACTGTGTACTGTTAAAACACTTGTTTTATTTTTTTGTAGAAAATGGCAACTCTAATTCAATTCAAATACATTAAAATATAAAAATGAAACATTTAAGAAAACCGTTTTAAATAATAACTTTAATTATATTTTTTTTTTTTTGAATTTGTTTTTGTTTTTTTTTCAGATAACGTTCCTGTGCTCTCTAACACTAACCGTTATTGCACATCCTCCTGAAGGAGTTTGGAAAAAAAAACTTGTCTGGAAAGAGGACTGGCAGCAAATATGGAAAGTTGTTAAAAAGGAAGCATGGGAAACAAAATGGAAAAAAGTTCAAGTTCCTGTATGGAAAGAAGTACAAATACCAGTTTGGAAAGAAGAAAAAGTTCCTGATTGGAAAATTATTAAAAAACCCCTGATCGAAGAAAGAGAAGTACCAGCATGGAAAGAAGATAAAGTACAAGTATGGAAAAAAATTACAAAACCAGTATGGAAATTAATTGATGTTCCTGTATGGAAAGAAATTCAAGTACCATTTTGGAAAGAAATACAAGTTCCGGTATGGAAAGAAATTCAAGTTCCAATATGGAAAGAAATTCAAGTGCCATATTGGAAAGATATTCAAGTACCATATTGGAAAGAAATAAAAGTTCCCATATGGAAAGAAATTCAAGTACCAATATGGAAAGATATACAAGTGCCAGTATGGAAAGAAGTACAAGTACCAGATTGGAAACAAATATGGGTACCTGAATGGGTTAAAATGGGTATACCGGGTGAAAAATATTTAGGTAAAGATCATGAAGGTTGGGAATATACAAGTCATGATTTATGGCGTAAAAAATTAATATGGAAACCACAATGGAAAAAAATATGGCGTACCGAAAAGAAACAAGAATGGAAAACCGAAAAAAAACAAGAATGGATACCAAAGAAAATACAAGAATGGAAAATTGAAAAGAAAGAAGAATGGCGCACAGAGAAAAAACAAGAATGGCGTACAGAAAAGAAACAAGAATGGATACCAAAAAAAATTCAAGAATGGAAAATTGAAAAGAAACAAGAATGGAAAACAGAAAAAAAACAAGAATGGAAACAAGAAAAAAAATTAGAATGGAAAGATGAATGGATACAAGTATGGAAACCAGTTAAAAAACAAATATGGATTAAAGAAAAACGTGAAAAATGGGTTGAAGAAAAACAACAAATATGGCGTACTGAAAAGAAAAAAGTATGGGCAACTGATAAAAAATTAGTATGGAAAGATGAATGGAAATCAATTAAAGTACCAATATGGAAAGAAGTTAAAGTACCAGAATGGAAAAAAGTATGGAAACCAGTATGGGAAAAAGTTTGGGTACCAGTTAGTCATGGTTGGGATTAAATCTTCTTAAATATATATGTATGTATGTGTATTATAATATTAAAATTATAAATAAAAAAAAATAAAAATTAATTATTCATTATTAGGTTATCGTGCAGTTATATGAAAATAGAGGATAAAATAAAATTAATTCAAAAAAAAAAATAAAAATATATAAACAAAATAGATGGAAGATATAAGAAAATAAGACTTAAAATCCCAAAATTGATAGTATTCGTTGTATGTGAATATAATAATAATAATTGTTAAGTTCTTTTGAATATAAAGAACATATTAAAATGTTATTAAAATAATTTAACAAAAACGCTTTCCAGTTGTTACGTTACATACAAATAGCTGATTTTGTGGAATTTTTATATATATATTTATTAATAAATATATATATATATATTTTTTTTTTTGAATAAAAAATTCTTTGTACATAGTCATTTCATTCATCTTTTTCTCCATTAAATGCTAATTTTTAAGAGAGTGTAAATTTGTAAATTTATTAAAACAAACAAAAAAAAAAAAATCTATTAATAAATTAATTACAAAATATTTAATTTTTTGTAATTAATTTTTAAATATATAATATAAATATAAATATATTATAAATAATTATATACGTTTTTCGGTTGTTAGTCATATTTTTATATATTTTTGTATATTATATTTATAAGAAAAAAAAATAATAATTATATTTGATCATTAAATTATTTAATATATAACTATTTTTTTTTTTTTTTTAAATACCTTCAAACCAATATATTATATAGGTGTCTAATTATTAAACTGTATTTAATTACTTTTAATTTAAAATTTCATTATAGGTACATTTACTTCAAAGAAAAAAAAAAACAAACTAACAAGTGAGAGTAACTTTAAGAGTATGAGATAAAATATTATAAAGAAGAAAATAAACAGTGAAAATTTATTGTGTTTCTTGGCTAGTCATATGGAAAAAATTAAATAGCGAAACAATCGAGTTTTAAATATTGCAATTAATTATTATTTAAATATATTATATACGAAAAACAAAACACCTCTAATTTAATTCAATTAAATAATATTAATAATCTATATTATGGGCCTATAAAAAATCACCGCAATTTATTAAATAATAATATAAAAATGCTGTCAATTGATTTATTATTAATTATATTTTTAATAGTTTATAAATTTGTTTCATTATATTATATGAAAAAAATCACTACATTTTAGTAATTAATGACCGAATAAAATATAATTTACACTTCATATCATAATGGTGATTATATATAAACATATATATATATGTATATATATTATGTACATGTTTTGAGCATTTTATAAGTATACATTATATAATAAATATTTACTTTTGAGTACTATCATTTGTTAAAAATTTGATGTATATATATACCAGCTATATAGATTAAACGCATAATTATTTAAATAATTGTCCAGAACATTCTTTCAAAGAAAGATACTTTTAATCTTTTTTGTACCTATGAATTCAAAATCATTTTCCTCCAAAAAACATTATATTAAATCATAATATCAATATTATAAAATTATAATGATTTAAAAAAAAAAAATTGTACAGAAAGATTTAGTTTATTATAACAGAAATTTTCGAAAAAAAAACGTTTTTTTTTTTTTGAAAAATGCCCAAAATATCATATATATTCCATCATTTTTGTTTTGCAATTTAAAATGATTATAAAAATAGAAACATTTTAATTTCATTTGGAAAACAAAGAAAATTAATAATAATATTTAAAAAAATAAATCATATATTGTTAACAATTTATTTCAGAATAAATATTTAAATCTCTTAAATAAAGTTACTCTTAAACTATTTAAATTATTAATAAAACATTTAATTTTTTTTTTTTCATTTTATCTATTTTTCTTATCATTCATATGTAACATTATGATCAAATATAATTTTTAATTTAACAAAACAAACAAAAAAAAAATATATAATTAGTGAAAAATATATTAAAAACAAGATTAAAAATAAGAAAATTTTTAAAATAAAAGAAAATATATTGTAAAGAAATATAAAATATAAAAATGATAAAATATTAAAAAGATGTCCAGAAAAAAAGTCATATTTTTCTTTTTCCTTATTTTTAACTTTATTTTTTTTTTATATATATTTATGAGTTTCTCCATGTTTGCTGTAATTTATCTTCAAATTAAAACCAACAACAACAACAACAAAATTTCTTGTAATAATTCTTAAGTTTTAAGTATAAATAAGATATTAATTATTATATTTTTGTAAATATATATATATATAAATGCATACAAAAAAAAAATTATGTATAAGTAAAAAAAGCAGAAGAAAAATTTGTTAAATAAATGAGAAAAACAATGTAAATTATGAATAATTAAAAAATATCATTCATATTTTACAAGAATAATGTATTCTATATTAAATAATATATGTAAATTAATAAAATATATATATATATAAATGTATGTATGTATATATAATATAAAAATAAAAAATTTATTATGTTTTATAAAAATGTTACATAAACACATATTTGTTTTTTTTTTTTTCTTTGAATTTTTATTATCTGGAAAATTTCAGGAAAATTAATAATAAATTCAATAATTTTTTAGTTGCGATAATAATCGAATCCTGTTTATGCAATGAATAAATTATGTAAAATAAAAATACAAATTTTATATGATACTTAGACTTTCAGCAGAGACCAATTTAAAGATTCATTTGCACAATATACATGTATGCATAGGTATATATAGGTAATATAATAAAATATCATTAATAATAATAGACCGTGGAAGTAATTTTTCGTATGAAATTTTATTACCATAGGGTGTTTATGAGTATACGGGTATTTAAAAAAAAAAAAAAAATACTAATTTTCAATTTATTTCAAAATTCCACCTAGGCGGAAAGTAAAATATTTTTACTTTCTTTCCTGAAAAAAATTTACAGATATAAAAAGAAAATTGTTTTTTTTTTTTCTTTTTATATTAAAAGAAAATTTTTTTCTTTTTGCAATGATAAAAAAATACAAAAAAACAACAAAATTATCAAAACTATGGTTAGATGAATATGAGTATAAGTATCTATCTAACTAGTAAATGAAGATTTTAAATATAGAAGAGTAACACATGAAAATACAAAATAAACATATAATTAAACATTTCTTACCAAAATAATGAGGAAGTGTAATTAAATAATATGGTAGGGAGAGAAAAGGGTATAAAAATCTGATAAAAGATGTTTAAAAAATTGTACAAAATAAATTAATATATTATTATGAGATGGTAATAGAAAAAAAAAAAATTAAAAGATATAAAATTTAATATGTGGAAGTATAAAATGTGAAAAATGATAAATGATACTAGTTTAAATTAAAAAAAAAAAAGTTAAATACTTACCTGTATTAAAAAAAATAAATAAAATAAAATGGAAAATAGTATAAAATTTTTAAGTTCCGTTTTTTTTTTAAATGTAACTAGATTTTCACTATTTCAAAAATTTAATATTTAGTCATATTTTATTATAAGTTTTCATATAATTGATAAAATTAGAAAATTTTCTGACATTGCCTTTTTAAAATTATAAACTTGACATAGGTACTATGCTTTTTTAATACTTTAATTAAATACATTGGAAAATTAAAGTTTTTTTAGTTTGAATAATACTATACTTCATGTAGGACTCTATCAAAAGTAAATTTAATATCTTAGCATATATCATGCCAAAATTTTTGTTATACTCTATAAGCTGTTTTGGTCAGTTACAAATTGTTTTATTCTTAACAGGGAATATAATATGATAACGTATTATGCCCAAGTCTAAAATCAAAATGCTCACAGTCTTTGTTTCCAGGTGCACTGTAAATTTCATAAGGGGGAATTATTGTTTCGACATTCTTGAAATTCGAAACCGCACTCTCTCGGTGTTTACAGCGTATTTTACATCTTCTTAGTCACTAGGCCTTTTTAGCCTCCTTCAATATGATTTCCAAAGATATATTTTGCGTAATGATTAAGTTAACTTTTAAATTCTCGTAACCTGTATTACTTCATTTAAATTTTTCATTAGATTCGTAGTCAATTAAAAATAAAAATTAGTTAAGTGACATTTTTTATGTATATTTCCGGCGGGAAGTTTAATTTATTCAAAATAACTTTTCTATTTTTTAGTTCTCTGACTTTCAATTTGAATCATTGAATATGCAATTAACTAACGACATAATTTTTATAATTTTAAATATTTAAACAGGACTGCAAACCGTACCCGAACCTGAGCACAAAACCCGCTAGGAACTAAACATTTTGACGAACCCGAATTTAAATACAGTTAAAAGTGTGGTTCAGGTTCACAAATTGTTTTTTTTCGTTCTTTGCTTTATTTAATTTTTATACAATCAAAGTCAACAATTTTCTTTTTAATTAATAAACTGCAAACAAAATTAAATATATTTACACACAGTAGAAAATAAATATTCTTAAACACATAGGCATATATATATTAGCGTACTACGTAAATGTGGACACACCACTGCTATATGAAGCTGCCCAAATAATATTAGCTGTTCCTGCTACACAGGTTAGGGTAGACTGGGCCTATTCCTGACTGAAATTTATTTTATCTCCACAAAGAACATCTTTAAATGAAGAAAAATTAAAAAATATTCTATTTGTGAGATTCAAATGAAATTTTTTTTAATAAATAAATAAGAAATAAATAAAATGACGTTTTTTTTAATACAGACTGAAGTAATTGAAAAACGTTACTAAACAAATCGCTTTTTTGTTCAGTTTTGAAAAAAACATAAAATTTTTAAAGTCTAATAACTTTTTTTATATCGAATTTTTAATGAATTTTATATGCACAGTTTGTTATAGTACTTGAAAAACCTCGTATTTTGATACCCATATCATATTTTTTAAACTTTATTAGATTAGTATTTTGATTCAAAAATTTGAAACTGAACCCGAACCATATTATAATATTTTAATTTACGAATTTCAACCTAAACCCGATTTTTCGGGGGTTTGCAGCACTCATTTAAACATAATATTTTTAAACAATTTTTTTTTTTTTTTGTTTTAATTCAATAACAAATATTATTTTTCAATTGCATTTTTCTAATCATTTTTATTTAGGTTTTCTTCTATACATAAATCTTGATGAAAATTTCAAAAATTTTCACTATTATATAGCAGTGAATATCGTGCTGTTTGAATTTTTCCCAAGAAAAAACAAAACCAAAATATGACATAATAATAAAAAAAAAAAAAAAAAAATCTTATTTAGATACCATCAATATTATCAACATCATTATTTTCATCCTTGTATATACTTCATTGTCATCATTATATAATTATTATTATATACTTAGTTAATATTGTTTTTAAATCTATATAAATCATATAAATGCTATGTCACATCTAATAGTGTGTCGTATAAAGAAGCAGAGAAGAAAAATATTAAAGTGCTAATAATAAAAAAATTTTAATAACAACCAAAATATTCCGATCATAAAAATAATACCAATTTTCAAAAGAAGTTTTCATTTTGACAAATGAAAGTGAAAGAGATAAAAAATGGTTTTGTTTATTTTATTTTTTTTTTTTTTTTTTACTTTTATTTATGAAATCACGATAAACATCTTTATTATTTTGTTGTAGCATAATAAAAACTTTACCGTAAAATTTAAAATTGGCGCTAGTATTTTTTTTTTTTTTTAATATCTATTTTTACTCTCTATAACAAATTCTTTTCGTACAGTACAAAGTATAGTTAAATTGAAAAAAAAAAACAAAAATAAAAATAAAAACAAGAAGAAAGTGAACTAATAACAATGAAACAAAAACAAAACAAAAAAAAAATGTTTGGCTGGTTGATGAATCTTTAAGGTCGGTAACTTTTCTTCTTTCTTTGTTTTCATTATTTCTTCCTGATATTCTCCAACCTCTTTTTTATAATATCTCTTCTAGTCTTGAATTGCAAACAAAAAATTTTTTCAACATACCATATTAGTACATCTAAAGTTATTTAATGTAGGTATATGCTCTATAGATTCGTATAAAAGAACTGAGAAATGAAATTGAAAGTGAAATAATAATAAATCTTATAGGACACATTATAGCAATTTAATTAAACCACTGAAATAATAAAAACAAAAAAAAAAAACAAAAACAAAAACAAAAAATTAAAAAAAAAAGTTGTAGGTACCTTTTTTTTTTAGAGTTATGTATAGTTTTTCACATATTTTATAGAGTCTTGCAGCGTTTACTAATAAAATCTTTAGTATTACTTTTAACATAATGAACGACGAATAATTTACGATTTAAAATGTGCACGAATAATAAGTGCCAGTAATAACAAAAACGATCAAAAAATATTGCAATGGAGTCATTAAAAATAAAAAAAAAGCTCAAGCTGCATAATTCTGTAATCTGTTTATATTCAAACTTTCGAAGAAAATATTCCTTATGCAAACTTATACAACACTTATACAACACTGTTCAACAAAATTCAATGTGAAATTTTTTTCTTTTTTATGGTTTGGATCTTTTAAAAATGTCTTTGAAATATTTCTATCAATGCTTCTTCTTCTTCTTCGTCTGCTTCATCGTTTCAAATTTAATTCAAAGTTTAAATTTTTGGTGGAGTGGTGTATTTATAATAATCGTTACTATGTGGTCGCATAATAAAGTAAAATATTGATGCAATACAATTGTGAGGTATTAAAATGTATATCCTTTCGTTATTCAATTTTGTTAAATTCACGAAATTATAGCCTTAAATAGAGTTAAATTTTAATTCAAATTTAGTTGAATTGTTTATGATACTTTGATAAGTCGAATTAATTCAAAAAATGTTTTCGAAGAATTTTTAATTTGAGAATTGAGATATAAAATAGAGTTAAACAAAATATACAAGAAATTATCTTGTAATGATATTAGAAAAAAATCCATCTTTGAACATCCTAAGACGCCAGTTATTGCTATCATTGAAATGCTTCCGGAAAAAATGTTTCATTGAAAACGTATACTTTTTTCCGTATAGGCGATTACAACCATCAGAGAAAACTGTCATTAATATTTTCTGTCAAATGGCAAATGACAACACTGAAGGCAAAATAAAAGTAAATGTAATTTAAATTTTTGTTAGCGTTATTTAGATGTTTGCAAAATAAAGTTTTATTATTTTTATTTATTTAATTATTATTTGCAGAAAATGGTACTAATAAAGAATAAAAAAAGATTATTCTATTTAATAATGACATTAACTGAATTGAGAAAAATAAAAAAGTATATATTTTCAAGAATTATTTTTTTTTTTTTACTTTTTTTGAAATTTCCATTTTAAAACAAAAAATTTTCAAATTAAATTTAAACAAAATAATAAAAAACAAATTTTAAGTCTAAACTCATTAAAATACAAAATCATAATGAAATATATCAAGAATTGCATCAGCATTTTTTTCAATGACAAACTGAAATGGCAAGAAATGAAACATATGTCATTGGAACAATTTTGTTGCATTAGCAAAATTACTGATCAGTTGTTCAGGAAAATGACTATCAATCCGGAAAATTATAAAATTGATTTTATTTTTAAATATTTAACTTAATATTTAAAAATTTCGTAACATAATTTATTTTTTAGAAAGTATTTAACCATTAAATCAGCACTTTGCTGCAAAAAAAAATGAAAATAAACATTTCCCGGAAGCATTTCAATGATAGCTATAACTGGCGCCTAAGACATAAAACTCCTTTGAAAAACAAACAAATATGTATTTCTTCTAGACAATAAATAATAACTTGTGAAATTTTGAAATTACAATTTTATAATGTATAATGTAATGTAAAATTATGCATAAAAGTATAATGCCTAAAATTTAACCTATACTCAAAGTAATACAAGTAGAGAAGATTACTCACATGATGACATAGTGGACTTTATGAAATCTAGAATATATTATATAGAAACTTATTATTATCTTGAACACTTTACCACCACATGATATATTCCTTGATTTGTACAATGCACCGAAATTATAGAAAAGAGACAACTTAAATATGTTATAAATTAATTATACTGCCACAACTTCCACGTTTCTTAAGGAAAACAGAAATTTTGAATTTTTCCTTCCCTTTCCCTATTTCTGAGTCAATATACTGCTTGAGATGCTTATTCCATAATTTAATGGGGATTAGATTTTCTTAGTGTCTTTTGAAGATTTACAAACAGCTCCCGAAGAACAAAAGGAAATCTTATTAATATTGTTCCATCCCAAACGTTTTAACAATTAATCATTCCCAACAAATTGTTGAACAATAAATTTCTTGTTTTATATATATTTGAAATGAAGCAGAAAAAGTGGAATAGAAGACTTACTAACTAATATGAATATTAGAAATTTTTTTATAGTTTTATTTTATTAAAAAACAAAAAAAAAAAATAAATAAATAAAATATGTATTCCATATGTAGCATAGGAAAAACCAACAGCCAAATCAAGAGAGGAAAATAGATATAAGATATAGGTGCGCATCATTTAATCGTATTGTACAAAATTAAAAAAAAAAATTAAAATAACAGGAAATGCAAACTTTTTTTTTTTTAACTTTTTTTTTTTTCTATTGAACATTTTTTTTTTTTTTTTTTTTGTTGCATTTTAGATACAAGTTTTAGATGAGATTAACTGATATTTGGTGTTATTGAATTGGTTTTCTGTTAATGGCCAAAATCATACGTATAAATTTAAAAAACATTTAAAAATTAAAACTCTGTCACTAACCCTCTTTCATTTTTATTTCACTACCATAAAATTGTATTTTTTGTATTTTTCTCATATTTTTAAAATGTTTTGTAAATTTTTAATTTTTTTTTGTGCTGATGCTTCTTTGCTGTTTTTTTTTTTGTTTTTTGTAAAATATCGTGATCAAACATTAACTTCCGTATAATTGATAAAAATCCTATCGTCGTCGTTTTTGAATATTTTTTTTTTTTGTTTTTTTTTTATTTTTAAGGAAGACAAAAATTAAAAGATTTAAATATGTTTTCTTTCTTGAATTTGTAGATAATGATAAAAAGAAAACAAAAAAAAACAAAAAACACGGATTCATGACATGATCCTCCCCTAAAATCATTTATATCCATTAAATGAAGAATCCTTAGATGGATAAAAGTAGAAAATCTGGTATTTTACTTTGTGTTTAGGTACATTTATTTTGGATTGCATCACTATATGTATTGTTTTTTTTTTTTTTTTTTTTTTTTTTTTTTTAATTTGGCATATGAATTTTTAAATTTGAAAAATCCTGTTGAGAAGTTAAGATATGTGCGCTTGAATAAAGTTAGTTATTTTTTGTCTTCTTTTTTTGTTTTGATTTGTCGCTTGTTTATGATGAAAATTAAAAAAAAAAATTTTTTTTCTGTCCAATAAAGTTCATTACAATAATTATATTGAACTGATAATAAAGGTGAATCTTCACTATAAAAAAAAACAAAAAAAAAAAACAAAAACAAAAAATAAATAAAAAAATGAAAAACAAGGAAATTAAATTTTCTTTTAACAACTGCAGCAATGTGACGATTATTTATGGGAAACTACAATTTAGGAGAATTTTGTGAATTTATTATGTAAGAAAAATAAATAAATAATAATATTTATTATTTTGTGGTAATATTGTTAATTTTATATTAGAAAGAGAAAGGAAATTATTATTATTATTATTTTATTCAATTTTTGTTTTGGTTTTTTTTTTTTGTTTTTTTTTTTTTTTTATTTATTTGTTTGTTAAATTAATTTTTTTTTCTTTAGAGACTGTAATTTTTTATTTCTTTATTTTATTGAATTTTTCTGTCGGGTTCACAATAAAAAAGTGATTATAAGTGAATATTGAAAATTATTTTTTAAATTGATAATAAAAGATAATTAGATACGTATTGTCATTAGGTTATTTTAAAATGTATATTTAATATAATATTATTTTATTCTATGTACGAGTATTATAAAGTGCTAAAAACCATAATAATGAAGTAATTTATATAATTTATTACTATCTCGTAAAAATCGAGGATGTAGATAAATTCAATTACTTTGGTTGTGTTATTACCACAGAAGATGGTACAAGAGAAGCCATCGAAAATAAATAGACGAAAGCTAGAAGAACATTTGGAAGAATGTGAAAAATATGGAGATAATCACAAATAGCAAAGAAAACAAAGCGGAGAATATTCTAAATGTATGTATAAAATCCATTATGTTATACAGTAGTGAAATTTAGTTGGTCAACAAGAAACGAACACACAAATTATAAGTATTCAATAACAATTAGTACCTTCGAATCATATGTAGAATACACTAAGTAATAAGAATACGCAACGAAGAGCTTTGGGAAACAATCGGTCCAGTGCCCAAACGAAATAGAAATTAAGAAACGAAAATATATATATGTTCTTAAAAGATCTTCTAATTGCAAATTTAAACAATTTAAACAAACACTCAAAAGAAAAAAAATGTTAGTGGACCTAAGAATATATTACGGTGTAGAACAGTAGACCGAAAAAGAATACAAATGAACAAGACATGGTCACAAGAGAAAGTGATAGCACAGATTAGAAGGAAATACTCTGTGGAGGCACTATAATCCAAAGGAAGTAGAAAAAGAAAAAAAAATATCTCGTATTGTTTAACAATTTATAAAGATTTTCATATTAGATTTATTGGATGTTGAAGATTTTAAGCGATTAACTGCAGGATATTTTTTTGGATTTAATTTGATCTAAAAAGAGAAATCTTCTTGCTTGCAGTTCATAATTGAAGAACGTGACTTTAGTATAAAACCACACACATACTCAAACATGATCTTCTTATTATATTATAATTATTATGGTAATAAGAATCTAAAATATAAAATATTATGATCGTGAAGAAATACATTTTAATATCTACAATCTGAGATTATTTCATAAATTCAAAAAATAAAAGAAAATTTATTGTACTTATGAAACAGTTTTAAAACAAAAGTTTTTAAATTTTGGAAATTTAGATAATATGTTAGACTTTCTGTGCGGAAACAAACATTTTCAGCTTAGAATATTACCAAGTAGGTACATATACACTTTCATTTATTTAAATAAAACTTCGCATAGTTTTGGCAAAAATTTAACTTTTTAGTAATACTTTTGGTCGCAGCTCGTCTATGAAGTCAACGCTAGGAACTTTATATAAACCAGTCAGTATGTTAAAACAAAGGTTTTTAAAGATGGACATTTTAAAAAAATAATGAAAACAAATATTATGAATTGCACCAAAATTTGTTCAAGAAAAATTTCTTTAGTAAGATTTCTTTATATAATTTGTTGTATATAACATAATAATTATATAAATTGTGAAAAATCAACAACGACTTTTTCTAAAGTTTTAATGCAACTCTTTATAATTAAAAACTGCTGTTACCACAAAAATATGATGTTGGTGTTTAATATTTACTTTTTACTTTAAAAAAATTTTCTGTCTAAAAATAGTCCAAATATATGTCATAAAAAGGGGGAGGTACAAACAAATTTTCTGAAGTAATTCCAGAATATCTTACTTCATTCAAAAATGTTAAGGTTGTAACTAAAAATGTAACCTTCCAAAATGGAATTCCAAAATGAAATGTAACTATTCCATGGATATGAAAGAAGCTAAATCTTGCAAAATGTTTTTCACATAACGGTAAATTTAAATACTAAATGTATATAAAAAATTGTATAATTTTGATGATTTTGTAATTTATAAAGGCAAAGATAATAAAAAATTCTGTGATAGGGTGTTTTTGGATTAAAAAAATTTTTAAACAGAATCTGAGATATTTACACTTTTAAAGATATGACTTTTGAAAACTGTGAGGGACTGTTAGTAGCTCCGTAGTGTATGGGACTATATAAAATAGTTGTTCTACAACATTACTTTTCTTGAGAGATCTAATCATGGTTAAAACTTTAGATCTCTAACTTTAAAGGTGTACAACTTTTTAAACAGACAAGTGGCTGGAGGGTGGGACGAACAAAATGAAACACTATGAGCAAATTTTTAAAATTTTTTCCGAAAAATGTATTAAAAATATTAAATACTTTCTAAATTACAAAAAAAAAAAATTTTAAATTTAGTTTGATCGTGGAACAAAACTTTAAATAAGCGGTTAAATTCAAAATATCAAAATATAAAATAAAAAATTTAAAATTCAATTTACAAGAAAACTTAAATCATTATTTTAAGGATACTTATGATTAATGATTAAAAGTTTATTTTTTATAATACTCGTAAGACAGCATCCAATTAAAACTAAAACTTGATGAAATTTTTTCCTAAAATTAATTAAGTACCTATAGTCAAATCAATTTTAAACATTTTTCATATTTATTCAACAAAAAAAAAAATTGTATAAATAAACAGTCACGTTTAACTTAAAATAATTTTCATAAACTTAACATTTTACTTAAATAAAAGGATTAAAAAAAAAACAATTAATGAAAAAAATCACGGGTTTTCAAAAAAGTACTTTTCCAAAATTAAACAATATTTTAACAGAACAAAAGAATAATATAACGAAAAATAAAACTTCAAGCGCGGCTTTAAAAATACATTAGATAAAAATATGTGTTTTCTTATTCTTCCGTTCTTTGATTACACAAATCTATACGTAAAAATTTTTCCACTTGCACTTTTAAAAAAGCATGCTACATATTATGTATGCATATAAATAAAAAATTCTGTTTGGTTAGAAAAAATCACAAAATCAAGTCACACTTTCGTCAATAGGTAACCCTATTTTATTAAAAAAAAATTTTGTTAGAACAAACAAAAATATAATGTTACAGCTTTCATTTTAATGTTTAAAAAGCATTGTGAATTCGCAGTTTTTCACCCCTTACAGCTCCTAAACGAGGCGCGACACAAAAATATTTTCTGAAATAACTCATACTTATATTCAAAGATATAACTCGTCTCAAAATGCCAAATTTCTAATTTAAACCGTTTGGAAGATAAAAAGGTTGAATTATTTTACAAAATTTACCGTTATTTCGGATAACGGTAAATTAATATTATAATGTTGCACAAAATTAATTTTTTTACGATGCTCATTATGATTAGCAATGCGTAGTTAAAACTTTATTGCTCTATTTCAAACGGAGTAGAAGTTTTGTAAACATACAGACAGACAGACGGACAAAATGAAAATAATAGGCAGATTTCTACAAAATTTTTTTAAAATGTGCTAAAAAATTAATATTAAAAATTAATATTTTTATTAATTATTGTTTTATTTATTAATAAAAATTATTTTAAATTATTTTATACCATTTTCCATGTCATAATACCGTTAAATCAACAAAAGATGAAATTAATAACTTATAAAAAGAGTTTTTTTTTCCTTTTAAACAAGTGTCTTATGTTTACTCTGGTATAACACTAACATCAGCAGCTCATGTAAAATAACATTAAATAAATTTGCCGCTTTCTCTTGTTGTTTTTGTTTTTTGTCCAAACAACTGACATATCACATATATATTTTAGGCTTTGGTGTAGTAAAAGGATTATATTATTAAATGATATTAAATCACTTTTAAAATTAAAATACAAGTTAATATAGGCTCGATCAAAAAAAAGTAATAAATTCTATTTATAGGTTGATTTAAAATAATATATTGAAAAATATAAATAAAATAATTTTGAAAACATTTTTACTGTGTTACCATCAAATTTTATGGTTTTTTTTTAACCAATTGTCACAAGATTTTTTCCATTGCTCAAAGGAGTCCAATAATGTTTAATTTAGGAACATTGTAACCTATAGCTTGATTCAAAAAAAGGGGAGAGTCGTCAAGTAAAACTCTTATCTGTTAATGGAAAATTCGAGTGTTCAAAATGGCTGAATGCATTATCTTTCAGCATAAAAAGGCTGAATTCAAAATCTAACTTTATATAAGTCTTGAAATTTAATGATAAATGATCAAAAATAATATGATGCCCATAATTACGCTTTAAAAGAAAAAAGAACCCAAAAGTATAAAAGTTATGTAAACACATTTATGCTTAAACTTAGTGCTGTCCTGTAAATATTTTTTAGCAACCCTAGAATTGCACACGATAATTAAAAAAGGAGAACGGTATGTCAGATAGGGTAACTGATTTATTTTGGTATTCATGATACTGTAAGTTTATTTATGGCTCAATCTTCCGTTTCTATTAATATTTGAACATAAATTTCACATGAACATGAATTTTAGTAGGAGAGCCTCAAATTAAATACTGAACATTAATAATTATTTAACTTATACTTATTTACTTACTTGCTAGTGAACTTTATTTAAAATATAAATATTATAAACAAGTACTCCTCTCGAAGGTCGACCATTGATTAGTTTACCTTCAAACTAATAATTTTTTTTTTATTTTTTCCTCTTTGGGTAAGGATGGGGAGAATCATCGAAAGATACTGTACACAACACAGTTGTGTGAAACTTTAAATCACTAAAGCCACCAGCCCCGTCTTTAAATACTAAAACTAGGTAGTCTAACTATTAATTTTGCGTTAACTCTTATAGATCTACTGGAATTGCAGATCTCCCTGAAGATCATTTGCCTTTATCGCAAATCTAGGGGCCTAGTACTTTTAAACCTTCTACTGGCATTTTCGAAATGTAGAAGTTTTGAAGCTTTTACATTTATGTGCCCTTCAAAGTGGGTTTTATATTGTAGCGCATATTTTTTTGCGGGTCTTATGTTTAAGTGCATAACTAACAAACTAATAATAAATAAAATATAGTGCAATCAAAAATGTTAATAAATTTTAAAAACCCTAAAAACAATTAATTTTTTTTTTGTTATTTTAAACCGATATTATCTTTATCAAGATTTTTGTACAATATTAATTTAAAACATTTATTTAACACCTACTGTTTATTTTCAATTCAATAGTCAAAAACGTTATCTCATTAGTTGATCTACCATTCATGTACGAAACATAATGTGTATGACGAAAAACAAAAAAAAAAAAAAATTAAATTTTGAAAGGATGAAAAGTAAATTAAAAAGATAATATTAAATTATAACCGAAATCAGTGATTTTAAGCATAAATCTGTTGCTTTATTATCTTTCTGACCAAAAAAAAAAACATGAAAATTATGATGTGAACATGTTGATAACAGAGAGAAATCAACCTTTTAAAAAATATTGATACTTTTTTTCCCCCTTTTTCAGTTATTGATACAAGAATTTCCCGTACGTCTGGCGGAATTTTTCAATTAAAAAGTTTTTGTTATAAAATAATGATAGATACCTATAATATTATGTTTATATAGTATTATAGTAAAGTAATTTTCGAACTATTATAAAACCTTGAATGTTCAATCTAATACAAAATGATAAGGCACTTTGTAAAAGCACAAAGAACCAAGTAAACTGCAAATTTAACTTGTTAGGCTAGGTTAACATCAACAAACCTTACAAAATAAATATAAAAGAAAGAAATCGAAAGAATCATCTTCTAAATATTGAAGTAATTATGCTGAAATAAGATCGTACTCGGGACAGCTAATGGATACTGGAATAGAATCTGAAGAGGTTGAAGTGCTAATGTACCAAGACCACCGAACTGATGTACCAAAATAAAAAAGAGTACAAACTTTCATTCCGTATCTGTACATAACTCACACTATGAACTGTTTATGTAAAATGCAATAAAATTTCAAACTCTCAGCACATTGATGCCAGTGATATTTTTTTTGTTTTGGAAGGACGGTGAAAATCATCGAAAATCTCTCAAAGGAACTGCACGAGGTTCCTTTGTTTAGTGTTGTACATTAACCTATCAAAACCAAACTTTTAGAATGATCAAATTACTTAATTTACTGTTACAGTACAATGTAATGCAATGTATAGGTACAATGTAATGTAATGTAATGTATAGCTAATGGTTTTGTGAATAAGGATGTGGAAACGATTATTTGGGAAATTGGGTTTGGGATAATTAGAAAGAGAAAATTTGAAGAGTTATTTTGAAGAAAGAAATTAATGTTCTTCTTAAATTTCGTTATATTGGGCAAATATGAATTACGAACTTTTAGGAACACATGTACTGGCATAAAGTTCTATAAACGTGACGCATCGCGAACGAATTTCTGAATTTTATGCAATCTTTATAGTTCGACAGAGTAGAGCTGGGTATATGTCGCACTTCTTGTTTTACGTTGCAAAAATATAAGAAAAACTGAAAATGTGCGGTCATAATATTTGGTTCGACTGAAGTAATGAAATATGAAAAAACTCATAATTTTCACAAAGTAGGATGGATTACATAGGATTAATAAGACAAGTCGAAAAAGCAACAGATCTATATATTCATTAACTCACCTATACTCACCTAAACTAATTATATACGAAAAAAGTTTTATAAACAAAAATATGATTGGTCCTAATACTGCTTTTTGAAACAACCTACAACATAATTTTATAATCTTTATTTTTAAATTTATATTGGCTATGAAAAGAAATTATTTGTTTAATTTTAAATTTTTCTGATTTTGTTTTTTTTTTTTTTTCATAAAAGAAAAGTCACGTAATTTTAAACTTGAATTAAAAAATAAAAAGTTAAAATTGAAATAAAAACAATAAAAAAATTGTAACCTAAAATATAGAATATTTTATTTACAATTTTTATATTTTTGTCCGGGTATAGTATTTTCCTTTAATTTTTTGTCTTATTTTTATTTTAAATTGTGTAAACTATATGATGATGTTGTCTAAATGTCTAACGCCTGGGATTTTGTTTTTTTTTTTTGCTATTTTTAAACGTAACATATAATGTGAATCAAGAGCAATTACAATTAAAACTATGTAGGAACACGTTTTTTAAAAAATAAAAGTGGCATAATAATAAAAATAGTTTAATTGTCTTTTTTTTTTTGTTTTTATAAGAAATAAAAACCCAGTTAATATTAATTAACATTATTGATTTCATTTTTCGTTTGAAAGGTTTAATAAAATCATCTCGCTGATAATAAAAATAACAAATAATAAAACTCACCCGAGTTATGACGTCCCATCTTTATCCTCAAAATCAAACTGTATCTTATGTTATTGTATATGTATTAAAGAACTCTCTTAAAGTTTCGCTCCACTCGATTGGTTAAAATTTAATACTTCTCGGAGGAATATCGTGCAGTTCCTTTGAATGACTATCAATTTTTTTCACAGTCCCTCGAAAATTAAAAAAATCTGTTTTTCTTCCCTCATTGCTCTAATACTAGTATTATTAGGATTGGCCTCAGTCAGAACTCAAAGTTTTCCTTTTTTACTACAAGATTGTCATATGATGTACAAGGTCATTTTATGTTATTAATAACATAACCTCTAATCTCTATGTTACTTCTGTAAACTAAGGTTCACAGACATGATTTTATCATAACAATAACTTTATTTATTAACGTTTACCAGATTAATAAATTCGATTTTATAATTCAAGTATAAAAATTAATTTTGCTTACCAATTCGGTGATATTCGAAATTAACCTGGACAAAATTCTTATAGTTGATGAATTCTTTAAAATATTTTTTATTGTTTCTTGTTTTTTATTATTTTTTTTTTTTAATTTTGATTAATGAAAAAATATTTTATTGTTAAACACCATAAAGAGTGGTAAAAATCAGCTGTGAAAGGTGGATTAAACCACGTTTCTTTTCAATAAAAATAAAATTCAAGTTCAACGATAAAATCTTTTTATTTTGGCCAGTTTTTGTTTTAAAATTTATCATCATGTTGTTATAGGGGGACCTAAAATTAAATTTAAGACGAAAAAAAAAAAAAAAAGAATTGGAATAAGAAAGAAAAACAAAAACAAAAGAGTAAAAAAAGTAATTAATATTGTGTGGGGCGGAATCATGTGAGTGATAATGCGGTAAAAAGATTACTTTAATAATAGGATGTGAATATTATTGTGGTGAAGTTTTTGTTACTTTTTTTTTTTGGTAATAAAAACAATTAATAATATAAAAAGTACATAAATATATTATTAAAGTTTAAATGTTTTATTTGTTTAGATTATATTTTTTTGTTTATAGGTGAAGTTTTCAATTAGGTAATTATATGATTTGAACAATTTTTATTTTAATAAAGTTATAACAACTCGTTAATAATAAATATAAACAAGCTTAATTTTATATTAGGTTTTCAATTTGACTTTCTTTGTCAAAATTTTTCTTATTTTAAATTGACTCGAATTATAATTTCATTATATTATTAACAGATGAACTGAGCACTTAAATCCGAGATATGGAATACATAGTATAAAAATATTAAATGCGATTTATAAATAAAATTAAATATTTTACCCCAAAGGAAGTTTGTAATTTTGTAGTTATTTATTTCGGAGACCTGTTAATCTAAATAATATACACAGACCTTATTAACATTATGTAACTTTCAATATTACATAATGTCATAAATTATTAATTTTGATCACCAATCGAATTTCAGTGTAAGTTTACTCCGAACGATAATTAACCGTATAAAATAACCCTAAATAATCTTTTAACCCTAACTCTTAATAATATTTTAAATATCACCAAGACCTAAGTAAACAGGCCAAGAACTGAAAACACATGAATGTAGTTGTGAGAGAATTGCAATCGATTCTCACGTATTGCGCGTATGAATAATATAATAATTGATGTAAGTCTCGATTATAGCCATATAAGTGTGTACAAAATTTTAGAGTATAAAAGTAGTCTCGACGTATACTATTACGATATTAAGGCAATTTATCTTAAGAAGCTTTTAAATAAAAAATTTAAAGGAAGACAATTTTTTAAATGCATATTTATGAATGAAAATATTATATTTTAAAACATCTTTCTTTAATGAATTATGTAAAAAAGATGTGACTTTAATTTTTTCATTGGATCAAATTGAATAAAGTAAATGGTTTTTGTGTTATTTCAAGATTTATAGTCGGCCCCCTATTTTTTTCCATAAGACTGCGTGTAAATTTGTTAAAAGCTGGCCTCCTATTAAGCTTTTACTCTCTGCACTTCATGGGCTGATAATTGATGTGATTCTCGATATCACCTATATATAGTGGTAAAACTAAACGAATTTAACAAAGAGGTACTTCATATTTTATGTATCACGAAGTTAAAAATAAAAAAAACTATTGTCACACTTATTGTTTTTATAAACTCTTTTATTTTTTAGCACAATTTTTCTAAAGAATTTGCTTATTACTTTCACTCTGTCCGTACAACCAGAGAAGACAAGAAATTTTTTTAGTTTTATGAATCAATATCAAAAGTATACAATGTTTTGCAATTTATTATTTAAATTTACTGTTATGTGAAAACAAAATTTCGCAATTATATTATTTTCTTTTTAACTTCGACATTGTTTTATTGAGAACTTTTCAACTTAGATAGAAGAAAAATATTTTATAATTAGTATAAATTACTTGAGAAAATGTTATTGTACCTCTGCCTGTTTCAGACCTATCCTATTAGTTGTCAACCTGTACAAATTTTTAAAAATAAATATTTATTACAAAACCATATTTTGTTCTACAGCTTTTCATAATTTTATAGGGTTTCTTTAACCCTATAGAAAGAAAGAATAGAATAGAAAAACTTATATTCTTGATTTTTTTAATTTTCAAGATAATTTTAATGCCATATTTTAAACAGTTTTTATTATCGTTAGGAAAATTGGTTTTATTGGATTGAATGCATAAAACTGAGCTTGAACTCAAATCTCAAATTATCAAACAAAAACTATACAAGTTCAGTTGTAGATTTTGTTTGAAAAATTGAGATTTAATTTGTAGTTCAATTTTATGCGTTCGATCCATTATATTTTGCGTCAACTTTAGGTATTGCATTGTGTCTTGTTTGTTAATCAGTTCGTAGCTGAAGTATGAGTATGAGTATAGAACTTTTTTTTCTAATTAAATGTGTAACCTGGTGTAACATATATAAAAAATGTTATAGAATTTTAAAATTCTATGTAAGTATATATTAGATATTCGAATTTTTCACAAAAGGACACCGAAAGACAAATTTTATGAGTAAGATCTTTAGTATATCTAATAAAAGTTGAAAATAATAAATTAAAACAAAAGCTAAAAAAAGTAAACAAAAAGTCGATTTTTAAGAAAAAAGTTTTTAATATTAAATATTAAACAAAAAAAACAATTATATTTTGCTATTAATGCGACATCTATATTCATTTATAATATTAAATAAGTTAAATATTTTGCATTTTTTAGAAAATATTTGTTCATATTAAAAGCTTTTACCAGCTTTTACCAGCTTTTACGTTTTTTTTTTTTACGTTTAGTTTAAAATTTCTTTTGTTTTAATTGTTGGAGAAAGTTTTGAAATTTTATATAAAAGATAAAAGATTTTTTTTTTAAATTTTTGTATAACACTTTCATTTTCTAAAAATGCTTTTATATTATCGTATATTTTAAAAAATATAAACCTAAAAGTATGCAAAAATTCCGAAACTTAAAATTAAAATTATCTTTGAACATTTTTATTTTTAATGGATTTTAAAAATTAAACCAGATTAAACTAATATTTTAAATTATAACATTTAATTTTAATAAATAACAAATTTTTCAACATTTAAAAAATTCCTTTATTTTTACATTAATATAATTTTCATATAAAAATATTTACAACAGCTACTTTACATTTTCTTTTACCTATGGGCTTTTTGTTGTTGTTTTTTTTTTTTTTTTTTTAAATTTAGTTGTTTTTCATTTTATTTGTTTTTTTTTTTTTTTACATTGCTATACGTTTTGTAATAATATCTACATAATAATTGTTTTTTAATTAAAAGCAAAAACAATGCATTAAATCATTGTTAACATGCAATATAATATAACAATCTATTGAAGATATGTTTAACAGTGATATTACAATTACAAAAATGTAAGACCTTGATCTGAAAAATTGAAAAGAATCAAAGGAAATCAGTACTTTTCGAACCAAATGTAAGAAACAATAGAAGATCATATAGAATTTCAATGTCTGTTGGCTTCTATTCATTGAAATTCATCGACTTTTTTTTTTTTTTTTGTATAACATTGATATCATAATTAAACAATAAATAAGTTCGAAAAATGGAAGGAGAACAGATTGCACAAAATGTGAAAAGTGTCTAACAGTCAAAAGTGTGCATATGTGTGCATATATGCATTTATTAAAAACAAACAAAAAAAAAAAAACTATTATCAAACTAGTTTTTATCAGATAAACTATGATGAAGTGGTTCTAACCGTATTTTACTTAATATTTATAGTAAATTTTAAATTTTATATTTTATACAATGCATTCATTTATCTGTTTAGGCCTGAATTCCATTTTTATTGAATTTTTTTTTTTTTTTTTTAATATTTTTTTAATAAAAGTTTTGTTGTACTGTTTGTTAGTTATAGATACACTACAAATCAAGAAATGCAAATATTTAAAAGTTTTTATTACATCCCCCATTAATAAAAAAAAATACTAATTTTTTTTTTTGCTTTTTGTTTTAATATGAAGTTTGTCTATAAAATAAAAGCAAAAAAAAAATAAAAAAAAATTTATGAATGTTTTGTTTGTTTTCACGCATGAATTGTTAAATATATGAACTTAAGAGGGGAGAAAAAACAATTTTTATTCAACTGATTCTTGGAACTTGGTATTATTGGAACTAAACAAAAAAAAAATATATCTATGATATTGGTATAAGAAAGTTTTCAATAAATAATTAAATATTGTGAGGTGTTTTCATTGATTAAGGAAAACCTTTATAACACTTTCAATTCTCAGGTTTTTATAAATTAATTTAAGGTTTAAAGTTTTTTTTTTTTTACCTTAACTTAGGGAACATCGAATTATTGTAGTGTTTGTTTTGTTAATAAAAGTTAATATTCTAAAAATTATGATATTTAGTAATGTTTAACTTTCTATATAATATATAAAATGTATATGTTTAAAATTTCAGTAAAGGCCAAATAAAAATTCTCTATTCAGTATCTAAACCTGAGAAGCAACAAAGTTGATCCACAATATTGATCCACAATATCGTTCGTTCAACATTTTCTTTTTGGTAAAATTATAATATGAAAATAATAAAACTTTGATTATTTCGTCTAATGGCTAAAATTGAAGAAAAGAATAGTGAATAAATATAGAATGTTCGACTACTTGACTGTCTGGTGGTCATATAAGAAGCTGGTGATTGTGGTGGTCATATAAGAAGTTCAAAGAAACAAAAAACTTCTTTTGTAAGACTCCTGTTATATATGATATAGAGTATAATATAGTTCAGGCGGTACCTAAAATTAAACTTTACTTTAATTGATCGTAATCTAGACATTAGAAGTTTTGGTCTAGCAAGCTTTCATGAATCCCAATTTGTTTTTAAATTTTTATAAGTAAAAATGGAAAATTTTTTTGGATTAAAACATGTCTCTGTCTCTGTGTGCATAAAATTTAAATCAATTACAAAACATTGTCAGAAAGTTATAATTATAAGTAGACTACAATGTTTTCATGTCTAATATTAGTCGTGAACTAAACTTTAACACCACAAAAGTTTAAAAAAAAAATAAAATAAAAAATTGCTTTGACAGGCAAATCTAGTCAGTTTAATTATATCTCAAACAAAATTAGTTATAATATTATAAATTTTGTTTAATTTTTTTTTTCATTAAAATTGAAACTTTTGAGTTAATCTATAACCCTATAACTTTTTAATTATTGGATAACTTTCGCTATAAAAATCTTTCTACCTCTTAATAACTTAATAGACTTATGTATATTTAAGATCCCAACCAATTAATCACTTAAACCTTGCATTGAATTAATTTTTTATTTATATATGTAATTTAAACCAACGCACATAGGAATGTTAAATAGTAAAAATTCATTTTATCTTATAATTTGTCCAATTTAATAGATTAACGGTGAATTTTATAACAAAGATACTTGGAAAGCTAGTTAGAAGTGAAACTAAAAATGGTGAGGCATTTCTAAAATATTTATCTAAACATTATTTAGACCTTCTATAAGGATATATTTGTCTAAACATATAATCTTCGAATATTGTAAATAATCAACGCCTTGAGTCGAAAATATGACGGAATATATTAACAGGGGTGCCGCGTAGTATATATTATAAAAAAATCAAACATTAACAGAGATTTACAGAAGTAACGAAGATTTAGAGAACAGTTAAAGAAGAATTTGTTCCCTATTCCATTCCTATGAAAGCATTCACTAGGCATTCACTGATAATTCATATTTGACTAAGCTTTAGTTTCTCTTTGGTAATTACTTTCCGCTGACTACTCAGGCAGTACTTATTAATTAAGATTATGAGCTACGGATATTTATTATATTTGTGCGCCATCTAAATTATCTTATACAAGAATTTTTTTTTTTTTTTATTTTATATTATGACGATATAAATATGACTAATATGGGATATGACCTGATCGAGGTTAAAGCCCGAAACTATTCGATTGGAAGATTGGCTAATTAATCGCTACTTAATCACTAGCAAGTTAAAGAAAAATTAAATATATCAAGTAAAACTATTAAAATTATTTTAGTACACTAAAATATGAGCACTATCCAAATGTATTAGAGAGAGTTTTATTACTTCAAATAGAACATTATCGATAAAAAAAAAAAAATTACACTGGTTATAAGTCAATTATTAAAATTTTAAATTAATTTTTAATTATAAGTATCTATCTATCTATATTATGATAAATAAAATTATGATTCTTTAGGTTTCTAGACAAAAAGTATTAAACACTAATCCAGTCTGCAAAATTTTAAAATATGCTGTTAGTTATTTTTTACAATGTTCAATTTCAAAAAGAAAAAAAAAAAGTTTTTGATAGATAAAAACCAAATAAACCTACAAACATTTTATCCTTTCCTTATCATATTAAATTTTTAAGTTTTTTTCATATTTGTATTTCCTATTTTCCTCAACATAAATATTGAAAATCAAGTTTATCAAGTTGACTTAATTAAAAATTCAAAAATATAAGCCGTGAAATTAATGTGAGGTTAGGTAAAATAATTGAATAACAGGAATTATTTTATTAAATAATTTTTATAATATTATAATAGTTATAAAAAACTGTAGTAATACAAATGCATAATATATTATGTACAAATTGAATCAAAATAAATGAATATTTAACACTTATAAGTAATTTAAAAAAAAAATGTAAAGTTTTTTTATAATAATATTGTGAAAGTAATCAAACAGGTATCTTTTCATGTATGTTAATAAAAGGGTTCAAGCATTCAAGTAAAATAACAGTAAAGTATTTTTTTTATTCGGAATTGGTCTACTTTAAATTGGCAACAAAATTTTTTGGTCTGCGTTTTTGAATGGAACTCTGAAAGTAATACAATTTAAAACCGTCTGACTTGTTTATACTCAAAGTTTCTTAATTTACTTATTTATAAATCAGCCTACAAACATTTAACGTTAAAAATGCACAAACTATTTACTAACGTTATAATGAACAACAGTAACTGTTAATCCTCTTAATATGAAATATTTCCATGTAGGTATTTGCAATTTCATTCATTCACTTCATTCAAATATTTATTAAACATAATCTGACAAACCCTTTTGATTTCAAGTAAAAACTGATAGGCTCTATGCGTTAGGTTGGCTGTTGAACTGATGGGGTGCGCGTTTTATGGTTAAATATGTTAAAGAAATCTTATGTAATGCAAAAAATCGAATTAAGTATATCAAAAAAAAACCTTTAGTTAAAATAGCAGCCTTTTAGTTTATTAGGATCATTATTAAGAAGGCTTTGACTATTATTTAAATGTATTACCTTTAATGCATTAGAGTTATAATAGATAGTAAGTATGCATATATTATGATCTAAGAGATAACATCCCATCATTGTCTTTGTAACATAACTGAAAATCTCGTCCTTTAGTCTTATAAACAAACGACCTTACCGGAGCTATAATTGTTTCTCTTTTGGGGCACTGTTGTAACATTAGATATATATTTTTTTTGTTTAAATATTAGTCAATTTCTGGAAGAAAAATAACTTTGTAGTGGGAAAAACAGTTCAGATATTTGCATATATTATTTTTATTTTTAGGTATACATTCTTAAACACGAAAATCAGTAGTATTTAGTTGAAAGTCATAAAATTCCCATAAATACCAAAAAAAAAAAAAAAATAGAAACCAAAAATGATTGCCATTTTAAATTTAGTACAGAAATTTTTTAAATTTAAAAATCAACTTTTTGCTTCCTTCAATCCTAAATAAAGGTATCTGATCTTATTTATGATCAAATATGGTAAAAAACTACAAAACTCAAGTTGAATTTATGTAAGGCAGGACATGAATGAAATCAAAAGCAAAAATTATTGTTACATAAATTTTTTTTTTAAAGTGATCCCATTTCGACTTATGTTGTAATAAAAAATTGTTTTTTTCTTTTTATGTTTGTTTATTTTTTATTCTTTTTTTTTTTGTTGATTTTGTTTTTTAATTGGATTTTCTTTTTAAAAAAATTCCTTTAGTATTATATGGGTATTATGACGTCTGAATCGAATGGTAATTCCAACAAATTATTTGGTTTTAAATTAATTTTTTGTTTTTTATGTAATATTAAAAAAAAAAAAAGTTAAAA
The DNA here is from genome assembly GCA_947095535.1 of Poecilobothrus nobilitatus. NCBI lineage: Eukaryota > Metazoa > Arthropoda > Insecta > Diptera > Dolichopodidae > Poecilobothrus > Poecilobothrus nobilitatus. Next base: position 165,392,926 of record OX352773.1, read on the forward strand.
TTCAATTAAATTATTTGTATATTTCTTTTCAATTTTACTGCTAATGAAAGTTTTCTTTTTTTTTTACTCAGAACAGCCGGTTAATATTGTGGTAAAAATTGCGTCGTTTATTGATAATGAAATAAAATATTTTTTATTTGTTTACGTAATTTAAAAAAAAGAGTTATATTACTGAAAAAGTGATTTCAGAATTATATTTATTTAATATTTGTAGTATAATCTTAACTTAATTTTCGGACTAAACTCCTGTAATATTATGTAGAGGATCGCTTTACACAAATTACAAAAGCTATAGTCGACCATTTTCATATTAAGTCCCAAATGAAGATAAAAACACATTATTCATTTTTTGTGTCATTGTATCATTGAAATGAATTTTTTTGATTTTTAATTTCTATACTCTTCCAAAACCAACTTAATTTATCAGTTCTAACAAAGTGTCCCACAACAATTTTCCTTTAATAATGTGACACTCAAGTTTTTAGACTCATTTATTATATTATGTTATATATTAAATAGGTACTCGTAAAACTTTTGTATTTTCATAAACAAAAATTTTCAAGGAATATCCATAAAATAACGTACCTTTAAAATATTATATACTTAAGATTATTTTTAAGTTTTATCAACATTTGATATAAGAAAACTGTACCTAGAATGTATTTATAACATAATAATATATGGTTAATGCCTAATGGTAAATATGATCAGTGTTTCAGTAAGTGGGAAATGATTTTTTCAACAACCGGAAGTTGTTTTTTATATGAAAAAAGAACAAAAATATCAACATTAAAATTATGTCGAGAGTACGATGTACGAATTTGTTTTCAAAAATCGGAAGTGTCTACTTATTTTGAAGTCCAATATTTTAAGTCTCCTAAACTAAATTTACCTAGTGTTTCGAAGCAGTCACTAATGATTAATGAATATACGAAAAACTTAAGGTGAAATAATTTAATTAAATATTTAACCGTACAGTACTCTTTTGATTTACAGTACAGTGACAACCGTACAGTGACTCGTTAATTCATGTTTTTATATGAAAAATTGACTTTTTTTATTATTCTACCAAAAAGTATTTTACCATAACTCAAAAAAAAAAAAGGACCATAGTAACCAATGATGGCTTCCTAGAAAGATTGCATATTAAAAAATTTTTTTTTGTTTTAAGCACTCTGTACTCAAATGAAATAACCTGTACTAATTTTAAGTATATCACCTTAAGGATTGTTTTCACTCCTAACTTTTGGGACTAAAATGGTGTTTATAGCTCTAACATTTTTTGCGATATTTTTCGATTTATAAGCATGTAAAGTAAAAATTGCATTTTTTATGAAAATTGTTTCAATTTCGAATTCCTAACCTATAATTTCAAATTTCTAATATATAATTATTTACCAAGCCGTACCACACTTATTATACACCGTTATAAAGGGTGTGGAAAGATCTTTCTAATAGTGTAAAAATAATATAGGGTGCCTTTGAAAATTTATAAAGTATAGTGGTTTCTAGAAAGTCTAGAAAAAAAATTTTTTTTATACCAACATTTTCCGTTTGAACTGCAGTATTTCGGAAACGGCAGCACTGATTAAGATGAAGCAATATATTTATTAAAGACAATAGTAGGTCCCACAATGTTGTAAGCAATTGGTTCCTGTATACTATCGTAGACAAAAATATAACGGTTTAAGTAAAATACTACAAAATGTTAGGACAATTTCAAAATAATCAGTTTGACCTTTAAATAACCTTTGCCAAAAGTCATGTTTTATGAAATATAGGTGACGTCACTGGGCACTGTTATGTAAAATTTGAAGGCAATCGGATAATGTACTTAAAGTAAAGTATACCCTTGTTACAAAGTTTAATAGTGTTTAAATCAAAACATTCAAAAATTAAAACATATTAAACATTATGAAATTGCAAACTAAGTAACTCAGAGACTGTTTTTAATATTGTAAATATGAATAAAATTTCTTACAACAACAGCTTCAATTTGGTTCAGAAAATTTTAACCTCTTACTGAAAAAAAGGAAGCATATTGTACTTCAGAAAAAAAGTTATGATACCTCTTAACATTGATTTGGGTCGAAAAAACGTGACTGCGAGTACTTGAGTACTATTTATACTAATTTAATTAAATATAAGCTTTATTAATTAAAATTAAAATGTTACACACTTAACTTAATTTTTTTGTCTTCTTATTTATCTCTTTTATAAAAACGGCCTAAAATAAAATCAGGAAATAATATATACTTTTACTTTCAATTATCACACAAATTGAAACAAATTATGAACGTTTAGGAAAATTCAAATCGCAATTTTAATAAAATTTGGTAACAACGCGGTATATTATACTTCAACATGTAGAAGTGTAATATATTTAACACCGTATTGAATCGTTTTTTTTTTTTATTTTGAAACACTCTAAAAAAATTTTTTTTTTTTTAATTTGGTGATATGCGTAATTCCATTGTTAAAAATCTAAGGTAAATTTGTTGTAGGTAGCATAAGGTAAATTAAATAAGGTTTTTATTGAAAAATCTTCATTCAACAATACCAAATTATTTGATTAATTAAGTTCCATTCACTAGATTAACGTTTTCTCACATCATTAATCACCAAATTATTATTATTTTTTTTTTTTCGGTTTTTTATAATATCTTATTGTTTTAAGTGACAATTAAGTGATACAAATAATTCAGCACCCAAATAAATTTTATTTATTAATATCTTAATATAAAACGATAAAATAAATTTATATAGGTACTATAGGGTTATATCTGCTACTATTATATTTGTTTTTCTTATTATCTTTTTTACGAATCTTTTAGTCTTCTTTTAATTTAATAAAATTCAACATGATGATCCCATTAAAATCTTTAGTTACATAATCAATATAAAATTCAATTCCTTAGTGGAAAAAACGAAGTGAAGTGAATATAAATATAATAAAAAAAAAAAAATTCCAGGCGTAACTTAATTATCAAAAACAATATAAAATGTTAATAATATAAAATATACAAAAAGAAATAATGGAAAAAACCAAGAGTTTTCGAAAAAGCACATTTCCAAAATTAAAGAATATTACAAAATAAGCCTAAAGTAAAAGTAGATATATTAAAAAAAAAAGTATTGTGCATCTATGTATACATATGTATGTAGATACTATTCACAATGTAAATAAAAAAAAAATGAAATGACTCATACTTATTTCTGAAGATCTAAAAACTTCTCTCAAAATATCAAGCTTCTAGGTTAAACCGTTTGAATGATAGGAGGGGTTCAAATTTTTGTAAAAATTGAGTTTCATATAACGGTATATTAAAATACTGCGTGGCAAAACCACATGTTCATTTTATATATATTTATAAAGTTTATAAAATCAGCTATCGTTTGGTGTTTTCAGATTGAAAATATGTCTTATAGAACCTGTGTTATAACAAGATATGGCTTTTTGAACTTTGTACGGCTGTAGCTTCGTAACGGGTGGGGCTATCGAAAAAATTGTTCCACAAAATTTGTTTTTTGGCAATGTAGTTAAAATTTAATTGCTTTATTCCAAACGCTGTAGAAGTTCTGTAAACAGCCAGACGGACAGAGTGAAACTAATAAAAATATTTTTTGAAAATTTTTTGAAAATGTGCTAAAAAGACAATAATATGGAAATAATAATGCTTACCACTTTTACAATAAAAGTTGTATGAATAATGCAACAAAGTAAAATATTGAAAAGAAAAATTGGTGACTTCAATTACTTGGTCACTTGAATTGAATTTTAATAAAAAAAAAAATAAACAAATTTAAATATTTGTTTGTTTTTTTAGATAGCTACTCATCAGTACCCACTATACTAAGTTATATGTGTATATTTTACCAGTGGTTGAAATTTATGTAAACATTAATAAGTAAGTGTATTAAATTTAAGTGAAATAAAAATAAATGAAAATTATTCACCTGTTAAGCATTTTAATTTGAATTTTTAAGAAAAGTTATTAATTATAGGTAGGTTACCTACCTTGTAAATTAATTGTAATAAAACAAAATTGAGGTAGGTTGTCCTTAAGTTTTTGTTAAGGGAATTCCCCATTTTTGTTTTATTTTATTATGTATATAATATTTTAACCCTGAAATTTGAAATTTTCATTTCTTTTTCTATGTAAAATTTATTATATAATAAAATGTATCTTAAAGTAAAAATAAATTTCGGTCTGAAAAACTTGAATTAGGTACCTATACATGTATCTATTTATAAATCAAGAACTGTTTTTTTTTTTTTTAGTTTATTCCATGCCACATAAAGCTGACACGAAAATTGCATAACCTATCCTATCCAAATCTGATTGTAGATGTCATAGGGAGGATTAATTTTTACCCTCGTAGTACAGTGTATTTCACGCTCTTATCGACTAAGTTACCGAGGTCCTTTAAGAAAGTTACTTTAGTGAATTAGAGAATTATTAATGATGTCTTCTAAAAACTACTCATAATTATTTTAAAACATTGCTTTCAAGTTTTTTTTAAAGAAATTTAAAGGTTTTATTAATTATGATACATACATACATACATTGGATTGGAATGTATAGTGCAATTAGTAAAATACATAAAGAAAGAATTAAAAGAATTAAAGAAATCTGTAAATTAATAATTTATAAGGTACTATGCAGAGTAAAGCTTTTTAAAGCAACTTTATTTATTTTCGTTTTTTCTTAAGCGAGCTGGGAATGTTCAAAAAATTCTCTTCAAATACCCCTTTGAAATAGGTCTCTTTCTTACTCATTAAACCCATCACAATTCTTAGACAATGTATTGTGATGAAATCCCTAACTGATAATGCAGAATATTAGAGGCTAGTGAGTAGAGATATAGGAAACGATACGACAAGGATGCAAAAAATTTGAATTAGGAAGTATGGTAATACTGTAAATATGCAATAAATTCGTCTATTATTGTTATCTACTATTTTGTTATCAGTGATATAATATCTAGTCATAAATATGCAGTAGTATATACCACTTTTCATGAGGTAATTAGGTAATAATTGATGGCAACTTGATATTTGCAGCCATTGTTATTGTTATTATTGATTTTCATTAGTATTACTATTACTATTATTATTATTTATATACATTCTTACGATATAATACTACATATTTTGTAATCAGACAAGGGTCTGAACCCATCACCGTCCGATTGAAAGGCTGTAAACTTAACTACTACGGAATGAATCAGATATTGACTGATTTATATTTTAACACTTATTATAGAATTTGGAGTTTATAAGTGCAACCTTTTCAATGTGTGTAACTAAAACAGTAAACAAGAAAAACTTTAAGATTACCTACCACCAAATAATTTTATTTCTAAATGACGCAACAGTTTTGATTTATTTACTCCTAAGTAAAAGATGTTTACCGATTTTTAATTTTAGTGGTGGTTATCTTTTAACTTTAATATTTTTAAATAAAATTCTTTTGAAGAAAAAAGAAACAAAAACCATTTACACTATATGTAATCACCATTACAAAAAAAAAAGAAGATAATAACTGCTTTCCCATCATAATAATAATGACCCTTCTTTTTTTATCATTTATTTTTATTTATAACATATAAAATCAGATTTATGGTTCATTCATTCTACTAAAAAACAAAAAAAAACACGAAATATAAAACTTAAGAAAAATTTATACGGATTACATATTACAATATAAAAATAAAACAATACAGATTTATTGTCATGACTAAAGGATAAACCAACAAAAAACCAAAAAAAAAAAAAACACAAAAGCTAAGAAAAGAAAATTGAGAAAAACTTAAAAATAAAAATATACAAAAAAAAAAATAAAATTTACATAAAATCTATAGGTAACAGCTCTATTAACCCACAAACGAAAGAATTTACGTAATACTATTAGCTCAGGAAAATATAAAACAAAAACAAAAACAAAAAACACAATCGCTTTGTAACTAAACAACCAGTCAGATAAACCATCAGTTCTGTGGTCAATTGAAATGAATGAAAATAAAATTAACATCTTCACTTGTAATCATCAGGTGTGTTTACTGACCTGTACAATACAAATAAAAGTTTTTCAAAAAAACAAAAAAAAATTTTCAACCAAAAATTAATTTATAGGTTTTTAAAATCACATACACACATGTACCTTTATATAATACATATTTATGTATAATAATAATAAATACAAAATTTTATAAGTTCAATTATGTCGGATTGATAAAAAAAAAAAAATAAATAAATACTTGCTTCAGTTGTGCTATGAAAGGAACTTTGAAATTATGGAAGTTGTCTAAATTGATTTATTAATATGATTGTAATGTGCGCCATTTCCATAATACTTTTAGGAAAAAACAAAAAAAAAAAATTTTTTTTTAATTTTAAACACGTACACCTAATACTTGTTTGTCTATTTTATAGTTATACTTCATTTTTTACATAAGTTCAGAGTTCTCTGTAATGTTTTCCTTAATTGGAACATATTATTATGATATAATATGAAGTTAGATTTACATTATTGGGTTTTAGATAGGAGACTTTACAGAATTGCCATATTTTAAGGTGAATATAATATTATTTTACCTGGAAGATATCCGTCATTGAATCCATCGACCTGGAAAAAATTTCTGTCAATGTTTGATGTATCTGAAGAAAACATGTTTTGCGAATTGATCTGAGCTAAATGGACTTTTAGTAAAGATTGGTATCTAATTTTAAAATTTCAACTTACGTGATTTAAGGTTTATTGAATTGTTTCACAATCTAGATTCTATGATTGTCTTTTATCACCATTGCCATCTGAATTTTAAGAATTACTTCCTTTCGTTAAATTATTACACCGCTAAACAACCAATTTTCAAAAAATTAAAACTTTTAGCAGCAAACAATTAGGACTTAATGGACTTATTTATACTATGAATAGTCTATTTTTATTGATATATCCAGGGTATGTATATTATGTTCTACAAAACTTATTTATTTTTTAGAAAATTTAAGATTTTATCTAACTTAAAAAAATTCCGAGATATATTTATGTGAATTTCAGAGTTGTAAAACATCTACTTGATCTCGTTACGCCAAGCTAAATAAATTTTATAGGGGTTGTTGCTATTAAATTTGACCATCTTTTGTAAAATTTCAGATGAGTAGTTTTATTAAGTGTCAAGAAATGAGGATATAAATTTGGCAGTTACGCAAAACTGTTGCGTTAGATTAAAAAAATTTTGCCAAAGTTTTTAACACTTAATAAAACTTAAGTTTTTTTGAGGAAATTTAAACATAAAACTTATCTTCTTTTGAGATAATTTTAAATACCCAGATTATATAGATAAATTTGAAACCGAAACAATTAACCAAAGTTAGAGATCGTTGGCAGAAAACTTAACTTCTTTTGATAAAACTTTAGATATTTAGCTTATTAATTAAACTTTGAGTATTTGTAATTTAAGAAAAGAAATTGTATGGAAGCTACTCGAACACTACGTTCGACCTTCCTCAATATCAACTTTAAAATCCTAACTTCATTATTTTTTGAATTGTAGTGCCGAAGCACGCATTTTAGTTGAATCAGAATTCAATTCTGAGAATATATACATTTTTCCATATTTATCTTGTCTCCTTTAAAATATTACAAATGAAATTGCAAATTTATTATACCCTTGACCATATGTTCGTACTGATATACAAAGGTTTCCTAAATCAAAATAAAGAAGAATGACAAAATACTATTTAGTTAATATAATTATTAAAATTTTAAACAAAAATTCCATTTAACTGAGGTGAATTTTTAATTAACCCTTGCTAACCTAAAAATAACATTTTGTAAAAACATATCATAATTTATATATATATAAAAAATAAACAAAACAAAAAATTAAATTACAATATATTATTTTAATTCATTTGAATTTGATTGAAATTTTGTTACATATTATGACATAATGTCTGTTATGCGATTTAAAAACAAAATTTTATGTCATTACACAAATCATATTATGTGCAATCCGCATTTATATATAAAAACGAGGTCAATGTAATATGTAATAAAGGGCTATTAGATTTAATTAAATGTGTAATTTGATATATTTACGATTCAATTTAGTAAGATTTTATCAAATTTTATTAAATACTAGGTACTTTTGCGGTTATCATTTTTGGAACCATCTTCTGTAATAACGGTGTTGAAATTTTAAAAAAACCGAAAGTACAATAATTAAATACTATAAGATCTTTAAAATAAAACTACTGCATAATATCTCTTTTTGGAACCTCGGTGGCCTAGTGGGTAAGAGCTTATAAAATACGCTGTAAACACCGAGGAAATTTGGTTTCGAATCCCCCACACATGTCGTAAAAGTTATTCCCCCTTACGACATTTATAGCCACGCCTGAACAGGAAAGGCTGTGTAATTTCCTGTCCACATTTATGTGACAGATTAATGCATTAAAAAAACTATCTCTTTAATCCGACTATATCATTACAATTCATATAATATAAACATTGATAAACAAATATGGAAATGATGTAAGTACAATACTCCTGAAAAAATTCGGCACCTTTAGCATTTTCCAAGTTTTCGAAATTTTAGCGTTTATATTATATGTTTTTTAAAGTAGGCGTACTCTTACAGTACCTTGATATAAGGATGTATGCCTCTGGATCTAAATCATATTTCGATTAAACTGCGTCTTCTCTTCAGGATTTAGGAATATTTTGCATTTAACAGACATCCACACGTTCATGTTGCAGGTATAACCAACACATTCTTATTCCGATACATTTGATGAATTTAACCTATTTTAAAATTATAAAGAATTTATAAGTTAATAATATTTACAAATATCTTTTCAATATTTTGTTGAAATTCTTAAATGAATTCTTACAAACTACTAGTATATTATAATACTATCAATATTTTTTTTAAAAAGTACATGCATTCAAAATCCCGTTACACCGCTAAACCGTTACACGTAACACCTCGTAACAACTGAAAACCAATACTTAGCCATAGAAGTATATTATGTAATCTGTATTTGACGTTTGATATAAATTTACATCTTGTATGCATCTTATAGCAGATGCAAAAAATTTTATATATTAATATGTATGTATATGATTGTATAGTTAATGTTTTAATTCTTTATAAGTAGATCAATTTTCTTCAATTCATTTTAACAGTTGCCTAGATTACATTTAAATTATTACATTTTTCTACCACCATTTTTAATTTGTCGTTTAGAGCGTGTGAATAAAATCTATTGTGTTGTTGATTTTTTTCTTCAAAAATTCTAATGCATTTTTTTATAAGAATATTATGGTCTATATGGATTTGTTTTTTTATGAATGAATATTAAAGATTTTACTAAATTATAATTATAGATTATTTATATCATAAAAAAAAAAATTAGAGTTCTAACATTTGTTTAATATATTGCCTTTAAGTTTTACTTTTAAAATTAACGGTGAAATATACCGTTATTTATTTAATAGTTTAATTTCTATAAACTGATAGTAAAAGTTTAAATCAGCTGAAACTTATGACAATTCATTTGTTCATAAATTACAACAGTATGGCTCTAGCTGTTTAGTTCAAAGATTTTTATAAAAAAAAAATGATTTAAAATTTCCTATGTTAGCTGATTTTAAAAAAATAATGGCCCAAATATAAGCAATATTTTTACGATTTAGCTTTAATAATGTAATAAAAATTTTCTACACTGATTACACATATAATTCACATTTAGAAAGTGTATGAAACCACAACATTTTATATACATACCTTTCTAATAACTAGCAAAAAAGGCTTATATTGTGAAATGAAGTAATGCAGGCGCTAAACTATAATTATTTCTACTATTATTGTCTAACCTTATCGTTTCTTAATCAAAAAACCTTATAATTTTTTATTTTTAAGTCGTAGGATTTGCATCATCAACTGGTACAGAACGAGAATAATGCAACAGAACTGAAACAGAACGATAATAACGCAACGCAAAGGCAAACTGTAAAATTTGTTTTGAATTAATGTAAAATATTGGCCTTCTACATATTGCGTGTATTATATAATTTAACAAATTTTTCAAAACAAAATCAAAAATTTGTTTATTAATAAAATTAAGGCTTAATTAAACCATGTCCATTAAGGAGTTACAACCCCTCATAGTTTAAGAAAGCTCTATTTTTAAATGTATTCTCAGGTTCCTCTTAACATTTTTATGCAATTTTATACATTACAATTGTTTGTAAACTATTACTTAAATTTACTGTTAATTTTGCAAAAGTTTACTTTCTTCATAACTCCAGCACTCAAAAGTTTACTTTCTTCATAACTCTTAGTTAGAACTCTGAAAGAAGAAAGAGTTTTCAGAATTAGTATAATAGTAATCTCAGAAATTTCTTTTTTTGTAAGAGCTCTTCAAGTTTAAGGTAATACATAGCCTTGGATATGGAGTAAAAAATTGGAAAATTTGCTATTTTTAGACATCTGTACCTAAGGTATTAGGAGAAATTTTTTTTAAGTTAAGTGCAAAAATTAAATATTCAACATTATTTTGGCATCTGTTTAAAAAATGTTCCTATTTATTAAGGAATTTTTCACATTTTTTTTTTGTTCATATATAAAATTTTAAGAAAAATTGCAAATTTAGTTGGGAGTCAAATTATTACAACCAATTTTTATTGTCTTTTGTGGTTTTTATTGTCTGTTGGTTTTGTATTCTGTTTGTTTTTGTTAGTAACTATTGTAACTATTGTCTTAAACCACATATTTTTTGTTTTTTTAAAGTATGTACCTATTATTGTTGAGCTTGTTCATTTCTATTAAGAATTAATAAAAATATGGATGTACCTATACAGAATTAATTTGTCAAATAATATTGACAATATAATTCATTTTTCCAATGAAATTTAAAGAATATTATATAAATATTATATGGTAACACTGTTTCTAAGGTTTCGTTCTATATGATGTGAGACAGAGTTTAATGATTACGTAACCTATTTATTAAACAGACTTTAAAGAACTAACTAAAAAATCAAAAAATTATCTAAAGTTAATAAGGATCATTCCGATTTTAAAAAACAGTAATAGTGAAAATTAAACTATATTATACAGTTAGGTGTCCCTCAAATCAAACATTCTTAAACAAATAATTTTTAAAATTAGATCAATAAAATCAAACAAGTGCGTTTAGTTAAATTAATAATTTTATCTATTTTTCATTATAAATTCATAACATATTTAATGCTATCATTAAAACTTTCACTATTTTTCAAGAATCCCTTAAAATACTCAACCTTAAAACATCCTATATAAATAATAAAAAATATTAACGACATATTTATTATGTTAATTTAAACGAAAATATAAAAAATAAAACAATTTCATAGTTATAAATTATGATAATGGTATAAAATAAATAATAGATTTTTTATAGGCAGGCAGGATCTGTCAACAAAAACTTCAAAAACGATTATTAAAATTTTTGGATTTATAAATAATCGAATCATTTTAAAAACAAAAAAGAAAACATAAAATCGATATACGAAAACCTAAACAAAAGTAAAAATAAAAAAAAATTCTTCTAAATATTTGACATTTAAATAACCAACATTTAAAAAATCAAAATAGAAAACAACTATAAAGGAAAATAAATTCCCTCATATCAATTCAGTGGAATCAGCGTTAAAAAGCCCATAAGGAATTTTTTTTTTAATAACACACACACAAACGAATGCTATGAATTTAAAATGTCAAATGCAAAAAATTCAATTTTTAACACATTTCCAAAAAATTTTTGAAAAAATGTGCCTTTTATTTTCACTCTGTCCCATGGGTTAGGTCACATAAAAAAATTAATTTAGTGGAACAACTTTTTCATGTAGCCCCATCCATTAGAGAACTAAACAACCCCTCAAACTTTGAAAAAGCCATATTTTTAAATGCACATGTTTCATATTCCGCTCAATATTTTTTCAATTTTAGACAGGAATTTTAGTTTACCTTTGTAAATCAATATCAAAGTAGGAGCATCGGAGGCCTAGTGGGTAAGAGCGTATAAAATACGCTGTAAGCACAGAGGGACTGTGGGTTCAAATCCCATCCACGTCGTAAGAGTTATTCCCCTTTACGACATTTACAGCCACGTCTGAACAGGAAAGGCTGTATAATTTCAGAGAAATGCATAAACAAAAAAATATCAAAATTATATATGTATATTTTTTTAATTTAGTATTTCAATTTACCGTTATGTGAAAATCAAATTTTGCATGATTTTTCTACCTTCATAACTCCGTCATGCTTTTAGATTAGATATAGGGGTTTGAAATTTTGAGGCAAGAAAGAACTTTTAGAATTAGTATAAGTTTCTTCAGAAATTTTTTTATGGATCACCCCCTGTTTATTAGCTTTTTAAACACTTGTAACTTAGGTATCTGTACAAATTTTTCTGCTGCAAGATATAAAAATTAAAGCTCCAGTAATATACCTATTAACGGTTTTTCTTAGTTATATACAGGGTTTACAGCCGTTCAAAATTGCAAAAAAATCCTATTTTCACATTTTTTCTTATGTGAAATTTTCAAATTTTGGTGCAAGTCTCAATTTTTAAACGGTTTGTATTATCATTTGGAATTGTACGCTTTTAAAAACCGTTGGTTTACATTCTGCCTTGTTTATTTAAACGATTTAATACTTACATATAACTCAATAATTTCCTACATTTTCTTAAACCAAATTTATTGATTTTTTGTTGTTGTTTTTATTATTTTTTATCTAATTCAAAAACAAAAAAAAAACTCAACCCATTCCTGCAACATCTGAACTCCAATTGCAGACTACATTATTATAGCCTGTTATATTATATATGTATGTAGTGTAAGGTACAATGAACATGTTAGATCCAAACATTCATTGCATTTTCTATTTCAAAAAAATTGAAAATTTATTTTTTGTATTTATTACCAAAATCAAGTTGAATGGATCACTTAAATTTTTTAACAGTGAGTTGTATAGTATTGGTTGGTATTTAGTAGGTAGGCAGCCGTTTCAATAGTAACTGTTACAATTTGCAACATTTTATATTATGATGATGATGATGATGATAATAATATCTCTTCCGAGTTTAAGTAAATAAATTGTGGCATTGCTCTTGGCAATCAAAAAAACAAAAGCAATAAATAACTAAAAATAACAACAAAAAATTTTTCAAATTCCTGATCTAGAGTATAGGAAAAAAATAAAAATGCACCAGTTATATTAATTTGGTTATTTTTACTAATCAATTTCCATGGATGCTGTTAATTGTTGTTGTTATTGTTGTTGTTGTTGTTGCTATGATGAAGTTAAGATCATTCAATTCACGTCAACCGTATAATATTGTAAACTTTTAATTTTTTTTTTTATTATTTTTATTATTTTTCTTGTTGATTTTGGCTCTTGACCACTAAAAATGGTAAATACGGAATTAAAACAACTTCTATCATCAATCCAGTTTTATATTGATGCACAATAATTTTAATATTTTGATGATGATGAAATTGATTTTAAAGTAAGAGACTGACTTTAGTGCGCTTGATTTCAATTAATTTTTTTTTTTTTTTGTAATATTATGCAGTTTTTTTTTTTTTGTTTGTTTGTTTTTTAGATAGATCAAAATAGGTTTTTTAATTATTTTTCATTCATTAGTGCAATGCAACAGCTGCAACATTTGTTGTACAATAGTAAAATATAGGATAAAATAATAATTAACCGAATTGAAAGTCAATAAAAAATGCCAAAGAAAAGAAATTTTCTTTTTTTTTTTTATTAAAAATTAAATTTAAAGGCTATAGCGAGATGGTAATGGTGGAATAATTGGAATATGTATGGAATTTAAATAAATTGATATTTATTAAATTGATCTGATCAGACAAATTGAATATTATGTTTTATATTTATGAAAAATTGATGGGTAAAAATAGAATATAGGATATTATATCTTAATCCTTAAATGTCATTCTTCTTATGTAGTAACTTCGCCGTCAAACTATTTTGAACATATGGAAATTAATGTAACCTTTTTCAATGCTGGCGTTGGCGCCTGGCCTATAACTTTTTTAAACTTCAAGTTGATTAAATAGATATTAATTTCATAGGATTTTAGTAATAGCATTTTAGGAGCCAAATAGAGAATTTTAAGAATAATATTATTAAATTAGCATAAGTATACATACATATATTTAGTTGTGAGAATTAGTTTTAAGTCTAGTTTAAATAAAAAAAATGATTCTTAATACTTTTTTTGACCCATAGAATTTCGCAAAAATTCATAACTGCTTATAATATGCTCCATAATCAACATTTTTATTAGCTCAATAATCTGTAAATTCATTAGGCGCCACCTATAATGTTCATAATATTCTCACGAAGTTTAACTGTCTGAAAAAATGGTTACCAGGAGACTTTCAAACAAAAGCAGATTAATTTTCGGAGAAAAGTTATGTAGGGATAACAAAAAATACAAAAATATTAAAATAATTTAAATGTAAATCAATTCTTAATTATGATGTAAGAGGATGTACTGGAAATTAAATTAAAAACGATAAGTCTGCAAAAAACTTTCGAATTGTGAGAAAGAATTACAATAAAAAAAATGAAATATTAACTTCAAAAATTGTTAAAACATTTTATATCAGTCTGTACCTCCTTATATGATATAATAATTTATGTAGTATTTTAGTAAACAAAATAGTTTTTAATATTAAATAAAATAAAAATTTATTTTTTTTTAAATATTATGTAATATTTTCTTTAAAATAAATTTGAAAAAAAAAAAAAATAAAAGAAAAAAATAATTTTGCAATTTATATATATACAATATATAATATATATATACCAAGAAGATTTATTTCAGTTATTTCCGCAAACATTTCATAAAAGTTGGAAATATAAAGAAAAATAAACCAAAATCACTGCTAATAATAAGATACATATTTAACTTTTGACATTTTTCTAAACATTTATTGAATTTTTTTTAATACAATTTTAAAACAAGAAGACAAGAAAACGCAATAAGAGTATATTACTTATTTCTTTTTATTAAAAATGTTTTTTTTTTTTAAAGGTCCTTAATGGACACAAATTACATGAACAATAGATTTGATTAAATTAAATATTAATTGATAGAAATTTCTATCTCTATCTCCAATGTTACCAAAAGTGTCAATTTTAAATAAATTACCAGAAATACAAAAATATAATTCACGGTATAAAAACTCAAGAAATCAGGAGTGGAAATACAAACCAAGTCAATAATTCGTAAATGTTTTACTCCTTGCTAAAACCAATACAATCATCTGGATTAACATACTGCTTGATAAGATAAGCATATATACAATTATATAACTTTCAGATTAAAAAAACAATCCTTAAACACTATATTTTCTGAACCATACTAACCATCCGAACCATAACAGAACCATTTAAGGACAGATAATCTTGTTTTATCGAAGTCTTTTTGAATTTTTAAATACAATAATCAATTAAATCTTAATCATATAAATACAGACTCCGCATAATAATCCTATAGTATAACATTTTATACCGTTTTTATTTTTACACGTTTTTGTCACATTTGGAAAAGTTCAGAGCATTTGGAAGGTGACTTGTCGATAAGAATAACTAAAATTATTATATTAAAAACCATTATATTAAGAGCAATCCTATTCCCTTCTGATTATTTACCCAGAAAACCGGAATGGCAAAAACTCTAACAATTCTTTTTAGATTTTTTTTTTAAATTTTAATTTTTACCCACTCAGCATGACTTTAAAGAACTTATAATTCTTAAAATAAATTTGTCCTAAAAGGAAACAGGTTAATTTTTTTAATAAAAAGTTACTCAGATAAGTTAAAACTAATGTTAAGTTAAAAAAGGCAGAATGATTAAATTTAAAATTCAAGAATGTCAGTCAAAAGAGTATTTTTTTTTTTGTTGTTTAAAAGATTTAAATTTTATTACATTTTATATAAGTATTATAAACGTAAATTGTTTTGGAAAATAGTCTTTTGAAATTTTAAAATTTTATTATAAAAATATTTATTATAAACCGGCATTCATTATGACGTATTTTTTTTTAACTATTTAATAAAATTTGCTTTTAAAGGTTCAATTTAAAAAAAAAAAAAATGAGAAAATTGTGTGGGATGCTGCGTTAAATTTTTTTTTTTTAATTTAATATTAAAGTTGCATTTTTTTTTTTTTTTGTATTTCGAATAACAAAACAAATTTGCAATAAAAAAAATTGGATTTTCTTTTTTTTGCCCAAAAATGATATTTTGAAATAGCTATGAAAGTGAAGAAAATACGCTAATTTTTTGTTGGCATAATAAAAACTTTTCAAATTAAATTAAAAATATTCGGCATCAAAAAATTATAATAGACTAAAATGGAAAAATAATCAACACTATTAGCTAATCTTTAGCTAAAAATGAAAATTTGTATAGATAGAGTAACACTAGTGTGCTGATAAAAATATAAAATTTTTAAGTATAGTTTGTTTGAATAATGATTTCAGTAATTTAAAAAGTTATAATAACGATTTTATAAAAATTTTCACCATCCAAAAAACGATGTACTATTATAGTATCTGGTAGCGCCCTTA
This sequence comes from Poecilobothrus nobilitatus, assembly GCA_947095535.1. Taxonomy (NCBI): domain Eukaryota; kingdom Metazoa; phylum Arthropoda; class Insecta; order Diptera; family Dolichopodidae; genus Poecilobothrus; species Poecilobothrus nobilitatus. Next base: position 165,409,584 of record OX352773.1, read on the forward strand.
ATTTAATATCCCATTTAATATTGTGTAGACTAGATATTTAATTTTTAGAAATCAGAGTTTTGTTATAGAGTGTATATATCCTAATAATTTGTCAATTTATTTTGTGGCTGTAATACTATATGTGACTTTTATCGAGATTTTTTGTCCATTTGAAAAATTGACCTAAATAATATAGCCAAAGGCTTAGAGCACTGTATGAACGCTCTACTATTAATATTTAAGGAATTCCTACTAATATTTAGAAACTAAAAAATTGCTATAGCATTGCAGTATTGTATGTGTTCTGGAAGTTATACATTTATAAACCAAAATAGCCCCATTACTCCAAAATGTTTGTATTATACTGTTCTAACATTTATTTGTACCTATACACACTCTTCTAAATTTCATCTTCATTAAAATCTTCATTAAGAGTTTCAAGATATAAATAAATAAATAAGTAAATATATGTGGTCTACAACTATAATATTATATAATATCTAGAATTAAATTTCATAAATCCTATTATAGTCCTACAATCTATCATTACTTTTAAAAATAATTTTACATTTTCTTTAAGAAATATTATTTTAAGTATTTTCACTTTTAACTTCTTTTAAAAAAATGTTTTTAGGTATTTTTTTTTTGATCATTTATCTTTCAGTTGTTCATTAATATTATTTGAATATTCATAAGGTTACCGCCTTAAATCTTTTATATTTTTAATCACCAAAATAAAACGAAAACAAAACCAACTATAAAAATATCTTCGATTAAATTTTATTTAATATTAAAATATACTTTTAAGGTGCAACAAAATCTATTTAAAAATTTTCTTTTTTTCTATAAAATTTTCATAAAAAAAAAAAAAAAAATTGACAATTTATTTTAATAATAAATTTTCTTTTGAGTGACATGTTAATGTTATACTTTTTTTTTTTAAAATATTGCGTATTTCTTTTATAGTTCAGTGCAACTTTACTTTAATATAGATTTTGGTTGATTAGGAAGTAAAAAAAGTTTTAATCTTGTTATTTCTTGTTTTGATTCAACAACTTTTATTTTATTTTATTTTTTTTTCTTAAATTCAATTTTAAATTATTAAATCATTACTGCAGTTATTGCACTGCTACAAAAGGATTATGCGTTTTCCTATACTATATCACTTTCCACTAATTTTCTTTTTTTTGTTTTGTTTTTTTTTTTTTTATTACCTTTGGCGAATAATTGGTGAATGATTTAAATCACGGTTCATTTCAAATTATTTGTACTTCAAATTGTGATAAACAGAATAATAAGAAAAAAAAAATAACAATAACAGAAAATATAACAACACAACTACAACTTCTCGGCAATAGTACAAATTTATTTTATAGTAACAAGAAAATGTGTATCAAAATTTTGTCATTTCAAAATATGATTTCTTCCTGAATTATGTGAATGAATACAATTTGTAAGATAGATTAAAGTAGATATAGATAGATAGATATTGCAATTTAGAGATATATATTAAATAAGGCTTAAAAAGGTTTTGAAATAGTATGGAGTTCCTATTTTTTATTTTCTTTGTATAATTTTAATAATATTATTGTTTATATTTTGAAAAAACTAATAAATATTTTGATTGCAAAAAAATTAAATATTAAAATTTGAATAAAGTTTTATTTTTTAAGAGTTCTTTAAAATTAAAAATAAATCCTTTTTTGAAATTATATCGCACACAGTAGTGATGGATTAACTTATAAGGAAAATAAGTATATGCTAAAGGCATCATCAGAAATTGGGTTTCAGTAGAGCTTTTGAGTCACGTGTCAGAATGTCCAATGGGACTTTTGTCTCTCTTTAATGAAGTCTCAATCATCTTATTTCTCAAATAAAAGATGTTGAATTAAAAGGAATATTAGAGTTGGATTCTGGGAAAAACAAATGATTGACACCCTGATTTTAACCAACCTTACAGTTCTTCCAAATTATTTTTTATACATAATATATATATATTTCAACATCAAAGAGTTAAAAACAGTGGGGGCTAATCTACATATTACGTTAACAAAATAATTATGAAATTTATAATTAAAAACAAAGAGGTTTATAAACAAAGTAACACTAAGTTACAAAATCAGGGTTTCAATAATTTGTTTAGCGGGGATTTGTAAATTATTTATACTATTTAAAATTTATTAATGTTGAAATAATATTTATGTAAAAAATATAATTAGGAAGGATTTTAGAGTTTGATCTTAGAACAGAATTCAACATTAAAATATTTTCTAATTCAGAATCTCGCATGTACATAAACAAAATATATACACATATTTTAGAAAAGAGACAACGCTGATTTTGTAGACAAATATAAAGTCGCTCTAAATTTAGAATCTGACATATACACATAATATACATATTTTGAAAAAAGCGTATAAAAGATAAAAATATTAATTTTTAAATTTTTAAATAAAAACATCGCATTGGGATGTCTGGTCCATTAAAATAAGTCGAAAGTCCCATGTGGTGGAGTTACAGTGGTAAGACAAAAGTCCCATGCGATTCTGGCCATGGTATAGTAACTATGATACTAATGGAACTTCTGACTATGTGACTTTTGACACGTCATCAGTTTTTGTAATGACCAAAAGAGTCATTCTTTTTTGTTAAAATAAAAGATAAAATGTAATTTATCAAAATGTTCTAATATAAAATAAGATACCTAAGGGGACCTTGGTGGCCTAGTGGGTAAGAGCGTATAAAATACACAGTAAACACCAAGGGAGTGTGGGTTGGAATCCCACATACGTCGTAAGAGTTATTCCCACTTACGACTTTTACAGCCATGCCTGAACAGGAAAGGCTGTGTAATTTCCCGTCCACATTAATGTGGCAAAGAAATGCATTACAAAGTAAAAAAAAGATACCTAGGAATCAAAATTTTGGAAAATAACGGTAAATATTAATACGAAATTGTAAAAAATTATGAATAAAAAATTTCTTGAGGTTTGGCATTTTTATATTGAAAAAGTAAAACATATAATAATAGAGATTTTTCTCTCTTTGAGGGCCTATAATAGTTTTTTAATGGGTGGAGCTACTTAGAAAGTTATCACACAGTGTATCTCAAGTTTTGAAACTAATAATAAGTAAATTTTTAAAATTTTTTGGAAAATATGCGAAAAACATGCAATTTTTAAAACGTTATATACCTATAGAGTGTTTTTAGCTTAAGGCCCGCAGAAAAGCAGGTTAACTTTTTTTTAGAAGAGATTTTGCAAAATTTTCTTAGAGCAAAGCAAATTCTATAGGAAGATTTAAACTTACAAGCATGTGATTATATGAAACATTAACTATAACTTAAAATCAATTTGAAGAATTTTAAGCAACTCCAGATGAAATGTTACCAGATGTTCATTACTATGCAGATGAAATCGTTAATATCATAAATCGTAAATCCTAGTAAATCTATGAATAAATATTTATACTTCGTATAGATTCAGATTTGTTACGCAAGCTGTGTTTCAATTTGAAAATTTTAAAACTTACCTATATACCTAGTATTTTTTAGGTTTTTACTATTAAATCGTTGTGATTTATAGACTGTAACAAAGAACTAAGACAGTAAACCATTTTACCTTAACTTAGGATAGAATTATTTTAAGCATATCTACTAAAAAAAAATAAAATAAAAAATCTTAAACCGTATTTCTATACTTCATATTTTATTATATTGAAACGAACCAAAATCTATAAGAAGTAATAAATTGCGTACGTACCTGTCTTTTTTTTAAATTTATTTTTCATTCACTTTTTGATTAGAAAAATTCATTTTCAATAAAACCAATACCAGTTTTAGAAAAAAATTAACTATAAAAAAGTTAATATCTGCGTATACCTTAATCTTTAAACTAGATTATTTTGGTTAGGTAAAGCTTAGTTCCAGATTTTTATATTTTTATTACAAATAATGCAACAACAACTGGACTCTTTTAAACTGCTGCTAATATGAAATCAAGATATTTTAAATAAACGCAAAAGATTTAATCTATGTGTATATTCATAATTGTTTTTTTCTTTTCTTTTACAAATAGTTTTTAGTTGAGCATATACTTATATGTATATATAAGTATATGAAATTGTATATGAAATTTATATATGTATATATAAATAAATTACCAACATCAAATTAAATTTTTGTGTTAAATATTATAATCAATTGAAAGTAAAAGTCGTTACGTTGGCAAAAAATTTCTGTGTCGTTATACCATGTTAAATAAGATATTGTGTACACTCTTATAAAAATAATTAAAATAGAAATTATAATATTTTGTCTCCACTAAAAGAAGATTAAAAATTAACTAAACATATGTTAAAATGGGTTCCTGCTTTATAATAGAATAATCAAATATTAGTTGCAACAGGTATAAGAAAAGTATTAGGATCGTAAAAAAATGAAGGTTTAATGAATGGTAATTATATGTGTTTATACGCACATAGCAGCCTGGTAACTCAATATACCTACTTATTTTCAAAACCCTTGTTTTCTATAAAAATTTTGACGCAATTTTCGCAGATACCCCAAACCATTACGTTAGACTAACCAAATTTTGTAGAAGTCGTTGGTAAGAAATTTACTTTCTTTTCAAAAAATTTTAAATACCGAGCTTATAAAAGCAAAAGTTATATGGCACTTATTCAAACCCGCCGGTCGGTTAATTTAAATAGCGAAGCTAACAATTATTTTAGAAAGATGAACGTAAAATTATAAAACCTTCAAAATCCTTCGGAGCTCTATTATTTTTTAGTTATAGTTCAGACAGATGGACGGACGTTAATGGGACGATTCAGGGGAAGAAATATATTATATTTGAGTTATCAATCTTGTTTGTTTTAAGGTTTCACAAAAGTAATGGCAAATTTATTACACCCTAAGCACTACGTTCGTACGGTTATAATTATGCTGATTATTTTCAAATTTTTGATTTTTGACAAGTTTTTATGGAGTTCCCATATTATTTCGGAATAATATTATTATGTGTTTATGTACTATTCCAATACTCAAGAATATTTATTTTCAATACAAATTAAATCTACTTAAAACGAAGTTGATTCTTTTGGAAACCGAAAAAAAACTGTGTATGTTAATTTTTCAATAGTTCATTGTTATCTGACTCATACCGTAGTGGTTAAATCGCCAGCCTTTTTATCGGAAGGGTTCAAACCCCGGTCAAGTCATATACAAAATATGTAGTAATTTTATACCGTACTAATGTATATTGTATGGTTAATAATGATAATAATAATAATAATAATAATAATAATAATAATAATAATAATAATAATAATAATAATAATAATAATAATAATAATAATAATAATAATAATAATAATAATAATAATAATAATAATAATAATAATAATAATAATAATAATAATAATAATAATAATAATAATAATAATAATAATAATAATAATAATAATAATAATAATAATAATAATAATAATAATAATAATAATAATAATAATAATAATAATAATAATAATAATAATAATAATAATAATAATAATAATAATAATAATAATAATAATAATAATAATAATAATAATAATAATAATAATAATAATAATAATAATAATAATAATAATAATAATAATAATAATAATAATAATAATAATAATAATAATAATAATAATAATAATAATAATAATAATAATAATAATAATAATAATAATAATAATAATAATAATAATAATAATAATAATAATAATAATAATAATAATAATAATAATAATAATAATAATAATAATAATAATAATAATAATAATAATAATAATAATAATAATAATAATAATAATAATAATAATAATAATAATAATAATAATAATAATAATAATAATAATAATAATAATAATAATAATAATAATAATAATAATAATAATAATAATAATAATAATAATAATAATAATAATAATAATAATAATAATAATAATAATAATAATAATAATAATAATAATAATAATAATAATAATAATAATAATAATAATAATAATAATAATAATAATAATAATAATAATAATAATAATAATAATAATAATAATAATAATAATAATAATAATAATAATAATAATAATAATAATAATAATAATAATAATAATAATAATAATAATAATAATAATAATAATAATAATAATAATAATAATAATAATAATAATAATAATAATAATAATAATAATAATAATAATAATAATAATAATAATAATAATAATAATAATAATAATAATAATAATAATAATAATAATAATAATAATAATAATAATAATAATAATAATAATAATAATAATAATAATAATAATAATAATAATAATAATAATAATAATAATAATAATAATAATAATAATAATAATAATAATAATAATAATAATAATAATAATAGCTACTACGGTGGAGTTATCTTTAGTTATATCATGCCGGAAAGTGTTATATACTACTATATACTACTATAAACTGCTGATTGGCCTGACTCTGTGGTAAATAATAATTATATTAATAATTTATACTAATGCCAATAATGATAGCTGCTACAGTGACAGTGAGTTTACCTTCAATTATTACCTTCTGCAGGAGTGTGTTATATTCTACTGCATATTGCAACTATTGGTGGCTATTGTCACTGTTAGTAAAATAGTAATAATAATAGGCAGATTCACTGTTTCCTTACAGTCCCACTTCCAATTCAATGTTTCCGCATCCTTGTCCTATTTTTTCCTACCTCTACTCCCTAGCCAATATACTGCGTTAAAAAGTAAGTGTTTCATTCCATTATATTGGGTAAAGGGGAAGGTGAGTTTCGTCAATAAGAATCTGACACTGCCAAGGAGAAATTCTTGGTGTCTTTAGAAGATATCCACCTCCCTTAGGAAAAAAAAATCAAATTAATTTAATAAATATTGATTATAGTATACTAATTTCCTCATAAGAATTTGGTAATTTACAAAACTATACTTTTTTACCAAACTTTTCATTTGTATTAAATGTTCCATCCTTGGTTTTAAAAGAGAAGTGGTTTTGGTTGTAAACTCCAACACTACTCTGAGTAACCACATGCATTTCGCCTTGGTGACTTTCGAGTTTTCCACCAATCCTCGTAAAAAAAAAAAAAAAAATACTTTTGTATGGAACAGTCAAGGAGAGAATACTCCTAGCATCATAGTTTTTCCTTATTAATTTGTTATAAAATTATTTTAAAAATAATATTAATAAATACAAAAATAAAAATAAAAATAATAATAAATACAAAATATTTGAAAAATAATGTGGGTATTTAAAATAATTTTCATTGTAGGAAAATTAATATTAAAGTATGGGCAATTTTCTTTTTAAAATTAAAAATGTATAACTAACTAAGTTAATACTTAATATGTAACCATTCGGAAAATTGTCAGACAAAAAAAAAAAACAAGAAAGGAAAAAAGAAAATAAAATTAATAATTTTCATGCTAGTAAAATATGGTAATATTATTGGTTTTGTTTTTAGTTTGTCTTTTGCCAATTTCCAGTACCTATTATGAATAATTTTTCATTTAGATGGTATTAGATTTTCAATAATAGGATGGTATATATTTGTTATAAATTATATATCTATTGCAAATGTCTTATATATTATTAAAATAAATATTATATAGATATAAGTAGGTATAGCGTGTGGTTATGTTATGTTAATTTTTTATTTTTTTTTTGAACATAAAGGAAATTGATTTTTGTACATAATATAGATAATAAATACTTTTTTTTTTATATATTATATTTTATTAAAAAATATTTCTGCAATAAATTAATTAATTCATAATTTGCTTCTTTTTTTTTGAAAATAAAATTGGAAATGATTTTAAATCTTGATATTAAGATACTTAATAATATTAAATACGGAAAAATAAAATTTAAAATTAATTCTATCTGACTTATGGCGTAGTGGTTTGGTCGCCAACCTTTCAATCAGAGGGTCTTGGGTTCAAATTCCGGTCAGGTCATATAAATAAAAATATATGTAGTAATTTAATATCGTATAATTAATAATAATAATAATTGTAATAATAATTTTAATAATAATAACTGCTGCAGTGACTGTCTGTGGTTGTCTTCAATAATTACCTCATGCACTAAGGTGTCATATACTACAGCATGTTGTAACTATTGTAAAGGCTATAATCACTGTTAGCAAAATAGTAATAATAATAGGCGGATTCATTGTTTTTTTACAGTCCCACTCTCAATTCAATGTTTCCGCATCTATGTCCTATCTTTTCCTATCCCTACTCCCTAGCCAATATACTGCTATAGCAGGCAAGGGTTTCATCCCATTATATTGACTAAAGAGGGAGGTGGGTTTAGTCAGTAAGAATCTGACACTACCAAGGGGAAATTCTTGGTGTCTTTGGAAGATTTCCACCTCCCTTAGGAAAAAAAATTCATTTTAAAATAATATAAGTGAAAGAATTTTACTGGGCAGCCTCAAGTTATAAGTTTTTACACATTTAAAATAAAAATTTCCTCCAATATTTTAAATGTTTGATTGTTGAAATATGTATGTATGCAAATTATTAGGAGAAATTTTAGAAATGGTTATACTTTTAGGGTTATATGCTTTTTCCTAATTTAGAGAGATATTATAATTTTTTTAATCTTTTCACTCTTATAAGGATCCTGATTATCCACTAATTCATTCATTATTCACGTTTGACTAAACTTCTGTTTCTGGAATTATTAGTTTCAGTATGCGTTTACTATTAGGTTAAACTGCTAAAGCTAGGTGCGATATTATAACTAGGAAATGATTTTTTAAACTAACTTTTTAAACTAAATAACTAGGAAATGGTCTTTTTTTCTTCAATTTTCAATATGTAAAACATGTGGAAGAACAAAGGAAATTTTGAAAAAAAAAAATTAAATAAAAAAAAAAAAATAATATTTTTAACAAGGAAATTTTGAAAAAGCTAATTTGCAAAAAAAAAAAAGAATTTTTGAAATGGAAATTTTTAGTAGACCCATTTTGTTAATTAGTTACGTTGATTTTATTCGTTAAAAGTTTTTAAAACTTTAACGAATTACAATTATTGTTAAACTAATTGACAACAAAAATGTTCACAATTATAACTTAATTTTACTTAATTATTTTTCTCCACATTACTTTGGCTGTGACTGTACTCTTTTCAATTTAATAAATTAAGGAATTCGTCAATTAAAATTCTTATAATTTCTTAATTTCACTTTTCTTTAAGAATATTTTGCAGTTCATGAAAATCGACGTTTTAGATTGTCGTCTCGAAGCAGAAGTTTATACGCTAAATGGTTAAAATTTAAACTGTTTAGCAATAAAATTTTAAGATCACTTTTCGTACTTAAAGCTTTTTTTAATAGTTTTGTTCTTAATTTTGGCAAGCAGCAGACAACTGTTCGTTAACTATAGACCCTAATCATTCTTCTTAAAATCTTAATTTTCTGAACTTAAAAATTTTGAAATAGTTGACCAAGTTGACCAACTTCTATTTTACGAAATATTATAGAATCTTTGTATAAGTTTTAGATTGTAATTCTCTGTCTAGCTTTATAATGCTAAAGACGCATTTAAATATTATATTGATGTGTTATTATATCTTTTATTTCCCTAGAGTCTTTTCATTAATTTTATTTTAACCAAGCTGACTGATATAAATAAAAAAAAATCAGCAAGCTCCACCACAGGACCGACCGCCACTATACGAAAAGTATATAATGCCAAAATTTATAGATTTTTTACATAATAATTTATATCAAAGCAAAATAACTTCATATAATATAACAAAATTTTGATTTATTCAATAACAATAATAAGCAATGAAATCCTAAAAATATATGTGCATTCATTCATACATCCTGCATCCATTTACATTATTATGTAATGTACATGTTTTTTTTTCATTGAAAAATATTAGAAGTAAAAAATAATAAAAACTGTAAACAAATACAAAACAAACATAATATTAATATTGAATCTGCTAATAAAAATTTTACCGTTTTAATTTTATGTCATCAACAAAAGAATAATATGCATATCTATAAGTAAGTATATAAATTTTAAGAGATATAAAAAAAAACAAAAAAAAATTGTTCATATAAATTCATATGGAGTGTTTGCTATGTATGAAATTTGGAAAAATTAAATAAAAGTTAAATTTAGTCGGATCAAAAAATGTTCTATGACAAAGTTGTTGCTCTTTACTTGTGTAACAACTTTTTCTTAATAATTTTCCTCATAAAATTTTTCTGTTACGTAATATTTGTAAAAAACTTAAAAAGTACACTAGTAATCTACCACTTACGGTTGTCCGATTTGCTCCAAAAGCTTATCAATCCGAGATATTTACGTCAAAACCTTAAATATGAAATTGTAAAAAATTGCGCTCAGTCATTTAAGCTGTACACGAACCCACACACACACACACATACAGAGATCATGATAAAAAAAAATTTACAGCCTTCAACACACCGGAGTAGTGCATATTTGCCAAAATCTCTGGTACATATTTTTAGTATGAAAACAATACCTACCTTATACATAACAGTATGCGATCGGTGAAAAACGATGTTCATGAGGTACTGTTCAAATAATTGAAATAATTAAAATCAACATAATTTTTATTTTACTTAAAGTGTAAATAAAAAAAAAGTAAATTAAAAATTTATAAAAAAACAACAAATATATTCCTATATTGTAATAACATTTCCGTTTTTTCCTTTTTTTTTTCCTCTATTTTAATTAACTTTAATTACTGATAGTTATTTACTTTTTGACTATAATATTATTAAAGTAAAAACTGATTTTTAAAATACCATTACCACCTTTATAATTATTATGAATACAACTTAAAAAATATATCAATTTATATTAAAAAATGCAATTTTTTGTCTTTGACCGTCTTCCTAGAAAAGACCATTTTATTTTTTGCTTTTTGATTTACTTAACAATTAAAACAGCATGGTGTTGTTGATTGAAATTTTTAAATTTTGAAAAAGATAGGTAATGAAAAGAAATAAATAATATAATAAAATTATAGTGATTTACAAAAAACAAAAAGTTACAATTAAATATACATACATTAGTTTAGCATTTTTTTTTTATTTTCAATCAAACATTTCTTACTGCAAATAAATAAAATTGACCTTTAAAATACAAATATTTTCCATTAAAAATTCGAAATTTTCCACTTAAAAAAGAATTTAATGATAATTACTATTTTATTATTAAAAAAAAAAAGCTTACCTATTTAGTTAAAGTTACAACTAGCTGCAATTAATTGCATATTTTAAAGTATCTATAAAAGTATCTATTAAGTATCTATTAAAATTTCGAATCTCAAATTTTCTTTTAATAAATTTAATACAAATTGCAATAAATATCATTTTAGTAGTTTTTCTAAAATTAAGGTAATTTATGTTTTTGTACTTTTGATCGTCTGGTCAATGACGCATTTAACTAAGTCAACGGCTTTTCAGTCGAAAAGTTTTCGATTCAAACTACATTCACACCATATGTCCAAATAAATTATCATCTATATATAAAATGCAGTTAATTGTGTAGTTGTTAACATACCAACCTTTTATTCGAAAATTGTCATATTTAAAAGACATTTAGCATAATAACTGGGTTTTAAAGACTTCGTATAAAAGCTTCATTAAACGACTTTGCATCAAATCTTGTTGGCAAATGGGACATTTCGCATAAATTTTTTGTAGTTAATTGTTGTTCAGTACGTAATAAGTCATGATGATGATGATGATGATGATGATGAAAAAAATAAAATAATTCTTGTATATTATATAGCATAAATAAAACTATTTATTTGCTTCGAATCTTGTACAATAGGTACATCCGCGAGTAATAAACGGCTTAGTGAAACTAATGACGCCAGAAACTGAACCTTAGTCAAATTTGAATAAAAATATTGAACATCTATGCTCCTTATATAGGAGTCGAAAGAAAAAAATAAATTATAAAAAAAATATATATGTAAAGTATTAGTAATAATAATAGGAACTATAATATGTCTTAAGACCATTTGACACTAAGTGGATTGTCAGATAACTTGGAATGTATATTGTACAAATACAACAATAAAACAGGAGTCATATAGTGTAAGCGTAAAAAAAGTGTCATTTAGTATCCTTAAAAAAATAAATTTAATATTTAAAATACTACAATACATGAATACATTTTTTAGCAGAAATTTTTAAAATAATTAATTTACTTAACACCTTACAGAGGATATAAAATTTAATTTACACCTTACCATACCAATAAAATTGAAATGACAATACGAAATTATTTACACAAGATTGCTTTTCTGTTTAAATTCAATCAACTTTTGACTGATCAGCTGTTTAACATAAGTAATACATTCCAAAAAGTCATATGACAAATACATATCTATTATAGTCTACAGCGCCCGTAACAGGCGAAGGTTTCATAAAATATGTCGGATATTATTGATACTATATAAATCTATAAAAAATAAATAAATACTTTTAATGCTTTAATGATAAAATACTCGAATTTATTACTTAAAAAATTATATAATTTAAATTTCGAATTTAAATGTTAAAAATGTTTTTTTTTACTTATCAAGATTTGAAATTTATGTTTCAGGCTCTTAGATTTATTCCTTATAGCGTCACATAAATCTTATTAGGACGATTTATTTCAATGAAATTAAGTTTAAAACTAAGTAAAAAAGTTTGAGAAAACGGTTTTTCAGTTTTTTTTTGACATTTAATAGGCATTAACACTAGTGTAAATTACTGATATCGCCTACTTCAAAAACCTGTATACGATAGGAGTACTACAGTAAGTTGGTCTAAACCTATTTTCTCAAAAATACATTGGAGGGATAGGAGGGATTTTAAATTTGGTTACAAAATAAGTGTTTCAATAATTTGTTTAGGGGTGTATTCTTTTTAGTGTCTTTTCTTTTGAGTACACATTTTAAAGCAATTAAAATATTCAAATTGTAGAAATATTTACAGATAAGATAAAAATAGGAAGAACTTTAGAGTTGGTTTCAAAATCATAGTTTTAATAATTGGTTTTATCGAATTTGGGGCGGGAGCCGTAACTATTTTAAATGCTTTGTTGCTGAAACATGTTTGTACATATTTAACTAACAATTAGTATAAATGGAATTTTTCTAAATGTCTTGTAATGCTAATTGACTTTATGATAAATGTCTTTTTATACAAACTGGGTTTATACCAGATTTCTTTTTGAGAAATTGGTTTAGACCAAATGTTATAAAAACATATGCAATACATACACTTTACATGTACATAGCAAAAATATATTTCAATAGAGACCATCATTAATGTTGATAATTAATTCAAAGTATAAAAAATTAAATCAAAATATTGAATGTTTTAAAGAACATAATCTTTTATAAAAACTGATAATTATTATTAGATAACTGACTTCTTATTGGTCATCTTTTTATTTTTATATTGTCTTTTGCATGGACATTTTATTCAAATCAAATTTTTATATTAGATTATGTACAATTTTGATTATTTACACTGTTACGTTTTAAATAATAAAACAAGTGATTATGTGATAATATTATGTTACTATGGACTCATTTTTGCTTTATATGACCCAGTTTAAATATACTTTTTAGAACTTCTTGTAGGAAGTCAGAATAGATAGTTTTACCTGCAATATATTTTAAATTAATGAAATAAAAAATACGTGAAAAATAAAAAATTCGATATTCAATATTAATAATATAATACCGGTATAATAATATAGTATTATATATAATTTATTATAAATAGGATACATATATTAATATATTCATGTATTTTTAACCTCTAACATTGCTGATAGCTCCTTTGTATAAAACTGAGCTTTACTTAAAAATCGTAAAGGATTTATAAATATGCCCATTCTTCCTATATGTATTTTTGATAGGTCATAGGTGATTTTTTATAAACAATTAAACGGCAAGACTTTGTTGAACTGTCAAAAACAAAGTAATATTACATATGGTTAATATAAACCAAATTAACCAATTTTTTATCCAATTTGTATTATTCTTCAGTTTTTTACAGAGATCTTTACCGTTCTTTACAGTTGTTGTTTAAATATGTGGATTTTACACGCTATAAATATTTATGATCATAAAAACAAAATAATTTATCTACGCGTAAAATACCATTGTAACCATACCAATCATTAAAGAACTTTTCGTAGTGAATTTTGTTAACTTAAAAGATTAAATTTTTTAACAATTCTTATGTTACGTTCTTTGTATCCTATATTTATTATTTATTTATTTATATACAGGTACCGTGGTACATAAATGTGCCAGGTAGCTATAACCCCTGTTTCCTGGTAGGAATATATATATTAAGTATTTATATATTTTTTTTTATATTATAATTATTGTACCCGGCCAGGAATCGAACCCGAAACCTCTCATTCCCTATCCTATATTTAGTTTTTATAATTATTTTGTTCGAATTAAAAAAAAAAAAATCTATAAAATTCAATAAATTTTCGAAAAACAAAAATCACTACCCCATCATCATTTAACAATTTTTACTCAGAAATTTTGTTTTAATTATTTTATAAAATCTTAAATATAACTTTTCTTACAATCATTATTTAACCTTTGAGCATTTAAAAATTACTGAAATATACACTAACTTTTTTTTTACTAATTGTGATTAGTTAGCAAATTTCATTTCGTCACCTTAAAACTTAACTTTTAATAAAAAAATTTAAAAATGAATAAACTTTATGTCAATAATAATAATAATAATAATAATTCAAATTTAGTAATATCCGAAGAAAATCCTTTAATCTTAATTTACTACATACATTGTCTATTATTTTTTGTCAGAGAAATGAAAAAAAAAAAAAAAAAACTTCATACAGATTTATCATATTTTCCAACAGTATCATTTGTTTTTTTTTTTTTAACATGTTTTTTTTTTTCTTATTTTTATTGGAAATATTGTATAATACTTCCAAAAACATGTTTTGATTATTATTTAAATAGAAAATACCCGATTACAATAATATGTAATATAATTTCTATATAATGTAATAAAAAATCACCTTGACTGGAATAACAACTATTACTTCATTGAACTCCAATTAAGGTAACACGCAAAATTGCGCGCGATTTTCATTTTATGTCATAACCAGTAAACAGACTGTTAGCACCCAGATTTATCAATATCCAACCGATTTAATAAAAAAAAACAAAAAAAAAATTTTAGGTTTTATTATGTATACGATAAACACAAAAAAAAAAGAGCGAATAAAATCCGTAATAAAAAAGGTAATCAAAAAATCGAAAAGAAAATTTTTAAAATACTTCAAATTATTAATGCGATGAATGAGTAAATAATGAGTAAAATTTTTTACAATACGAACTGAGTTTTAAAAAAAATAAAATTAATATAAGAACAGGGTGTTTATTTAAAGCATTTCGTAATACATTAGACAAGTTAACGCAGCCATTGACAGTTATACTTAATTAACAAATGGAATAACTTTTAAAAAATAATTATACCAACTAAAATTATAAATTCTAAATTTTAGTCTTCAATCATTCTCTTGATTAGACGATTAAGAATATTTAGATATATTTTACTATTAAAAAAGCAGTAAATTTCAGCAAATTTACTAGAAATAAAAGAAATTAAACTAATAAATTGGTAGAAATAATTTAAATAATAAAATATAATATCGAGATTAGTACCATTCATCAAAATTCGAAAATCAAATTAATTTTGACAAAAACTGAATTAACAACTTCACCATCCAACAATATGTTTTACAAATTTGTTAAATTTTTAATGAATAAATTAAATATCATTTACATTTAATAAAAGAAATATTGCAACAATTTGTAAGAAGCATTCATAAATTTAACATAATATATATAATATTTATAAAATATTCTTAACAAAAATCATATCCAAAAGGGAATCCCATAAAAAATGTAAACATAAAAGAGACACAAAAAAAAATTTCTCTATAACCAGAAAAAAGAAATGACCCTACCATTTGTTAATAAAACAGTACTACTTCTACGCTTCATCCATATATAAAAAAACGCAATACCGTTAAACAGTAAAACAAAAATAGAAATAAAAAAAGCAAAAAGTGAGTAAATTTTTTTTTGTTTTTATTTTTCTTTTTTTTTTTTGTAATTTTTAACTCTTTTACTAAATAAAATTTTTGAATACTATATTCATATACTAATAATACAAGTGATTATTGTATTTATACATTCATACAATTTACATACACACCTATAAATTATAATCTTTTGGTTCAGTGCATCAAACATCTTGAAGACCAAGGTTGAAACTTTTTTATTTTGAGAAATCAATTTCAGTTTCATTTTTATATC
The DNA here is from genome assembly GCA_947095535.1 of Poecilobothrus nobilitatus. Lineage (NCBI taxonomy): Eukaryota > Metazoa > Arthropoda > Insecta > Diptera > Dolichopodidae > Poecilobothrus > Poecilobothrus nobilitatus. The sequence continues at coordinate 165,425,997 of OX352773.1, forward strand.
GTTCGGATTTGTAAGCATTTTAAAGTCGTTTTTTTGGGACGAGAGAAAAAAAAGAGACAATAACAAAAGACAAAAAAACAAAAACATATAAAAATAACAACAAAAAAAAAAAACAAATTTCAAAAATTAATTTTTTTAAGCCTGTCTTGCCAATTTATTTTGATTTTTTTATATTGTATTAGTGTTTGACTGCAGGTCTACACGTATCTAAACGTAATCACCCCATTTTCATTTACCGTTATTGCTGTTATCGTTATTATTATTGTTGTTGTTCTTATCATTATGTCTTGCATTTTCAACTTTATTTTTGAAGTTCGGTTCAATTCGATGTAATTCAATTTTCTTTTCATTTTTGTTTGTTTCTTTTTTTTTTTTTGTTTTTGTTTTGTTATTTATTTTCTTTCTTTTCGCGATGAATTTTACCAATAGAAAACTATTTAACTTGTGCACACGACAATAATTGAAACAGTTTTTTACTTGCTGTTGACGATTTAATTTGACTTTAAAAGAAAAGACACAACAAAAAAAAAATTAAGTGTTTATTTTTTAAATAAAAAAAAAAAAATTTTTTTTTTCTTTTTCTAATAAAATCAATCGATACAAAAATTATTATTAAGTTTTTAAAAGTTTTTTAAAAGAAAAAAATATCCCGGGAGCAATGCGGGCCCGATGGAATTTTTTGGTAATTTACATTTAATAATTTTTATAATTAATTTACAAAAACTAAAAAAGGACTAAAATTAAAATATTTAATTAGTGTTTAAAAATTTTTGATTAATTAAAAAACAAAAGACTTGAATGAGAAACTTGAAAGTGTTTTTATTTGAATTTAAATTTTATAAATTTACTAACAAACATATTAAAAATATTAATTTTTTAAGTGATATGAAAATAAAAAAACAAAAATATTTCTTTTTTTCTTTATAAACTTAGTGAAAATAACTTGAAAAAAAATTTTATATCATTATTATAAAGTGTCAAAAAAAAAAAAAAAGATTGAAAGTATACAAAATCCACACCTAGTTTGTAACATATCAAACAATACATGAAACCAAAAAAAAAAAACTGAAATAAAAATAAAGATGCTCAGATTATATAGTTGACAATTTAAAAGACTGAATATTGATTGGATTTTTATTTATTTATGCAAAAGTCAAATTTTACACTTTCTTAAAAAAAAATTTTCAAAAATTTTGTGTAAAGTTTTAATATTAAGTACCTATATATGAATATTATGGTACTTAAAAATTTTTTTTTGTGTAAAGTTTTAGTGGGTTTTATTTTCCATTCATAACTGAACGAATTTCTAAAGTTTTTCGTGATTATTATTTTAATAATAACCAGCATTTTGTATGTGTATATTAGATGGATGTATTTGAGTATCATCTATAAGTTTTTTTTTCCATTTTTATTGGTATCTTTTCATTTAAATCTTCTTCTTTTTGTTTTTACAAATTATTATAAGAGGAAATAAAAATTCACATATAAAAATTTATATTTGGGTATCTGAAGACGGATAATATGTTGGCATAAAATACAGGAAAGAAATTCAAAAAAGAAAATAAACTATTAAAAAATTAAATGTTATCTATTAAAATTATCTGTGCAGTAATTTTTTTTCATATTTTGATGAACGATAAATAGTGTAACCTTTACACACCATACACTTTAATAAATAGTGTATCTATGGTCAGATACAAATCTTCTGTTAAAGATTGTGTTTTTACAAGATGATTCAGTTTGAAATTGCTTTATTTTTCAATTAGAACAAATTTGTAAGAAATTAAATTTCGAAGTGCTTTTAAATTTACTTTCACTACATCCAAAATTCAATTCTTTATTTACTTATTACAGTAAATTTAGTTCAAAAGAGTTTAGCTAATTATAAAAAAATAACAAGACCAACCAAAATAATTTAATAATAACAGATTAATTGCTCTTCTAATAATAAAAGCCAAATATTTATCAGAGCAAAAATAATTAGAAGAAATAGAAAAAATTTTTTTTTTTTTTGGTTAAATGTAAAAAAAAACAGATATTTAGGAAATAAATTAGAAATTTTAAATAAAATTTGATTTATTGCTTATATTCAATTTATTCTTCCTTTTATATTCAAACTAGCTTGAGTTGAAATTATTATTAAACTCTGTCAATAATATTTTTGCATTCTTTAAAATTTTCTTCAATGTTATTTTAAATTTTATTTCACCTTGCATGATAAGAGAACGTTTTTAGCACATTTCTAAAAACATCTTGGAAAAATATGCCTATTAGTTTCACTCTGTCCATCCGTCCGTCCGTCCGTCCGTCTGTTTACAAAACTTTTACATCAAGAAGAGAAAAAAATTTTAACCATGGGTATTATAAAAAAATTAATTTTGTGGAACAACTTTTTCATGTAACCCCATCCATCAGGAAACTACAGCCTCTTAAACTTTGAAAAAGCCCTATTTTTACACGCGTATATTTCATGTTCTGCTTAACATTTTATAAATCTGAAAACACCAATCGACAGAAATTTTTTTTACCTTTATAAATCAATATCAAAATTATATATAGTTTTTAAATTTAGTATTTAAATTTACCGTTATGTTAAAACCAAATTTTGCATGATTGTTCTACCTTCATAACTCTGGCAAGCTTTTATAATTCCGGTACCTTTATAACTCCGGTACGCTTTTATAACTCCGACACCTTCATAACTCCGACAAACTGTTTTGAAAATTTTGCTATTTTTAGACACCTGTAACTTAGGCACCAGTAAAAAATTTTCTTCGGCAAAACATGAAAATTAAAGGTTCAATAATATGTTTACCTGCGTTATCGTTTTTTTTAGCTATATAGGGTTCCGGACTTACAGCGCCTCAAAATTTCAGAAATGTCCTATTTTAACGTTTTTTTTTTTTACATGAAATTTTCAAATTTTTGTGCAAGTCACAATTCTAAACAGTTTGTATTGTCTTTTGGAAATGTGCGCTTTTAAAAACCGTTGGTTTACATTCTACCTCGTTCAGATTAACGAGAAGGTTAGAGAATGTTAACGAGACGATTCAGTCAATATGTACCCTTTTTTGTATAGGTATAGGCTGTATTAATTTATATTAATATGATCTTTGTGAAATTGTTATATTTTACAGTTCACTTCCATACGGTTAAAGGTTATAAACGTTATTTCAAATTTTTGAAGCTCTGAATCTGCATATTTATAATTCTATTAGTGATTTAGTTTTGTGAAAATTCAATTTTTATATTTTTCAATATAATCTCTCAACCAACCGAGCTTTCAATTTGTACGACAAAATCAGATCAATTTATTTATTAAGCATTCTCTTGTTCATCATTATCATAAATTAATGAATGAATTAACTAATAAATAAATTACATCATTTTTTTTTATATCTCTGAAACCATGTTGCTATTCATTTGAATACATTTTCTTTAAACCATACCCAAACTTCAAATTTAAGAACTCTTCAAAAATTTTTGATTGTCTTTTTATACATTTTCCTTTTCCACATATATGCCGAACTAACTTTTTGTCCGGATTGTTTTTTTATTTTAAATGGACCAACAATTATGTAAGAAATTACAGTAAAATTAAAACTATAATGAAAACAACACAAAATTTCCCATAGTGCTTATCAATGATACATAACTTGAAAAGCTTTTAAAAAAAAAAAAAATTTTATTTTTCATGGTCTCATCAACATTTTGAATTGCTGTGAATTTTCTTTTACAAAAAAAAAAAAAAAGTTTTGTGCAACAGTAAACAAATGAAAAATAAAATTATTACTGTAAAATCATTATTAATTGCATAACCGTAACTTTTCATTTCATTTTCATTACCGGTGTATACGATACAATTTTATCTTAAAAAAAATTTACATTTCGTTGATTCGTTTCATTATCTATGTTTTTATTATTTGTTGTAGTTGTGACAATTTATCTTAAAGTATATGCATTTGCTGGTAACGTTGTTAAAATAAGATGTAAATTGAGTTTAATAAAATTATTTTCTTTGTGATTTTAGAAATGTTAGAAGTGATTTAAGAAAATAAAAGTTAGAAAGGTTATTGATCTCTTTCCCTCTTTAATTGTACGGAAAAAATAAATTTCTTTAAGTTTAAGGGTTTTTTTTTATTATCTATCTACAGATAATTATTACTGATGATGTAAAGTATAGTCAAATATTAATGAATTTAATAAAGAACTATATATAGTTTTACCGTGGTATAATTCAAAATTTATTAAAAAAAATTTTATTAATTTCATTTTGAAATTTAATTTTAAATAATAATTAAAATATTCAATAAAATTTTTAAATATTTTTTTATTTTAATACCGATATTTTACAAAAAAATATATAGATATATTTCCTGTATTTTTTAATAGTAATTAAACTTTAATTAATTGTTTTTAAAATTAAAGTAAGAAAAAAAAATTACTATAACAATACAGTCAGGAACTATAGGTTTTATTTTTAATGGTTGAATGATAAGTACCTTTTAAAATTAATTTTTTTGAATAAATTTGTGTGCATTTTTAATACAACTTTCCTTTTTTTACTTAATACATAATTTTATTTGTTTTTTTCAGTGCAAATTCTGTGAGTAGGACTGGTACAGATTTAATAATAAGAAAATGGGAAAAAGATAAAAAACTTATAACAATTTTTATAGTATTTTTGAACTTCATCCCTGGGGCTTGTGTTATCCAACTCTTTTAGAGTAACGGTGTGGGACTTTTGTTTTAAAAAACCAATAATGTCACCATTGAATACAATAAAATATCTATATTATGAATTATAATATTTATCTAGTTTAGAAAAAGTAGTACATATTATCATATCACATAACTGCATTTGTTTTTTATTTTACTAAACATTATACAGTTATTTTCTTGATAAAAGAGTTTTAATTGATACTTTGTTAAAAATATTTGACTTTAAGCCCTTATAACTTTAAATTGGGGAAACTCTAAAGTGATATTTGAAAATGATTCAGAAAGCTTTTAATAAGCATTAAAATGCTATAGGTACCTATATTTATTTTTTGTCATATTTTGTTCTAATTTTATCAAAATAAAACAATAATTTACCATAACTTCCAATGCAGTCAAAATAGGCCCCTTCTCTCGCCACGCGACGATATATGCGATTTCTCATTTTAAGGAAGACCAACGAGAGCCTAATATCCTGTATATGCGTAGTTTATAACATAATAACTGAAAACAGAACTCGCATGATGCATATCAACGAGCAAAGTTTAAAATTTAACGACAATAGATACTAATAAACTGTAGCGACAATACAAGTTTTAATACGTTAAGTATTACTAAACGTAAAATGAGAGCTGCTATTCACTTATAAAAGTCTAATAATTTTAGTATCAAGGAATATAAAAGAAGGAATATGATTAAAAAATAGGGCTTTTTCAAAATTTTAGGTGATATAGCTACGTAACCGATGGGACTACATAAAAAACGTCAATGTATGGTAAAAATTTCATTGATTTATCTTTAACGATGTAGAAATTTTATAAACACGGACAGACAGAGTGAAACTAATGCGCAAATTTTTCAAAACTTTTTGTGCCACAAATCACAAGCATAATAAAGAAAAGTTAACCTTAAATTTTAACTTAAAAATAGCTATACTACAAATCTTTTTTCTATCAAACTTCTAAATTTCTTTTTGTTCTCATAATCTTCATTTTCTGTTTATCTTTTCTGCTTGTTCTATTGTGGGATGTTCAACTGTTATTGTTGTTATTTTTATGACATTGAAGATTTTACGATAAACATTTGATTATTCTTCCTACTAAAAATAAAATCTTAATGAAATTCTTATGTGATTTTTTTACTATAAGAAAAGTATTATATTATATATTATTTTATAAATGTTATTTTGCGTTTTGAAATGTTTGATTGTTCCTTCTGGATAATATTCTTCTGTTTCTTTTCTTCTATATATCACCATTTTCATCGTGACGAACAGTAGAAGCAAATTATAATTAGGTACTATTTCTTTTTCTGCGAATTTGTTTTTTTTTTTTGTTTTCAATTCCAAGACAAAATAAGAATATAACAATAATGGTAATCTTTTATACATTATTTTTGCGGCCTTCGAAAAAATTGAGGCATAATTTTGCAAATATAAAAATTAAAAAGTTGACCATCTTAATTTATCAATACTGCACGAAAAATTTTCTTTTGCAACATATAAATTAACATGTTTACCTGTTAACATGAAAGTAAAAATCGTTACTTTTTTTTTATCATGATTTTTTTCTTTATATGTCACCCACATGTGAATTAAATTAAAACAAAAAAAAAAAACCGAAAACTGAACACCAAGTTACAGTCTTGTAAATAAAATGATACCAAATAAAATTGGAAAAACATTGTTATTGCATTTCATTTTTAAATGCAGCATAATTTTATTGTAAAAATCGTAAGTCAAAGAAAAATTTGAGAATTAATTGATCACGATTTTGATTATATAACGGAAGAAAAACACATGGTAATAAATAAAGAAAAAAAAAACAAAAACGAGAAATATTGAAAATAGGAAAATAAAACAAAATTAAATTTGAACAGGTAACCTAATTAAATATGTACATATTTAGTACAAATATCTTAAAAAGTAACGCATAGATTTTAATACTTTTTTAACTGGCAATAAAAGTATTAAGTCTTTATATATCCTGATTTCCTTAAAATAATTCAGTATTGAAAGGGCTTGAGGCATTTGAAATGTACATTTACCGAAGAATATTAAAATTTTTTTAAAGAAACATTTTTTCAAAGCAGAGTTTCTCGACAAAAAACGCAAACAAAGAATTACTGAAAATAATATTAAGCACCGGAAAACATCTAATTTTTTTTTTTTTTTCCAAGGGTTGCTGGAAAACTCGAAAGCCACCAAGAGGAACTGCACGTGATTCCTCAGGGTAGTGTTGGACTTTAACCAACCAAAACCACCCCCCTTTTAAAACCAAACTTTAGGACGGAATCTTTAATACAAATGTACAGCTTGGTTTTGGGGATACGGATGTGGGAAGGATGGTTGGAGAAATTGGAATTGGGAAATTTGGGATGATGGGGGATAGGTAGGAAAATTTGGAAGGATATTTTGAAGAAAGAGGTTAATGTTGTTCTTAAATTTAAGTAAATTGTACACAATATGAATTACCAACTTTAAGGAACACATGTGATGGTATATGGTTCCATAAAAAGGACGTGCGCATAACAAACTAATTTCCATAAGCCGTATTTAGGTCGCGTTATGAGTAGACAAAAACATGAATTGCTTCAGTTAATTGTTTAGACAAAAGTTGAAGAAAGAAAAGGTATCACCCAAAGGTAACAATTGTCATGTTCGTATACACACATCAAATTGGACCTGTGTAATAAATATAGGATATTTAATGGATTTGGTGGCAGACAGAAACAACTTCAAAAATATCGTCAACATTCAATATCGAACAAGCAGCAGAAGAAGAAATTTGAAATATTTTCAAAACAATCCTGTTTCTCACATTTCATCCAGTATTGAAATTTTCTTTGTGAACTTAAATAAAATCTACTATTCGTTCATCTTTAAATGATTTTGACCTTACAAAAAGACAATAGGTCTAAATTAAACTATTGGTTATAAATTGTACTAAGTTGAATATATTTACAAAATGTTTTACATTTATAGAACTCATATACAAGTAATAATAACTTTCAATAAAAATTTTTATAACACTAAGAACAATCTTTTTTTAGTAGAAGTAATTTGCAAAACTGTGTTATAACATTAATGATTAAATGATCCTTCTCTCAACTTATTGGTTTGCATTGACTATTGAAAATGAGACTTTAAAAACCTAAAAATTTTAAAGCACAAGAAAAATATGATTATAAAGTAATTCATGTGTTTGTATGAAAATACTTTAAATTTGTTAACCGTCTGGTTGATTTAAAAGACAACTCTCTAGAAATCAATCAATAGATGAAAATTAGCACAGACATAATGCGATCTTGATATCATTCTTTCGAATTTTTAGTTGCCAACTATGTATTAACTACGACAACTATGAGTGTCAATTATGTCAACTATATCAGATAAGAGGAGATAAGGAATGCTGTCTGACTCTGGCTAGGGTCCGAAATTCGTAAAAAAATTGACTCAGAGTCTGCTTCATCGCTTCGTCGTTCCAGTTTCTACACTGTGGGTCGAATGTATAAAACTGAGTTTATTAAACTCAAGTCTCACTTTTTCAAACGAAAACGCCTAGTTCAAGTGTAGATTTATTTTGAAAAAGTAAGATTTGACTTAACCCTCCGTCTTATGTATTCAACTCTGTGTGTTGTAAGGAATACCTATATGGCTACTTAATACTCGTCCGGTTTTCAATTTTTTTTAACTATTAACTATTAACTATTATTTTTTTTTTTTTTATTTTTTCATTTGAATTTTAAAAAAAACTGTAAAATACTGATAATATCTATCGAATAAATTTTATTTCAAATAAAAAAATTTATCTTAAGATTTCTAATATTGATATATTTAAGATTTTTTGTATTTTTTAAATAAAATACTAGTGTACCTATCCAATTTTTTAAAATTAAAAATAATATTTTTCGAATTTGTCTTTTTGATTATTGAATTTATTATCACCTTTATATTTTCCTACTCTTCTTGTTATTTTCTATTTAGTGGTTCGATTTTGTTTTTTCGTTTTTTTAGTGATAATTTACAGGTATAATCTATGGTTGTTAAAATTTCTTTCGTGTAACCCGCAATATCGATGATTCAATTTTTTTTTTTTTCACCTTAAAATAGGAAATTTTTGCAAAAATAAAATATGCATATAATGTAGTTGGTATAATGAATGCATAATCTTTTATATTTAGTCACAATAATGTGGGTTGTATTTATGTTAATATAATAGTTATGCAACTTGGTTTAATTTTGGACAATTCAAAAGAAAAAAAAAACAGAAAAAAATAAATAGGTATATCTACTAAAAAAAGAAAGAATAATAAAAATGAAAAAAAATTGTGAATTTAAATTGCATAATGAAAAAATTTTGGTGACAAATTTAGTAAAAATGTTTTATTACTTAATTAATTTATTAAAATGATGTTGGGTGGGTGTTTATTTAAAATTTACTTATTTTGATTATTATTAAAATTTCACTTTTGTTATTTTAAGAAGTTGAAATTTTTTTTTGAGTTTTTCTTTTTATGGAAATATTTTTCATTTGGAAAATTATGTAAAATTGGCATTGAACTGAATTTAATGACTCAAAAAATTAAATAACATAAAGAAAAAACAAAATAATATATAAGATATATAAAAGATATCGAAAATATCTGATTAAGATAACATAATCAGAGTCAAGTTCAACAGTTCCAAAACTTAAAACTTTTTGAGCTCAAACAAAAGAGCTCGTATCAATTTTTGAATTTAATATCTGTGATAAATATTTTAGGAATAACAGATATTGTAGTGGAATTAATGTGATGGAATTAAAAATTTTTTGATATGCCTAGTGCAAAAAGCTGTAAAACATTTAGATTTTCTTACTTAATGTAAAACTTATTTTTCTCCTAGAAATCTAAAATTAGATCTAAGATGAAGTAGAATTCTCATATAATATAGACTCGAACTTCAATAGCTTAGCATGACAAAATTTAAAATCACGTCTTGTGCGTAATTAGCTACCTCATCGTTCAGATAAGCTTTAAATGTAAAATGTCCTCCTGTCAAATTATTGTAGAATTATCTTTCTTTTATTTAGATATCTTGTAAGTAAATGACACTTGTTCTTTTGATGTAAAATGAATACTTACCTGCAAAGAATTCCAAAGCAACAACAGAAAGGCTTCAAGTACCAATTTATACAATTTCAAAACTGATACTTAAGTGATTAAAACAGGTTATGGAAACACATTTATTGTGAGAACCACTAAAACATGAAACAAATTTTATATTGAATTTGTTCCGCTCTGATATCATTGTTCCATTTTATACTTTTCTTTGTTTTCAAAAAATAACTTGTACAGATTCGCCATCAATTTACCTCTCAAGTCTCCGCTATCAACATCTAAACCAAAATATCATGTAATATCAATTAGGTCGCTCTTCTTTATTTATTTTAATTGTTACAAGTAAAATTATATGATACCCTATAGATATAGAAAAATTATTTTTAAATATTACAATAGGTACAGTAAATAATATTATCGTAAATATGTTCTAGATCAGGTACATTTAAAGACTTCAACCGCTTCAGTCTACTATGAGTATTAATTAAATTTTTGCCAACTAGTATAAAAATGTTCATAGTAAACAAAGATCAGATAAATGGATTTAGAACAATTAATGTATATGTATTTTAAATAAATGCCTATTGTATTGTATGAACTATCGACTGTAGGTTAAAGGGATAATGAATTAATAATATCTATTAGATCTTTTTAATTTATTAAAATGTTTTTATATAAGAAATTGAAATAATTTTATTTTTAAATCTTTAAATTTGTTTGTATGCTAGTAGGTAGGTTACGAGACTCTGGGCGGGTTACTATCCTAAATTTAATTTGACTGAATATCCCATGCCTGTATTTTTATTTGCCTGTCTATAGTTTAATTGAATTCCTTGTGTTTATATGTATTTTTTTGTCTGAATTTCATTTGCCTATGTGAACATTGTCTAGATAAATCTTTTCATAATGTTATTGGCTTAAATGTTAAAAGGACATGCAATTTGCTTTTCAATTCCAAAGTATTAAAATCTATTCTTGCAACCTTAATAATATTAACATATTTCTAGAACAAAATCTTACATATTAGTGGATGTCCCCTCCAAATCCCTAATAAATAAAATCAGATTTTGCACCCAACTCTAAAATCTTTCCTAATCATTGTTTTACATACATATTTCAACAACAAAACATTTATTTCTTAATAGTGACACAATTATTATCGTATTATAGAGGAAGATTATATTATTTATCGTGTTAATTAAATACAATCAAAATTTTAAAGTTTAAATTAATCGGTTTTAAATTTAATTATCGAATCCATAATTTGAATCAAATACTTTTCAAGTTCACTTATAATGAAATCTATCAAAATCGGATCAAAAAATAAAATAAATAAATAAAAAATTACATCTGATCGCATCAACTACTCTTTTAATCTTTTCAACCAGTTTAACATAATATTGAGTATCGAATTCATTATTTATTAATTATTGTGATTGATTACTTGTTTTATGAAAAAGATACATATTGCATATGTCTTTCATTTTAAATTTTTCGCTTAATTATTTTTTATTACATTTTTCATTTATTTTTTATTTCTTTTTTTTTTTTTGCTATTTTTGAAACATTTTAAATTTATTTGTTAAGTGTATTCTCAATTTAATATTTCCGTCTTTAATAACACTGAAACATAAAATTACTAATAGGAGTTAATAAAAAAAAAACATTTTTGAATAATTCCAAATAATTTTCTAACTAAGTATAAAAAATGGAAAAGAAAAAAAAAAAATAATAAACTTGTATCTTAAAAAAATTCATTTTTCTTTTTTATTAATAACAAAAACTTCCTTCCGGTGTCGGTTTTCATATCAAGTTGTTAATTATTGTTTTATTTAAGTTTTAAAATCCTAAAAATATCGTTTAGTAAAAAAGCATAATATACTGAATATTTTAATCATCACGAAAACGATTTAAAAAAAAAAAATTATAAATGGAAGATAAATTTAAAAAAAAAATAAATAAACATTGATTAATCATCACGCATTAAATTTCACTGGCACGTGATACTAATAATTTTAAGCTACTGTAATTAATAATTAAACTTATATATTATATAATTAAATATACTGTAAGTAGTTTATTTTAAATGGTGTTAACATTATAATGTAAGGTCTACCAAATATAATCTGAAAAACAAATATGCATTTAATATTAAATAAAAACTGTATTTATTATATAAAATAACTGGGCCGAATGGATATGTAAATCAAATTTTACTTTTCAACTCAAATCTCACTTTTTCAAACAAAATTACCATTTACCAAAGGCACCTAAACTCGTAGTTTTTGTTTGAAAATGTGAGATTTGAGTTCTAATTCAGTTTTATGCATTCGACCTATTATTTATGTATCTGCATTTCTGATCAGATTATCTATGAGTATTTCAAGTGATGTAGATGCACTTGAAAATGACACTAAATATTGTAATAATTCTGCATATCTGTGCATAGTCTTTTAAGGGCAGTTATCTTTGGAGAGTGAAACGATATTTTATGATAACAAAGCAAGATATTTACAAAATGAATAATCATTCAATTAAATTTTAATCTAATCTTTATCTATAGGTACAGTTTTTTCAGAAACGATTGAAAGTAATTAAGCATCAGTATAGATTACAAAAGATTTCCAATTAATTTGCGACGGAAAAACAGTGAAATCGAAAATGTAAAAAAAGCGACTTCAACCAGATACAAAGTAAAAATAATAAATAAAATCAACACCTTCAAACAAAATACTAAAAGTTATTTATGCTGGTGCACAAAATAGTTATGTGTATCGTAAATTTTTAAAATTCACAAATTGATAACTTGTGTCACGATTCACGAACGATCATGTCACGATTTGTAAATTAGATTATAGAGATCTGAACACACTTGGATAAAAATAAACATTCTCAAAAAATAGAATATTCTGAGAGTTTAGTAGACTAAAAACGAAAACACGATTTCAATCTGTCCTTTCAATATATTTTATAATAATTTTATACCGTTTAAATTTGATTTTTGAAGAAGATGATATGCGTGGATCTTGAGAAAGCCTTTGGATAGATGGTCTAATTTATAAACTCTTAAAATTGAATTTCCCGAACCATTTAGTAAGTTTAATCCAACATTTGTTAACTGGAAATAAATTTTATATCGCAACAAACAAATTAACTCCAAAACAAGAAATATTTCTAATGGATTAATTACAACAAGGTGCTATCAATTCACCACTACTATTTTCGTTATATATAACTGAACTCCTCAATATGCTAAACTTGTTAAAATATCAATGCTATACACAATTGCCTTTGCAGATGATATAATAGTTTATTCAGACGACTCTCAAGGCGAAGCAATACAGTATAACCTGAAAAAAATGTTTAATTTAATAATAAATTATTGTAAAGTGTGGTTGTTAAAAATAAATTATGAAAAGTGTCAAACAATTTTATTTAGAAATACATATAGTCACTTAAACCAAAATATTAAAGATAATTGAAAAAACTTTGAAATTAAAGATCCTAATAATACAGTATTATTAAACAGTGATACGGTTAAATATCTAGGTGTTTACTTACAACGCAACCTTAAGTACATAGAGCACGTAAAAAAAGCAATACAGAAAGGCAACAAAGCATTCCATGCTTGCAAAAAACTCTTTTACAATAAAATAATAAGTAACAGAATCAATGTAATAGCTTATCAGTCATTAATAAGACCAACCATGACATATGGTGTGCCTGTTTGGTACAATATAAGCGCAAGCTTGATGGAAAAATTCAGAAAGTTTGAAAGAAAGTGTATAAGAGTATGCATTAACAAAAACAGAAAACCCGAATCTGAGTATAAATATTTTTATTCCAATAAATATTTGTACAAAGAAGCAAACATAAATAGAATCGACAGTTTTATGATAAAACTAATTCGAGAGAGCATTAAACACTCCTGAAAATGGTTTAATATCACGTATATTCTACCACAATGAGGTAGAATGAGGTAGTAATGTACATTAGAAAGACTTTGCTCACGGGATTCATTGCTCCTGAGCATTTTATCTTTCTTGACAAAAATGGTATCATACTAACAGACAATCATGTCCATCTACTATATCATTATAGTAGACGGGCTACATGTAAAAAAATTGAATATAATCCGCGTAATATAAACAGATATCTTAAAATTTGATACAAACCTGCCATTTAGAGATACACGTCTTAGAAAAAACTATTGGTGGTTAGATAGATCATAAATAAGGTTTTGAACCAATATTAGGTATAAGCTAGGGTAATTAGGTTAAGATAGGCTAAATTAGGGTAGGAATTTTATTATAAAAAAAATATAAATAAGAAACATTTTTTTCCTAGTTTTCAATGTTAAATCATTATAAATTAACCCTCAAAAATAGATATAAGAAAATGTAAAAAACATTTTAAAACTAAAATATATTGCATTTTTATATGTTAATTAATATTTTGAAAATAAATCTGTTTTTGTAGTAACTTTTAAGGTTAAATTAGAATGTAAATTATTAAATAAAAATTAAATAAAAAAAAAATAATCATTTTATACCGTTTAAATTTGATTTTTGAAGAAGATGATATATCTGAAAATAATGGTGGTATAAAAATAATAAAAAACCAAAATTAAGCCGAAGAAGTTGGACCAAGTTTTTTGGATAAACCTTTTAAATTGCATTTTCGAATAAATCTCGAGGTTATGTAAATTTCGTGTAAATGAAATGCATTTAATATGCATCCACAATTATGGATAAAATAACAAAACAATATTATTTTGACATTTTTGAAATTTGACATTAACAAATAAAAATGTATTTGTCAATTTATTATGGTCAGCTGTATTCCAAATATTTATTATGAGCACATAGAGCAAATTCTTAGTATGCGCCGATTTAATAAAACAAAATACAAGTTATAAACTTTTAGCTCTCAGATCTAAAAAAGAAAAACATGATTTATATTTTGAGTGATTATACTCTCCTGCGAAAAAATTTTGTTTGTCTCTTCTATTGTCAAATTTTGTGTTTGTCAAAATGTCAATGAACAATAAAATTGCTAATAATGTATTCACAAGATTGTAAATAAATTACCTGATGTCCTGAAAAATTTTTATTGACATTAAAAATATGATGGTAGACCTAAAGCTTAAAAGAAAGATCACAACTATTTTTTTTTTACAAAAAAAATTTTTTTTTTTTTTTAAAAAAAGGCATTTAATTAAGATTTATTTATTGGTACTTCAAATTAAAACAAAAAGCAGTAAATGGTAGTAGTACTTTTTTTTTAAGATAAAAGATAGTAAAATGCAAGTGAAAAAACTAAAATGGTTAAAAAATTATAACCAGAAATTAATTAAGTACTTGGAAAGAAAATTAAATATAAAAAAAAAAAAAAAAGAAAAAGTTAATAAAATAATTGCGTTAATTGCGCATACTTTTCTTGTTAAATTTTTTTTTAATCGGTTTTTCTTTTTCAGATTTTTAACGAATTTAATATGAATTTTCTTTTAATTACGTGTAATATATTGAATCCAATGTAAACATAAATCACTCATAGTAAAAAAAAAAAACTAAAATAATATTTAAGTGGTTCAAATAAAAATAAATCAATGGAAAATGTAATTCATTACATTAATTTGGAATTACATAATATTATAAAATCATTTTTATTTTTAATTTCCTTTTAATTACAGTGATTTAAGAAAAAAAGTATGCAATTACATAATAATGGATTTTACAACTGGGATAGATGAAATTTTTGATTAATAGACATCTATATAATAATTTTGGGTTCAATTAAATGTTATATAAAATTGAAGAAAAATATAACTCATGCTTTCAATAAAATTCTCAATAAATTATTGTATCTAGACTCAAAACTCAGAACAGAAATTAGGAAGAAATTGGACCTAAATAATTCCAATTATATTATGTTCTCTTTAAAATATTTTTAAAATTTTTATTAAGATACGAATGACAAGTAAAGCAATAGTTATCAATTAATCTAGAACCTGATAAAAATTTGTTATAAGTAGTTTGAAGCTAAATTTATTAATTAACAAAAAATTGAAGCATGTGTTATAATAAAACTGTTATATAAATTTTACAGAATCTACCAACTATTAGGCTAGTCAACTACTCTAGCATAAAAATTCTAGCATCTTATACTGGTATATAACATTATCCGTTTAAAAAGAATTATTATAATATAGCTATAGAAATAGTACAGATGGTACAAATATACAATATTATTATTCTAAATATACAATACCTAATATTAATAGTACCTAAAATTGGCTCGAGGAACTAAGTAACTTCAACTAACATAGATACATAAATTCAACAATATTGTAACAATAGATTTAATATTTATCGAAGCAAAAATGCTTCACCATTCTACTAAAAACTAAAGAAGTTTGTTATAATTTTCAATGATTAGTTTAAAAAATCTATAGATAGAATTCTTTATTCATCGATCCTATCCATCTATATTTTACCTTGATATGTATTTTAGATTTATGATCTTACGTTCCTTATGATCTTATGATCTTATGATCCTTACGTAAAAAACCTACCTACTTTTCAAATTTTATAAAATTGTTGTAAATTAATCTAAAGTTTTAATGTATTTTCAATATTTTAAAATTTTAAATTAAATTAAATTTTATATTTTAGATCTTTAAATTATAATTTACAATACCTACATATTTTAATTAAAAATTTATTCCTAAAATTTTTTTTTTTAAGATCATTACATGATTTTCATTATTCGATAATTTGAAATTGGATTCGATACCTATCAGTATAATAATTTTTTTATTTATTTTTTTTTTCCCCAAAGAATTGCTCCTTGGTAGTGTCAGATTTTTACTGACTAAACCCACCTCCCTCTTCAGCTAATATAATGGGATGAAATTTTCATCTGTTAACGTAGTATATTGACTAGGGAGTAGGGATAGGAAAGAATAGAACAATAGGATGCGGAGACATTGAATTGGGAGTGGGACTTGAACGAAACAATGAATTAAAAAACACTTTTTTCTTCAAAATAATTTAGATATTTTTTTTTTTTTTTTTAATCCATTTCTCTGCCACATAAATGTGGACAGGAAATTACACAGCCTTTCCTGTTCAGGCGTGGCTGTAAATGTCCTAAGGGGGAATAACTCTTACGACGTGTGTGGGATTCGAACCCACACTCCCTCGGTGTGTGCAGCATATTTTATACGCTCTTCCCACTAGGCCACCGAGGCCCCTATTTAGATATTTTCAGTAAAAATATATATATTTATAGATAAAAATTTAATATCAAAATTATTTTAATTTAATTTATAATATAGATACCTACAACAACAAATATCATTCTCCTTTCCACCTAAAATCACTCTATATGTAGTAAGTATATTAAAAATAGGATCAACATTTTAATAGTGCATATAATATGAAGAGTAGGATTTTTTTTTTTGTAAATCAACTTTAAAAATTTTAAATTTATTCAATAATAAATACCAAATTAATTCAATAATAAAATACTCCTTCCTCCGAAAAAATTTTTTTCAAAAATTAATTCATAATTATTTAATTCCCGGTTTTAATTTGCATTTTTAAAACTATATACGCAAAATATTTCCCGATTCATCTTTAGTATGTCATCAGTCAAGTTTATATTTTTTTTCTTTTTTTGTTTTTCTTGCATAATTAAATTTTAGTATCCGCAATTCCGGTAAACAAATAAAAATAGGTACGTATAAAAAAAACAAAATCACAACATGTTTTTGGTTTTGTTTCTTTTTTATTTTTTTCTATCTCACTTTCTCTCACAACAAACGTTAAATAAACTGATACGTATAATAATTTCTGTACCGCAACCGCCAGACGAATGAGAATTTAAAAATCAAAACAAAAAAGTAATAAAATAAAAAACAAAAAATAAAAACCATAAATTCAGATACTGACTCACCTGTATTATAATACCAGTACCTACCATATAAAAAAATATTTCAAATTGTTGTATGTATAATTTAGTGTTAACTTATTATGGAAGTCAACGTGCTAATGTTGATCGTAACGGAAAGTGAAAGTCATCTCGGAAATTCTCAGTTCAAAATAAAGTAAAAATGTAAAAATAACGAGTTTTTTTTTTTTTTTTCTTTAAAAATTTTTATGTTGTTTTTTTCTTTTTGTTTTTATCATCTCTTTTTTGTTTGAGACAGTGTTAACAGTTTGTCGTTCTATTTGGAATAGTGCCAATTTAAAGTTTGTGTTCACTGTATTGTAGTAAAAAATTAAAATTTTTTTTTTTTTTGTTTATATTATCGTGTATTTCAATTCTTCTTTTGGTCAAAATACCCTCTTTATGATTCTTTCTTGAGATCCACTTGCATCATCCCATTTTCCCCAAGTAAAGTACCTAATCTAATAGTAAATTAGTCTTTATATAACCGCAATTTAAAGCGAACCTAAAAAAAAAGAACAGATGAGGAAGATTTAAATCATATATAATTTTTCGGTTTCTTTACTTCTTTACTTGTAATAATCTCACTCCCATATAGTCCACAATTCATATTTTTTGAACATTACATAAACATTTGAACAACATTACAGTTGTTGTTTTTGATTTCGATGAATGTGCTATTGCTACATGTATATGGTATTTGAAGTGTACCTGAAAGTAACTTTCAGATAAATTTTTTTTTAATATAATTTGGTTTTTGGTTAATATTTTGATGTGTAAAAGGACATAAAAACCTTTTTATTCTTATTTTAGAACAATTATTATACTCAACATTTTACACCACTTAAAAGTGGGAAAAGGTGGCACAAACTAGTATATAAGTACCGAAATTCACAATCTTGATTTAATTTTATAAGAAAATTCTCACATATTTACTCAATCCAGTAATTTACATATTTTCCAATATATCTTCGCATCATCAACGAAAATTTGTCCTTCTGGTTCGGAGATATTCTATATTCAATTTGAATGATTCGAGTAATATCTTTTTGAATTAATCCCTTTTTGCCAGAAAATTTTAAATAAAAACCTATAAAAATATGTTCAAAATAATATAGGTCCAATGCCCTGTTTAACATATTTCTTAAATCTCTTCGTATCTAATGTTACATATTGTATTCAAAATAATTTTTCAAAAAATTCAAAACAGGCTATAATCATTGTAATATTCTTTTCAAACAAAAAATACCACACTAAATACATACCTTTTGAAATATTAAATTTTACAAACTCTAAAAAATTATGTGCAACAACTAACAACCGATAATGGAGCTCTTAGAAAAAAAGGGTTAATATTTTTATATACTAAAAGCATAATATAAATTTTACATTATAACACTAAACTCTAATAGTACCTACATTATATAATAATAACCGAATAACCACGTGATTCAGAAATTTAAAATTGTATTATGCGCGTGATTCAATGTGTACAATTGTACACAAATTTAGTGAAAGGGTTAACAAATAAAATGTTGAGTAAATGATTTACTTTATTATTTTTATTTATTTACAGAAACCTGTCCCATATAAACATGATATTCAAATTAGTAACGAAACAGTTAATATTTTTGTATACTACATAATATACTGCATAATATTTAAATATTACAGTATAAATCATACTGTAACATTACACTATACTGTAACATTACATTACTATAACATTACACTATATATTAATAACTATATATATATACTACGAGTCTATCCTATGATTGCAAGGAATAAGACTTACTTTTTTTAAAAAATAATTATCTACACTAAAAAAATCTGTTATTTCGTGCCGGTTTACTTTTATTTATGTTGCAATAATTTTGCGGTTATAAAGGAAAGTGGGTGTTAGGGTTTCACTCGTCTCTACTCGTATATCTTAAATTTTATTAAAAAATTAATTTTTAATTAATAAATAAAATTTAACAAAAAAATTAAAAATCAATAAATAAAACTAAAAATTATGCTATGCTAACCTTAACTATGCTATATAGTTAAGGTTCAATCATTTATTTGAATGTGTTTTAATAGTTCATACGTATGTATGTATATTAATATATAACATTTATATAAGATTCAATTGTTCCTTTTAAAACAATGGACTTGTTTTTATCATCTTAAAGTAATTATTATTTAATTTTCAATTTTCTGTTCCGATTCAAAATTAAAAACTTAAAATTGTAATTGTAAATTATATTAATGTAATTAAATCTGCATAATATAATTATTTTTATTATAATTTTGCCATGTTGTAGCAAAATTTGTCTAAAAACAAATATTTAAAATATGTAGATGAAAATTGAAATGTACATATTAATTACAATATTTAGTTTCATTTTTATTTATTTTAACATTTAAATGTTCAGTTAATCGTTACTCATTACTTAACAAATTCAAAATTTTACTACCATTTTTCATTTTTAATTTCACACCTTCATTTTTATAACACGTAAAAATTATATAATTGCTCCATGCTCAATTAATTTAATTTTCAAAAATTAAAATAAATTTTAAAATGAAAATTTTTGTTAATTTTAACTTTCTTTAAAATATATCCCATTTCCGCAACTTACTGAAATCAAAAAATTATACACAAACTTGTTAATTAAATTATTAATAAAAAATTTTTTTTATATTTTAAATTTCATTTTAGATTGCAATTTGTGGAATACTTTACCTTACGCATTTAGTATCAAGCAAAGCGATCATTGATCAACAAGCTGAAGAATCTCAAGCAAATAGTAATAGTATAGCACAACAAAGAATTGGTCATTATCATGAAGAACATGATCCTGGCTATTGGAAAAAGAAATTAATATGGAAAGAAGGTTGGAAAAAAATTTGGAAACCAGCTAAAAAACAAATATGGAAACCATCATGGAAACAAATATGGAAACCAATATGGGTACCACATAAAGTTCCAGTTTGGAAAGATATTCAAGTTCCGGCATGGAAACAAATATGGAAACCAGTTTGGAAAGAAATTCAAGTGCCAGCATGGAAAGAAATTCAAGTACCAGATTGGAAAAAAATCTATAAACCAATTTGGGTACCAATAAAAGTACCAGCATGGAAAGAAATTCAAATACCAGAATGGAAAAAAAATTATATTCCAGTTTGGAAAGAAATTCAAGTTCCAGCATGGCAAGATATACAAGTACCAGCATGGAAACAAATATGGGTACCAGAATGGATTAAAGTTGGTATACCCGGTGAAAAATATTTAGGTAAAGATCATGAAGGTTGGGAATATACAAGTCATGATTTATGGAAGAAAAAATTAGTATGGAAATCACATTGGAAAAAAATATGGAAACCAAGTAAAAAACAAATATGGGTACCAAGTAAAAAATTAGAATGGAAAGAAGAATGGAAACAAATATGGAAACCAGGTAAAAAACAAATTTGGGTTGATGATAAAAAATTAGCATGGAAAGAAGCATGGAAACAAATTTGGAAACCAAGTAAAAAATTAATATGGGTACCTGATAAAAAATTAGAATGGAAAGAAGCATGGAAACAAATTTGGAAACCAAGTAAAAAATTAGAATGGGTTGAAGATAAAAAATTAGAATGGAAAGAAGGATGGAAACAAATATGGATACCAGATTGGAAAGAAATTTGGGTACCAGGATGGAAAAAAATATGGCGTCCTGTAATAATATCAGAATGGTTCCCATCACCAGATCATCATGATCATCATCATCATCATGATGATCATCATCATCATAATGATCATCATCATGTTGATGTACATCATCATACTGGTGATGTACATTCAATAGCAGAACATCATTCATTAGAGCATTTATGGGATCGTAAAGATACATCAGCAGCAAAAAAAATTATATTTAAAAGAAATGATCAATCAACATCAATAAATTCAAAGAGTTCAGCATCAGTTAGTTCAGGTGGTAAAATACAAACTTCTGGTACACGAAATGTATTTAAATTTCCAAATAATAGTCCTGTATCATTAAATTCAAATAGTAATATTATTAAAAGTCTGAAATTAAATGTTGCGGCTTCAAATCCAGCTTCTAGTAGTACATCAAATAAAAATTCTATATTAAGATTTCCATCATAATTATATTGTTAAATATTAAAAAGTTCAAAGAAATATTTGTATATGTATTTTTTTTTTTGAGGAGGAGGAGAAGGATGGAAGAGAATTTAGCTTTAAACATAAATAAAAATTTACCAATTAGCAGTCATTTTAATATATGTATATTCAAAAGTCTATAGATTTAGCACAAAAAAAACAAAAATCAATACTCTTTTTTAAAATAATCAAATTTTTTTTTTTTTGTTAAATCATATTTTGACGGCCTGTAATTTAAAAGAAGCCATTTTATATTTTATTTTTTATATGATCATTAAAACAGTTAACTTATTCCATTTTGAAATGTTTATAAAATAAAAATAATAATTAATATTATTTTAGTTTTAAGTTTTTAAATAGAGAACATAAAAAAAAAAAAAACAAAATGAAATATGTATATATAATATAAAAAATACCAGTCGCTAGTTTTAGAATTTAATATTTAGTTAAATAAACAAAAGAAAATAATTATTATTTAGTTGTTGTGTTAATTTTATTAATTGATTAATTAAATAATTTTTTTTTTTTTATAAATTAATCAAAAAAATAAACTTGAGATCAAATGAGCAAACCGGGAGCTCCCAAAAATATAAGAAAAAAAAAATATTTTCTTACTGATTTTATTTTTTAATATCAGTTTTTTTTTTACTTTGTTGTTTAATTATAAATAATTGTTTTAAATATAAAAAAAACAAAATTTAAATACAAAAAAAAAAACGAATATTCTATAAAAAAGCTAAATATTGCAATATTTTATTATACTTAAATATATAATTTTGTTTAAATAAAAAAAAATAAAAATAAATTAAAGAAATTAAGAAATTAAAAAAAAAATTTTTTAAAATAATATAAATATTTTATTTATTTAAATAAATAATTCAGCTTTATTATCATAATATTTATACCTGTACGATAGGATCGAGTATAATAAAATTACTCCTCCGTTTGTAACACCTCGAAATAAGCGAGCTAGATACACCTTCAAAGGTATGGATCGGATCAGAAAAAAATTTTAAGACTTTTGAGCCATGTTCGTCCGCCCGTCCGTCAGCACGCTAACTCAAAAACTAAGAAAACGAAATTTACACATAATATTCTGAGAGTAATTTGTTGGTTCTCTATTTTTTTTGGTTGAGTTTGGACCAAAACTTAGGGTAGCTCTCAAACACCTAACTTTTAGATCGCCACATTTTTTTTGAAATAGAACTATGAAGTTTTAACCGCTAATAGATCTCACAAAAATATTAATTTTATTTTTAATAACTTTTTTTTGTAGCACCACCCATTATGAAGCTACAGCTCCCCAAACGTTCAAAAAAGCTCTATATTTAAATTATTATAGCACAAGTTGTATAAAGTAAATCTTCATCTTGAAAACGCCAAACGATTACTACTTTTATTAGCTTTAAAAGTATATATACAATAAATATATATTTGTGGTATACGATATCCTAATTTACCGTTATGCGAAACTCAAATTTTGCAAAATCCTTTAACCCTTCTATCTTCTAAACGGTTTAAGTTGGAAACTTGAAATTTTGACAGAAGTTAGATCTTTCAAAATAAGTATGAGTCATTTTTTTTTGTATCACTCCCCGTTTAGGAGCTGTAAGGGGTCAAAAACTGAAAATTTCCTATTTTTAAACACCTGTAACTTGAACACCTGTTAAAATTTTTTTGAAGTAATACACAAAAATTAAAGGTTCAACATTATACTCTTATTTCTGTTAACAACTTTTTTTAATAATATAGGGTTACTTTATAATTGACGAAAGTGTTACTTGATTTTTTCAAATTTTCTAACAAATTTCTTTAACGATTTTTTTGCATTTTGTTTTACTCGATAATTTGAAATTGTTGAGGATATAATGCGTAGTACAAAAAAATGTAAATAAATAAACAACATAACGGTTGCTTGAAGAATTTTTATTTATATGATATTGTTATACATACATACTTATATAATATCATGTTTATTTACATATCGTATATGTCACTAGTGAATGAATGATAAGAGTATATATGTATATTATATAGCGCCGTATTTACATACATATATGTATTTTATTGTACATATAAGAAATTATTCTGTCAATGGAATATTTAAATATAATATAATATAATATTTAAAATTATATTTACTATTTTGTACTAAGTAAATTTAATATACATTTACCGCTTATTATTAAATGGTACTATAGAATATTTGAAAAAGTTTTGGATTGATAATCGTTATGTGGAAGGTTAGAATCTGCTTTTGAAGAATGTACATATAAACATATAGTTTGAATATATCTACAACCCATAGTTCTAGAAATTATAAAATTCACTCAAATTATTTTAAAATACTAAAATATTGAAAAAATAATATTGTAAGCAGAGTGACAGGCTGTGAACATACTAAGGTTCGTACGGGTATCTAAGAGTTGACAAAGGCAACTGTATTCTTCCTCGTTTTAGTTCATCTTTACTTATATAAGATGAAGTTTTTAGTCCAAAATTTTAACATACAAGAGACCGCAACTATATTTTTAATTTTTAACTGAAAAATAAGGTGTTTCGTCTTAGTTCAGTTTATTGAACTTCTCAGTATTCAGTGGCATAAGTTGAACTTTACCTAATAAACATTGTTTTTTTAAATTATTCACAAACCTTTATATTAAAAATTATTAAACTGATCTGTGAGTTGAAAGAATAATTCATAAAAAAACTAAAACTATTAAATTTAAAAAATTAAATAAACTGCATTGTGACAACCTAATCAATTTAAAAGATACAAGAAATTATCTAAAAATTAAATTTTTGAATGAATCAAAAATTATAAGTATATGTTTAGCATATTTTGTCTGTCTGTATATCCGAATATTTACAAAACTTTTACACCGTTTGAAACAGAGCAATGAAATTTTAACTACGAATAGACATCGCAAAAAACTTTAATTTTATGGAACAACATTTTACTGTAGCCCAATCCTATACGGAGCTACAGTCACCCAGAGTTCGAAAACTCCCTATAAATTATTATAACAGAAATGCTATAAGATATGTCTTTAATTAACGCTAAACGATAGCTGCTTTTATTACTTTAATAAATATGTATATAATAAATATATTCTTTTGTAATATAGTATTTTTATTTAGCGTTATGCGAAACTCAATTTTTGCATAATTTTTAGGCCCTTCAATCTTCCAAACGATATAAGTTAGAAACTTGAAATTTTAAGAGAAGTTAGATTTTGGGTATGAGTCATTTTAGAAAATGTTTATATGTCGGTTCCCTTTTACTAGCTGTAAGGGCCCAAAAACGGAAAATTCTTTATTTTTAAACACCTGCCAATTTTTTTTGAAGTAATATACAAAAAATTAAAGCTACAACATTATTTTTATATTACTGTTAATAATTTTTCTTAGCAATACAGCGTTACCTTAAAATTGACGAAAGTGTGACTTGATTTTTCCTAATGTTTTCTAACAATTTTACCCAAAACTTATTATGGAATATATTCTAATTTTTGGAAATATACTGTTTTGAAAACCCGTGGCTTTTTTATTACTTGTTTGTTTCAAAAAAATAAAAATTAAAAACAAAAAAAAATATTAAAAGTTTATAAATTAAAATTATTTAGGGCCTCGGTGCGCTAGTAAGTAAGAACATATAAAATCCACTGTAAACAGGGAGGTAGTATGGGTTCGAATTCCACACACGTCGTGTCGTGAAAATAATTCCCCCTTACGAAATGTACAGCCTCGCCAGAAAAGGAAAAGTTGTATAATTTCCTTGTCACATTTATGTGGCAAGGGAGAAAACTAAAAAAAAAATTATTTGACTTTTCTCTTAAGGTTTTTATACCCGTATGAACTGTGTTCAAGGGTATAATAAATTTGACATTACGTTTGTGACACTTTAAAGGAGTCGAGCTAGATATAGTGTCAAAGGTATGGATCGGCTCAAAATCGAATTCAAAAAATAAAGGAGCTAGGAAGCTAAAAATATTTTTACGGCACTTTTGCAAAATTTTTAGTTTTGCTATTTAAATTCAGCTTTTTGGCCGCCGGGTTCGAGTAGCTGCCATACAACTTCTTTCTTTAAATGAAAATAACTCCATGTCTATTCAAGCTAGGTATCTCAAATTTTGCAAAATCGTGTCGAGTTACAGGTCAACAACACCTGTAAAATTTGGTTGCAGTGGGGCGACTGGATCGCCTAGCTGCCATACAACTTCTATGTTTAAATAAAAATAACTCAGTCTCTATTGAAACAAAGTATCTGAAATTTTGTGAAGAGGTGTCGAGTTACATGCCAACAATTTTTGTAAAATGTTATTGATCTGAAGCAGCCGGTTCCGACTTCTTGCACCTCATGGAACTTAATGAAGCTAGGCAAAATGAAGATCAAGTTTTATGGCAACAACTTATGTTAAATTTGGTTGTGCTGGTGCAATAGATTTTGGTAGCTGTCATACAACTTCACAATTTACATAAATATATCTCGGTAGTTATAACGTCGGCATTAGAACATCTGAAAATGTTTAAAAGATGATCAAGTTATATAGAAACAGAATATACATTATGTTCATACGGGTATCCCAGAATTGACATAGTCTACTCTACTGCACTCTTCCTCGTAATTTATAAAACTGAAAAATTCGTCTTAGCAGTCCTAGGGAACTTTAAACTGAGCATTACCTAGACAACTTTTTAATTATTTGTCAAAAATATTTTTAAACTTTCTGATTAATTCCACGATAGCATGTGGTTATAAAAAACTAAAGATATTTTTTTTTGAATATTTTTCAAAATAATAATATATGATATAAAATATATAAGTTTAGTATTTTATGTAAAGATGCATTAGCTTAAACCTATTAGTTGAAATTTATCTCTCTCCTAATGTATTATAATATAATACAAGACGGGCAAATTTAAGATATGCGACTACTGCTAAATGGATCTGGATTTTGTTCGATATGAGTCGATTCTACCGGTGTTTTTCGTTTTCACAG
This sequence comes from Poecilobothrus nobilitatus, assembly GCA_947095535.1. Taxonomy (NCBI): domain Eukaryota; kingdom Metazoa; phylum Arthropoda; class Insecta; order Diptera; family Dolichopodidae; genus Poecilobothrus; species Poecilobothrus nobilitatus. Next base: position 165,452,928 of record OX352773.1, read on the forward strand.
CTGTAGCTGATCTAACCAACGCATAGGAGATGTCCCCCCTCGCTATTTTGCTGTTCACTCTTCCTTCCACTTTTAGTTTTGTTCATCTTATCCGAGCCTTTCGCATTGGGACAAAAATATTTGAGATAAGGTTGACTTATTTTCTTCAGGTATGTATTTTAGGATAAGCTCTTGTAAGATGGAAATATTTGTACGGTTTCCATAAAATATTATGAATATGGATGTTCCTGCAGGAAGTATTATGCAGCAACCTTCAATGTAGCTATAACTCAAAACTTTCAACTCACTTTCTGCTTGCCTGATTTAAGGTCCTCTAAAATATTATTAATTGAATCCTTTAACATTAAACCTCCCCATCACCTTTTTATGGACAAAACTGATACAAAAACATAACTTAGACTCTATTAACTAAATTACGTATGTATGTTTGTGAAATGCAAAATAATGAAACAACGTAATTTTATAATTTTAATACTTTATTTTAAAATTTCCAATAAAAAATATTATATGTATTTTAATGAATTTATTTTAAAGGTTTTATTTTTTTTTTATTTTTATAATGTAATATTTAATGAATTTATTTTAGAATCCTTTTTATTTCATCCTTTTTAAATCATTTTTTACTTATTAAAAAATCGAATTATAAAAGAATTTTCCTAAGTTTAAAGAATGACGTGCAGTTGCTTCAGCGCTTATTGTAGCTGCGTTTACTCCATAATTAACAGCATTTTTAGCAACTTTACCAAGTGATCCGAACAGAAAACTGTTAACTGAATTCGAATAAATTGGTTGTGCATTACAGGAATTTATATACGCAATTATACCAAATAAAAATATTAATTTTAATAAAATTGACATTTTTTAATCTTTCTGTAGAATATAATATATAATAACTAAGACCAAAGTTAAATTGAAACTAAGTTCAATTTTTATATATAGAATTAATTTTTTGAAATTTAAAAAATAAATTTTGAATAATTTAATAAAAATTAATATTAAAAAAATAATTATAAATTAACATGTTGTTTATAATATTACTAGCATTATGTGGTCAAATCAATTATCATTTTTAGCGTGCAATCCTGAAATCGCGGTTTTTAGTCTTATCGGTTTAGTCTTATGTTCAAGGGTATAATAAATTTGCCATTACGTTTGTTGCATCTTAAAGGAGCCGAGTTAGATATAGACTCAAGTGTATGAATGAATAATTTTTATGTCTTGCCGAAAAAAAATGTGTACAGGTGTTTAAAAATAGGATATTTTTAATTTTTGAACCCTAATAGATCATAAACGGGGCGTAATCCAAAAAAATTTTCTGAGGAAACTTATACTAATTCTAGAAGTTCTTTCTTATTGCAAAAGTTCAAGTCGCTATTTAAAAGCGTGCCGGCGTTATGAAGGTAGCCAAATCATGCAAAATCATGGTTTTCACATAACGATGAATTTAAATACTAAATTTAAAAAACTTACATTTTTTCAAAATTTTTTTGGAAATGTGCTGAAAAGGTAGGATTTTCACAACATCTTTTTTGAAAAATTGTTAGTTTCTCTATTTAAATCTAGCAAGCTCGAATCCAGTCTAGGATTCAAGTAGCTTCCATACAACTTCGTTCTTCATATGGAAATACTGAGTTATTTGAAGTTATTATTTTGAGTCCCGTAAAGCTAGGTATCTGAAATTTCGTTAAAAGATGTCAAGTTGCATGCCAGCAACTTCTGTAAAATTTGGCTGTGCTAGAGCAGCAAGTTCTAGCTTGTTTATATTGGAAGATAATGAAACTAGGAATCTAAAGTCTTCTAAAATATGATAAAGATTAATGGCAATAACTTCTGCAAATGGCAATAAAATATCGTTTAGTTCGGGGTAACAGGTTCCAGTGTCTGTCATACAACTCCAAAATTTACATAAATATATCTCCGTACTTGTAAAATATCTGAAATTTTGTAAAAGATGATCAAACTTTATGAAAACTGAAATTATGTTAACATAATTATACCTATCTAGGTATCCCAGAGTTGATAGTTGACACAGTCTACTCTACTGCACTCTTCCTTATGTTTTTTTAAAAAAAACAAAAACGTACTACTGTTAAAAAAATTGTGCGATCAGTTTTTCAAACTAATAGTATAGAGAATATGGATATAGATATATATATATAGGACAGAGCTGGTTATACAAATTTATTTCTGTATTCGTTCTTCTACCACATACAGTGTGATGGGGAAATAAATCAACTTTTGTTTTTTAGGTTTGGTTCTGTCATTATTACATTTTTGTATAATATTTTAATTTTCAACGATTTTTGAATTCGAAATCTGAATTTTTTAAAACACAATTTTTTAAAACTTTATAAAAAAAAAAATTGATTACTGCTAGAATTTTTAGTTGTCTAAAAAGCCGAAATACAAAGAAAACGATGACTGCTCCTGAAAATACTTCTAACAACAAATTTGTGCTTTAAAAGAATCATCGTTGTAGTTTTATTGGCAGAAGCAAGGCTACAACGCTATATGATATATTTAAATTTAGATTGGTATATAATAAGTCAAAGTTGTTAATGACCAGGTAAACGAGAATGAAACTCTCGGCATGGTAAAATATACCTTATATAAAATTTTACCTTATGAAAATATTTATTCAGTACAGGTGTGTGGTTTGACCAATTTTATTAGGTTCTTAAAATTAATACGTTTTTTTTTTCTTTTTTAGTCCTCTTGGCAGCGTTGGGCATCAACTTGCATCACATATATATTGTCTCGATTATCTTTATTTCTTTCCAATTTTGCTAACTTTTTGCTAACTCTGCCCTTATTGTTCGGCGCAGGTGTTATTAGGCAGACTAGATCTTCCACTTCCTAAATATTTAAAATTTTTAACAAACTGAAAATGATAAAATACTCGTAATTACAGTTAACAAGATAAGATATAACAGAATGTTTATCCAAAACATAGCTAACAATACATAAGTATTACATAATTAAAAACGCTTAAAATATTGATGAATGAAAATTTAAACCTTACTGAATTAAATTAAAGGGTATTACATACTTTAGTTTTAATACTATCTACCAGTTTATGTCTATTAAAAAAGTTCCAGAGAATATTTATGTAGTGTCATGGTTATGACCAACTATTAATCATTGTTATGACCAACTATTAATCATGGTTATGGCCAACTATTATTAAATTTTAAGCTGCAGTATAGGAAAATCCTAAATGTTTTGCAATAGCTGCGCCTTTAAAAATTTACTTTTTCTTTAAAAAATTATCTGTAGAAAGGAAAAGGATCAAAAATTATATAGAACTCAAGATGAGCTACGATATAATTCATTAAATTTTCCATTTTGAGATCGATTTATCAAGTCGAATCGTATATAAATTCACCATAAACATTCTTTTGTAACTTTATTATTACAGAATTCCATCATTAATAACCATGTCGAAAGTAATATCTACGCACAAGTTCTTTTTGCCGATTAGAATGTTTAAATAAAAAATAAAAAAAAACTACTATAAATATTATTTTTATGAAATTAATTAAAATTTATTACAAATTCAATTATATTTTATAAAATTCATTTCAAATTTATATTTTTTCATTAGAAGACACTTCTAATTATATCCATAACTGCACCTAACATATATCCAGTTGCATCCATTGTTGATTTAGCAACTGCTTTTTTTCTATCAAATGATCCCATAATATTAGATTTGACTGGTTCTAAAATATATTTTTTTATACTGAATGGAAATTGAACGTCCGGATCAGGATTTGCACCTTGTCCATTAACATAATTAATATATACAAGTAAAACCACAACCAGAAATATTTTAATAAAAATTGACATATTCTTTCTAAGTAACAGAAAAAAATTTTTAAACTAAAAAAATATATAGTTGAAACAGAACGAAATAAATTGTTATACTAAAATTAGAAGTGTTTTTAAAAAAAATGTAAATTAGTAAAAACCAATAATTCAAAAATTATTTAAATTGATTTCGTGACTAATCATAGAACAGCGAAAATAATAATTAATAAAAATTGTGATTTATATTAATTTATTTTATTAAAATTTATTTTATTATATAAAATATTATTAATAAATCTTTTGTTTTTTTATTTTTTTTTTATTTTAGTAGATTAAAAAATATTCAAATAATTTGTTTTTAATATTTACATTTTATATTACGATGTACTCGTATTGCGATATAGGAACATAACTTCTATAGCTATATAACGTTCAAATGTTATATTAATTATTACGACAATTTGTCCAACGGAGAAACGATTGAATTAACAGAAAATTAATTTTTCAAATTAATTTATATAGATGATAATATTTTATATAGAGATTTAAATTTATGATTCATGTTAATAAAAAAAAACTTTATTATAATGGCACAAATTAAAAAAAGAAAATATCTGTAGGATAATTTTGTAAGAATGACTATATAAAATTCTAAATCGAACAAAATGATCGGTATACAAGATTTAACTATCCCCAAATATTGCAATTAAACTAAACATAATTTGGACATATTATATACGGTGCAGTGACAAAATGCCCGAAGGAATAAAGCCCGCGTATGTTAATTCCTTTTTGATTTAAATTTAATTAAAGTCCATAATTAAAACGAAATAAAACCTGCGGGCTTTAATTCTTTTTGAATTGGAATTACGACCCACACTATTTTTTGTTATTAAAAGAAGAGATTACATAATATGTATATGTAAAACATAATACATTACATAATATGTATATGTAAAACATAATACATTACATAATAAGTATATGTAAAACAAACCGCATTAGGAGGAATTTTAAAGTTTTGGAAAAAAATTGGGGTTTCCTCTTTTTCCAGAATATTTAGTAATATATGTATATGTGCGATATTCTGAATTGGGAGGGATTTTATAGTTGGTTATAAAATCAGGGTTATATGCTTTTTCCAAAATATGTGTATAAGTAATACTCCTATTGTCAGGGATTTTGGAAGGGATTTTAGAAATGAATTCAAAGTCAGGATTATACACCTTTTGCAAATTATTTAGATATATGCAACTGCGAATTTGAGGAGGATTATTTACATATTCTGGAAAAAGCGTATTATTTACAAATTCTGGAAAAAGCTCTGATTTTGTAAACAACTCTCTTCTAATTTAGAAACTCATATATGCATATATCTAAATTTTCTGCAAAAGGCCTATAATCCTGATTTTGAATTCAATTCTAAAATCCTTTCCAAAATCCTTGAAGCCTTAACAATGAAACAAAAGTCCCATGGGACTTCTGGTTAATTGAAGTGAGTCAAAAGTCCCAATGCGACTTCTAACATGTCACCAAATAACATCCAGCCAAATGAAATACAGACTCATGATAGTAACCTTTGTGTTACTCAGTGGGCTTTAATTCTTTTTTGAAAAGGATTTAAAGCCCACAGGCGTTAATTTCAAAAGTTTTGGAATTAAAGCCCGCGGGCTTTATTTTCTCGGGCGTTCTGTCACAATAATATATACTCATACTTGTATTATACTTGTCAAACTTCCTATTACCTAACAGACGAAACTAACATATAACATATAACAAAAGTTCACTACAGTACAGAAATAATATTAATATAAACACAGAGATATAATATATAGTATAACTTTTCCACTTTTGTAAGGAGCATGGAGCATTTACCGTTGATTACTCGGCTATTGTACAAGATTATTAAACGCAAATAAATATTTTTATTTGTATACGCCATCTAATATCTTAAACAAAAATTATTTTATTTATATCTTATTATAATATATTTACTTATTACTTATTAATATATTACTTATTTTTTATTTAATTATATATTATAAGAAAAATCTATATTATTATATATCATTATTACCCGTACGATAAGCATTAAGTATATTAAAATAGCTCCCCCGTTTCTAACACCTTGAAATAAGCTAGCTAGATATACCTTCAAAGGGTATTAGGATCAGAATTAAATTCTAAGTCGATTAAGTTTTGTCCGTCGGTCTGTCCGTCAGCAAGATCAGCAAGAAAAACTAAGAAAGCTATAGAGTCTTGAAATTAACACAAAATATTCTTACAACAATTTGTAGGTTCCCTATTTTTTTTTGGTTGAGATCCGACCAAAACTTCGGGTAGTTCTCGAAAAACTAACTTTTAGATCTCCAAATATTTTTTGAAATAGAGCCATAAAATTTAACTGCTGTATCCCCACCCGTTACGTCCCCAAAGGTTCAAAAAAGCTCTATATTTAAATTGTTATAGCACAAATTTTATAAGGTATATCTTCATTTTAAAAACGCCAAACGATTACTACTTTTATTAGCTTTAAAAATATATATACAATAAATATATATTTGTGGCATACGGTGTCTTAATTTACCATTATGCGAAACTAAAATTTTGCAAAATCCTTTAACCCTTCTATCTTCTAAACGGTTTAAGTTGGAAACTTGAAATTTTGACAGAAGTTAGATCTTTGAAAATAAATATAAATATCATTTCAGAAATTTTTTTTGTATCACTCCCCGTTTAGGAGCTGTAAGGGGTCAAAAACTAAAAATTTACTATTTTCAAACACCTGTTAAAATTTTTTTGAAGTAATACATAAAAATTAAAGGTTCAACATTATACTCTTATTTCTGTTAACAACTTTTTTTAATAATATAGGGTTACTTTATAATTGACGAAAGTGTTACTTGATTTTTTCAAATTTTCTAACAAATTTCTTTAACGAATTTTTTGCATTTTGTTTTACTCGATAATTTGAAATTGTTGAGGATATAATGCGTAGTACAAAAAAATGTAAATAAATAAATAACATAACGGTTGCTTGAAGAATTTTTATTTATATGATATTGATATACATACATACTTATATAATATCATGTTTATTTACATATCGTATATGTCACTGATGAATGAATGATAAGAGTAAAGAGATGTATATTATATAGCGCCGTATTTAAATACATACATATATATGTATTTTATTGTACTTATTCTATGAATGGAAATATTTTTAAAGAAATATTGCAATGTATGGCGATATACTTATAACAATATAAATATACTATGTGCGCATTAATATAATATAATATTTAAAATTATATTTACTATTTTGTAATTTAATATACATTTACCGCTTAGTATTAAATGGTACTATAGAATATTTGAAAAAGTTTTGGATTGATAATCGTTATGTGGAAGGTTAAAATCTACTTTTGAAGAATGTATAAACATGTAGTTTGAATATATGTACAACCCATAGTTCTAGAAATTATAAAATTCACCCAAATTATTTTAAAATACTAAAAAATTAAAAAAATAATATTATAAGCGGAGTGACAGGCTATGAACATACTAACGGGTCGTACGGGTATCTAAAAGTTGACAAAGGTAACTGTATTCTTCCTCGTTTATAATTTAAACTAGTCAGTTGCCCATAAATAAAAATATAATATTTTTACTTTTAATTTAAAGATTTTAATTGAAAATTATTTGTAGAGGTGATTAAATTCTAAATGTATAAGAAAAGTATATTTTAAATTTTTCACCTTTGACACCTATGCTAATTTTTCTAATGAAAAATATTAATTCTCCTCTTAAAATATCTTCAGATTTTTAGGCAATCTATTTCGCATAATTTTGAATAGAGGGTCCGATATTAGTGTTTAGTTAATATTAGTTTTTTTATTGACATTTTTTTATTAAATAATCAAAAAAGCGCTTTTCAATATGTTATTTTTTTTTTTAATTTATTTTATTTTAATTTTAATTTTTATAATTCAATATAATAAAATATTTAATACAAATCCATATATTATGTTAATATATTACACAAATTGATAATTTTTTTTTAGTTTTTTTAATTTTAATGAATTTTATGTATATTTAATCAAAAATTGAATTGGTTAATTTCCTTGCAAAATCTCCAACATGACCAAAAAATATTTGTGTGTGATCAAGTGCTGTATTAAATCCATGTTTAAATGATTGTCCAACTTGTTTTATAACATGTCCAGCTCCAGTTATTGATTTAATTACAAATTCACTAACAGGTTCTAATACATGCCTTTTTAAGTTTGAAGAAAATGAATTATCTGAGTCTGTATCAATACCAACAGATTGTCCATTACAAAAATTTATATATGCAAATAATGCCAAAAATAGAAAAGATCTTACAAATAATGACATTTTTTGTTTTTATTTTTGTTTTGTTAATTTGAATAAAATGTCACTTGGTTAAAAGACAAAACAGAACTAAACATTTTTTTTATATTAAGAATTTCCTATAAATTTCTTAAATTTATAAAAATATTAATATTGAATATTGAAAGTTTTTGAAATATTTTATTTAACCCGTTCAGTAATATGGACATTAAAATGATGACTATAAAATTTTAATTAATTTTTTGTAATAAAAATATAATTTTCGTTTATATTGGTTTCTTTTGACAGTGATAAGTAGTATGTACATATTTAAATTTAATAAAAACAATAAAAAAATATAACCTCAAAATTTAGGTTTAAATTTTTTAATTCAGAAGACTAAGCATTTATAAAGAAATATACAAAATGTACTACTACATCTAGTGTACTACTTCTACAACTAGTGTACTACTACTACTGTACTACTACATCTAGTGTACTACTTCTACAACTAGTGTACTACTACTACCACTACTACTACAACTAATACTACTAAAACAAATAATTAGAAAAAAAATTTTTTTTTTTTTGAGAGCTTCATACACAATTGGCAATTAAGTTGTGAAGGATGAAGCAGATTACTGTGAGAACCGAACATAATGTATGTATATAAGTAAATGAGCCTATATTAGTATATAAGAAAGTTAACCTATATTAAATACATTAATGGAAATATCCCCCGAGATAAGGTGAACTGCAAAAGTTCACTTCATTAGATTCTGCGGGCCGAGAAATAGTCCTTTAACAATATTCAACGAAAATACAATATTCAACGAAAACAGAGAATTGAAGTTCAGTTCAAATAAAATGAGGGAACAAAACCAATATACTGCAGTTCAAGTGACACGTAACTTTTTTTTTTTTTAACGCATTTCTCTGCCACATAAATGTGGACTAAAAATTACACAAACTTTCCTGTTCAGGCGTGGCTGTAAATGTCGTAAAGGGGAATAACTCTTACGAGGTGTGTGCGGTTCGAACCCACACTCTCTCGCTGTGTTTACAGCGTATTGTATACGCTCTTACCCACAAGAACACCGACACGTAACTGTTGTACATTTTAATAAAAATTGATGTACAAATTATAAAAATTGCAAAAATTGACACACAACTAAAAATTAAAAAAAAAAAAATTTTGCAAAATTTAACGGGTTAAAACTTAATTACATAGTACCTATTATTTTAAATTGTATTGAACTACTCTTAGTAAATTTATTTAAAAACAAAATTTAATTTTGAAAATTAAAACCAACTAATTTAACATTATTTGAATTTTTAATAAATTTTTCTCAATAAAATTTACGTTGAAAATTTGAGACTTAAAAACAATCGTAAATACTAAAACCGCGCTTTAAAAATATAATATAAATATTAGCATAATTTTTAAATATTTTTTTTTATTTTTTACTTTTAAAGTTAAAATAAATTTACAATAAATTATTAAATATCTAAATGAAAATTTAACATAAAAAAATAAACAATCACACACACACACACACACACCCACAAACTTAAAATAAAAGTTGTAATATTTAAAATAAAGAAAAGTGCTTTAACATTTTAATGTCGGCCAGGTAACCAACCCGGTGGTGGTTTTGGTAATGGTGTCCATTCATTAACAATTACTGGTCCCCATACTTTTTTCCATATTGGAATATAATATTTTTTTGGTTTCCATGATTTCACCCATCTTGCTTTCCATGTCACTTTCTTTTGCCAAAAACCATTTGTGTCTGGTGTTTTTGCTTGTGTATGAGTTATTCTAAAATAAAAAAATTGAAAAAATTTATTTAATTAATTTTTAATTAATTTGTTTTTAGGAAATTTTTAAATATTTTATTTTAATTTTAAATTTAAATTTTAAGTTTAAATGATTGTGGTTGGGTCGTCTTATAAGCTAAAAAGTATTTTACCATTATCTTTTTTTTTAATAGATAAATTATAAGCATTATTTTGAAATATCGATAAATAATAAATAAAATATTTTATTTTAGTAAAGCCCAATGAATATCAAACTGAATAAAATACATAAGTTATGAGAGTATTTTGCAAATCAGGATGATCTCACACATTTTTATCAAAAAAGTTATCATAAATATATCATAACCCTTGTGATGCTTATCATTGCCCTCGTGATGCTATCTTATGAAATTGTGATTTTTTCTTATCAGGATATTTTAAAATCGAATTTATATGAAAAAAAAACTCTTAAGTTTTAAATTTTTTTAGAAGAATAAATTAAATATAAAATTGATACTATATAGGATAAGATAATGATGGAAAAATCTACCACTGATAACAGATACAAATTTAGCGCTCATTTAAAATTAAAATAAAACAATAATTTATATTCTTCTCTGGTACCTAATAAAATGAATTAGTATTTTTTGCTACCCTCTGAATATAATCCTTATCCTTCCTTATTCCTTAATCCTTAGTTATTAATATTATTACCATATCCATATAATACTAAAAATTAAAAATCTTCTTTAAAAATAGGTAGTTAGTTACTGCTATTTTCTAGCTTGAGTCAAATAAAGTCAATTAGTGAATCGTTGTAAAAACAACAAGGCATTAGTAATATTATTAAAACACATCTGTGCTCAAAGGTCAACAATAACATACCCGTATGAAATATGTTCAAGGGTATAATAAATTTGCCATTACGTTTGTGACAGCTTAAAAGAGTCGAGTGGAAATTTAGTGGAAAGGTGTCGAGTTACATGCTAACAATTTTTGTAAAATTTGATTGGTCTACAGTAGTCGGTTCATTCTTCTTGCACCTCTTGGAACTTAATGAAGCTAGGCACCTGAAATCTTATAAATGATGATCAAGTTTTATGACCAAACTTCTGTAAAATTTGGTTGTGATGGTGCAACAGGTTCGGGTAGCTGTCATACAACTCCACAATTTACATACTCTGTAGTTAATGTCGGTACTAAAACATCTGAAAGTTTTTAAAAGATGGTCAAGTTTTATAGAAACAAGGTATATTACGTTCATACGGATATCCCAGAGTTGACACAGTCTACTCTACTGCACTCTTCTTCGTTTTTATCTATAATAATGTGTTGTTAATTTTAAACAAAATGTGCTTTTGCATTTCATTTTAATATTTAGTTTTTGATTTTATTTGATAGTTTTTATCTTTCATTTTAATGTTTCTATCACTATTAATTTTATTTTAAAGAAAATCGAGGAAGAATACAGTTTGCCAAAATCTTAGATACCTGTACGACCCGTTAGTATGTTCATACATACATAGCCTGCCACTCTGCTTATAATATTATTTTTTTAATTTTTTAGTATTTTAAAATAATTTGGGTGAATTTTATAATTTCTAGAACTATGGGTTATACATATATTCAAACTATATCTTTATACATTCTTCAAAAGTAGATTTTAACCTTCCACATAACGATTATCAATCCAAAACTTTTTCAAATATTCTATAGTACCATTTAATACTAAGCGGTAAATGTATATTAAATTACAAAATAGTAAATATAATTTTAAATATTATATTATATTAATGCGCACATAGTATATTTATATTGTTATAAGTATATCGCCATACATTGCAATATTTCTTTAAAAATATTTCCATTCATAGAATAATTTCTTATATGTTCAATAAAATACATATATGTATGTATGTAAATACGGCGCTTTATAATATACATTTATACTTTTATCATTCATTCATCAGTGCCATATACGATATGTAAATAAACATGATATTATATAAGTATGTATATATATCAATATCATATAAATAAAAATTCTTCAAGCAACCGTTATGTTGTTTATTTATTTACATTTTTTTGTACTACGCATTATATCCTCAACAATTTCAAATTATCGAGTAAAACAAAATGCAAAAAATTCGTTAAAGAAATTTGTTAGAAAATTTGAAAAAATCAAGTAACACTTTCGCAAATTATAAAGTAACCCTATATTATTAAAAAAAGTTGTTAACAGAAATAAGAGCATAATGTTGAAGCTTTAATTTTTGTGTATTACTTCAAAAAAATTGTAATAGGTGTTCAAGTTACAATTTAAATATAGAGACAATTTAAATATAAATATAGAGATTTTTGGAACTTTGAGGGGCTGCAGCTCCTAACGGGTGGGGCTACAAAAAAATTAATAATATCATAATTAATATTTTTATGATATCTATTGGGAGTTAAAAATTCATGGCTCTATTTCAAAAAAATTGTGGAGATCTAAAAGTTAGTTGTTCGGGAGCTATCCGAAGTTTTGGTCGGAACTCAACCAAAAAAATAGGGAACCTACAAATTGCTCTCAGAATATTTTGTGTAAATTTCAAGATTCTAGCTTTCTTAGTTTTTGAGTTAGCGTGCTGACGGACGGACGGACGGTTAAGGCGTAGTGAATAAAAATTTGAAACAAAATATAATATAAGTATTCTTGTAGGTATCCTTTTTGTAAATATTAATAAATTTCCAATATTCATACTCCTATCAGAGTAACATGAAATGTTAATTCAGAGGATTAATGAAAAATGGAATAAACTAAAATACCTACATATTGTAGTTTTTCTTATAAATTAGTTTTTTAGTTTAGTTTCAAGTTTAAATATAGTTGACTATTTTTTAAATGTTAATTAATTACAGTGGAACTCACTTATACCGTCACCAACGAATCAATTTAGGCGACATATAGACATAGTTTGCTTCAATTGATTGAACTTGGTTGAACTTCAATAATCTAATAAAATTATATCGCATATTGCAGTAAAGTGAACATTGCGTCAGATAATTCAAAGATTTCGTTTGTCAAAAGATGTCAAACGACAAAAATAATTATTTTAGCCGGTTATATTTTATAATTTATTAAAATTGAAATTAAGAAAGAAAATTTTAAGGATATTTTAAGGATTGCAAACTTGAGTGAATTAACAAATTTTTTTATATTATATAAAAACTAAAAATCTTTAATTATAATAAAACTAAAATCCTTAACATAAATGTGACAAGGAAATTACACAGCCTTTTCTTTTCAGACGTGTCTTTAAAAGTCATAAGGGAGAATAAATTATTCTTACAATAAGAGTGGGATTCGAATTCACACTTCCTTGATGTTTACAATGTATTTTATACGCTCTTACCCACCACTAGACCATCCCGGCTCCAAACAAAAACTTTAATTTTAGTATTATTTAGATAGTTAATTATACATTATATAATATACCGATTGTCTATCAACCGTGATTCTCTAACTTAAGGTTGCATGAATCCTTTCAATAAATTCATTTAAGTTTTTCATGTTTTATAACAACAATTAAAATAGTTTTTATATTACTTACGTTTTTGTTATTTTATGTGTTGAAATTGAATTAATAAAAGAACAGAAAATTAATATTCCTATTAAACAGCACAGTAATACCTAAAATATTTATTTATTCACATTTATTATTATTTAATGAATTTTATTATAAAATTTTTTTAAATTAAATTTTTATCACTTACTATATTTTTCATTTTTTTTAATTTTAATTTTAAAATAATTTTTTTTTTTTTTTTTTGGTTTTGTTTTTTTATTAACTTTAAATTAAAAATTTAAATATAATTTACTTTCTTTGGTAATTTAATTAATTAATTCCGAAATTTCAAAAATCAGTATATGAATTTTAGCACTTTAAATAAAATCCAATTTTGTATTAATCCCAATGAACAACAAATTGTATCTAATTGTTGACAAATTATTCCTTCTTGATATATATTGTCGTGATGCCAAAAATATGGCATTTTCATATTTCCCACTTTTTATATAATTTTTTTTTTTTTTTGTCAATTGTTTTAGATAATATGAAATTTTTTCAAAAAATTAAAAAAAACAAAAACAAGAAAAAGTAAAACAAAATGAAGAAAAAAAAAAAAAACCGCATTTAAACAAAAAGTCATTAAAATTACGATTAAAAGTTAACACAAGAGCCATTAATTTCATATTATTTTAACCCACTAATATTTCAGTTAAATGAAGAAGACACTAAAACATGTACTTTAAATTACAATTAATATAAAAGTTAAATAATTTACAGAAAAAAAAAATAAAAAACAAAAAAAAAATTAAAAAATAAAGTATGTAATAAGTAAAAATTTAATTTTAAAATTCACATCACAGGTCATCAAAAGTAAATAGTTATAACGCAACATAATAATATCTATAGATCAAAATAGAAATCGTGTATGCGTAAAAATTAAGTTTAAAATAAAAAAAAGTTATTTTTATTATTAAATGCATATATTTTTTGATTAAAAAAAGACTACAACTGAATTCAATTGACTCTGTATCAAAATTTGTAAATTTTTTTAGAATTTTTTCTATATTCTAACCTTGTATTAAAAACTCTAAAATTCATAAACACAATTTACAAAACATCTAGTGTTTAAACTTTAGTTTTGCATCATATTATTTTATTTTTAAAAATTTAGTCAGTTGGTAATCAAGTATCCAAAATCAGCATTAACCGCTTATACTTTTCAAATACTGAAAATTTATAAAGTAACTAGTAAAGTTTAATCTTGGATTCTAACAACATTTAAGTTTTAAGTTTCTATCTTTAACAATTTAGTAGCTTTGGGACAAGAAAACTTTTTCAGATGCAACGAAAAATTTAAAAATCGAATTGCAAAAACTTTCATCTTAATTTATAAAGCTTGCAAAATTTGCTGTTCTTTGTCATTCCAGATTGAAAAACTGTTCAATAAGCTTTATGTTTTTTTTGTTCAATATGAAAGACTGTAGCATATTTGCAATGGATAGGGATACGAAAAAGGTTTTTCAGCAATTTTTACTCTCTTTCTAACTTTTTATTATATTTTTATTATTTTAAAATTTTACTTCATTTCCCAAACGGTGATTCTATTTCTTTAAAATATTACTTTTGGTGCAATTTTTTATTCTTAACTTGGGGTCACAATTAATTTATGGGGCGTTTTTATTTATAATTTAGAACTATAATATTATAATGAATTATTGCCTAAAATTTTAAAGCTTTTTTTTATTTAATTTTTTGGGTCATAACTTTTGAGGCATAAATTCTTTGAGTCGTTTAAAAAGTATTTAGTTTCCAATTTTACATTCGTTAAAAATAAATAAAAAGTGATAAAAAATCTTTTGAATTAAAATTTTTGTATTAGTCTAGACTTTTATTAACGAAATTTTACAAACCTAAAAAGAAACGAAACAAAATTTAAGAACAAAAAGAGAAAAAAATTTTTTCACTCTTAACCGAAATTCTTCAAAAATGTAATTTAAGCGGGTATTACTTTGGATCTTTAAGTATTTAAAAAAAAAAAACTGAAACGCTCAAAAAAAAATAAAACAAAAATATTTACCTACTAGATAAATTTTTTTCTTTTTTAATTTTCTTTTATTTCTATCTCTTTTTCAATAAAATATTTTATATTTTTGAAAAAAATTTAATTCATTTCACTAGAAGTAAACACTTATTATAGACGTATGTATGTACATAATTAATGCACAATTTAAAATTCATATACTTGTTATTTTGAATTCAGTTTATCGGTTCGGAAGTGAATCAAAAAAAAAAAGATTTAATGTTTATTATTTAACGATTTTAGAACGTGCTTTGCATTTTATGTGGATTATCAAAAATGAAATTTACATTATTTTAATTCGATTGTGTAATCGAAATTACTTTGATAATATTATAGGTACCTACTTATGTATATGTACATATGTATGTATACACAAAACAATGATTAATTATTAATGCGGCAACAATGGATAAAAACTGAAACATGACCCGAATCATTTGTGAATTTTGAAAAATGTATGCCTTTATTTTTTTTTTTTATTAAATTTGCACACTTTTTAAAATAAATTTTATTGGCTTTTAATAATTGGAAACAAAAATTAAAGATAGTGCCTATATGTTGCCTGTGTATTAAGTCTTTGAAAATCGTAGTAATTATTACTTTGGTGCAAAAGAAATTTCTGTGTAAGAATGGGAGTTTTTTAATATAAAACAAAAAATCGGCTGTCTCCAACACAGGACCGACCGCTATTACAGAAAAGCATAATGCCAAAGTTTATAGATTTTTTACATAATAATTTACATACATTTAAATCCCGCAAAAACAAAGGGAATTAAATGGTAGAAAAATCGATTTAAAGATTCGATATTTTAAAAATTCATTTTCAGGCGATATAAATTAGTTAGTCAGGAGTTTCGAATTTCGTTTTTATCTTTAACGAGGAAAAGTGCAGTAGAGTAGACTGTGTCAACTCTGGGATACCCGTATGAACGTAATATATCCTATTATAAAACTTGATCATCTTTTAAAAACATTCAGATGTTTTAGTACCGAACTACAGAGATATATTTATGTAAATTGTGGAGTTGTATGACAGTTACCCGAATCTATTGCGCCTAGCTTCATTAAGTTCCAAGAAATGCAAGAAGCCTAAACCAGCTGCATTACATCAATCAAATTTTACAAAAGTTTTTGGCATGCAACTCGACACTTTTTCACTAAATTTCAGATAGCTAGATTCAATAGACACTGAGTTATTTTCATTTAAAAAGAGAAGTTGTATGGCAACTACCCGAACCTGTCATATCATCACAACCAAATTTTACAGAAGTTATTGCCATAAAACTTGATCATCATTCGCAAAATTTCAGATACCTAGATTGAATAGACACTGGGTTATTTCGATTTAAAGAAAGAAGTTGTATGGCAGTTACTAGAACCCGGCGGCCGAAAATGCTGGAGTTAAATAGCAAAACTAACAATTTTGCAAAAGTGACGTATACAAAATGTCAGCCTTCTAGCTCCTTTATTTTTTGAGTTATCGTGCGGACGGACACTGAGTTATTTTCATTTAAAAAGAGAAGTTGTATGGCAGCTACCCGAACCCGTCGCACCACCACAACCAAATTTTGCAGAAGTTGTTGCCATAAAACTTGATAATCATTCGCAAAATTGCAGATACCTAGATTGAACAGACACTGGGTTATTTCCATTTAAAGAAAGACGTTGTATGGCAGCTACTCGAACCCGGCGGCCGAAAATGCTGGAGTTAAATAGCAAAACTAACAATTTTACAAAAGTAACGTAAAAAAATTTTCAGCCTCCTAGCTCCTCTATTTTTTGAGTTATCGTGCGGACGGACAGTGAGTTCTTTTCATTTAAAAAGAGATTTTGTATGACAGCTACCCGAACCCGTCACACCACCACAACCAAATTTTGCAGAAGTTGTTGCCATAAAACTTGATCATCATTTGCAAGATTGCAGACGCCTAGTTTTATTAACTTCCAAGAGGTGCAAGAAGCCTGAACCGGCTGCTCTAGGCCAACCAAATTTTACAAAAGTTGTTGGCATATAACTCGACACCTCTTTACTAAATTTCAGATTCCTAGCTTCAATAAACACTGAGTTATTCTCATTTAATCGGATAAGTTGTATGGCAGCTACCCGAACCCGTCGCACCACCACAACCAAATTTTGCAAAAGTTGTTGCCATAAAACTTGATCACCATTTGCAAGATTTCAGATGCCTAGCTTTATTAACTTCCAAGAGGTGCACGAAGCCTGAACCGGCTGCTCGAGACCAACCACATTTTACAAAAGTTGTTGGCATGTAACTCGACATCTCTTTACTAAATTTCAGATTCCTAGCTTAAATAAACACTGAGTTATTCTCATTTAAACGGAGAAGTTGTATGGCAGCTACCCGAACCCGTCGCACCACCACAACCTAATTTTGTAGAAGTTGTTGCCATAAAACTTGATCAACATTTGCAAAATTTCAGAACTCTAGCTTGAATAGATACTGAGTTATTTCTATATATAGAAAGAAGTTGTATGGCAGCTACTCGAACCCGCCGACCGAAAATGTTGGATTTAAATAGCAAAACTAACAATTTTGCAAAAGTGACGTAAAAAAAATTTCAGCCTCCTAGCTCCTTTATTTTTTGAGTTATCGTGCGGACGGACGGACGGACGGACGGACGGACGTACATGGCTTAATCGACTCAGAATTCGATTCTGAACCGATCCATACCTTTGACACTATATCTAGCTCGGCTCCTTTAAGGTGTCACAAACGTAATGGCAAATTTATTATACCCTTGAACATAGTTCATACGGGTATAAAAATATCGCCCCTACACAACGTCACTATATTTTTTGTCAAAATTCCTATTTTGAAGGAAGATATTCAGTTTTTACTGAAGAAACAAAAATCATATCAAAATAAGCTTCAAAACGTGAAAAAACAACGGGAAATGGTAGAAAAATCAATTTAAGGATTCGGTATTTTCAAGATCCATTTTCAGGCGATATAAATTAGTTAAAGCTTATTTTGACATCATTTTTGCTTCTTCAGTAAAAACTGAACATTTTCCTTCAAAATTGGAATGTAGACCAAAAAATAGAGTTTTTTTGTAGGGGACGATATTTCTAAATATAAAAACGAAATCCAAAACTCATAACTAATTTATATCTCCTGAAAATAGATTTTGAAAATACCGAATCTTTAGATTGATTTTTCTACCATTTCCCGTTTTTAACCGTATTTTGTTACCATTTTTCCATCTTCAGTAAAAACTGAATATTTTCCTTCACAATTGGAATGTTGACCAAAAAATAGAGTTTTTTTGTAGGGGACGATATTTCTAAATATAAAGACGGAATCCGAAACTCTTAACTAATTTATAACGCCTGAAAATGAATTTTGAAAATATCGAATCTTTAAATCGATTTTTCTACCACTTCCCGTTGTTTTTTCAAGATTTTAAGCTTATTTTGATATAATTTTTGCCTCTTTAATAAAAACTGAATATTTTCCTTTAAAATTGGAATGTCGCCCAAAAAATAGAGTTTTTGTGTAGGGCACGATATTTCTAAACATAAAAACGAAATCCGAAACTCATAACTAATTTTTAACGCGTGAAAATGGATTTTAAAAATACCGAATCTTTAAATTGATTTTTCTACCATTTCCCGTTGTTTTTTCCCGTTTCTAAGCTTATTTTGATAACATTTTTTCCTCTTTAGTAAAAACTGAATATTTTCCTTTAAAATTGGAATGTGGCCCAAAAAATAGAGTTTTTGTGTAGGGGACGATATTTCTAAATATAAAAACGAAATCTGAAACTTTTAATTAATTTATATCGCCTGAAAATAGATTTTGAAAATACCGAATCTTTAAATTGATTTTTCTACCTTTTCCCGTTGTTTTTTCCCGTTTTTAAGCTTATTTTGATATCATTTTTGCCTCTTTAGTAAAAACTGAATATTTTCCTTTAAAATTGGAATGTCGCCCAAAAAATAGAGTTTTTGTGTAGGGGACGATATTTCTAAACATAAAAACGAAATCCGAAACTCATAACTAATTTTTAACGCGTGAAAATGGATTTTAAAAATACCGAATCTTTAAATCGATTTTTCTACCATTTCCGATCGATTTTTCTACCATTTCCCGTTGGTTTTTCACGATTTTAAGCTTATTTTTATATCATTTTTCCTTCTTCAGTAAAAACTGAAAATTTTCCTTTTAAATTGGAATTTTGACCAAAAAATAAAGTTTTTGTGTAGGGGACGATATTTCTAAACATAAAAACGAAATCTGAAACTCTTAAATAATTTATATCGCCTGAAAATAGATTTTGAAAATACCGAATCTTTAAATTGATTTTTCTACCATTTCCCGTTGTTTTTTGCCGTTTTTAAGCTTATTTTGATATCATTTTTGCCTCTTTAGTAGAAACTGAATATTTTCCTTTAAAATTGGAATGTGGCCCAAAAAATAGAGTTTTTGTGTAGGGGACGATATTTCTAAATATAAAAACGAAATCTGAAACTTTTAACTAATTTATATCGCCTGAAAATAGATTTTGAAAATACCGAATCTTTAAATTGATTTTTCTACCATTTCCCGTTGTTTTTTCCCGTTTTTAAGCTTATTTTGGTATCATTTTTGCCTCTTTAGTAAAAACTGAATATTTTCCTTTAAAATTGGAATGTCGCCCAAAAAATAGAATTTTTGTGTAGGGCACGATATTTCTAAACAAAAAACGAAATCCGAAACTCATAACTAATTTTTAACGCGTAAAAATGGATTTTAAAAATACCGAATCTTTAAATCGATTTTTCTACCATTTCCCGTTGGTTTTTCACGATTTTAAGCTTATTTTTATATCATTTTTCCTTCTTCAGTAAAAACTGAATATTTTCCTTTTAAATTGGAATTTTGACCAAAAAATAAAGTTTTTGTGTAGGGGACGATATTTCTAAAAATAAAAACGGAATCTGAAAATCTTAACTAATTTATATCGCCTGAAAATAGATTTTGAAAATATCGAATTTTTAAATTGATTTTTCTACCATTTCCCGTTGTTTTTTCCCGTTTTTAAGCTTATTTTGATAACATTTTTTCCTCTTTAGTAAACACTGAATATTTTCGTTTAAAATTGGAATGTGGCCCAAAAATAGAGTTTTTGTGTAGGGGACGATATTTCTAAATATAAAAACGAAATCTGAAACTTTTAATTAATTTATATCGCCTGAAAATAGATTTTGAAAATACCGAATCTTTAAATTGATTTTTCTACCTTTTCCCGTTGTTTTTTCCCGTTTTTAAGCTTATTTTGATATCATTTTTGCCTCTTTAGTAAAAACTGAATATTTTCCTTTAAAATTGGAATGTCGCCCAAAAAATAGAGTTTTTGTGTAGGGGACGATATTTCTAAACATAAAAACGAAATCCGAAACTCATAACTAATTTTTAACGCGTGAAAATGGATTTTAAAAATACCGAATCTTTAAATCGATTTTTCTACCATTTCCGATCGATTTTTCTACCATTTCCCGTTGGTTTTTCACGATTTTAAGCTTATATTTATATCATTTTTCCTTCTTCAGTAAAAACTGAAAATTTTCCTTTTAAATTGGAATTTTGACCAAAAAATAAAGTTTTTGTGTAGGGGACGATATTTCTAAACATAAAAACGAAATCTGAAACTCTTAAATAATTTATATCGCCTGAAAATAGATTTTGAAAATATCGAATCTTTAATTTGATTTTTCTACCATTTCCCGTTGTTTTTTCCCGTTTTTAAGCTTATTTTGATATCATTTTTGCCTCTTTAGTAGAAACTGAATATTTTCCTTTAAAATTGGAATGTGGCCCAAAAAATAGAGTTTTTGTGTAGGGGACGATATTTCTAAATATAAAAACGAAATCTGAAACTTTTAACTAATTTATATCGCCTGAAAATAGATTTTGAAAATACCGAATCTTTAAATTGATTTTTCTACCATTTCCCGTTGTTTTTTCCCGTTTTTAAGCTTATTTTGGTATCATTTTTGCCTCTTTAGTAAAAACTGAATATTTTCCTTTAAAATTGGAATGTCGCCCAAAAAATAGAATTTTTGTGTAGGGCACGATATTTCTAAACAAAAAACGAAATCCGAAACACATAACTAATTTTTAACGCGTAAAAATGGATTTTAAAAATACCGAATCTTTAAATCGATTTTTCTACCATTTCCCGTTGGTTTTTCACGATTTTAAGCTTATTTTTATATCATTTTTCCTTCTTCAGTAAAAACTGAATATTTTCCTTTTAAATTGGAATTTTGACCAAAAAATAAAGTTTTTGTGTAGGGGACGATATTTCTAAACATAAAAACGAAATCTGAAACTCTTAACTAATTTATATCGCCTGAAAATAGATTTTGAAAATATCGAATTTTTAAATTGATTTTTCTACCATTTCCCGTTGTTTTTTCCCGTTTTTAAGCTCATTTTGATATCATTCCTTCTTCAGTAAAAACTGAATATTTTCCTTTAAAATTGGAATGTGGCCCAAAAAATAGAGTTTTTGTGTAGGGGACGATATTTCTAAACATAAAAACGAAATCTGAAACTCTTAACTAATTTATATCGCCCGTAAATAGATTTTGAAAATATTGAATTTTTAAATTAATTTTTCTACCATTTCCCGTTGTTTTTTCCTGTTTTTAAGCTTATTTTGATACCATTTTTCCTTCTTCAGTAAAAACTGAATATTTTCCTTTTAAATTGGAATTTTGACCAAAAAATAAAGTTTTTGTGTAGGGGACGATATTTCTAAACAGAAAAACGAAATCTGAAACTCTTAACTAATTTATATCGCCTGAAAATAGATTTTGAAAATATTGAATTTTTAAATTGTTTTTTCTACCATTTCCCATTGTTTTTTCCCGTTTTTAAGCTTATTTTGATATCATTTTTCCTTCTTCAGAAAAACCGAATATTTTCCTTTAAAATTGGAATGTGGCCCAAAAAATAGAGTTTTTGTGTAGGGGACGATATTTCTAAACATAAAAACGAAATCTGAAACTCTTAACTAATTTATATCGCCCGTAAATAGATTTTGAAAATATCGAATTTTTAAATTGATTTTTCTACCATTTCCCGTTGTTTTTTCCTGTTTTTAAGCTTATTTTTATATCATTTTTCCTTCTTCAGAAAAACCGAATATTTTCCTTTAAAATTGGAATGTGGCCCAAAAAATAGAGTTTTTGTGTAGGGGACGATATTTCTAAACATAAAAACGAAATCTGAAACTCTTAACTAATTTATATCGCCCGTAAATAGATTTTGAAAATATCGAATTTTTAAATTGATTTTTCTACCATTTCCCGTTGTTTTTTTCTGTTTTTAAGCTTATTTTGATATCATTTTTGCCTCTTTAGTAAAAACTGAATATTTTCCTTTAAAATTGGAATGTGGCCCAAAAAATAGAGTTTTTGTGTAGGGGACGATATTTCTAAACATAAAAACGAAATCTGAAACTCTTAACTAATTTATATCGCCCGTAAATAGATTTTGAAAATATCGAATCTTTAAATCGATTTTTCTACCATTTCCCGTTGGTTTTTCACGATTTTAAGCTTATTTTTATATCACTTTTTCTTCTTCAGTAAAAACTGAATATTTTCCTTTTAAATTGGAATTTTGACCAAAAAATAAAGTTTTTGTGTAGGGGACGATATTTCTAAACATAAAAACGAAATCTGAAACTCTAAACTAATTTATATCGCCCGTAAATAGATTTTGAAAATATCGAATTTTTAAATTGATTTTTCTACCATTTCCCGTTGTTTTTTCCCGTTTTTAAGCTTATTTTTATATCATTTTTGCCTCTTTAGTAAAAACTGAATATTTTCCTTTAAAATTGGAATGTGGCCCAAAAAATAGAGTTTTTGTGTAGGGGACGATATTTCTAAACATAAAAACGAAATCTGAAACTCTTAACTAATTTATATCGCCCGTAAATAGATTTTGAAAATATCGAATCTTTAAATCGATTTTTCTACCATTTCCCGTTGGTTTTTCACGATTTTAAGCTTATTTTTATATCACTTTTTCTTCTTCAGTAAAAGCTGAATATTTTCCTTTTAAATTGGAATTTTGACCAAAAAATAAAGTTTTTGTGTAGGGGACGATATTTCTAAACATAAAAACGAAATCTGAAACTCTTAACTAATTTATATCGCCTGAAAATAGATTTTGAAAATATCGAATTTTTAAATTGATTTTTCTACCATTTCCCGTTGTTTTTTCCCGTTTTTAAGCTTATTTTGATATCATTCCTTCTTCAGTAAAAACTGAATATTTTCCTTTAAAATTGGAATGTGGCCCAAAAAATAGAGTTTTTGTGTAGGGGACGATATTTCTAAACATAAAAACGAAATCTGAAACTCTTAACTAATTTATATCACCCGTAAATAGATTTTGAAAATATCGAATTTTTAAATTGATTTTTCTACCATTTCCCGTTGTTTTTTCCTGTTTTTAAGCTTATTTTTATATCATTTTTCCTTCTTCAGTAAAAACTAAATATTTTCCTTTTAAATTGGAACTTTGACCAAAAAATAAAGTTTTTGTGTAGGGGACGATATTTCTAAACATAAAAACGAAATCTGAAACTCATAACTAATTTATATCGCCTGAAAATAGATTTTGAAAATATCGAATTTTTAAATTGTTTTTTCTACCATTTCCCATTGTTTTTTCCCGTTGTTAAGCTTATTTTGATATCATTTTGGCCTCTTTAGTAAAAAATGAATATTTTCCTTTAAAATTGGAATGTGGCCCAAAAAATAGAGTTTTTGTGTAGGGGACGATATTTCTAAACATAAAAACGAAATCTGAAACTCTTAACTAATTTATATCACCCGTAAATAGATTTTGAAAATATCGAATTTTTAAATTGATTTTTCTACCATTTCCCGTTGTTTTTTCCTGTTTTTAAGCTTATTTTTATATCATTTTTCCTTCTTCAGTAAAAACTGAATATTTTCCTTTTAAATTGGAACTTTGACCAAAAAATAAAGTTTTTGTGTAGGGGACGATATTTCTAAACATAAAAACGAAATCTGAAACTCTTAACTAATTTATATCGCCCGTAAATAGATTTTGAAAATATCGAATTTTTAAATTGATTTTTCTACCATTTCCCGTTGTTTTTTGCTGTTTTTAAGCTTATTTTTATATCATTTTTCCTTCTTCAGTAAAAACTGAATATTTTCCTTTTAAATTGGAATTTTGACCAAAAAATAGAGTTTTTGTGTAGGGGACGATATTTCTAAACATAAAAACGAAATCTGAAACTCTTAACTAATTTATATCGCCTGAAAATAGATTTTGAAAATATCGAATTTTTAAATTGTTTTTTCTACCATTTCCCATTGTTTTTTCCCGTTGTTAAGCTTATTTTGATATCATTTTTGCCTCTTTAGTATAAACTGAATATTTTCCTTTAAAATTGGAATGTGGCCCAAAAAGTAGAGTTTTTGTGTAGGGGACGATATTTCTAAACATAAAAACGAAATCTGAAACTCTTAACTAATTTATATCGCCCGTAAATAGATTTTGAAAATATCGAATTTTTAAATTGATTTTTCTACCATTTCCCGTTGTTTTTTCCTGTTTTTAAGCTTATTTTGATATCATTTTTGCCTCTTTAGTAAAAACTGAATATTTTCCTTTAAAATTGGAATGTGGCCCAAAAAATAGAGTTTTTGTGTAGGGGACGATATTTCTAAACATAAAAACGAAATCTGAAACTCTTAACTAATTTATATCGCCCGTAAATAGATTTTGAAAATATCGAATCTTTAAATCGATTTTTCTACCATTTCCCGTTGGTTTTTCACGATTTTAAGCTTATTTTTATATCACTTTTTCTTCTTCAGTAAAAACTGAATATTTTCCTTTTAAATTGGAATTTTGACCAAAAAATAAAGTTTTTGTGTAGGGGACGATATTTCTAAACATAAAAACGAAATCTGAAACTCTTAACTAATTTATATCGCCTCAAAATAGATTTTGAAAATATCGAATTTTTAAATTAATTTTTCTACCATTTCCCGTTGTTTTTTCCCGTTTTTAAGCTTATTTTGATATCATTCCTTCTTCAGTAAAAACTGACTATTTTCCTTTAAAATTGGAATGTGGCCCAAAAAATAGAGTTTTTGTGTAGGGGACGATATTTCTAAACATAAAAACGAAATCTAAAACTCTTAACTAATTTATATCGCCCGTAAATAGATTTTGAAAATATCGAATTTTTAAATTGATTTTTCTACCATTTCCCGTTGTTTTTTCCTGTTTTTAAGCTTATTTTTATATCATTTTTCCTTCTTCAGTAAAAACTGAATATTTTCCTTTTAAATTGGAATTTTGACCAAAAAATAGAGTTTTTGTGTAGGGGACGATATTTCTAAACATAAAAACGAAATCTGAAACTCTTAACTAATTTATATCGCCCGTAAATAGATTTTGAAAATATCGAATCTTTAAATCGATTTTTCTACCATTTCCCGTTGGTTTTTCACGATTTTAAGCTTATTTTTATATCATTTTTCCTTCTTCAGTAAAAACTGAATATTTTCCTTTTAAATTGGAATTTTGACCAAAAAATAGAGTTTTTGTGTAGGGGACGATATTTCTAAACATAAAAACGAAATCTGAAACTCTTAACTAATTTATATCGCCCGTAAATAGATTTTGAAAATATCGAATTTTTAAATTGATTTTTCTACCATTTCCCGTTGTTTTTTCCTGTTTTTAAGCTTATTTTGATATCATTTTTGCCTCTTTAGTAAAAACTGAATATTTTCCTTTAAAATTGGAATGTGGCCCAAAAAATAGAGTTTTTGTGTAGGGGACGATATTTCTAAACATAAAAACGAAATCTGAAACTCTTAACTAATTTATATCGCCCGTAAATAGATTTTGAAAATATCGAATCTTTAAATCGATTTTTCTACCATTTCCCGTTGGTTTTTCACGATTTTAAGCTTATTTTTATATCACTTTTTCTTCTTCAGTAAAAACTGAATATTTTCCTTTTAAATTGGAATTTTGACCAAAAAATAAAGTTTTTGTGTAGGGGACGATATTTCTAAACATAAAAACGAAATCTGAAACTCTTAACTAATTTATATCGCCTCAAAATAGATTTTGAAAATATCGAATTTTTAAATTAATTTTTCTACCATTTCCCGTTGTTTTTTCCCGTTTTTAAGCTTATTTTGATATCATTCCTTCTTCAGTAAAAACTGACTATTTTCCTTTAAAATTGGAATGTGGCCCAAAAAATAGAGTTTTTGTGTAGGGGACGATATTTCTAAACATAAAAACGAAATCTAAAACTCTTAACTAATTTATATCGCCCGTAAATAGATTTTGAAAATATCGAATTTTTAAATTGATTTTTCTACCATTTCCCGTTGTTTTTTCCTGTTTTTAAGCTTATTTTTATATCATTTTTCCTTCTTCAGTAAAAACTGAATATTTTCCTTTTAAATTGGAATTTTGACCAAAAATAGAGTTTTTGTGTAGGGGACGATATTTCTAAACATAAAAACGAAATCTGAAACTCTTAACTAATTTATATCGCCCGTAATAGATTTTGAAAATATCGAATCTTTAAATCGATTTTTCTACCATTTCCCGTTGGTTTTTCACGATTTTAAGCTTATTTTTATATCATTTTTCCTTCTTCAGTAAAAACTGAATATTTTCCCTTTTAAATTGGAATTTTGACCAAAAATAGAGTTTTTGTGTAGGGGACGGTATTTCTAAACATAAAAACGAAATCTGAAACTCTTAACTAATTTATATCACCCGTAAATAGATTTTGAAAATATCGAATTTTTAAGTTGATTTTTCTACCATTTCCCGTTGTTTTTTCCTGTTTTTAAGCTTATTTTTATATCATTTTTGCCTCTTTAGTAAAAACTGAATATTTTTTTTAAAATTGGAATGTGGCCCAAAAAATAGAGTTTTTGTGTAGGGGACGATATTTCTAAACATAAAAACGAAATCTGAAACTCTTAACTAATTTATATCGCCTGAAAATAGATTTTGAAAATATCGAATTTTTAAATTGTTTTTTCTACCATTTCCCATTGTTTTTTCCCGTTGTTAAGCTTATTTTGATATCATTTTTGCTTCTTTAGTAAAAACTGAATATTTTCCTTTAAAATTGGAATGTGGCCCAAAAAATAGAGTTTTTGTGTAGGGGACGATATTTCTAAACATAAAAACGAAATCTGAAACTCTTAACTAATTTATATCGCCCGTAAATAGATTTTGAAAATATCGAATTTTTAAATTGATTTTTCTACCATTTCCCGTTGTTTTTTCCTGTTTTTAAGCTTATTTTTATATCATTTTTGCCTCTTTAGTAGAAACTGAATATTTTCCTTTAAAATTTGAATGTGGCCCAAAAAATAGAGTTTTTGTGTAGGGGACGATATTTCTAAACATAAAAACGAAATCTGAAACTCTTAACTAATTTATATCGCCCGTAAATAGATTTTGAAAATATCGAATTTTTAAATTGATTTTTCTACCATTTCCCGTTGTTTTTTCCTGTTTTTAAGCTTATTTTTTATATCATTTTTCCTTCTTCAGTAAAAACTGAATATTTTCCTTTTAAATTGGAATTTTGACCGAAAAATAGAGTTTTTGTGTAGGGGACGATATTTCTAAACATAAAAACGAAATCTGAAACTCTTAACTAATTTATATCGCCCGTAAATAGATTTTGAAAATATCGAATTTTTAAATTGATTTTTCTACCATTTCCCGTTGTTTTTTCCTGTTTTTAAGCTTATTTTTATATCATTTTTCCTTCTTCAGTAAAAACTAAATTTTTTCCTTTTAAATTGGAATTTTGACCAAAAAATAGAGTTTTTGTGTAGGGGACGATATTTCTAAACATAAAAACGAAATCTGAAACTTTTAACTAATTTATATCCCCTGAAAATAGATTTAAAAAATACCGAATCTTTAAATCGATTTTTCTACCATTTCCCGTTGGTTTTTCACGATTTTAAGCTTATTTTTATATCATTTTTCCTTCTTCAGTAAAAACTGAATATTTTCCTTTCAAATTGGAATTTTGACCAAAAAATAAAGTTTTTGTGTAGGGGACGATATTTCTAAACATAAAACCGAAATCTGAAACTCTTAACTAATTTATATCGCCTGAAAATAGATTTTGAAAATATCGAATTTTTAAATTGATTTTTCTACAATTTCCCATTGTTTTTTCCCGTTTTTAAACTTATTTTGATATCATTTTTACCTTTTTAGTAAAAACTGAATATTTTCCTTTAAAATTGGAATGTGGCCCAAAAAATAGAGTTTTTGTGTAGTGGACGATATTTCTTAACATAAAAACGAAATCTGAAACTCATAACTAATTTATATCGCCTGAAAATGATTTTAAAATACCGAATCTTTAAATCGATTTTTCTACCATTTCCCGTTGGTTTTTCACGATTTAAGCTTATTTTTATATCATTTTTCCTTCTTCAGTAAAAACTGAATATTTTCCTTTTAAATTGGAATTTTTACCAAAAAATAAAGTTTTTGTGTAGGGGACGATATTTCTAAACATAAAAACGAAATCTGAAACTCTTAACTAATTTATATCGCCCGAAAATAGATTTTGAAAATATCGAATTTTTAAATTGATTTTTCTACCATTTTCCGTTGTTTTTTCCTGTTTTTAAGCTTGTTTTTATATCATTTTTCCTTCTTCAGTAAAAACTAAATATTTTCATTTTAAATTGGAATTTTGACCAAAAAATAGAGTTTTTGTGTAGGGACGGTATTTCTAAACATAAAAACGAAATCTGAAACTCTTAACTAATTTATATCGCCTGAAAATAGATTTTGAAAATATCGAATTTTTAAATTGTTTTTTCTACCATTTCCCATTGTTTTTTCCCGTTTTTAAGCTTATTTTGATATCATTTTTGCCTCTTTAGTAAAAACTGAATATTTTCCTTTAAAATTGGAATGTGGCCCAAAAAATAGAGTTTTTGTGTAGGGGACGATATTTCTAAACATAAAAACGAAATCTGAAACTCTTAACTAATTCATATCGCCCGAAAATAGATTTTGAAAATATCGAATTTTTAAATTGATTTTTCTACCATTTTCCGTTGTTTTTTCCTGTTTTTAAGCTTGTTTTTATATCATTTTTCCTTCTTCAGTAAAAACTAAATATTTTCATTTTAAATTGGAATTTTGACCAAAAAATAGAGTTTTTGTGTAGGGGACGGTATTTCTAAACATAAAAACGAAATCTGAAACTCTTAACTAATTTATATCGCCTGAAAATAGATTTTGAAAATAACGAATTTTTAAATTGATTTTTCTACCATTTCCCATTGTTTTTTCCCGTTTTTAAGCTTATTTTGAATATCATTTTTGCCTCTTTAGTAAAAACTGAATATTTTCCTTTAAAATTAGGTAAATGTGGCCCAAAAAATAGAGTTTTTGTGTAGGGACGATATTTCTTAACATAAATCGAAATCTGAAACTTTTAACTAATTTATATCGCCTGAAAATAGATTTTAAAAATACCGAATCTTTAAATCGATTTTTCTACCATTTCCCGTTGGCTTTTCACGATTTTAAGCTTATTTTTATATCATTTTTCCTTCTTCAGAAAAACCGAATATTTTCCTTTAAATTTGGAATGTGGCCCAAAAAATAGAGTTTTTGTGTAGGGGACGATATTTCTAAACATAAAACGAAATCTGAAACTCTTAACTAATTTATATCGCCCGTAAATAGATTTTGAAAATATCGAATTTTTAAATTGATTTTTCTACCATTTCCGTTGTTTTTTCCCGTTTTTAAGCTTATTTTGATATCATTTTTGCCTCTTTAGTAAAAACTGAATATTTTCCTTTAAAATTGGAATGTGGCCCAAAAGATAGAGTTTTTGTGTAGGGGACGATATTTCTAAGCATAAAAACGAAATCTGAAACTCTTAACTAATTTATATTGCCTGAAAATAGATTTTGAAAATATCGAATTTTTAAATTGATTTTTCTACCATTTCCCATTGTTTTTTCCCGTTTTTAAGCTTATTTTGATATCATTTTTGCCTCTTTAGTAAAAACTGAATATTTTCCTTTAAATTGGAATGTGGCCCAAAAAATAGAGTTTTTGTGTTGGGACGATATTTCTAACATAAAACGAAATCTGAAACTTTTAACTAATTTATATCGCCTGAAAATAGATTTTAAAAATACCGAATCTTAAATCGATTTTTCTACCATTTCCGTTGGCTTTTCACGATTTTAAGCTTATTTTTATATCATTTTTCCTTCTTCAGAAAAACCGAATATTTTCCTTTAAAATTGGAATGTGGCCCAAAAAATAGAGTTTTTGTGTAGGGGACGATATTTCTAAACATAAAAACGAAATATGAAACTCTTAACTAATTTATATCGCCCGTAAATAGATTTTGAAAATATCGAATTTTTAAATTGATTTTTCTACCATTTCCGTTGTTTTTTTCCCGTTTTTAAGCTTATTTTGATATCATTTTTGCCTCTTTAGTAAAAACTGAATATTTTCCTTTAAAATTGGAATGTGGCCCAAAAAATATAGTTTTTGTGTAGGGGGACGATGTTTCTAAACATAAAAACGAAATCTGAAACTCTTAACTAATTTATATCGCCCGTAAATAGATTTTGAAAATATCGAATCTTTAAATCGATTTTTCTACCATTTCCCGTTGGTTTTTCACGATTTTAAGCTTATTTTTATATCACTTTTTCTTCTTCAGTAAAAACTGAATATTTTCCTTATAAATTGGAATTTTGACCAAAAAATAAAGTTTTTGTGTAGGGACGATATTTCTAAATATAAAAACGAAACTGAAACTCTTAACTAATTTATATCGCCTGAAAATAGATTTTGAAAATATCGAATTTTTAAATTGATTTTTCTACCATTTCCCGTTGTTTTTTCCGTTTTTAAGCTTATTTTGATATCATTCCTTCTTCAGTAAAAACTGAATATTTTCCTTTAAAATTGGAATGTGGCCCCAAAAAATAGAGTTTTTGTGTAGGGGACGATATTTCTAAACATAAAAACGAAATCTGAAACTCTTAACTAATTTATATCGCCCGTAAATAGATTTTGAAAATATCGAATTTTTAAATTGATTTTTTTACCATTTCCCGTTGTTTTTTCCTGTTTTTAAGCTTATTTTTATATCATTTTTCCTTCTTCAGTAAAAACTGAATATTTTCCTTTTAAATTGGAATTTTGACCAAAAAATAGAGTTTTTGTGTAGGGGGACGATATTTCTAAACATAAAAACGAAATCTGAAACTCTTAACTAATTTATATCGCCCGTAAATAGATTTTGAAAATATCGAATCTTTAAATCGATTTTTCTACCATTTCCCGTTGGTTTTTCACGATTTTAAGCTTATTTTTATATCATTTTTCCTTCTTCAGTAAAAACTGAATATTTTCCTTTAAAATTGGAATGTGGCCCAAAAAATAGAGTTTTTGTGTAGGGGACGATATTTGTAAACATAAAAACGAAATCTGAAACTCTTAACTAATTTATATCGCCCGTAAATAGATTTTGAAAATATCGAATCTTTAAATCGATTTTTCTACCATTTCCCGTTGGTTTTTCACGATTTTAAGCTTATTTTTATATCACTTTTTCTTCTTCAGTAAAAACTGAATATTTTCCTTTTAAATTGGAATTTTGACCAAAAAATAAAGTTTTTGTGTAGGGGACGATATTTCTAAACATAAAAACGAAATCTGAAACTATTAACTAATTTATATCGCCTGAAAATAGATTTTTGAAAATATCGAATTTTTAAAATTGATTTTTCTACCATTTCCCGTTGTTTTTTCCCGTTTTTAAGCTTATTTTGATATCATTCCTTCTTCAGTAAAAACTGAATATTTTCCTTTAAAATTGGAATGTGGCCCAAAAATAGAGTTTTTGTGTAGGGGACGATATTTCTAAACACAAAAACGAAATCTGAAACTCTTAACTAATTTATATCGCCTGAAAATAGATTTTGAAAATATCGAATTTTAAATTGATTTTTCTACCATTTCCCGTTGTTTTTTCCTGTTTTTAAGCTTATTTTTATATCATTTTTCCTTCTTCAGTAAAAACTGAATATTTTCCTTTTAAATTGGAATTTTGACCAAAAATAGAGTTTTTTGTGTAGGAGACGATATTTCTAAACATAAAAACGAAATCTGAAACTCTTAACTAATTTATATCACCCGTAAATAGATTTTGAAAATATCGAATTTTTAAATTGATTTTTCTACCATTTCCCGTTGTTTTTTCCTGTTTTTAAGCTTATTTTTATATCATTTTTCCTTCTTCAGTAAAAACTGAATATTTTCCTTTTAAATTGGAATTTTGACCAAAAAATAGAGTTTTTGTGTAGGAGACGATATTTCTAAACATAAAACGAAATCTGAAACTCTTAACTAATTTATATCACCCGTAAATAGATTTTGAAAATATCGAATTTTTAAATTGATTTTTCTACCATTTCCCGTTGTTTTTTTCCTGTTTTTAAGCTTATTTTATATCATTTTCCTTCTTCAGTAAAAACTGAATATTTTCCTTTTAAATTGGAATTTTGACCAAAAAATAGAGTTTTTGTGTAGGAGACGATATTTCTAAACATAAAAACGAAATCTGAAACTCTTAACTAATTTATATCACCCGTAAATAGATTTTGAAAATATCGAATTTTTAAATTGATTTTTCTACCATTTCCCGTTGTTTTTTCCTGTTTTAAGCTTATTTTTATATCATTTTTCCTTCTTCAGTAAAAACTGAATATTTTCCTTTTAAATTGGAATTTTGACCAAAAAATAAAGTTTTTGTGTAGGGGACGATATTTCTAAACATAAAAACGAAATCTGAAACTCTTAACTAATTTATATCGCCCGTAAATAGATTTTGAAAATATCGAATTTTTAAATTGATTTTTCTACCATTTCCCGTTGTTTTTTCCTGTTTTAAGCTTATTTTTATATCATTTTTTCTTCTTCAGTAAAACTGAATATTTTCCTTTTAAATTGGAATTTTGACCAAAAAATAGAGTTTTTGTGTAGGGGACGATATTTCTAAACATAAAAACGAAATCTGAAACTCTTAACTAATTTATATCGCCTGAAAATAGATTTTGAAAATATCGAATTTTTAAATTGTTTTTCTACCATTTCCCATTGTTTCTTCCGTTGTTAAGCTTATTTTGATATCATTTTTGCCTCTTTAGTAAAAACTGAATATTTTCCTTTAAAATTGGAATGTGGCCCAAAAAATAGAGTTTTTGTGTAGGGGACGATATTTCTAAACATAAAAACGAAATCTGAAACTCTTAACTAATTTATATCGCCCGTAAATAGATTTTGAAAATATCGAATTTTTAAATTGATTTTTCTACCATTTCCCGTTGTTTTTTCCTGTTTTAAGCTTATTTTTATATCATTTTTTCTTCTTCAGTAAAAACTGAATATTTTCCTTTTAAATTGGAATTTTGACCAAAAAATAGAGTTTTTGTGTAGGGGACGATATTTCTAAACATAAAAACGAAATCTGAAACTCTTAACTAATTTATATCGCCTGAAATAGATTTTGAAAATATCGAATTTTTAAATTGTTTTTTATACCATTTCCCGTTGTTTTTTCCCGTTTTTTAAGCTTATTTTGATATCATTTTTGCCTCTTTAGTAAAAACTGAATATTTTCCTTTAAAATTGGAATGTGGCCCAAAAAATAGAGTTTTGTGTAGGGGACGATATTTCTAAACATAAAAACGAAATCTGAAACTCTTAACTAATTTATATCGCCCGTAAATAGATTTTGAAAATATCGAATCTTTAAATCGATTTTTCTACCATTTCCCGTTGGTTTTTCACGATTTAAGCTTATTTTTATATCACTTTTTCTTCTTCAGTAAAAACTGAATATTTTCCTTTTAAATTGGAATTTTGACCAAAAAATAAAGTTTTTGTGTAGGGGACGATATTTTCTAAACATAAAAACGAAATCTGAAACTCTTAACTAATTTATATCGCCTCAAAATAGATTTGAAAATATCGAATTTTTAAATTAATTTTTCTACCATTTCCCGTTGTTTTTTCCCGTTTTTAAGCTTATTTTGATATCATTCCTTCTTCAGTAAAAACTGACTATTTTCCTTTAAAATTGGAATGTGGCCCAAAAAATAGAGTTTTTGTGTAGGGGACGATATTTCTAAACATAAAAACGAAATCTAAAACTCTTAACTAATTTATATCGCCCGTAAATAGATTTTGAAAATATCGAATTTTTAAATTGATTTTTCTACCATTTCCGTTGTTTTTTCCTGTTTTTAAGCTTATTTTTATATCATTTTTCCTTCTTCAGTAAAAACTGAATATTTTCCTTTTAAATTGGAATTTTGACCAAAAAATAGAGTTTTTGTGTAGGGGGACGATATTTCTAAACATAAAAACGAAATCTGAAACTCTTAACTAATTTATATCGCCCGTAATTAGATTTTGAAAATATCGAATCTTTAAATCGATTTTTCTACCATTTCCCGTTGGTTTTTCACGATTTTAAGCTTATTTTTATATCATTTTTCCTTCTTCAGTAAAAACTGAATATTTTCCTTTTAAATTAATTGGAATTTTGACCAAAAAATAGAGTTTTTGTGTAGGGGACGATATTTCTAAACATAAAAACGAAATCTGAAACTCTTAACTAATTTATATCGCCCGTAAATAGATTTTGAAAATATCGAATTTTTAAATTGATTTTTCTACCATTTCCCGTTGTTTTTTCCTGTTTTTAAGCTTATTTTGATATCATTTTTGCCTCTTTAGTAAAAACTGAATATTTTCCTTTAAAATTGGAATGTGGCCCAAAAAATAGAGTTTTTGTGTAGGGGACGATATTTCTAAACATAAAAACGAAATCTGAAACTCTTAACTAATTTATATCGCCCGTAAATAGATTTTGAAAATATCGAATCTTTAAATCGATTTTTCTACCATTTCCCGTTGGTTTTTCACGATTTTAAGCTTATTTTTATATCACTTTTTCTTCTTCAGTAAAAACTGAATATTTTCCTTTTAAATTGGAATTTTGACCAAAAAATAAAGTTTTTGTGTAGGGGACGATATTTCTAAACATAAAAACGAAATCTGAAACTCTTAACTAATTTATATCGCCTCAAAATAGATTTTGAAAATATCGAATTTTTAAATTAATTTTTCTACCATTTCCCG
This sequence comes from Poecilobothrus nobilitatus, assembly GCA_947095535.1. Classification (NCBI taxonomy): domain Eukaryota; kingdom Metazoa; phylum Arthropoda; class Insecta; order Diptera; family Dolichopodidae; genus Poecilobothrus; species Poecilobothrus nobilitatus. The sequence goes on from OX352773.1 coordinate 165,488,804, forward strand.
TTGTTTTTTCCCGTTTTTAAGCTTATTTTGATATCATTCCTTCTTCAGTAAAAACTGACTATTTTCCTTTAAAATTGGAATGTGGCCCAAAAAATAGAGTTTTTGTGTAGGGGACGATATTTCTAAACATAAAAACGAAATCTAAAACTCTTAACTAATTTATATCGCCCGTAAATAGATTTTGAAAATATCGAATTTTTAAATTGATTTTTCTACCATTTCCCGTTGTTTTTTCCTGTTTTTAAGCTTATTTTTATATCATTTTTCCTTCTTCAGTAAAAACTGAATATTTTCCTTTTAAATTGGAATTTTGACCAAAAAATAGAGTTTTTGTGTAGGGGACGATATTTCTAAACATAAAAACGAAATCTGAAACTCTTAACTAATTTATATCGCCCGTAAATAGATTTTGAAAATATCGAATTTTTAAATTGATTTTTCTACCATTTCCCGTTGTTTTTTCCTGTTTTAAGCTTATTTTTATATCATTTTTTCTTCTTCAGTAAAAACTGAATATTTTCCTTTTAAATTGGAATTTTGACCAAAAAATAGAGTTTTTGTGTAGGGGACGATATTTCTAAACATAAAAACGAAATTTGAAACTCTTAACTAATTTATATCGCCTGAAAATAGATTTTGAAAATATCGAATTTTTAAATTGTTTTTTCTACCATTTCCCGTTGTTTTTTCCCGTTTTTAAGCTTATTTTCATATCATTTTTGCCTCTTTAGTAAAAACTGAATATTTTCCTTTAAAATTGGAATGTGGCCCAAAAAATAGAGTTTTTGTGTAGGGGACGATATTTCTAAACATAAAAACGAAATCTGAAACTCTTAACTAATTTATATCGCCCGTAAATAGATTTTGAAAATATCGAATCTTTAAATCGATTTTTCTACCATTTCCCGTTGGTTTTTCACGATTTTAAGCTTATTTTTATATCACTTTTTCTTCTTCAGTAAAAACTGAATATTTTCCTTTTAAATTGGAATTTTGACCAAAAAATAAAGTTTTTGTGTAGGGGACGATATTTCTAAACATAAAAACGAAATCTGAAACTCTTAACTAATTTATATCGCCTCAAAATAGATTTTGAAAATATCGAATTTTTAAATTAATTTTTCTACCATTTCCCGTTGTTTTTTTCCCGTTTTTAAGCTTATTTTGATATCATTCCTTCTTCAGTAAAAACTGACTATTTTCCTTTAAAATTGGAATGTGGCCCAAAAAATAGAGTTTTTGTGTAGGGGACGATATTTCTAAACATAAAAACGAAATCTAAAACTCTTAACTAATTTATATCGCCCGTAAATAGATTTTGAAAATATCGAATTTTTAAATTGATTTTTCTACCATTTCCCGTTGTTTTTTCCTGTTTTTAAGCTTATTTTTATATCATTTTTCCTTCTTCAGTAAAAACTGAATATTTTACTT